>CM057224.1:34389337-37277670 GCA_029891385.1 Erythroxylum novogranatense
ACTATAAAAGGAATTAGCAAATATAAGTTGGCTTGTGTCAACAATAATAAGAACAACAATAATCCACTAACGCGAGATTTGGAGAGGTCCAAAATTATGCAATCTTATCTCTAACTAGTAGAGAAGCTATTTTAGTAAATAAGCGCATAAATATGGGTGTGTATGTGTATATATATAAATAAATAATAAAAATAATGCAATAAATATAGAACATGATAAAGAATAAAATAAAAGATAAAATAATTCAATACATAAACAAGAAAAATAAGTAAATAAATAAATCAAACAAACTATTACAAAAAATATTTAAGCTAAATAACTAAAATGGAAGTGCTACATATTAAATGTTTAGGCTAAATATAAAACATAAAACTCAAGGAAATGTTTAAAAGACCTTTAAGAATGAAAATACCTCTCTATGTGAGATCCTTTATTCAGTATCTTAATACATTAAGTAGCATCATATATTTTATAAAATTATAATTAACTTGATCTACTATACTAAAATAAGGTAATATTTACTTTATCAAATATAATTATAAAATTTTATTATTTTATTATAAAATTAATTTATAATATAGTTCATTTTATTAGCAATTAGTAATTAATAATATGAACACTTATCATATTTTATTAATGATTAATGATACATTTATTAGTTTAATATAACAACAAATTAAGTTTTATGATAAATTTGTATATATTGTATAAAAATACTAACAATAGAAATTAATTTCTCATTTTGTTTATAATTCATAATTTTATATAATAAATAATAAATATAATTAATTTTATTGTTAATTAATTAATTATAAAAATTATAATTACTCGTCATAACACTAAATTTCTATTTTTGTTTATAATTCATAATTTATATATAATAAATAACAAATATAATTAATCAATATTGATATATAGTTCAACAGACTAATAAGATATGAAATTCAACTAAGATTGACACCAACTCCAACGAAGTTAATAAGCAAAATCAACTTTGGCATTCAAATAAGAAAAGAAAATTTACGTAATCATTAATTATTAAATATAAAATAAATGTATAAATTATTAATTATTTAAAATGTAAATTATATATAAAGAGTGATGACTAATTATCTTATTTATTGATATTATTTTACAATAAATTAAATAAAATTTTAATTTTACTATTATTACTATGATGGTGATGATGATGATAATAATTGATGATGATATTCATTATTTATCAATAAAATAATTAAAATTATATATTAAATACTACTATAGTTTTAAAATAAGTAATGATAGGAAAATATGATAAATTAATAAAATAACAAGTCTTTTAATTTCATGTATTCGTGGTCAAAATAAATTAAATTTAAAATTAACACAAGCCTCAGTTATGTATCCAGGATCTAATGTGAAAGTGAATGATTGAAGAAAACATAAGAAATACCCATTTTCGCTTCCATAATCTTAAACAAACTTGTCGAAGCCAAAACGAGCTTGTTTTTTGTAACAAACTTTACGAATATCAATCACTGGGATGTCGTTAATGTCTTTCAACAATTTTCTTGTCATGTGAACTTTTTGATGGATTAGAAAATCCAAATATTCATGATTTGCTTAAGCAACTGCAGGAGACCTTAACCTTATATATATAACATTGATATCAAGTCTCCCTATTACAGGCCAAATGCATGTCCCACCTACATTGATCAGGACTTATTTTCTTCTCAGAATTCCAACCCATTAACTTATATCCTTTATTATTTTGAAATAAGTGGGAAATTGTTATGAAATTGGTTTGTTATTTAAAAGGTCTATGTAATCCAGATAAATTCATATTTTACTTATTCTAAATTTAGTTTATATTTATTCATAAAATGTCTGTTTAAAGTTGACTCAAATTCTATGTTAACATTATAAATTTATAGTTTATCTTTTAGCCAATTTAGTAAAATCATAGATATCTTATATGTACTTTCATAATGTTGTTTGCTTATTCTTATGTGTATATATATAAATATATGTAACACCCCACTCCCGTAAGACCAAAACACGACATCGATGGTGATATCCGAGTCTGTGCCCTGCGAGGGTGGCGTGCCACGTCACTCAATCAAACCTCAGTATAAATATATATATATAATAATTTTTTTCCACTTTAAAACATACACATACATTATAAATATTAGGCGGAAAACAATTTACATAACAAGACCGATAAATACAATGACCACGAGGGCCCTCTTATAAATACAAATTAATTTAGTCCGATGCCTTTACAAATTGACCGAATCAATTATACAGAAATTCAGGAAAACATAATCAGACACTAATGCAGACGCAACTGATCCTGAACTCTTCTCTCACTCACAAGCGGTCGCTATACGCCCGTTGCCTAACGGGGTATTCTTCTGAGTCTTGAAAAATAATTGCAAATTTTGGGTGAGTTTTGCGAACTCAATGAGGTAACCATCATCGATGGTCCACTCAATCCATGCAACAACATCAATTCACATATCATATTTTCGCATTGTTGCATATTTGATCACATTTCACGATTCGCATAGATCTAACTTTATTTCGTAATGCGTTTAGCAAAATTTCATATTTCAAACAGTTACAGAAGTTCACATTCATATTTTTTGTTGGACTCCGAACTTTCGGTGGATATTAGAAATATTAAAATGAATTCAATGAGTGTTTTCGGATATGGATTGTATTATATAAGTTTTATGCCTTGAGGAAATTGATGAGAAATGAAGTGATTGATTTTGATGACGTTAAAATTTGAGTAGAGTTGTATGAGTTATGAAAGTCAAAATGAACTAGTTGATTGAAATGGAAGTTGAAAAGCAAGAAATAATTAGTGAAAGTGTTATATTTTGAAGAAATTAAGAAAGTTGATTTTTTGAAGATAGAAAGTTTGACTTGAGAGTTGAATTTTTAAGTTAGACACATTTTGAGAAAATGATCTTAATGAAAATTGTAGCTTATGTTGAGAGCTTTTCTTAGCCATAAAGTATGCTATTTTTCGATATCGGGATTGAAAGTTATAATCTTTGAAAGTTAAGTGTATTTTACTTGATTTGAAAATGCTATTAAGAGTAAGATTGTGTATGACTTTTGTGAAAGAGAAATGTGTATGCGCATATCCTTTGGTGTTGAATTTGATGTGGGGAAATGGCTTTGGAATAGTTTATTGGAGAGTTGAATTGTGTTTGAGATGAATTAGTTGAAGAGTTTGTGGTAGTGGGTGAATATGTGAAGTTGATGTGTTGATATGTGAAGTTCATGTATTGGAATGGTGTTTAGAAACTTCAATGGAAAATCTGTATTGATTTAGATGGATTTAGCCAAAGTGGTCTTAATGAAAGTGGTAGATTATGTTTTTATCTTTCCATTGATATAAAGCACGAAAATTTTGGACAAGAAAATAGAAAGTTATGATTTTTAGAAGTTTTGATGCTGTTTAGTGTGAAGTTGATCGACCAGTCCGTTTGTATGAAGTTTTTTACCCAGTTAAAGGTCGATCTGATTTTTAAGGACTTCATAAAAGTTGTAGAGGGTTCTTTTAGCTTTCTGTAGACACTAAGTTTGTCAAATTTGGAGTTCTGGGTCAAAAGTTATGATGTTTGCAAGTTGAGGTGTTGTGTAAAGTTTTGAGGAGATTATCGATTGGTCATCTTCGAGCGCATTTTTGACCCCTTTAAAGATCGATCTTGCCTTCTAGTCCTTCTTGAAAATTGTATATCTTTCCAACGGTATCGAGTTTGTAAAATTCAGAGCTTGGAGTCAAACGTTATGAGTGTTAGAAGTTTGATGGTCGGATTGGGTGCTGGCCGACCTCTGCTGGCCAACCGACCTCTGTTGGCCGACTGACCTCTATTGACCGATCGACCTATGATGGCCGACCGACCTCTGCTGGCCGACCGACCTCTGATGGCCGACCGACCTCTGTTGGCCGACCGATCTTCGTTCTGGCCGAGCTTTGATTTTCTGGCTGAGCTCTGACCTTCCTTCACTCTTTTGAGCATAACTTCTTCGTCCGACATTCGATCGACCCGATTCTTGAAGCGTTAGATTCCTAAGATATTTTTCTATCTTTCCATACTATATAGGTCGGTTAAATTTAGAAAGATAGCTCAGATGAAAGTGAGCTGATCGGTTATAAAAGTTAAACAGTGTTCGGTATTTTTGAGATATGTTGAGATATAGAGCTTCGATCGATCTAATTCTTTTTGATAATTAAACTAGAGAGATGGGGCTACAACTGTTATGAAGGAGCCGATTGACAATTGAGCCTCTAAGACTTTCAAATACGGATCTGAAGTTAGATGTAGTGTTCAGCTTCTGTGTTGTAATGGCTGAACAGTGTTCAATATTTTGGAGATATCTTGATCGGTAGAGCTCCGATCGATCTGATTCTTTTTGGAAATTAAAATAGAGATATGGGTCTATAAATGTTATGAAGGAGCCGAGCTATGATTTAGCCTCTAAGACTTCCAAATTTGGGTCGAAAGTAAGGTATAGTGTTCAGCCTCGGGTCTGAAGAACAAACTTCAGTATTTTAGAGATATCTTGAGCTATAGAGCTCCGATCGATCCGATTCTTGAAGCGATGGATTCGTAAGACATAGTGTAACATCCCACCCCCTCCTGGAAGGGTAAAATAGTAAAATTGGCATAGGATGAGATTGATAAGGAATAATCATTACTGTTCATGCATAATAGGATCGATACACAGTATCAATTGTGTATATGGAATTACAGTAAATGCATTCATGACATTCCCGGTAATTGGGCCTAAAGCAATTTTATTGGAATTAATGGGATAATTGAGTTTGGAAAATTGATTGGACTGCACCATAAATGGTTTTACATTTTAAGGATTTTCAGAATTTTTCGAATTTTTGGAGAAAATTCCCGGACTGCAAAATCGCCGGTAATTGGCCTAAACATGTTTTGGGGTAGAAAAGGTGATTTTCGTGATTGAAAAATTATTTGGAGTGCACTGTTACATGTTTTATAATTTTGGGAAATTTCATTAATTCTCAGAAAAATGATTTGGGGGAAATTCCCGAAAATTCCCGGACCGGATAAAATCGTCCGATGGCGAACCGGTTGAATTTCTACTGATATTTGGTACTGATCTATTGCATATTGTGTTGGGACCCATAAAGGGACCCTTAAAATTTAGTAGGAACCGAAATTGGGTGGAAATTATTGTGAATTGGATCAATTTATATTTAATCTCCTTCTTTGACTTTTCTTATACACTTGGCCAAATAGCCTTTTGCCACCTTTTCCCCTTCTTTCATGCTCATTCTCGGTGATTGCTTAAAGGAAGGAATAAAGAGGAGATTTTGATTGTTTCCTTGAAATTTCACCATCATCCGAAACCCTCTTCATGCTATCCTCCATCGAATTTTTTCATCTTCTTCATTAACTTTCCTCCAAATTCAAGAGCTCCTCTTCATGCAACCAAGCTTCTTCCTTTCTAAGAGGACCTTACACTTGCATGTGTTAGAATAGAGTGGAGAAGGTGTTGAGTAAGAGTAGTAGCTAAAGAATTGAAGAGTTTGAAGATGAAAAAAAAAAGCTTGAATTGGTAAGTGTTTAATTATGCTTTGATTATGTAGTTCATAAATCATGATTAGTGGGTGCATTTAAAGGAGGTTATTGTTCATTTATTTTGAGTGATGATGGTTAAATGTTATGAAAAAGATAGTTTGAATTGTTGAGTTATGATTTGAAGAAAAGGGGAAGAGGCTAGATGAAGATGCATTGAAGTTAATGATATGGTTTGATTTTGAATTGAATAGGGATAATTATTTGAGTCCTTGAATTGAGGAAGTTAATGCTGTAAATTTTTCAGTGTTAGCCCTAATATATGTATGACTGTATTAAAATTTAATTTGTATTTATTTTGATGTCTAGTGATGTGAAAAAGGGCATTGGAAGTGGTTGAACTAAGGTTAACCTTAAATCTGGAAAGTTGGAATTATAAGTGATGTTACTGTTTTATTCATAACTTATTGTGTAGAAATGCAAATGAGGTAAGGTTAGTGGCCACTGAAACTTTGGAATGTTGGCTTCAATTTAGTGTGAAATAGGTGTTGTTGAATTTCAATGATAGAAGGGTGAAATTTTGCATGGAAAGTTACTGTTCCATTGCCTGTGAACAGTAACCGCAACCATGACATCTGAGTTTTGATGATTTTTATGAATTAATTGAGATGGAATTAGGGAGAATGGTCTTCATGGAAGTTGTAGCATATTTGATTATCTTTCCATTGCTACTGATCTTGCTATTTTTAGAATTGTGTATTGGGAGATATGAATTGATTACTAATGACTGGTTTTGAGCATTTTGGATGAAACCTAGCTTAAGTGTGATTTTGTGAGTTTACTGATTGGAGGCAATTTTAACATTTTAAGTGGACTGAATTGGTGTGAGTGAGCTTATAAAAAGTTGTAGAGGAAAAGATTACCTTGAAAATGACATATGGTTTGTAATTTTTAGAAGTCAGAATTGGGAGTTTTGATTTTTCAAAAGTGAATCCTACATTAGGTTATGAATGGCTGATGATAACAGAAACTTCCATAACAATTTTAAAATTGTTAGAGATCGAATTGGGTGTTGAGTGCTTCATGAAAAATGAAGTTTATGATGTTATCTTTACAAGGATATAAAGTTCTGATTTTATTGACTTATATACTGGAAGTTATGCTTCTTGTAAGATTACTGCCCAAAGCGAAGGATTTCAGGGACAGTAACATTAGATGAATTAATCGACTTGGTTTGCAATAGAATTTGATTTTGGGTTGTCATGAAAGTTGTAGAGGACATTGTGAACTTATTGACCATATTTTTGTGGTAATTTATTACTAAGGAATCAGTGAGTTATGAAATTGTAAATGTACTGCCCTGTGTTGAGGGAAATTTTGAAGGTAGAAGGTTTGATGGATTATTTGAGACTCTTAAGGTTGGATTTGAATTTTTTGGTCTTCTTGAGAATTGTAGAGCTTTTCATAAGCTTTCCAATGAGGTATAGTGGGTATTTTTCTGATTTGTGTGCTAAAAGTTAGAGTAATTGGAAATTAAGATTGAAATCTGAAAAAAAAAGGCAAGCGGCGATGAAACTCGCCGTCTCATGAGGCGACGTTTACTCTCATGAGGCGAGATTTAGGAGGCTGGTCGCGGCGCGCCTCGCCTCGATGAAGTGAGGCGAATTCGCCTCGAGGGCGGCGTCTCGCCATGAGGCGGCGTTCAATATATATATATATATATATATATATATATATATATATATATATATATATATATTTATTTTGATTATTATTTTGATATTAAATGGTACAATTGTTCTTTTGTCAATTTCTTTCCGTCCGACGTCCGATTGACCTGATTCCAGAGGCATCGGATTCGTTGAATATTTAATTTCATTTTCGAGAAAACGGAATTTTAGACGGAATTTGACGTAGCCCTATCGACGGAACTTGTAAACACTGTTTTATTTAATTGGGGACCTATAGAGGTCCGAATTGCACCGTCGCCGCCTATGGATTTCTAATTTTCATAGAATTTTATTATGGGAAAATGTTGAGTTAGGACCGGAATTCATGAACATGCATATCTCATCATCATGAGCACAAATTTCATATTTAGTGACTCGTATTTTTCTCGATTCATATAGAGGTCCAATTGAGCGTCGATTGACCGACGTCACAGAGGTTTTTCGGCATTAGCTCGGAAGCAATAGGTGAGTAACCTAGATGGTTTCTCAATTTTTTATGTGTTTAATATTTCGCGATTATGCCATGTGGAGATAATGGATGGGTATATGTGTGTTTGACTTTGATTGATTTCGACCATAGGTGTCGAAAAATTGGGAATGAGATAACGGTGCTACTTGTGTGTGATTGTTTGTGAATGTTTACATTGAGATCTCGGACCAAAGGTCCGAGGAAATAGGATTGATATCGAAGTGTTAATTATCTGTCTCGATACATGGGATGTATTTGTAAATGCGATATGGTATGACGAATAAATTGGAAAAATATATGATTGAAATACTGGGATCAAGGTCCGAGGAAATGGGAAATGGCATTGAATGTAAGTGATAGAAATAATCAGTAAATGGAAATTGGAACATATGCATTCATGCATAAGGACATGATCGAGATAAAGGCGGTTGTATTTGGAGCAGCCCACCGTGTCGGGGCATATCACGCCTAACGTATGTGAGAGCTTTCACCAACGCACGTGACCTCGTCCAACGTATTGAGCCTCGGGCTCAATGTATCGAGGCTTCAAGCCCAATGTCTCGAGCCACGGCTCAACGCAATGTGCCCGTTCTTCGGACAGCCAGCGCAGTCACAATAACATAATGAAAATGGAAAGGGTCTCATGTGCATTGCATATATGGTATGATTAATCGTGGATTGTATGATAGGCGATTCGCCTTACATTTGTGAAATGTGATTGTACGTATTATTTGGTATTACTTTTGTAAATCGTGATCGTATGTGATAATTGGTAAAGTGTTTGAACATGCATGAATTGAGTGAACCATCGATGATGGTTTCTCACTGAGTTCGCAAAACTCACCCAAAATTTGCATCTATTTTTCAGGTCCTGAAGAATACTCCGGTTGACACGGGAGTATGTCTACTGTAGACGAGTAAAGGTTAGAAGTCGGGATCAGTTCGTGTCTGCATTAGTGTCTTAGTAAACTGTATTCCGCAATCACTGTATAACAAGGCATTGTATTTTTACTGAGCCATTGTGGTATTAATGTTTTACTGCATTGACTAATTATAATTATTACTGGATGACTGTAATAACTGAAACTGGTTTTTATTGAACACGGATTTTAATTACTTACTGTGTTTGCCGTGTGAACGTGGAGTTAATGGCTCCAAAGAGAAAAAAAAATGTATACTGAATTTTAAATCGACTGATGTAGTACGTCACTCTCGTGGGACGCGGACTCGGATATCACCAACGATATCGGGTTCGGGTCTTACGGGAGTGGGGTGTTACACATAGAGGGACATTTCCCAAAAAGAAATTCTTGAAAAATGGCTTCCTTACTTGATCGAAAAATAGAAACATGGGGCTACAAACGTTATGAAGGAGCCGAGCTATGATTTAGCCTCTAAGACTTCCAAATTCGGGTTGGAAGTAAGGTGTAGTGTTCAGCCTCGGGTCTGAAGAACAAACTTCAGTATTTTGGAGATATCTTGAGCTATAGAGCTCCGATCAATCCGATTCTTGAAGCGATGGATTCGTAAGACATAGAGGGACATTTCCCAAAAAGAAATTCTTGGAAAATGACTTCTTTACCTGATCGAAATAATCAGACAAGATGTCAGTTATAAAGACCAATGAAGGGGCAATTTTGGAAGTTTACTTAAAGGGTTAAGTTTATAGGCTTAAATGGAGGGGCGTATGGGTCATTCCCCATTCATTAAATGACATGGCACTATAAAAAGGATTGGGCTGTTGTTTTTATTAGGTGAGGCACGACACTTGAACAAAAGGAAAGAAAAAATAAGAAGAGAGAAGGGAGAGCAAGTTTTCGGATGAGTGAAGGAGAAAGAAAAGAGAGAGAGAGCTAGGGTTCGATTTTTAGGGGACTTCAAGCAAGCTTTCTAAGTTGAGTCAAGAGGAAAAAACGTGGAGGATGAAGAGAGCTTCCTTTCAAGCCTAGAAAATCCGAAAATGGAGGAGAAATGAGGTAAGAGCAATTTTTAAGATTTGAGTTCTTTTGATGTTTTGGTTTAGAATTATGGAAAATAGTATGGGTTTGTGGAGTATGAAGTCAATTTTGATGATTGCTAAGTACTATGGGTTTAATCTTGGATAGAAATTAATTAGGGTTATGCCCAATTTTATGAATTGGGGTTTTTGAAAATTGGTGATTTAGATGGCTTGATTATGTGTGGAATTAGTGTTTTCTAAGTTCAATATTAAGGATTATGTTATTTATGGGGTCGAATTTGTGTGACATTGGTGTAGGAAATTTTCAATTGGGAGAATAAAAGAAGAAATGGTCAAATTGAAGCTAAGGACAAGCTTCTAGCATCGATTCGAGGTGGGTACCTTTTTATAATAGATTTATAAGCCACTACTGCTTTCCTTAAACAAAGAGATTTTCTGATTTCAATTTCATTGTAAATGTTGCATCATTGTATGAATGATTTGAAAAATCATTATTGATTCAATACATGAACTTTTGATGAATTTCAAAATACATTTGTGTTATGCCTCGGAAGATTCCATGGCATCTCGTATATTCAGAAAAGAGCATTCGATAAATGGATTTGAGCATGATATGTGCTTTTGTGTGGGCGAGAGAGAACCTGTTTTGTTAGTCACGTGCACGTCGACATATAGATAGCCTTCTCCCGGCTACCCGCTTGGGGTCACGAGATCCTGAGAAATCGGACTCGTTGTGTTTACGGTAAAACTTTGGTTTTATGTCGTGTTTATGGAACTCTCGAGCCAATTATGTGCATTGCATATGTGATTTGTCATTGCATTTATGAATTGTCAAGTTGATGCATTCATGTTTAGCAACCTATGGGTTTATGGCTGAAAGCCTAAAAATTATACGTTTTGCAATTGTGATTTGACTACAGCAAGAGCGGAATTTTTAGAAAATGTGCTTTACGGATTTCAAAGAAATATTTTTCTAAGACCAGAAAAGAAAAAGATTTCAAGGGTTTTGCTTATCTATTCATTTTATAAACTTATTATCCACGAGCTTTGTGCTCACCCCCCCTTTCATCCCCATCTCCAGGTTTTCGAGCGAGAGATCGGATGAAAGAATGTCAAGACGTGTTATTCGATTTTGTATCGTTTGTATTTTATGAAAAATGGGATTTTGGTATCGGTTTGTATAAGACTGGTTTTGTCAATTTTGTATTACAAGTATTATTATGGGATTGTATTATGAATTCTGGACATGTGTATTAATTTAAGTTATAAATGGGATCTGGATATAGAGATGATTGATTATTGGGTTTGGACTGATTTGATTTATGAATTTTGCATAAAGATTTGGATTATGACCTTATGTATAATGATTATGGTATGTATATGGAATTGAGGAATTAATAGGAATTGGATTTGTATAATGTGTGTTGGATATGGACATGTAGATATAGGATTACGTTTGTTGTGTTGGATTCCGGACGGGGAGTTCGATGATACTGGTTATATTGTGAGAAATATAGAAGTGTATTTTGGACACTTTGCAGGTTTTGGGTTTAATAGAAGGCAGCCATTATGTTGCCAAAATTTTGGTGAAATGGGTATAAGAATGAGAATTGAGATTATTTGAGTGCATAAGAAAATGATTATGAATTGAGAAATTGATTAAGGAAGGTGGAAGAAATGAAAAAGAAAGGAATGAGGAAAGAAAGAAAAAGAAAAGAAAAAAAATATCTATACCAGATTTTGGACAGTTTAAGTCTAAGGTTTCCAACGCGACAGTGATTTCTAAAATATTTGTTCACGGATGTCGGCTCCGTTTTGTTACGTATTGGAAATTGGTTTCGATTCGATTTGTATTCGATTCATTTTGATTCGATACCTTCGTATTTGTTTCGCGTTTGCTTCCGCATATTGTGATTCGATTTATTCCATTTGAATCCGCTTTGTTTCCTTCGTTTTCCTTCGTTTTCCTTCGTTTTCCTATTGGGATTCGGTTTCCGGATCAGGTCCCAACATTTGTGGTATCAGAGCCCAGTAATAGGATCTTACATGGGCGTATGTGTATGAGTGATTTGCATGAGAAGATGATAAGAGTTAGTGAATGAATATGATTGAATTAGTGAGAATGTGATATTGATGTGAATGACCTAACATGTATTTGGAGTATAAGAATGTTTTGATTAAGGTGTCGAAAGCATGATTGATGATAAAAGAATGTGATAATGGAGATTAAGGTTTGAATTTCACGATGAATTTGGATGAATTCCTTTCGGATATATATATGTGAGATGTAATATAGGATACGTGAAAGACGAGTTGAATGATAGAGATATAGATATATATATGGAAGTTCAAAAGGATTAAATTGAATGATATTGGTCCATATTAAGGTTATTAAGAATTGGACCGTTGACTTGTGTAAATCTGCTAAGAAATATTGATATGATATGATATTGGTGGTATTTGATACAAGAAGTGATAAATTGTGAGTAAGTTGAGAAATATGTATGATGAGGAATTAGTTAAGAAAGTGATTGAATATGACTATTTCAAAAAAATCATTTAAGAGAATAAGTTACTTGGTGATTATTCAGATAGGAATTTCGTGGGCGAAATTCTTTTAAGAGGGGGATAATTGTTGGACCCCGAACTTTCGGTGGAAATTAGAAATATTAAAATGAATTCAATGAGTGTTTTCGGATATGGATTGTATTATAGAAGTTTTATGCCTTGAGGAAATTGATGAGAAATGAAGTGATTGATTTTGATGAATTTGAAATTTGAGTAGAGTTGTATGAGTTATGAAAGTCAAAATGAACTAGTTGATTGAAATGGAAGTTAAAAAGCAAGAAATAATTAGTGAAAGTGTTATATTTTGAAGAAATTAAGAAAGTTGATTTTTTGAAGATAGAAAGTTTGACTTGAGAGTTGAATTTTTAAGTTAGACACATTTTGAGAAAATGATCTTAATGAAAACTGTAGCTTATGTTGAGAGCTTTTCTTAGCCATAAAGTATGCTATTTTTTTATATCAAGATTGAAAGTTATGATATTTGAAAGTTAAGTGTATTTTACTTGATTTGAAAATGCTATTAAGAGTAAGATTGTGTATGACTTTTGTGAAAGAGAAATGTGTATGTGCATATCCTTTGGTTTTGAATTTGATGTGGGGAAATGGCTTTGGAATAGTTTATTGGAGAGTTAAATTGTGTTTGAGATGAATTAGTTGAAGAGTTTGTAGTAGTGGGTGAATATGCGAAGTTGATGTGTTGATATGTGAAGTTCATGTATTGGAATGGTGTTTAGAGACTTAAATAGCAAATCTGTATTGATTTAGATGGATTTAGCCAAAGTGGTCTTAATGAAAGTGGTAGATTATGTTTTTATCTTTCCATTGATATAAAGCACGAAAATTTTGGACAAGAGAATAGAAAGTTATGATTTTTAGAAGTTCTGATGCTATTTAGTGTGAAGTTGATCGACCAGTCAGTTTGTATGAAATTTTTGACCTAGTTAGAGGTCGATTTGATTTTTAAGGCCTTCATAAAAGTTGTAGAGGGTTCGTTTAGCTTTCTGTAGACACCAAGTTTGTCAAATTTGGAGTTCTGGGTCAAAAGTTATGATGTTTGCAAGTTGAGGTGCTGTGTAAAATTTTGAGGAGATTATCGATTGGTCATCTTCGAGCGCATTTTTGACCCCTTTAAAGACCGATCTTGCCTTCGAGTCCATCTTACAAATTGTAGATATTTCTTTTATCTTTCCAACGGTACCGAGTTTGTAAAATTTGGAGCTCGGAGTCAAAAGTTATGAGTGTTAGAAGTTTGATAGTCGGATTGGGTGCTGGCCGACCTTTGTTGGCCGACCTCTGCTGGCCGACCGACCTCTGTTGGCCGACTGACCTCTATTGGCCGACCGACCTATGATGGCCGACCGACCTCTGCTGGCCGACCGACCTCTAATGGCCGACCGACCTCTGTTGGCCGACCGATCTTCGTTCTGGCCGAGCTTTGATTTTCTGGCCGAGCTCTAACCTTCCTTCACTCTTTTGAACATAACTTCTTCATCCGACATCCGATCGACAAGATTTTTGAAGCGTTAGATTCTTAAGACATTTTTCTATCTTTCCATACTAGATAGGTCGGTTTTGGAATTAAATGGAGAAAGATAGCTCGGATGAAAGTGAGCTGATCGGTTATAAAAGTTGAACAGTGTTCGGTATTTTTGAGATATCTTGAGATATAGAGCTCCGATCGATCTGATTCTTTTTTAGAATTAAACTAGAGAGATGGGGATACAAATGTTATGAAGGAGCCGATTGACAATTGATCCTCTAAGACTTTCAAATACAGATCGGAAGTTAGATGTAGTGTTCAGCCTCTGTGTTGTAATTACTGAACAGTGTTCAGTATTTTGGAGATATCTTGATTGGTAGAGCTCCGATCGATCTGATTCTTTTTGGAAATTAAAATAGAGACATGGGCTATAAATTTTATGAGGAGCCGAGATATGATTTAGCCTCTAAGACTTCCAAATTCAGGTCGGAAGTAAGGTGTAGTGTTCAGCCTCGGGTATGAAGAACAAACTTCACTATTTTGGAGATATCTTGAGCTATAGAGCTCCGATCGATCCGATTCTTGAAGCGATGGATTCGTAAGACATAGAGGGACGTTTCCCAAAAAGAAATTCTTGGCAAATAGCTTCTTTACTTGATCGAAAAATAGAGACATGGGGCTACAAATGTTATGAAGGAGCCGAGCTATGATTTAGCCTCTAAGACTTCCAAATTCGGGTTGGAAGTAAGGTGTAGTGTTCAGCCTCGAGTCTGAAGAACAAACTTCAGTATTTTGGAGATATCTTGAGCTATAGAGCTCCGATCGATCCGATTCTTGAAGCGATGGATTCGTAAGACATAGAGGGACATTTTCCAAAAAGAAACTCTTGGCAAATGACTTCTTTACTTGATCGAAATAATCAGACAAGATGTCAGTTATAAAGACCAATGAAGGGGCAATTTTGGAAGTTTACTTAAAGGGTTAAGTTTATAGGCTTAAATGGAGGGGCTTATGGGTCATTCCCCATTCATTAAATGACATGGCACTATAAAAAGGATTGGGCTGTTGTTTTTATTAGGTGAGGCACGACACTTGAACAAAAGGAAAGAAAAAATAAGAAGAGAGAAGGGAGAGCAAGCTTTCGGATGAGTGAAGGAGAAAGAAAAGAGAGAGAGAGCTAAGGTTCGATTTTTAGGGGACTTCAAGCAAGCTTTCTAAGTTGAGTCAAGAGGGAAAAACGTGGAAGATGAAGAGAGCTTCCTTTCAAGCCTAGAAAATCCAAAAATGGAGGAGAAATGAGGTAAGAGCAATTTTTAAGATTTGAGTTCTTTTGAAGTTTTGGTTTAGAATTATGGAAAATGGTATGGGTTTGTGGAGTATGAAGTTAATTTTGATGATTGCTAAGTACTATGGGTTTAATCTTGGATAGAAATTAATTAAGGTTATGTCCAATTTTATGAATTGGGGTTTTTGAAAATTGGTGATTTAGATGGCTTGATTATGTGTGGAATTAGTGTTTTCTAAGTTCAATATTAAGGATTATGTTATTTATGGGGTCGAATTTGTGTGACATTGGTGTAGGGAATTTTCAATTGGGAGAATAAAAGAAAAAATGGTCAAATTGAAGCTAAGGACAAGCTTTTAGCATCGATTCGAGGTGAGTACCTGTTTATAATAGATTTATAAGCCACTACTGCTTTCCTTAAACAAAGAGATTTTCTGATTTCAATTTCATCGTAAATGTTGCATCATTGTATGAATGATTTGAAAAATCATTATTGATTCAATACATGAACTTTTGATGAATTTCAAAATACATTTATGTTATGCCTCGAAAGATTCCATGACATCTCGTATATTCAGAAAAGAGCATTCGATAAATGGATTTGAGCATGATATGTGCTTTTGTGTGGGCGAGAGAGAACCTGTTTCGTTAGTCACGTGCACGTCGACATATAGATAGCCTTCTCCCGGCTGCCCGCTTGGGGCCACGAGATCCTGAGAAATCGGACTCGTTGTGTTTACGGTAAAACTTTGGTTTTATGTCGTGTTTATGGAACTCTCGAGCCAATTGTGTGCATTGCATATGTGATTTGTCATTGCATTTGTGAATTGTCAAGTTGATGCATTCATGTTTAGCAACCTATGAGTTTATGGCTGAAAGCCTAAAAATCATACGTTTTGCAATTGTGATTTGACTACAGCAAGAGTGGAATTTTTAGAAAATGTGCTTTACGGATTTCAAAGAAATGTTTTTCTAAGACCAGAGAAGGAAACAGATTTCAAGGGTTTTGCTTTTCTATTCATTTTATAAACATATTATCCACGAGCTTTGTGCTCACCCCCCCTTTGTCGGGCCCCGACCCGGAGACCGGACCCCAACTGTTGGATCCCGTTACCGGAGTCCAACTCTTGAACCGTAAAACATGACGCTTGATCATCTTGCCTTGTAGTGTTCATTTCATTTAACCCTAATTTCAAATTGATTTCTCTTGTAAATCATAACCTTATGACTCTTGTTTTATTTAAGACAAGAATCGCTTCAATCGGATGTTATATAACTCAAGATACACATCAAAAACCAAAAAGAGTTCATACCCGAAGCATGCTCTCTTAACTGACCTCTCACTTGCTTTAATGCAAACCTCCTCAATTAAATCCAAATGATACCAAATTTTATGGAGTGAAAGATATATGTCTTATAAATCCAATGGTTCAAACCTCACCTCAATTGGAGGTCGAATGAGTGTTTTATGCCCAAAAGAATAGACTATGCTCACTCCCAAAATCAAATTGAACATCTTTTGGCGCAAATACCATAACTTTCACTATAGATGTCGGAATGACTTCGTTCTTGGACGGTTAGAAAATAGACATCTAGGACTACAACGTTTGTGAAGATTAAAATTCGAAATTCTTTCATTATCGAGTTACATGGACAATGAGAAAATCACACAGTCTGTGTGAAAATTCACACAGGCTGTGTAATTTTCTGCTACTGCGTCTCCCTGCACCATGGATTTACACAGTCTGTGTGAAAATTCACACAGGCTGTGTAACCTACTGCCATTGCCGTCTCCCTGCACTAGAAATTTACACAGTCTGTGTGAAAATTCACACAGGCTGTGTAACCCATCGCCAATCAGCGCTTCTACACGAGAAAATTACACGATCAGTGTGAAAATTCACACAGGCTGTGTAACTTTCTGCCAACAACCACATTTCACTCTCTAAACCCTCTTCATCCAAGTACCTACATAAAAACTTAAATCCTCCATATCCCACAACACATAACAACCTAATTATCCCAATGGATTTTCAATGGCAACAACACACTCCTAGCATTCTAATCAAACCCAAACCATAATGATCTTGTCTGATCACTCATGCAAAACTTATTAACCATAACCCAATCACATTCTTACTTCTACATAACACTCATCAATCACAACTCTATATACGTCTTCACTTGAACTAAACATGCATTTCTACCCACATGGATTCCAAAGCCATTTCATGCAACTTTGGATACTATGCTTAAACATGATAATAAATGGTTTTGAGAGACCATAATAAATCGTAATTCATGCATCTCATTCACATTCAAAACAAGTAACTTACAATGCTTTAGTGGGCATTTCAAGCCCTTTTACAACTTGGTTCAAAATACACTTCCAAAATGCTACTGTTTTCTTAAAATACATCTAAAGCATCGTTTACAACAATTGACTTGAAATACATCAAAAACATAATCTTGGAGTATGCCTTTTATGCTCAGTCCTCGAGATCACGCTCTTCACCTGGAGATGGGACGGGAAGGTGGGGGTGAGCTTTCGCTCGTGGGTAACACGTTTATATTTATACTACTAAGCTGAATCTATTCATTACTCATACTGTTGGCAATATTCTCATCAACAAATCATACAACTTGCATTTCGTGAATTCATCAAGCTAAAAGCATAATTTCATGATTCATGCATTCATCATTCTTACAAACATATGCTAACACGTAAACACATAGCTGATGGTTTGAAAAGTCCACGGGTTACTGATGAACTACACAAGTGTAGTCATATCTTTGAGAGTCCAAAAGGAACATCCTATGCCACAATAGGGCAGCCGGGCGAAGGCTATACTGGTCAACGTGCACGTGACTTTGCTGGTGGACTTAACTAACCCACATAACACTGAATTTCATGCAAAAAAACTAGACTTTTCTTGTCCACTAGCTGATTTTCTGAAAATGGATTTTCATGCAATCCAATTAGCTAATTCTCTGGAAAATGCTTTTCATGCTTAGCTCAAATGTCATAAACTCACTAATATTCATGCTCATTCAATTCATGACTTTATCAAGCAATGTCAAGCAATGTCATATACTGTCAAGTTCTCATATAATGGCATTCATACATCTATTATACTCAATCAAATCATCACAAAGTAATTTGAAAGAACATAATTTCTTTAATTAAGGTAGTATTTATCACTTACTAGCATAAAGATAAAAATGAAACCCACCTTATACTTGCTAAATCCTTGCTAAATGAAGCTCCTCCTCTTGCTCCTCTCCTCTCTCTTGCTCTATTTCAAGAGAAATAAAACCCACTTCAACAATAGCTTCAATTGAAAATCCACATAACTACTTTCATGCAATTGACTTAAGAATCACTAAACCCATTCCATTCTTAGTCTTCCTAACTCAAAACCCAAGTAAAAACTAAACTTTAAACTCATGGCTTACCTTGAATCTCTACTTAACCAAGTGATTTCTTGGTTCAAAGTGAAGCTTAGACTCTCCTCCACACTTTTCCTTCTTGAACTTTCTTCAAAAACCTCTTGAATCTCTTGGAAAATCAAACCCTAGCCAAGCTTCTTCTCTTTTTCTCCTCTTCTCTTCTCCACTTTTGCAAAACTCTCTCCTCTCTCCCTTTAATTTCGTAACTTCTCTCTTATTTCCCTACAACTCACTTAATTCTTCTTCTTTTATACTACTTACTTAAGTCACTTAAGCCCAAAGGCCCAAGTCTAACTCCCTTCTTCTTCTTCTTCCTTCTTTACAACCTAACTCACTTAAGTCCACTTCATTTCCTCTTTCTTTTCCCATTTCCTCTTTAGGCCCAAAGCCCATTTGACCATTAATACACTTAACCTAACACATTTAATTTCATTAACTCACCACCTAACATTTTAATGCTACCATATATTAATTAATGACACCTTAATTAATGCTAATCTAACTTAATCAATTTAATCTAATCATGCTTAATCTTTAAAAAAAAAATTTGGGGCTAACATTTCTCCCCCCCTTAAGAAATTTCGTCCTCGAAATTCTTACCTGGTTCACTGAAGAGGTGTGGTCTGCTCTGCATTGCATCCCGAGGCTCCCGTCGCCTCTTCAATGCATGATTCCTCCACGGGACTTTGACTAGCTTGATTGTCTTGTTCACGAGGATCTTGTCCTTCTATCCGAATTGCCACGGGCACCTCTTCATAACTCGGATCATCACTCAATTGAACTTCGAGGTCCGAATGATGTGAGAAGGATCGATCTGCCTTCTCAAAGCATCGAGACATGGAATACATCATGAATCTGCGACAATTAAAAGCGGCGATGCCGATGTAGGCCAACGGCCCAATCCTCTCTAGAACTTCATACGGACCCACATACTGAGGGCTTAACTTCCCCTTCTTGCCGAATCTCATAACTCCCTTCCATGGAGACGTCTTGAGGAACACCTTGTCACCCACCGCATATTCCATTTCTTTTACATTAGCATCGACATAACTCTTCATTCTATCCTGGGCTGCCTTAAGCCGCTGTTTGATTACATCCACTTTCTCAACTGTCATCTGGACCAACTCTGGTCCCACTAATTTCCTCTCACCTTCCTCATCCCAACATATTGGAGTCCTGCATCTTCTGCCATAAAGGGCTTCATAAGGAGCCATCTGTATGCTCGAATGGTACGAATTGTTATAAGCAAATTCGACCAACGGCAAATGATCATCCCATGCTCCTTTGAAGTCCATGACATATGCTCTAAGCATCCCCTTTAGAGTCTGGATTGTCCTCTCAGATTGATGTCTGAGGATGAAACGCCGTACTGAAATTCAGCTTAGTTCCTAATGCTTCCTGCAGACTTCCCCAAAATCTCGATGTGAATCGAGGATCCCTGTCGGATACTATGGAATCTGGAACTCCATGCAACCTTACCACTTCATCAATATACTTCTGGCTAAAACTTGCAATGAATCATTTGCTTGATTGCGGAAAATGGGCCGACTTGGTCAACCGATCAACAATAACCCAAATGGCATCATGCTTCTTCTGGTCTAGGCAAACCCATCGAAAATCCATCGTGATCCTTTGCCACTTCCATTCAGGAATGGACAATGGCCTTAGCATGCTGAGGGTGCACGTGTTCACCTTGACTTCGACACACTAGACATCTGCTCACATATTCCGCTACATCTTTCTTCATACCTTTCCACGAAATGTTCCTTCAAATCTCTGTACATTCTAGTCTTTGCTGGGTGCATGGAATAAAGCGCATTATGCCTCATCCATGATCTCATCCTTAATCGCCTTATCATTGAATACATAACTTGTTTCCACTACCATTAGCCCATCATCCCTTACTTGCACTTCATTCGCTTACTATGTTGAATTTCATCTCTCGACACTTAATTACGTATCCTGCTCCTGCAACTCCTTGACCTTCTCCCTAAGGATAGGTCTCACCTCAATTGAGCAAAACACCATCTGCTTCATCACCTTTAAACCGATCTTCAACTCGGCCATCTGTTCCAACAGAGGCAAGTAAACCGATTACACGTAAGATATGGATGACTTCACCTCAAAGCATCTCGCCACTACATTCGCCTTGCACGATGATACTCTATCATCGGTCATAGTCCTGAGCAACTCCAACCATCGTCTCGCCTTAAATTCAACTCTTTCGACTCATAATGTACTTAAGACTTTTGTGGTCCGTGAAGATCCTAGTCCGAACCCCATATAGTTAGTGTCTCCAAATCTTTAGGGCAAAATTACATTGCTAACTCCAAGTCATGAGTCGGATAATTTAACTCATACTGTTTCAACTGCCGTGAAGCATAGGCTATTACCTTGTCATCCTGCGTCAGCACACATCCTAAACCCTTCCTCGAAGCATCACTGTACACCGTATACCCCTGGTCTCCATTGGGCAAAACCAATACTGGAGCACTTGTCAATCTGTTCTTGAGCTCCTCAAAGCTCTTCTGACATTCCTCACTCCATATGAACTGTTGATTCTTTCTTAACAGCTTAGTCATAGGGGCAGCTATCATTGAGAATCCTTCCACGAATCTCCTATAATAACCTGCCAAACCTAGGAAGCTTCTTACCTCTTTCACTGTCTTAGGCTCTTGCCAATTCACTACTGCTTCTACTTTCCTCGGATCAGCATGGATCCCTTTGCTAGAAATCACATGTCCAAGGAAAACTACTTCATGCGACCAAAATTCACATTTCTTGAATTTGGCATCTGACTCTGCTCTCTCAATCTCTGCAACACTATCCTGAGATGTTGTTCATGCTCTCCTTCATCCTTAGAATAGACCAGAATGTCATCAATGAACACAATGACAAACTGATCTAAGAATTCATTAAACACCCTATTCATCAGATCCATGAAGGCAGCTGGAGCATTGGTCAATCCGAAGGCATGACCACAATTCATAGTGCCCGTGCTTGGGTCTGAAAGCTGTCTTGTTTACATCAGACTCCCTGATTCGGAGTTGATGATAACCTGATCTTAAGTCAATCTTCGAAAAGACCCTTGCTCTGTTAGGACCCGACCCGTAGACCGAACCCCAACTGTTGGATCCCGTTACCGGAATCCAAATCTTGAACCAAAGAACATGATACTTGATCATTTGTCTTATAGGGTTCATTTAACTTAACCCTAATTGCATATTGATCTCCCTTGTACATCATACTCTTATGACTCTTGTTTAAATTAAGAAAAGAATTTCTTCAATCCGAGTTCTATAACTTAAGATATCAACAAAAACTAAAGAAGTTCATACCCGAAACATGCTCTCTTAACTGACCTCCCACTTCTTTTAATACAAACTTTCTCAATTTAACTCCAAATGATATAAATTTTAATATGGGGACAGATACACGTCTTAGAAAACTAACGGTTCAAGCCTCGCCTCTTTTGGAGGTCGTATGAGAAAATTATGCCCAAAACAATGGACCTTGCTCACTTCCAAAATCGAAGTGAAACTCTTTTGGCGCGATTTCTATAATTTTTAATCTAGAGGTCTAAATGTGTTCATTCTTTCACCATATGAAAGTAGACATCTAGATCTACAACTCTCGTGAAGACTATAAAGGCTGATTCTATCTCTTACATTCTGTAGCGTCCACTTTTCTATCATCTGGTTTTCTATCGTCTGGTTTCTATCATCTGGTTTTCTATCAGCTGGTTTTGCTATCATCTGGTTTTTCCTATCAGCTGGTTTTGCTATCATCTGGTTTTTTTTTCTATCAGCTGGTTTTTCTATCAGCTGGTTTTTCTATCCAGCACATGTCTACTTATATAGATCATATCTTTTGACTCCGATATCCAAATTTAGCAAACGATATACCCTTGGAAAGCTCTAATCTTCTACTACAATATTCATGAAGGCTCATTTATCTAATTCAAGTCCTACAAATGTCAAAAACTGGGGCGAAGTTCTGTCAAGTTTTAGGAAAATTTGGCAGCACTTCCCTTGAAAATACAACTAACCAATTTATCAATCCTAATACTTCCACCTGCAAAAAACTCATCATACAACCTCATATAATATGTTTAAACCCTAAGGTATCTTGAATGCCATTCTAAGCAACAGCCACACTCTTAATCATCTAATCAAATCCAAACTATAATAATGATGCAATTTTCTTAAACATGCACGAATTTCTCAAAATACATTTGAACTTAGCATACTTGCATTTCATTTGCATTCATTCCATCATCATCAACTCATGTCATATTCATACAATGCTTTAGTGGGCATTTTAAGCCCAATTACAATGAAGTTTCAAAATACGATATCATTCTTAAAATGCTACTAAAGCATTGTTTTTACCAAAATCATTTCAAATACAAAACCAAAAGAAAATCTTGGAGTAAGTGCCTTTAAGCTTGCTCCTCGGGATCCTTCTCATTTCTGTAGAGTTGAGGGGTGAGCTTTCACTCAAGTGGGTAACACATTTATATTTATCTATCAAGCAAGTCTATTTAGTTATTCATACTTTTGCATTCATTCATTAAAATATAATACATGCATCATGCAAAGTTCATCAATATTCAAACATGATTTTTTTCACAATTCAAACATTCATAATTCTTGCATTTTCATGTAATTCACATAAACAACACATCAAATGGCTCGGTAAGTCCTTATTCTTGGCAACCATATAGTCTCATTTTATGTGTCTATATGGGCAAATCTTGAGGAGTCCAAAATGTTGGATCATCCTATGCCACAATCGGGCAGCCGGGCGAAGGCTTCATGGTCGACGTGCACGTGACGGTTCTTAGGACTATACCTTACCCACATAACATAACCATCATGCAAAATCATAAAATTGGACTGTTCTTGTCCAATTCATCGTTTCTTTGAAATCATCTTCTTCATACATCATTCATGCCTTTCATCATATTCATTCATCAAGCATTTACTGCAATCATTAAATCACACATATTTAATATAACTTTCAAGTAGGTGAAACTCATTAATGTCATGCATTAATTTGCATTTGTAGCTTATATACATAAAGATAAATATGAAACCCACCTTTTAGACTTGTTAAATCTTTGCTAATGGAGTTCCTCCTCTTGCTCTTCTCTTCTTTCTTGTCCCACTTCAACCATAACAAGAAAAGAACCTCATATCATTTAGGGTTTCTAAAATTGAAAACCCCATGAACTTAAATCATGAAATTAACCTAGAATCACTAAACCCATCTTCTTTCTAAGCTTTTAAACTATAAAACCAACAAAACTTAACCTTGAAAATATAACTTACCTTGATTCCTTAACCAAACAAGTGGTTTCTTGGTTCAAAGTGAAGCTTAGCTCCTCCTCTATCTTCTTTCTCTTTGAACTTTCTTGAAACACTTGCTAAATCTCTTGAAAAATCAAAACCCTAGCCAAGGCTTTCTTTTCTCCTTCTTCTTTCCTCTTTACTATGTTCTCTTCCTCTTCCTCTTCTATTTTCGTTTTCCTCTTCCTTTCCTCCTAACTTACTTCTTTCTTTCTCCTTTTATACTCCTTCTTCATTTAACCCAAGCCCAAAGGCCCAAGTCTAACTCCCTTCTTCTTCTTCCTCTTTATTTCCTCTTTGTCCTACAACTTACTTAGGCCCAATTATCTTTAAGCCCATTTTATCTTTCTTTTCTTTCCTACCTCATTAAAACCTAACTAACTCATTTAATTCCATTAATTCTTCACCCAACTCATTAATGCTATCACATGTTAATTAAATCTCAATTCAATTTACGCTAACTTAACTTACTCAATTAATCTAATCATGCTTAAATTTAAAAAAAAATTTTGGGGCTAACATTTCTCCCCCCCTTAAGAAATTTCGTCCTCGAAATTCTTACCTGGTTCACTGAAGAGGTGTGGGTATTGCTCCTGCATTGCCTCCTGAGGCTCCCACGTCGCCTCTTCAACTGCATGATTTCTCCACAGGACTTTGACTAGCTTGATTTTCTTGTTCCTGAGGATCTTATCCTTGCTATCCAGAATTGCCACAGGCATTTCTTCATAACTCAGATCATCACTCAACTGAACTTCTGAGGCCTGGATGATGTGAGAAGGGTCTGATCTGTACCTTCTCAGCATCGAAACATGGAATACATCATGAATCTGTGATAATTTTGGCGGCAATGCCAGTCTGTAGGCCAACGGCCCAATCCTCTCCAATACTTCATACGGACCCACATAGCGAGGACTTAACTTCCCCTTCTTACCGAATCTCATAACTCCCTTCCATGGAGATGTCTTAAGGAACACCTTGTCACCCACTGCATATTCCATTTCTTTCCGATGAGCATCAGCATGGCTTTTCATTCTGTCCTGGGCTGCCTTAAGTCGCCGCTAATCGGATCAATCTTATCCATCATCATCTGGACCAATTCGGTCCCACTAGCTTCCTTTCACCTTCTTCATCCCAAAGATATGGAGTCCTGCATCTCCTGCCATATAGGGCTTCATAAGGAGCCATCTGTATGCTCGAATGGTACGAATTGTTATAGGCAAATTCGACCAACGGTAAATGATCATCCCATGCTCCTCTGAAGTCCATGACACATGCTCTAAGCATCCCCTCTAGTGTCTGAATTGTCCTCTCAGACTGACCATCCGTCTGGGGATGAAACGCCGTACTGAAATTCAGCTTAGTTCCTAATGCTTCCTGCAAACTTCTCCAAAATCTCGATGTGAATCGCGGATCCCTGTCGGATACTATGGAATCCGGAATTCCATGCAACCTTACCACTTCATCGATATACTTCCGGGCTAAGACTTGCAATGAATCTGTTTGTTTGATTGCCAGAAAATGGGCTGACTTGGTCAACCGATCAACTATAACCCAAATGGCATCATGCCTCTTGCTGGTCCTCGGCAAACCCATCAGAAAATCCATCGTGATCCTTTGCCACTTCCATTCAGGAATGGACAATGGCCTTAGCATGCCTGAAGGTGCCTGGTGTTCAGCCTTGACTTGCTGACACACTAGACATCTGCTCACATATTCAGCTACATCCCTCTTCATGCCTTTCCACCAGAAGTGTTCCTTCAAATCTCTGTACATTCTGGTGCTGCCTGGGTGCATGGAATAAGGCGCATTGTGTGCCTCATCCATGATTTCATCCTTAACTGCTTTATCATTCGGAATACACAACCTGTTTCCGACTATCATTAACCATCATCCCTTACTTGCACTTCGATTGCTTACCAGTCGAATTTCATCTCTCACTTACTTAATTACGTATCCCGCTCTGTAACTCCTTGACCTTCTCCCTAAGGATAGGTCTCACTCGAATTGAGCAATAACACCATCGATTCATTACGCTTTAAGCGATCTTCAACTTGGCCATCTGTTCCAACAGAGGCAAGTAAACCGATTACACATAAGCTATGGATGACTTCACCTTCAAAGCATACGCCACTACATTCGCCTTGCACGATGATACTCTATCATCGGTCATAGTCATGAGCAACTCCAACCATCGTCTCGCCTTAAGTTCAACTCTTTCGATTCATAATGTACTTAAGACTTTTGTGATCCGTGAAGACCCTTGCAGAACCCCATACAAGTAGTGTCTCCAAATCTTTAAGGCAAAATTACCGCTAACTCCAAGTCATGAGTCGGATAATTCAACTCATATGGCTTCAACTGCCGTGAAGCATAGGCTATCGCCCTGTCATCCTGCATCAGCACACATCCTAAACCCTTCCTCGAAGCATCACTGTACACCGTATACCCCTGGTCTCCATTGGGCAAAACCAATACTGGAGCACTTGTCAATCTGTTCTTGAGCTCCTCAAAGCTCTTCGACATTCCTCACTCCATATGAGCTGTTGATTCTTTCTTATGACTTAGTCATAGGGCGCTATTATTGAGAATCCTCCACGAATCTCCTATAATAACTTTGCCAAACCTAGGAAGCTTCTTACCTCTTTCACTGTCTTTGGCTCTTGCCAATTCACTCTCGCTTCTATTTTCCTCGGATCAACATGAATCCCTTTGCTTGGAAATCACATGTCCAGGAAAACCACTTCATGTAGCCAAAATTCACACTTCTGAATTTGGCATATAGCTCTGCTCTCTCAATCTCTGCAATACTATCCCGAGATCTTTGTTCATGCTCTCCTTCATCCTTAGAATAGACGAGAATGTCATCAATAAACACAATGACAAACTGATCTAAGAATTCATTAAACACCCTATTCATCGGATCCATAAAGGCGGTGGAGCATTGGTCAATCCGAAGGGCATAACCACAATTCATAGTGCATAACGGGTCTGAAAGTCGTTTTGTTTACATCGGACTCCACGATTGGAGTTGATGATATCCCGATCTTAAGTCAATCTTGAAAAGACCCTTGCTCCTCATGGTGATCAAATAAATCATCTATCCGTGGCAGCGGATACTTATTCGAATCGTCATCTTGTTAAGCTTCACGTAGTCTATACACATCCGCCAGTTCCATCATTCTTCTTAACAAATAGGGACCGGAGCTCCCAGGTGAAGAACTCGGCACGATGAATTGCTTCTCCAACAATTCCTGCAATTGCTCCTTGAGCTCTCTCAATTCAATTGGAGCCATTCTATAAGGTGGCATGGAGATTGGCGCGGTTCCGGGAATCAAGTCAATTTCGAACTCAATTTCCCTCACCGGCGACAACCACGGTAATTCTTACGAAATACATCGAAACTCCCTCACAACCCGATAATCTTCTAATTTGCCCACATTCACTACGGATCCACTATATGCGCCAAGAAGGCCTCACACCTTTGGCTCATCATACCGTCACTAACGAGCAGAAATGATCCTCGGCCTTGGCGGTTTCTGTCCCCTCGAAGACCACTTTCGATCATTTCCGGATCAAATTCTACTTCTTTCAAACTACGATCTAGCTTAGCCTTGTACCTCTCCATGACATCCATCCCAATATAACATCCAATCCTTGAAGGTCTAGAGGTAGTAAGTCTACTACCAATCTAGCAACCGTCGATCTTGAGCTCACAATTCTTATAAATCATACTAATCACCACCTTACCCCTAAAGGAGTACTAACAACCGAAAATTGTCCAAAATCTCGGGACACACAACATGCATATTCATACTTGCGGATACAAATGAATGGGTGGAGCCAGTATCAATCAACACATAAGCAGGAGAGTCAAATAAGCGAGCCATACCAGTCACAACTTTTGGGCTGACGCAGACTTCTTCCCCAGTCATGGCAAAGACTCGAGCCGGTGCTGGCTCGCCTCTAGGTCTCCTGCGGATATGTCTTTCTTGCAGTTCTTGAGCGCCCACATTATCTGCCGGCCGAGATGCCCTTGTTTACGCCTTCTTGGGGCTGAGGCTGAGACCCTTCCGCTTAACCGCTGGGGACAATCCTTGATTGGTGCCCCTTTGGCCACACCCAAAACAGCTCTATCTTCAGCAGACATTCCCCTTTATGAAATCTCCCACAGTGGTCACACTGGGGATTTCCTCTGCCTGACCATCCTGGACTTGCCACACTAGAAGCTTGCACTGAAGCGGCCCTAGGCTGCTTACTCTTAGTGGGGCCACTGCTACCCACCTCACTCTGGGTATAATGAGTTCTAGTGCTCCTTGCAGGTGCTGGAGCACTCATGCCCTTCTTAGAGAACTGCTCTCTGTTCTTCCTCTTCTTAGTCACTTCAGCCCTGATGTTCTCTAACTTCTCTGCTTGAAGAGCAGCATCAACCAGCTGCTGATAATCACGAAGTTGTGAATTATCACCTTTTCCTTGATCCTAGGTGCAATCCACCCTCGAACTTCCGGCATTTGTCTTCCTCAGTTGCCACGATATTGGCTGCATACCGTGATAACTGAGTAAACTTCAATTCATACTCTGCCACACTCAACTCCCTCTGAGCGAGATTCAAAAATTCCCTTGCCTTATCCTGCATGTAGACCATCGAAAAATATTTCCTCCGGAAGGCCTCTAGGAACTCCCTCCATGTCAGTACCGGAGGTACTTCCTGGCTGCGGGGCACTGACTCCCACCAGTGCAGTGCATCCCCTTGCAGTAAGCTAACTGCATAATCGAGCTTCTCTTCATCATTGCACTTCATCTGGTTTAGGACCCTCTCGGTCCTCTTCAGCCATGCTTCAGCTTCCTCGGGATTAGTGGTCCCGCTGAAGTCAACTACTCTATACTTTCGGAGCTTATCATACTGGCCGCTCCTCTCTACTGGAGCTGGCACTTGAGCTTGCCTTCCTTGACCCATGGCATAAGTAAAAGCCTGGGCGAAGGCCTGAAAGAACTGGGGATCCATGGGGTTCACTTGCGGAGGAGGCGGGCGCCTCATGTTGCACACTTGGTGCATCAGTGCAAGCGGATGGTCCTGCATCCTGCGAACATACGACTCATCCGTGCTTCAGCTGAGAGCTGGGCGAGATTGAGCTCCTCGAGTTCTCTTCGAGGCGGCATTACTCCTTCAATTTAAAAATCGGTGAAAATCTTTAGTTCACATAAAATAAATTCAATTCACTCATTTGAAAACAATGTTGCATGTTATGCATTTAAAGCAGTGCACATACTTCATATAATTCATGTAGGAAATGCATGATGACTTGACCCTTAGACAATCCCACTAAGGTTCCTAGAAACCCTAAACCGGTTTCGCTCTGATACCACAATGTTAGGACCCGACCGTGGGCCGAACCCCATTGTTGGATCCGATTCGAATCCAAATCTTGAACCAAAGAACATGATACTTGATCATTTGTCTTGTAGGGTTCATTTAACAACCCTAATTGCATATTGATCTCCTTGTACATCATACTCTTATGACTCTTGTTTAAATTAAGAAAAGAATTTCTTCAATCCGAGTTCATAACTCGAGATATCAACAAAACTAAAGAAGTTCATACCGAAACATGCTCTCTTAACTGACCTCCCACTTCTTTTAATACAAACTTTCTCAATTTAACTCCAAATGATATAAATTTTAATATGGGGACAGATACGTCTTAGAAAACTAACGGTTCAAGCCTCGCCTCTTTTGGAGGTCGTATGAGAAAATTATGCCCAAAACAATGGACCTTGCTCACTTCCAAAATCAGTGAAACTCTTTTGGCGCGATTTCTATAATTTTTAATCTAGAGGTCTAAATGTGTTCATTCTTTCACCATATGAAAGTAGACATCTAGATCTACAACTCTCGTGAAGACTACAAAGGCTGATTCTGTCTCTTACATTCTGTAGCGTCCACTTTTCTATCATCGGTTTTCTATCGTCTGGTTTCTATCATCGGTTTTCTATCAATTTGGTTTTGCTATCATCTGGTTTTCCTATCACCGGTTTTGCTATCATCTGGTTTTTCTATCAGCTGATTTTTCTATCAGCTGGTTTTTTCTATCAGCTGTTTTGCTATCATCTGGTTTTCCTATCATCTGGTTTTCCTATCAGCTGGTTTTTCGATCAGCTGATTGTTCTATCATCTGGTTTTTTTTTTCTATCAGCTGGTTTTGCTATCATCTGTTTTTTTTTCCTATCAGCTGGTTTTTCGATCAGTTGGTTTTTCGATCAGCTGATTGTTCTATCATCTGGTTTTTCTATCAGCTGTTTTTGCTATCATCTGGTTTTCCTATCATCGGGTTTTCTATCATCGGTTTTCTATCATTGGTTTTTCTATCGGCTGGTTTTCTATCCACACATGTCTACTTATATAGATCATATCTTTTGACTCCGATATCAAATTGGAAAAACTTGGTATCTATCTCGTAGAAAAGAGATCTACAACTTTAAAGAAGGAAATTTTGTCTAAATCTATCGATATCAAGTCCATATCGTCTGCTTTTGCTTCAGCTGGTTTTTCTATCAGCTGGTTTTTTCTATCCAGCCCATGTCTACTTATATAGATCATATCTTTTGACTCCGATATCCAAATTGGAAAAACTTGGTATCTATCTCATATAGAAAAGAGAGATATACAACTTTTAAGAAGGAAATTTTGTCTAAATATATCGATATCAAGTCCATATCGTCTGCTTTTGCTTCAGCTGGTTTTTTTCTATCAGCTGGTTTTTCTATCAGCTGGTTTTTCTATCCAGCACATGTCTACTTATATAGATCATATCTTTTGACTCTGATATCGAAATTGGACAAACTTGGTATCTATCTCCTAGAGAAAAGAGATATCTACAACTTTTAAGAAGGAAATTTTGTCTAAATCTATCGATATCAAGTCCATATCGTCTGCTTTTGCTTCAGCTGGTTTTTTCTATCAGCTGGTTTTCTATCAACTGGTTTTCTATCCAGCACATGTCTACTTATATAGATCATATCTTTTGACTCTGATATCGAAATTGGACAAACTTGGTATCTATCTCATAGAGAAAAGAGAGATCTACAACTTTTAAGAAGGAAATTTTGTCTAAATCTATCGATATCAAGTCCATATCGTCTGCTTTTGCTTCAGCTGGTTTTTCTTTCAGCTGGTTTTTCTATCCAGCACATGTCTACTTATATAGATCATATCTTTTGACTCTGATATCGAAATTGGACAAACTTGGTATCTATCTCATAGAGAAAAGAGAGATCTACAACTTTTAAGAAGGAAATTTTGTCTAAATATATCGATATCAAGTCCATATCGTCTGCTTTTGCTTCAGCTGGTTTTTTCTATCAGCTGGTTTTTCTATCAGCTGGTTTTCTATCCAGCACATGTCTACTTATATAGATCATATCTTTTGACTCCGATATCCAAATTTAGCAAACGATATACCCTTGAAAGCTCTAATCTTCTACTACAATATTCATGAAGGCTCATTTATCTAATTCAAGTCCTACAAAGGTCAAAAACTGGGGCGAAGTTCTGTCAAGTTTTAGGAAAATTTGGCAGCACTTCCTTGAAAATACTAACTAACCAATTTATCAATCCTAATACTTCCACCTGCAAAAAACTCATCATACAACCTCATATAATATGTTTAAACCCTAAGGTATCTTCAAATGCCATTCTAAGCAACAGCCACACTCTTAATCATCTAATCAAATCCAAACTATAATAATGATGCAATTTTCTTAAACATGCACGAATTTCTCAAAATACATTTGAACTTAGCATACTTGCATTTCATTTGCATTCATTCCATCATCATCAACTCATGTCATATTCATACAATGCTTTAGTGGGCATTTTAAGCCCAATTACAATGAAGTTTCAAAATACAGTATCATTCTTAAAATGCTACTAAAGCATTGTTTTTACCAAAATCATTTCAAATACAAAACCAAAAGAAAATCTTGGAGTAAGTGCCTTTAAGCTTGCTCCTCGGGATCCTTCTCATTTCTGTAGAGTTGAGGGGTGAGCTTTCACTCCGTGGGTAACACATTTATATTTATCTATCAAGCAAGTCTATTTAGTTATTCATACTTTTGCATTCATTCATTAAAATATAATACATGCATCATGCAAAGTTCATCAATATTCAAACATGATTTTTTCACAATTCAAACATTCATAATTCTTGCATTTTCATGTAATTCACATAAACAACACATCAAATGGCTCGGTAAGTCCTTATTCTTGGCAACCATATAGTCTCATTTTATGTGTCTATATGGGCAAATCTTGAGGAGTCCAAAATGTTGGATCATCCTATGCCCTGATCAGGCGTGGGGCGAAGGCTTCGTGGTCGGCGATGCGTGTGGCGGTTCTTAGGACTATACCTTACCCACATAACATAACCATCATGCAAAATCATAAAATTGGACTGTTCTTGTCCAATTCATCGTTTCTTTGAAATCATCTTTTCATACATCATTCATGCCTTTCATCATATTCATTCATCAAGCATTTATGCAATCATTAAATCACACATATTTAATATAACTTTCAGTAGGTGAAACTCATTAATGTCATGCATTAATTTGCATTTGTAGCTTATATACATAAAGATAAATATGAAACCCACCTTTTAGACTTGTTAAATCTTTGCTAATGGAGTTCCTCCTCTTGCTCTTCTCTTCTTTCTTGTCCCACTTCAACCATAACAAGAAAAGAACCTCATATCATTTAGGGTTTCTAAAATTGAAAACCCGTGAACTTAAATCATGAAATTAACCTAGAATCACTAAACCCATCTTCTTTCTAAGCTTTTAAACTATAAAACCAACAAAACTTAACCTTGAAAATATAACTTACCTTGATTCCTTAACCAAACAAGTGGTTTCTTGGTTCAAAGTGAAGCTTAGCTAGCCAAATGGTAAGAGGCGAGCATGTGGAAGCTATAAAACCTTGAGGTCATGGGTTCGAGCCGTGGCTCACCCATGACCAAAGAGGACAATACTGATTAAGGTTGGATGCCGCGGTATAACCCATGAAACACTTTCGCCATGAAGATAACTCTGCAAACACCTACGGTGGGGGTGGGGTCCAACATGCTCCCTGCAGCTGATCGAATAAATCATCTATTCTTGGCAAAGGATACTTATTCTGAATAGTCATCTTGTTAAGCTTCCTGTAGTCTATGCACATCCTCCATGTTCCATCCTTCTTCCTAACAAACAGGACCGGAGCTCCCCAAGGTGAAGAACTCGGCCTGATGAACTGCTTCTCCAACAATTCCTGCAATTGTTCCTTGAGTTCTCTCAACTCAACTGGAGCCATTCTGTAGGGTGGTATGGAGATTGGCGCGGTTCCGGGAATCAAGTCAATTTCGAACTCAATTTCCCTTACCGGCGGCAATCCTGGTAATTCTTACGGAATACATCAGAAACTCCTCACAACTGAAAATCTTCTAATCGCCCACATTCACTTCTGGATCCATTACATGCGCCAAGAAGGCCTCACACCCTTAGCTCATCATATTGTCAGCTAACATAGCCGAAATGATCCTCGGCACTGGCAGTTTCCTGTCCCCCTTGAAGACCACTTTCTGATCATTGCCCAAATCAAACTCTACTTCTTTCAAACTACAATCTAGCTTCGCCTTGTACCTCTCCATGACATCCATCCCCAATATAACATCCAATCCTTGAAGGTCTAGAGGTAGTAGGTCTACTACCAGTCTAGCACAGTCGATACTGAGCTCACAATTCTTATAGATCAAACTGATCACCACCTTACTCCCTAAAGGCGTACTAATAATCAGAAAGTTGTCCATAATCTCAGGACACATAACATGCAAATTCATACTTGCAGATACAAACGAATGTGTAGAGCCAGTATCAATTAACACATAAACAAGAGAGTCAAATAACTGAGCCATACCAGTCCACTTCGGGCGGTGCGACTTCTTCTCCGTCATGGCAAAGACTCTTCTTGGTGCACGACCACAGCCTCTAGGTCTCCTGCGGATTAGCCCTCCCGACTGCTCCTGGTGCCTACTTACGTGGTGGCCCGATTCCCACTGTCTCTCTGCGCCTCGAGCTTGAACTTAGAAATCCTCCCGTCTCGACCTCTGGGACAATCTCTCATCATATGTCCTTCTCTCCACTGGAAGCAACCACCAAACCCTTGAGACATCTCCTGGATGAAACTTCCGCATTGATCACACTGGGATACTTGCCCTTCCATGACTTTCTGAGCCTCCCATACTAGAGACACTCGTAAAATTGCCTGATCTGCGACTCTTGGCGGGACCACTCTTGCCCATGCCACTCTGAGTATGATGAGTCCTGGTGCTCCTTGCAAGGGCTGAGTTATTGTTGGACCCCGAACTTTTGAGGATAATAGAAATATTACAATGAATTTAAGTGAGAAAGAATTGGTGAGAATGAGAATGAATTTAAGGAAATGTGATGAATTTAAGAAAAATGTAGGAGAAAAGAATTGTTTCGGTTAGATGAATTTGATATTTGAATGAATTTTTATGGATTATGAGAGGAAAGTGGATGAGTTGATTGAAATGAAGTTAAATAGTATGAATTAAAAAAAAGTGTGAAAATTTAAAGGATTTAGAAAGTTTGACTTTTTGGAGAGAGAATGTTTGACTTTGAGAGTTGACTTTTGTTTGAGGCAAAATTTGATAAAATGATCTACATGAAACTTGTAGATTATGTTACGAGCTTTCTGTAGACATAAAGTTTGCAATTTTTCGATATCGGGAGTGAAAGTTATGATCAGTCAAAGTTTATGTTTGATAAGGTTGACTTTTGACTTTAATTATGATGACTGAATTTTTGACTGAGAAATTAACCTAGTTATAGGTTAATTGAGCTTTGATGTTCTGCATGAAAATTGAAGGGTTTGTTTTGATCTTTATTTCGACATAAAGTATGCAATTTTTCGATCTCGGAGTAATAAGTTATGATTTTTACAAGTTTATATTGTGATTTTAGTATGATTATTAGAGGATAGTATCTTTAACCAGAAAATGGACTCCCGTAGGAGTCGAATTGAGTTTTATGTCCTTCGTGGAAGATTTAGAGCTTCCCTCAGGCTTTCTATAGAGACTAAGTTTGTTAAAATCGAAGTTCGGGATTAAGAGTTATAAATTTTGGAAGTTTTATGTGAAAAAAAAAGAAAAAATGTATCACCCCCGTTGCTAGGGCGACGCGTCACCAGGGTGACGGCGAGCGTTTGGCTCGCGTCACCAGGGCGACGCATCACCAGGGTGACCTCGCCCTAATACGACGTCGTTTTGCACCTTTAGTGTTCTTGCTTCCTCCTCCAATCTGACCTTTGTCCACTATTTTGCTCATATCTTTTCCGTCCGACATCCGATTGAGTTGATTCTTTCGGCATTGGATTCCTAAGACAATTATCTACATCCTCATAGAAATTTGTGAATTTTTGAGATTAAATTAATGGAGATTAATTTAAACAAAGTGAGTCGGGAAATTTTCCAAACATAGTTCAGTATTTTGTGAAATTCGGGATCTGTAGAGATCCGATTGAAGCGATTCTTGAGGCAAAATAAATATAAGACAAAGGGCTATAAATCATATGAAGACATGAAATGTCAATTTTTCCCCTAAGTCCTTCGAATTATGAATGGAAGTTCGGATTAGAGTGTAATTTTTGGATTGGGAACACCTGTGTGTAAATTGAGCATAAGTTTTGATCTTGGAAACAAAATGAGGCGATTCTTGTTTTGAATTAAACTAGAGACATAAGGATACAATTGTTATGAAGACATCGAGTTTCAATTCTGGGATTAAGAATGTGAAATTTTGGACGGAAATAATCATACCTGGAAAATGTGTTAGAATATGGATATTCCCGAACTGTTTTGCGCATAACTTTTGATGTAGTGCTCCGAATTGAGCGCGGTCAGTGGCGTTGGATTCGTATGATTGAGAGGAACATTTATCTAGAAGGAAGTTTGGACAAATTCCTTCAAATTGATAGTGCAAATCAGACCCGCATGTATAAATGAAGTTAGGGGCAATTTTGGAATTTTGTTAAAGAGTGAGGGCAAAATGGTCTTTTACCCTCCATTTTTAATGACATGGCATAAAAAAATCAGATGAGTGTCGTTGGTTTAAGGAAGAGTCTCGATTATTCAAGAAGAAACGAAAGAATAAGAAGAGAATGGAGAGAAGGAGATTTCGTATGGAGAAAGAAGAGAGAGATTTCCATTTTTCGAATTTTTTGAAGCTTTAAGCATGAGTTTTAAGTTAGTTTCAAAGGAAGAAGATGGAAAATGAAGGAAGCTTGCTTTGGGAATCAGGAATTTTCGAATTTGAAGGAGAAAGAGGTAAGGAAAAAAATTTGGATTTTGAGTTTTGGTTAAGTTTTTGGTTTATAATCATTAGAAATGATGCGGGTTTACTAATTCCATGATCAATTTTAGAGAATACATGTTGAAATTGATTTAATTTTGGATGAAAATGTAATTGGGTTTATGCCCAAATTTTATAATTTGGGGTTTTTGGAAATTGTTAGTGTAGAATCATGGAAAATACTATGGATTGATGATATGTGAAGTTAATTTTGAAGAATTTGTGAATTAAGGTATTGAATTTGGATGAATTGGTTTAGGCCAATTTTAAGATTTGGGGATTTTTGAAATTGAGGATTTAGATATTTTGGAATTAATGTGAATTGATGAATTGTGAGTTTAATTTTGAAAATTAAGTTATTTATGAGATTGAATTTGAGTGTATTGGTTTAGATCAAAGTTTGAATTTGGAGATTTTAGAATTTCTGGTTTTAGAAAGGTTGGAATATGATGATTATGAATTTCTGATAGTTAATTTTGGGAATTATGCAAATTATGATGTGGAATTTGAATGATTATGGCTTAGGTCAATTTTAAATTGAAAGAAGGAAAGAAGCAAGGATCAATTGGAGCTTGAAATCAAGTTTCGACATTTAATTCGAGGTGGGTAGCATATTTACATTTTGAATTGTAAGCTATATATAAAGTTTCAAAAATTAAAGAAAGCAAGAATTGGATTTTTGATAAATTATTGTTTTTAAAAATGTTTGAAAAATTGGCTTTTGGAATAAATTTTACGAAAATGCAAAGTCTATGAAATCCGTTGTGTTTAGATTGTTTGAATAATGTGAGAATGAAATTTTGAATAAATCTAAATTATATTGAAGGAAATTATTGCATTCATTGTTATGACTTTGATTTATATGTGAACCGATTGATTGAAGTGATTGAATATTATACACTATGTGAATGTGTGGAAATCAAGATTTTGAAAAGTGCCTTGAACAATTCAATTTCTGTTTTAAACTTATGTGTTATGTGGGTTCGGTTAGGTCCTTTGTGAGTCGTTGTGTCTCTATTTGTATAGCCTTCTCCATTTGCCCATAGTGTACGGAGCTCGATTCGGACTCCTCCACGGCTACTTGGACCGCTATCACGGACTGATTTATGTTGGATGCTTGCGGTATAACCCATGAAATACATTGGGTGGGAAATGCTAGCCAAGGTGTGAGGTCTAACATTAAGAAAGTGTAGTACATTCTGTTTGGACCGAGCCAGACCATTCTGATATGTTATGTGTTTTAAATTTTGTCTCTGAATGTTGCATGCATATTTATGAAAAATTCGAGAAGTTTGAAAAAAGGAGAAAAGTGAGATTATTATGAAAAGTTTGAAAAATATGAAAAGGGTTTGAGGAAAAGTTTGAAAATATGAAAAAAAGGGTTTGAGGAAATTGTTTGAAAAATTATAAAGTTTGAAAAATTAGCTTTTGGCAAAAGTTTATGAAAATTGATTTACGCTTATTATTCAATTTATAAATGTGTTATCCACGAGCTTAGAGCTCACCCCTTTCATCCCCATCTCCGGGTTTGACGGGAGATCGGATGAAAGAATGTGAAGACATCAGTTTCGACATTTGTGTCAGTTAGATTTTGTGTAATTTGGATCTTTAGTATGAATATGTTTATGGCTTAAGATAAGTTTGGGATAAATGTATTTCCGTATAAAGTTGGGTATGAAATTGTATATGGAATTGTGTATAAGTTTGGAAATGCGATTGAGTTATGAGATCAATATATTGTATTATAGTTATGAGAATGTTTTAGAATTAAGATTGCGTTTGTTTCTGCTGAGATCCCGGACGGAGGGTCCGGTTGATTTTGATGATTGTTTGTTTGATTGAGTTTTTAGAAGTGTGCTTTAGAATACTTTGCAGGTTTGGGTTAGGATAAAGGCAGCCGTTATGCTGCCGAAATTTCGATAAAAATTGGGATAAAAATGTATAATGAGATTTGTACGGATATGAGCAAATGTTGAGATTTGCATGAGAATGATTTTCCCAAGGGTGGAAATTGTTTGTTTGTTTTGAATGAGTTTGCCTAAAGATGTTATATGTGAATATGAGAAAAAAAAATATACCGGATTTGGATAGTCTAGGCTTTCCAACGCGATTATGTTCATTCGATAAGTTTTTTTTATTATTGTTTCCGGATGTCGGATGTGTTCTGCTTGATTTCGTTTCGCTTCGAAATCTATTCGTTTGATTCGATTAGTTATTGCTTCCGCTTTCATTTGCTTCCGTTCGATTCTGTATTCGATTCGCATTTGCTTTCCTTCCGCTTGCGTTGTGATTCGAGTTCGCTTTTACTATTCCCTTTCGCATTCTATTTTACTTTTCGCTTCCGCATTTTTTTTTCCGATTCCTGATTTTCGGTTGGGATCCGGTTCCCGGATCGGGTCCCAACATTTATGGTATCAGAGCCCAGTAATATGATCTTACTTGGGCGTATGTGTATGAGTAAGAAATTGGAAGAGTATGTAAGGTTATATAGTGAATGTGATTTTGATGCGAATGATATTTTCATGAATCTGTGTGATTATGTGATTTGGGTGTTAAGAATACGATTGATTAGAAATATGTGTTTGTGGAACTTAAGATTTGAATTTCGTGATGAATTGGGAGAAATTTACATGAACCATTAACTTGTGTCCATAGGTGTAGAAAAAGTAAATTATGAATATAGCATTTTGATATGATATGAGTGGTATGTGATTTAAGCAAGTGAAAATTGTGAAAAGATTGAGAATATGCATGATGAGGAAATTGATAAGAGAAAGTGATTGATTATGAGTTTTGGAAAGAAATTAGTAAGAAAGTACTTGATGATTTTTGTTTAAAAAGAAATTTATGCAAGAATGAGTTACTTGAAATTTAAGTAAGTATGAATTTCGAGGACGAAATTCTTTTAAGAGGGGGAGAATTGTTGGACCCCGAACTTTTGAGGATAATAGAAATATTACAATGAATTTAAGTGAGAAAGAATTGGTGAGAATGAGAATGAATTTAAGGAAATGTGATGAATTTAAGAAAAATGTAGGAGAAAAGAATTGTTTCGGTTAGAGGAATTTGATATTTGAATGAATTTTTATAGATTATGAGAGGAAAGTGGATGAGTTGATTGAAATGAAGTTAAATAGCATGAATTAAAAAGAAAAAGTGTGAAAATTTAAAAGATTTAGAAAGTTTGACTTTTTGGAGAGAGAATGTTTGACTTTAAGAGTTGACTTTTGTTTGAGGCAAAATTTGATAAAATGATCTACATGAAACTTGTAGATTATGTTACGAGCTTTCTGTAGACATAAGGTTTGCAATTTTTCGATATCGGGAGTGAAAGTTATGATCAGTCAAAGTTTATGTTTGATAAGGTTGACTTTTGACTTTAATTATGATGACTGAATCTTTGACTGAGAAATTAACCTAGTTATAGGTTAATTGAGCTTTGATGTTCTGCATGAAAATTGAAGGGTTTGTTTTGATCTTTATTTCGACATAAAGTATGCAATTTTTCGATCTCAGAGTAATAAGTTATGATTTTTACAAGTTTATATTGTGATTTTAGTATGATTATTAGAGGATAGTATCTTTGACAAGAAAATGGACTCCCGTAGGAGTCGAATTGAGTTTTATGTCCTTCGTGGAAGATTTAGAGCTTCCCTCAAGCTTTTTATCGAGACTAATTTTATTAAAAACGGAGTTCGGGATTAAAAGTTATAAATTTTGGAAGTTTTATATGAAAAAAAAGAAAAAATGTATCACCCCCGTTGCTAGGGCGACGTGTCACCAGGGTGACGGCGAGCGTTTATTTCGCATCACCAGGCGACACGCGTCACCAGGGTGACGGAGGCGCCTGGCTCGCGTCACCAGGCGACAGCGTCACCGAGGTGACCTCGCCTATCTGACGCCGTTTTGCTCCTTTAGTGTTCTTGCTTCCTCCTCCAATCCGACCTTTGTCCACTATTTTGCTCATATCTTTTTCGTCCGAAATCCGATTGAGTTGATTCTTGCGGCGTTGGATTCCTAAGACAATTATCTACATCCTCATAGAAAGTTGTGAATTTTTGAGATTAAATTAATGAAGATTAATTTAATCAAAATGAGTCGGGAAATTTTAAGAACATAGTTCAGTATTTTGTGAAATTCGGGATCTGTAGAGATCCGATGGAAGCGATTCTTAAGGAGAAATATATATAATACAAAGGGCTACAAATCATATGAAGACATGAAATGTCAATTTTGCCCCTAAGTCCTTCGAATTTTGAATGGAAGTTCGGATTAGAGTGTAATTTTTGGATTGGGAACACCTGTGCGTAAATTGAGCATAACTTTTGATATGGGAATCGAAATGAGGCGATTCTTGTTTTGAATTAAACGAGAGACATAAGGCTACAATTTTTATGAAGACATCGAGTTTCAATTCTTGGATTAAGAATGTGAAATTTTGGATGGAAATAATCGTACATGGAAAATGTGTTAGAATATGGATATTCCCAAACTGTTTTGCGCATAACTTTTGATGTAGTGCTCCGAATTGAGCGCGGTTGGTGGCGTTGGATTCGTATGATTGAGAGGAACATTTATCTAGAAGGAAGTTTGGACAAATTCATTCAAATTGATAGTGCGAATCAGACCCGCATGTATAAATGAAGTTAGGGGCAATTTTGGAATTTTGTTAAAGAGTGAGGGCAAAATGGTCTTTTACCCTCCATTTTTAATGACATGGCATAAAAAAATCAGATGAGTGTCGTTGGTTTAAGGAAGAGTCTCAATTATTCAAGAAGAAAAGAAAGAATAAGAAGAGAATGGAGAGAAGGAGTTTTCGTATGGAGAAAGAAGAGAGAGATTTCCATTTTTCGAATTTTTTGAAGCTTTAAGCATGAGTTTTAAGTTAGTTTCAAAGGAAGAAGATGGAAAATGAAGGAAGCTTGCTTTGGGAATCAGGAATTTTCGAATTTGAAGGAGAAAGAGGTAAGGAAAAAAATTTGGATTTTGAGTTTTGGTTAAGTTTTTGGTTTATAATCATTAGAAATGATGTGGGTTTACTAATTCCATGATAAATTTTAGAGAATACATGTTGAAATTGATTTAATTTTGGATGAAAATGTAATTGGGATTATGCCCAAATTTTATAATTTGGGGTTTTTGGAAATTGTTAGTGTAGAATCATGAAAAATACTCTGGATTGATGATATGTGAAGTTAATTTTGAAGAATTTGTGAATTAAGGTATTGAATTTGGATGAATTGGTTTAGGCCAATTTTAAGATTTGGGAATTTTTGAAATTGAGGATTTAGATATTTTGGAATTAATGTGAATTGATGAATTGTGAGTTTAATTTTGAAAATTAAGTTATTTATGAGATTGAATTTGAGTGTATTGGTTTAGATCAAAGTCTGAATTTGGGGATTTTAGAATTTCTGGTTTTAGAAAGGTTGGAATATGATGATTATGAATTTCCGATAGTTAATTTTGGGAATTATGCAAATTATGATGTAAAATTTGAATGATTATGGCTTAGGTCAATTTTAAATTGAAAGAAGGAAAGAAGCAAGGATCAATTGGAGCTTGAAATCAAGTTTCGGCATTTAATTCGAGGTGGGTAGCATATTTACATTTTGAATTGTAAGCTATATATAAAGTTTCAAAAATTAAAGAAAGCAAGAATTGGATTTTTGATAAATTATTGTTTTTAAAAATGTTTGAAAAATTGGCTTTCGGAATAAATTTTACGAAAATGCAAAGTCTATGAAATCCATTGTGTTTAGATTGTTTGAATAATGTGAGAATGAAATTTTGAATAAATCTAAATTATATTGAAGGAAATTATTGCATTCATTGTTATGACATTGATTTATATGTGAACTGATTGATTGAAGTGATTGAATATTATGCACTATGTGAATGTGTGAAAATCAAGATTTTGAAAAGTGCCTTCGGGCAATTCGAATTTCTGTTTTCGCTTATATGTTATATGGGTTCGGTTAGGTCCTTTGTGAGTCAGCGTTGTCTCTATTTGTATAGCCTTCTCCCGGCTGCCCGCTAGTGGCACGGAGCTCCGATTCCGGACTCCCTCCACCGCTACACTGGACCGCTATGCGGACCTGATTTGTGTTGGATGTCGCGGTATAACCCGCAAACACACGCTGGGTGGGAAATGCTAGCCCAGGTGTGGGGTCCAACATTAAGAAAGTGTAGTACGTTCTGTTTGGACCGAGCCAGACCATTCTGATATGTTATGTGTTTTCAATTTTGTCTCTGAATGTTGCATGCATATTTATGAAAAATTCGAGAAGTTTGAAAAAAAATGAGAAAAAGTGAGATTATTATGAAAAGTTTGAAAATATGAAAAAGGGTTTGAGGAAAAAGTTTGAAAAATATGAAAAAAAGGGTTTGAGGAAATTGTTTGAAAAATTATAAAGTTTGAAAAATTAGCCTTTTGGCAAAAAGTTTATGAAAATTGATTTTTGCTTATTATTCAATTTATAAATGTGTTATCCACGAGCTTCCGAGCTCACCCCCCCTTTCATCCCATCTCCAGGTTTTGAGCAGGAGATCGGATGAAAGAATGTGAAGACATCAGTTTTGACATTTGTGTCAGTTAGATTTTGTGTAATTTGGATCTTTAGTATGAATATGTTTATGGCTTAAGATAAGTTTGGGATAAATGTATTTGCGTATAAAGTTGGGTATGAAATTGTATATGGAATTGTGTATAAGTTTGGAAATGGGATTGAGTTATGAGATCAATATATTGTATTATAGTTATGAGAATGTTTTAGAATTAAGATTTAGTTTGTTTCTGCTGAGATCCCGGACGGAGGGTCCGGTTGATTTTGATGATTGTTTGTTTGATTGAGTTTTTAGAAGTGTGTTTTTGAATACTCTGCAGGTTTGGGTTAGGATAAAGGCAGCCGTTATGCTGCCAAAATTTCGATAAAAATTGGGATAAAAATGTATAATGAGATTTGTACGGATATGAGCAAGTGTTGAGATTTGCATGAGAATGATTTTCCCAAGGGTGGAAATTGTTTGTTTGTTTTGAATGAGTTTGCCTAAAGATGTTATATGTGAATATGAGAAAAAAAATATACCGGATTTGGATAGTCTAGGCTTTCCAACGCGATTATGTTCATTCGATAAGTTTTCTTTGATTATTGTTTCCGAATGTCGGATGTGTTCTGCTTGATTTCGTTTCGCTTCGAAATCTATTCGTTTGATTCGATTAGTTATTGCTTCCGCTTTCATTTGCTTCCGTTCGATTCTGTATTCGATTCGCATTTGCTTTCCTTCCGCTTGCGTTGTGATTCGAGTTCGCTTTTACTATTCCCTTTCGCATTCGATTTTACTTTTCGCTTCCGCATTTTTGTTTCCGATTCCTGATTTTTTGTTGGGATCCGGTTCCCGGATCGGGTCCCAACATTTATGGTATCAGAGCCCAGTAATATGATCTTACTTGGGCGTATGTGTATGAGTAAGAAATTGGAAGAGTATGTAAGGTTATATAGTGAATGTGATTTTGATGCGAATGATATTTTCATGAATCTGTGTGATTATGTGATTTGGGTGTTAAGAATACGATTGATTAGAAATATGTGTTTGTGGAACTTAAGATTTGAATTTCGTGATGAATTGGGAGAAATTTACATGAACCATTAACTTGTGTCCATAGGTGTAGAAAAAGTAAATTATGAATATAGCATTTTGATATGATATGAGTGATATGTGATTTAAGCAAGTGAAAATTGTGAAAAGATTGAGAATATGCATGATGAGGAAATTGATAAGAGAAAGTGATTGATTATGAGTTTTGGAAAGAAGTTAGTAAGAAAGTACTTGATGATTTTTGTTTAAAAAGAAATTTATGCAAGAATGAGTTACTTGAAGTTTAAGTAAGTATGAATTTCGAGGACGAAATTCTTTTAAGAGGAGGAGAATTGTTGGACCCCGAACTTTTGAGGATAATAGAAATATTACAATGAATTTAAGTGAGAAAGAATTGGTGAGAATGAGAATGAATTTAAGGAAATGTGATGAATTTAAGAAAAATGTAGGAGAAAAGAATTGTTTCGGTTAGAGGAATTTGATATTTGAATGAATTTTTATGGATTATGAGAGGAAAGTGGATGAGTTGATTGAAATGAAGTTAAATAGCATGACTTAAAAAGAAAAAGTGTGAAAATTTAAAGGATTTAAAAAGTTTGACTTTTTGGAGAGAGAATGTTTGACTTTGAGAGTTGACTTTTGTTTGAGGCAAAATTTGATAAAATGATCTACATGAAACTTGTAGATTATGTTACGAGCTTTCTGTAGACATAAGGTTTGCAATTTTTCGATATCGGGAGTGAAAGTTATGATCAGTCAAAGTTTATGTTTGATAAGGTTGACTTTTGACTTTAGTTATGATGACTGAATCTTTGACTGAGAAATTAACCTAGTTATAGGTTAATTGAGCTTTGATGTTCTGCATGAAAATTGAAGGGTTTGTTTTGATCTTTATTTCGACATAAAGTATGCAATTTTTCGATCTCGGAGTAATAAGTTATGATTTTTACAAGTTTATATTGTGATTTTAGTATGATTATTAGAGGATAGTATCTTTGACTGGAAAATGGACTCCCGTAGGAGTCGAATTGAGTTTTATGTCCTTCGTGGAAGATTTAGAGCTTCCCTCAAGCTTTCTATCGAGACTAATTTTATTAAAATCGGAGTTCGGGATTAAAAGTTATAAATTTTGGAAGTTTTATATGAAAAAAAAGGAAAAATGTATCACCCCCGTTGCTAGGGCGACGCGTCACCAGGGTGACGGCGAGCGTTTGGCTCGCATCACCAGGGTGACGCGTCACCAGGGTGACGGCGAGCGGTTGGCTCGCGTCACCAGGGCGACGCGTCACCATGGTGACCTCGCCTAATACTGACGCCTGCTTTTGCTCCTTTAGTGTTCTTGCTTCCTCCTCCAATCCGACCTTTGTCCACTATTTTGCTCATATCTTTTCCGTCCGACATCCGATTGAGTTGATTCTCATGGAGTTGGATTCCTAAGACAATTATCTACATCCTCATAGAAATTTGTGAATTTTTGAGATTAAATTAATGGAGATTAATTTAATCAAAGTGAGTCGGGAAATTTTCCGAACATAGTTCAGTATTTTGTGAAATTCGGGATCTGTAGAGATCCGATTGAAGCAATTATTAAGGCAAAATAAATATAAGACAAAGGGATACAAATCATATGAAGACATGAAATGTCAATTTTGCCCCTAAGTCCTTCGAATTTTGAATGGAAGTTCGGATTAGAGTGTAATTTTTGGATTGGGAACACCTGTGCGTAAATTGAGCATAACTTTTGATCTGGGAATCTAAATGAGGCGATTCTTGTTTTGAATTAAACGAGAGACATAAGGCTACAATTGTTATGAAGACATTGAGTTTCAATTCTGGGATTAAGAATGTGAAATTTTGGACGGAAATAATCGTACATGGAAAATGTGTTAGAATATGGATATTCCCGAACTGTTTTGCGCATAACTTTTGATGTAGTACTCCAAATTGAACGCGGTTGGTGGCGTTGGATTCGTATGATTGAGAGGAACATTTATCTAGAAGGAAGTTTGGACAAATTCCTTCAAATTGATAGTGAGAATCAGACCCGCATGTATAAATGAAGTTAGGGGCAATTTTGGAATTTTGTTAAAGAGTGAGGGCAAAATGGTCTTTTACCCTCCATTTTTAATGACATGGCATAAAAAAATCAGATGAGTGTCGTTGGTTTAAGGAAGAGTCTCGATTATTCAAGAAGAAAAGAAAGAATAAGAAGAGAATGGAGAGAAGGAGTTTTCGTATGGAGAAAGAAGAGAGAGATTTCCATTTTTCGAATTTTTTGAAGCTTTAAGCATGAGTTTTAAGTTAGTTTCAAAGGAAGAAGATGGAAAATGAAGGAAGCTTGCTTTGGGAATCAGGAATTTTCGAATTTGAAGGAGAAAGAGGTAAGGAAAAAAATTTGGATTTTGAGTTTTGGTTAAGTTTTTGGTTTATAATCATTAGAAATGATGTGGGTTTACTAATTCCATGATCAATTTTAGAGAATACATGTTGAAATTGATTTAATTTTGGATGAAAATGTAATTGGGATTATGCCCAAATTTTACAATTTGGGGTTTTTGAAAATTGTTAGTGTAGAATCATGGAAAATACTATGGATTGATGATATGTGAAGTTAATTTTGAAGAATTTGTGAATTAAGGTATTGAATTTGGATGAATTGGTTTAGGCCAATTTTAAGATTTGGGGATTTTTGAAATTGAGGATTTAGATATTTTGAAATTAATGTGAATTGATGAATTGTGAGCTTAATTTTGAAAATTAAGTTATTTATGAGATTGAATTTGAGTGTATTGGTTTAGATCAAAGTTTGAATTTAGGGATTTTAGAATTTCTGGTTTTAGAAAGGTTGGAATATGATGATTATGAATTTCCGATAGTTAATTTTGGGAATTATGCAAATTATGATGTAGAATTTGAATGATTATGGCTTAGGTCAATTTTAAATTGAAAGAAGGAAAGAAGCAAGGATCAATTGGAGCTTGAAATCAAGTTTCGGCATTTAATTCGAGGTGGGTAGCATATTTACATTTTGAATTGTAAGCTATATATAAAGTTTCAAAAATTAAAGAAAGCAAGAATTGGATTTTTGATAAATTATTGTTTTTAAAAATGTTTGAAAAATTGGCTTTCGGAATAAATTTTACGAAAATGCAAAGTCTATGAAATCCGTTGTGTTTAGATTGTTTGAATAATGTGAGAATGAAATTTTGAATAAATCTAAATTATATTGAAGGAAATTATTGCATTCATTGTTATGACATTGATTTATATGTGAACCGATTGATTGAAGTGATTGAATATTATACCTTATGTGAATGTGTGAAAATCAAGATTTTGAAAAGTGCCTTGAGCAATTCAATTTCTGTTTTAAACTTATGTGTTATGTGGGTTCGGTTAGGTCCTTTGTGAGTCATTGTGTCTCTATTTGTATAGCCTTCTCCCACGCCCGCTAAGTGCACGAAGCTCGATTCGGACTCCTCAGCGGCTATAATCGACCGCTATCGGACTGATTTGTGTTGGATGCCATGGTATAACCCGCAAATACACTGCTGGTGGGAAATGCTAGCCAGTGTGGGGTCCAACATTAAGAAAGTGTAATGCGCCTACTGTTTGGACCGAGCTGCACCATTACGATATGTTATGTGTTTTCAATTTTGTCTCACGAATGTTGCATGCATATTTATGAAAAATTATAGAAGTTTGAAAAAATGAGAAAAGTGAGATTATTATGAAAAGTTTGAAAAATATGAAAAGAGTTTGAGGAAAAGTTTGAAAAATATGAAAAAAGGGTTTGAGGAAATTGTTTGAAAAATTATAAAGTTTGAAAATTAGCCTTTTGGCAAAAGTTTATGAAAATTGATTTCGCTTATTATTCAATTTATAAATGTGTTATCCACGAGCTTAGAGCTCACCCCCTTTCATCCCCATCTCCGTGTTTCGAAAGGAGATCGGATGAAAGAATGTGAACACATCGGTTTACATTTGTGTCAGTTAGATTTTGTGTAATTTGGATCTTTAGTATGAATATGTTTATGGCTTAAGATAAGTTTGGGATAAATGTATTTGCGTATAAAGTTGGGTATGAAATTGTATATGGAATTGTGTATAAGTTTGGAAATGGGATTGAGTTATGAGATCAATATATTGTATTATAGTTATGAGAATATTTTAGAATTAAGATTGCGTTTGTTTCTGCTGAGATCTCGGACGGAGGGTCCGGTTGATTTTGATGATTGTTTGTTTGATTGAGTTTTTAGAAGTGTGTTTTTGAATACTTTGCAAGTTTGGGTTAGGATAAAGGCAGCCGTTATGCTGCCGAAATTTCGATAAAAATTGGGATAAAAATGTATAATGAGATTTGTACGGATATGAGCAAGTGTTGAGATTTGCATGAGAATGATTTTCCCAAGGGTGGAAATTGTTTGTTTGTTTTGAATGAGTTTGCCTAAAGATGTTATATGTGAATATGAGAAAAAAAAATTATACCGGATTTGGATAGTCTAGGCTTTCCAACGCGATTATGTTCATTCGATAAGTTTTCTTTGATTATTGTTTTCGGATGTCGGATGTGTTCTGCTTGATTTCGTTTCGCTTCGAAATCTATTCGTTTGATTCGATTAGTTATTGCTTCCGCTTTCATTTGCTTCCGTTCGATTCTGTATTCGATTCGCATTTGCTTTCCTTCCGCTTGCGTTGTGATTCGAGTTCGCTTTTACTATTCCCTTTCGCATTCTATTTTACTTTTCGCTTCCACATTTTTGTTTCCGATTCCTGATTTTCGGTTGGGATCCGGTTCCCGAATCGGGTCCCAACAGTTACCCACTCCCTTCCTGGAGGATTGTTCTCTGTTCTTCCTTTTCCTGCTTACTTCAGCCTTAATATTCTCTAGCTTCTCAGCCTGGAGCGCTGCATCCACTAACTGTTGGTAGTCCTGGAAATTGTGGATCACCAACTTGTCCCTGATCCCTAGGTGCAATCCACCCTCAAACTTCCGACACTTGTCTTCTTCAGTTGCCACGATATTGGCTGCATACCGTGATAACTGAGTGAACTTCAATTCATATTCTGCCACACTTAACTCCCTCTGAGCGAGATTCAGAAATTCCCTGGCCTTATCCTGCATGTAGACCATCGAGAAATACTTCCTCCGAAAGGCCTCTAGGAATTCCCTCCATGTCGATCGGAGAGTACTTCCCGATCATGGGCATCGACTCCCACCAGTGTAGTGCATCCCCTTGCAGTAAGCTAACTGCATAGTCTAGCTTCTCTTCATCCGAGCACTTCATCTGTTTGAGGACCCTCTCGGTCCTCTTCAACCATGCTTCGCCTCCTGGGATTAGTAGTCCATTGAAATCGACAACCCATACTTAGGAGCTTGTCATCTACGCCCTCCGATCTGCTGGAGCTAGCATCGAGCTTGTGATCCTTGGCCCATGGCATGGATAAAAGCTCAGGCGAAGGCTGAAAAGAATTGTGGGTCTCTTGGATTTGACATAGGAGGAGGTGGAGAGGCACTTCGTCTTTGCACACTGGTGCCTCAAAATCATAATGGGATGGTCCACGCATCCAGGGAATATGAGATTCATCCGTACTTCCCTCTGAGAGCCTGATCGAGATTGAGCTCCTCGAGTTCTTCTTCAAGGCGGCATATTACTCCTTTAAATGAAAACCATTTCAAATCTTTAACTCATGCTTTGTGAAACCAGTTCAAATCATGTAAAACAATTCAAAACCAATGATGCATGTGCTGTATTTAAAACAATGCATAGGGTTCATGTAACATGATGCATGCTGACTCTACCCTTGAGGCTACCCACTAGGGTTCCTAGGAAATCATAAACCTAGAGCTGCTTTGATACCACAGATGTCGGGCCCCGACAGGATCTCGACCCCATTGTTGGATCCAGATTCTGAGTCCAACTCTTGAACCGTAAAACATGACGCTTGATCATCTTGCCTTGTAGTGTTCATTTCATTTAACCCTAATTTCAAATTGATTTATCTTGTAAATCATAACCTTATGACTCTTGTTTTATTTAAGACAAGAATCGCTTCAATCGGATGTTATATAACTCAAGATACAAACCAAAAACCAAAAAGAGTTCATACCTGAAGCATGCTCTCTTAACTGACCTCTCACTTGCTTTAATGCAAACCTCCTCAATTAACTCCAAATGATACCAAATTTTATGGAGTGAAAGATATATGTCTTATAAATCCAATGGTTCAAACCTCACCTCAATTGGAGGTCGAATGAGTGTTTTATGCCCAAAAGAATAGACTATGCTCACTCCCAAAATCAAATTGAACATCTTTTGGCGCAAATGCCATAACGTTCACTATAGATGTCGGAATGACTTCGTTCTTGGACGGTTAGAAAATAGACATCTAAGGCTACAACTTTTGTGAAGACAGAATTCAAAATTCTATCATTATCGGGTTACATGGACCGTGAGAAAATCACACAGTCTGTGTGAAAATTCACACAGGCTGTGTAATTTTCTGCTACTGCGTCTCCCTGCACCATGGATTTACACAGTCTGTGTGAAAATTCACATAGGCTGTGTAACCCACTGCCACTGTCGTCTCCCTGCACCAGAAATTTACACAGTCTGTGTGAAAATTCACACAGGTTGTGTAACCCACTGCCAACTGCGCCTCCTACACCAGAAAATTACACAGTCTGTGTATTACACAGTCTGTGTATTACACTGTCTGTGTGAAAATTCACACAGGCTGTGTAACTTTCTGCCAACAACCACATTTCACTCTCTAAACCCTCTTCATCCAAGTACCTACATAAAAACTTAAATCCTCCATATCCCACAACACATAACAACCTAATTATCCCAATGGATTTTCAATGGCAACAACACACTCCTAGCATTCTAATCAAACCCAAACCATAATGATCTTGTACAATCACTCATGCAAAACTTATTAACCATAACCCAATCACATTCTTACTTCTACATAACACTCATCAATCACAACTCTAGTCTTCACTTGAACTAAACATGCATTTCTACCCACATGGATTCCAAAGCCATTTCATGCAACTTTGGATACTATGCTTAACATGATAATAAATGGTTTTGAGAGACCATAATAAATCGTAATTCATGCATCTCATTCACATTCAAAACAAGTAACTTACAATGCTTTAGTGGGCATTTCAAGCCCTTTTACAACTTGGTTCAAAATACACTTCCAAAATGCTACTGTTTTCTTAAAATGCATCTAAAGCATCGTTTACAACAATTGACTTGAAATACATCAAAAACATAATCTTGAAGTATGCCTTTTATGCTCAATCCTCGAGATCACGCTCTTCACCTGGAGATGGGACGGGAAGGTGGGGGTGAGCTTTCACTAAATGGTAACACGTTTATATTTATACTACTAAGTGAATCTATTCATTACTCATACTGTTGGCAATATTCTCATCAACAAATCATACAACTTGCATTTCGTGAATTCATCGAGCTAAAGCATAATTTCATGATTCATGCATTCATCATTCTTACAAACATATGCTAACACGTAAACACATAGCGATGGTTCAAAAGTCCACGGTTCTTGATGAACTACAAAGTGTAGTCATATGTTGAGAGTCCAAAAGGAACATCCTATGCCACAATCGGGCAGCCGGGCGAAGGCTATACTGGTCAACGTGCACGTGACTTTGCTGGTGGACTTAACTAACCCACATAACACTGAATTTCAAGCATAAAAACTGGACTTTTCTTGTCCACTAGCTGATTTTCTGAAAATGGATTTTCATGCAATCCAATTAGCTAATTCTCTTGAAAATGCTTTTCATGCTTAGCTCAAATGTCATAAACTCACTAATATTCATGCTCATTCAATTCATGACTTTATCAAGCAATGTCAAGCAATGTCATATACTGTCAAGTTCTCATATAATGGCATTCATACATCTATTATACTCAATCAAATCATCACAAAGTAATTTGAAAGAACATAATTTCTTTAATTAAGGTAGTATTTATCACTTACTAGCATAAAGATAAAAATGAAACCCACCTTATACTTGCTAAATCCTTGCTAAATGAAGCTCCTCCTCTTGCTCCTCTCCTCTCTCTTGCTCTATTTCAAGAGAAATAAAACCCACTTCAACAATAGCTTCAATTGAAAATCCACATAACTACTTTCATGCAATTGACTTAAGAATCACTAAACCCATTCCATTCTTAGTCTTCCTAACTCAAAACCCAAGTAAAAACTAAACTTTAAACTCATGGCTTACCTTGAATCTCTACTTAACCAAGTGATTTCTTGGTTCAAAGTGAAGCTTAGACTCTCCTCCACACTTTTCCTTCTTGAACTTTCTTCAAAAACCTCTTGAATCTCTTGGAAAATCAAACCCTAGCCAAGCTTCTTCTCTTTTTCTCCTCTTCTCTTCTCCACTTGCACGAAACTCTCTCCCTCTCTCCCTTTAATTTCGTAACTTCTCTCTTATTTCCCTACAACTCACTTAATTCTTCTTCTTTTATACTACTTACTTAAGTCACTTAAGCCCAAAGGCCCAAGTCTAACTCCCTTCTTCTTCTTCCTTCTTTACAACCTAACTCACTTAAGTCCACTTCATTTCCTCTTTCTTTTCCCATTTCCTCTTTAGGCCCAAAGCCCATTTGACCATTAATACACTTAACCTAACACATTTAATTTCATTAACTCACCACCTAACATTTTAATGCTACCACATATTAATTAATGACACCTTAATTAATGCTAATCTAACTTAATCAATTTAATCTAATCATGCTTAATCTTTTAAAAAAAAATTTGGGGCTAACACCCTTTCATCCCCATCTCCAGGTTTTCGAGCCGGAGATCGGATGAAAGAATGTCAAGACGTGTTATTCGATTTTGTATCATTTGTATTTTATGAAAAATGGGATTTTGGTATCGGTTTGTATAAGAATGGTTTTGTCAATTTTGTATTACAAGTATTATTATGGGATTGTATTATGAATTCTGGACATGTGTATTGATTTAAGTTATAAATGGGATCTGGATATAGAGATGATTGATTATTGGGTTTGGATTGATTTGATTTATGAATTTTGCATAAGGATTTGTATTATGACCTTATGTATAATGATTATGGTATGTATATGGAATTGAGGAATTAATAGGAATTGGATTTGTATAATGTGTGTTGGATTTGTATAGCTCTCCGTAGCTGCTTCGGTCATAACTGTCATTCTCTGTTCATGCATTCATGTATGGACTGCATGTGCCACAATTCATCACTTTATATACACGTATTCATATATCACGATTATTTCCAAATTATCACATTCGAACAATTATTCACATTAAAATCACATTCACACTTAATCACATTTAAACACGGAGGTCCCAAATTCTCAGACAAACAACACTTCTATGTTATAATCTCCCAATAACTCGGACCTTCTGTCCGGAATCCATAAACCAAACACAATCCACCATTATTCTCCATAGAATCCTAATCAAAGAATTATAATCAAAAGATAATTGAGAAACCATCTAGGTCACTCACAATAGCTTCCGCACTAACGCCTGGAAGTCTCGGCAACGTCGGTGGGCTGATATTCCAAATGCGCCTCTATCACAAGTAAAAACTCATATTTTACATATTGTCCAATCAGAAATATTTAATAATGAACATGTAGCAATTTAAAAGTATGTACTATGCACTTTCGTGACATTCCCGACACTATCCCAAAAATTTCCATCACAGCCTTTCCTCAATATCAGAAACTCAATAGACACTAAAATCATTCAATTTGTCTCAGAAATCCGAAAGGTATTCTCCAAACATATATGGACTATCCTTATGTCGAAACTATATTTTACACTCAACTTCCATCCAAAATTGAGAACTTTTAAAGACTGATTCGACACTTCCCTTCTTCATAAAACGTGTAGACCTTTGTCTTTAGTTTACAACAAATCAAAAATTATCTCATTTGGACATCTACAACAACATTTATGGATAAAATATCAAAACATGTCCGAGCAAGAAAATGGGTCCTCGCTGCGACAGAAGAAAGCTAGCCGCGGCGAAGGTTGAGCTCGCCGCGACGAGGGCACTAGAGTGCGCCGCGGCGTGGTTGCTTGCTTGCGCACCGCGACGTGCACCCTTGCGTGCACAGCAATGTGCGAGCCCAAAAACTCCCGAAACCTGATTTTTCCACTTACTTCAATCAAATTCTTCCCATTCTTCAAAACATAAATCATCTTAGTCCTAAAACATCACTTATACTTCATTTTCAACTCATCTGAACACAATAAAATCAACAAAACATCAAAAACTAACCTTGATCATAACCGAAAAACCACACATTTTCTTTAACCCATTTCACAACTTCTAACACATAAACCCCTCTTAACTAACATCAAAACATGTTTTATTCATTTGATCAAGAGGGATGATACTTATACTTACTTGATTTGGCTTCTAAATCTTCAAAGATTTCCAAAACCCAACTTTCCTTCTCTTCTTCTTCTCCCACGACATCTTCCTCCATCTTTAAACAAAAACCCTAACTTCTTCTTTTTATACCCTTAAGAAGGGTGAAATGTCCATTTTACCCCTTCCTTTAAACCTTAAGTTTTATAATCTTAAGTATCATGCCCAATTTGCCCTTATACAAATTCTTATAACCTTACTACTTCAATTTAGAAATTTAAACTCTTAGAGACTGCATTGAAATTCAATTCCTTCAGATAATTTGCAGATCCATGTTTCTAGTTTATTTAGAAACAAACATTAACTTAATTGGATCTCTATAGATCAAGAATTTCTCATCAGACTGAACCATATTCAGAAAATATCCCATTCAAACACTTTCAATACAAAGTAATATAGCCTTAACTTCAGAAAATCATTTCTTTCAATCCCGATATCGAAAAATGTCAAACTCTAATGCGACAGAAAGTCGTCAACATATTCTACAAGTTTCATGAAGATCAATGTCTCACATTTCAAAATTCACACACTTTCATTATATCTTTCATGCCTATCAATTTCCATTTCAATCAATTTATTTACTTTGAATTTCATAAACCTCTCCAAATTTCAATGGCTCATGATAAATTTTTTTTCCTAAATCATGTCATTAATTTGTAGTGTCAACTTGGCAGTCATTTTCAGTACTGAAATTCTCATCGGTACGCATTTAACAATTTTATGTAGAATACATATAAATCACTCCAATTCAATTCTTTTCAAACACACATACTTTACATTTTTCACAAAAATTTCACTTATAGACACATATACCGGGAAATGTCACGAATGCATGTGTAATCATGTACATTTGCAAAAATTACCATTCATATCCATATAGAGGCCATTTTATGCATGAATATACTGAGATACATGTACACACTCATAACCTGACCCAAATTTACTATTTTATCCTTCCCATCGGTGATGAGATGTTACAATATATATGTTGTGTTATTTTAAATATATGAGGTTTATTTTCTACTGGATAATTCTTCTCTTTTATAAACGTATTACGTTAGATTAAAGTGTTAAGAAGTTATAGATATCTCTCTTGATCTCTCTAGAGTCTTTATATTTTCCTTTGTACATAAATAATATTTTCTAATACAAACCTTCCATAATATTCTAGAATAATATCTAGAATATTATAGAAAGGCTAAAGGTTGGTTAATAACCGACTTACGATAGCTATAAGAGGAGCTAAGCTCCATAAATTGCGTACATGTATATGTGAACAATAATTAACGAGTGACAATGAGGCATGAAAGTGAAGTGTGTTTGAGTGACCAACAATTAATTGTGGGTGAGTGCAAAGTGTGGTGTGCGCCGTGAGTGAGGGAAAAATTTATGTGAATATTGTTTGTAAAATATTACAATTAATATATTGTGTTTTGAGTTTCTTTTCAATTGAGTCCTTCACTCATTATGACAAACATCAACAAATGGTATCAAAGCGCAGGTTGGTCTACGACTGAACCATACTATTAAATTGTCAAATTTTTTTGCCAAAGATTGACATTGTAAAAATTCTACCCTTCTACAGTCAGGGATTGTAAATCTAGTTGATCTGGGACTAAATTAACTTGGTTAAATGCTGGGCATCACCAAGTTATAATGGTCGATATTGCGAGTTTGGTAAGTGCTATTGAAAAATTTAGTAGCTCTAATTATAACAATTGGAGATTGCGAATGAAATGCTACTTGCTTAGATAAGACTTATGGAGTATTGTTGGTGGTGACAATACCACACCACCCACGGATACAGAAAAATTAAAAAAATGAAAGAATAAAGGTGACAAAGCTATGTGCATACTATTTGTGACAGTTAAGGATGACTTGTTACACCATATCAAGGATGTAAAAACACCTAAGGAGGCACAGGATAGTCTAGCAACATCATTCATCATGATGAATGACACAAAGCTTCAATAGTTAGAAAATGAGCTCCTATCAGTCTCGCAACAAAATATGTTGGTAAGTGAATATTTTACAAAAGATAAATCTTTTTGTGAAAATTTTCAAAATTAGATCCTCAAAATGCAATTACGTAGACAAGAATGAGGAGAATCATTATTTATGGCTTACGACCAAAATATAATGCCATTGTCACTGCAACTCGTGGTTGGGCCAAAGAACCAACCCTTACAGAGTTAGAAAATATTCTTGTCAATCAAGAGACCTTAGACAACTAAATTTCTAAAGTTTTATTAAAGGATGAGGAGAAAACCCTGTTCAGTAAGCAAAGGGCATATAAAGGGAAAAGAAAAATTGTGATAGGATTTCGGGACCCGATCCGAATATCGGATCCCAACTGGAGAAACAGAAAACAAATACGAAACGAAAGGAAAAATCGAAAGAAAGGAACACAAGGCGGAAGCAAAATCATATATGAATCAATTGTCAAATCGGATAAATCAAATCCGAAGGCGAATCAAATAACACAAAGCGGAAGCAACAAATCGATTAACAGATTCGGGAAGCAATGACAGATCTAAGATCAAAGCGAAACAAAATCAATTTCTGACATCTGTGAGCAAATATTTTAGGAATCACTGTCGCGTTGGAAACCTTAGACTTAAACTGTCCAAAATCTGGTATAATTTTTTTTTCCTTTTCTTTTCTCTCTTTTCTAATTCCTCAATCCAAATACATTCTCATACAATCGCACTTTCCAATATCCAATACAAATTCATTCACATGTTTCCATATACAAATCATGCTTATATCTCAATTGAACATACAAAATTTATATGACATATCCATGTGCAATACCATAACTCAATAACCTCATCAAAATCTCATAATTCAATTACAATTTATACACCATTTCATAAATCAAAGCTTTATACAAAACATAGTGGCATTTTCAAGCCTTATACATTACCCATAACCCTAAACCAAAGTACACAATACACAACAATTTTAGACTTCTCGTGAACCACCTAACTTAACAATAATACAATATAAACACATGCAAACAAAATCTTCAATTTTCTTTACCCGATCTTCTTCTCATCACCTGTGGATGGGAATGAAGGGGGTGAGCTTATAGCTCGTGGGTAACAGTTTATAACAAATAAATAAGCAAAATCTTTTAAAAATGCTTTTCTTTTCTTTTCTTGCAGAAACTTTGTTTGAAACCCATAATGCACATTTTCAAAAGTTCTTTTTTTGCAGTGGTCGAAATCATAATTTCCAAAACATGAATGCATCAATCATAACACTTCACAATGCAAATGCACACATAACGGTTCGAGAGTTCCTTAAACACAACGAATAAACCAAAGTTTATCGTAAACACAACAAGTTCGATTTCTCAGGATCTCGTTGTTAGGCCCCGAAATTTTTTTTATTTGAATTAATTATTTATTGATTTATGGATTTATTCGTTAATTATTTTTTTTGTTCGGCTAGGAAATTAGAAGTTGGGACTTTAAATGAAGGCTTGGATCTAATATTGGAAAGTATGGGCTTTAGGAATGAATGAATAAGAAGAAGGAGGATTAGAAATTAATGGATGATGTGTAGTGGGCTTGTAGAAGGAGGAGAGCCCAATAGAGTTGCTTGTGAGTTATAAGGAGAGCTCCAAAACTATGTAGTTTTGGGAGGAGGGCTTTAAGTTGAGATATATAAAAGAGTTAAAGAGTTAAGTTATTAAAGAAGAGAAGTAGCAAAGTGTCGTAAGTCACTTGAAGGAAGAAAGTTAAAAACGTGAGCTAGCAAGGAGAGGAGAGCTTCGGCCAAGAGAGCAAGGGAGAGTCGTAGGAGGCTTGGAGGGGAGAAGAAAGAAGAAGAAAGAAGGAGAAAGAGAAGAAATCTTCTTGGGAGAGGTAAGTTCTACCTTTGCTTAAGCTAGGTTTAAGAATGGTGCCAGATGGAAGTTAGGGTTTGTGTAGAGATTGAAGAAAGATAGAGAGAAAGGTGAGATCTATGGTGTTTGGGGACTTTTAAGCTAAGGTCTTGGGTATTCTAGCTTATATGACTTATGGGTAGGTTAGGTTTAAAGTATACTCTTATTTTGCTTGATTTTTATGAATGTTATGCTTTCTTTTAGAATATAAATAGTGAATGGAGTATGTTTTGATTGAAGGAAATCAAAAGAACCCCACTCAAGACAAGGAGGAAGGGCAATCTTGAATTCGGATACCGACGATAGGTGGGTAACATTTTTATAGTTGTTGTGTAATGGGAAAATACCCTATGTGTGCTATCTTTGTTAAAATGTGTGTATATTGAAAGTGTATTTCCATTGCTTTGAATGAAAAGTATGAAACTATGATGATTTGAAAGAATGAAAGAAACATAAAATGCTAGTCTTGTGCTTGAATATGTGAGCATAAGTTGGTTATGATTGTGCAAAAGAGAACCTATTTCGATAGTCACGTGCACGTTGACCCCCCTAGCCTTCTCCCGGCTGCCTGCTTAAGGCTTACGAGATCTGAAAATGGACTCGTCGTGTTTACAGTAAACTTTGATTTTTGTCGTGTTTATGGAACTCTCGAGCCAATTGTGTGCATTTCATCATTTAATTATGTTTATGATGCATAACATGTGTATTTAATTTCAAGAGGATTCCATGTTATGCCTTATGTGATGAGTTGAGTTAATTGTGATTTATGTGACAAAGTTGAGTACTTCAACATACTATGTAAATTGCTAATGCTTTGGGATTGACAATTGTGTGTTGTGTGGCTCATTACCCGATGGCTATAAACATGTTAGCCACTGAGCTGTGTTAGCTCACCCCATTCTCCCTCCTCAGGTGCAAATTCAAGTTGAGAGCTGAACCTTGCAAAAAGCTTCGGGCATCACTCCAAAAAATTTAGCTACTTTTGTATTAAGTTAGTAACTAGCTTTTGGAATAGCTTTATAAGCATATTGATCATTGAGCATCTCATCTTTTGTATTTTGTACTTGATCATGATGAATATGCCAATATGTAACCAATGCTATGCATGAATCCTTGTTATGATTTGAAAAGAGTATGAGAGCTCCAATACTCTCTTGTCATGTGTTGATGTTGATTTGTGTACTGTGTATGGCCTTGAAATAGTGTGTATGAGTATTATTAATTGTTGAGTTGCTAATGAGTTTGCCTTGAGAGAGCTCGCTGGAAATGTGCCAAGGATTTGTGAGTTGTGGAAGTTTCTGCAAATTCTGGGTAGGTTGTGTTTTCTGCAATTTCTGTGTTGTTATAGGTCAATTGGGATTATTGAGACTCCTTGTGAGTGATAGGTGAGCTGTAGAGCTCTCCCAGGAGGTTTTATGAGTTACTTATGATGCGTTAAATTGGTAGGTGTGGTTGTTAGAATTAAATGCAGATGCTGTCAAATTGACAGATCTTAGGCTGAAACTTCGAGTCCACTTTTGACCCTTATAAAGTTGGAATATAGGTTGGTAATCTTCATGAAAGTTGTAGATAATTCTTTTACCTTTCTATAGACACTAAGTTTGCTAAATTTAGAGTTCTGGGTCAAAATTTATGTTGGTCGTAAGTTCTGGTACTGTTGGTGGGGAGCTAGTCGTTCTGTCTTAGTGAGAACTTTTGATTTCTTTAGAGTCCGAGCTTGCTGGTAAGTCCTTCTTGAAAACTGTAGATTTTTCTTCTAGCTTTCCAACGCTTCTGACCGTGTCTGATTTGGAGCTCAGAGTCAAAAGTTATGAGGGTTAGAAGTCTGATAGGTTGGGCTGTAGAGCAGGTCGCCCAGGCGCTCGCGGGCGAGCGAGCGAGCGCTCGGCATGCCGAGCTCTTGCGAGCGATTGGGGTCGGTTTCTGGCCGACTGACCCCTCTTTCTTCTTTTGGCCATAACTTTTTGTGTAGACCTCCGATCGACCCCATTTTCGAAGCAATGGATTCCTAAGAGAGTTTTCTATCTTTCCACACTTGATTTATCAGTTTTTATTTTAAATTGAAAAAGGTGGTTTGAAACCAAGTGTGGAGGTCGGCTGATCAAGTCTGAATATACTTTACTAATTTTAAAATATCTGAAGCTAGAGAGCTCGGATCGAAACGATTCTTGTTTCAAATTAAACTAGAGACATAAACCTACAAGTTTTGTGAAAAAGCCGACTGACAATTAAGCCTTTAAGATTTTCAAATTCTGACCTGAAGTCGGTAGTGCTCAGTTTTGACTGTTTTTCTTTGAAATAGTATTTTAACCATAACTTCTTCATTTCTAATCCGAATTGACCGTTTTCAGTGGCGTTGGAATCGTGAGAGCATAAGGAACATATTTTCTTAAAAAGCCTATCCAAATTTTCTATTGCAAGTTTCCCCTATTGTGGTGAGTTATGGGTCTTCTATGCTTATGTGTGCTTGTGTGGTCCGAATGTTGGGCCTCGGCGACGGGGTCCAACATTGTTTGGTATCAGAGCTTAGGTTTCACTCCTAGGCTTTTGTTGTGATATATGATTAAATGTTTGCATTATGAATTGATGGTTTGCATTAAGTGACATGCATACATATAGGAACTAAGATTAAAAAGAAATGTAGCTAATTAGTAAATGTTTTCATTGAAGGAGTATGATGCCACCTAGTAGAAGGACACGAGGAGTTATGCAAGGTTCTATTGCACCTGACTCTCCACTGAGAGAGGAGAGCACGAATGAGTCCGTAGCCCCGGGAGTGGCTGAGGCCCCTCTAGGGCAAAGTAGTGAGCCCCTTCGATTTCAGACTCAGCAGTCACCTAGTCAGTCTGAGCAAGTGCCTGCTCTTGATCCGAGATTGTTCCAGGCATTTACCCAAGCATTTGTTCAAGCTATAGGTCAAATGCCACAGGCTTCTGGTTCGGCCCCAGCTAAGAGGGGGAGACAGTTTGACAAGCTGAGGAAGTATGGAGCGGTGGATTTCCACGGGACCACGGATCCTGAAGAAGCTGAGACTTGGTTGAGGAAGACCGAAAGGATCTTGGATCAGATGGAGTGCGAGGATGATGAGAGAGTGGTTTATGTTGCCAGTCTGCTTCAGGGTGATGCCTTGCATTGGTGGGAGACTGTGCCAGGGAGTCAGATGAGACCAGTAGGATTGACATGGGGAGACTTCCTGACTGTGTACAGGAAGAAGTATCTGTCTGAGGTGTACATTCAGCAGAAGTAGAGAGAGTTTCTGAGTCTCACCCAGAGGGAGATGATTGTTGATGAATATGAGCGCCGATTCACGCAGTTGTCGAGGTATGCTTCAGAGTTGATGTTCAGTGAGGCTGCTAAATGCCGCCGATTTGAGTCGGGTTTGCATCTCCCCATCAGAGAGAAGGAAGTGGTGCAGAATTTTTCTGATTTTCAGCAGCTGGTTGAAGCGGCTCTGAGGGTTGAGAATATTGAAAACATCAAGAGTGCAGTTAGTAGAAAGAGGAAGGGAAGAGAGCAGTTCAGGAGGGGAGGTGGTACTTCTATACTCGAGAGAAGTGCCAGAACCTTTCCTGTGCAGTCTGAGGAGAGGAGTACCGGTAGGAGCCGGCCTAGACCGATGAGGACTTTTACTGTTTCTTACCAAGCCTCAACGGTGGGCGGCAGTAGAAGAGGAGATGGGGAGAGGCCACCTCTTCCTAAGTGTGAGCACTGTGGGTATCTCCATAGAGGAGAATGTCGCAGATTGACAGGAGCATGCTTCAATTGTGGACAGAAAGGACATATAGCTAAGCAGTGTCCTAAGTCGGATAGAAGAGAGGGATCACAGATGCAAGCTTCCAGAAGGACAGAGGCAATGGGACAGAAAGCTGTGACGGAAGTGGGTAGCTCTGGTGTACCTAAGAGGGCTTATCCTCCAAACAGATCCAGGGGGCAAGCACCAGCTAAAGTGTTTGCTATGACTCAAGAGGAGGCAGAGACCGCTCCAGAGGTGATAACGGGTATGATTAAACTGTTTGATGTTGATGTTCTTGCTTTGATTGATCCGGGTTCTACCCACTCTTTTGTGTCGTCGGGTAGAACTGTATGTGGTAGAGTCTTGAGCCCATTGGATACTCCGCTGATGGTGAGTACTCCGATCGGCCAGTTTATTGTTATCAGTCAAGTGTATAGAGATTGTGAGATAGAGATTAGTGGAGGGAAGTTTGTGGTGGATTTGATGCCTTTGAAGATGGGAGGATTGGATGTGATCCTAGGTATGGATACCCTAGAGAAGTACCATGCCAACTTAGACTGCAAGCAGAAGACAGTGGGATTTGAGCTAGAGGATGGCAGCAGAGTGGTATTTATGGGAGATAGGAAAGTCAGTCCGCCTAGGATTGTTTCGACTATGACAGCAGAGAGACTGATGAGTACGGGTTGTGAAGCATTTTTGGCCTATATGTTAGACACGGAGGCAGATAGAGGGAGGTTGGAGGATATTCCTATAGTTAGGGAATTCCCAGATGTCTTTCCCGAGGAATTGCCAGGACTACCTCCTCCGAGGGAAATTGAGTTTCCCGTTGAGCTTCTTCCAGGTACTACGCCGATTTCAATTCTGCCTTACCGAATGACTCTGGCGGAATTGAAGGAGCTTAAGGAGCAATTGGAGGATCTTTTAGAGAAGGGTTACATTAGACCAAGCTCTTCACCTTGGGGAGCTCCGGTTCTCTTTGTGAAGAAGAAAGATGGGTCGTTGTGGATGTGTGTGGATTATAGGAAGCTGAATCATGCCACCGTTAAGAACAGATATCTGCTCCCACACATAGATGATTTGTTTGATCAATTGCAAGGGGCGAGAGTCTTTTCCAAGATAGATTTGAGATCGGGTTACCATCAGTTGAGGATTAAGGAGACCGATGTGTCAAAGACTGCTTTTAGGACGAGGTATGGCCACTTTGAGTTTTTGGTTATGCCTTTCGGGTTAATGAATGCTCCTGCAGTCTTTATGGATTTGATGAATAGAGTTTTCAAGTCTTTCCTAGATCAATTTATCATTGTCTTTATTGACGATATATTGGTCTATTCTAAGAGTGATGAGGAGCACGAGGATCATTTGAGGGTTGCTTTGGAGACTTTGAGAAAGAATGAGCTGTATGCCAAATTTGATAAGTGTGAATTTTGGTTAAGGGAAGTAGTATTTCTCGGGCATATGATTTCAGAGCGTGGAGTGCATGTGGATCCACAAAAGATAGAGGCTGTGGTTAAATGGGAAGCACCTAAGAATGTGGCTGAAGTGAGAAGTTTCTTGGGATTAGCTGGATATTACAGGAGGTTCGTGGAGGGCTTTTCTTTGATAGCTGCTCCACTTTCCAAATTGACGAGAAAGAATCAGAAGTTTGAGTGGACTGAGAAGTGCCAGAGTAGTTTTAAGGAATTAAAGAATAGGCTTACTACTGCACCGATTTTGACATTACCCTATAGTGATGATGGATACATTGTGTACAGTGACGCTTCCAGGAAGGGTTTAGGATGTGTATTGATGCAAGGAGAGAAAGTGATTGCCTATGCTTCTAGGCAATTGAAGCCTTATGAGATGAACTACCCTATTCATGATTTGGAGTTGGCTGCTATTATTTTCGCATTGAAGATTTGGAGACACTACTTGTATGGAGTTACTACTAGAGTATTTACGGACCATAAGAGCCTTGAGTACTTGTTGACTCAGAAAGAGCTAAATTTGAGGCAGAAGAGATGGTTGGAGTTATTAAAAGATTATGATTTGGTGATAGATTACCATCTGGGGAAAGCTAAAGTGGTAGCTGATGCATTGAGTAGGAAGTCCACTATGACACATGTGGAGATAGTGTACCTTCCCTTATTGAAGGAATTAGCCAGACTTGATGTGACACTGAGGCAAGTTAAGCCTGACTGTATTTTGGCAAATTTCAGAGTGAGACCAGTGTTGAGGGAAGATCAAAGAATTGCGAAGCGGGATGAGTACTTGAGTAAGCTTAGAGCGGTGATAAAGATGGCAAGCCCTCGATGTAGAGGTAAAGGAAGATGGATTGATGGTTATGGGTGATAGATTGTGTGTTCCAGATGTGTTAGAGCTGAAGGATGAGATCCTAGATGAAGCGCATAACGCTCCTTATGCAATGCACCCAGGGAGTTCTAAGATGTATCGGGATTTGAAAGAGCATTTCTGGTGGAAAGGAATGAGGAAAGATGTGGCAGAGTATACTAAAAGATGTTTAGTGTGTCAGCAAGTTAAAGCTGAACACCAAGCACCTTCATGCAAGCTTAATCCTTTGCCGATTCCGGAATGGAAATAGGAGAAGATTACTATGGATTTTCTGATGGGATTACCGAGAACTAGCAAGAAGCATGACGCTATATGGGTGATTGTGGATAGGCTGACTAAGTCAGCACACTTCTTGCCAATTCGACAGACAGATTCTTTGAATATTTTGGCTAAGAAGTATGTGGACGAGGTGATCAGACTTCATGGGATTCCGAGTTCGATAGTGTCTGATAGGGATCCTAGGTTTACCTCCAGATTTTGGGAAAGTTTGCAGGAGGCTCTGGGGACTCGATTGCATTTTAGTACGGCTTTCCATCCCCAGACTGATGGACAATCGGAGAGGACGATTTGGACTTTGGAGGCTATGTTGAGAGATTGCGCGTTGGATTTCAAAGGTTCGTGGGATGATCACCTACCTTTGATTGAGTTTGCTTACAATAATTCCTACCACTCGGGAATTTAGATGGCACCTTATGAGGCTTTGTATGGTAGGAGATGCAAGACTCCTATATGTTGGGATGAGGAAGGTGAGAGGAAGCTTGTAGGACCTGAGTTAGTGCAGGTTACTGTGGATAAAGTAAAGTTAGTGAAGCAGAGGCTTAAAGCAGCCCAAGATAGGATGAAGAGCTACACAGATGCCCATAGGAAAGAGATGGAGTTTGAAGTGGGTGAGAAGGTGTTTCTTAGAGCTTCTCCATGGAAAGGTATTTTGAGGTTTGGCAAGAAGGGCAAGCTTAGCCTGAGGTACATAGGCCCATATGAGATCATTGAGAGGATCGGGCCTTTGGCTTATAAGCTAGATTTGCCATTGGAGTTATCTAAGATTCATAATGTGTTCCATGTATCGATGCTGAGGAAGTATAGATCGGATCCTTCGCATATAGTTCAACCTTCAGAGGTTCAGTTGAGAGAGGATTTGACTTATGAGGAACAACCAGTGGAGATCTTGGAATCCAAGGAAAAAGTGTTAAGGAACAAGATTGTGAAGCTGGTTAAGGTCTTATGGAGGAACCATTCGACAGAGGAGGCTACTTGGGAGCCTTTGGAAGCCATGAGGGAGAAGTATCCCTACCTCTTCATGGATTCAAGTAAGGATTTCGAGGACGAAATTCTTTTAGGAGGGGAGAATTGTTGGGCCTCGAAAAATTTTTTATTTGAATTAATTATTTATTGATTTATGGATTTATTCGTTAATTATTTTTTATGTTGGGCTTGGAAATTAGAAGTTGGGACTTTAAATGAAGGCTTGGATCTAATATTGGAAAGTATGGGCTTTAGGAATGAATGAATAAGAAGAAGGAGGATTAGAAATTAATGGATGATGTGTAGTGGGCTTGTAGAAGGAGGAGAGCCCAATAGAGTTGCTGTTGAGTTATTAGAAGGAGAGCTCCAAAACTATGTAGTTTTGGGAGGAGGGCTTTAAGTTGAGATATATAAAAGAGTTAAAGAGTTAAGTTATTAGAGAAGAGAAGTAGCAAAGTGTCGTAAGTCACTTGAAGGAAGAAAGTTAAAAACGTGAGCTAGCAAGGAGAGGAGAGCTTCGGCCAAGAGAGCAAAGGAGAGTCGTAGGAGGCTTGGAGGGGAGAAGAAAGAAGAAGAAAGAAGGAGAAAGAGAAGAAATCTTCTTGTGAGAGGTAAGTTCTACCTTTTCTTAAGCTAGGTTTAAGAATGGTGTAAGATGGAAGTAAGGGTTTGTGTAGAGATTGAAGAAAGATAGAGAGAAAGGTGAGATCTATAGAGTTTGGGGACTTTTAAGCTAAGGTCTTGGGTATTCTAGCTTAAATGACTTATGGGTAGGTTAGGTTTAAAGTATACTCTTATTTTGCTTGATTTTTATGAATGCTATGCTTTCCTTTAGAATATAAATAGTGAATGGAGTATGTTTTGATTGAAGGAAATCAAGAGAACCCCACTCAAGACAAGGAGGAAGGGAAATTTTGAATTCGGATACCGACGATAGGTGGGTAACATTTTTATAGTTGTTGTGCAATGGGCAAATGCCCTATGTGTGCTATCTTTGTTAAAATGTGTGTATATTGAAAGTGTATTTCCATTGCTTTGAATGAAAAGTATGAAACTATGATGATTTGAAAGAATGAAAGAAACATAAAATGCTAGTCTTGTGCTTGAATATGTGAGCATAAGTTGGTTGTGATTGGGCAAGAAAGAACCTATTTCGATAGTCATGTGCACGTTGACCCCTTAGCCTTCTCCCGACTGCCTGCTTAAGGCTTACGAGATTTGAAAATGGACTCGTCGTGTTTACGGTAAACTTTAGTTTCCGTTGTGTTTATGGAACTCTCGAGCCAATTGTGTGCATTTCATCATTTAATTATGTTTATGATGCATAACATGTGTATTTAATTGCAAGAGGATTCCATGTTATGCCTTATGTGATGAGTTGAGTTAATTGTGATTTATGTGAAAAAGTTGAGTACTTCAGCATACTATGTAAATTGCTAATGCTTTGGGATTGATAATTGTGTGTTGTGTGGCTCATTACCCAATGGCTATAAACATGTTAGCCACTGAACCGTGTTAGCTCACCCCATTCTCCCTCCTCAGGTGCAAATTCAAGTTGAGAGCTAAACTTGCAAAAAGCTTCGGGCATCACTCCAAGAAATTTAGCTACTTTTGTATTAAGTTAGTAATTAGCTTTTGGAATAGCTTTGTAAGCATATTGATCATTGAGCATCTCATCTTTTGTATTTTGTACTTGATCTTGATGAATATGCCAATATGTAACCAAAGCTATGTATGAATCCTTGTTATGATTTGAAAAGAGTATGAGAGCTCCAATACTCTCTTTTCATGTGTTGATGTTGATTTGTGTACTGTGTATGGCCTTGAAATAGTGTGTATGAGTATTATTAATTGTTGAGTTGCTAATGAGTTTGCCTTGAGAAAGCTCGCTGGAAATGTGCCAAGGATTTGTGAGTTGTGGAAGTTTCTGCAAATTCTGGGTAGGTTGTGTTTTCTGCAATTTCTGTGTTGTTATAGGTCAATTGGGATTATTGAGACTCCTTGTGAGTGATAGGTGAGCTGTAGAGCTCTCCCAGGAGGTTTTATGAGTTATTTATGATGTGTTAAATTGGTAGGTGTGGTTGTTAGAATTAAATGCAGATGCTGTCAAATTGACAGATCTTAGGCTGAAGCTTTGAGTCCACTTTTGACCCATATATAGTTGGAATATAGGTCGGTGATCTTCATGAAAGTTGTAGATAATTCTTTTACCTTTCCATAGACACTAAGTTTGTTAAATTTGGAGTTCTGGGTCAAAAGTTATGTCGGTCGCAAGTTTTGGTACTGTTGGTGGGGAGCTAGTCGATCTGTCTTAGTGAAAACTTTTGATTTCTTTAGAGTCCGAGCTTGCTGATGAGTCCTTCTTGAAAACTGTATATTTTTCTTCTAGTTTTCCAACGCTTCCGACCATGTCTGATTTGTAGCTCGGAGTCAAACGTTATGAGGGTTAGAAGTCTGATAGGTCGGGCTGTAGGCAAGTCGCCAAAGCGCCATGCAAGCGACGGCGCTGAGGTCGGTTTCGCCGACCGAATTCCTCTTTTTTCTTTTGGCCATAACTTTTTGTGTAGACCTCCGATCGACCCCATTTTTGAAGCGATGGATTCCTAAGAGATTTTTCTATCTTTCCACACTTGATTTATCAGTTTTTATTTTAAATTGAAAAAGGTGGTTTGAAACCAAGTGTGGAGATCGGCTGATCAAGTATGAATATACTTTACTAATTTTAAAATATCTGGAGATAGAGAGCTCGAATCGAAGCGATTCTTCTTTTAAATTAAACTAGAGACATAAACCTATAAGTTTTATGAAGGAGCCGACTGACAATTAAGCCTTTAAGATTTTCAAATTCTGACCTGAAGTCGGTAGTGCTCAGTTTTGATTTTTTTTTGAAATAGTATTTTAACCATAACTTCTTCATTTCTAATCCGAATTGAGCGTTTTCAGTGGCGTTGGAATCGTGAGAGCATAAGGAACATATTTTCTTAAAAAACCTATCCAAATTTTCTTTTGCAAGTTTCCCCTATTGAGGTGAGTTATGGGTCTTTTATGCTTATGTGTGCTTGTGTGGTCCGAATGTTGGGCCTCGGCGACGGAGTCCAACACTCATTGTTGGACCCCAAACTTTTGGCGGAAATTAGGAATATTAAAATCAATTCAATGAGTGTTTTCGGATATGAATTGTGTTATAGATATTATTGTGCTTAAAGGAGATTGATGAGAAATGAAGTGATTGATTTTGATGAATTTGAAATTTGAGTAGAGTTGTATGAGTTATGAAAGTCAAAATGAACTAGTTGATTGAAATGGAAGTTGAAAAGGAAGAAATAATTACTGAAAGTGTTATATTTTAAAGAAAATAGAAAGTTTGATTTGAAAGTTAACTTTTTATTTAGGCGGAATTTGAGGAAATGATCTTCATGAAATTGTAGCTTATGTTAAGAGCTTTTCGTAGCCATAAAGTACGCTATTTTTCGATATCGGGATTGAAAGTTATGATCTTTGAAAGTTAAGTGTATTTTGCTTTGGTTTTGGAAAATGCTTTAAGTGTAGGATTGTATATGTTGTGTTTTGAGGCGAGTTTCGTACTGATGTGGTTTGAATTGGAGTAAATGGTCTACATGAAAGTTATAGAGAATTTAAATAGCTTTAAAATGATGTATAATATGCGATTCTTGGTTGTGGAGGTTGAAAGATATGATAATGTGAAATTTGCATATTGCTTAGGTGATTGCTATCAGGGCAGAAACTTTGATTGAAACATTGACTTATATAGAGTTTGAAATTGTTTTGGAGTTCTTCATGAACATTGTAGAGCTTGTTTTTATCTTTCCATTGATATAAAGCACGAAAATATTGGACAAGGGAGTACAAAGTTATGATTGTTAGAAGTTTTGATGCTGTTTAGTGTGAAGTTGATCAACCAGTCACTTTATGTGGAGTTTTTGACCCATTTAGAGGTCAATCTGATGTTTAAGGACTTAATGAAAGTTGTAGAGGGTTATTTTACCTTTCTATAGACACCGAGTTTGTCAAATTTGGAGTTCTGGTTCAAAAGTTATGATGTTTTCAAGTTGAGGTACTGTGTAAAGTTTTGAGGAGATTATCGATCGGTTATCTTCGAGCTCATTTTTGACCCCTTTAAAGACCGAGCTTGTTTGTGAGTCCTTCTTGAAAATTTTATATCTCTCTTTTATCTTTCCAACGGTACCAAGTTTGTCTAATTTAGAGCTCGGAGTCAAAAGTTATGAGAGTTGGAAGTTTGAAGGTCAAATTGGGTGTCGGCCGACCTCTGTGGGCCGACCTCTGTTGGCCGACCAATGCTGGCCGACCTCTGCTGGCCGACCAACCTCTGTTGGCCGACCGACCTCTGATGGCCGACCGACCTTTGTTGGCCGACCGATCTTCGTTCTGGCCGAGCTTTGATTTTCTGGCCGAACTCTGACCTCCATTCACTCTTTTGGCCATAACTTCTTTGTCCGATATTCGATCAATCTGATTCTTTTTTCAAATTAAACTAGAGAGATTAGGCTACAAATGTTATGAAGGAGCAGAGCTATAATGTAGCCTCTAAGACTTCCAAATATAGATCGGAAGTTCAGTGTAGTGTTCAGTCTCGGTGTTGTAATGGCTGAACAGTGTTCAGTATTTTGGAGATATCTCGATCGGTAGAACTCCGATCGATCTGATTCTTTTTGGAAGTTAAAATAGAGACATGGGGCTACAAATGTTATGAAGGAACTGAGCTATAATTTAGCCTCCAAGACTTCCAAATACAGGTCGGAAGTTCAGTGTAGTGTTCAGTCCCGGTGTTGTAGTGGCTGAACAGTATTCAGTATTTTGGATATATCTCGATCGCTACAGCTCGGATTGAGTTGATTCTTGTTGTCAATTAAAATAGAGACATGGGGATTCAAATTTTATGAAGGAGCCGAGCTATAATTTAGCCTCCAAGACTTTCAAATTCAGGTCGGAAGTTAGGTGTAGTGTTCAACCTCAGGTCTGAAGAACAAACTTCAGTATTTTGGAGATATCTTGAGTTATAAAGCTCCAAACGATCTGATTCTTGAAGCGATGGATTCGTAAGACATAGAGGGACATTTCTCTAAAGTTTTTAAGGCAAAAAGGAAGGGGCAATTTTGGAAGTTTACTTAAAGAGTTAAGTTTTAGGCTTATGAGTAAGGGCAAATGGGTCAATTTTAATTCATTTAATGACATGGCACTATAAAAACAAGTGGGTTGTCATTTTAAGAGGCAAACCACGACACTTAAGAGAAAAGAAGGAAAGAAATAAGAAGAGAACAGAGAAGAGAGAAGCATTCGGTGGTGGAGAAGGAGAAAGAAAAGAAAGAGAGCTAGGGCTCGATTTTTCAACCACTTGAAGAGAGATTTCAATGTCATTCCAAGAGAGAAAAAGGTGGAGGATGAAGAGAGCTTCATCTTGAACCAAGAAAATTCGAAAATGGAGGAGAAATGAGGTAAGAGCAATTTTTAAGATTTGAGTTTCTCTTGAAGTTGTGGTTTAGAATCATGGAAAATGGAATGGGTTTGTGGAGTATGAAGTTAATTTTGTTGATTGCCAAGTATTATGGGTTTAATTTTGGATGGAAATTAATTAGGGTTTATGCCCAAATTTGGAATTTGGGGATTTTGGAAATTTGTGATTTAGAAAGCTTGAATATATGAGGGATTAGTGTTTCTAAGTTCAATTTGGGGATTAAGTTAATTATGATATTGAATTTGGATGAAATTGCTTTAGGTAAAGTTAAATTGGAAGAAAGAAGGAATCAATGGACAAATTGGAGCGAGGAACAAGTTTCTAGCATCGATTCGAGGTGGGTAATGTGTTTATAATTTGAATTTATAAGCCACTACTGCTTTCTTTAAATAAAGAGATTTTTCTGATTTCAATTGCATCATAAATGTTGCATCATTGTATGAATGATTTGAAAAATCATTTTTGATTCAATACATAGACTTTGGATGAATTGCAACATACATTGTGTTATGCCTCGAAAGATTACATGGCATTTCGTATATTCGGAAAAGATCATGCGATAAATGATTTTGAGGATGATATGTGCTTTTGTGTGGGCGAGAGAGGAACGTTGTGTTAGTCACGTCGACGTCGACGTCTAGCCTTATCCCGGCTGCCTGCTTGTGGGCATACGAGATCCGAAATCGGACTCGTTGTGTTTACGGTATAAACTTCGATTTATCCGTCGTGTTTACGGAACTCTCGAGCCATTTGTGTGTATTGCATATGTGATATGAAATTGCATCTATAAATTTTCAAGTTGATGCATTCATGTTTTGTAATATATGGATTTATGGCTGAAAGCCTAAGAATCATACGTTTTACAAACTGCGAGTTTGACTACAGCAAGAAAAGAACTTTTAAAAACGTGCTTTACGGATTTCAAAGAAATGTTTTTCTAAGACCAGAGAAGGAAAAAGATTTCAAGGTTTTGCTTATCTATTCGTTTTATAAGCATATTATTCACGAGCTTTGTGCTCACCCCCCCTTTCATCCCCATCTCCAGGTTTTCTAGCGGGAGATCGGATGAAAGAATGTCAAGATGTGTTATTCGATTTTGTATCGTTTGTATTTTATGAAAAATGGGATTTTGGTATCGGTTTGTATAAGACTGGTTTTGTCAATTATTGTATTGCAAGTATTATTATGGGATTGTATTATGAATTCTGGACATGTGTATTGATTTAAGTTATGAATGGGATCTAGATATAGAGATGATTGATTATTGGGTTTGGATTGATTTGATTCATGAATTTTGTATAAAGATTTGGATTATGACCTTATGTATAATGATTATGGTTTGTAAATTGAATTGAGGAATTAATAGGAATTGGATTTGTATAATGTGTGTTGGATATGGACATGTAGATATATGATTGCGTTTGTTATGTTGGATTCCGGAAGGGGAGTCCGATGATACTGGTTATATTGTGAGAAATATAGAAGTGTATTTTGAACACTTTGCAGGTTTTGGGTTTAATAGAAGGCAGTCGTTATGCTGCCAAAATTTTGGTGAAATGGGTATAAGAATGAGAATTGAGATTTATTTGAGTGCATAAGAAAATGATTATGAATTGAGAAATTGATTAAGGAAGGTGGAAGAAACGAAAAAGAAAGAAAAGAAAAAGAAAAAGAAAATTTATACCGGTTTCGGATTGGATCAGTCTTAGGGTTTCCAACGCAATGCGACAGTGATTCCTAAAATATTTGTTCAAGGATGCCGACTCCGTTTTTGTTACGTATCAAAAATTGGTTTCGATTCGATTTGTATTCGATTCGTTTTGATTCGATACCTTTGTATTTGTTTCACGTTTGCTTTCGCATGTTGTGATTCGATTTATTCGCTTTGAATCCGCTTCGTGTTTCCTTCGTTTTCCAGTTGGGATCCGGTTTCCGGATTGGGTCCCAACACTCGTGGCCTCTAACGGGCAGCCGGGAGAAGGCTAAGGGTCATCGTGCACGAGACTAACGAAACAGGTTCTCTCTTGCCCAATCACAATTACATAATCATGCTTAAATCAGTTTATCGAATGCTCTTTTCCAAATATACGAAATGCCATGAAATTTTCGAGGCATAACACAAATTTATTTTGCAATTCATCAAAAGTTCATGCATTGAATCAACAATGATTTTTCAAATCATTCATACAATGATGCAACATTTATGATGCAACTGAAATCAGAAAATCTCTTTGTTTAAGGAAAGCAGTAGTGGCTTATAAATCTATTATAAACAGGTACCCACCTCGAATCGATGCTAGAAGCTTCTCCTTAGCTTCAATTTGACATTTTCTTCTTTTATTCTCCCAATTGAAAATTCCCTACACCAATGTCACACAAATTCGACCTCATAAATGACATAATCCTTAATATTGAACTTAAAAAACACTAATTCCACACATAATCAAGCCATCTAAATCACCAATTTTCAAAAATCCCAATTCATAAAATTGGGCATAACCCTAATTAATTTCCATCCAAAATTAAACCCATAATACTAAGCAATCACCAAAATTGACTTCATAATACACACACCCATATCATTTTCCATGATTCTAAACCAACAATCTTCCAAAATTCACAAATCAAAATTTCGGGTCTTACCTCATCCTTCACAAATTTTCGGATTTCTTAGCTCATGTTGGAGCTCTCGTCATCCTCCACGTTTTTCCTTCATGAAGAAACATGGAAAGCTTGCTTGAAGACCCTAAAAAAATCAAACCCTAACTCTCTCTCTTTTCTTTCTCCTTTACTCATCCGAAGGCTTGCTCTCCCTTCTCCCTTCTCTCTTCTTTCTCTTATTCTTTTTCTTCTTTTGTTTCTGTCAATTGTCGTGCATTCTCTCCTTATAAAGGACCACAATCTTGCCATGTCATTAAATGACTTAAAATTGACCCATTTGCCCTTACTCATAAGCCTAAAACTTAACTCTTTAAGAAAACTTTCAAAATTACCCCTTCCTTTTTGACTTAAAAACTTTAGAGAAACGTCCCTCTATGTCTTACGAATCCATCGCTTCAAGAATCGGATCGATCGGAGCTCTATAGCTCAAGATATCTCTAAAATACTGAAGTTTGTTCTTCAGACCCGAGGCTAAACACTACACCTAACTTCCGACCCAAATTTGGAAGTCTTAGAGGCTAAATTATAGATTGGATCCTTCATAACATTTGTAGCCCCATGTCTCTATTTTCATTTGCAAAAAGAATCCGATCTATCCGAGCTCTACAGCTCAAGAAATCTCCAAAATACTGAAGTCTGTTCAGCCACTACAACACCGAGACTGAACACTAAACTGAACTTCCGACTTGAAATTGAAAGTCTTAGAGGCTACATTATAGCTCGGCTCCTTCATAACATCTGTAGCCCCATGTCTCTATTTTAATTTCCAAAAAGAATCAGATCGATCGGATGTCGGACGAAGAAGTTATGCTCAAAAGAGTGAAGGGAGGTCAGAGCTCTGTCAGAAAATGAAAGCTCGGCCAGAACGAAGATCGGTCGGCCAACAGAGGTCGGCCAATAGAGGTCAGCCAACAGAGGTCGGCTAACAGAGGTCGGCCAACAGAGGTCGGCCAACAGAAGTCGGCTAGCACCCACTCCGACCTTCAAACTTCTAATACTCATAACTGTTGACTCTGAGCTCTGAATTTTACAAACTCAGTACCGTTGGAAAGATACAAGAAAGATATACAATTTTCAAGAAGGACTCAAAGGCAAACTCGGTCTTTAAGGAGGTCAAAAATGTACTCAAAGATGACCAATCGATAATCTCCTCAAAACTTTACACAGCACCTCAACTTGCAAACATCATAACTTTTGACCCAGAACTCCAAATTTGACAAACTCGGTGTCTATAGAAAGGTAAAAGAACCCTCTACAACTTTCATGAAGGCCTTAAAAATCATATCGACCTCTAAATGGGTCAAAAACTTCATACAAACTGACTGGTCGATCAACTTCACACTAAACAGCATTAGAACTTCTAAAAATCATAACTTTCTACTCCTTTGTCCAATATTTTCGTGCTTTATATCAATGGAAAGATAAAAACAAACTATACAATGTTCATGAAGAACTCTAAAGCAACTTCAACCTCTAGCTAAGTCAATTATTCAATCAAAGTTTCTGCCCTGTTAGCAATCACCTAAGCAATATCCAAACTTCACAATTTCACATCTTCCAACCTCCACATCCAAGAATCGCATATTATACATCATTTTAAAGCTATTCTAATTCTCTATAACTTTTACGTAAACCATTTACTCCAATTCAAACCACATCAGTACGACGATCAGCCTCAAAGCACAATACATACAAATCTATACTTCATAGTATTTTTCCAAAACAATGCCAAGTACACTTAACTTCGAAAACTCATAACTTTTGATTCCGATATCGAAAACTGTCAAACTTTATGGCTAAAGAAAGCTCTCAACATAATCTACAAATTTCATGAAGATCATTTCCTCAAAATCTGCCTAAATAAAAAAGTCAACTTTCAAGTCAAACTTTCTATTTTCTTCAAAATTCCACACTTTCACTTTCTATTTCATGCTTTTCAACTCCATTTAAATCAACCCATTCACTTTAACTTTCATAACTCATACAACTCTACTCAAATTTCAAAGTCATCAAAACCAATCACTTCATTTCTCATCAATTTCCTTTAAGCACAATAACATCTATAACAAAATTCATATCCGAAAACACTCATTGAATTCATTTTAATATTTCTAATTTCCACTGAAAGTTCAGGGTCCAACATAGGATGTGTTGATGATAATATAAGGAAGTCACTGGATGGTCGATGGAAAAACGAAGAGAGAAGATGTTCTCAACAAGGGGGAGCTTAACAGGTTCGAAATAATGAAGAAAAAAAAGTACTAGTGGCAGAACAACCAATGCCATAATTGTGGCAAGAGAGGACGCTACGTTAGGGATTGCCGATTCAAAAGAGTTGAAGTGTTGGACCCCTAACTTTCTTAGAAGACTAGAACTATTAAATGAGAAATTTTAGTGATTAGTCATGGGTAAAGAACAAATGATGAAAATTCTTGAATTAGAAATGATAGACAAGATTAAAGTAGTAAATGAGAAGTGTGGATAGATTCATATTTTTCTTTGGTGCTTTTGGTAGATGAGAGGTTATGAAATGGGAAAAATTAAGATGAAAGTTAGAAGTAAAATGAAAGCAAAAACGAAGTTGAATATGTGTAGTAAGTTGATGAAAGATATGTATATATGTGTATGTTCTATTATTGGTGTTCATGATTAATCATGGATTATAATTTTTTTATGGATGATATTGAGTTGAGAATGAGGAGTAAATGAAGTAGAAAACGTGATCTTGGTATGAGTTGTGTTAAGGAAAGATTTGGAAACAAAATTGGTAGTTGATCTGGAAAATGTTCACTGAGTATGCTTCAGTCTTTTAGCCACAACTATTTCTCTAGTTATCCAAACGAGATTATTAATGATTTGCATTAAACTAGAGACATATGGCTGCATTTCTTATGAAGACATCAAATTTAAATTCTGATTTTAAGAATTTCAAAATTTGTCATGAAGTTGAGAACTGGGTGTAATACATTGGTGGATGAATGTAAAATTCGTGTTCTAAATTCGAGGGAAATTTTAGATTGATCTAGGCTAAGTTAGATAAAGGTGTCTCTAGAAAGTTGTAGGTCTTTCTTTAAGGTTCCCAATGGTATAAAGTATATAATTTTTGGACATCGGAGTTGAAAGTTATGGTCCTTATAAGGGGAGATGTTCAGGAGCATAGATGCATCGTCTGTAAAGATTTATCATCTGTGATAACGTCATTCATCTTAAAAGTTGCATCGTCTTAAGTTGACTTTGCATCGTCTTAAGTTGACTCTGCTTCGTCTTAAGAATTGCATCATCTTAAGTTGACTTTGCTTTGTCTTAAGTTGACTCTGCTTCATCTTAAGAGTTGCATCGTCTTAAATTCACTTTGCTTCGTCTTAAGTTGACTCTGATTCGTTTACTTTTTTCTTCGTCTACTTTTTTGCTTCGTTTGCTCTTCTCTTCGTCTCCTTTTTGCTTCGTCTGCTAATTGCTTCGTCTACTCTTCACTTTGTCTACTCTTTGCTTCGTCTGCTCTTTCCTTTGTCTGCTTTTTGCTTCGTCTGCTCTTTGTTTCATCTGCTTTTCGCTTCGTCTGCTCTTTATGCTTCGTCTATTTTTCTCAATTCGTCTCACCCTTTGTCTTAGGTTGACTTTCTGTTTCATCTTATGTTGACCAGAATATCTTCTAGTCCAAATTTGACACTCTAGACGACTGAATTTGTCTTCAAGGTCTCTTGAAAGTTTTAGATCTCATAGTCCTCTTTGAAACCGTCCTAAGATGATCTTAATCCAACATCTGTAGAGAGAGTTATGTCATTTGTCCTGCGACAGGTTCAATATGATTGAGGGCAAAATCATGTTTGATTCTTTCAACCAAAACTTTGTTATCTGACCTCCAAATGAAGTGATTCTTGAACCAATAGTTTCTTAACACATTTTTCTGTCTCTCCATAGAATTTGATGGCATTTGGTATTGATTTGAAAAAAAAAAAGGCTTGAATCAAGGTAAGGGTATTGATTGGAAGAGTATTATTGGGAGGAATTTAAGTATAGTGTACTGTTTCAATATAAGAATAGTCCGAAAATGTTTAGGGCAATACTTTTAGAGTTTTGAACCAAATGGATTGATTTTGGTGTCATTAGAAACTTAAGACAATGGAGAACATTTTTCTAAAGAAAAAGTTATGTTAGAATATTCAAGGGTATTGTTGGCAAGACACTTAAGCATAAAAAAACTTAAGGCATAAATGGAAGGGCAAATGGGACATTTCTCACTCATTAAGGGTATAATTGGAAGAAGAAGTGTTGTCTTGCATTTTAAGACGAGAGAAGAACAAAAATTGAAGAGAAAAAGAGAGAGTATCATGAAGAAGAGAGAGAAATATGAAGAGAAGAAGAGAAAGAGAGAAAGAAGAGAAACAAGCTAGGGTTTAATTTTTCTTACTCTTCAAGAGAGATTTTGAAGCTGCTTAAGAAGCGAAAAAGGTAGAGGAAGAGAAGAGCTTTGAGCTAAAGATCCCCTCATTTGGTGAAGAATGAAGGTAAGATCATTTTGGATCTTTTGGATTTTTGAAAGGATTTTAGTTCATGGAGTTTAGAAATGCTTGGGTTTAAGTATTTTAGAACCAATTTTAGTGATTTTGCATTGTGGAATTTTCTATTATATTCCTATTGAATGAGACTTGATTTGTTTTAAGGAATCAAGAGAATCCTACCTAAGAGCAAGGGGAAAGACAACCTTGACTTGAATTTTTGCAAGCAAATTAGGTGGGTAATATATTTATAGTTATTGTGTAAATGGGCATTTTGCCTATGTGTGTGTATATGCTAGAATTACTAAATTGTGAATTACTATGATGTGTTTTAAGTTATGCATTGAAAGATGTATGAAATTTTGATATAATTAAATTATGATTTTGAACATGTTATCCCTTTAAATATGTCATGGCATTTTGTATAAATGAAAAGAAAGGAAAGAACATGAAAAGTATGAAAGTATGATAAAAGGATTTGAGCATGATTATGTGCTTTTGTTTGGGTTAGAGAGGAATCCGTTTCGTTATTTACGTGTACGTTGATATAAAGCCTTCTCCCGGCTGCTCGCTTGTGACACACGAAATCTAAAAAATGGATTCGTTTTGTTCGCGGAGTAAACTTCGATTTCTTTGTTTCATTCCACGGAACTCTCGAGCCAATTGTTTGTGCATTGCATAATTGAACTGTCAAGTATAATGCATGTTTGAGTGTTATATTTTGATGGATGAGTCTTCATGATATGTTCTATGTGATGACATTAACATTATGAAATTTTGAGCTTGAAGTGTGGATGATAGAATTGCTAGATTAAATGGGATACATATATGCATACTTTGGTATATTTATATATATATGTGCGTGCCTGAATTGTATGGCTTGTTGCTAATGGCTATAAATGTATAAGCTACTGAGCTTCGCAGTTTACCTCATTACCTTCCACTCCGTAGGTGAAGAAAAAGTACATTGATCCTTGCAAAATTTGGCAAACACCAAGAATAGAGACTTTTGTAATTAAGTTAGTTCAGAAATTTTTGGTATTTAGAATCATAATAAGCATAAGCATTCAATTGTATCATTTGTATTTTGTATCTTGTAATAAGACAAAGGGGTGGTTTTTGAAATGTAAAGATATTATGAAAAACAAGCATTGTGTTCTGTAATGGGCTCAAGTGATTATTGAAACTCTAATGTGTTCAATAATGTTTGCATCTTTGTGACTGAAATTGTTTAAATAAATCGGGCCGATTTGATTATCGATTTTTCACATATGCGTTAATTGTTTAAGAAAATTTGCAATGAGATTCGACCGTTTACTGGCTCCGAATGTTGGGCTCCGGAAGAAGGGTCCAACATGAAGGCAATGTTGCAACTTCCAGCTAGAATGATAAAGATAGTGAAGAAGAATGGGATCTTCATGCGTCTGTAACAGTATAAGAGAATGTAGAGAATGCAACTTCTTGCATGGCTAAGCAAATGGAAGAATCTACAATCGCAAAGATGAAGGATGAGCTAATTAACTACATTGATCATTGGATGAATTGATTCCGAGTGCTCCAACCATATGAAAGGAGATAAAGACAAATTGATTAATCTAGTAGAATACAATGGAAGACGGGTCATGGTCACAGCTAATAACTCTAAGTTGCTAATCACTCACATCAGTTATATTATAATAGTGCCTCGATATAATCCTCACAAGGTGGAGTAGCGTAATGTCTACCATATGCCAGATATGAAGAAAGATTTACTCTTAATTTCACAACTCACATATTTAGGAAATTATGTAGTGTTTGATCCAAACGATGTTCAGGTGTACTAAAGTTTGAAGCCAACAAGTACATCAATCATAGAAGGGCAACACATAGAGTTTGTCTATGTTATGTCTGCACAAATGACATATGTAAATAAGATAAGGAAAAATGAGAAACTTGATATGTGGAATGTAAGGCTTACACATGTGAGTTATTATAAGCTGAAGGCAATAATGAAGAAATCCTTGCTTAAAGGTCTTCCTCAGTTAGATGTTTATGATGAGACAATATATGTTGGATGGCAATATGGAAAAGCACATCAACTCCCTTACGAAGAATCTACATACAAAGCTAAGATGCTGCTTGAGTTGATGATCCATTCTGACATTTTTGGATGAGTGAAACAACCATCCATTAGTGGATTTCAATAAATGATTACTTTTATTAATGATTATTCAAGGTATGTATGGGTTGACTTTATTAAAGAAAAGTATGAGGCAATAATCAAATTTAAGGAGTCAAAGAAAAAGTGGAAAAGTAAGGAGAGGAATATTATGCCTCCGTATAGACAATATGGGAGAGTATCCATCTAAATTTTTTTAAACTATCTATAGGAAAATAAAATTTGCAGGTAATTTAGTTGTCCGAGCACCCCACAATAAATGGGATTGCTGAAAGGAAGAATCGCCACTTGGCAGAAATATACAGAGCATGTTACATGCCAAAAGTGTACCACCTAAATTTTGGGCCGAGTGTATAAAGATAACAATACATCTTAGTTATCCGAGAACCCCACAACATAATGAGATTGTTAAAAGGAAGAATCGACACTTGGCAGAAATATACACAAGCATGTTACATGCCAAAAGTGTACCACTAGTTTTTGGGCCGAGTGTATAAAGATAATAGTACATGTTATAAACAGATTGCCTTAAGCTCCATTGCAATTTATCTCACCATTTGAAAAAATGTGGAAGATCAAATCCACAGTTAGTCATTTTCGAGTCTTTGGTTATGTTTGCTATATGTTTATACTAGACCACCTATGGAGTAAGTTTGATAAAAAGGCAATTCGATGCATATTCGTGGGGTATGACAGTGAACGACAAGGTTGGAAATGTTATGATCCAATAACAATTCAACGCTATTTATCCAAAAATGTGGTATTCGATGAGGCATCATTATGGTGGTTGCCACAAGTAGTTTTGTTACCTGATTATGAAGTAATAGAGGAAAAGCTACAAGAAAGAATAAATAGTGGTCTAAGATTGACAAATCATAAGAGTCAATTGAAGAAGTAAGATCAGTAGAAGAGTTGGTAGAGATTAGTGACATGTCATCAAAGAGAAGTCCATGGCAAACTAGAGTGTATCGTACAACTTCTGAAGAAGAAAGATCATATCAATTAAAAAGAGCCAGAAGAACAAGAAGTTCTTCAACAATCTTTACACAGGTTAATTAGAAAAAGAAGGTCGAATCCCAAGTATGCAAATGCAGTATTAACAGAAGAAAATGAAATAGTTAAGTCAATAAGCTGTGAATAAGCATCACAAAGCTTAGACTAGAAGAAAGCAATGGATGAAGAAATTTAAGCATTAATAGATAATCAAACTTAGGACTTAGTGCCACAACCCAAGAATGCACAACCAATTTCTTAGAAATGGGTTTTTAAGGTAAAGAGACAACCTAATGGAATGATTGAAAGGTACAAGCCTTGATTAATTGCGCGAGGGTTTTCTCAGGACTATGGGCTAGACTATAATGAAACATTTAGTCAAGTAGTAAAGATCACAACGGTATGTGTCCTGCTTGCCCTTGCAACTAATAAATCTTAGAAACTCTAGAAAATGGATGTAAATAATGCCTTCTTGCATGGAGAACTAGACAGAGAAGTATATATGGAGCAGCCTTAGGGATTTGAAGACAAAGCTTACACAGGCTATGTTTGTAAACTAAAGAAGGCCTTTTATATGCTAAAGAAAGCGCCAAGGGCATAGTATGTTACGATTACTGAATTCTTAATACAAAGTGGATACACAGTGTGTTAGGACCCGATCCGGAAATCGGATCCCAATCGGAGAAACGGAAAACGAATACGAATACGAATACGAACCAATATGAATCGAATCAAAGCAAGGGGACGAAACATAAGGCGAAATCAAATCAGATACGAATCAAATGACGAATCGGATAAATCAAATCCGAAGGCGAATCGAATAACACAAAGAGGAAGCAAATCAAAACGAAGTAAACATCGGATCAAATCGAATTGAAATCAATTTCCGACATCCGTGAACAAATATCAAAGAAAGCGTTTGCGTTGGAAACCTTAAGACTATTAGTCTAAACTAATCCAAATCTGTGTACTTTTTTTTCTTTCTTTTTTTCTTTCTTTTCTCATTCCTTTCTTTTTCATTTCTTCCACCTTCCTTAATCAATTTCTCAATTCATAATACAACCCATAATCAATATACATAAGGTCATAATCCAAATCTTTATACAGAATTCATAAATCAAATCAATCCAAACCCAAAAATCAATCATCTCTATATCCAGATCCCATTCGTGACTTAAATCAATACACATGTCTAGAATTCATAATACAATCCCATAATAATACTTGTAATACAATAATTGACAAAACCAGTCTTATACAAACCGATACAAAAATCCCATTTTTCACAAAATACAAACGATACAAAATCGAATATCATGTCTTGACATTCTTTCATCCGATCTCCCGCTCGAAAACCTGGAGATGGGGATGAAAGGGGGGTGAGCACAAAGCTCGTGGATAATACGTTTATAAAACGAATAGATAAGCAAAACCCTTGAAATCCTTTTTTTCTTATCTGGTCTTAGAAAAACATTTCTTTGAAATCAGTAAAGCACGCTTTGAAAAGTTCCTTTCTTCTCAGAAGTCAAACTCGCAGCTTGTAAACGATGATTCTTAGGCTTTCACCATAAATCCATAGATTACAAAACATGAATGCATCGACTTGACAATTTATAGATGCAATGTCGTATCACATATGCAATGCACACAAATGGCTCGAGAGTTCCAGTAATACGACGTAAAATCGATGTTTTATCAGAACACAACGAGTCCGATTTCGGATCTCGTAGGCCCACAATTAGGCAGCCGGGATAAGGCTAGACGTCGACGTGCACGTGACTAACACAATGTTCCTCTCTCGCCCATACAAAAGCACATATCATGCTCAAAATCATTTATCGCATGATCTTTTCCGAATATACGAAATGACATGTAATCTTTCGAGGCATAACACAAACCCATATCCATCCAAAATTAAACATAACCTAAGGCTAAATCACCAACATTAACTCTATAAATCACAAACCCATATCCATCTCATACCAAATCAACCAAAAACCCAAGGAAATCTCAAAGCTCATAAGGTTCTCTTACCTTTATCTTCCACCATTTTCGACTTTTGCTTGACCCATCTTGTAGTTTTCATCTCCTTTCATGTTTTTCTTCTTGAATCCATGTAAAAATCATGCTTGTAGCCCATGGAAAACGAAACCCTAGCAGCATCTCTCTTTTCTTTCTTCTTCTTCTCCTACGAACTTGCTTCTCCTCTCCTCTTCTTATTTTTTCTTTTTTCCTCTAGAAAAATTGTGATTCTTCCCATCCTACAGCAGCCCTTACCTTTATAATGCCAGCTCATTAAAATGAAGTATGAATGACCTTTTGTCCCTTACTTATAAGCCTTAGATCTCAACTCCTTAAGTAAACTTCCAAAATTGCCCCTTCCTTTTTGCCTTAAAAACTCTAGAGAAATGTCCCTCTATGTCTTACGACTCCATCGCTTTAAGAATCAGATCGTTTGGAGCTCTATAACTCAAGATATCTCCAAAATACTGAAGTTTGTTCTTCAGACTCGAGGCTGAACACTACACCTAACTTCCGACCCAAATTTGGAAGTCTTAGAGGCTCAATTGTCAATCGGCTCCTTCATAACATTTGTAGCCCCATCTCTCTAGTTTAATTAGAAACAAGAATAAACTCAATCCGAGCTCTAGTGACCGAGATATAGCCAAAATACTAAACACTGTTCAGCCACTACAACACCGAGACTTAACACTACCTCGAACTTCCGACCCGTAGTTGAAAGTCTTAGAGGCTCAATTGTTGATCGTCTTCTAAATAAAATTTATAGATCTATGTCTCTAGTTTAATTTTCAAAAAGAATCAGATCGATTGGAGCTCTAGCGACCGATATAACTCCAAAATACTGAACACTGCTCATACCATTACAAAGCTGAGACTGAACTCTATACCTAACTTCCCACCCGTATTTGGAAGTCTTAGAGGCTACATTGTCAATCGTCTCCTTCATAACATTTGTAGCCCCATCTCTATAGTTTAATTTTCAAAAAGAATCAACTCAATCCGAGCTCTATAGCTCAAGATATCTCCAAAATACTGAACACTATTCAAACTTTTACAACTGATCAGCTCACTATAATCCGAGCTATCTTTCTCCATTTAATGCCAAAACCGATCTATCTATATGGAAAGATAGAAAAATGTCTTAGGAATCTAACGCTTCAAAAATCAGGTCGATCGGATGTCGGACGAAGAAGTTATGCTCAAAACAAAGAAGGGAGGTCGGTCGGTCAAAAATCGGACACAATGGCCGAGCTCATGACCACGCTGGTCGCTCGCTCGCTTCGCTTCAAGAGGTCGCCGCCTTGTGCCCTCGCAGGGGCGCCGGCCTCAAGACGCCCACGCTGGTAGCTCGGCCGAGCGGGGTGCTCTCCCACTCTAATCCGACCTCCGAACTTCAAACCTTCATAACTTTTGACTCCGAACTCCAAATCAGTCGCGGTTTGTTTCATTGGAAAGCTAAGAGACAGCTCTACCATTTTTAAAAAAGACTCAAAGGCAAGCTCGGACACTAAAGGAATCAAAAGTTTGCTACAAGGTGACCGATCGATAAGCTCTTCACAGTACCAAAACTTGTAAACATCATAACTTTTGACTCAGAACTCTAAATTTGACAAACTCGGTGTCTATAGAAAGGTAAAAGAACCCTCTTCAACTTTCATGAAGGCTTTAAAAATCAGATCGACCTCTAAATGGGTCAAAAACTCCACACAAACTGATGGATCGATCAGCTTCACACTAAACAACATCAGAACTTCTAACAATCATAACTTTCTACTCCCTTGTCCAATATTTTCGTGCTTTATATCAATGGAAAGATAAAAACAAGCTCTACAATGTTTATGAAGAACTCAAAAACAATTTCAACCTCTATCTAAGTCAATGTTTCAATCAAAGTTTCTGCCCTGATAGCAATCACCTAAGCAATATCCAAATTTCACATTATCATATCTTTCAACCTCCACAACCAAGAATCGCATATTATACATCATTTTAAAGCTATTCAAATTCTTTATAGCTTTCATGTAGACCATTTACTCCAATTCAAACCACATCAGTACGGAAATCGCCACAACATATACAATCCTACACTTAGAGCATTTTCCAAAACCAAAGCAAAATACACTTAACTTTCAAAGATCATAACTTTCAATCCCGATATCGAAAAATAGCATAGTTTATGGCTACGAAAAGCTCTCAACATAAGCCACAGTTTCATGAAGATCATTTCCTCAAATTCTGCCTAAATCAAAAAGTCAACTTTCAAATCAAACTTTCTATTTTCTTCAAAATATAACACTTTCACTAATTATTTCTTGCTTTTCAACTTCCATTTCAATCAACTAGTTCATTTTGACTTTCATAACTCATACAACTCTACTCAAATTTCAAAGTCATCAAAACCAATAAATTCTCTTTCTCATCAATTTCCTCAAGGCATAAAAACTTCTATAACACAATTCATATATGAAAACACTCATTGAATTCATTTTAATACTCCTAATTTCTACCGAAAGTTCGGGGTCCAACAATTCTCCCCCTTTTAAATGAATTTCACCCTCGAAATTCCTATCTGAATAATCACCACGTAACTTATTCTCTCAAATAATTTCTTCGAAATAGTCATATTCAATCACTTTCTTAACTAATTCCTCATCATACATATTCTCAATCTCCTCACAATTTCTCACTTCTTGTATCAAATACCACCAATATCATATCATATCAATATTTCTTAGCAGATTTACACAAGTCAATGGTCCAATAACCTTAATATAGACCAATACCATTCAATTTAATCCTTTTGAACTTCCATATATATATCTATATCTCTATCATTCAACTCATCTTTCACATATCTTATACTACATCTCACATATATATATATCCTAAAGGAATTCATCCAAATTCATCGTGAAATTCGAACCTTAATCTCCATTATCACATTCTTTTCTCATCAAGCATGCTTTCGACACCTTAATCAAAACATTCTTATACTCCAAATACATGTTAGGTCATTCACATCACTATCACATTCTCACTAATTCAATCATATAACTCATCACCTTAATCATAAAATCATTTAGATTCGTCAAATAATTCATGAAAGACAAACACATCATGCTCACATTCCCACAAGATCAATCTTATCCTCACAAACTCTTATCCATTTCTTACTCATACACATACGCCCAAGTAAGATCATATAACCTGTCTCTGATATCACAAATGTTGGGACTCGATCCGGAAACTAGATCCCAACCGGAGAAACAAAAAATGAATACGAATATGAACCAATATGAATCGAATCAAAGCAAGGGGACGAAACATAAGGCAAAATCAAATTAGATACGAATCAAATAACGAATCGAATAAATCAAATCCAAAGGCAAATCGAATAACACAAAGCGGAAACAAATCGAAACGAAGTAAACATCGGATCAAATCGAATCGAAATCAATTTCCGACATCCGTGAACAAATATCAAAGAAAGCATTTGCGTTGGAAACCTTAAGACTATTAGTCTAAACTAATCCAAATCTGTGTACTTTTTTTTCTTTCTTCTTTTCTTTCTTTTCTCATTCCTTTCTTTTTCATTTCTTCCACCTTCCTTAATCAATTTCTCAATTCATAATATAACCCATAATCAATATACATAAGGTCATAATCCAAATCTTTATACATAATTCATAAATCAAATCAATCCAAACCCAAAATCAATCATCTCTATATCCGCATCCCATTCGTGAATTAAATCAATACACATGTCCGTAATTCATAATACAATCCCATAATAATACTTGTAATACAATAATTGACAAAACCAGTCTTATACAAACCGATACAAAATCCCATTTTCACAAAATACAAACGATACAAAATCGAATATCACGTTTGACATTCTTTCATCCGATCTCCACCAAAACCCGGAGATGGGGATGAAAGGGGGGTGAGCACAAAGCTCGTAGATAATACGTTTATAAAACGAATAGATAAGCAAAACCCTTGAAATCCTTTTTTTTCTTATCTGGTCTTAGAAAAATATTTCTTTGAAATCCGTAAAGCACGTTTTGAAAAGTTCCTTTCTTGCTGTAGTCAAACTCGCAGTTTGTAAACGCATGATTCTTAGGCTTTCATCCATAAATCCATAGATTACAAAACATGAATGCATGAACTTGACAATTTATAGATGCAATGTCGTATCACATATGCAATGCACACAAATGGCTCGAGAGTTCCGTAAACACGACGAAAAATTGAAGTTTTACTGTAAACACAACGAGTCCGATTTCGAATCTCGTAGGCCCACAAGTAGGCAGCCGGGATAAGGCTACACGTCGACGTGCACGTGACTAACACAACGTTCCTCTCTCGCCCACACAAAAGCACATATCATGCTCAAAATCATTTATCGCATGATCTTTTCCGAATATACGAAATGACATGTAATCTTTCGAGGCATAGCACAATGTATGTTGCAATTCATCCAAAGTCCATGTATTGAATCAAAAATGATTTCTAAAATCATTCATACAATGATGCAACATTTATGATGCAACTGAAATTAGAAAATTCTCTTTATTTAAAGAAAGCAGTAGTGACTTATAAATTCAAATTATAAACACATTACCCACCTCGAATCGATGTTAGAAACTTGTTCCTCGCTCCAATTTGTCTATTGATTCTTTCTTTCTTCCAATAGAAAATTTCCTACACTAATTTCCCACAAATTCAATCTCATAAATAACATAATCCTTAAAATTGAACTTAGAAAACACTAATCCCTCCTATATTCAAGCTTTCTAAATCATAAATTGCGAAAATCTCCAAATTCTAAATTTGGACATAAACCCTAATTAATTTCCATCCAAAATTAAACATAACCTAAGGCTAAATCACCAACATTAACTCTATAAATCACAAACCCATATCCATCTCATACCAAATCAACTAAAAACCCAAGGAAATCTCAAAGCTCATAAGGTTCTCTTACCTTTATCTTCCACCATTTTTGACTTTTGCTTAACCCATCTTGTAGCTTTCATCTCCTTTCATGTTTTTCTTCTTGAATCCATGTAAAAATCATACTTGTAGCCCATGGAAAACGAAATCCTAGCAGCATCTCTCTTTTCTTTCTTCTTCTTCTCCTACGAACTTGCTTCTCCTCTCCTCTTCTTATTTTTTCTTTCTTCCTCTAGAAAAATCGTGATTCTTCTCATCCTACAGCAGCCCTTACCTTTATAATTCCAGCTCATTAAATATGAATGACCTTTTTGTCCCTTACTTATAAGCCTTAGATCTCAACTCCTTAAGTAAACTTCCAAAATTTCCCCTTCCTTTTTGCCTTAAAAACTGTAGAGAAATGTCCCTCTATGTCTTACGACTCCATCGCTTCAAGAATCAGATCGTTTGGAGCTCTATAACTCAAGATATCTCCAAAATACTGAAGTTTGTTCTTCAGACTCGAGGCTGAACACTACACCTAACTTCCGACCTGAATTTGGAAGTCTTAGAGGCTCAATTTTTGATGGGCTCCTTCATAACATTTGTAGCCCCATCACTCTAGTTTAATTAGAAATAAGAATCAACTCAATCCGAGCTCTAGTGATCGAGATATGGCCAAAATACTGAACACTATTCAGCCACTACAACACCGAGACTGAATACTACCTCGAACTTCCGACCCGTATTTGAAAGTCTTAGAGGCTCAATTGTCGATCGGCTCCTTAATAACATTTATAGATCTATGTCTCTAGCTTAATTTTCAAAAGGAATCAGATCGATTGGAACTCTACCGACCGATATAACTCTAAAATACTGAACACTGCTCATACCATTACAAAGCTGAGACTGAACTCTATACCTAACTTCCGACCCGTATTTGGAAGTCTTAGAGGCTACATTGTCGATCGACGCCTTGATAACATTTGTAGCTCCATCTCTCTAGTTTAATTTGCAAAAATAATTAACTCAATCTGAGCTCTATTGCTCAAGATATCTCTAAAATACTGAACACTGTTCAAACTTTTACAACTGATCAGCTCACTATAATCCGAGCTATCTTTCTCCATTTAATGCCAAAACCGATCTATCTAGTATGGAAAGATAGCAAAATATCTTAGGAATCCAACGCTTCAAAAATCAGGTCGATCGGATGTCGGACAAAGAAGTTATGCTCAAAACAAGGAAGGGAGGTCGGTCGGTAAAAAATCGGACACAATGGCCGAGCTGTGCGACCACGCGGGTTGCTCGGCCTTGCGCCCGCGCAGGTCGCTCGACCATGCGCCCGCGCGGGGCGCTCGGCCTCTCGCGCCCACGCGGGTCGTTCGGCTGCTCGGCCTAGCGGGGCGCTCTCCCACTCTGATCCGACCTCCGAACTTCAAACCCTTATAACTTTTGACTCCGAGCTCCAAATCAGTCGCGGTTTATTTCATTGGAAAGCTAAGAGACAGCTCTACCATTTTTAAGAAGGACTCAAAGGCAAGCTCAGACACTAAAGGAATCAAAAGTTTGCTACAAGGTGATCGATCGATAAACTCTTCACAGTACCAAAACTTGTAAACATCATAACTTTTGACTAAGAACTCCAAATTTGACAAACTCAGTGTCTATAGAAAGGTAAAAGAACCCTCTTCAACTTTCATGAAGGCCTTAAAAATCAAATCGACCTCTAAATGGGTCAAAAACTCCACACAAACTGATGGATAGATCAGGTTCACACTAAACAACATCAGAACTTCTAACAATCATAACTTTCTACTCCCTTGTCCAATATTTTCGTGCTTTATATCAATGGAAAGATAAAAACAAGATCTACAATGTTCATGAAGAACTCCAAAACAACTTCAACCTCTATCTAAGTCAATGTTTCAATCAAAGTTTATGCCCTGATAGCAATCACCTAAGCAATATCCAAATTTCACATTATCATATCTTTCAACCTCCACAACCAAGAATCGCATATTATACATCATTTTAAAGCTATTCAAATTCTCTATAGCTTTCATGTAGACCATTTACTCCAATTCAAACCACATCAGTACGGAAATCGCCACAACATATACAATCCTACACTTAGAGCATTTTCCAAAACCAAAGCAAAATACACTTAACTTTCAAAGATCATAACTTTCAATCCCGATATCAAAAAATAGCATAGTTTATGGCTACGAAAAGCTCTCAACATAAGCCACAGTTTCATGAAGATCATTTCCTCAAATTCTGCCTAAATCAAAAAGTCAACTTTTAAATCAAACTTTCTATTTTCTTCAAAATATAACACTTTCACTAATTATTTCTGGCTTTTCAACTTCCATTTCAATCAACTAGTTCATTTTGACTTTCATAACTCATACAACTCTACTCAAATTTCAAAGTCATCAAAACCAATAAATTCTCTTTCTCATCAATTTCCTCAAGGCATAAAAACTTCTATAACACAATTCATATCCGAAAACACTCATTGAATTCATTTTAATACTCCTAATTTCTACCGAAAGTTCGGGGTCCAACACAGTGACTCTAGCAAACTCAAGCTTGTTCATGAAAATAAGAATGGAAAATTGGCAATAGTGCTTGTCTACGTCGATAATCTTATCATTACTAGTGATAATGAAAAAGAAGTTTAGCAGATTCAAAGTAATCTCTCAGTGTTCTTCCAAATGAAGGAACTTGGTGAATTGGAGCATTTCCTTGGACTTGAAGTAGAACGAGTCAAAGAAGGATTGTTCTTGTATCAACAAAAGTATGTTAAAGACTTGTTATATAAGTTTGGAGTGTTTGACTACAAATTAGTTTCTACCCCAATGGAGGTGAATACTAAACTTTGTTCAGAAGAAGGTCGTGAGTTAGAAGATCTAGCAATGTATCAACAACTTGTGGAAATCTTGATTTATCTGACAATAACTCAACCTAACATAGCATTTGTTGTTGAAGTGGCTAGTCGATTCATAACAATCCAAGAAAACCTCATTTAGATGTAGTTTGACGTATACTTAAGTATATTAAAGGAACTCTTTACCTATGACTACTATATAAAAAGGGAAGCAGATGTAAGATAGTGGGATACTATGATGCCGACTATACTGGACCAGGATACTAGAAGATTAACCACCGAATATGTGTTTAAACTTGATTGTGGAGCAATCTCTTGGTGCAGCAAAAGATAACCAACAGTCTCTTTGTCATCTACTAAAGCTGAGTACCATGCAACAACAATGGCAGCACAAGAAGGTGAATGGATAAAGCAGCTACAGTTGATCTTCATCAATCAATGGACTATCTAATAGAGCTAAATTGTGACAATCAATCATCAATACGTTTGGCAAAAAATTCGGTGTTTTATGTAAGAACCAAGCATGTGGAGGTATACTATCACTTTGTCCGAAAAAAAGTGCTATAAGGACATATCGAGATGAAATATGCAAAGATAGAAGACCAAGTTGCACACTTATTTACTAAAGGAATCAACATAACAAAATTTGAAGAATTTAGAAGGCAACTTGGTATGACTTCAAAAACAGGAGAGTAGTTGGTGAGGGGGAATGTTAAGAAGTCACTAACATCTCTCTTGATCTCTCTAGAGTCTTCATATTTTTCCTATATACATAAATAATATTTTATTATACAAACATTCCATAATATAATAGAATAATATTTAGAATACTATAGAAAGGCTAAAAGTTGGTTGATAACCAACTTAGGATATTTATAAAAGGATCTAAGATCGCACGCACGTGTGTGAATAGTAATTATTGAGTGAAAGTAAAGTGTGTATATGTAACACCCCACTCCTGCAAGACCCGAACCCGACATCGATGGTGATATCCTAGTTCGTGCCCCGTGGGGGTGACGTGCTACATCACTCAGTCCAAAAACTCAGTATAAAATTTTTTTTACACACACACACACACATACACATTATAACATATGCGGAAAACAATTATAACCAATTCAATGGCCTTGGGGCCCTTTTCATAAATACAATTAATTCCAGTCTGTTGACTTTACAAACTGACTTAATCAATAATACAGAATATCAGAAAATAAAAATACACTAAGGCAGACGTAAACTGATCCTGACCTCTATCTTTCACTTGCATACAGTACTCCCGTGTCAAACGGGGTATTCTTCAAGACCTGAAAAATAGATGCAAATTTTGGGTGAGTTTTGCGAACTCAGTGAGGAACCATCATCGATGGTTCACCCAATTCATGCATTACGCGAATAGCGTACAGATTATCACAATTGCACATTCAGAATATCATATGGCAATTTATAGATTTTCACAAAAGCATAATCAGAAAGATTTCGAAGCAGTATCACATAGATGCAAGGCATGTTATCTCTTTCCCAATCTAAAAGTCAATTCAATGCATACTTACTTAAATACATGACATTTTCCATTTCATTTCAGTTATTCAATACTTTTCCCAATTCACAGTACAATCAAATACATGCATAACATTTTTCTATTATTTCACATTTCGATTACAGTGTCAGGATCGAATACCAGACCGTCCCAATCAAGATAATCAGTGAGCCTATGGTTCTAAAGCGTCCTTTTCGCACATTAAACATTGAGCATAAAGCTCGAATCGTCCCTTTTCGCTCATTAAACATTGAGCATAAAGCTCTGAACTGTCCCTTTCCGGGCTCATTAAACATTGAGCATAAAGCTCTGAACTGTCCCTTTTCGGGCTCATTAAGCGTTGAGCATATAGCTCTCGGTGGCAGCTCCAGTCACAACTGTTATCAATTAACCATGTATAGAATTCATTTATCACAATTCTACAATATCACATTGGAAGTCAGATCCAATTTATCGAAACAGACAATTCATTCTCAATTATTCACAATAATTCATAGTTACGGACTTTCACATTGAAAGCATAAATGTTGGACCCCGAACTTTTGATGATAATTAGAAATATAACAATGAATATTAATGATAAAGAAATTGGTGAGACAATTTATGAATTTAAGAAAATTTTTGAAATTAAGAAAAATTTATGAGAAAAGAATTGTTTAGTTTAGAGGACTTTGATATTTGAATGAATTTATATGGATTATGAGAGGAAAGTGGATGAGTTGACTGAAATGAAGCTAAATAGCAAGAATTAGAAAGAAAAGTGTGAAAATTTGAAGGATTTAGAAAATTTGACTTTTGGAGAGAGAATGTTTGACTTTGAGAGTTGACTTATGATTTAGGCAAAATTTGATAAAATGGTCTTCTGAAACTTGTAGGTTATGTTAAGAGATTTTGTGGACATAAAGTTTGTAATTTTTCGATATCGGGAGTGAAAGTTATGATCACCAAAGTTTATGTTTGATCGGGTTTGATTTTTATATTGGTTGAACTTTGACTGAGAAATTAACCTAGTTAGAGGTTAATTGAGCTTTGATGTTTTCATAAAAATTGAAGGATTTGTTTTGATCTTTATTTCGATATAAAGTATGAAATTTTTCGATCTCGGAATATTAAGTATGATTTTTACAAGTTTGTATAGAGGATAGTATCTTTGACCGGAAAATGGACTCCCGTAGGAGTTGAATTGAGTTTTATGTTCTTCTTGGAAGATTTAGAGCTTCTCTCAAGCTTTCTATAGAGACTAAGGTTGTCAAAATCGGAGTTCGGGAGTAAAAGTTATGAATTTCGGAAGTTTTAGATTTAAAAAAAAAAAATTCATAACGGATTTTGGAACGTCTTAGGATTCCCAACGCGATTATGTTCATTCGATAAGTTTTCTTTGATTATTGTTTCCGGATGTCGGATGTGTCTGTTTTGATTTCGTTTCACTTTGCAATCTGTTCGTTTGATTCGATTAGTATTTGCTTCCGCTTGCATTTGCTTCCGCTTCGCTACTTTCGGATTTGTTCGCTTCCGCATTTTGTTTTCGATCCGATATTTCCGCTTCCCTTCGTTTTCGTTTGCTTCGGTTTCCGTTCTGCTTATGTAGTTGGGTCTCGGTCCCAACATTTATGGTATCAGAGCCCAGTAATATGATCTTACTTGGGCGTATGAGTATGAATAAGGAATTGATACGAGTTTGTAAAGATAAAAGTGAATTTGTGAGAGTGTGCTAGGTGGTCATTTGATTTTGAGGAAAGAAATATGATGGTCTTTAGGAATTTGAAATTGATGTGCATGACTATTTGACGAATTCAAATGATTGGTTTGATTTGAGTGTTAAGAATATGTTTGATTTTCGGAATGTGTTGGAATTTGGGTGTATTGGTTTAGGCCAATTTTGAAAATTGGGGATTTTCAAAATTGGAGATTGAAATAGCTTGGAGTTATGATAGTTATGTTTTTCCTATGGTTGAGTTTGAGAATTATGCAAATTATGATGATGAATTTGGATGTTATTGGCTTAGGAATTTTTAAATTGAAGAAAGAAGAAGGAATTTGGAGAATTGACTATTTGGACAAGCTTCTAGCGTCATTTCGAGGTGGGTAGCATATTTATATTTTGATTTATAAGTTAAATATTACTTTTCGAAAATTTGAGAAAATGAAAGAAAAGATTTTCGTACTTTGTTTATTTCTGAATGATTTTTGGAAAATTATTACAAGCGTAAATTCATTGCTTTAAATGATTTGATACACTGATAGAAATTCTGAAAAATGCATTCGTTGTGTATGCATTGAATGATTTGATTTTTGAAATTAGAATTCGAATGATGAATTGATCAAAATGTATGCTTTATGTGAATGTGTGGAAAATTAAGAAATTGAAAAGTGCCTTCGGGCAATCCGACTTTTCGTTTTCGATTATGTGTTATGTGGGTTTGGTAGGTCCCTTGGTGAGTCAGCGCTGTCTCTATGTGTATAGCCTTCTCCAGGCTGCCCGCTAGTGGCACGGAGCTCCGATTTCGGACTCCTTCATCGCTATAATGGACCGCAATGCGGAAAGTGTAATGCGTTCGTTCACGATCATGCAGACCGCTATGCGGATCGCATGCAAGACGCTCTATTTGGACCTAGCTAGACCATTCTGATATGTTATGTGTTTTGATTTGTTTCTATGTTCGGCATTCATGTTTATAAAGTGAGAAATGAAAATTGAAATTAGGTTGCATTCATATTTATGAAGAATTCGAGAATTTTGAAAAATGAGATTTTTATGAGAAGTTTGGGAAAAGTGGAAAGAGTTTGAGAGAAATATTCCAAAGTTAAAAAGTTTGAAATATTAGCCCTTTTGGCAAAAAGTTTATAAAGAAATGTTTTCTGCTTATTTATCAGTTTATAAATGTGTTATCCACGAGCTTTCGAGCTCACCCCCCCTTTCATCCCCATCTCCAGGTTTCGAGCAGGAGATCGGATGACAGAATGTGAAGACATTTGGTTCGTTTTTGCATTGTTTGCATTGTATTATGAATTAGTTTGAATTGTCGTTACGTGATTATGATGTATTTCATAATGTATGAAGATTATGAATGAATGTATGAGAGTATGAAATTGTATATGAAATTGAGTATGAATTTGGAAATGGGATTGATTTTTGAGATCTGTATATTGAATTGCATCTTTGAGAATGTTTTAGAATTAGGATTGCGTTTGTTTCTGTTGAGATCCCGGACGGAGGGTCCAGTTGATTTTGATGATTGTATGATTGATTGAGAGGGTTCCTTAAGAAATGGACCATTAATTTGTGCCCATATATGAAGAAATAATGAGTTATAGATATAGTGTTTTGATATGATATGAGTGATATATGATTTAAGGAAGTGAAAATTTTGAAGAGATTGAGAATATGTATGAAGAGTAAAAAGTGATGAAAAAGAAATTGATTATGAGTTGTGGAAAGAAATTAGTAAGAAAGTGCTTGATGATCATTGTTTAGAAAGAAATTTATGCAAGAATGAGTTATTTGGAGTTTAAGTAAGAGTGAATTTCGAGGACGAAATTCTTTTAAGAGGGGGAGAAATGTTGGACCCCGAACTTTTGATGATAATTAGAAATATAACAATGAATATTAATGATAAAGAAATTGGTGAGACAATTTATGAATTTAAGAAAATTTGCTGAAATTAAGAAAAATTTATGAGAAAAGAATTGTTTAGTTTAGAGGACTTTGATATTTGAATGAATTTATATGGATTATGAGAGGAAAGTGGATGAGTTGACTGAAATGAAGCTAAATAGCAAGAATTAGAAAGAAAAAGTGTGCAAATTTGAAGGATTTAGAAAGTTTGACTTTTTGGAGAGAGAATGTTTGACTTTGAGAGTTGACTTATGATTTAGGCAAAATTTGATAAAATGGTCTTCTGGAAACTTGTAGGTTATGTTAAGAGATTTTTGTGGACATAAAGTTTGTAATTTTTCGATATCGGGAGTGAAAGTTATGATCAGTCAAAGTTTATGTTTGATCGGGTTTGACTTTTATATTGGTTGGAACTTTGACTGAGAAATTAACCTAGTTAGAGGTTAATTGAGCTTTGATGTTTTTCATGAAAATTGAAGGATTTGTTTTGATCTTTATTTCGATATAAAGTATGAAATTTTTCGATCTCGGAATATTAAGTATGATTTTTACAAGTTTGTATAGAGGATAGTATCTTTGACCGGAAAATGGACTCCCGTAGGAGTTGAATTGAGTTTTATGTTCTTCTTGGAAGATTTAGAGCTTCTCTCAAGCTTTCTATAGAGACTAAGTTTGTCAAAATCGGAGTTCGGGAGTAAAAGTTATGAATTTCCGAAGTTTTAGATTTTTTTTAAAAAAAAAAATTAATTAAGCATCCTCGTCACTACGGCGACGCATCGCCATAGCGATGCGAGCTTTCAGCTCGCATCACCAGGGCGACGCGTCGCCCTGGTGATGCAAGTGTTTTCCTTGCCCGAAACGACGTCGTTTTGCTCCTTGCTTCCTCCTCCAATCCGACCTTTGTTCACTATTTTGCTTATATCTTTTCCGTCCGACATCCGATTGAGTTGATTCTTTTTGCGTTGGATTCCTAAGACAATGAATTTCATTTTATAAGAAATTTGTGAACTTTTGAGATTAAATTAATGGTGATTAATTTAATCAAAGTGAGTCGGGAAATTTTCCGAGCAAGATTCAGTGTTTTGTGAAATTAGGGATCTGTAGAGATCCGATTGAAGCGATTCTTGAGGAGAAATAAAGATAAGACAAGGGGCTACAAATCATATGAAGACATGAAATGTCAATTTTGCCCTTAGGACTTTTAATTTTTGAATTTAAGTTCGGATTGGGGTGTAATTTTTGGATTGGGAACACCTGTGAGTAATTTGAGTATAACTTTTGATCTGGGAATCGAAATGAGACGATTCTTGTTTTGAATTAAACTAGAGACATAAGGATACAATTGTTATGAAGACATTGAGTTTCAATTCTGGGATTAAGAATGTGAATTTTGGGACTGAAATAATCGTACATAAGAAATGTGTTAGAATATGGATTTTCCCGCACTGTTTCGCACATAACTTTTGATGTAGTGCTCGGAATTGAGCGCGGTCAGTGGCGTTGGATTCGTATGAGTGAGAGGAACATTTCTTGAGAAGGAAGTTTTGACAAATTCCTTCAAATCGATAGTGCGAATCAAACCGCAAGTAAGCGTAACTTTAAGTTTTGAATGGAGGGCAATTTGGTCATTTGACCTTCATTTAATGAAACACATATATGGATGTCGTTTTGGCTTATTAAAAGCCACGAAAGTGACTGGAATTACAGAAGAGAGAAAGAGAAATAAGAAAGAAGAGAAAGAAGTAGAAGTTTCGGTGATGGAGGAAAAGATGAGAGAGAAAGATATTTTCGATTTTTTCTACTTGTTTCTTAAGGATTTTGGGTTGGTTCCAAGAGGGAGAAAGATAGAGGAGCATAAGAGCTTCCTTTTAAGCCAAAAAAATTTGAATTTGGATGAGAAAGAGGTAAGAGAAATTTTTCTACTTTGAGATTTTGATTAATTTTCGGTTTAGAATTATGTCATATAAGATGAGTTTGTGGATTGTGGAATTAATTTTGAAATATATGCTTTAGGCTGGATTTAATTTTGGATTTTGTGTGAGTAGAAATTTTGCCAATTTTAGAAGTTGGGGTTTTTGAAATTTTATGGCTTAGAATTATAGAAAGTATGATGAATTGGTGAAATATGAAATCAATTTCGAAGAATTTGTATTTTATGGTATTGAATTGAGATAAATTGGTTTAGGCCAATTTTAAGATTTGGGGATTTTTGAAATTGAGGATTTAAATAGTTTGGAATTAATGTGAATTGATGAATTGTGAGATTAATTTTGAAGAAATTATGTTTTATGAGATTGAATTTGGGTGTATTGGTTTAGGCCAATTTTGAAAATTGGGGATTTTCAAAATTGGAGATTGAAATAGCTTGGAGTTATGATAGTTATGTTTTCCTATGGTTGAGTTTGAGAATTATGCAAATTATGATGATGAATTTGGATGTTATTGGCTTAGGAATTTTAAATTGAAGAAAGAAGAAGGAATTTGGAGAATTGACTATTTGGACAAGCTTCTAGCGTCATTTCGAGGTGGTAGCATATTTATATTTTGATTTATAAGTTAAATATTACTTTTCAAAATTTGAGAAAATGAAAGAAAAGATTTTCGTACTTTGTTTATTTCAATGATTTTGGAAAATTATTACAAGCGTAAATTCATTGCTTTAAATGATTTGATAAACCGATAGAAATTCGAAAATGCATTTGTTGTGTATGCATTGAATGATTTGATTTCTGAAATTAGAATTGAATGATGAATTGATCAAATTGTATGCTTTATGTGAATGTGTGGAAAATTAAGAAATTGAAAAGTGCCTTGAGCAATCCGACTTTTCGTTTTCGATTATGTGTTATGTGGGTTTGGTAGGTCCTTTGGTGAGTCATTGTCTCTATGTGTATAGCCTTCTCCAGTGCTCATAAGGGCACGGAGTCTCGATTTCGGACTCCTTCACGGCTACAATCGGACCGCAATGCGGAAAGTGTAGTACGTTTCGCTCACGACGCACGCAGGACACCGCTGAGATATGTGATCGATGCGACGCTCGCTTGGACCTAGCTGCACCATTCGATATGTTATGTGTTTTGATTTGTTTCTATGTTCGGCATTCATGTTTATAAAGTGAGAAATGAAAATTGAAATTATGTTGCATTCATATTTATGAAGAATTGAGAATTTTGAAAATGAGAAAATGAGATTTTATGAGAATTTTGGGAAAATTGGAAAGAGTTTAAGAGAAATATTCCAAAGTTGAAAAGTTTGAAAATTAGCCCTTTTGGCAAAAAGATTATGAAAAATGTTTTCAGCTTATTTGTCATTTTATAAATGTGTTATCCACGAGCTTTCGAGCTCACCCCCCCTTTCATCCCCATCTCCGTGTTTCGAAAGGTGAGATCGGATGAAAGAATGTGAAGACATCGCCGACATATGTGTCGCTTAGCTTTTGTGTATTTTGGATTTTGAGTATGGATCTGTTTGTGGTTTAAGAAAGGTTTGAAAGAAAATGTATTTGTGTATAAAGTTGAGAATTGTGAATGATTGTGAAATTTGTATGTGAAATTATGGATAATTTGGAGAACATATTGTATGGTTGATTTGGGAATTTGTATAAATTTGAGATATATATTGATCTTGAATTATGAGATTGGTACATTGATTTGAGAAATATGGAAGTATTAGTTTTAGGTTTGTGTTTCTGCTGGTGTTAGGTTTCCGGACGGGAGAGTCCGATGGTTCTGATATTCTGATTAGGGATTATAGAAGTGTATTTTGCCTTTGCAGGAAATTTTGGGTTAGGATAAAGGCAGTATATCTTTGCTCAAATTTGGTAAAAAATTTGGATAAAAGTGAGATTTTGGATATGTATAAGTGTATATAAGAGTTTGAGAAATTTGAGATTGGTATGGATTTATATCAGATTATGTACGACTGTATGGATTTAAGATGATTGGTATATGATTGAGTAACGAGAAAAGAAATGAGAATAAGAAGAGAAAAAAAAATTTCATAACGGATTTTGGAACGTCTTAGGATTCCCAACGCGATTATGTTCATTCGATAAGTTTTCTTTGATTATTGTTTCCGGATGTCGGATGTGTCTGCTTTGATTTCGTTTCACTTTGCAATCTGTTCGTTTGATTCGATTAGTATTTGCTTCCGCTTGCATTTGCTTCCGCTTCGCTACTTTCGGATTTGTTCGCTTCCGCATTTTGTTTTCGATCCGATATTTCCGCTTCCCTTCGTTTCTGTTTGCTTCGGTTTCCGTTCTGCTTAAGTAGTTGGGTCTCGGTCCCAACAATAAAAGTTTCTCAATCACAGGCAATTAACACTTCAATGTCAATTTCCCATTCTCTCGGACCTTTGGTTCGAGATCTCAAATGTAATCATTCACAAACAGTTACACACAAATAGCACTTCAACAACAATTTCCCAATACTTCGGACACCTATGGTCCGAAATCAATCAAAAGCAAACACTCATAAGCCCTCCATTATCTCCACATGGCATAAGCACATAATTTTCATCACATATAGATTGAGGAACCAACTAGGTTACTCACCTGTACTTCCAAGCTAATACCTGGAAGTCTCAGTGACGTCGGTGGATCGACGTTCCAAATGTGCCTCTATACCAGTTCCAGTATGCAATGATTACCAAAATCCAAATCAGAATTATTTCAGAATGCACATGTAGCGCTTAAAATGTGTACAATGCATGTTCATGAATTCCCAGCCCTAATCCCATTTTTTTCTATTAGAAAAATCCGTTTAAGGATTAGAAATCCAATGACGCTAACGGCGCTCAATTTGGACCTCTATAGGTCCCCAATTAAATAAAACAGTGATGAAATACCCTTTCCCAGACACCCGTCAATTTCCCGTCCAAAAATTTCCAATCTCTCAGGAAATGAAATCAAATATTCCAACTCTACAAGCTTCATGAAGACCATAAAAATCAATTTTACCCCTAAGGGTGTCAAAAATTCAATTGAAACTTCTGTCCATTCAAAACCTATCAAAACAGTGCAGTACTTTACAAATTCAGTAACTTTTATTGTCTTTAGTTAAAAATTACAAAATAAATATGCTCAGAAAGATCACAATGTGATCTACAACTTTCATGAACAATATGAAATCAAATTATGGCTAACTAGGTCAAACAATTCAGTGAATGCTGCTGCCCCTGAAAATACTCAATCTGGACAGTAATTATTAAAACAGTATAACTCCTTGTACACATGTCAAGAAAATCACTACCTTATATAAATGGAAAGATAAAACACATTACTACACTTTTCATGAAGAACTCAGAATCCAATGGCATCCCTAACAATTTCAAACTTGTCATGCAAGTTTCTGCTGATCAGGGCAGTTAATAACCTAATGCAGGTTTAGTGTTTGAAAATTCATAACTCCCAAATCTGATTTCCAAAAATTGCATGCTAAATACCATTTTCAAGATAAATGTTTCCTCTACAACTCTTCAGAAGATCACTCAAGCCAATTCAATTCACAGAAATTGCTAAAATTGCTTCCAATCCGAATGCTCACAAATCTGACACTTAGGCTAAGTTTCCCCACAATGTACAAAACCAGTCAATAGTTAACAGTTCATAACTCCCAACGTACATATCGAAAAATTGCAAAATTAGTGGCATTGGAAAGCTAACAATACAGGCTTCAACTTTTATTTAGACCATTTTCCCTAATTCCTTCTCCATTAATCTAGAAAAATCAGCAAAACTCTAGGTTATATGGTACGGTTACTGTTTATTCCAGCCATCAGCAGTAACTTTCCATGCTAAAATTCGACCTTTTAGAGTTACAATTTAACAACACCTATTTCACACAAAATTGTAGCCAACAAGCTCAAGTTTAATTGGGAACAAACCGCAACTCATTTGCTTACCTAAAAAATGAGTTATGATCAAAACATTGCAGTAGGTTCAATATCCATTTTCCAGCTTTCATCTTCAACTTAACTCCTATCACTTCTAAACCAATAACACATCACTAAGCATCCAGTTACACCTCTAATTCAGCCACAAAATCATCACAACGATATCTTGTATAATTGAGCATAATTGGCAGCAACCACATACACAACTTCCATACTTTATTTCCATTCATTAAACATCATAAACATCATTAACAACATTACATTTACATTCTTTAACTACCATATCCAATTCCCTCACACAAGCATGCATGTAAACCCATACAAAACTACCACTTTCATGATCAAATAAATGCATAAAGGATCCCCATGAATGCTTCTAACTACCAAAAGAAGAAATATAAACATCAATTCTCACCTAACAAGTTGTAAACTCTTCACTTCTCCAAGTCTTCAAAATCACCACAACTTCCTAACTTGATACCTCACCTACGGCCTTCACTTGTATCCCCAAAGATCATCATCAACTCAAGGCTTGAGCTTGGTCTTGGTTGAGAATAAAGAGAGGCAAGCAAGTAGCAAGGAAGAGCCTCTTATATAGGGTGGACAAGAAACATTCAAAGGAGGAGAAAAAGCACAACAAAGAAGAAAAAGCTAGGTTTCGGATGAGAGGAGCATAATTGATTTTCCAAGAGATTCATTTATTTAAAGAGCCAAGGAACAAGGCGTAGGTGCTAAATAATATAAGACAAAGCTCATAAATGAAGAGGACACTTGGCATTTAAATAGGAAAAAGACAAAAATCAAGTTAATCCTATTAATAAAGAACATTAATCCCAATTAATTTTTAATCATGGCTCTAGAATAATTTCCAAAAATCATTTATCCAATAATATCATGCCATTAGGCAGTCCTTTTCAGTACAGAAAAAATCTACTCAGTCAGCCAGTTGAAATTTTTCGGTCCGGGCAATTAACCCGAAAAATTCCTGAAAATCCCTTAAAATATAAAACACTCAATGGCGCACTCAGAATAATTTTTCAAACCCAATAACCACGTTAATCACAATAAAATTACATTGGGCACGAAAACCAGGAATATCATGTATGCATGTACAGTTATTTCATGTGCACAGATTTCACTGTTCACTAGTACCAATATGCATGAACAATACTAATAAATCCCTATCAATCTCATCCTATGTCAATTTACTATTTTACCCTTCCTGTCGGGGGTGAGATGTTACAACTCCCCCCTCCTTATAAAAATTTCGTCCTCGAAATTCTTAGTCAACGGTTCCAGATGACAGTGATCATATGTTCCTACAATTCCTATACACTAAGTCACTCAATCATTCCTTTACCAAAAGATCGCAGTAAGGCAGTCGGTTGCTATGACTCAGTTTATTATTTCTGAATCTATTCACTTATCCCGTTTTACCAATCCAATACCTTTTTCGCCAGTAACATGTAGACTAATTTGTGTTCCATTGATACCCCTTTTTATCACTTCTGAGTACACCTTGTCAAGGTGATACTTACCATAACCTCCTTTATCTCGTCCCTGACGATTCACTTTCCTTTGGTACCAATACATTGACATTTAGATCCATTTCACTATAACTAGTAATAATTTACCTAATGCAGTCATTCTTTATATTCCATTGGTTCTGTGTTCAAATTCAACTCTCCTTAGACAATTCACTGTTCTAAAGTGTTAACGCACTTTATTCGGATAGGTACTTTACTCTAGTTCATTTGTCCGATCCGGTTCCACCTCCACTAACCCGTTCAGCTTTCCTGAGTCACTTTCCTTTGTTTCACTCATCACAGTCTCAAATCCATTAGGGTCTTTGACTCCCGTTAGGCAATCGTCAAATGTAGCAAGATATCCCTACAAGAAATCGTAACTCTATAACATGATCATAATCAAGCATTTTTCCTGTTGAACATTCAAACCTATAAGCACTTGAATCAATAATCACTTCATTCTATACCCACAGTTATTCAATTTCACTTTTCGCATATGATTACTAGAATGTCTAGCTTCGACTGTTCACTTTCTTGTTCTAGCACTTTTGATCGGGTACCCATACTTCTTCTTTGAATCATTCAATATTGTTTTTTTTCGATTTCACTCGCATATTCAGACTCATCATAAGACTCACCACTTTAACTCCTACACTCTTAACCTTTCTTACCTCTATCCAATATCACTAAATCTACGACTTCAATTCTCTAGTAACACTTTATTTTGCCCCATATACTCCTTGACATTTTTTCTTCTTCAGTGTCCTAGCTTTCGAAACCCCAATAGCTGTATTTATTCTGTTCAGTTCAGAATTGTCTGTTCACTATTTGAGACTACAGTAGACCTTTATGCCATTCCAACTCTAAACTTTTACATGATGTATTCCAGATAGGAGGCTTGAAACTATTTCACTCATAGCACTGATACCATTTATCAAAACAATTCAGTTCCTCAAATACCGTTCTAACAAATTGACATGTCATTGAGTCCAAGGTAACACTACATCACGTTAGTTTCAGTTTCCCTTAATGACTTCTTGTTGCTATGAACTTTCTCTTATCAATTTCTTTCCTGTCATTCTCATCGACATATGCCAATGCCTAGTCATCCATACTTGGATCTCCATAAATTCCACTTCATTTGAGTATTTAACTTCGCAGTTCGGGACTATTTTGCATCACATAAAGAGACCCATGCACTGCAATCACCTCAAATTAAAATTCCACTTACATAGTTGGATACTTTACATTTCCGTATACACAATGCAGAAAACCTCAATAGTATATTTTTCACTTGTTATGCCTAAATCTCCTCTTGAGATATGACTCACTTTTGATTTCGTCCATACTTCTTTTCGTCTGACCATTAGTCTTACTATCGTAATTATACTGTTCACGAGAGTCTCATCAGCTAATTAGTGTCCCTAATTGCTTTTCAATCATTCTTAACTATACGCACTATCTCAATCAGAACAGTCTTATGCCATAATTTAAAGCTCAAAACATTCCTTGGACTAAGGTTCCATGTGACAGTCATATAAACACTTTCTTTAACACTTATTCCGTAATCTACACCTCACCAGAACTTATTTCATCTTATTCGAAAGCCAATTAGTAACCTATACAATTCAGACCTCCATAAAACTCCTTTCCGTTTATGCTAATCCTCAAATAGAGGACTGATGCCACAATATATATATTTTTTGTTCATTTCCTCTCATAAAAGTACATTCAGTCCTCTTATGTCTTACTTTAACCCATTATGAACTTTACACTTATAGCCACTCTAATCATTCACCGATCATCTCCTCTATGATTTTCATGTATCTTTCACATACGTTTCATTAATCATGATCAACTTTACTGTCCAATAGATACTCCCAACGGTAAATCAACTTAAATGCGACCACTCTTTTAATATATCACTATCATTGTTTCATTTTTTTTATTTCCCTAGTTTCATTCCCATATCATTCATGTATCAGCTTGACCCTTTAAGGTCATATCCACTTGGCTTATACAATGTCATCGTATTATTGCTACGTCTCTCTTTATTTTCCTCAACAAATCCATGATAGGGTATTCACATTGATAGTACATTCGGGAGCACATCACCGAAAACACGATAAAAATCATTGATATAAATACACTGTATCTCTATTTATTTTCCCATTCGTTTACCATTTCTGTTTCCATATAGACAGGTTCAACTAATCCAGAATTTTCCAATGCTCAATCAGTAGAAATTTCTAGTCTTCTTTTTCCCTTACGATCTTATTATACTGATTTCCAAACTCTTAGCACAATATTCGCATACCCATTTCAGTCTCAAACTTATGCGCTCATGATCATACCCGTTTCACGAGTTCATTTCAGTTTATCTGTACACTTTTATCTCACCATTTCTACTTTTTCTTACTCTACTAGGCACTTTGCTCTTTCAGTTCTAGGTAGACCGTTACGGTACAATATTGATCGTATTACAATCTCGCTATCATCATCTACGATATCCATGAACACAAATGTAGTGAATCCATATCTGCCTAATCGAACCATATACTTTTTGCTCATTTCCAGTTCCCATTTCGTCGACTATACAAGTCACAACTCTCATTACCTAATCATCTCGAACTTTTAACCTCACATAGGCCTACTTTAACCAATATGTTTCTCATATCCATAGTGGACCTCTCCATGCTATAGAAATTGTTCGTTTTCTTTCACCGTAATATTGCCACTTTTAATCAAGGGATTCATTTTGATATCATTTTTTTCCTCAATCATCCCATGCCAACATAATCATATATATACCACATTCCGGGTTGATAACCACAGTACAATATAAATCTCATTATCCATTTTTCCTTTTTCCCCTTCCTACTAGCCCAAACACATTCATGGGTTCACATTCTGCTACGGTCTTACTTTTCTCACACTTACTCACTTAACACATATGTACACGTAGAATTTCCACTCGTGCGACTCAGACTGGGGATCAGTTGCTATGGTCTGCAATGACACGACTTAAATGCATGCAACTTAACCTATGTTTCATACTGTGCCCAGATAAATTCGTACTTCTGGGCTCTGATACCACCTAAATGTAACACCCCACTCCCGCAAGACCCGAACTCGACATCGATGGTGATATCCGAGTCCATGCTCCGCGAGGGTGACGTGTTACATCACTCAGTCTAAAAACTCAGTATAAATTTTTTTTTACGCACACACACACACATACACATTATAACATATGCGGAAAACAATTATAACCAAATTCAATGGCCTTGGGGCCCTTTTCATAAATATAATTAATTCCAGTCTGTTGACTTTACAAACTGACTTAATCAATAATACAGAATATCAGAAAATAAAAATACACTAATGCAGACGTAAACTGATCCCGACCTCTATCTTTCACTTGCATACAGTACTCCCGTGTCAAACGGGGTATTCTTCAAGACCTGAAAAATAGATGCAAATTTTGGGTGAGTTTTGCGAACTCAGTGAGGAACCATCATCGATGGTTCACCCAATTCATGTATTACGCGAATAGCGTACAGATTACACATTCAGAATATCATATGGCAATTTATAGATTTTCACAAAAGCATAATCAGAAAGATTTCTAAGCAGTATCACATAGATGCAAGGCATGTTGTCTCTTTCCCAATCCAAAAGTCAATTCAATGCATAATTACTTAAATACATGACATTTTCCATTTCATTTCAGTGATTCAATACTTTTCCCAATTCACAATACAATCAAATACATGCATAACATTTTTCTATTATTTCACATTTCGATTCTGTGTTGTGACTGAGCGCCTGCACTGTCCCAATCCGGGAGCATTAATCAGTGAGCCTATGGCTCTAAACTGTCCCTTTTCGGGCACATTAAACATTGAGCATAAAGCTCTGAACTGTCCCTTTTCGGGCTCATTAAACATTGAGCATAAAGCTCTGAACTGTCCCTTTCTGGGCTCATTAAACATTGAGCATAAAGCTCTGAACTGTCCCTTTTCAGGCTCATTAAGCGTTGAGCATATAGCTCTCGGTGGCAGCTCCAGTCACAACTGTTATCAATTAACCATGTATAGAATTCATTTATCACAATTCTACAATATCACATTAGAAGTCAGATCCAATTTATCGAAACAGACAATTCATTCTCAATTATTCACAATAATTCACAGTTACGGACTTTCACATTGAAAGCATAAAAGTTTCTCAATCACAGGCAATTAACACTTCAATGTCAATTTCCCATTCTCTCGTACCTTTGGTTCGAGATCTCAAACGTAATCATTCACAAACAGTTACACACAAATAGCACTTCAATAACAATTTCCCAATACTTCGGACACCTATGGTCCGAAATCAATCAAAAGCAAACACTCATAAGCCCTCCATTATCTCCACATGACATAACCACATAATTTTCATCACTTATAAATTGAGGAACCAACTAGGTTACTCACCTGTACTTCTGAGCTAATACCTGAAAGTCTCAGTGACATCGGTGGATCGACGCTCCAAATGTGCCTCTATACCAGTTCCAGTATGCAATGATTACCAAAATCCAAATCAGAATTATTTCAAAATGCACATGTAGCGCTTAAAATATGTCCAATGCATGTTCATGAATTCCCTGCCTTAATCCCATTTTTTTCTATTAGGAAAAACCGTTTAAGGATTAGAAATCTAATAGCGCTGTCTACGCTCAATTTGGACCTCTATAGGTCCCCAATTAAATAAAACAGTGATGAAATACCCTTTCCCGGACACCCGTCAATTTCCCGTCTAAAAATTCTCAATATCTCAGGAAATGAAATTAAATATTCCAACTCTACAAGCTTCATGAAGACCATAAAAATCAATTTTACCCCTAAGGGTGTCAAAAATTCAATTGAAACTTCTGTCCATTCAAAACCTATCAAAACAGTGCAATACTTTACAAATTCAGTAACTTTTATTCTCTTTAGTTAAAAATTACACAATAAATATGCTCAGAAAGATCACAATGTGATCTACAACTTTCATGACAATATGAAATCAAATTCAATGGCTAACTAGGTCAAACAATTCAGTGAATGTCGCTGCCTTCGAAAATACTCAATCTGACAAGAATTATTAAAACAAGATAACTCCTTGTACACATGTCAAGAAAATCACTACCTTATATCACTGGAAAGATAAAACACATTAATACACTTTTCATGAAGAACTCAGAATCCAATGGCATCCCTAACAATTTCAAACTTGTCATGCAAGTTTCTCACGATCGTAGGCTTAATAACCTAATGCAGGTTTAGTGTTTGAAAATTCGTAACTCCCAAATCTGATTTCTAAAAATTGCATGCTAAATACCATTTTCAAGATCAATGTTTCCTCTACAACTCTTCAGAAGATCACTCAAGCCAATTCAATTCACAGAAATTGCTAAAATTGCTTCCAATCCGAATGCTCACAAATCTGACACTTAGGCTAAGTTTCCCCACAATGTACAAAACCAGTCAATAGTTAACAGTTCATAACTCCCAACGTACATATCGAAAAATTGCAAAATTAGTGGCATTGGAAAGCTAACAATACAGGCTTCAACTTTTATTTAGACCATTTTCCCTAATTCCTTCTCCATTAATCTAGAAAAATCAGCAAAACTCTAGGTTATATGGTACTACATCGTTTATTCCAGCCATCAGCAGTAACTTTCCATGCTAAAATTCGACCTTTTAGAGTTACAATTTAACAACACCTATTTCACACAAAATTGTAGCCAACAAGCTCAAGTTTAATTGGGAACAAACCGCAACTCATTTGCTTACCTAAACAATGAGTTATGATCAAAACATTGCAATAGGTTCAATATCCATTTTCTAGCTTTCATCTTCAACTTAACTCCTATCACTTCTAACACCAATAACACATCACTAAGCATCCAGTTACACCTCTAATTCAGCCACAAAATCATCACAACAATTTCTTGTATAATTGAGCATAATTGGCAGCAACCACATACACAACTTCCATACTTTATTTCCATTCATTAAACATCATAAACATCATTAACAACATTACATTTACATTCTTTAACTACCATATCCAATTCCCTCACACAAGCATGCATGTAAACCCATACAAAACTACCACTTTCATGATCAAATAAATGCATAAAGGATCCCCATGAATGCTTCTAACTACCAAAAAAAGAAATATAAACATCAATTCTCACCTAACAAGTTGTAAACTCTTCACTTCTCCAAGTCTTCAAAATCACCACAACTTCCTAACTTGATACCTCAACTACGGCCTTCACTTGTATCCTCAAAGATCATCATCAACTCAAGGCTTGAGCTTGGTCTTGGTTGAGAATAAAGAGAGGCAAGCAAGTAGCAAGGAAGAGCCTTTTATATAGGGTGGACAAGAAACATTCGAAGGAGGAGAAAAAGCACAACAAAGAAGAAGAAGCTAGGTTTCGGATGAGAGGAGCATAATTGATTTTCCAAGAGATTCATTTATTTAAAGAGCCAAGGAACAAGTCGTAGGTGCTAAATAATATAAGACAAAGCTCATAAATGAAGAGGACACTTGGCATTTAAATGGGAAAAAGACAAAAATCAAGTTAATCCTATTAATAAAGAACATTAATCCCAATTAATTTTTAATCATGGCTCTAAAATAATTCTCAAAAATCATTTATCCAATAATCTCATGCCATTAGGCAGTCCTTTTCAGTACAGAAAAAATCCACTCAGTCAGCCAGTTGAAATTTTCCGATCCGGGCAATTAACCCGAAAAATTTCAAAAAAATTCCTGAAAATTTCTTAAAATATAAAACACTCAATGGCATACTCAGAATAATTTTTCAAACCCAATAACCACGTTAATCACAATAAAATTACATTGGGCACGAAAACCGGGAATATCATGTATGCATGTACAGTTATTTCATGTGCACAGATTTCACTGTTCACTAGTACCAATATGCATGAACAATACTAATAAATCCCTATCAATCTCATCCTATGCCAATTTACTATTTTACCCTTCCTGTCGGGGGTGGGATGTTACAACTCCCCCCTTCTTATAAAAATTTCGTCCTCGAAATTCTTAGTCAACGGTTCCAGATGACAGTGATCATATGTTCCTACAATTCCTATACACTAAGTCACTCAATCATTCCTTTACCAAAAGATCGCAGTAAGGCAGTCGGTTGCTATGACTCAGTTTATTATTTCTGAATCTATTAACTTATCCCGTTTTATCAATCCAATACCTTTTTCGCCAGTAACATGTAGACTAATTTGTGTTCCATTGATACCCCTTTTTATCACTTCTGAGTACATCTTGTCAAGGTGATACTTACCATAACCTCCTTTATCTCGTCCCTGACGATTCACTTTCCTTTGGTACCAATACATTGACATTTAGATCCATTTCACTATAACCAGTAATAATTTACCTAATGCAGTCATTCTTTATATTCCATTGGTTCTGTGTTCAAATTCAACTCTCCTTAGACAATTCACTGTTCTAAAGTGTTCTAAATTGGCATACCGGAAATATCATGTATGCATGTACAGTTATTTCATGTGCACAGATTTCACTGTTCACTAGTACCAGTATGCATGAACAATACTAATAAATCTCTATCAATCTCATCCTATGCCAATTTACTATTTTACCCTTCCTGTCGGGGGTGGGATGTTACAGTATAAGTGACCAACAATTAATTTTGAGTGAGTGCAAAGTGAGGTGTGTGCCGTGAGTGAGTGAAAGTGAGGCGCGTGTCATGAGTGAGTTGAGAATTTGTGTGAATATTGTTTGTAAAATATTACAATTAATATATTTTGTTTTGAGTTTCTTTTCAATTCAGTCCTTCACTCATTGTGACAAATATCAACCTAAAGTTGTTCTTGCTTCCTTGAATAGAAGAAGAACTTATTGAATCCTAGAGAGTCACCATGAGTTATCGTCAATAATATATACTTGTGACGTGAAATAAACTCTTTAAGCTGGCGTTTTTCTCTCTTTTTATATATATTTATTTTCACATAAACACTTTCTGTGGCCTTAGAAATATAATATGCCATCAACTCAAGAGCATTACACTTCCATTAATTTTACTTTATTCGTGTTACCAGTTCAACATTTTCATTTTATAATATCCGTCTACTATTCTTTGTTTCTCTGTTAACTAGTTTTATTTTGTCGACTTCTCAACTCATCAACACCAGCTTCTCTTACGTACGTCCATCTTTCACAATTTTATAATCCCTCAACCTCTCGACAACAATTGAAGTTTCAGTTTTATATACCACTCTTCTAGGGGTGCATAGGTGCACATGCAACGGTGTTTTACAACGAGATTTGTACCATTATGAATGCCTTGAAAAATAAAAAGGTTTAGCCTATATCAAATACTGTTTGAATGTCTAAAATATCTCTGAAAAAATATAAATTAACCTCTTTTACAACATAAAATCTGATTCATATAAAAAAGAGAGAGTTCTAAAAAGAAGAATTATCCATGAGTTTGAATACGTATCCTTAAATATACACATTAACAACCTTCAACTCTCTTCTATATTAAAAGAAGGGTTTCCTTTTGTCATAACAAAAATTTAAGGAAGGGTTTCCTTTTGTTATAACAAAAATTTGTTATACCATTATGCTGGAGTAGATTTAGAGCGGAGACCATGTTAAGGAAAACATTTGCTAGTGTTTCTTACTCTTGATTTTTGCAATTTCAAGTATGAATATGGAAGGACAAGCTAAAATAGAGATTAAAAAAGAGAACTAGAATCATTCAACAAAATAAGTAGCTTAACATCAAAGTTACTAGTAATGGTGTAAGATGAGCATTAAAGAAGTCTTCAGCCATGGTATAACATACTAATTGAGCTAAGGTAGCCTCAGGTACCATCTCACTTAAAAGGGCCCTTCGTCGGAGCCATCCAGAAAAGTCATCAAGACGATATTACAATTAGGTTTTAGTTCAAGGTGACCTGAGCTAATGGTAACCATATAAACAAAACCCACTAAGCACGCTTCTAGTAGAAATTATCGAATGAGCATCGCCACTAGATAAAATGTCTGAGCCACGGGAATCTCCAAATGAAAAATAGGGGTGAATTAATGTATTATTTTCTTTCTCAGTTATCTATACATTGGCAAGACAAGAAGAAGATGGAAATTAAAATTGGAACCTCATTCATTTATGTGTATGTCAGTGATGATCATTGAAGTACTTCAGTCAATAATGTAACAGATTATGGATGTAAGGTGTTGCCCACATCTCAGTTTCTCTATTTAATATAAATTTCATTCGAATCAAATATATTTTGTATTAATTATAAATATTCAATGCTTATATGAGTTTAAACAGAATTTCAAAAAACTATTGGAGTGTTTAAAATCATACAAATGAGTTGAAGATGAATATTAAAATTTCACAAATATTAAACTTTATAAATATTGAAAATTATATAATTTTTTTTGTAAGTTAGAGAAAAATATGATCGGATGAGAGAAAAAAATGACAATACAAACATTTCAGAAGACATACAGAGTTCAAATACAAATTGTTGATTGAAGTAGGGAAGCCGAAAGATCATGAGATTCTATTAGACATCGCGTCTAGACTTAAACCATAGTGCAATCAGTGGGCTTGAAGGAGAGAGTCATAGCTTGAAGATCATAGCCAACCAATAAATTGGACTGCGCCAAGTTACCGAAGATTGAACCAACACTTATATCAGTGGGAATAAAAGCAAAGCAGTCTACTCCCTCTGCTGCTTCAATGAATATGGTTCCTTGATTCAGCTTCACGTCTGCACCTTTGAAGTGAGCAGTGAGTATAGGAATGTTAAGTTGAGAATCTGAAGTGTAACATAGTTGGAAAACTCCGTTGGGATCTTGAGTTTGTTTTCCTCCAGCAACCTTGTCAACTTCTGAGGACAAGGCCGAGAAGAAGTCTTGAGGAATTAGTGTCAATGTAGTCCCAGAGTCGATGATGATGTTACCGTCAGATGATCCACTGGAAGAACTTCTATACGGTATCTTTTTATCACCAACACTGATTGCTTCTAGGGTGAGATAGTAGAAAGTATTCGGGGTTCCTGTACTTAATGGTGTTGAGACTACTCCATTCCCTGAAACCACAGCATTGTTGCCGAAGTTCAACTTACTCGAGTAGTTTTTAGACTGGGAGGTAAGAGGCACTAAACAATAAGAGAATTTTCCACTGATTGAAGAATCCAATTGCCTGATGAGAGACAGTTGGCCACCTCCAAGACCTATAATGCCTGAACCCTTGGCATCAAAAGTTCCACTGTTGTCATGTCCGCAACCAATTATTGTTTTGGGGAAGGATATTGGACGACCATTTGTGGAACCCAATGTTACTGTATCTGCAGCTAGGTTTCCGTTAGTATAAGACTGATCTCCATACTGATATTGGTATTGGCAAATATTGGAAGAGGAACAAAAAGATTGGTCCAGGTAACTGCATTGCTTCGACCTGCAAGTAAAATCTCTGTAGGTTGTGGAAGAGTTTGGATTGAAAAGAGGATCATCTTGTTTGTAACAATTTGTGCAAGGCCTGCACTGGCTCCAAATGAGGTCGCTTCCTGTGTCGGCAATGGCTACAATATCAAAAGGTGGAGTGCCAAATGAAACTTTCATGAGGTATTCACCTCCATCATTAGTCACCCTTGTTTGAGGAGAGTCTGTAGATTCAACAGCTGAAGGATAAAAATGGCCAAGACGTTGAACGGAACGACGGAATGCATTAACCAAGCGTTGAGAAGGAGTTTCTTTAGGATCGTAAAAAGGAGACCTTGGAGAATCCCTGTGAATTAGTTCCACGCTAAACCCTCGACGGCTAGCCTCCGCGATGTGGAAAGTAGAAGAGCATGAGATGGAAATTGCTATCCCAAGAAGAAAAGAGCAAAAGGCAGCTCTGAAATAGGCCATTCCTTATATTTGCGTGAGAGAGAAATGCAAGAGAATAGAAATTGATTGATGAGGGAGTATATCTATGCAACAGAGGGTATGATGTAGCATAACTACAGAAGTAGATTCAATTGGAAGTATAATATGTATATAGCTGTTTCTCATTTCCATATTCCTGAGATTAACTATTCATTCATTTGAGCAAGATGCTTGGAAATGGAGGGGTTTCTGTTATGGACTACGCGGAGAATGTTGAACAAAAAGATATCCCGACTAGATTCTATGGTTGGCAATGTGAGTATGAAAAGGACTAATCCGCTATTAGCAAAAGATAATTACTTCTGTTAAGGAAAAATGTTTTAACTTATTAGCTTATGTATATTAACAAGTTTCTGTTGCATACTTCACCCTAATCACCATTTACCAATTAAATTTAAGACACATCGTCTTATTTCCAGCAAACTATATACTAGCTAGGGTTGAGGATAAACAACCCTAAACTAATTAAACTTTCGGGTCCAACTAATTGGCCGTAAAAGAAATAGATGATATATATATATATACATATATATATATATATATATATGTATATATGTATATATGTATGTATATATGTATGTATGTATGTATGTATGTATATATATGTATGTATATATGTATGTATATATATGTATGTATGTATATATATGTATGTATGTATATATTAAGACAGTAATGAAAATTAATTTTACACATGTACCATATTTTAATATGGCTTAAATATGATCTAAGAATAAAATGAAAAGAAATAAATGAATTTGAGAAAATTTCCTAATCTTCACATATTTATGTACAATCTAAAATGATATAGGACATTGAAAATTGAAATGCTTATAAAATGGTATCTAAATATAAAATCAAGAGATGATAAATGATCTTGATCTAATTCTTAAACTTTCATTTAAAATATGTGCAAAGTTAATATAATTATCTGAGTATCAAATCAAAAGGTTTACATTTTTTCACAGCTTTTATGATGTGCCATTCTGTAACTATTGTTCTGCATCAGATTTTTTGTTAGGTTATTATGCCAAAATTTGTAATTAATCAGGCATATTAAGCATATTTTAATACATACGTTATGGCCAAACATCCTAATATTCTCAATGTGAACCTTTTATTAAAGTCACGCGTAGCTTCTTTCCTGAATTGTTAATAAGAAATCGAGCATCGATTAAACAGAAATAAAAACAATAAATTACATGTTTATTGGTCCACTTTGTAAAGAATCCAGCTTCATTTGCAAAAAGCTAAAGTTGATATAAAGATTTTTTTTAGTAGTATCACAACAACAAAATTGACTTTCAGCTGCATTTTATTTGACAACTCAGCTTTTGGTGATAATTTTTAATAACATTGCCAAAATTTTATCTTTTTGTGATGTTTAATAGAATTGTCGCTAAATGCATGTCTTTGGCAATGATTTATGGGAATCTTTGCAAAATACTCATCCTTTTGTAACAATTTAGTATTTCGTTGCCAAAGGTTGAGTCTTTGGTGACGACTTTGTGAATCGTCACAAAAAGTTGGACTTTTGGTAATGAATTTTTTAAATCATCGTCAAAAGTTCTAACAACAAGATTAAATTTAATATTATTGACAATAATTTTAAGTGTAAAAATAAATTTAGCTACCAAAATTGTCAAATCAATTCAATAATTTATGAAACTATAGACTCAAAATTAATTAATATTACATAGATTTATACTTTTTATTTTTATCTTTTAAATTATATGATTTGAGAATTTTTATAGTATCAAAAAATTTCAAATAGCTTTAATATGAAGTTTGTAATATAATGATCATATATGTTTCTTAAAAAACAATAAATATTGAGATATGGTAAATAATATAATATAATAATATATGGTAATTAATACAAGATTTTAATTAGAAGTTTAATAATTCTTACAGAAAAACAATAAATAAAGTTTCACGCCTATTCTATTGAAAGGAAAATAAATAATTATTTTTTAGATTCCAAGTGACAACTCGATAGAAAAGGTAAAGGAGTTCCCTATGTTTGAATTCCTAAAAAGGCTCATTGAATGTTCGAAGGCCCCAATTGAAATAGTCAAAGACCTTCTCTTAGATGTTGGTTTATTGACACCCTCTTCTAACAACTTCCTGACTTTAATTAAACTAGCGGAAGATACAATAAATGATTCCCTAGATATAGTATGAATTACTAAAATTAGATGAACCACACGTAAGATACGTTTCAGCTAAGAAACAAATAGTATAGAACTTAAGTAGCTAATTTAAACAGTATAAGGAACCCAAATTCGAATATATGCATACCTGATAGAATAGACATAGTTTTTGAAAACGACGATTGTTTCAAAACAACCAATTTCTCTAATCTTATACAGATCATCGGGACATTGTTACTGCCTCCATTTTCATTTATGTTCTCTTGAAGATTTAAGGAAGCTTTATACAACACATAATATATATAATCAAACGTTCATCTAATTGATTCCTACCAGAAAATGAGTCATAGATAATAAAGAAAGAGAGCTAATTCGGATAATACTAAAAACTTTGAAGAAGAAGATCGACCATTGAAGGCAAGGGATGATTACATTTTGATGAGCAGATTTATTGTCCATCAATATGTTCTTCATCAGGGAGAATTTTCCAAAAAATTAATTACTCCGTTGACATTCTGTGATGAATTTATATAAATAGTTTTATTGTGAAAAGTCAATAGAAGACTTCTTATTTGAATGTTCCAACATTCTAGCAATATTAATTTTAAGATCTATTAACTTGGAGCACTTCAATAAGGTTGAGAATGTAGTGTGCATGTACTATTTTTAGGGGATGAATAATTAAATGTCCTTTCTTCTAAATTCACTATTATGATAAAAAAATAGTTGGGTCTCCCGAGCCCATCCTCAAATACAGAGAGAGCTACTGTGATGGAATTCAAAACAAAATGAAGTATGTAAACATCTCTTATAGAAGTTAAATACTTTCATAGACCTTTTATTAAAGAGTTAGTAGGATTTCTTTAAACAAGCATGGAAGGTGGAAAAAAATGTCAACCCGTATATACACAACCAACATAGAAATACAATTCACCATCTTCTAAATACAAACATAAATAAAAACCCATATATCATAAGCAGAACACAAAATCCTCATAAACTCCAAAACATAGCAGAAAAATAGAACATAATAAGGAGGGTTCTTGAAAACAAAAAAGAAGAACAATACTAACACAGGAGCTGATGCTTCTTTGACAGTGACAACCACAATAGAGGAGACGACATGCCTTCGATAGTGAACCAAGAGGAAATATGATGGTTAACACGAAAATAAAGAGAGCTTCATTTTGGTATTAATAAGTAATGAAAATGACATCTTTTTTGACAATTCGAAGGAAATGTACCATTTGGCGATGATTTAGAAAATTGTCACCAAGTGTGGTCCATTACCATTTGGTTTGACCTTTAATGACAAAATTATATATATATATATATATATAGACTAATATATTATGTAAGTAAAATACGAGAAAATTTATCTATTATCTATACATTCATAAATCATTATACTAATTACAATTATTATCTATACATTCATATAACATTATATTAATTACCATATATAATTATATTTACTACAATATAATTAAAATAATTATAATATAGTAAAAATGAAAATCAATATTAAATATTATTATCATATTTTAAAATAAAATTTAATATTATTAACAATGATTGTAAGTGTAAAAATAAATTTAGTTAAAATCAATGCCAGTTAAAAATTTATAAAACTAAAAACATAAAATTAATTTATATTACACAAATTTATATTTTTTATTAATCTCTTTGGGGTAAGGCTGCGTAATATCAGATCTCCCCAGACCTTACTTCACTACGAAACTTCAGACTGGGTGTGATGATGATGATATTAATCTCTTTTAAAATATATGATTTGACAATTTTATGTGGTTTTACAAAACTTTATTTATTATATATAAATTCTATACTATTTTATAGAAATCATATTATAAAAAAATTTCTAAATATATAAAATATGTTTTAGAAAAGAATTGGTGACGATTTAACTTTCTTTGGCAATGCTTCTAAGAAAATGTCGCCAAAGGACAACAATTTGGTGATGATTTTATTAATTCATCACAAAAATGTACCTTTAGCGACTAGCGATCTATATTGGCAATGATTTTTGTTTAACATTTGGTGATGTTTTCTAAAATCGTATCCAAACGTTGAAACATTTTAAAAAATAACACGAAAATGATGTATTTTTCTTCTTTCATCATCATTGTCATCTTTTTCATTTCTTCGTCTTTGTTTTCATCTCCGTTTAATTGTTGGTTGAGGTAAGTGATCCATCCTTTGCACTTTAGTTTTTTCTGGTAATTGTGACATTATTATATTTACGTGTTGTTTTCTATTGGGTTTTGTGTTCTTTGCTTGTATGTTGTGGTTTGGTTGATGGTGAATATGTGTTGTGATAATAATGAAGATGGTCAAAAGGGTAATCGTCCAAAATGAGTTGATTAAAGCTAAATATGGATCAGGAAGCTTGTTTGAGTAATAACCATAACACGTTTGATGAAGGTTTTGTTAAAGTTTTTTTAAACTTTTGTTTGAATTGTTTATGACAAATCAATAGTATGTTATTGGATTTGAATTGAATGCATATAATGTCTATTATAATGATAAATTAAAATACTCATAGAAAATATATTAGGCCTTGTTTTGAAGATGGAGTCATGACTCTTCATGACTTCTTTTACAAGTTTTGCAGAAGAAATAACAATGGTGGTAACTTTGCCAAGCCAAAGATGCATCACAGGTCCAAATTTCTTGGATAATTTTGTTAGGATCTGATGGGTATTTAGTGTCGTTATGGAATTGCTTCTTAACATGTTTTCTTGTTTATGCTTATATAAGAGCTTCTTAATACATGAGCTTCAAAATGATGCGATTGTAATGTTTCTATTAATAAATTTAGCCTTGTAAACAAATCATGATATGTACTTTAGATGAAGATTTAAGTTTATGATGTTAAAAGTTCACTTTACATTAGTGTTTACTAACCAATTAATCTTTAAAATGGTATATCAATTCTTTGCCTATTAAAAATCTTAAAATCAATATGTTTATGGAACATTTTATCCAAAATATGAAGATATTAAAATGCTAATATAAAACGTAAATTACTACCCTTAGTATGCGAAAAATCTTAACTTTTAGTACAATTATTTTCAATTTATTTTTCCTTCTATATGTTTCAAACAGTTAGCTCTCCACCAAGATCTTGTCTTCTTTTCTTTTGTCGTTCATGTTAAACATATTTAAATTGTTAGTTATATTGAATGATAAACAATTTTTTATTTTCTTTTGTTATTATTATTTATTTTTTAACTCTCTTCTAAATATAGATTCTTCAATTCTTTTCTTACTTATATTAAGTTTATAGGCCTACTAGTATTCAATTTATAACCCTTTGATGTTTTGAAAATGATGCAGTAGTAACATTTCTATTAATAGTTTTATTGTAACATCCCGTAACCGAAGTGACGGGTATATTTGTAAATTGGATCGGGTCAGGTTAAAGTACAGGCAAATGTGAATTCTTCATGCATTATAGTTTCTATAGTCATCGGTAAATGATTATTGATGGCATAAGTATATGAATATGCGTACATGTATGACATTTCCCAATTGAATTGTGGAAATTGGAAATTTGTGCGAAAAGTGTATAAATGAGTTTTGTATATGAATTGGAATGAGAAAATTTGAATTTAGAGAACTGAATTATGAGATTAGAGTGTAGGAATATGTAATTCCTAATTTTGTGAATTTATGGAAATTTTTCTAGAATTTTTAGAGAATCGAATCCGGACCAGAAAAATGGTATAGTGACTGATAAACCGGATTCCGGGTCCGTGATTGATTGGCAATTGATATGAGGCAAGTTGAATTATGACTTTAGGATTTATTATTAATTGTTATTGCGTATCGGGAGAAATTAGAATCAGAAATTGGATTGAGGTGGTTCAGATCTGGACTTGTGGAAATTAAAATTTGCCAAACAAGCCTTAAAATTTTTGTATAAAAAACCTTTATTCTTTGATTTTGCCTCCACGATCGATTTTCTTCTTCTCTTCTCCTTTGCGATCCATCGTTCTTGATTGTTGTTTCAATTTTCTCCCTTTAAATTGCTTCTATCATCATTGTTAATCAAGTTGATCGGATTTGAGAAAGATGATGAAAATTGGTGGAGAAAGAGAGATGGTCGTGGGTGAGATTTGAACCGAAAGCTTGACTATTTGGTGATTTGGAAGAGTTTAAAGCTTGAATCAAGTAAGTCTTTGTTTCCTTATGATATAAGTTGTTTAATTTGATCATTGATTGAGTTATGAAATTGTTTAGAGAATTTGAAAGTTTCGGATGTTAGGGTTTTTGAGAAAATGTTGAGTTTGATTTGGGATTTTGATGAATAATAAGTTTTAGATAGTTTTGAGGTTAGAAATGAGTTCAGTATAGTGTATGAAACTAATTGGGAGTGTTTAGAATGGATTTGGATGGAGTTGAATCTGAGAAATCTGGAAATTTCTGGTTTTCTGGGCGTGTTCGTCGTTGCATGTATGCCACAAGATGAAGAACACGCCATGCGCGAGCGTAATGCTTGAACGCCACTACGACATGCTGTGGAAGCGCCCGGGCGAGGAAGAAAGGAGCACGTCAGCGTCAGACGACCGCGACGAGATGCGCAGTCACCATGCGAGGCGTGTATGCTATGCGTAACGTGAAGAATGGAGCTCGCCATGGCGGGGATTTGACGCCACGAGGAATGCTGATTTTTTCCAAAATGAGATTTTTGAGGTTTTAAATTACGGGGATCTAGGAATTTGATAGTTCAATTACCTATGGATTGGCTATGGATCAATTGAATTTCTGAGACTAGGAATTTCAATCTGGGAGAATGAAATGAAGTGATTTTTTTAGATGATTGTTACAAGTAATGAATTTGAGATTTGATTTCAATTGAATTGTTTTCTAAGTGATTAATTGAAGTTTAGAGATTAAGAATTTGAATTGATAAGATGGAATTTCCGGATTTTAATTCGATGATTATGGGAATCTAGTGGCAATAAATAGTGATTATGATTTTAATTGGAATGTGACTGCAGAGAATTGGATATTAGTCTATTGACTTATGGTAATTGGATTTTGCTATGAATTAGAGTGAAATTGATCGAATTGGGAAAATTTAGGGAATGTCATAACATTTACAGTACTCAGTGTATTTGCTATATTTGCATTTTTGAATATTGGAAATTATGCAATGAGTGATTTTCGATTTTTTTCTGATTGTTTTAAAGGCACCGATGGAGCAATTCCACGGGCGATCTTTGAGACTTCAGTGCAGTAGTTTCGAAATGCGGTGAGTAACCTAGTTGGTTTCTCAACCTATATGTGTTACATTTGTGTACATATGCCATGTGGAGATACGGATGGATATGTGTGATCGTTTGATTGATTTGAACCATGGGTGTTCAAATATTGGATTGAGATATGGAAGTGCAAATGTGAATAAATGTGCATAAATGCAATAGTGAATCGAATTGTAAAAGTGTTAGTGAAATAATTGAGATATGTATATGATCGAAATACCGGACTAAAGGTCCGAAGAAATGAGATATGACTGTGAAATGTGAATGACATATGCACTCATGCATAATTAAATGATCAGATAATGATAGTTGTTGACCCGAGACGCCACTGTATATTTGAGGACGCCGTGGTAAAACCCGCAAACACACGCCGCAGTAAAACCTGCAAACACCTACGGGTGGGGTGTGGGGTCCTATTATGTGAAAGGGATTAGTGCATACCCAATGGCTCTCCTATCCCTAATGTGAGTGGGCGAGAGTGCATACCCGAGGGCCTCCTACTTGCCAAAATGTGATTACCGATTTACGATTACGCTCGGTCACAACAATGAAATGAAATGAATTGTCGCATGACATCTGCATATGTAAATGATCTAAAGTGAACTGTGTGAAAGTGAAATTGAATGCATGTGAATATATGAAAGTGTGAATATGTGATTCAGTGTGTATATGAATTATGAATGCATGAGTTGGGTGAACCATCGATGATGGTTTCTCATTCAGTTCTCAAACTCACCCAACATTGCATCTATTTTTCAGAATCGAAGAGTACCCGTTAGACTAACGGAGTATGATCGCTACTAGCAAGCGCGAGTAGCGGGTCGGGATCAGTGTCGTCACATCTGCATGAGTACAGTGTTTTGTTTGGTGGGCCCTAGCTTAATAAATGTAAAAGTGGATTGAGATTTTGATTACTGAATTGTGTTCAGAAATGGCATCGAGCCCAGTTGGGTCATGCCTTTCTGCTTATGTACTGATTGAGCACTGTTGAGCGCTGATTAATAACTGAAAGTGTTTTGTATCTGAAAATGTTTTTGTCATATGTCGAGCCCAAAGTGTGTTTTGATTTGCGCACGTTAAAACGTTTTTGGAAGAAAAATTTCATAACGAGTTTTAAATTGTGATTGACTGCTCTAGCATGCCACCCTCGCGGGTCACGGGCTCGGATGTCACTGTAGATGTCGGGTTCGGGTCTCGAGGGAGTTGGGGTGCTACATTTGTGATATCAGAGCCCAGAAGTACTATCTTACATGGGCTTTCTGAAAAGTGTGTCAAATTGCATACATTTAAGTCATGTCATCGACAGATAGTGACAACTGATCCCCAGTCTAGCATATGAGTCTCATACATGAGCCTGTACTAGTGATTTAAGTGGTTAGAAATAGTGAGGAAAAGATGATATGGAAAATTTGATAAATGAAAGTTGTGGGTGGAAATCAAGAAATAAGAACGAGTATATGGTATGATATAATAATTGGAGAGTTAGTGTATTGGTACTGATGGGCGTATTATGAAATACAACATTAGAATGATATGGGAACAATCTGTGGATGTGAAATAGATGTGAACATGTATATGAAAAGTATGAAGATATGTGAAAGATGGCAAGATTGAAAGTGTATAAGGAAAGTGAATGGAATTAAAATGTTCTGCGAATTATAGAGAATACAATTGGGTTTGATTTCAGTGATAAGAGTTATGAATAGGGATTTGTTGTAACACCCCACTCCCGTAAGACCCGAACCCGATATCGTTGGTGATATCCGAGTCCGTGTCCCACGAGAGTGGCGTACTACATCAGTCGATTTAAAATTCAGTATACATTTTTTTTTCTTCTTTTTGGAGCCATTAATTCCACGTTAACACGGCAAACACAGTAAGTAAATAAAACCCGTGTTCAATATAAATCAGTTTCAGTATCATTCAGTACAGTAAAATCATACAATACAATCCCATACATGCCAGTAGTCATGCAGTGATCATTCAATTCACTTTTGCACGTAATTCACGTTGAGCATGTAAACAACCAGAAATTTGAGAGACCAACTAGGTTACTCACCTATTACTTCCGAGCTAATGCCGGGAAGTCTCTGTGACGTCGGTCAATCGACGCTCCAATTGGCCTCTATATGAATCAGAAAAAGCACGAGTCACTAAATATGAAATTTGTGCTCATGATGATGATATATGCATGTTCATGAATTCCCGGCCCTAATCTCCCTTTTTTTTCCATTATAAAAATTCATCAAAAATTCAGAAACCTATTAGGCTGACGACGCAATTCGGACCTCTATAGGTCCCCAATTAAATAAAACAGTGATTAAAAGTTCCGTCACCCGGGGCCACGTCAATTTCCCGTCTAAAAATTCCCAATTTCTTATAAAATGAAATTCAATATTCAATGAATCCGATGCCTCTAGAATCAGGTCAATCGGACGTCGGACGGAAAAGTTATTCACGAAAGAAATCACAATTCAACAAGTAATATATATAAATATTGCCCTTATTTTTCCCTTTATTTTCTGATTTCCAACCAAACTTCCAACACCCATAACTCTTTCTACACATTTCTGAAAAATGCAAACTATACCTTGTTGGAGAGCTTATGAAAAGCTCTACACTTCTCAAGAAGACCATAAAAATCAATTCCAACCCTAAGGGTGTCAAATATCCCATCAAACCTTCTGCCTACTCAATTCCCATTAACACAGGGCAGTACCTTGACACTTTCATAACTCACTGATTCTTCAGAAATAAATTACCAAAAAAATATGGTCAATAAGTTCACATTGTCCTCAACAACTTTCATGAACAATCCAAAATCAGATTCTATTTCTAAGCAAGTCCATTAATTCATTTAATGTTACTGTCCCTGCAATCCTTCAATTTGGGCAGTAACCTTACAACAAGCATATCTCCCTATACACAAGTCAGTAAAATCATAACTTTATATCCCTGTAAAGATAACATCTCAAGCTTCAATTTTCATGAAGCACTCATCATCCAACTCGATCTCTAACAATTTCAAAACTGTTATGGAAGCTACTGTTATGATCAGCCATTCATAACCTAATGTAGGGTTTATTTTTGCAAAATCATAACTCCCAATTCTGACTTCTAAAAATTGCACACCATATATCAATTTCAAGGTAATCTCTTCCTCTACAACTTTTCAGAAGCTCACTCACACCAATTCAGTCCACATAAAATGTTAAAATTGCCTCCAATCCGAAAGCTCACAAAATCACACTTAGACTAGGTTTCATCAAAATGCTCAAAACCAGTCAATAGTAATCAATTCATATCTCCCAATACACAACTCTAAAAATAGAAAGATCAGTAGCAATGGAAAGATAATTCAATATGCTACAACTTTCATGAAGACCATTCTCCCTAATTCCATCTCAATTAATTCATAAAAATTAGCAAAACTCTAAGGTATGATTTCGGGTACTGTTTATTCCAGTTAAGAATAGTAACTTTCCAAGCCATATTGCAACCCCTTAAAGTTAAAATTAGACAACACCTATTTCACACAAAAATGTAGCCAACATCCCAAAGTTTAATTGTGCACAAACCTTGCCTCATTTGCATAACCACACAATGAGTTAAGATTAAATCAGTATACTAGGTCAAATATCAATTTTCCAGCTTTACTTCTCTATTCACTTCCTTTCATTCCAAAACCCTTCCTACATCCATAAGCATCTCAATTGGACACAAAATCAGTCCCTATATCATGTCTACATTCACTAGGCATTCCTACCAAAAATTGGCAGCACTAACCTCCTCCCTTTCCATGCACAATTAATCATCAATATGAATTCAAAATCAAGCTAAAACCAAACTTAACCATTACCATTCATTATCCTAACATACCTTACATTTATACCCATTAATTTATACTATAATTCTCATCAAAATAAAGCATCAATAAACTTAATAATAACATCACAATTCCCATTGGATGCTCCTAACTACCATGATTCATAAACTACATAATCAAAACATAATTAAACACTTACCAATTCAAGCTTTTTCCATCTTCAAACTCTTCAATTCTTTAGTTACTACTCTTACTCAACACCTTCTCCACTCTATTCTAACACATGCAAGTGTAAGGTCCTCTTAGAAAGGAAGGAGCTTGGTTGCATGGAGAGGAGCTCTTAAGTTTAGAGGAAGATAACACTTAACTAGAACAAAATGAAAATTTGGATGGAGAGGCCAAGATGAAGTGAGTTTTCGGTGGAGGAGCATTCAAAAGCAAGGAACTCTTTCATTTTGTTGCTAATGGCCGTGAGAGAATGAAGTAAAATAAGGCAAGTCATCTTTCTTTCCCTTCCACTAGAAGAATCGAGAATGCATAGGATGATTATACATTAAATGGAGGGACCACTTGGCAATTGGAGGAGGATGTAGAAAAGTCAAAGAACCAATCACATTTTTTTGACAAATTAAAACCAAAACCAAATAATTTCACCCCCATTTTCGATTCCCACCTATTTCAAGGGTCCACTTTGGGTCCCACCAAATATGTAATGGTTTAAGATCAAATAACATGAAAAATCAACCGGTTCACCACTTGGCGATTTATCCGGTCCAAGAATTTCCCCGAATTATTTTTCTGAGAATTAATGAATTTCCCCAAAATTATAAAACATGTAACAGTGCACTCCAAATAATTTTTCAATCACGAAAATTACCTTTTCTACCCCAAAACATGTTTAGGCCAGTTACCGGCAATTTTGTCGGTCCGGGAATTTTCTCCGAAAAATTCCAGAAAAATTCCCGAAAATTCCTTAAAATCTAAAACGCTTAATAGCGCACTCATAATATTTTTTTCCAAACCCATTCACCACATTAATCCCAATAAATTTGCTTTAAGCCCAATTACCGGGAATTATCATGAATGCATATACCGTAATTCCATGTACACAACTGATACTGTGTATCAATCCTATTACGCATGAACAGTACTAAATATTCTCTATTAGTCTCATCCTATGCCAATTTTACTATTTTACCCTTCCAGGAGGGGGTGGGATGTTACATTTGTGACTTAAAGTCAGAATGTGTTAAGTGAGGAAATCGAGAATAATTGCATAACTATGATATTGATTTGAGAATGAAAATTTATAAGTATGAATCAATAATGAAAAAGATGGAATGTACATCTGTGATATGTATTTACGTGTGATTAATCTTGTGTAAGACAAATGAATAAAAAGATTGAAATGTAAGACAATGGTAAGGGTAGATGAAAAAGGTTATCAAGGATGAGTTGAATTGCCTATGTGAATGCACACCTGATGATGAGAATACATCACAGTAAGTGAAAATATGAAACTATGGGAATGATATCGAATCAATTGGTGAGTCAGTAGAGAACCGCCAGTCATAGTTTTTATGATTAAAGATCATTGTGAGTTAGAGTAAGAAGTGAAAGTGCCTATAGTGATTTATTGAAATGAATTAAGATTGTAAACTGGATATGAATGGAGTCATAGATTGGATAGTGTAAGCGATTAATTGGTGAATTATTTTACACTTGTCTCTTGATGTCGATGAAATGATTTTGATGGTACGTACCTCAATGTGTAGTATTTAAAAGGATGTTCTGATTTATATGAATTGAGGCATAACTGATTCATATGGGATAGTATGAGTATAGTTAAAAGTGATTTCATAAGGCATTGCGAATGTCTGGCAAGAAATGTGACAATTGTTGTTGATTAGGAATTTCATAAGTGGTATTGATAAAGATAGATAGAAACCTTCTTTCAAAGAAGAGTTTCCTTGAATTGGGTTAAGTTGATTAGATGATTTAATTGGACGAATTATTGATTAAGAGATAAATCTGAGATAAATTGGAAATGAATGAAAAGTGTTTATTGGGAGTCCAAATCCTGGTGGAGACTCAAGAGTTAGAAATAAAATATGTGACTGAAAGGATGTGTATTATGCTAAGGTGAAGAATGTGACTGTGTAATAGGATTATTGAACAGTGAAGAGATCTTAGTTGCGTAATTGGGGAACATATCAATTTGCGAATATTGGTGAAAAAAAAAATGTTCGGAAAGTACAAGTGTATTTGATAAAATGTGTCATCGACCTAGTTTGAAATGATGGTAAATGAAGTGAATTATATGGAGAAATTAGTGTAAAGAAGCAGATGTCAAAATATATTATGATGAAACTGAGAAAGTTATAAGAAAATTGTTCCTCACTGGAGACAATCGGTAATTAGAAAATTATACGAAGTGATCATGAGTATGAGGAGTTTATTATGCTGCTGAAAGGTAAAATGCCTCAATTATGTTTAGAGTGTATAATGATTATAAGCGTAGATGATCAATTGAATGTATTTGAAAAATGGAATATATGAATTGGCACAATTGAGGAATTGTGCAAGTGTTGTAAGAATGAATCTTAGTTGATCAAATAAAGAGTGGTTGAGTCAGTATTCAAATATGCCACATTGGGAGACTTAATATCGATAGAGATGATGATAACATGAGGAATTTGTAAGGGACATGTGTATACGAGACATTTGGAGAATTTGTAATACTTATCAAAGTGTCGCAAAAAAAAGGGGGTTATGATGCATAGTATAAAGTGGTTTTATGTGCATAGGGATAAATATAATTCCAAGGGTCGAATTGTGATTTGATGATTGATAAATATGTACTGAATATTTGTTTGAAATTTTTTTGGAGACCCTATTTGTACAGAAATGTGTTTAGATGTATCTATGGATACGCAAAGTGATAATGGTTGAGATATTGGTGAATTTAAAAACAGTGAAAAGGATTATGCGATTGAGGTATTTCGTGAATTTGAAAGATTTGAACAGAATTATGTGTTTGAGTATTTTAGAATCTAATAGTATTGCAATGTGAAGTATTGAATTGGAAAATGTGACGACAGAAAATTTCAATTTTGAGAGCGATAAGGTTATTAAACCTGTTGTTATAGTAAACGCGATCTGTCGAACCAGTAAGGGACAAAAAGAAAGCATTATGGGCAATTGGTATTCCAAATCAGATGTGTGTATGTGTGTAAAAGAATTTGGCAAAACAGAATTGTGGATTTAGAAAATGAATTTGACTGTTGAGGAAATTTAATTGTTAAGACTGAATTACGAAATGTGGGTGATACCACTTAAGGAATTGTAAGAGGAATTGTACGAAATGATTAAAGCTTTATGTTCTAATAAGAGTGTATTGGAAGGGTGATAGAAAGTAGAGTGTGACATCGAGTAATTGTTTGTGTGAATAACCAACAGACTTGACTGTTGGAGATAAATGTGAAATCGATATTGTGGAATTCATAAGGATATGAGATTGATGTAAAATTCACATTGATAGAGAGTATATTAATTGTATTGGTATTACCAGTTGAAAAGTGTATAAGGGGTCAAAAGTGTGCGCTATTAGAGATTGTGTAAATCAGGTGAAATGAATCTGAAATAGAAATTGTGAAACATAGTAAATGACGATGAATCGAATTGATTTTTATCGAGGTTGCTGGCATCGTATGAAATTGGTGTTTGAACCATATAGTGATGTGATCTGATAATTGATTAATGAAATGTTTTGAAGTGTATCGCCTCGATCAAGATACACTTAGATTGAGAATAAAGGTAAAATTTGGGAGAAAATAAATTTGTTATAAGCGGCATCGATGTGATTGTGCTGTAAATAGAAGTTAGTGTAAAATTAAAAGAGTGATTTGGATTTGTAAAGTGTTATATGAACAGAGATAAGGAATATTGATATGATCGGATGTGTGTATGATTGGATTAAAATAAAGAATAGTGAATACTGATGTGGAAATTGAGAAAGAAAAGAGGTAATTGATTGTATTAATTTCAGTGAATTGGCATAAATAGAATTCTGTATTGATATAGAGGGAAAACAGTGTTATAGTGATCGGAATAAATCTCCCGACTTCCTAATCGATCGTATGTGAAATTTCGAGGACGAAATTTTTATTAGGAGGGGAGAATTGTAACATCCCGTTACCGAAGTGACGGGTATATTTGTAAATTGGATCGGTCAGGGTTAAAATGTACAGCAAATGTGAATTCTTCATGCATTATAGTTTCTATAGTTATCGGTAAATGATTATTGATGGCATAAGTATATGAATATGCGTACATGTATGACATTTCCCGATTGAATTGTGAAAATTGGAAATTTGTGCGAAAAGTGTATAAATGAGTTTTGTATATGAATTGGAATGAGAAAATTTGAATTTAGAGAACTGAATTATGAGATTAGAGTGTAGGAATATGTAATTCCTAATTTTGTGAATTTATGGAAATTTTTCTGGAATTTTTAGAGAATCGAGTCCGGACCGGAAAAATGGTATAGTGACTGATAAACCGGATTCCGGGTCCGTGATTGATTGGCAATTGATATGAGGCAAGTTGAATTATGACTTTAGGATTTATTATTAATTGTTATTGCGTATCGGGAGAAATTAGAATCAGAAATTGGATTGAGGTGGTTCAGATCTGGACTTGTGGAAATTAAAATTTGCCAAACAAGCCTTAAAATTTTTGTATAAAAAACCTTTATTCTTTGATTTTGCCTCCACGATCGATTTTCTTCTTCTCTTCTCCTTTGCGATCCATCGTTCTTGATTGTTGTTTCAATTTTCTCCCTTTAAATTGCTTCTATCATCATTGTTAATCAAGTTGATCGGATTTGAGAAAGATGATGAAAAATTGGTGGAGAAAGAGAGATGGTCGTGGGTGAGATTTGAACCGAAAGCTTGACTATTTGGTGATTTGGAAGAGTTTAAAGCTTGAATCAAGTAAGTCTTTGTTTCCTTATGATATAAGTTGTTTAATTTGATCATTGATTGAGTTATGAAATTGTTTAGAGAATTTGAAAGTTTCGGATGTTAGGGTTTTTGAGAAAATGTTGAGTTTGATTTGGGATTTTGATGAATAATAAGTTTTAGATAGTTTTGAGGTTAGAAATGAGTTCAGTATAGTGTATGAAACTAATTGGGAGTGTTTAGAATGGATTTGGATGGAGTTGAATCTGAGAAATCTGGAAATTTCTGGGTTTTCTGGGCATATTCGTCATTACACGCCGCAACGCATGAAGAACACGCCGCGGCGAGCAGAAATGCTTCGCACGCCGCGACATGCGCGGAAGGCGCGCCGCGGCGAGGAAGAAAGGAGCACGTCGCGCAGTTCGCCGCGGCGAGGAATGCTGATTTTTTCCAAAATGAGATTTTTGAGGTTTTAAATTACGGGGATCTAGGAATTTGATAGTTCAATTACCTATGGATTGGCTATGGATCAATTGAATTTCTGAGACTAGGAATTTCAATCTGGGAGAATGAAATGAAGTGATTTTTTTAGATGATTGTTACAAGTAATGAATTTGAGATTTGATTTCAATTGAATTGTTTTCTAAGTGATTAATTGGAATTTAGAGATTAAGAATTTGAATTGATAAGATGGAATTTCTGGATTTTAATTCGATGATTATGGGAATCTAGTGGCAATAAATAGTGATTGTGATTTTAATTGGAATGTATTGCGAGAGAATTGGATATTAGTCTATTGACTTATGGTAATTGGATTTTGCTATGAATTAGAGTGAAAGTGATCGAATTGGGAAAATTTAGGAATGTTATAACATGTACGATTACTCGATGTATTTCTATATTTGCATTTTTGAATATTGGAAATTGTGCAATGAGTGATTTTCGATTTTTTTCTGATTGTTTTAAAGGCACCGATGGAGCAATTCCACGGGCAGTGCTGAGACTTCCAGGCTGTAGCTCGGAAGTGCAGGTGAGTAACCTAGTTGGTTTCTCAACCTATATGTGTTACATTTTGTGTACATATGCCATGTGGAGATACGGATGGATATGTGTGACTGTTTTGATTGATTTCGAACCATGGGTGTTCGAAATATTGGATTGAGATATGGAAGTGCAAAATGTGAATAAATGTGCATAAATGCAATAGTGAATCGAATTGTAAAAGTGTTAGTGAAATAATTGAGATATCTATATGATCGAAATACCGGACTAAAGGTCCGAAGAAATGAGATATGACTGTGAAATGTGAATGACATATGCACTCATGCATAATTAAATGATCAGATAATGATAGTTGTTGACCCGAGACGCCACTGTATATTTGAGGACGCCGCGGTAAAACCGACAAACACACGCCGCAGTAAAACCTGCAAATACCTACGGGTGGGGTGTGGGGTCCTATTATGTGAAAGGGATTAGTGCATACCTAGCGGGCTCTCCTATCCCTAATGTGAGTGGGCAGTAGTGCATACCCAAAGGGCCCTCCTACTTGCCAAAAATGTGATTACTGATTTCTGATTGCGCTCGGTCACAACAATGAAATGAAACTGAAATTTTTCGCATGCATACTGCATATGTAAATGATCTAAAGTGAACTGTGTGAAAGTGAAATTGAATGCATGTGAATATATGAAAGTGTGAATATGTGATTCAATGTGTATATGAATTGTGAATGCATGAGTTGGGTGAACCATCGATAATGGTTTCTCATTGAGTTCGCAAACTCACCCAACATTGCATCTATTTTTCAGGAACTGAAGAGTACTCCGTTAGACTAACGGGAGTATGATCATTGCTAGCAAGGCAGAGTAGCGGGTCGGGATCAGTGTCGTCACATCTGTATGAGTACAGTGTTTTGTTTGGTGGGCCCTAGCTTAATATATGTAAAAGTGGATTGAGATTTTGATTACTGAATTGTGTTCAGAAATGGCATCGAGCCCAGTTGGGTCATGCCTTTCTGCTTATGTACTGATTGAGCACTGTTGAGCGCTGATTAATAACTGAAAGTATTTTGTATCTGAAAATTTTTTTGTCATATGTCGAGCCCAAAGTGTGTTTTGATTTTCACACGTTAAAACGTTTTTGGAAGAAAAATTTCATAACGAGTTTTAAATTGTGATTGACTGCTCTAGCATGCCACCCTCGCGGGTCACGGGCTCGGATGTCACTGTAGATGTCGGGTTCGGGTCTCGCGGGAGTTGGGGTGCTACATTTATGTTCATACTTGTTAACAAATATAGTAACGTTAGTGTATGCCCAATTCTTATAGGGTCAAATAATGTTAGTTTATATTCATATTAACATTGAACAAGTGTATTATATTAAACATGAAATCATTGTTTTCTCATTCATTATTTCATATTTAAATTTGTGGTTCAATCTATATTTCTTGACATTTATTTACTTTTTTAAACGGAGGGCACAAAGATGAGACTCGAAGTAAAGGGATTGTTAATATTGAAGTAAGACATAAAATTAAGTTCCCATTATGGTTTAGGACTTGAGTAAGTTATTGATGAAATATTTTGAACTTATGGCAATTTGTATGTTAGATTAACTTCTAATTATATTTTGTCTTATAGATGATATGATTAGATAACCATAAATTGCAAGAGATGACGATAACATTATATGCTTTGGCATGTGGGCTTCATATGGATGACAAGAAATATACAAGTTGCATTGTTAATAGAGTTACATTTCACATAATAGATCGAGACAGTTGATTTAGAAGCCAAAATTGTTGGGTTGTTATTAAGGGACAACATGATGACGATTTTATTAATTTCTGCGGAGTCATCTAAGAAATAATAGAGTTGTAATACATCAAGGATAAAAAGGTTGTTCTATTTAAGTGCAAATGATTTAATCTTAGTGACATAAAAGTGAATGGCAATGTTACTAACATTAACGTTAGTAACACATGGTATGGTAATAACCCTTTTGTACTTGCAAGTCAAGTGAAGCAAGTATTCTACCTTAACGACATTATATTAGGAAACAATTAGAAATTTGTTCAAAAGTTTCAACATCGAAATCTCTTCAATTTTTTGAAAGGAAAAATGGTCTAATGAGTGAAGATAGTGCTGAAGTATATCAAGAGATTGAATCAAAGCTGAATAATACATCCCTACAAATAAAAGATGCAGATATATTATCATTTCACAGGAGAGATGTTGATCCTAATATACTGTAAGAAAATAAAGTATAAGATAATCTTGTCATAGAAAGAGATGAAGATTATATTGACGATGAATTATATGACAATGATGATACTTTAGCCGATTATATTAGTGATGAAGAGTCGAATTATAATGCAATTAGTGAAGATGCTTTTCTAGATCTTGATCATGATAATTGAAGGTAATAAAAGTGTTCTTTATATTGTTTGAAATGTAATGTTTGTAACATTTATATTAATAAGTATTATTGATGTTTGAGTTATGTTAATACGTATTGTTGATGTTTGAGTTATGTTTATGTGGATTGTTGATGATTAAGTTATGTTAATACGGATTATTGATAATTGAGTTATGTTAATGTAAATTATTGATGATTGAGTTATGTTAATGCGGATTGTTAATGTTTGGGTTACATTAATGCGGATTATTGATGTTTGAGTTATGCTAATATGGAATGTTGATGTTTGAATTAGAGATATCCAATATAATAACACCTGATAGAAACAAAGGGAAGAAGGTGGTGGTAAGTATTGAAATTGTTCCTACCCAATAATAACCAGATCAATCAAATCCTAGCTAACAACAACAATCGACCTCATTCTCCAATGAAGCAAGTTAGCAACAACCTCCATTTGCCTTAACTAGTACAGAGGGAACTATAGGTTTGTTAATCTTTAACACCTATAAATAGACTGATGTTCAAATATATATTTACATGTTTAATGTGTATTTTCTTAACATTATTCATTTTTTTATCAGGTTCCAATATCAACATTAGAAAAAAGAGGTGGAGGTATAACTAGAGGTTTTGAATTGCAACGAATGAATGTTGCAATAAGCAACAAGTTGTTAGTACATATTGATACTTTACAAGGTCATCCTTTAGACAAGATTTAATCAGCAAAATTGTCTAGTAAGTTGGGGGTAATTTCCATAATCGAATTACCTTGCCTAAAATATGCCAAGTAATTGAAGGAAGACAATTTGCTAGAGAACGCTTTGGATAAAGTTTCAATAAATTTTTATTTTATTTAATTAATACTTTACAAGGTCATCCTTTAGACAAGATTTAATCAGCAAAATTTTCTAGTGAGTTGGGGGTAATTTCCATAATCAAATTACCCTGCCTAAAGTATGCCAACTAATTGAAGGAAGACAATTTGCTAGAGAATGCTTTGGATAAAGTTTCAATAAATTTTCATTTTATTTAATTATATGCAATATTGTTTCACTTATTTTAAGATTAATTACACTTTTAATTATTTTTCACATATGAAATTAAATATTGTCGATATTGATAATCCTGATGTTTCAAACTGTGTCACTTCACTGTTGAAATAAAGGACCAGGATTGTTGTTATCGAATGCATCGGTATTATAAATCTTTTCCTTTGGATATGGAGGCAAGGAGATATGTTTTAGAACGAATGTCTCTAGAAAATTGGAGCAATTGGTTTGATTATTGGGCCTCCCCCAACATTCAGGTTTGTTTTCTTTACCTTTACATTTGCTTCCATAAATCTTGTTACACGATTTAATGACTATTTTGTTTCTTTATTTAGGAAAAGTGTGAGAAGGCCAAGGTGAACAAAGGAAAAATGAAAACTCCTCACCATCAAGGCTCCAAATCATTTGTTGTCATGTGAAATGAATATGTAAGTTCTTTGTTTACAAGTTATAATTATCAACAAAGACCATATTATTTATTATACATTGTTTTTGTTATAAAATAGAGTGAGAAGGAACTACATGGAGAAGAGTATGATATGATCACATTCTACAAACTCACTTACTATAAGGAAGGTCAAGGGTGGACCTCTAAAGAAGCGCACAATAACTATGTAAACATAAAAATTTATTTAAATTTAAATTTAAATTTTATTTATTTATATACTACTAACTAATAATATTTGCATTAAATATTTATTTTTTATTTTTTATTTTAGAGTAAGACGCAAGAGTTATTACAAACATCACTGTTTGAAGAAAATGAGTCGAATGTAGAAGAAATTTGCATTAACGTGTTTGTTACATAATCTGGATATATCTAAGGTCTTGTGTTTGATCCAAAGCCAATTGCTTCATCCTCATCAAAACCAACATACATTCAACGTCTTGAAGAGGAAAACAAGTCGTCAAAGAAAAGTTGGCCAAACATAAAAACTACCTAAGAAAATTACTTGGCCCATATTATGTAAATAGTGAAGATGAAAAAAGTATAAGTGATTAAACTACTCTTTGTATTTTTATTTTGTATATAAGTATTTTTAAGTTATGATTAAAATCTTGTGCATAATTAAATTTAGTGATATTTTATTCTTTTATATACAAAGCTTCAAATTTTCAATTTTATAATAAATTATCAACAAAAATCTAAATGTTATACAATAATATAGATTAAAATGTCATAATTAATTATAATTAACATGCTATAACATTTAGTTAAAATGTATATTTAAAAAATTGACTACATTTTACAAAGCATAGCTAAAAATATTTGGTCTTTTGGTTGCATTTTTAGAAATGTAGTTAGCTGCAAAAACAAATCATAGCCAAAACGCATTGGCAACGATTTGTCAAAATGTAACCTATAGTTTTTCACTACTAAAATAAAATGTAGGGAAAACTATTAGCAGTGATTAGGGAAAAATGTCACCTATAGTTTTTTGCTATAGGGATTTGACAACGTTTTTTGTAATGAATATAAATAATAGCTAATGACTATTCGCGATGATTCTTTTTGTCGATAAAAGTACCTTATATTGTAGTTTATACTATACATATATAAATACGTCTTAATTCAACGTAGGCAGTTAAAAGGCCTCCCACTATATAGAATAGGGATAGAATCACTTCTATACTAATTGATCTTTCATTCTTTTTTTCATATTGAGTTTAGGTTCTTGATGACCGATTAAATAGTGAGCAAGAGTTTAAAGGAATATACATATCTATATATATGTATATAGTAAATTATAAATATTAATAACTCTTTCTAGTTGATATTCATTTCCTAATGGATGGCTCAACTAGTGGTTATATTCATATGTATTAACAACAATATTAATATAATTAACAAGCTTTGTTTGGTTTATATTTTTATTTAATATTGAAATAAATCTCAACAGTTTATCTTATAGACACATCATATTAAAAAATATAACAACAACAACAACCAAGTGAAAGTTCCACGATACGTGAGGTTTGGAGAGGTCTAGTAGTACACAACCTTTCTCCTAATTGGTAGAGAAACTATTTTCAATAGACTCACATGAAGAAAAGAAAAGAAAAGAAAATCTAAATATGGTATACATATTAAAATAAAATAAAATAAAATAAAAATAGACATAAAATAAATAAAAATATGTAATAAATAAAAATATAAAATAATTAATAAAATAAATACTACAATAAAATAAAACAAGATAAAGAGTAAAATACAAAATAAAAAAGTAAATAAATACACACATAAGAAAGAAGGCGAATAAATAAATAAATAAATTAAACAAGTCATTACGAGAAAAATATTTAGGTTGAGTAAGGAATGCTTAGGCTAAATAACTAAGAGGGAAGTACTACATATTTAAATGTTTAGACTAAATACAAGATGAAAAATGTTTGAAAGGTCTATGAGAACAACAAGGATCTCTTTATGTGAGATCCTTTATCTACATCTTAGTATGCTAAAGTTTTCTATTGAGAGTTATATCTTTGGTAATTTCTAGCAGAATCATATCATTTTTAATCATCTTTTTTTAATTCTTCTCAGGCCTTCCTTTTTTTCTCTTATAGTTTCTAAGTACAATCTTCTTACATCTTCTCACTAGAATATTTGGCTGTTTCCTCTTAACATGTTCAAACCTTCCAAGTCTTATCTCTCTTAATTTTTCATTAAATTAGCCACTTTTAATTTCTATGTTACCATTACATTCCTGAACTTTTCTTTTTTTATCTAATAAGTTTACACATCCAATAGAGCATCCTCATCTCTACAACCATTAGCTTATGACTATGTACTTGTTTAATGGATCAATACTCTGTCCCATAAAGTAGAATCAACTTAATAGCTAAACAATAAAATTTACTACTAAGCTTGAGTGGTATCTTCTTGTATCTATCTAACTTTCTATATATATATATATAATTTTATTAAGTTTTTTTATAGTAGAAAGAGAGTCGAGAGAGATAAACTTAATCTCTCTACGATAATGACACCTTCCACATGAGTTTGAATATTTTCAAATTAACTACAATACTATATAGGATAAGAAGAATGTTAATGAGTTGTCCAATATGCTCATTCAAGAGGAAACAAGGCTAAAGAGTCAAAGTGTTCATTCAATTAATCTTCTAGGTCAAGGAGCTAGCAAGATTCATAAGCCAAAGGCCAAGAATATTGAGAAGAAAATGCCTACTAAAGTGACACATGTTGCTAATAATATTTATAAGAAGGAAGAAAAGACAGATAAGTGTCATTTCTGTAAGAAAATAGGAAACTACTAGAAAGATTGTTTGTAATGTAAAGCTTAGTTTGATCTTAGTTTGAAAAGAAAGTTACATGTAACCTTTTTGTATATTTTGAACTAAACTTAAATAAAGTTCCTTTTATTACTTGGTGGCTCGATTCTTATGTTACTATTCATGTTTCTAATGTTGGAGAGGCTTACACGCTAAACCATAAACTTAACTAAGAACTTTCTATTCATAAGAAATTATAAGAAGATCCCAATTGAAAATGTAGGGACTTATCCTTTAATATTAGATTTTATTTATTACTTGGATTTAATACAAACTCTCTATATACCTTCAATTTCTAGAAACCTAGTTTGTATTTCTAAACTTAATGAAAGCATGTTTACTTTTAAGATTTTATGATGGTTGTTTCAATTATTTAAACAAAATTTCATTATTGGTTTAAAAATATTAGGGATGATTTATATAAATTAAAACTTACTATTAATTTATTTGAATTTCTATTTTCATTTATAATACCATTGGAACTAGAAGCATAATGAATTATAATTTTGCTTACTTATAACATAAACATTTAGGTCATATATCAAAAGAAAGAATATAAAGATTGATAAAGAATGAAATTCTTATAATTTAAATTTTACCGATCTCGATATATGTGTGGATTGCTTTAAGGGACAATAAATCATACATAGTAAGAAAGGAGCTACAAAACGTACTCAACTCCTTATAATCGTCCAAATCGATCTATGTAGACCTTTTAACACTCCATCCTTCGATGGAGAAAAGTATTTTATCACCTTTATTGATGATTTCTCATGTTATGGATATGCCTATTTGCTTAATAAAAAATCTCAAAATGTAAACACCCTTGAGGTGTTTGTAAAGGTGTTTGTAAGAGGTTGAATGGCAATTAGATTAAAAAGTGAAAATTGCAAGATTTGATAAAGATGATGAATATTATTCAAAATATGATGAATTAAGATAATGTCCATGTCTATTTGTAAATTTTCTCGAGAAATATGGCATATGTGCAAAATATACTACGCCAGGCATACATCAATAAAATGGTGTGACATAAAGGCATAATAGAACATTAATGAATATAGATAGGAACAGTGAGTAATTCCTTATTACGCAAAATCTTATGGATGTATGCACTTAAAACTAGTGTGTATTTTATGAATAGGATTCATATTAAGGTGGTCTTTGTAACTCTTTTTGAGTTATAGACTGAAAGGAAATCTAGTATGAGGTACTTACATGTTTCGAGTTGCTTAACAGAAACACAAGTTTATAATCCACCTGAAAAGAAATTTAATTCTTAAACAATTAGTGGTTAGTTTATTGGTCACCTAGAGAAATTTATATAAGTTTTATTGTCTAAACAAGACTCCAAAAATTGTGCGCAATAGCTAATACCATGTTTATTGAAAATGTTTAAGTTAGTGGGAGTGCTGAAAAATATATTGTAGGCATTAGTAAAATAAGGGTTAATGTTCTATTAGCTATAAATGTCTCAATATTTAATAGTAGAAATTGGCTAGACTGGGCTAGCCTAAACCCAAAATTTTATGCTCACGCCAAAGCCTAACTTAAAGCTCGATCAAGTCCAAGGCCCTAGGCTTGAGCTCAAACCTGATCCTAAACAAATTTTGGCAGCTGGAAGCTCGATTGGGTCCAATTTTTTTTAATATATTTTTTAATTTTACAAATTAAAACAATATCATTTTACTCAAAATAAAGTTATTTTTATGTGAAATTCTTAAGTTTCAGATTGAATCATACTCGAGCTTGGATTGCCTAGCCGGATGCTCAATTTTAAAAAAAAACTCGAGTTTGACCTAAAGTTAGATTAAATTAGGTCAAACTATTGACTTTGGATTGGGTCGGGATAGGCCATTTTTACCATTGCTACCAATATCTACATCTATGCTAAATATTATCCCAATATTGGAAGAACAAAATGATCATGGACAACATTTGGATGAAACAATGCTTAAAAAAAACTAACTTACAACTAGATAACATAAATGAACCACGAGGAATAACTTTAAACAAACCTTTATGAATAAGGAAATAACTATTCCCAATGGGTATGTAGTTTATTTGCAAGAGTCAAATTTTGATTATGTCATTAATAAAGATGTTGTTTTGCCTTCATAAGCCATAACATGTGACAAGTGTCATAAATAGATTGATGTTATGAAAGAAAAATTAAATTCAATGGCACAAAATAATGTATGGGAACTTGATGATTTCCCAAAAGATTCTAAGTGAGTTAGATGCAAATGGGTCTTTAAGACCAAACATGACTAGAATGACATTATTGGATGATATAAAGCTAGACTTGTTACCAAAGGTTATAGTCAAAAGGATGTCATTGATTATAAAGAGACCTTTACCTAGCTCAAAGATAAACTCATTTATAGTAACTATGGCATTAATGGTTATGTTTGATGTAGAGCTACATCAAATGAATGTGAAAATTGTCTTTCTAAATAGTGATCTTGAGGAGAAAGTTTAAATGGATCAACCTAAAGGTTTTTCGATAGAAGGAAAGGATCACGTGGTGTGTAAACTTAATAAATTAATATATGGACTTTAATAAGTAGGATCATCTCTTAAAGACTATATCGAAAGAGCTCTTGAGAGATTTAATATAAACAAATGTTTAGCAAGGATTGTCCAAATACAAAAAAGAGATAAATTTAGTCTTATGCAATGTACAAACAATGATGTGGAATGTAAATAAATGAAATCTATTCTATACTTATATTGTTGACAATTTGATTTATTGAAAAATATAAATGATACTTGATATTAGCTTCGTGGTTGAAATGTCAAGCAAATATCAAAGTAATCATAGTATAGAATACCAAAAAGCTGTAACGAAATTCTTAAGATATTTTCAAGGAACAAAAGACTATATGCTCATATACTGAAGATCTAATCCATTGATAGTGATTTAATATTCGGATTCAAATTTTGTTGGATGCATTGATAATAGAAAATCAACTTTTGGCTATTTGTTTCTACTAGCAAGAGGAGCAATTTCATGGAAAATGCTAAACAATCTATCATTACTTCATCCACTATAGAAGAAAATTTTGTAGCTTATTTTGAGGCTATAATTCATGCCTTATATCTGTCAAATTTTACTTCAGGGCTTGAGTTTATTGACACCATTATCAAATAACTAAAAATTTATTATAACAATTCTGCAACAATTTTCTTCTCTGAAAATGATAAGTAATTTAAAGGTGATAAATATATGAAGTTGAAATATTTTACTAAAATGAGAATGTTTAAAAATAAAGAGTGTATTGAACATATTAAGATGATCTTATGATATAGATCCCTTAACTAAAGGCCTACATCAAAAGATATTTAGAAAACATGTTCAAAGAATGGTCCTTGGTTATATTGATGATTGTTTTAATCATTTTAACACTTTTGAACTTAACAAAAATTTTATCGATAATTTTCTTATTTATTATGATTGTGTACATTTAAGCATTATTAAATAAAAAATAAAAGTGTCTATGACATATTAATATGAACCTTTATAGTATTTATATATCACTTATATTACTTGACTTGATAAATTACTAGTGTAGTATATGGAAAGAAGTATATATATGGAATGTTGAAGTATATGACCGCCATAACCTACATTATTTGATTTGTTATGTTGAGATAAATTACAAAGATAGTAAGAGTTTTGTTTATGCGCATTTAATGTTTACATTATTAAAATAAAGTTTGAAGTATTAGGTTAAATGAGAGAATGTTAAAGCTGTGACATGATTATTGGTCATATTCTATATATATCAATAATAATATTAATATACTTAAGGATTCCTATTTGGTATATATTTTCTATTTAATAGTAAAAATCCCAATTGTTTATTTATTTACTTGATGAACATATCAAATTAAAAGTTATAGAGATATAAATTGATAATCTCTATACTTATTAGGGTTGCAAAAAGTTTTCATCAAATTATTTTACAATAGAGAGAGAGTCAGAGAGAGAAGTTAATTTTACAAAGAATATGGGTAAAGTTTCTTAATCTTTATATGATAATGATATCTTCCACATCAGGTACATAATATTATATCCTAATTAATGTGATACTTATTTATTCAAAATCTTAAAGTTATGAATGTCAATTTTAATTTTATGTCATAAAGATTATGTTTTTACATATAAGGAAAATCTCTACTTCTTAAAGAAACGCCTCTAATTTTCTGCCATTATAAATCTTCCAACTTAACTAATTATTGCTGTATCATAACAAAATAATAAACTAAATAGTTAAGTTGTGCCGTGTGGGAGTTAGTGTACTATCTTAAGAAAATAACTTATTTTATTGAAAATATAGACAATATATGATGTTTACTTCTTTGAAAACAAAAAATATAGCACTTAATATGTCAAAAATTCACAATTTCCGATTGCAAAATGTGAAAAATCCTATTCTTAAATTTTTATTATATGCTATGCTTATAAACATCTTGAGCTTTCTTCATAATTCACATAGCTTTTTAATTAAAGAGTTTGTCTACATTTAACCAATTAAAGCCTATAATCTCCTTGTAATTATTTGTCCATTATCATGAAGTCATGAACATACAACAATATTATGATAACAATATTAAAGGAATAGCCTTGAAATTGAATTATCTTTTAGTTCAAACTTTTGTCTATAGATCAAATAGGTAGATTAAAAATATATTATTATTTTATATCTTAACTTTGTAATCAATTTTAAATTTTAGAACAAAATTTGTAAAAAATAAATTTATTACTGATTTGAAAATAGATTAGAAATGAAATTTGAAAAAAGTACAAGTGATTAAAATACTCTTTATATTTTTTATTTTGTATATAAGTATTTTTAAGTTATAATTAAAATCTTGTGCATAATTAAATTTAATGATATTTTATTCTTTTATATACAAAACTTCAAATTTTCAAATTTATAATAATAAATTATCAACAAAAATCTAAATGTCATACAATAATATAGATTAAAATGTCATAATTAATTATAATTAACATGCTATAACATTTAGTTAAAATGTATATTAAAAATTGACTACATTTTACAAAGTGTAGCTAAAAATATTTGATCTTTTGGTTGCATTTTTAGAAATGTAGTTAGCTGCAAAAACAACGTAGCCAAAATACGTTGGCCACGATTTGTCAAAATGTAACCTATAGTTTTTCACCACTAAAATAAAATGTATTTTGGCTACGATTTGTCAAAATGTAACCTATAGTTTTTCACCACTAAAATAAAATGTAGGGAAAACTATTAGCAGTGACTAGGGAAAAATGTCTTCTATAGTTTTTTGCTATAGAGATTTGACAAAGTTTTTGGCGATGAATATAAATAATAGCTAATGACTATTAGCGATGATTCTTTTTGTCGATAAAAGTCCCTTATATTGTAGTTTATACTATAAATATATAAATACGACTTAATTCAATGTAGGCAGTTAAAAGGCCTCCCACTATATAGAACAGGGATAGAATCACTTCTATACTAATTGATCTTTCATTCTTTTTTTTTTCATATTGAGTTTAGGTTCTTGATGACCGATTAAATAGTGAGCAAGAGTTTAAAGGAATATACATACATACATATATATATATATATGTATGTATATAGTAAATTATAAATATTAATAACTCTTGCTAGTTGATATTCAATTCCTAATGGATGGCTCGACTAGTGGTTATATTTCATATATATTAATAATAATATTAATATAATTAACAAACTTTGCTTGGTTTATATTTTTATTTAATATTAAAATAAATCTAAAAATTTATCATTATAGATACATCATATTAAATTTTTTATATAACAACAACAATAACCAAGTGAAAGTCTCAACGATCGTGAGGTCTTGAGAAGTCTAGTAGTGCACAATCTTACTCTTAATTAGTAGAGAAACCGTTTTCGATAGACCCATATGAAGAAAAGAAAAGAAAAGAAAATCTAAATATGTTATACATATTAAAATAAAATAAAATAAAATAAAATAATTAAGAATAAAATAAAATAAACTAAAATAAAAATAAATACGTAATAACTAAAAATATAAAAATAAGTAATAAAATGAATATTACAATAAAAATAAAACAAGATAAAGAGTAAAAATACAAAATAAAAAGTAAATAAATACAAACATAAGAAAGAAGGCAAATAAATAAATAAATAAATTAAACAAGTCATTACAAGAAAAACATTTAGGGTAAGTAAGGAATGTTTAGGCTAAATAACTAAGAGGAAAGTACTACATATTTAAATGTTTAGACTAAATATAAGATGAAAAATGTTTGAAAGGTCTATGAGAACAACAAGGATCTCTTTATGTGAGATCCTTTATCTGCATCTTAGTTGCTATAGTTTTCTATTGAGAATTATATTTTTGGTAATTTTCAGCATAGTCATATCATTTTTAATCATCTTTTTTTAATTATTCTCAGACCTTCCTTTTTTCCTCTTATAATTTCTATGTACAATCTTCTTACATCTTCACTAGAACGCTTGGGTCTTTCCTCTTAACATGTTCAAACCTTCCAAATCTTATCTCTCTTAATTTTTCATTAAATTAGCCACTTTTAATTTCTATGTTACCATTACATTCCTGAACTTATCTTTTTTATCTAATAAGATTACACATCCAATAGAGCATCCTCATCTCTACAACCATTAGCTTATGACTATGTACTTGTTTGATGGATCAATACTCTGTCTTATAGAGTATAATCGACTTAATAGCTAAACAATGAAATTTACCACCGAGTTTGAGTGATATCTTCTTGTATCTTTATATATATATATTAATAAGTTTTTTTCCAGTAGAAAGAGATACGAAAAAGAGAAACCAATTTTTACAAAGAACATGACATAATATCTTTGAAGTAAATCACACGTTAGTATAATGCTTATATAACGATAATGAATACACAAGAAGGGGGGTTGAATTGTGTATTCCCCTTTTTGAAAACTCTTTCAAAATTGTTTTGTTTAAAAGCAAGTTCTTTTACTGAAACTTCAGTAAGTTCGAATTAATCAAAACTTTGAAAAATTGTTTCGAAAATTAAGTAATAACAAAACTTGAACTTTAAGAGAAATAGGGTAGAGAGAAGTTGACACAGCGATTTATACTGGTTCACCCCAAACCATGGGCTACGTCCAGTCCTCAGAGTTCTTTCTGAGATTTCACTATCTCTTCAACGTTTACAATTATTCTTTACGAGCCTCTTCAGGTCTCTACACTCAGTATTTTTTCACACTTAGCCTCTGCAGGCTATCTGCACTACTTTCTTACAAAAGTATTTGAAACTTGTTACAGTAAGATTAGCTCTCAGCTAATTTGCACAATTTTCTTACAGACAATCTTTTCGTTCGCGTACATAAATCAAATTTTTCTTTGGCTTTCGCTTTTTCTCTAACTTTCGCTAACTTTGCAATCTTCGAATTCGACTCATATTTACATCCTTCGTCTGCAACTGCTTCTTGAATGTTGTTTCTTGAATCTTGAAAGAAACGGTTAATCAGTTGAGTTCTGTAACTAACTCGAACTGACTCCTGCGTCTTCTTTTCTCCGTCTATTTTTCTTTGTCTGTATTTCTGCGTCTGTGTTTTTGCGTCTGCGTCTGCGTCTGCTTTTCTACTTTTGCTTTTAAATCTTTTTCTACTTACGCATTAAATCCTTTTTTCTTCTTTAACTTCGCTTCAGATTTCTACTTCAAATGTCTGCGTCGCTTTTTCTTCTTTTAAATGCTGCGTCATATTTTATTCTCCGTCATGCATTTTCTATTTTTGTCTGTTTTTACTCCTTCTTTGTTATTCATCAAAATCATTTATATGTAAATTCATCTTAACTCAACAATCTCCCCCTTTTTGATGATAACAAATTATATACATAAAAGAAAACAAAATACAATGTATAAAGAGAAAAAATCTTATCTTAAAAAAATCTTCTTCTTCTTCTTCTTCGACTCCTTCAATCACATCCTTGATCTTCTTGTTTACTTCTTCCATTCTCTTATGCTCATTCTCTTCTCCCCCTATTTGTTATAATAAAAAATGATCATTGACGATGACTCTTCATCAGTTCTGCCATCATCTTCTTCATATCATTCATCATCTCCTTTATCTCGTTAACTTCTCTGCGTAATTGGCTGATTTCATCTTGAGAGTCAAGCGGTGAGGAGGGTTGATCATTATCTGCTGAGGGTGCTGTGAATGCAATTGTTGTAGCATATGCGTCCGAGGATGGAATGTAATCTTCTCTGATCGCAAATGTGGGTGGATGAATGAATACATTTGACTCTGGAAGGTCTAAATCATAGGGAGCAGGTAGCATAAGCAACTGTCTTCCTTGCAGGGGTATTGCTTGACTTGATAGACGCTTTATCGATAGAGGCGTCATACGCTATGCCGGACAAGGGATTCAATAAATGTCCCTGTTATCAGTTGTCCCCCTACTGGACAGTATTCATACTTATCTGTATAGCTACAACTAGCTCCATCAGTATTCTCTTTCGAAGCGCATGTTGCATCAATTCGACACACTTCTTCTTCAATTTGATCTGCGGACAGATCATCACTGATTTCTTCAGGAAATAGCTTCATCTTCCCCTTAGTCAAATCCAAAGGATATCTTGGCTGAATATCCGGTACAACCTTTATTACCGTCTTCTCTGTGATTGGATAAATAGTACCCAGTTTGCTGGTCATTTTTGTAGGGTATGGCTTTGTGGCAGCATCCATCAAGACGTCATAGAAAATCTTTTCATCTTCTTTCAGTAAATGCCATGTGTCACTATTCATCAAAATAGGTTGTACAAGAGCCATTACCTTCTTCCTTGGTTGTTCACAGATGGTGATTGCAGTCATCCTCTTGGTAACAACTTCAACCATTCTGATCTTCAACTTGTCTCTTCTAAAAAATTGAGAGTAGTTGTATATGATCAGACCAGGTTCATCGGACTTCTCCTGTAGTTCTTGAACCAAGTTTGATTCTGCTGTTGCCTCTTGTTGATCTGTGCAGGGAATAGGTTGAACCATCCTTATCTCCGTTGGTTCCTCCTATTGGATAACAATGGGAGTTTCCTGAGCTCTACTTTGCTTCTTCTGACTAACTTCCTCAGCAGTGGATACACTCTTCTTTCGACTAATCTTCTTAGTCTTCTCTTCTGCTTCAGTCAATCTCAGAGTTTTCTGAACTTGAGACTTTTCCTTCTCAGACTTCGATTTTCTCTTCTTCTCAGTCTCTTTAACCTGTTTGGGTGAGTCTTCTTATAGAATCGAGACTAGAGACCTTGTCGCTTTAGGTCCGCGAGATCCAGGAACTTCTGCCTCACTTTGTTCTCTGGTTCTCCTCTCTTCCTGTTGTCGTATAGTGCGAATCCTTGGTGATCTCCTCGCCTTTTTGGAAATCTCACCCAAAAGACTCTCCTTTTCTTTTCTGCGCACCTTCATTAGTCCTCCAGGCTTGGCTCACATCTCTTTGAGGACTCGCCTGTTTGATCAACAGTCTTCCCGATAATTTTCTTCTTTCTTCGATCGGCAATCTTACACTCATTTGAGATTTATAACTTGTGGCGGGAGTCTTTTTCAATAACCGCTCCCCCTCAGTCCTAGCTTTCATTGTCGATTCTGCTTCTTCTTTCACTACCACCTTCAAGCCTATTCTTCTTACCGTATCAGAGTTAATAGTACTCTTAACAGATACCATCCTTCTGACTCCTCTATGAAGAAGGACTCCGGATTCTTTAAAAATCCTTGTGAGCAACATGCCGTAAGGATAGCTGTTGGTATCCTTCATTCCCTTAACCATATAATGAAAAATTAGATATGGTAAATCTATGGGACGACGATTTAGCAGATAGAACAAACATTGCTCATCCAGGGTGCTTACTAAATGCCTTGACCCGGCTCTTGGTAAAATGCAATTAAACAGTATTGCATGAAGAACCCTAGCCTTGGGGACCAGACTCGAGGTCTTCCTCTCCCATGGGTCATTCACTCCATATAGTTGTTTTCTCACATCTTCTTCCTTCATATTAACCTGGGACATCCATCTGGCTTTGGTTGTCAGTATTTCCCCAACCGATGGACATTCAGTTACCTTCTCCACTACCTCCTTTGTAACAATAATGGATATTCCATCTACTATTGAAACAATCGTTTCATCGACCAGTTCCGCATGCTTCCAAAAGTCATACACCTCATCAGTATACACTGGTTCTCGTATCTGGAAGAATTTTCTCCATCCGGCTTCTACAATTTCTGGTTCGACATCCATGTTGTCGCTCCTCAGAGATTCAAAGTTCACATGTCTTCCATACATCATTGCTGACTCCATTTTCTCTAAATCGAAACTATCTCTGGTAGGTTGTTCTTCAAAGGTAAAGGTGAATGCAAGAGATTTTTAGTGAGATGAAACATCTGTATTGGAGAGTAATCGTAATGATTTTAGTTTTAGACTACTCGTAAGGGTCTTATCCAGTGTGTTCTAGAATCATTGGGATCCTCAAGACTATAAAATTTTCGCTCCACAATTTCCTTGTGAGAGAAGTTACCAGCTGTAAACCACTGTTTCTGACGTCGTTAACTTTGACGATCTCTTAGCTTGACTGGTTATTTAACATAACCATGTTAAGGTTCCGTCTGATTTCCTTGAACCGTTCTTCACTCAATGGCTTAGTGAAGATATCTGCTGTAACATCCCACCCCCTCCTGGAAGGGTAAAATAGTAAAGTTGGCATATGATGAGATTAATTAGGAATAATTATTACTGTTCATGCATAATAGGATTGATACACAGTATCAATTGTGTATACGGAATTACGGTAAATGCATTCATGACATTCCCGGTAATTGGGCCTAACGGCATTTTATTGTGATTAACGTGGTTATGGGATTTGAAAAAATTATTCTGAGTACGCTGTTAAGCGTTTTCGATTTTAAGGATTTTCAGAATTTTTCTGGAATTTTTGGAGAAAATTCCGGATCGGCAAAATCGCCGAATCAGCCTAAACTTGTTTTGGAGTAGAAAAGGTGATTTTGTGATTGAAAAATTATTTGGAGTGCCTTTGTTACTGTTTTATAATTTTAGGAATTTCATTAATTCTCGAAAAATAATTGGAAATTCTCGAACCGGATAAATCACCAATTGGCGAACCGATTAGTTTCTCAGTAGCAAAATCGCTACCCACTGATGCTGTAATATTGGGTATTTTATTTTGGGACTGAAAGTAGGGTCATTGGAGTTAAATGGAGTAAAAAATTTTGGACGGATTAAACAAATAATATTTTGACTTTTCTTATAAATGTGGACCAATGAGAAATTGCCACTAAAAGTTCCATGGACCAATGAGAAATTGCCACTAAAAGTTCCATGTAAAGCTTCCTCTCCATTTCCTCGGTTTTGGCTTGTTTAAAGAAAGGAAAGATGCATTTTGTATCTTTGGTTTTAAACTCATCCGAAACACACTCTTCATTTCAACCATTGAAAATTTTGCCTTTCTCTCAACTTTCTCCCCAACTGTAAGCTACCATCTCTTGATCTCATCAAAGTTAGATGATGAGTTTTGTGTATACTTGAGAATGGAAGGAGATTGATCCTTGGTGAAGAAGTTGGAAAGTGGTTGTTGAGGTTTGAAGGAGGTTTTAAGTTGGTAAGTATTTACTTAAGTTTGATCTTTAAATGATGTTGCATATGGAATTAAATGCCATGATAGTATGGGGTAGTTAATAAAAGGATTTAAAGCATGTATTAGGTTCATTAAAGTGATGATTATTGTGATTTGAAGAAAGGGGTATGAGGCTAGGTGAAGATGCATTAAAATTTATGATATGGTTTGATTTTGTATTGAACGGGGATAATTATTTGAGTCTTTGAATTGAGGAATTTAATGTTGTAAATTTTTCAGTATTAACCCTAACATATGTATGATTGTAGTGATATTTAATTTGTATTTATTTTGATGTCTAGTGATGTGAAAAAGGCATTGGAAGTGATTGAACTAAGGTTAACATTAAATCTGGAAAGTTAGAGTTGAGATTGATGTTACTGTTTTATTCATAACTTATTGTGTAGAAATGTAAATGAGGTAAGGTTAGTGGCCACTGAAACTTTGGGATGTTGGCTTCAATTTAGTGTGAAATAGGTGTTGTTTAATTTCAATGATAGAAGGGTGAATTTTTGAATGGGAAAGTTCCTGTTCCATTGCCTATGAACAGTAACCGCAACCATGACATCTGAGTTTTGTTGATTTTTATGAATTAATTGAAATGGAATTAGGGAGAATGGTCTTCATGGAAGTTGTAGCATATTTGATTATATTTCCATTGCTACTGATCTTGCTATTTTTAGAATTATATATTGGGATATATGAATTGATTACTAATGACTGGTTTTGAGCAGTTTGGATGAAACCTAGCTTAAGTGTGATTTTGTGAGTTTACTGATTAGAGGCAATTTTAACATTTTAAGTGGACTGAACTGGTGTGAGTGAGCTTCTGAAAAGTTGTAGAGGAAGAGATTACCTTGAAATTGATATTTGGTATGTAATTTTAGAAGTCAGAATTGGGAGATATGATTTTCAAAACTGATCCTACATTAGGTTATGAATGGCTGATGATAACAGAAACTTCCATAACAGTTTTTAAATTGTTAGAGATCGAATTGGATGTTGAGTGCTTCATGAAAATTGAAGTGTGAGATGTTATCTTTTCAGGGATATAAAGTTCTGAATTTATTGACTTGTATACTGGAAGTTATGCCTCTTGTAAGGTTACTGCCCAAATTGAAGGATTTCAGGGACAGTGACATTGAATGAATTAATTGACTAGTTTAGAAATAGAACTTGATTTTGGGTTGTTCATGAAAGTTGTATAGGACATTGTGAACTTATTAAGCATATTTTTGTGGTAATTTATTACTAAGGAATCAGTGAGTTATGAAATTGTAAATGTACTGCCCTGTGTTGAGGGAAATTGTGAAGGCAGAAGGTTTGATGGCTTATTTGACACCCTTAGGGTTGAAATTGATTTTTATGGTCTTCTTGAGAATTGTAGAGCTTTTCATAAGCTTTCCAATGAGGTATAGTGGGTATTTTTCTGATTTGTGTGTTAAAAGTTAGAGTAATTGGAAATTGGGATTTTAATTTGGAAAGAAGGAGGGCGGCGCGAAGGGCCCTCGCGAGGCGACATGTCGCCTCGCGGAGGCGAGACAGGCTCGCCGTCTTCATGAGGCGACGTTATGCCTCATGGCGAGATTTAAAGAGGCTGGTCGCGAGGCGCGCCTCGCCTCATGACCTGATAGGTGAAATCGCCTCGCGAGGGCGTCTCGCCCATGCAAAGCGTATGGAGATATATATATATATATATATTATTGTTTTGATTATTATTTGGCATTATTGATCGAATTGTTCTTTTGTCAATTTCTTTCCCGTCCGACGTCCGATTGACCTGATTCCAGAGGCATCGGATTCGTTGAATATTTAATTTCATATTATGAGAAAACGGAATTTTAGGCGGAATTTGGCGTAGCCCTATCGATTTTAACTTGTAAACCTTGCTTTATTTAATTGAGGACCTATTGAGGTCCGAATTATGCCCGTCGGTGCCTATGGATTTCTAATTTTGATAGAATTTTATTATGGGAAAATATTGAATTAGGACCGAATTCATGAACATGCATATCTCATCAACATGAGCACAAATTTCATATTTAGTGACTCGTACTTTTTCGATTCATATAGAGGTCCAATTGGGCGTCGATTGACCGACGTCACGAGGTTTTCCGGCATTAGCTCGGAAGTAATAGGTGAGTAACCTAGTTGGTTTCTCAAATTTCTTGTTGTTTACATGCTCAGCGTGAATTACGTGCAAAGGGAAATTGTATGATTTCGGCATGTATAAAGTGGATGATTGTATTGTATGATTTTCTTGTCTTGAATGATCTTGATATTGATAGATCGGGCTTTATAGCCACCATCTTGAACTCTTGCTATCTTGGGCTTTATAGCCATATCGTGGATTCTTGATACCTTTGGGCTTTATAGCCAAATCGCATATATTACTAAATCTTGCATGCGTGCATAATTGCATGATCGGATAATGGGCGTGCCCCAAGTTGCTATTATTATCGATAAGAGCTTGAGCTCCCATCTTTATCTTGGACCGCCACGAGCCCGAGGGGAAAATCACGACGCGTCCCATCGAACAACTCGATGAGCACTTGGGCACAATCTTGAATAATCGGAAAGAGTCACATATGCATTGCATTCGCATAAATGACCTGTTTGTGATAAGTACTACTTTCGTGATGGTATGTATTCTTGTTAATGGTTTCTTTATTCTTGGATATGGTTAATGATTGCTTATTGGTAATTGATGATTACTGTACTGTACTGTACGCCATGGGCGTAATGCATGATTTGAGTAAACCATCGATGATGGTTTCTCACTGAGTTCGCAAAACTCACCCAAAATTTGCATCTATTTTTCAGGTCCTAAAGAATACCCCGGTTGACACGGGAGTATGTCTACTGTAGATGAGTAAAGGTTAGAGATCGGGATCAGTTCGTGTCTGCATGAGTGTCTTAGTAAACTGTATTCCGCAATCACGGTATAACAAGGCATTGTATTTTTACTGAGCCCTAGTAGTATTAATATTTTACTGCATTGACTGATTGTAATTATTACTGGATGACTGTAATAACTAAAACTGGTTTTTATTGAACACGGATTTTAATTACTTACTGTGTTTGCCGTGTGAACGTGGAGTTAATGACTACAAAAGAAAAGAAAAAAAAATGTATACTGAATTTTAAATCGACTGATGTAGTATGCCACTCTAGTGGGACACGGACTCGGATATCACCCACGATATCGGGTTCGGGTCTTACGGGAGTGGGGTGTTACATTTAGGTGGTATCAGAGCCCAGTAGTACGTAATGTATCTGGGCACAGTTTGAAATATAGGTTGCATGCATTTGAGTCGCGCCGTTGCAGACCGTGGTAACTGATCCCTAGTCAGAGTCGCTCAAGGATAAATCCTACGGGTGCATAAGTGTCAAGTGACTAAGTGAGAGAAGAGTGAGACTGGATTAGAGTGAAAATCCTAAAGGGATAATCAATTAGGAAAGGATAAAGGAAAATGGATAAGAAGATTGAAATTGTCTTGGGTTAGAAACCCTTATAAGTGATAAATGAATAGTATGTTGGCCTAGGCGATTAAGAATTTCGAATTAAATTGACAATATTATGGTGACGAGAAAATGCAAATGTTGAGAACTTGGAGAGGTCCATTAGAGATATGGGAAGCTTATTGGTTATAGTAGATCTAAGCGAAATTAAAAGCCCGGATAGTTAGGTAATTACGATTACATTGTATATGACATGAAAGGGGAAATATTGGAATTGAGTAAAATGTAGATGGTCGATCGGGCATATTTTGATTCATCGTATTCAAGTTAGAGATTAGTAGAGATAATAGCGAAATGGAAAGAAGCTCGATAAAATCAGAACGGTTTATTGAGAACGAAAGAATCGAAAAGGAAAGATGTTCAAATGCCTATTTGAGTGAGATAAAAGTGTCTGAGATAGTGAAATGAATTGGAAATGGTTATGAACTAGACCGCATAAGTTTGAGACTGAAATTGTTAGGTGATTATTGTGCTTGAGGTTGGAAATTAGTATGATAAAATCGTAAAGGAAAAAGATGACAGATGATTTCTCTTGATGGTGTATCGGAAATCTGAATTAGGTGTATATGGACACGAAAATGGTAAATGGATAGGTATATAGATAGGGATAAAATGGAGTAGTATCAACGACTTTGTTTGATATTGGGGACCGTGAACACCCGATCATAGGCGCTTGAGGAAATAGAAGATAAGTAGGAGAAGCAGAAGAAAAAATAATAATAATAATAAAGATCATAAGATGATAAGCCAAATTGATATGACCTTATAAGGTCAAGTTGCACGTAACGGATAGGGGAATGAGACATACAGTTTAATGATATGGTGAGAATGAAATAAAGATCTTGAAAAGAATGAAACCACAATAGTGGTGTATGAAAAGAGTTATTGTATTTAAATCGATTTACTGTTAGGGATATCTATTGGACAGTAATGTTGATTGTGACTAATGAAATGTATGTGACAGATATATGGAAATCATAGAGGAAATGAGCGGTAAATGTTTAGAGTGATTATAAGTGTGAAGTTCTTAAGAGGTTAAAGTAAGACAAAGGTGGACTGAGTGTACCTGTATGAGAGGAACCAAAAGTGATTACGGTATAGATTCTTGAATAAGTGGTAAAGAAAGTGTTTAAGTGATCGCCACAAGGAACCTTCGCGAAAGGAATGTTACGATCATTAAATGATGACATAAGAGTGTCTTGATTGAGATTGTACGTATAGTGAAGAAGGATTGAAACACAAGTAGGAATAATCATTGGTTGATGAGACTTTTGTGGGCAAAATTAAAAGTGAAATTGGGTCCTAGCTCATACTGCTGAGATTATCTGCCTTGTATGTACAGAAATGTAAAGAATTCCATATGAGTGAGATTTTAATTTGAGGTGATTCTATTGCAATGTGAAGTGAATCGATCTCCAGTTATGATGTAAAAGCTGTTGAGGAATCTAGATTTGAAGCATAAAATAAAAGAGTCCCGAACCGAGAAGAGAGATACTAAAATAAAATGGAAAATTTTGGAGGTTTAAATATAGATGACAAGGTATTAACATATGTTGATAGGAATGATATGAAAACAAATGAGAAGAGAAATGAAAAGAGTAACGAATGGAGACAAGAGGGTCAAAAGGAAACCGACAATGAGGTGATGTAGTGACACCTTCATAAAGAAATTGTAGATACACTCATTGTAAACTCAATGAAAATGGGTAAAAGATGTACAGTAAAGTCAATAAGACCCTAGTAGGGATTTATCTGAAGGAAGCAAATGGTAGTAGTTGTGATTAGAGATAGAATGTGTTTGGAATTGTGGAGCGGTGAAAAGTAAAAGAACGATAGGACTAATTGAGGAATCGACATCGATGATATACATACATTGGAAAGAGTGGGCGTGAGTATTGAATCTGTGACAATATGTTGAGCAGTATGAAATAAATTGAATATTGTGATAAATGGTATTAGTGCCATTCTCATGATTGAAAGCCTTGAAGACCGTAAATTCCATAAGCATACATCGTGTTAATTTGAGGAAAGAGGCGGGTATAAATCGACAATCTTTCGAATGAATGGATCAATTACGAGATATTGGGATTTTCAATGATTGTCAAGCGATTATGGATAATAGTGAGGTGTTCGAAAAAAAGAAGTTGTAAAAATAGTGATAAGAAAGGTTAAGAGTGCAGAAAGTAAAGGGGGAATTTTTTTATGATGAGTTTGAATATACCAATGGAATTGGAAAACTATAGTGAACAAAAGTTGAAGAAGAAGTAAGTGTACCCGATAAAAAGGTATTAGAACAAGAATGTGAACAGTCAAAGTTAGACATTCTAGTAAGCATATTTGAAAAGTGAAATTGAGTAATTGTAGGTAAAGAATGAAGTGATTCTTGGCTCAAGTGTTTATAGGTTGAATGTCCAATAGGAAAAAGGTTTGATTATGATCGTGTTATAGAGTTCTGATTGACTGTAAGAATATACGGCTACACTTCTTGCGATTACCTCTTGGAGTCAAAGATCATGATGGATTTGAGACTATAATAAGTGAGACAAAGGAAAGTGACTTAGGAAGACTGCATGGTTAGCTAAAGTGAAATCGGATCGGACAAATGAGACGAGTAAATCAGATATCCGGATAAAGTGTGTGAACATTATAGAAAAGTGATTTGTCTTACGAGAATCGATTTTAAATATAAAGTGAATGGCGTATAATAAATGATGCATTAGGTACATTATTCTTGATAGTGAATTGGAATTAATGTCACACAGATTGGTACCAAAGGAATGTAAATCGTCCCTGACGTGATTAAGGGAGGTACCAAAGAAATGGAAACGTACTCAATGGAACAGAAATTGGACTATATGGCATTAGGGAAAAAGTATTGGAAGGATGAAATGTGATCAATGAATAGATTCGAAAATACTGAACTAAGTTATATATATCGGAACCAAAGGAGGTGACTATTCTAGAAATGGCAAGTGAGATAGCTAAGAAATGAGATCGCCAACTAATAGTATTGTCAAATCCGTTTACTGTCCTAAGTGATAAAGAGTTAGCCAAATTAGTAACTGAGTTACGGACTGAGAGTGATTACTGCGATCACTCCAAAAGTGAATCATTAAGTGGAAAAGTGTATGAGATATGTAAAATCATATGATTACTGTCATAGGGAATCGTTGACTGAGAATTTCGAGGACGAAATTCTTATAAGGAGGGGAGAATTGTAACATCCCACCCCCTCCTGGAAGGATAAAATAGTAAAGTTGGCATATGATGAGATTAATTAGGAATAATTATTACTGTTCATGCATAATAGGATTGATACACAGTATCAATTGTGTATACGGAATTACGGTAAATGCATTCATGACATTCCCGGTAATTGGGCCTAACGGCATTTTATTGTGATTAACGTGGTTATGGGATTTGAAAAAATTATTCGAGTCTTGTTGTTAGCGTTTTCGATTTAAAGGATTTTCAGAATTTTTCGGAATTTTTCGAGAAAATTTCGGATCGGCAAAATCGCCATGGCAGCCTAAACTTGTTTTGGAGTAGAAAAGGTGATTTTGTGATTGAAAAATTATTTGGAGTGCATTTGTTACTGTTTTATAATTTTAGAAATTTCATTAATTCTCGAAAAAATAATTCGGAAAATTCTCGGACGGATAAATCACCAATTGGTGAACAATTGTTTCTCGATAGCAAAATCGCTACCCACTGGTACTGTAATATTGGGTATTTTATTTTGGGACTGAAAGTAGGGTCATTGGAGTTAAATGGAGTAAAAAAATTTTGGACTGGATTAAACAAATAATATTTTGACTTTTCTTATAAATGTGGACCAATGAGAAATTGCCACTAAAAAGTTCCATGGACCAATGAGAAATTGCCACTAAAAAGTTCCATGTAAAGCTTCCTCTCCATTTCCTCGGTTTTGGCTTGTTTAAAGAAAGGAAAGATGCATTTTGTATCTTTGGTTTTAAACTCATCCGAAACACACTCTTCATTTCAACCATTGAAAATTTTGCCTTTCTCTCAACTTTCTCCCCAACTGTATGCTACCATCTCTTGATCTCATCAAAGTTAGATGATGAGTTTTGTGTATACTTGAGAATGGAAGGAGATTGATCCTTGGTGAAGAAGTTGGAAAGTGGTTGTTGAGGTTTGAAGGAGGTTTTAAGTTGGTAAGTATTTACTTAAGTTTGATCTTTAAATGATGTTGCATATGGAATTAAATGCCATGATAGTATGGGGTAGTTAATAAAAGGATTTAAAGCATGTATTAGGTTCATTAAAGTGATGATTATTGTGATTTGAAGAAAGGGGTATGAGGCTAGGTGAAGATGCATTAAAATTTATGATATGGTTTGATTTTGTATTGAATGGGGATAATTATTTGAGTCTTTGAATTGAGGAATTTAATGTTGTAAATTTTTCAGTATTAACCTAACATATGTATGATTGTAGTGATATTTAATTTGTATTTATTTTGATGTCTAGTGATGTGAAAAAGGCATTGGAAGTGATTGAACTAAGGTTAACATTAAATCTGGAAAGTTAGAGTTGAGATTGATGTTACTGTTTTATTCATAACTTATTGTGTAGAAATGTAAATGAGGTAAGGTTAGTGTCCACTGAAACTTTGGGATGTTGGCTTCAATTTAGTGTGAAATAGGTGTTGTTTAATTTCAATGATAGAAGGGTGAATGTTTGAATGGGAAAGTTCCTGTTCCATTGCCTATGAACAGTAACCGCAACCATGACATCTGAGTTTTGTTGATTTTTATGAATTAATTGAAATGGAATTAGGGAGAATGGTCTTCATTAAAGTTGTAGCATATTTGATTATCTTTCCATTTCTACTGATCTTGCTATTTTTGGAATTATATATTGGGAGATATGAATTGATTACTAATGACTGGTTTTGAGCAGTTTGGATGAAACCTAGCTTAAGTGTGATTTTGTGAGTTTACTGATTAGAGGCAATTTTAACATTTTAAGTGGACTGAACTGGTGTGAGTGAGCTTCTGAAAAGTTGTAGAGGAAGAGATTACCTTGAAATTGATATTTGGTATGTAATTTTCAGAAGTCAGAATTGGGAGATATGATTTTTCAAAAACTGATCCTACATTAGGTTATGAATGGCTGATGATAACAGAAACTTCCATAACAGTTTTTAAATTGTTAGAGATCGAATTGGATGTTGAGTGCTTCATGAAAATTGAAGTGTGAGATGTTATCTTTTCAGGGATATAAAGTTCTGAATTTATTGACTTGTATACTGGAAGTTATGCCTCTTGTAAGGTTACTGCCCAAATTGAAGGATTTCAGGGACAGTGACATTGAATGAATTAATTGACTAGTTTAGAAATAGAATTTGATTTTGGGTTGTCCATGAGAGTTGTAGAGGACATTGTGAACTTATTAAGCATATTTTTGTGGTAATTTATTACTAAGGAATCAGTGAGTTATGAAATTGTAAATGTACTGCCCTGTGTTGAGGGAAATTGTGAAGGCAGAAGGTTTGATGGCTTATTTGACACCCTTAGGGTTGGAATTGATTTTTATGGTCTTCTTGAGAATTGTAGAGCTTTTCATAAGCTTTCCAATGAGGTATAGTGGGTATTTTTCTGATTTGTGTGTTAAAAGTTAGAGTAATTGGAAATTGGGATTTTAATTTGGAAAGAAGGAGGGCAGGGCAGAAGGGCCCCTCGCGAGGGCGACATGTCGCCTCGCGGAGGCGAGACAGGCTCGCCGTCTTGCGAGGGCGACGTTGCGCCTCGCGAGGGCTACGCCTCGCCCTCGCGACGCAGTAAGGTGAAATCGCCTCGCGAGGGCGGCGTCTCGCCCCCGCGAGGCAGGCGTATGGAGATATATATATATATTATTGTTTTGATTATTATTTGGCATTATTGATCCAATTGTTCTTTTGTCAATTTCTTTCCCGTCCGACGTCCGATTGACCTGATTCCAGAGGCATCGGATTCGTTGAATATTTAATTTCATATTATGAGAAAACGGAATTTTAGGCGGAATTTGACGTAGCCCCTATCGATTTTAACTTGTAAACCTTGTTTTATTTAATTGAGGACCTATTGAGGTCCGAATTGCGCCGTCGATGCCTATGGATTTCTAATTTTGATAGAATTTTATTATGAGAAAATATTGAATTAGGACCGGAATTCATGAACATGCATATCTCATCAACATGAGCACAAATTTCATATTTAGTGACTCGTACTTTTACGATTCATATAGAGGTCCAATTGGGCGTCGATTGACCGACGTCACGAGAGGTTTTCGGCATTAGCTCGAAGTAATAGGTGAGTAACCTAGTTGGTTTCTCAAATTTCGGTTGTTTACATGCTCAGCGTGAATTACGTGCAAAGGGAATTGTATGATTTACGGTATGTATAAAAGTGGATGATTGTATTGTATGATTTTACTTGCATTGAATGATACCGATATTGATAGATCGGGCTTTATAGCCACCATCTTGAACATTTATATCTTGGGCTTTATAGCCATATCGTGGATTCTTGATACACTGGGCTTTATAGCCAAATCGTGCATATTTACTAAATCTTGCATCGCATGCATAATTGCATGATCGGATAATGGACGTGCCCAAGTTGCTATTATTACGATAAGAGCTTGAGCTCCCATCTTGTCTTGACCGCCCACGAGCCCGAGGGAGAAATCACACGCGTCCCCCATCAACACCGATGAGCACTTGGGCAATCTTGAATAATGGAAAGAGTCACATATGCATTGCATTCGCATAAATGACCTGTTTTGTGATAAGTACTACTTTCGTGATGGTATGTATTCTTTTAATGGTTTCTTTATTCTCGGATATGGTTAATGATTGCTTATTGGTAATTGATGATTCTTGTCTTTGTCTTTATGCCACGGGCGTAATGCATGATTTGAGTAAACCATCGATGATGGTTTCTCACTGAGTTCGCAAAACTCACCCAAAATTTGCATCTATTTTTCAGGTCCTGAAGAATACCCCGGTTGACACGGGAGTATGTCTACTGTAGATGAGTAAAGGTTAGAGATCGGGATCAGTTCGTGTCTGCATGAGTGTCTTAGTAAACTGTATTCCGCAATCACGGTATAACAAGGCATTGTATTTTTACTGAGCCCTAGTAGTATTAATATTTTACTGCATTGACTGATTGTAATTATTACTGGATGACTGTAATAACTGAAACTGGTTTTTATTGAACACGGATTTTAATTACTTACTGTGTTTGCCGTGTGAACGTGGAGTTAATGACTACAAAAGAAAAGAAAAAAAATGTATACTGAATTTTAAATCGACTGATGTAGTATGCCACTCTCGTGGGACACGGACTCGGATATCACCCACGATATCGGGTTCGGGTCTTACGGGAGTGGGGTGTTACATCTGCCCATTGATACTCTGTTTCAACGAACTGTAGTGTCACCACCTTCCTTTGAACGTAGTCTATTAAGAAGTGATGTCTGACTTCAATATGCTTCACTCTTGAATGTTGTATTGGATTCTTCGATAGATTGATTGCACTGGTGTTGTCGCAATAGATTGGGATCTCCTCTTCCTGAACTGAATAATCTTCCAGTTGATATTTGATCCACAATGTTTGTAAACAACAGTTTGCGGCAGACATGTACTCGGCTTCGGCAGTTGATAAAGCGATTGAGCTTTGTCTCTTGCTTGACCAGGAAACTAGGTTTGTGTCAAGAAAGTGACATCCTCCACTAGTGCTCTTCCTTTCAATTCTATCTCCGGCATAGTCCACATCGCAATATCCGATTAACCTAAAATCTTTACCTTTCTCAAACATTAAGCAAAGATCAGTAGTACCTGCGAGATATCTCATAATCCTTTTAACAAAAATAAAATGAGACTCTCTAGGATCGGCCTGAAACCTTGCACACAAGCATACACTGAACATAATATCAGGTCTACTTGCATGAGATACAATAAAGAACCGATCATCCCTCTATCTGAGGTTTGATCCACCTTCTTACCAAGTTCATCTTTCGACAAAAGGTTCGAAGGATGCATCGGAGTTGCCATTGGCTTCACATTATTCATATCAAATTTACACAACAATTCTTTCACATACTTTTGTTGATGGATAAAAATTTTCTCTTCGGTTTGCTTAACTTGCAACCCAAGAAAGAACTTTAACTCACCCATCATACTCATTTCAAATTCATTTTTCATCAGACTCTCAAAATTCATACATAGCTTCTTTGAAGTAGCACCAAAAATAATGTCATCAACGTAGATTTGCACTAAGATAAAGTCATTCTCATAATTCTTTCTGAAAAACGTCTTATCTACTTGACCTCTAGTAAACCCATTCTATAAGAGACAATTACTTAGACGATCATACCAAGCTCTAGGAGCTTGCTTCAAGCCGTATAAAGCTTTATGAAGTCTATAGACATGTTCTGGATTCTTAAAATCTTCAAAGACAGGGGTTTGTTACACATACACCTCTTCGTCTATAAAACCATTCAGAAAAGCGCTTTTCACGCCCATCTGAAAAAGCTTTATATCATGACAAACAACATATGCCAGCAAAATCCTTATAGCTTCAAGTCTTGATACTGAAACATATGTCTCATTGTAGTCTATTCCTTCTTGCTGATTATAGCCTTGTGCTACTAATCTAGCTTTATTCCAACTCACTCTACCCGATTCATCTAACTTATTCTTAAAAACCCATCTGGTTCCTATAATGGATTTCTTCGAAGGTTTTGGAACTAAGGAACAAACTTTATTCCTAGTGAACTGATTCAGCTCCTCTTGCATGGATAAAATCCAAGCTTCGTCTTGACGAGCTTCCTCAATCTTCTTAGGCTCAATTTCAGAGATGAAAGCCACATTAGCTTCTCTTCTGAATTTGGACCTTGTCCTTACTCCTTCTGAGGTCTCTCCGATAATTAGCTCTTCTGGATGAGAACTCCTATATTTCCAATCTCTCTTTAATCCTATAGTTTCTGGAATATCCTCAACCTTATCTACTTGAGTTCCTGATGATGGAGTTTTTATTGTATCATCTAAGTTCTTTGAAGGACCTTCACTCTCCATGTCATCCTCCTTATGGGGTTGGGAACGATCATCAAACTTGACATGGATGGTTTCCTCAACTGTCTTTGAGATAGGGTTATATACCCGAAATGCCTTAGATAAAGATGAGTAGCCTAGAAAGATTCCTGAATAGGTCTTTGAATCGAACTTATCCAACAATTCCTTTGTATTCAGAATAGAGCACTTGCAACCGAATGGATGAAAGTAAGATATGTTTGGTCTCCTTCCATTCCATAACTCATAAGAAGTTTTCTTCAACAATGGTCGCAACAGTATTCCGTTCTGAATATAACATGCTGTATTCACAGCTTCTGCCCAGAAATACTTAGGAAGATTCATCTAACATAGAATAGTCCTTGTCATCTCTTGAATCGTCCTGTTCTTTCTTTCAACAACTCCATTATGTTGTGGAGTCCTTGGAGCAGAGAAATTGTGGAAAATTCCATTCTCCTCACAGAATAATCTAAACTTCTCATTCTCGAATTCTCCACCATGATCACTCATGATACTGGCTATAGGTACTCCTTTTTCTATCTGTAACTTTCTGGAAAGGGTCATAAAACACTTAAAAAATTCATCTTTGTGTGACAAAAACAATATCCAACAAAATCTAGTAAAGTCATCAACAATAATAAGTCCATATTTCTTTCCGCTAAGACTTATTGTCCTAGTTGGACCAAATAAATCCATATGTAACAACTCTAAAGGTCTAGAAGATGTTACAAATTTTTTAGAAGAAAACGATGTTTTAACTTGTTTTCCTTTCAAACAACTTTCACAGAAAAATTCTTTTTCAAAACTCATTTTTGGTAGACCTCTTACCAAATCAAAATTTGCCAACTTTGAAATGTGTTTAAAAGAGACATGACCTAGCTTTTTATGCCAGATTAGTCTTTCTTCTTCAGAAGATAGAAAACATGAAACATTTTGATTTCGAAAATCTTCTAAGTCAATTTTATAAAGATTATTTCTTCTTTTGGCAGTAAAGAATATAGACCTATCTTTGTTTCTTACTTCACAAAGATTTTGATTGAGCGTGACTATGAAACCAGAGTCACACAATTGACTTACACTAATTAAATTGTGCTTCAGACCATCAAAAAGTAGTACATTATCTATGCATGCAAATGAATCTTTACCTATCTTACCGATTCCAATTATCTTGCCCTACTGGTTGTCTCCGAAAATCACTGATCCTCTCTTCTTATACTGAAGATCTAGGAACATAGACCTTCTTCCTGTCATATGTCACGAGCAACCACTGTCTAAATACCAACGATGCTTGTCGCATCTTCCAAGGAAGGATATCTGCAGGAGAAACTATTTTATTCTTTGGTACCCATACTTTCTTGGGTCCTTTCTGGTTAGTAACATGCATATACTGAGTTCTTTGATGCCTTTTACTAATATGTTGATGAAAACGAGTTTGGTAATGCCTTTTATTTTAAGAAGATGGTTTTATATGATTATGAGACTTATTACCCATAAACCCTAATCTACTTTTATCACTCGGGTGTCTACATTTTCCTAGCATCTCATTCATTCTCTTAGTACTTTCAGTGAATGTAGCTAAATCAGATGAGAGACTTTTAATTCTGAGCTTCAACTGATTTATTTCTTCGGATTTATCTACTACCTTCTTTTTCTCCTCAAGTTGTTTCTTTAAACAAATATTTTCTCTCTCTATTTCTTCTATATGCTTAATATTTTCTACATACTTCTTCTTTAACAGTTTTTACTGTTTCAGAATAGCATGAGAATCCTCTAATAATTCTGAATAGGCTTCATGCAAGTTATCGTATTCAGAAGTTACCTCCTTATCACTTTCTTCTTCAGCTACTAGGCAGATATTAACATGTTCAAATGACTCAGAATTTGTGTCTGAATCTGATGAATCTAGATCTTCCCACGTTGCTATCATGCTTTTCTTACCTTCTCTACTCTTCTTTGGTTTCTTCTTCAGAGTAGGACATTCGGACTTGTAGTGTCCGGGTTGATTACACTCGTAGCATATGATAGATGTCTTTTCTGGTTTGCCATCATCTTTGCTATTCTTCTTGAAGAATTGACTTCCTTTAGACTTCTTCTTCCACATCCGTCTTATCTTCCGGGAAATGAACGATAATTCATCATCTTCTTCACTTGACTCTTGTTCTGATTCGCTTGAGTCATTAATCTTCGATTCTTCTATCTTTAATGCAATTGATGACTTTCTCCTTCTTTGAGTCTTGTGGTTCTTCTATCCGGCCTTCAGTGATATTGACTTTTCTCGTTTGGGCTTGTCTTCAGCATCGAGCTCTACTTCATGAATCTTCAGTGATCCAAGCAACTCGTCAAGCTTTAGCACGCTCAAATCTTTCGCTTCCTGCACCGCTGTAACCTTTAGTCTCCACCTCTTTGGAAGACTTCTTAAGATCTTTCTTACGTGATCCTGGTTATTGTACGTTCTTCTAAGGGCTTTCAATCCATTGACAATTGTCTGGAATCTTCCAAGCATTCGATCAATAGATTCTTCTTCCTTCATCTTGAAAAGCTCGTACTGGTGCACAAGAATGCTTATCTTGGATTCTTTGACTTGAGTTGTGCCTTCATGAGCGATTGATAGTGTGTCCCACATCTCCTTCGCAGTGTCGCATCCGTGAACTTTGTCACATTCACTCCTGCTTAGGGCACACGTCAAGAAGAACTTCGCTTTAGAGTTGAGTTAAATTCTCGCCTTTTGATCAGTCGTCCATCTGATCCGTGGAATAAGATTTCCATCTTCTTCTACTGGTGTATATGGTCCATTCTCTATCACATCCCAAAGATCAACATGAGTAGATCCTATGAACAACCGCATTCTATCTTTCTAGTAATGATAGTCTTCTCCGTTGAATGCTGGAGGTCTCGTGACTGAGGCACCTTCTGCAATGTATATGTGTGATTCTGCCATTATCTTTAATCCACACTTTGCTACAGTGATTCTTGGATACCAAGCTCTGATACCAATTGAAGTAAATCACACGTTAGTACAATGCTTATATAACGATAACGAATACACGAGAAGGGGGGGTTGAATTGTGTATTCCCCTTTTTGAAAACTCTTTCAAAACTGTTTTGTTTAAAAGCAAGTTCTTTTACTGAAACTTCAGTAAGTTTGAATTAATCAAAACTTTGAAACTTGTTTCGAAAATTAAGTAATAACAAAACTTGAACTTTAAGAGAAATAGGGTACAGAGAAGTTGACACAGTGATTTATATTGGTTCACCCCAAACCGTGGGCTACGTCCAGTCCTCAGAGTTCTTTCTGAGATTTCACTATCTCTTCAACGTTTACAAGTATTCTTTACGAGCCTCTTCAAGTCTACACTCAGTATTCTTTCACACTTAGCCTCTGCAGGCTATCTGCACTACTTTCTTACAAAAGTATTTGAAACTTGTTACAGTAAAATTAGCTCTCAGCTAATTTGCACAATTGTCTTACAGACAATCTTTTCGTTCGCGTACGTAAATCAATTTTTGCTTTTGCTTTCACTTTTTCTCTAACTTTCGCTAACTTTGCAATCTTCGACTTCGACTCATATTTATAGCCTTCGTCTGCAACTGCTTCTTGAATCTTGTTTCTTGAATCTTGAAAGAAACGGTTAATTAGTTGAGTTCTGTAACTAACTCGAACTGACTCTTGCGTCTTCTTTTCTCCGTCTGTTTTTCTTCGTCTGTATTTATACGTCTGTGTTTTTACGTCTACGTCTGCGTCTGCGTCTGCGTCTGCGTCTGCGTTTTTGCTTCTGCGTCTGCGTCTGCTTTTCTACTTTTGATTCTGCGCCTATTTTTCTGCGTCTGCGTCTGCGTCTGCTTTTTCTTCTTTTGCTTCTGCGTCTGTATTTCTACTTCTGCGTCTGCGTCTGCTTTTTCTTCTTTTGCGTCTGCGTCTGTATTTTATTCTCCGTCTGTTTGTTTTCTATTTTTCGTCTGTTTTTACTCCTTTTTTGTTATTCATCAAAATCATTTATATGTAAAGTCATGTTGACTCAACAATCTTGATCTCTCTACGATAATGACACCTTCCACATTAGGTATATAATATTATACTCTTTATTTGTGACAATTGTTTATTCAAGACCCTAAAATTTTGAATTTCAATTTTAATTTTATGTCATAAAGATTATATTTTTATATGAGATATCAAAGTAAATATTTTGAATAAATAATTTATATATTTATTTTATTATAATTAATTGATGATGATTGCTATTATTTGAGTGTTTGGATGAGTACTACAATACTGACTTGTAACCCAAGTGGGGTATTAAGGTGGTGGTTTTTAACTGTGTGAAGATAAAAATTTCGGTATTCTTAATATATTTTCTCAAATACTTTTTAATTAAAATCAAACATCATCGTTCTTTTATGTAAAATTAGTTTTATATTAGATCGTTGTTTGTGTAAAATTTGCTTTAAGTTAGTACCTTTTAAAACATCTTTGTTCGTGTAGAACTAACTTTATGTTGGTACCTTTTCAAATAACATCATTGTTTGTTTAAAACTAGCTTCATGTTAGTTTTTTTTTGTTTTCTTAAATCAAATAATCTCCAACAAAATAAGGTCATGTCCGCATACATTTTCCATGTCCACTGTCACGAGAATTTATTATCAAGAACGTCTGCAACCATAGGAGGTCAATAAGTGTTCTTGTAGTTTTTCTAGAGCATCTTGTTAATACAAGCTATTATGTTGGTAGTGGTTAGGCGAAGTTTTATAAACTATAGTACATACGCTGTGGACTTTAGTATTTATTTTGGTATTCTACATTTGTACTGTGTGCTCTACAAATTTCAGTCCTATCATATCAATGTTCTGGATTACATCAAGAATCATTAAAGTGATCAAACTAATTTAAGTGATTTTTTATAAATAATTTCATTTATTCATAAAATGTTAATGTCGATTATTATAAATAACATTTATTAGTTGATAAAATTTTAGAATTTACCTAAAAGTTAACTAATATTCTATGACTAATAAACCTAATAGAGGAAACGTAATATTTTCTTGTCAAATATGTCATATATTCAAGGATATTGGTTGTACTTAGTGAGCTTTGTTTGATTACCTAATAAATTTTGTATGACATTAAACTTATGATAATATATTATTGGATAAGCTCAAAGGAAACTTATAGTATATTTTAAATATTTAATTATTTGAATTTGATGCTTTATTAAGCATGAGGTGGTGGTAGCAATTGATACCGACGTCATATCATAAAGGACGAGTTTTAAGTATCTCGGGTCTGTCATTCAGAGGGATGGTAATATCGATGCTGATATTGTACATCGTATTAGATCAGATCGAACCAAATGGAGAAGTGTTTCAGGGGTTTTATGTGACAAGAAGATTCCTTTAAAACTTAGGAGAAGTTTTATAAAACGGTGATTCATCCAACCATGTTATATGGGATAGAGTGTTGGCCTATCAAACTTAGGTACATATGAAAGTTGTTGGTAGCAGAAATGCGTATACTTAAGTGGATGTATGGTATTTTCAGGAGAGATAAGGTATGAAATCGGGTGGTGAGAGAGAGACTACAGATAGCCAGCTTTGCCGACAAGTTGAGAGAGACTAGGCTTAGGTGGTATGGGCATGTGTGGAGGAGGCCCCCCGACACTTTGGTATAGAGTTATGAGGGAATAACACTTAGTCAATATATGAGGAGGAGAGGGAGGTCGTACAAGAACTGGCAGGAGGTGATCAAGACGGATATGTTAGCGTTGGCCCTTAATGAGGTAGTTGCTCAAAATAGAAAAGTTTGGCATGATCGGATAAGGGTAAAGGATTAACCGTTCTAGTTACCCAAATCAGTACAGTCATTACTAAGAGACGTCGTGTCACATTGCATAGAATGCCCGGTATGTGCAGGGGACAGTAAGGGCTCATGTTGGTAGGGTCTCTGAGGAAGGTCACTTAGTGAGTGACAAAGAGGGATGGACTTTGTAGACTATTAGGTTTTTGCAGATCTGACCTCCTTTAGGTATTCCCCACAATTGGTATTTTTGTTTATTTTATGTTTTTTAATGAATTATTTCTGTAACTTGCATCATTCTTACATTGTCTCATTTACATACGGGTCTATCGAAAATAGCCTCTCAACTATATAGGGGTAAGGCTACGTACTATCGGACTTCCCCAGACCTTGTTTCATTGTAGGATTTCGGACTAGATGATGATGATGATGATGATGATTAAGCATTTATGTATTTTCAACTATTTCTTTTCATTCAAATTTTTTCTATTATCACATTTAATGATTTGAATTTCTCTAAATGATGCGTACAAGTCAATTTCCATTTAGGTTTTTTGAATCTTAACTTAGCATTATTAGAAGAAAAATCTATTGCCATCGTAGATAATGGTGTTGGGAAGACAAACTATAAAGTATGACAAAGATCTAATAGTTTATGTCTTAATTTTATACGAATGACTATTGTTAACAACATTAAAACCACTATTTTATAAACTGAAAGTGCTAAAGAATACCTTAAACTTATGGAAGAACATTTTAAGTTTGCAAACAAGACTCTCAATGGTATACTAATGGCTGAGCTCTTCACCATAAAGTTTCATGGGTCATGGAACATGCACCATCAAATCCTAAAGATGACAAATATTATAGTAAAATTAAAGACCCTGGGCATGACGATTGATAACTCATTCTTAGTGCAATTTATTATAAACTCGTTACCACATGAGTTTGAATATTTTCAAATTAAATACAATACTATAAAGGATAAGTAGAATGTTAATGAGTTGTCCAATATGCTTGTTTAAGAGGAAACAAGGCTAAAGAGTCAAAGAGTTCATTGAATTAATCTTGTAGGTCAAGGAGCTAGCAAGATTCATAAGCCAAATGCCAAGAATATTGAGAAGAAAATACCCATTAATACAGATTTCGTACCGTACCGGCCGGTACCGGTCGAAAAACGATACGAAATGGTAGACGTCAGTACCGGGATTAAATACCGGTCGGTACCGGCATTTACCAGACGGTACCGGACGGAACCTTCAATTCCGACCAATACCGAAAATTTCAAAAATTGCAAGGACTAACTTACAATTTTCAGAAAGTTTTAACCTGAAACTACCCCCAAAGAACTGATTGTTTTGGGTGTATGTTTTTTATTTTGTGTTTCATTTTTCATGGAATTTTGAAATTGATTGCTTCTGTGATTGTGTTGTTGTTGGATGATGGTGGATTTGGGAAAAATCCTAGAGGTTAATTTCGGCTGGGAATGAGCAAAAAAAATGGGAATGTCCGAATGTGTGAATGTTGAAGGCTTGAAGCTGATTTCGGTTGTTAAAGTGAAGGTTTGATTTTTGTCATTTCGGTTGTTGAAGTGAAGTTGAACCAAAATTGAAATTGAAATTGACTTTTGTGACTTTTGGCATTTTTCCTTGTGGAAGTTGAACCGAATGTGTGAAATTGAAGTTGATTGGTGATTGGTCATTGTTGGTCCGATTGAAAATTAAGTTTGGAATGGTGCATTGGTGATTGTGATTTAGTCTTTTAGCAGATTTATGAAATTAATATTGAATTGTTAAATTATTGTGAATGAGATTGAATTTGACTATTTGAGTTTGTGCAATTGAAATTGAGTTTGATAATTAAAATCAAAGGCAACATTTAAATCAAATTGTAAAATTGGCAATTAATTGATCAAATGTGAAATTAATAATTAAATGTTAAATTGTTAAATTGATAATTAAAATTGACAATCATTAATTGACACATATTTAATATTTGTTAAATGGTCATTAATTTTAGTATTTGGGTGTTGAATATTGATAAATAATTAGTTAAGTATAAAATTATAGAATTAGAAATTAATAATAATTTGATTGTAGTTAATAATGATAGTATTTGCTTATTTGAGTATTAGTTTTAGCTAGGTAAACAATTAATTGTTCCTAAAAAGTTAAAAGATGTTTAACTTTAATGGAATGACAATATATATGTGGGGAATTATAAATATTTAAAATTAGTAATGTTATGAAATTGTGATTTGTGAATATGATGTATACTTGTAGATTCCAATTTATACTTATAATGTCGATTAAGAATTATAAAAGCGTCATATATATTTAAGAATGAAATATAAAATGGTGTATATAATATTATGGTGTTTTAGAAATAGAATTATGAATGTTTTGTGTTAATTAGGATCGAAAATTGTTAGATATTGAATGGAATTATGATTGTTTTGTAATTGTTAGGATTGGAAATTATTGGAAATGGAATGAAATGGAAATGGAATTATAATTGTTTTGTAATTGTTAGGATTGGAAATTGTTGGTTATTGTTGGAATGGAAATGTAATTATAAATGTTTTGTGATTGTTGAAATTGAAAATTGTTAGGAATGGAAGGAAGTGGAATTGTGGAAATGGAATTATGATTGTTTTGTTATTGTTAGGATTATAAATTGTTAGAAATGGAAATGAAATTATGATTGTTTTGTAATTGTTAGGATTGAAAATTGTTGGTTATTGTTAGAATGGAAATGTAATTATAAATGTTTTGTGATTGTTGAAATTGGAAATTGTTAGGAATGGAAGGAAATGGAATTATGATTGTTTTGTAATTGTTAGGATTAGAAATTGTTGGAAATGGAATGAAATGGAAATGGAATTATGATTGTTTTGTAATTGTTAGGATTGAAAATTGTTGGTTATTGTTGAAATGGAAATGAAATTATGATTGTTGTGTAATTGTTATAATTGAAAATTGTTGGTTATTGTTGGAATGGAAATAGAATGAAATGGAAATGAAATTATGATTGTTTCGTAATTGTTAGAATTGGAAATTGTTGGTTATTGTTGGAATGGAAATAAAATTATAAATGTTTTGTGGTTGGAAATTGTTAGGATTGCAAATTGTTGGAAATGTAAGGAAGTGGAAATGATATTAAGTATGTTTTGTAATTGTTGAAATTGCAAATTGTTGGAGTATGTTTTGTGTTACTTATTATATATGTTGAATGTTTTGAATTGTTAGCTTTGTGCATATTGTCATTGTGTACTGAAATTATGTGTTATTTATTTTTGTGTACAGATAAATGGAAGGAAGTTCAAATACTCCCGATCAACCTAGTTCAGGAAGATACAGTGATCTAGCTTGGGCTCATGCTAGTGTGGTTCCTGGTCAAAAGAATCATACCATTTTCTTATTTTGTAACAAGCATTTGAAAGGTGGAGGAATCACTCGATTGAAAAGGCATTTAGCTGGGGTTAAAGGAGATGTGGAAGCGTGTAAAAAAGTAAGTCATGATATGAAGTGACAGATGAAAACATTGCTTGATGAACATCAATTTTAGAAAGATAGAAGGGGAAGATTGAATCTTGAAATTAGTAGTGGAAGTTCATTTTGTGATTTCTGTGGTGATTATGAAGATGTTGAAGGTGGAAGTGATACTGGTAGTGTTCCATCACAGCCTCAGGATCCTGAAGAATCTGATGTGAGGAAGAGAAGAAGGCAGGTGTTTGGTTTCTTTGCACCACGAACAACTCCTGGAGCCCAATCTTCAATTCGTAATGCAATGCAGACAAGAGATGTGACTCACAATGTGGACAATAGCTAGATGGTAGTATGATACAGGTTCGTCATTTAATGCTTCTCAATCATATTATTATCAACCTATGATAGATGTCATAGCCTCTTATGGTCCAGGATACAAAGGGCCATCGATTGATGACTTAAGAGGTAAACTTTTGAGTTGTGTTGTTTATGAAATTAGAACTTATTTGGCTAAAAGAAGAGTGAGTTGGGGTATTAATGGATGTTCAATTATGTGTGATGGTTGGACGAATAGGAGACAAGAGCCAATTATAAATTTTTGGTTTATTCTTGTAATGACTCTATGTTTTTAAAATCTATTGATGTATCTGGCTTGATTAGAAATGTTGATAATTTGTTTGGGATATTTGATCAAGTTGTGAATGAAGTAGGGGTGGAAAACATTGTTCAGTTTATTATTGACAATGATTCCGCTTATGAAGCTGCAGGAAAAAGGTTACAGAGTAACTACAATTCATTTTTTTGGACTCCTTGCGCTACACATTGCATTGATTTAATACTGGAGAATATAGGAGATCCTAGGTATTTTCCTATTATTGATGAGACCATGTTGAAGGCAAAAAAGTGACAAAATTTATTTATAATCGTGCATGGGTTTTGAATTTGATGAGAAGGGAATTTACCAATGGTAGAAATTTATGTCGCCCTGCTGTGACAAGATTTGCAACAAATTTATTATCATTTCAGTCTTTTATTTTGATGAAGAATGGGTTAAGGCAAATGTTTACAAGTGATAAGTAGGTTGCATCTCAACATGCTAGGTCTAATACTGGAATGGAGGTTTGCAGTATCATACTAGAAGATAGGGAATTTTGGTTGCAATGTCAATTCGTTATTTGAGTTTGTGAGCCTTTGGTGAGGGTGCTTCGGTTAGCTGATAGTGAAGAAAAGCCAATAATGGGATATATTTATGATGCTATACAGAGATCGACGAAAGCAGTTAAGGCCAATCTGAAAAATAGGCCTTCTTTATACCTACCATTCCTCTCAATCATTAATGGGAGAAGGGGGAGACAACTTTCTTCTCCATTGTTTGTAGCCAGGGCATTTTTGAATCCTAGTGTGTATTATAAACTGGATATTGAAAAGCAAGTTGTAGTTAGTAGATGAATGCTTTTCACAATTACAACAATTGTTCCTAATGAGACAATGCAAAAAAATTTAAGTGAACAAATGGAGCTTTATAAGTCGTGTAATGGGGATTTTGGAATGTCGCTTACGATTCGACAAAGAGGAAGACTTTCTCCAGGTATTTCTTATTTCTTATTTCTTATTTGTTAAAAATTATTTATCACTTTATTTTGTTTATAACACTATTTTTGTTATCTTATAACTTGCAGTTTCTTGGTGGGATCAATTCAGATGTAATGTTCCAGAATTGAGAAGATTTGCGATTCGGATTTTAAGTTAATGTGTGAGTGCAACTGGGTGTGAACAAAACTTGAGCACATTTGAATTTATCCATTCTAAGAAAAGGAATAGATTGGAGCATAAGAGGTTGAATGACTTGGTTTATGCTCGTTACAATTTAAAGCTTAAAAAAAGGTAAGTTATTTTCATTATTAATTTTGATATTTTTTTTATAATTTTCTAATAATTAAATTTAATTGTTTACTAGGAGTCTTAGTAGCACAAGTTGTTCAAATGATCCCATTGCTATTGATAATATTGATGTTTTGGCGGATTGGGTTTCTGAAGAACCCAATTTGGTTTATGTGAGTGATTTGAATTTGGAAGATAATCTTGGATGGGAAAGCATTGACATGTCATTTGGTGCATTAAATTTGAATGATGATGATGATGAAGCTCCTCTCAATGATGAGGATTTTATACCAAATGATCATAGGGGTTAATGCAGTTGAAACGGTTTTCCGCCCATTGACGATTGAATTTCAAGTTTTTATTTTTTATCTTTTTTTAATTTTACTTGTATTTGATCATTGATGTTTATGTTAAATTATATGTATGTAATGTAACTGTAATATTTTTGTTTCAGGTTCAACTTCGACTTGATTGTTTATTCGTCATCAACTCTTTTGTAATATTTATTGTTCTTTTTATCGGATGTTTTGAATCTTTTGATGTAAATATGTAATATTATTTATTAAAATGATGCAATTGTATGATTGTAATATTTTTAATGCTTTGTATTATTCTTAATTTTATAATTATATGATGATGATTGTCTTTGTTTATATTAATTGTGGTTATTATTTATATATAAAATATTTAAAATTTATTGTTATTTCAAATTAATTGTCATTATTATTTATTATTAAGATTTTGAAAGCATAGTTGATGTAAACAGTAAACTAGTAAAGTATACAGTACAGTTGTATAATATATCAATTTGGACTATTTTGCAATTTTTAAAAATTTTAGGAACTATTTTATAAATTTAAAAAATATTCCAAAACGATTACTGATAATGCCTTAGAATCAATGCAGATTCCCATTCTTGTGCTCAATCTGGTATCGAACTCGGTACGGTATTCATAACATTGAAAATACCTGCTAAAGTGACACATGTTGCTAACAATATTTATAAGAAGGAAGAAAAGACAGATAAGTGTCATTTATGTAAGAAAATAGGAAACTACTAGAAAGATTGTTTGTAATGTAAAGCTTAGTTTGAACTTAGTTTGAAAAGAAAGTTATATGTAACCTTTTTGTGTATTTTGAACTAAACTTAAATAAAGTTCCTTTTATTATTTGGTGGCTCGATTCTTATGTTACTATTCATGTTTCTAAAGTTAGAGATGCTTACAAGCTAAACCATAAACTTAACTAAGAACTTTCTATTCATAAAAATTATAAGAAGGCCCCAATTGAAAATGTAGGACTTATCCTTTAATATTAGATTTTAGTTATTACTTGGATCTAATACAAACTCTCTATATACCTTCAATTTCTAGAAACCTAATTTGTATTTCTAAACTTAATGAAAGCATGTTTACTTTTAAGATTTTAGATGGTTGCTTCAATTATTTAAACAAAATTTCATTATTGGTTTAAAAATATTAGGGATTATTTATATAAATTAAAACTTACTATCAATTTATTTGAATTCCTATTTTTGTTTATAATACCATTGGAACTAGAAGCATAATGAATGATATTTTGCTTACTTATAGCATAAACATTTAGGCTATATATCAAAAGAAAGAATATAAAGATTGATAAAGAATGAAATTCTTATAATTTAAATTTTACCGATCTCGATACATATGTGGATTGCTTTAAGGGACAGTAAACCATACATAGTAAGAAAGGATTTACAAAACGTACTCAACTCCTTATAATCGTACACATCGATCTCTGTAGACCTTTTAACACTCCATCTTTCGTTGGAGAAAAGTATTTTATCACCTTTATAGATGATTTTTCATATTATGGATATGCCTATTTGCCTAATAAAAAATCTCAAAATGTAAACACCCTTCAGGTGTTTATAAGAGGTTGAAAGGCAATTAGATTAAAAAGTGAAAATTGCAAGATTTGATAAAGATGATGAATATTATGCAAAATATGATGAATTAAGACAATGTCCAGGTCTATTTGTAAAGTTTCTTGAGAAATATGACATATGTGCAAAATATACTATGCCAGGAATACATCAATAAAATGGTGTGACATAAAGGCATAATAGAACATTAATGAATATAGATAGGAACAATGAGTAATTCCTTATTACACAAAATCTTATGGATGCATGCACTTAAAACTAGTGTGTATTTGATGAATAGGATTCATATTAATGTGGTCTTTATAACTCTTTTTGAGTTATAGACTAAAAGGAAATCTAGTATGAGGTACTTACATGTTTGGAGTTGCTTAACAGAAACACAAGTTTATAATTCACATGAAAAGAAATTAAATTCTTAAACAATTAGCGGTTAGTTTATTGGTCACCTAGAGAAATTTAAAGGATATAAGTTTTATTGTCTAAACAAGACTCCAAAAATTGTGCGCAATAGCTAATACCATGTTTATTGAAAATGTTTAAGTTAGTGGGAGTGCTGAAAAATATATTGTAGACATTAGTAAAATAAGGGTTAATGTTCTATTAACTATAAATGTCTCAATATTTAATAATGGAAATGGGCCTTACTGGGCTAGCCTAAACCCAAAATTTTGTGCTCAGGTCAAAGCCTAACTTAAAGCTTGATCAAGTCCAAGGCCCTAGGCTCGAGCTCTAGCCTGAGCCTAAGTAAATTTTGGTAGCTGGAAGCTCGATTGGGCCCAATTATTTTTTTTTTTAAATTTACAAATTAAAACAATATCATTTTACTCAAAATAAAGTTATTTTTATGTGAAATTCTTAAGCTTCAGGTTGAATCCTACTCTAGCTTGGATTGCCTAGCCCGTTGCTCAATTAAAAAAAAAACTCGAGTTTGACCTAAAGTTAGATTAAATTAGGTCAAACTATTGACTTTGGATTGGGTTGGGCTGGGCCATTTTTACCATTGCTACCAATATCTACATCTATGTTAAATATTATCCCAATATTGGAAGAAAAAAATGATCATGGACAACATTTGCATGAAACAATGCTTAAAAAAAAACTAACTTACGACTAGATAACATAAATGAACCTCGAGGAATAAATTTAAATAAACCTTTATGAATAAGGAAATAACTATTCCTAATGGGTATGTAGTTTAATTGCAAGAGTCAAATTTTGATTAAGTCATTAATAAAGATATTGTTTTGCTTTCATAAGCCATAAAAAGTGACAAGTGTGATAAATGGATTGATGTTATGAAAGAAGAGTTAAATTCAATGACACAAAATAATGTATGGGAACTTGATGATTTCCTAAAAGATTCTAAGTGAGTCAGATGCAAATGGGTCTTTAAGACCAAACATGACTAGAATAACATTATTGGAAGATATAAATCTAGACTTGTTACCAAAGGTTATAGTCAAAAGGATGTCATTGATTATAAAGAGACCTTCACCTAGCTCAAAGATAAACTCATTTATAGTAACTATGGCATTAATGGTTATGTTTGATGTAGAGCTACATCAAATGAATGTGAAAATTGTCTTTCTAAATAGTGATCTCGAGGAGAAAGTTTAAATGGATCAACCTAAAGGTTTTTCGATAGAAGGAAAGGATCACATGGTGTGTAAACCTAATAAATTAATATATGGACTTTAACAAGTAGGATCATCTCTTAAAGACTATATCGAAAGAGCTCTTGAGAGATTTAAAATGAACAAATGTTTAGCAGGGATTGTCCCAATACAGAAAAGAGATAAATTTAGTCTTGTACAAATAATGATGTGGAATGTAAATAAATGAAATATATTCTATACTTATATTGTTGGCAATTTGATGTATTGAAAATATAAATGATACTTGATATTAGCTTCGTGGTTGGAATGCCAAGCAAATATCAAAGTAATCATAGTATAGAATACCAGAAAGCTGTAACGAAATTCTTAAGATATTTTCAAGGAACAAAAGACTATATGCTCATGTACTGAAGATCTAATCCATTGATAGTGATTTAATATTCGGATTCAAATTTTGTTGGATGCATTGACAATAGAAAATCAACTATTGGCTATTTGTTTCTACTAGTAATAGGGTACTCCCTTAAATATATTACATAAATGAAGAGTTCATTTTAGGAATATGGAAACGAGAGATAGACATATACTCACCATTGTTGTTTCCTCTATATTCTATTGAAGTATATGACAAATTTCATGTCTTGCATGCGATGGAACCACAGCCTAGGGTACTCCCTTAAATATATAACACAAATGAAGAGTTCATTTTAGGAATATGGAAACGAGAGATAGACATATACTCACCATTGTAGTTTCCTCTATATTCTATTGAAGTATATGACAAATTTCATGTCTTGCATGCGATGGAACCACAGCCAATAACTTGTCAGTCCATATGGCCTCTGTCTATATATACATCCCAAAGATGAAACAGTCTCATTCATCCAGCTTTACCTATAATCTCCCATACAACACTCATGGAGTCTTTCAACAAAATTTGCTCTTTTGTTTTGGCGATAGCAATTTGCATAGCCTGCCTCTCCAGTTGCCATCTCGTGGAGGCCAGCCAACGTGGGTTTAGTGTGGAGCTAATTCACAGGGATTCTCCAAAGTCTCCCTTTTATAATCCTAAAGAAACGCCTTCTCAACGCTTGGTTAATGCATTCCGTCGTTCCATTCAACGTGTTAGCCATTTTTACCCATCAGCTGTTGCATCTACCAAGTCTCCACAAGCAAGGGTGACTAATGATGAAGGTGAATACCTCATGAAAGTTTCGTTTGGCACTCCATCTTTTAGCATTGTAGCTATTGCCGACACAGGAAGTGACCTCATTTGGACCCAGTGCAAGCCTTGTACAGATTGTTACAAGCAAGATGATCCACTTTTTGATCCGAAATCCTCCACAACCTACAGAGATTTTACTTGCAGTTCGAACCAATGCAGTTACCTGGACCAATCTTCTTGTTCCTCTTCCAACATTTGTCAATATCAATATCAATATGGAGATCAGTCTTATACTAACGGTAACCTAGCAGCTGACACCGTAACATTGGGTTCCACAAATGGTAGTCCAGTATCCTTCCCTAAAACAATTATTGGTTGTGGACATGACAATGGTGGAACCTTTGACGCCAAGGGTTCAGGAATCATAGGTCTTGGAGGTGGCCAACTTTCTCTCATCAGGCAATTAGGTTCTTCAATTAGTGGCAAATTCTCTTATTGTTTGGTGCCTCTTACCTCCCAATCTAAAAACTCGAGTCAGATGAATTTCGGTAGCAACGCTATTGTTTCCGGAAATGGAGTGGTTTCAACACCGTTAATAGCAGGAACCCCGGATACGTTCTACTATCTCAACCTAGAAGCAATAAGTGTTGGAAATAAGAAGATACCGTATAGCAGTTCTTCTAGTGGATCATCTGACGGTAACATTATCATCGACTCTGGAACTACATTGACACTAATTCCTCAAGACTTCTTCTCGGCCTTGTCCTCAGAAGTTGACAAGGTTGTCGGAGGAAAACAAACTCAGGATCCAAACGGAGTTTTCCAAGTATGTTACACTGCAGATTCTCAACTCAACATTCCTACACTCACTGCTCACTTCAAAGGTGCAGACGTGAAGCTGAATCAAGGAACCATCTTCATCGAAGCAGCAGAGGGAGTAGTGTGCTTTGCTTTTATTCCCACTGATGTAAGTGTTGGTTCAATCTTCGGTAACTTGGCACAATCCAATTTATTGGTTGGTTATGATCTTCAGGCTATGACTCTCTCCTTCAAGCCCACCGACTGCACCACGGTTTAAACTTCAAAGTCTATTTGCTTTTTGCTTCCTCCTAGCAAAAACATAAGTCCTTCATTTGTCTTTTTTCTTATCCGATGTTTTCACACCTTGTATCAATCACGTCATATAATAATTAATAAATTTTTTTATCCTAAAAATAAGTTCCACTTTTCCATTCTTTTTCTTTACCAAGAATTAAAAGTTTTGTTTACAGTGGACAATGTTGTAATGAGCTAACTAATTAATTTGTTTGATTCCTTATCAATGACGGAGAAAATAAATTGTTGGTAACAATGACGAGGAATCTCAAATAAATAAACATACTCTGCGAATTTTCATATTCAATTTTTTAATATGATACGAGTGGCAAGTATTTAAGAAATATGGCCCGGCCTATATTTTATGTAGGTATAAGGTTTTCTTAATTTAATAGTATATTAAATCTTGATCGTTAATTTAATACTTGATGAATATACAAGATTTAATGTCAACTGAGAAATGTATATAAAGTAATATTCTCTCTACTCTAATTAAGTACATACAAAATAAATACTGAATGAATGTATTTTGACTATCCATCAACGTATTGTTAAAAGTTGTCTCAACATTTAACGAATCCCGCTCAAGGTAAGGGATTTATTTACTTCATCTAAGTGGTTATTATTATATTCAAGATCTGAATTGACACAAATAATTTGCGTATAATTTATGATTTATGTCTTTAATGTTTGAATATTAATTATAGAAAACTTACAAAGTATACTCCCTCGAGAAACATGGACGTGTAAATATCGAAATATAGAGATTTTCCTTGCAAATAATAAAAATAATAATAAGAGGAAGAAAAGAAGAAGAAGAAGATAATATAAGATTTTATTATATATTTTTCATTCTAAATTAACATTAAAGTTTTTTCTTTTCTAAAAATATAATAATATGATTTCAATATTATATCTTGTGAAAATCTATGAATAGATTTATAATGTTAGATCCCGTTTTCGAAACCCAACAACATAAACTTAAGATCATCATACATCTAAAGCGTAGTTCCTGGAAATCCTTTCTTGCTTTGATACCACCTATGTTGGGTCCCGGTTTGGAAATCGGACCCCAACTAGAACAATAGAATCATATACGTTGGATCCCGCTTCTAGAACCCAATCTTGAAAACATAATCGAAACACATGTGCAAAACGTGAGCAAACTTGTACTTGGCGAAAATAAAATCCATGAAATCAAATCATATCAAAAGCGAAGGAATCGAAAGCAAATCGAATCGTAGGAACAGAAACATAATCGATTCGAACGGTCCAAAATAACAAATGGTTCGATCGAACTGAAACAAATTTCCGACATCCGAGAACGTGTAACTGAGAAGAACTAGTGTTGGAATACCTTTAGACTAAACCAATCCTCAATCAAACTCGATTCATAACATTCCTCGCAATCATGCAACAGCTAAATCTCATCTTTAACAAATCTTGTACTTATTCTCCTTCATATTCATTTATACTCTTGACATTAAATCAAATAGTAACTTAAATCCCTCAATGAATTCATACGAACTTAAATACATCAATCTCACATTCATCCATAACTCAATTCAAATACATAAGTTTCATAATCAGGTCACAAACCATAATTCACTTTTCCATTGCATATACATATCCATAAATCAATTTCATCATGATATACATGCTTACAAAACCTTAGAGGCATTCGAAGCCATTTTATAACATCAATATCAAAACCCAAAAGTGCTCAACATGCCAAAGATCTAAATCTTGCAACATATTAACTTAAAGGCCAATCATAAGCATAACGATCGGACATCTAGACATGCTTTCATCCGACCTCCCTCTTGATACCTGGAGATGGGGATGAAAGGGGGGGGTGAGCTTTACAGCTCGTGGATACACATTTATAATAAAGAATAAGCAAAACCATTTCCAAAAGATAAATCATTGCCGTGATACACTTTGAAATCATAGTAATTGTGTATGTAAAAGCCATTCTTGCTTGATCTTGAAACAATTCATGAGTGGAATTCAAAACATGAATGCATGAAACATGATAACAGATCATAAGCACATAACATAACATGATGGTTTGGGTTGTCCCTAGTTCATGACGTACTACACATGCCATCGAAATGTTGATGTGTAGACGTAGTTTCGTGAGGGAATCCTTGTGAGAAACCCTATGCCACTAGCGGGCAGGCGGGAGAAGCCTTTTCGTGGGTCAATGTGCACTTGACTATTCGTGAGGGACATACCACAAACCCACATAAATATGCATGATTCATTTTCTTGTAAACTTGTTTGCCAAACTGGCACTTGCTTGTAAACTTGCTTGTAAACTTGCTTGTCATATATTCGTAAAACATGATTTCATGTACATGTATTCTTGAAAGGCGAAAAACCCCTTTTGGAATCCTTTTCATAATTCATGAATGCAAATCATATAATAACCTATAATCATTCATAATAGTATGTAATGCATGTTAGAGTAGTGCCCTAAAGGCAATCGCCTTTAGCGCATTTTGTACAAATTTGTGTACAGTTTTTATAAATAAATAAAGAAAGGCATTTTTTATTACGTTGCTGTTCATTATTTATGAACTGATATTGATCAATAAGCAAATTAATAAAGTCCATGATATATGACATAGCATGAAGGAAATTATGATGTGATCATACTACTGAGATTCCTATCATATGCAATTATGTCAGTATCTAAATTATCCCTAGTCATAGGATTACTGAGACTAGACATCGGTAATCCGGAAAGACTAGCACATCTCAAGCTCCTTGATTTGATCAAGCAGTGGATCTCAAAAACTGTACATATGAGATATTTAGGGTTGAGATGTGGATGCTTACTAGAGGTAGTAAGTACATTGGTTGACCTGCTATGAGATCATCACATGGATGTACTATTCTAATGTCAGTGATAATCTCATCATAGCAATGGTGCAAGTATCCTTAGACTTGAGGTACTCAAGGATATCTTGGATGCCGATTCTGTGCTTTGACTCCATTCCTTGTTGCCTCACAGAGGTCGCTCATAGGGTGGTGATTGGGTACAGTTTGAGGTATTCGAAGGTAATTGAGTAGCCAATAGAGGATTCACCACTTCTGTGATAGCAGAAGATGATACCCATGGCCTCTTGTCAGGGTCATTACTTGGAAATCTCTGATCAGAGTACATATGTCATGAAGAGTGTCTTCATTGACATATTAAGTATTAAGTAATGAGTCCCAGGATAAGAACTGAAATCACTTGGACTAGATTTGACGTAGTCAGTCTAGTAAGAGTTGACACATTGCCCATACTCATAACCAAGTGGGGTATAGCATGGTGAAAGGACGAATTGCACGGTAATTGTCTATGGAAGGGTTCGTGATATGGTCCATGATGAATATATGTTTATTCGTCAAACCAATTACTTTCCGGTCAATTGGGGGTCATGATGTGTTGCTAGATACCGCTCATGACTTGCTTAGATTAAGTGTTGATCTAAGTGGCCAACATAACCGGGAACCTAATGGGTCACACGCATAAGAGTGTCTCGGAGAATTTTTTAAATAGTTTTGGACAGAGATCCAATAAATGGAGAGTAATCGGATTAAATGGATCCCGATGAGATCGAGATATGTCCCGATGAGATCGTGACATCGATATTGCTGAAAAACATTTTCGGGGGTTTTTCCCATAATGGACCCGTGGGTTGGTAGGACCGACCCCAATGTGACTGGACCACTTCAGCATTTATTTATATATATATATTATTAATTAATTAAGTAATTAATTAATATATATATATACTTGCAACGTGGATGAAGGAGGAGGGGCTTAGTCATCTTAACTTATATATATATATATATATATATATATATATATATATATATATATATAAAAAAGGCTAACGTGGGAGCTTGATGACCATTAGCTTTTATATGTCTTTAAATGAGTTATAAGACATATAAAAGGTGAGAAGAAAAAAGGTGATCTACGGTGGCTTTTAAAGAAGGAAGGAAGGATTTTGAGAAAATCCAAAACATTCTCTCTTCTCACCAACGATCAAGCTTTCTTCTTCTCCAATTTTCATCTTCCTCCATCGATTCTTCCAAGCTCTCCAAGGAAAAAGGTAGGAGCTAGCACTCTTTACTTTGTTCTAGCTATTCCCGGGTCAAAGGGTTTGTCCCGGTTAGGTTTTCCGATCTCTGCGTGGATACCGTTAGAGACGGTCTCCTTTGATCGTTTTGGTTTGACTTTGTTATATAGTCATATGGATCTTGGCTTTCGGGAAGGTCTCAGAACAAAAATTTTTGTTTTCTGCACTGTGAGCATGTGATGCTCACACCGGGATTTTCCTACAGTGGTATCAGAGCCACTTGTGTCGTATATAACGAAGAAACCATGACTATGTCGGAGTTCCTTATTGCTTGTGACGATGATGCATATTAATTGAGTGAATTTCGAATTCAGTATAGAAATATATTTTTCGAAATTTTCTTGCCCAGATATGTTCACAAGATGTTGCATATGTCTGTGGAAGCTCGGGATTTATCAATGTGATTTGATATGGTTTTGCTAATTTATTCCCTAATGTTCTGGTTGCTGTCTTTGTGCACATTCCTTGAATAGACATGCTTATAAATTAGAGAATAAATTGTAGAAAAATTTTTTTCTGATTTTCTTTCACCGAAATGTCTCTAAGATGTTTATTAATGTCTATAAGAAAGGAAAAATGTTTTCGAGGTGATTTACTATTTATTTGAGAATTTATTGTGTGCTTCTGGGAATAACTGTGTTGAGGAACACAGATTCTACATTGGCTTAGTTGCTGAGGTTGAATGAGTTTTTGATGGAAATAAATCCTGAAAAAATTCATGGAGCATTTTGTAAACGTTTTGTAACCTCTGTAATTTTCTCAGAATTTATTGAAATTGTTTCAATGAGGTTTTCAAGCAAAAGGCAAAGCTTGACAGTTTTGAGAAAGTTGCTGGAGCTATTTTGTTTGAAATAAGAAATTGTGTAGATTTCAGTTCCAATGCCTTGGATCATTTTTAATGTGATTAAAAATGTGTTATATTGATGATGTATGCTTTCCAAATTGAATTTCTTGAAATTGGGTTTCCAAACAATTTTCGGATGTCAAATGTGTCTCATTAGCGTCTCGTTAGTATATTCCCTTATCTTGATTGTTTTGGCCGTCACAAATTTTGTGATCAGTGCCGAAGTAGTCTTGATAAAGTGTAGACTACCTAGAGATACTTAGGGTGATAGTTTGATATTCGCAAAATTATTTGGAAATCTAAATGAATAAGAGTGTATTTATCGATTTCAAGTTTTTCATGTATAGTTTGACTATATATGGTAAGCAACAATGAAAGTGTTTCATTGGTACATCAAGGTAAAGTGTAATAGACTTGGTGTTGTGAATTTGAACTGCATGGATTGAGAAATTAGCCGATTAGATAGCAATTCCACACGGATAAGTCGACTTACACATGCATAAGTCGACTTGTCTGTGCACTGTAGAAGTATAAGTCGACTTGTTCGTGCACAGTTGCAAAGGTCGACTTACACTTGCTTAAGTCGACTTATACAGAGGCATAAGTCGACTTATACATATACAAGTCGACTTACAACATGCATAAGTGGGATGATGGATGATTTTAGGTATAGATTCAATGTGATTGATGAATTGCCCTAAATCGTTCCATATAGTCAAGGTGACTATAATCCTATAGCTTGGAGAAGAAGTAGATGAGACCTGAAAACTCTCACACTTAATATGAAAACTCACGTCTTCCATTAATATGGGGAGAACCAGAGTTCTTATAGAGTTGGGTTGTTGGGTAAACCCAAGCTCACTCTATCTGAATATGTTGAACCATGAAAATAAGATTTTCGGATTAATGGGTCGGTTTTCACTAGAAGCATTGATTTGTTGAGTAAACTCAAGGTCAACGTGGACAGAGGCGAAATTGGGTAGTGTACATTAGATGTACGCGCATCAAGAGTTGATAACCCAATGTGTGTGCATACATCACGAGTTGATGGCACTAGTCAATAGTTGCATCTATAAAGTAATTGGTATGACCGATACCTGCCGATTAATCTAAGGTGGCTTGTTGGGTAAACCCAAGGTCATTTTAGTAATGTCGGATATCTAAGATGCAATTGGTATGACTGATACCTACCGATTGACCTAAGGTGGCTTGTTGGGTAAACCCAAGGTCATTGTTAGTAATATCGGATATCGACTCACTAGGACATTTTGTCATAATGTTTCTTGGATTCGTACTGAGGGTTATGGATTCTTTGAAACTAGTGCGAGCCATATGCATGTCATGCAAGTCCTTATGATTATGCATTTAATTCTATTCTAACATTCTTTCTCTCTTTCTCTTTAGGTTGATTGAAGATGACTTCAAGTGTGAACTTGCTAAACTTATGGATTCCAACAAATTAATCGGACCAAATTTTCTCGATTGGTGAAATCGAAATTGTTCTCGATCCGAGGAACTGGATATGTCCTTGATGTTCCACTTCTGATCCACTGCCGTTGAAGCTTCGATGAGGATCGAAAGTTTATTGAAAGCATCTCAAAGACGGTGACATAGCAACTGTATTATGCTTGCCTCGATGTCACCAGAGTCGCAAAGCGCATGAGTCTATGGATGCTCATACTATAGTGTTTCATCTTAGGAGAGTGTTTGATGAGCAAGCTCGGTCGAAAGGTTCGAGACCTCGAGGTTACTCTTCACTACTAAGATGACTCAGTTCATCTGCGGTGCAAGATGCACCAAGATGAATGGGTATATTGAGAGGTTGGCTGTCTTAGGTTTTGTCATGGATTATGAATTAAGTGTTGACTTAATTCTAGTTGGATTGTCGATAGTTATTCACGGTTTGTGTTAAACTATCGGATGAATCGAATATCCACGACAATCCACGAGTTGATCAACTCGCCAAGACAAAGCAGAGCAAGCTATCAAGAAGGATAGCAAGCAAGTGCTTATGGTGGACTCTTCTTCCGGTTCCAAGAAAAGAAACTGAAGAAGAAGAGGTCTAAGCTGAAAGGAAGTATAGTCAAGAAGAAAACCAAAGAGACGCACTAAAGGAACTTGCTTCCATTGTGGCAAGGCGCCACCGGAAGAGGAACCGAAAGTCTATCTGGAGGAATTGAAGCGAAGAAGGCATCGGATGCCTCGACTTCTTCGTATGTTTGTCATTGAGGTTAATCTGTTTCGATCATAACATATGGGTATTAGATACGGTTGTGGCTCACACATATGCAATGATATCACGAGGCCTCGAGGACGATGAGATGACTCGTGAAGGAGAACTAGACTGCGTGTGAGAAATGGAGCAAGAGTTGCTACATTAGCCGTGGCACTTACTTTTGTCACTCCCCACTGGGCTAGTAATTAAATTGGATGAATGTTATTTTGTACTGTATTAACAAAGAACATATTATACATTTCTTGTTTAAATAGAATTTGGTTTCCATTTGACTTTTAGTAACAATGGTTGTTCTATTAGTTTGAATGGAATGCTTTATGGTACTGGTACATTATGCAATGGAATTTACATATTAGATATGTCACATCCAATAATGAATGTCAATGACATGAAAAGACATAAACGAGATAATTTAAAATCAACTTACTTATGGCATTGTCACCTTGGCCATATAAATGAGAGACGCATAGCTAAGCTCCATAAGAGTGGAAGTTTATGGTCATTTGATTATGAATCATATGACACATGCGAATCTTGTTTATTAGGCAAGATGACTAAGTTGCCCTTTAAGGGAAAGGGTGAACGAGCGACTGGAGTATTAGACCTAATACATTCAGATGTATGTGGTCCGATGTCCATCTATGCCAGAAGTGGTTGTCTTTACTTCATTACCTTTATCGATGATTATTCTCGATATGGGTACCAGATGTCGATGAGATACAAATCAAGCATTTGAAAAGTTCAAACAATTGAAATGAAGTAGAAAACCAACTTGGGAAAAGTATCAAGACATTACGATCGGATCGTGGTGGGAATACTTAGACCAAGAGTTTTGGATTATCTCAAAGATAATGGGATTTTATCTCAATGGACTCCTCCTTACACACTGACATAATGGTGTGGCAGAAGGAGAAATCGAACCTTATTAGACATGGTACGATCAATGATGGGCTTTGCAAAGTTACCAAAATCCTTTTGGGGTATGCACTCGAGGCATTTGTTTACTTGCTAAGCGAGTTCCATCAAAGACAGTTGATGTTACTCCATATGAGATGTGGACTAACAAAAGACCCTATCTTACTCATTTGAAAGTTTGGGGCTGTCCGACATGTAAGCGGACACGGTCGAGATAAACTTGATGCAAAATTTGACAAGTGTTTATTAGTAGGATATCCTAAAGAAACAATGGGATATCGCTTATACCTTCTTTGAGGAAGAAAAGGTGTTTGTTTGAAAGCATGTTGTCTTTTAGAGAAAGAGTTTCTTTTACAAGAAGGCGATGGGAGCAAAATAGAACTTGAAGAAGTTCAAGATCTTGTGACAGACGCAGATCAATCGCTGAACTCAAAGCTGTGACTCATCAGATGAAGTAACAGTTCAACCTTCTACAACACATGAAATTAAATAGGTCACGTAGGATACGCTCTGTTCTGAGAGATATGGATTTCTCGAATGAACAGAATGACGTATTGCTCATAGAAGATAATGAGCCTACCACCTATGAAGAGGTTACGAAGAGTTGAGTCGAGAAATGGCTTCAAGCCATGAAAGTTGAAATGGATTCCATGTATGAAAACCAAGTATGGACTTTGGTTGAGGCACCAAAGGAATCAAACCCATAGGGTGCAAATGGGTTTTCAAAAAGAAAACCGACATGGATGGTAATGTAATTACCTATAAAGCAAGGCTTGTGGCTAAAGGTTTTCGTCAAAGACAAGGAGTTGACTACGACGAGACCTTCAGCCCAGTAGCAATGCTTAAATCCATTAGGATACTCCTAGCCATTGCCACTCATTATGATTATGAGATATGGCAAATGGATGTGAAGATAGCTTTCCTAAACGGAAATCTAACTGAGGATGTGTATATGACACAATCTGAGGGCTTCACCTCCTATGATGGCGAAAAGGTATGCAAGCTTAAAAAATCCATCTATGGATTGAAGCAAGCATCCAGGAGTTGGAATATCCGTTTTGATGAGGTAATCAAAGAGTTTGGTTTCTCACAAAATCTGGATGAACACTGTGTGTATAAGAAGGTTAGTGGGACTGCAATCGTATTCCTTGTGCTGTATGTAGATGAAATATTATTGCTAGGAAACGATGTCTCGATGCTACAATCAGTCAAGATTTGGTTGTCCAAACAATTTTCCATGAAAGACCTTGGTGAAGCAACTTATATCCTTGGGATAAGGATCTATAGAGATAGATCAAAAAGATTGCTTGGTCTTTCACAATCAACGTACATAGACAAGATGCTAAAGAGGTTTAGCATGGAGCAATCCAAGAGAGGGTACCTTCCCTTGACTCATGGGATAACACTCTCGAAATCTATGTGTCCTAAGACACAAGATGAGAGGATGCGCATGAATATGATCCCGTATGCATCTGCGGTAGGATCTATCATGTATACAATGCTATGTACGAGACCCGATGTATCATATGCTCTAAGTGTTACGAGCAGATACCAATCGGATCTGGTGAGGGTCCTTTGGGTGGTCGAGAATATCCTCAAGTACTTGCGAAGGACTAAGGATGTTTTCTTGATATATGGAGATGGAGATCTCGGTGGCGGTATCTGATGCGATTTTCAATCGATAAGGATAATTCCAAATCCCAATCAGGTTACATATTTACATCGAACGGCAAGCGCCGGTTGGAAGAGTTCCAAACAAGAGACGACTGCTGATTCAACGACCGATTGTAATATCCCGTCACCGATGGGATGGGAACAATTCCTCTCATACATATTATGTATACATATTTTGCATCTGTATTCATAGCCTCTGCATATTTGATAAATGTTCGGCATTTCATAAGCTTATGTATGTACATGCATGTATGGCAGATTTCCGACGTGATTGTGAAATTGGAGAATTGTGATTTAAAGTAAATTGTGTTATTAGTGAATTTGATATCTTAGAGCTTTGATTTATGAAATTAGAGAGTCAAATTGAATTTAGGAATTGAGAATTGAAATTTGGAGTATGTGATTAAAGGTTTTCTATTTTTTTTGAATTATAGGAATTTTTCTGAAATTTTCGGAGTATTAGGCCTGGACCGGAAAAATGGCGTAGTGATTGATTAATTTCGATTTCAGTTCCGAATTTGATAGATAATTGATATGAGATAATTTAAATTATGATTTGAGGAATTAGGGTATAAACCATTGGAATTCAGGAGAAATTAAAATTAGAAATTGGATTGAGGTGGTTCGGATTGGACTTGTGACAATTGAAATTGCCAAACAAGCCTTAGTGAGTCTTAGTATTTAAACCTTCCCTCTTTGAAAATATGATCCACGATGTTTGTTTCTTCCCTTGAGAAAATTGCTTTGATCTCCTTCTTCCTTGCGTGGATCTTAGTTTGGAGTTGTTTCTTGCTTTCTTCTTGCAAGTTAATCCTTCCTTACCCTTGATTAATCATCCCTTTGGCTTGGAGTTGGAAGAGAATGGTTTTGGGTGGATTTGGAGGAAACTGTGGATGTGCATGAGAGCGGGAGTTTGAGTTTTTCTTGGTATTCTCCAAGGGTTTAAGCCTGAATCAAGTAAGTTATTGCTTATTCATGTTTTCTATAGTTTGATTAAGGCATGAAATTAAGTGATCAATTGTTTAGGAAGTTAGAAATTTTCGGATGATATAGGTTTTAGGGCAAATGTGGATTTTGATTTGGGTGTTTATGGAATAATGCTTATTTGATGGATTGAAGGTTAGAAATAAGTTGTGTTAAGTTTATAATATTGTTTTGGAGTGTTTTGAATGAATTTGGATGGAATATATCTGAGAAATTTGGGAAATTTCTGGGTTTTCTGGCGAATCTGCGATCGCATACGTCATGGTGTATGAAGAACACGCCATGTGGCGAATTTTGGCCCACGTCGTGGCGTGCATAATCTGTCTGTATGGCGAAGAAAGGATTGTTCGTCATGGGCAAGCGAGGACGCCGCTGGCATGGAGAAATGTGGCTCGCCGCAATGAGGAATGGACGCCGCGGCGAGGAAGATTATTTTCCGACTTTGTAAATTGGGGATTAGGAATTTGATGATGTAATTAGTTATGAATGGATTTCAATTTAGAGATTTTGAATTCGGGATTTAGAGTATGAGATCGGGAAATTCGGATTTGTGTCGGAAATGTCATAACATGCATAGTACGTAAATCATTTGATATTTGCATACTTGACTATTGAAATTGGTAAACTTAGTGATATTCAAATATTCTGGTTATTGTAGAGGCCCAAGTGGAGCGTCGATCCTCTGACGCAGCTGAGACTTCCCAGCAGTAGCTCAGAAGTTTAGAGGTGAGTAACCTAGTTGGTTTCTCAATCTCTGATGTGCTTTGTATGTGAACTATCTGTGATTGTGCTGTGAATTTGATATGGGATTTATTGCAACTGTGTGATTGTGATTTTATGAATTTCTGATTTATGATGTGTTGCTTTGTACGCAATTCTGCGTAATACATGAATTGGGTAAACCATCGATGATGGTTACTCTTTGAGTTTCGCAAACTCACCCAAATTGCGACTATTTTTCAGGACAGCGGTAGTGTGACTTCTAGTTCCGAATTTAGAGACTTTTCTGCTTGTGTGTGTGTGCTTGTGAGAGAGGCGTGGCCCATGTGTCGGTCGATTAGGGATCCTTTGTGATATTTTGGGGATGACTTAGATAGGAGTTAATCTTCTCTATTTTGGACTTGTTCAATTGTATATATGACGAGATATTGTATTTAGGGTTTATGAATGAAATGAGAAGTACTCTTTTGGTTTCAACTTTAGTGAAATTGATATTACTGCTTATATATTATTGATACCAAAAGGTTTATTCGAAGTGATTGTATCGTAGTGCACCCTCATCGTAGGGTATGTATCGGTAGGACCTACAGGCGTATCGGTGTATACTCTACGGTTAGGGGGCGCTACATTGGTGGTATCAGAGCATGGTTTGGCATCTTTTGGGCATAGTATTTTAGGCCTGAATTTCGTAAAAAAAGCAAGAAATTGACCAGAATTGTGATTTTATTGTAGGTCATCTGTCTTTGGTGATCAGGTAGATCACTCAGCTGACCAAGGATCAGTAGGAGCTAGTAGAGAGTCTTCTATGCCTATGTTTGAGGAGCAGCCTCCTGTAGTTCCCATGAGACGGGAACGGAGGTATGATCGTCTGCACAAGCAGGGAGTTGTGGATTTTTATGGCAGCACAGACCCTGCTGAGGTTGAGGGTTGGTTAGAGAGGACCGATCAGGTCCTAGATCAGATGGACTGCGACCCCGATGAGCGTTTTGATTACGCCATCTCTTTGCTTCAGGGTCCAGCGTATCAGTGGTGGAAGACTGTCCCGGGTAGTTCCACCAGACCCTGTGTTCTGACTTGGGTGGATTTTCTGAAAGCTTTTCGAGATAACTTTATGCCCAAGGATTACATGGAGATGAAGATGCAAGAGTTCCTAGATTTGAGACAGGGGTCTATGGCAGTGGCCGACTATGAGGTCCGGTTTAATGAGTTGTCGGCGTATGTATCTGTTTTGATTTCCTCTGAGGCAGATAGGTGTCGGAGATTTGAGGGAGGGCTGAATCTGGATATCCGTACCAGGTTAGCCCGGTCAGATATGGGCACCTTTGTAGAGCTGAGGTCATTCTTTGTCGAGTTGAGCACTTTTGAGGATCGAGTTGAGGTTGGTCAGGGATCTCGAAGCAAGAGATCCAGTGATAGTCGAGGCGCTCGGTAGGAGCTCTAGCGAGCCCTTGAGGCGGGATCAGATTTTGGAGGTCCTGACATACAGTTACAGTCCGAGAGGTCGATTTGGGCAGTCTGGTGGTAGCAGTGGTAGTGGTCGAGGCTCCGGCCAGCTTCCTCCTTTGTGCGAGTTTTGTGAGAGGAGGCATAGTGGGGAGTCTTTGGAGGTTCACGGGAGCTTGCTTGAGATGTGGCTCGATGGAGCATCAGATCCGGCATTGTCCAGAGATTTTGGGAGCTCGATCGCTTCCGATGGGAGGCCGGTAATGCTGACGGTATGCGTGAGTCGTGGTAGTGGACTGGATTGAGGGTAGGCGAGCTCGGGGTGAGCTGGAGATTTCTTTGTAAGTCCGAGAGTCGGGGTAGTCGTTCGCGATGCGAGCCGTGGTTTATGCTATGATGAGGCAGGAGGCCCAGGACTCTCCAGATGTGGTTGCAGGTTTGCTTCTACTTTCTGATATTGAGGTGTATGCATTGATAGATCCAGGGTCCACGCATTCATTTATTGCACCGTATGTTGCATGTAGATTGCATGTGAGTAGGGAGATGCTTCAGTATGGGTTGCAGGTGAGTACACCTTTGGGTAGTACCACAGTTTTGGGAGAGGTCTCCAAGGAGTGTCCGATTATGATTGATCAGTCGGAGCTGCGTGCAGACCTGATTGTGTTGCCCCTTCGAGAGATTGAAGTGATTTTGGGGATGGACTGGCTCACTGCCCATAGGGCGATTATGGATTGTTATACCAAGGAGGTTGTGTTAGAGTCTCTGGTCACCTAGGGTCAGATTTGAGTGTTAGTCGAGCAAAGGTCGGCCAGGATGATCTCGTTTCTGAGTGCTTTGAGGTTGATGCGAGGTGGCTGTGAGGCCTATTTGACGCATGTAGTGGATTCCCGAGTGCAGCAAAGCTTGCAGGATGTTCCTATGATCAGAGAGTTTCCAGATGTGTTTCCCGAGGAGTTACCGGGTTTGCCGCCGGATCGGGAGACGGAGTTCGAGATTGACCTCGTTCCAGGTACCGCTCCTATATCGATACCTCCATATAGGATGGCACCGGTGGAACTGAGGGAGCTTAAGGCTCAGTTATAGGAGCTGTTGGATAAGGGGTTCATCAGGCCCAGTGTTTCGCCGTGGGGAGCTCCGGTGTTGTTTGTGAAGAAGAAGGACGGGACTTTGAGGCTTTACATCGATTATAGGCAGCTCAATCGGGTTACTGTTAAGAATAAGTACCCACTGCCTAGGATTGATGATCTCTTTGATCAGTTGCAGGGAGCTCGGGTATTTACCAAGTTAGATTTGAGATCCGGGTACTATCAATTGAGGATCGCAGAGGCTGATGTGCCTAAGAGTGCTTTCAGGAGCAGGTATGGGTATTACGAGTTTCTAGTGATGCCGTTCGGGTTGACTAATGCCCCGGTAGCCTTCATGATGTTGGACCCCGAACCTTGAGTGACAATTTGATTTAGTAATATGAATGATCAAGTGGATGAGTTGATTGAAATTAAGTTGAAGATCATGAAATAAAGAGAGAAAGTATGAAAATATGAAAAATTGTGTAATAGTTGACTTTCTGGCCTTTGAAGGTTGACTTTTGATTGAGGCAAAATTTGAGAAAATGATCTACATGAAACTTGTAGATTATGTTGAGAGCTTTTTGTGGACATAAAGTTTGTAATTTTTCGTTATCGGGAGTGAAAGTTATGATCAGTCAAAGTTTATGTTTGATCGGGGTTGACTTTTATTATGATTGAATCTTTGACTGAGAAATTAACCTAGTTAGAGGTTAATTGAGCTTTGATGTTCTTCATGAAAATTGAAGGATTTGTTTTGATCTTTATTTCGATATAAAGTATGCAATTTTTCGATCTCGGAATAATAAGTTATGATTTTTACAAGTTTGGATAGAGGATAGTATCTTTGACCGAAAAATGGACTCCCGTAGGAGTTGAATTGAGTTTTATGTTCTTCTCGGAAGATTTAGAGCTTCTCTCAAGCTTTCTATAGAGATTAAGTTTGTCAAAATCGGAGTTCGGGAGTAAAAGTTATGAATTTTGGAAGTTTAGGGAAAAAAAAAAAAAAAGAAAAAGGTTTAGCGCCCTCGCTAGGGCGACGACTCGCCCTAGCGAGGCGGGCGTCATCTGGCGCCTCGCTAGGCGGCGCCTCGGGCGAGGCGGGCGCATCTGACGCCTCTGCTAGGCGACGCCTCGCCTGGCGAGGCGGGCTTGCTCGCCTCGCGAGGCAAGGCTCGCCCTCGATGAGCTGTCTTGCCTCGCTAGGCGACGCCTCGCCTAGCGAGCGGACGTCTCGCCTCATGAGCGCGTCTCGCCCTCATGAGTTGGGGCGTCTGTCGCATCTGACGCCGTTTTGTTTCAAATTTTTGATTTCTTTGTTTTAATCCGACCTTTGCTCGCTATTTTGCTTATATCTTTTCCGTCCGACATCCGATTGAGTTGATTCTTTTGCGTTGGATTCCTAAGACATTGAATTTCATTTTATAAGAAATTTGTGAACTTTTGAGATTAAATTAATGGTGATTAATTTAATCAAAGTGAGTCGGGAAATTTTCCGAGCATGATTCAGTGTTTTGTGAAATTCGGGATCTGTAGAGATCCGATTGAAGCGATTCTTGAGGGGAAATAAAGATAAGACAAGGGGCTACAAATCATATGAAGACATGAAATGTCAATTTTGCCCTTAGGACTTTTAATTTTTGAATTTAAGTTCGGATTAGGGTTTAATTTTTGGATTGGGAACACCTGTGAGTAATTTGAGCATAACTTTTGATCTGGGAATCGAAATGAGACGATTCTTGTTTTGAATTAAACTAGAGACATAAGGCTACAATTGTTATGAAGACATCGAGTTTCAATTCTGGGATTAAGAATGTGAAATTTTGGACGGAAATAATCGTACCTTGAAAATGTGTTAGAATATGGATATTCCCGAATTGTTTCGCACATAACTTTTGATGTGGTGCTCGGAATTGAGCGCGGTCAGTGGCGTTGGATTCGTATGAGTGAGAGGAACATTTCTCGAGAAGGAAGTTTGGACAAATTCCTTCAATTTAATAGTGCGAATCAGAACCGCAAGTGAGAATGGCATAAAGTAAATGTAAGGGCAAAATGGTCAATTGACCATCAATTAATGAAACACATGATGAGTTGTCGTTTTTGGCTATTAAAAGCCACGAAAGTGGCTGGAAAATTACAGAAGAAGAGAAAGAAAATAAGAAGGAGAAGAAGAATGGGGAAGCTTCGGTTATGGAGGAAGAGGAGAGAGAAAGTTATTTTTGATTTTTCTACTTGTTTTCTTAAGGATTTTGGGATGGTTCCAAGAGAGAAAAAGGTAGAGGGGCATAAGAGCTTCCTTCCAAGCCAAAAAAATTCGAATTTGGAAGAGAAAGAGGTAAGAGAAATTTTTCTACTTTGAGTTTTTGGTGAATTTTTGGTTTAGAATTGTGAAAAAGGACTTGGGTATGTGCTATATGAAGTTAATTTTGAAGTATATGCTTTAGGTTGTGTTTAATTTTGGATGGAAAATTGAGTAAGGTTTAGGCTAAATTTTATGATTGAGAATTTTGAGATATTTTGGTGTAGAATTATAGGAAATATGATGAATTGATGATATATGAAATCAATTTTGAAGAATTGGTATTTTATGGTATTGAATTTGGATAAATTGGTTTAGGCCAATTTTAAGATTTGGGGATTTTGAAATTGAGGATTTAAATAGTTTGGAATTAATGTGAATTGAGGAATTAAGAGATTAATTTTGAAGACATTATGTTTTATGAGATTGAATTGAGTGTATTGGTTTAGGCCAATTTTGAAAATTGGGGATTTTCAAAATTGGAGATTGAAATAACTTGAATGTAAATGGAATTGGTGAATTCTAAGTTGATTGTGAAAATTAAGTATTTTCCGATGTGAAAATTGGATGATTATGGTTTAGGTTTTGGCAATTTGGAAGAGAGAAAAAGCAAGGATCAATTGGAGCTTGAAATCAAGTTTAAGCAATAATTAGAGGTGGGTAGCATATTTATATTTTGATTTGTAAGTCGATGTGAATTTTGAAAAATTAAAGAAAGCAATTTTGAAAATAAAGCAAGCAAAATGTGAAAATTTTGACAAATTATTGTTTTGTAAAGGTTTGAAATTCGATTTCAATGTTTTCGAAAGATTATTATAAGTTTGAATTCATTGCTTTAAATGATTCGATAAACCGATAGAAATTTCGAAAATGCATTTGTTGTGTATGCATTATCAATTGTTGAAATTATTGTTTGATTGAATGTTTTGATTGTGAATTTAGTGAATGATAGATGAAAATTGAGTGGTATGCATTTTGGGAAAATTTTGAAGAAAAGTACGAAATTGAAAAGTGCCTTCGGCAATCCGACTTTTCGTTTTCGATTATGTGTTATATGGGTTTGGTAGGTCCTTGGTGAGTCGTATTTGTCTCTATGTGTATAGCCTTCTCCAGTCTGCCTGTTAGTGTACGGAGTTCGTTCGGACTCCTTCACGCTATTCGACATGATGCGGAAAGTGTAATGCGTTTCGTTCACGATCGCATGGACCGCTAAGCGGGACCGCGCGATGCTCGCTTGGACCCAGCAGCACCATTACGATGTGTAATATGTTTTGATTTGTTTATGTGTTCTGCATTCATATTTATGAAGAATTCGAGAATTTTGAAAAATAAGAAAAATGAGATTTTTATGAGAAGTTTGGGAAAATTGGAAAGAGTTTGAGAGAAATATTTGAAAGTTGAAAAGTTTGAAAATATGAAAAAGTGTTTGAAGAAATTGTTTGAAAAATTATAAAGTTTGAAAAATTAGCCCTTTTGGCAAAAAGCTTATGAAAAATGATTTCCGCTTATTTATCAGTTTATAAATGTGTTATCCACGAGCTTTCGAGCTCACCCCCCCTTTCATCCCCATCTCCAGGTTTCGAGCAGGAGATCGGATGAAAGAATGTGAAGACGTATGTCAAGACGTCAGTTTCGACATTTGAATACGTTGGTTTTGAGAAATTTGGATCTTGTGTATGAATATGTATATGACTTTAGAAAAGTTTGGAAAAATGTATTTGTGTATTAAGTTGAGTTTTGTGAATGACTGTAAAATCTGTTTATGAAATGATGAATAATTTGGGAATATATATGTATGACTGATTTGGGAATTTGATCGAGTTATGAGATTGGTATGTTGATTTGAGAATTATGGAAGTGTTAGGTTTAAATGTGCGTTTCTTTGGTGTTGGATTCTTGACGGGGTGTCCGATGATTTTGAGTCAGATTTGAGATTATAGAAGTGTATTCGCCTTTGCGTGAATTTTGGGTTAGGATAAAAGCAGCCGTTATGCTGCCGAATTTTCGATAAGATTTGGGATAAAAGTGTAATTTTGGAAATTGGATGCATTTGTTATGTTTTAAATGTGTTTGAGTAAGAGAAGAAATGAATAAGGAATGAGAATAAGAAAAAAAAAATTCATAACGGATTTTGGAACGTCTTAGAATTCCCAACGCGATCCTGTTTCCTGTTCTTTGCTTATGCACGGATGTCGGAAAGTGTTTCAGTTTAAATTGATTTGTTTGCTTACTTTGTTTTCTATCCGAATTCGATTTGCATTCGATTCGATTCCGCTTTCGCTTATTCGTTCCGCTTTGTGATCCGTATTCGATCATTTCGCTTCGCTTTATTCGATTGAATCTGTTCGTTTGATTCGATTAGCATTTGCTTCCGCTTGCGTTTGTATTTCGATTCCGCTTGCCTTGGCTTCCGCTTCGCTACTTTCGGATTTGTTCGCTTCTGCATTTCGCAATTTCGATCCGAAATTTCTGTCTCCTTTCGTTTCCTTTCGCTTCCGTTTCCATTGAGTCCGTCATTCGTTCTATTTGTTAAGTTGGTTCGGTTGGGATCCGGTTCCCGGATCGGGTCCCAACATTTATGGTATCAGAGCCCAGTACTATGGTCTTAACTGGGCATAGAAGATTGATGAGAATGTGAAAGGATAAAACATTGAATTTGTGAGAATGTCAGAGCCCAGTAATATGATCTTACTTGGGCGGATGAGTATGAAGAAGGAATTGATACGAGTTTGTAAAGATAAAAGTGAATTTGTGAGAATGTGCTAAGTGATCATTTGATTTTGATGAAAGAAGTATGATTGCCTTTAGGAATTTGAAAATTGATATGTATGACTATTTGACGAATTCATGTGATTGGTTTGATTTGAGTGTTAAGAATATGTTTGACTTTCGGAATGTGTTGAGGAAATTAAGATTAGAACTTCTTGAGAAATTGTGATGAATTGATATAGATGAAAGAATGATGGCATAATGATGATTGAACCATATTAGGGTTCCTTAAGAAATGGACCATTGACCTGTGTCCATATTTAAAGAAATAATGAGTTATAGATATAGTGTTTTGATATGATATGAGTGATATATGATTTAAGGAAGTGAAAAATTTTGAAAAGATTGAGAATATGTATGAAGAGTGAATGTGATGAAAAAGAAATTGATTATGAGTTGTGGAAAGAAATTAGTGAGAAAGTGCTTGATGATCATTGTTTAGAAAGAAATTTATGCAGGAATGAGTGACTTGAAAGTTAAGTAAATATGAATTTCGAGGACGAAATTCTTTTAAGAGGGGGAGAAATGTTGGACCCCGAACCTTGAGTGACAATTTGATTTAGTAATATGAATGATCAAGTGGATGAGTTGATTGAAATTAAGTTGAAGATCATGAAATAAAGAGAGAAAGTATGAAAATATGAAAAATTGTGTAATAGTTGACTTTCTGGCCTTTGAAGGTTGACTTTTGATTGAGGCAAAATTTGAGAAAATGATCTACATGAAACTTGTAGATTATGTTGAGAGCTTTTTGTGGACATAAAGTTTGTAATTTTTCGTTATCGGGAGTGAAAGTTATGATCAGTCAAAGTTTATGTTTGATCGGGGTTGACTTTTATTATAATTGAATCTTTGACTGAGAAATTAACCTAGTTAGAGGTTAATTGAGCTTTGATGTTCTTCATGAAAATTGAAGGATTTGTTTTGATCTTTATTTCGATATAAAGTATGCAATTTTTCGATCTCTAATAATAAGTTATGATTTTTACAAGTTTGGATAGAGGATAGTATCTTTGACGAAAAATGGACTCCCGTAGGAGTTGAATTGAGTTTTATGTTCTTCTCGGAAGATTTAGAGCTTCTCTCAAGCTTTCTATAGAGATTAAGTTTGTCAAAATCGGAGTTCGGGAGTAAAAGTTATGAATTTTGGAAGTTTAGGGAAAAAAAAAAAAAAAAAGAAAGGTTTAGCGCCTCGCTAGGCGACGACTCGCCCTAGCGAGGCGGGCGTCATCTGACGCCCTCGCTAGGCGGCGCCTCGCCTGGCGAGGCGGGCGCCCATCTGACGCCTCGCTAGGCGACGCCTCGCTCTGGCGAGGCGGGCGTTCGCTTCGCCCTCGCGAGGCAAGGCTCGCCCTCATGAGCTGTCTTCGCCTCGCTAGGCGACGCCTCGCCCTAGCGAGCGGACGTCTCGCCCTCATGACGGCGTCTCGCCCTCGCATGTTAGGCGTCCGTCTGCACGACGCCGTTTTGTTTAAAATTTTTGATTTCTTTGTTTTAATCCAGACCTTTGCTCGCTATTTTGCTTATATCTTTCCGTCCGACATCCGATTGAGTTGATTCTTTTTGCGTTGGATTCCTAAGACATTGAATTTCATTTTATAAGAAATTTGTGAACTTTTGAGATTAAATTAATGGTGATTAATTTAATCAAAGTGAGTCGGGAAATTTTCCGAGCATGATTCAGTGTTTTGTGAAATTCGGGATCTGTAGAGATCCGATTGAAGCGATTCTTGAGGGGAAATAAAGATAAGACAAGGGGCTACAAATCATATGAAGACATGAAATGTCAATTTTGCCCTTAGGACTTTTAATATTTGAATTTAAGTTCGGATTAGGGTTTAATTTTTGGATTGGGAACACCTGTGAGTAATTTGAGCATAACTTTTGATCTGGGAATCGAAATGAGACGATTCTTGTTTTGAATTAAACTAGAGACATAAGGCTACAATTGTTATGAAGACATCGAGTTTCAATTCTGGGATTAAGAATGTGAAATTTTGGACGGAAATAATCGTACCTTGAAAATGTGTTAGAATATGGATATTCCCGAATTGTTTCGCACATAACTTTTGATGTGGTGCTCGGAATTGAGCGCGGTCAGTGGCGTTGGATTCGTATGAGTGAGAGGAACATTTCTCGAGAAGGAAGTTTGGACAAATTCCTTCAATTTAATAGTGCGAATCAGAACCGCAAGTGAGAATGGCATAAAGTAAATGTAAGGGCAAAATGGTCAATTGACCATCAATTAATGAAACACATGATGAGTTGTCGTTTTTGGCTATTAAAAGCCACGAAAGTGGCTGGAAAATTACAGAAGAAGAGAAAGAAAATAAGAAGGAGAAGAAGAATGGGGAAGCTTCGGTTATGGAGGAAGAGGAGAGAGAAAGTTATTTTTGATTTTTCTACTTGTTTTCTTAAGGATTTTGGGATGGTTCCAAGAGAGAAAAGGTAGAGGGCATAAGAGCTTCCTTCAAGCCAAAAAATTGAATTTGGAAGAGAAAGAGGTAAGAGAAATTTTTCTACTTTGAGTTTTTGGTGAATTTTTGGTTTAGAATTGTGAAAAAGGACTTGGGTATGTGCTATATGAAGTTAATTTTGAAGTATATGCTTTAGGTTGTGTTTAATTTTGGATGGAAAATTGAGTAAGGTTTAGGCTAAATTTTATGATTGAGAATTTTGAGATATTTTGGTGTAGAATTATAGGAAATATGATGAATTGATGATATATGAAATCAATTTTGAAGAATTGGTATTTTATGGTATTGAATTTGGATAAATTGGTTTAGGCCAATTTTAAGATTTGGGGATTTTTGAAATTGAGGATTTAAATAGTTTGGAATTAATGTGAATTGAGGAATTGCGAGATTAATTTTGAAGACATTATGTTTTATGAGATTGAATTCGAGTGTATTGGTTTAGGCCAATTTTGAAAATTGGGGATTTTCAAAATTGGAGATTGAAATAGCTTGAATGTAAATGGAATTGGTGAATTCTAAGTTGATTGTGAAAATTAAGTATTTTACGATGTGAAAATTGGATGATTATGGTTTAGGTTTTGGCAATTTGGAAGAGAGAAAAGCAAGGATCAATTGGAGCTTGAAATCAAGTTTCCTAATAATTAGAATTGGGTAGCATATTTATATTTTGATTTGTAAGTCGTATGTGAATTTTGAAAAATTAAAGAAAGCAATTTTGAAAAATAAAGAAAGCAAAATGTGAAAATTTTGACAAATTATTGTTTTATAAAGGTTTGAAATTCGATTTAGAATGTTTTCGAAAGATTATTATAAGTTTGAATTCATTGCTTTAAATGATTCGATAAACCGATAGAAATTTCGAAAATGCATTTGTTGTGTATGCATTATCAATTGTTGAAATTATTGTTTGATTGAATGTTTTGATTGTGAATTTAGTGAATGATAGATGAAAATTGAGTGGTATGCATTTTGGGAAAATTTTGAAGAAAATACGAAATTGAAAAGTGCCTTGAGCAATCCGACTTTTCGTTTTCGATTATGTGTTATGTGGGTTTGGTAGGTCCTTGGTGAGTCATTTGTCTCTATGTGTATAGCCTTCTCCAGTTGCCCGTTAGTGTACGGACTCCGATTTCGGACTCCTTCACGGCTACTCGACCGCAATGCGGAAAGTGTAATGCGTTCGTTCCACGATCGCAGGACCGCTAAGCGGGGCTGCAAAGACGCGTTCTGCTTGGACCTAGCTGCACCATTCGATGTGTAATATGTTTTGATTTGTTTATGTGTTCGCATTCATATTTATGAAGAATTGAGAATTTTGAAAATAAGAAAATGAGATTTTATGAGAAGTTTGGGAAAATTGGAAAGAGTTTGAGAGAAATATTTGAAAGTTGAAAAGTTTGAAAATATGAAAAGTGTTTGAAGAAATTGTTTGAAAAATTATAAAGTTTGAAAAATTAGCCCTTTTGGCAAAAAGCTTATGAAAATGATTTCCGCTTATTTATCGGTTTATAAATGTGTTATCCACGAGCTTTCGAGCTCACCCCCTTTCATCCCCATCTCCGGTTTCGAGGTGAGATCGGATGAAAGAATGTGAAGACGTATGTCAAGGCGTCGGTTCGACATTTGAATCGTTGGTTTTGAGAAATTTGGATCTTGTGTATGAATATGTATATGACTTTAGAAAAGTTTGGAAAAATGTATTTGTGTATTAAGTTGAGTTTTGTGAATGACCGTAAAATCATTTATGAAATGATGAATAATTTGGGAATATATATGTATGGTGATTTGGGAATTTGATCGAGTTATGAGATTGGTATGTTGATTTGAGAATTATGGAAGTGTTAGGTTTAAATGTGCGTTTATTGGTGTTGGATTCGGACGGGAGTGTCCGATGATTTTGAAATGTATTTGAGATTATAGAAGTGTATTACGCTTTGCGAGAATTTTGGGTTAGGATAAAAGGTAGTTATCTTTTTAATTTTCGATAAGATTTGGGATAAAAGTGTAATTTTGGAAATTGGATGCATTTGTTATGTTTTAAATGTGTTTGAGTAAGAGAAGAAATGAATAAGGAATGAGAATAAGAAAAAAAAAAATTCATAACGGATTTTGGAACGTCTTAGAATTCCCAACGCGATCCTGTTTCCTGTTCTTTGCTTATGCACGGATGTCGGAAAGTGTTTCAGTTTAAATTGATTTGTTTGCTTACTTTGTTTTCTATCCGAATTCGATTTGCATTGATTGATTCCGCTTTAAACTTATTCGCTTCGCTTTGTGATCCGTATTCGATCATTTAACGCCGCTTTATTCGATTGAATCATTCGTTTGATTCGATTAGCATTTGCTTCCGCTTGCGTTTGTATTTCGATTCCGCTTGCCTTGGCTTCCGCTTCGCTACTTTCGGATTTGTTCGCTTCTGCATTTCGCAATTTCGATCCGAAATTTCTGTCTCCTTTCGTTTCCTTTCGCTTCCGTTTCCATTGAGTCCGTCATTCGTTCTATTTGTTAAGTTGGTTCGGTTGGGATCCGGTTCCCGGATCGGGTCCCAACACATGGCCTTGATGAATAGGGTCTTTCAGCCATACCTGGATCAGTTTGTGATCGTATTCATCGATGATATTTTGGTGTATTCGAGGTCTAGACAGGAGCATGTGGAGCATCTAAGGATAGTGCTGCAGATTATGAGAGATAGGCAGTTGTATGCCAAATTCACTAAGTGTGAATTTTGGCTGGATGAGGTGGTGTTCCTAGGCCACATCGTGTCTGGTGAGGGTATCCGGGTGGATCCTCACAAGATAGAGGCAGTGAAGAGTTGGGAGATTCCGAGGAATGTGTCAGAGTTGAGGAGTTTCCTCGGATTGGTAGGTTATTACCGGAGGTTTGTCGAGGGGTTTTCTGTGATCTCCGCCCTATTGACAAGACTTCTGAGGAAGAGTGTGGCTTTCAGATGGACAGATGAGTGTCAGAGGAGTTTTGAGGAGTTGATACATCGGTTGACTACAGAGCCGGTGTTAGCCCTGCCATCTGGATCAGGAGGTTTCGAAGTTTATAGTGATGCTTCGCAGCAGGGTTTAGGCTGCGTGCTGATGCAGCATGGGAGAGTAATAGCCTATGCATCGAGACAGTTGAGAGCCCATGAGGGTAATTATCCTGTGCATGACTTGGAGTTAGCGGCTGTGGTGTTTGCTCTGAAGATCTGGAGACATTATTTGTATGGGGAGACGTTCCAGATCTTCACTGATCATAAGAGCTTGAGATATTTGTTGAGTCAGCGAGAGTTGAATCTGAGGCAGAGGAGATGGTTGGAGTTGCTTAAGGATTATGACTGCACTATCGAGTACCACCCAGGGAAGGCCAATGTGGTGGCTGATGCATTGAGTAGGAGATCGCATGGTAGTGCAGCTCAGATTCAGGTTTTGAGGTTACCGTGCTTGGTTCAGTTGAGAGCTCTTAATGTGCAGATGGACTTGAGTCAGAATGAAGCTCTGATTGCAACTTTGAGGCTCAGGCCGGTACTGCATGATCGGATCAGGAGAGTGCAGGATCAGGATCCAGTATTGGTGAGATTGATTGATAGAGTCAGATCTGGATGGGTATCTGAGTTTGAGCTGAGAGATGGTACTTTGTAGATGGGCCAGAGGTTGTGTGTTCCTGATGTGGAGCATCTGAGACGTGAGATCTTAGAGGAGGCTCATTTGGCCATTTATGCCATGCATCCTGGTGTCACCAAGATGTATCGCACGCTTAAGTTGCATTTCTGGTGGCCGGGTATGAAGAGGCATATGGCGGAGTTTGTTTCTCGGTGTTTGACGTGCGGCGAGTTAAGTGAGCACCAGCCCGATTGGGAGATTGCATTCGTTGCCCGTTCGGGTGGAAATGGGAACGCATTACGATGGATTTTATTATGGGGTTGCCGGGGCCTTGAGCGGTGTGATGCTATCTGGGTCATAGTGGACCGATTGATTAAATCGGCTCACTTCTTGCCGATGAGGAGAGCTATACCCTCGATCGGTTGGCTCGAAGTATGTGGCGAGATAGTTCATTGCATGGGGTCCCGATGTCGATAGTGTCGATAGGGATCCCAGTTTACTTTGAGGTTACGGAGGAGCCTACGATCGACATGGGTATGAGATTGAACTTCAGTACATCGTTTCATCCTCAGACAGATGGGCAGAGTGAGAGGACTATTCAGATTGTTGAGGATATGTTGAGAGCCTGTGTATTGGAGTTCCGAGGTGCATGGGATCAATATTTGCCTCTGGTAGAGTTAAACATAATAATCGATGCGAGTAGCATTGGTATGGCACCATATGAGGCTTTATATGGACGTCCGTGCAGATCCCCTCTTTACTGGGATGAAGAGGGTATGAGGATGTTAGAGGGTCCCGAGCTGATCCGGACCTTTGTGGATAAGGTATGCTGATTAATTGAGTCGCATTAAGGCGGCTCGGGGACGACGAAGAGTTATATGGATCAGCATCGGCGAGAGATGGAGTATGCTGTGGGAGATAGAGTGTTCCTCAGAGTGTCTCCGTGGAGAGGAGTTCTCAGATTTGGCCATAAGGGCAAGTTGAGTCCTCGGTATATCGGTCCATATGAGATTCTTGGCGGATTGGACCGTTGGCTTCTGATTAGCCTTAAAGTGAGATGTCCCAACAGCGATGTGTTTCATGTGAATATGCTCCAGAGATATCGATCAGACCCGACTCATGTGATTCCGGCTCAGGAGATTGAGTTAGCCAGTGATATGAGTTATGTGGAGGAGCCGGTGCGGATTATTAGATCGCGGGTCAAGCAGTTGCGGAGAAGGGTGATTCCATTGGTGAAAGTCCTTTGGAAGAACCACTCATCAGAAGAGGCAACTTGGGAAACTGAGGAGCACTTGAGGAGGCAGTATCCTCATCTGTTTGATCAGTCAGGTAAGAAAATTTCGGGACGAAATTTTTGTTAGGAGGGGAGAATTGTAACATCCCGTCACCGATGGGATGTGAACAATTCCTCTCATACGTATTCTGTATACGTATTTTGCATCTGTATTCATAGCCTCTGCATATTTGATAAATGTTCAGCATTTCATAAGCTTATGTATGTACATGCATGTATGGCGATTCAAGCGTGATTGTGAAATTGGAGAATTGTGATTTAAAGTAAATTGTGTTATTAGTGAATTTGATATCTTAGAGCTTTGATTTATGAAATTAGAGAGTCAAATTGAATTTAGGAATTGAGAATTGAAATTTGGAGTCTGTGATTAGAGGTTTTCTATTTTGTGGAATTATAGGAATTTTTCGGAATTTTGGAGTATTAGGCTGGGACCGAAAAATGGCGTAGTGATTGATTAGTTTGATTTGGTTCGAATTTGATAGATAATTGATATGAGATAATTTAAATTATGATTTGAGGAATTAGGGTATAAACCATTGGAATTCGGAGAAATTAAAATTAGAAATTGGATTGAGGTGGTTGGATTGGACTTGTGGCAATTGAAATTGCCAAACAAGCCTTAGTGAGTCTTAGTATTTAAACCTTCCTCTTTGAAAATATGATCCACGATGTTTGTTTCTTCCTTGAGAAAATTGCTTTGATCTCCTTCTTCCTTGCGTGGATCTTAGTTTGGAGTTGTTTCTTGCTTTCTTCTTGCAAGTTAATCCTTCCTTACCCTTGATTAATCATCCCTTTGGCTTGGAGTTGGAAGAGAATGGTTTTGGGTGGATTTGGAGGAAACCGTGGATGTGCATGAGAGCGGGAGTTTGAGTTTTTCTTAGTATTCTCCAAGGGTTTAAGCCTGAATCAAGTAAGTTATTGCTTATTCATGTTTTCTATAGTTTGATTAAGGCATGAAATTAAGTGATCAATTGTTTAGGAAGTTAGAAATTTTCGGATGATATAGGTTTTAGGGAAAATGTGGATTTTGATTTGGGTGTTTATGGAATAATGCTTATTTGATGGATTGAAGGTTAGAAAAAATTTGTGTTAAGTTTATAATATTGTTTTGGAGTGTTTTGAATGAATTTGGATGGATTATATATGAGAAATTTGGGAAATTTCTGGGTTTTCTGGCGAATCTGCGATCGCATACGTCATGTGTATGAAAGAACACGCCTTGTGACGAGCGAGAGACGAGGCACGCCATGACGAAGCTGAGCGCGCCGCAATGAGGAATTTTGCGTACGCTGCGGCGAAGAAAGGATTGTTCGCCGCGGCAAGGCGAGCGGGCACCGCGGCGAAGGAACGGAGAAACAGGGCTCGCCGCAGCGAGGGAATGGACGCCGCGGCGAGGTAGATTGTTTTCCGACTTTGTAAATTGGAGATTTCTAATAATTGGGGATTAGGAATTTGATGATGTAATTAGTTATGAATGTATTTCAATTTAGAGATTTTGAATTCGGGATTTAGAGTATGAGATCGGGAAATTCGGATTTATGTCGGAAATGTCATAACATGCATAGTACGTAAATCATTTGATATTTGCATACTTGACTATTGAAATTGGTAAACTTAGTGATATTCGAATATTCTGGTTATTGTAGAGGCCCAAGTGGAGCGTCGATCCTCTGACGCAGCTGAGACTTCCCGACAGTAGCTCGGAAGTTTAGAGGTGAGTAACCTAGTTGGTTTCTCAATCTCTGATGTGCTTTGTATGTGAGCTATCTGTGATTGTGCTGTGAATTTGATATGGGATTTATTGCAACTGTGTGATTGTGATTTTATGAATTTCTGATTTATGATGTGTTGCTTTGTACGCAATTCTGCGTAATGCATGAATTGGGTAAACCATCGATGATGGTTACTCATTGAGTTTCGCAAACTCACCCAAATTGCGATTATTTTTCAGGGCAGCGGTAGTGTGACTTCTAGTTCCAGATTTAGAGACTTTTCCTGCTGTGTGTGTGCCGGTGAGAGGAGCATGGCCCACAGGTCGGTCAGCTGGGGATCCTTTGTGATATTTTAGGGATGACTTAGATAGGAGTTATTACTGTCTATTTTGGACTTGTTCAGTTGTATATATGACAGGATATTGTATTTAGGGTTTATGAATGAAATGAGAAGTACTCTTTTGGTTTCAACTTTAGTGAAATTGATATTACTGCTTATATATTATTGATGCCAAGAGGTTTATTCGAAGTGATTGTATCGTAGTGCACCCTCATCGTAGGGTATGTATCGGTAGGACCTACAGGCGTATCGGTGTATACTCTACGGTGAGAAGGTGCTACTGCGAAAGCGAGTACATTGCCGCTTGACGCAAAGAAAGGAAGGCGGTTTGGATCGAAGTTCATTCTTGAACTTGGTGTGGTTCCTAGTAGTGATGGGCCCATACGGTTGTATTGTGACAACAATGGGGCTATTCTTGCGAGCGAAGGAACCAAGGTCTCATCAACGATCCAAACACGTACTCATGAGATATCACTGATCGGGAGATCATTGGTCGAGGTGATGTGCGAGATAGAGAGAATTCCACGAGCGAATATTGTTGATCCGTTGACAAAGCCATTGTCACGTAAGAGTTTTGATTCTCATGTACTACTTTATGGTATTAGATATCAAGGCGATTGGCTTTAGATCAAGTGGGAGATTGTTAGAGTAGTGCCCTAAAGGCAATCGCCTTTAGCTCATTTTGTACAAATTTGTGTACAGTTTTTATAAATAAATAAAGAAAGGCATTTTTCATTACGTTGCTGTTCATTATTTATGAACTGATATTGATCAATAAGTAAATTAATGAAGTCCATGATATATGACATTGCATGAAGGAAATTATGATGTGATCATACTACTGAGATTCCTATCATGTGTAATTATGTATCTAAATTATCCCTAGTCATAGGATTACTGAGACTGGACATCGGTAATCCGAAAAGACTAGCACATCTCAAGCTCCTTGATTTGATCAAGCAGTGGATCTCAGAAACTGTACATATGAGATATTTAGGGTTGAGATGTGGATGCTTGCTAGAGGTAGTAAGTACATTGGTTGATCTGCTATGAGATCATCACATGGATGTACTATTCTAATGTCAGTGATAATCTCATCATAGTATTGGTGCAAGTATCCTTAGACTTGAGGTACTCAAGGATATCTTGGATCTTGATTACGTGCTTTGACTCCATTCCTTGTTGCCTCGCGAGAGTCGCTCATAGGGTGGTGATTGGAGTGCAGTTTGAGGTATTCGAAGGTAATTGAGTAGCCAATAGAGGATTCACCACTTCTGTGATAGCAGAAGATGATACCCATGGCCTCTTATCAGGGTCATTACTTGGAAATCTCTGATCAGAGTACATATGTCACGAAGAGTGTCTTCATTGACATATTAAGTATTAAGTAATGAGTCCCAGGACAAGAACTGAAATCACTTGGACTAGATTTGACGTAGTCAGTCTAGTAAGAGTTGACACATTGCCCATACTCATAACCAAGTGGGGTATAGCATGGTGAAAGGACGAATTGCACGGTAATTATCTATGGAAAGGTTCGTGATATGGTCCATGATGAATATATGTTTATTCATGAAACCAATTACTTTCTGGTCAATTGGGGGTCATGATGTGTTGCTAGATACCGCTCATGACTTGCTTAGATTAAGTGTTGATCTAAGTGGCCAACATAACCGGGAACCTAATGGGTCACACGCATAAGAGTGTCTCGGAGAATTTGTAAAATAGTTTTGGACAGAGATCCAATAAATGGAGAGCAATCGGATTAAATGGATCCCGATGAGATCGAGATATGTCCCGATGAGATCGCGACATCGATATTGCTGAAAAATGTTTTCGGGGGTTTTTCCCATACCGAGACCCGGTAGGCCGATAGGACCGACCCCAGTGTGACTGGACCACTTCAGCATTTATTTATATATATATTTAATTAATTAATTAAGTAATTAATTAATTAATATATATATATATATATACTTGCAACGTGGATGAAGGAGGAGGGGCTTAGTCATCTTAACTTTTATATATATATATATAAAAGGCTAACGTGGGAGCTTGATGACCATTAGCTTTTATATGTCTTTAAATGAGTTATAAGACATATAAAAGGTGAGAAGAAAAAAGGTGATCTACGGTGGCTTTTAAAGAAGGAAGGAAGGATTTTGAGAAAATCCAAAACATTCTCTCTTCTCACCAACGATCAAGCTTTCTTCTTCTCCAATTTTCATCTCCCTTCATCGATTCTTCCAAGCTCTCCAAGGACAAAGGTAGGAGCTAGCACTCTTTACTTTGTTCTAGCTATTCCCGGGTCAAAGGGTTTGTCCCGGTTAGGTTTTCCGATCTCTGCGTGGATACCGTTAGACTTTGTTATATAGTCACATGGATCTTGGCTTTCGGGAAGGTCCCGGAACAAAATTTTTTTTTTCTGCACCGTGGGCATGTGATGCTCACACCGGGATTTTCCTACAATGCAATCGTGATGATGCAATTTAAATGCATTAATTCTCTCTTGATTTGAACAAAACAATGAGTGACTTATTTACTTTATTATAAACATGAACCCACCTGAATTCCTTGCTTACAAACTTGTTTAGGAATGCCTTTCCTCTTGTTCCCCTTGCTCCTCTTTCCTCACTTGGTTTCCTTAACCAAATAACCAAAATTCCAATCAATTTGCGGTAGAAATCGGAAAATCAAACTTTAACCATTCAAACTACAAGCAAAACTGAAACAAGAATTTCATGCTCAATTTCCATCCAAATTTGAAGATTCTTAGAGACTGATTCAGAACTTCATTTCTTCATGAAACTTGTATCCCTATGTCTCTAGTGTACAAGGAAAAAAGAATCACCTCATTTGGACATCTACATCAAAAGTTATGCGTAAAATACTAAAGCATGTCGCAGGAGGAAAATGGCCGTTCGCCGCGACGAGAAGATGGTGGAGCGCGTCGCGACGAGCACGCGCGCTGCGACGAGCTCATCTGCAGGTCGCGACGTGCGACGGTGAGAAAGCTCCGAAACTCATTTTTTTTCACTTTTCTCAACCATAATCCTCCCATCTTTCAATTATAAACACATTTAAACATTAAAACACCTCCTAAACTTCATTTCTAACCTCAAAATCATTCATAACAACAACATGATCATCAACCTTAAAAGATTTAACCATTTTTCCATAAACTTCTCCACAACCGAAACCTACACATTCTAAGCTATATTAGGGTTTCATCTAACCCAAACAAGAAGAAAACATCATACTTACTTGTTAGAGCTTCAATTCCTTCAAAATCTCCAAGGGTTATAAAACCCTAATTTCTCTTCTTCTCCCTTAAGCCACCAACGACACTCTCTTCTTTCTCCCTTCACTTTCACTCTTTCTTTCTTTTCTTCTTATAATTTCTTTTCATTTAAGCCTTAAATGAAGGAGAAAAGACCAATATGCCCCTCCATACAAGCCTTATAAACTCTTAGACTTATGTATCATGCCCAGAATGCCCCTATAAAATCTTATCACTTTCATACCTCAATTCAGAAATTGAAAATCTTAGGGACTAAATTGGAATTTAATTCCTTCAGATAACTTGTAGTCCCATGCCTCTAATTTACTTAGAAACAATAATCGACTTTAGAATCTCTACAGCTCAAGATATCATCAAAATAGTGAAACTTGTTTAGAAAATATCTAACTCATCTTGACTCAATCAATATCAGAACAATCATAATTTCCTATCATGATGTAGGTAATTGTCTTAGGAATCCAACGCTTTGAAAATCGGATTAATCGGATGTCGGTCGGAAAAGTTAGAAGCAAAAGAGCGGCAAGGTGGATCACCTAAACAATAACCACAACTTGCAGAAATCTTAACTTCCTATTTCATGGTCCCTAAATTCCATACTTGACAGTAATAGGAAGATCAAAGCATAATGTAAAACTTTCATGAAGGGCTTAAAAGTAATTGCAACCTCTAACTAAAGTTCTGCCAGAATTTATGATCCTATATCACATATAAACTTCTAAATTCCACAACCAGAAATAATATTTTGTACATCCTTAAAAAGCTAGGATAAACTCCTATGATTTTCATGTAGATTACTAAACTCAATTCAAAACATATCTATCCATACTTTGTCTCAAATCACATTACACACCTAAATGTACACTTATGAATATTTTCACAATTACTTAACTTTGACTGATCATAACTTTCACTCCCGATATCGAAAAATATCAAACTTGATGGTGACAGAAAACTTCCAACATAATCTACAAGTTCCATGAAGATCATTTCTCAAATTCTACTTAAATCATAAAGTCAACTCTCTACTCTAAAAAGTCAACTTTCTCAATTCTTCATATTCTCATACTTTTTCCTCTATATTTCTTGATTTTTAACTTCCAATAATGTATTCGCTATCAATTTCATTTAAACTTAAAACCATACTTTAGCCCACAATTAATCATAGACATCGATAATAAAAGCATATACACGCTTATACTCTCTCATCATCAACTTGCTAAATTCACCCTCATATGACAAAGCACATTCTTGAGTTGTCTTTTTCTTTGCACACAAATAATTCACCAGAAATTCCTCATCTAATGTCACATTTATACTTCAAAAGTTTCAAGAAAAGTTCGGGGTCCAACATATAATACATAATTGTTAAATTTAAGAACGTGATACAAGTGAGAATATTGGACACAAATGATGTTCAAGTGATACAAGGAGAATATTAGATGCAAATGATGATCACAGGTGCACTACAAGAATAATATACTATTCACGACATTTTTTGATAAACGTCACAAATTGTTCAGACTTTTTGTGACGTTTAAAAAATATTACAAAAAGTTCCAGCTTTCTACGACGTTTTATGAAGACATCCCAAATTTGTAACACTTTTCATGACGTTTTATCAATAAAACGTTGCGAAATGAAAACCGCGACGTTTTGTTGAAGAAAACATCGTGGAAGGCTTAATTAAACCGTCTTGGTCAACCAGTTTTTCTTAAAACCTACCTCGAGCCCTTTCTTCATTTTCTACGCCCTTTAGCTCGACCTCTCTCTCTTACTTTCTTTGTTTCTTCTCTGAAACATCTCTTTTTGCTTTTGGTGTATGTTTTTTTTTCTTTTTCTGGGTTGGTTATATTGAAGATGCGTCAGTCTGCATCTAAGAAAACGGGTCAAGAAAACTGACTTCTCCACAGCAGCCTCTCTCTCTCTAAACAATTCTTTCTTCTGTTTTTGTTTTTGTTTATCCTCTCTCTCTCTACCCCTTAAAAAAGAGTGCGTCGTAGAATATTACTGCCCAACGACATCACCATCGTCACGGTTTCTTCTTCTTCTTAGATCAAATCAGGTTCTTGACTTCTTCAATTACTCCGTTTGCTCTCTCTCCAACTGTTGTGATTTTTGTACCAACTGGATTTCTTTTTTGACGAGCAATATGATAGTGTTCTATTCTTTAACAGCTTTATTTGGGACTTGGTTATGAATTCGTGCGAATTGTTTCGTTTGGTTATGTTGTTCAAATCTAGGGTTCGGTTTTGGTTTATTGGTTTTCCTGATATAAAATTTTGAATTGAGGAAGATATTGATGACAATTTGAATCTAAAGTTACTATCAAAATTTCTTCAATTTTTTCTTCAGTTTTTTAGGATTTTCATGTCTTATTCTGTCATGTCTAAATTCCGTTTATTTGATTAGCTTCATTACTTTATTCTTCTCCTTTAGTTAATGATTGATCAATTCTTCCATGTATTTTTGCAGGTTTTCATGGTTTTGTATTAGTCTGCTGCTAATAACTTGTGTTGCTGGATTTGAGCAATATCTAGACTCACTTGTGGCTGCTATTTTGTTGGGCTCGGGTCCCGGATCCCTATTCCCGAGGTGGCCCCTCGGGCTGCGCCAGCGACGAGCTCCCAAACATATTGGACCCGATCCTAACATCCATACATAAATCGATTCACACATGCATTTTCATAACATTCACATAATAATCTAAACTATGAATTAAACACCCCATAACGAAGGGGCTTCATGCCATTAAAATCCGAAGGAAATTCAACAAGTATTCTCAAAATAACATAATACAAAATAAAATTTAAATCCAAAATACATGAATATGCTCCATGATGATATTCTTAGCGGGCTAACCAAAAATACTAACTTAATACAAAGCTCCTAACTAGCTTGAAGTTTTTAATGCCTTGCAAGATCAACGATCGTCTCATTCTGCACCTGAGGAGGGGGAAGATAATGGGGTGAGCTGCGAAGTTCAGTGGCATATACATTTATAGCCATTGGCAACGAGCCACACATTCAAACATATATATGTATAAGTATAGCAAATTAACACTTATCAATTGATCCACATTCATATAACCATCAAGAGAATATATCATGCAATTCCTGCTTCACAACATAACAATTATTATGCATCATTTCCAACAAATCAATTATGCAATGCACAACAAATGGCTCGAGAGTTTCGTAACACGATCCGGATAAACCGAAGTTTATACTGTAAGGAAAACGAGTCCGATTTCTCAAGGATCTCATGGCCTCAAGCGGGCAACCGGGAGAAGGCTATACGTCGACGTGCACGTGACTATCCATCCGTTACTCTCTCACCCAAACAAAGCACATAACAATTCGTTTCATGCTCAAAGCATTTTATCAAAGCTTTCATCCTTTTCATTCTTTTCATTCTTACACAATGCCATAATGCCTATCAAGGCAGTACATAATTATGATCACAATGCATTTTCAATATTTCTTCTAATTTAACACAAGCAATGTCACACACATGCAAGCAAGCATACACATATTGCCCATATACACAACAACCATAAATATATTACCCACCTAATATCGCTTGAGTATCAGACTCACTGTTGTCCTTCCTCTTGCGATTGGATCAGGTCAGCTTGGTTTCCTATAACAAACCAAGTTTTCATTCAATTAACATTCAAAAGAAATATTCAAAAGCTTGAAAATCAAAAAGAAAATCATGAAAAGTCTACATTCGATTTCCATCTAAATTCTCAAATTTCTAGAGGCAAAACCCAACTTCCTTTCTTCATACAACTGGTAGCCCTCATTCTCTAGATCACAACAAATCCAAAATCACCTTATTTGGACATCTATAGCCCAAGATATGCTCAAAAGACTAAAATTCCTCGCTGCTGAAAACAGGGGCTCGCCTCGGCGAAGCCCCGCTCATCGCGGCGAATGCCCGCGCTTGCCGCGGCGTGCACACAAGTGTGCGTCGCGGCGTGCACCATGTTCTAGCACGTCGCGGCGAACATAGGTTTGCACGTCGCGACGAACCCTTCCTCGCACGTCGCGACAAAAAATAATATCGCACGTCGCGACGAAAAATAATATCGCACGTCGCGACAAACTCGCACGTCGCGGCGTGTTCATACGCACGTCGCGATGTGCGGGCCTGGAGAACGACTCCGAACCCGATTTTCCTGTATTTTTCCAACTTCAATCCTTTCCTTTTGCAAGGGCAACACACCTAAACCTCGATTCAAGTCCTATACTACATTTCTAACTCATTCAAACCTTAAAAACAGTCATAAGATCATCAACCCAAAGATTTCACTTAGGTTTTTCCGAAAACCCTACATAATCGGTTCTAACCTCATACAAAATGATTCTAGGGTTTAATCCAACTAAAACAAGAAGTAAAGAAGTTAAACTTACCAAGACTTGCTTCAAATCAGTCGAAAATTCCTAAGATCACAAAGCTTCCTTTCTTCTCCTTCTTCCTCACCCACGACACGTTCCTCTTCTCTTCTCCTCTTTTCTTTCTTTCTTTCCTTTCTAATTCTTTCACTTATATCTAAAGGAGATGGGTAAAGACCATTTTACCCCTCCTTCAAAGCCTTAACTTAATCCAACCTAAACAATCTTCCCAAAATACCCTCATACACTCTTTAATTCCTATTTAAACCACATTAAACTCAAATAATTCTCAATTATCCACTAACACTCTCAATTTCATCAAACTAAGGCATAATCACATAATTAACACAATTCATGCTGAATAACATAAATAAGAAAAATTCGGGGCCCAACATATTTCGTCTTCTTTTTAGTGAAGACTTGTGATCCATTGTGTAATAGAGCTATGCACACGTAGTCCTTACGAAAATCTGGGAACTGGTTATTGGCAAAAAGGCTCTTCCTTTTACCAATGGGTGTGAGCTATTTGGCAATTTCGACAGTTTGTATAGTTTTAAGCTTCGTGGGTCTACAATGTTGGTCAGAGTTGACGTTGGATAAGTTGAGATTCGAGAGTTTATTTAGTTGGAGTATAATAACCAGGAGAATGGAAAGTGATGCTGCTGAGTAAAATGAATTTGGGGCCTTGAGATAAACCAAAACTTTTTTTAGCGAAATAAAAAAGTATGCCAAATTGACTTAGCTAAACCTTCCTGATTACTTCGTTAGGGATTTGGATATGAATATATTTTTACTTCTTTTATGCCTTTTAATTTGAATGGAATTTTCTTGCTTTACCAAATCCAACTCTGGTTTCCCTCTTTTCATACCTTGCTCAAAGTGATCTGTGCATGCTTGAATAATTTAATGACATTCACATGGTTCAGAATTGATTAGTTTGGTATTACTCGTTTTGTTGTTATTTGCTACCGATGCTTTCCATATAGTTAACATTGTATTTTGAGGTTGCCATCTAATTTGTGGTTGTAATTTGCATATCTTATCTGTCCACTATCAGGGAAAGCATCTTTTAAAGAGATGGAGCGAATTGATAACTTATTTTACTCCTATTCAAATAGGTCATCCGTTATGATTGAGTAAGTTTTACTCTGTTTGCCCACCATCTGACACTTCACTCTAACATATCTGCATTCTTGATGGAGAATGGAGTACTTGTTTTACCTCATGTTATACAAATGAACTTTTAATGAAATTTACAAGGAGGTCTTAAGTACTATAATGCTATTCGATGAACTAGGGCATAACACAAGTTGAGGAATCTAAGAAAATGAATAAAGTGTATAAATTTATACTTGCTATAGCTTGTTATTTATAGTTCATAATGAAAGGCAATTTTAAGGAATTGGTTTTCCATGTTTCCATTGTCTACCACATATCTTAATTCTTGAATTTGAGAGTTCCCCACCTTGCCCCCATTCTAGATTGGTTACAAAGGCAGATGTTTTTTGAGTTGATATGTTTACATTAATATTTCTTTCTACACAATACAGATCAACAATATTTCTTGATGTGATTGCTATCACCGTTCTTATAATTTATGTGACCCATGTGGCTTTGGGTTACAAACAGACATGGGATAGATATCAAGTGAGTTGACTTGTCCCTAATCAATCTTCGTAGTTAGACCCAAATTTCTATTCTCTTTATCACCTTTTGTTTGGTTGACGCTCTTTAATTTACAATGTATATGTATTTAACATTCTTTTGTCTAATTATTTTTCCTTTTGACTGATTGTTTTTTGCAGTATAAGGAAGCCATCTAATGTATTCGATTTTGCTTAGAAAGAAAAATGAGGAAGGTTTGTGTATCCGATTATTTATAATATTCTTCATGGTAAATTTCAAAATTGCAATTTGAAATATTATTTATAATATTCTTCTATACATGCCTTTTTGAGGTACTACTTACATTTAGCTCAACTACTTTGAATTTCTTAGTCACATCATAGTAGAACTTCCTGTGCTGTCCACTCATTTTCTTAGTTTATGATGATGTTACAAAATCTGTATTTGATCACTTATAAGCAATTCACATGTACTTGCTTCCTGAAATTCCTTGAAGCTCTAAAGTTCTATGGTCGTGGCTGGCGTAAAATATGATCATTTCTATATTTCTTCTTTTGGATCAAATATGGCATTGCTTACATTCATATCCTAGCTTGCAAGACAATTTTGAATCAACCACCTTAAACTTACCTTTTTCTTTAAGTTCCCTAATAAAATGGGTGAGTACATAGTTCATTTATAAATATTTATTAAATGAGACTGTGTATCTAATTAATTCTTAATTTTTCAGGAATTAATGTGGAAGGAATTGGCATATTCAATAGAACAAGGTAATGTGTAAGGAATTGGAAAATTCAATAGAACAAGGTCTTCCGATGATAGAGGATGACTTTGTTATATTGAATCTCCCAATTCCTTAGGATGACCTTGTTCTATTTAATCTACCAATTCCTTACACATTAGGATGAAGTATGCGATAAAGTCTTGGGCACTAGATCAGATTATGTTGTTGGCATGGGAGTTGGGCCTCGACCACAAGGGAAGACTTCGGTCAGAAAGAGACTTCGAGACAAAATAGAGGAGTCGAAGATTGGAATTGCTGATTTTTGTCATTTTATTTTAATTTAATTTGGATGACAAAGTAAGGAAGTTGAATGTGGGTCAGTGGTTCTGCTCTAATTGCTTTATGTGATGAATGTGGTTTGATCGAGTGGTTAAAGTTTATAAGTTATGATTGATTGTTGCTTAGTTTAAAATCTGCAGGTGAGTTTTAAATCTGGTAGATTCTAGCTTATTTTCCTATGGTCTATTTCACTACTGCTACACTTTCATGGTATGAGACCTTATCCTTTTTGGTCACTTCAAAACTATGTCGATGTGTTGAGTATACCATTATTTAATGAGAGGGTGGAGTGTTGCAATATATAGAATGTTGATATTGTTTGCAAAATAAATGCTAATGTTGTTTTGTGTTTTTTTTTCTCTTATATATTTATGTTATTGATCTACTGTCGTGATGTGGATTGCTTCCCGCTAACAATGGGTTTTCATTTTATCATCTGCATCTGGGCTCTTCTAGTTTTTACTTGCAAAGTTTTGCTCTTTCTCAGAGAAAAACTTCTAACAAGCAGACCAAATAAAAGTCAAGGAATTTGTATAGGATGAATGAATCAACTTCAATTGACAATGAATTGGATGATCCTTTTCCAAGTGCAAATCAACCATTGCAGAGATCCAAGAGGCTAAAGAGACCAACAAAGAGTGTAAATGAAAATCTTAAACTAGCATATAACGTAGCGCCCTTAGTAGATTCATCACAGAGCCAATACCCTTCCTATGAATGAGTTTGCCTTAAACAAGCTAACTTGATCATGAAAACATGAAGTGAATATATTAAAGGTATCATATGGTGGATTACATGGATATCTCAATTAGAGAATAAGAAATTGTATGAATTAGAAATGATAAGAACTTGTAATTTCCAAAAGAATACCTACCATGTAATCGTTCTCTTATCATATCTATTGATCCTATGAAATATGTAAAATATGTTTAATGCTTCTAAAAAAATGTTGATTTTTCATAATTAATTTATTTTATTAGCTAATTGTCATCACACTTTATAAGTGTATTATGACATGTTTGCAAATTGCAATTAAATAATACATTGTCTGCAGTATGAAATTCTTGTGATACATGAATAATTATTAAAATTAATGATATACTAAAAATTTGAAGAATTATTAAATAAATAAAATTCATAAATAATATTGAATATTTATTAAACAAATAACATTAAAATTGTATTTTAAAAATAATTATTAAAATTAAAATTATTAAATTAATTTGATTTTTGAAAAAATGAAAAAATAATATAAATAATAATAAAAACGTCGCCAAAGACATTTCGCGATGTCTAAAAATATCGTGGAAGGCATTTCGCGACGTTTCTAAAAAAACATCGCAGATTTCTTCACATTCTGGGACGTTTTAAAAACATCACAGAATGTTAGACGGATTATCCAAACTTTCAGTGACATTTTTTTAAATGTCGCAGAATATTAGTGTTTTTCGTGAACCTTTTTCCTACATTACATTCCGCGACATTTTTTGTGATGTTTTTTAAAACATCACAAATGCTCTTCTGCGACATTTTAGGACCTTTTGTGACGTTTTAAAAACGTCACAAAAGGGCTTGTTTTCTTGTAGTGGTACTATTCATTTTTTACTCTATTTGCATATATGAGTACATTATTAACAAAGTTAAGTTGAAGGCTACATTGACTATATGCAATTTACTAGTTTGAATGTTTTTTTAGAAATTAAAAATAATAGTAATTAAAGATAGAAGAGAAATACAAATTTGGGGGAGTCAAAAGACTCATGGATCATCCCAAAAAAGCAACAATGTTCAACACCTAATAAGCAATCACACATAAATGAAAAATTCTAAAGTAAAACTAAAGATCCATCGTTAAGACCAAAATGGGAAAAGAAATTCCAATCACCACAAGTTTCCTTCTTACTTTCCCTGATTAGGGTTGGAGGAATCAACAGTCACAACCATCTTAAGGCGTCGAGAGTTAGCTTTGAGACAGATCAAGTGAGTGTCCCAAGCAAATAAGTTCCAGCCTAGCCTTGTACCAAGAATGCTCCAGCCTATTCTTTGGTGATTAAAAGGTAAGACAAATCCTTCATAATACCATGTTTCTCTTCTTCATGTTTCACACTTAATTTGACTGATGCAAAATGATTGAGGCTTCCCTTCTTGTGTTTTTATGTACGAGAACATTGGTTGAGTGTTCCGAACATCATTCCCAACCTCGATGACACTTCCCTTCTGTCAACTGAGTGGTAAGTCCCCCGTCCAATGCTTTCCATATTATTAAAGAATATTAGCTTTGAAAATGTTGGATCCCGTTATCGGAACCCAACTACATACGTAGAACGGAAAACGAAGCAAACGGAAACGAAGGGAAACGGAAATTTCGGATCGAAATTTCAAATCGGAAACAAAAAGCGGTCGCCAATCGAATAAACCTACCAAATCGGATAACAAATTACAAATAACAAAATCGAGGGCGAGACGAAATCAAGTAGAACAGATCCGACATCCGAAAATCGGCGAAAATCGCTAATCGAATACAAATCGAATCATCGAATGAAACAAATACTCGGAAAGTTTCAATTGGACCGAATCAGATCAAACCAAGCGGATCGAATCGGAAAATACAAAGCGGCGGAGACAAACACTTAGCAAAGCGGATCCGACATCCGAGAACCAAAACCGGAGAAAAGCGATCGGATGAACATAATCGCGTTGGAATCCTTACGACATTTCAAATCCGGTATAATTTTTTTTTTTATTCCTTGTCTTTTTCATTCTTAATCACTTTACTCCATTACATATACAAATCATCATTCTTATTCCTTCCTATAAATCCTCAAACTCATTTCTTTAAACCTATTTTACGAAATTTTTACGAAATTTCGGCAAGATAACTACTTGTATTTTGACAAATTTCAAAATTTAAAACAAAGCAAACGCACTTCTAATATTGTAATCCATCCAATAACACAAGGCAACATCGGACCTCCCGTCCGGCATCCAAACACCAGCAGAAACACAATCTTAATTCTAAACACTTCATAAATCTAATCCATAACTATCTCAACTCGAAATTTCAATCAATCCCAACCACATTCAAAATCCAATCTCATACATAAAGTATAATCATACTTATAACTCATTCAACATAATACAATCTTATACATTTACCGCCACAAGCAAAACCATTTATATACAATCGAACTAAAATACACTTTACTAGCTTTCTAACTATCCATAAAGATCGATACAAACATTAAACTTTAAACATACTACGAACACGCATAAGTCGGACTATGATCATACTCGTCTTCCATCCGATCTCCTGCGTAAAACACGGAGATTGGGGATGAAAGGGGGTGAGCTCGGAGCTCGTGGATAATATATTTATAAACCGAACAATAAGCGAAAATTATTTTCTTTTAAACTTTTCCAAAATTTCCCATTTAAGCATTTATCCAAATCTTATTTTCAAACTTTTCAAAACTTTCATAAACCTTCCAAATTTCATGATTATAAATTCTTGTCTTATTTCTCAAAATCTCAAATCTTTTTCAAATCATGCACAGCTTTAAATATGAATGCATCACTTTATAAACAAATCAAAAACACATATCACATCAGAATTGGTTTGGTTCGGCCCAAAACAGGACGTACTGCACATTTCCGCATAGCGGTTATGTGCAGCCGTGAACAGAGGGGAGTCCGAAATCGAAACTCCTATGCCACTAGCGGGCAGCCGGGCGAAGGCTTAAACAGGTAGAGACAGCGCTGACTCACAAACGGACCTGACCAAACCCACTTAACACATAACGAAAAAATTGATTGCTCAAGGCACTTTTTGAAAATCTTGATTTTCACATTTTCAAATCTTATCATCATATTGTCATAAATGACACAAGCACGTATCCACATGAATTCACATAACAAATCTAATGCAATTCATATCATTACTTAAATCGCATACTCATCACAATATATGCACCAATTCTTTAAATCATCCAAATCATAAATCACATAATTTGAAAGCCATGAAATTCACAAGTTTTGCATTTTCTAAAACTCATTTTACTCCTTTGAAATCATAATTTCAAACATTTACATCCTTTTTCAAACATTTTTATCAATAATAATTTATCAAAAATCAAATTTTGCTTTCTTTAATTTTCAAAAATTCACATTTAGCTTATAATTCAATAAATAAATATACTACCCACCTCATATCCATGCTAGCATCTTGTCCAATGCTTCAATTTGACTTTTGCTTCTCTCTCTCTTCCAATTTAACAAAACCTAAACCATAATCATCCAAATTCACATCATAAATAACATAATTTTCAAAATTAACTTAGGAATTCACCAATTTACCATAATTCCAAGCTATTTAACTCACCAATTTACAAAAACCCTAATTCACCAATTTGGCCTAAACCAACTTATCCAAATTCAATACCATAAATCACTTAATTACTCAAATTAAACTTAGAAAACACCAATTCCATATAAATTCAAGCTATTCCAATCTCCAATTTTGAAAATCCCCAATTTTCAAAATTGGCCTAAACCAATACACTCAAATTCAATCTCATAAAACATAATTTCTTCAAAATTGATTCCATATTTCATCAATTTCTACTCTTAATTATGTTTCTACACCATTAATTCACAAAACCCCAAAATTCACAAAACCCCAAATTTCTAATTTGGCCTAAACTCAAATTTACAATTTTCAAATTAAACTTCACCTAAAGCATAAACATCAAAATTAACTTAGGATATCTCAAATTCATCACTAATTCAAGCTATCTACAACATCAATTTCACAAAACCCCAATTTTAAAATTTGACATAAACTCAAATTTTCAATTTATCCAAAATTAAACATAATTATAGCCTAATCTCTTCAATTAATCATAGATAAGCTCAATCCATATCAATCTTAAGTCAATTAACCAAAAATCTCACTAAAACCTCAAATCCCAAATTTGACATAAACCTTAATTAATCAAATTAATCATCATCTAAACAAAATCTCTAAAATGAACTTCATAAAACTCAAATCCATAACAATATCAAGCTAAACCAACCAACAAAATTCATCAAAATTGAAACTTGTACTTTCTCTCACTTACCTTTTTTCTCCACCATTTTCGTTATTTTCAAGCTCCAAAATAAGCTTCCTTCTTCTTCCATGTCTTCCATTTATTTCCTCTTGATGAAGCTCGAAAATCCTTTGAAAGCCATCAAAATCGTTGGGAAGATGCATTTTCTTCTCCACCCATTCCCTCTTCCCTTCTCTCCTTCTCTCTTTATTTCTTTCTTCTCTCTTCTTCTTTGTTTCTGGAAAATTTCGTGACTTTTGCTGATTTCTGGAGACAAAAACGACATTCACTTTGGTGTTTCATTAATGGGTGACCAATTACCATCTTGCCCCTCCAATTAAGTCTATTTCCAAGTTTGCCCATGTGCAGGATTTTGAAAAACTGATAACTTGCGTCCTGATTTCCAGCATCTAAACGAAATAATTTGGACAAACTTTCTTCATGAAAATTGTTCCTCTGGATCATACGAATCCAACGCCACCGACGGCGCTCAATTCGGATCTAAAACGAAGAAGTTATGACCGAATTACTAACTGACCTGCACAAAATCCGAAACTGAACTTTAACATAACTTCAGTCCAGAATTTGACAATCTTAGGGATGAAATCAAATTTTGATCCCTTCACATGATTTGTAGCCCCATATCTTAACTTTATTCTCCAAAAAGAATAAACTCAATCGGAGTTGTATAACTCCCGAAAATCGCAAAGTACTGAACCATGTTCAGAAAATTATCCAACTTATAACCTATAACCCATCTCTTACTTGGGTTCAATCAATCTCTTTCCATTTAATCTCCTAAAAATCAAAATTCTTCATAAAAATGAACGAAATTGTCTTAGGAATCCAACGCTTCAAGAATCAAATCAATCGGATGTCGGACGAAAGATTTATAACAAAAGATTGCAAAAGGGTCGGAGTTCAAGCAAAAGTTACAAAACCTTAAATACCCACCTATAACTGCATTTTTCGAAAATCATATCTCTTAATTCCGAACTCAGAATTTGACAAATTTGGTGTCTATAGAAAGATCAAAGGAAGCTCTACAACTTCCCTGAAGTACACAAAATCAAATTAGGTCTTTAAAGGAGTCAAAACCTCAATCAAAGATTGTGTCCAAAACAGCTTTTCCTAAACGACTTCCAATTTTTAATCGCTCATAACTCCTAATCCCGATATCGAAAAATTACAAACTTTATGGCGTCGGAAAGATCGACATACAAGCTACAACTTTTAGTAATACCACTTACTCCAATTCAGACTAAATCCATACGACGAGTGGCCTCGAAGTATAGCACATGCAAATCTATACTTAATAACATTTTCAAAACAAAGCATATCTTCCGAAATTCATATCTCTCAATCCCGACATCGAAAAATAGCAAACTTTATGTCCACGAAAAGCTCTCGACAGAGGCTACAAGTTTCACGTTGATCATTTTCTTGAATTAGGCCTAGATCAAAAGTCAACTTTTACCACGAAAGTCAAACTTCCAAACCAACTTTGACTGATCATAACTTTCACTCCCGATATCGAAAAATTGCAAACTTTATGTCTACAGAAAGTTCTTAACATAATCTACAAGTTTCATGTAGATCATTTTATCAAATTTTGCCTTAAACAAAAGTCAACTCTCAAAGTCAAACATTCTCTCTCAAAAGTCAAACTTTCTAAATTCTTCAAATTTTCACACTTTTCTTTTAATTCTTGCTATATAACTTCATTTCAATCAACTCATCCACTTTTGAAAACTTCTTATTTTTACTCAAAGATCGGGTCCAACATTTCTCCCTCTTAAAAGAATTTAAGTCCTCTAAATTCACACTTAAAACATAATAGTGCGTATCTAATTCCTTCTCATAATATTTTCTCAATCTCTTCATATGGACCAAAATCACTATTTCACTTAATCTTTTGAATTTCTATACACATTTCTCTATCAATTTAGCTCATTCTTCAAAATTTTCATCTCACATATGCATATTCGAAATTAATTCCTCTAAATTCATCATGTAAGTCAAATCTAAATTTCCATTTTCACAATCCTTCTAAATCAACCAATCAATTAGGTTCTTCCCAATTCACCAAGAAATTCTAATCTCAACTTCATAATCATAAACCAAAATCAAACATAATTCTTAACCTTAATCTCATCTCAAAATTGCAAGAATTCATTTCCTCTTTCTTTAAAACATAAGCATATTCAAAAATTGATTTAGCCTTAAGTCATCAAAAATTTCTAATCTCTTTTTTCATTATCACACTACTAAAATAAATCATCATTCTCATCACTATGATCAGTAATCAATTCAATAGTATTTCTTATTTCATCTTACATATACATAGCTCAATTCTTCCATTTCATCATGAAATTCTCCTCTCAATGTCCCTTAACACTTGCTTCAAATCAAACATCACTCATCACCTTAATCAAACCATCCACTAGGTTCTTCATATAATTCATAACAAGGACATTCACTTCATTTCTCAATTCTTACTTATTTAATCTTATCAATTTACCTCTTTTCAAAACCTCATGCATATCACTTATACACATTCTCATAATTTCAATCTTACCAAACCTATAGCCAGTATGATCATAATATCGATATCGACATTCTCACAAATTGATTTTATCCTTCCACACTCTCATCAATCTTATGTCCCCGATTAAGACCATAGTACTGGGCTCGATACCATCTATGTTGGATCCCGTTATCGGAACCCAACTACATCGTGAAACGGAAAACGAAGCAAACGGAAGCGAAGGAAGCGGAAATTTGGATCGAAATTTCAAATCGAAACAAAAGCGGTCGCCAATCGAATAAACCTACCAAATCGGATAACAAATTACGAATAACAAAATCGAGGCGAGACGAAATCAAGTAGAACAGATCCGACATCCGAAAATCGGCGAAAATCGCTAATCGAATACAAATCGAATCATCGAGCGAAACAAATACTCGGAAAGTTTCGAATTGGACCGAATCAGATCAAACCGAAGATAGCGAAGCGGAAAATACAAAGCGAAAGCGGAGACAAACACTTAGCAAAGCGGATCCGACATCCGAGAACCAAAACCAGAGAAAAACGATCGGATGAACATAATCGCGTTGGAATCCTTACGACATTTCAAATCCGGTATAATTTTTTTTCTTTATTCCTTGTCTTTTTCATTCTTAATCACTTTACTCCATTACATATACAAATCATCATTCTTATTCCTTCCTATAAATCCTCAAACTCATTTCTTTAAACCCATTTTACCGAAATTTTTACCGAAATTTCGGCAGCATAACGGCTGTATTTTGACAGCCCAAAAATTTAAAACAAAGCAAACGCACTTCTAATATTGTAATCCATCCAATAACACAAGGCAACATCGGACCTCCGTCCAAGCATCCAAACACCAATGAAACACAATCTTAATTCTAAACACTTCATAAATCTAATCCATAACTATCTCAACTCGAAATTTCAATCAATCCCAACCACATTCAAAATCCAATCTCATACATAAAGTATAATCATACTTATAACTCATTCCAACATAATACAATCTTATACATTTATCGCCACAAGCAAAACCATTTATATACAATCGAACTAAAATACACTTTACTAGCTTTCTAACTATCCATAAAGATCGATACAAACATTAAACTTTAAACATACTACGAACACGTCTAAGTCGGACTATGATCATACTCGTCTTCCATCCGATCTCCGCGTAAAACACGGAGATTGGGGATGAAAGGGGGTGAGCTCGGAAGCTCGTGGATAATATATTTATAAACCGAACAATAGCGAAAATTATTTTCTTTTAAACTTTTCCAAAATTTCCCATTTAAGCATTTATCCAAATCTTATTTTCAAACTTTTCAAAACTTTCATAAACCTTCCAAATTTCATGATTATAAATTCTTCGTCTTATTTCTCAAAATCTCAAATCTTTTTCAAATCATGCACGACTTTAAATATGAATGCATCACTTTATAAACAAATCAAAACACATATCACATCGAATTGGTTTGGTTCGCCTAAAACAGACGTCTCGCACATTTCCGCATAAGCGGTTATATGCGGCCAAATGAAGAGGGAGTCCAAATCGAAACTCCTATGCCACTAGCGGGCAGCCATGCGAAGGCTTAAGCAGTAGAGACAGTGACTGACTCACAAACGGACTGACCAAACCCACTTAACACATAACAAAACAGAATTGATTGCAAAGGCACTTTTGAAAATCTTGATTTTCACATTTTCAAATCTTATCATCATATTGTGTCATAAATGACACAAGCACGTATCCACATGAATTCACATAACAAATCTAATGCAATTCATATCATTACTTAAATCGCATACTCATCACAATATATGCACCAATTCTTTAAATCATCCAAATCATAAATCACATAATTTGAAAGCCATGAAATTCACAGTTTTGCATTTTCTAAAACTCATTTTACTCCTTTGAAATCATAATTTCAAACATTTACATCCTTTTCAAACATTTTTATCAATAATAATTTATCAAAATCAAATTTTGCTTTCTTTAATTTTCAAAATTCACATTTAGCTTATAATTCAATAAATAAATATACTACCCACCTCATATCCATGCTAGCATCTTGTCCAATGCTTCAATTTGACTTTTGCTTCTCTCTCTTCCAATTTAACAAAACCTAAACCATAATCATCCAAATTCACATCATAAATAACATAATTTTCAAAATTAACTTAGGAATTCACCAATTTACCATAATTCCAAGCTATTTAACTCACCAATTTACAAAAATCCTAATTCACCAATTTGGCCTAAACCAACTTATCCAAATTCAATACCATAAATCACTTAATTACTCAAATTAAACTTAGAAAACACCAATTCTATATAAATTCAAGCTATTCCAATCTCCAATTTTGAAAATCCCCAATTTTCAAAATTGGCCTAAACCAATACACTCAAATTCAATCTCATAAAACATAATTTCTTCAAAATTGATTCCATATTTCATCAATTCCTACTCTTAATTATGTTTCTACACCATTAATTCACAAAAACCCCAAAAATTCACAAAAACCTCAAATTTCTAATTTGGCCTAAACTCCAAATTTACAATTTTCAAATTAAACTTCACCTAAAGCATAAACATCAAAATTAACTTAGGATATCTCAAATTCATCACTAATTCAAGCTATCTACAACATCAATTTCACAAAACCCCAATTTTAAAATTTGACATAAACTCAAATTTTCAATTTATCCAAAATTAAACATAATTATAGCCTAATCTCTTCATTAATCATAGATAAGCTCAATCCATATCAATCTTAAGTCAATTAACCAAAATCTCACTAAAACCTCAAATCCCAAATTTGACATAAACCTTAATTAATCAAATTAATCATCATCTAAACAAAATCTCTAAAATGAACTTCATAAAACTCAAATCCATAACAATATCAAGCTAAACCAACCAACAAAATTCATGAAAATTGAAACTTGTACTTTCTCTCACTTACCTTTTTTCTCCACCATTTTCGTTATTTTCAAGCTCCAAAATAAGCTTCCTTCTTCTTCCATGTCTTCCATTTATTTCCTCTTGATGAAGCTCGAAAATCCTTTGAAAGCCATCAAAATCGTTGGAAGATGCATTCTTCTTCTCCACCGATTCCCTCTTCCCTTCTCTCCTTCTCTCTTTTATTTCTTTCTTCTTCTTCTTCTTTGTTTCTGGAAAATTTCGTGACTTTTGCTGATTTCTGGAGACAAAAACGACATTCACTTTGGTGTTTCATTAATGGGTGACCAATTACCATCTTGCCCCTCCAATTAAGTCTATTTCCAAGTTTGCCCATGTGCAGGATTTTGAAAAACTGATAACTTGCGTCCTGATTTCCAGCATCTAAACGAAATAATTTGGACAAACTTTCTTCATGAAAATTGTTCCTCTGGATCATACGAATCCAACGCCACCGACGGCGCTCAATTCGGATCTAAAACGAAGAAGTTATGACCGAATTACTAACTGACCTGCACAAAATCCGAAACTGAACTTTAACATAACTTCAGTCCAGAATTTGACAATCTTAGGGATGAAATCAAATTTCGATCCCTTCACATGATTTGTAGCCCCATATCTTAACTTTATTCTCCAAAAAGAATAAACTCAATCGGAGTTGTATAACTCCCGAAAATCGCAAAGTACTGAACCATGTTCAGAAAATTATCCAACTTATAACCTATAACCCATCTCTTACTTGGGTTCAATCAATCTCTTTCCATTTAATCTCCTAAAAATCAAAATTCTTCATAAAAATGAACGAAATTGTCTTAGGAATCCAACGCTTCAAGAATCAAATCAATCGGATGTCGACGAAAGATTTATAACAAAAGATTGCAAAAGGGTCGGAGTTCAAGCAAAAGTTACAAAACCTTAAATACCCACCTATAAGCGCATTTTTCAAAATCATATCTCTTAATTCGAACTCAGAATTTGACAAATTTGGTGTCTATAGAAAGATCAAAGGAAGCTCTACAACTTCCTGAAGTACACAAAATCAAATTAGGTCTTTAAAGGAGTCAAAACCTCAATCAAAGATTGTGTCCAAAATGACTTTTCTAAACGACTTCCAATTTTAATCGCTCATAACTCCTAATCCCGATATCGAAAAATTACAAACTTTATGGCGTCGGAAAGATCGACATACAAGCTACAACTTTAGTAATACCACTTACTCCAATTCAGACTAAATCCATCGACGAGTGGCCTCAAGTATAGCACATGCAAATCTATACTTAATAACATTTTCAAAACAAAGCATATCTTCCAAATTCATATCTCTCAATCCCGACATCGAAAATAGCAAACTTTATGTCCACGAAAAGCTCTCGACAGAGGCTACAAGTTTCACGTTGATCATTTTCTTGAATTAGGCCTAGATCAAAAGTCAACTTTTACCTGAAAGTCAAACTTCCAAACCAACTTTGACTGATCATAACTTTCACTCCCGATATCGAAAAATTGCAAACTTTATGTCTACAGAAAGTTCTTAACATAATCTACAAGTTTCATGTAGATCATTTTATCAAATTTTGCCTTAAACAAAAGTCAACTCTCAAAGTCAAACATTCTCTCTCCAAAAAGTCAAACTTTCTAAATTCTTCAAATTTTCACACTTTTTCTTTTTAATTCTTGCTATATAACTTCATTTCAATCAACTCATCCACTTTTGAAAACTTCTTATTTTTACTCAAAGATCGGGTTCCAACAGAAAACTTCCTGCTACTGTTGCTATGCATATTTCTCTATATTATCTATAATTTAGCTAGTTGGGATGAACACTTCTAAATAAAGCTAGATGAGATTAATTGTTCTTTTATTTTAGAAAAAATACACTCCCTTACTTGTTGTGGATTTCTACTAATGTTTTGAAACCTACATATGTTCCTTTCTTCCCATATTTTCTTAATATAAGTTGCAAAGGAAATCAGACAAATAATAGAATTAGGATCAGAAATGGACTTTAGTATGATAAACCATTATAGTATTACTGTGAATTAAAGTGTGCTTAAGGACCAAAGATATTTATGTCTTATCCAAGAACAAATATCTTTAGAGAAGGGACAATTAAAGAACAAGTGGTCCATATTCTCTTATCCTAAGTTATACAGGACACAAACTTGTATTGAATTTAAGAAAGAAAGCTTATCCATTATAAGATATAAATTTGTGAATTGTTGGAGATAAATATGTGGACAAAATGGGATGAATTTGATGATGCCCACCCAAAAATATGTGATAGTAATTATGTTCATTACTCTATTGAGTTTTGGTGATTATGACATTATGACCTTGTAAGAATGATAGAAATCGGTCCTCCTGAGGTATTAAGGATAGCTGATAAAGTGATGATGATAACAGATGATTGATAAAGATTGCATGAATAGTATAGATGATATTAGCAAGAAATCCTCTTTCTAAGAAGAATTTCACTGAATTAGATTAAGCGAATCAGATAGTTTATGTTAAGAATGATCAATGAAAGAATAAATCAGAAATGATATTGGAGTCCTAATCTTGATGGAGACTTAAACATAAGATATAGAATATGTTACTGGGAGTATATGCATTTCTTGATGTAAAGTATCCAACTATGTGATTGAATTCTTGAAATTGAGGTGGCATTATTACTAATATGAGGAGTATATAGGTCCATGTTATATTATGTGTAAATGTGTTCGGGAGATACAAATTTGACCTGATGAAGGTATTAGAAACACTGAAAGTTAAGATTGAAAATAAGTTAAAATGTGTGGAGAAATTAGTATGAATGAGAAGACAGTACAATAATTCAGTGTGAAATTAGAGGAAATTGAATGAATTGAGAAAATCATTCGAGGAAGGAAGTCAATTGGGAAATTGAAAATGATGTGAGACAATGCTACCTCATTGAGGAATTAGTTATTTAAGGAATTATGGGAACTAATCATGGGCATATGGAGGTTGATAATAATTGTTTGAAGTTAGAAATTTCCCCAACAGTACTATGGTATTGAAGATTAAAGTGACCCAAGCAAAAATTTGATGATGTATTAAAGGTATTCTAAAAATTGAAAAGAATAGTTTGAATACTTGAAGAAAAAAAACATGCAAATTGTATGAGTAATGAAAGTAAAGAGAATTTTGGGGAATTATACTGATATTAATTATATCATATGGATTTGGAGATTTATAGCATACAATGATGTTGTATAAGAGATTTAGATAAAATTCAGTGCAGCATAATAAAGTGATTTTACATGTGTGGAGACAACTAAAAGTCCTAAGAGTTGATTATTCGATACATGATTTAGAGTTGCTATACTAGTAATTGCTCTAAAAGTTTGGAGACAATATATATAGGAACATCTTGGATATATATATACATGCATAGATCATAAAAGTTTGAGGAAGTTATTAAGTTGATAAAATTGAATACAAGACTGAGACAATTGATATAAGTACTGAAAGACTATGATTGTACAAATGAATAATTCCAAGTAAAGTTAGTGTTATATTTGATACATTAAGTAGAAATTCGATATTGAGGTTATCAGATTTAGTGCAAAAAGGAGCATAGAATGTAGAGTTGAATTTTGGGTAAATCAAAGTACTATTTGCTATGGAATTAAAGATCAGTTTCACATGAAAGGATTAACCAAGCCCAAATTGAGGATTCAGAAATTGTGAATCTTATTGAGAGATTAAAAACAGATCTAAATTTGGGGATCAAATACGAAGAATGATACATTGTGATTGAAATAAGAAGTATATGTACCGATAAAGATGATTGAGCAAAGAGATTATTAGAAAAGGTATACATCCTAGTAGGAATATGTCGGGGACATCATTTAGCGACTAAGAATGTCGAATCAAGTGAGTGAATGTTTGCATTACTGACCGTCTTAACTATCAGAGATATGCTTAAGGCTTACAGTTTAAAGTTCATAGGAACATGATATCCATGTATAATTATATTCGACTTCAAGCATCGTAATCATTATCATGGTGATTTCATTGGAATACTCATAATGAGTTATATGACAAAAAGAGTCATCCACCTCTTTATTCGAATGAATAGGGCCAATGATGATTGAAAACAAGAATTGATTGGAGATGCTACTGATAGTTGAAATTGATCAATATTAGAAATTAAGTGATTCAGGAAAGATGAATGATTTAGGTGGATCAACGCCAAAGGCATGGAATACAGTAAGAAAGATATGAGAGTTAAGTGTACTGACGTTATAGTGATGTGAATTATTAAGTGAAAGATAAATTATCTTTGAGAGTATCACCGTGTCAAGGTGTGCTCAAGTTAGGAAAAAGGATTAGTTAAGCCTAACATGAATATGTATATATGAAATAGTTATGAGGAGTGCTACTGATGAAAGATGTCTTAGATTCGTAATATGATATATGTGAGTATGTTAAGAAATATTGATATGATATGATATTGGTGTTATCCCCCCAGGAAGTGAAAAATTGAGAGTAATCCAAAATATATTAAGGGAATAGATAAGATAGTGTGATGTTTGATGAAGTCATAGAAGAATGGATTGAATCCATTGACTAAGGTCATTAGAAAGAAAATTATTAGAGTGATGAAGTTAAATGGAAAACAGAGAAGCGCAAGAGGAAGCATACCCCTGCCCTTAGATCAATTATGTAAAAATTTTGAGGATGAAATTCTTTTAGGGGGAGAATTATTGGGCCTTGATTTTTTTTCAATTATTATTGATTTATTTGTTTCGTTATTTTTAGAATTGAGTCATTAATTTGATGGGCATAAATAGAGGTTTAAACTTAGATGGAAAGATTAGAATTAAGTTAGAGTTAATATGGTGTTTAAGAAGATTAAAGGAGTTAGGAGGTAAATGAAAGAAGGGAAAAAATAGGAAGACCAAAAGAGAGGAGGGGTATTTTTGGAAGGACAAGACCAAAATGTGGTCTTATTTAAGAAGAAGAAGAAAAACGTGAATTGGGATAGAAGAAGAGAAATAAGAAAGAGAAAGAAGAGAGATTTTGGTGGTTGAGAGAAAAGAAGAGAAAACAAACTAGGGTTTCAATTTTCTTAGCCTTCAACAGAGATTTTAAGGTTGTTCAAGAAGAGAAAAAGGTAGATGAAGATAAGAGCTTCCATTTGAGCCAAAGATCTCTTCATTTAGTGAAGAATCAAGGGGACTAAAGAGGTAAGAGAAACAAAAGAAGAGGCCTTTTGAGCAAGTCTTTAAGCAAGAAAATCAAGGTGGGTTACATGTTTATAATAGAGTTATGGGCTATTAACGTTTTTACAAATCAAGAAAGTAAAATGATTTCAACTACTTCATAAATGTAACATCCCGTCACCGCTGGGAAGGTTATATTGGTAAATTGAGACGGACTAGTATTTCTACCGTATATTATTGACTGAACATTCATTTGGCCTCTAATTGTAGAGGATTGAATCCTTAGCACATGCACATATAGGTACATGCACTCATGACATTTTCCCGGGATTTGATTTTGAATATGATATGAATTGTGAAATTGTGAGATAATTAGATTTGATTATGATTTATTAGGAATTTCGGAAGAATTGGGTTTGAAAATGTGAATAGGAAATGTTCTAGAGTAATTGCCAATTGCTAGCGACTCTTAGGAAATTTTTTGGAAATTTGGAAGAAAATGTCTGGACCGAAAATTTCCGAGTGGTGGACTGATTGATTTTATATGACCGGAATAATTGTCCGATGGCTAAGGAAATTTAGAATTTATGATTTTAGAGATTAAATTTATCGAACCATTGAAATTTGGAGACGAATTGGTCTGGAAATGAATTGAAAGATAGATTTGAGGATAAAGATCAGAGGAATAATTATTCTACCTATAAATGCTTTAAGTTTAAAATTTGAAGAAAAGAAATCCTCTCCTCTTCTCCTAGGGCATTTTTCTTCGCCCTCTCCGATTTTTCCTCCTTCCTCTAACGATTGATCTTCGTTCTTTCCTCCTTCTTGATTGTTGCTTAATGCTTGTCTTCTTTGTACAAAGCCAGCCTTAAATCCTAGCGAGGATGAAGTTTTGTGTGGATTTGAGAGAAAACCGTGGGTGATAGAGAAAGTGGAAGGGGTTAGAAAAATTTCGGGAGTTAAAGAGGGGAAGCTTGATTTGGTAAGTAAATTGGTTTAATGTTGTTTATTTATTAGTTAAATGCATTCATGAGTTTATTTGTAGAAGATTGGGGTAGTGATGGGTGAGTTATGACTGGTTTTAAAGAGAGAAAAGTAAAAAGGGAATCGGAGAAGACGAACCAGGGCCCGCACGTCGCGATGAGAAAATAATTAGACGTCGCGACGAGGAAAGGAGTTTACGCTGCGATGTGCATAGGCGCTGCGACGAGTGCACGTCGCGATGAGCGATAAATTGCACGTCGCGACGAGCGATAGATTGGGACGTCATAACGAAAGTCATGCGTCATGACGAGATGTTGTATAGGCCTTGCATGCGGCGTCCATCGTCATGGCGAAGACCAGATTTCTGAACCGATTTAGTTTGGCTTTTGATTCATAACTTTTGATGTAGACCTCCAATTGAGGCGATTCTTGATTCGTTATGATCTAGAGAAAGAGGTATACAATTGATGTGAATAATGAAAGCTTGAATTAAGGTAGTAGAATCGCAATTAATAAAAGAAAGTTAAGAATGAGATTGTATTTCAACCTAAGGATTGTTCTTGGTAATTGGGATAAAATTGTGAGGTCCCTAAATGTAAAGGAAAGGCTGTTAGAATCTAGAACTGAGCATAAAAGGTGAAGTTGATCTAGAGAATAGTGATATTGATTTTGAGGTGATATCCTAGGGGATATGATGTGATAAATTGACTAGATATTAGAAATGGAATTGATGGAGTTACATAACATGTTATTGAATTGGAAGTGAGTCATTATTGAGAGATTGAGTGGAAAGTTAGAATTTGACGAAAGAAGTGAAAAATGGGAATTAGTACCGGGAAAGTCAAGAATAGGCATAGTACATCCTTTATTCAAGGCATGTGCATCATCAAATTATTTTGACTATGCATTTCGTAATGGAAATTATTTGATTGTTATAGAGGCTTCGATGGATTGATATGCCACGGACATTGCTGGGGCTTCCGGGCTATAGCTCGGAAGTACAGGTGAGTAACCTAGTTGGTTCCTCAATCTATGTGTGTTTAATATTATGCATTGATGCCATGTGGATATAATGGATGGATATATGGGTTTGATTTTGATTGATTTCGGACCATGGGTGTCTGAAATATTGGGAACTTGATATTGAAGTGTTATTGTGTATAAATGATCATGAATGCATCAATGAAATAAATTGTAAATGTCTCTGACTGAAATACCGGACCGAAGGTCCGAAGGAATGGGAAATGGCACTGAAACATAAATGACTGTAAATGGAAAATGGAGCATATGCATTCATGCATAAGAGCATGATCAGATAATGACAGTTGTGATCGGAGCAGCCAATGTAAGAGCCACAGGCTCACTGTATTAGGGCTTTAAGCCCACGAAACACTGTTACTGAACCGAACCTCGAGCTCGAGGGGAGTTAGTGCATACCCAGAGGGCTCTCCTACTCCCTAGACGCGTATGATTACTTATCACTGATAGGCGCTCGGTCACAACACCGTAATAAATTGGACAGTGTCACATGTGCATTGCATATTTGGTGTGATTGAATGTGAATTGTGTGAAAGGCTAAACGCCTTACATTTGAGAAATTAGATCGTATGTATTTTATGGTAAATCGATTGTTTATGCATGAATTGAGTGAACCATCGATGATGGTTTCTCATTGAGTTCGCAAACTCACCCAACATTGAAAATATTTTTCAGGGATTAAAGAGTACCCCGTTAGACAAACGGGAGTATGATTACTGTAAGAGAGTTAGAGTTTGAAGTCGGGATCAGTTTCACATCTGCTTTAGAGTCATTCGGTATTACTGTAAATTTATAACTCTGTAAATTCCGTAAAATAGTACTGTCTTGTTTTAGGGCCCCAATTGGATATTGTTAAAATTGTAATGTGATTTTTGAAAGTGTTCAGGTATAGTCTTGGGGCCAATTGGATTACGGATTTTTGTGAATGTAATTGATTAAAGACTGTTAACTGTTTTCATACGACTGAATATGTGTTTTGATTGGAACCGTTTTTACAAATTATTTACTGATATCTACGTACTCTATTGTTTTCAAAAATGAAAATGCATTACCGAATTTTTGAATAACATTGACTGCTCTAGCATACCACCCTAGCGAGGCACGGGCTCGGATATCACCCACGATATCGGGTTCGTGTCTTGCGGGAGTGGGGTGCTACAATAAATGTTGCTTTTAATGTTTTTGAGTGATTTGAGAATTTGCCACATGTTAATGTATGAATTTTGATTATAAAATGGAAAATGGTTTTGAAATATTCATGTTATACCTTGAAACATGTCATGGCATTTTGTATGAATGAAAAGATATGAAAGCATGAAAGTATGAGCATATGAGAAAACAATTATGTGCTTTTATTTGGGTGAGAATGAAACCATTCTGTTCGTCACGTGCACGTTGACAAGAGCCTTCTCCTGACTACTCGCTTGTGGCATATGAACTCCAAAAAGTGGGCTCATTTTATTCATGGGGTAAACTTCGGTTTCTCCATGTTGTTTCCATTGAAGCCTCGAGCCATTTGTTTGTGTATTGCTTCTTTGAAATTGCTAAGTTTACTAAATAATTTGAGTGTTCTGCTGTGATAGTTAAATGTATATGCTATGTTGATGTGATGATATTTTTTTTACGATGAGTTTTGGAGCTAAAATTGTGAATTTGATCGATAATTTGAGAACAAAGAGTTTTATGAATTCATTTGGACTTTTATAAGACAAATGAACATTTCAACAATTTTGCTTATTCTTTGTTATAAACATTTTACCTATGAGCTTTTAAGCTCACCCGCTTTTATCCCCTCTTCATGTAATAACTAAGAGATCAAGAGCCTAAGAGAATATCTCCATATTTGTTTATTTTGCATTTAGAGTTGATTTTGGGAAAGAAACAAGTTTGTTGTTCAAGAATCTTTAATAATTTGATATTTTGAGACGATGATGTAATGTGGCTTGGAATGTCATTAAATATTTGTAAAACTTTATTCTTTTGATGTTAATAAAATATGAATGGGGCATGGATGATGTGAGTTGAAGTTAGACATACATGAAGAAGTAATCAACTTGAGTTGATGATTTTGGAACATAAATCATTGATATATATATATGTAAGCGAGATACTATGGAAAGGAAGAGAGGAGTTATGACTGATCAAATGTAGTTAAAGGTGATGAGGCAAATAAGTTGAGATTCGAAGAGTTTAATGAAATCAATTTGGTAACTGAATGGTTAAGCTTAGGACACTCCAAGTTTGCGAAATGCAAAATTTCAAGTCTTCCATAGGGAAAATTCCATATTCTGAGTTTAGGGGAAAAACTAGAATGATCTAAGTTGAATTTGATAAAGTTGTCTTCATAAAAGTTGTTGATTATCTTTCTAGCTTTCCAACGGTATATAGTATGGAATTTTTGGACATTGGAGTCAAAATTTAAGGTCCTTATAAGTGGAGATACTCAAGAGTATAGGACGCATCATCTAGTGATGACGTGTCGTCTGGTGAGGACGCTTCATTTGGTGAGGACGTATCGTCTAGTAACGGTGCTTCGTCTGGTGAGGATGTATCAACTAGTGAGGAAATATTTTTTGATGAGGACGCTTCATCTGGCGAGGGCGTATCGTTTGGCGAGGACATATTGTCTGGTGAGAGCACTTCGTTTTGGGAGGACGTATTGTTTGGTGAGGACGCTTCATCTGGTGAGGACGTATCATCTGATGATGATGTATCGTTTGGTGAGGATGCCTCATCTTGTATGGACGTATCATCTGGTGAGGGCGTTTTGTCTAGTGAGGACGTATCATTTAGTAAGGACGTATTGTCTGGTGAGGGTGCTTCGTCTGGTGAGGACACTTCGTCTAGTGATGACGCTTTGTCTGGTGAGGACACTTCGTCTGGTGAGGATGTATCATTTGGTGAGAACGCTTCATCTGGTGAGGACTGAAGTGAATCACACGTTAATACAGCACTTAAAAACACAATAGAATGCACGAGAAGGGGGGTTGAATTGTGTATTCCCTTTTTAATATCTTTTAGAATTACTTGTTAGAATTAAGATTCTTCTGAAATTCTTATTAATCTGATTGATCAAACTTTTCAATGCTAAGTATATGAATAGTAAATAAAGATCAACTTTGAAACTAAAAGTGAGATAGAGTGAGAGTAGTAGACACGCAGATTTATCTGGTTCACCCCAAACCGTGGGCTACGTCCGATCCTCGAGTTTCTTACGAGATTTCACTATCTCTTCAAACGTTACAGTATTCTTTCACGAGCCTCTTCAGGTCTCTACAACCAGTATTCTTTCACACTTAGCCTCTGCAGGCTATCTGTACAACTTTTCTTTTCAGAAAATATTTGAACACTCTGTTACAGAAGGATAGCGTTCAGCTAATTCGCACTTAATCGCTTTTTTTTCGCTTTGTGTAATTTTTCTCAAAACAGCAAACACTTCAGTTTTCGACTTCGACTTGTATTTATAGCCTTCGTCTCTAACTGCTTCTTGATTCTTGAATCTTGAATCTTTAAAAAAATGGTTAATCAGTTGAGTTCTGTAACTAACTCGAACTGACTCTTGCGTCTGTTTCTTTTTCGCGTCTGCGTCTGCGTCTGCGTCTGTATCTACATTTACGTCTGCGTCTTTTATTGTCTTGTGTCATCTGCGTCTGTGTTGACTTTTTAACTTAGTCTGTGTCAACTTAAATACATATCGTCATCTTAAATACATCTCGAATTAAATACATATCGTCATCTTAAATACATCTCCGAATTAAATACATATCGTCTGTGTTGTTTTGTTTTCTTGTATTTGATCTCACTATGTTTGTTATACACCAAAATCATTTTTATGTAAAGTCATTTTGACTTAACAATCTCCCCCTTTTTGAATATAACAAATTACATACAAGAAAAGAAAAGAAATAAAACAAACAATAAATTTTTTTTTACAGATGTTGCAAAAACTTATCTTCTTCTGTCTTAAATGCATTGTGGTCACACCTTCTTCATCTGAACATCCTCTCCTCTTCTAATTATTTTCTTCTTTTCCTGCTCTCCCCCTATTTGTTATAATCAAAAATGATTATCGATTATGGTTCTTCAGCAGTTCTGCTATCATCTTCTTTAGATCATTCACGTCTCCTTCATGTCATTGAGTTCACCACGTAATCTCGACTTCATCGGCGAAGAGGTTTGATCGCCTGGCGATGAAGGAGCGAAAGGAATTGTAGTAGTATAGGCATCGGAGGATGGAGTGTAGTCTTCATTAATCTCAAAAGTCGGTGGGCGAATGAATGTTGCGACTTCAGAAGATTTAGATCAAAAGGAACTAGCAAAGATCAACAACTGTCTTCCTTGCGAGGATAGGGCATGTTCTTCGATGAGCGATGTATTAGACAAAGGGCTATCTGAAGAACTGCCCGAACAAGGAACTTCGATAAATGTTCTGTTTTATACTTCCCTCTCTTGACGATCTTCCGCGATTTGTATGGCTGCGGCTCGCTTGATGCAGGTCTTGTGCGCAGAATGCATGCTTCATCAATTTTCCGCACTTCTTACGCAATCGATCTGCGACGATCATCATCAACATTATCTTCGAAATAATTTTGACTTTCCTTTGTAAAATCTTTTGGACACCTTGGTTGAATATCTGGAACAACCCTTATCTCTGTGTTCTCTGTGATTGGGAACATAGTACACGGTGGGCAGGGACGTCTTGAGGGATATGGAAAATGATCAGTAAGCCTTAAGGTATCGTAAAAAGACTTCTCTTTTTCATTTAGTAACTGCCACGTGATACCATTAATCAACATAGGTTGCACGAGCTACTATTTTCTTCATTGGTTCAACACCGATTATAATAGCATTGCTCGATTGGTAATAACTTCTACCAATTTGATTTCCACCTATATTTCCTCAAGAACTTCGGTTGTTATATACCTTGAGACTTGGTTCATCATCGACCAAATCTGATCTGCTGCGATTGCTTCGGTTGTGTTCCTTAGAAGTCTCTGAACCGCCATTCTTCTGCTGGTTCCTCCTTTATAATGTCAGGTTTCTCATGAACCGTGCTTTCATCCTTGGTTCTTCTTGTTGAGCACTAGGAATTTCTGAACTGCATAATGCTCGGTTTACATTTCAACTTGAATAGTATCGTGATCTCTTTTGTAGACTAACGTCCTCGGCAGTTGAGATGCTCTTCTTTTGACTAACCTTCTTAGTCTTTTTCTACTTTAGTTAGTTTTGCTGATTTCTTCACGGAGATTTTCCTTTAACGGATGTTGCTTTTCTCTTCCTCTTAGTCTCTTTAGATCTTACGGCGTATCCTCTTCCGAATAGAGACTAAGGATCTTGTAACTTTGGTGCACAAGATTTAGAAGTTTCTTCTCGCCTTTGTTTTCGGCAATCTTCTCTTCCTGTTGCCTCGAGTCCCGATTCTTGGAGATCTCTTGGCTTTCTTCACACTTCGCTCGAGACTTTCTCCTTGTCTCTTTGGCGCACTTTGCTTTGCCCTCCGAGATTGACTTTTTGCGACAAGAGGACTCGCCATTTTCATGAGAGGTCTCCTAGCACTCTCCTTAATTCGGCGAGAGGCGATTTGATACTTCTGAGCGATTGAGAACTTGAGACAGAGTCTTCTTCAATATACACTCCCCTCGGTTCTTGGTTTCTTTGAAGAACCGGCGTGATCTTTGTCTCTTGTATTCGGACCCATTCACGAATAGTATGAGCATCAATCTTGCTCTTCCTTTGGAGCAGTTAGTCTTATACCTTAGTGCGGGCGAATCTTTGGATTCCATAAAATCCTCGTCAAAATCATACCATAAGGATAGCTGGAAGTTTCCTTAACCCTTAACCATATAGTGAAAGATTAAGAAGGGTAGATCTATAGGATTTTGATTGAGAAGAAAGAATGACATTGTTAGTCTAAAGTAGTCACCAAATGCCTTGAACCAACTCTAGGAAGAATGCAATTGAGCGAGATTGCATGCGAACCCTAGCCTTTGGAATCAGATTTGATGTCTTCCTATCTCTTGAATCATTTGTGCCATAGAGCGCCTCTTGACATCTTCTTCTTTCATTCCAATCGAGGACATCCATCCGGCCTTGGTAGACAGTTTTTCACCAACGGATGGGCAATCAGTTACTTTCCTTATCAAATCCTTTGTGACAATAACTGATATTCTATCCACAGAGGATACAATATTGTCTTCTATCAGACGAGCGTTCTTTCAGAACTCATATACCTCATTTATATAGACAGGTTCTTGTATCTGAAAGAAGTTCTTCCAGCCAGCTCTTATAATCTCAGGTTCTACATCCATGCCGTCACCCCTTAGTGATTCAAAGTTCACAAGTCTTCCATAAATCATTGCTGCTTCCATTGTATAGAGTGAAGGATTATCTTCTGGAAAGCTTTTGAGTGAGAAGATTTTGAGAGAATTGGTAAAGTAGAAATGAACCGTCAGGAGATGATGAAAAGACTGCTATAATATCATCTTCAGTCTACTTATAGGGTTATGGACTGATGGGTTCTCGAATCATTAAGAACCTCGAGTTTATCAGATATTTCCCTCTAAAAATCTTCCTTGTGAGAAAAGTTACCAGCTGTAACTCACTGTGTATAACGCCGTTAGTTTCTCACGTTATTTTAGCCTAACTGCTCATTTAGCATCACCATATTGAGATTGCGTCTTATCTTACAAAACGTTCTTCACTCGGTGGTTTAGTGAAGATGTTAGCCCATTGAAGCTCTGTTTCAGCGAACTTTAGAAGCACCACCTTTCTCTGAGCGTAGTCTCTCGTGAAATGATGTCGACTTCTATATGCTTTACTACGGAATCTGAATTGGATTCTTTGATGAGTTTATTACCTTTGGTGTTGTCGCAATAAATTGGAATCTCCTCATCCTTAATGAATAGTCTTCAAGATGATACTTGATCCACGGCGTCGTGAGCAAAGAACTTCGGCGGACATGTATTACCTTCACGGTTGATAGAGCAATTAAGCTTTGTCTCTTGCTTGACCAGGAGACTAGATTTCCTCGAAAGTGACATCCTCCACTTGTGCTCTTTCTTTCGATTCTATCTCCGGCATAGTCCGCATCACAGTATCCGATTAACCTGAAATCTTTACCTTTCTCAAACATTAAGCAAAGATCAGTAGTACCTGCGAGATATCTCAAAATTCTTTTAACAGTAGTAAAATGAGACTCTCTAGGATCGGCTTGAAATCTTGCACACAAGCATACACTGAACAGAATATCAGGTCTACTTGCTGTAAGATACAATAAAGAACCGATCATCCATCTATATAGGGTTTGATCCATCTTCTTACCAAGTTCGTCTTTCGACAAAAGGTTTGAAGGATGCATCGGAGTTGCCATTGGCTTCACATTATTCATGTCAAACTTATTCAGCAACTCTTTCACATACTTCTATTGATGAATGAAGATCTTCTCTTTAGTGCAGCAACTTGCAACCCAAGAAAGAACTTTAATTCACCCATCATACTCATTTCAAATTCTCTTTTCATTAGTCTCTCAAAATTTAAACACAACTCTTTTGTAGTAGCACCAAAGATAATATCATCAACGTAGATCATACTAAGATAAAATCATTAAAAACTCTTTCTAAAGAGCGTCTTATCAACTTGACCTCTGCTGAAACCATTTTCTATTAAGAAGGTACTCAGACGATCATACCAAGCTCTGAGGGGCTTGCTTTAGGTCGATAAGGCTTTGTGAAGTCTATAGACATAATCTGGATTTTAACATCTTCAAAGCCGGGAGGTTGTTTCACATAGACTTCTTAGTCTATAAAGCCATTCGAAATGCACTCTTAACATCCATCCGAAACAACTTTATATCGTGACAGTTGCATATGCCAACAAAATCCTTATAGATTCAAGTCTCGCTCTTTGGAGCATATGTTTCGTTGTAGTCTATTCCTTCTTGCGATTGTAACCTTGTGCTACTAATCGGCCTTATTACGACTCACTCTTCTGATTAGTCTAACTTATTCTTGAAAACCCATCTTGTTCTATAATGGATTTCTTAGGAGGTTTTGGAACTAAGGACGGACGTTATTCCTTGTGAATTGGTTCAGCTCTTCTTGCATGGCTAACACCCAAGCTTCGTCTTGAAGAGCTTCCTCAACCTTCTTAGGTTCTACTTGAGAGATAAAACTACATTAGCTTCTCGTGCGAATCGGACCATGTCCTAACTCCTTCGAGGTCTCACCGATAATTAACTCTTCGGATGAGAACTTTTATACTTCGAATCTCGTCTTAGTTCTATAGTTTACGGAATATCTTCAATCTTATTCTCATGAGTGTCTGACGAGGGAGTTTCTGAGGCATCATCTAGGTTCTTTGAAGGACCTTCAATCTCCATGTCATCTTCCTTATGGGTTTGAGAACTATCATCAAATTTGATATGGATCGTCTCTTGACGATCTTTGAATTCAGGTTATAAACTCGAAATGCCTTAGACGATAATGAGTAACCTAGAAATATTCCTGGATAGGTCTTTGAATCGAATTTATCCAACAACTCTTTCGTATTCAGAATGGAACATTTGCACCCGAATGGATGAAAGTAGGATATGCTTGGTCTTCTTCCATTCCATAACTCGTAAGGAGTTTTCTTCAACATAGGTCGCAACAAGATCCTATTCCGAATATAGCATCTTTGTATTCACGACTTCCCTTGAAATACTTAGGAAGATTAGTCTCACATAGCATAGTCCTTGCCATCTCTTGAATCGTCCTATTCTTTCTCTCAACAACTCCATTCTGTTGTAGAGTTCTAGGGGCCGAAAAGTTGTGGGAAATTCCATTCTCCTCACAGAAAACTCTAAACTTTTCATTCTCAAATTCTCCGCCATGATCACTCCTGATACTAGCTATAGACATTCCTTTTTCATTCTGTAACTTTCTGGATAGAGTTCTAAAGTACTTAAAAGACTCATCTTTGTGTGATAAAAACAATATCCAACAAAATCGAGTAAAATCATCAACAATGACAAGTCCATATTTCTTTCTGCCAAGACTTAATGTCCTTGTAGGACCAAACAAATCCATATGAAATAGTTCTAAAGGTCTTGAAGAAGTTACAAAATTTTTAGAAGAGAAAGAGGTTTTAACCTGTTTTCCTTTCAAACAATTTTCACAGAAAAATTCTTTGTCAAAACTTATTTTTGGTAAACCTCTTACCAAATCATGTTTTACCAATTTTGAAATATGTTTCAAAGAGACATGACCTAGCTTTTTATGCAGATTAGTCTTTCTTCTTGAAGATAGAAAACATGAGATATTTTGACTTTGAAAATCTTTTAAGTTGATTTTGTAAAGGTTGTTTCTTCTCTTGGCGAGAAAAGTATAGACCCATCTTTGTTTACGACTTCACAAAGATTTTGATTAAATGTAACTATAAAACCGAATCACACAACCGACTCACACTAATCAAGTTATGCTTTAGACCATCAGCGGTACATTATTTATGCATGCAAAGGAATCTTTACCTATTTTCCCGATTCCAATGATTTTGCCTCTTTGGTTGTCTCCGAAAGTTCTTGATCCTCCTTCTTATCTTGAAGGTCTAGGAACATATACCTTCTTCCGTCATGTGTCGCGAGCATCCACCGTCTAAATACTAATGGTGCTTGCCTTATCTTCCAAGGAAGGATATCTGCAGGAGAAACTATTTTATTTCTTGGTACCCAAATTTTCTTGGGTCCTTTATGGTTAGTAGTATGCACATGATATGATCTTTGATGCATATTACTCGGACGTTGATTAAAATATGTTATCCTATTTCTTCCTTTTGAGAGACAAATTTATTACGAGGCCGAGTATTATTTCCAAGAAACCTAATCCAAATCTTATCACTAGGATGTCTACATTTTCCTAGCATATCATTCATTTTCTTTGTACTCTCTGTGAAAGTAACTAGATTAGGTGATAGATTCTTGATCCTCGGTTTGAGTTGATTAATCTCATCGATCATCTACAAGTTTCCTTTTAACTTCTAACTCCTTTTTAAGCAAATATTTTCTCTCTATTTTCTCAAGTATTTCTAATATTCTTCTGCATACTTTTCTTCAACAACTTGTCTTCGTTTGAAATAGCATGAGAATCTTCTATGATTCTGAATATGCATCATGCAAATTTTAAGTAGTCGGATTTTACCTCCTCATCACTATCTTCCTCGACCATTAGGCAAATGTTTGCATGTTTTGATGACTTCGGAGCTCAGTATTCGATTCAGATGAATCTAGGTCCTCCCATGTTGCCATCATGCTTTTCTTGCCTTCTACTCTTCTTGGGTTTCTTCTTGAGAGTAGGGCATTCGGACTTGTAGTGTCGGTGATTGCACTCATAACAAATGATAGAAGACTTTTACGGCTTAGCTTCATCTTTTCCATTCTTTCCAATGTCTGGTTACTTCGGGCTTCTTCTTCCATATCGTCTTATCTTTCTCGAAATGAAAGATAATTCGTCATCTTCATCACTTGATTACGAATCGATTGGCTAGAGTTGTCATCCTTGATTCTTCAATTTTCAATGCTTTTGATGACTTCCTCCTTCTCGAGTCTTATGATTCTTTTGTCCACCTTGATGCTATTGACTTCTCTCGCTTGGGCTTATCTTGACGTTGAGTTCAACTTCATGAATCTTTATGGATCCCAAAAACTCATCTAGCTTTAATATGCTCAAGTCTTTGGCTTCTTACCTTCTTAGTAACTTTTGGTCTCCATCTCTTAGGAAGACTTTTTAGAATCTTGCGAACGTGATCTTGATTATTGTATGTCCTTCCAAGAGCTTTCAATCCATTGATAATTGTTTGAAATCTTCCAAACATTTGATCAATAGATTTTCATCTTTCATCCCGAAAAGTTCATATTGATGTACAAGAATACTTATCTTGGATTCCTTAACTTGACTTGTGCCTTCATGAGCAATGGACAATGTGTCCCACATTTCTTTTGTCGCAACCATGCACTTTATCATACTCGCCTACTTAGGGCACGTTAAGAAAATTTCGCCTTTGAATTGATTTGTATTCTTGCTTCGATCGGTAGTCCATCCGCTTGTGGAATAGAACTACCTTCGTCATCTCTGTATATAGGGTCCGTTCTCTATTACGTCCCAAAGGTCTACATGTGTAGATTCGATGAATAACCGCATCCTATCTTTCCAATAATGATAGTCTTCTCCATTGAATCTTTGGAGGTCTAGTGGTGAGGCTCCTTGATGATGTATATATGTGACTCCGCCATTATCTTTAATCCACACTTCGCCAAAGTGATTCTTGGATACCGGCCTCGATACCAATTGAAGTGAATCACACGTTAATCTGACTTAAAAACACAATAGAATGCACTAGAAGGGGGGTTGAATTGTGTATTCCCTTTTTAATATCTTTTAGAATTACTTGTTAGAATTAAGATTCTTTACGTAATTCTTATTAATCTGATTGATCAAACTTTTCAATGCTAAGTATATGAATAGTAAATAAAGATCAACTTTGAAACTAAAAGTGAGATAGAGAGAGAGTAATAGACACGCAGATTTATCTGGTTCACCCCAAACCGTGGGCTACGTCCGATCCTCGAGTTTTTTCGAGATTTCACTATCTCTTCAAACGTTCAGATATTCTTTCACGAGCCTCTTGAGTCTCTACAACCAGTATTCTTTCACACTTAGCCTCTGCAGTTATCTCGCATAACTTTCTTTTGAAAATATTTGAACACTCTTATTATGATAGCTAGCGTTAACTAATTCGCACTTAATCGCTTTTTTTCGCTTTGTGTAATTTTTCTCAAAACAATAAGCACTTGAGTTTTCGACTTGACTTGTATTTATAGCCTTCGTCTCTAATCGCTTCTTGATTCTTGAATCTTGAATCTTTAAAAAACAGTTAATCAGTTGAGTTCGTAACTAACTCGAATCGACTCTTCGTCTGTTCTTTTCTGCTGTCTGCGTCTGCGTCTGCGTCTGCGTCTGCATCTGCTTTTGTTTCTGCGTCTGTATCTACATTTGTGTCTGCGTCTTTTATTGTCTTGTGTCATCTGCGTCTGTGTTGACTTTTTAACTTAGTCTGTGTCAACTTCGTCTATATACGTCATCTTCGTCTGTCTCCGAATTCGTCTGTATACGTCATCTTCGTCTGTCTCCGAATTCGTTTGTATACGTCTGTGACTATTTTTTTTTCTTGTATTTGATCTCACTATGTTTGTTATACATCAAAATCATTTTTATGTAAAGTCATTTTGACTTAACAAGGACGTATCGTCTAGTGAGGACACTTCGTCTGGAGATGACGTATCATCTAGTGACGTCATATTGTCTGGTGATGACTTCATATCATCTTATGCACTGCTTATTTGATCCTATCATCTTGTCCCACTTTTGACCCTATAGACGATCAAATTTGTCTTTGAGTCTTCATGAAAGTTGTATATCTTGAAGTTCCCTTTCAAACCATCCAAAGAAAACCTCAATCCAAGTTTTTTAAGAGAAAGTTATGACCATTTTTCCAATTCGTCTAACCCTTCATCTGGGTTCATTTGGTCCCAGTATTGACCCTGCAGATGATAGATTTCGTCTTCAAGGCCTTCATAAAGGTTGTAGATCTTGAAGTCCCCTTTGGAACCATCTAAAGAATTACTTAATCCGATATCTCTAGAGAAAGTTATGTTAATTTCAAGATATCTTCTATGTATTATTCATAACCTTCTTCTGATCACTGTTCATCTTGTATCGTCTGGTCCAACTCTGATCCTTTAGATGACAAAATCTCACTTTAATGTCTTCATGAAAAATGTAGTTATTGAAGTCCTCTTTTGAACCCTTTAAGAATGACCTTGATCTGATATCATTAGAGTAAGTTATGACATTATCCCGAACCAGGTTCATTATGATTGAGGACGGAACCTTGTTTGATTCCTTCGGCCCAATCTTTGTTATCTGACCTCTAAACGAAGTGATCCTTAAGACAATAGATTCCTCACACATTGTGCTATCTCTCCAAGAAAATTGACAACACTCTGAATTGATTGGAAAAAGGTTTTGATTAAAGGAAAGTAAAGGAATCTATTGGAATAGTATGAACTGATGTTATTTTACTGAACATGCTTCAGTATTTTGAATATATCTAGATCTGTAGGGTTCCAAATAAGATGATTTCTAATGTGGAGTAAACTAGAGAAGTATATTTACAAATTATATGAAGAGGTTGAATTCTAATTCAGCCTCTAAGATGTTCAATATCTGGATGGAAGTTGAGTATAGAATATTTGCTTGAGTATAAGAATGATTCGGAAAATATGGTCCGATGCTTACGGTATCATAGAATGAAGATGAAACGAGGATGACTAATGATGGATAATTGGAACAAGCCCTAACTCTTAAAATTCTAAACCACATCGAATGATTTTGGTGCCATTAGAAACTTAAGACACTGGGGGACAAAGGTTCTGAAGAAGTCAAATTGTGATTCCAGTTTGAGGTTTCCCAAAATCTGTTCTAAAGTTGAAGATATGTGTTTGCTCATGTTCTATGATTTAGTCCATAACACGTTATATGATTTAGTCCAGAACATGTTTTATGACTTTGAAAGTTGGGATCTGAAAGTAGGGTCCGATAGTTATGGTATCAGAGGCCAGAATTGAGATCTTATGTTGGACTCCGAACCTTGAAGCGAAAATTAGAATTATGATAATGAAAGTAAATGAGTGTTTTTGTATATAATTTGTGTTATAGATGAGGAAATGTGATTTATGTAGGGATGGTGAGTTGAGGAACCTTAAGTATGAATTATGGTTATATATGTGAGATATTATGCAAAAGCAAGTGGGGAATTTGGTGAATGACAAGATGTTATGGAATGTAAGAAATCATATGAATTGAGGTTGAGATTTGCATGAATTCCATATGATAGTTGAATTGTTATAAATGATGTGCAATTAAGAAAGTGAGGTTGGCATGAATGTTGAGTTTTGCATGTGGATAAAAATGTGTATGCTGATTTAAGGGAAATTCGGGAATAATTGAAATAGAATTGGCCAAAGTTGCCTTCTTTGAAGTTGTAGCTTGTTCTTTTATCTTTCCAACGAGACTACATGTGCAAGTTTTCGAGATCAGAATTAAGAGGTATAGTTAATACAAGTTATGATGTATATAAGATTGATGTTAGTGACAGCTTTGATGAATGTTTGAGAATTGTGGTTTTGAAGAACCAATTTAATTGAGTTTTGAGAAGATTGTGAATTTGATTTTGTTGTTTGGATTGTTATGAAGTTTTTAGGCTTTTGAATAAGTAAATATGTGAAGATTATAAGTGTATATGATGTTAGTTTGGATGTGAGAAGCTTTGGAAAGGGTTGAAGAGGTTTTGAAAAACCCATGTCCGTTAAATGGACATGGGAGTCCGTTAAACGGACCTTCTCGGGTCAAAAGGACCCTTTGCTGTGCCTATGTCCGTTAGACGGACATGGATGTCCGTTTAATGGACATTCTCGGATGGATTGGTACATTTTGGGTCGTATGTGTCCGTTAAACGGACAGGCATGTCCGTTTAACGGACAGCCACGGGTCAACTAGTAAAAAATGCGATTTTTACCATTTTAGAGGCCGAATCTGATTTTTTGGTCTTCATAAGAGTTGTAGATCTAGAAGTATAGTTTCAAATGGTCTAAGAACAAAAGCCATCTTATCTCTAGATTGAAAGTTATGGCATTTGCGCCAAAAGAGTTTTAAATCAATTTAGGGTTTGAACATGTTGAGTTGTTTTGATCATAACTCACTCATCCGACCTCGTATTGAGGTGATTCTTGAAGTAATGAATTCCTAAGACATGTATCCTTCTTTATATGAAAATTTTTATCATTTGGAGTTGAATTGAAAGAGTTTGATTGAGTCTCATGATAATCGGGATGTTTTGTTTCATTATGATCTTGCTATTTTCCTTCCTCATTCGATCTTGTCAGATCCTTTGCTTATATCTTTTCGGTCCGACATCTGATTGACTTGGTTCTTGAAGCGTTGGATTCTTAAGACAATGAATTTCATTTTATGTGAAATTGTGAATTTATGAGTCTTAATTGAGCAAGATTGTGTAAATCAAAGTGAGACGGGAAATTTTCAAACATTTTTCAGTACTTTGCGAAATTCGGGATCTATGGAGATCTGAATGAAGCGATGTTTAGGAAAAATAAAATTAAGATATGGGGCTACAAATCATATGAAGAAATGAAATTTCAATTTAGCCCCTAAGACTTCCAATTTGTGAATGGAAGTTCGGATTAATGTGCAATCTTGGATTAGGAACATCTGAAAGTAATTTGGCCATATCTTGTGTTTTAGTAATCCAATTGAGATGATTCTTGATTTGGATTAAACTATAGAAATAGGAATACAATTGTTATGCAGAAATCGAGTTTTAATTTGGTCCTTAAGAAGGTCAATTTTTGTATGGAAAGAATGTGCTAGAAAATATGTTAGTGGAACGATATGTCCGACATGTTTTGAGCATAACTTTCGATGTAGTACTCCAAATTGGATGATTCTTGTGGCATTATGAAATTAAGACAAGGAAGAACAACTTTCTAGAAGGATGTTTTGGCAAATTCCTTTATTTAGATGTGAGAATAATTGTCCAAAAGTAAGCATGACTTAAAGTAAAATTCAGGGGCAAATATGGAACATCACTTAAAGAGTTAAAGTTTTAGCCTATCATAGAGGGACATTATAGTCTTTGGCCACTCATTTAATAAGCTGACACTATAAAAGAAGAGAATAACATTTGAAGAGAAGCAAGTCACGAAATTAAAGGGGAAAGGAACAAAGAGAGAGGAGAGAAATGAGAGATATCGTGGAGATGAAGGAGAAAGGTAAGAGAGAAAGCTAGGTTTCAGTTTTTCTACCAATTGAAGAGGGATTTTGATGTTGCTCCAAGAGAGAAAAACATGGAGAATGAAGAGAGCTCCAAGATGAGACAAGCAAAAGTCGAAAATGAAGAAGATAAAGGTAAGTGATGGTTTTGATCTTTGAGTTTTAGTGAGTTTTTAGGTTGATTTGACTTAAGTTTGGCATGGGCTTGTGGATTCTCAAACCAATTTTAGAGTTTTTATAGTTGATTTGAATTAATTATGGATGTTTATGATTTAGGGTTTTTATCTTGATTGAGAAAAATTGAAGAGAGGCTTAGGAGACTTGAGCATTGGACAAGATTATGGCATGGAATTAAAGGTAGGTAATGTGTTTATTTTTCAAATTATGAGCTAATTATAAGTGGTGATTTTATAAGCTCTTTTTTTACAAATGATTGAACCAATTGTTTCTGAAATGATTTATAAAGTGTTAAAGTCATTGTTTTTAAAAGATTTACGAAAAATTCTACAATCGTTTCGGACAATTTTCCATAAATGACTTGAATTGTGTATTCAATGGATTTTTGAGTGAATTGATAAAGATGAAATACTCATCGGAGTTCATTGTGTTAAAGTGATTGATAATTTGATTATGTGAACTTGTGTGATATTGTGAATGATTGACATCATGTTGAATTTTGAGGATTACATGAAAAGTTGAATTTCAAAGTATGTCTTCGGGCATTTAGTTTTCATATATGAATATGTGTTATATGGGTTTGGTTAGGTCCTTCATGTGGAGTCAGTGCACTGGTCTCATTTTAAAAGCCTTCTCCCGGCTGCCCACTAGTGACATAGGAGCTCCGATTTCGGACTCCCCATGTGTTTCAAGGCTGCACAGGACCGCTTTGCGGGAATGTGCAGTACGTCCTGTTTTATGGACCGACCCAAATTGATTGATGTGTTATATGTTCTTTCTTTGTTTAGAATATGTTGCATTTAGATGTGAAGCATTTCATGTTTACAATGGTTTGAAAACTCGACAAATGAGAAATTTGGATTTTCCACAATGATAGTTTTGGAAACTGTTGAAAATGTTTATAAAGGATTTTGGAAATTGAGAAGCTTTTGAGAAATAAACCCTCCGATGTTTTTTCCACTGTGACAGTTGATCAATTGAAAATAAGATTTGAAAATGTTTTTGCTTATCATTTGAGTAATAAACATGTTATCCACGAGCTTAGAGCTCACCCCTTTCATCCTATCTCCGGGTATTGACGGGAGATTGGATGAAAGATGTCAAGATATCGATGTTGTACATGTTTTGTATTTGGTGTATTTGGTTTAAGATTATTGGAAATGGTATTTTGGCTTGGAATGCCATTAGACTAGTGTAAGCCTTTAGTTCATGATGTATTTTGGATTATGATATTGTATAAGAACTTGATTTATGGAAATTATAAAAGTATTGACTATGGATGGTGCATAATGGAATTGTATACAATTGATTGAGTTATGAATGTAATTGGGATATATATGTATATATATGGATGAATGTGTTTGATGATGGGATATGAATTGTGATGATTTATAAATGAGATTGGTTTTGGGTTTGTTGGAAGTAGTAATTTGTATATGAGTTAATGGGAATTGCATATGATTTTGAATGTGATGAATATGAATTGAATATGAAAAATGACTTGGAATGGTTTAGAATTTAGGATTGCGTTTCTGCTGAGATCCCGGACGGAGGGTCCGGTGGATTTGATGTATGTGAAATTGTTTGGAATTTATAGAAGTGAGTTTCATACCTTGCAGGTTTGGGTTTTGTTCTTGTGCAGCCGTTATGCTGCCCGATTTTTATAAGATATCATATGGATACGTGTATTAGTGTACAAATTTAAGGGCTTATTGGCATGAGTAAGAGATTGTTATAGTAAAGAATAAGAATATGTTTCGTTATGCTGAGATTGAGTTATCGCAAAATTAAGAAGACTGTGATTAAGGATTGAGACTTATATGAGAAAAAAATTTATACCGGTTCAAATAGGTCAAGTCTAAGGTATCCAACGCAACGCTTCCTTAAGATAATTATTCCCAGATGTCGGATCGATTTGAATCATTGATTTCATTTGTATTCGCTCCTTTTAGCTTCGCATTTGTTTCGTTTCATTCCGCTTTGGTTTTCGATTTTCATTCCGCTTCAAGAGTGGTTATGAGTGTTAAGTGTAAGAAGTTAGGTTCTGGAAACGGGATCCAACATCTTACATGTTCATTTTTTGAAATATGTGTCAAGTAGAATTAGTGAGAAAAATGATACTCTTTCATGATATGAGAGAATGAAAGTTTGTGGATGTTACGTAGTCCAATCTGTTAGACACAAATATAGTATTTGTGATTATGTTAGTGAATATGGTGATGAAATTTGTTGTGGATATGTGTTTGAATTGATATGGATATGAAAATTTTTTCATGAATTGATTGAGAAGAAATAGAGACATAAGTGGAAATGACAAGATTTAAGGTGTACAAGTGGAGTGAAATTGAAAGGTTGAACTTGGAAGTTAGAATGGTTGTTTAATTATTGTGATAAGAGTTATGATATGTTATAAGAAGATATTAGTGGAATTGAATATGAAATCAATATTGTAATATGAAGGCATACCCTTGAATGTGATATGGATGTGTTGCTGTCTAAACAAAGCGATATAAATTGAATTCTACCTAGACCAATTAGAGGCAAGTGCACCCCGTCGACAAGTAATATAAAACGGTGAGAACCGGATATCATACCCAAGGGAAAAATTTCCAACACATAAGACACTTAATTTAAACGATGAAAAATTACTCAAACGATTTAAAATTGATTGATTTGAAAATAAAATAAAGTAAAGTAAGCAAATTAAGAAAATATGAAAAATGCAAAGTGTGAATTAAAATGACTAGATTTAATCAAATGATAAAAATCGGTTAAGGTATTAGATTTCAATTGGATTAGACACTAAAAATAAAATTGTAACAGTGGATTGATTTAGGAAGTACTTCACTTAAGCAAGTCAAACCCAATGTTCATGGTGTTCCCTTCTCTTTTAAATTCGAGTCACAACTTGGTCCATAGATAATTCGGAATAAAAGGCATTAAATACAAGAAACCTAAAATTAAGTTCCTTAATTCTGGGTATCCTCACACAAGATCCCAAAGTTGGTCTACACTGTAGTCTCAAGTATGTCGCTTGATTAATTTTCCAACAAATTAAATCCCATTGGTTGTGGCCTTCAATCATCTAAGGTCTTTAATCTAGGTGATCAAGCTAAATTAAGACTAAATATGTGTTTAATCAAACGAAAATCAATACCACAAAAATTATCCTAATCTAATATCAATCTTAACCTTAACCGAAAAGAAAAATTTACTCACACATATTTATCAATGTAACATAAATTATAGTCATAATAAATGTTTGCATTGATTAAATCCACACAATTAAAATAAATACTGAATTAAAAATAAATTAAAACACCTCTTTATTTTTTGCGGCTGTTTTTTCTCCAGCTCTCCACGTTGCTTTTGCTTCAATATCTTCATCAACGTTTTCATGCCAACAGCTTCTTAGTGGAGAGTATGAAATGTTTTTCCAAGTGTTTGGTCCACCCTTAATCTCGTTACTCATGCACTTCCTTCCTCTCTAACCCGCTGCCAACTTGTGAGTGTTAATGCCACCTCCTGCTTCTTTTGTTCAGCCCTTTAACGCCCCCTCCTTCTTGCCTTCAACTTGAGTGATGGAGAGTCTGCACCAGCAGCTCACGATGTTCATCAAGCCACCAGCTAACTTGGTTATCTTCACTCCAACATCAGCGTCCTTGAGTTGTTTCCCCAGTTATTCACGTCTTCACCAAGCCACCAGCTACTACTTCATCCACCAACAGTTCAACGTCTTGCTCAATATTTTTGGTTGTAATGTTATGTTCTTCAACTCCAACTCAACGTGTATTTTATTTCCACTACCACGTTCTCTCCTCAATCAACAGCTGCGTTTTGTTTCTTAGTCAGTAGCTGTGACTTTGTTCACATCACCAGCTACTTCATGTGTGAGTGCCACCAGCTGCTTTCTTCTTCTCACACACCCACACTGCCTCAACTCTCACGCACTCATGTCCTCACGTTAGTTGGCGTAAGGTCTCCACCCAACCAGCTGCCTTCTTCGTGATTATCGGAGAGTTTTTGGCCACCTTTCATGCCCATGTTGTTGACTTCATTTATCTCTTTTCACGCCTGCCGACTTCTCCTTATTTCATGCTAACTATCTATTCATTGATGGGACACTTAAAGGTGAAGGCTTTTATCCACTTTCACTATTCACATGCACACTCAATCTTCATGTATGCTACCGCCCACTCTCATTTTGTCTCTATGTATTTGCTGTCTTCCTCTTGCTTCAACGTTGCCGCTTTGTTGTCTTTATGTGACATAAAAATAACTGTTTATAGGCCACCTTATTCATGCCCATTACTCTCCAACGCCACTTGCTTTCTTTTTCTATTTTTCAAAGATTTTTAGTCCAACGCAAATTTATGCTCTTTGTCCCTCTCTGCGCCGCCAGCTGCCTTCTTTTTGCTCTTTGTTTATATTTTTCTTCTATTCTGTCCACACAGCCCACGCCTCCAGCTACCAAATCTTAGGCTGCTATCTCTTTCTTCTTCTCTTTGATGTGACAAATTAAGTGTGGTCCACTATGCACTCCAAAACCTTGCAAAACTCATGAACGCCTCTTCATTTTGCTTGGCCAAAATTTTTCTTTTTAAATATCTTTTCTTCCTTTTAGATCTTTTCCTTGCTTTAGGCATTTAAAATTTCCAAATCCAATACGTGCCTAAAATTCAAACAAATAACATTTAATTAGTGCAATGTAAACATTAAATGGAAAAGAGTTTAATAAATTATGTATCTAAAATTAATATAAAATGTCCATTAACAACACCCCCACACTTGAATTGTTGCTTGTCCTCAAGCAACTTACTCAGGTCACAATCAACATATTCTGTCATTTTATTTTCAATGAAAATTAAATGTTTGCAATCCCTTAAAATTCGGCTAACTCAAGTATCAAGCTACTTCATGTATCATAATATTTTCATCAAGGCACATAAACAAAATCAAAGGTAGATATCTTTGATCAAAAGCAAGCACAAAATTAAAATGAATTTTCCTCATGATATTCACTCATGTTGCTCAAGTGTATAAGGGTTGTGTTTCGCTCAAAACTTCCTCTATGAGATTACACTACCATAGGCTTGCAAATTCACCTATTTTCCACTACATAGATTACATGACATCATGGATCAAAAGGACTTTATTAAGGGTTATAACGGGGCTAAGGTTCAGGTGAGGTAAAAAGAACAAAGGCTGCTCACAAGCATTCACAAAGTACTAAGTGACATGGGACAATTAAAAAGAACTTTTGAAATTTACATACAAAAATACGGGACTACAACTACTCATCACTATCAAATGCTACGGTTTTGATTTTTTGATTTTTTGATTTTTCTCTTTTTTTTGGTAACAATAAATATAAAAGAAGATAGCAGTAACAAAAATCAACAATAACTGGGTAGATGTACTTCTAAAATATCTCACAATAACATGTAAACCAAAAGTCCCTAAATAAAAGACATCAAATACTTAGTACTTCATTCATCTTGTGAAAAGGGTAAGGCTAAAAGTTTTCAAGTTTCAATGTAATGCGATTAATACGAAAACAACAAGGTTAAAGTCTCAAAGAGGTAACAAGGGAAAAATGATTTTGTGGGTTATTTAAGCTAAAGGTTAAAAACAAAGAAGGCCTTTATCATGTCCATAAAGCATGTAACTAGTTGTTGGACCCCACCCCCCACACCTGGGCTAATATTTCCCACCCAGCGTGTGTTTGCGGGTTATACCACGGCGGGTGTTTGCGGGTTATACCATGGCATCCAACAATCGATCTTGTCCTCTTTGGTCAGGCCACGACTCGAACCCTTGACCTCGAAATTTATAGCTTCCACATGCTGCGCCTCTTACCATTTGGCTACTTAGCCAAATGGTAAGAGGCGGCATGTGGAAGCTATAAACGAGGTCAAGGGTTCGAGTCGTGGCCTCACCTCGACCAAAGAGGACAAGATCGATTGTTGATGTCCATGTATAACCTGCAAACACCACTGTGGTATAACCTGCAAACACACGCTGGTGGGAAATATTAGCCCACCGTGGGTGTTTCCAAGGTTATCTTTGCGGCGAGTGTTTCATTGGGTTATACTGCGGCATCCAACCTTAATCGATATTGTCCTCTTTGGTCATGGGTGAGCCAAATGGAACCCGTGACCTCGAAGTTATATAGAGGTCACGGGTTCTTACCATTTGGCTAAGTTACCAAATGGGACAATACTGATTAAGGTTGATGTCATGTATAACCCAGAACACTCTTGAAAGATAACTCGCAAACACCTACGGGTGGGGTGGGTCCAACATTAAAATTTGGACCATTTCTCGATTTGTGCGTGTCATCCTTGCTAGGGCCATGCTAATCTTCTCTCAGATCGTTCCAATTTTATCGGATGTCCCCTTAGCCAAATGGTAAGAGGCGAGCATGTGGAAGCTATAAAACCTTGAGGTCAAGGGTTGAGTCGTGGCCTCACCCTTGACCAAAGAGGAAAGTCTTGATTAAGTTGGATGCATGGTATAACCCGCAAACACCCGCCGTGGTATAACCCATGCAACACACGCTGGGTGGGAAATATTAGCCAGTGTGGGGGTGGGGTCCAACATTAAAAGGCGCCTTTAATGTTGGACCCCCCCCCCATCAATGTTCTGCGAGTTATCTTTGCGGCGAGTGTTCTTGAGTTATCATGGCATCAACCTGTCGATGTTGTCCTCTTTGGTGGTGGGTGAGCCGCTGACTCAGCTTCTCTGTTCTCTTCCATTTGGCTAAGTTAGCCAAATGGTAAGAGGCGAGCATGTGGAAGCTATAAAACCTTGAGGTCATGGGTTCGAGCCGTGGCTCACCCATGACCAAAGAGGACAATACTGATTAAGGTTGGATGCCGCGGTATAACCCGCAAACACTCGCCGCAGTATAACCTGCAAACACCTACGGGTGGGGGGTGGGGTCCAACACTAGTAGTATCAAACAGATTCAGAGAAAGTTCTGAAGGTAATCCACATAGGGAAGCATCACATATGACAAAGAAAATAGATGACTTTGAAATGCAGTCATATGGCTCAAAACCTCACAAATGTTTAAATGAAAATCCATCAAAATTTCATACATTGCTTCATCACTTAACATCTGTTATTGACTAAGTTTATGCAATTGACTACTTTAATTAAGCCACATGGTTCACTATCCTCTCAAGCTGCCTATTCCAACTTCATGCACACAACTCAATTTTCCATCCAACTACTTTGACAGAATCATATGGTCAAATTCATCACAAATAGGACCCAAGTTAGCTACTAGAAAAATCGCAACAATTCAAGTGTGTATTTCTCAACATCAACATCAATATCATCAGCATGCACAAAATCTCAATCCTCCCACACTTAAAATGAACATTGTCCCTAATGTTCAAGTAGTCAACAATCAAACACAAAGAGGGGAAAGAGAAAGAAGAAACTTCCCTGAAGAAAAATCAGCAATTTTTTTTTGTCACCAACCACGCAAACCTGAAGAAAACTCAAAACAACTCGAAGAAATACATTAAACTAAAAAGAAATGCGAAGGAAACAACGAGAAAATAAAAGAAAGAAAATTACAGTCCTACTGAAAGGCATGCACTGCGATCAAGGAGGCAAAGTGTCATAAAGAGACAATCGCTCCTTATAAGGGGGATCTTCAATTGAAGGCTTTGGAGCTAGCTTTGTTGCGTTTGGGTCCCGAATCCTATCCCGAGGAGGCCCCTCGAGGTCACCGGGTTAGGGGTGCACAAAGGAAGAATCGAAAACGTGCAAAAATATCAAGAAATAGCAGCGGGAAAGAGGAGGCCTCGCCGCGGCAACAGAATGCTCACCGCAGAAAACACCCAAGGGCTGCGCCGCTGCGAAGGACTAGCTCGCCGCGACGAGCTCCCCAAATTTTTGGACCCGTTCCCAACATCTTTGTAAATGTCAATTCACACAAACTGTAACATCCCGTCACTGATGGGAAGGTTATATTGGTAAATTGAGACGGGATAGGATTTTTACCGCATATTATTGACTGAACATTTATTTGGCCTCTAATTGTAGAGAAATGAGTCTTTTGTAAATGCATAGGTTAGTACATGCATTCATGACTTTTCCCGGCTTTTAATTGTGATACCAATATGAATTGTGAAATTGTGAGATAATTATATTTGATTATGATTTATTGGGAATTTTGGAATAATTGAGTTTGAATATTAAATTGGAAATGTTCTGGAGTAATTGCCAATTGATAGTGACTCTTTGGAATTTTTCTGAAAAATTCGGGAGAAAAAGTCCAGACCGGAAACTTTCCGAGTGACAGACTGATGGACTGCATAGTGCTAGAATAATTGGTAGATGGCAATAGAAAATTTAGATATATGATTTTGGAGAATAATTTGTTGAGCCATTGAAATTTGGAGACTAATTAGACTGGAAATGAATTAAAAAGGAGGAAGAGATTTAAATGTTTTGCGAGGAGAAAGGACAAGAGGTTCAAGTGATTACTTTATAAATGCCTTAGGTTTCAAATAGAAGAAAGAAAATCCTCTTCTCCTTCCTCCTAGGGCACGATGCCCCCTCTTTCTCCCTTGGAGATTCTCGTTTGTTCCTTCTCAGATTGTAGTTCCTTCTCAGATTGTAAAGTCTAGCTTAGTCTATGAGAGGATGGAGATTTGTTGAGATTTGGAGAAGCTCACCGTGGATGTTTGAGAAAAGTGTTGGAGTTTAGAAGATTTCGAAAGATTTAGAGTTTGATTTGGTAAGTGGTTGGTTTTAATGTGTTTTAAATGTTGTTTGTTGCATTTATGACATTTATATTGTGATTGGGGTAGTTAGAAATGAATTAATACTGGTTTTAGAGAGAGAGTGGGCAAAAAATCGATCGGAGAAGACGATAGGAGCTTCGTGCGTCGCGACGTGCACTGAGGGCTTCGTCGCGACGAGCAAACAGTTGCTCACCGCGGCGAGCTCGGTCGGACGTCGCGGCGAGCGTCCGATTTCACGCCGCTAAGAGTCATTTTTCTTACGTCGCGGCAAGGCTAATTAAAGGTGTTCGTCGCGGCGAGCGTTCTTCATGCCGCGGTGAGTGAACCTTTTCACGTCGCGACGAACGTCCACACTTCGCGGCGAGGGGGTCTTTTCTGAAATGAATAATTTGGTTTTTGAGGCATAACTTTTGGTGTAGACCTTCGATTGAAGTGATGTTTGATTCGTTGTGATCTAGTGAAAGAGGTCTACAATTGATATGAAGAATGAAAGTTTGAATTTAAATTTTTAGGATTTTAATTAGTGAAAGAAAGTTAAGGATATGATTGTATTGCAACCTAAGGATGGTTTCTGATAATTGGGTTATAATTGTGAGAATTTTGAATGCAAATTCAATGCAATTGGGGTCTGCAATAGGTGAATTTGATCTAGTTCAAATGATATTGGTTTTGAGATTTTTGTGAGATTAGCCTAGTGTATATAAATTGGAAAATGGAACTAAACAGCATAAATGAATCTGGCGGAGTTCTATGATATGTTATTGAATTGAAATCAATCATTATTGATAAATTGAGTGAAAAGTTAAAAATTTATAAAAGAAAGTGAAATTGGGAAATAGTACCGGGAAAGTCATGAATAGGCATAGTACATCTTTTAATTAAGACATGTGCATCATTAAATTATTTCTGATTGTGTATTTTAGTAATTGGAAATTGTTTTACTGTTTTAGAGGCACCGTTGGAACAACAATTTCACGAATATTATTGAGACTTCCAGGCAGGTAGCTCGGAAGTTCAGGTGAGTAACCTAGTTGGTTCCTCAATCTATGTGTGTTTAATATTATGCATTGATGCCATGTGGAGATAATGGATGGATATGTGTGCTTGCTTTTGACTGACTTCGGACCACAGGTGTCCGGAGTATTGGAAACTTGATATTGAAGTGCTATTGTGTGCAACTGTTTATGCATGCTTCAATGAAAAAAACTGAAAATGATTATGACTGAAATACCGGACCAAAGGTCCGAAGAAACGGAAATTGGTTACTGAAATGTAAATAACTGTAAATGAAAATTGGAGCATATGCATTCATGCATAAGAGCATGATCAGATAATGACAGTTGTGACCGGAGCGATAACGTTAGAGCCACAGCTCATCAGATTAGGGCTTTAAGCCTCACGAAACATCAGATCTTGAGAAGCTTGAGCTCGAGGGAAGTTAGTGCATACCCTGAGGGCTCTCCTACTCCCTAGACGCGTTTGATTACTGATCACTGATAGGCGCTCGGTCACAACACCGTAATAAATTGGACAGTGTCACATGTGCATTGCATATTTGGTGTGATTGAATGTGAATTGTGTGAAAGGCGAAACGCCTTACATTTGAGAACGTGTTCGTATGTAATTTATGGAACATTGACTGTATATGCATGAATTGAGTGAACCATCGATGATGGTTTCTCATTGAGTTCGTAAACTCACCCAACATTGCGATTATTTTTCAGGAATTGGCGAGTACCCCGTTAGACAAATGGGAGTATGATTACTGCAAGAGAGTTAGAGTTTGAAGTCGGGATCAGTTTCACATCTGCATTAATATCATTTTGAATTATGTGTAAATTTTTAACTCTGCAAACTCCGCAGTATAGTACTATCTTGTTTTAGGGACCCAATTGGATATTGTTTTGATTGTAAAGTGATTTCTGAAATAATGTTTTGATTGGTAATATGTTCGTGTCGTGGGCCCAACTTGTTTTCCGATTTACGCGCACTCGATTATTTTCCAAAAAAAATGCATTACTGAGTTTTTGAACTGTATTGACTGCTCTAGCATACCACCCTCGTGAGGCATGAGCTCGGATATCACCATCGATATCGGGTTCGGGTCTTGCGGGAGTGGGATGCTATACTAACATTCTCATACATTCTATCACATACACATTCAATCTAACTATGAACTTCATGTCATTACAATTCAATGAAAGTCAACAAGTATTCTTAACATAACATACTAGATAACAAGCTTAAATTCAAATACATGAGGATGTTCCATAATGATATGCTTGGAACTAACCCAAAAATACTAACTTAGAACAAAAGCTTCTAAGTATCTTGGAGTTTCCGATGCCTTGCAAGGATCACGATTGTAACACCCCAATCCTGTAAGACCCAGACCCGACATCGATGGTGATATCCGAATCCGTGCCCTGCGAGGGTGGCGTGATACATCACTCAGTTAAATCACAGTATACATTTTTTTTGAAGCAATCATACACTTTCATTTTATAAACGTTGCAGAATACAATTTACATAGCAAAACCGGTAAATACTTTGACCACGAGGGTCCTCTTATAAATACACAATAATATAAAACCAAAATCCTCACACTAATGCAGACGCAACTGATCCCGTCCTCTTCTATCACTCTCAAGCAATCATGATACACCCATTACCTAACGAGGTATTCTTCTGAGTCCTGAAAAATAATTGCAAATTTTGGGTGAGTTTTGCGAACTCAGTGAGTGACCATCATCAATGGTCCCCTCAATCGTGTAACAAAATCAATCATAACCTATAATCACATTGCTATCTATTTGATCTCATTTTACAATTCACATACATCTAACTTTATCTCATAATAAACTTTCACAAAATTTCCCATTTACACATTTACAAAAGTTCACATTCATATATCCCATTTTTGATACATACATATTTCACTCACTTACCATTTATTATCATTTTGCTGTGATCGAGTGCCTAAACTATCCCATTGAAGGGCTTATTAATATCTGACCCTTATTCAGTGCTGGATACCGGGCTCATTATACGTTGAGCCTAAGGCTCTGAATCACTCATGAGCTCGAAGCTCATTTTCGCACGTTGAACTAAAAGCTCTGATCGGTGGTAACTCTAGTCAACAGCCCTAATATTTCATACCACGCAAGGCATATCACAATTTGTCATACATTTACAATTAGCTGTACCCCATGATTGTTATCACATCAGTATAGGGCATTTATCCTGTCATTCAATCAAACATATCAAATCAAAAGCAGCATGTAACACTTTTTCAAATTATTTCAGTGTTGTGACCGAGTGCCTGAACTGTCCCTATAAGGGCACATTAATCATTGAGCCAGAAGCTCTGAAACTGTCCCATTAAGGGCTCATTAATCGATGAGCCAGAGGCTCTGAAACTGTCCCATTAAGGGTTCATTAATCGTTGAGCCATAGGCTTTGAAACTGTCCCCTTAAGGGCTCATTAATTGTTGAGCCATAGGCTCTGCAATTGTCCCTTTAAAGGCTCATTAATCGTTGAGCCATAGGCTCTGAAATTGTCCCATTAAGGGCTCATTAATCGTTGTGCTAGAGGCTCTGAAACTTTAACATTAAGGGCTCATTAATCGTTGAGCCATAGGCTCTGAAACTGTCCCCTTAAGGGCTCATTAATCGTTGAGTCGAGGCTCAAATCGCCCCATTAAGGCTCATTAATCGTTGAGCGAGGCTTTGAAATCGTCCCATTAAGGGCTCATTAATCGCCGAGCCATAGGCTCAAACTGCCCCTTAAGGGCTCATTAATCGCTGAGTCGAGGCTCAAATGCCCCATTAAGGGCTCATTAATCATTGAGCGAGAGGCTCAAACTATCCCATTAAGGGCTCATTAATCGCCGAGCTGAGGCTCAAACCGCCCTCTTAAGGGCTCATTAATCGTTGAGCCATAGGCTCTGAAACTGTCCCCTTAAGGGCTCATTAATCGTTGAGTCATAGGCTCTGAAACTGTCCCATTAAGGGCTCATTAATCATTGAGCCAGAGGCTCTGAAACTATCCAATTAAGGGCTCATTAATCGTTGAGCCAGAGGATCTGAAACTGTCCCATTAAGGGCTCATTAATCGTGGAGCCATAGGGCTCTGAATCACGGTGGGGCTCGAGGCCCAATTATAAGGTTTAGCTAAAAGCTCTGATCAGTAGCTGTTCCAGTCACAACTGTCATTAACTGATTTTGCGTTCATGTATGAACGACATGTGACAAAATTTAATCACTTTATTCATGTATTCATTTATGTCACTATTCAATCACTTTATTCACGTATTCCTATATCACAATCATTTCCAAATTATCACAATCGGATAATTGATTCACAATTTGTCACATTAAAAACACAATCACAATTTCACATACCCATAACACTACTATATCATATCACACCAATATTCCGGATCTTCTGTCCGGAGTTCACAATCAATACTATCCCACCATTATACTCTAGATAATTAAAATCACTGAATTATAACACTTAATAATTGGAGAACCGTCTAGGTCACTCACCTGGCTTCCGCGCTAACGTCTGAAAGTTTCGGCAACGTCGGTGGGCTGACGTTCCAAATGTGCCTCTATCACAAGTCAAAACACATTAATTTTCCACATCGTCCAATTCAGCAATGATGCATAAGTAGAAATTTAAAGATATGTACTATGCACTTTCATGACATTTTGGCACTATCCCAAAATCCCCATCACAGCCTTTCCTCAATGTCAAAACTCAATAGACACTAAAATCGTTCACTTTGTTTAAGAAAAATCCCAAAAATTATATCCAAATAGATATGGACTATCTTTTTGTCGAAACTATAATTTACACTACACTTCCATCCAAAATTGAGAACTTTAAAAGACAGATTCAACACTTTCCTTTTTCATAAACATATAGACCCTTGTCTCTAGTTCATAACAAATCCGAAATTATCTCATTTGAATATCGATACAAAAAGTTATGATTTAAAAACCAAAACATAACTTGTCCAGGAACAGTAGCTCACTGTGGCGTGAGAAAGCTCGTCGCGGTGGAAGTTGAGCTCGCCGCGGCGAGGGCACAAGTGTGCGCCGCGGCGTGCATTCTCGCCTATGCCGTGGCGTGCACGTTTTTTCTGCGCAGCGACGTGCATGTTTGCCTGAATCGCGACGTGCACGTTTGCCTGCGCCGCGGTGTGCACGCCTTCGTGTGCCGCGGCGTGCGCATGAGCACATCGTGACATGCGAGTCCCGTAAGCCTCCCTTAACAATTTCAATCCAATTCCTCCCATTTTTTAAAACATAAATCTTCTAAACACTTAAACATCACTTATACTCCATTTTCAACTCATTTTACACCAATATTGTTCACAACACAATCAAAATTCATCCATACACGATAACCCTAAAAACCAAACATGTAAATTACCCATTCTATAACTTTTAACACTCAAAACAAGAATCAATCAACTAATCAAGAGGAAAGAGGCTTAAACTTACTTGATTTAGCTCTCAAAATCCTTAGACTCTTCGAAAACCCTTTTCTCCTTCTCTTCCTCTTCTTCTTCCACGATTCCTCCTCCTTTTCCCAATTACAAACCATAATTTCCCTTTTTATACTTTTACTATGTTGGGCCCCGAAATTTTTTTTTTCGTTTATTTAATTGATTATTTATTGATTTATTTGCTATTCTTGCTTTAATTGTTTTAATTATGTGTTTATATAGATATATATTTTATTGAGTATTGGAATTAGCAAGTATGATTGGGATTAGAAGTTAGAAATTAAATGAAGGCTTGGACTTAATATTGGAAAGTATGGACTTTAGAATTTAAGTGGTTAAGTGTAGTGGGCTTGTGAGGAGGAGGAGAGCCCGAAGCCTTGTAAGTTATAAGGAGAGCTTTAAGGAGTATCAAAACTATGTAGTTTTGATGAGGGATTTAAAGATGAGAATAAAAGAATTAAATGAATAAAAGTAAGAAGGAGAAGAAGAGAGGGTGTCGTAGACATAAAGGAAAGAAGAGAAGCAAAACGTGAGTGAAGGAAAAAGAATAGCTTTCGGCCAAGAAGAAGAGGGAGAGTCATAGGAGGCTTGGAGGAAAGAAGAAAGAAGAGGAAAAAGAGGAGAAAACTACTTGTGAGAGGTAAGTTCCATCTTTGCTTAAGCTAGGTTTAAGAATGGTGTAGGATGGAAGTTAGGGTTTGTGTAGAGATTGAAGAAAGATAGAGAGAAAGGTGAGATCTATGGATTTTAGGGACTTTTAAGCTAAGGTTATGGTTATTTTAGCTTAAATGTCCTATGGGTAGGTTAGGTTTAAAGTTTATTTTCATCTTCGCTTGATTTATTAATATTATGACTTTCTTTTAAAATGTATTTATTGAATGAAGTATGATTTAATTGAAGGAACTCAAGAAAATCCCACTCAAGACAAGGAGGAAGGGAAATCTTGAATTGGATACCGATTTATAGGTGGGTAACATTTTTATAGTTGTTGTGTAATGGGAAAATGCCCTATGTGTGCTATCTTTGTTAATTGTGAGTATATTAAAAGTGTATTTCCCTTGATTTGAAAGAAAAGAACGAAACTATGATGATTTTATACAATGAAAGAAGCATAAAATGCTATTTTTGTGTTTGAATATGTGAGCATAAATTGGTTGTGATTGGGCAAGAGAGAACCTATATCATTAGTCACGTGCACGTTGACCTCCCCTAGCCTTCTCCCGACAGCCCGCTTGTGGCCCACAAGATCTGAAAATGGACTCGTTGTGTTTACGATAAACTTCGGTTTATTCGTTGTGTTTAAGGAACTCTCGAGCCAATTGTGTGCATTCCATCTTTTAATTGTGTTTATGATGCATAATGTGTGGTTGATTGATATAAATTCGCATGTTCTACCTTATGTGATGATTTTGGATTATTTGTGTTTCATATGATAAATTGCTATTGCTTCGAATCCTTGTTTATGTGTTCTGTGGCTCATTACCCGATGGCTATAAACGTGTTAGCCACTAAGTCGTGTTTGCTCACCCCATTCTCCCTCCTTAGGTGCAAATTCAAGTTGAACTCAAAACCTTGCAAAGCATCGGGATTAACTCCAAGACTTTAGACACTTTTGTATTAAGTTAGTAACTAGCTTTTGGAATAGCTTTATAAGCATATCAAGCATTGAGCATCTCATATTCTGTATTTTGTACTTGATTTTGATGAATATGTTGATATGTAACTAAAGCTGTGTATGGATTCTTGTATGATTGGTAGATGTGAATGAGAGCTCTATTACTCTGCCCATCATGTGAAATTGTTGATTTCTGATCTGTGTATGGCCTTGAGAGAGCATGTGTATGAGTATTTTAACTTTTGAGTTGCTGTTGAGTTTCTGACTTTGGGAGAACTCACTGGAAACTTGCTATGGTTTATGTGCTGTTGTAGTGAGCTGTAGAGCTCTCCCAGGATGTTTTATGAGTTATTTATGATGTGTTAAATTGGTAGGCGTGAGTTGTTAGAATTAAATGTAGGTGCTGTATATATGGCAGATTGTCAGGCAGAGCTTTGAGTCCACTTTTGACCCATATGGAGTGGGAATATAAGTCGGTGATCTTCATGAAAGTTGTAGATAATTCTTTGACCTTTCCATAGACACTAAGTTTACTAAATTTTAAGTTTTGGGTCAAAAGTTATGGTGTTTGTAAGTTCTAGTACTGTTTAGGAGGAGCTAGTCGATCGGCCTTTGAGTAAATTTTTGTTTCCCTTAGCGGCCAAGCTTGTCTATGAGTCCTTGAAAAATGTAGATTTTTCTCTTAGATTTCCAACAAATCAAACCGTGTTTAATTTGGAGCTCGGAGTCAAAAGTTATTAAGGTTAGAAGTCTGATAGGTCGGATCGCTGGGCATGTTGCCGAGCGCCCCTTAGGCGACCTAGCGCGTTTGGGGGTCAGTTTTGGCCGACCAACCCCTCTTCCTTCTTTTGGCCATAACTATTTGTGTAGACCTCCGATTAAGCTGATTTTCGAAGCGATGAAATCCTAAGAAAATTTTCTATCTTTTTATGCCTGATTTACCAGTATTTCTTTTAAATTGAAAAAGGTGGTTTGAAACAAAATGTGGAGGTCGGCTGATCAAGTCTGAATATACTTTACTAATTTTAAAATATCTTGAGCTATAGAGCTCCGATCGAAGCGATTCTTATTTTAAATTAAACTAGAGACATAAACCTACAAGTTTTATGAAGGAACTGATTGGTAATTTAGCCTTTAAAGTTTTCAAATTCTGACATGACGTCGGTTGAGGGTCAGTTTTCACTATTTTCTTTAAGATAGTATTTTAACCATAACTCCTTCATTTCTAATCCAAATTGAGCGTTTTCAGTGGCGTTGGAATCGTGAGATCATGAGGAACAATTTTCTTAAAAATGCAATCCCAAATTTTTCTATTAAAAGTTTCTCTATTTGTGGTTGGTATGTGTTCGTTTTGGGTCTTCTATGCTTATTTGTATGCTTTGCGTGAGTCCGAATGTTGGGCCTCGGGGATGGGGTCCAACATACTAATTATGAAATGTCTATTTTGCTCCTTCCTTTAACCTTAAGCCTTATAATCTTAAGTATCATGCCCAATTTTCCCTTATACAAATTCTCATAACTTTACTACTTCAATTCAGAAATTCAAACTCTTAGGGATTAAATTGAGATTCAATTCTTTCAGATTCACTCACTTTCATGCCTATCAATTTCCAATTCAATCAATTCGTTCACTTTGACTTTCATAAATCTACCCAAATTTCAATGGCTCATGCTAAAACAAAGTTCCTAAATCATGTCTTTAATTGGAGTGTCAATTGGACAGTCATTTTCAGTATCAGAAATCTCATCAGTACCCACTTTGCAATTTTTTTGCAGAATTGATTGAGCCCAAGTTTATTAAATAAATTGGCTACATTTTTACTGCTCTTAATGTACCTTTTCACTCTTAATTTGTGACATTGTGCTTTAATTTGTCCCATCATAATGAGCTTACACTTCATACAATTTGATAGTAAAATTGTCACAAATTGACGTTAATTCTATCATAATTTTTGAAGGACAATTGATTCTACCATATTGCTATTTAATTTGTAGGGGAAAAGAAGAGTCAAACCATTAAGAGAAGTCAACACGTCGCGGCGCAAGAAGGAATTAGCATGCCACGATGCAACATTCCATCTCGCCACGGCGAGTGATCCAGAAAATGCACGACGCGGCGCCTACGAGCTCCTCGCCGCGACGAGGATTAAATGAAGCACGCCGCGATGCTTCGAGTCCACGCCATGTGAAAAACCAAACAACACGTCATGGCGCTTAAATCCATCTCGCCACATGAGCGGATAAATACCCGGACTTCATTTGAGAACGTCTCTCACTGTTTTGACCCGGCCCGTGTCCATCATTTATAAACTTGCTATTTTTAGGTCAAAAGACGGAGATTCTTCGGGACAGACTCTGGAAGCAGCCACCATCATTTTCCATCTTCATCATCTTCGATCGTCTCTGCTACATCACAGTCTGCATTTTCTGCTACCATGGAAGCTATCCAATCTCCACAAGCTGTGAGAGAGTCCGGAGTTATGAGCAGTTAAACCCATTTCCTCTTGAAGATGTAGCAGCGGTTTGAGTTCACCGGTTCTAAAAGGGGAGTAATCACTTAGTGTCTGAAGTTTAGTTATGGTTTTGTAAGCTCTGAGTTAGAGATTGCATGGTTATAGCTAGATTAGCATTGTTATAGTTTAACCGTGTGCTGAACACTACGTTGAGATTTGGAAAAAGTGATTTGTAGAATGTTTGATGCTTGATATATGAAGTTTCATATATGTCGTTGGATATTGCATTTACTGTCTTCTTCTGCCTAGTTGTGTTTGATTAAGATTGTTATGTTTTATCCAATTGACCGATTGCATTTATTTGTCCATTTTCACACTAAGGTTTTTAACAAAGATTTAAATAATGGAGTTCATTAATTAAATCTTTGGACCTAAAGAGTCCTTTAGGGTTGATCTTTCAAAACTTAGTGGATTGTGTCCCTGAAAATCATTTTTGAACCACGATAGCCTGCGCCCATTTTCAAGAGGATTTTATCAATTTTATTTCTATCTGATTTTGTTAATTGCATTATTCCTAAAATTCCAAAAATATTCTTTTATACTTTTTGTCCATCTTGATTACTTTATCATTTTGACCAAAATACCAAATCCCATTTTATCAACTTCGATTGTAATTTTTGACATTTAGGCTAGTTTAGACCATTTTTATTTGGTTCCAATTAAGTGAGACGACCCGAGGTTGCATTCTATACCGCAATCTTGGAATTTCTTTTATTTGACCGGTTTCCAAGGATCGATCGTAAGATCGCATCGACAGAGCCGCGATCAAGAATACACATAAATAACTCCAATTCAATTTTTCAAACACACAAATTCACATTTTTCACAAAGAAACAAAAGCCGAAAATTGTCACGAGTGCATAGACAATCTTGTGCATTTGTAAAAATTACTTTTCATATCTGTATAGAGGCCATTTTATGCATGTATGCCGAAATACATATACACAATCACATACCGACCAAAATTTACCATTTTATCCTCCCCATAGGTGATGGGATGTGACAACGATCTTTTCGTTCTACACCTAAGTAGTGGGAGATAATAGGGTGAGTTGCGAAGCTCAGTGGCTTATACATTTATAGCCATTGGCAACGAGCCACACAATCAAGCATATATATACATATACACAAGTATATAGCAAGCCAACACTTAACAATTTATTCACAGTCTTATTGTCATCACAAGAATATGTCATGAAATCTCTGTTTCCCAACATAACAATTTACTATGCATCATACCTAACAATTCAATCATGAAATGCACAACAAATAACTCGGGAGTTCCGTGGAACAAAACGGATAAACCAAAGTTTAAACCGTGAACAAAACGAGTCCGATTTTTCAGGATCTCGTGGCCTCAAGCGGGCAGTTGGGAGAAGGCTATACGTTGACGTACACGTGAATAACGAAACGTTCCTCTCTCGCCCAAACAAAGCACATAATCATTTGTTTCATATTCATATCATTTTATCAAAGCTTTCATACTTTTCATGATCATCATGTTTTTTCATCTTTCCATTCATACAAAATGCCATAATGTTTTACAAGGCAATACATATTCATAATCATCATGCATTTAATTTCCATAATTCAAAACAAGAAATGTCACACACACATGCAAGCAAGCAAAACAATTTGCCCATACACACAACAACCATAAATATATTTCCTACCTACTATCGCTTGAGGATCCAAACTCACTGTTGACCTTCCTCTTGCGATTGGATCAGGTCGGCTTGGTTTCCTATAACAAACCAAGTTCCCATTCAAACAACATTCAAAGGAAATTCAATAAAGCTTGAAAATCAAAAGTGTTAACACTAAAGTCTATACTCGACTTCCATCCAAAGTCCAGATCCTTAGAGACTAACTCCAAACTTCCTCTCTTCGTACAACTTGTAGCTCTATTGCACTAGTTCAAAACGAATCCAAAATCACCTCATTTGGACATCTACAGCCAAAGTTATGCTCAAAATACCAAAACATCTCTTCACTGGAAGCTGGAGCTCGCCGCGGCGAACGACCCATGTGCACCACGGCGTAAACCTCTCACGTACGCTGCGGCGTGCACACCTTCGCACGCCGCGGCGTGCTCATGAGCACGTCACAACGTGCGGGTCTGGGAACCCCTCCCGAACCTGATTTTCTAACTTTTTCATCCACAAATCCTAGCATTTAGCAAATGCAACACATCTAAACCTTGATTCAAGTCCTAAGCTTCAGTTATAACTCATAATAACCTTAAAATCAGTCACAAACACACCAAAATCATCAACCCAAAAGAATCTTACCTATTTTTCCGAAACCCTTCACACAATCGGTTTTAACTCAAGCTAAGCTAGTTTAGGGTTTAATCTAACCAAAACAAGAGGAAAAGAACTTGAACTTACTAGGAATTTGCTTTAATCTGTCGAAATCCTCAAGAATTGCAAAGCCCTAATCTCTCTTCTTCTCCTTTTGCTTTACGACACTCTCCCTATTCTCTTCTTACTCTTTTTCTTCTTATTCTTCTAATTCTTTCACTTAAGCCTTAATGAAATGGGGAAAGACCAAATTACCCCTCCTTGAAAAGCCTTAACCTCTCCAACTTAAGTGATCTTCCCATTTTACCCTCAAACATTTTTACCCTTTTATTCTCACTTACACCACATTATACTCAAATTAAGTTAAATCATCCACTAATACTTCCAATTTAATCAAACCAAGCCATAAGTCACACAATAAATATAATTTATGTTTAATAACATCAATTAGAAAAATTTGGAGCCCAACATTTCTCCCCCTCTAAAAAAAAATTTCGTTCTCGAAATTATTACCTGGGTCATCGAAGAGTTGCGGATACCTCTCTTTCATGACTTCCAATGGCTCCCAAGTGGCCTCTTCCACCGAATGATTCCTCCATAGGACTTTTACGAGCTGCACTGTCTTATTCTGGAGAACCTTGTCCTTGGTATCCAAAATCTGCACTGGAAGCTCCTCATAGCTCAAATCATCACTCAACTAAACTTCATCAGCTCGGATAACATGAGAAGGATCTGATCGATATCTCCTCAACATAGAAACATGAAACACATCATGAATCTGAGACAATTCTGGAGGTAATGCCAATCTGTAGGCTAGCGGTCCAATCCTCTCAAGAATTTCATAAGGACCCACATACCTCGGACTCAACTTGCCCTTCTTGTCAAACCTCATCACTCCTTTCCAAGGAGAGGTCTTAAGAAACACTTTCTCACTGACTTCAAACTCCATCTCCTTTCGGTGTGCATCAATGTACCTCTTCATCCTATCCTGTGCTGCCTTAAGTCACTGCTTAACTAGATTGACTTTATCAACTGTCGTCTGAATCAATTCTGGTCCTACCAGTTTTCTCTCTCCTTCTTCATCCCAACAAAAAGGATTCCTACATCTCCTTCCATACAAAGCCTCATATGGCGCCATCTGAATGCTCGAATGGTACGAATTATTGTAAGCAAATTCGATCAAAGGCAAGTGCTTATCCCATGCCCCTCTAAAGTCCATCACACAAGCCCTGAGCATTCCCTCAAGAGTCCGAATGGTCCTCTCAGATTGAACATCGGTCTGAGGATGGAAAGCTGTGCTGAAACTCAACTTAGTACCCAAAGCTTCCTGCAAACTACCCCAAAACCTCGAAGTAAACCGAGGGTCTCTATCAGAAACTATGGAGTCTGGAATCCCATGCAATCTCACTATCTCATCAATGTACTTCTTTTCTAGCACATGCAAAGAATCGGTTTGTTTAATTTCCAAAAAGTGAGCTGACTTCGTCAACCGATCCACAATAACCCATATGGCATCATGCTTCCTACTGGTCTTGGGCAATCCCATCAGAAAATCCATGGTCACCCTTTGCCACTTCCATTCAGGAATGGGCAATGGCCTTAACTTGCCTGAAGGTTCCTGGTGTTCAGCCTTGACTGACTGAGACACTAGAAACTTACTCACAAATGCTGCTACATCCCTCTTCATGCCCTTCCACCAAAAATGCTCTCTCAAATTCCTATACATCCTGGTGCTACCTGGGTGCATGGCATAAGACGCATTGTGTGCCTCATCCAAAATCTCATCCTTTACCTCCTTGACATCTGGGATACAAAGTCTATTCCCCACTATCATAAGTCCATCATCCCTCACCTCTATTTCAGAAATCTTACCACTCTGAATTTCATCCTGGAGTTTGCTCAATTCTACATCTTGTGCCTGCAACTCCCTAACCTTCTCCCTGAGTATTGATCTCACTCGAAAGTTAGCTAGAAGGCAATCTGGCTCTTCATGCTTCAAGCTTATCTTAAGCTTGGCCATCTCTTCCAATAAAGGCAAGTAAACTGTCCTAACATGAGAAATTGTAGACTTTCTACTCAAAGCATCCGCCACTACATTGGCCTTGCCTGGATGATACTCGATCAGCAAGTCATAATCCTTAAGCAACTCGATCCACCTTCTCTGTCTCAAATTCAGTTCTTTCTGGCTCAACAAGTACTTGAGACTCTTATGATCAGTAAAGATCCTCGTCTGAACTCTATATAGATAATGCCTCCAAATTTTCAAGGAAAAGATCACTGCTGCCAACTCCAAATCATGTGTCGGATAATTCAACTCATAAGGCTTCAGTTGCCTTGAAGCATAAGCTATCACCCTGTCTCCCTGCATCAATATACAACCAAGACCCTTCCTCGAAGCATCACTATACACGGTATAGCCCTCATCTCCACAAGGTAGAATCAGAATCGGAGCACTTGTCAATCTGTGCTTAAGCTCCTCAAAGCTCTTCTGGAATTCACCACTCTAAATAAACTTCTAATTCTTCCTCAATAACTTCGTCATCGGAGCAGCTATCATGGAGAATCCCTCCACAAACCTCCTGTAGTAACCTGCCAGACCCAGAAAACTTCTCACCTCTACTATGTTCTTCGGTGCTTCCCAATTCACTACAGCTTCTATTTTCTTTGGATCCACATGCACTCCTTGTTCTGAGATTACATGTCCAAGAAATGCAACTTCTCTTAGCCAAAATTCGCATTTATCGAATTTGGCATACAACTCGTTTTTCTTCAACGTCTCCAAAGTAATCCTCAAATGCTCTTCATCACTTGTGGAATAGACCAATATATCATCAATAAAGACAATGATAAATTGGTCCAAGAAAGGCTTAAAGACTCGATTCATCAAATCCATAAAGGCTGCAAGGGCATTTGTCAATCCAAAGGGCATAACTAAAAACTCAAAATGCCCATACCGTGTTCTGAAAGCAGTCTTTCACACATCAGACTCCTTTATCCTCAACTGATGGTAACTCGATCTCAAGTCTATCTTGGAGAAGACTTTTGCCCCTTGCAATTGATCAAACAAATCATCTATGCGTGGGAGCGGATACCTGTTCTTCACAGTGACTTGATTAAGCTTCCTGTAATCTACACACATCCTCAACGATCCATCTTTCTTCTTCACAAAAAGGATCGGAGCTCCCCAAGGTGAAGAGCTAGGCCTTATGTACCTTTTCTCCAACATCTCCTCTAATTGTTCCTTAAGCTCCTTCAATTCTGCCGGAGCCATCCGGTAAGGAGGAATTGAGATCGGTGCAGTACCTGTAAGAAGCTCAATGGGAAACTCAATTTTCCTAGGTGGCAGTAGTCTTGGTAATTCCTCGGGAAAGACATCCAAGAATTCCTTGAATACTGGAATATCCTCAAGCTTCCCTCTGTCTGCCCTTGTGTCCACCACATAGGCCAAAAATGCCTCACATCCTTTCCTCATCATCTTCTCTACTGCCAGAGCTGAAACAATTCCGGGCGGGCTTACTTTTCTTTCCCCAGAAAGCACCACTCTTCTGCCGTTATCCAATTCAAATTTCACTGTCTTCTGCTTACAATCCAGACGGGCATTGTACTTCTCTAACGTATCCATACCCAAAATCACATCCAATCCTCCCTTCTTCAATGGCATTAAATCCACGACTAGAAGTCCCCCACCAATACATATTTCACACTCTTTATACACTTGACTGATAATAATATATTGGCCGATCGGAGTACTCACCATCAGTGGAGTATCCAACGAGCTCAAATTGTTACCACACAAAGTTCTACTCGATGAAACAAACGAATGAGTAGAACCCGGATCAATCAAAGCAATCACATCATCAACAAATAATTTAACCGTACCAGTAACAACATCTGGGGCGGTCTCTGCGTCCTCCCGAGTCATTACAAACACCCTAGCTGGCGCCTGTCCCCTTGGTCTCTCTGGAATGTTAACCCTCTTAGCTGCATCAGAACTGCCCACTTCTGTTGTAGTCTTGTGTCCCACAGTTTCAGACCTCTTGGAAGCTTGCATCTGGCTTCTCTCTTGTCTTGGAGGCTGAGGGCACTCTCTAGCTATGTGCCCCTTTTCCCCACAGTTGAAGCAAGCTCCTATCAATCTATAGCATTCTCCTCTATGGAGTCTCCCGCAGTGCTCACACCTAGGAATAGATGGCCTATCCCTATCTTCCCTTCTATTACCGCCCACCGTTGAGGGTTGGTGAGAAACAGTAGAAGTCTTCATAGGTCTAGATCGGCTCGCACCGCTGCTCCTCTCCTCAGACTGCACCGGGAAGGTTCTGGCACTCCTCTTAAGCATAGAAGTACCACCTCCCCTCTTGAACTGCTCTCTTCCCTTTCTCTTCCTGTTGACTGCACTCTTGATGTTCTCGATATTCTCAACCCTCAATGCTGCCTCAACCAACTGCTGGAAGTCACCAAAATTCTGTACTACCACTTTCTCTCTGATGGCTAGGTGAAGACCCGACTCAAACCGACGACACTTAGCAGCCTCACTAAACCTCAACTCTGAAGCATATCTCACCAACTGAGTGAACCGACACTCGTACTCACTAACTGTTATCTTCCTCTGGGTGAGACTGAGGAACTCCCTCTGCTTCTGCTGAATATACACCTCATACAGATATTTATTCTTGTAAGCAGCAAGGAAGTCCTGCCATGCCAACCCTACTGGTCTCATATAACTCCCTGGCATAGTCTCTCACCAATGAAGAACATCTCCCTGAAGCAGACTTGCAGCATAAACAATTCTCTCATCATCCTCACACTCCATCTAATCCAATACTCTCTCGATCTTCCTCAACCAGGTCTCGGCTTCCTCAAGATCAGTGGTCTCGTAGAAGTCCACTGCTCTATACTTCCTCAACTTGTCAAACCGCTCCCTTCTTAATCAATCAAGGTAAGGTCGTGGCATCCAACCATATCCTGAACAAATGCCTGGGTAAATGCCTGGAACAATCTCGGATCTAGAGGAGGCACTTGCTCCTGCAAAACCGGCGACTCCTAAGTCTGCGATGGCATGGACTCACTACCTAGCCCTACAGATGTCTCAGCATTTCCTGGGCTACCGACTCATCAGTCCTCTCCTCTCTAGTCGAAGAGTCAGGTGCAATAGATCCTTGCAGAACTCCTCATGTTCTTCTACGAGGTGGCATCGTACATCTTCAAATATAAACAATAAGGATTAGCCACATGTCAATCCTAATTCCTACATGTATGCATGATATGCATGTCACTTAATGAAATCAATCACTTAACAATGCAACAAATAATCCTATATCAAACAACTCTTCCTATTATGCATTCTAAGCCGAGGACACATAACCTAAGGCTCTGATACCAAACATGTTAGGCCCGAGTCCCGAATCCTATCCCGAGGAGGCGCCCCTCGAGGTCACCGGGTCAGGGGCACGCGAAGGAAGAATCGAAAACGTGCAAAATATCAAGAAACAGCAGCGAAAAAGAGGACGGCTCGCCGCGGAAAACACCCAAGGGTTGCACTGCGGCGAAGGACTAGCTCGCCGCGGCGAGCTCCCCAAATTTTTGGACCCGTTCCTAACATCTATGCAAATGTCAATTCACACAAACATTCTCATACATTCTATCACATACACATTCAATCTAACTATGAACTTCATGCCATTACAATTCAATGAAAGTCAACAAGTATTCTTAACATAACATACTACACAACAAGCTTAAATCTAAATACATGAGGATGTTCCATGATGATATGCTTGGAACTAACCCAAAAATACTAACTTAGAACAAAAGCTTCTAACTATCTTGGAGTTTCCAATGCCTTGCAAGGATCACCATCTTCTCGTTCTGCACCTGAAGAGTGGGAGATAATAGGGTGAGCTGCGAAGCTCAGTGGCTTATACATTTATAGTCATTGGCAACGAGCCACACAATCAAGCATATATATACATATACACAAGTATATAGCAAGCCAACACTTAACAATTTATTCACAGTCTTATTCTCATCACAAGAATATGTCATGAAATCTCTGTTTCCCAACATAACAATTTACTATGCATCATACCTAACAATTCAATCATGAAATGCACAACAAATGGCTCGAGAGTTCTGTGGAACAAAACGGATAAACCGAAGTTTAAACCGTGAACGAAACAAGTCCGATATCTCAGGATCTCGTGGCCTCAAGCGGGTAACTGGGAGAAGGCTATACGTCGACATGCACGTGACTAACGAAACGTTCATCTCTCACCCAAACAAAGCACATAATCATTTGTTTCATATTCATATCATTTTATCAAAGCTTTCATACTTTTCATGATCATCATGTTTCTTCATCTTTCCATTCATACAAAATGCCATAATGTTTTACAAGGCAATACATATTCATAATCATCATGCATTTAATTTCCATAATTCAAAACAAGAAATGTCACACACACATGCAAGCAAGCAAAACAATTTGCCCATACACACAACAACCATAAATATTGTTGGGACCCGATCCGAGAACCGGATCCCAACCGGAAAACCGAAAGAACGGAGGAAACGAAACAACCAAAGTGGAATCACAGCAGAAGCAAAGCGAAGGCGGAAGCGAAAAATAACGAAACGAATCACAACAAACACATCCGATATCCGGAAACAATAATCAAAGAAAACTTATCGAATGAACATAATCGCGTTGGAAACCCTAAGACGTTCCAAAATCCAGTATAATTTTTTTTTCTTTTTCCTTAAATCACATACCACTCATATCATATCAAAACACTAGATTCATAATTCACTGTTTCCACACTTATGGTCGCATATCAATGGTCCATTTCTTAAGTACCCTAATATGGTTCAATCATCGTTTAATCTTTCTCATTATGCCATCATTCTTTCATCTATATCAATTCATCACAATTTATCAAGAAATTCTAATCTTAAGTTCCTCATCACATTCCGAAAACCAATCATATTCTTAACACCCAAATCAAACCAATCACTTTAATTCTTCAAATAAGTCATGACAAGTCATGCACATCAATTTCAAATTCCTAAAGACAATTATATTTCTTTCATCAAAATCAAATGATCACTTAGCACATTCTCATAAATTCACTCTTATCTTTACAAACTCTTATCAATTCCTTATTCATACTCATACGCCCAAGTAAGATCATAGTACTGGGCTCTGATACCATAAATGTTGGGACCCGATCCGGGAACCGGATCCCAACCGGAAAAGCGAAAGAACGGAGGAAACGAAACAACCGAAGCGGAATCACAGCAGGCAAAGCGAAGGCGAAGTTTAAAATAGCGAAACGAATCACAAAGAAACACATCCGACATCCGGAAACAATAATCAAAGAAAACTTATCGAATGAACATAATCGCGTTGAAAACCCTAAGACGTTCCAAAATTCGGTATTTTTTTTTTTACCTTTTTCAACTCATATCATCAAATTGTGTCATAAATGACACAAGCATATATCCACATAATTGCACATAATCAATCTAATGCAATTCACGTAAATCACATATCAATATATGCACTAATTCTTTAAATCATTCAAATCATAAATCACTTTCTAAAACTCATTTTACTCCTTTGAAATCATAATTTCAAACATTTACATCCTTTTTCAAACATTTTTATCCATAATAATTTATCAAAAATCAATTTTTTCTTTCTTTAATTTTCAAAATTTCACATTTAGCTTATAATTCAAAATATAAATATGCTACCCACCTCGAAATGACGCTAGGAATTCGTCCCGATCATCAATTTGACCAACGCTTCCTTTATTCTTTCAAATTAAAATTGACCTAAGCCATAAAATTCAAATTCCACATCATAAATTGCGAAATTCTCAAAATTAACTATCGGAAATTCATAAACATCATACTTCCAAGCTTTCTAAAATCAGAATTTCTAAAATCCTCAATTTCAAAAATTCGACCTAAACTAATACACTCAAATTCAATCTCATAAATAACTTAATTTTCAAAACTAACTTCACAATTCATCAATTCACACTAATTCCAAAATATCTAGATCCTCAATTTCAAAATTCCCCAAATCTTAAAATTGGCCTAAACCAATTTATCCAAATTCAATTCCATAAAATACAATTTCTTCAAAATTAACCTCATATTCTACAAACCCATAACATTATCTATAATTGTACACCAAAATTTCACAAAATTCTTAATTATAAAATTAAACCTAAACCTTAATCAAATTTTCATCCAAAATTAAACCCAACCTAAAACATATATATCAAAATCAACTTCATAAATCACAAACCCATATCATTATCTATATTTCTCAATCAAAAACTCAACAAAAACTCATAGTTGAAAATTTTCTCTTACCTCATTTCTCCACCAAATTCGAATTTTCTTGGTTCCTTAGGAAGCTCTCATCATTCTCCACTCTTTTCCTTCTTGGAAAGATCCCAAAAGCCTTAAGAATTGAGTAGAAAAATTAAAGCTTACCTTTCTCCCTCTTCTTTTCTCCAACACCGAAACTCTTCTCCATTCTTCTTCTTATTTTCTTCTTCCTTTTCTTATGATATTTCCAGCCACTTTTGTGGCTTTTAATAGCTCAAAACGACAACTCATTCTTGTGTTTCATTAAATGATGGTTAATTGACCATTTTACCCTCCATTCAAAGCTTAAAGTCATGCTTACTTGCGGGTTGATTCTCACTATCAAGATGAAGGAATTTGTCCAAACTTCCTTCTAGAGAAATGTTCCTCTCAAGCATACGAATCCAACGCCACTGACCGCGCTCAATTCAGATCACTATATCAAAAGTTATGCGCAAAACAGTTCAGGTATATCCATATTCTAACACATTTTCCATGTACGATTATTTCCGTCCAAAAGTTTACATTCTTAATCCCAGAATTGAGAGTCCATGTCTTCATAACAATTGTAGCCTTATGTCATTAGTTTAATTCAAAATAAGAATCGCCTCATTTCGATTCCCAGATCAAAAGTTATGCTTAAAATACTCTCAGGTGTTCCTAATCCAAAATTTACACCCTAATCCGAACTTAAATTCAGAAATTAAAAGTCTTAGGGGCAAAATTGACATTTCATTTCTTCATATGATTTGTAGCCCCTTCTCTTATCTTTATTTCGCCTCAAGCATCGCTTCAATCGGATCTCTATAGATCCCAAATTTCATAAAATATTGAACCATGTTTGGAAAATTTCCCGACTCACTTTGATTAAATTAATCACCATTAATTTAATCTCAAAAATTTACAAATTTCCCATGAGGATGTAGGGAATGCTCTTAGGAATCCAACGCCGTAAGAATCAACTCAATCGGATGTCGGACGGAAAAGATATAAGCAAAATAGTGAACAAAGGTCGGATTGAAGGAGGATAGTCAAGAAAACCAAAAGGCAAAACGACGTCGTACTGGGGCGGGGCGGGGCGAGGGCGAGGTCGCCCCGGGGGACGTGTCTCCCTAGCGACGCAAGCCGGACGCTAGCCATCGCTAGGGCGATGCGTCGCCCTAGCGATACGAGCTGAACGCTCGCCATCACTAGGGCGATGAGTCGCCCTAGCGACGAGGATGAATCATTTTCCATTTTTTTTTTCACATAAAAAATTCAAAACTTTCAAAATTCATAACTCTTAATCCCGAACTCCAATTTTGACAAACTTAGTCTCTATAGAAAGCTTGAAGGAAGCTCTACATCTTTCATGAAGGACATAAAAATCAATTTGACTCTTACGGGAGTCCATTTTCCGGTCAAAGATACTATCCTCTAATAATCTTGCTAAAACCATAATATAAACTTGTAAAAATCATAACTTATTATTCCGAGATCGAAAAATTGCATACTTTATATCGAAATAAAGATCAAAACAAATCCTTCAACTTTTATGCGGAACATCAAAGCTCAATTTAACCTCTAATTAGGTTAATTTCTCAGTCAAAGTTCCAACCATAATAAAAGTCAAACCCTATCAAACATAAACTTTAACTGATCATAACTTTCACTCCCGATATCGAAAAATTGCAAACTTTATGGCTACAGAAAGCTCTTAACATAATCTACAAGTTTCTAGAAGACCATTTTATCCAATTTTGCCTAAATCGAAAGTCAACTCTCAAAGTCAAACATTCTCTCTCCAAAAAGTCAAACTTTCTAAATTCTTCAAATTTTTACACTTTTTCTTTTTAATTCTTGCTATTTAACTTCATTTCAATCAACTCATCCACTTTCCTCTCATAATCCATAAAAATTCATTCAAATATCAAATTCCTCTAACCGAAACAATTCTTTTCTCCTACATTTTTCTTAAGTTCATCAAATTTCCTTAAATTCATTCTCATTCTCACCAATTCTTTCTCCATTTAAATTCATTTTAATATTTCTAATTTTCATCAAAAGTTTGGGGTCCAACATTTCTCCCCCTCTTAAAAGAATTTCGTCCTCGAAATTCACACTTACTTAAACTCCAAGTAACTCATTCTTGCATAAATTTTTTTCTAAACAAAGATCATTAAGCACTTTCTTACCACTTTCTTTCCAAAACTCATAAGCAATCATTTTTTTCTTACCTAATGTTTTCATCATACATATTCTTAATCTTTCCCCAAAATTCTCAATTCTTGATTCACATACCAGCCATATCATATATTCCTATCATCAAATTCATCTTTCCAATATTTCTCAGTATCAAAATCAATCATCCTAATTCATCATGCATTTCAAATCTTAAGTTCATCAAATTTTCTTAAATTCATTCTCATTCTCACCAATTCTTTCTCCATTTAAATTCATTTGATTAAGGTTTAGGCTTAATTTTATAATTAAGAATTTTGTGAAATTTTGGTGTAGAATTATAGATAATGTTATGGGTTTGTAGAATATGAGGTTAATTTTGAAGAAATTGTATTTTATGGTATTGAATTTGGATAAATTGGTTTAGGCCAATTTTAAGATTTGAGGAATTTTGAAATTGAGGATCTAGATATGTTAGAATTAGTGTGAATTGATGAATTGTGAAGTTAGTTTTGAAAATTAAGTTATTTATGAGATTGAATTTGAGTGTATTGGTTTAAGTCGAATTTTTGAAATTGGGGATTTTAGAAATACTGATTTTAGAAAGCTTGGAGGTATGATATTTATGAATTTCCGATAGTTAATTTTGGGAATTTCGCAATTTATGATGTGGAATTTGGATTTTATGGCGTAGGTCAATTTTAATTTGGAAGAATAAAGGAAGCGTTGGTCAAATTGATGATAGGGACGAATTCCTAGCGTCATTTCGAGGTGGGTAGCATATTTATATTTTGATTTATAGGCAATATACGAATTTTCAAAAATGAAAGAAAGCAAAAGTTTGGATTTTGATAAATTATTGTTTTGTAAATGTTTGAAAATAAGAATTGATTAAAAGTTTGAAATTTTGATTTCCGAAGGTTTTCTGAAAAATTATTATAAGCTGATTTGATAAATTGATAGAAATTTTTGAAAATGCATTTGTTGTGTATGCATTGACAAATTATGCGAATTGTTGCATTGATTGATTGAATAAATTAAATTGTATGAAGTATTTGAATTGTGAGTTTGTTAGTATTCGATGAAATAAAGTTAGAAAGGCAAGATTTTGAAAAGTGCCTTCGGGCATTCTGAAATTTCGTTTTTGATTATGTGTTATGTGAGTTTGGTAGGTCCTTTGTGAGTCAGCGCTGTCTCTATTTGTATAGCCTTCTCCCGGCTGCCCGCTAGTGGCACGGAGCTCCGATTTCGGACTCCCTCCACGGCTACACTGGACCGCTGTGCAGACCTGATTTGTGTTGGATGCCGCGGTATAACCCGCAAACACACGCTGGGTGGGAAATGCTAGCCCAGGTGTGGGGTCCAACATTAAGAAAGTGTAGTACGTTCTGTTTGGACCAAGCCAGACCATTATGACATGTTATGTGTTTTTTATTTGTTTCTATGTTCTGCATTCATGTTCACAAATTGAGGAATAAAAAGTGAATTTTGTTATGAAAAGTTTGAAAAATTGAAAAGCTTGAGAAAACCGTTTGAAAAGTTACAAAGTTTTGAAAATTAGCCCTTTTGGCAAAAAGCTTATGAAAAATTGATTTCTGCTTATTTGTCATTTTATAAATGTGTTATCCACGAGCTTCCGAGCTCACCCCCCTTTCATCCCCATCTTCAGGTTTCGAGCAGGAGATCGGATGAAAGAATGTGAAGACGTTAGTTTCGACATTTGTATAAGTTAGATTTTGAGAAATTTGGATTTTAGTATGAATTTGTATATGGCTTAAGATAAGTTTGGAAAAGTGTACGTGCGTATAAGGTTGAGTTTTGTGTATGGTTTTGGAATTTGTATATGAAATTGAGTATGAATTTGGAAATGAGATTGAGTTATGAGATCAAGATATTGAATTGCAAATATGAGAATGTTTTAGAATTAGGTTTGCATTTGTGTGTCTCGAGATCCCGACGAGGTCCGTTGATTCGATATCGTGTGATTGATTCGATTTTATAGAAGTGTATTTTGAACACTTTGCGTTTGGGTTAAGATAAAGGCACCGTTATCTTTTGAAATTTGATAGATAATAAGTGAAAAGAAAAATAAATAAGAAGTAGTTGATTTCGGATGAGACTTATGATTTGTATGAAAGATGGCTAAAGTGTGTAAGAATTTTGGCATAAGAGAAAAAAAAAGAAAGAAATTGAGTAAAAATGGTTATAAGGAAAAGGAAAAAAAAATTATACTGGATTTTGGAACGTCTTAGGGTTTTTAACGCGATTATGTTCATTCGATAAGTTTTCTTTGATTATTGTTTCCGGATGTCGGATGTGTTTGCTGTGATTCGTTTCGCTATTTTTCGCTTCCGCCTCCGCTTTGCTTCTGCTGTGATTCCGCTTCGGTTGTTTCGTTTCCTCCGTTCTTTCGTTTTTCCGGTTGGGATCCGGTTCCCAGATCGGGTCCCAACATTTATGGTATCAGAGCCCAGTACTATGATCTTACTTGGGCGTATGAGTATGAATAAGGAATTGATAAGAGTTTGTAAAGATAAGAGTGAATTTATGAGAATGTGCTAAGTGATCATTTGATTTTGATGAAAGAAATATGATTGTCTTTAGGAATTTGAAATTGATGTGCAAGACTTGTCATGACTTATTTGAAGAATTAAAGTGATTGGTTTGATTTGGGTGTTAAGAATATGATTGGTTTTCGGAATGTGATGAGGAACTTATTTCAAATCTCAATTTCATGAACTCTTTCCTTAAATTGCTTAAAATTCTTATCATCTTCATCAAATAATCACTTTTATTCATCACATAATTCATGACAAATCATTCATATCAATTTCACATTCCTAAAGTCATTCATACTTATTGCCATCGAAATCAAACGATCACTTCAAATCCTTCAACTTTTATGAGGAACATCAAAGCTCAATTTAACCTCTAATTAGGTTAATTTCTCAGTCAAAGTTCCAACCATAATAAAAGTCAAATCTATCAAACATAAACTTTGACTGATCATAACTTTCACTCCCGATATCAAAAAATTGCAAACTTTATGGCTACAGAAAGCTCTTAACATAATCTACAAGTTTTCAGAAGACCATTTTATCCAATTTTGCCTAAATCGAAAGTCAACTCTCAAAGTCAAACATTCTCTCTCCAAAAAGTCAAACTTTCTAAATTCTTCAAATTTTCACACTTTTTCTTTTTAATTCATGCTATTTAACTTCATTTCAATCAACTCATCCACTTTCCTCTCATAATCCATAAAAATTCATTCAAATATCAAATTCCTCTAACCGAAATAATTCTTTTCTCCTACATTTTTCTTAAGTTCATCAAATTTCCTTAAATTCATTCTCATTCTCACCAATTCTTTCTCCATTTAAATTCATTTTAATATTTTTAATTTTCATCAAAAGTTTGGGGTCCAACAAATATATTACCCACCTACTATCGCTTGAGGATCCAAACTCACTGTTGCCCTTCCTCTTATGATTGGATCAGGTCGGCTTGGTTTCCTATAACAAACCAAGTTCCCATTCAAACAACATTCAAAGGAAATTCAATAAAGCATGAAAATCAAAAGTGCTAACACTAAAGTCTATACTCGACTTCCATCCAAATTCTAGATCCTTAGAGACTAACTCCAAACTTCCTCTCTTCGTACAACTTGTAGCCCTATTGCTCTAGTTCACAACAAATCCAAACTCACCTCATTTGGACATCTACAGCCAAAGTTATGCCCAAAATACCAAAACATCTCTTCGCTGGAAGCTAGAACTCGCCACGACGAAGGCTACGCTCACCGCGACGAACGGCCCGTGCACGCCGCAGCGCGCACGCCTGCGTGCGCCTCGAGGTACAGCTCTCACGCACGCCGCAGCGTGCACACCTTTACACGCCACGACGTGCGGGTCTGGGAACCCCTCCCGAACTCGATTTTCCAGCTTTTTCATCCACAAATCCTAGCATTTAGCAAATGCAACACATCTGAACCTTGATTCAAGTCCTAAGCTTCAGTTCTAACTCATAATAACCTTAAAATCAGTTACAAACACACCAAGATCATCAACCCAAAAGAATCTTACCTATTTTTCCTAAACTCTTCACACCATCGGTTCTAACTCAAGCTAAGCTAGTTTAGGGTTTAATCTAACCAAAACAAGAGGAAAAGAACTTGAACTTACCAGGAATTTGCTTCAATCTGTCGAAATCCTCAAGAATTGCAAAGCCCTAATCTCTCTTCTTCTCCTTTTGCTTTACGACACTCTCCCTCTTCTCTTCTTACTCTTTTTCTTCTTTTTCTTCTAATTCTTTCACTTAAGCCTTAATGAAATGAGCAAAGACCAAATTACCCCTCCTTGAAAAGCCTTAACCTCTCTAACTTAAGTGATCTTCCCATTTTACCCTCAAACATTTTTACCCTTTTATTCTCACTTACACCACATTATACTCAAATTAAGCTAAATCATACTCTAATACTTCCAATTTAATCAGACCAAGCCATAAGTCACACAATCAACACAATTTATGCTTAATAACGTCAATTAGAAAAATTTGGGGCCCAACAAGCTTGGTCGGACATTGGAGAAGCTCGTATGCTCTATAATGTGTCCAATATGCCTGCTCCAACTCAGCTGCAATATCCTCCAACTCTTCTTGCAATTCTTTCCCTAACTCTTCGATCATTCCTTGTGCTTCTCCTTCCAATAAATCTACACAAAAAGTAGAAGAATCTTTAGCATAAGAAGAATAAATATCAATAAAATGGAAAGAGTCAAGAGTAGAAGGATGCTTCATATCATTGAACATATCAAACACTAGTTCTTCATCTTGAAGTCTTAAGATGAGTTTTCCACGTTGCACATCGATGATGGTGTTGGGCCCGAGCCCCATAACTCGAATCCCGAGGCGACCCCTCGAGCTGTGCCCCAACGGGCGACCCGAACCGTCGGACCCGATCCCAACATTTGCACAACAATCGATTCGAACATACAATTTATAACAAAATCATTCGCATAATCATTTAAATAAACACCCCATAATCCGGGGCTAAAAGTCATATCAATCCAAAAATGAAATTCAACAATTATTGTCATAACACCATACTAAATCAAAAGGAAATCCAAAATACGAGATATATGCTCCATGATAACATGCTCAGTGGGCCAACTAAAATACTAACTTAATGAAATAGTCTTTAACTACTACGGAGTTCTTCGAAGTCTGGCGAGAATCACCCGAGGTCTTGAGTTGCACCCGAGGAGGGAAAGATAATGGGTTGAGCTACATTTCGATGGCTAATATAATTATAGCCATCGACAATTAGCACAAAATCAAGCATATGTATAAATATATATTATACTAATATACTTGTAACGGTTCTAGTGTTCACATGCACATCAAGCAATACGAAAATTCACCACATGTCACGATATATGCTTCATCAAGCGCAATTCAAATATGCAATTACAAAATAATGGCTCGAGGGTCCATGGAATCAAAAGGAAGAAACCGAAGTTTGCATCACGAAACAAAAGGAAGAAACCAAGTTTACATCTGAATCGAAATGAGTCCATTCGAGCTCATAGGCCACAAGTGGGCAGCCGGAGAAGGCTTTTGTCGACGTGCACGTGACTAACGAAATGGTTCCACTCTCGCCCAAACAAAACACATACTCATATTCGTAATCATTTCATCAAAATGCCGTGACCGAGGTCCCGACATAACATGCTCAGAATCATAATTCATGCTTATTTCATGACATAAGAAATCCATATCATTTATTATACATGCATATTAGACAACATATACTCATGCATAGTCAAGAAATTGCCTAATCACACAATAACTATAAGTATATCACCCACCTAGAATCGCACGAGAATCCGACTCATCGATGACCGCCCTCTTGCGATGGAAACCGATCCGCTTGTTGCCTATATTAAACCAAGTCTTAAATCAAATAATAATCAAAGAAAATTAATAAAAAAGCTTCGGAAATCAAATAAGCAAATTTCTGGAAAAGGGGAGTTCGTCACCATGGCGGACGCCAAGACGTTAAGACGCACGCGCATGCGTCGTGCGCCATGACGCTGAAGTCCTTGCACGCCGCAACGAGCACGCGGCGTGCACAAAATTTGACGTGCGGATCGGGATTTCATTCTCGAACCACAAAATCTCCAGATTTTCAACTCCCAATCTTTCCAAACTCAGATGTAATACTCCCAAGCCATAGATCCAACCTTCTACCGCAGTTTTAACCCATTCTCTGCTTCCAATTCGTCCTAAAATCATCAATCTAAGGATTTTTCCCAATTTCTCATCCTAAAACCCTAATCATCGTTTTCTCTTAATCCCAACAATCTCAATGCTTAATCCATTTAGAAATAAGATAGAAAGGTCATAGACTTACCGACTGAAGCACTAAATCCTTCGAAATCGACCGAAGTCGCGAATCCTTCTCTTCCTCTCTTCTCCTCACCGACGGCAACCTCTCTTCTTCTTTCCTTTCTATTTCTATTTTCTTTCTTCTTTTCTTTTCCTTTTTATATCTAGGTCTTTTAAAACCTAGGGATGGTCAAAGACCAACCTACCCCTCCTTTTAAGCCTAACTCCAATTCAACTTAAGTGAACTTCCCGAAATACCCTGACACAATTTAATCCTCTAATTTATTAATTAAACATCGATTATACTCCAATTAATCAATATCAAGCCCAATTAAATCAAACTAAACTATAAACTCATAATCATCAACAATGCATGTTTAATCATCAAAAGAAAAATATTCGGGGTCTAACAGATGGTCCGTGCAGTGGCCATGAAAGGTCTCCCAAGAATGATGGGGATGTCTATATCTTCCTCCATATCAAGAACTAAGAAATCCACCGAGAAGATGAACTTCTCAACCTTGACCAGAGCATCCTCAATGACTCCCCTCGGGTAGGTGATTGACCTATCTGCCAGCTGAAGAGAAATAGTTTTGGGTTTGGGCTTCGCCAATCCTAATTTCCTGAAAACATAAAGAGGCATTAAATTAATACTCGCACCTAAATCCATTAAAGCCTTATCTATATGTAAATCACCAATAACACAAGGAATAGTAAAACTCCCTAGATCCTTAAGCTTCGGTGGTAGCTTTCTAGACAATATGACCGAACACTCCTCATTAAGCTTCACCGTGGCATACTCCTCAAGCCTCCTCTTATTAGACAAAATTTCTTTCAAAAATTTAGCAGAAGAAGGCATCTGCGCTATGGCCTCAACAAAAGGAATGTTTATATGCAATTTTTTAAATATCTCAAGAAAACGACCAAATTGCTTATCTAATTGTGTACCTTTCAATCTTTGAGGATATGGAATCCGAGGTCTTACTGGATGTGTGATGGGATCAGCAAATACCCTTGGATGGTCCTCCTTTTTAGCTGGTGCTTCTGTGGCCTCCTTGCCACTTTCCTGAATCTCATCTTCTTCTCTCTTTTCCACTTCTTTATCCTTCTGCTTCTCATGAACTTCTTCAAGTTTTTTTCCACTCCTCAATAAAATAACCTTTGCATGTTCTCTTGGGTTGGCCTCGGTAGTGCTAGGCAATGAACCCAAAGGTCTTTCCTTCAACAAACTTACAATCTGGCTCATCTGAGTCTCCAAGTGCCTGATAGAAGACTCTTGGTTTTGCATCCTAACCTCAGTAGTAGAAATGTACTTCGAGAGTAACTCTTCGAGATTAGATTTCTCTAGTGGTGCAGGATTAGGAGCCTTGAAACCTGGGGGTGGCTGTCTCTGAACATTGGATGACTGTGGTTGTGCCACTTGATCGTTCCGCCAAGAGAAATTTGGATGATTCCTCCACCCTAGGTTGTAGGTATTAGAATATGGGTCATCTCGCTGTCTGTTATAATTGCCTACATAATGGCCCTCTTCTGTCTCTTGAGCAAAAGGATTCTCGACTTGACATGCAGAAGATGCATGGGAATCTCCACCACAATGCTCACAAACAGCACAACTCCTTAATGAAGAGTTAGCTCCTCCTCTCACTCTATGCATCAAATTATCCATCTTCTTTGTCAAAACATCCATCTGAGCAAATAAAACCACTGTATTGTCTACTACATAAGCTCCTGTAGGTCGTTTGGGATGCCTTTCTATATGATATTGAAAACTGCTAGTAGCCATCTCATCAATCAACCTGTAGGCTTGATCTGGTGTTTTTTTCATTAAACTACCTCTTGCAGCAGCATCTATGGTACTCTTGATTGATGGGTCCATTCCTATATAAAAACTATTGACCTGTTGCCATGTGGATAACCCATGACTAAGACATTGTGTCAACATATCCCGAATTCGCTCCCAAGCTTTATATAAACTTTCATTTTCATATTGAGTGAAGGAAGTGATCTCGTTCTTCATTTTTGTAACCTTGGCAGGAGGGAAAAATTTTGTCAAAAATAATCTCATCATCTCATCCCATGTAGTAATCGATCCCGACTGCAAACTAGCCAACCATGCTCTGGCCTTATCCCTTAGAGAAAATGGGAATAACCTTAATCTCGCTGCGTCTTCCGATACTCCATTCTGCTTGAACAAATCAAAAATATCTAAAAATGTCTCCAAATGAGTGTTCGGATCCTCCAAAGGCAATCCTCCAAATTGAGATGCCCTCACCATGTATGTAATGCTGTGAGGAATCTCAAAACTCGTAGCTGTGATCATCGGCCTTATAATGGGAGGCATGGGTCTATTGTTGTGCCCCATTGTTAAATCCATCATAGTTAACTCCCTTCTCTCTTCAGTATGTGGCATCAACCTCTTTTCGTGTTGTTCCATCTTTGAAAACTGCTCTTCTCTAGTCCTTTCTGATGAAGTACTATTCCGAGCTAATCTGGTTTCCTTACGCAACCTGCGAGTAGATTTTTCAATTTCAGTATCTAATAACAAATTGTTGGGCTTTTGACCACGAGTGAGCATAAAAAAATTGAATAAATAAAATGGAAATAATAACAAAGCTAAGAATAAAAAATAATAATAAAACACACCAAAATAAATAAATAAAACACACCGATGTAAAGTAGTCAAGCAAACAACAACAAAAAATTCAAATAAACAACGAAGAAAAAATTAAATTTGAGACAATTAACACCGTTTAATCTAATGACTCACAATAAGAAATTTATTCCCTGGCAAAAGCGTCATAAACTTGTTGCGGTCGAAACAAAGCGATATAAATTGAATTCTAACTAGACCAATTAAAGGCAAGTGCACCCCGTCAATAAGTAATATAAAACGTTGAGAACCGGATATCGTACCTAAGGGAAAATTTTTCAATACGTAAGACACTTAATTTAAATGATAAAAATTTACTCAGACGATTTAAAATTGATTGATTTGAAAATAAAATAAAGTAAAGTAAGAAAATTAAGAAAATATGAAAAATGCAAAGTGTGAATTAAAACGACTAGATTTAATCAAATGATAAAAACCGGTTAAGGTATTAGATTTCAATTGGATTAGACACTAAAAATAAAATTGTAACAGTAGATTGATTTAGGAAATACTTCACTTAAGCATGTCAAACCTAATGTTCATGGTGTTCCCTTCTCTTTTAAATCCGAGTCACTACTTGGTCCATAGATAATTCGGAATAAAAGACGTTAAATACAAGAAGCCTAAAATTAAGTTCCTTAATTCTAGGTATCCTCACACAAGATCCTAAGGTTGGTCTGCACTGTAGTCTCAAGTATGTCGATTGATTAATTTTCCAACAAATTAAATCTCACTGGTTGTGACATTCAATCATCTAAGGTCTTTAATATAGGTGATCAAGCTAAATTAAGACTAAATATGTGTTTAATCAAACGAAAATCAATACCACAAAAATTATCCTAATCCAATATCAATCTTAACCTTAACCGAAAAGAAAAATTTACTCACACATATTTATCAATGTAACATAAATTATAGTCATAATAAATGTTTGCATTGATTAAATCCACACAATTAAAATAAATACTGAATTAAAAATAAATTAAAACGCCTCTTTATTTTTTGCGGCTGTATTTTCTCCAGCTCTCCACGTTGCTTTTTCTTCAATATCTTCATCAACGTGTTCATTCCAACAGCTACTTAGTGGAGAGTATGAAATGTTTTTCCAAGTGTTTGGTCTACCCTTAATCACGTTACTTATGCACTTCCTTCCTTTCTAACCCGCTGCCAACTTATGAGTGTTAACGCCACCTCCTGCTTCTTTTGTTCAGCCCTTTTAACGCCCCCTCCTTCTTGCCTTCAACGTAAGTGATGGAGAGTCTGCACCAGCAGCTTACAATGTTCATCAAGCCACCAGCTAACTTGGTTATCTTCACTCCAACAGCAACGTCCTTGAGTTGTTTCCCCAGCTATTCACGTCTTCACCAAGCCACCAGTTGCTACTTCATCTACCAACAATTCAACGTCTTGCTCAATATTTTCGGCTGTAACGTTATGTTCTTCAACTCCAACTCAACGTGTATTTTATCTCCACTACCACGTTCTCTCCTCAATTAACAGCTGCGTTTTGTTTCTTAGTCAGTAGCTGTGGCTTTGTTCACATCACCAGCTACTTCATGTGTGAGTGCCACTAGCTACTTCCTTCTTCTCACACACCCACACTGCCTCAACTCTCACACACTCATGTCCTCACGTTAGTTGGTGGAAGGTCTCCAAATTCTTTCAATGTAGCTGCTCAATTTGTCTCCACCCAACCAGCTGCCTTCTTCGTTATTCTCGGAGAGTTTTTGGCCACCTTTCACGCCCATGTTGTTGACTTCATTTTTCTCTTTTCACGCCCACCGACTTCTCCTTATTTCATGCTAACTATTTATTCATTGATGGGACAATTAAAGGTGAAGGCTTTTATCCACTTTCACTGTTCACATGCACACTCAATCTTCATGTATGCTGCCGCCCACTCTCATTTTGTCTCTATGTATTTGCTGTCTTCCTCTTGCTTCAACGTTGCTGCTTTGTTGTCTTCATGTGACATAAAAATAATTGTTTATGGGCCACCTTATTCATGCCCATTACTCTCCAACGCCACTTGCTTTCTTTTTCTATTTTTCAAAGATTTTTAGTCCAACGCAAATTTATGCTCTTTGTCCCTCTCTGCGCTGCCAGCTGCCTTCTTTTTTCTCTTTGTTTATATTTTTCTTCTATTCTGTCCACACAGCCCACGCCTCCAGCTACCAAATCTTAGGCTACTATCTCTTTCTTCTTCTCTTTGATGTGACAAATTAAGTGTGGTCCACTATGCACTCCAAAACCTTGCAAAACTCATGAATGCCTCTTCATTTTGCTTGGCCAAAATATTTCTTTTTAAATATCCTTTCTTCCTTTGAGATCTTTCCCTTGCTTTAGGATTTTAAAAATTCCAAATCCAATATGTGTCTAAAATTCAAACAAATAACATTTAATTAGTGCAATGTAAACGTTAAATGGACAAGAGTTTAATAAATTATGTATCTAAAATTAATATAAAATGTCCATTAACAGGATGTGAATATATTAGCATGGATTGTTTGAGGAAAATAGGGAGACAAGTAGAAATGATGAGATTAAAGTGTACAAGTAGAATGTAAGGAAAACATAAATTGTTGTGATCTTGAGAAGATGAAATTAGAACCTAAGTGGTTGTTTGATTAATATGACAAAACTTATGATCCTCCATAAGAAAGTGTTAGTGGAATTGAGATCAGAATTTTATGATGATTATACATCTATAATTTTGAATCAATGGCGAATATACATATGTAAGATGTAATGTGAAGGATAATTGGAAAATGAGATGAATGTAGCGATATATATACAAGTTCAAAACGTGAAGTTGAATTGTTATTGTGAGTACCTATCTAATAATGAGATGATATAGGAAGTAATCTATGACTTAGTGGATATTTGTTAGTCAGAGTTCCCATAGTTTAAAGTCTAAGAGGAACTAGAGTAACGCATAAAAGTGCTTATAATGATTAAACGGGGATAGATTGAGATTGTTGATGATGTTATAATGAGTAATGAATTCGAAGATAAAGAGAAGAATATCGTCTAAGATTAATGGAGATCAAAGTATTAGTCATGTAAGATATAAATTTGTGAATTGTTGGAGATAAATATGTGGACAGAATGGGATGAATTTGATGATGCCTACCCATGCATATGCTACAGTAATTACGTTCATTACTCTATTGAGTTTTGGTGATTATGACATTATGACCTTGTAAGAATGATAGAAATCGGTCCTCTTGAGGTATTAAGGATAGCTGATAAAGTGATGATGATAACAGATGATTGGTAAAGATTGTATGAATAGTATAGATGATAGTAGCAAGAAATTCTCTTTCTAATAAGAATTTCACTAAATTAGATTAAGCAAATCAGATAGTTTATATTAAGTGTGATCAATGAAAGAATAAATCAGAAATGATATTGGAATCCTAATCTTGATGGAGACTCAAACATAAGATATAGAATATGTTACTGGGAGTATATGCATTTCTTGATGTAAAGAATCCAACTATGTGATTGAATTCTAGAAATTGAGGTGGCATTATTGCTAATATGAGGAGTATATAGGAATGTGTTCGGAAGATACAAATTTGACCTAATGAAGGTATTAGAAACATTGGAAGTTAAGATTGAAAATAAATTGAAATGTGTGGAGAAATTAGTATGAATGAGTAGACAATACAATAATTCAGTGTGAAATTAGAGGAAATCGAATGAATTGAGAAAATCATTCAAGAAAGGAAGTTAATTGGGAAATTGAAAATAACGTGAGACAATGCTACCTCATTGAGGAATTAGTTATTTAAAGAATTATGGGAACTAATCATGGGTATATAGAGTTTGATAATAATTGTTTAAGGTTAGCAATTGCCCCGACAGTACTATGGTATTGAAGATTAAAGTAATCCAAGCAAAAATTTGATGATGTTTTAAAGGTATTCGAAAAGTTGAGAAGAATAGTTTGAATACTTGAAGAAAAAAAACATGTAAATTGTATGAGTAATGAAAGTAAAGAGAATTTTGAGGAATTATATTGATATTAATTATATCATACAGATTTGGAGATTTATAGCAAACAATGATGTTGTGTAAGAGATTTAGATAAAATCCAATGCAACATAATAAAGTAATTTTACATGTATGGAGACAACTAAAAGTCCTATGAGTTGATTATTCGATACATGATTTAGAGTTACTATACTAGTAATTGCTCTGAAAGTTTGGAGACAGTATATATAGGAACATCTTGGATATATATATATATATATATATATATATATATATAGTTAAAGGAAGTTATTGAGTTGAGAAAATTGAATACAAGACTGAGAAAATTGATATAAGTACTGAAAGACTATGATTGTACAAATGAGTATTTCCAAGTTAGTGTTATATCTGATACATTAAGCAGAAATTTGATATTGAGGTTATCAGATCTAGTGCAAAAAGGAGCATAGAATGTGGAGTTAAATTTTGGGCAAATCAAAGTACTATTTGCTATGGAATTAAAGATCAGTTTCACATGAAAGGATTAACCAAAACCAAATTAAGGATTCAGAAATTGTGAATCTTATTGAGAGATTGAAAATAGATCTGAATTTTGGGATCAAATAGGAAGAATGATACATTGTGATTGAAATAAGAAGTATATGTACCGATAAAGATGATTGAGCAAAGAGATTGTTAGAAAAGTAAAAATGGTAACGTAAGTTATGCATCCTAGTAGGAATACGCCAGGACATCATTTAGCGACTAGGAATGTCGAATCAAGTGAGTGAATGTTTGAATTGGCGACGGTCTTAACTGTCAGAGATAAGCTTAAGGCTTATAGTTTGAAGTTCATAGGAACATGAGATCCATTTATAACTCTATTCAACTTTAAGCATCGTAATCATTATCATGGTGATTTCATTGGAATACTGTATAAGGAGTTAGATGATAAAAAGAGTCATCTTCCTCTTTATTCGGATGAATAGGGACAAGGATGGTCGAAAATAAGAATTGATTGGAGATATTACTGATAGATGAAATTGATCAATATTAGAAATTAAGTGATTCAAAAAAGATGAATGATTTAGGTGGATCAACGCCAAAGGCATGGAATACAGTAAGATAGACATAAGAGTTAAGTGTACTGACGCTATAGTGATGTGAATTATTAAGTGAAAGATGAATTAGCTCTGAGAGTATCACCTTGTCAAGGTGTGCTCACGTTAGGAAAAAGGATTAGCTAAGCCTGACATGAATAGGTCTATATGAAATAGTTATGAGGAGTGCTATTAATGGAAGATGTCTTACATTCATAATGTGATATATATGAGTATGTTAAGAAATATTGATATGATATGATATTGATGTTATCCCCACAGGAAATGGAAAATTGAGAGTAATCCGAAATATATTGAGGGAACGGAGAAGCACAAGAGGAAGCATACCCTTGCCCCTAGATCAGTTAGGTAAGAATTTTGATGATGAAATTCTTTTAGGGGGAGAATTATTGAACCTCGAATTTTTTTCAATTATTGTTGATTTATTTGTTTTATTATTTTTGAATTGAGTCATTAATTTGATGGGCATAAATAGAGATTTGAAATTAGATGGAAATATTTGAATTAAGTTAAAGTTAATATGGTGTTTAAGAAGATTAAAGGAGTTAGGAGGTAAATGAAAGAAGGGGAAAAATGGGAAGACCAAAGGAGAGGAGGGGTATTTTTGGAAGGACAAGACCAAAATGAGGTCTTATTTAAGAAGAAGAAGAAAAACGTGAATTGGGACAGAAGAAGAGAAATAAGAAAGAGAAAGAAGAGAGATTTCGGTGGTTGAGAGAAATGAAGAGAAAACAAGCTAGGGTTTCAATTTTTTTGGCCTTCAAGAGAGATTTTGAGTTTGTTCAAGAAGAGAAAAAGGTAGAGGAAGAGAAGAGCTTCCATTTGAGCCAAAGATCTATTCATTTGGTGAAGAACCAAGGGGATCAAAGAGGCAAGAGGAACAAGAGAAGAGGCATTTTGAGCAAGTCTTTAAGGAAGAAAATCAAGGTGGGTGACATGTTTATAATAGAGTTATGGGCCATTAACGTTTTTACAAATCAAGAAAGTAAAATGATTTCAACTACTTCATAAATGTTGTTTTTAATTCTTTTGAGTGATTTGAGAAATTGCCACATGTTGATGTATGAATTTTGATTATAAAATGGAAAATGGTTTTGAAATATTCATGTTATGCCTTGAAACATGTCATGGCATTTTGTATGAATGAAAAGATGTGAAAGCATGAAAGTATGAGCATATGAGAAAACAATTATGTGCTTTTTTTTGGGCGAGAGTGAAGCCATTTTGTTCATCACGTGCACGTTGATAAGTGCCTTCTCCCGACTGCCCGCTTGTGACATATAAGCTCCAAAAAGTGGACTCATTCGTCTGGTGAGGACGTATCGTCTGGAGAAGGCGTATCGTCTGGTGAGGATGCTTTGTCTGGTGAGGACGTATCATCTAGTGAGGCGCTTCGTCTGATGAGGACGTATCGTCTGGTGAGGGCGCTTCGTCTGATGAGGACGTATCGTCTGGTGAGGATGCTTCATCTGGTGAGGACGTATCGTCTAGTGAGGATGCTTCGTCTGGAGATGACGTATTGTCTGGTGACATCATATCGTTTGGTGCACTATTCATTTGATCCTATCATCTGGTCCCTGACCCTGTAGATGATCGAATTTGTCTTTAAGTTCTTCATGAAAGTTGTAGATCTTGAAGTTCCTTTTGAACCATCTAAAGAACACCTCAATCTGAGTTCTTTAGAGAAAGTTATGATAATTTTTTCTAATTCATCTAACCCTTCACCTGGGTTCATCTGATCCTATCATCTAGTCCCACTTTTGACCCTGTAGATGATAGAATTTGTCTTCAAAGTATCATGAAGGATGTAGATCTTGAAGTCACCTTTGGAACCATCTAAAGAACTACTTAATCCAATATCTTTAGAGAAAGCTATGCCAATTGCAAGATATCTTATGTGTGCTATTCATAACCTTCTTCTTATCACTGTTCAACTTGTATCGTCTGGTCCAACTCTGATCCTTTTGATGACAAAATCTCACTTCAATGTCTGCATAAAAGATGTAGATATTGAAGTCCTCTTTTTAACCTTTTAAGAATGACCTTGATCTGATATCGCTAGAGTAAGTTATGACATTTTCCCGAACCAGGTCCATTATGATTGAGGACATAACCTTATTTGATTCATTCGGCCCAATCTTTGTTATTTGACCTCTAAACGAAGTGATCCTTGAGACAAAAGATTTCTCACACATTGTGTTATCTCTCCAAAAAAATTGGTAGCATTCCAAATTGATTGAAAAAAGTTTTTGATTAAAGGAAAGTAAAGGAATCTGTTGGAATAGTATGAACTTATGTTATTTTACTAAACATACTTCGACATTTTAAATATATCTGGATCTGTAGGGTTCCGACTAAGATGATTTCTAATGTGGAGTAAACTAGAGACATAGGTTTACAAATTATATGAAGAGGTCAAATTCTAATTCAGCTTTTAAGATGTTCACTATCTAGATGGAAGTTAAGTATAGAATATTTACTTCAGTATAAGAATGATTCAAAAAATAGGGCCTGACGCTTACAGTATTAGAGAATGAAGATGAACCGAGGATGACTAATGTAGGACCCCGAACCTTTCTATTAAATGAGAAATTGTTGGCGATTATTCATTTGTAGAAAAAAGGAAAATTTTTTAACTTGAAATGAAACAGAAAAGATGGATTAGACACAAGATGGGTTATATGTGATATGTTGGAAGTTAAAAGCTGAAAAATGTATATGTTCATTGAGTATGCTTCGGTGTTCTAGCCCTAACTTTTGCTGTAGTTATCCAAATGAGATGATTCTTAATTTAGATTAAACTAGAGAGATAAGGCTACAAATTTTCTGATGAAATTGAGTTTTGGTTCAGTCTATAGGAATATCAATTTTTGAATGGAAGTTGAGAACATAATATTATTTCAGATATGAATAGTCCGAAAATGGTTGATGTATAAATTTTAGACTATGGAACCAAATTGAATGTTTTTGATGTCATTAGAAAAGTGAGACAATGAAGAACATTTTTTTTTAAAGGAAGTGTTACCAAATTCCTTCAATTGCATCATTAGAATAAGGTCTTGATTTTTGGAAGGAGTTAAGCATGATTTGAAATAATTTTGAGGTTTTGCAAGATTAATTATTTTATTTGGAGTTAATTATTGTGTTAATGTTAGTTGGATTTTAAGATATGGTTTGGTTGAATTAAATAGCTAGAGTATTTATGTATGAAGACATTTTAGGAAGAACACTAAGCCATATAAGTTACAAGGCTTATATGTAAGGGCAAAGTGGTCATTGCTCACTCATTAATGGCATTATTGTAAATAGAAGTGTAGGTTGGCTTTTAAGGAAGGAGCATGCACGAAATTGTAAAGAAAAGAACCAAAGAAAAGAGAGAAGAGGGAGAGAGTCGGGGGAGAAGAGGAGAAAGAAGAAAGAAAATGCTATGTTTTGATTTTTCTTGGTTTTTAAGAGTGATTTTGATGTTTATTCATGAAGGAAAAAGGAAGAGGAGAATGAGAGCTTCCATTCAAGTCAATAAACTCCTCATTTGGTGAAGGATCAAGGTAAGAGTATGTTTGATTTGTTGGAATTTTAGAGATATTTTGGTTTCTAAGATCAATTTTGTAATTTTGGGTTATAGGTTTCTCAATTAGAATGTCCATTGATTTGGGATTTTGCCATTGTTCAAGGAAATCAAAGAAGACAAGAAAAGGCAAGAGTAGAGGCTTTGGATAAGTATTAAGCAAGGAATTAAGGTGGGTTTCATGTTTATAATTTTAATAATGAGCCACTAATATGTTTTCAAAAATCAAGAAGATAAAATTATTTCAAATTCATTGTTTTTGAAAGCTTTGAGAAATTGCTACAATTGTTGCATTCATTGTTTTTTAATGATTCGAGAAATTGCTATGTGAATTTGGTTAACAAATTATGAAATGATGATGGAAATGTGTTTGAAATATTACATGCTTATGAAAACTAAGTTTTTGAAATGTGCCTTTGGGCAATCCATTTTTAAGTTATGAAATGCATGTTATGTGGGTTTGGTTAGGTCCCTTAAATAAGTCAAGTACACTTGTCTAAAGGCTTCTCCCGCTTGCCCGCTAGTGACATGGAGCTCCTTCAAAGACTCCCCTAAGTTCACAGCTATACAAGACCGCTATGTGGAAATATGTAGTGCGTTCTATTTTTGGACCAACCCAAACTATTATGATGTGTTATATGTTCATGGTATGTTGACAAGATTGAAGCATACATAGTTTGTTATTATGAATTTGGTTGAAAACTTTAAGAACCATGTGTTTTATGATTCGATAAGAATTTTTCTATGTCAATGATCTTTTTAAATGGTTTTGTTTGTTATTTGTTATAAACTTGTTACCCACGAGCATTAAGCTCACCCCCCTTTCATCCCTATCTCCAAGTGATGAGAAAGAGATCGGATGAAAGAAAATCAAGGCATTTGTTTGATTATGCATATGTTGCATTTTAAGTTGGATATATGTAAAAATAAGAATTTAAACATATGTTAAGAATTATGAGATTTGGTACCTTTTGTTGTATTTTGGAATTTTGAGATTGATAATATAATTTGGGTTGGAAATGCCATTTATGTTTGTAAAATCCTTAATTTATGATGTAAATTAAATATGAGTTTGTGTATGATGATGTGGGTTGAAATTAGATATATATATATATATATATATATATATATATATATATATATATATATATATATATATATATATATATATATAAGTGAGAACCTATGGAAAGAAAGATAGAAATGTTATGAATGATGAGTTGTGGTTAAATATGAAGAGTAAAATAAATTGAAGATGATGATTTGATGAATTCCAATTGGTTGTTGAATTGATAAGAATGTGTTGCTTTAGTTAAGGAAGTGAAGTTGAGATGAATTTCAAGTTTTCACAGGGATAAGATTTGTTGTTGGGCCCCAAATTTTTGTTTTCTTGAAGTTATTAAGTATGGATTTATATTGATTTATGATTTATGGTATAGTTTGAGTTTTATTGAAAGTATTAGTGGAAATTAGAATTATTGAATTTAGTAGGGAATAAGTGTTTATGAAAGAGTAGAAATGGTTGAGGGCAAAATGGACAAGCCACCAAAGGGTAAGAGGTTTTAGGCTTAACTTGAAGGGCATTTTAGTTATTGCTTTTTCTTGTAGGTTAAAGGAGTTAAAAGATAGAAAAGAAAAGAAGAAAAGAAAGGGAAAATAGAAAGAAGAGAAGAGAAGAGCATCGTCGGCGGCCGTGAGAGGAAAGAAGAAGAGAAGAAGAGGAAGTTAGTTCCAGGTGGTTTTCCGACAGATTTCAAGCTTCCTTAAGGTAAGTTATACTCTTCTACTCTTGTTTAGGTTGAATCTAAGCTTAGTATTGTTTGGTTTGAGTAGAAATCGATGGTTTAGGGTTTGGGGTGAACTTTGGTAGATTTGCTTGGATTTTGTGTTTATGTTGATGATTGTGAGTTAGAATGAGGTTAGAATGACAGAATATGACTTGATTCATGAGTTAGATGTGTTGTAGTTGAGAAATGGAAGGATTTAAGGTTTGAAAATGGCGGCGGTTCGAGACGAAGCTCACCGCACGCGTCGCGACGAGCTTGAAGCGCCGCCCTGTGACGTCAGAAGGCCGCACGTCGCGACGTGCGTTCGAATTTAGAATAAATCGCCGCGACGTGCATGCGTTTTAAGGGCGCGTGCACAAGCGTGCCGATCACTTCGTCAAGGCGAGCGCAGCTCTCGTCATGGCGAATAATTTTTCCAGCAAGTTGATTTTTAGTGTTTTGTTCATATCTTTTGGTACAGAAGTCCTTTTGGGGTGATTTTAGAGGCGTAGTGAACTAGAGAAATAGATCTACAAGTGTTGTGAAGAGATGAATTGATGAATCAATTCCTAAGAATATGAAAATTGAGACGGAAGTTAGGAATGACATTATGGTTTCAGCATGAGTTTTTGAATAAGATTTTGGTTCTTATTTTAGGAGATCAAGAGAGGCAAGAGGATCAAGAGGCTCTAGAGGAAACTCATTCCTAGGCAAGAACAAGCAAGGAAATCAGGTGGGTTCATGTTTATAATAAAGTAATTAAGTACTCATTGTTTAGTTCAAATCAAGCAAGATCTCATGCATATACATTACATCATCCACGATCGCATTGCATACTATCATGAATGATTATATTCTGCATTGTGATTTGCATTCATGATTATTATCAAGATTTTCACAAAGGAGTGTTCTCCTTTTACGAATACAAGTGCATGAAATCAAGTTTTACGAAACACATGACAAGTAAGATTACAAGCAAGTTTACAAGCAAGTGACATTTTGGCAACAAGTTTATAAGAACATGCTTATGTGGGTTTGTGGTGTCCCTCACGATAGTCAAGTGCACATTGACTCATGAAAAGGCTTCTCCCGCCTGCCCGACTGTGGCACTGGGTTTCCCACAAGGATTCCCCTCACGAAACTACGTCTACACATCAACATTTCGATGGCATGTGTAGTACGTCACGAACCCGGGACACCCAAACCATCATTTTATGTGTTATGTGTTATGTGTTATTATGTGACATGCATCATGATTTATTCAAGAATCAAGCATTTTCAAGAAATGATACATGCACGTTCAATTGATATGATTTCAATAAGTATCACAACAATGAGATATTTTGAATAATTTTGCTTATTACTATATTATAGATATGTTCCCACGAGCTTTATAGCTCACCCCCTCTAATCTCCCCCATTCAGGTGACGAGCCAGAGATCGAGTAAATCACGAGTACGGTAGCACTTCAGTTTCTTTTGTTTATTTTCAATGTTATATTGTTGAATGGCAAGACTTTGATTACATTTCAAGTATTATGGGTTCAAGAGTGTTTTGTATTTTTTGGCTCTTGAACTCATGGATTGTATTTGGGTTGTGATATTCTAAAAGCTTTATGAAACTCATCTTTTGGAGCATGAATTATGGTTATGTTTGTTTTAAGAGCATGAAAGTTTCACGATGGGTCCGTTGAACTTCCGATGGGTTGAAAACTCATCTTTTGATTAATGAATTATGAATGTGTTGGTTTTCACTTCAATGAAAGCAAGTTTCAAGTTTGTTTTCCAGCAGGCCCATTAACTTTTCGCGGGCTTTTCTTTTTCTTTTAAATGTATGAATCTCACGTTTTCCCGCCACGCTCTCATGTCAGACGTTGGGCTCCGGCAGCGGGGTCCAACATTTTTTTTCTGACTTCCATGAAAGACCTTCATGAAAGTTGTAGCTCGTCCTTATAGCTTTCCAACGATGTATGATATTCCATTTTTGGGCAATGGAGTTGAAAGATATGATTTTTAGAAGTTATGTTACTATTTTAGGAGGTCATTAATTAGACAGCCACCTAGAGGTGGACTTTGACTCCTTTAGAGTCCAAATTGATTTTTAAGTCCTTCATGGAAGTTGTAGAGCTTCCTTTTAGCTTTCCATTGATATCAAATTTGTAAATTTTGGAGTTCTGGATCAAAATTTATGAATTGCGGAAGTTGGGATGTCGGAAAAAGAAAGACCAAGAGTTTCCAATTGATCATTATAGGATTAGTCGACTAATAGTCTTCGACCAGTCGACTAATCGTCTTGTTTTTACTTGTATTAGTCGACTAATAGTCTTCGACTAGTCAACTATTGTCATGTTTTTCCCCCTGACCTGACCTCTCTCCATTCTTTTACTTATAACTTTTCCGTCCGACCTCCGATTGACCTGATTTTTGAAGCATTGGATTCTTAAGACATTCATCTGCCTCTCCATAAAAAGCTATAATTTTTTAGATTGATTCAAAAAAGATGAATTGAATCAAAGTGAGAGGATCGGTTGAAAAATTCTGAACATGCTTCCATATTGTGATGATATCTCGACCTATAGAGGTCTAAATGAGGTGATTCTTGGTTTTGAACAAGCTAGAGACATGGAATTATAACATATTTGAAGGAATCAATTCTCAATTTAGGACCCACTACTTTTAAATTTTCCAATCTGTTCGGAAGTAAGTGTTTTGGGTGCTTTTTGGGTGAGGTTTAGTTTGGTGTGGAATTTCCTCCCTTGTGGGATGCACGTATAGATGCCACATAGGACGTCGGGCTCGTGACTCACAGGCTCTAAAGAGGAATCAGTGATGTTTAAAGAATTTCCATAGTTTTAAGCTCACGTTAATGATCCGAAGTTGGGCTCCGCAAGCGGGGTACAACAACTAATGAGGGCTAATTGGAACAAGCCCTAACTCTTAGAATTCTAAACCACATCGAATGATTTTGGTGTCATTAGAAACTTAAGACAATGGGGGACAAAGGTTTTGAAGAAGTCAAATTGTGATTCCAGTTTGAGGTTTCCCAAAATCTATTCTGAAATTGAAGAAATGTGTTTGTTCACATTCTATGATTCAGTCCAGAACACGTTTTATGACTCCGAAAGTTGGGCTCCAGAAGAAACATTTTGACATAATACCTGCTCATCATTCCCATCCTTATCATCTTGATATAGACCCATTAGTTCTATATAACTCCCTTTCTTGAAGATTTTCCTAGTTGGTATCCACCTTTTGCCCTGTAGCTTCAAAGAAGGCTTCCAATGGTAGTCCATTGTTACAGTATCTTCATCTAATGTTCCACTTAAGCCTAAACTCAAAATAGGAACTTGGTTTGGTAAATTCTTAGAGATTCCATAGTAATACATAGTCGAGCATAACCTAATCTTTTCCTTTTTGTTGTATTTTCATCCATTCATAAAAGTTGCCCTAAATAACTTGCAATCATACTAAGGCCCTTGGTAGTCCAATATTCCAACAGAACATTATACAACTTAACCCATAAAGGAACTGACTTTAACTTTTCTGTTTTAGGTTGGAACCCTAACTGCCAGCTTTGTAGAAATAAGGGTAGGTTCATCACATGCCAATGTCCTTCTTATATGACTTTAAGAGCATGAGCTTTGGAGGAAAAGGTAAATAACAATAAATTTTTCTCAACTACCAGTACCTCTAACAAACCTTTGTTCTTTCAAGTAATGTTTGCCCACTTTTGTAGCGCCAGATATGGGGGCCTTTTCTCTAAAAAGAACCCACCAGTAAAGAGGAACCCTTTTTAGGTAGCTTGGAAGCAATCAAGGTATGGGAGGGTAACAAGGGAAAATCAAAGGGAGCATATGCATAAAAGGTAAGAGGTTTAGGTGTAGGCATGGTTGACAAACAAGAGAATGGAATACAATGCACAGACAGGGAAAAGATTTCAAAAAATGGTTACCAAGTGAAGAAATACAGTCAAATCATATTGCAAGGAAAGACAAAAAAGGCCCCTGACAGCTAAAGAGGGACTCAATAAGAACGAGTTTTTGGGAAGGGAGAGAAGGCAGATGTTTGTAAAGAAGATGAAGCAAGTGTTTGAGGATTGAAGGGAAGAGGAAAATGCAAATAGAGAGTTGGAGGTTAGAGGGGCTGGAGGCTGGGGGAAGAGAGACCGATTAACAGATCTCATCTCTAGAGAATAAAGAAGAATAGGGAAGAAGGATCCAGAGCAAAGCCATTGTTTTCACAAATCTCCCCCCGGGAGGTTATATTTGCAATCAAATGATTAGCCCTTTTCATGAATACCTATGGGCCGAAACAAGAAGTGAAGCACACATACACCCTTTCAGACATTTGATAGACCTTACTAGTGTGAATGTTAATGGTATATATTTGCATGTTTAAACTTAAAATTTTACTATAGAAATTATTTAATTATATTTTAATTTTCACTTAAATTTAAAGTCTAAGTTAGATTTCAAAAGTGATAATTATATTTTACTCACTAAAATAATTGAAAGGTTAATTTTGAAAATCTAAGAAAACCAACAAAAATAAATATAGAAGAAGATTAGGAATGTATCAGTCAATGAAATTAATCATTGTCTCCTTTATTTTTATTTATGTTTGCTTCAAAATTCATCTCATCTTAATCTATATAAATCAACTAAAAGTAATCACCTTAGTCAAATTATCTTTTTATAATTAAGAGCTAATTATATAATTATTTTTAGTGATTATATCATCAGTATTAAATAAAGATAAAAATATTTTATTTTATAAAAATATTTGTACTATTTATAATCGTAATAGCGTGAATATTATTGGTGTTTATATATGCAAATTCAAACTTAAAATTTTATTTTAAAATTATTTAAGTAAATTTCATTTTTTCTTAACATGACGTTAGATTTTAAAGTGATAATTATATTTCATTCACTAAAATAATTAAAAGGTTAACTTTGAAAGTCTAAGAAGACCGATAAAATTAAATATGAGCATGATAGATTACACAAAAGAAAAAGTAACGGGGAAATAGGAAAATTAGGAAAGTAATACCAAATGAAATTGATCACTTTTTCTTTATTCATATTTCTCATTTCATCTGAATTTATATAACTCACATAAAAACAGTCATTTTAATCAAATTACTTTTTTATATAACTAAGGACCAATAATATATAACTAAACTAAGTGCAGTCATCAACTTTATGATTATTATGCAGTGTCTTATCATCATTATTAAATAAGAATTTTTAATTTTATAAAATAATATTTTATTATTTATAATATTAATAATTATGGATTTTTGTAAGTAGTTGATGGCGAAATTTTTGTGTTGTTTTAATGGTAGAATCAAAGCGAACTTGAAGTCTTACTGATCACTAGTTAGATCGATTTGACCAGTTTGATCACTGGTCAAATCGGTGTGACGTTATAGTAACGCAATAATTATATTTAATTATATATAATATTAATAATATTAAAAAAATAAAATATACCAAATAATATAAATAAATATAAATAAAATATTTATTTGACCGGTTCAAATAATATAAATAAAAAATGTGATGCGTTTTAATAAGAATTTTTTTTTAAAAAAAATTATTGAACCAGTGGCCAACCGGTTTGACCAGTCCCGATTTAACTGGTCAATTGACCGACTCTCACTGGTTTGCGCTGGTCCAATTAAAGACTGATTTTTGGGGGTCACTCGGACCGAATAACCTACCGATGAACTCACATGTAAAGGAGACAATATAAAAACAATATAAAAATTATAATAGCTAGCCATCACTTTTATGAGAAATAAACTTTTAAAAGCAAAACAACAACGATGAGAGGCAACTTGGATTAAAGTGAACGTCATTAACTTTCTAAGGATTTGGTAGTGTTTAAATAATTTTTAGTACATAAAATGGGATTTAAGATGATGATTCTGCATATGTTCGTATTACAATGACTTGTACAATCAGTTGAAGCTTATTAGGCACATTAGAATAAGAGCATGTACCACTCTGCGAGTCGAAAAACTTAGCCAGTGTCACAATATGTCAGGTATCATTTTGTCAGTCAAGTAAATTAGTTTACGCTAGATTAAGGTAGACGTTAATCCATTAATCGATTCAAATTAGTCGATGCTAAAATGGAATAGGTACTATTTTATTGGCCAAGAAGAATTAGTTAACGTGTACTTTCAATAAATATAAGACTTTGTATATTAGTTGGCAGCACATAATTGCATTCAAAATGATTATGTTTTACGAAGTTTCTAATAAACATGCATCATGAATTGTTAGGAATTTAGACCTCTTGAACCCACACCCAAAGATATATAATAAACAAAAATATCAAAAAATAACAACACAAGAGAATTTACGTGGAAACTCCCAAACCGGAGAAAAACCAAGAGCAACGAGAAGAAAATTCACTATGTGAAAATTCTTACAATCACACAATTTTTCCTCTCACCCAATCCCTCAATACACCAACACACTCACAAAGAAATACACAAGACAAACTCTCCAACTCTCACCTCAAAAGAGGAATTTAACTAGAGTCAAATTTGTCATACAAATCTTTGACTTTGTTTGGTGCACTAGACAAGGAGGTAGCTACCTCCTTATATAGGTAAGAGTCTTGCCTCAATTGTTGTCCCCAACCAATATGGGACAACAACGAAGCCAACCTCAACAATCTCCACCTTGGCAACTTTGGTTGATCCCACGACCACACTCCACCTCAATAAAGATCTCCTGAAAATAACATAACTCTCAATGCAAAGAATTATCATGCTTCATAGCATCATGCTCCGCCATAAAAGCATACCCACTTAGAATAAACCAATTCTAAGCCTTTTACTTCGGCACATGTCGAAAATAACCTTGCTGAAAAATTATTGTGCAACTCCCATGTTTGGCTTTCCTGGAAGTTCATCAGCTATCGACATAAATTCCACCACACACTTTGCATTAATGTCAAACCAATGCCTGTGTGCAAACCTGTGGACCCGCTAACAGTAACACATCCTCTTTCATGGCAACTTTGGGATTAGTGGCATGCCATGAGGATGTACATGCCCCCTTTTTAGAGAGCAAGATCATCATCCATGGCGACAAAGTTAGCGACATTGTTAGTCTCTCCATTAACTGACCCAGAGCCTCTTGCCAAACCCGTTCTTCCTGTAACACTCCACTCCTACGTGACCCGAACCCGATATCGTTGGTGATATCCGAGTCCATGCCCCGTGAGGGTGGCGTACTACATCAGTCGGTAAATCTCAGTAAAAATCCCTTTTTATTTTTTTTCTCAAACATTCATTCCATCAGAGCCATTTACCTTTTTTTTATTACACTCATGTGCGCTGAAAACAGTAGACAATTTGCATCCACGTGCATAGATAAACATTTTCAGTTAATACAAATGGTCAACAATAAATTACAATAACCATTTCATGTACAAAACAGAACCACATTGGCCCATTACAAATACAAATAATCATTTTGGAATACAATTCTATTGGACACTAATGCAGACGCAAACTGATCCCGACCTTTATCCTTCACTTGCCTACAGTAGACATACTCCCGTGTCAAACGGGATATTCTTCAAGACCTAAAAAATAGATGCAAAATTTTGGTGAGTTTTTGCGAACTCAGTGAGGAACCATCATCGATGGTTAACCCAATTCATGCATATCGCAAGCAATTCATAATTTCAGTCAAGTGTCCTTTCAGTATTAACATATAACAATTTACAGAACCCATGCAATTTCGTAAATCAGTTATCACATTTGTATGCAATGCACATGTGACTCTTTTCCAGTTTAGTACAGTGTTGTGACCGAGCGCTTAACAGTGATCAGTATTCAGTAGACGCGTCTAGAGAGTATGAGAGCCCTCTGGGTATGCACTAACTCCCCTTGAGCTCGAGCCTCGGTTCAGTAACAGTGAGTAACAGTGGCGACTCAGGTCACAACTATCATTATTACCAGTTTATGCATTGATGTATGCTATGCATATGCCTAATTTAACGATCGAGATAAAGCATGATGCGCTTGATGAGGCGTCGAAATGCGATGACAGTGTAGCAAGCAATGGATCACAGATAGCCATTGATCACCGTATAACCAAAGAGATCACAATATATCACAATGGATCACAAGACATCACAATTGATCACAATGATTAAGCGATAGCAGTGACAATCAAATTATGTATCACAGTGTCACACAGTGGAAGTCAGTCAGTTCATAGAATCACAAACAGACATACTTCTATGTCAGATCTTCCAATTCATCGGACCCTCCGTCCGGAATCCAGAGGCAGTAAACAATCGCAATTCTGATCCCACCATTATTCTCCACAGAGTTATAAGTGCAGAATTATAAACACTTACTAATCGAGAAACCATCTAGGTTACTCACCTGTACTTCCAAGCTAATACCTGGAAGTCTCAGTGACATCGGTGGACCGACGCTCCAAATGTACCTCTAAAACAGTTACAGTATATAAACATTACCAACTACTCAATCAGAACTATTTAATAATGCACATGTAACAATTTGCAGGTGCACAATGCATGTTCATGATATTCCCGACCTTAATCCAATATTTTTTCCATCAGAAAAATCCGTTTTTAAAAAATTAGAAATCCAATGGCGCTGACGGTGCTCAATTTGGATCCCTATAGGTCCTCAATTAAATAAAACAGTGGATAAAGAACCATTATCTGGACACCCATCAATTTCCCGTCCAAAAATTTCCAATTTCCCATGAAATGAAATTAAACCTTTCACGAATCCGATGCCTCAAGAATCAGGTCAATCGGACGTCGGACAGACAAGTTATAAGCAAAAGAATGGAAAAAGGTCAGTACAAGTCAACTTATCTGAGAATACAAGTCGACTTACTCTCATCACAGATGAATAAGTCGACTTCTTCAAGATCTGAAGTCGACTTACATTACTCCCATAACAGATCTGGAAAACTTTCTCCAACATGCCAACTTCCACAGGGCATAATTCCTTACTCTGAACTCCAAATTAAGCAAACTTGGTGTCTATTTCATAGAGAAAAGAAAGATATACAATGTTCATGAAGGACAAAAAAGCCAATTTCACCTCTAAGGGTGTCAAAAATAAAATCAAAGTTACTTCCCATTCAATGAGTTCTAAAACAGTACAGTATCTTGTAAATTCAATAACTTCTCATTTCCTTTGTCAAAAATTACACAATAAATATGCTCAGAAATATGCCAATGTGATCTATAACTTTCATGAACAATATGAAATCAAATTCAATGGTTAACTGGGTCAAACAATTCAGTGAATGTTGGTGCCCCTGCAAGTACTCAATCTGAACAATAATGTTCTAAACAGTATATCTCCTTGCACAAATGTCAAATAAATGCATACTTTATACCTATGGAAAGATAAAACACAATGTTACACTTCCCATGAAGGGCTTCAAAACCAATTCCATCTCTAACTAGCTTAAAACGTTCATGCAAGTTATTGATCAGGGAAGCAGTCAACAACCTCATGCAGGTACAGATTTTGAAAATTCATTACTCCCACATCTGATCTCCAACGATTACATGCTATATACCATTTTCAAGATCAATGTTTCCTCTACAACTCTTCAGAATATCACTCAAGCCAATTCAATTCACAAAAATTGCTAAAATTTCTTTCAAATCAGAATGCTCACAAAACTGACATTTCAGCTAGGTTTCACTAAAATGCATTTTACCAGCCAATAGTCATCAATGCATATCTCCCAATATACATATCGAAAAATTGAAAAATCAGTGGAATTGGAAAGCTAACAATACAGGATTCAACTTTCATTTAGACCATTTTCCCTAATTCCTTCTCAAATAATTTAGAAAAATCATCAACACAATCAGGTCATCAATCCGGATACTGTTCACATAAGTCCCAGTAGTAACTTTCCAAGCCAAATTTCAACCTCTTAATGCTAAAATAGACAACACCTATTTCACACAAAATTGTAGCCAACAAACCAAAGTTTCATTTGGCACAAACCTCACCTCATTTGCATAACCACCCAAGTAGTTATGCTCAAATCAATGTACTAGGTCAAAAGTCAATTTTTCAGCTTTCATCCTCAACTTACATACTATCACTTCTAACACCAATTCCACATGCATAAGCATCCTAATAACACAAGAATTGAGCCAATAGGTCATCAAGACCTTCATGTCAATATATATACCTAAATTTCAGTACCTATTTTCAATCATTTTCTTATGAATTCATGCATTAAAACCATAAGTAAAACATAAATCTTACCTAAAGCTTCCAACTCCACCTCTTTAAGCCTTTAATTTTCCAACTACCTTACTTCTTCTCCATCCCATGCATGGTTATCATTAAGATAAGAGGGTAGAAGGTGTAAGTTTGCAAGCTTGTAAGGAAGGCTCTCAAGGAGGAAGGAAGAAACTTAAAGAAGAAGAAGAAAAATCGATGGAGATGAAAGAAATGAGGATTTTCGGATGGTGAAGTGAAATGAGCCATAACTCTTTCTTTTTTTCATCCCTTTAATGTGAACCACCAAAAGCACAAGGAGAGAAGAAGACAAAAGCATTTACTCACTTAGGACACTTGGCCAATTGAACTAAAAGGCAAAATAGAAATAAAACAAAATGATGGATAGGATTTAGAAATCCTACTAAAATTTGACACATTCTAGTCCAATGAGCCTAATTTCAATTCCAAAATAATATACCCAAAATGACAGTGCCATTGGGTAGCAATTTTTGCTACCGAAAATCAACTGGTTCACCACTTGGCGATTTTTCCGGTCCGGGAATTTTCTCCGGAAAATTCCATAAAAATTTCTTAAAATATAAAACAGTCAATGGCTCACTCAGAATAAATTTTCAAACCCAATAGCTACGTTAATCACAATAAAATTGCCTTAGGCATAAAAACCGGGAATGTCATGTATGCAAGTACCGAACTTTGCATGTGCACAATTTCACTGTGTACCAATACGAGTATGCATGAACAATACTAATTAATCCCTATCAATCTCATCCTATGACAATTTACTATTTTATCCTTCCTGTCAGGGGTGGGATGTTACACTACCTCTCGGACAATTTTTCTTCACATGCCCAGATTGTTCACAATTCCAGCATACTACATTTTTCTTCATGGAGTTCTTCTTCCGATATCCAGCTACCATCAAAACTGAGTTTTTAGGAACATTTCCACCACCCAATCTTCTCTCTTCTGAAAAGAGTTTTCCGGCGACTTCAGAAAAAAAAACTATCTTCTCCTTCCCATGAATCAAAATCGGTTCCATATGTTCATATGAAGGTGGAAGAGACCAGATGAGTCTCAAAGCTTGATCCCCATCATCTATATGAACTCCAATTGCCTCTAGTTCAGAGACGATCCCATTGAGAACACTTAAATGATCTGAAATTGTAGTACCTTCCCTCATCCGCAGTATATGAAACTGCTTCTTTAGGTACACCCGATTTGAGACACCCTTTGTTTGATACAACTCCTCGAGCTTTTCCCAGAGCTCTTTTGCTGTAGACATTCCATGCACATTCGCAAGGACATTCTTAGCCAAACACAATCGTATCCCACTTGCTGCTCTCAAATCCAGATCCTCCCAATCTTCATCGCTCATACTAGATTTGCCTGTACTGCTATCAGGGATTTGCTTGCCTTTCAATGCCTTGTGTAACCCCGACTGAATCAAAATATCCTTGACTTATACTTGCCACAAGCCAAAATTGATTTTTCCGTCGAATTTCTCCACCTCAAATCTAAGAGGATTCAAAGCCTTATTTCCTGATATTTTTCTTGTGCTCATCTGCCTTAATGAATTTTACCGTAGAATGAATAGTACACCAGGAAAGTTTTCAGGAAAGAGAGGTGGGTCACAACGGACACTCTTAAATACCAAATCTTTCCTTAGCCAAAACTTTCCTAGACATGTACTACCACACCAAACCTCCACCGCACTTAATAAACCTTTCTCAAGAAAATCTTTTCTGATATGAAAGATCAGTCAAAACTGTGAACACAGAGCATACTTAGAATTTTCAAGAAAAAACACACCTTGTCTCTAATACCACTTGTTAGGAATTTAGACCTCCTGAACCCACACCCAAGGATATATAATAGACAAAAATATCAGAAAATAACAACACAAGAGAATTTACGTGGAAACTCCCAAACCGGAGAAAAACCACGGGCACCGAGAAGAAAATTCACTATGTGAAAAATTCTTACAATCACACAATTTTTCCTCTCACCCAATCCCTCAATACACCAACACATTCACAAAGAAATACACAAGACAAACTCTCCAACTCTCACCTCAAAAGAGGAATTTAACTAGAGTCAAATTTGTCATACAAATCTTTGACTTTGTTTGGTGCACTAGACAAGGAGGTAGCCACCTCCTTATATAGGTAAGAGTCTTGCCTCAATTGTTGTCCCCAACCAATATCGGACAACAAAGAAGCCAACCTCAACATGAATCTCTTTGACAAATATTCTACCACATAGATTACATTCATAGATATTAATTTGAGACATAAAGAATAGAAGGTGAATAACTTTATATTTCTCTTATTATAACTTTCACTTAATTGGTATGGATTATCTGATTTTCTTTTCAGAATTAGAATGTACAACTTAAGTATAGGGATCTAGATAGATTTTAAGCATAATTTTATAAAGTTGGATTAAAAAAACTAAATAGAAAAAATAATGATATTCATTAAATTATTTCCTTTTTTGGTAAATCAGTAAAAATTTATAAATAATAAAAAGTTATGTACAACTAGAGGTTGGCCAAGCTGCAATCTCTTTTCCAAACCATAACTCACAAAAAAAACATCAAAAGCTCTATAAAGTTTCTCATCATCTTGCAAACCACCATATCAAGCCAAGCGAAGACTACACTATGATGGTCATAGCAGGACCCTCTTGCCAGTAGCTTCCTTTCATGCAACAAATACGTTTATCCCATCTACCAACCCAACCTCCCTACTGATCCTTAACTTGAGAAGCAATACATCATAATTTAATTCTTCACGTTTCAATGCAGAATTTTTTTAGTGGATTTCGATCTGAACTTCCTTGTTTACAAGGAAAAACCGTGGGTGAGGGGTCTTGGAATCCCCTTTTAGCTTTAGTCACCATATTTCCATAATCAAAGTTTGGTGGAGTTTGGGGCTTGCCCTTCATCTTATGGTTCTCCTTTTGTAGCATTCAAATAGGGGTTGGGATTGCCCTTTCTTTTCTGGAACCTAGACCTGGAGTCAAACCTACAGATATTTCATTAGAAATATTAAAAAAACATACATTTAACCTTCTCTCAATGTTTAAGTTGAGGTGTTCCATAACTTGAAAGATCACTCTCATGTTGAAACTCCCAACATCCAAGGCTTCATCTTTAAAGGTTCACAAGTTTCTTTCAGTCCACAGGTTATAAACAATAACAGAAAGGATAATGAAGAAGGTATATATATCACAGGTTTTGAAGGTAGTTGACTGGTTAACCTATATTAAAATGGATTGAAGAGTGGTTAGGTGAGGTAGGTGGATTTGGAAGTGGTTTAGACTTTTAAACCAAACTGTTTTAGAGAAAGGACATTCAAAGAATAAATGTTCAATAGTCTCCATGTCCAAAACACATAAAGAGCACTGATTTGGGGTGTGAAGGTAAAGAAGTTTGTACCTTGTCTGCAATTTATTTAGGAAAGCTAACCATAAGATGAAGGGACGCCTAGGACTATTCCTTTTATGCCATACAATTTTATACCAAGGAACTATCTGATTTGGAGGTCTCATGAAGGTGTATACAGAAGCCTTTATATACTACTTCGAAGAGCTAGCTAGCCATTTAAAACTATCCTCTCTTGAAGAATATGGATAGTATTGTAAAGGTTCTAGGTTACTAATAGTCCTAACTATTGACTCTTGCTAGCACCATTCATTATTCCTGATTACGTCAGGCACTCTTGCAATCATAGGAAGTTCTGACCCATTGATCACCGTAGGTGTAAAGTGAGCCATCAAGATACCTCTTCGATGCCAAGGATCTTGTCATAAGAAAGTAGAGTTTCTATATCCAATTCTAAATCTGAATTAGTTCCCAATTGGTCCCTAACATACAAAATCTTCCTCCAACTCCACGAACTACAATTGGTAGGAGAGGTATTCCAGAAAATTTTCCTTTTCAGAATAATAGTATGAACCCACCTAAGCCACAAAACTTCCCTATCATTAAACAAAAACTAAATTCTTTTCCCTAACAACACATTATTCCAAGTAGACAAGTGTTTAATACCTAGACCTCCCTATTTTTTGATCTACAAATGTCATTCCATTTTACCTTAGCGTAAGCTTTTGTTTCCACCTTCTCCGACCATAAAAAAATCCTAAGTGTTGTCTCTATTTCCTTAATAATAGAAGTGGGGAGGATGAAGTGGCTAGACCAATAAACCTGAAAAGTGGAAAGGACCGAGATAACTAATTGCAATCTACCAGCATAAGAGAGATATTTATAGGTCCATTTGTTGACTCTAGAGTCAATTTTTTCTAGTAAAGGTAAACAATCCCTCCTAGACAACCGACCTGTTAAAAGAGGAACTCCCAGGTATCAAATGGGAAGTTGACCTCTTTTAAGACCTGACATGATTTCTATTTGGTGGTCCATTTGATCCATATCTAGAGAAGCAAAGAAATGACTCTTGGATAGGTTTATTACCATACCAGAAAATTTGGAAATGGTTCTTAAACAATCAAGTAAGGTATGGGCCGAGGCCAAATCACCATGACGAAACATTAGGAGGTCATTAGCAAACAAAAGATGGGTGAGTTTGAGGGCTTTATATCTCTAGTGGTATATAAAGGAATTACTTGATTTTATGCAAGCATTGAGGCTCTTTGAGAAAACCTCCATACAGATAATAAAGAGTAAAGGAGATAAAGGATCCCTTTGTCTTAGATCTAACTTACTTGTAAAGAATTTTGTGAGGGATCCATTGATCAAGATAGTATATGCAAGAGAGGTAATACACTCTCTTATCCAATCAATGAACTTGAGAGGACAACCTACAACTACTAGCACATTCAATAGGAAATCCCAATGGATCAAATCATATGATTTTTGTAAGTCTACTTTGAAAGCACATCTCCTATGGTTATTTGCAAGATAGTAATTCTTGAAGATCTCTTAGGCCAACAAGATATTATCCCCAATTCGACGCTTTTTAATGAATGCGCTTTAGTTTAGGCTGATGATGTAAGGGAGTACTTCTCTAAGCCTATTAGCCATGATTTTTGAAATCACCTTGTAGATAAAGTTACAGCATGCGATAGGCCTATAGTCAACTACTATGGAAGGATTATCTTTTTTAGGAACAAGAGTGATGAAAGCAGAATTGATCTCTTTGAGAAGTCTCCCATGATGGAAAAAATCTTGGATAGCCCTAGTGATATCCTCTCCTACTATATGCCAATTATGTTTAAAGAAAACCCCATTAAACTCATTTGGCCCAGGAGCCTTATTAGGATTAAAGGAATTGAGAACATCCTTAATCTCCTATGTTGAAACTTTATCAATGAGTTTACTTTTGAGAGTATCAAAAATCCTATTAGGGAAACAATTTTCCACAAACTCTTTAAAGGGAGGAAGGTCCTTGCTAGTCCCAATAGTGCTTCTAAAGAAACCTAAGAACTAGTTTTGAATCTCTTCTACTTCAACAATTCTAATGCCATTTTCTCCTAGGAGAGAGTGAATGTTGTTTCTATTCTTACTTGCCAAGATAGAATTGTGAAAAAATTTGGTGTTTCTATCCCTCTCTTTGATCCACTTGATACGGGAAGATTGTTTTTAGAATGACTCCTGACATCTAAGGCTCTAATCAAGTTATTTATGGCCTTAGTTTCCTTGTTAACCAGCAAGGGGCTACTAAGAAAATGTCTCTTTTGGTCTTGTATATGGTTAAGAGTTGTTTGGCAATGCTCAACTCTGGCATTCACATCTCCTACTTGACTAAAATTAGGCATTTTGAGAGCATTTCTCACTAGTTTAAATTGGTCACAAGACAAAACATAGGGGTTCCTTGGATTTGAGTATTCCAGGTCTTTTATACTATCTAGAGAAAGTTTCGTTATGAAACTAGGAAGTTTGCAAACCTAAAAGGGGAAGGTCTCTTCGACTTATCTGTTGAGGACCTAATCACTATGGGGGAATGATCTGAAATATTGGGATTAGGATAACCTTATAAGATCTAGGAAACCTAGAACTCCAGGCAGCATTAACAAAGGCTCTATCTAACTTCCTAGCAATAAAAAGCTCACCACTTTGTTTGTTGGTCCATGTGAAATTAGGACCATTAGAATTAAGATCATACAAAGTACAATCCTCAACACATTGCCTAAAATCACTCATGCCAAAAATAGATGAGGGATTGATAGGCTCAGCCTTATGTGAGAATAGAACAACATTTAAATCCCACTTAATAATCTAAGGATGGTTTCCTATGGAGTATTTAAGATTTGACAGGGTAGACCAGAGATTTTTCCTATGATTGCAATTGTTTGACCCATACACATAAGTTACAAAGAAGACTAAAGAGCTATTTATAGAAGTAACCTCCAAGTGAACCAATTGATCACTAGTGCATGTAAGTGAACCAATTGATCACTAGTGCATGTAGGAACACACAGCAAACAGTCCGGCTTCTAAGCTATCACTAACCTAGCATCAAAACCTTGCTTTAAGTTACTATAAGAAAGCCATCTAGGAAATGATGAAGAGAACACAATATTTAAAAAGTGGAGTGACTTACTCCGAGACTCAATCAAGCACATAAAAGAAACTGACAATTTTTTAAGCACAACATTCACAACTAATTGTTTTTCAAAGTTATTAAGACCCCGAACATTTCAAAAAACTAAATCCATAATAGTAAAAGTCACAACATAACCATTACTTTTATTGCCTCATAGATTTCCTATTCTTTCTAACAGTGAAGTCCCCCTCTGCCTGTAACATCCCGTTACCGGAGTGACGGGTATGTCAGTAATTTGGATCGGGTTAGAATTGGGTACAGGCAAATGTGACATTGTGCATGCATTATTGTTTTATAGATATCGGTAATGATTATTATTCGCACAAGTATATATATATATGTACATACATGTATGACAATTCCCGAATTGATTGTGTATCGAAAATTGGTTATAATTGGTCCGATGAGAATTGGCTTAATTGTGCAATTGGGAATTTATCAAAATTGTACATATGAGAATTGGTTTGTGAAAATTGGATATTTAGTAAGTGTATAATTGGTTTTGAATATGAAATTGGAATGAAATGGATTATAGAAAGGGAATTGGAAATTGAGTATAGGAATGAGCATTTCCTAATTTTGTGAATTTATGAGAATTTTTCCGGAATTTTTAGAGTTTTGGATCCGAACTGGAAAATTTGGCTAAGGGACTGATTAATGTGATTCCGGGTCCGAGATTGATTGACAAATAATATGAAATAAATTGAATTATGATTTTGGGAATTTTTGGTTATGAGTAGCGCGAAATTGTGGGAGTAAAATAGAATAAGAATCGGACGTGTTAGACCCTAAGAATTGGACATGAAGTGGAGAATCTCATATATATATATGTATAAGCTTAAGGTAAGCTTATTTCTTCATTTCTCTTCGCCTTCATCGACGGTCGTGGGTGAGCATCTTGCGATTTGGAGGTTTTGGAAGATTTTCGAAGGTTGCTAGCTTGAATCAAGTAAGTTTCTATGTGTTTATGCCTTAAATCGTTTCATTTGATCATTGATTTGAGTAATAAATTGGTTAGAAATTTGGAAAGTTGCGATGATAGGGTTTTCGTTGGTTTTGATTTGGGTTTTTGATAAAAGATGAGTTAAATGATGATTTAAGGTTAGAAATAAGTTGGGTTTAATGTTTAAAAGTGATTGAGGGTGTTTAGAATGGATTTGGATGAATTAGAATCAGAAAATCTGGGAATTTCTGGGTTTCGGATGCGAAACTGGGTTCGCACACCGCGACGTGTGATGAACACGCCGCGGCGAGATACCCCCAGTCTGCACACCGCGAGGTGGGCGATGCTCACCGCGGCGAGTGAAATCCTTCTGCACGCCGCGACAAGCAAGGACGCACGCCGCGGCGAGCAGACGAAGTCACGCCGCGGAGAGAAGGTCGCACGCACGCCGCGTCATGACGAGGTGTTCTCGCCGTGGCGAGCGATCTCACGCCGCGACGAGGACACTAATGAAGGCCGATGGTAATTCTTTTAATTGGAGAAATTTGAGTTCAACTTTGAATTGGTTCGATTAATGGTAATTTTGAGGATTAATCTCTTATGAGTTTGGCTATTGGATCAATTGAATTTCTGAGACTAGAAATTGCAATTCCGAAGAAATGAAATCAGATGATTATGAGGTGATTGTTACAAGTAATGGGTTTGAGGTTTTGATTTCAAATGAATTGATTCCTTAATGATTAATCGAAAAATTTGAGACTAAGAATATTGAATAAATGAGATGGAAATTCGGAATTTGAATTTGAAGATTATCGGAATTGTAATTGAGTGACAAGGAATAGTGATTGTGATTTTAATTGGAGTGTGACTTTAGAGAATCTGGATCGTAGTCAATTGAATTTAGATATTTGGAATTGTTATGATTTAGAGTGAAAGTTATTAATTGAGAAAATTCGGGAATAGGATCGGAATTATCATAACATGTATTGTACGCAATCTATTCGATTTATGTGCATGTTTTGATCATTGAATTGGTGCAATGAGTGATATTCGATTATTCTGATTATTTTAGAGGCACCGATGGAGCCATTCTACGGGCATTGCTGAGACTTCCAGGCTGTAGCTCGGAAGTGCAGGTGAGTAACCTAGTTGGTTTCTCAACCTATATGTGTTTAATTTACTGTACAGATGCCATGTGGACTAAGGATGGATAGATGTGTGATTGATTTGATTGATTTCGGACCATGGGTGTTCGAAATATTTGATTGTGATATTGAAGTGCAAAGATGAGTAAATATGTATGAATGCATGAATGAATTAAATTGTAAATGCATTAGCGAAAATGATTGGAACTGTAAATGACTAAAATTGGGAAGTGACACATGCATTCATGCATCACTGAATGATCAGATAATGGTAGTTGTGACCGGTGGTACTAACGTATGCGAGCCACAGAGCTCAATGCATTTGCTGCGCCATCCTTTGGGCTTATCGAGGCGAATAACGCCCAACGTATATGAGAGCTTTAAGCTCAACGCACAGGACCTCAGGTCCAACGATTGATAGAGCCTCAGGCTCACCGCAGGGCATATCATGCCCAACGATTTCAGAGCCATTGGCTCAACGTAAATGATTGCAGGCGCACGGTCACAACAACGAAAAGAAAATTGAAAGTGTCTCATGGGCATTGCATATGTATATGACTGACTGAAAATGTAAATTGACTATGAATGACTGTGAAATGTGAATAAGGAAATTGCATGTGATATTACTGTAAGTGCTACTGTGTGTTATGTGTATATGATTATGAATGCATGAGTTGGGTGAACCATCGATGATGGTTTCTCACTGAGTTCGCAAACTCACCCAACATTGCATCTATTTTTCAGAAGTGAAGAGTACCCGTTAGACACACGGAGTATGTCTCTTGCTAGCAAGGCGTGTATCGGGTCGGGATCGGTGCCATCACATCGCATTAGAGTAGTGAATTGTTTGATGGGCCCTTTTGATTTATGTGTACTTGTATGGTATAACTGAAATTGGTTTATAATTGAAATTGTTTTGTAATTGCAAATGTTTTGTTATAATTGGGCCAAATCATTATTGTTTTCATGACTCAACTGTTTTAAGAAAAGAAAATGTCATATCGAGTTTTAAAAGTAGTATCGTTCTAATACGCCACCATCGCGAGTCACGGGCTCGGATATCACCGTCGATATCGGGTTCGGGTCTCGTCGGGGGTGGGGTGCTACATTTGTGGTATCAGAGCCAGGTTGTACAATCTTACATGGGCGTTCTGAGAAAATGTATCAAAGTGCATGCATATAAGTCATGTCTCGGCAGACAGTGATGACTGATCCCCAGTATAGCATATGAGTCTCATACATGAGCCTGTACTAGTGATTTAAGTGGTTAGAAATAGTGAGGAAAAGATGATATGGGAAAATGTGATAAATGAAAATTGTAAAAATCAAAGAAAAAGAATAAGTATACGGTGCGATATGATGATTGGAGATTTAGTGTATTGGTATTGATAGGCGTATTATGAAATATGACATTAGAGTGATATTGGAACAATCTGTGAACGTGAAATAGATGTGAATATGTATAGAGGAAATATAGAGATATATGAGAAATGGCAAGATTGAAAGTATATAAGTAAAGTAAATGGAAATAAAATGTTTTGTGATTAGAGTTGCGCAGCGAAAGCGTGACGAGAGTTGTGATTGTTTTGATATGGATTTAAGTGTGACTGCGTGAAACGAAACTATGAAAAGATCGAAAGGTAAGAAAATGGTATTGATAGATGAAAAAGCTGAACAGTTGTTAAGGTCAGTGGATTTGTCTATGCGAATGCACACTTGATAATGGAAATGATATCAGAAATCAATTGGTGTGTTAGTGGATAACCGCCAAGTCTTATAGTTAAAAATTCATGTGAGTTAGAGTAAGAAATGAAAGTGCTTATAGTGATTGAATTGGGAATGAATTGAGATTGTAATTAGGATATTGGTATGGTAAAATCCTCATGATCGAGGATAGGTGCAAAAAGGAAAAACGTGGTCAAAACTTTAATGAGATTGAGGTATCCTAAGCATAAGTGACTAATTGGTATATTGATGTAATAATTTTAAATGGTATGTACCCCAATGAACGGTATTAAAAAGGATGCTCTGGTTATGTGGATTATGGCATAGATTGATCTTCACGAGATAGCGTGAATAGTTGAAATTGATTTCCTAAGGTATTGAGAATAATCGATAAGAAATATGACCACTGTTGATGATTAGGAATTGAAAGAAGAATTTCCCTGAATTGGATTTCGATTGGATGATGAGAATTGAAAAGTTTAGCAATGAAAGGACAAATTGGAGATAAATGTTAAATGAATGAAAATTCGTTATTGGGAGTGTAAAAGATAGAATAAGTTATTAAGAAGGTATGTGTTACGATAATGTAAAGACTTCGATTGTGTAATAGGATTATTGAACAGTAAAAAGATATTAGTTTTGATTTGAGGAGAATAACGATGCTGGTATATTTTGTGTGAATATTGTAAAGGATAAAGTGGAATTGATAATAGTATTATTAACCCAGTTTGACATGATAGTGAATAAATCGCAATATGTGGAGAATCTAGTGTAAAGGAACGTGTGTCGAAATACATTTGATGAAATTGAGTAAGTTATGAGAAAATTGTTCCTCATTGGAGATGTATGATATGTAAAAGTTATGCAAATTGATCATAGGTGTAAGGAGTTCATTATATTATTGAAGAGTGAAATGTAGATTGAGTTTAAAGTGGATAGTGACTCGATCATCGATGATCGATAGAATACATTTGAATAGTGAAGAAAATAAATTGGCATAGTTGAGGAAATTGTATAGTATGCAAGTTTTATAAGAGTGAATTTGATCTTGATTGAATAAGTAATGGATGAATTATTATTTGAACATGGTATTGGGAGATTAAAATGTAAATAGAGGTATTGATAAATGTGAAATTGTAAAGGACAGTGCGTAAGGAATTTGAGTTATTTTTCCAATATACAATCAATCCTAAAATGTGTGGAGTGTATGATTGTATCTTGGATATGTCCGAAATTGTTAAATGTTTTCGATCTTAGTCCACGATGATAATGTTTGAGGAAAAATGTGTGAATTGTATGACTAATGATTGTAAAAAGAGACACTTGGAGAAATTTTCAATTCGAGTATTGATCGTGTTATTTTAAATTTTGAGGTGTTATAATAGGAAATGAATCGTAAAGATTATAATGCGATCTATTGAAATAGAGTAAAGAGATTCTATGTGTATGGAGATCAGTATAATCTGATGGGCAGTATTGGTATTTGATAACTTGATAATTTTAGTGTATTAGAAAGTGTTGTAAAGTTTGGAGATTCTATTCGTACAGAAATTGTTTTGGATGTATATACGTTTATAAGGCAATAATGATTAAGTTATATGAGTGAATGGAAAAATGACTATGCATTTGAGTGTTTCAGAATTTCGTTATTGAAACAAGTAGTGAGGCGATAAGATTATGATACCTAATGTAAGAATGAGTGTAAACTGTCGAGTTAGTAAAGCGCAAAAAGAACGTATTAGCGATTGGAATTCCAAGTCAAATGTGCAGGTGTGTATTGAAAGCATGGCCAAAATCCGAATTGAGAATCTTGAATAGTGGACCGTATTGAGAAATTGTGAATAGTTTAGCTATAAAGAAAATGAGTAATGTGAATGGATTAAGAAGTATGAGTAAAATTCATTAAGGGAATCGTTAGTGAAAAAAAAAATCAAGGAATAATAATAAGAGGGTATTAGAAGAGTAATAGGAAGTAGAGTGTGACATTGAGTGTAGGTCTGACCTACAGGACTGATTGCTGATGTTAAATGTGAAACTAATATGTTCTTTGGAATCCATAGGGTTATGAGATTGATGTATGGATCAGAGTGATTGTAAAAATATAGATTGTTAAATTGGTGATAACAAAATTCAAATTGATGAGAATGAATCAGATCGATGATTATCGAGATTATTGAAACTTTACGAGATTAGTAATTGGCATTGGAGAGATGCAATATGATAAGTGATACATGATATATTTCTAAATGTGTCACCTCGGCCAATCTATGTATTGATTGATATCATAGGAAAAAGGGAAATTAAATTCGTTATTAGTGGCCTTGATGTGACCGTGTTGTGAATCGATTTATGGATTGGCAAGTCAGTAAAATCCTAAAAGATGAAATGGGTTCGTAAAGTACTATATAGACAGAAATAGGAAATATTGATATGATCGGATATGTATATTATTGGTGGTGGATATAAAGAATTATGAGTAATCGAAAAGAAATCGTTAAAATAGTATAAAGTTTGAGAAAGGAAAAAGAGGTAAGTAAGTGATTGTAGTGTGATTAAATTTGGCAAGTTCGTCTAAAATCCTAAAAGATGATTCGGATCCAAAGTGTTACAAAGACTGAATTAGAAAATATTGTTAGGATCCGAAACATGTGTTATCAATATTGGAAGTGATGAATTGTGAGTAAAAGGCAATGTAGAGTTAAGAAAGATTTGGCAGAAATTATGCGTATGCGTATAGGGAAATAAGTGGAAATCAGAGAATCAATGATTGTAAAGACTCCCCTATCATCTTGACAAATCGTACATGAAATTTCGAGGACGAAATTTTTATAAGGAGGGGAGAATTGTAACATCCCGTTACCGGAGTGACGGGTATGTCAGTAATTTGGATCGGGTTAGAATTGGGTACAGGCAAATGTGACATTGTGCATGCATTATTGTTTTTATAGATATCGGTAACAGATTATTGACTGCACAAGTATATATATATATGTACATACATGTATGACAATTCCCGAATTGATTGTGTATCGGAAATTGGTTATAATTGGTCCGATGAGAATTGGCTTAATTGTGCAATTGGGAATTTATCAAAATTGTACATATGAGAATTGGTTTGTGAAAATTGGATATTTAGTAAGTGTATAATTGGTTTTTGAATATGAAATTGGAATGAAATGGATTATAGAGAAAGGGGAATTGGAAATTGAGTATAGGAATGAGCATTTCCTAATTTTGTGAATTTATGAGAATTTTTCTGGAATTTTTAGAGTTTTGGATCCGGACCGGAAAATTTGGCTAAGGGACTGATTAATGTGATTCCGGGTCCGAGATTGATTGACAAATAATATGAAATAAATTGAATTATGATTTTGGGAATTTTTGGTTATGAGTAGCGCGAAATTGTGGGAGTAAAATAGAATAAGAATCGGACGTGTTAGACCCTAAGAATTGGACATGAAGTGGAGAATCTCAGATATATATATGTATAAGCTTAAGGTAAGCTTATTTCTTCATTTCTCTTCGCCTTCATCGACGGTCGTGGGTGAGCATCTTGCGATTTGGAGTTTTTGGAAGATTTTCGAAGGTTGCTAGCTTGAATCAAGTAAGTTTCTATGTGTTTATGCCTTAAATCGTTTCATTTGATCATTGATTTGAGTAAGAAATTGGTTAGAAATTTGGAAAGTTGCGATGATAGGGTTTTCGTTGGTTTTGATTTGGGTTTTTGATAAAAGATGAGTTAAATGATGATCTGAGGTTAGAAATAAGTTGGGTTTAATGTTTAAAAGTGATTGAGGGTGTTTAGAATGGATTTGGATGAATTAGAATCAGAAAATCTGGGAATTTCTGGGTTTCGGATGCGAAACTGGGTTCGCACGTCGCGACGTGTGATGAACACGCCGCGGCGAGATACCCCCAGTCTGCACACCGCGAGGTGGGCGATGCTCACCGCGGCGAGTGAAATCCTTCCGCACGCCGCGACAAGCAAGGACGCACGCCGCGGCGAGCAGACGAAGTCACGCCGCGGGGAGAAGGTCACACGCACGCCGCGTCATGGCGAGGTGGTCTCCCCGTGGCGAGCGATCTCACGCCGCGGCGAGGACACTAATGAAGGCCGATGGTAATTCTTTTAATTGGAGAAATTTGAGTTCAACTTTGAATTGGTTCGATTAATGGTAATTTTGAGGATTAATCTCTTATGAGTTTGGCTATTGGATCAATTGAATTTCTGAGACTAGAAATTGCAATTCCGAAGAAATGAAATCAGATGATTATGAGGTGATTGTTACAAGTAATGGGTTTGAGGTTTTGATTTCAAATGAATTGATTCCTTAATGATTAATCGAAAAATTTGAGACTAAGAATATTGAATAAATGAGATGGAAATTCGGAATTTGAATTTGAAGATTATCGGAATTGTAATTGAGTGACAAGGAATAGTGATTGTGATTTTAATTGGAGTGTGACTTTAGAGAATCTGGATCGTAGTCAATTGAATTTAGATATTTGGAATTGTTATGATTTAGAGTGAAAGTTATTAATTGAGAAAATTCGGAATAGGATCGAATTGTCATAACATGTATTGTACGTAATCTATTCGATTTATGTGCATGTTTTGATCATTGAATTGGTGCAATGAGTGATATTCGATTATTCTGATTATTTTAGAGGCACCGATGGAGCCATTCTACGGGCATTGCTGAGACTTCCAGGCTGTAGCTCGGAAGTGCAGGTGAGTAACCTAGTTGGTTTCTCAACCTATATGTGTTTAATTTACTGTACAGATGCCATGTGGAGTAAGGATGGATAGATGTGTGATTGATTTGATTGATTTCGGACCATGGGTGTTCGAAATATTTGATTGTGATATTGAAGTGCAAAGATGAGTAAATATGTATGAATGCATGAATGAATTAAATTGTAAATGCATTAGCGAAAATGATTGGAACTGTAAATGACTGAAATTGGGAAGTGACACATACATTCATGCATCACTGAATGATCATATAATGGTAGTTGTGACCGGTGGTACCAACGTATGCAGAGCCACAGGCTCAATGCATCGCGTGCCGATCCTTCGGGCTTATCGAGGCGAATAACGCCTAACGATATGAGAGCTTTAAGCTCAACGCCTTGCGGACCTCGGGTCCAACGATTGATAGAGCCTCGGGCTCACCGCAGGCATATCATGCCCAACGATTTCAGCCATTGGCTCAGCGTAAATGATTGCAAAGCATCGGTCACAACAACAACGAAACGAAAATTGAAAGTGTCTCATGGGCATTGCATATGTATATGATTGAAAATGTAAATTGACCGTGAAATGTGAATAAGGAAATTGCATGTGATATTACTTGTAAGTGCTACTGTGTGTTATGTGTATATGATTGTGAATGCATGAGTTGGGTGAACCATCGATGATGGTTTCTCACCGAGTTCGCAAACTCACCCAACATTGCATCTATTTTTCAGAAGTGAAGAGTACCCGTTAGACACACGGAGTATGTCTACCGCCAGCAAGCGTAGTATCGGTCGGGATCGGTGTAGTCACATCTGCATTAGAGTAGTGAATTGTTTCAGTGGGCCCCTTTTAATTTATGTGTACTTGTATGGTATAACTGAAATTGGTTTATAATTGAAATTGTTTTGTAATTGCAAATGTTTTGTTATAATTGGGCCAAATCATTATTGTTTTCATGACTCAACTATTTTAAGAAAAGAAAAATGTCATATCGAGTTTTAAAAAGTAGTGACTGTTCTAGTACACCACCATCGCGAGTCACGGGCTCGGATATCACCGTCGATATCGGGTTCGGGTCTCGTCGGGGGTGGGGTGCTACACTGCCCCTTCCATAATCCCCAGATTATGATCAGGAACCAATTCAGATTTAGAAGGTGAAAGGTGATTACCTGCTTGGGTTATGTCCAGGAGATCAGCATCCTCAAGGTTTCCTTTTAGACGACCTAGCTTCTATTGATCCTCGCATTATGCAATTAAACTTCTAGAAGAACTACTCTCCTTGTCACTCGCCATTGACATTTCATAAGGTTGGTTCCTTTTCCCTCCCTTTATTTAATTTAGGTTCCAGAGGCCATACTCTCCTTGTGAATTGGTTGTGACTATTCAAAAACAATCACCTTTCCATTCTTATGCTGCTGATTTAAACTTGTTTGTATGGGTTCCTTCCCCTTTTCTGATTCTTGTTGTAAACCCATCTTAAAAAGTCTTCAAGTAGGAGCCCATTATTCTTCTTCTTCTTCTTTTTTGTATCTGGTTATCTGGCCTCCATTCATATTCAATATGTATTTCCTTGAAATTTATTTTCCCCTCTTCATTATAAGTAGCTAACTAGAAGGAAGACGGCCAACTCTTTCCCAACTCCACCTCCACACACATTCTAGCATAAACAAATTGGGACATCTTGGCAATCTGTGTATCCAATTGCATTAGCTATTCTTCCAAGCCCCTCATTATTCTAGTATTCCATTGGAATATTATGAAACTTAATCCAAAATGGAGCAACTCCGACTTCTTCATGTTCCCCGCGATTCAAACTCCATCTCTGTAGGAAAAGGGGTTTTCCTTGGATATGCCAAAGCCCTTTTTCTAGTACAGAATTCATCCCATCATTCGAATCAAATTTAAACAAGAAATTATTCGCACTAGTAATTAGAGTTTTGTTCAATCCAAAAGCCAACCAAGATTTGGTTAATGCTCTTTGAACCACTGGATATGCGAGGCATTTGCCTAAAAAGAACCTGATGAGAGCATGTCGAAAGTGAACTACAACTTTTTTCGTTAATTCTGGTGGTGGGATGACAATGATTTGGTCATCCTTAATCTCCGGAGGGTAATATGTCAATGCCTTCGCCATTGATGGTTCCTCCTCTACATCAGCAACCACTGACTTCTAGGATCTAGGTTTTGTGGAATGGGGGTTGTGGGACGATTCTGGCTCCAAAGAGGCATTTTTTGTTGGAGAAAGAGGATGAGGAATGTTGGGTTTTTTGTTTTGGGTTCCAAGAGTAGGGATTTTTGTAGGGGCAATTGAGAAATGTTAGGTCTAGGAGAAGAAGAAATATAAATTGGGGCTAGGGGCGGTAAGAAGAGGAAGAAGAAGAAGAAGAAGAAGCCATGAGGATAGAGGGATTTCACGTTGGTGATCTAGGAAGTTATGGGTCACTCTCCGCTAATCACTTGCTCGCATCAGTCATTATATCTTTTTTTGACAATTTCTTTTGAATTATATGATTTTAACATGTTTTAAATCTTAATTCGATAATAAGACTTAAGTGATTTGGTATTTTAATTAAGTGGTTGTCAATAGATATTTAATTAAATTGACTCTAATTTAGGTCGTTGAATCTATAATATTTGACCCTTTCTTTTTTTCTAATTTTACACAATGTATGAAAAGAAGTAATTACAAACAATTCTAGTAATGATAATGTTAAACATATGTAATTACAATTATTATTATTATTATTATTATTATTATTATTATTATTATTATTATTATTATTATTATTATTATTATTATTATTATTATTATTATTATTATTATTATTATTATTATTACCACCACCTTAATAAATAAGATAATTTAATAGTTAATTAATCCTTATATTTTAACTTTGCAATTCTTAACCATTAAATTTCAAAATAACAATCAAACAAAAAGCCTTATCTTTATTTAAATTTAGTATATGCTACCTTAAAATATATTAAAAGGTGAAAATAGTCAATATTCAAAGCATCTTGACTACTATTCTCTTCCTATTTTATAGGTATGTTTGGTTCTCGAGAAATCAAAATTAATGAAATTGAATTATAAACAGAGGCCAATTAATGAAAACAATACCTCTTTTAGAGAAACAATGAGAATTTTATTAAGGGAAGAAGTTTCCCCAATTTATTTATCGAATGCTCCTTATAGATTAGTTACATAAACATCTTTTTGAGCCATTTTATTTTAAAGAAGGAAGCAGAGCCTTCAATTTCAACTCGAGGTAGGAAGATAAAGAAAACTAAACTTTTATTAGGAGCTTGCAATTAACTCCGTTGAAACTAATACTCTATCCATTGTATAAATACTACTTAATTTTGTGATATGATATGAAGGGGGAATGTATTAAGAAAAGAAAAAGTAGAATGTTAGTAATAGGATTGTTCCCAATATTTTATAAGCCCTGGGCAAAGTAAAAAAATAGGTCCCTATTTTTGTCTATTTTTAGGCTCTTATAAAGAATAAAAAGAAGCAGAATATGGGTCTTTTGTTGTTTTTTATAAAGTCAAAAGTAGGTTTTATTTAATTGTTTATGAGGATGGGCCCTAGCGGGTGCCTAGGTTGCCCTTACCCAAGGCAGCCCTGGTTAGTAAGAGGAAAGATAGAATGTCTAAGAATACAATGTTGTTTCAATAATCATAAGAAGAGATAAGAGAGAATTAGCAAAAGATATGTGGAGAATGGGGATGCATTGTAACTTATAACCAATGGCTAGTATAGTTGTTATTTACTTGCAACAAACTCAACAAAATAACGAATAATCATCTGATATTTTCTTTTAACTCTTATTGCATTTCCAACTTATAACAACTACCTGAACCCTAATTCATTTATAAGTTGCCTCTGGCAAAGCAAAAACTAAGGTTATTTTTAGTTGGATTTAAGATTTTTAATATAATGGAATGGTTTATAATGGAATGGAATGTAAATAGATTTAATATTATTAAATTTTTGTTTAGGAGGGATGGAAGGGTTCATAATGTAATATAGTAAAATGTTGCTTGGAAGAAGAGTTTATAATGTAATATAGCGAAAAGTTGTTTATCATTTTACATTCCATCTTAAACCTCCAAATCGAAAGTTTCTCATTTTTATTGTTTAGGATGGAATGAGATGTAATATAAAGCCATCCTCTTCTATCCCATTCCATTATAAACCCTCCTCCAAAAGACAAAATAATATTACATTCCATTAATAAACTCCTAATCAAACATAGCCTAAAAGAACTCTATTAAAACGGTATCAATGCATACAATCTTCATCAGAGAAAGAAGCAAGTGATGGTGAATGGCATAAGAGGCCAAAATGGCAACAATTTATCAACCATGTTAGGAATCAAAAACAAAACCTAGAAAAATAAATATGAAAGAAGCATATAGGAACTTAAAGCTTAGATTTCACAATTACATAAGCAATTGGGATCAAAGAGTACACAATCAAATGAGGGAAACAAGAGAGAACCCAAAGTGCAGATGGAGGACATTTAGGTCATTATTGTTGGGCCCGGGTCCCGGATCCCTATTCCCGAAGTGGCCCCTCGTGTTGCGCCAGCGACGGGCTCCCAAACATATCGGACCTGATCCCAACATCCATACATAATTCGATTCGCACATGCATTTACATAACATTCACACAACCATTCTAACTATGAATTAAACATCCCATAAACCAAGGGGCTTCATGCCATTACAATCCAAAGGAAATTCAACAAGTATTCTCAAAATAGCATAATACAAAATAACGTTTAAATCCCAAAATACATGAATATGCTCCATGATGATATGCTTGGCGGGCTAACCAAAAATACTAACTTAATACAAAGCTCCTAACTAACTTGAAGTTTCTGATGCCTTGCAAGATCAGCGATAGTCTCGTTCTGCACCTGAGGAGGGGAGATAATGGGGTGAGCTGCGAAGCTCAGTGGCATATATATTTATAGCCATTGGCAACGAGCGACACATTCAAGCATATACATATATATGTACAAGTATAGCAAGTCAACACTTAGCAATTGATTCACATTCATTAAACCATCAAGAGAATATGTCATGCGATTCCTACTTCACAACATAACAATTATTATGCATCATTTCTAACAAATCAATCATGCAATGCACAACAAATGGCTTGAGAGTTCCGAAAAATTATCCGGATAAACCGAAGTTTATATCGTAAACAAAACGAGTCTGATTTCTCAAGGATCTCGTGGCCTCAAGCGGGCAGCCGGGAGAAGGCTATACGTCAACGTGCACGTGACTATCCATCTGTTACTCTCTCACCCAAACAAAGCACATAACAATTCGTTTCATGCTCAAAGCATTTTATCAAAGCTTTCATACTTTTCATTCTTTTCATTCTTACACAATGCCATAACGCCTATCAAGGCAGAACATAATCATAATCACCATGCATTTCCAATATTTCTTCTCATTCAACACAAACAATGTCACACACATGCAAGCATGCATACATATATTGCCTATACACACAATAACCATAAACATATTACCCACCTAATATTGCTCGAGAATCCAACTCACTGTGGTCCTTCCTCTTGCGATTGGATCAGGTCGGCTTGGTTTCCTATAATAAACCAAGTTCCCATTCAATTAACATTCAAAAAAAATATTCAAGAAGCTCGAAAAGTAAAAGCACTAGCGTTAAAAGTCTACATTCGACTTCCATTTAAATTCCCGAACCCTTAGAGGCTAATTCCGAACTTCCTTTTTTCATACAACTTGTATCCCTCATTCTCTAGATCACAACGAATCCAAAATCACCTCAATTGGACATCTACACCAAAAGATGTGCCCAAAAGACTAAGATTCATCGCTGTTGAAAACAGGGGCTCGCCGAGGCGAAGCCCCGCTCGTCATGGCGAACGCCAGCGCTCACCGCGGCGTGCACCATCTTCTCGCACATCGCGACGTGCTCCTCACGCTCGTCGCAACATTGCCCTTCTCACACGTCACGGCGAACCTAAAATTTGCACGTCGCGACAAACTCGCACGTCGCGGCGTGTTCATACGCACGTTGCGACGTGCGGGCCTGAAGAACGAGTCTGAACCTGATTTTCCAGCATTTTCACACTTTAATCCTTCCCCAAACACAAATGTAACACACTTAAACCTTGATTCAAGTCTCATGCTACATTTCTAACCCAATCAAACCTTAAAAACCGTCACAAACTCATCAACCCAAGGATTTTCCCCTAATTTTTCCCAAAAAACCCTAAACCACCGATTCTAATTCATACAAATCGATTCTAGAGTTTAATCTAACTAAAACAAGATGAAAAGAAGCTAACTTACCCGGAATGAGCTTCAAATCTGTCGGAAATCACAAAGATCACAAACTCTCTTTTTCTTCTCCTTCCGCCTCACCCACGACACTTCCCTCTTCTCTTCTCCTCTTCTTTTTCTTTTTCCTTCTTTTCTCCTATAAGTCACTTATATCTAAAGGAGATGGGTAAAGACCATTTTACCCCCTCCTTCAAAGCCTTAACTTAATCCAACCTAAACAATCTTCCCAAAATACCCTTATACACTCTTACCCTTTAATTCCTATTTAAATCACATTAAACTCAAATAAATCTCAATTATCCCCTAACACTCTCAATTTCTTCAAACTAAGGCATAATCACATAATTAACACAATTCAGGCTTAATGACATCATAAAAAAAATTCGGGGTCCAACATTTCTCCCCCTCTTAAAAGAAATTTTGTCCTCGAAATTATTACCTGAGTCATCGAAGAGATACGGATACTTTTCCTTCATGGCTTCCAATGGCTCCCAAGTAGCCTCCTCTACCGAATGATTCCTCCACAGGACTTTGACTAGCTGAATCGTTTTGTTCCTGAGGACTTTTCCCTTGGTATCCAAAATCTCCACTGGAAGCTCTTCATAACTCAGATCATCCCGCAAGTGAACCTCACTAGTCTGAATAATATGAGAAGGATCCGATCTATACCTCCTCAACATAGAAACATGGAAAACATCATGAATCTGAGACAATTCCGGAGGTAACGCCAACCTGTAAGCGAGTGGTCCAATCCTCTCAAGGATCTCATAAGGACCCACATACCTCAGACTCAACTTACCCTTCTTGCCAAATCTCATTACTCCTTTCCAAGGAGATGTCTTAAGGAACAATTTCTCACCGACTTCAAACTCCATCTCCTTTCGGTGTGCATCAATGTAACTCTTCATTCTATCCTGAGCTGCCTTAAGTTGCTGCTTAACCAGATTGACATTCTCAACTGTCGTCTGAATCAATTCTGGTCCTACCAGTTTCCTCTCTCCTTCTTCATCCCAACATATCGGAGTCCTACATCTTCTCCCATACAAAGCCTCATATGGAGCCATCTGAATACTCGAATGGTACGAATTGTTATAAGCAAATTCGACCAATGGCAAATGCTCATCCCAAGCTCCTTGAAAATCCATCACACAAGCCCTAAGCATTCCCTCAAGAGTCCGAATGGTCCTCTCAGATTGACCATCCGTCTGAGGGTGAAAGTCGTACTAAAATTTAGCTTAGTACCCAAAGCTTCCTGCAAACTTCCCCAAAACCTCGAAGTAAACCAAGGGTCTCTGTCAGAAACAATTGAATCCGGAATCCTATGCAATCTCACTACCTCATCAATATACTTCTTTGCTAACACATGCAAAGAATCAGTCTGCTTAATCGCCAAAAAGTAAGCTAACTTAGTCAACCGATCCGCAATAACCCAAATGGCATCATGCTTCCTACTGGTCTTAGGCAAACCTATAAAAAAATCCATGGTCACCCTTTGCCACTTCCATTCCGGAATAGGCAACGGCCTCAACTTGCCTGAAGGTGCCTGATGTTCAGCTTTGACTTGCTGACACACTAGACACTTTCTGACATACTCTGCTACATCCCTCTTCATGTCTTTCCACCAAAAATGCTCTCTCAAATCCCTGTACATCCTGGTACTACCTGGGTGCATGGCATAAGGCGCATTGTGTGCCTCATCCATAATCTCATCCTTAACCTCCTGCACATCTGGAATACATAGCCTGTTCCCCACTGTCATAAGTCCATCATCCCTTACTACTACTTCAGAAATCTTACCATTCTGAATTTCATCTCAAAGCTTGCTCAAATCTGCATCTTGTGCCTGCAATTCTCTAACTTTCTCCCTAAGTACCGGTCTCACTCGGAAGTTAGCTAGAAGACAATCTGGCTCCTCCTGCTTCATGTTTATCTTAAGCTTAGCCATCTCTTCCAATAGAGGAAGATAAATTGTCCGAACATGAGCAATCGAAGATTTCCTACTCAAAGCATCTGCCACTACATTGGCCTTGCCCGGATGATACTCAATCAGTAAGTCATAATCCTTAAGACTCTTATGATCAGTAAAGATCCTCGTCTGAACTTCATACAGATAATGCCTCCAAATTTTCAAGGCAAAGATCACTGCCGTCAACTCCAAATCATGCGTCGGATAGTTCAACTCATAAGGCTTCAACTGCCTCGAAGCATAAGCAATCACCCTGTCTCCCTGCATCAATACACAACCAAGACCCTTCCTCGAAGCATCACTATACACGGTATAACCCTCATCACCCGATGGCAAAATCAGAATCGGAGCACTCGTCAATCGACACTTGAGCTCCTCAAAACTCTTCCGTCATTCATCACTCCAGATAAACTTCTGATTCTTCCTCAACAACTTCGTCATCGGAGCGGCTATCATGGAGAATCCCTCGACAAACCTCCAGTAATAACCTGCCAAACCTAGAAAACTCCTCACCTCTGCTACATTCTTCGAGGCTTCCCAATTCACAACAGCTTCTACCTTCTTTGGATCCACATGCACTCCTTGCTCAGAGATGACATGTCTAAGAAATGAAACTTCTCTCAGCCAAAATTCGCATTTACCGAATTTGGCATACAACTCGTTCCTCCTTAAAGTCTCCAAAGTAATCCTCAAATGCTCTTCATACTGCTCATCACTCTTGGAATAAACCAATATATCATCAATAAAGACAATGATAAATTGGTCCAAAAATGGCTTAGAAACCCGATTCATCAAATCCATAAATACTGTAGGAGCGTTTGTCAATCTGAAAGGCATAACCATAAACTCAAAATGCCCATACCGTGTCCTGAATGCAGTCTTTGGCACATCCGACTCCTTTATCCTCAACTGATGGTAACCCGATCTTAAGTCTATCTTGGAGAAGACTTTCATCCCTTGCAATTGATCAAACAGATCATCTATGCGAGGAAGCGGATATCTGTTCTTTACCGTGACCTGATTCAGCTTCCGGTAGTCCACACACATCCTCAACGATCCATCATTCTTCTTCACAAAAAGAACCAGAGCTCCCCAAGGTGAAGAGCTCGGTCTAATATACCCCTTTTCCAACAACTCCTTAAGCTCTTTCAATTCTGCCGGAGCCATCAGGTAAGGCGGAATTGAAATCGATGCCGCACCTGAAAGAAGCTCAATGGGAAACTCAATTTCCCTAGCTGGCGGTAGTCCCGATAATTCCTCGGGAAAAACATCTGAGAATTTCCTGAATACTGGAATATCCTTTAGCTGCCCTCTATCTGCTCTTGTGTCTACCACATAGACCAAAAATGCCTCACAACCTTTTCTCATCATCTTTTCTGTTGTCAAAGCTGAAACAATTCTGGGCGGACTTGCTTTTCTGTCCCCAGCAAACACCACTCTTCTACCGTCATCCAATTCAAAATCCACTGTCTTCTGTTTACAATCAAGACGGGCATTGCACCTCTCCAACGTATCCATACCCAATATCACATCTAATCCTCCCATCTTCAGTGGCATTAAATCCACCATAAGAAGTTCTCCACCAATACATATCTCACAGTCTCTATACACTTGACTGATAATAATATACTGGCCGATTGGAGTACTCACCATCAGCGGAGTATCCAAAGGGCTCAAATTTCTATCACACATAGGTCTACTCGAGGAAACAAACGAATGAGTAGACCCCAGATCAATCAAAGCAAGCACATCATCAGAAAATAACTTAATCGTACCAGTGACAACATCCGGAGCGGTCTTTTACATCCTCCCGAGTCATCGCAAACACCCTAGCTGGTGCCCACCCCCTGGGTCTCCCCAGAAGAGTCATCCTTTTGGCTACATCTGAACTGCCCACTTCTGTAGCAGTCCTCTGTCCCACAGTCTCTGCTCTCCTAGAAGCTTGCATCTGAGCTCCCTCTCTTCTGGACAGCTTGGGACACTCTCTAGCCAAGTGCCCTTTCTGTCCACAGTTGAAGCATGCTCCTGTCAGTCCGTAACATTCGCCTCCATGAAAACTGCCACAATGCTCACACTTAGGGACGGATGACCTGTCCCCATCTCCCCGTCTGTTGCCTCCTGCTGTAGAGGCCTGATGAGAATAAGCAGGAGTCCTCATCTGTCTAGGCCTACTTGTACCACTGATCCTCTCCTCTGACTAAATAAGGAAGCTCCTAGCACTCCTGTCAGGCATAGGGGTACTAGTACTACCTCCCCTCTTGAACTGCTCTCTTCCCTTTCTCTTCTTGTTCATTGCTGTAACATCTCGTTACCGATGGGAAGGTTAAATGGGTAAATTGGGACGGGATAGGATTTTACCGCATAATATCGACTGAACATTCATTTGGCCTCTAATTGTTGAGGATTGAGTCATTTAGCACGTGCACTAATAGGTACATGCATTCATGACTTTTTTCGGCATTTAATTGTGATATGTTTTTGAATTGTAAAATTGTGAATAATTAGGTTTGTTTTTGGATTATGGAGAATTGTGGAATAATTGGGATGGAAAATTTAATAGGAAATGTTTTAGAGTAATTACTAATTGGTAGTGACTCTTCAGAAAATTTTCTGAAAATTTGGGAGAAAATGTCTGGACTGGAATTTTTCCGAGTGGCGGACCAATTAACTGTATGGTACCGAAATAATTGTTCAATGGTTATGGGAATTTAGAAATATGGTTTTAAGAATTAATATGTCAAGCCTTTGAAGTTCAGAGACAAATTGGACTGGAAATGAAATTGAAAAGAGAAATAGATTTACAAGTATTATAGGTGAAAGGGCTAAGAGACTTAAGGAATTAACCTTTAAAATGTTTTAGAATTGGAAAAGGAGGAAATGAAATCCTCTCCTCCTAGGGCACGATGGTTTCTTTTCTCCTTGGATGATTTTCGATTCTCTCTTCGAGAGTGTGCTTGCTCCTTCTTTGAGAAGGAAGATCAGCAAGAAACCTTGCGAGGAGAGGAAGATCTATTGAAGTTGAGAGCTCACCATGGATGCATGAGGAAAAGGGAAAGAGTTGGAGAAATTTTAGAGATCGTAGGTTTTGAGCTTGAATTGGTAAGTAATTGGTTATATGTTGTTTATTTTGGTGCTTAATGCATTCATGAGGTTAATTGTTAAAGATTATAGTGTTTGAGTTCAGTTAGGAATGGTTTTAGAGAGGGATTGGGCGAAAAATCGATCGGAGAAGACGACCTGCGACTCGCACGTCGCGACGTGCGCGAATCCTCGCCGCGACGAATTAACATTTAATTCGTCACGGCAAGCGGGAGGGAAGACGTCGCGGCGAGCTCAAAAAGGTTGGACGTCGCGGTGAGCATCTCTCGACGTCGCGAAGAGTGCAAGTCTTCCACGCCGCGACGAGTCCTCTTTCATGCGTCGCGGCGAGCCCCAAGGAAAGAAACGTTCGCCGCGCCGAGCGACATCACACGTCGCAGCGAGCGCCTTCATACGCCGCGGCGAACGGCTTGAGGTCGCGGCGAGGGATGAATTTCTGATTTGATTTAATGTGGTTTTTGAGGCATAACTTATGGTGTAGACCTCCTATTGAGGCGATGTTTGATTCGTTATGAACTAGAGAGCGAGGTCTACAATTGAGGAAAAGAAAGAAAGTCTGAATTCAGGTTTCAGTGAAAGACAATTAAGAATGTGATTGTATTGCAACCTATGGATAGTTCCATGATAATCGAGTTATAATTGTGAGATTTGCGAATGTAAATTCAATACAATTGGAGTCTTCAATAGGTGAATTTGATCTAGTTCCAATGATATCGGTTTTGAGATTTTTGTGAGATTAGTCTAGTGTATATGAATTGACAAATGGAAATAAACAGTAGAAATGAATCTGGTGGAGCTCTATAATATGCTATTGAATTGGAACCAGTCATCATTGGTAAATTGAGTGAAAAGTTGGAAATTTATGAAAGAAAGTGAAATTGGGAAAAAGTACCGGGAAAGTTGTTGGACCCCGAACTTTTGATGAAAAATAGAAATATTAAAATGAATTTTAAATGAGAAAGAAATTGGTGAGAAAATTATGAATTTAAGGAAATTTGATGAAATTAAGAAATAATTTATGAGAAAAGAATTGTTTAATTTTGAGGACTTTGATAATTGAGTGAACTTATATGGATTATGAGAGGAAAGTGGATGAGTTGATTGAAATGAAGTTGAATAGCATGAATCAAAAAGAAAAAAATGTGAAAATTTTAAGAATTTAGAAAGTTTGACATTTTAGAAAGTGAATGTTTGACTTTGAGAGTTGACTTTTGATTTAGGCATAATTTGAGAAAATGATCTACATGAAACTTGTAGATCATGTTAAGAGCTTTTCGTAGACATAAAGTTTGATATTTTTCGATATCGGGAGTGAGAGTTATGATCAGTCAAAGTTAGCTTCGAAGTTTGACTTTTGAGAAAAAGGTTGACTTTTTGATTTAGGTAAAATTCGAGAAAATGGTCAACATGAAACTTGTAGCCTCTGTCGAGAGCTTTTCGTGGACATAAAGTTTGTAATTTTTCGATATCGGGGCTAGGAGTTATGAGCGTTTGAAAATTTGAACTTGTTTAGGAAAAGTTATTTTGGTACAAAACCTTTGATTGCGTTTTCGACTTCTTTCGAGACCTAATTTGATTTGGAATTCTTCCGGGAAGTTGTAGAGCTTCCTTTTATCTTTCCATAGACACCAAATTTGTCACAATTCCGAGTTCGGGATCGAGAGATATGATTTTTAAGAAGTTCAATCTTGAAGTTCCGATAGTTTGTTTCTAATCCGATCCCGTTTATAATCTTTTGCTTATAATTTTGTCGTCCGACATCCGATTGATTTGATTTTTGAAGCGTTGGATTCCTAAGACAATTACGTTCATTTTTATGAAGAATTATGATTTTTAGGAGATTAAATAGAAAGAGATTGATTGAACCAAAGTAAGAGATGGGTTATAGGTTATAAGTTGGATAATTTTCTGAACAAAGTTCAGTATTTTGCGATTTTCGGGAGTTATACAACTCCGATTGAGTTGATTCTTTTTGGAGAATAAAGTTAAGATATAGGGATACAAATCATGTGAAGGGATCGAAATTTAATTTCATCCCTAAGATTATCAAATTCTGGATTGAAGTTATGTTAATGTTGAATTTCGGATTTGGTACAGGTCCGATAGTATTTCGGCCATAACTTTTTTGTTTTAGATCCGAATTGAGCGCGGTCAGTTGCGTTGGATTCGTATGATTGAGAGGAACATTTCTCTAGAAGGAAGTTTGGACAAATTCCTTCAAATTGATAGTGCGAATCAAACCACATATGAGAATGGCATTAAGTAACAAGTCAAGGGCATTTTAGTCTTTTTAGCCATTTTTAATGACATGGCACATTTTTAAGAGGTGTAGATGTTTGGAAAGGTCTGTAATTTTTAAAAGAAGAGAGGAAATACGATGATGAGAAGAAAGGAAGAGGAAAATAAGAAGAAGAATGGAGAAAGAAATTTCGGTTGGGAGAAAGATGGGAGAGGAAGGTAAGTTTGATTTTTTCTACTTGATTCTTCAAGCTTTTGGGACTTTCCCAAGAAGGAAAAGAATGGAGACTGATGAGAGCTTCCTAAGGAACCAAGAAAATTTGAATTTGGAGGAGAAATGAGGTAAGAGAAAATTTTCAAGTTTGAGATTTTGTTGAATTTTTGATTGAGAAATATAGATAATGTTATGGGTTTGTGATGTATGAGGTTGATTTTGAAATATATGCTTTAGGTTGGGTTTAATTTTGGATGGAAAATTGATTAAGGTTTAGGCTTAATTTTATGATGAAGAATTTTGTGATATTTTGGTGTAGAATTATAGATAGTGATATGGGTTAGTGAGATATAAATTCAATTTTGAAGAAATTATGTTTTATGAGATTGAATTTGGGTGTATTAGTTTAGGCCAATTTTGAAAATTGGGGATTTTCAAAATTGGAGATTGAAATAGCTTGGAATTATGGTAAATTGGTGAATTCCTAAGTTAATTTTGAAAATTATGCTATTTATGATGTGAATTTGGATTATTATGGTTTTTGTTTTGTTTCCTTCCGCCTTATACCTTTCGATTCAAGTTGCTTTGGCTTCCGTTTTCGTTTGTTTCCATACTTTGTTATCCGATTCGATTCGTTTCAGTCTGTTTTGCTTTCGATTCCGAGCCTTCGATTTGCTTTGTAAATTGCTTCGGAATCAATTCTTTCGTCTTTGATTTTCCTGTGCTCCGTAGTTTATTTTCAGTATGTTTCTTCGTTTCGTATGCTTTCCTCCGTTCCGCTCAATTTACCTTTGTTTTGTCTTCGCTATGCTTCTCCGGTTAAGACCCGAACGGCTACACCGGACCGTTATGCTGGGGAAAGTGTAGTACGTCTGCTTCACTACCGCACATGACCGTTATCTTTGAATGTGCAAGACGTCTGTTAGACCGAACCAAACCAATTTCGATGTGTTATATGTTTTGATGTGTTTATAATGTGATGCATTCATATTTAAAGTCTGTGCATGATTTGAAAAAGGTTCGAGATTTTGAGAAATAAGACAAGAATTTATAATCGGAAATTTCTAAGGTTTATGAAAGTTTTGAAAAGATTGAAAATGCGATTTCGGAGAAATGCTTAAATAGGAAATTTTCTGAAAAAGTTTAAAAAGAAAATATTTTTTGCTTATTGTTCGGTTTATAAATATATTATCCACAAGCTTCCGAGCTCACCCCCCTTTCATCCCCAAATCTTCAGGTTTTTACGCAGGAGATTGGATGGAAGACGAGTATGATCACAGTCCGACTTGTACATGTTCGTATTATGTTTAAAGTTTGATGTTTGTATTAGATTTTTATGGATAGTTAGGAAGCTAGTAAAGTGTATTTGAGTCCGATTGTATATGAATGGTTTTGCTTGTGTCCAATAAATGGATAAGATTGTATTGTGTTCGGAATGAGTTATAAGTATGATTATACTTTATGTATGAAATTGGATTTTGAATGTGGTTGGGATGGATTAAAATTTTGAGTTGAGATGGGTATGGATTGAATTTATGAAGTGTTTAGAATTAAGATTGTGTTTCTGCTGATGTTTGGATGCCGGACGGGAGGTCCGATGTTGCTTTGTGTTATTGGATGGATTACGATATTAAAAGTGCGTGTGCTTTGTTTTAAATTTTTTTGGGCTGTCAAAATACAGCCGTTATGCTGCCGAAATTTCAGTAAAATTTCGGTAAAATGGGTTTAAAGAAATGAGTTTGAGGATTTATATGAATGTATAAGAAATGATTAAGATGGATGAAGTGAGAAAGAATAGAAATGTAGGGATTGTTTATATGTTGAATGAGTTTGATTAAAGAGAAAAGGAAAGAATAAGAAAAAAAATGTTATACCGGATTTGAAATGTCATAAGGTTTCCAACGCGATTATGTTCATTCGATCATTTTTCTCTGGTTTTGGTTCTCGGATGTCGGATCCGCTTTGCTAAGTGTTTGTCTCCGCTTTCGCTTTGTATTTTCTGATTCGGTCCGATTTGAAACGTTCCGAGTATTTGTTTCGCTCCGATGATTCGATTTGTATTCCGATTAGTGATTTCTCGCTTTTCGATTTTCCATTTTTCCGTTCGGTCTTTCGGTTGGGATCCGGTTCTTGATCGGGTTCCAACATTTATGGTATCGAGCCCATATTATGAACTTGGGCGATATGTTTGTTTCATGAGCAATTTTGGATAAGTGTCGAGCCCAAGATTATGGTCTTAATCGGGCACATAAGATTGATGAGAGTGTATAAGGATAAAATCAATTTGTGAGAATGTCGAGATCAAGATATTATGATCATACTTGGGCTATAGGTTTGGTAAGATTGAAATTATGAGAATGTGTATAAGTGATATGCATGAGGTTTTGAAAAGAGGTAAATTGATAAGATTAAATAAGTAAGAATTGAGAAATGAAGTGAATGTCCTTGTTATGAATTATATGAAGAACCTAGTGGATGGTTTGATTAAGGTGATGAGTGATGTTTGATTTGAAGAAAGTGTTAATGGACATTGAGAGGAGAATTACATGATGAATTTAGAGGAATTGATTTCGAATATGCATATGTGAGATGCAAATTTTGAATAATGAGATAAATTGGTAGAGAAATGTGTATAGCAATTCAAAGAATTAAGTGAAATGATGATTATGGTCCATATTAAGAGTCATTACGACGTGGACCATTGACTTGTTTAAAATGTTAAGGTAAAATGTTAAAGAATATGGAGTTATAGAACTAGTGAGTTTGATATGATGTTGGATGGAGAAATTGATTTAAGAATTGAGAAATTATGAAGAGATTGAGAAATATTTATGAGAAGGAATGAGATAAGAAATATTATATTCTTAAGTGTGAATTTAGAGGACTAAATTCTTTTAAGAGGGGAGAAATGTTGGACCCTAACTTTTGATGAAAAATAGAAATATTAAAATGAATTTTAAATGAGAAAGAAATTGGTGAGAAAATTATGAATTTAAGGAAATTTGATGAAATTAAGAAATAATTTATGAGAAAGAATTGTTTAATTTTGAGGACTTTGATAATTGAGTGAACTTATATGGATTATGAGAGGAAAGTGGATGAGTTGATTGAAATGAAGTTGAATAGCATGAATCAAAAAGAAAAAATGTGAAAATTTTAAGAATTTAGAAAGTTTGACTTTTTGAAAGTGAATGTTTGACTTTGAGAGTTGACTTTTGATTTAGGCATAATTTGAGAAAATGATCTACATGAAACTTGTAGATCATGTTAAGAGCTTTCGTAGACATAAAGTTTGATATTTTTCGATATCGGAGTGAGAGTTATGATCACCAAAGTTAGCTTCGATGTTTGACTTTTGAGAAAAAGGTTGACTTTTGATTTAGGTAAAATTCGAGAAAATGGTCAACATGAAACTTGTAGCCTCTGTCGAGAGCTTTTCGTGGACATAAAGTTTGTAATTTTTCGATATCGGGCTAGGAGTTATGAGCGTTTGAAAATTTGAACTTGTTTAGGAAAAGTTATTTTGGTACAAAACCTTTGATTGCGTTTTCGACTTCTTCGAGACCTAATTTGATTTGGAATTCTTTCGAAGTTGTAGAGCTTCCTTTTATCTTTCCATAGACACCAAATTTGTCACAATTCGAGTTCGGGATCGAGAGATATGATTTTAAGAAGTTCAATCTTGAAGTTCCGATAGTTTGTTTCTAATCCGATCCGCTTATAATCTTTTGCTTATAATTTCGCCGTCCGACATCCGATTGATTTGATTTTGAAGCGTTGGATTCCTAAGACAATTACGTTCATTTTATGAAGAATTATGATTTTAGGAGATTAAATAGAAAGAGATTGATTGAACCAAAGTAAGAGATGGGTTATAGGTTATAAGTTGATAATTTTCTGAACATAGTTCAGTATTTTGCGATTTTCGGAGTTATACAACTCCGATTGAGTTGATTCTTTTTGGAGAATAAAGTTAAGATATAGGGATACAAATCATGTGAAGGGATCGAAATTTAATTTCATCCCTAAGATTATCAAATTCTGGATTGAAGTTATGTTAATGTTGAATTTCGGATTTGGTGCAGGTCCGATAGTATTTCGCCATAACTTTTTGTTTTAGATCCGAATTGAGCGCGGTCAGTTGCGTTGGATTCGTATGATTGAGAGAAACATTTCTCTAGAAGGAAGTTTGGACAAATTCCTTCAAATTGATAGTGCGAATCAAACCGCATATGAGAATGGCATAAAGTAGCAAGTCAAGGGCATTTTAGTCTTTTAGCCATTTTAATGACATGGCACATTTTAAGAGGTGTAGATGTTTGGAAAGGTCTGTAATTTTAAAAGAAGAGAGGAAATACGATGATGAGAAGAAAGGAAGAGGAAAATAAGAAGAAGAATGGAGAAAGAAATTTCGGTTGGGAGAAAGATGGGAGAGGAAGGTAAGTTTGATTTTTCTACTTGATTCTTCAAGCTTTTGGGACTTTCCCAAGAAGGAAAAGAATGGAGACTGATGAGAGCTTCCTAAGGAACCAAGAAAATTTGAATTTGGAGGAGAAATGAGGTAAGAGAAAATTTTCAAGTTTGAGATTTTGTTGAATTTTTGATTGAGAAATATAGATAATGTTATGGGTTTGTGATGTATGAGGTTGATTTTGAAATATATGCTTTAGGTTGGGTTTAATTTTGGATGGAAAATTGATTAAGGTTTAGGCTTAATTTTATGATGAAGAATTTTGTGATATTTTGGTGTAGAATTATAGATAGTGATATGGGTTAGTGAGATATGAATTCAATTTTGAAGAAATTATGTTTTATGAGATTGAATTTGGGTGTATTAGTTTAGGCCAATTTTGAAAATTGGGGATTTTCAAAATTGGAGATTGAAATAGCTTGGAATTATGGTAAATTGGTGAATTCCTAAGTTAATTCTGAAAATTATGCTATTTATGATGTGAATTTGGATTATTATGGTTTAGGTTTTGTTAAATTGGAAGAGAGAGAGAAGCAAAAGTCAAATTGAAGCATTGGACAAGTTGCTTGCATGGAAATAAGGTGGGTAGTATATTTATTTATTGAATTATAAGCTAAATGTGACTTTTTAAAAATTAAAGAAAGCAATTGTTGAAAAAAAATGTTTGAAAAAAAAATGTAAATAGTTGAAATTATGATTTCAAAGGATGAAAATGAGTTTAAGAAATACAAGATTTATGAACTTCATGGGTTTCAAATTATTTGATTTATGATTTAAAGAAATTAGTGCATATTTTGTTATGAATGTGATTATTATGTGATTAATTTGATGCTATGAATTGCATTAGATGATTATGTGAATTTATGTGATTTTATGCTTGTGTCATTTATGACACAATTTGATGTTATGAGTTGAAAAATATGAAAAATCAAGAGATTTTAAAAAGGTGCCTTCGGGCAATCTGAATTCCATTTTCGTTATGTGTTAAGTGGGTTTGGTTAGGTCCTTTGTGAGTCGTATTGTCTCTACTGCTTAAGCCTTAGCATTTTGCTGCAATAGGCAATGGAGATCGATTACGGACTCCTTTCACGGCTACACCGACCGTTATGCGGAAAGTGTAGTACGTCTGTTCACTACCGCATGACCGTTATGCGAGAATGTGCAAGACGCGTCTGTTAGACCGAACCAAACCAATTACGATGTGTTATGTGTTTTGATGTGTTTATAATGTGATGCATTCATATTTAAAGTCGCATGATTTGAAAAAGGTTCGAGATTTTGAGAAATAAGACAGTAAATTTATAATCATGAAATTTCGAAAGGTTTATGAAAGTTTTGAAAAGATTGAAAATGCGATTTCAGATAAATGCTTAAATAGGAAATTTTCTGAAAAAGTTTAAAAAGAAAATATTTTTTGCTTATTGTTCGGTTTATAAATATATTATCCACGAGCTTCCGAGCTCACCCCCCCTTTCATCCCCAAATCTCCAGGTTTTTACGCAGGAGATTGGATGGAAGATGAGTATGATCACAGTCCGACTTGTACATGTTCGTATTATGTTTAAAGTTTGATGTTTGTATTAGATTTTTATGGATAGTTAGGAAGCTAGTAAAGTGTATTTGAGTCCGATTGTATATGAATGGTTTTGCTTGTGTCCAATAAATGTATAAGATTGTATTGTGTTCGGAATGAGTTATAAGTATGATTATACTTTATGTATGAAATTGGATTTTGAATGTGGTTGGGATGGATTAAAATTTTGAGTTGAGATGGGTATGGATTGAATTTATGAAGTGTTTAGAATTAAGATTGTGTTTCTGCTGATGTTTGGATGCCGGACGGGAGATCCGATGTTGCTTTGTGTTATTGGATGGATTACGATATTAAAAGTGCGTTTGCTTTGTTTAAAATTTTTTTGGGCTGTCAAAATACAGTAGTTATCTTTAGAAATTTCAGTAAAATTTCGGTAAAATGGGTTTAAAGAAATGAGTTTGAGGATTTATATGAATGTATAAGAAATGATTAAGATGGATGAAGTGAGAAAGAATAGAAATGTAGGGATTGTTTATATGTTGAATGAGTTTGATTAAAGAGAAAAGGAAAGAATAAGAAAAAAAAATGTTATACCGGATTTGAAATGTCATAAGGTTTCCAACGCGATTATGTTCATTCGATCATTTTTCTCTGGTTTTGGTTCTCGGATGTCGGATCCGCTTTGCTAAGTGTTTATCTCCGCTTTCGCTTTGTATTTTCTGATTCGGTCCGATTTAAAACGTTCCGAGTATTTGTTTCGCTCCGATGATCTGATTTGTATTCCGATTAGTGATTTCTCGCTTTTCGATTTTCTATTTTTCCGTTCCGTCTTTCGGTTGGGATCCGGTTCCCGGATCGAGTTCCAACAAAAGTTATGAATAGGCATAGTACATCTTTTTAATTAAGTCATATGCATCATTAAATTATTTCTGACTGTGCATTTTAGTAATTGGAAATTAATTGATTGTTATAGAGGCTCCGATGGAACGACGATTCCACGAATATTGCTGAGCCTTCCAGGCAGGTAGCTCGGAAGTTCAGGTGAGTAACCTAGTTGGTTCCTCAATATTTGTGTGTTTAATTCCGTACTTATGCCATGTGGATGAAATGGAGGGTTACGTGATTGATTAGATTTGGAAGCGGACCAAGGGTGTCCGAGGGATCGGTAATTTGTCATTGAAGTGTTAAATGTGTGAAATTGAATGTACATTTGGCATGTGAAATTGTCAATTGGGGCATGTGCATTGCATGCATAATGACATGATCAGATAAAGGCAGTTGTGACCGGAGCAGCCACCGTATTAGGGCATATCACGCCCAACGTATATGAGAGCTTTAAGCTCAACACACAGGACCTCAGGTCCAACGTATTCAGAGTCTCAGGCTCAATGTATTAGGGCTTCAAGCCCAATGTTTTCAGAGCCACTGACTCAACGCAATGTGCCCGTCACTGAGACAGTTTCAGGCGCACGGTCACAACAACGAAAAGAAAATGAAAGTGTCACATGTGCATCGCATATGTATATGATTGACTGTGAAATGTGAATAATGAAATTGCATGTGATATTTCTGTAAATGCTATTGTGTCATTATGTGATATTTGAGAAATTGATTGTATATGCATGAATTGAGTGAACCATCAATGATGATTTCTCATTGAGTTCGCAAACTCACCCATCATTGCAATTATTTTCAGGGATTCAAGAGTACTCCGTTAGACAAACGGGAGTATGAGTACTGCAAGAGTGAAAGAGTTTGAAGTCGGGATCGGTTTCATGTCTACATTTGAGTCATTCTGATTTATATGTGTAAATTTGTTTTCTTTTCGCGAATAAATACTGTTATAGTATTGGGCCCAATTTGGCTATGATTGGATGTATATGAACTGAGTTGAGTGCTGAAATAGTATTTGATTGAAAATGTTTTCATATTGCGGGCCCAAACTGTTTACCGATTTACGCGCACTCAATTGATTTCCAAAAGAAAAATGCATTACCGAGTTTTTAAATTGTTTTGACTGCTTTAACATACCACCCTCGCGGGTCACGGGCTCGAATATCACCATCAATGTCGGGTTTGGGTCCTGCGGGAGTGGGGTGCTACATTTGTGGTATCAGAGCCCAGAAGTACAATCTTACATGGGCATTCTGAGAAAAATGTGTCAAGTACATGTATTTAAGTCATGTCACGGTAGACAGTGACAACTGATCCCCAGTCTAGCATATGAGTCACATACATGGGCATGTATCAGTCGTTTAAGCGGTTAGAAATAGTGAGGAAATGAGAATAAGTTAGAATGTGAAAAGAGGACGTTGTGAATATTGTGGAATGAGGAAAAGTGTATGATTCGATTAGACAAATGAAAATTTAGTGTATTAGTATTGGTTCAGTAAGACACTGATAATGACAGAGGAAAGAGTTGCCAAGGTTTAGTTGATTTACCTGAGTAAATACACACCTGATTATGGGAGCCCCATGGCGAGTGAACATATTAAACTCAAATTGTCTCATATGTGTAGAGATAATATGGGAAGAAATTGATAAATTAGTGGCTAATTGTTAGTCATAGTCCCTAGCGTCTAAAGTTCAATATGAGTTAGAATAAGAAACGAAAGTGATTATAGTGATCAATTGGGAATGAATGGAGAGTATTTATGATTCTCACGATTGGGAACGACTGCAAAAAGGAAAAGTGTTGTCAAAATTGAATGAAAACAAAGTATCCTTAGCGTAAGTGACAAATTGGTATAGTGACGTAATGATTTTCACTGGTATGTACTGAAATGAACAGTATTAAAAGGATGTTCTTGGTATGTGGATTATGGCATAGATTGATCTACATGGGATATTGAGTATAGCTGGAATTGATTTCCTATGGTATTGAAAATGATTGATAAGAAATAATGACAATAGTAGGTGAGTAGAAGTTTCATAAATGGTATCGATGAAAATAGTAAGAAATCTTCTTCCAAAGAAGAATTTACCTTAATTAAGTACGATGTTCAGATGATTCGATTTGCAAGTGATTAACGAAAGGACAATATAGGGATAAATCTGAGATGAATTACAGGTTATCTTGGGAGCCATAATCTTAGCTGAGACTCAAGTATAAGAAATAAAATCTGCTATTGAGAAGATATGCCCTATGTTAAGTGCAAGGAAACTGATTTTGTAATAGGATTATTGATCATTAAGGAGATATTAGTCGCGAATTTGAGGAGAATATTGGTTTATAAATAATTGTGTAAGAATGTTCGGAAAGTATAAGTGGATTTGATGAATGTGTTATTAATCCAGTTTGAAATGACAACAATAAATTGAAATATGTGGAGAAACTAGTATAAAGGAACATGTGTCAGAATATGTTATGTTGAAATTGAGAAAATCATAAGAGAAATTTCCTCATTGGGGAGTTTAGGTATTTTTAAGAGTTATTATGCTATTGACGAGTGACATGTCTTGATTGTGATTAGAATGGATAGTGACTATGATCACCGATGATTGATTTAATGTATTTGAAAAGTGAAAAAGAATATGTTGCATAATTGAGAAAATATGACATCATGCAAGTTTCATGAAAGTGAGTCTTAACTGGATTAAATAAATTATGAATGAGTTAGTATTTGAACATGGCATATTGGGAGACTTAAAGATGATAGAGGCAGCAATAAAATGCAAGGTTATAAGGGAATATATATAGGATTTGGAGTTATTTAAATTAGCTGTATACTGGATGCGTCCAGAAATTGTTAAAGATTAAAATTGTTTGAGGAAAACATGTGAATCATACGATTGATGAGTGTAAAAAGGAAACATTTGGAGAAAATTTCAAATTGAGTATTGATCATATCGCTTTTATGTGGAGATTTTGCAATATATGTACAGAAATGTCCCAGTAAAGATTAGGATGCAATCTGATGAAATTGTTGTGCGGGATATTTCTTGAAAGTTTGGAGATTTCATTTGTACAAAAACATTTATGGATATGTCTATGAATATATAAATCGATAACGGTCACGAAATATTTCGAGAATTTGAAAGATTTGAAAAGGATTTTGCGATTGATTATTTGACAATTAAGCTAGTGATGCAATTGACTGGATTGAATAGAAAATTCAATGGTAGAAGATCATGAATTGAGCGATAAGGCTATTAAACCTAGTGTATTACTGAGTGCAATCTGTCGAGCTAGCAAAGGGGCAAAAAGAAAGAATTATTCATTTTTGGAATCTAAAAAAAAAACTGGTGTGTATAAAAAGGGTGAGCAAAACTCAAATTGAGGATTTAGAATTGACGAACCTTATAAAAGAATTGTGAATGAATCCAATTTTTTGAGTGAATGATATTTATGATTGAATTAAGAGATATGGGTGATACCACTAAAGAAATTGTTAGAGAAATAGCGAGAAGCAATCAGAGCCCTATGGTTCAGTAAGAGTGAATTAATGGTTTAGAGGGAAAAATCGAATGATTATATGTGTGAATCACCAACAGCCTTGACTGTTGGAGATAAATGTAAAACTGGTACTTTTGGAGTTCATAGGGACATGAAATCAAGGTATAGTTCAGATTGATTGTGGTTATATCAATTGTTTCATTGGTGACACCATTTGAATAGTGTGTAATGTTGATAAGTGAAATGAATTTGTAATAGGGATTAAGAAATCCAAGGTAATGACAATAAGTCGAGTGGATTATTATCGAGGTTATTAGAATCTTATGAGATTAGTGTTTTAATACTAAAGTGGAGGTAATCTGATAAGTAACAAATGAAATGTTCCGTAAAGTATCGCCTCGACCGAAATGAATAAATGGAGATAAAGGTAAATGGGGAAACTAAATTCGTGATTAAATGACCTCTATGTGATTGTGGTGTTAATAGATGGGTAAGACGGTTAAAACCAAAAGATGATTTGGATTTGTTAGGTGTTACATGGACAGGATTAGGAAATATTGTTATAATCTGGTATATGTATTATTGATATCAAAAGTGAAGAATTGTGAGTAATCTTGAGGAATCAGTTATGATAGTGTAAAGATTGAGAAAGGAAAAAGAGTGATCAATTGTATTGATTCAGTATATTTGACAGGAATTGGTCATTTAGTGAAATAAGTGGAATACAGTATATAGAGTGATCGAAATAATTCCCCTGTTTCTCGGATCAATCGTATATGAAATTTCGAGGACGAAATTTTTATTAGGAGGGGAGAATTGTAACATCCCGTTACCGATGGGAAGGTTAAATAGGTAAATTAGGACGGAATAGGATTTTACCGCATAATATCGACTGAACATTCATTTGGCCTCTAATTGTAAAGGATTGAGTCATTTGGCACGTGCACTGATAGGTACATGCATTCATGACTTTTCCCGACATTTAATTGTGATATGCTTTTGAATTGTGAAATTGTGAATAATTAGGTTTGTTTTTGGATTATGGAGAATTGTGGAATAATTGGGATGGAAAATTGAATAGGAAATGTTTTAGAGTAATTACTAATTGGTAGTGACTCTTCGGAAAAATTTCTAAAAATTCGGGAGAAAATGTCTAGACTGGAATTTTTCCGACTGGACCAATTGACTGTATGGTACCGAAATAATTGTTCAATGCCTATGGGAATTTAGAAATATGGTTTTAAGAATTAATATGTCGAGCCTTTGAAGTTCGGAGACAAATTGGACTGGAAATGAAATTGAAAAGAGAAATAGATTTACAAGTATTATAGGTGAAAGGAGTAAGAGACTTAAGGAATTAACCTTTAAAATGTTTTAGAATTGGAAAAGGAGGAAATGAAATCCTCTCCTCCTAGGGCACGATGGTTTCTCTTCTCCTTGGACGATTTTCGATTCTCTCTTCGAGAGTGTGCTTGCTCCTTCTTTGAGAAGGAAGATCAACAAGAAACCTTGCGAGGAGAGGAAGTTCTATTGAAGTTGAGAGCTCATCGTGGATGCATGAGGAAAAGGGAAAGAGTTGGAGAAATTTCAGAGATCGGAGGTTTTGAGCTTGAATTGGTAAGTAATTAGTTATATGTTGTTTATTTTGGTGCTTAATGCATTCATGAGGTTAATTGTTAAAGATTATAGTGTTTGAGTTCAGTTAGGAATGGTTTAATTCATCACGGTGAGCGGGAGGGAAGACGTCGCGGCGAGCTCAAAAAGGTTGGACGCCGCGGCGAGTACCTCTCGACGTCGCGGCGAGCGCAAGTCTTCCACGCCGCGACGAGTCCTCTTTCATGCGTCGCGGCGAGCCCCAAGGAAAGAAACGTCATTGCAATGAAATATCATCACACGTCGTCATGAAGCGCTTTTATACGCCATGACGAACGGCTTGAGGTCGTGGCGAGGGATGAATTTCTGATTTAATTTAATGTGGTTTTTGAGGCATAACTTATGGTGTAGACCTCCTATTGAGGCGATGTTTGATTCGTTATGAACTAGAGAGCGAGGTCTACAATTGAGGAAAAGAAAGAAAGTCTGAATTCAGGTTTCAGTGAAAGACAATTAAGAATGTGATTGTATTGCAACCTAAGGATAGTTCCATGATAATCGAGTTATAATTGTGAGATTTGTGAATGTAAGTTCAATACAATTGGAGTCTTCAATAGGTGAATTTGATCTAGTTCCAATGATATCGGTTTTGAGATTTTTGTGAGATTAGTCTAGTGTATATGAATTGGAAAATGGAAATAAACAGTAGAAATGAATCTGGTGGAGCTCTATAATATGCTATTAAATTGGAACCAGTCATCATTAGTAAATTGAGTGAAAAGTTGGAAATTTACAAAAGAAAGTGAAATTGGGAAAAAGTACCGGGAAAGTTATGAATAGGCATAGTACATCTTTTTAATTAAGTCATATGCATCATTAAATTATTTCTGACTGTAAATTTTTGTAATTGGAAATTAATTGATTGTTATAGAGGCTCCGATGGAACGACGATTCCACGGATATTGCTGAGCCTTCCAGGCAGGTAGCTCGGTAGTTCAGGTGAGTAACCTAGTTGGTTCCTCAATATTTGTGTGTTTAATTCCGTACTTATGCCATGTGAATGAAATGGAGGGTTACGTGATTGATTAGAATTGGGAGCGGACCAAGGGTGTCCGAGAGATCGGTAATTTGTCATTGAAGTGTTAAATGTGTGAAATTGAATGTACATTTGGCATGTGAAATTGGCAATTGGGGCATGTGCATTGCATGCATAATGACATGATCAGATAAAGGCAGTTGTGACCGGAGCAGCCACCGTATCAGGGCATATCACGCCCAACGTATATGAGAGCTTTAAGCTCAACGCACAGGACCTCAGGTCCAACGTATTCAGAGCCTCAAGCTCAATGTATCAGGGCTTCAAGCCCACGTTTTCGAAGCCATCGGCTCATGCAATGTGCCCGCCATCGACAATTTGAAGCGCACGGTCACAACAACGAAAAGAAAATGAAAGTGTCACATGCACATCGCATATGTATATGATTGACTGTGAAATGTGAATAATGAAATTGCATGTGATATTTCTGTAAATGCTATTGTGTCATTATGTGATATTTGGGAAATTGATTGTATATGCATGAATTGAGTGAACCATCGATGATGGTTTCTCATTGAGTTCGCAAACTCAACCAACATTGCAATTATTTTCAGGAATTCAAGAGTACCCCGTTAGACAAATGGGAGTATGAGTACTGCGAGAGTGACAGAGTTTGAAGTCGGGATCGATTTCATGTCTGCATTTGAGTCATTTTGATTTATATGTGTAAATTTGTTTTCTTTTCACGAATAAATACTGTTATAATATTGGGCCCAATTTGGCTATGATTAGATGTATATGAACTGAGTTGAGTGCTGAAATAGTATTTGATTGAAAATGTTTTCATATTGCGGGCCCAAACTGTTTACCGATTTACGCGCACTCGATTGATTTCCAAAAGAAAAATGCATTACCGAGTTTTTGAATTGTTTTGACTACTCTAACATACCACCCTCACAGGTCACGGGCTCGGATATCACCATCAATGTCGGGTTTGGGTCCCGCGGGAGTGGGGTGCTACAATTGCACTCTTGATATTCTCTATGTTCTCAACCCTCAGAGCTGCCTCCACCAACTGCTGAAAGTCACAGAAGTTCTGCACTATCACCTTCTCTCTGATGGCCAAATGCAGTCTTGACTCAAATCGGCGACATCTAGTAGCCTCACACAGCATCAGATCTGAAACATACCTTGCCAACTGAGTGAACCGACGCTCATACTCACTGACTGTCATCTCCCTCTGAGTAAGACTGAGGAACTCCCTCTGCTTCTGCTGAATGTATACCTCAGAAAAATATTTCTTCCTGAAAGCAGCAAGGAAATCCCACCATGCCAGCCCTACTGGTCTCATCTGACTCCCTGGCATGGTCTCCCACCAATGTAGAGCATCTCCCTGGAGCAAACTGCCAGCATACACAACTCTCTCGTCGTTCTCACACTCCATCTGATCTAAGACTCTCTCAGTCTTTCTCAGCCAAGTCTCAGCTTCTTATGGATCAGTGGTCCCGTAGAAATCCACTGCTCCATACTTCCTCAATCTGCCAAACCATCTGCCCTTCTTAGCTGGGGCTGAAGTAGAAGGTTGTGGCATCTGACCCATAGCCTGAACAAATACCTGGGTGAATGCCCGAAACAACCTCGGATCCAGAGGAGCACTTGCTCCTGCGAAATCGGAGACTCCTGAGTATGCGATGGCATGGGCTCACTGCCTAGCCCTACAGATGCCTCAGCATTTCCTGGAGCTACTGACTCATCAGTCCTCTCCTCTCCAGTCGAAGAGTCAGGTGTAACCGATCCTTGCATAACTCCCCGTGTCCTTCTACGAGGTGGCACTGTACTCCTTCAAAGGTAAACACTAAGGATTAGCTACATGGCAATCTAAATTCCTACATATATGCATGATATTCATGTCACTTAATGCAATCAATCAAATGCAACACATAACCATATATCAAACAATTCATCCTACTATACATTCTAAGCCAAGGATACTAAACCAATGTGCTTTGATACCAAACATGTTGGGCCTGGGTCCCGAATTCCTATTCCCGAGGCCGCCTCTAGGGCTGCGCCAGCGGCGAGCTCCCAAATATATCAGACCCGATCCCAACATCCATACATAATTCACAAACACACAACATACATACACATATTCTACACGTGCATTCTATCTATGAAGTAAACACCCCATAAACCAAGGGCTTCATGCCATTACAATTCGAAGGAAATTCAACAAATATTCTCAAAATAACATAACACAAAATAAAGTTTAAATCCAAAATACATGAATATGGTCCATGATGATATGCTTGGCGGGCTAACCAAAAATACTAACTTAATACAAAGCTCCTAACTAACTTGAAGTTTCCGATGCCTTGCAAGATCAGCGATCGTCTCGTTCTGTACCTGAGGAGGGGAGATAATGGGGTGAGCTGCGAAGCTCAGTAGCATATACATTTATAGCCATTGGCAACGAGCCACACATTCAAGCATATACATATATATGTACAAGTATAGCAAGTCAACCCTTAGCAATTGATTCACATTCATATAACCATCAAGAGAATATGTCATGCGATTCCTGCTTCACAATATAACAATTATTATGCATCATTTCTATCAAATCAATCATGCAATGCACAAAAAATGGCTCGAGAGTTCCGTAAAACGATCCGGATAAATCGAAGTTTATACCGTAAACAAAAAGAGTCCGATTTCTCAAGGATCTCGTGGCCTCAAGCGGGCAGCCGGGAGAAGGCTATACGTCGACGTGCACGTGACTATCCATCCGTTACTCTCTCACTCAAATAAAGCACATAACAATTCGTTTCATGCTCAAAGCATTTTATCAAAGCTTTCATACTTTTCATTCTTACACAATGCCATAATGCCTATCAAGGTAGAACATAATCATAATCACCATGCATTTCCAATATTTCTGATCATTCAACACAAATAGTGTCACACACATGGAAGCATGCATACACATATTGCTCATATACACAACAACCATAAATATATTACCCACCTAATATCGCTCAAGAATCTAACTCACTGTGGTCCTTCCTCTTGCGATTGGATCAGGTCGGCTTGGTTTCCTATAACAAACCAAGTTCCCATTCAATTAACATTCAAAAGAAATATTCAAAAAGCTTAAAAAGTAAAAGCACTAGCGTTAAAAGTCTACATTCGACTTCCATTTAAATTCCTGAACCCTTAGAGGCTAATTCCGAACTTCCTCTCTTCATACAACTTGTAGCCCTCATTCTCTAGATCACAACGAATCCAAAATCACCTTAATTAGACATCTACACAAAAAGATATGCCCAAAAGACTAAGATTCATCGCTGTTGAAAATAGGCGAACGCACAAGTGTGCGCAGCGGCGTGCACCATCCTCTCGCACGTCGCGGCGTGTTCCTCACGCTCGTCGCGATGTTGCCCTTCCTACACGTCGCGGCGAACCTAAAATTTGCATCGTCATGATTTAACTCGCACGTCATGGCAGTTCATACGACGTCATGACGTCGGGCCTGAGAACGACTCTGAACTTGATTTTCCAGCATTTTCACACTTTAATCCTTCCCCAAACACAAATGTAACACACTTAAACCTTGATTCAAGTCTCATGCTACATTTCTAACCCAATCAAACCTTAAAACCGTCACAAACTCATCAACCCAAGGATTTTCCCCTAATTTTCCCCTAAAAATCCTAAACCACCGATTCTAACTCATACAAATTGATTATAGAGTTTAATCCAACTAAAACAAGATGAAAAGAAGCTAACTTACCCAGAATGAGCTTCAAATCTGTCGGAAATCACAAAGATCACAAACTCTCTTTTTCTTCTCCTTCTGCCTCACCCACGACACTTTTCTCTTCTCTTCTCCTCTTCTTTTTCTTTTTCTTCTTTTCTCTTCTAAGTCTTTCACTTATATCTAAAGGAGATGGGTAAAGACCATTTTACCCCTCCTTAAAAGCCTTAACTTAATCCAACCGAAACAATCTTCCCAAAATACCCTCATATACTCTTACCCTTTAATTCCTTCTTAAACCACATTAAACTCAAATAAATCTCAATTATCCCCTAACACTCTCAATTTCTTCAAACGAAGGCATAATCACATAATTAACACAATTCAGGCTTAATGACATCATAAAAAAAATTCGGGGTCCAACAATTATAATATACCTACTCGTTTTAGTAAAGATTGACCTCCTTGTTTTTAGAGGAGGTGAGTTAAGATAATGAATATTCAAGCGTGAGTAATTCTTTGCTCTTGACAAAACATCTTCAAACCTGAAAGTGGAATTAGTAGCAATGTATCTTGAAGGTAAAGCCTTGATGTTGTAAAAGTGTAGGAGTTAAAAACTTAAGCAAGGCCAAAAATACTAAAAATGGAAGCAATAGGAACACAAAGAAAAATGGATGAGAATGATATCTTAATTTCATTGAATTGAAACATCCTTAAATACAAAAAAAATTATAAATGAAATTTAACAAAACTACTTATGTTTCCATAATAACAAGCTACTAATAGCTACAAAATAGCCACTGATAGAAAATGCCAAATATCTAGCTAAAGATATGATCAAAGCCTTCAATTTCTGCATGTTTACCACATTTTTCTGCTTCCATACTCCATGTTGTAGCCTACCATGATTTACATCCATAAATTTTGCAAATTTTCACATTTTTAGCCTTGGCATCATGCCATGACAACACAATGTTAACATAATTTGAGCATATATTAAGGCATACCTGCATTAACACTCCTCCTTGCATTAGTATCTGCAGGCTCCCAGTTTCTCTATCAAAAACTCAAATCTATTTTTTGGGAGAGCCTTAGTTAAAATATTAGTTAATTGATCATAAGTCTTATAATAAAGCAAGCATACTTCACCATTTTTCTGAACATTTTTAAGGAAATAGAGCTTATTATTAAAGTGCTTGGTCTTTCCATGAAAGACTGGATTATTGGAGATTGCAATTGTTGCCTGATTATCCAAAAAAAATCTAGTGTTGTTTACCTTCTCCATGTGCAAATAAGCTAAGACTTTCTTTGACTGTAATACTTGGTTTATTGTTGTTACTGCAGCTATGAATTTTATTTTAATGATTGACTAAACCACAATGTTCTGCTTCCTATAGGTCTATGAGAATACAACAGAACCAAGTGTAAAGAAATATACTAAAGTACTCTTCATGTCATCTATAGACCTAACCTAATCACTATCAGAAAAACCATGGAAATTAAAAAATGATGATATTTAAACAACACTCCATGGCGAAGATTCCCTTTGATATATCTTAGCACATGTTTTACTGCTTTGAAATGCTCCTCACTAGTACAATGTAGAAATCTTGACAACACACTCATAACTTATAGCATGTCTAGCCTAATTGTCATGGCATACATCAAACAGCCTATGAAGCTCCTATAAATAGCCTCATCAATCTTTTCTATACCATCTTCCTTATAGAGTTTCTCCTTTTGGTTCATTGGAGTACTCATTGACTTGCAATCCTCCATCTGAAATTTTCTTAAAATTTCCTTAGTATATCTTTTTTGACATATGAAAATGCCTCACTGAGCTAGTCTGATTTCCATTCGAAGGAAGCATGCCATTGCTCCTAGGTTTGCCGTTTCAAAGACCTTCATCATCTTTTGTTTAAATTGCTCAAAAAGGATGGCATTGCTTCCTGTTACCAAGAGATCATCCACATACAGAGAAAATAATCAAAATATCAGTATTAAAGTGCTTAATATACAAAGTTGATGCACTTAAATTATTTATAAAGCCAAGTTTTAGTAGATGATTATCAATTATGATATACCAGGCCTTTGGAGCTTGTTTCAAACCATACAAAACCTTTTTTTAACAAATACACCTTGTCCTCTTGCCTTTTGACCATAAATGCCTCGAGCTGGTCAACATGTATGTCCTCTTATAAATAACCGTTGAGAAAGGTAGATTTCACATCAAGCTAAAACACTCTCCACTTTTTTGTGTAGCTAATGCAAGAAGCATTTTGATGGTATCAAGTCATGCAACAGGAGCAGATGTCTAAAAGAAATTAACACCAAAAACCTAAGCAAACCCTCACACCATAATTATGGGCTTGTGCTTATTAATAGAACCATCTGTATTTAATTTAGTTCTAAAAACCACTTTACTCCATTGACCTTCCTATATTGAAGTCTTTGAACTAACTCCTACGTTTGATTCTTCTCAATTAGATTCTCCTCCTACATTACAACTATCCGCTTTAAAGCCCTTTTAGCTCTATTGAACCCTGCTAGCTCAAACATTGCAATATTGCATCTTTGGTATACATCAAAAAGTAATCTGGTACCTCTGATTGGAGGTTCATCAACTTCTTCACCTTACATTAATGAAGAGTTGATAATTTTCTTTCCTTTTTCTCCTTCTTAGCGCCATTGTTGTTCCTATACAAAATAAATATCTCTACTTACTAGAATCTTCCTAGTTTACGGTTAAAAAACCCTATAAGCTGTAAAGGTGATGCTATAGCCAATAAAAATGTTAGGTTTTGCTCTCCTATCAAGCTTATCCCTTTTCACTTGAGGAATATTTGTAAAACAAAAACAACTAAAGACTTTAAGATTCTTTAAGGAAGGTTTATAACAATATCATGCTTCGAATGGAGTTTTTCCCTTCATTGCTTTTGTAGGAAGCTTATTTAGTTGAAACACAGTTGTATTAGTTGCTTGCACCTAAAACTTCTAAAGGAGCCCTTTCTTATGTAGCATGCATTGCACCTTCTCCATTATTATTCTATTCTTCCTCTCACTCATCCCATATTGCTATGGAGTGTAAGGAGCAGTGAGCTGGTGCTTAATTCTAGCCTTTTTATATAATATATTAAACTGTTTTAATTTGTACTCCTTCACATTGTCTGATCTCAAAATTTGAATCCTTGCTAATATTGCCACTTGCAACCAAATATAAAAAGAAACCAACTTCCTGCAACACAAATTAATGTATTAGTGGAAAGTAGGAATCATTCCCATAAGGAATCTATTGGTAAATATTATACGAGTTGAAAACTAAAACAAATTTGGGGGTTAAATTAACGTGATTTGAAGAAATTAAAAATGAAAAAAATTTAAAATAAACAAAAATTTTCAGATCTAAAAAATTAATAACAAACCTTGGTTTCGGGTCACCTATGTTATCGAACTAAGATGGATCATCGATATAAAATTAATTCCGTTAACAAATAATCATTAGGTGATGCTCTCTCTTAAGATTAAATGAATAGAAACATGTATTCTAATCATTCTTATTAACCAACAACTTAGATACGATCTTAAGTTTGATTAATTAATATATTTAAGAATTAAGAGAACTAGTGAGCATGACAATACACATATGATATGTATCTAATCTAGATAAGTATCTTTACTAGAATTTCCAATCCCTAACGTAAAGATGGTAATCCTAATTGCCACTTTAGATTAGCAAAACTGAACGTCAAATCCTACTAATCTAGTTGTAAGTTAAATCAATCAACTCCTAGTTGCACATCTTAAAGATCAGTCAATTCAATCGTAAAATGCAATTCGAAAAACACTTAATTGACATTAATGAAATAAACTTTATTCAAAAAATCTCACACATACTAGATGATAATGTGGTTCCCTTTAACCAAGAAGAAGAATTTATCTACTCATAATAGAGGTAAAACCCAATAGAAGAATAGCAAAACACATAGTCTCCATATCTGGTCTTTTTCAAAAAACAAAAACAAAAATCCTCTAAACCCAAAAAAAAAGGAAAGAAAACATAAAGATGATGTAACTAGATGTCCTCCCTCTTGCCTCTTATTGCTATCTTTTTTAGATAAACTTCCCATATAATCAGGCAACAGATCCCCACCTAAAAGATAATAACTTGATTCCCTAAATAATAAAAATCCTAAGTGTTCAGATTCTGTTGATAAATTTTCCCTTTGCACGTGCCCACGCTTAGTCAAAAACTTTTCTGCCAGCTGGGAATTCAAATTGTCTTTACTTTCCTTACATCTTTTTGACTCAAATTCATCTCCCATGTGTTGAAAACCATATGAGAATAATTAAAAAAAAAGTTCATTAATTTTAAATAAAAATTTCAACATATTAAAGAGATTTATATCCAAAGGTTAGCTCAAAAATAATGACTTATCAAATCCCCCCACACTAATCTTTTGCTCGTCCTTGACAAACTATATTTACAATCAATTGGCCAACTAATCAACTTCCTTTATTCCAAGTCTCACAACAGTAAAAAGTGCACTTCAAGAGTCAAACAATTTGTAACCAATGAATATCCCATGGTTAACCATTTAAGTAATATAAACAAAGTCAATTTAAAGCAATCATATTTCAAAAACTAGCACATAATTATAGCAAACTCTCACGAATTGGATTTCACTCAAATCACTCAAGTGTTTTTTGGCTTAGTATTTCACTCAAATTCTTCTAATGCAAATATTCTACCATATGCTTGCTTTTTCACTAACTTTCCACCATTTGAAATACAAACATGCACAAATCAAAAGGACTTTATTCAAGGTTGTATTGGGCTATAAGTAAAGGTAAGGATTGATAAATGAAAAAGGGAAAAAAATCATCAACATAGCAAAGTACATATGGAGACATAAATTCAATCACAAAGGAGTCAACAATGTCATTCCGTAGATATAGATTACTCTGTAACTTGTTTTTCACTACTGTATTCTTATTTTTCTTTTCTTTTTTTTTCTTTTTTCATCAATGTACTGATATTTAAAGGCAGTAGTTAACACACAATTCAAATCTAATCTCTTCAATTTCTTTTCATCTTTTTCTTTTCCTTGCTTTCCATATCTCTCCAAATAAGTTTGACATAAATTGTGGTTAAAATGCCTGCTTACATTTATGATGGGTGAAGATATCAGAGGTTTTAGTTGTTTATTATAGGTTTATCAAGAAAAAGGTTTCAGATCAAAAATTTTAACAAAGGATATTGAATTAGGTTGAATTTTTAAGCCAAAGGGTTAAAACTAAGGTGGCCTTTATCATTTTTGTACACGCATGTATAGATGTGGTCTCAAGTTGATTCCAAGCAAGTTCTAGAGAAAAATTCAGCATAGAAGATAATCACACATCAAAGAAATACATATTGATATAGATGTTTCAATCCTTTAGGCCCAAAAACTCACAGGTTAATGAAGTTCACCGCAATTATACACCATGTTTAATCATATGATTGCCAAAACTTGACCAAGTGTATACACTTATATTTCTTAACTAAGTGACATCTATTGTTTAAAATAAATGTAATTAAGTTATATGCACTACTTAAGTCATTAAAAATGGAAGACTAGAAAGTGTCGAAGTTGGCTAATTAATTCAAATAAGTCAATACGCATTCAAAAATTTTCAACAGAGATTCCTAACTATCGGTTATATGGAACATACCGCACCCGTACAACTAATTCATACATTATCCCCAATTTAATAGCATAAGATAAAAGAAGCAAAAATAGAAAAGAAGAGAGAAAAGAAAGCTTCTTTATTTGTAACACCCCACTCCCGCATGACCCGACCCTGACATCGATGGTGATATCCGAGCCCGTGCCCCGCAAGGGTGGCTTGTTACATCACTTAGTTCGTCAAAAAACTCAGTATAAATCTTTTTTTTCAAACGTACGTGAAAATCAATAATAGTAAATTTGGGCCCACTTTTATTCAGAAACATTTTCATTTACAGTAGTTGCTAATTCTGTTTTTTTACATACCAAAAGTTCAATTAGCTCATTCCAAAAACAAAACATATTACACTTTGCTCAATTTCTTTTGAAAAACCCTTTTTTCCAATCGAAAAGTTATACACAAATAATATACGCAAATACACAAAATACAATGATTTGCAGAAAATACAATTCAGTGCGAAAATAAACAGACACAATGCAGACGCGAACTGATCCCAACCTCTTCTTTCTCTCACATGCAATAGATATACTCTCGTTGTCGAACAGGGTATTCTTCTGAATCCTGAAAAATAATTGGAAATTTTGGGTGAGTTTTGCGAACTCAGTGAGTGACCATCATCGATGGCTCACCCAGTTACACAACACATAATTTACACATCTCACTCTATTTCACATTCACATTATTTCACATTCGATACACTTAATCAGTCATATTATGCATATGCAATGCACATGAAACTAACTTTTCATTTGTTAGTTTCACATGCCATCGATAAGCTCTGATCGGTGGCTACTCTGGTCACAACAGTCATTATATTTCATACACTTATGAAATGAAATGCATCAATCTCATTCACTCACTTTCACATGCCATCGAACCGTAGTCTGGCATTCAATAGTAGAGTTGAGATATATATTCTCATACATATGCAATGCACATTCAAAAGACCTTTGTCATCGGACCGTGGTCCGGCACTTATCACTCATATAATACGCATTCAAAACACATTTATCAATCACATTAAATACACGTAGTTCATCCAATTCACATTCAATTAGCACTTCAATAACAAAACTCCCCAATACACAGTCATCGGACCTTCTGTCCGGAATTTGCAATCAAATCACAATCCACCACCATTCATATAAGCATTCAGTAGTCAGTCAATACAAAATTAAAAACAAAAAAATAATAAAATGAGATCATTTCGGTCTACTCACAGTACGCTCCAGATTAGCATTTGCTTCCAAATTCTGGAAACGCCTGACTGCAGATTTTTAACCTGCACAACCCATTTATGTAATACGTTGCACACATATTAATAATTTTGCACAATTAATAACATTCATTTATGCATATGTGTGTATATGGAATATGTACGATGTATGTTCATGACAATCCCGGTATCATTCCATAAATTTCATCACAAACCCATATCTATATCAAACTCATCTTATGCCTCACTAAAACCATTAAACTCACAATTTATTACTCATAGACTTATTTCAATTTTTTTGAAACACATATTTCGGGTCTACTGTTCCCGATCAATGAGACCATCAACATTAGATGATATAGGCAACCTCTATTTAATAAAAAAAAATTTCCCCTATGTCTTAGGAATTGATAGACACCAAAATTACTCAATTCAGATCTCTATAGGTCTGGATATTGCCAAAATATTGTCCAAAAAAATAATCACTCCGTCCTCTCCCTTTGATTTAATCCATCATTTTCAATTTAATAACAAAAATTAAAAAATTCTTATGGAGAGGTAAATAATTGTCTTACGAATCCGACGCTTTGAAAATCAAGTCAATCGGAGGTCAGATGAAAAAGTTATACACAAAAGAAGGCAAAGGGTCGGATGGGGACAAAATTAAAAATGGTCGCTCGCCTCGCGAGTGTCTCGCGGGAGGGCGTAGTGCTCTGGCCCCGCGAGACGCACGCTGCACACGCGCGCTCATATTTGCGAAGAGCTCTTTCCGCGCTCGCCCTCGTGAGGCGTCACCCTCGCAAAGGCCAGCTTCCTTGCTTTTTTTTTCTTTTTCATTTCCACTTATTTTCCTCTCTTCTTCCACAATGACTAACTTTTCACTCAAGAGTCCAAATTTGATAAATTTAACATCCATGGAAAGATCAAATAAAGCTCTACGATTTCCATGGAGGGCTCGAATACCAATTCCACCTCTAAGGGTGTCAAAATGCTAATCCAAGTTACTGTCCAAATAAGTGTCATCCTAAACAATAACACAATCTTCTAAAAATCATAACTTCCTATCCCATTGTCCAAAAATTCCATGTTTTATATAAATGAAAAGATTAGAACATATTCTACAACTTTCATGAAGCACTTAAAAGCAATTTCAACCTCTAATTGGGTTAAAATTTAATCAAAGTTCCCATAATTGCACCCTAAACCAAATCCAAACTTCAAAATTCCTTACCTTACAATTCCTACATCCAAAAATGGCATATTATTATACATCATTAAAAATTTAAGAAATTCCTCTATAACTTTCAATAAGGCCACTTGAGCCAAATCAAACCATAACAGTCTAGAATTGTCCTCAAAACACAGTATCCACAAAACCTACACTTATAGGCATTTTTACAAACAAAGCACATTAATCTTTGGATTAACATCCTAAAGTCAACAGATCATAACTTTCAATCTTGATATCGCAAAATATCATACTTTGTAGCGATAGAAAGCTAACAAGGAAAGCTACAACTTTCATGAAGACCCCTTTAGCAAAATTTGCCTAAATTAACCCAGAAAAATTCACAAATTTTCAGATCACAAAATGCAGTTTTCGAGCGACTGTTCATCCCTACACCCTTTCTCACATTCTATTCAAATTTTGGAACTCTTAAAACAAAAATTAAACATAACTTACTTCACAAGAATTATAACCAAACAACTCTAGTTTAATTCAAGATAAACGTCATCTCAATTGCATAACCATATAAAAAGTTATGGAAAAATCATTAAAATATGCACAAGTCAAATTTTCCAGATTATCATCCTAACCTCTCTCCTACCTCTTCCACACCATTTCCTCACCTATAACCGCTCAATTCACTCAAGATTTCAACCAAAACAAAGTCAAAACCTCTACTTGAACATTAACCTACAACATAGCATCAACACACACTCAAACATTTTCCTTTTTATACACTCATCTAACATCCTTATATTCAATCAAAACAACTCTAATTTACCTACACCACCTTCACACCATTCATACTCAATCAAACAAGAATTCATACCCATACAATCAAAACACAATTCCCATGAAATTAGTTCACATAACATTACAATCTACATCATTCATCATCAATAAAAACAAGAAAGTCACACCCATACATCCAAAACACAATTCCATGTAATTCATTTCAAATAGCATCATAAATGCTTCCTTTAACTAAAAATCCATGATATTAGACAAAATTCTTACCTAATTTAGCTTCCAATTCTTCAAATCTTCAAGAAACTCAAAATCCCTAACTTCTTCACCATCTCGCGATCATCATTATCTTGAGCTTGAAAGGTTAGGGTTTATGGTGAGAAGGGAAGAGAGCAACTAAGATATGAGAGAGCTAGATTTATTTTGGGTGGAGATTGGCAACAAAATGACAAGAAGAAGAAACCATCGAAGAAGAAGGAGGAGAGAAGCTATGAAAATGTGGAAGAGAACAAAATATCTTGGTCTTCACACATGAAAGCATCGTGAATGACAACCAAGAAGGGAAAAAAGTTTTTTAATAAAAATTGGACTTAAGGCCATGTTTGGCAAGTGACTTATTTCACTTGCCACTTGTCCACTTCTTATAACCTAAGTCTAATTTTTATTCTAATTTTCTACCAATTTTCAATGGCACTTGTCAATAATTCCTTAAGTCATTTTTCAAAAATTTCCATTGCCATTGGACAGTAATTTCTACTGCTATTTAACAATTGTTTTTGCCACTTGGCAATTTTCGTAGCTAAAATATCCAACAATTTCCAAGAATTTCTCCAAAAATTTCCAAAAATTCTAAATCAATTTATACACTCCCCAAATCAATTTTTTTAGCACAAAGAAATTAAATTTTCCCAATATACTCACATTTATAACCAATTATGCCCAAAAATTGTCAATGAATGCATGTACAATTATCTTTATGTGCAAAAATTTGATATTCATGTGTATGTGAATCTTGTGTGATGCATGAGCATGAGATGTGTTTTTTTCAGTAATCTCTCACATTTACTATTTTAGTCTTAATGTGGGTAACGAGATGTTACAACTCTCCCCTCCTTAAAAGAAATTTCGTCCTCGAAATTAATATTTGATTGATCAATAAGGCAGGGATATAATTTCCTCATGTAATCCTACGATTCCCATATAACTTTACTACTTGAATACTTTCTTTCAAATGATCACAGTTGATAGATTCAGTAGGTTTCTCTATCACTTGTTTAGATATCATACCATCTTAACTATTTCATTAATATATATATATCAAATTACTCAGAACTTTTTAGTTCAGAAACTGATAATGCATTTCTGTCAGTCATATCATTATTTCTTAACATACCCACATATCACACATTAATAATTCTGAGACATCTTCATTGATAATAGCAATCACAAGTTATTGGTTTTATGCTCTGAATAACTTCATGTAGACCATCTTATCACACCTTAGCAAGGTGATACTCTTAGAAGTATCTCATTTATCGTTAGATATTTCACAGGTCTTTAGTGCTAATACAAGTAACTTGTATATCTATCTCACTGTATCCCATATTTCTGATATTGATCCACCTAACTCATTTATCTTTTCATTTTTCTCTTCAATAGTATCTCGAATCAATTTTGGCCTTCAATCATTTTTAGGCCCTCTTCATTTCAATGTAGGGGCGAATGACTCATTTTTTTTGTCGTATAACGCCTCATATAGTATTCTAATGATGTCACTATAATAACAATTATTATGCCTGTAGACTATTTGAACTATACATCAATCTCACATTCCTATGAACTCCAGAATATAAGCTTTAGCATATTCTCAATATTTAAAAATGTTGGCAATTCAAGCATCTAGTCACTTAGTTCTATATTCTTAGCCACTAAATGTGGTTTCAACATATTCCTGTTTGAATGTATAGCTTAGGTTGTTACTCACGCTTTCTCTAATCCCTTCTTTACTCAATCATCTTTATTGGGTACACATCCATTTCATTCCTATCACGAGTAACACTCAAAATTCATATTCATTTTCAATTCTTCACCAAGATTCACACTTTTTGATCCTCAATTTGGGCTTTGCTCATTTTTTTTCCATACAACAAATTTTAAATTCCAATGTAGCTAATAATACTTCATTTTGCCCTAAATGCAACTCGACATTCTTTGTCCTATTATTATACTAGGTTTCGCAACCTCAATACCTAAATTGATACTATTCCATTATAGAATTGTCAGTTCAATGCATTAGATGACACACTACCTTTTCTAGTATAGTATTCATTTGTACATTTCTTTTAAACTCAATAGTTACCTCAATTTTAAATGATCAGTATATTCTCGAAATGTCAATGCACATCAATTGTCTCCAAGTCTCAAAACAATTACTATTATAGCAATTCTATACCATGCATCAAAATCCACTCGTAACACTTTAATTGTCTCTATGCATACAAAATCGCTTTATACTATTACGAAAAATGGTATCGTAATCTCCAATGTGAAACTTCATTCTATACTACAAAAATCTCCAAAGCGAAGCAATATAATTAACATCGGTGTTATAATTTCTTATAGTTTCTCTCTTCATCATTACCTCTACTTTCTTTGGGTCTCCCAATAAACCATGTTCATATATTATACAACTCATATTTTATTTAATCAAGCTAAGATTCACTCTCATTAAACTCGGCATACAATTATTTCTACCTTCATGATATATAAGATTTATCCTCTAGTTTCACAATATTCTCTTCACTCTTCGAATACGCTCCAAATATCCTCTATGATCATAGTCATTAATTGATACAATTCCCCCCCCCCTTTTTGTAACCAATTCCTCAAATGAGGTGATATCATCATATATTATTTTCAGGCTCCCAATTGACTTCCTTTTTCGAATGATTTTCTCCTTTCATTTGATTTCCTCTAACTTCACATTGACTTATTCAAATGCCTATTCATTCGTACTAGTTTCTCCACACATTACAATCTATTTGAAATCTTTACTTCCTATGCTGGTAACGCCTTCATCATATCCAATTTGTATCTCCTTAATTCATGAATCCACTTGTGTAATTGGACACTTTACATCAAACCAATTGTATACACTCTCAGTACCATATTATCCATCTTATACTCGTGTCTCCATTAGGAATAAGACTCCAATACTCACTTTTAATTCATTATTTATTCATTTATGATTTGTTCCTCCATTGATCAATCTTATAAATAAACCATCCGGTCTGCTTAACCAAATTCGGTGAAATTCTTCTTCGAAAGAAGATTTCTTGTTATTATCATCAATACTATTAATCAACTATCCTGATCTTCACTTATCGATTATTCTTACTGCCTCAAGAGGATCAATTTCTATCATTTTATACATGGACATAATATTTTATGCTTCAAAACCCAATGATATCGTAGACACGATCACATATGCTTAGGTGTGTATCATCAAGGTCATCCGATTCTATTTAGAGATTTATTTTTGACAATTCACCAATTATCTTACAATAGTAATGCTTGGATCACAAATGATTCTAGACAATATTTCTCTCTTTAGCCTTGCCATGATCAGGGTTTCCTTGCATTGACATAAGTTAACATCAACTTTACCTCAATTTTCTAGAATTTACCTCTTTTTGTATTTCATCATTTCATGATAATTCGATTACCATATGGAGTGCATTCACTCTTCCCATTTGATTCCTCGTCATTTCTTAATCTCATGCGTACATAAAATCCTCTCTTATATGCATTTCTAACTTTCTCCTTTCAACACATCATTTATCTATCGTAAAGTCAATTATGTCTACTTCATTTCCCTTTTTTATCATTTTCTCATTTCTATCTTATCCTTTTATCGTCATTTATTTTATCTTCCATGTGTACCTCTTCAATCAATTCAGAAATATAAATGTATAAAATCATCTTGTAATTCTGATCTCAATTTCCACTAATATATGCTTATGGGGGATCATAACTCTTGTCACATTTTTTCAATCAATCATTTGAAGCCCAAGTTCAACCTCTCAAGGTCACTTCCAACTTGACTTTTACTCATTAATCTCATCATTTCCACTTATATCCTTATTTTCCCCAAGCAATACATGATAGTGTATTTACATCTATATCATATCCAAAGACATCTCACCACAGTACCATAATAACAATACGTTAATCCATTATCTTTCACCTTTACCCATATACTATTTCTCATTTTTAATTATCCCCAACCTTCATTTTCTCACATTGTGACATATCATCACTCTTCTCACTATTTCTATTAGCTTAAACACTTAACACATGCTCATGCGTGTAACTCATACTCATGCGACTCAAACTAGGGATCAGTTGTCACTATTTGCTATAACAAGACTTAAATGCATATAACTTGACACATATTTTAGAAAAATGCCCATATAAGATAGTACTTCTAGGCTCTGATACCACATAAATGTAACACCCTACTCCCGCATGACCTAAACCCGATATCAATGGTGATATCCGAGTCCGTGCCCCGCGAGGGTGGCTTGCTACATCACTTAGTTCGTCAAAAAACTCAGTATAAATCTTTTTTTCAAGCGTACGTGAAAATCAATAATAGTAAATTTGGGCCCACTTTTATTCAGAAACATTTTCATTTACAATAGTTTCCAATCTTGTTTTTTTACATACCAGAAGTTCGATTAGCCCATTCCAAAAACAAAACATATTACACTTTGCTCAATTTCTTTTGAAAAACCCTTTTTTCCAATCAGAAAGTTATACACAAATAATATACGCAAATACAAAAAATAAAATGATTTGCGGAAAATACAATTCAGTGCAAAAATAAACAGACACAATGCAGATGCGAACTGATTCCAACCTCTTCTTTTTCTCACATGCAATAGATATACTCCCGTTGCCTAACGAGGTATTCTTCTGAGTCCTGAAAAATAATTGCAAATTTTGGGTGAGTTTTGCGAACTTAGTGAGTGACCATCATTGATGACTCACCCAGTCACACAACACATAATTTACACATCTCACTCTATTTCACATTCACATTATTTCACATTCGATACACTTAATAAGTCATATTATGCATATGCAATGCACATGAGACTCACTTTTTTTTGTTATTTTGTTGTGACCGAGTGCCTAAACTGTCTCATGTAGGGCTCATTAATAACTGTCCCTTATCCATTTGGAGGATACATGGCTCATTAAACGTTGAGCCCGAGGCTCTGATTCACTTTTGAGCTTGAAGCTCATTTCCACTCGTTGAGCTTTAAGCTCTGATCGGTGGCTACTCTGGTCATAACAGTCATTATATTTCATACACTTATGCAATGAAATGCATCAAACTTATTCACTCACTTTCACATGTCATCGGACTGTAGTCCGACATTCAACAGTAGAGTTGAGAAACATATTCTCATACATATGCAATGCACATTCAAACGACCTTTGTCATCGAACCGTGGTCCGGCACTTATCACTCATATAATGCGCATTCAAAACACATTTATCAATCACATTAAATACACGTAGTTCATCCAATTCACATTCAATTAGCACTTCAATAACACAACTCCCCAATACACAGTCATTGGACCTTCTATCCAGAATCCGCAATCAAATCACAATCCATCACCATTCATATGAGCATTTAGTAGTTAGTCAATACAAATTTAAAAACAAAACAAATAATGAAATGAGACCATCTCGGTCTACTCACAGTATGCTCTAGATTAGCATTTGCTTCTAAATTCTAGAAACGCCTGACTGCGAATTTTTAATCTGCACAACCCATTTATGCAATACGTTGCACACACATGAATAATTTTGCACAATTATAATCATTCATTTATGCACATGTGTGTATATGGAATATGTATGATGCATGTTCATGACAATCCCGGTATCATTCCCTAAATTTCATCACAAACCCATTTCTATATCAAACTCATCTTATGCCTCACTAAAACCATTAAACTCACAATTTATTACTTATAGACTTATTTCAATTTTTCTGAAACACATATTTCGGGTCTACTGTTCCCGATCAATGAGACCGTCAACATAAGATAATCTAGGCAATGTCTCTTTAATAAAAAAATGTTCCCCTATGTCTTAGAAATCCATAGACACCAAAATTACTCAATTCGGATCTCTATAGGTCCGGATATTGCCAAAATATTGTCTAGAAAAATAATACTCGGTCCTCTCCCTTTGATTTAATCCATCATTTTCAATTTAATCTCAAAAATTCAAAAAATCTTATGAAGACTTAAATAATTGTCTTACAAATCTGACGCTTCAAAATCAGGTCAATCAGAGCTCAGATGAAAAAGTTATACATAAAAAAAAAAAGCAAAGGGTCAGATGGGGACAAAATTAAAAATGGCCGCTCGCCTCGCGAGTGTCTCACGGCTGCGAGATGCGCTCTACACGCACACACTCCTGATCGCTAGTACTCGCTGATACAATCATATTTTATATATTTTTAGAACTTTTTATTTAGCATCTAGCATGTGTTTTATGGATATTTATGGCCTTTTCATCATGTTTTATAATTATTAGAGCTTTAGACACATAAAATACAAAAAAAAATCCTTAATAGGTTGAAATTAACACTGTTTTTCAATTTCTGGCAGATTTGACCTTTGGATCTTTGGATATTTTTATCTTGGGATCGGGTTATTAGAAAATTCTAAGATTTGGCAGGTATAATCTGGACTCATTGAAGAATGTTTCCACCAAGTTTTAGAATTTTTGGAGCTGCCAGTTGAGAGCAGTAAATTTGTGAAAAGTGACATAAACAAGTCCACAAGAGGAAGCAAGAAGACGGCTGAAGCATGCATGAAGAAAAGTCGCATAACGCAAATGATTGAAATCAGCTGGAGGCATTAAAGCCAAGAGGGGCGTGACCAAGGAGCTGAGGAGAAAGAAATTAAATCAAGAGGATAAAAACAAGAGAGGCAGCTTGTGTGGAGGCTGGGAATTAAATAGAGAAAGACATAACAATCACGATAGACACAAGCCAAGAGGATTTAATTCCAAGGAGTGACGCAAATCAAGAGTGGCGTGAAGGAGAAATGACAAGGAGAGGTAGAGCACAACAAAACTATTGGAGTATCACGCACAAGGCCGAAAAATAAGGAGGCAATAGGCATGGGCGTGATATAGACAGTGTCGACGCAATAAAATAAAGAAGGGATCAAAATAGAGAATTCAAACGACAAGCATGGGGAAGCAATAGTAAGGAGAAGAATCGATTTATTATTGACAATCACGAGAGTGTGAGGGGCGGCAACTTTGAGGAGAGGAAGAGCTAGAGATTTTTTATAACAAAAGGACAAGTGGATGGCAGCTACAAGAGAAGATAGGGTGGACAACGCAACAACTGGGCAGGAGCAAGTTTTAACATGATGTAGACCTTTATTGGTCTTATCATGCTACAGTAGCAAGGAATTAACGCACATAATAAAAGAGGTGGCAGCTCTCAACTTTACAAGACCAAGCACTCTCCAGAAGACTAACTCTCTACCCACTCAAAAAGCATCAACGTATATAACTAATCAAGGGAAAGCAAAAGAACCCCACCCAAGCATCAACGAATTTTTCATTGGTTTTACACCAAAGCTCTTTCCACGAAGCATCAAGGCACTGGGTTGGAGAATCTAGCGCGTACGCTGGAAAAATAAAATAAATTGAAGAACAACCACCATTTGTTCTTCCATTCTTCTTCTACTCATTTCATATTTATCATGCTTGTTTTTATTATTTTCATTACTGCTACTTTTATTATGAGTAACTAATCCTTTCATTCTAGGATTTTAATGGAACCCTTGATGTAATCTTTGTTAATTGGTATTTTCTCAGTTTAATTTCTTATGCTCGTTTTTACTTAAAGGTTTGATTATTGCAATTTGTTCTTAATGCTTTTCATAATTTGATTACCTATGAAATTGATTTTCTTAATCTTTGTGTAACGTAACAGGGAGCAATAGATTTGGAAGAAAATTGCAATAACTTAGGATCACTTTCGTAGTGATTTGTGTCTAGGATCGTGAGATACCTATCTACCCTAAGTAACCACATTAAGATTGATTCGATAAAGCTATCGTCGAATTATCACAATTTACCATAGAAATATAGGAAATTGGTTCGATGATTAGGATTACTAATGATCCGGGAGGGCTTAGTAATTAATTCTGAATCTTAGGTTATCAAACCCGGTATATGAATTAAATCGAGAAAATTTCGACACCGAGGTAAAATCAAGGGGGAAGTTAAATTCCTAGATTTTTATTACATTGATATTTCTTATATTTTTATCTTGCGTTAATTCTCATTTTTATTTCATTTCTCAAACCACAATCAATCAATCTTTTCTTTAATATTTATGTTATTAGATTAAATTAGAAGTTATTCCAAGTATTACGTTTTAACTAATTTGGTCTCCGTGGGATCGATATTTTTACTACTTGACGATAGAAACGTGCACTTGCGTTTACGATCATCACTCGCGCTCGCGAGGAGCGCATAGCCCACTCATCTTCGCGAGCGTCTCGTGGTCGCGAGACGCGTGCTCGCACTCACAAGGAGCGCTTTGCGTGCTCGCCCTCACGAGGTGTCACCCTCGTGAAGGCCAGCTTCCTTGCCTATTCTCGCAAGGCGTCGCCCTCACGAAGGCCAGCTTCCTTGCCTATTTTTTTCTTTTTCATTTCTACTTACTTTCTTCTCTTCTTCCACAATGAATAACTTTTCACTCAAGAGTCCAAATTTGAGAAATTTAGTATCCATGGAAAGATCAAAGAAAGCTCTACAATTTCCATGATGGGCTCGAAAACCAATTCCAACTTTAAAGGTGTCAAAATGCCAATCAAAATTACTGTCCAAATAAGTGTCATCCTAAACAGTAACACAATCTTCTAAAAATCATAACTTCCTATCACATTGTCCAAAAATTCCATGCTTTATATCAATGAAAATATCATAAAATATTCTACAACTTTCATGTAGCACTTAAAAGCAATTTCAACCTTTAATTGGGTTAAAATTTCAATCAAAGTTTCTTCCCCCATAATTGCACCCTAAACCACATCCAAACTTCAAAATTCCTTACCTTACAATTCCTACATCCAAAAATGGCATATTATACATCATTAAAAAGCTAAGACATTCCTCTATAACTTTTAATAAGGCCACTTGAGCCAATTCAAACCATAACAGTTCAGAATTGGCCTCAAAGTACAGTATCCACAAAACCTACACTTATAGGCATTTTTACAAACAAAGCACATTAATCTTTGGATTAACATCCTAAAGTCAACAGATCATAACTTTCAATCTCGATATCGAAAAATATCATACTTTGTAGCAATAAAAAGCTAACAAGGAAAGCTACAACTTTTATGAAGACCCCTTTAGCAAAATTTGCCTAAATCAACCCAGAAAAATTCCCAAAGTTTCAGATCACGAAATGTAGTTTTCGAGCTACTGTTCATCCCTACACCCTTTCTCACATTCTAGTCCAAATTTGGAACTCTTCAAGCCAAAATTAACATCACTTCCTTCACAAAAATTATAGACAAACAACTCTTGTTTAAGGCAAGCTAAACCTCATCTCAATTACATAACCATATAAAAAGTTATGGCAAAATCATTAAAACATGCACAAGTCAAATTTTCTAGATTATCATCCTATCCTTTCTCCTACCTCTTCCACACCATTTCCTCACCTATAACCACTCAATTCACTCAAGATTTCAACCAAAACAAAGTCAAAACCTCTACTTGAACATTAACCTACAACGTAGCATCAACACACACTTAATCATTTTCCTTTTTATACAATCATCTAACATCCTTACATTCAATCAAAACAACTCTAATTTACCTACACCACCTTCACATCATTCATCCTCAATCAAACAAGAATTCACACCCATACAATCAAAATACAATTCCCATGAAATTAGTTCACATAACATCACAATCTACATAATTCATCATCAATAAAAACAAGAAAGTCACACCCATACATCCAAAACACAATTCCATGTAATTCATTTCAAATAGCATCATAAATGCTTCCTTTAACTAAAAATCCATGATATTAGACAAAATTCTTACCTAATTTAGCTTCCAATTCTTCAAATCTTCAAAAAACTCAAAATCCCTAACTTCTTCACCATCTCACAATCATCATCATCTTGAGTTTGAAAGGTTAGGGTTTATGGTGAGAAGGGAAGAGAGCAACTAGGATATGAGAGAGCTAGATTTATTTTGGGTGGAGATTGGAAACAAAATGACAAGAAGAAGAAACCATCGAAGAAGATGGAGGAGAGAAGCTATAAAAATGAGGAAGAGAACAAAATATCTTGGTCTTCCCACATGAAAGCATCGTGAATGACAACCAAGAACGGAAAAAGGTTTTTTAATAAAAACAAGTAGTGGACTTAAGGCCATGTTTGGCAAGTGACCTATGTCACTCGCCACTTGTCCACTTCTTATAACCTAAGTCCAATTTTTATTCTAATTTTCTCTCAATTTCCAATGGCACTTGTCAATAATTCCTTAAGTCATTTTTCAAAAATTTCCATTGCCATTTGATAGTAATTTCTACTGCCATTTAACAATTGTTTTTGCCACTTGGCAATTTTCCTAGCTAAAATATCCAACAATTTCTAGAAATTTCTCCGAAAATTTCCAAAAATTCTAAATCAATTTGTACACACCCCAAATCAATTTTTTTAACATAAAGAAATCACATTTTCCCAATATACTCACATTTATAACCAATTATACCCAAAAATTGTCAATGAATGCATGTACAATTATCTTTATGTGCAAAATTTTGATATTCATGTGTACGTGCATCTTGTGTGATGTATGAGCATGAGATGTGTTTTTTTTTTCTCAGTAATCTCTCACATTTACTATTTTAGCCTTAAAGTGGGTAACGAGATGTTACATTATTAGTTGAGCGCTGAAATCATGGGGTTGGTGAGTGAGGAGGTTAGAATCCTTGACTTCCCCAATATGTTATCAAATCGTGCTCCATTCAGTGTATCTAACTTTCAAGACGAGCTAAACGAGCATTCGGATTGGCTTGGGAAGGCTAGCTACTACTTGGTGTATCTATGAAAACCCGACTCTTTATGGTTTCACGTGGATTGGAAGGGAGAGTTGGGCTCGAATTGGCAAAGGATATCCTTCCATGACTCATGTCCACAATTCCCATCCTGCACAAATTTTCCATATCCAAAAGTTCTACGGCATAAGCCACAATCATGTTAGTATTGTCAGGGTCTAATAATTCTAAATTAATGGCCAATTGAGTAATGTAGGACCCCTAATATTAATGGTTTGAATTTTTTTTTAAACAAATTAAAATTGCGTCAAAAACCAAAAACCCAAATTAACAAGAATTTGTCTATCCGTACACCACAAAAAAATCCAGCCTTAGAAAGTGTACCCGTAGAATCCCAATGCCCTGAAAAATTGTACATTAAGAGTCTATGTATGATTTTGAAAATAGGAATTTTTAAATATGAACTCTTTGATGCATTGGCATTATATGGATGAGGGTCAACGAACCATTGAGTCCACAATTCAGATGCATGAAAATCACTATGATAGTCACAGCGGGAACATACAAATGGTTCATTTTTTACATCATCAGCTAATATAAAACCTATGGCCACATTAAATTCCACAATTCCTTCAATAAACAAGTCAAATTCTTCATAAGAATTAAATTGAACTGTGTTGTAAAATTTTCTTATTAATTCAACAAATGCAGGGCAGTCAATTTTAACAAACACATTTCAACAAATTTGTCCAACAAATGCAGGGCAGTCAATTTTAACAAACACATTTCAACAAATTTGTCCAACTAATTGTTCAAAAGAATCACGAACTTCTAAAGCTTCAAGAGTGTCGGTAAGAACATACTTACAAGGATAGATTTTTTGTTGGCTTAGTTGCTGAAATCTTTGGTTGTCCTCTGACAGTTGAAAAGAAGTAAAAGATCCACTTCTTGAATTCCATTAGTTTCGGCTCTCGATTTGCTTACCTTTCTGAGTGTGATTCCTCATTGAAGGGCCTAGTGTTGGTTCGAACATTAGAAAGATTGATGGATTTGTTGTATCAGTCATGGTGTCCGATGGAGGTTGGGTATGTACAAATGACGTGATTGGTGAAACTAACCTGTGTGAATCATTCTTCTTTCGTGGCATGGTTCCAATCATCGTGCTTTTGCAGTCTTGAAACACAAAAATGCAAACACAAAACCAACAAAAATTTTGACTAGGAAAGTAAAAGGTTGGGTTTTCCGTTGGAAAGATGTGGGTGTTCACTAATTCAACAGTGGGTGTGTGAAATTGTGAGTGAGTGAAGGCAAGAGTAAGAAATAAATGAAAGTAGGGAGGTAAAAATGGGATGGGCAGTAAAATAACAGTGGGCAGCGGAAAAGGAAAAAAATTATTACAATTGAAAATATTAACAAATGAAAAAACTAAAGGGAATAGAATAAAATTGAGACCTGAAGCAAAAAAAATTAAAAAATTTGTAAATACTGAAAAATAAAAAAAAAACATTGAACATGAATCTTTTGCCCCCCAAATGCGCTTCTTTTAAGTCGTTAGCTGGACATATTGACTGACTTACCTGATCAAAGATAGATTGGGACTACTAACTCTATCTCTTCCATATACTCAACTAGAGAGTACTTATAGTATGGTTTCAAACGGTGTCTATTAACCTTAAACACCTTGAAAGTGTCTAAACTTTGAATTTCTACCAAACCATGAGAAAGTATGTTACTAACAATAAATGGTCTAAGCCAGCAATATCATAATTTTTTCGGAAATATCTTAATCTTTGAATGATAAAGAAGAACTTTTTGTCCTACTGAAAATTGCTTCCTAAAAATCATCTTTTCATGAAAAGCTTTAGTTGCTTCCTTATAATTTTTTTCATTTTCATAAGCTTCATTATGGATCTCTTCTAACTCTTCCAATTGCAACTTACTATTGTTACTAGCCTCTACCAAATCCATATTTAATTACTTCATAGCCTAGTAAGCTCTATGTTTTATTTCCATAAGCAAATGACAAGGTTTACCGAAAATTAACCTTTATGGAAACATGCCTATTGGAGTTTTATAAGTGGTCTGATATACCCACAAAGCATCATCTAATAGTAAGCTCCAATCTTTTCTATTTGGATTCACCACTTTTTCCAGTATGGATTTAATCTCCCTATTGGACACCTTAGCTTGTCCACTTGTCTATAGGTGATATGATGTAAAAACTTGATGTGTGACAACACATTTCATCATCAAAGCCTCAAAATTCTTATTATAAAATTGGGTCCCTTGATCACTAATGATAGCTCGAGGTACTCCAAATTTGACAAAAACATTAGATTTGACAAAATCCATAAAAATTTTAGCATTGTTGGACAAAGTAGCCTTGGCTTCAACCCATTTTGAAACATAAACCATAGCAAACAAAATATAATTCTTACCAAAGGAAGAGGACAAATGACCTATAAGGTTTATTCCCTAGACATGAAAAACCTCACATATCAGAATGTTAGTAAGTGGCATTTGATCTCTTGATCTTAAGCTACCTGTTCTTTGATAATGATAATAAGACTTGCAAAATATGTAAGAATCATAAAATAGCTTAGGCCAAAATAGTCCACATTCAAGAACTTTATAAGCCGTTGTTGTAGGGCCAAAGTGTCCCCTACAAATAGATAAATAACGAAAATTTACTATAGAAGTAATTTCATAATTTACAATATACCTTCTAATAATCATATTTAATTTTATCATTTACAAAATTTCCAAAGATGAGGTTCATCCCATATGTAATATTTAACCTCTCATTTAATTTTATCTTTTTCAGCTATAGATAAATCACTAGGTAAGGACTTAGTTACCAAGAAATTTACTATGTTAGCATAACATGGAATTATCTGTTGAATTACGAAGAGACTTTCATCTAAAAATTTGTCTTAGAGAATATTAGGTAAATTGGTTAGAGTGATTCTGTTAAGATGATCAGCCACCAAATTTTCAGCTCCCTTCTTGTTGCATATTTCCAACTCAAATTCTTGTAGGAGTAAGATCCACCAAATTAACATTGGCTTTGTTTCTTTCTTAGTCACCAAATATTTCAGAGCTGCATGGTTTGAATAAATGATCACCTTTTTACCGCATAGATAAGACCTAAAAATTTTCCAACCCAAAAACTGTAGCCAAAAAAAAATTTCTCTGTCATGAAATAATTCTTTTGAGCATTGTTAAGTGTCATAAAAGCATAGTAAATGATATGAGGTACTTTGTCCACCTTTTGTCCCAAAACTACTCCAACTACATAATCCGAGGCATCGCACATTAGTTCGAAGGGAATGTCTTATTTTAGTGGTTAAATAATTGTCCCATTTCATGTCTTTTTGAAGTAGTCCATAAATGGGTTGCGTGATCTTCGAAAATTCTTTGATAAATTACTGATAGAATCCTACGTGACCAAGAAAAGAGCGAACTTTGTGCACAGTCTTGGGGTAAGGTAATGATCTGATAACATCTATCTTAGCCTTATCGATCTCAATTCCCTTAGAAGAGACTACATAACCCAAAATTATTCCTTGATCAACCATAAAATGACATTTTTCATAATTTAAAACCATGTTAGTCTCAATGCAACATTTAAGCACTTTCTTAAGGTTGATAATGCCATTTTCAAAATATTCTCCATAAACCGTGAAATCATCTATGAAAACTTCCATACAATTCTCCACAAGGTTAGAGAAAATACTGACCAAATAACATTATTTGGTAGGCAAAGGTGTCAAATGGACGTGTGAAAGTTATTTTTCTCTTGATCCTTTAATGCAACAAAACTTTGGTGACACCCTGAATAACCATCTAAACAATAATAGTAAGATTTACCTGCAAGTCTTTCAATCATTTGATCAATAAACAAAAATAGGAAATGATCTTTTCTATTAATCAAATTTAACCTCCTATAATCTATGCAAACTCTCCACCCATTTTGAATACGAGTGGGTTTCAACTCACCATCTCTATTTTCTATCACAATTACCCCAGTTTTCTTTGGAACTACCTGGACTGGACTTATCTAGTTGCTATCTGAAATAGGATAAATGATTCCAACATCAAGAAGCTTCAAGATTTTTTTTTCACCACTTCCATCATAGGTGAATTCAAACGACTTTGGGGTTGCCTTACCTCCTTGGCTTCATCTTCCATCAATATTTGATGTATACAAATAGTGGGGCTAATACCTTTTAAATCAGCCATTGTCCATCTAAAGGCTTCTTTGTGTTGCTTAGCATTTGAATCAATTAATTTTTCCTATAAAAGAGTGATTTTATTTGAGATTATAACAGGTAACGTATCTTGCTCACCCAAAAATATGTACTTTAAATGACTAGGCAAACTCTTCAACTCCAACGTAGGTGGCTGAATCAACGAAGGTAGAAGATTGGAGATGTTCTATGACAGCTCAGCATACGGCAATTCTCTCATCACTATTCTGTAATTATTTACCACTATAATGCATCTCCCATCTCCAAAATTGTTTCAAGTTCATCTCTTCCATTTAATGATGAATTTTCTTGCACCCAAGTGTCAATAAAGTCTATAGAAACAACAAGTTATCCATCATCATAAAATTTCATGGCATTGTTTATATTGAATTTAATTAATTCACCATCAAATTCTATAGTTAATGACCCTTCATAAACATCAATTTTTATTTTAGTGGTTTTCAAGAACGACTTTCCAAATAAAATTGGAGTTGAAGAAGATACATCATCACTCCCCATCTGCAAAATATTAAAATTAGCTAGAAAAAGCATTTCACCCACTTAAACTAAGATATCCTCTAACACACCCTTTGGATAAACATTTGAACAATCCGCTAATTCAATTACTATATTAGTTTCTTTAAAAGGCCTCACATTTAAAGACTTGTAGACATCATAAGGCATGGCATTTATTGATGCACCCAAATCTAATATAACTTTTTCAATTCTCAAATCACCAATTTACAAGGGTTAGTGAACATACTTGGGTTTTGACACTTAGGTGGTAGCTTTTTCTTCTACAATATGGCTAAAACATTCTCCCCCAATTGCGCTTAGAAGTGCATAGTTCCTTAAAAAATTTAACATAACATGGGATTGTTTAATGACATCAAGCAAAGGAATATTTACTTAGACTTTTTTGAAAGTCTCCTATATCTCTTTCTCTTGCTCCTCTTTCCTTTCCTTGGTGAATCTACTAAGAAAAGGGGGTTGTATAACAAAATTCTGCAGACCTGTCTGCATCTTCTCTAGCTGATCAGGTGCTTTCGTTGTTGTTCTTCTTCGACTTCCCTCTTGGAGTGTTGGCCCCTGAAATTTTTTTATTATAAATTAAGCATGTCTAAATTATTTTAAGGTTTTGTCTACATTATTTTGAGGTGTTAACTCTTAAGAAAATGGAAATTAAGTGAGGGATTAAGTTTAAATTTAAGTGGAGTATGTTATTAGATATTAAAGGAATAAAGTGGCTTGAGGGCATTTTGGGTAGATCACAAATGTTCTTTAAGTCTAAGGCTTTGAAGGAGGGCTAGTTTAGTCCTTTGAACTTGAGTAAAACAAAAAAGAAAGTACAAAAAGAAAGAAGCAAAGCTATCATCGTTTATGTGAGGAAATGGGAAAAAAAATGTAAGAAAAACAAGGGTGTTATCAAAACTACGTAGTTTTGATGATTGGGAGTTTGGGTTTTTAATATAAAGACAAGTGTTAGGCTATTGAAAGGAGAGGCACGAAAATTCTAGAAGGAAGAAAGGAGAGAGGGAGCTATAGTGGGAAAGAAGAAGAAGAGAAGAAGAAGAAGAAGAAGAAGAAGAAGAAGAAGAGAGAAGAAAAAAAAGGATTAGAGCTTGGTTTATTCTTGCTCTAGAGAAGAGATGGGTGGGCTCTTTGACAAGGAAATAGAAAAGGGAAGGATTTTAAGCTTCCATTAAGGGCATGAAGAGAGGGAATTTCGTGGGTCTCTCCACCAAGGTAAGAAATTGTGAATTCTTTTGGAATTATTGATAGGTTTTAGTGAAAATAGCTTAAGTTAGGTATGGGTAAAGTTAGATAGGCTTTTCTCCATGTTTTCCTCTCCTAGAAATGTTTAATTTGGGTTATTATTGCTTAATGAAAGTGAAGAGAGGGTATTAGAGCTAGAAGCAAGATCAACTGACTCATTACAAGGCTAAAGGATTAAGGTGGGTGATAATTTAATAGTTGAGTTAATAAGCTACTAAATTTCTTTGAAATAAATGTTATATAATGCTTTCCTATGTTTTTCCAATTTTAAATGAATTTCTAATTGTGATAGTTAAACTTATATGAAATGTTTGAAAGTAAAGACTTTGTGAAATTATGTATGAAATGGTTTGTCAAGAGAAAAAGATCCGAAAGGATGATTTCAACGATTATATGAAAGTAATTTTGCCAATTGAGGCTAATGATCATGAATTGTTGTGAATTATGTGATATACATGTTTGTTTGGGTTTGTGGTGGTCCCTCATGTGTGATAGGTGCACCTATCAAAATTATAGCCTTCTCCCGGCTGCCCGCTAGTGGCAATGAAGCTCCTCACGGACTCCTTCATGTGTTCACGGCTACACATGACCGCTCTGCGGAAATGTGTAATACGTCCTGTTTGGACCCACCCAAACCATCTTATATGTGATTATGTGATATGTTTGTCTATGTTATTTTTGTAAGTTATGTTGCTTGATAAATGTTTCTGATAAATTGACTTATTGCTTTCTCTATGCTTATGTGATCTTGATGTATAATTGCTGGGATGAAATGAGTTATTCAACAAGGTTTTGATAAATTTATAAAGTTTCGATCAATGTGATATTGGTTTTGAAAATAAGGAGTTTTGATGAAGTGAAAGTGTTTTGACTAATGTAAATTGGCCTTGATAAGTTTGAAAGATTTTTAATCAATCTGAAAGTTTCTTTGAGAATGAAAAATAAATAACGTTTTTGCTTATTTCTTAATTATTAAGCTGTTACCCACTGAGCCGTCGAGCTCACACCTCTTTTCCCCTCCACAGGTCACAAGCGGGAACACGAATTGCAGTATTAATTGGAGTGAGACACCCCCTTCAATGTTCTTAACTTAGAAGTCTTTTTTTTTAACGAAGCATTAGGTTGCATTTGGGGATTTGCTTCACTTTATATATTGACATTTGACATTTGGGTTGTAATCGGGCTAAATGCCCTATAAAGCGTTGTAATAACTCAGATTGTTAATGTAAATACAAGAATGTTGTTTTGAATGTAATTCATGTAATTTGCATATGTTTTATTCAAATGCATCTTTGCATGAATTGAATTAGCAAAAGAAGAAGGATTGAGATTGTATTGTTTTATAAGTTGGAATGGTATAGATATCTAGGAGTGTGGTTGTTGCCCTTAAATTGTATCTGGAGACACTTTGGAATTGAATTATGTTGTATGAGGTTGGATATTGAGTTTTATGCAGGTACTTAAGTCAAGTTGAATTGAATTAGAGTTTGGCTAGTTCAATATACAAAGGAAATGCTGTCAAATTTTTACAAAATTTGACAGAACTTCACTTGGGTTTTTAGACCATCTTAATGTTGGAATTGTATTGAGGTGTCTTCTTGAAGATTATAGTGCTTGTTGATAGCTTTCCAACGATATAGAATTTGTCACTTTCGGACTTAGGATGAAGAAGTTATGGTGTTGAAAACACATTCAGTTACTGTTCATGCTGATATTTTCACTGTTCCATTGGTAATTATAGAAGCAGTACATTTGAGTGAACTTTTACCTCCTCTAATGACGAAATTGAGTTTTGCATCCTTAATGAAACTTTTAGGACATCTTGTTATCTTTCCATTAAGGTATAATATGCAAGTATTGGGGTTAGGAGTAAAAAGTTATGAGTATTGAAAGATAACAGTTATAGTTCATTATCCTGATTATATAGTTTGTATTTATGATAGCTTCAATGATTAATGATTGGAATTCATGGTTAGGATAAACCAATTAAGTTATAATTTGTGAAGTTGGTAAGTGAACTTGGAGTTTGAAATGTTATGAAGTATTTAGGCTTTGGATGAGTAAATTGAAGAATGTTTCAATGGTTATGAAAATAGGTTGAAGGTGAGATTCATTGGAAGAGGAATTGGAGTTGTGAAGGTTGGCATGTCCATTAAACGGACATGGATGTCCGTTAAACGGACAGCCTCGGGTGCAAAAACACCCCTTAGCCTGCTCATGTCCGTTAGACGGACTTGCATGTCCGTTTAACGGACATTTTCATAGGATTTGGGACACTTTCATCCGAACGTGTCCGTTAAACGGACATGGATGTTTGTTTAACGGACAGCTACGGGAAAAATGTGATTTTGGACAAATTTAGGGGTCGAATCTCGTTTTATAATCTTCATGAATGTTGTAGATCTATATGTCTACTTTTAAATGGTTTAAGAACGAACTCATTCCCACATTTAGATCAAAAGTTATGGAAATCGCGCCAAAAGAGTTTCAATTTGATTTTGGGTGTGAACATAGTCTATTCTTTTGGGCATAACTCCCTCATCCGACCTCCAATTGAGGTGAGACTTGAACCATTTGATTCCCAAGACATATAGCTTTCTCTCCACAAAATTTGATACCATTTGAAGTTAAATTAAAGAAGTTTGCATTAAAACAAGTGAGAGGTTGGTTTGGAGATCATATTTGGAGTATGAGCTCTTTTAGGCTTTTTGAGCATAACTTGAGTTTACAACTTCGTTTAAGGTGATTCTTGTTCCAAAACTAACTTGAGACATAAAGCTACAACTTATATGAATAAGCCAACTCATGATTTTGGTATTTAGCTAGCGTGCGCTCGCCACGAATGTAAAGTTACAGTTAAGGATTCTGTAAAGAAATAAGCACAGGGCTTTAGGACTCCAGAATTGGGCTCTGAAGATGGGTCCAATAGATGTGGAATTAAAGCAAGAGTAAGAATGTTAAGTTATAAGCAGTTGGGGTCCGGTCTCCGGATCGGGTTCCAACATGGAGAATTTTGGAGATGGTTCCTACAATTCCTTACTGCTCTACAACATGAGATCTTTGAAACTTTGATTGAGATTAATTTCTGGTTGAACTGAAAATTTTCCATAACTTTTTGCCTTCAACCAATTGATGGCTATTGCCATTTGACTCAATTGATTTTCAAGGTTTTTTATACTAGCTTGAGTATCTCGCTGAAATGTCATGGTGTTAGTGGCCAAAGATTTAACTATATCTTCCAAAGAAGACTAACCTTTGAAATTGGATATCATTTGTTAATGTTGTCTAGGTACATATAGTTGCCTAAATTGCTGGAAATTATTAGTAGCTTGTTGTCCTTGAGAGTTCCCATAACGCAAAATTGGATGGTCGCACCAACCTAGATTTTCATTGAATTTTCCTAGCAAATCCCCCCATAGCATTAACTTATTCTACACTTTCTTTCTACAAAACCGGACATACGTCAATGGAGTATCCCAACATTAAACATATTCCACATACCTTCGCTTCTTCTTTCTTTGTAACTGTAAGTTGTCATACTAAAGATGTAAAGATGTAAGATCATCTAATCTTTTCTCCAATACTATTACATTCACCTTATTTACATGTTTTGAACTATGGACAGAACGTATCCCGAATTGTTGTGTATTGGAAGCCATATTTGCTATCAAATCTCCTGTAGTTGTAGGGGTTTTGTCAACCAAAGCCCTACCACTTGTAGAATCAATCATACTCCTATCTATAAGAAAAAGAACTTTATAGAAGTATTGAATCAATAATTGATCATTCATTTGGTGATGGGGATAGCTAGCACAAAGCTTCTTGAATCTTTCCCAATATTCATATAGTGTCTTCCTCGTGTGTTATTGAATGCCACAAATTTCTTTTTTAATATTAGTAGCTCTTAATGTTAGAAAATATTTTTCAAAGAAGAGTCTCTTCATTTCAGCTCGTGTTTGCACATTTTCACCAGTTGAATAATATAACCAATCTTGAGCATCATCTTTGAGAGAAAATAGGAAGGCTCTTAGCTTGATTTACTCCTTAGTCACATTCGTTGGCTTTATACCTATACAAACCACATCAAATTCCTTCAAATGCTTATAAGGATCCTCTCCTGGTAGACTTTAGAAAATTGATAATAAATGAATCAGCCATGACTTCAATTAAAAGGTATTATTGTCCCCTAAATTCGAAAAATTGATGCAATGGGGCTATTAAGCATCTGTAGGGGCATTTAGTTCATAAAAGTATGATTCGCAGCCATTCTTTCCATCTTTTGCACTTGTTGTCTCTGTTTTGTTTGCTTTCGCAACCTCTTGGCAATCTTTTCTATCAAGAATTCCCTGACAATGGCACCAAAATTTGGTAATGCTGTCACCTACAACCAAACATAAAAAGAAACTAACTTCCTGCAACGCAAATTAATGTAATAGTTGAAAGTAGGGATCATTTCCATGAGGAATCTATTGGTAAATATTATTTGATTTGAAAACAAAAACAAATTGGAGAGTTGAATTAACCTGATTTAAAGAAATTAAAAATGAAAAAAAAATTAAAATAAACAAAAGTATAAAATTAATATTGAACCTTGGTTTCGGATCACCTATTTTATCAAACTAAGATGGATCATCGATATAAAATTAAGTCCATTAACAAATACTCATTGGGTGATGTTCTCTCTTAAGATTAAATGAATAGAAACATGTATTCTAATCACTTTTATTAACCAACAACTTAGATATGATCTTAAGTTTGATTAATTAATAGCTTTAAGAACTAAGAGAACCAATGAGTAAGACAATACACATACGATATGTATTTAATCTATATAAGCATCTTTCCTAGAATTTCCAATCCCTAACATAAAGATGGTAATCCTAATTGCCACTTTGGATTAGCAAAATTGAACGTCAAATCCTACTAATCTGGCTATGAATTAAATCAATCAATTCCTAGTTGTGCATCTTAAAGATCAATCAATTCAATGATAAAAAGTAATTCAGAAGACGCTTAAATTTCATCAATGAAATAAACTTTATTCAAAAAATCTCATACATACTAGATAATAACGTGGTTCCCTTCAACCAAGAAGAAGAATTTAGTTACTCATAAAAGTAATTCGGAAGACGTTTAATATTCATCAATGAAATAAACTTTATTCAAAAAATCTCATATATAATAGATAATAGCGTGGTTCCCTTCAACCAAGAAGAAGAATTTAGTTACTCATAATAGAGGTAAAACCCAACAGAAGAATAAAAAACATATAGTCTCCATATCTAGTCTTTTTCATAAAAATATGAAAATCCTTTAAACCTAGAGAAAATAAACATAAAATATAAAGATGATGTAACTAGATGTCTTCTATCTTCCCTCTTATTGTTATCTTTATCAGACACACTCCCAACATAATCAGGCAACAGATCCCTAACTAAAAGACAATAAATTGATTCCCTAAATAATAAAAATCCTAAGTGTATTGAACTATATTCAAATCAGATTCTGCAGATAAATTTTCCCTTTGCACGTACCCACGCTTAGTCAAAAACTTTTTTGCCAGTTGAGAATTCAAATTGTCTTTTCTTTCCTTGCATTTTTTGATTCAAATTCATCTCCCATATGTTGAAACCATCTGAGAATAATTAAGAAACAAGTTCATTAATTTTAAATAAAAAATTTCAACACATTAAAGAGATTTATATCTAATGGTTAGCACAAAAATAACAACTTATCAATCCTACAGTCACTTTAGTTCTCTATCCAAACCTTAAATCTCTAAAATGCTCCTGCAACCTCTGACTTGAACCTTAGGAAGTAAATATAACATATCTCTATTAGATCATCAATAAAGGCAATGTAATATTTACTTCCTTTAATGACAGTTCTGGTTAAGGTCCACAAAGATCAGTATGGATGAACTGTAGTTTCTCTTATTCTCTCCAAGTAGTTTCTAAAAATGGTTGCCTGGTTTGCTTGCCATATTAACATGCCCTGTAATTTGAAAAGTGTTCATCTAATGATCACAGGCCTTGCACAAACTCCATTCTCTTCATTAGCAATAATGTAGCATGATTGAAGTGTCTCATCCTCTTGTGCCAAAGCTTTGTTGTGTTATATGAGATAGGAAAGGCAACCTACTCCTCCTCCATTAGTTTTAATAAAAAGCTCCTATTCCTCATTTTTATCATAAACAATTCCTATCCTTCTGCATCCTTGATTAGACACTTTTATCCTCAAACAGAAGCTTGGATTTCTTTTCAAACATTTGAACAACAATCAACAAATTTTGATTAATTTCAAGTACATAAAGAACGACAGTGATAATTTTAATACCTGAACAACTCTTAATTGCAACTGTTCTCTTTCTTTTGATAGCTATGTACTCTCCATTGCTAATTTTGACTTTTAAGATAAAAGTCTTATTGAGCTCTTTAAAAAGCTCCTCATCATCTGTCATATGATTGGCCTAGCCGCAATCAATCAACCAACTCTCACTTAAGTTGCTAAGGGCAAAGCAGGTTGCCACAAATCATTGTCCCTCTTCCTCATGGTCTGTAACTTATGCCTCGATCTATTATTGATTTTTGTTCTTACAAATTTTTTCAATGTGGCCAAGTTGTTTATATTTGTTGCTTCAAATTAGGCTTTCTCCAACACTTGAAATATGGATGATTCATTTTTCCATAGTGTTGGCATGAAAGGTAACTTGGCTTGATATTTCCTCTATTATTGATATTGTTATTAGCACCTCCAGTTTGTTCAGCATTGTTCTTTTTCCTTTTCTTGTTCTTCCATTTCCCACTTTCATTGATTTGCAATTTAGCTTGTAGAGCATCGTCAATTGAGTCTTCTTACCATATGATACCTTCTTTGCTCCTGAGCTTGTAATGCATTTAACAACTCTATCAAGGTGATACTTGATAGTTCTTTAGAATTCTCCCGATAGGAAATTGTTATTTCAAACCTTTCTAAAACAATCATAAGAACTTTCTAAACAATTATAAACTTACAAAATTCAGTTCCAAGCAATCTGACCCTATTAACAATGTTGAGAAGTCTATCAGCATACTCCTTCACCGTTTCTAACTCCTTCATCCTTTACATCTCAAACTCCCTAATCAAATTCATCACTTTCATTTCTTTAATTCTCTCATTTCCTACATACTATTGCTTGAAAAAATCCTAGATTTCCTTTGCTAACTTTAGGGACATAATTCTAATAAAGATTAATGGTGAGATTGCTACAAATTGACATGCCTTTTCCTTTGATTTCCCTTGCCTTCTTTCTTTATGATTTATGATTTGAGCAAGAGTTGCGTTGTTTAGATGGAAGGAATCTCGTAGTCCTCCTCCATAGCTTCCCCAAGAACACTTACATCATGATAAGCCTCCATTTTAACTACCTACACATAATAATTCTCACACTCAAACACTAGAGGAGCAACAGTTGTAGAAGGTGTCTTAAAATCCTTGGCTTAATGGTTTTATTTGTAACAAGTTCAATTTGGTTTTTGAGTGTGGTGTACCCTTAAACTCACACAATCCCTCAAGAATAAATAGATCTGATACTGAGTTTTAGGAGTTAAAAACTTAAGCAAGGCAAAATTACTAAAAATTGAAGCAATAAGAACATTAAAAAAAAAGGATGAGAATGTTATCTTGATTTCATTGAATTGAAACATCCTTAAATACACAAAATTCATAACTAAAAGTCAATAAAATAGCTCATGTTTCCATTATCACAAACCAGTTATAGCTACAAAATAGCCACTAATAGAAAATGCCTAATATATAGTTTAAGGCATGGTATAAGCCTTCAATTTTTACATGTGTACCCAATTTCCCTACTTCCATACCCTATGTTGCAGCCCACCATGAATTATTTCCACAAATTTAGCTATTTTCCACATTTTTAACCTTGTCATCATGCCATGACAACAACATGTTAACATAATTTTAGCAGATACTGAAGCATACATTTATCAACAGACATGATATGAACTATATGTAAAGAATATATTGATGATGGAAATTTGAGTTAGGGTGAATTACTGGATTAGATGGATTTTCCTATCCTAACCTATTCTTAAGGTAGATACCCTCAATAAAACCTAAAAACATTTTTAAATGTAGAAAATTAAACAAAAGGCTTAGTAAGCAAATTATACTCATGCATAATTCAAAACTCCATTTGGTCTATAAATAAGATATAGAAATTTGGTTTTAATGTAAATTATAAAACATACATATTTCTTAAAACAATGACCATGCATACAAAAAGTTTCACAGATAATCACATAAGAGATAATTATCTGAGGATTCTACCATTTGACGATTGCTTACGGGGATTCTACTATCCGTAAGGTATGATAAAAAATCGGGAATTATACCATCTATAAGATTCGATATCTTAATCAAACCATATATCCGTCCTATATGGGAATTCTACAATATGATGGATTGTTAGCCTTTTATAGGGATTCTACCATTTCTGATAACACAAGGATTCTACCATCTAGTTACAACACCTATGAGACTCCACATAATTCTAAGGAAAATTTTCATAATTATCTACATTCTTGTTTATCATATCACAATATACATATATATCTAACATTTGTCAACTTTGTTAGTTCCTAAACATTTCAAATCCATTTCTCTTAATTTACAATCACCTTTTGATTTAATAATATCTCTCAAACTAATTTCATTATTTTACATATATCCATAAATCTTCCAAAATCTTAACTTTTCCAAAAGCAATTTGATTTATTGATTATATTCAAACCCATACACTTCTCACCATTTTAAAGCATGAATAAACCATTTCAAATATATACTTTGCATTTAAATCAAAATATGTAGAACATCTATAAACCATAAATTGAACTCAATATGATGTATGTATGAAATCTGAAACCACGAAAGGAGAATGATTTACTTACTTCAAGAAAATTCACAAATAAGAAGAAATCAAGTAATAACCAAGTCCTCACATACTCAAACCCAATCCAAACACCTCAAGCAACCTTTACATATTTAGAATTAAAGGTAGAAATATAGAAAGCATGAAAGTAATAGAAGAAAAATAAAATTCCACTATAAAAAACTTGAAAAACCCTTGAAAGGAACTTCAAAGAGAGTGAAAGAAAGATAAGAAATGATCTATACACTTCTAAAATTTTAGAAGGTGTTCAGGATTGATTTAAGGGAGGTGATTGCTTTAAATCCCAGTCAAATTTGATTTAAAAATTCGAAGCAAGTAGGTGACTTAGGCTACTCTGACCTTGCACACTAAAACAACCCAAACTTCCCCTACAAACTTTAGAATCACTTTATTTTTGATCCTACATAGATTAAACATGTAAAGCTACAAATTTTATCTTTTATACTTCTTTAAAATATAATTCTTGCTAAATAAAGCAATCCTATAATACAATCCTAAAAATGAGCTTATATTCTTTAAGCTTATTAACTCCAAAACATACCCTGTCCTGAACCAGAACCTATGAAACGTCCAAAACACTTATAAATATATATAAAACATTTATAAAATACTAAGATCAAGTTATCATATAACATGCAAAAGAGAATGAACAAGTCTATTGTTGAAGAGTAATTTGAAACTTGATCTAGATACATGAATGTTTAAAGTCTAAATAAATGGATGTTTAAGTTCATTTTTAGGAGTTAATTATGTTCATGTATTAGTTACATAATTAAATAGTGGTCCATATATGGTTTTGAGTTCATATATGGTTTGTTTATTTGGATTCATGTATTTAGATATGAAGATTCATTTTTGTACCAATAAAAACCTCTTTGTACTTGAACTAAATTCATTCAAGTGAAATACAATCTCTTCTTCTAAACAATTCTCTCCTCTTTAAACCTCCTCATTTCTTAACAAAGTGGTATAAGAGCCAAGTTCTTTGAGAAATGGCAAACAATGGTGGAGTATACTCATTTCAATTCCCTCGCCTCACAAAATAAAATTATGAAATATGGCATCTTCGTATGAAAGTCATTTTTGACTCACAAGATTCTTGGAAGATTATAGAAAAAGGTTTTATGCAACCTCAAAGTGAAGTTGATTTGTCTCAAAATGAGAAAGAGCCTTGGCAAAGATCAAGAAGAAGGATCAACAAGCCCTCACCCTTATCCATCAATGTTTAGATGATTCGATGTTTGAGAAGGTGGTCGATGTAACCACTTCAAAGGAAGTTTGGGAGATTTTGCAAAGTTCCTTTCAAGGAATTGACAAGGTAAAAAAGATTAGATTCCAATCATTGCGAGGTGATTTTGAATCTGTGCGCATGAAGGAATCCGAATCAATCTTAGGTTATTATACACGAGTTAAGGTCATTGTGAATCAAATGAAGAGATATGGAGATCAAGTTGAAGATGTTCAAGTAGTAGAGAAGATTCTTCATTCCTCGAGCCCAAAGTTTGATTATGTGGTTTGCGTCACTGAAGAGTTTAAAGATCTAGACTCTTTGACACTTGACCAACTATAGGGCTCTATACAAGCTCATGAAGACAAGATCAAGAATAGGCAAGAAGAACCTTTGGAGCAAGCACTTAAAGCAAGGGATGTGTTAAAAGATGATGATGGAGAAAGCAATCAAAGAGGACGAGGATGAGGACATGGTCGAGGATATGGTAGGGGTCATGATTGAGTTCAAGGTCAAGGGCGAAGTTATAGAGGAAGAAGTAAAGGAGATTATAACAATGCCAATAATGATGGAAACAATCAATCATACAAAGGCCAAGGAAAATCAAGAAGAACAAGAAGGGGAGGTTACAATTTTAGAAAAAATGAGTTATGATAAGTCTAATGTTGAATGCTACAATTTTCATAAATTTGGACATTTTTCTTGGGAATGTTATGCTACACCTAATCAAGTTAAGGAGCAAGTCAATATTGTTGATAACAAGCAAAGAGACGAAGAGCCCATTTTATTTTTAGCACTCAAAGATAATACAAGTAAAGATGAAAGTACGTACATAGTTTTTAAATAATGGAGCAAGCAATCACATGCGTAGAGATAAAGGCAAATTTGTGGAACTTGATGGAAAAGTAAAAGGCAACATTTCTTTTAGAGATTTGTCAAAGATTCAAATTCATGGAAAAGGTACCATTCTAATTTCTTCAAGAGATGGAAGCCATAGACTTATTAATGATGTCTATTATGTGCCTAAATTGAAAAGTAATATTTTAAGTTTGGGGAAACTTCTTGAAAAAGGATATGAAAGATTGTTGTCTTTGGCTTAGATATCAACATGCTCAGTTGATTGCTAAGGTGTTTATGTCGAAGAATGGAATGTTCATATTAAATATCAAGACAATCGAAGCAACATGTTTAAAGGTGCATGTGCAAGATGAAGCATGGTGTTGGCATATGAGATTTGGACACTTGAATTTTGATGCACTCAATGCATTGGGAGATAAATACATGGTGAAAGGAATTCCCTTCATCAACCACCCACATCATTTATGTGAAGCATATTTAATTGGCAAGCATTCAAGAAGGATTTTTCTAAAAGAAGTAGTGATAAGAGCAACTGTACCACTTTAACTTATCAATTCTTCTTAAAGATCATGAAGCTATTGGAGTCAAATCAGTCTATAAGATAAAAAATAATGTCAGTGGAGATGTAAAGAAATATAAAACAAGGCTCATTGCTAAAGGCTACAAGCAAAAGAATGAAGTGGAGCTCAAGCATGTAAGGAATAATGATCAAGTTGTGGATTTTTTGACGAAATCACTCAAATTTGAAGTTTTTCAACACTTGAGGACAAGACTTAGAGTACAAAAGAAAATTTCAAACTAAGGGAGAGTGTTGAAGAGTAATTTGAAAGTTCATTTAGATACATGAATGTTTAAAGTCTAAATATATGGATGTTTAAGTTCATTGCTAGGAGTTAATTATGTTTTACGTAATTAAATATTGGTCCATGTATAATTTTGAGTTCATGAATGGTTTACTTATTGAGGTTCATGTACTTAAATATAAAGAGTCATTTTTGTACCTATAAATACCTCTTTGTACTTGAACTAAGTTCATTTAGGTGAAATACATTCTCTTCTTCTAAACAATTCTCTCATCTCTAAACCTCCTTACTTCTTAATATCCCTAAGTTAAATATTAGAAGCAAAAAATCTAGGATATCACATTATTGATACGGGATTAAGGGGGGCAGATATTAAAAAGAGAGAAATGGTAGTGTCAATAGGAGGAAAAATGAGCTGAGAAGATTAAAACGGTGGCATACGGAAAATGTCTATGCATGCAGTGTCATTTCAGTAATTGAAAAAAGACATAAGAGAGAATTAGGAAGTGATGTGCAGACAATGGGGATGTGTTATAACCAACGACTAGAATAGTTGTTATTAACTACTTGTAACAAGGTCAACAGAATAACGAATAATCTTCTAATATTTTCTTCTTCAATTTGCTCTCTCTAACTCTAATCTTCTTTCTATTCTTACCATACTCGTAACAACTGTCAAGACGCTAATTGATTTCTAAATTGTATTTCGCAAAACTAAATCTAAAATAACCCTAATCATTTTGTTATTTGGACTTGCATGCGTGCTGATGAGATGCTGGAGACCATTTTATACATAAGAAAAGGCAGATTGCAGTTGCATTGTCATCCAAAGAAGTTGACATAGTCAGCCTTGCATGAGTCATTTTAGCAACTTTTACCAAGGTTGCTGTTGAATATTGTCTCAAATTCAAGTCAAAAATGGAAGCTTGCTTACCTTCTCAAATGTCAGAAATCTCAGCCTACTTTCGGTGATCAAAAATGGTGGCTCAACAATGGTGGCTTGTATTTTTTCATAGATTTCGGTGGTGCAGATGGAGGCTTTCACACCCATGAAGATCTCTATAAAAGGGGAGCAATTGAAAGAGAAAGAGAGCACAAGGAGAAAAATTCTCCATAAGAGAGGAGAAAGAAGAAGAGTGAGAGAAACAATTTCGGGAGAAGAAGAAGAGAGAATAGTGAGAGGGAGAGAGAAAAGAAAAAAAAAGAAAAGAAAAAGTTATTTTTTATTTTCTCTTTTCTAGTAGGAGTTTGCGTTATTTTGGGTCTCTTGAAAATTGAGTGACAAACACCATTGTATGCTCTCATTGTTATCGTGAAATAGTCAGTCGTCTCCAAACTGGACGTAGGCATTACCGAACCAGTATAAAATATTGGTGTTCTTTTGTTATTATTTTATTTGCACTCCGAATTTATTAACGTTTCCGTACAACAAGTGGTATCAGAGCTCCAGTTTTTCGACTGGGGTGTTGTAGGAGTGAAAATATATTAGAGCAACAGTGTCGGTGAACAGTACCAGTGCTACAGTATCGATGAACAGTGTCTTACTACAGTACCGACGCTACAATCTCGTGAATAGTGTCAGTGCTACAGTACTGTGAACAGTATCAGTACGTATTTTGGAACAGTGATGAGTAGATGGCTGGTGATAAAGACGAGTCCTTTAAGAGGGAGTCGATATCGTCATCGTCGACACCTACATCCAGTAGACATCCAATCGCTACTACAAGGTTAGAGGTTGATAAATTTAATGGCTCTAATAATTTTGGTATGTGGCAGTGTAAAGTTATGGATGTACTGTATCAACAAGAGTTGGATATGGTTCTGGACAATAAACCCGAAGATATGGATGAGAAGCAGTGGACGCGAATTAATCTCCATGCGTGTGCCTCTATTCGATCATTCCTTGATAAGGAGCTGAAATATCCTTACATGAAGGAAACTTCTGCTAAGGATTTATTGACAAAATTGGAGGAAAATATATGACCAAGAGCGCAGAAAATCGGCTCTTCTTGAAGAAGTGACTTTTTCGATTTCAGTATCGTCCAAGTATTTCTATGCATGAGCACCCCAAATGATTATAATAAAATACTTGTTGATTTAGCAAACCTTGATGTGAAAATTCCTGACGAGGATAAGGCACTATGTTTGTTAAATTCATTGCCTGATGATTATGATCATTTGACAACTACTTTGTTGTATGGAAAATCTGAGGTAAAAATTGATGAGGTTTCTGCGGCATTGGTGAATCATGAGTGTCGTAAAAAGGAATTGAAGACTCATAATTCACAAACTAAGGCATTCACTGCAAGGGGACGAATAGAGGAAAGAAAACATGGGAAGCGGGAAAAATCTCGTTCAAAGTCACGAGGAAAGTTTCCTGCTAAAGATGAATGTGCCTTTTGTCGTCAAAAGGGTCATTGGAAGAAAGAATGCCCCAAATTGAAGAACAAAGAGAAGGAGAAAGTGGATTCTGTAGCAAACGTTGCAAAATCTGAAGATAATGATTTCAAGTTTGCTTTGACTAGTTCATCTGTTGATGGTCACTCCAAGGAGTGGATTTTGGATTCAGGTTGCACTTATCATATGTGTCCCATTCGGGAATGGTTCTCTAGCTTCCAGGAGCTAGATGGTGGAGTTGTTTTGATGGGAAATAATAATGCCTGCAAAACACAAGGGATAGGTAAAATCTGTTTGAAGATGCACGATGGTACAGTCAGAGAATTGAGTGATGTTCAGTATGTACCGGATATGAAGAAAAATCTTATCTCAATAGGAGCATTGGAATCCAAAGGTATCAAGATTACCATAGAGGTGGAGTTCTCAAAGCGTGTACGGGCACTTGTGGTGATGATGTACAAGACTAAATAACTTGTATTTTTGCGGAAATACGATTCTTGGTCAGCAGCCTATCACTGAAGCTTCTGATGGAGATAGCTCAGACACTACAAGGTTATGGCATATGCGTCTTGGGCAAGCTGGTGAAAAAGCATTGCAAGGATTGGTGAAGCAAGGTTTATTGAAAGGCGCAAAGACATGTAAGTTGGAATTATGTGAACATTGTGTACTGGGTGAGCAAACTAGAGTGAAATTTGGTACTGCTATTCACCATACTAAAGGCATTCTAGATTATGTTCATACTGATGTTTGGGGACCTTCCAAGAATGCATCTTGGGGAGGTAGCCATTATTTTGTCTCCTTTATTGATGACTTCTCTAGGAGAGTATGGGTGTACACCATGAAGCATAAAGATGAAGTCTTAAAAATATTCCTGAAGTGGAAAAAGATGATTGAAATGCAAACCGGTCGAAAGATCAAGACTCTCAGATCAGATAATGGTGGTGAATATAAATCAGATCCTTTTTTGAAAGTCTATCAAGATGAGGGTATTGCAAGGCATTTTACAGTTAAGGAGACACTACAACAGAATGGAGTGGCAGAGCACATGAACCGTACTTTACTTGAGAAAGTTCGGTGTATGTTGTCTAATGCTGGATTAGACAAGGTGTTTTGGGCTGAAGCAATTACTTATGCAAGCCATATTATTAATCGGTTGCCTACTACTGCAAACAATGGTAAAACACCTATGGAGGTATGGTCTGGTAAACCTTGTACTGATTACAAGTATTTACACATATTTGGTTGTCCTGTTTACTATCATGTCAGGGAAAGCAAGTTAGATCCAAGAGCAAAGAGAGCTCTATTTATGGGCTTTAGCACTGGCGTGAAGGGATACCGACTTTGGTGTCCAGATGAGAAGAAATTTGTTGTAAGCAGAGATGTGACTTTTGATGAGACTGCTATGGTTAATCAGAACAAGCATGAAGAGGAAATTGAAGCAACCAAGACCATGAGTAGTTCAAAGCAGGTGGAGTTATTGAAGACTCCAGTTGATTCAGTAAGGTCTGATGTTACAGACACTATTCCTACAGTTGATTTTGATGAGGACGAGGTTAATGAAGAGAAGGTACCTACCCAAGAACCTCCACAACAACAAGATTCTATTGCAACCAGAAGATCAAAAAGGGAAATTCGAAAGCCTGCTCGGTTTACTGATATTGTGGCATATGCACTTCCAGTTATTGAAGATGATATTCCATCCACCTACAAAGAAGATGTCAGGAGTTTAGAGAGATTGGAGTGGAAGAAATCTATGGATGAGGAGATGAAATCTCTTCAGAAAAATAAGACTTGGAAACTGGTTCAGTTACCAAAAGGTAATAAGGAAATTGGTTGTAAATGGGTATATGCAAAGAAGATGGAATCTTTGGGAAAAGATAATGTAAGATTCAAAGCTAGATTAGTATCTAAAGGTTATGCTCAGAAGGAAGTCATTGACTACAACGAGGTATTTTCTCCTATAGTAAAACATTCTTCTATTCGTATTTTGTTGGGTTTGGTTGTGCAGTTTGACCTTGAGTTGGCCCAACTTGATGTCAAGACGGCGTTTTTACATGGTGATTTGGAGGAAGATATTTTTATGTCTCAGCCAGAAGGGTTTACGGTTGTTGGTAAGGAAAATTGGGTTTGTAAATTACAAAAATCATTGTATGGTTTGAAACAGTCTCCAAGACAATGGTACAAGCGATTTGACAGATTTATGATCAAAAAAAAGTACACAAGAAGTCATTATGATCATTGTGTATACTTTCGCAAGCTACAAGATGGAACCTTTATTTATTTGCTTTTATATGTTGATATGCTTATAGCATGTAAAAGCAAAGTGGAGATTGAAAGATTGAAGACTCAACTGAGCAATGAATTTGAGATGAAAGACTTGGGAGAAGCTCGAAAGATACTAGGTATGAAAATTGAAAGAGATAGAGCAAAAGTGTAACATCCCGTTACTGTTAGCAAGGGTATTTTGGTAATTGGGACGGACTGATAGGTTTCATTGCATTTACCGATTGAACATATTACTGACCTCTGATCATAGAGAAACAGGTTTCTTGCATATGCATTTATTCATAGGTACATGCATTCATGATTTTTCGGTATTTTATTGTGAGTATGAATTGATTGGATTGCGAACTGGAAACTGACTGAACTGACTGGATTAGGATTGATGAATCGAGAATTGGGAGTAAGTGGGTTCGAATGACTGATTTAGAATAGTCTAAATGTAATTGATAATTGATAGTAGCTTATAGGAAACTTTTGGGAAATTCGGGAGAAAATGCCCGGACCGGAAATTTTGGAGTGACAGACCGATTGACTGTATAGTACTGAAAGAATTGTCCAATGGCGATGGAAAAATTAGAGTTTTACTGTTAGGAATTAAAATGTTGAGCCATTGAAATTTAGAGACTGAAATTTGGACTGATTTGGAGACCTATGTCTATAAATAGGTAGGTTTGAGAAATTGGGAATTTTACCAAAGGCATTATCGCATTCTCCTTCTCTTCTCTACGGCGATCTCCGATTCCTTCCTCATTGGTGAGGATTCTTTGATCTTTCTTTATGGTTTTCTTCTCCTTATGCTAACCTAACTGGTTTATTGTGATTGATGAAGGTTGAGAAGGATTGAGAGTGGATTAATCGTTGATTTAAGAAAGTTTTAGGGTTACGGTGATTTGTGGTTTTGATCTTCGATTGGTAAGTTTTTATAGCTTTAATGTTGTTATTACTGGTTGTTTGAGCATTTATGGCAAGTATTGGGTTAGATTGAGTAGTTAGGGTGTTAAATGTTGAGTTTTAATAGCATTAATGGCGGAAAATCGATCGGAAAAAAAGGTGGCGCAGTAGCACGTCGCGACGTCTGGCGTGCCTCGCCGCGACGAGCGCAGCGGGACGCCGCAGCGAGCGCCTGGATGCACGTCGCGACGAGTCTGCTGGCTTACGTCGCGACGAGCGGGAAAAGGACGCACGCCGCGGCGAGCGTGCTTTACATCGCGACGAGCGACCCGTATACGTCGCGACGAGAGTCGCAAGGTCGCAGCGAAAGGGGCTTTTCTGATTGAATGAGTGTTTGTTTATTGGGCATAACTTACGGTATAGACCTCCGATTGAGGTGATTCCTAAATCGTTATGAACTAGAGAAAGAGGTCTACAATTGAGGATAATTATGGGAATTGGAATTTATTTAAATGGTATTGATTCGTAGAGAATAAAGTCAATTATGGTTCATAGTGTGACCTAAGTATTGAATTGAGACAATTGGAATTTTAATTGGGATTTTCAATAGAGGTTTTGACCCATTGGATAGGGAATTGCTATAGGGAGTATGAATTGAGGTAATTGAACTGAATTTTAGGATTTGATCAATTATTGTCGATCAATTGAGCGAAGAGTTCGAATGGGACATAAGAGTTCAAAATTGGGTTTTAGCGCCGGGAAAATCGTGAACATGCATTGTACATAATTTCATAGCGACGTATGCATCACTGAATTGTTTAATTGAGCATCTAGTAATGGGACTGTATTTTACTGTTATAGAGGCGCCGTTGGATCGTCATTTCACGGACATTGCTGGAACTTCCAGGCAGTAGCTCGGAAGTAACAGGTGAGTAACCTAGTTGGTTTCTCAAATTCCTGACTGTCTAATTACTCAACGTGAAATTACTTGCCAATGTGAAATTGCATGATTACTGAATTATACATGATCGAATGGCATGTTTATACTGTATTGGATTGGATTACTGTATGATACTGAGGAATGTAATACTGGGCTTTTATAGCCATACACTGAATTACTGAACACTGCATTGCATGCATAAATGCATGATCAGATAATGGATATGTGACCCAAGTGCTATTATCACTGAAAAGAACCTCGAGCTCGAACACTGTACTGACCGGGCCTCGAGCCCGAGGGGAGAAATCCCTGATGCGTCCCCCACTGAACACTGACTGAGCACTTGGGCACTCATATGCATTGTATACACATGACTGATTGAATTGCAAACTTACTGAATTATGTGATGACATGAGAGATTGCAAATTGTTACATGCTACTGTGAACTGTTGCATAATTCTGTGAATTGTGATATGATACTATAAATTGTTATATGTTATTGTACATTGTTATTTGATATCGCAAACCGTTATAGACTCATCGTAAATTGTTATATAATATCAGAAATTGAATATTATTGTCAGGTCTTTGTCAGACGCATTTGTGTAATGCATGATTTGAGTGAACCATCGATGATGGTTTCTCACCGAGTTCGCAAACTCACCCAACATTGCAATTATTTTTCAGATTTGGCTAGTACCCGTTAGACAAACGGAAGTATGATTTCAATGCAAGTCGAGTTCGTGTCGGGATCGATCTCATGTCTCGCATTTGATTCTTTCGATTTATGAATTGTCTTTGTTATTTTAGAGGCCCCAACCGATTAATATTGTATTGTGAATTGATTATTGAAATAGTGTTTGATTTAAAATGTTTCCATATCGCGGGCCCCAAATTGTTTATTGATTTACAGACTTTCGAGTGTTTTCAAAAAGAAAAAGATGTCATAATGAGTTTTAAAAGCGCGTGGTGCGCTTAAGATACCACCCTCATGGTCACGAGCTCGGATATCACCATCGATATCGGGTTCGGGTCTGACGGGGGTGGGGTGCTACAAAAAGGCAAGATTGGTCTGTGTCAAAAGCAGTATTTAAAGAAGGTACTACAACGTTTCGGGTGAATGAAAATTCAAAACCGGTTAGTACACTTCTTGCTCCTCATTTCAAACTTAGTGCTTCTATGTCTCCTAACACAGATGAGGAGAGTCATTACATGGCTAAAATTCCATATGCAAGTGCTGTTGGCAGTTTGATGTATGCTATGGTGTGTACTAGGCCTGATATTTCACAAGCTGTTAGTATTGTCAGTAGATATATGCATAATCCAGGAAAAGGGCATTGGCAAGTTGTGAAATGGATTATATGGTATATTATGGGTACTGTGGATGTTGGTTTATCATTTCAGCAAGATGAAGTTAATGGTAAATGTGTTGTTAGATATGTAGATTCTGATTATGCAGGTGATTTGGACAAGCGTAGGTCCACTACAGGTTTTGTATTCACTCTAACTGGAGGTCCAGTGAGTTGGAGATCAACTTTGCAATCGACAGTTGCTTTATCAACTACTGAGGCAAAATACATGGCAATAACAGAAGCTATTAAAGAAGCCATCTGGTTTGAAGGGTTGCTTGATGACTTAAGGGTCCATCAGGACCATGTGGATGTTCATTGCGACAGTCAGAGTGCTATTTATTTAGCAAAGAATCAAGTTCATCATGCACGTACAAAATACATTGATGTGAGGTTCCATTTTGTTCGTGAGATTATTGATGAGGGAGATATTCTTCTTCAGAAGATTGGGACTGCCGACAATCCTGTTGATATGTTGACAAAACCAGTTTCGTTACTCAAGTTTAAGCATTGCTTAGACTTGATTGGCATTTGTAAAATTTGTTGATTGCCCCATGGGGGATTGAGAGACGACTATTGAAAATTCCACTTCGAGGATTTGAGCAAAGGTGGAGATTGTTGAATATTGTCTCAAATTCAAGTCAAAAATGGAAGCTTGCTTACCTTCTCAAATGTCAGAAATCTCAGCCTACTTTCGGTGATCAAAAATGGTGGCTCAACAATGGTGGCTTGTGTTTTTTCATAGATTTCGGTGGTGCAGATGGAGGCTTTCACACCCATGAAAATCTCTATAAAAGGGGAGCAATTGAAAGAGAAAGAGAGCACAAGGAGAAAAATTCTCCAGAAGAGAGGAGAAAGAAGAAGAGTGAGAGAAACAATTTCGGGAGAAGAAGAAGAGAGAATAGTGAGAGGGAGAGAGAAAAGAAAAAAAAAGAAAAGAAAAAGTTATTTTTTATTTTCTCTTTTCTAGTAGGAGTTTGGGTTATTTTGGGTCTCTTGAAAATTGAGTGACAAACACCATTGTATGCTCTCATTGTTATAGTGAAATAGTCAGTCGTCTCCAAACTGGACGTAGGCATTGCCGAACCAGTATAAAATATTGGTGTTCTTTTGTTGTTATTTTATTTGTTTATCAACGTTTCCGCACAACAGTTGCTTCCTCAAGAATTCAAGATAATCCAAGCTGCTGGAAGATAAATCAGTTATTTCAAGTCTTCTATGGACTTTTCAAGTTTCTCAAATGAAAATTGATGGCTTTAATAAGATTTGCAGGTGGCATCATATATAGGCTGTTGAAGTCGGAAGCAATAAAATAGCAACTGCTGAAGTACTTCTGACCTCAACAGCTTCCATAATTAATTCAGGTTTTCTGTTATTTATCGACTTAAAATGAACTTTTTAAGGCTTTGAATCTGATGGAGTTGCGAATTGAAGGCTGCAACCCTGACAGAAGCAAGATTGCAGCGTACCAGAAGCATGAACATCAGCGTTTTGAAGCTGTCAGCTTGGTTACTTACTTTGGCACAGACGCATCTCCAGCCTTTTTCTTTCTACGTTTTACGAATAATGTATTTCACTTCAAATGTAACTTGTTTAGGTGCTATTCAGTCCATTATGATCAATATAACAATTGGTTTTTAGTTGGCTTATTCATCGTAGTGGACTTAGTTGTAAACTACATCCTTCTCTTCCTCTTGGTTTTCTTCTATTTTTAGTCCATATTTTCAACTTCAATCATGGGTATATAAACTCCTCCCGCTTGTTAAACTTGCTTGCTTCGACTCTATTTTTCTTTTTCTCGGTTACACTATTTTAGCTTAAAACTCTACATTAGCTGCATTTTTGACAGACATATATATTTTTATCTTGAGTACTTCGAATCCTAAGTTGAATTTTTCAACTTCGATATGGCTTAGTCATTCACCTAACATTCGGAAAGGTATGTACACATCAGTTTGTTGAGAGTAATAAATTAATTAAGATGGCTGCGACACTGGCACGTCTATAAATGTGATGACCACACTGAAGATTTGTCTTACTATCCATTTATTCTGACCATATAATTCTACTTCCACAATGAAAAGATTGATGTGGATAGCTGAGCTGTTTTATTAGCATTTTGGTTTTCATCTTTGTATATGATGCTCTACTGCACTGGAAGAAGTCCTTTAACTGAATTAATTATGCTGATTCATTGGAGTGTCGTACATTTAAATGACGATTAGGCAGAGTGTACTTTGTGTTGAATAATCATAGCGTTAATCATGTCTTATTCAATAACGATACTCTGTACTTGAGCTTCTTCAAAATTTGTTCAAGTTTGTGATAAACTTTACACAGTTTATTGGAAGCTTGGGAATGCAGCTGAACGGTAGTATCTCAGGGTTTTAACCTTTGCCATCCGTTCTTGTTCTTGGTTATGAGAACAAATGACTTTGTTAAAGGTTATCATCAACTTTTTATCATTATTTCAAATTCCATAATGCTGAATTCCTTTCCATTGTTGCTTTAATTGAATGGTAGACAACTGTAATAATGTTTGATGTCCAATTTAATGGCCTGAAATTTGCTTCAGATGATATATAATGCTGAGTTGGTAAGCGTTTGATGACCATTAATATTGCCATCACAATCATGTCATATCCTTTTTTCATAGTAAGAATTTAAAATTTATTTTGTTATTTTAAATTAATAAAATTTTGATTATTACTTATATAAAATTTGCTAAATATTTATTAAGTTAATTTAATTCACATGGAGTATTATTGATTTTGTATATATTGCTATGTCTATATAAATATTGTAGGTGCACATGGTGAAAAATTTAATAGATGGTCCTTTCTAGAGTTTTAATATTAATTATAATTTTTTAATAACAATAGAAATAATTTTAAAATGGTATTGAAAAATCGGGTCTTATATGTTTCTAGTTTGCATAAAGGTATACAAAATCTTTACGAATTTGTAAGTTTAATCTGATTTCAGTTGATATAAATAAATTCTTTTGGTTTTTGTTTAAATTTTCAAGGTATCCTGAGTTTAGAGCCAGTGAGGATTTTGTTTCTTTGACTAGAAGTGGATTAGTAAAATGTTCCAAGTGAGTCTGAACATCATCAGAAACAGTAAATAAAGTAAGTAAATTCATGTGGTTTGGAGGCAATGGAGCCACTGAAAAACTAAATCATGGATCATTAAGTACACATTTGGTTGGCCGGTGGGTTGGAGGGGAGAGTGACTTGTCGGTTCTCACTCATTAAAAGTTGTTGTTCATGTCACTCAATAAACAGTCTTTGAATTATGTGGCATATAGTTTTAACTATGAAGCTGTAGTCTCTAAAGAAAAAGTAATTTGCATGACCATCCTGTTTGCCTGATTTTCCAATGCTGGGGAGCTGTTAGTGAGAACTACGTACGTGGTGTAGTTGGGTACAATATCTTGTATGCTGAACCGTAACTACGCAAATTAATATTGTCCGCTTTGGCCGGAGTTCTAGCTCAATAGTAAGAGGCGTGCATCTCAACGCAATAAAACTGTGAATTCAGGGGATCGAACCCGGTCAAAGTGGACAATACTAATTTGCATGGTTGCGATTCAACGTACAAATACCGTACCCAACCACACCAATACCAAAAGTAAAGCTGAGCGGAATGTGCTAATTAAATAGTCTCTCTGCAATAGGCAAGTTGGAGATATCAGGAAGAGTCAACAGAGACCATAGGTCCATACCCTATATAAATATCTTTGTTCTTAAATGTAGTTCTATACAATTGACTGGGCAAATAATTTAATTAAAAAATGTAATTTATTAATTATGATACATTTAATAATTTGACTAACGTGTGTTTGAGTTGCGAATTTTATTGATATAAAAGAATTTAATGTCAAATTATTTATCTAGATAATTGATGTGGCAGACAAGGCTTCACGAAACTGATACTAGTTAGAGCTTAACGAGTAAAAAAGACTGATGGGTTGTTACTTGGGTCGCTTTAAGAGTCAGACTGAGCTACCAGAAGCAGAAAATGGGAATTTAAGAGAAGACAAAGAGGAATCTAAGGTAAGGCATGGACGTTATGCCACCATCTCAAATTCTTTAATCGTCTTCTTCATCACAGGTCTGCTTAAAGCATGTGATCCTGGTGGCAATGGCTTGATTTTGTTTTAAGTCCCAAAGCTTTGAAGAGTCTTGAGAATATTAATGTTTCAGTTTCATATAATATCATAAAAGGAAGGAAAATTATATTATTGTTACTTTGCGTTAAGAAAGTTCCCCACTTCCCCTTTCAGATGCGATTTCGGCAATCGTCATAAAAAATTTCAGGTTTGCTTCATGGGAATGTAATGCTTAGTGCCTCCTTACATATTTTAGCATAGTATTGAAAGATGGAGGAAATATTACGTTACTTGGCTGTGTATGAAACTTTATGGAAAAAATCAAATTGGTATTACACTTAAAAGAGTCTGCTGCTACATGGTATTGTCTTCATTACACTATGCATAGGGCACTAAGGAAATTAGTGTGACTTTGGAATGAGGCAAGACCTCTGAAGAAAGTTGGAATAAAAAGAAGAGAAAAGGTACCCACTATCCCCTAGTTTAAGCTACATGCGTAGGCTGGTCGAATATCGATTGGTTAGCTGGTTGGTTGAAGAGAAAGAAGAGTTCTTGGCTCTGACACATGACTAAATAAAGTTTGTCTAATTGACTGAAACTGACATCAGTTCATTTTGAACATTTTATTTATATTACCTTTTTCCTTAAAAAAATGAAAAGAACACACCCATTAGCCATCATTTTCTTTGTAAGAACATTTTTAATTTAATATGAGTTTTATCTTCTTATTAACTTGTTTTTTACTTTTGAGAAGAATATATGCTTGTAAGTGGGATCTGGGGAGACTTGTGAGCAGGTCCACGTATAGCAGCACTTTGGTGCAATGGAGTCGTTGAATAATTATGTCTCGATGTCCCACCATATTCCTTATCATGTCAAGCATAGAAAAGTCTTGTGCATTATAGATTCTTTTCTTTTTCTTACAAAGGATAATAAAACAAATAATCCTCACACAACTCAAACTATAAACACCTTATTAGCGCAGTATTCTGCAGTACAAAACTTCTTGCTTGTCTCGGTGAATGAGCTCCGTAATGACCGTCAGAGGCTCCTGAAGTATTTGCAGGCTTGAGCTTGATAAAATTACTAGAGAAGCTACGCTATCGGCCCACTGGTTTTCTTTGCGGTATATGTACTGAAAATGCATCTCTCATGCTTAATGGATTAAACCACGGGTACTTGCTACCGAAAAATTATCTTTAGACAAAACTATATTGGAAGAGGAAAGAATATTAATAACCTCTAATAATCCACTTCAACGACAACGTGTCAATATCCAAGCGTCCATGTTAGTGTAAGGTTCGAGTAGACTCTCCAAAGTTCGACAGCTAGTGGCAAATCCCTTCCAATGTTCTGTAGAAATCCACCATACCACTGTCCGTGGTAGTCCCTAATTAATCCTCCAGCAGTAACAATATTAGATCTTTGTTTAACCGCTCCATCTGTATTTAATTTGACCCAATCTTCCGTCTGTTTGGTCCAACCAACTAAATTGCCCACAAGCAAACCCTATGTCTTAAACATGCAACTTTCCATAACTCTTGCCCTGACCATCCAATCAATGTAATCCATAACGGCTCTAGTACCTTCTTCTGGCCAAACAAATTCGGCCTTCAAAAGGCTTTTGTTTCTCCATTGCCATAAAAACCAACATGCAACTTCATATATTGTAACCCAATCAACTTACTTTACTTGTGGTGCTTCATATGGTTGGATTTTACCCACATCCCCTCATCTTGTTGAAAAAATTCCGTATCAACCACCTTAGAGGGGAACTTACACCAGAAGGCTTTTACTCTCAGACAATCCCATAAAACATGCAATGTTGACTCTTCTTACCCACAGAAGTGACAACTGCTATCTATTGTGATATGTCGAGCTACTCGTTGTTGATTGGTCAGTAGTTTTCTCTTAGCCAGTAAACAAAGGAAGGTCCTAATATGCTGGGGCCTAACTCATTTCCAGATTAACTCCCATATTCTATTATTAGCATCCTTGTTACTAACTTTGATTAAGTCATAAGCTGACGCCGCTGCGAACCTCCTATGATCAGTATGTCCCCACACTAGCTTATTTTTCTCTATGCCTTTTACATTAGGACGGATCGTTGCAATATCTATACATATTGTGGAAGAAAGATATTGTTGGGACAAATTTCACTGCCAGGTGCTAACTTCATTTGCAAAATCCTCAATTGTAACAAAAAGAATGCTATCAAGAATTGAAGAGCTCATCATGAATATCAATGGTCCCCAACCATTCTTTCAATTATCCAGCCAGAAGAAAATACGTCTACCATTACCCAGATTCTATTTTATACCTTGTCATACAAACCACCAAGTTGCAGATATCCCCCTCCAAATGACCGAAGCCCCTTTCCTATCTAGCGTGTGAGGGATATGATATGTATCTATTCGATATTTTGCCCTTAGGATCTGGACCTATAAAGTTGTGGGTTGAGTAATCAAAGCCCAGCCTAACTTTGTCAGTAGTGCATCATTAGAAGAACGAATGTGTTTAATGCGAATGCGTTTAATGTTTAGGCTCCTTGCTTTTTTGGGCTGATACACTGTCGCCCATTTAACTAAATGCATTTTCCTATGGTCGTCTGTTGAACCCTATATAAAATCCCTCATGATTCTCTCGAAATCATCGCAAAGTTGCCTCAGAATTCTCACCATTTGCATTGTAAAAATTGGGAGGGACAAAATTACTGATTAGTTTAAAGTTACTCGCCCCGTTAGAGACAAAATCCTTGCACGCCATCCTGCATGTGCATTTTCTCGAGAAACAATCTTGGAAAAAAATCCAAACTTTAGCAGTATTAAATTTTTGTCCTGAAGCTTTACAAAATACCTCTAAAGTCATTGCTATCACTTGGTCTGTGATCCCGTAGCTTCAGTAAACAAAACGAGGTCATCTGCAAAGAAAAGATGAGAGATGTGAGGTCCTGTAGGACTTAGTTTTATCGATTTCCAAATTTCGTATCCTACCTCCTTCGAAATAAGGTGACCTAGGCTTTCCATATATAGCACAAAAAGATAAGGCAAGATCTAATCGCCTTGCCGAATACCCCTTGAGGGACTGAAGAGATCAATAAAGGTGCCCTGCCAAGCAACTTGCATAGACACAGTTGTCACACACTTCATAATGACACTGATTAAATTTTCAGGTATCCTAATGTCCGTTAAAGTGTTTTGTATAAAATTCCAGCAAAGTCGATCGTATGCTTTTCCAAATCTACCTTGATAGCAAAGTACGTTGTCTTTCCCTTTTTCTTTTGCATCGAATGAATGACCTCCTGATCGATGATAATATTATCCGTTATTTGCCTTTCAGGTATAAAACTGCATTGATTCGCCTCCACTAGATGATCCAAATGTTTTTCAATCGATTCACAATAACTTTAGAAATAATATTGTAAAGCATAGTACAGAGGCTAATTGGTCGAAATTGAGAGATATTATTCGGAGAGGAGATTTTGGAGATCAATACCATAATGGTTTGATTCAGATCCTTTACCCATCGTTCCAGTCAAAAGACTTCCTGGATATATACGTCACCATTTTTGGCCCTACCTTCCCAATTGATTTTGAAAAAATAATGCATTGAAACCATCGACACTAGGGGCTTTATTTGGATTCATGTCAAAAACTACCTTATTGAAACTGCCCTACCTTCCCCAATTGATTTTGAAAAAATAATGCATTGAAACCATCTTTACCAGGGGCTTTATTTGGATTCATATCAAAAATTGCCTTTTTGATTTTGGTTTCATGGATTGGAAGGGTTAAGTCATGAACTCTTTCCTCCGATAGCGAAGGAACGACTTATGAGATTAGAAACTAGTGCATATTCCTATCTTCGTTAGTATAAAGTTGGACAAAAAACATCCTCGCTAATAGACGTAGTTGCTCTGGATTAGATATCAATGACCCATTGGAAGCAATGAGCCGCTCTGTCTTCATTTTCTTTCTTTCTGATAGAGTGATAGTGTGGTCATATTTGTTATTCCGATCACCATTCGAAATCTATTCACATCTGGCTCTCTAGTGTCAAAAAATTTCCTCCTCACACAATACCTACATCAATTCCCCACTCAGATTTTCCTTCAAGACTAAAGTGAATCCAAATTGCCGACCTCTATGACCCTCTGAATTCCTTCCAACTGTGTTAACGGTCTTTTTTATGGAATATATTGCCAAAAACTAACTTATTCCATCTCATAAGGTGGTTGGAGAATTGGTCTAAAGATTTACTCAACATCTCCTCTACTGGTAACCAATGCTCTGCTACCATATCATCAAAACCTGCATGTGTTAGCCAAGCATTTTGGACTTGAAACACTGGAATCCCTCTTATTCTTGGTTAGGGTCTTTGTAAATGAATCAGCATAGGTCTATGATTTGAACCAAGAAAGGGTAAATGATGATTCAACGTTTGAGGAAAATCATATAGCCAAGACTTCGAACCAAAAACTCTATCCAGGCTAGCTTGTACCGTTCCTCTCCACCAAGTAAACTTTGATCCAACAAATCCCAAATCATGTAGTCCACTCCCATGCACCCATTCCTTAAATTCTTTATTCACCACCCACAATAACTTTATTCCACCCCGTTTATATAAGATCTCAATTTTAGCATTAAAATCCTCTCCTACAAGCTAGGGTCTATGAATAGAACATCCTACCCATCTTAAAACTGGCTAGATAATGGTTTGAGAAGAGAATTAAGGGCTAGCATAAACTGTTGTAAAATCGAACGAGCAAGAATCATACTTGATAGTGGTATGAATAAATTGGTGATGAGCTATTACTACAAAGATATCAAATTCATCCATCCATAACATCCATACCCCTCTAGAAAAGCCTTCGATTTCTACTATAAACGAATAATCAAACCCTGAACTAAGGACTACTTCGTCTGCCCAAGATCTACTAATTCGAGTTTCCATCAAAACTAAGATACCAGTTTTGTAATTATGAATGTAGGTACGCAATATGGCATGGAATCCATATTATGATCGACATACAAAAATTAAAAATGTGAACTGTCTACTTCTACAACTGAGTGTAAGATGTACCTCTGACGTAGGCTTTTTTGTTTCCATCGCCCTGTGTTTGTGTTGCAATCTCCTCATTGTGTCCGTTTGGATTTGTGTCTTTCAACATACTTGATCCTCCTGCTAAATCTGGAGGTTCAGTGGGAGGAAGTGTGGTTAAACCCTACCAACCACCTCAGGGTCCTCGATTCCTTCCATCAAATGGAGTCGCTCCTTAACATCTTGCTCTCTGTTCTCAATGACCTGACTATCACAGTCCATTTCAATATGAGAGTTGATTTTAACCACTAGATGTTTATCCAGTGATGTGGGTTGGAGTTGAAGTATAGGGAAAGTATCTGATCCCTTTTCCTGGTGACAACTAGCCTGGGATCGTTCCCCCTGGGTCTACTTAATTATGGCTACCAACTTTCCTTGTGAAGCATTCCTCGAATTCCATTTAGGCCCAGAAGACATAAACGTTGTTCCCAGTTGAGATTGCTTTCCATTGCCAATTAAGTTTGCCAAATTAAATCTTTGTCCGAATCTAGTAAAATTACTATTCTGTGGAGTCTCTGTCTATGTAGTAGACTCTTCCCCTATGAATTCCTTCTCTGATAGTATTGAAAACCTCGAGCCTCCTATTTGATGAGCCTCCCTGTTGCTTCCCATCTGTTCCTAATGATTCATGGAATTTCATGGAGCCTTCCATTGCACCTAAATCTAGGGTCTATAGTCGTTGGTGTTCATGCCTGTTTGTTTCTTATCTGCTACACCTGACGTACTCCCCTTTCCTGTCACTCCTTCGCCTTCACCAGAGATCGGGTTATGAGGTTCAGATTAAGTACGTTGTTGCTATGGACAAACGGAAGAGTCATGACCTACCATTCCACAACTATAGCAGATTTGTGGCAGCCCCTTTATAAGCCACCAGTATCATCTCCCAGTCGAGCTCCACGCTTGTATGTAAAGGAGTACTCAAGTTAATATCAACGACGACTTGCGCAAACCTCCCACATTGGGCCTGCAATGTTGCTTCATCTATCTTAACCGTGTTTCCCACTAGGTTTCCCAGAGCTGTTAGGATCATTGGGTAGTATCGTGCGATGGATAATTCCAAGAACAGAAGCCAAACCATTGCTTTGTTAATTTGTCCTTGCAATGGTCAGAAGTTTGGCATCCATCGTTGAACAGAGAGTGCTTGCCCGAAAACAACCCATGGACCATTTGTTAGAGCCTTAATGTAGTCGTCTTTCTTAATGAACTTTACGAGGAAATAGTCATTTTCTAGATCAACAATCTTCATAGGGCCTCGCGGGTTCCACATCGTCTTCAACCGGGAGCTTAGAAGCCGATATCCAATACGTCGACCCAATAGTTTCACGATGACTGCTTTTTTCCATTGTTTATCTAGTTTTGTCTTAAGATTGTGAGATAATGTAATGCTCCCCCCTAACTCCCTAGGCAGGTGCATGATATCTCCTTCTTCTATTTCTACTGGTTCTTCGTCAGGCCATACAACGTCCTCAAATTTTATAGTCTCCTTCTCTTCCCCTATCACTGTAGCTCTATAGGACTATTTAGGAAGTGGTGGTGGTTCATTCTCTCGTTTGTGGGTACGTACTTTTTTAGAAAGGTACCCTTCTTGATCGAGGGATTCCATGACAATTCCAAAATATAAAGATAACGAAACAACATATAAATACAAACTGGAGTTGTTCTTTTTAAAAAGAGAAATTAGAGAGAAATTTTAAGCCAATGACCCCAAATTAACCACAGTTAACACAATATTTGCAAACACCCAAAAAAATGGATCAAATCCAGAAACAACAAGAAACGAGAATCGATTGGGTAAAAATCAAAACAGATTCGAGAGCAAGAAAACAAGATCGAAATGGAAAGAAAAAAGAGGACGACAGTCGATTTGATTATGTTTACTCTAATGGAACAAAACTCGTCTATCTAGTGATTATTTAGCGACTTCAGTTTTGCATCAAAGTAAACAACAAAATAGTTCTCTATATGGCTTGAGCAAACCTATGCGAGAAAAGATCTAGCGAGAAGAGACCCAGGCGACAGTGCTGAGGAAGAGCTAGGTGCCAACACCGACAGCGGCAAGATGAAACCCAAGCAACAAAGGTTCCTTGATAAATTGAGAAATCAAATGGGTTAACAAAAAGACCTGATCAATCGATCGACCGATCTATCGACTGTTCCCTGTGAAGGAACAGGGCATGAGAGAGGGAGAGAGAGATTAAAAGAAAAGACAGATTCTTTTGAGCATTATTGATTTTAAATACAACTTATTTAAACTAATCAAAGAAGTTAAACATTTTAAAAAAAAAAGGAAAGATCATATCCATATCAGAGTCCTTTAATCGTTTCTGCAACACTTGCATAGTGTTATTCTGACTCTGTAACTGAAAGCAAATAGATTACCATAAAGGTTTGAATAAGTAGTCTATTATTAGTAGTAGTCTTATAAGAATAGACATAAGTTCCTTAAAATTATTTATTTAGAAAAGGTAACCCTAAAACTCTATAGTTTGGTGCTTGTTAGGATCTTGGTGTCCATAATTTTGTATTATTGTAATTATATTTGCATGGAACTGCAATTATAATGATAATCTATAATCGTGCTTTTTGTTGGGATTTTAAAGAAAAGAAGATGAATAAGATGGGATAAGATAAAGATTAAACAATACATAACACTCACATACTTTCATATTATTAAACTTAGTTTCCTTATATAGAAAAATACAAATAACTAAAACAGATTTTTACCCAACAAATCTAACTTATAAGATAAAATTAAAGATAATCTAAGACTTATTCTAAGATAATCTAAGACCTATTCTACAAGAATTTTAACAACTACAAAATTTTGAATTAATTTTCAATATTCTCTCTTAATTCAAAATTTCAAGAATGGAACACTTCTCTCCTAATCTTCATAATATAATGTGAAGCACTTCTCTTCACCAATTAATACACTTCTTATCGTCCCGTTGATGCCCTTCTCATCAACCTGTAATTATTGGAGCATGTCTCTCTAAATACATCTCGGTGCACTTCTCACCAACTTTCCATCATTGAGCACTTCTCTCAACTAATTCAAAAAAAAAATCTTCTTCAGTCATTTCATAAGTCTTATCTGATTGAGTGTTCCCAGATGTGATAATTCCCTTTCATTTTCTACCCGTTGTCACAAGCTAGGACCTTTTAAATGAGTTTTCATCTTAACAACCTATATTAGATAATTTTCATCAATGAAACTTGGGGGTGAGATAATTGTTGAATTGTTGGTAGTCATGGGAACTATATTTTTGTATTCTCTCACTCAATCTCACAATCCCTCAAAGATCTAAAGCTCTGATACCGTGTTGAGATTTTAGAGAAAAGAAGATGAACAAGATGAGATAGGATAAAGATTAAACAATACGTAACACTCCCATACTTTCTTATTATTAAACTTGGTTGTCTTATATAGACAAATACAAATAACTAAAATAAATTTTTCAGCCAACAAATCCAGCTTATAAAATAAGATTAAAGATAATCTAAGACTTATTCTAAAATAATCTAAAATATATTCTAAAGAAATTTTACCAACTATAAAATTTTGGATTAATTCTCAACATTTTTGTCGTAATTTGATATCTGTTTACGATTTACCCCGAAGTTAATATGGCATGCAGTTCAGCTTGCTTGATAGGCCAATTTAGCAATAGTTCTTCTGCAACAGGCTTGTATAATAATAATAGAGGCATTGATTTCTATATATTATAAAAGAAAAAAGGAAGAGAGAACAAAAAAAGAAGAAGCATTGATTACTTTGATGAACTCCTCAACCAACTTCATCACCCCTCTAGTCAACAAAACATTATAAAATATCTCGCCAAAGATAAACAAAAGTGGAAGGACAGCGTAAAGAAAGAGGAGAAGATAAAGTAAAAGAGAATTCGCATCAACTCTAACTCTTCCTTTCTTTCTATGTAAGCCCTTTTATTGTTTTTACACCCATTTCTTGGTCCTCTATGAAAGTTTCTGTCACTGCAAACTCCTCCTGTTCATTTCCCTTCTAGCTTCTTCATGCATAGGGAAGCTTTCCCATCGATTTCTTTTAACATTTCTTCGTTGCCAAGGTAGAACTGTTTTAGCTTCTATGTTCTTCATGTAGAGTGCTCAATCCTTTTTCAACTTGTTCTAATTAAGGAAGGGTAACCGAGTCTGGAATGGCATCACTTGATCTCCCAAAAACTTGGATTCCGTACATGAACAGCACTGACTGTGCACAAGGATTTTGCAGCTTGTACTGTCCACAATGGTGTTACATTATCTTCCCACCTCCTCCTCCTCTTGAATTCCCCGATGACAGTTCCAACTCAAATTTCTCCCCTCTTGTCATTGCAATTATTGGCATTCTTGCAAGTGCTTTCCTTCTTGTAAGCTATTATGCCTTAATATCCAAATACTGTAGAAACCATGAATCAGCAAGAAGAAGACATAACAATGGAGGAATTGAGGAGCTAGAGGACAATCACGACAACCCTTCTCTTCACGAACCTTGGTACACTGCAACAACTGGGTTGGATGAGGCTCTTATCAAGTCCATCACAGTATATAAGTTCAAGAAGGGTGACGGGCTGATTGAAGGCACAGATTGCTCAGTGTGTCTCAGTGAATTTGCGGAAGATGAGAGCTTGAGGCTGTTACCCAAGTGTAGCCATGCTTTTCATGTTCCCTGCATTGACACATGGCTCAGGTCTCACTCCAATTGTCCTTTATGTCGCGCTAACATTATCTTTATCAGTGCTTCACAGCCTCTATTGCCTTCTCCAGCTACAGAGAGTCCCGAAGCTAATGAATCTTTGCAAGAAACCCAACAAACTAATGATCAAAACACAGCTCTGACACAAGAAGATACAGAAAGATCATCAGCAGCTGGGGGAGAGGAAGCATCAGTCCACAATACTGGGGATGTTCAAAAGTCAAACTCCAGCCAAATGAGGGTTTTCAGTGGAATGGAGGCGAAGGACACCATAATCGAGATAAGGGAAGATGGTCATGAGCATTTCAGACGATCTGTTTCAATGGATCATTCATGTCAAAGTTGCGTTTCGGTTGCAGATATTCTAAGAATGAATCAGGAAGATGAAGTCACAAGTTCAGTGGAAGATGGTTTTGAAGATGTTGGCACATCATCATCAAAACACGTAATGCATAAATCTAGTTATAAGAGACGAGTCTTGCAGAGTGTACTCGGTCCTGTGACACTGAAAAGATCATGGTCTAGTGGAAGATTTTTTCTCAGTGGCCAAGGAAGAGTTAGTGACTCCGTTAGTCCTGTCTAGTTCACATTCTCCTTTCATGTTCAATTTTTTGTTTTTTCCTTTCAATATCCCAAGGATTATAATTCGAAGATTAATATAAATGATACGGTAAGTATAGGAGCTATTTTGAGATGAAGATGTTACCATATAATGACACTAGTGATTGATTTGATGATTATTTTAACTTCTTTCATTTCTCTTCCGTGTGAAAGTTTTTACAAATTCATGCACCTAATGGAGTGATTCAACCATGGCCGACAACAGAAAAGGACAAATAAATATGATACAAAGTTTCTGGGTTGTTAGGGAAGGCTTAATGAAGGTAATTCAAATAACTACAGAGGAAGAAAATGATGTCAGAAAGAGAGAAGGAGAATGTTAAGGGAGAGAGAAAATTTGAAGCCCATGCTCTGATTGCTTTATTCTTTCTTTGTTACATATATAGAAATTTCTAGGGAATACAACTTTTTTTTTCTGACCTAATTGTTAGTTGGCACAATCATGTAATAGATTTTATTTATGTCAAAAAGAGCTCAGTCGGCTCGTCCTGACCCGATATTGACCCTAGTTGACCGGGCCACGGGTAGGTCACTAGCCGACCATGGTAGGCTTAGCCGGGCCACAAGCCAAGGTTAGGCTAACCCGACTGTTACGTCGTTTTAAAAATTTTTCTTTAAAAAAATAACAGGTTGATTAACTCGTGGTAGAGCCAGGCCGGGCTCCGGCATTGACATATCTAATATGGCTAACAATTTTAGCCTTTCTTGCACTCCTTGTAGTCAAATTAGATGTGGAGATAGTTGGGCCTGTTAAGTTTGGGCTCATAACATTGATGCCATTTTCGAAAATATCTTTGTCCGAAATCCTTTTGAATTTCATTAATATTAGGTTTTAGACCCACAAATTAACTATAAAAATATATAATAGAAAAGAAGTAATGTAATAGGCAATTTATTGATAGGTATCATTTATATTGACATTAAAGGTTTAAATATATAAGTAATTAAATAACAAATTTAGCTAATTACAAATCAAAAATTTAAAAGTTTAAATACCTAAGATAAAAGCAACAATTTAAACAAACTTGACAACTAAGAAAAAATAAGGCCACATTTTACGCAACTTTAATCATTCTCCAACAGTTAGTTAGTTCTCATGTAGCATTTGAAATGGGTTGGTCCTCCCACTGAATAAGAACTTGGTGGACTAGAATTCCTTCCTTTAGTACTTAGCGATGGTTCCAGATTTTTGTTGGTTTAAACGAAGTCTGGTTGCCAACAAACTATTGAGGCAATAGTTGTTGTTAAGTCATTGGATCATCGTTACATAGCTTAAGCTTGGAAATGTGAAAGACATCGTTGATTTGTGCAAAGGGAGGCAAAGCTAGGCGATAAGCGACAAGTCCAATGCATGTCACAATCTAAAAAGGTCCACAAAAGCACCTAGCCAATTCATTGGGCTGACGATGAGCAAGTGTCGACTACTTGTAAGATTGTAGCTTAACAAATACCCAACTGACTTTTAGGAAGGAGACAACTCTTCAAGCAGAGTTAGCTTAATTATGTATCCCATTTTGAACTTCGAGTAAGTTCTCACGTAAAGAGCAGAGAATAAAAGTGCGTTGTTGTAGTAGGTCTTCTACCAATGCGACCAAGGAGGATCCCCCTTTATGGTCTAAAAGAGATGGTGGGAAATGACTGTAGATAGCTTCGAATGGAGTCATCTTGAGGGCAGAGTGCCAGGATGTATTGCAATTCCACTTGGCCCAATGGAGGAAGTGTAGCCATCTATAGGGATGGTCAGCCACGAAACATTTTGAGTAATCCTCCAAACAACTGTTAAGCACCTCTGACCATTAGTTTATGGGTAATATGCGCTACTAGTAGCCAAAGTTGTTCCTTGTAAGCGAAAGAGTTATTGCCAGAAAGAACTTATGAAAAGAGAATCACAATCCGAGATTACGGTAATTAGGACACCATGGAATCTGACAATTTTGTGACAAATAAATCAACAACTGTAAGGGCTATGAACATAGATAATAATGCTAAGAATTGAGCATGTTTGGTTAAGGGATCCACGATTACCATGATAGTCATTTTTCCATTTGAGACAGGGGGATGAGTGATAAAGTCCAAGGTTATGAAATCTCATATCTTCTCATAAATGAGTGATGTTTAAAAAAGATCTTATAGGGCCTTATTGAAGGGCTTTGTCTCCTACCAAATGTGGCATTTGGAGACATAATCAAGAAATTAGAAAGACTAAATTATCAGTCAGATATGTAGATTCTATAAACGAATCCGTTGCATGATTGTGACGGGTAACGATTAGGCCAGAATAAAATGTTATATTATGTTTGGGGAAACTTTATATTCATAACATGATAAAAGAGAGAATGAAACAGAAAAGGCATATTTTCTGACAATTTCCTCTCTCCTCTAACAGTCTCCTTCTCTCTTTCTAACATCCTTTTATTCCCCTGTCTTTATTTGAATTACTCATCCTTAAGCCTTCCCTAATAACCCCAAAAATTTGTATCATTGGTGCTTTCGTTGAGAGTTACAGGCAAAGGAATTATGACTTACTCAAAAGTTGTTGAGGAGCAATTATCCAAGTTGACATAGCAGCTAACCCAACACGTAGATGTTCTTTTTAAGCTCGAGACTCTCTGTTACCCTGTTCAACAACATTTAGAGGTAGTGGACATCAATAGACTATGATGGAAAACATGATGGCTAAATTTACTAAGCTAGAAACGCAGCCCAAAACCCTCACTATTACATCTACCCTCCTCCAATCAATCTCTGCACTCATCTCCTGCTTGGTTATCCTTGACCCCCAACCGACTTCGCCTCCCAAATCCTATATCTAATACAACCTTCAGAACACCTAAGCTTGAAATTCCTCTCTTTTCAGGCGAAAACATGATTGGATGACTTTTTCAAATAGAAAACTTTTTAACCTATTATCATAAAACCGTCAATTAGAAACTCACTATTGTAGCGTTTTACACGATTGGCCCTGCCTTCCAATGGTACTATTGGTTGCAAAGAACTTCTCAACTATTCACTTAGGATTCTTTCACTCTCCAACTAGAGCTCTAATTAAGCCCTTTCTCTTTCATCAATCATGGAGCTCACATTCAAGAAAAGTTCTTGCTGGAGTTCTACCTTCAAGCTCGAGAGAAAATAGTTGAGTAGGTTAGTGCTAGACAACACTTGAATGTGAGTTAAGATGGCTCAAACCTCTGTCACTTCCTCAGGCTGTGGGAATGGCCAAGCTAATTAAAGACAAAATTAACTTCACCAAATCTAGCTCTTTTTATTATACATGACCAAGTTCCATCTTTTACCAACCACTAAATCAACTCACTCCCCTTTGCAAAATCCACTTACGCAACTACCATTAATTCAAAAGGCTCATCCAACCATTTCCTTATCAAAAAGCTCATATATGCACTAACAACATCATATCGAGAGAGAAGTCTCTCCTTTAACTACGATGAGCGATTTGTATGGGGGCATTGGTGCTAAGCCCTTTCATTTCTTTTTATTATGATAGATAATGATGAGGAGACGGTTAACTACCTAGCGCTAGAATAGGACAAAACCCAAGTGAAAGCACTAACCTGAATCCCCTCCATCTCCAACTACGAATAGCCCACAAATCTTTTTCAATGCTCTCACCGACCAATTTGTCCCTTTAACTCTTAAACTGTTAGGTACAATCCACGACCACCTAGTCATTATTCTTATTAATGGGGGATCTACTAATAATTTTATCCAATCACGCCACGCCATGCACCATGGACTTAATGTCCAACCATCACCACATCTCACAGTCAATAACCAATGGAGAATCATTGGGTTATGCAGGCGTCTGCTTAAATACCCCATTGATTTTGGACCAAACACCATTTAAAATAGACTTATACCTTTAACATATAAGACAACCTTATTTTAGTGGTTCAATGGGTAACAGAACTAGAACCCAGTATTTTTTTTGGTTACAAATAAGAGAAAATCAAAACTATCTCATAAAAGAAATACCACAAGCATCAGCCCAAATAATCAAGGAGAGGGCGTCAGGAATATCGTCCCAAACTAGAAAAGGTGACGAAATGTCAAGACTCAATTTAGCCAGACAATCTGCTGTAAAATTTCCTTCATGAAGCACATGCCTAATTGAATAAATCCAATTCCTAGCAAGTAAAGCTTGAATATCCATAGCCAAAACTGATAAGGGATGTGAACAGATAATACTACAAGTCACCATCCTCACCACCTCCATGCTATCAGATTCTACCACGACCTGTCAAAAACCACGATCCCATGCAAAAATCAAACCATCCCAAATGGACCATAACTCCCTCACCAAAATATTCGAAACACCAATTCGAAACTAATAACTCCCTAGCCAACGACCAAATGAATCACGCAACAACCCTCCACCACTAGTCAGCCCAGGATTAACAATAAAACTGCTGTCAAAATTCAACTTCACCAAACCAGTAGGCGGTGCAGTCCAACCAATCCAACACCTCACACCTTGAAGCTTTGGTTTTGAAACAGAAGTCAAGGATACATCCATTACAACTTTAAAACACAACCATTCAAATTTGTTAAGCGAAGAAACTTCTTTTGAAAGACCCATAAGTTCCTAGGCTTCTACAACCACCAAATACCTGCCAGAAACCAATGTACCCAATCAAAACCAAAAGGACCCATAACAAGAGCATGCGGATTCAAAGCTAGCCAACCAACCAAATCTGCCGCAATAAAAAAATCATCAGGAACAGCTCACTGCTACCACTATGCAACTGTATGATTACAATTACGCAACAAATGCAAAGGAGACTCAGCATATAACGAGCACACTCCACACAAATTAGAGGTAGCCAAACCCCATGAGAACAACAAAGAATTCGATGGAAGACATGAGTGCTTAAGTAACCACAAGAAATTTTCAATTTCGGTGGACTTCCACAACAAAGAGAAAATAGACAAAATAGAAACATTATACACCTCTTCCGAAAGAAGTGCTTTATAAGCTACTCGAATCGAATATATATAATTTGAAGAAAAACTCCAAGGCATAGTATCTTACACTGAAGTAAATAAAGGCAAAGGAATGGCCTAAATAACCTCTCTGAGATGATCCGGAATTGCAGAATGTAAGCCCGAAAATTTTCAAAAATCATCATTAATTATATGTACTACTTGAAAATGTTCTTCCCCTACTATCAACCCATCCATATGATCCACTAAAGGACCCCCCGAGTACCAATTATCAAACGAAAGACTAATCTAAGATCCATCCTTAACCCTCCAAACCGAAATAGAAAACAACAAATTAAAACTTTTAACTACCCCCTTCCATAAATCGAAAGTTGAACCCTTAGCAAAAAAGGGAATAGACTCACCATTACAATATTTCTGACGTAACACTTCCACCTATAAAGCAGAATCATTCAAAAATAACTTTCATCCTAACTTACCCAACAAAGCAACGTTTATCAATCTAGAACTTCTTAAAGCAAGGCCACCATAATTCTTTAGCCAAATAAGCCAATTCTAACCAATCAAATGCAGCTTACGTCTATCCTACGAGGAACCCCAATAAAAATCACGAGCCAGTCGATCTAAATTACCACAAATAGAGGAAGGTAACCAAACTATTTGCATCATGTAAATTGGTAGCGAAGAAATAGAAGACTTAATAGGCACTTCCTTCCCAGTGGGACTCAGAAAGTTAGAACACGAATTAGCCAGCCCAATCTCCACTGAACTCACAATATGCTGATAATGAGCAATTGAAGTACAATCATGCAACAACGGAACACCCAAATACCTGCCCAAGTCTGAAGTAACTGCTACTCCCGTCAGCTGTTATAACCGGGACTTTCAAACAAAAGAAACAGAATTTGAAAAATAAATTCTTGACTTAGCCCTCTGCCCATTCGCCATACAGAGCACATCCAACACCTCACAGACCAATTTAACCTGCTTAGCTGAAGCTTTACTAAAAATTAGCAAATCATCAGCAAAAAGTAAATGATTAATACTTGACTTACCCTCAGATGCCCTAATCGGCACCTATTTTTTTCTCTTCAGCACTCATTGAATAAGCTTAGTCAAACCTTCCATACAAAGAACAAATAAATAAGGAGAGATTGGATCTCCCTAACGAAGCCCTCGAGTCGTAGAGAATGATGCTAAGGGGTTGCAGTTCCATAGAATAGACAATGAAGACTGAGAAAGAGCACTTAAAAGCATATTAACCCAAAGAGAAGGAAAACCAAAGAATTGCAACACAAACCATATATTGTAGCGCCCCCTTACCGCAAGGTACACACCGGGACACTCGGAGGTCATTTCGATACATATCCTACGTTAAAGGTAAGCTACGTTCAAAAACTACATTCACTTCATATGGCATCATATCAATATTCACTTATAAGGAATCATAAGAAAATCATAATATATATTTTTTTGCTTAAACCACTCATTCCTCATCTCCTTTCAAAAAATTGATGATTACATTATTTCTTTCACATTTTCCTTATGTACATCATCAAAAACCTAATACAAAAGTCCTACATGAAAGAGGAAGTGTATCAATCTATCTAAGCCATTCAAGAGTCCCAGCTGATCGACCTTTGAGCCATGAACTCACTCGCCAAAACACAATTTACACAACAGTGGAGTCCCTCAGTAAAATGAATCGCCCCTCTGTCCCGAAAAGACAACGTTGCAATTTTGACGAGTTTTGCAAACTCAATGAGTGAACCATCATTGATGAATTCACCGGATCAAACACACATATCGCATATTTCACAAATATTCTTTCAATGGATTCAATCTTATAATGTTATATTCATGAGACTCACATTCGTTGTTATTGTTATGACCGAGTGCCCATCACATACTTGTACACAATTACTGGCCCATAGGGCTTAGTCGGAACAGAATCACAGAGCATAGTTTTATACACAAAACATATATCACAGAGAAAAACTCTACGTAGAAACACTTCATTGGCCACTCAAGTCACAACACCTTTATCTGAGCATGCATTTTATGAAATGCACCACATACAGATTATGTCATATCAAATAATCACACGCGATATTTAATCAGAAGCTCATTATCATCAGACCTAAGTCAGGCATTCAACTCTCGTTGAGAATTCACACATCATATAGGATTTCAGATCAAAACAAAGCACTTCCAATACCCATATTCACATAACAAACTCCTCGAACTTTAAGTCCGGAATTCAAATCAAATCATAAACAATTTATAATTGGAAGCTAACATCTCAAATAATTCAAAGCAAATCAATCCTAGGAATCATCTAGGTTGACTCACAGGTTGCTTCCGAAGCTAATGCCTGGAAGATCCGGCAACGTTTGAAAGTTGACGTTCCAGTTGCTCCTCTATAACAAATAGCATACACGATATCACAATTTGCACCATTAATAGTATTCAATAATGCACATATATGAAATGAATTATGTACAATGCATGTCCATGATAATCTCGGGTATCACTCCAAAAATTCTTCACAACGCTATCCCCATAACAAAACTCATCTAAGTATAACTAACACTTAGGTTTGTGTCTCACTAGAACCATCGAAAACTCAATTCATTACTCACTGGCTTATTTTCAGACTTTCCAAAACAACCTTTTGGCTCTACTGTTCACATATAATCAGAAGGTGAAACTGAGGCAATTTGGTCATACTCTCTTCTAGAAAAGTGTTCCCCTAAGTCTTATCTTTCCATTGATACCAAAATCACTCAATTTGGTTCAGTAATATGGAAGATATACCTCAAGTATTTTCGGACTATTCTTAATCAAAATAGTTTTCTATATACAACTTCCATCAAGAAATTGGACACCTTAGAAACTGAATTAAGATTAAGCTTCTTCATGAGATTTGTAGCCCTATTTCTTTAGTTTACTCCAAATGAAAAATAACCTCAATTGCAATCATACAGATCAAAATATTATCAAAATACTGAAGTATGTTTAGTAGAATAACACTAGTTCATACTCCTTTAAGACCACACTCACTGCATCTGTCCACCTCTTTTCACTCAATCTTTCCCCATTCATTCCAGATAGCTATGATTCTTGGTGTAGATACAGATCAATGTCTTAAGAATCTAATGGTTCAAGAATCAAATCATTTGGATGTCTAGAGAAGAAGTTATGGTTAAAAGAATCCAACATGTTCATGTCCTTATGCATATTGTACATGTCTTGGAGCAATTTCCATAACTCTCATTACAAGTGTCGGAATGACTTCATTTTTCTACTATTGGAAAGAGGACTTCGAGATCTACAACTTTTATGAAGATCTCAAAGGCCAATTCTATCGTCTAACTTCTTTATCATCTTACTTTCCTTTCGTCTTAGTTCTATCGTCTCATTTCCATCATCTCATTTCCATCGTCTCATTTCTATCGTCTCATTTTTTTCCGTCTCATTTCTATCGTCTCATTTTCTTTCATCTCATTTCTATCATCTCATTTTCTTCCGTCTCATTTTCTTCCGTCTCATTTCTTCTGTCTCATTTTCTTCCGTCTCATTTCTATCGTTTCATTTCTTCCGTCTCATTTTCTTCTGTCTCATTTCTTTCGTCTCATTTCTTCTGTCTCATTTTCTTCCGTCTTATTTTTTTCCGTCTCATTTCTTTCGTAGAATGTGTTCACTTATAAGGATCATAACTTTTGACTCTGATGTCTAAAATTTTCATACTATATACCGTTGGAAAGATAAAAGAAATATATACAACTTTCCAAAAGGCATCTTGGCTAAAATCTCTTTATATTAATCCTAAATTTGCCCCTAAAGTCCAAAGAAGAATTTTCCCTACACACACCAACATATTGGACCAACTTCATAACTTCATGAAATTTTAAGACTTTTAGGGATAGAACTGAAATTCGATGTCTTCATACAAAATGTAGCCTTATGTCTCTAGTTTAATTTAAATTAAGAATCATCTCATTTAGACAACTATAGAAAACGTTATGGCTAAAAGATTGAAGTGTATTCAGTGAATATTTTTCAGATTTTCAAACTTTCAATATTTTACATCACCAAAATACCAAAAAAAAATTTAAAAACTAATTTAACACTATAACTTAATTTATTTCTTCCCAACCACCCAGTATTTATGAACAAACAAGTAAATACCATTTTTTATGCAGATGACAGTAATTTATCAACTTATTTCACAAATCCCCCAACTCTAAAGGATTTCTTCACCGCTTACCAACCGAAAACTCCAAAATTTCAAGTCCTAAACTCCACACGTTTTACGCACTCTACTGAGTACAATAACCAACTTCTGGTTTTCTTCTTTTTCTTTCTTAGGGTAGAGGACACAAATGGAAAAATGGGTTTGGTGAAGGAAAGGAAAAGCATAGAAGTCTCTTAGAAGGTATTTGATGGAGAACTCTGTGTATGGGAAGAAAAATTTAAAGAAGATCATAATGAAGGAGGAAATGCTAACCGTAGAGAGCTGAAAACCAAGCTTCCACTTTTGAATATACAATGGCTGACCTCCACCAATATATGGACCATCGAAGACAATTCATAGCATATCCTCCTTCTCTGCAAACTTGGCAAGGTAAAAACCAAACCCTAAATTAATAAGATCTAGTCCTATAGAAGGCTTCCAAAGCAAGTTCAACCAATTTTCCAAGTACGTAAAATGAATAGACCTCCTATAAACTTTAACAATGAGAACATCGGTCCACTTACCACTAACCTCCTGGACAATATCATCATCAACCAGAACCTTTAGTTGTAAGTAATCATTCCTTTCATACGCTAAAGGAATTTTTTCCATCCACTGACTACAAAGATCAAAAGCCAAACTTAGACTGATCAAAGAAGTGGACTTTACCTGAGAATACTGCCTAACCAAACAATCACGAAACAAAGGTGGTGGCCTTGCATGCAACACAGCAGTAGCCGACAAAACAGGACCAATAACCGTAGAGTCAGATAAAGTAGAGCCAAGCGGTTGTCCCACCTAAAAATTATTCGCAATCGGTATAGGACAAGGCACAAGCTGAATCCCCTCCATTCTTATAGAAGATAGCGCATGGACTGGGTGCACTCACACCAGCTTTTTCTTTCACATACCTGCTCCTATCTCTTTAAGCAACAAATAATTCAAAATTCCTAAGTCAAAGACACTGATCGCTAAGTTTGACTCTCCTAACAATAGAGGCTATCTCTATCCTCTCTTCAATCCCAACCTGGTCAAAACAATGAAAAAGAAAAACCCTAAAACCCAATTCTTAACTCCATTTCTCCACGTTTTTGTTAGCCCCAATCAATGTTCATCTATATCATTATCATCATTTCAAAAGGTAGAGATTGAATGCTTAATAGGCAAACTGAAGGAGGAAGGAATTATCACCACTAGCATCAATCCCTTCTCATCTCCCGTACTCCTGGTGAAGAAAAAAAATGGTACATGACAATTTTGAATAGATTACTATGCATTATAGATTGGTCATCCCCACCGTCGATGAATTATTGGACAAGATCAATGGTTTTTTTTTAACTGGACTTAAGGGCATGTTATCACCAATGGAGAATTCATTGCTTTAAAAAAGCCAAAACTGCTTTTTGAATGCATGTGGGCCACCTTATCATACCTTTGGGTCTCTCCCATGCCCATTCCACTTTTTAACGCTACATTTGGTTAATGTCTCCGCGGGTGGAGATAGATAACAAAACACAAAAATCCAATGCTCAGCAATGTTTGGTTGTTGACAATGCCCATTTTTGTTCTGACGCCAACTAAAAAAAACACAAATTATTTATTCCTTCCAAAACCATGGCACAACTTTCTTGTGCCTGTCACACAAACAAAACACGCGGACTATTGGACAAAAATACTGTCATATTATTACTAATATTCCAAACATGCCTAAGTGTATAAATAGCAAAAAAAGAGACCATTCTTCTCATTTCGTCACCAGACACTTTCTCTCTACTACTACCACATCTTCTCCTGTTCGTCTATCTAGCAAGAAACCGGTCCTTTCTCTAATCTAATCGGCAGTCAAAGGTGAGTTCTTGATTATTATTATTTTTTGCTATTTTCATGTTTGTCAACTTGAAATCTACATGATCCATGTCATTTTCTTCAATTTTCAATTTTAGTGGTGTCACAGTAAACCCTAATTTTAACAATCAAAGTTTTTGTGTTTTTTTATTTCTATTTTGAGTTTCTTTCTTTATTTGTGTTTCAAATTTTTGTATGCTTTGTTTTTTTGTATTTTGTATTTTGATTTTTTTGATTATTTTTATATTTGTGTTTTTTTTATTTAACATTTTTGTTTTATGTTATGAGGATATCCAATGTTTATGATCATTATATTTTGTTATCTTTGCAGACATTTTTTATTTACAAAAATGGATAACAAGGATCATGATGCTATGTCTAAGTGTCTGAGTTTGTTTGAGCTTTGGAATGGGGAATTGGATTTTATGAGAATGGTCATGTTGTTATGGTTGTATGTATACAAAAAAAACTAAGTAGGAGTGAAAATGCTATAGGTAGTAGGGCATTGGCATTACCAACTAGGCAAGCTAATATAGATAAGATTTTGAATGAGAGTGATAGGAATAGCCACTGGGATTTAAGGATAGACTTAAATGCATTTACATTGTTATGTCAAATGCTTCAAGTCCATGGTGGGTTGAGAAATAATGGTCATGTGCCTATTGAAAAAAAAGTTTTAATCTTCCTAAGAATATTAGCACAAAATGAATCTAATAGAATAGTACAAGTTAGGTTTATGAGGTCAGGAGAAATAATAAGTAAGGTCTTCCATACTAATGCCTGAGGATTGCACAGATAATAGATGGAAATGGTTTAAGGTTAGTAAATTTAATTAGTTAAAATAAATTGTCTAATTTCACTTTTTTAAATACTAAACTAGAACTTTTATTGTTCAAATTTTGTTAAAAGGGCTGCCTTAGTGCTCTAGATGGGATCTATTTAGAAATAATAGTTCCTCATGCAGACAAACCTAGATACAGAGGTAGGAGAGGGAACATATGCACTAATGTGTCAGGGGTGTGTGATAAGAACTTAAACTTTGTTTATGTTCTTGCTAGATGGGAGGGTTCAGCATCTAATTCAAGGGTTCTGCGTGATGCTGTTGCTAGGCCTAATGGACTTCAAGTTCCAAAGGGTATGTAAGATAAGAAATTTTAGAATTTTGTTAATTGTTTAAAGGTTTGATTAAAACAACAATAATAATAGTGTCATTTGTTTATAGGAAATTACTACTTAATAGATGCAGGTTATACCATTGGTCCTGGCTTTCTTGCACCTTTTAGAGGCACAAGATATCACATTCAAGAGTGGGCAAGAGATGGAAGGGCACCTAGGAACCCATAAGAGCTCTATAATAAGAGACACTCATTTGCCAGAAATGTGATTGAACGTGCATTTGGTTTACTAAAAAAAGATGAAAATTCTTAGAAATCTATCTTTTTATCTAGCAACCATTCAGGTGCACATAATTCTTGCATGCTGCCTTCTGTATAACTTTATTAGGTTACATATGACTTATGATCCATTTTGGGACCCGATTCCATAACCCAACCCTTTTGCGGATATCATAAGACTTGAGCGTATCTTTACTACATCATACATCTTTAATACATTACTTACAACTAAATATCATCATTCATATTTCATTACCCTCAAAACAAAATGGTCTTACAAGCCATAATACATCATAATCCGAAAATCTCATAATACAAAAGTTACAAGAACTAAAAATTCTCAAAAATGCAACTAAACCCTCCTGGTTACAAAATCTAGCTTGGAATACAAAAATAGCAAATTCGAAGAATTTTCTTTAGACTCTTGCTCGCTTGACTTCTTAATTATCACCTGAGGAGGGGAGAGAGAGGGGGTGAGCTTGAAAGCTCGTGGGTAACAGTTTATAATAAAAGAAAGATAAACAAAACTTTTTAAATAATTTCTTCCTTGTCATTTGAAAACGCTTTCATTGAGTTTAAACAAAAACACATGTTTCTAAAAAATTCTTATCTTGTCAAGAAATCAAAATCATAACCAACACAATTTATGCATTTATCAACTTATTCAAAAATCATGAATGCGTCAACTTGATCAAACATATCATGAGCACATAAGCACATCATAATAGTTTGGGTGGATCCAAACAAAATGTACTACACATTTCCTATACGGGTCCTGCGTAGCCGTGAACAAAATGTACTATGCAATCTCATGTAATGGTCTTACGTAGCTGTGAACTTATGGGAGTCCGCGAGAGAGCTTCACGCCACTAGTCAGCAGGCGGGAGAAGCCTTTAGACAAGTGCACTTGACTTTACTTAGGGGACCACCACAAACCCACATAACGCATATTTCATGTCTTGTAAATTTGTTGTCTAAATTGGCACTTTTCTTAAAAACTTGCTTTTCACATGCTTGACTTATATCTTGAAAGCCATTCTTGAAAACATGGTTTTATAAACATACATATTTTCCAAAAGGCATCACTCAAATCATGTAACAAACATATAGCATAATTCACACCCATTTATGAACAATAATGTAGCACTTATGATGCAATTGAAAATCAGAAATCTTCTTTGATTTAAAGAAAACACTAATAGCTTATTAACTTTATTATAAACATGAAACCCATCTTAGAAATCCTTACTTGTAGACTTGCTCAGAATGTCTCTTCTCTTTGCAAACAACCTGAGGTCTCTAAAGCTCTTTCCTGTTGTATCTATAATGTGTACTCCATGAGTTGATCTAACTGAAATAGATCTCCTCACCAAAGGAAGTCCTTTCCACAAATTTTGACATATCATTTCCCTTCTCACTAGTCTACTTGACACCTATTTCAAAAATGCCCATGTAAGATCCTAATACTGGGCTCTGATATCACAACTGTTGGGATCCGATTTCAGAACCCAACCCTTTTGTGGATATCATAAGACTTGAGCGTATCTTTACTATATCATACATATTTAATACATTACTTACAACTAAATATCATCATTCATGTTTCATTACCCTTAAAACAAAAGGGTCTTACAAGCCATAATACATCATAATCCGAAAATCTCAGAGTACAAAAGTTACAAGAACTAAAAATTCTCAAAAATGCAACTAAACCCTCCTGGTTACAAAATCTAGCTTGGAATACAAAAATAGCGAATTCGAAGAATTTTCTTTAGACTCTTGCTCACTTGACTTCTTAACTATCACCTGAGGAGGGGACAAAGAGGGGGTGAGCTTTAAAGCTCGTGGGTAACAGTTTATAATAAAAGAAAGATAAGCAAACTTTTGAAATAATTTCTTCCTTATCATTTGAAAACGCTTTCATTGAGTTTAAACAAAAACATATGTTTCTAAAAAATTCTTGTCTTGTCAAGAAATCAAAATCATAACCAACACAATTTATGCATTTATCAACTTATTCAAAAATCATGAATGCGTCAACTTGATCAAACATATCATGAGCACAGAAGCACATCAGAATGATTTGGGTGGATCCAAACAGAACGTATTACACATTTCCTATACAGGTCCTGTGTAGCTGTGAACAGAACGTACTACGCAATCCCATGTAATGGTCTTACGTAGCCGTGAACTTGTGGGAGTCCGCGAGGGAGCTCTATGCCACTAGCGGGCAGGTGGGAGAAGCCTTTAAATATGTTCACTTGACTTTACTTAGGGGACCACCACTGTTGGATCTTGGTTTTTCTAAATTTTTTTAAATTGCTTAATTGATTAATTATGTTTATTTATTGGTTTAATTTTTTATTTATTTAGAATTGGAGGGATGAAGAATTGGAATTAGAAAGAAGAGTGGGCTTAGTTAGAATTGAACTAAGTAGGTTAAGTGGTGATTAGAGCCTAAAAGACCAACCGAGGGCATAGTTGGAAAGTTATAGTAAGTGGAGGGTAATTTTGGAAGAAAAGGAGTTAATAAAAAGACAAAAATTAAGAGGAGAAGAGGGAATTTCGTGCAAGCCCAAGGAAAGAGAGAGAAAGGGAAAAAGAGAGAGAAACGTGGGAGAAATAGAGAAGAAGAAGAAGAAATCAAAAATCCAAGGGAAAAGGAAGGAAATTCGTGGGAAGGAGAAGAGTCAAGGTCCATAAGGTATGTTCTTCATCCTCTCCATGCTTTAGTTAAGAAATAGGTTGTGTTGTGTTGGATGGAGAAACCCTAGAGAGAGAGAGGGATTTCCTAGAAGAAGAAAAGATGGTGAGATCTTTGGATTTTTTGGGGTTTTTAAGTTAGGTTTTGGGTTTTCTAACCTATATGGACTATGGGTAGGTTGAATTTGAGTTTAATTAGGGTTAATGTTAGTTTTGTGTGATGATGGAAAATTGGGGATTTTTCAATTGAGTTGAAATTCATGGAATTTTATTTATGTTTAGGAAATCAAGAGCTTATCCAAGAGCAAGAGGAAGGAGGCAATTGATTTTGGATTTTCCAATATTGTCATGGTGGGTAATTTATTTATGCTCTTTATGTAATGAGCAAAATGCATTGTGTATGCAATATGTGCTAAATGAATTGTTTGAATTTCTATGATGTGGAAATTGCTTTATGTTGTATTCATGTCATGTTATGCATTGACTTTTTGATAAGATTGATAGGCCATTGAATTGAATCATGGCATTTTGTATATGAATGATTGAATTGTGAGAATGATTGTCATGCCATTGAATTTAAGTCATGTCATTTTGATTAAATGGAAAGAAGGAAAGTATAAAAATATGAATTTATGAATAATTGAACTAAGTATGAGATTTGATTGTGTTTGGGCGATAGAGGAACCGTTTTGTTAGTCACGTGCATGTCGACGTTAAGCCTTCTCCCGGTTGTCCGCTTGTGGCCCACGAGATCCGAAAGTGGACTCGTTTCGTTCACAGAGTAAACTTCGGTTTCTCTGTTTTGTTCACAGAACCCTCAAGCCAAATTGTGTGTGCATTGGCTTTTTGATGTGTTATATTATGATGTGAATTATGCGTTATGCTTGAATGAGAAATGACATCAATTGTGTTCATGTTGATGATGTATTGAATTATGAGATTGTGTTTGGGAATTGTGAATGATAAGATTCCTTGTTTGTCTACATGGATATTTGTTTATGTATGATTGTGTGGCTCATTGTTAATGGCTATGAATAAGTAAACCACTGAGCCGTGTAGCTCAACCCATAAAATTTTACTCCTCAGGTGCGGATCGAGAAGAGTAACAACCCTTGCAAGGCATTTGGAACACTCCAAGATAGCTAGGAGTCTTTTGTATTTAGTAACATTTGGCTAGCTTTATAGGCATATTAAACATGAGCATCATTTGTATTTTGTATTAAGTTGATGTATGTGTTGATATGTAAGTAAAGCTTGTTTAAGTATTGTTTTGTTTTCAAATGAGATTGAGAATTGAGAAACTCATTTTGTATGATTATGTTTCATTAAAGCTTGAGTTTGATGGATGAGTTTATCTTTGGTTGAGAATCCCATTGTTGCTAGTGTTAGAAGAATATGTTGATTTTGGGAAGGATGTGTGTGATGAATCTTTGGAGTTGAGTTTTAATGATGTTTGTAGTTGTTTAATGGATTTGAAGTGGTTTTTTGTGGTATTGGAGAAGAATATGAGGTAAGGGGATGTTAAGATGGGTTTAGGAACCTTTGGAGGGGTCTTGGAGGGTGAAAAATTGGTGGTACCCGTAGGTTACACGGTCTGCCCGTGTGAATTTCACACGGACCGTGTGATTTTGGGCGCAGTAACACCAATTCACCCGAAGGTTACACGGGCTGACCGTGTGAATTTCAAACGACCCGTGCTTTTTTATCCCCATAACGACCGAATTTTAAATTTTAGTCTTCATGAAAGTTGTAGCCCAAGATGTCTACTTTCTAACTGTCCAATAATGAAGTCAATCTGACACCTATAGTGAGAGTTATGGCGTTTACGCCAAAGTATGTTTAGTAAGAATCAGGATATGAACATATCGGATTTGTTTGGCCATAATTCCTTCGTCCGACCTCCGAATGAGCTGATTATTGAGGCGTTAGATTCCTAACACGTTTTTATACCTCTCCATAAAAAATTGATAGCTTTTGAAGCTAAATTCAAAAATTTTATGGGAAGGAAGAGAAAGGTCGGCTTGGAGAGCATGATTGGGCCATGAACCTACTTCGATTTCTTAAGCATATCTTGAGCCATAGGGATCCGATTGAGGTGGTTCTTGTTTCTAAATGAACTAGAGACTAAGAGCTCCATCTTGAAGGAGTCAATTGTGATTTTTTTTTTATTTTGCAATTTTGTTGTGTGGGCTCGCCTTTGTGGCTTGAGATGTCATGCGAATGAGAATTCTTCGATGAGGGTCAAAGAGCTTGGAAACACGCTTGTGTTTTTCGACTCCGGTGCGATAGTTGGGCTTCAGAAATGGGGCCCAAAAACTAAAAACCCACATAACACATATATTTTATGTCTTGTAAACTTGTTGCTCAAACTGGCACTTTTCTTGAAAACTTGCTTTTTACATGCTTGACGTATATCTTGAAAGCCATTCTTGAAAACATGGTTTTATAAATATGCATATTTTCCAAAAGGCATCACTTAAATCATGTAATAAACATATAGAAGAATTCACACCTATTTATGAACAATAATGTAGCACTTATGATGCAATTGAAAATCAGAAAACTTCTTTGATTTAAAGAAAACAGTAATGGTTTATTAACTTTATTATAAACATGAAACCCACCTTAGAAATCCTTGCTTGTAGACTTGCTTAGAATGTCTCTTCTCTTTGCAAACAACCTGAGGTCTCTAAGGTTTTTTCCTGTTGTATCTATAATGTGTACTCCGTGCTGATCTAACTGAAATAGGTCTCTTCACCAAAGGAAGTCCTTGGCTCAAATGGAAGCTCTTCTCTTCCTCTATTTTTTTCTCTTCTTGAATAACCTCAAAATCTCTCTTATAGGCTAAGGAAATTGAAACCTTAGCTTGGTTTCTCTTCTCTCTCTCCTTCTATTCTTCTCTTTGTATTTCTCTCTCTTTTTCATGACATTCCCTTTTTCTCTTTCTTTCTCCTTCCCTTATTCGCTTCTGCTTCCTTCCATTTATAGGCAAGACAACACTTCTTCTTCCAATTATGCCCTTCCATTTATGCCATATGTCTAAAGAACGCTTGAATATTCTGACATAACATTTTATTCTAAAAGAATCTTCTTTATTGTCTTACATTTCCAATTACACCAAAATCATTCCATTTAGGTCAGTGATTCAAAAGATATACTTCAAATATTTTTGGACTGCTCTTGTCCAAATCAACATACTATGCACAACTCCTATCAGAAATTTTAAACCCCTTAGAAACTGAATTTAACTTCGACTTCTTCATACCATTTGTAGCTCCGTGTATCTAGTTTATCTTAAAATAAGAGTTAGTAAAATATTCGATTCCTACTCTTCCAATTGATACCCTTACTTTGGTTCAATATATCCCTTTCAAATCAACACCAAGAGCTATGACCTTCAATGGAGACGCAAAAAGAAAATGTTAGGAATCTAAGGGTTCAAGAATCACTTCATTTAAATTTGAAATTTACAACTTTGAAGAAGACCTTGAGGTCAGATTGTATCATCTGAAGGGTCAAAATCAATCAGACGATAAGATTTGATAAAGCCAAAGGAAAAAGCAGAAGAATGGGAAAAGACAGAAGAAGTGAGAAAATTGCTATAACTTTCCCAACAAATATCATAATAAGATGTTCTTTATATGGTTCAAAAGAAGATTTTAAGATCTACAACTTTCATGAAGATCTTGAAGACAGATTCTGTTGGACCCCGATCCTTGAGTGGAAATTAGAAATGTGAGTATGAAAGTAAATGATTGTGTTGGTGTATAAAGTGAGTTACAAATGTCATTTGTGCCTTAATGAGATATGGGTTTATGTAAGGACAGTGAGTTGAGAAACCCTTAGTATGAATTATGGTCATATATGTGAGATATTATGCAAGAGTAAGAGAGGAAATTTGGTAAATGACATGATGCTATTAAATGTAGGAAATCATGTGCATTGAGGTTGAATGTAGAATAAAAATGTATATGCTGATTTAAGAGAAATTAGGGAATGATTGAAATTGAATTGGCCAAAGTTGCCTTCTTTGAAGTTGTAGCTTGCTCTTTTATCTTTCCAACGAGATCAAGTATGTAAGATTTTGAGATCGGAGTTAAGAGTTATAGTTGATACAAGTTATGATGTTATATAAGATTGATGTTAGTGACAGCTTTGATGAATGTTTGAAATTTGAGATTTTGATGAATCAATTTAGTTGAGATTTGAGAAGTTCATAAATTAAATTCATTGCTTGAATTGTTATGAAGTGTTTAGGCCTTTGAATAAGTAAATATGTGGAGATTATAAGTGTATATGATGTTAGTTTGGTTGTGAGAAACATGGGAAAAAGGTTTGAATGGGTTTGGAAAAACCCATGTCTGTTAAACGGACATGGGAGTCCGTTTAACGGACAGCCTTGGGTCAAAAGGACCCCTCCCCTTGCTCATGTCCGTTAGGCGACATGTATGTCCGTTTAACGGACATTCTCGTATGGTTTGGAACATTTTGGGTCGTATGTGTCCGTTAAACGGACAGCCACGGGTCAACTGGTGAAAAACGCGATTTTGACCATTTTAGAGACCTAATATTGCTTTGAGGCCTCTAATACGTGTTGTAGATCTTGATGTTATCTTTCCAATGGCATAAGAACGAAGGAATTTGGATATTTTTAGAGAAAGTTATGGAGTTTTCTCCAAAAGAGTTTCAAACCAATTTAGGGTTTGAACATGTTGAATTGTTTTGATCATAACTCACTTATCCGACCTCGGATTGAGGCGATTCTTGAAGCATTGAATTCCTAACACATTTATCCTTCTCTCCATGAAAATTTGAATTATTTTGAGTTGAATTGAAAGAGTTTGATTGAATCTTATGATAATCGGAATGATTTGTCTCATTCTGATCTTGCTATTTTCCTTCCTCATCCGACCTTGTCAAATCTTTTGCTTATATCTTTTCTGTCCGACATCCGAATGAATTAGTTCTCGAAGCGTTGGATTCCTAAGACTATGAATTTCATGTTATGTGAAATTTATGAATTTTTAGAGTTTTAATTGAGCAAGATTATTTGAATCAAAGTGAGACAGGAAAGTTTCTGAACATAGTTCAATATTTTGTGAAATTCGGGATCTGTGGAGATCCGACTGAAGCGATGTTTGAGTCAAAATAAAGTTAAGACATGGGGCTACATTTGTTATGAAGAAATGAAATTCCAATTTAGCCTTTAAGAATGTTTATTTATGGAAGGAAGTGAATTGCTAGAAAATGTGTTAGCAAATGATGTGTCCGACATGTTTGGACTATAACTTTTGATATAGTGCTCCGAATTAGATGATTCTTGTGTCATTATGAAATTAAGACATAGAGGAATAATTCTCTAAATGGAGGTTTTGGCTAATTTCTCCAATTTGATGGTGAAAATAAAGTCCCAAAGTAAGCATGAAATGAAATAAATTCAGGGGCAGTTTTGGAAGTCCACTTAAAGGGTAAGTTTATAAGCCTTGCAAGGAGGGGAAACTTAGTCTTTTCTCAATCATTAAATGAACTGGCACTATATAAAGGGGCTGGCTGTGTGTGGAGAAGGGAAGCCCACGAAAATTGAGTGAAAGAAACAAAGAGAGGATGAGAGAAGACAGAGCATCCAGCGATGGAGAAGAAAGAAGAGAAAGGTATGCTAGGGTTTCGAAAATTTTGGGGTTCAAGCTTGGTTTTTAATTGATTCATGAAGGAGAAAGATGGAAAATGATGAAAGCTTGCCTTGGGAACCAAGAAATTCGAATTTGGAAGAGGAGAAGAGGTAATTGTAAATTGGAAGAACAAGGGAACCTATAGACAAGTTGAAGCATTGGACAAGCTTATGGCATGGATTACTTGTAAGGTGGGTAATATGTTTGTTATATTTCAAGTTTTAAGCTAATTGTAAATTTTGGAAAAGTCAAGAGAGTGTTCATGTTTTATAAGCTTTTGTTTTGGCAAAAGATTGAATCAAGTGATTTGGAAAAGATTATGAATTGTTAAGTTCATTGTTCCAAATGGTTTTAAAGAATTTCTATGAATATTTGGAAAAAGTTTTCATGAATGTTTTGGATTGTTATCAAACGGATTTTTGAATGATTTAATAAAGATGAAATATTCGTTTGAGTTCTTTGTGTTTAATTGATTGAAATTCAATATGTGAAATTGTGTGCCATGATTTTTAAATGATTTGAAATTGTCTAAAGTGTGCATTCCTTGTTTGGGATGATTGAGAATTTTTAACTGAATTATGTGAATTGAGAAGTGATGCTAGAAATGCATATATATGTCATGCTCATGAAATCAAGTTTTCAAGAATGTGCCATTTGGGCAAAGCAATTTTAAGTGCATGAATTACATGTTATGTGGGTGCGGCATAGTCCCTCAAGAAACCGTCACGTGCACGTTGACATCATGTGTATAGCCTTCTCCCCGTTGCCCTCAAGTGGCACGGAGTTCCTTTTAGGACTCCCTTATGTGTATACGACTACACAAGGCCATTTTATGAAATTGTGTAGTTCGTCATGAATTATGGACTTGCCAAACCATTATGATGTGTTATATGGTTTGATGTTGATTGTTCATGCATTGTGAAAAGAAGAATTTGAGTTTTAAGAGAAATAAGAAATGTAAGTACAAGTCGACTTGTACTACTGATAAGTCGACTTGTTCTTGAAAAGTACCGATAAGTCGACTTGTACATTGGATAAGTCGACTTATTCAAGGACGGTACTGTTTATTTGTGCCCTAAAGGCAATCCCTTTAGCTGCTTTTATTCACAATCGTATGCGGTCGAATGAATAAATAAAGAAAAGGCATAATTCATTAATTTGATGTTCATGAACATTGTTTATGAATTGATTGGATCTTTAATCAGATTAATGAAGTCCATGATATATGACATAGCATGAAGGAAATTATGATGTGATCATACTCCGAGATTCCTATCATGTGCAATTATGTCGTTGTCTAAATTCTCCTAGTCATAGGATTAATGAGACCGACATCATTAATCCGGATAGACTAGCACATGTCATATTCTTTGATTGGATCAAGCAATGGATCTCAGAAACTGTAAATATGAGATATTTAGAGTTGACATGTGGATGCTTACTAGCGGTAGTAGGTTCATTGGATGACCTGCCATGAGATCATCACATGGATATCTTATCTAGTGTCGGTGATAATCTCATCATAGCAATGGTGCAAGTATCTTAGACTTGAGGTACTCAAGGATATCTTGAATACCGATTACGTACTTTGACTCCATTCCTTGTTGCCTTCGGAGGTAACTCATAGGGTGGTGCTTGGGTACACTTGAGGTATTCGAAGATAATTGAGTAGCCAATAAAGGATTCACCACTTCTGGATTAGCAGAAGAGATACCCATGGCCTCTTGTCAAGATCATTACTTGTAAATCTCTGGCCAGAGTGAATATGTCATGAAGAGTGTCTTCATGGACATATAGAGTAATGAGTCCTAGGATTAGATCTGTTATCACTTGGGCTAGACTCAACCTAGTGAGAGTTGACACTTGACCATACTCATAACCAAGTGGGGTATAGGATGGTGAAAGGACGAATTGCACGGTAATTGTCTATGGAAGGGTTCGTGATCCGGTTCGTGATGAATACATCAAACCGATTACTTTCCGGTCAATTGGGGGTCATGATGTGTTGCTAGATACCGCTCATGATTTGCTCAGATTAATTGTTAATCTAAGTGGCCAACATAACCGGGAGCCTAAAGGGTCACACGCTTAAGAGTGTTTCAGAGAATCTGTAAAATAGTAATTGGACAGAGTTCCAATTATGGAGAGCATTAGGATTAAATGGATCCCGATGAGATTGGGATATGTCCCGATGAGATCGCGACATCAATATTGCTAAGAAAGGTTTCAGAGTGTTTCAAGATTTGGGGCCCTAGAGTTTAAGTAGGACCGAATTCCTAGTGTGACCGGACCACTTTAGTAATATATATATATATATATATGATTAATTAATTAAATAATTAATATATATATATATATGTGTGGAATACGTGGAAGAGAAGTAAGAAGCATGGAACCTTCTTTTAACTTGCTTAGTCATCATGTCATTTAATGACAAAATGACAAAAATAATGGAGAAGAGGAAGAGATGGTCGTGAGTTTTGATATGAAGCAAGAAAGAAAGAGTTTTCTTTGACCTTTTGAGTGATCTTCGTGGCCATGAAGCAAGAGAAAAACGATGGATGAAGATGGAGGTTTTAGAAAGGGTTTCTAAAGTTATCTCTTCAACTTCATCAACGTTTAAGCTCATCTCTTCTCAAGTCTTTCATCTTCTCTTCCACCATTCTCCAAGCTCTCCAGGACAGAGGTAGGCTCTAGCAGGCTTTATTCTGTTCTAGCTATTCCCGGGTCAAAGGGGTTTGATCCGGTTAGGTTTTCTGATCTCTGCGTGGATCACCTTTAGAGATAGTCTCTATTGGCTATTTAGGTTGATGTCTTCATACGGATACCTGGATCCTGGGTTCGGGAAAGTCCCGGGAACAAAAATTTTTGTTTTCCGCTGCCTGTACATGTGATGTACCTCCCGGGATTTTCCTACAGTGGTATCAGAGCATCTGGTATCCCGTATGAAGCTATAACCTAAGCTAGATCAGAAACCCTAAGTGCTGTTGATGTTGATGCATGTGTACTGCCCTGATTTCGAATTGCTATAGAGATAGGTTTTTCGAAATTTTTCTGCCCAGGATTGTTCATAACATGTTAGAGAATATGTCTATGAATTTTCAGAATTTATCGATTTGATTTGATATAGTTTTGCTAATTAATTCCCTAAGGTTACAGATGCTGTTTTGTGAAACGATTCTGGAACAGGAAGTAGTATAAAATCGAGAATAAATTCTAGAAAAATCTTTTTCTGGATTTTCCTTCACCTACATGTCTCTAAGATGTTTGTGAATGTCTGTGAGCATGGAAATTGGATTTCAAGGTGATTGGATATTTATTCACGAATTTATTCTATGCTGTTGAGAATTGCTGTGCTGATGAACACAGATTTTGAATCGGTTTTGTTATTTAGGTTGACTGAGTTTTTGATGGCCTAAAATCCTAAAAAAAATTCATGTAGCATGTTCTGAACATGTAGTAACCTATATAATTTTCTCATTATTTATTGAAATTTTTTCATTGATCATTTCGAGCAATGTACAGGACTGGACAGTTTTGTGAAAATTGTTGAGACTGTTTTGCTTGGCTTGATTGAGTGTGCTTTTTCAGTTCCAATGCCTTGCACCATTTTTAATGTGATTAAAAATGTGTTATCTTGATGTAGTATGATTTCCAAACTGAATTGCTTGAATTACCTTTTCCAAGAATTTTTGAATGCCGAATTGGTCACATTAGCGTCTCGTTAGTATATTGCATTATCTTGTTTGTTTTGACCGTCATATTTTTTATGGCATGTGCTGAAGTAAATTTGATAATGTATATGCTAGCTAGAGATGCTTAGGGTGAGAATTTGGGTGTTCCTAAATTGTTTGGAAATTAATGAGTTTTGACTCATTTCAAGCTTTTCATATAGTTTGACTATTTAAGGCATTCATAGTTCAATGAAGTGTTCATTGAGGCATCAAATTTATCAGATATTACCTTAGGTATGTAGGCGTTGTGAATTGGAATTGCATTAATTGAGGAATTAGCCGATTAGAGTTTTTAGCATATTTCCTGGATAAGTCGACTTGTATGTGAAATAAGTCGACTTGTTCAAGAGTTTTGGATAAGTCGACTTGTGTATAGAATAAGTCGACTTGTTCAAGATCTCAGTATAAGTCGACTTGTAGAACCTTGTAAGTCGATTTGTACATGGGCAGGTGAAATAAGTCGACTTGTGTCATACAAGTCGACTTGTGTGTAGGCAGAAGCATAAGTCGACTTGCATTTGATGAAAGTCGACTTGTGGCATGCTCAGGTTGGATGATGGATGATTATAAGGATTGATTCAATACGATTGATGAAACCTAAATCATTCCATATAGTCATGGTGACTATAATCCTTAAGCTTGGAGAAGAAGAGACCCGAAATCCCTCCTCGGTATATGAAAACTAACGCCTTCCATTAATATGGTAAGAACCGTAGTTCTTATAGGTTGAGTTGTTGAGCTAACCTCAAGCTCACTCTATACTGAATATGTTCAAACCATGAAAATAAGATTTTCGGATTAATGGGTCGGTTTTCCTAGAAGCGTTGATTTGTTGAGCTAACCTCAAGGTCAACGTGGACAGGCGAAATTGGGTAGCATACATCGATGTATGCGATCAAAGAGTTGATACCCAATGAAGTGCACACATCAACAAGTTGATAGACCGATCGATAGTTGTGTCTAAGATGTAATTGGTATATCGATACCTCCGAGACATAAGGTAGCTTGTTGAGCTAACCTCAAGGTCATTCTTAATGTCGGTTATCGATGATGCAATTGGTATGACCGATACTCACCGATTGACCTAAGTCAGGGCTTGTTGGGCAAACTCAAGGTCACTATTAGCAATGTCGGATATCGACCCACTAGACATTATGTCACTTTGTTTCTCCGGATTCGTAAAGAGGGTTATGGATTCTAGGAAACTAGTGGGAGCCATATGCATATCATGCAAGTCCTTATGATCATGCAGCATTTCTATTCTATCATTCCTTCTCTATCATGTTTAGGTTGATTGAAGAAGTCATTCATGTGAATTTTCGCTCTATTCGGACTGAATTTTCTTGATTGGCTAAGGAATCGAGAATTGTTCTCGATCCGAGGAACCGGGATACGCCCCAGATGTTCCACTTCCAGATGCACTCTTGCCGATGCTTCGATAAGGATCGAAAGCATATCGTAAGCATCTAAAGGATGATGATATGGATACTTGCATTATGCTTGTCTTGATGTCACCAGAGCTGCGAAGAAGCGGACGAGTCCATGGATGCTCACGTTATAGTATCTCATCTTAGGAGCTGTTTGATGAGTGAGCTCGGTCCGAAAGGTTCAAGACCTCGAGCTTCTCTCATCATAAAGATGGCTCTGCGGACAATCGCTAACATGCAAGATACCCCAAGATGAATGGCTATATTGAGAGATTGGTTGTCTTAGGATTTGTAATGGATTATGAATTAAGTAGAGACTTAATTCTGGTTGGATTGTCTGATGGTTGTTCACAGTTCGTGTTAAACTATCGGATGAACCAAATATCCACAACAATTCTCGAGTGATCAATCTGCTTTCGACAATTGAAAGGTGCTATCAAGATAGATAGCAAGTGCTAATGGTGGATGCTTCTTCTTCTAATTCAAAGAAGAAAAGGCCAAGAAACTAAAGGGAAGTGCCATCAAGAAAACCAAAGTATTCTCGCCTCAAAAGGATTTTGCTTTCATCAGGGCAAGTCTAGCCACCAGAGGCTAAACCGTAAAATCTATCTCGAGTCCTTGAAATGTAAGAAGGCATCAGATGCCTCTACTTCTTCAAATATGTTTGTCATTGAGGTTAATACTATTCCTGATCCAAACATATCGGTATTTGATACCGGATGTGGCTCATACATATGAAATGATATGCAGGGCCTCAGGGACAGTAGAAAGCTCATAAAAGGAGAACTAGACCTTCGTGTAGGTAATGCAGCAAGAGTTGCTACATTAGCCGTAGGCACTTATGTCTTGTTACTCCCTACTGGGCTTGCATTCAAATTGAATGATTGACATTTTGTACCTGTTTTAAACAAAGAACATATTGTATGTTTTATGTTTAATTAGAGCTGATTTCCATTTGACTTTTAGTAGCAATGGTTGCTATATTAGTTGCAATGGAAAGCTCTATGGTACTGGTACATTATGCAATGGAATTGACATATTAGATATGTCATATCCAGTTCTGAATGTCAATGACGCGAAAAGACATAATTGAGATAATTTAAAATCAACTTACTTATGGCATTGTCGGCTTGGCCATATAAATGAGACACGCATCGCTAAGCTCCATAAGAGTGGATGTTTAGGGTCATTTGATTATGAATCATATGACACATGCGAATCTTGTTTATTAGGCAAGATGACTAAGTTATCCTTTAAAGGAAAGGGTGAACGAGTGAATGGAATATTAGACCTAATACATTCGGATGTATGTGGTCCGATGTCCATCCATGCCAGAAGTGGTTGTTTTTACTTCATTACTTTTATCGGTGATTATTCACGATATAGGTATCTGTATTTGATGAGATACAAATCTGAAGTATTTGAATAGTTCAAATAATTCAGAAATGAAGTAGAAAACTAACTTGGTAAAAGTATGAAGACATTACGATCTGATCGTGGTGAAAATACTTAGACCAACAGTTTTGGATTATCTCAGAGATAATGGGATATTATCTCAGTGCACTCCTCCTTGCACGCCGCAGCACAATGGTGTGACTGAAAGGAGAAATCGAACCTTGTTAGACATGGTGCGATTGATGATAGGTTTTGCACAGTTTTGGGAATATGCGCTTGAGACAACTGTTTACTTGCTAAACAGAGTTCCATCAAAGACAGTTGATGTTACTCCATATGAAGATATGGACTAACTAAAAACCCTATCTTTCTTAGCTGAAAGTATGGGATTGTCCTGCTTACGTGAAGCGGACACAGTCAGATTAGCTTGATGCAAAGTCTGACAAGTGTTTGTTTGTAGGATATCGTAGGATATCAAATTCTACCTTGCTTAGGAACAAAAGTTGTTTGTTTCCAAGCATGCTGTTTTCTTAAAGAAATAGTTTCTTTTACAAGAGGACAGTGGGAGCAAAGTTGAACTTGGAGAAGTTCAAGATGCTCGAACAAACACAGATCAACTGCCTGAACCTGAAACTGTCACTCATATAGATGAGGTAACAATTCAATCTTCTACTACACACAAATTTCGTAGGTTAAGTAGGATACGCACTGTTCCCGATAGATATGGATTTCTCGCGAGGAACAGAATGGCGTATTGCTCATATGAGATGATGCGCCTACTACCTATGAACAGGTTCTGAAAAGTTCAGAGTCTGGAACATGGCTTTGTGCCATGAAAACTGAAATGGATTCCATGTACATAAACCAAGTATGGACTTTGGTTGTTACACCTGAAGGGATAAAACCCACAGGGTGCAAAGGAGTTTTCACAAGAAAACCAACATGAATGGTAATCTGATTACCTATGAAGCGAGGCTAATGGCCAAAGGATATCGTCACAGACAAAGAGTTGACTATGACGAAACCTTCAGCCCCGTAGCAATGCTTAAATCCATTAGGATACTCCTAGCCATTTCCGCTCATTATGATTATGAGATATGGCAAATGGATGTGAAGATAGCTTTCCTGAGAGGAAATCTACCCGAGGATATGTATGACACAACCTGAGGGCTTCACTTCCATCGATGGCGAAATGGTATGCAAGCTTCAGAAATCCATGTTTGGATTGAAGCAAGCATCCAGGAGTTGGATTATCCGCTTTCTTTGAGTCAATCAAAGAGTTTGATTTCTCAAAATTCGGATGAACATCAGTGTGTATAAGAAGGTTAATGGACCGTAATCGCATTCCTTGTGTTGTATGTAGATGACATATCGTTACTAGGAAACAATGTTTCTATGCTGCAATCAGTTAAAATTTGGTTATCCAAACAATTTGCGATGAAAGACCTTGGTGAAGCAACTTATATCCTCGATATAGATTTATGCAGATAGATCAAAGGTTGCTTGGTCTTTCACAAGCATCGTACATAGATGAGATGCTAAAGAGGTTTAGCATGAAACGATGCTATGTACGAGGCCCGATGTATCGTATGCTCTAAGTGTTACGAGCGGATACCAATCGGCCTGGTGAGGGTCATCAGGTGGTCATCAAGAATATCCTCAAGTACTTGTGAAGCACTAAGGATGTTTTCTTGATGTTTGGAGATGGAAATCTCCATATGAGCAGGCATTCAGATGCCAGTATCTAATCTGATAAGGATGATTCTGAATCACGATCAGGTTATATACATTCACACTGAATAGCGTGGCGGTCATTGGAAAGAATTCCAAACAAGAGAGGACTGCTGATTCAACAACCGAGGCAGAGTACCTATCGCATGAGATGCGCAAAGGAAGCGTTTTGGATCAAGAAGTTCATTATCGAACTTGATCCGTCCCTACACCGTGATGGGCCCATAGGATTGTATTGTGATACAACGGGCTAGTCTTGCGCAGCAAAGGAACCAAGGTCTCATCGACGATCCGAACTCGTACTACCGATTCGGGAGATCATTAGTCGAGATGATATCCCGATAGAGAAGTCCCACGAGCAAAGTGTTGTTGTTCGCTGACAAAGCCATTGTCACAGAGAATTGTGTTTCTCATGGACTCGCTTATGGTATTGGATACTAAGGCGATTGGCTTTAGGTCAAGTGGGAGATTTAGTAAGTACAAGTCCACTTGTACTCTTCGATAAGTCGACTTGTTCTTGAAAAGTACCGATAAGTCGACTTGTACATTGGATAAGTCGACTTATTCAAGGATCGTGATCGTTTATTTGTGCCCTAAAGGCAATCCCTTTAGCTGCTTTTATTCACAATCGTGATGCGGTCGAATGAACAAATAAAGAAAAGGCATAATTCATTAATTTGATGTTCATGAACATTGTTTATGAATTGATTGGATCTTTAATCGATTAATGAAGTCCATGATATATGACATAGCATGAAGGAAATTATGATGTGATCATACTCCCGAGATTCCTATCATGTGCAATTATGTCGTTGTCTAAATTCTCCTAGTCATAGGATTAATGAGACCGACATCATTAATTCGGATAGACTAGCATATGTCATATTCCTTGATTGATCAAGCAATGGATCTCGAAACCGTAAATATGAGATATTTAGAGTTGACATGTGGATGCTTACTAAGCGGTAGTAGGTTCATTGATGACTGCCATGAGATCATCACATGGATATCTTATCTAGTGTCGCGATAATCTCATCATAGCAATGGTGCAAATATCCTTAGACTTGAGGTACTCAAGGATATCTTGATATCGATTCAGACTTTGACTCCATTCCTTGTTGCCTTCCGGAGGTAACTCATAGGGTGGTGCTTGGGTACAACTTGAGGTATTCAAGATAATTGAGGAGCCAATAAAGGATTCACCACTTCGGATTAGCGTAAGAGATACCCATGGCCTCTTATCGGATCATTACTTGTAAATTTCTGTCAGAGTGAATATGTCATGAAGAGTGTCTTCATGGACATATAGAGTAATGAGTCCTAGACGAGATCTCGTTATCACTGGGCTAGACTCGCCTAGTGAGAGTCGACACTTTGACCATACTCATAACCAAGTGGGGTATAGGATGGTGAAAGGACTAATTGCACCAGAATTGTCATGGAAGGGTTCGTGATCCAGCCAGTGATGAATACATCAAACCGATTACTTTCCGGTCAATTGGGGTCATGATGTGTTGCTAGATACCGCTCATGACTTGCTCAGATTAATTGTTAATCTAAGTGGCCAACATAACCGGAGCCTAAAGTGGTCACACGCTTAAGAGTGTTTCGAGAATCAGAAATAGTAATTGGACAGAGTTCCAAATATGGAGAGCATTAGATTAAATGGATCCCGATGAGATTGGGATATGTCCCGATGAGATCGCGACATCAATATTGCTAAGAAAGGTTTCCGAGTCGTTTCAAAGATCGGAGCCCTAGAGGCCAGTAGACCTAATTCCAGGTGACGGACCACTTTAATAATATATATACATATATATATATATGATTAATTAATTAAATAATTAATATATATATATATATATATGTGGAATACGTGGAAGAGAAGTAAGAAGCATGGAACCTTCTTTAACTTGCTTAGTCATCATGTCATTTAATGACAAATGACAAAATAATGGAGAAGAGGAAGAGATGGTCGGAGTTTTGATATGAAGCAAGAAAGAAAGAGTTTTCTTTGACCTTTGAGTGATCTTCGTGGCTATGAAGCAAGAGAAAACGATGGATGAAGATGGAGGTTTTAGAAAGGGTTTCTAAAGTTATCTCTTCAACTTCATCAACGCTAAGCTCATCTCTTCTCAAGTCTTTCATCTTCTCTTCCACCATTCTCCAAGCTCTCCAGATGAGGTAGGCTCTAGCAGGCTTTATTCTGTTCTAGCTATTCCCGTCAAAGGGTTTGATCCGTTAGGTTTTCGATCTCTGTGTGGATCACCTTTAGAGATAGTCTCTATTGGCTATTTAGGTTGATGTCTTCATACGGATACCTGGATCCTGGGTTCGGGAAAGTCCCGGGAATAAAATTTTTGTTTTCCGCTGCCTGTACATGTGATGTACCTCCCGGGATTTTCCTACAAGAAAGTGAGTTTTTTTTTACTATGACAGTTTTGGAAAGTGTATATAAATGTTTTGAAAAGTTCAAGAGTTTTTGAAATAAACATTTGATGAAATTTCTACTATAAAATCCTTTATAAAATGGCAAAGTTTTTTAGAAATAGCTTTTGTTATTTTCAACGAATAAGCATATTATCCACGAGCTCTCTAGCTCTGTTGGACCCCGTCTCCGAGGCCCAACATTCGAACCCATAAAAACATACATAAGCATAGAGGACCCAAAACCGACACAAAAATGGGCCACAAAAGGAGAAATATAAAAAATAGAAAATTTGGCTTTGGATTGTTAGGAAAATATGTTCCTTACGCTCTAACAGTTCCAACGCCACTGAAATCGTTCAATTTGGATTTGAAATGAAAAAGTTATGGCAAAAATACTATCTTAAAGAAAACAGTGAAAACAGTCCCTCTACCGACGTCATGTAAATATTTGAAATCTTTATAGGCAAAATTACTGATCGGCTCCTTCATAAAAAGTGTAGGTTTATGCCTCTAGTTTCATTTAAAACAAGAATTGCCTCAATCCAAGCCCTATAGCTCCAGATATTTAAAAATTAGTGAGGTATATTCAGAAAGAATCAGCCGACCTCCACACTTTGTTTCAAACCACCTTTTTCAATTTAAAATAAAAATTGATAAGTAAAATGTAGAAGGTTAGAAAAATCTCTTAGAAAACTATCGGTTCGAAAATCAGCTCAATCGGAGGTCTGTGCAAAAAGTTATGACCAAAAGAAGGGGGACAACGAGTCCGATTTCTCAGGATCTCGTGGCCACAAGCGGGCAGCCGGGAGAAGGCTAGGTCAACGTGCACGTGACTATCACAACGGGGTTCTCTCTTGCCCACACACACAAATAATCTATGCTCAAATAGTTTCATTCATAGGTTTCTTCAAAATTTTCAAGTATGCACAATTTCATACTTTACATAATTCCATACTTTACATTTCTTTCAAAGACAAGATGCCACATTTAATATACATATCCAAATATTCATCGGAAATTAACTTTTTACACAAATATAAAACAAAGCACATAAGCATACAAGGTCACCCATTACATAATGACTATAAACGCATTACCCACCTAAAATGTCAAAAATCTGAGTTCACAAATGTCCTTCCTCTCTCTCTTGAGTGAGGTTTCCTTGGTTCCCTTCAATAAAACACATCTCGATTTAATTTCGAAACTCATCGGAAAGTTATAACATTCAAGAATCAAAGGAAAACTAACAATAACCTCAAATCTAACCTATCTATAACCCATTTAAGCTAGAATAACCAAAACCCTAGCTTAGGAATCACAAAACCACTCATCTCTTCTTTCTTTCTTCATTCCTACACAAACCCTAACCTTCATTTCATCCCCTTTCTTGAATCTAACTCAAAGGAAGATAGATACTTACCTTAAGCTCTTGATTTCTCTTCCTTTTCCACTTTTCTTCTTCTTTCTTCTTCTCACAAGCCTCCCACGATTTTCTCCTTCCTTTCTTCCTTGGCCGAAAGTCCTCTTCTTCTTCTCTCACGCTTTCTTCTCTTCTTTCTTTTGTTTTACACTTGCTTACTCCTCTTCTCCTCTTTAATTCACTTATTCTCATTTAACTCTTCCTACACCAAAACTATGTAGTTTTGGCTTCTCACTTAGTTCCTTTGGGCTCTCCTCCTCCTCTCAAGCCCACTACCACCAAACCCACTTATTCTAATCCTCCTTCTTCATTCTAACAACTCTTTAAGCCCACTCCTCCAATAGGCCCATTCTAATAATCTAACTCTAATCTCTAATTACCCTTTTTAATACTAAAAATATAAGACTCATCCTTTAAAATATATTGAAACAATTTAAGGCAAAAATTAATGGATAAACAAAAGAAATTAAATAAATAAATAAATAATAATAATAATAATAATAAAGAAAAATTTTCGGGACCCAACAATTCTCCCCTCCTAATAGAATTTCGTCCTCGAAATTCTTACCTGAGTCCATGAAGAGATACGGATACTTCTCCTTCATGGCTTCCAAAGGCTCCCAAGTCGCTTCCTCGGTCGAATGGTTCCTCCACAAGACCTTAACCAGCTTTACAATCTTATTCCTTAACACTTTTTCCTTTGAATCTAAGATCTCCACCGTTGCTCCTCATAACTCAAATCCTCTCTCAACCGAACTTCAAGGTTGAACTATATGCGAAGGATCCACCAGATCTCCTCAAAGATCGACACATGGAACACATTATGAATCTTAGACAACTCCGATGGCAAATCTAACTTATAAGCCAAAGGCCCAATCCTCTCAATGATCTTGTATGGGCCTATATACCTCGGGCTAAGCTTACCTTTCTTACCAAACCTCAAAACACCTTTCCATGGAGAAGCTCTAAGAAACACTTTCTCACCCACTTCAAATTCCATCTCTTTCCTATGGGCATCCGAATAGCTCTTCATCCGATCTTGAGCTGCCTTAAGCCTCTGCTTCACTAGCTTTATCTTATCAACTGTAAACTGCACTAACTCAGGTCCCACAAGCTTCCTTTCACCTTCCTCGTCCCAACATATAGGAGTTCTACATCTCCTACCATACAAAGCCTCATAAGGTGCCATCTGAATTCTCGAATGATAGGAATTATTATAAGCAAACTCAATCAAAGGTAAGTGATCATCCCACGAACCTTTGAAATCCAAAACACAAGCCCTCAACATTGCTTCCAAAGTCCGAATGGTCCTCTCCGATCGTCCATCACCATGGATGGAAAGCCGATCTTGAAATGCAATCTAGTCCCCAAGGCCTCCTGCAAACTCTCCCAAAACCTAGAGGTAAACCCGGGATCTCTATCGAAACTATCGAACTCGGAATCCCATGAAGCCTAATCACCTCATCCACATACTTCTTAGCCAACACATTCAAAGAATCTGTCGATTAATTGGCAAGAAGTGAGCTAACTTAGTCACCTATCCACAATCACCCATATTGAATCATGCTTCGCTAGATCTCTAATCCCATCGAAAATCCATAGTTATCTTTTCCCATTTCCACTGAATAGGCAAGGATTGCTTGCTCGAAGGTGCTTGGTGTTCACTTTTAACTCACGGCACACCAAACATCTTTTAGCATACTCGCCACATCTTTCCTCATTCCTTTCCACCGTAAATGCTCTTTCAAATTCGATACATCTTAGAACTCCTGATGCATCGCATAAGGAGCATTATCGCCTCATCAAGAATCTCATCTCTCAACTCTAACTTGCCCGGACACACACTCTACTACCCACAACCATCAATCCATCTTCCTTTACCTCTACATTAGACGGCTTGCCGCTCTTTATCTCTTCCCTAAGCTTACTCAAGTACTCATCATGATCCCGCACCTTGATCTTCTCTTCAACACCGGCCTCACCTCAAACTTGCCAAAATACACTCAGCCCATCTTGCCTCAACATCACATCAAGTCTGCTAAATCCTTCAGAAGGGAAGATACACACTCTCCATGTGAGCCATAGTGGACTTCCTACTCGAGCATCCGCTACCACATTAGCTTTCCCGGATGGTAATCTATCATCAAGTCATAATCTTTTAAAGAACTCTAACCATCGCCTTTGCCTCAAATTCAGCTCTTTCGGGTCAACAAGTATTTAAGGCTCTTATGATCTGTAAATATCCTAGTGGTAACTCCATATAGATAATGTCTCCAAATCTTCAATGCAAAGATTATAGCAGCCAACTCCAAGTCATGGATCGGATAGTTCATCTCATAAGGCTTCAACTGCCTAGAGGCATAAGCAATCACTTTCTCTCCTTGCATCAATACACACCCTAAACCCTTCTTAGAGGCATCACTGTACACAATGTACCCATCATCACCGTAAGGCAATGTCGAATCGGTGCGGTTGTAAGCCGCTTCTTCAACTCCTCAAACTACTCGCACTCCTCACCATTCAAATTTTGATTCTTCCTTGTCAACTTGGAAAGTGGAGCAGCTATCAAGGAAAATCCTCCACAAACCTCCCCAGTAATATCCAAATAATCCCAAGAAACTTCTCACTTGGCTACATTCTTTGGCGCTCCCATTTAACCACAGCCTTCTATCTTCGTGGATCCACATGCACTCCCGCGCCAGAGATCACATGCCCCAAAATACCATTTCCTTAGCCAAAATTCGATTTATCGAATTTGGCATATAGCTCATTCTTCCTCAATGTCTCCAAAGTAATCCTTAAATGATCCTCGTGCTCCTCATCACTCTTAGAATAGACCAATATATCATCAATAAAGACAATGATAAATTGATCTAGAAAGACTTAAAGACTCTATTCATCAAATCCATAAAGACCGCAAGAGCATTCGTTAACCCGAAAGGCATAACCAAAACTCAAAGTGGCCATACCTCCCTAAAAGCAAGATTTGACACATCGGTCTCCTTAATCCTCAACTCGATGATAACCCGATCTCAAAGCTATCTTGGAAAAGACTCTCGCCCTTGCAACTCGATCAAACAAGTCATCAATGCGTGGAGCGGATACCGTTCTTAACAAAGAGTATAGTTCACTTCCTATAATCCACACACATCCGCAACGACCCATCTTTCTTCTTTACAAAAGAACCGAGCTCCCAAGGCTAAGAGCTCGCCTAATGTAACCCTTCTCTAAAAGATCCTCCAATTGCACCTTAAGCTCCTTCAATTCACGAGCCATCCGATATATGGAATTGAGATTAGCGAAGGCTCGAATGAAGCTCAATGGAAACTCAATTTCCCTAGAGGAGGTAGTCCCGCAATTCCTCGAAAGACATCCGGAATTCCTCGACTCTCGGAATGTCTTCCAACCTCCTCTATCTGCCTCCATATCTAGCACATAAGCCAAAAAGGCCTCACATCCTCGCTCATCATTCTCTTTGCCATCATAGCTGAAATAACCCGAGGTGGATCGACTTTTCTATCTCCCATGAGTATCACTTTCCTGCCATCCTCTAGCTCTAACTCCACCGCCTTCTATTTACAATCTAAAGTAACATGATACCTCTCTAATATGTCCATACCTAGATCACATCCAATCCTCCCATCTTCGAGGCATCGATCCACCACCAATTTTCCTCCACTAATCTCTATCTCACAACCTCTATATACTGATCGATAATAATATATTGGCCGATTGAGTACTCACAATCAGCGGAGTATCCAATGGGCTCAAACTCCTCCTAGAAATAGTCCCACCAAGACACAAAAGAATGGGTAAAACCCGAGTCAATCATAGCAAGCACATAATCATCAAACAGCTTTAACCATACCCGCCATAACTTCGCGCGGTCTCTGCCTCCTCTCGAGTCATGGCAAACACTGGCCGAACTTGCCCTCTGGATCTGCTCCGAGGATAAGCTCTTAGACCTCCAGAGCTACCCACTTCATCACAACTTTTCTCGAGCCATCGCCTCTGTCCCTAGAGGGTCTGCATCCGAGATCCCTCTCTCCGTCCGGCTTGGGACAAAACTTAGCGATATGCCCTTTGGCCACAATTGAAGCATGCACCGATACTCAAACATTGTCCCTTATGATACCCCCACAATACTCACACTTTGGAAGAGGTGGCCTCTCCCATCCACTCTTCTACCACCGCCACGATGAAGCTTGGTGAGAAACAGAGGAATCCTCAATGATCTAGCCGGCTTCCACACCTGCTCCTCTCCTCGACTACGCAGAAAGGTTCTCGCACTTCTCTCGATTAAGTACCACCTCCCTCCGAACCGATCTCTCCTTCCTCTTCCTGTTAATCGCACTCTTGATGTTCTCGAGGTTCTCAACCTCGCCGCTTCAACCAATCTGCTGAAGTCACGAAGTTCTGACTATCACCTTCTCTCGATAGCCAGTGCAAACCCGACTCAAATCGACGGCAGACTTAGCAATTCACTCAACCTCATCTCTGCAAAGATATCTAGACAATCGTGAACCGACGTCAGATTCATCGACCGTCATCTCCTCTCGGTAAGGCTTAGGAATTCCCTCTGCTTCGTTGAATGTACACTTCAGATAAATACTTCTTCCTAAAAGCAAGAAGGAAGTCCTCCCATACTAACCTGCTTGTTTCAAATGGCTCCCCTAAGACACACTCCCACCAATGCAAGGCATCCTCAAGCGAGGCTTGCAAAAGATAAACAACTTTGTCGCCAACCTCACAATCCATCCGATCCAAAGACTCTCTGCTTTCCTCAACCAGTCTCACTTCTTCCGGATCCGAGGTTCTAAAGAAATCCACTGCCCATACTTCCTCACTTGTCAAACCGCCTCCCTTCTTAGTGGGGTCAACCAGAAGCTCGAGGCATTTGACCCATACTTTGAACAAAGCTCAGGTAAATGCCTGAATAGCCTGGGTCTAACGCAGCACTTGCTCGCATGCACTAGGTGATCACTGAGTCTCAGGAATGAAGAGGCTCAATACCGCCTTAGAGGGGCCTCACCCACTCCCGGCTACGGACTCATCCATGCTCTCCTCCTCGACGGAGAGTCAGTGCAATGAACCTTGAAAACTCCTCGTGTCCTTCGACGAGGTGGCATCGCACTCTTCAATGAAAATACTAGTGATTAGCTACAATTCGCTTTTAAGCTTAGTTCCTATATGTATGCATGATATGCATGTCACGTAATGCAAACAATCAATTCATAAAGTAAACATTTAATCACATACAAAACAATGTTCCCTACTATACATTTTAAGCCTAGGAGTAAGCCTAAGCTCTGATACCAAACAATATTGGACCCCGTCTCTGAGGCCCAACATTCAAACCCATAAAAACATACATAAGCATAGAGGACCCAAAACCGACACAAAAATGGGCCACAAAAGGAGAAATCTAAAAAATAGAAAATTTGGCTTTGGATTGTTAGGAAAATATGTTCCTTACTCTCTAACGGTTCCAACGCCACTGAAATCGTTCAATTCGGATTTGAAATGAAAAAGTTATGGCAAAAATACTATCTTAAAGAAAATAAAGGAAAACAAATTCCCTCTACCGACGCCATGTAAATATTTGAAAACTTTATAGGCAAAATTACTGATAGGCTCCTTCATAAAAAGTGTAGGTTTATGCCTCTAGTTTCATTTAAAACAAGAATTGCCTCAATCCAAGCCCTATAGCTCCAGATATTTAAAAATTAGTGAGGTATATTCAGAAAGAATCAGCCGACCTCCACACTTTGTTTCAAAACACCTTTTTCAATTTAAAATAAAAATTGATAAGTAAAATGTAGAAGGTTAGAAAAATCTCTTAGAAAACCATCGGTTCAAAAATCAGCTCAATCGGAGGTCTGTGCAAAAAGTTATGACCAAAAGAAGGGGGAGGGGTCGGTCGGCCAGAGACCGACCCCAATTGCTCGCAAGAGCCCGGCCTACCGGGCTCTTGGCGGGCGCTGGGCGAGCGCGGGCGCTCGCTCGCTCGCGAGCGCCTGGGCGACCTGCCCTACCGCCCGACCTAACCTACTTCTAACCCTCATAACTTTTGACTCCGAGCTCCAAATTAGACACGGTCGGAAGCGTTGGAAAGCTAGGAAAAAAATCTATATTTTTCAAGAAGGATCCAAAGACTAGCTCGGCCATTAAGGGAAACAAATTTTTAACACAAAGGCCGATCGACTAGCTCTCCCTAACAGCATCAGAACTTACGACCTCCATAACTTTTGACCCAGAACTCCAAATTTAACAAACTTAGTGTCTATGGAAAGATAAAAGAATTATCTACAACTTTCATGAAGACCACCGACCTATATTCCAACTCTATATGGGTCAAAAGTGGACTCAAAGCTTCTACTAACAATCTGTCACTTTGACAGCACCTACATTTAATTCCAACGACTTACACCTACCAATTTAACTCCTCTTAAATAGTTCATAAAACCTCCTGGGAGAGCTCTACAGCCCGGCTAACAACCTCAACAATATTAAATGATCTCATACTACTTGTACCAACCCAGAAATTGCAGAAAACACACATACCCAGAATTCTACAAGACTTTCACAACTCACACACCATAGCAAATTTTCCAGCAAGCTCTCCCAAGACAAAAACCCAGCAGAAACCCAACAGCAACTCAAACACAACCTTCATTCCACATTTTCTACCTAAACACATGCATTAACTGCAAGTAACATAATTATACAAAAGGGAATACTTGTTCTCTTCATTCTCATTTCTAATCCAACCAAAAGTGCATTTATAGCTTTGATTACATAACAACTTATTCATCATGATTTAACACCAAGTACAAAATACAAAAGATGCTCCATGCTTGTTATGCTTGCAAAGCTATCCCAAAAGTGAGTCATTAACTTAATGCAAAAATATCTAAAGTCTTGGAGTTTTCCCGATGCCTTGCAAGGTCCGATGCTAGACTTGAGCTTTTTCACCTGTGGAGGGAAAATGGGGTGAGCTAACACGGCTCAGTGGCTAATACGCCTATAGCCATCATAATGAGCCATGCAACACATATATTCATACATATAGTCATGCATATATCAACAAATCCTAAAACATTCACAGAACATCATTTTAGGCGTAACAAACATACATTACATAAAGCCTAACATGATAACTTTATCAATTATAACACTTATGATGCATCATACACAACGAAGTTTGAATAAAAAATGCACAATCACATGGCTAGAGAGTTTCAGAACACAACGAATAAACCAAGTTTATCAGAAACACAACGAGTCCGATTTCTCAGATCTCGTGGCCATAAGCGGCAAATGGAGAAGGCTAGGTCAACGTGCACGTGACTATCACAACGGGTTCTCTTGCCCACACACACAAATAATCTATGCTCAAATAGTTTCATTCATAGGTTTCTTCAAAATTTTCAAGTATGCACAATTTCATACTTTACATAATTCCATACTTTACATTTCTTTCAAAGACAAGATGCCACATTTAACATACATATCCAAATATTCATCTAAATCAACTTTTACACAAATATAAAACAAAGCACATAAGCATACAAGGTCACCCATTACATAATGACTATAAACGATTACCCACCTAAAATGTCAAAATCGAGTTCACAAATGTCCTTCCTCTCTCTCTTGAGTGAGGTTTCCTTAGTTCCTTCAATAAAACACATCTCGATTTAATTTCGAAACTCATCGGAAAGTTATAACATTCAAGAATCAAAGGAAAACTAACAATAACCTCAAATCTAACCTATCTATAACCCATTTAAGCTAGAATAACCAAAACCCTAGCTTAGGAATCACAAAACCACTCATCTCTTCTTTCTTTCTTCATTCCTACACAAACCCTAACCTTCATTTCATCCCCTTTCTTGAATCTAACTCAAAGGAAGATAGATACTTACCTTAAGCTCTTGATTTCTCTTCCCTTTTTCCACTTTTCTTCTTCTTTCTTCTTCTCCACAAGCCTCCCACGATTTTCTCCCTTCCTTTCTTCCTTGGCCGAAAGTCCTCTTCTTCTTCTCTCACGTTTTATTCTCTTCTTTCTTTTGTTTTACGACACTTGCTTACTCCTCTTCTCCTCTTTAATTCACTTATTCTCATTTAACTCTTCCTACACCAAAACTATGTAGTTTTGGCTTCTCACTTAAGTTCCTTTGGGCTCTCCTCCTCCTCTCAAGCCCACTACCACCAAACCCACTTATTCTAATCCTCCTTCTTCATTCTAACAACTCTTTAAGCCCACTCCTCCAATAGGCCCATTCTAATAATCTAACTCTAATCTCTAATTCCCCTTTTTAATACTAAAAATATAAGACTCATCCTTTAAAATATATTGAAACAATTTAAGGCAAAAATTAAGGGATAAACAAAAGAAATTAATTAAATAAATAAATAAAAATAATAATAATAATAAAGAAAAATTTTTGGAACCCAACAAGCTCACCCTCCCTTTTTCATCCCCATCTCCAGGTATGCAGGAGATTGGATGAAAGCATGTTAAGATTTTATGCTCGTTTTGTATAACATGTGTTTTGTATAAAGTAGAGTTGATACTGACGTTGTATAAGTCTTGGATATGGCTTAAATTGCCATATATGTATTTCAAGCATTTGCTTTCAGGATGTATGAAAATTAAGAAATTGTATAGAGTTGAGTAAGTTGTATATGATGATTTATGAATTTGTGAATGGTAATGAAATTGTATTGAATTGATCTTATGAATGTGAGTTGGACATGTAAAGATATGTATGAATGTGTATGATGATGGGTTTATGGTTATGTATGTAAATGATTGCAGTGTTTAGATCTAAAATTGCGTTTTTTCTGCTGAGATCCCGGACGGAGGGTCCGGTTGATTTTGATGATTGGATTGATTGAACTGGTATTATAGAAGTGTATTTAAGTTAATTTCAGGTTTTGGGATTGTTAAATTGCAGTCGTCATGCTGCCGGATTTTTGTGTATGATAGGTTATGGATTAAGCGAATGGATAAGTGAAATTGTGTATGAATGTATGGATGTATTGATATGAGTATGAGATGGTTATGATAAGAAATACGAATAGGATGATTAAGAAGAATCAAGAAAATTGAGATTAGTATGAGTTTAAGGATAAGTTTCCAAGTATGATAGATGAAATGCATTGTATAAGAAAGCAAGAAAGAAAGAAAAAAAGAAAAATTATACCGTTTTGGATAGGTCAAGTCTAAGGTATCCAACGCGACGCTTCTTTAAGATAATTGATCCCGGATGTCGAACACTTGTCATGTTATTCGATTTGACTTCATATGTATGTTGCGATTCCAAGTTTGAATCCGATCCGTTGCTTTTTCGCATGTTTGTCAAAAGTTGAATAAGTTTCGTATTTCGCTTCACTTTTGTTTCTGCAATTACGTTTGATTTGAATCCGCTTGTTTCATATTTGTATTTGACCCTATTCGCTTCGCATTTGTTTCACTTTCATTCGATTTGAATTCGATTCAAGAATGATCACGATCAGTTTAAGCAGTAATAGCGTATTAAGTGTTTAAGCGGTTGGGTCTCGGAAACGGGATCCAACATGTATAATGGCTCAATGGTAAGAGGCATCCACGTAAAGTGGAGCAAAACCCTTAGGTCTTGGGTTCGAGACACTAACTCACCCAAGGCCAGAGGGGACAATACTAATTAAGGTTGTGGTTGCATAGGTCGGGCTTGCCCAATATGTGCATCCCGTGGACCCAACATTAAAAGGCGCCTTTTAATGTTGGGCCCAGGCTGCCACACTCGGGCTTAGGTCCCCAAGTGAGTACCACCTGCACCTCCCAACCTTAATCAGTACTGTCCTCTTTGGTCAAGGGTGAGCCACGGCTCGAACCCAAGATCTCAAGGTTTTGTTCCACTTTATGTGGACGCCTCTCACCTAAGCAGAACATGATTTAATGTTATTTGAGCTTTGTTTTAATTTATGATTTTGAGGACTTAATTAGCATATTAATGTGAATAATTAGCATGTTAATTTGAGTAAGAGCATATGGGATAAATTGATTGGATTAAATGAATTAAAGTGTTAGAAATTAAAGTGTAAAGAAGGCATGAAGGGCAAAATTGGAAGGTTACTTAAGCTTTTAAGTTTCTAGGCTTTTAAGGAAGGGCATTATGGTCATTTTTAGCATTCATTAAAGACAAGAGGAGTGGGCTGTCGTTTTTAAGGGAAAGGAGGCACGAAATTTAAAAGAGAGGAAGAAAGAAAAGAAGAGAAAGAGAGAAGAGGAAAGAGAGTTTCGGTGGAGGTAAAAGAGAAAGAAGAGAAAACCTTTAGGTTTTGATTTTTATAAGGTTTGAAGGGGGGTTTTGAAGATGATTCAAGAGGGAAAATGAAGAGGAGCTCAAGAGCTTTATTCTAAGCTAAGAAAATCCGAATTTGGGTGAAGATTAAGGTAAGATTGAAAATTTGATATTTGAATTTTTGTGAGGTTTTGGTTTAGATAGTTTGGAAATGTTATGGGTTTCTGACTTCTAAAGTCAATTTTGGTGATTGCATGGTTTATATTGTTCAATTTTGGATGGTTATGAATTAGAGATTTTTGTCTTGGATTAGGGTATTGAAGTGAGGATTTGGAGAAATTGATGCTTGGGACAAGTTTTAAGTATGGAATTGAGATGGGTACCATGTTTATATTTTGAATTATGAGCCAAGTATAAGTTTTTGAAAAATCAAGAAGAGAAATGCTTGTAAATTATTGTTTTCGAATGATTAATTTCATTGGTTTTGAAATGATTTAAGAAATTGCTACAATTGTTAAATTCATTGTGTTTGAATGATTTTGAAATTACTAAAGTGTTACATTCTTTGATTTTGAGGTTTGAGAATCCTTGGGTTTTGAATGATTAAAGAATTTGATTATGTTCCAAACTGTTGCATTCTTTGTGTGATTGAATTATTGTTATATGAATTGTTATTAAAATTGTGAATGACATTTGTATAAAATATGACATGATATGAAAACTGGATTTTCAAAATGTACTTTCGGGCAATCCGATTTTTCAAGTGTGAAATGTGTTATGTGGGGGTTAGGTCCCATAAGTTGAGTCAAGTGAACTTGTCTTCTTTTTATAGGCTTCGCCCGTCTGCGCGCTAGTGGCATTGGAGCTCCATTACGGACTCCCATAAGTTCACGGCTACACTGGACTGCTATGCGAGAAAGTGTAGTACGTTTCGCTCATAATGCACAGACCGCTTATGCGGAAATGTGCAAGACGCTCGCTTTGGACCGATCAAACCATTCTGATATGTTTTTATGTTTTTGTTCTGATTCTCAGTGTGATGTATTTATGTTTTTGAAATTGCTCATGAATTCTTTGAAATTGAGAAATTGAGAAAAATAAGCTTTTGATGGATTTTCTATTGTGAAATGTTTATAAATGGAAAACGTTTTGCAAAATATTTTTGTTTATTTTTTGATTTATAAACATGTTATCTACGAGCTTTTAGCTCACCCCCCCCTCCTTTCATCCCTATCTCCAGGTATCGAGTAAGAGATCGGATGAAAGAAAATCAAGGCTTTTGCTCGATTTTTGCATACCTTCTATTTTGAGTAATTTGGCCTTTGGTATTGGTTTGTATATGGCACGGAATGCCATTAATATTTTTGTAAGCAATTTATTTCATGATGTAAGTGAATTATGGATTTGCGTATGGACCTTGGGATATAAATTTGTGTATGGTTATGATACATGAATGGGATTGATTGAATTATGGTTTTGCATATATATAAATTGTATATTGATTGTGTTTTGGATTCCGGACAGGAGGTCCGATGATTCTAGTTATTGATTGAAAATTATTGAAGTGTTATAGGTATAGAAATGTATTTGTTTATGATGGGATTCCGGACAGGAGGTCCGATGAATTATGATTTTTGAGCTGATATATAGAAGTGCTTATTGTGTATGAATTGTGATATGGATATATGGATATACGTGTTATGTTTCTATTGGCAAAAGAAAAATAAGAATTGGTTAAAAAGAATATTTATGATATATGTATGAATAGGAAAGATAAAATATTTGAGTTTATGGAATTGAGAAATTCCAAATGGGAAATTGGAATGGTTTTGAATAAAGATGAAAAAAATGAAAAAAAAATTATACCGGTTTCGGATTTGGTTTAGTCTTAGGGTTTCCAACGCGCGTTTTTCTAAAGTATGCGTTCTCGGATGTCGGAAATTTGATTAAGTTCGTTTGAACCGTTTGTGTGCTTTGATTCGATTCTTTTTCGATTCATTCGTTTTCGATTCTTACGCCTTTTGATTTCATTTGCTTTCTTTGACTTTCGCCATATGTTTCCGCTTCAGATTCGTTCATTTTTTTTGTTTTCGTCTGTTCCTTTGTTTTGCCATCCGTTCCTTCGTTTTTTGTTTTTTCGGTTGGGGTCCGGTTCTAAAATCGAGTCCTAGCAAAAACACAGAAGAAGATGGCATCATCAATGACATCATCGCAGAAGAAGCAAAAACACAAAAGAAGCAAAACACAGAAGAAGCAAAACTTAGACGAAGGAAAACACAGAAGAAGATGACGTCATCACAGAAGAAACAAAAAACAAAAGATATAACTCCTCTCTTACACATCTCCCTTATAAGGACCATGGCTTTCAGCCTAGAAGTCTAAAAATTCTATACTATATATTGCTAGAAAGCTAAAAGAAATATCTATAACTTACTAATAGACACACTTTCTCTAATCTAGCCTAAATCAACTTAGATTAATCCAGATTTTCCCTCGAGTACAAAACATAAATTTTCTACATTCATTCATTGTACTACACCCAATTCTTAACTTCATGACAACTTGAGATTCTTAACTACCGAATTTAAATTCGATGTCTTTCAACGAAATGTAGCCACAGGTTTCTAGTTTAATCAAAATCAAGAATCATCTTATTGGGCACCGTTTCCGGAGCCCAACCCACTTCCGAAACATGGAACCCTAAGCGTGGCTGTTACCCAAATGGTTCATTCATTGAACCCTTATTGGAAAATGATCAATGCATATTCGTTACTATATATATATGTATCTTTCTTTTTTTTCATAACATCCCAAAACTTGCTCACCACTTACTCAATAGTGTGATCATACATCACAGTCACTATGCTGGATCTCAATTCCCCTGTTACGAATTGAATTTGGAAACCTTTAATTCAAAATTCCCATTTGACTTCTTCATATAAATCATAGTCCTAAGTCTCTTGTTTAACTTGGGGCAAGAACCGCTTCAATCGAAGTTCTATAACTCAAGATATCATCAAAATACCAAAGGTGTTCATTCCCCAAATATATTCTCTCACCCAACCTCTTTCTTGCTCTAATGCAAATTTTTCAATTTAACTCCAACGACATAATTTTTCATGGAGAGATAGATATGTGTCTTAGAAATCTAATGGTTCAAGAATCACCTCATTTGGAGCTCTATAGCTCAAGATATGCGTAAAAATCCAAAGTCGGTTCATAGCCCGATAAGACTCTCCAACCCAACCACTCACTTCCAAAAGATCGAACTTCTAGGATTTGAAACCAATGACCATGAAATTTTAGGGGAAGGTAGTAAAATATTATTGAAAACTAACGCCACAAGAATCGCCTTAATCGAAGGTCAGACGAAGGAGTTACAACCAAAAGAACCCGATATGGTCATATCCTGAAAAGCACAGTCAGTGAAATTTATATCGTCACACACAAGATGTGACCTTCGGATGGTTGAGATGGGTTTACATACTGTGTGAAAATTCACACAGGCTGTGTAACCCACGGATAACAGCGCCTCTCGCACTCGATTTACATACCAGGTGAAATTTCACACAGGCTGTGTAACTTTCTGCCAACAACAACATTTCACCCTCTAAACCCTCTTCAAAGGTTTCCAAACCTTCTCCTAACATTCCCTTACCTCAAACACTTTTCCAACACCACCAAAACCACTCCAAACTCATTCAACAATATTAAACAACATTGGAATTCAATTCAAATTCATTCATCACATATATTCAACCCAATATCAACATGTTCTTCTAACATTAACAACCATTGGCAATCTCAACCAAAGATAACCACATACATCATATTCCAACTTTAAATAAACATAATCATACAACATAAACTTCTCAAGTCTTAACTCATCGTCCATACCTAATTCACATTCCAACCTAACCATTCATAGACCAATCTACATACATCAACTCCTAAACTTCAATCAACTAACTCATAAAACACACAAATTCCTATCATTCATTATAGGCATCAAGTCCATAATTCTTATACAACATTATTTCTTCTAATGCTCATAACACACCTTTCAATATCCAACATGCTATTCTAGCACAAATAGCAAATGGCAATCATACAAACAATTATACTATACACAATATCCATTTTCACAATCATATGTTTCAACCTTTAAAAGACATATTCAAATACATAGGGACATCCTAAATTTTGCACTCTCATAAATAAATAAACAAAATAAGCATTTGAACAATCTTCTTTACAAATTGAAGTACACATCACAACTTAAACCATTACAAATGAATACTCAAAATTTATCATTCTTAAGAAGCTATACAAAAGGGTTCATCTAGCTTAATACAAACTAACTATCTCGACGCGTCCAAATGTCTTGCAAGGATTACCAGCCTTCGCAGACTGCACCTAAGGGAGAAAAACACAGGTTGAGCTTGACAGCTCAGTGGCTAAACCATTTATAGCCATTGGCTTTAGAGCCACACGAACAACCAATACATATGCATACACGCATGAATATAAACATACATACATCAATGGTAATTCATCAATTACAAAGCAAGTGACATTTCATAATTCAATTTATCATCACATATTTAATGCAATTCATTTCAACATAAACTTAGTTCATCCAAATGCAATGCACACTTCAATGGCTTGAGGGTTCCGTGAACAAAACGACAAAACCGAAGTTTATGTCGTGAACGAAACGAGTCCACTTCGGATCTCGTGGGCCACAAGCGGGCAGCCGGGAGAAGGCTTTGGTCGTCAACGTGCACGTGACTTGAAACGGTTCCACTCTCGCCCACACAAAGCACATAACTCAATTCAATGCTTAATTTAATCATTCATAGACAAAATGCCATGATTCACATGACATAGGCATAATTCAATTGTTCATACTCTCATTTCCTTCTTATACAAAATGCCATGATTTAGCCCAATGGCATAACAAACATATCGAAATGTCAAGCATTACACAATGCATGACATGACATAATCACAATTTCACGATTCAATCATCCATTCATATACAAAATGCCATAATTCAATTTAATGGCATGATAATCATATCCAAACGTCAAGCATTAGAAATTGCATAACATGGCATATTCACAATTTCATTTGTTTCATCAATTAGACAAACATCATATCAACATAACAACCATTCTAAGTCAATCATTTAACACATAGCACACATATACACATTTTTGCCCATTTGCACCAAAAACTATAAAGGGTTTACCCACCTTATAGTCGAAAATCCACAAATCACTTGTCTCCTTCCTCTTGCTCTTGGATTGACCCTTGATTGCCTAAACAAAACCAACAATTCATCAATTCCTCTTAAATTTTCGAAATTTCCTTTTTAAAACCCTAAAAACCCTTATCAACTTCACTCTAACCTCTTCATAGCTCATCTAGGTTGGAAAACTCTAACCTAGCTAAAAAAACCCCAAAAACCTTATAAATTTCACTATTCATCATCTTCTTCACTAAGCTTTCTCTCTCTAGAATCTTCCATAACCAAACCCTAACCCATTCTTAAAGAAAACATGGAGAAGAAGAAGAATATACATTAGGAAGCTTGAATCTTCTCCCTTTTCTCCTTGGATCTTCGATTTCTTCTTCTCCCCTTTCTTTTCTCCCACGACTTTCCTCCTTCTTCTCTCCTCTTTTCGTTTTCTTTCTTCTCCCTCTCATAACTCACGACACTCTCCTCTCTTCTTCTTCTATTTCTAAATTTTAAACCATTTATTTCATTATTCTTCCAAAAATACCCTTCATTAACTATGCCTTTCCCATTTTGCCCTCCTTTGTTCTTTAACCTCACAACTTACACTTCTAACTTCCTAACTAATTATCTTAGATCAATTGAAGGAATTTGCCAATACTTCCTTCTAGACAAATGTTCCTCAATGTCTTACGTTTCCAAATACACCCAAAAGGCTCAAATCGGGTCAAAAACGAAAGAGTTATGGTCGAATTACTATCGAACCTACACAAAATCCGAGACTGAACATTAACCCAACTTTGACTCAAAAATAAACAACCTTAGGGACTAAATTAAAACTCGATCCCTTCATATGATTTGTAGCCCCATATCTTAATTTTAATTTTCCTCAAGAATCGACTAAATCAGAGTTGTACAGCTCCCGAATTTCTCAAAATACTGAATTATGTTCAGAAAATTATCCAACTCATGACCTTTAACCAATCCTATGACTTTTGATTCAATCAATCTCTTTCCATTTCTTCTCAATTCCATAACTCCTTCTTTGCTTTATACATAGCTAAATACCAAACATTTCTTATTTAATAGTCTTAGCTTATAGAATGGTTCGGGGTCCAACACATCTCGTTTGGATAACTAGAGAAGAAGTTACGGCTAAAGGACTGAAACTTACTCCTTGAACAATTTTCCAGATCTAACACCCATTTGTTTCAAAATCTTTCCTTAACACAAATCATACTAAGATCACCTTTCCTACTTCATTTACTCCTCATTCTCAACTCCATTTCAAATTAATATCAAACAAAAAAAATTTATAGTCCATGACTAATCACAAACACCAATAACAAAATATACGCATGTGTACATATACATATTCCTCACCAACTTATTACACAAGTGCAACTTCATTTTTTCTTCTAACTTTCACCTTAATTCTTCTCACTTCAAAATCTTTTATTCACTAGAAACACCAAAACAAAAACTTGGACGTATCCACATTTCTCTTTCACTACTTTACTCTTGTCTATCCTTTCATATTCAAGAATCTTCATTCATTTGTTCTTTACTCATGACTAATATCCAAAATTTCTCATTCAAATAGTTCCAGCTTCTATGAAATGTTTGGGGTCCAACAATCCAGCAGAGCTCAATCATCTTGAAGCTGAGGATATGTCAATTAGGAAAGATGCACCTTTCCCAGAATTTGTTGATCGTGTTAAGACAAGTAATGAATGCAGTCAATGGAGAGAGGATTTAGCTAAGAACATGTTTGATGATTGGAGAAGAAACCATTAAATTGTGAATTTTCATTTAGTTAATGGTTTGGGGTATGGCATTGCATGGTTTAGGTGCAATGTCAAGAGTTTGAACTTCAGATGAAACAGAAGCATTTTTGACCTTCGTGGAGGAGGCAGTTGTTGCTGGTCATAGAGTTGATAATGGGCAACTTAAGCCTGGTACTTTCCAACTTCTTGCTATAAAGATGGTTGAGAAGTTTCCTGATTATGGCATTGACAAGAGGCATACCAAAAATAAGCACAAGAGGTTTAAGGAAAAATATCAGACAACATTCGACATATTGAACTACAGTGGGTTTGGTTGGAACGAAAGCAAGCAATACGTTGAGGTTGACAGCAAGCAAGTGCTGGAAGAATGGTCAAGGGTAATTTATTATTTTGTTTTGTTGGTTGTTTATAAAAGCATCTTAATAATAATATGTTTTTCATGTTGAAGTTTTTTGACTTTTTTTATAGAGGCATCCCAATAAGTACTACGCTCCTGGAAAGCCTTTCCCGCTTTACTCTATACTTGAGTTTGTCTATGGGAAAGATAGATCCACTAGTGTAGGAGCTCAAGATGTAACATCCCGTCACCGATGGGAAGGTTATATTGGTAAATTGAGATGGGTTAGGATTTTTACCGCATAGTATTGATTGCGCATTCATTTGGCCTCTAATTTTAGAGGAATGAGTCTTTTGCACATGCACATATAGGTATATGCATTCATGGAATTTCCCGGCTTGTAATTGTGATACTAATATGAATTGTGAAATGGTGAGACAGTTGGATTTGAATATGATTTATTGGGAAATTTTGGGAATATTGAGTTGGAACTGTATTAGAGTGATCGTCGATTGACAGTGATCCTTAGAAATTTTCTGGATAATTCGAGAGAAAAAGTTCAGACCGAAAATCCTCCGAGTGACGGACTGATTGACTACATAGTGCTAGAATAATTGGTATATGGCAATGGAAATTTTAGATTTATGATTTTAGAAATTAATATGTTGAGTCATTGAAATTTGGAGACGAATTGGATAGGAAATGATTGTATAAAGAAGAAGAGATTTACATGTGTGGTGAGGACTAAGATAAGAAGCTTGATTGTTGAACCTTTAAATGCCTTAGTTTTGAAAGCTTGGAGAAGCTTCCTCCTCCTTCCTAGGGTTTGCAATTTCCTACCACCGATTGAGCTTTGTTCTTCCTCCTTGTGAGATTTTCATTTCTAGCTTGCTTGTTCCTTCTCTACTTGCAAAGCTAAGCTTTAACCCTAAGGAAGATGAAGATTTTGAGGTTTTGAGAGAGATCCGTGGGTGTTAGAGAAAGGAAATAGGGTTGCGGAAGATTTGAAGATTTGAGAGCTTGATTGGTAAGTTTAAGGGTTTAATGTTGTTATTTATTGCTGTTTGATGCATTTATCGCATTTATTGTGAGATTGGGGTAGTTATGGTAAGTTGTGATTGGTTTTAGAGGGAGAAATGAAAAAAAGAATCGGAGAAGACAACTGCACGTCGCGGCGAGAAAATAATTGCACGTCGCGACGAGCGCACGCCGCGAAGAGCGGATTCGCCGCGGCGAGCGGGGTGTCGCGACGAGTGATAATTTAGACGTCACGGAGAGCGTTGTTTCACGCCGCGGCAAGGGTCCTGAGGCCGCGGCGAGGGATATTTTCTGATTTGATTTAGATTGGTTTTTGGGGCATAATTTACGGTGTAGACCTCCAATTGAGGTGATGTTTGATTCATTATGATCTAGAGAAAGAGGTCTACAATTGAGGAAAAGAATGAGAGTTTGAATTCAAGTTTTTGAGATCTCAATTATAGAAAAAAAGTTAAAATGTGATTGTATTGCAACCTTAGGATGGTTCTTGATATTTGTGGTATAATGTGAGACTTTGAAAATAAATTCAATGCTACTGAGAATTTTAGGAACTGAGCATAAAGGATGAATTCGATCTAGAGAATAGTGATATTAATTTTGTGGTAATATCCTAGTAGATATGACGTGATAAATTGACTGGATATTAGATTTGAAATTCGGGATTTCCGTAATATGTTATTGAATTGAAATGAGTCTTTATTGATCAATTGAGTGGAAAGTTAGAATTTGACAAAAGAAAGTGGAAAATGGGAAATAGCACCGGGAAAGTCATGAATAGGCATCATGCATCTTTTATTTAAGGCATGTGCATCATTGAATTAATTTTGACTGTATATTAGTAATTGGGTAATTATTTGATTGTTTTAGAGGCACCGATGAAACAATTCCACGGATATTGCTGGGACTTCCAGGCTGTAGCTCGAAAGTACAGGTGATTAACCTAGTTGGTTCCTCAATATATGTGTGTTTAATATTATGCACTGATGCCATGTGGAGATAATGGATGGATATGTGTGTTTGATTCTGATTGATTTCGGACCATGGGTGTCCGAAATATTGGGAACTTGTTATTGAAGTGCTATTGTGTGTAAATGCTTATGAATGCGTAAATGAAATAAATCATAAATTTACATGACTAGAATACTGGACTGAAGGTCCGAAAGAATGGGAAATTGCATTGAAATGTAAATTGACTGTAAATAAAAATTAGAGCATATGCATTCATACATAATGGCATGATCAGATAATGGCAGTTGTGACCGGAGCAGCCAACGTATTACAAAGCTTTAAGCTCAACGCACAAGGCTCCGTGCCCAACGTAATTTAGAGCCACTGGCTCAACGTATTAGGGCATTCAGGCCCAATGTATTCAGAGCCACAGGCTCAACGCAATGTGCCCGTCACTGGGACAGTTTCAGGCGCACGGTCACAACAACGTAATGAAAATGGAAAGTGTCTCATGTGCATTGCGTATATGATATGATTAAATGTGGATTGTGTGAAAGGTGAAACGCCTTACATTTGTGAATTGTGATCGTATGTGATAATTGGTAAATTGTGTGTATATGCATGAATTGAGTGAACCATCGATGATGGTTTCTCGCTGAGTTCGTAAACTCACCCAACATTGCAATTATTTTTCAAGAATTGACGAGTACCCCGTTAGCGAAACGGGAGTATGATTACTGCAAGAGAGTCAGAGTTTGAAGTCAGGATCAGTTCACGTCTGCATTTGTGTCATTCTGATTTATGTGTAACTTTGTATTTCCGCAAGATTAGTACTGTTATTGCCGAGGGCCCCAATTGATTAGTGCTGTATTGTAATTTGATTACTGAAATAGTGTTTTGATTGAAAATATTTTCGTATCGTGGGCCCAAATTATTTATTGATATCTATGCACTCGATTGTTTTCAAAAAGAAAAATGGCTTTCCGAGTTTTTGAACTGTTTGGACTGCTCTAGCATACCACCTTCGTGAGGCACGGGCTCAGATATCACCCTCGATATCAGATTTGGGTCTTGCGGGAGTGAGATGTTGCACAAGATGTTGCAGATGCTATTGCTCAACTTGAAACTGATGAAACTAAAGGTGATGCACTAGTTGCTTCAACAACTCTTGCTGCCCCAGTAGATCCAACAGGCCCATCTCACTAGTTATGTCACCTCTTTCAACAACAAAGAAGGGAACCAACAAAAAAAAGGGAAAAGAAAGATGAGGGATATTGAAGTGTTAGAAAGCCTTGTTGCCTCTTTTGATCATGTCATTAACAATAGTAGAGAGAATGCTAAGATCATTGCTAATGCCATTATGGGACAATTTGGAGCTAAGCTTAGTGAAAAGCTTGGGAATTTGGGGTTCTCGACGGAAGAAGTTGTTAGGACTATAAGGATCTTCTCAAAGGATATCCAAACTGGGAAGCTTTTATGGGGTTTAACTACAGACCAAAAACATACTTATATGAGGAGCCTGTTAGATGATGAAATATGACTTTATGTTTTATTTCTTAATTAGTTGGTTATGGTACACTATTATATGGTAAAATAGGATGCTAACAATGCTTTTAGCTTAACTATTTTACAATGCTTGAAGTGGATAGTAAATTTTTTATTGTGACCTGTCACTTTCAAGCTCACCGTGTATGAATGATGAATGGTTGGTTTATTAACTTTTTAATGTTTGTCATTTATGTACGTGTATGAATGATGAGGATATGATTTGTTTTCAGGAACTTGACTATAGGCAGGTACAACTTCTATGTTGTATTTGTTGGACGTCAAGTTGGTATTTTTACAAATTGGGATGATGTTAAATTGGCAATTGAGGGGTTTCCTAATGATAGATTCAAGGGTTTCAGACTTTGGTTGAAGCGCAAGTGCTTATGTCAAGGATCCAAATAGGCAGACTCGTCGGAATGAAGAAATTGTTCCTACAGCTAATGAACCCTCATTAATACCTTATCAATTTTCACTTCTAACAAATGCACAACTAAATGAAATTGCAACTTTGAAGAAAAAATGGCATGGATTCAAGGATTTTTACTCATTGCCATCAGAGTCATTTTGGTTATTATTGTTAAAGGCGTTCTTAATAAAATATAATGGTTGAATGTCTCTTTAACCTATTATGTAATTAATTCCATGAATGCCTAGATGTTTTATTAAATTCAATGACAATCCTAGGTATCTTATTGTGATTGTTGGACTCCGTCTCCGAGGCCCAACATTCGGAAACACACAAGCATGGAAGACCCAAAAACGACAATTTTCTGACCTCAATTTGGCTAACTCAAAAAGGAGAAGTAGATCGGCTTCTAAGGACATTTATTCCTCATATTCTAACGATTCTAACGCTACTGAAATCACTCAATTCGGATTTGAAATGAAAAAGTTATGCTCAAAATACTATCTAAAGAAAACAGTCAAAACTGACACTCTACCGACTTCATGTCAGAATTACAAAATTTTAGAGGTTCAATTGCCGATTAGTTTCTTCATAAAACTTGTAGATTTATAACTCTAGTTTAATTTAAAATAAGAATCACCTCGATCCGAGCCCTATAGCTCAAGATATTTTAAAATAAGTGAAGTATATTCAGACTTTATCAACCGATCGTCATGCTTTGTTTCAAACCACATTTTTCAATTTAAAAGCAACATTGATAAATTAGGTATAAAAAGATAGAAAATTTTCTTAGAAATCCAACGCTTCGAAAATTAGCTTAATCGGAGGTCTATGCAAAACGTTATGGCCAAAAGAATGAAGGAGGGTCAAAACAAGAGCAGACGAAGATGACGTCATCATAGACGAAGATGACGTCAGCAAAACTAAGAAGAAGATGACGTCATCACAAACGAAGATGACGTCAGCAAAACTAAGACGAAGATGACGTCAGCATAAACGAAGATGACGTCAGCAAAACTAAGACGAAGATGACGTCATCACAGACGAAGATGACGTCAGCAAAACTAAGACAAAGATGCGTCATCATAGACGAAGATGACATCAGCATAGATGAAGATGACGTCATCATAGACGAAGATGAAGATGAACAGTAACTTTGTCTTAGTTTTGCTCCTAAATGCTTCCACTGGAAAGATCATAACTTTCTACTCAGAACTTCAAATTTAACAAACTTGGTGTCTACGGAAAGCTAAGAGAACGCCCTACAACTTTTATGAAGACCACCGACCTAAACTCCAACTCTATAAGGGTCAAAAGTGGACTCAAAGCTTCTGCCTGAAATCTGCCATTTAGAGAACACCTGCATCTAACTCTAACAACCCATATCTACCAATTAACACACCTTAAATAGCTCATAAAACATCCTAGAAAAGTTCTATGGCTCGACTAACACCCTCCAGAAGTCTAAAGGATCCCATTCTTTCTATATCAACCCAAAAATTCCAGCACAACACAACATACTCAAAATTGACCACATGAGCACATCAGCCCAGAATTTGCAGCACTACTCTCAACTTCCACAACACATAAACCATAGCAGGTTTTCCAGCGAGCTCTCTCAAAGCGAAGCCCAACAGCAACTCATAATAAATAATACACATACACATTCCTTCTCGAGGTCATACACATATCACAAATCAATACAAACACATGAAAGATGAGAGTACTGGAGTTTTCAGGCTCTTTTCCAATCATATAGGTTCATGCATAGCTTTAGTTACATATCATCATGTTCATCAAGAGTCAAGTACAAAATACAAAATATGAGATGCTCAATGATCGATATGTTATTAAAGCTATTCCAAAATGCTAGTCACTAACTTAATACAAAATGTCTAGAATTCTTGGAGTTATACCCAATGCCTTGCAAGGTTCCGCGATCAACTAGAATTTGCACCTGAGGAGGGAGAATGGGGTGAGCAGAACACGGCTCAGTGGCTAACACGTTTATAGCCACCCCGCAATGAGCCATACAACACATAATCAAGAATCCACAACATTTGCAATTAACATAATATGCATAAATACCCAACTTTATCACATAAGTCATAATTGACCGAACTCATCACATACAGCATAACATGGGATCTTTTATCAATTAAAACACATAATATACATCATATACTCAAAAATAATGAAATGCACACAATTGGCTCGAGAGTTCCTTAAACACAATGGTTTACACCATAACACAACGAGTCCGATTTCTCTAGATCTCGTGGCCCAAAGCGGGCAACCGGGAGAAGGCTATGGGTCATCGTGCACGAGATTATCGAAACGGGTTCTCTCTCGCCCAAACACAGACAATGTATGCTCACATATTCAAACACAAGAATAGCATTTTATGCTTCTTTCATTGCATCAAATCATCATAGTTTCATTCTTTTCTTTCAAATCAAGGAATACACTATCAATATCACACAATTTAACAAAGATAGCACACATAGGGCATTTGCCCATTACACAACAACTATAAAAATGTTACCCACCTAATATCAGAATCTGAATTCAAGATTGTCCTTCCTCCTTGTCTTGAGTGGGGTTTTCTTGATTTCCTTCAATTAAACCATAGTCTATTCAATAAATACCTTCTAAAAGAAAGGCATAGCATTCATAAAAATCATGCAAAGGTAAAGTAAACTTTAAACCTAACCTACCCATAAGCCATCTATGCTAGAATAACCAAGACCTTAGCTTAGAAGTCCCCAAAATCCATAGATCTTACCTTCTCTTCTTTCTTTCTCCAAACCCTACACAAACCCTAACTTCCATTTCATCCCATTTTCGAATCTAACATAAACAAAGATGGGACTTACCTCTAACAAGAAATTTTCTCTTCTTTTTTCTCTTCTGCAAGCTTCCTACGACTCTCTTCCACCTAACCGAAAGCTCTTTTCTCCTTGGTTCACGATTTCTCTTCTTTCCTTTTGGGTTCTACGACACTTGCCTCTCCCTTCCTTAACAACTTAACTCTTTATATTTCTCAACTTAAAGCCCTCTTCAAAACTACATAGTTTTGAGCTCTCTTCATACAAAGCCTTTTTTAGCTCTCCTCCTCACAAGCCCACTACACACTAAAGCCCATTCTTCCAACATAAATTCTAACCCTTCATATTAACTTCAAAATTTCCAATTCCCAATCATACTAACTAATTCAAGACTCAACAAATACATATATATATACACACATAATTAAAACAATTAAAGCAAGAATAAAGAATAAGTCAAATAAATCAATAAAACAATAAATCAATAAATAAAAATAAAAATTTTCGGGGCCCAACAATTCTCCCCTCCTAAAAGAATTTTATCCTCGAAATCCTTACCTGACTCCATGAAGAGGTATGAGTACTTCTCCTTCATGGCTTCTAAAGGCTCCCAAGTTGCCTCCTCGGTCGAATGGTTTCTCCACAAGACCTTTACTAACTTTACAATCTTATTCCTTAACATCTTTTCCTTTGAATCTAAGATCTCCACTGGTTGCTCCTCGTAAGTCAAATCCTCCCTCAACTGAACCTCTGAAGGTTGAACTATATGCGAAGGATCCGATCTGTACTTCCTCAGTATCGATACATGAAACACATTATGAATCTTAGATAACTCCAATGGCAAATCTAACTTATAAGCCAAAGGCCCAATCCTCTCAATGATCTCATATGGGCCTATGTACCTCGGGCTAAGCTTGCCCTTCTTGCCAAACCTCAAAACACCTTTCCATGGAGAAGCTCTAAGAAACACCCTTTCTCCCACTTCAAATTCCATCTCTTTCCTATGGGCATCCGTAGCTCTTCATCCTATCTTGAGTCGCTTTAAGCCTCTCGCTTACCACTTTGATTTTATCGACTGTAGCCTATACCAATTCAGGTCCTACAAGCTTCCTTTCACCTTCCTCATCCCAACAAATAGGAGTTTTGCATCTCCTACCATACAAAGCCTCGTAAGGTGCCATTTGAATTCCCAAGTGATAGGAATTATTGTAAGCAGACTCAATCAAAGGTAGGTGGTCATCCCACGAACCTTTGAAATCCAATGCACAAACTCTCAACATCGCCTCCAAAGTCCGTATCGTCCTCTCCGATTGTCCATCAGTCTGCGGATGAAAAGCTGTACTAAAATGCAATTTAGTCCCCAGAGCCTCCTGTAAACTTTCCTAAAATCTGGAGGTAAACCTAGGATCCCTATCAGAAACTATCGAGCTTGGAATCCCATGAAGTCTGTGTAGGAAAATCCCGGGATGTACATCACATGTACAAGGTGCGGAAAACAAAAATTTTTATCGTCGGGACCTTCCCGAAGGCCAGGATCTATGTGTCTGTATGAAGACTCAAACCTGAATAGCCAATAGAGACTATCTCTAAAGGTATCCACGCAGAGATTAGAAAACCTAACCGAGACAAACCCCTTTGACCCGAGAATAGTTAGAACAAAGTAAAGGCTGCTAGACCCTACCTCTGTCCTTGGAGAGCTTGGATCAACGTTGGAAAGCTTGAAGAGGAGATGACAAAAACTTGGAGGAGAAGATGAAGAAACGATGGAGAAGATGAAAGGCTTAGGTTTTCTCAAAACCTTACTTTCTTCTTTCAATCCACGATGATCTATATCAAAGAGTGAAGAAACTCTTTTCTTCTTATGCTTCTTAATCAAAAGCAACGAACATCACTTCTTTCTTCCATGTTTTTGTCTTTTTCATTAAATGAAGTAATGACTAAGCTTAAAAGGAAGCTTCCTCCCAAAGCCACGTAAATGCATATATATATATATATATATATATATATATATATATATATATATATATATATATATATATATATATATATATATATATATTAATTTTTTAATTAATTAATTATATATATATATATAATTGTCAAGTGATCCAACACAATGGGGTTTGGCCCTACCTACCACTGTCCCCAGATTTAAAATGCCCCGAGACCTTTCTTAGCAATATCGATGTCGCGATCTCATCGGGATATATCCCATCCCATCGGGATCCATTTAATCCTAATGTTTCCATGATTGGAACTCGTCCAATTACTATTTTACGATTCTCCAATCACTCTTATCGTGTGACCTTTAGGTTCCGGTTATGTTGGCCACTTAGATTAACAATTAATCCGAGCAAGTCATGAAGGCATCTAGAACACATCATGACCCCAATTGACCGGAAAGTAATCGGTTTGATGAATTCATCATGAACCCTTCCATAGACAATTACCGTGCAATTCGCCCTTTCACCATCCTATACCCCACTTGGTTATGAGTATGGTCAAAGTGTCAACTCTCACTAGACCGAGTCTAGCCCAAGTGAAATTAGTTCTCATCCTAGACTCATTACTCTATATGTCAATGAGGACACTCTTCATGACATATTTGCCGGCCACCTTACAAGTAATGATCCCACAAGAGGCTACGGGTATCTCTTCCGCTAATCCGTAGTGGTGAATCCTTTATTGGCTACTTAATTACGCTCAATACCTCAAGTCGCACCCAAGCACCACCCTATGAGCGACCTCTCGAAGGCAACAAGGAATGGAGTCAAAGCACGTAATCAAGATTCAAGATATCCTCGAGTACCTCAAGTCTAAGGATACTTGCACCATTCTATGATGAGATTATCACCGACACTAGAAGAAGATATCCATGTGATGATCTCATGGCAGTCATCCAACGTACTTACTACCGCTTAGTAAGCATCCACATGTCAACTCTAAATATCTCATATTTACAGCTTCGAGATCCACCGCTGATCCAATCAAGGAATATGACATGTGCTAGTCTAACCGGATTAATGATGTCCAGTCTCATTAATCCTATGACTAGAAAAATTTAGATATCTTGACATAATTGCACATGATAGGAATCTCGAGAGTATGATCACATCATAATTTCCTTCATGCTATGTCATATATCATGGACTTCATTAATTCGATTAAAGATCCAATCAATTCATAAACACTGTTCATGAATATCAAATTAATGAAATATGCCTTTCTTTATTTATTCGTAAAGTCCGTACATGACTTTGAATAAAACGCGCTAAAGGGGATTGTCTTTAGGGCACTACTCTAACAATCTAACGGTACTGGACATCCATAAGTCGACTTACACTGGTGAACAAGGCGACTTATCAGTACCGAGCAAGCATAAGTCGACTTACACATGGTACAAGTCGACTTACACTTACAAATCTCCCACTTGACCTAAAGCCAATCGCCTTGGTATCTAATACCATAAGCGCCCATGAGAATCACAATTTTTTGTGACTATGGCTTTGTCAACAGATTAGCAACACTTTGCTCTACGGGAATTCTCTATTAGACATCACCGATCGATGATCTACCAATCGATGGAATCGACAGAGTACATGTTCGGATCGTTGATGAGACCTCGTTCCTTTGCTCACAAGACTAGCCCCATTGTATCACAATACAACCCTATGGGCCCATCACGCCTAGGAACCGGATCAAGTTCAAATGAACTTCGATCCAAACCGCCTTTGTCGCATCCGATGCGGCAATGTACTCTACCTCGGTTGTTGAATCGCAGTCCTCTCTTGATTAGAACTCTTTCCAATCGACCGCCAGCCGCTCAGCAGAATGTATATAACCCGATAGTGATTCGTAATCATCCTTATCGATTAAACGGCATTTGTATGCCTGCTCACTTGAGATTTTCATCTCCATATGTCAAGAAAACATCCTTAGTGCTTCGCAAGTACTTGAGGATATTCTTGATACCACCCAAAGGACCTCACCAAAATCCGATTGATATCTGCCATAACACTTAGAGCATATGATACATCGGGTCTCGATATAGCATTGTTCCATGCTAAACCTCTTTAGCATCTTATCTATGTATGCGCTGATTGTGAAAGACCAAGCAATCTCTTTGATCTATCTCTATAAATCTTTATCCCAAGGATATAAGTTGCGTCACAAAGGTCTTTTATGGCAAAATGTTTGACAACCAAATCTTAACTGATTGTAGCATAGAGACATCGCTTTCCTAGTATTAATATGTCATCTACTTATAACACAAAGAATACGATTGCGGTCCATGAACCTTCTTATACATACAATGTACATCCGAATTTTGTGAGAAACCAAACTCTTTGAGTACCTCATCAAACGGATATTCCAACTCTGAATGCTTGCTTCAATCCATACATGGATTTCGAAGCTTGCATACCATTTCGCCATCATAGAGGTGAAGTCCTCTGGTTGTGTCATATACACATCCTCGGGAAGATTTCCATTCAGGAAAGCTGTCTTCACATCCATTTGCCATATCTCATAATTGTAATGAGCGGCAATGGCTAGGAGTATCTAAATGGATTTAAGCATTGCTACGGGGCTGAAGGTCTCGTTATAGTCAACTCCTTGTCTCTGACGAAATCCTTTGGCCACAAGCCTTGCTTCATAAGTAATCACATTACCATCCATGTCGGTTTTCTTCTTGAAAACCCATGTGCACCCTATGGGCTTTATTCCTTCGGGTGCAACAACCAAAGTCCAAACTTGGTTTTCTTACATGGAATCCATTCAGATTTCATGGCACAAAGTCATTTTTCAGACTCTGAACTTTTCAGAACCTCTTCATAGGTAGCAGGCTCATCATCTCGTATGAGCAATACGTCATTCTGTTTCCCACAAGAAATCCATATCTCTCAGGAATAGAGCGTATCCTACATGACCTACGAAATTCTTGTGTAATAGAAGGTTGAACTGTTACCTCATCTATATGAGTTACAGTTATAGGTTCAGGCAGTTGATCTGCGTTTGTTCGAGCATCTTGAACTTCCTCAAGTTCAACTTTGCTCCCACCGCCTTCTTGTAAAAGAAACTCTTTCTCTAAAAAAACAGATGCTTTAAAACAAACAACTTTTGTTCCTCAAGAAGGTAGAATTGATATCCCACGATATCCTATTTAACAAACACTTGTCGACTTTGCATCAAGCCAATCTGACCGTGTCCGCTTCACATAAGGTGACAACCCCAAACTTTCAGCTAAGAAAGATAGGGCTTTATGTTAGTCCACATCTCATATGGAGTAACATCAACGCCTTTAACTAACTCGCTTAACAAGTAAATAGTCGTCTCGAGGCGCATACCCCAAAAACTGTGCAAAACCTATCATTAATCGCACCATGTCTAACAAGATTCAATATCTCCTTTCAGCCACACCATTGTGCTGCGGCGTGCAAGGTGGAGTGTACTGAGATAAAATCTCATTATCTCTGAGATAATCCAAAACTGTTGGTCTAAGCATTTTCCACCACGATCAGATCGTAATGTATTCATACTTTTACCAAGTTAGTTTTCTACTTCATTTCAATTATTTGAACTTTTCAAACGCTTGATTTGTATCTCATCGACACGGTACCCATATCGTGAATAATCATCGATAAAAGTAATGAAGTAAAGACAACCACTTCGCATGGATGGACATCGACCACATACATCCAAATGTATCGTGTCTAATATTCCATTCACTCGCTTTCCTTTCCCTTAAAGGATAACTTGGTCATCTTGCCTAATAAACAAGATTTGCATGTGTCATATGATTCATAATCAAATGACCCTAAACCGCCACTCTTATGGAGCTTAGCGATCGTGTCTCATTTATATGGCCAAGTCGACAATGCCATAAGTAAGTTGATTTTAAATTATCTCGATTATGTCTTTTCGCGTCATTGACATTCAGAATCGGATATGACATATCTAATATGTCAATTCCATTGCATAATGTACCAAGATAGCATAGAGCATTCCATTCAACTAATAGAACAACCATTGCTACTAAAAGTCCAATGGAAACCAAATTATTGAAACAAGAAATGCATAATATGTTCTTTGTTAAAACAGTACAAAATGACAATCATCCAATTTGAATACAAGCCCACTAGGAGTGACAAGACATAAGTGTCTCTACTAATGTAGCAACTCTTCTTTGCATTACCTACACGAAGGTCTAGTTCTCCTTTTATGAGTCATCTCATCGTCCCTAAGGCCCTACATATCATTTCATATGTATGAGCCACAACCGTATCAAACACCCATATGTTTTGATCGAAAAAAGATAACCTCAATGACAAACATATTTGAAGGAGTAGAGGCATCTGATGCCTTCTTCTGCTTCAAGAACTCGAATAGACTTTACGCTTTTGCCTCTAGTGGCCAATCTTGCCACAATGAAAGCAAAATCCTTTTAGGCGCTTACTTTGGTTTTTCCTTGATGGCACTTCCATTTGGTTTCTTGGCCTTTTCTTCTTGGACCGTAAGAAGAAGCATCCACCACTAGCACTCGCCATATCCTTCTTGATAGCTCGCTCAATATCTTGAGCAGATTGATCACCAGAATTGTTGTGGATATTTGGTTCATCGATAGTTTAACACGAACCGTGAATAACGTCGACAATCCAACCGTAATTAAGTCTATACTTAACTCATAATCCATTACAAATCCTAAGACAGCCAATCTCTATATAGCCATTCATCTTCGGGCATCCTCGACAGCAGATGTCCCTCGAGTCATCTTTAATGGTGAAGAGAAGCCTTGAGGTCTCGAACCTTTCGCATCGAAGCTTACTCATCAAACAGCTCCCTAAGATGAAATACTATAGTGTGAGCATCCATAGACTCGTCTTTATACGCACTCGGTGATATCGAGGCAAGCATAATGCAAGTATCCATATCAACGCCCTTTAGATGCTTATAATATGCTTTCGATCCTCATCGAAACATCGACAAGCGAGTGCATCTAAAGTGGAACATCTAGGGCGATCCCGCCTCGATCCAAAACAATTCTCAGATTCCTCCGTCAATCAAGAAAATTCGGTCCAGAATAGGGAGCGAAAATTCACACTGAAAGATATCTTCAATCAACCTAAGCGCGATAGAGCGAAGGAATGTTAGAATAGAAATGCCTGCATGATCATAAGGACTTGCATGACATGCATATGGCTCCCACTAGTTTTCTAGAATCCATAACCCTCTTTACGAATCCAAAGAAACAAAGTGACAAAATGTCCTAGTGGGTCGATATCCGACATTGCTAAGAATGACCTTGGGTTTACCCAACAAGCCACTTCTTAGGTCAATCGGTAGGTATCAGTCATACCAATTGCATCATTGATAACCGACATTAAGAATGACCTTGAGGTTAGCTCAACAAGCCACCTTATGTCTCAGGAGGTATCAGACATACCAATTACATCTTAGACACAACTATCGTCCGATCTATCAACTTGTTGATGTGCGCACTTACATTGGGTTATCAACTCTTTGATGCGCATATCCGATGTACACTACCCAACTTCGCCTCATCACGTTGACCTTGAGGTTAGCTCAACAAATCAACGCTTCTAGGAAAACCGACCCATTAATCCGAAAATCTCATTTTCATGGTTCGAACATATTCGTATAGAGTGAGCTTGAGGTTAGCTCAACAACCCAACCCTAGAAGAACTCTGGTTCTTACCATATTAATGGAAGGCGTTAGTTTTCATATTCCGAGGAGGGATTTCGAACTCTAAACTCCAAGCTAAAGGATTATAGTCGCCAGGACTATATGGAATGATTTAGGTTTCATCAATCAAATTGAATCAATCCTTATAATCATCCAACATCCAACCTGAGCATTTCATAAGTCGCCTTACATCAGAATGCAAGTCGCCTTATGCTGCTGCCCACTCACAAGTCGACTCATACGATACAAGTCACCTTATGGCAATACCTAGAACAAGTCGACGTATGTACAATACAAGTCGACTTATTCAGCAAGAATTGCTATACTTTCTAATCGGCTAATTCCTCAATCCATGTAATCCCAATTCACAATACCAACATACCTAAGGTAATATCTTGTTAATTTGATGTATCAATGAACAATTCATTGTACCATGATTGCCATATATGGTCAAAACATATAAAAAAAGTTTGAAACCGAATCAAAACTCAAAGATATCCAAACAATTTAGGAACACCAAATTATCACCCTAAGCATCTCTAGCTAGTCCATACGTTATCAAATTACTCCGGCACAAGTCACAAAAATTATGACGGCCAAAACAAACAAGATAATGAAATACACTAACGAGACGCTAATGTGACCTATTCGGCATCCGAAAATTCTTGGAAAATCAATTTCAAGCAATTCAGTTTGGAAAGCATACCACATCAAGATAACACATTTTCAATCATATTAAAAATGGTCCAAGGCATTGGAACTGAAAAATACACATTCAATTATGCCAAGCAAAACAGTCCCAGCAATTTTCACAAAACTGCCAAGTTCTACCTTTTCCTCAAAATAATCATTGAAACAATTTCAATAAATTCTGAGAAAATTAAATAGGTTACTAAATGTTCAGAAAATGCTTTATGAATTTTTTTAGGATTTATAGCCATCAAAAACTCAGTCAACCTAAGCAACAAAACCGATTCAAAATCTGTGTTCATCAACACAGCTATTCCCAACAGCATAGAATAAATTCGTGAATAAATAGCAAATCACCTTGAAAACACTTTTCCATCCACATAGACATTCACAAACATCTTAGGGACATGTTGGTGAAGGCAAATCCGAAAAAAAATTTTCTAGAATTTATTATCGAATTTATACACAGGCCTGTTCACAGAATGTGTCACAAAACAGCATCTAGAACCTTAGGGAATAAAATAGAAAAACTATATCAAATCAAATTGATAAATTCTCATCTTTCACAGAAATATTCTATAACATGTTATGAACAATTATGGGCAGAAAAATTTCGAAAAACATATCCCTATACAGAATCGAAATTGGGACAGCACACATGCATCAACGTCAAATTCACATAGGGCTTCCGATCTAGCTAGGGTTTTAGCTTCATACACGACACAAGTGGCTTTGATACCACTGTAGGAAAATCCTGGGATGTACATCACATGTACAAGGTGCGAAAAACAAAAATTTTTGTCATCGGGACCTTCCCGAAGGCCAGGATCTATGTGTCTGTATGAAGACTCAAACCTGAATAGCCAATAGAGACTATCTCTAAAGGTATCCACGCAGAGATCAGAAAACCTAACCGGGACAAACCCCTTTGACCCGAGAATAGCTAGAACAAAGTAAAGGCTGCTAGACCCTACCTCTGTCCTTGGAGAGCTTGGATCAACGTTGGAAAGCTTGAAGAGGAGATGACAAAAACTTGGAGGAGAAGATGAAGAAACGATGGAGAAGATGAAAGGCTTAGGTTTTTCTCAAAAACCTTACTTTCTTCTTTCAATCCACGATGATCTATATCAAAGAGTGAAGAAACTCTTTTCTTCTTATGCTTCTTAATCAAAAGCAACGAACATCACTTCTCTTTCTTCCATGTTTTTGTCTTTTTTCATTAAATGAAGTAATGACTAAGCTTAAAAAAGGAAGCTTCCTCCCAAAGCCACGTAAATGCATATATATATATATATATATATATATATATATTAATTCTTTAATTAATTAATTATATATATATATATATAATTGCTGAAGTGGTCCAACACATCTGGGTCGGTCTACTGGCCTACCGTCCCCGATCGCAAACGCTCAGGAGACCTTTCTTAGCAATATCGATATCGCGATCTCATCGACATATCCGATCCCATCGGGATCCATTTAATCCTAATGCTCTCCATAATTGGAACTCTGTCCAATTACTATTTTATGATTCTCTCAATCACTCTTATCGTGTGACCACTTTAGGTTCCGGTTATGTTGGCCACTTAGATTAACAATTAATCTGAAAGCAAGTCATGGCGCGCCTAGCAACACATCATGACCCCCAATTGACCGGAAAGTAATCGGTTTGATGAATTCATCACGAACCCTTCCATAGACAATTACCGTGCAATTCGTCCTTTCACCATCCTATACCCCACTTGGTTATGAGTATGGTCAAGTATCGACTCTCACTAGACCGAGTCTAGCCCAAGTGAAATTAGTTCTCGTCCTAGGACTCATTACTCTATATGTCAATGAGGACACTCTTCATGACATATTTGCTGGCCAGCCTTACAAGTAATGATCCCGACAAGAGGCCATGGGTATCTCTTATGCTAATCCAGAAGTGGTGAATCCTTTATTGGCTACTCAATTACGTTCGAATACCTCAAGCTGTACCCAAGCACCACCCTATGAGCGACCTCTGGAAGGCAACAAGGAATGGAGTCAAAGCACAGAATCAGTATCCAAGATATCCTTGAGTACCTCAAGTCTAAGGATACTTGCACCATTGCTATGATGAGATTATCACTGACACTAGAAGAAGATATCCATGTGATGATCTCATGGCAGGTCATCCAATGTACTTACTACCGCTAGTAAGCATCCACGTGTCAACTCTAAATATCTCATATTTACGGTTTACGAGATCCTTGATCCAATCAAGGAATATGACATGTGCTAGTCTAACCGGATTAATGATGTCCAGTCTCATTAATCCTATGACTAGGAAAATTTGAATCTTGACATAATTGCACATGATAGGAATCTCGATAGTATGATCACATCATAATTTCCTTCATGCTATGTCATATATCATAGACTTCATTAATTCGATTAAAGATCCAATCAATTCATAAACACTGTTCATGAATATCAAATTAATGAAATATGCCTTTCTTTATTTATTCATAAAGTCTGTACACGACTTTGAATAAAACCCGCTAAAGGGGATTGTCTTTAGGGCACTACTCTAACAATCTAACGGTACTGAACATCCATAAGTCGACTTACACTGGTGAACAAGGCGACTTATCAGTACCGAGCAAGCATAAGTCGACTTACACATGGTACAAGTCGACTTACACTTACAGTCTGATTACCTCATCCACATACTTCTTAGCCAAAACATTCAAGGAATCTGTCTGTTTAATTGCCAAGAAGTGTGCTGACTTGGTCAACCTATCAACGATCACCCATATAACGTTATGCTTCTTGCTAGTCCTCGGTAATCCCATCAGATAATACATGGTGATCTTCTCCCATTTCCATTCCGGAATCGGCAATGGATTAAGCTTGCCTGAAGGTGCTTGGTGTTCAGCTTTCACTTGTTGACCCACTAAACATCTTTTAGCATACTATGTCACATCTTTCCTCATTCCCTTCCACCAAAAATACTCTTTCAAATTCCGATACATCTTAGAACTCCCTGGGTGCATTGCATACGGAGCATTATGCACCTCATCAAGGATCTCATCCTTCAGCTCTAACATGTCTGGAACACGCAATCTATTGTCCATAACCATCAATCCATCTTCCTTCACCTTTACTTCAGAAGGTTTTCCATTCTTGATCTCTTCTCTAAGCTTACTCAAGTACTCATCCTGTTCCTGCAATTCTTTAATCTTCTCCTTCAATACTGGTCTCACTCTGAAATTTGCCAAGATACAATCAGGTTTAACTTGTCTCAACATCACATCAAGTCTGGCTAATTCCTTCAGCAAAGGAAAATAGATCGTTTCCACATGTGCCATAGCGGACTTCCTACTCAAAGCATTGGCTACTACATTAGCTTTACCCGGATGGTAGTCTATCATCAAGTCATAATCCTTCAACAATTCTAACCATCGCCTCTGCCTCAAATTCAGCTCTTTCTGAGTCAACAAGTACTTAAGACTCTTATAGTCTATAAATACCCTAGTAGTAACTCCATATAAGTAATGTCTCCAAATCTTCAATGCGAAAATTATAGCAGCCAATTCCAAATCATGAATAGGATAGTTGATCTCATAAGGCTTTAATTGCCTAGAAGCATAGGCAATCACTTTCTCTCCTTGCATCAATACACACCCTAAACGCTTCTAGAAGCGCCATCAGATACAATGTATCCATCATCACCATAGGTAACGTCGAGAATCGGTCACGATAGTAAGCCTATTCTTGATTCCTCAAACCGCTCTGCACTCCTCGGTCCATTCAAATTTCGATTCTTCCTCGTCAATTTGGAAAGTGGGCAATATCATAAAAAAAGCCCTCCACAAACCTCCTGTAATATCCAACTAATCCCAAGAAACTTCTCACTTCAGCTACATTCTTAGGTGCTTCCCATTTAACCACAGCTTCTATCTTTTGTGGATCCACATGCACTCCACGCTCTGAAATCACATGCCCAAGAAATACCACTTCTCTTAACCAAAATTCGCACTTATCAAATTTGGCATATAGTTCATTCTTTCTCAATGTCTCCAAGGCAACCCTCAAATGATCCTCATGCTCCCCATCACTCTTAGAATAGACCAATATATCATCAATAAAGACAATGATAAATTGGTCTAGGAAGGACTTAAAGACTCTATTCATCAAATCCATAAAGACTGCAGGAGCATTTGTTAACCCGAAAGGCATAACCAAAAACTCAAAGTGGCCATACCGCGTCCTAAAAGCAGTCTTGGACACATCGATCTCCTTAATCCTCAACTGATGGTAACTCGATCTCAAATATATCTTAGAAAAGACTCTCACCCCTTGCAACTGGTCAAATAAATCATCTATGCGCAGGAGCGGATATCTGCTCTTAACGGTGGCATGATTCAGCTTCCTATAATCCACACACATCCGCAACGACCCATCTTTCTTCTTCACAAAGAGAACCGGAGCTACCCAAGGCGAAGAGCTCGGCCTAATATAACCCTTCTCTAAAAGATCCTCCAATTGCTCCTTAAGCTCTTTCAATTCAGTCGGCGCCATTCGGTAAGGCGGAATTGAAATCGACATAGTACCTGGTAGAAGCTCAACGGGAAACTCAATTTCCCTAGGCGGAGGTAGTCCTGGCAATTCCTCGAGAAAGACATCCGAGAATTCCCTGACTACAGGAATGTCTTCCAACCTACCTCTATCTGCCTTCGTGTCTAACACATAAGCCAAATATGCTTCACACCCCTTACTCATCATTCTCTCTGTTGTCATCGCCGAAACAATCCGAGGCGGACTGACTTTTCTATCTTCCATGAATACCACTTTTCCGCCATCCTCTAGCTCGAATTCCACTGTCTTCTGCTTGCAGTCTAAATGGGCATGATACTTCTCTAATGTATCCATACCTAAGATCACATCCAATCCTCCCATCTTCAAAGGCATCAAGTCTACCACAAATTTTCCTCCACTAATCCCTATCTCACACTCTCTATAGACTTGACTGATAATGTACTGGCCGATCGGAGTACTCACCATCAGCGGAGTATCCAATGGGCTCAAATTTCTCCTAAGCACAGTCCTTCCCGAAGACAGGAAAGAATGGGTAGAACCCGGATCAATTAAAGCAAGAACATCATCATCAAACAGTTTAACCATACTCGTCACCACTTCTAGAGCTGTCTCTGCCTCCTCTCGTGTCATTGCAAACACTCTAGCTGGTGCTTGCCCCCTGGATCTGTCTGGAAGGTGAGCTCTCTTAGGCACTCCAGAGCTACCCACTTCAGTCACAACCTTCTGTCCGACTGTCTCTGTTCTTCTGGAAACTTGCATCTGTGATCCCTCTCTTCTGTTCGGCTTAGGACACTCTTTGGCCAAGTGTCCTTTCTGTCCACAATTGAAGCATGCTCTTGTTACTCTGTAACATTCTCCTCTAAGATGCCTCCCACAATGCTCACATTTGGGAAGAGATGGCCTCTCCCCATCTCCTCTTCCACTGCCGCCCACCGTTGAGGCTTGGTGAGAAACAGTAGAAGTTCTCATAGGCCTAGGCCAGCTCCCACCGCTGCTCCTCTCCTCAGACGACACAGGAAAGGTTCTGGCACTTCTCTCAGGAATAGAAGTACCACCTCCCCTCCTGAACTGCTCTCTTCCCTTTCTTTTCCGGCTAACTGCACTCTTAATGTTCTCGATGTTCTCAACTCTCAATGCTGCTTCAACCAGCTGTTGAAAGTCACCAAAGTTCTGCATTACCACCTTCTCTCTAATAGCGAGGTGCAGGCCCGACTCAAACCGGCGGCACTTAGCAGCTTCACTGAACATCAGCTCTGAAGCATACCTTGACAATTGAGTAAACCGGCGCTCATATTCAGCCACTGTCATCTCCCTCTGGGTGAGACTCAGAAACTCTCTCTGCTTCTGCTGAATGTACACCTCAGACAGATACTTCTTCCTGTAAATAGCCAGGAAGTCTTCCCATGTCAACCCTATCGGCTTCAGCTGACTCCCCGGTACACACTCCCACCAATGCAAGGCATCACCCTGGAGTAAACTGGCAGCATAAACCACTCTCTCGTCATCCTCGCACTCCATCTGATCCAACACTCTCTCGATCTTCCTCAACCAGTTCTCGACTTCCTCAGGATCCGTGGTCCCGTAGAAGTCCACCGCTCTGTACTTTCTCAACTTGTCAAGCTATCTCCCCTTCTTAACTGGGGCCGAACCAGAAGCTTATGTCATTTGACCCATAGCCTGAACAAAGGCTTGGGTAAATGCTTGGAACAATCTCGGGTCTAAAGCAGACACTTGCTCAGACTGACTAGGCAACTACTGTGTCTGAGATTGGAGGGGCTCACTACTTTGCCCTCGAGAAGCCTCAGCCACTCCCGGAGCTACGGACTCATCCGTGCTCTCCTCCCTTGGTGGAGAGTCAGGTGTAATTGAACCTTGCAGAACTCCTTGTGTCCTTCTACGAGGTGGCATCTTACTCCTTCAATGAAAATATTTTTAATTAGCTACAATTCTTTTTAATCTTAGTTCCTATATGTATGCATAATATGCATATCACTTAATACAAACAATCAATTCATAATGCAACATTTAATCATATAACAAAATAATTTCCCTACTATGCATCCTAAGCCTAGGAGTAAACCTAAGCTCTGATAACAAAAAATGTTGACCCCGTCTCCGAGGCCCAACATTCGAAAACACACAAACATGGAAGACCCAAAAACGACAACTTTCTGACCTCAATTTGGCTAACTCGAAAAGGAGAAGTAGATCGGCTTCTAAGGACATTTATTCCTCATATTCTAACGATTCTAACGCCACAGAAATCACTCAATTCGGATTTGGAATGAAAAAGTTATGCTCAAAATACTATCTAAAGAAAACAGTCAAAACTGACACTCTACCGACTTCATGTCAGAATTATAAAATTTTAGAGGTTCAATTTGTTAGAGTAGTGCCCTAAAGGCAATCGCCTTTAGCGCGTTTTGTACAAAGTTGTATACAGAGTTTATGAATAAATAAAGAAAGGCATATTTCATTAATTTGATGTTCATTATTTATGAATGGATATTGATCTATAAGCAAATTAATGAAGTCCATGATATATGACATAGCATGAAGGAAATTATGATGTGATCATACTACTGAGATTCCTATCATGTGCAATTATGTCAGTATCTAAATTATCCCTAGTCATAGGATTACTAAGACCGACATCGGTAATCCGAAAGACTAGCACATCTCAAGCTCCTTGATTTGATCAGCGGTGGATCTCGAAACGTAAATATGAGATATTTAGGGTTGAGATGTGGATGCTTACTAGAGGTAGTAAGTACATTGGATGACCTGCTATGAGATCATCACATGGATGTCCTATTCTAATGTCAGTGATAATCTCATCATCGCAATAGTGCAAGTATCCTTAGACTTGAGGTACTCGAGAATATCTTGAATCTTGATTACGTGCTGACTCCATTCCTTGTTGCCTTACGGAGGTCGCTCGTAGGGTGGTGCTTGGGTGCGACTTGAGGTATTGAAGGTAATTGAGTAGCCAATAGAGGATTCACCACTTCTGTGATAGCAGAAGATGATACCCATGGCCTCTTGTCAGGGTCATTACTTGGAAATCTCTTATCAGAGTACATATGTCATGAAGAGTGTCTTCATTGACATATTAAGTAATGAGTCCCAGGACAAGAACTTAAATCACTTGGACTAGATTTGACGTAGTCAGTCTAGTAAGAGTTGACACTTTGCCCATACTCATAACCAAGTAGGGTATAGCATGGTGAAAGGACAAATTGCACGGTAATTGTCTATGGAAAGGTTCGTGATATGGTTCATGATGAATATAGATTCATTCGTCAAACCAATTACTTTCCGGTCAATTGAGGGTCATGATGTGTTGCTAGATACCGCTCATGACTTGCTTGGATTAAGTGTTGATTTAAGTGGCCAACATAACCGGGAACCTAATGGGTCACACGTATAACAGTGACTCGGAGGATTCGTAAAATAGTTTTAGACAGAGTTCTAATAAATGGAGAGCAAACGAATTAAATAGATCCCGATGAGATCGAGATATGTCCCGATGAGATCGCGACATCGATATTGCTGAAAAAGGTTTTCGGTGGTTTTTCCATACTGGGACCCGGTAGGACCGACCCCAGTATGACTAGACCACTTCAGCAGTTATATACATATATATATATATATATGATTAATTAATTAAAGAATTAATTTATATATATATATATATGTGTGTGTGTGTAAACGTGGATGGATGAAGAAAGGAGAAGAAGCTTCTCCATTTTATGCTTAGTCATTAATGCATTAAATGACTAAAGACAAAAATGAAAGGATGAAGAGGCATGATCGTTGGTTTTGGGATATAAAAGAAAAAGAAAGAGTTTCTTTCTTTAAGATGATGATCTTCGTGGCTTTTGAAGAAGAAGAAAGGTTTTGTGAAAACCTAAATGAGAAGTTTGTTCTCTCATCATCGATAATCATCCTCTTCAAGCTTCTTCGTCTCTTCTCCATCGTTTCTCAAGCTCTCCAAGGACAAAGGTAAGAGCTAGCACTCTTTAATTTGTTCTAGCTATTCCTGGGTCAAAGGGTTTATCCCGGTTAGGTTCTCCGATCTCTGCGTGGATACCGTTAGAGACGGTCTCCTTTGGTCGTTTTGGTTTGACTTTGTTATATAGTCACATGTATCCTGGCTTTCGGGAAGGTCCCGAAACAAAAAATTTTGTTTTACGCACCGTGGGCATGTGATGCTCACACCGGGATTTTCCTACAGTGGTATCAGAGCCACTTGTGTCATATATAACGAAGAACTCATGACTAGGTCGAAGTTGCCTATTGCTTGTGACGATGATGCATGTTGTAAATGTCAAATTCGAAATCAGTATAGAGATATTGTTTTTCAAAATTTTCTTGCCCAGATATGTTCACAAGATGTTGTTGCATATGTCTGTGGAAGCTTGGAATTTATCAATGTGATTTCATATGTTTTGCTAATTTATTCCCTAATGTTCTGGTTGCTGTGTTTGTGCACATTCAATGAACAGGCATGCTTGTAAATTCGAGAATAAATTGTAGAAAAAACAATTTTTGGATTTTCTTTCCCCGAAATGTCTCTAAGATGTTTATGAATGTCTATGAGAATGAAAAAATGTTTTCGAGGTGATTTACTATTTATTTGAGAATTTATTGTGTGCTGTTAGGAATAACTGTGTTGAGGAACACAGATTCTATATTGGCTTTGTTTCTGAGGTTGGATGAGTTTTTGTTGAAAATAAATCCTGAAAAATTTCATGGAGCATTTTGTGAACATTTTGTAACCTCTGTAATTTTTTCAGAATTTATTGAAATTGTTTCAATAAGTTTTTCAAGAAAAATACATAGCTTGGCAGTTTTGAGAAAGTTGCTGGAGCTGTTTTGTTTGGAATGAATGATTGTGTATTTCTCAATTCCAATGCCTTGGATCATTTTTAATGTGATTAAAAATGTGTTATCTTGATTTTGTATGCTTTCCAAAATGATTTTCTTGAAATTGGATTTCTAAAATTTTTCGGATGTCAAATATGTCTCATTAGCGTCTCGTTAGTATATTCCCTTATCTCGATTGTTTTGGCCGTCACAAATTTTGTGACCAGTGCCGAAGTAGTCTTGATAAAATGTAGACTACCTAGAGATACTTAGGGTGATAGTTTGATATTCTCAAATTATTTGGAATCTAAATGAATAAGAGTGTATTCATCGATTTCAAGTTTCATGTATAGTATAACTATATATGATAAGCATGATACAATGAAAATGTTTCATTGGTACATCATAGTAAAGGATATTATACTTGGTATTGTGAATTTGAACTACACGGATTGAGAAATTAGCCAATTAGAGAGCAGGCCAAAAACCAGTCGACTAGCATATGTACCGGTCATTAGCACATGCACCGGTCGGTCGCTCGTGCACCAAATGACCGCTCGTGCCTGATAATCCATAGTAGTCGGCAAGACATGCACCAAATGACTAGTTCGTCACAAGATTCCATAGTAGTCGACTAGCACATGTACCACGATCAAGATATGCACCACCGATCGACTAGCACATGCACTAGTCGACTACAACATGTAAAAGTGGGATGATGGATGATTTTAGGTATAGATTCAATGTAATTGATGAATTGCCCTACATCATTCCATATAGTCATGGTGACTATAATCCTATAGCTTGGAGAAGAAGAAGATGAGACCTGAAAACCCTTACACATCATATGAAAACTAACGCCTTCCATTAATATGGGAAGAACCAGAGTTCTTATAGGGTTGGGTTGTTGGGTAAACCCAAGCTCACTCTATACGGATATGTTCGAACCATAAAAATAAGATTTTCGGATTAATGGGTTGGTTTTCACTAGAAGCGTTGATTTGTTGAGTAAACTCAAGATCAACGTGGACAGAGGCGAAATTGGGTAGTGTACATCAGATGTACGCGCATCAAGAGTTGATAACCCAATGTGTGTGCATACATCACGAGTTGATAGCACTAGTCGATAGTTGCATCTATGAAGCAAGTGGTATGACCGATACCTACCGATTGATCTAAGGTGGCTCGTTGGGTAAACCCAATGTCATTTTTAGTAATGTCGGATATCTATGATGCAATTGGTATGACTGATACCTACCGATTGACCTAAGGTGGCTTGTTGGGTAAACCCAAGATCATTTTAGTAATGTCGGATATCGACCCACTAGGACATTTTGTCATAATGTTTCTTGGATTCGTAATGAGGGTTATGGATTTTTTGAAACTAGTGGGAGCCATATGCATGTCATGCAAGTCCTTATGATCATGCATGTAATTCTATTCTAACATTCTTTCTCTCTTTCTTTTTAGGTTGATTGAAGATGACTTCCAGTGTGAACTTGCGCTCACTTATGGACTCGAACAAATTAACTAGACCTAATTTTCTCGATTGGCTGAGAAATCTGAGAATTGTTCTCAGATCTAAGGAACTGGGATATGTCCTAGTTGTTCCACTTCCTGATCCACCTGCTGTAGATGCTTCTGATGAGGATCAGAAAACATATCGTAAGTATCTCAAAGACAGTGACATGGCTACCTGCATTATGCTCGCATCTATGTCACCAGAGTTGCAGAAGCAGCATGAGTCTATGGATGCTAATACCATAGTGTTTCATCTTAGGGAGTTATTTGATGAGCAAGCTCGGTCTGAAAGGTTCGAGACCTCGAGGCTACTCTTCACGACTAAGATGACTCCAGGTTCATCTGCAGTGCAGTATGCACTAAAGATGAATGGGTATATTGAGAGGTTGGTCGTCTTAGATTTTGTTATGGATTATGAATTAAGTGTTGACTTAATTCTAGTTGGATTGTCTGATAGTTATTCACAGTTTGTGTTAAATTATCGGATGAACCAAATATCCACGACAATCCCTGAGTTGATCAATCTGCTCAAGACAGCAAAGCAAGCTATCAAGAAGGATAGTAAGGCAGTGCTTGTGGTGGACTCTTCTTCTGGTTCCAAGAAAAGGAAACTGAAGAAGAAAAGGTCTAAGAAACCAAAAGGAAGTGCAGCCAAGAAGAAAACCAAAGATACTGCACCAAAAGGAACTTGTTTCCATTGTGGCAAGACCGCCACCTGGGCTTAAACTGTAAAGTCTATCTGGAAGAATTGAAGCAGAAGAAGGCATCAGATGCCTCAGCTTCTTCAGGTATGTTTGTCATTGAGGTTAATACTGTTTCTGACCATAACATATGGGTATTAGATACCGGTTGTAGCTCACACATATGCAATGATATGCAGGGCCTCAGGGACAGTAGACAGCTCATGAAGGGAGAACTAGACCTGCATGTGGGAAATGGAGCAAGAATTGCTGCATTAGCCGTAGGCACTTACTTTTTGTCACTCCCCACTAAGCTTGTAATTAAATTGGATGAATGTTATTTTGTACATGTTTTAACAAAGAACATATTGTCTGTTTCTTGTTTAAATAGAACTGGTTTCCATTTGACTTTTAGTAACAATGGTTGTTCTATTAGTTTGAATGGAATGCTTTATGGTACTGGTACATTATGCAATGGAATTTACATATTAGATATGTCACATCCAATTATCAATGTCAATGACACGAAAAGACATAAACGAGATAATTTAAAATCAACTTACTTATGGCATTGTCGCATGGCCATATAAATGAGAGACGATAGCTAAGCTCCATAAGAGTGGAAGTTTAGGTCATTTGATTATGAATCATATGACACATGTGAATCTTGTTTATTAGGCAAGATAACTAAGTTACCCTTTAAGGGAAAGGGTGAGCGAAATGATCGGAGTATTAGACCTAATACATTCAGATGTATATGGTCCGATGTCCATCCATGCTAGAAGTGGTTGTCTTTACTTCATTACCTTTATCGATGATTATTCTCGATATGGGTACCTGTATTTGATGAGATACAAATCTGAAGCATTTGAAAAGTTCAAACAATTCAGAAATGAAGTAGAAAACCAACTTGGGAAAAGTATCAAGACATTACGATCCGATCGTGGTGGGGAATACTTAGACCAACAGTTTTTGGATTATCTCAGAGATAATGAGATTTTATCTCAATGGACTCCTCCGTACACACCACAGCATAATGGTGTGGCTGAAAGGAGAAATTGAACCTTGTTAGACATGGTATGATCGATGATGGGCTTTGCAAAGTTACCAAAATCCTTTTGGGGGTATGCAATCGAGACAGCTATTTACTTGCTAAACAGAGTTCCATCAAAGACAGTTGATGTTACTCCATATGAGATGTGGACTAACAAAAGACCCTATCTTACTCATTTGAAAGTTTGGGGTTGTCCTGCTTATGTGAAGCGGAAACAGTCAGATAAACTTGATGCAAAGTCTGACAAGTGTTTGTTCGTAGGATATCCTAAAGAAACAATGGGATATCAATTCTACTTGGCTGAGGAACAAAAAGTGTTTGTTTCAAAGCATGTTGTCTTTTTAGAGAAAGAGTTTCTTTTACAAGAAGACAGTGGGAGCAAAATTGAACTTAAAGAAGTTCAAGATGCTCGAATGACGCAGATCAATCAATATGCGAACTCAAATCGTGACTCATCTGGATGAAGTAACATTTCAACCTTCTACAACACACGAAATTAAGTAGGTCGCGTAGGATACGCTCTGCTCCTAAGAGATATGGATTTCGTGAATGAACAGAATGACGTATTGCTCATAGAAGATGATGAGCCTACCACCTATGAAGAGGTTACGAAGAGTTGATGCGAGAATGGCTTCAAGCCATGAAGGTGAAATGGATTCCATGTATGAAAACCAAGTATGGACTTTGGTTGAGGCACCAAAGGAATAAAACCCATAGGGTGTAAATGGGTTTTCAAAAGAAAACCAACATGGATGGTAATGTGATTACCTATAAAGCACGGCTTGTGGCTAAAGGTTTTCGTCAAAGACAAGGAGTTGACTACTGACGAGACCTTGACCAAGAGTAATGCTTAAATCCATTAGGATACTCTAGTCATTGCCACTCATTATGATTATGAGATATGGCAAATAGATGTGAAGACAGCTTTCCTAAATGGAAATCTAACTGAGGATGTGTATATGACACAACCTGAGGGCTTCATCTCCTGTGATGGCGAAAAGGTATGCAAGCTTCAGAAATCCATCTATGGATTGAAGCAAGCCTCCAAAAGTTGGAATATCCGTTTTGATGAGGTAATCAAAGAGTTTGGTTTCTCACAAAATCCGAATGAATACTGTGTGTATAAGAAGGTTAGTGGGACTGCAATCGTATTCCTTGTGCTATATGTAGATGACATATTATTACTAGGAAACGATGTCTCTATGCTACAATCAGTGAAGATTTGGTTGTCCAAACAATTTTCCATGAAAGACCTTGGTGAAGCAACTTATATCCTTGGGATAAGAATCTATAGAGATAGATCAAAAAGATTGCTTGGTCTTTCACAATCAACGTACATAGACAAGATGCTAAAGAGGTTTAGCATGGAGCGATCCAAGAGAGGGTACCTTCCCGTGACTCATGGGATAACACTCTCGAAATCTATGTGTCCTAAGACACAAGATGAGAGGATGCGCATGAATATGATCCCGTATGCATATGCGGTAGGATCTATCATGTACGCTATGCTATGTACGAGACCCGATGTATCATATGCTCTAAGTGTTACGAAGCAGATACCGTCGAGATCTGGTGAGGGTCATTTGGGTGGTCACAAGAATATCCTCAAGTACTTGCGAAGGACTAAGGATGTTTTCTTAATATATGGAGATGGAGATCTCAAAGTGGCGGGTATCTGATGCCGCCAAATATGATAAGGATGATTCTAAATCCCAATCAGGTTATATATTCACACTAAACGACGGGCGATCGGTTGGAAGAGTTCCAAACAAGAGACGATCGTCGATTCAACAACCGAGGCGAGTACATTGCCGCTTGACGCAAAAAGGAAGCGGTTTGGATCGAAGTTCATTCTTGAACTTGGTGTGGTTCCTAGGCGTGATGGGCCCATCTGATTGTATTGTAACAACAATGGGGCTATTATGCAAAGGAAGGAACCAAGGTCTCATCAACGATCCAAACATCGCATTCGCATATATCACCTAATCGGGAGATCATTGGTCAAGGTGATGTGCAAAAGAGAGAATTCCACGAGCGTAATATTGTTGATCCGCTGACAAAGCCATTGTCACGAAGAGTTTTGATTCTCATGTACTACTTTATGGTATTAGATATCAAGGCGATTGGCTTTAGGTCAGTGGGAGATTGTTAGAGTAGTGCCACAAGGCAATCGCCTTTAAGCGCGTTTTGTACAAAGTTATGTATGACTTTATGAATAAATAAAGAAAGGCATATTTCATTAATTTGATGTTCATTATTTATGAATGGATATTGATCTATAAGCAAATTAATGAAGTCCATGATATATGACATAGCATGAAGGAAATTATGATGTGATCATACTACTGAGATTCCTATCATATGCAATTATGTCAAGATCTAAATTATCCTCGGTCATAGGATTCTTGAGACTGGACATGGTGAATCCGGAAAGACTAGCACATCTCAAGCTCCTTGATTTGATCAAGCAGTGGATCTCAGAAACTGTAAATATGAGATATTTAGGGTTGAGATGTGGATGCTTACTAGAGGTAGTAAGTACATTGGATGACTGCTATGAGATCATCACATGGATGTCCTATTCTAATGTCGGTGATAATCTCATCATAGAATGGTGCAAGTATCCTTAGACTTGAGGTACTCGAAGAATATCTTGAATCTTGATTACGTGCTTTGACTCCATTCCTTGTTGCCTTCTGACAGGTCGCCGTAGGGTGGTGCTTGGGGCGACTTGAGGTATTCAAGGTAATTGAGTAGCCAATAGAGGATTCACCACTACGTGATAGCGAAGATGATACCATGGCCTCTTGTCGGGTCATTACTTAGAAATCTCTTATCGAGTACATATGTCATGAAGAGTGTCTTCATTGACATATTAAGTAATGAGTCCCAGGACAAGAACTTAAATCACTTGGACTAGATTTGACGTAGTCAGTCTAGTAAGAGTTGACACTTTGCCCATACTCATAACCAAGTAGGGTATAGCATGGTGAAAGGACAAATTGCACGGTAATTGTCTATGGAAAGGTTCGTGATATGGTTCATGATGAATATAGATTCATTCGTCAAACCAATTACTTTCCGGTCAATGAGGGTCATGACGTGTTGCTAGATACCGCTCATGACTTGCTTGGATTAAGTGTTGATCTAAGTGGCCAACATAACCGGGAACCTAATGGGTCACACGCATAAGAGTGACTCGGAGAATTCGTAAAATAGTTTTGGACAGAGTTCCAATAAATGGAGAGCAAATGGATTAAATGAATCCCGATGAGATCGAGATATGTCCCGATGAGATCACGACATCGATATTGCTGAAAAAGATTTTCGGTGGTTTTTCCATACTGGGACCCGGTAGGACCGACCCCAGTGTGACTGGACCACTTCAGCAGTTATATACATATATATATATGATTAATTAATTAAACAATTAATTAATATATATATGTGTGTGTGTAAACGTGGATGGATGAAGAAAGGAGAAGAAGCTTCTCCATTTTATGCTTAGTCATTAATGCATTAAATGACTAAAGACAAAAATGAAAGGATGAAGAGGCATGATCGTTGGTTTTGGGATATAAAAGAAAAAGAAAGAGTTTCTTTCTTTAAGATGATGATCTTCGTGGCTTTTAAAGAAGAAGAAAGGTTTTTTGAAAACCTAAATGAGAAGTTTGTTCTCTCATCATCGATAATCATCCTCTCCAAGCTTCTTCATCTCTTCTCCATCGTTTCTCAAGCTCTCCAAGGACAAAGGTAAGAGCTAGCACTCTTTAATTTGTTCTAGCTATTTTCGGGTCAAAGGGTTTATCCAGGTTAGGTTCTCCGATCTCTGCGTGGATACCGTTAGAGACGGTCTCCTTTGGTCGTTTTGGTTTGACTTTGTTATATAGTCACATGGATCCTGGCTTTCGGGAAGGTCCCGGAACAAAAATTTTTGTTTTCCGCACCACGGGCGTGTGATGCTCACACCGGGATTTTCCTACACAATTGCCTATCAGTTTCTTCATAAAAATTGTAGATTTATAACTCTAGTTTAATTTAAAACAAGAATCGCCTAGATCCGAGCCCTATAGCTCAAGATATTTTAAAATAAGTGAAGTATATTCAGATTTTATCAATCGATCATCATGCTTTGTTTCAAACCACGTTTTTCAATTTAAAAGCAATACTGATAAATCAGGTATAAAAAGATAGAAAATTTTCTTAGGAATCCAACGCTTCAAAAATCAGCTTAATCGGAGGTCTATGCAAAAAGTTATGACCAAAAGAAGGAAGGAGGGTTAAAACAATAGCAGACAAAGATGATGTCAGCAAAACTAAGACGAAGATGACGTCATCACAGACGAAGATGACATCAGCAAAACTAAGACGAAGATGACTTCATCATAGACGAAGATGACGTCAGCAAAACTAAGACGAAGATGACGTCATCACAGAAGAAGATGACGTCATCATAGACGAAGATGACGTCAGCACAGACGAAGATGACGTCATCGTAGACGAAGATGAAAATGAACAGTAACTTTGTCTTAGTTTTGCTCCTGAATGCTTCCACTGGAAAGATCATAACTTTCTACTCAGAACTCCAAATTTAACAAACTTGGTGTCTACGGAAAGCTAATAGAACGCCCTACAACTTTCATGAAGACCACCGACCTAAAATCCAACTCTATAAGGGTCAAAAGTAGACTCAAAGCTTCTGCCTGAAATTTGCCATTTAGACAACACCTGCATCTAACTCTAACAACCCATATCTACCAATTAACACACCTTAAATAGCTCATAAAACATCCTGGAAAAGTTTTATGGTTCGACTAACACCCTCCAGAAGTCTAAAGGATCCCATTCTTCCTATATCAACCCAAAAATTCCAACACAACACAACATACTCAAAATTGACCACATGAGCACATCAAATTGAAATTTGCGGCTACCCTCAACTTCCACAACACATAAACCATAGCAGGTTTTCCAGTGAGCTCTCTCAAGGCGAAGCCCAACAACAACTCATAATAAATAATACACATACACATTCCTTCTCGAGGTCATACACATATCACAAATCAATACAAACACATGAAAGATGAGAGTACTGGAGTTCTCAGACTCTTTTCCAATCATATAGGTTCATGCATAGCTTTAGTTACATATCATCATGTTCATCAAGAGTCAAGTAAAAAATAAAAAATATGAGATGCTCAATGATCGATATGCTATTAAAGTTATTCCAAAATGCTAGTCACTAACTTAATACAAAATGTCTAGAATTCTTGGAGTTATGCCCGATGCCTTGCAAGGTATCAACTAGAATTTGCACCTGAGGAGGGAGAATGGGGTGAGTAAAACACGGCTCAGTGGCTAACACGTTTATAGCCATCCCGCAATGAGCCATACAACACATAATCAAGAATCCACAACATTTGCAATTAACATAATATGCATAAATACCCAACTTTATCACATAAGTCATAATTGACCGAACTCATCACATACAGCATAACATGGGATCTTTTATCAATTAAAACACATAATATGTATCATATACTCAAAAATAATGAAATGCACACAATTGGCTCGAGAGTTCCTTAAACACAACGGTTTGCACCGTAACATAACGAGTCCGATTTCGCTGGATCTCGTGGCCCAAAGCAGGCAGCCGGGAGAAGGTTATGGGTCATCGTGCACGAGACTATCGAAACAGGTTCTCTCTCGCCCAAACACAACCAATTTATGCTCACATATTCAAACACAAGAATAGCATTTTATGCTTCTTTCATTGCATCAAATAATCATAGTTTCATTCTTTTCTTTCAAATCAAAGAATACATTATCAATATACACACTGAAGTGAATCACACGTTAATACAGCACTTAAAAACACAATAGAATGCACGAGAAGGGGGGTTGAATTGTGTATTCCCTTTTGAATATCTTTTAGAATTACTTGTTAGAATTAAGATTCTTTCTGAAATTCTTATTAATCTGATTGATCGAACTTTTCAATGCTAAGTATATGAATAGTAAATAAAGATCAACTTTGAAACTAAAAGTGAGATAGAGTGAGAGTAGTAGACACGCAGATTTATCCTGGTTCACCCCAAACTGTGGGCTACGTCCAGTCCTCAGAGTTTCTTATGAGATTTCACTATCTCTTCAAACATTACAGTATTCTTTCACGAGCCTTTTCGTGTCTCTACAACCATATTCTTTCACACTTAGCCTCTGCGGGCTATCTACAACTTTTCTTTTCAGAAAATATTTGAACACTCTACATACGTAAGGATAGCGTTCACTAATTCGCACTTAATCGCTTTTTAAGCTTTGTGTAATTTTCTCAAAAGCAAACAAACACTTGAGTTTCGACTTGACTTTTATTTATAGCATTAAATCTCTAATCGCTTCTTGATTCTTGAATCTTGAATCTTTAAAGAAACAGTTAATCAGTTGAGTTCAGAATTAACTTTCGAATCGACTCTTGCGTCTGTTTCTTTTACTGCGTCTGCGTCTGCGTCGCTTTTGTTTACTGCGTCTATATCTACATTTGCGTCTGCGTCTTTTATTGTCTTGTGTCATCTGCGTCTGTGTTGACTTTTTACTTTGACAAACTTCGCTCGTGTTTTGATTTATGCATATGCATCAGATATCGACTTTTTCAACTTAGTCTGTGTCAACTTCGCTGCGATACGTCATCTTCGATACGTCTCCGAATTAAATCAGATATCGCTCAGGATGTATTTTTGTTTTCTTGTATTTGATCTCACTATGTTTGTTATACATCAAAATCATTTTTATGTAAAGTCATTTTGACTTAACAATCTCCCCCTTTTTGAATATAACAAATTACATACAAGAAAAGAAAACAAAACAAAACAAAAAACTTATCTTCTTCCTGTCTTCGTCTGTTGTGGTCACACCTTCTTCATCTGAACATCCTCTCCTCTTCTGATTATTTTCTTCTTTTCCTGCTCTCCCCCTATTTGTTATAATCAAAAATGATTATCGATTCTGGTTCTTCAGCAGTTCTGCTATCATCTTCTTTAGATCATTCACCGTCTCCTTCATGTCATTGAGTTCACCACATAATCTCGACTTCATCGGCGAAAAAGGCTTGATCGCCTGGCGATGGAGGAGTGAAAGGAATTGAAGTAGTATAGGCATCGAGGATGGAGTGTAGTCTTCATTAATCTCAAAAGTCGGTGGGCGAATGAATATTCTGACTTCGGAAGATTTAGATCAAAAGGCTGGCAAAGATCAACAACTGTCTTCCTTGCGAGGATAGGGCATGTTCTTGATAGGCGATGTATTAGACAAAGGGCTATCTGAAGAACTATCTGAACAAGGAACTCGATAAATGTTCTGTTTTATACTTCCCCTACTAGACAGGTCTTCCGCGATTTGTATGATTGCTTTCTCGCTTGATCTCGGGTCTTGTGCGTGAATGCATGCTTCATCAATTTTCCGCACTTCTTACGCAATCGATCTGCGGACGGATCATCATCAACATTATCTTGAAATAATTTTGACTTTCCTTTGTAAAATCTTTTGGACACCTTGGTTGAATATCTGGAACAACCTTTATCTCTGTTCTCTGTGATTGGGAACATAGTACACGGTGGTGGGGGCGTCTTGAGGATATGGAAAATGATCGATAAGCCTCAAGGTATCGTAAAAGACTTCTCTTTTCATTTAGTAATCGCCACGTGATACCATTAATCAACATAGGTTGCACGAGCTACTATTTTCTTCATTTGGTTCAACATCGATTATAATAGCATTGCTCAGTTGGTAATAACTTCTACCAATTTGATTTCCACCTATATTTTCTCAAGAACTTCTAGTAGTTATATACCTTGGACTTGGTTCATCATCGATAAACTCTGATCTGCAGATTGCTTCGGTTGTGTTCCTTAGAAGTCTCTTGAACAAGCCATTCTTCTGCTGGTTCCTCCTTTATAATGCCGTGTCTCATGAATCGTGCTTTCATCCTTGGTTCTTCTTGTTGAGCACTAGAATTTCTTGAAGCTGCATATGCTCGGTTTCGTTTCAACTTGAACAATATCGCATCTCTTTTGTAGACTAACATCCTCGGCATTGAGATGCTCTTCTTTTGACTAACCTTCTTAGTCTTTTCTCCTTGATTAGTTTTGCTGATTTCTTCACGGGAGATTTTCCTTTAACAGATGTTGCTTTTCTCTTCCTCTAAGTCTCTTTAGATCTTACGGCGTATCCTCTTCCGAATAGAGACTAAGGATCTTGTGGCTTTAGTTGCACAAGATTTAAGTTTTTCTCACCTTTGTTCTCTGGCAATCTTCTCTTCCTGTTGCCTCGAGTCCCGATTCTTGGAGATCTCTTGGCTTTCTTCACAACTTCGCTCAAGAGACTTTCTCCTTGTCTCTTTGGCGCACTTTTCTTTGCCCTCTGAGATTGACTTTCTGCGACAAGAGGACTCGCCATTTTCATGAGAGGTCTCCCTAACACTCTCCTTAATTCTGCGATGGCGATTTGATACTTCTGAGCGATTGAGAACTTGGGGCAGAGTCTTCTTCAATATCGCTCCCCTCGGTTCTTGGTTTCTTTGAAGAACCGGCGTGATCTTTGTCTCATCGTATTCGGACCCATTATTTGAATAGTATGAGCATCAATCTTGCTCTTCATTGGAGCAGTTAAATCTTATACCTTTGTGCGATTTAATCTTGGATTCCATAAAGATCCTCGTCAAAATCATACCATAAGGATAATCTGGAAGTTTCCTTTAACCCTTAACCATATAGTGAAAGATTAAGAAGGGTAGATCTATAGGATTTGATTGAGAAGAAAGAATGACATTGTTAATCTAAAGTAGTCACCAAATGCCTTGAACCAACTCTAGGAAGAATGCAATTGAGCAGATTGCATGCGTAACCCTAACCTTTGGAATCGATTTGATGTCTTCCTTTCTCTTGAATCATTTGTGCTATAGAGTTGCCTCTTGACATCTTCTTCTTTCATTCCAACTGAGGACATCCATCCGGCCTTGGTAGACAGTTTTTCACCAACGGATGGGCAATCAGTTACTTTCCTTATCAAATCCTTTGTGACAATAACTGATATTCTATCCACAGAGGATACAATAGTGTCTTCTATCAGACGAGCGTTCTTCCAAAACTCATATATCTCATTTATATAGACAGGTTCTTGTATCTGAAAGAAGTTCTTCCAGCCAGCTCTTATAATCTCAGGTTCTACATCCATGCCGTCACCCCTTAGTGATTCAAAGTTCACAATTCTTCCATAAATCATTGCTGCTTCCATTGTATAGAGCGAAAGATTATCTTCTGGAAAGCTTTTGAGTGAGAAGATTTTGAGAGAATTGGTAAAGTAGAAATGAGCCGTCGGGAGATGATGAAAAGATCGCTATAATATCATCTTGATCTACTTATAGGGTTATGGACTGATGGGTTCTCGAATCATTAAGAACCTCGAGTTTATCAGATATTTCCTTCCAAAAATCTTTCTTGTGAGAAAAGTTACCAGCTGTAACTCACTGTGTATAACGCCGTTAGTTTCTCACGTTATTTTAGCCTAACCGCTCATTTAGCATCACCATATTGAGATTGCATCTTATCTTAAAGCGTTCTTCACTCGGTGGTTTAGTGAAGATGTCCGCCCATTGAAGCTTTGTTTCAGCGAACTTTAGAAGCACCACCATTCTCGAGCGTAGTCTCTCGTGAAATGATGTCCGACTTCTATATGCTTTACTCGAATCTTTGAATTGATTCTTTGATGATTTATTACCTTTGGTGTTGTCGCAATAAATTGGAATCTCCTCCTCATTAACTGAATAGTCTTGGTGATACTTGATCCACGATTACGGTGCGTGAACAAAGAACTTCTGGCGGACATGTATTACCTTGGCGGTTGATAAAGCAATTGAGCTTTGTCTCTTGCTTGACCAGAGACTAGATTTCCTCAAGAAAGTGACATCCTCCACTTGTGCTCTTTCTTTCGATTCTATCTCGGCATAATCCGCATCACAAGATCCGATTAACCTGAAATCTTTACCTTTCTCAAACATTAAGCAAAGATCGATAGTACTTGTGAGATATCTCAAAAAATTTAACAACGAAGAAATGAGACTCTCAGATTGGCTTGAAATCTTGCACACAAGCATACACCTAGCAGAATATCGTGTCTACTTGTTGTAAGATACAATAAAGAACCGATCATCCCTCTATATAGGGTTTGATCCACCTTCTTACCAAGTTCGTCTTTCGACAAAAGGTTTGAAGGATGCATCGGAGTTGCCATTGGCTTCATATTATTCATGTCAAACTTATTCAAAGAACTCTTTCACATACTTACATTGATGAATGAAGATCTTCTCTTTAGTGCGCATAACTTGCAACCCAAGAAAGAACTTTAATTCACCCATCATACTCATTTCAAATTCTCTTTCATTAGTCTCTCAAACTTTAAACACAACTCTTTTGTAGTAGCATCAAAGATAATATCATCAACGTAGATCTGTCTAAGATAAAATCATTACGAAAACTCTTTCTAAAGAGCGTCTTATCAACTTGACCTCTGCTGAAACCATTTTCTATTAAGAAGGTACTCGAGCGATCATACCAAGCTCTGGGGCTTGCTTTAGGCCGTATAAGGCTTTGTGAAGTCTATAGACATAATCTGGATTTTAACATCTTCAAAGCCGGAGGTTGTTTCACATAGACTTCTTCGTCTATAAAGCCATTCGAAATGCACTCTTAACATCCATTTGAAACAACTTTATATCGTGACAGTTGCATATGCCAACAAAATCTGATAGCTTCAAGTCTCGCTCTTTGGAGCATATGTTTCGTTGTAGTATATTCCTTCTTGCTGATTGTAACCTTGTGCTACTAATCTGGCCTTGTTACGACTCACTCTTCCTAATTCGTCTAACTTATTCTTGAAAACCCATCTTGTTCCTATAATGGATTTCTTAGGAGGTTTTGGAACTAAGGACCGACGGTATTCCTTGTGAATTGGTTCACTCTTCTTGCATGGCTAACACCCAAGCTTCGTCTTGAAGAGCTTCCTCAACCTTCTTAGGTTCTACTTCGAGATAAAAGCTACATTAGCTTCTCGTCTAATCTGGACCTTGTCCTAACTCCTTCTGAGGTCTCACCGATAATTAACTCTTCTGGATGAGAACTTTTATACTTCCAATCTCGTCTTAGTTCTATAGTTTCTGGAATATCTTCAATCTTATTCTCATGAGTGTCTGACGAGGGAGTTTCTGAGGCATCATCTAGGTTCTTTGAAGGACCTTCAATCTCCATGTCATCTTCCTTATGGGTTTGAGAACTATCATCAAATTTGACATGGATCGTCTCTTCAATAGTCTTTGAAGTCAGGTTGTAAACTCGAAATGCCTTAGACAATAATGAGTAACCTAGAAATATTCCTGGATAGGTCTTTGAATCAAATTTATCCAACAGCTCTCTCGTATTCAGAATGGAACATTTGCACCCGAATGGATGAAAGTAGGATATGCTTGGTCTTCTTCCATTCCATAACTCGTAAGGAGTTTTCTTGACATAGGTCGCAACAAGATCCTATTCGAATATAGCATCTTTGTATTCACGACTTACCTTGAGAAATTTTAGGAAGATTAGTCTCACATAGCATAGTCCTTGCCATCTCTTGAATCGTCCTATTCTTTCTCTCAACAACTCCATTCATTGTGGAGTTCTAGGGCCGAAGTTGTGGGAAATTCCATTCTCCTCACGAAAACTCTAAACTTCTCATTCTCAAATTCTCCGCCATGATCACTCCCGATACTAGCTATAGACATTCCTTTTCATTACAGTAACTTTACGGATAGAGTTCTAAAGCACTTAAAAGACTCATCTTTGTGTGATAAAACAATATCCAACAAAATCGAGTAAAATCATCAACAATGACAAGTCCATATTTCTTTACGCTTAAGACTTAATGTCCTTGTAGGACCAAACAAATCCATATGTAATAGTTCTAAAGGTCTTGAAGAAGTTACAAAATTTTAGAAGAGAAAGAGGTTTTAACTGTTTTCCTTTCAAACAATTTTCACGAAAAATTCTTTGTCAAAACTTATTTTGGTAAACCTCTTACCAAATCATGTTTTACCAATTTTGAAATATGTTTCAAAGAGACATGACCTAGCTTTTTATGCCAGATTAGTCTTTCTTCTTCAGAAGATAGAAAGCATGAGATATTTTGACTTTGAAAATCTTCTAAGTTGATTTTGTAAAGGTTGTTTCTTCTCTTGGCAGAGAAAAGTATAAACCCATCTTTGTTTTTGACTTCACAAAGATTTTGATTGAATGTAACTATAAAACCATAATCACACAACTGACTCACACTAATCAAGTTATGCTTTAGACCATCAACAAGCAGTACATTATTTATGCATGCAAAGGAATCTTTACCTATTTTCTCGATTCTAATGATTTTGCCCTGCTGGTTGTCTCCGAAAGTTACTGATCCTCCCTTCTTATACTGAAGGTCTAGGAACATAGACCTTCTTCCCGTCATGTGTCGCGAGCATCCACTGTCTAAATACCAATGGTGCTTGTCGTATCTTCCAAGGAAGGATATCTGCAGGAGAAACTATTTTATTTCTTGGTACCCAAATTTTCTTGGGTCCTTTATGGTTAGTAGTATGCACATGATATGATCTTTGATGCATATTACTCGGACGTTGATTAAAATATGTTATCCTATTTCTTCCTTTTTGAGAGACAAATTTATTACGAGACTGAGTATTGTTTCCAGTAAACCCTAATCCAGTCTTATCACTAGGATGTCTACATTTTCCTAGCATATCATTCATTTTCTTTGTACTCTCTGTGAAAGTAACTAGATCGGCTGATAGATTCTTGATCCTCAGTTTGAGTTGATTAATCTCATCTGATCAGTCTACAAGTTTCCTTTTAACTTCTAACTCCTTTTTTAAGCAAATATTTTCTCTCTATTTTCTCGATATTTCTAATATTCTCTGCATACTTTTCTTCAACAGTTTGTACTGTTTCAGAATAGCATGAGAATCTTCTAACAGTTCTGAATATGCATCATGCAAATTTTCGTAGTCGGATTTTACCTCCTCATCACTATCTTCCTCGGCCATTAGGCAAATGTTTGCATGTTCTGATGACTCGAGCTCAGCTGTCGTCGATTGAGATGAATCTAGGTCCTCTATGTTGCCATCATGCTTTTCTTGCCTTCTAATCTTCTTGGGTTTCTTCTTGAGAGTAGGGCATGCGGACTTATAGTGTCCAGCTGATTGCACTCTAACAAATGATAGAAGACTTTTTGGCTTAGCTTCATCTTTTCCATTCTTTACGAATGTCGGTTACTACGGGCTTCTTCTTCCATATCGTCTTATCTTTACGGAAATGAAAGATAATTCGTCATCTTCATCACTCGATTCGAATCGATTGGCTAGAGTTGTCATCCTTGATTCTTCAATTTTCAATGCTTTTGATGACTTCCTCCTTCTCGAGTCTTATGATTCTTTTGTCCGACCTTGATGTTATTGACTTCTCTCGCTTGGGCTTATCTTGACGTTGAGTTCAACTTCATAAATCTTTAAGGATCCCAAGAACTCATCTAGCTTTAATATGCTCAAGTCTTTAGCTTCTTGCACTGCCGTAACTTTTGGTCTCCATCTCTTAGGAAGACTTCTTAGGATCTTGCGAACGTGATCTTGATTATTGTATGTCCTTCCAAGAGCTTTCAATCCATTGATAATTGTTTGAAATCTTCCAAACATTTGATCAATAGATTCTTCATCTTCCATCTGAAAAGTTCATATTGATGTACAAGAATACTTATCTTGGATTCCTTAACTTGACTTGTGCCTTCATGAGCAATGGACAATGTGTCCCACATTTCTTTTGCTTNGTGTCGCAACCATGCACTTTGTCGTACTCGCTTCTACTTAGGGCACACGTTAAGAAAAATTTCGCCTTTGAATTCAGTTGTATTCTTACTTTCTGATCAGCCGTCCATCTGCTTCGTGGAATAGAACTACCTTCGTCATCTACAGGTATATAGGGTTCGTTCTCTATTACGTCTCAAAGGTCTACATGTGTAGATTCGATGAATAACCGCATCCTATCTTTCCAGTAATGATAGTCTTCTCCATTGAATGCTGGAGGTCTAGTGACTGAGGCTCCTTTAGCGATGTATACATGTGACTCCGCCATTATCTTTAATCCACACTTCGCCAAAGTGATTCTTGGATACCGGGCTCGATACCAATTGAAGTGAATCACACGTTAATCAAAGACTTAAAAACACAATAGAATGCCAAGAAGGGGTTGAATGTGTATTCTCCTTTTGAATATCTTTTAGAATTACTTGTTAGAATTAAGATTCTTTACGAAATTCTTATTAATCTGATTGATCAAACTTTTCAATGCTAAGTATATGAATAGTAAATAAAGATCAACTTTGAAACTAAAAGTGAGATAGAGAGTGAGAGTAGTACACGCAGATTTATCTGGTTCACCCCAAACCGTGGGCTACGTCCAATCCTCGAGTTTCTTCCGAGATTTCACTATCTCTTCAAACGTTACGATATTCTTTCACGAGCCTCTTGAGTCTCTACAACCAAGATTCTTTCACACTTAGCCTCTGCGGGCTATCTGCACAACTTTTCTTTTCGAAAATATTTGAACACTCATTACTGAAGGATAGCGTTCACTAATTCGCACTTAATCGCTTTTAAGCTTTGTAATTTTTCTCAAAACAATGAAGCACTTGATTTTCGACTTGACTTTTATTTATAGCATTCGTCTCTAATCGCTTCTTGATTCTTGAATCTTGAATCTTTAAAGAAACGGTTAATCAGTTGAGTTCTGTAACTAACTCGAACTGACTCTTGCGTCTGTTTCTTTTCTGCGTCTGCGTCTGCATCTGCGTCTGCTTTTGTTTCTGCGTCTGTATCTACATTTGCGCTCTCGTCTATTATTATCTTGTGTCATCTGCGTCGTGTTGACTTTTTACTTTGATAAACTTAAATACGTGTTTTGATTTGTGCATCATGCGCTCAGATCGACTTTTTCAACTTAGTCTGTGTCAACTTCGCCTCAGATCGTCATCTTAAATACATCTCCTAATTAAATCAGATCGTTTGTATTGTTTTGTTTTTTGTATTTGATCTCACTATGTTTGTTATACATCAAAATCATTTTTATGTAAAGTCATTTTGACTTAACACACACAATTTAACAAAGATAGCACACATAGGGCATTTGCCCATTATACAACAACTATAAAAATGTTACCCATCTAATGTCAGAATTCGAATTCAAGATTGCCCTTCCTCCTTGTCTTGAGTGGGGTTTTCTTGATTTCCTTCAATTAAACCATAGTCTATTTAATAAATACCTTCTAAAAGAAAGGCATAGCATTCATAAAAATCATGCAAAGGTAAAATAAACTTTAAACCTAACTTACCCATAAGCCATCTATGCTAGAATAACCAAGACCTTAGCTTAGAAGTCCCCAAAATCCATAGATCTTACCTTCTCTTCTTTCTTTCTCCAAACCCTACACAAACCCTAACTTCCATTTCATCCCATTTTCGAATCTAACATAAACAAAGATGGGACTTACCTCTAACAAGAAATTTTCTCTTCTTTTTCCTCTTCTGCAAGCTTCCTACGACTCTCTTCCACCTAGCCGAAAGCTCCTTTTCTCCTTGGTTCACAATTTCTTTTCTTTCCTTTTGGGTTCTACGACACTTGCCTCTCCCTTCCTTAACAACTTAACTCTTTATATTTCTCAACTGAAAGCCCTCTTCAAAACTACATAGTTTTGAGCTCTCTTCATACAAAACCTTTTTTAGCTCTCCTCCTCACAAGCCCACTACACACTAAAGCCCATTCTTCCAACATAAATTCTAACCCTTCATATTAACTTCAAAATTTCCAATTCCCAATCATACTAACTAATTCAAGACTCAACAAATACATATATATATACACATAATTAAAACAATTAAAGCAAGAATAAAGAATAAGTCAAATAAAACAATAAATAAATAAATAAATAAATAAAAATTTTTCGAGGCCCAACAGTGATCCTTATCACCATATTATTCATATATCAATAACCTCATAAATATCATCTATACTTAGGGTTTGAACCACAATAAAATAATGTGAAACTATTTCATAACCCAATTGATCATTTCATATTTTTCTAACTACATGCTTTAGGGCAACTTTTCATGACCATTCTGATAAGGTAAATGACATAATTAGGCAACACTTCCTTCTACTAAGTTGTTCTCCAATGTCTTAAGTTTCTAATAACAATAAGATCATACAATTTGATTTAGTATTCCAAAAGTTATACTCAATTTACTTTGGCCTGTTCTTTGAACCATAACAGTACTATGTGTTTAAATTCAAGTAAGATTTTGAAATTCTTACAGATAGAATTAAAATTCAATCTCTTCAAAAAATTTGTAGCCATATGTGTCTAGTTCAATTTAAATTAAGAATCATTCCAAACACAAAACTACCGATCAAAATATAGTCAAAATAACGAAGTATGTTTAGTGAAATCAAACCAGTTATCATATTCCAGTACTCCTCAACTTTTTTATCTTAAATTCAATAACCAATCCATTTCAGATGGCTATAATTTTTGGTGTAGATGAAGAAAAAAGTTTTATGAGTCTATTGGTTCAAGAACCAAGTCATTTAGACATCGGCTGAAGAAGTTATAACAAAAATACCAAAGGATGTTTAGAAACAAATTCTTTACGAAAAACGTTGAAAGTCGCGATCGTGCATCTGTATGACCGCAAGATCCACCTACACCTGCGAAGTTATCGCAACCTTACCACTTCTTCAGCACGATCACGCTTTCTCTCTTCTTCTTCACTAAATATCTCTTCTTCTTCTCCTTCCATTTTTTCATTTCTTCTCCAGATTTATCACTTCTAAATCATCTGTTATGCATTTCTATATCCAATACAAACTCTAAACAAATCAGATTCAAACTTATACTTCAAACATAAAAAAAATCTGAAACTTTATATTCACTTCCTATCTCTACTGTAGTTTTTTCTAGATTTTTATTCTCTCTTCAACCTTCTTCAATTAACACAAATGTCATTCAAACCAATTCTTCTAACTTCATTTTAGCTCATCAACATACAACAATTCAAAAATTCAGGATTCACACTTAAACATCAAAATCTGATTCTCATACATGCAAAATCCATTTTTTGCATTTTGTTTCTCTTTCTACTTTCTTCTGATACATTTTTCCACATTTCTACTCTTTCATTTCATCATAAATTTATCAATTTATCAACTCTATACCATGACCTCACCAACATCTTTAAATTCATTAAACTCATTTAAATTTTGACATCTAAGTGAGAATTCGAGTCCATAGAGAGAGTTTGATTGTTGTTATTCAACTACTCACTGAAGTTTGAATTGCTGTAAATTTAGCTAATAAGTAAGTTGAGTTTTAAGCTTTGTGTTATTATAGATGATATTATGATGATATTTTAAGGTTTAGCAGTGAACACATGCATGACTTGTGTATGAAGCAATTCGGTGATAGTGATGATAAGAAGAGTTATGTGATGTGAACAGAAGGTGAATTTGCTAAGGAATGAATTAGGTTCTGTATTGGGATGGTTTTTGATTATGAAAATGATGCAGAGAGTCATGAAAATTGATGTATAAAAATATTCTCTGTTTTGAACTGTGAAATATGCATTAGGTTCATTTTGCACTGTACATACATGAATCTGTAAGTATTGATAGAAATGGATTTAAATGAGTTTAATGATATGACATGAAGATTTGGATGAAGTCATGATATAGAGATGATAAAATGATAGGTTTCGATGAAAAGTGTAAAAAGATGGTAAAATGTGTCAGGTGAAAGAAAGAAAAGTGTAGAAAAATGAAAACATGCATGAATATGTCGATTTCTGAATTGAATATGAATATTGAATTTTTTATTTATCTATGTTGGGTTGAACATAGAAGGAAGTAGCATAGGTTGTTGGACCAATGGTGGTTGACAAATTAAATTCTACTTATGTTTTGATAATAATAAAATGTATAGAATTGGTTAAGAAATTATTTCAGGTGATTTGGATTCAAATACATCAAGACTGCATCAATCTTGAATGGGCAAGACATAAATCATGGTGAAATCAAGAAGGAAATAATCTTCATCATGCAAGAGACATTAAACATGAAGATTATAGAAGATTTGATTGAATATAAATGTTGAAGCCAACATAAGTCGACTAGTACATCATAAGTCAACTTATATATCAAGATCCGAACAACATAAGTCGACTAGTACATCATAAGTCGACTAATATATCAAGATCTGTCAGGTTGAAAACAACACAAGTCGACTAATAGACTATAAGTCGACTTATCGAAGGATACAGGTCGACTTACAGTGCATAAGTCGACTTATAGAAGAGCGGAGATAAAATTTTACGAAAATTGTTGTTACAAGTCGACTTACACACCACGACAAGTCGACTTACGAGTACAGCAAACTGATTCTGACGAAGTCAATTAGTCACAAATGGAAAGGAGGAAATCAAGGAACGGCTAGGAAATATCAACAATGGCTAGTGGACATCCCCAATGGCTATAATCATCTTATAGCTTGCAAATAAATAGAGAAACATCAAGGGAAATTTATGGAACGCAAAAATCAAAGTATACTACTATAGTTCCAAGAATTTGTTCTCATACTACTCTTAGCTTGGTCTTAATTCCATCCATCTGTACTGAGAGTTAGCATTTCTATTTTCTATCATTGTGATTATTGTGAGTTAAGTGATTAGAGGAGAATCACTTGTTAGGTAAGATTTGTGCCGGAAGACAAATCAAGTGTAAAGGTAGCTTGAGCCGGAAATCAAGTGGTGTTGGTAGGATTTGTGCCGGAAGACAAATCAAGTGTAAAGGTAGCTTGAGCCGGAAATCAAGTGGTATTGTAAGAATTCACACTAAACTAAAAAGTGTGCAGTAAAGTGGTTTGCCAAATCCTAAGTGGGAGCTTAGGTAGAGGACGTAGGTCTTAACGCCGAACCTCTATAAAAAAAACAGTGTTTGCTCTTCTTCCCTACTCTTTATATTTAAATTTGTTTAAATTGTTTTTATGTGAATTAACTTCTGATTTTATTGTAGAATTTTTCAAAAAGCTTTAAAGATCTATTCAACCCCCCTTCTAGATCGTTTACATAGATGATTTAGATATGAGTTGATTAACATAGGAATGAGAAAACTTGGAAGAGGAAAAAAATAATACATAACAGAAGGATGCACAGATGTGAGAAGTTAACTCACACCTGTGACATCACTATAGCAAGAATAAGAAGTTGTGCTTTTACATGTTCTAAAAGAAGAAGAAGAATTGGTTAAGTTTTTTATATAAAGAGAGAAAATTTGGAAAATATATATGAACATTGAATAAGAATATAGACGTCAGAAAGAATCTAGAAAATACAGTAAAGAGAGGAAGTGTATATAAAGTTTCGGATTTTTTTATGTTTGAAGAGTAAACTTGAATTTCACTTGTTTAAAGATGGTACTAGATATAGAAATGTTGAATGGATGGTTTAGAAGTGAGATGATTAAAAAAAAAAAAGAAGAAGAAAAAGAAAGAAAGGATGGAAGAAAAAGTGCAGTTCCGAGAAGAAGATAAGAAGTCACGATCGTGTTTCTGCGCGATCGCGACTTCTTTGAAGGAGTTGACGAGTCGTGATCATGCTTCTACATGGTCGCGACATTGCTTGTGCATCAGGGGTGTCACATTCGTGCCGGTGCACGATCGTAACTCCCATACTTTTTAAAGGGAAATTATTTTCTAAGCATACTTCAATCTTTTATTATAACTTCTTCTTCTGACATCCAAATGACTTGATTCTTCAACCAATAGACCCACAAAACATTGATCTTCACTGACACCAAAAGTTATAGCCATCTGGAATGGATTGATTTATGAAATTAAGATGAGAATGTTGACTATGCTAAAGTATGATAACTAGGATGATCTTACTGAACATACTTCGGTATTTTTATTATATCTTCGGATTTCCAAATGGAATACTTTTTAATTTAAATTGAACTAGAGACTTAAAGCTACAAACTATCTGAAGAGATTAAATTCTAATTCTATCTCTAAAAATTATAGAATTTGATTTGAAGTTGAATACAGAGTATAGTTATGTTTTTCAGAACATTTCAAAATGTATGTCATCCCCGAGCTATAAAAAAAATGGCACCACTGCCTCTTAGGACATGGGTTTATTGTGCATACTGACTACCAGAGTTTGCGCTCACTCCTCCATCAAACAATGCAAACGTCAGAGCAGCGAAAATGGTTAACCAAGATTCTAGGATTTGATTTTGATATTGTCTATAAACCTGGAACTGAAAATGGCCCAGCTGATGCGCTCCCTCGGCTTCCTACAGCCTGCTACAATAACTTAAAATTGGCTTCCAAAGTGGTGCTTGCCTTGTGGGAAGCCCTTTGTCAATTCTTTACTACACCAACTTCCCCATCTGCTCAGCTACTTTAGGATGTCCAAGACCATCTTGGTGATGATCCAAACTTTTCAGTGCTAGATGGATTACTACTACAAAAGAATAATATGTTTCCACCCGAATCAGCATTTCAGCCCTTGATCTTAACGGATTTCCACAACTCTCCAACCACCTGATATATGGAAGGTGAGATGCTCTTTTCTCCACTAATTTCTTGGAAAGGATCTACACATTATGCTTCTGATAGGTAAAGCTGAACAAATTTCTGTACAAGACCTAACAAATTGACTGAGAAGATAGAAAACCAAACCATCTGCCTAGCAAAAAATGGTACCCGTAAAAAGAGAAGCGAACTCAACTTAATAAACTCTGTTGGTATCTCCACAGCAGTACCCTCATACCTCCACGAGACCGCCATTTTTGTGGGTTGAGAAGTCTCCAAACGCAATACAACTTCTCACTGCACTATGTCCCCTTATAATCTTTTCCTTCACATGTTCTTGCAATCTCAATGTATGCCTATCCTCCTCCTCTTGCTTCAACAATGGAGTGTCCTGTAGAGTGTGACTTTGAGAAAAACATTCCATCCGTATAATTCCTTTCGTTTTGTTTGTTTGAGACATCGTCGTGAGGCACTCTTTCCAGGTTACCATCTCCATCTTGTTGAATTGTGATGCTAACAGCATTTTCTAGTGTCCCAACATTGTGAATATCACTGCTGTGGTCAAGTGCTAGGGTCTTTTCCAATGTCTCTTTAGGCAAGTCAAGATCTCCTCGACAAACCGGACAAGTTTTGAGAGATTCAAACCAAAGATCAATGCACTCTTTGTGAAAAACATGGTAGCAAACCGTAATGAGACGCAGCAAATTATCGTCTGTAAACTCTACCAAACAAATAGCACATTCAATGCCGAACTTGTCACATTGAAATCCTTTGATGCCCGAGTATGTAAACGTAGGAAAAATCTGTACCAAAGCAGGATCAAGTCCCTGATTCACAGACACATTAGCGGGATTTACAATATTTCCTGAAGGGGTTCTCCGAAAATGCAAAGTGCTGATGATGTTGTGCATGAAATATCTACAAAAGTATATGGAAAAGAAACCTATAAAGAAGCAAACAAGGAGAACTGTTGTAAGAATGACAGTCAATGAAGTGGATGAAAAATTCGACGCTTGTGGAACTAATGAAGAATTCGTCGACATTGAACATAAAAATGTAGACAAATTTGGTGGCCAGATATCAGACTTTTTCCGGCCTCAGACTTCTACATAGACTTTGCAGCAGGGCTATCCGAAACCAAAAAAAAAAAGGAAGCTAGAAAAGAAAAGAACGCAGAGTGTTGGACGTTGAAAATTTTGTGCTTAGCAAAGTTGGTGAAGGGTGATTAGGAAGAGAGAAACGAGGAGGAAGTTCAATGTGTGTGAGTAGGAGCATAAGAAGGTTTGCTTAATTTGGAAAGGTGATATGGAGAGTTTGGTCTGATGTCTTGGACAGGAATAATGCAAATTGAGCGAGTCATTATGAGAAGGTTCAGGAGCTTTGTCTGAACCATACAAGTCAGCCTCCAAAACTGCTCTTTGTTACTTTGTTTGCTAACCAATGACATTATTAGTTGAAGCTTCAACATTCTTTCAGAGGTTGTAATATATTTTAGTCGCTTCAGACTTAGTTATTATCCAATTGCAATTGTTGCTAATATTGGGGTCTTCAGTTTCAGTGCATACGACCACTGAATAATGTGCTCGAGGCTAATCTTTGTGCTTTGATTGCTTTTGTGTGATTTTGTCTTCAGAATAAAAGTCTCGACTGGTCCCTTCAAAGCAAACAGAAACAAAAAAACAAATCCTGCTGATTGACCTTGTTAAACTTTAAAAATCTAAAACAACATATTGGCTGCAGACTAGTATTGGGACTGGCACAGAAAATCAAGCTTCATATACAATTATCAACTTATCAATCTAAAATCCCTGGATAATTAATGATAAACTGCAGATGAATTAGGCAGAATGTACTACCTAAATGCATTTATCTTTTCTTTATATCAACATTGAACTAAGAAAGAACAGCGCTTTTACGTTGCTAAACTAAACATTTCACTGAAATATTGCATCAGCCCTCTACCCCACAGAAACAAAAGCAGACATATCTCAGCACATGCAAATGCGGCCAAATTAAAATCACAACAGATTCACCTATTCACTCCTTGTCTCCTAACGAAAGCAGCATAAATACTGCAATTTCCACCATTGATTTAACTGTTATTTCCATTGAAAGTGGTACAACATAAAGGTAACTGTTTCCTTTCGAGGAAGAGCCATTCAATGATAATGATTGATTACAAAGATTAAGACTACAGATGTAAGGCTTCAGATTTCCCAGGCTGACGACGAAGCCACAAGTTATTACAACAACTCAACAGTAACTTGAGTGTCCGTTTATCCACTCCTCTGAGGTGTCCAAGAGCCGAACCCATCTGCAATCTTTAGGTCGTACAAGAGAAGATCAGGTTCCATTAGAACACCAATTTAGTTATATTAATCACGGAAGCACAGGAGACAAATTCCAATGTTCTATTCAATATCATCAATCCAGTCACCGTATATCCTACTGATTTTGTCAGGACCCTTCCATTTCTGGTGAGTTCTTTGCCCTGGCCTCTGGATCAAAATAGAATGCCTTTGTGAGGGAACGCCAAGGTGGTAGACATCTGAATGAGGAGCTAAAGAAACGGAAGGAAGAACAGCTTCTGCTGAAGCTTTCAAGGGCAGTACTCCTTGCTTTGAGTCAATAGGGGCAGAAGAAGGATCTTTAGCTTCAGATTCCACAAGGCCTCCACCGTATCTATGTAATTCTGCAATTCGGGAAGTTGTTTCCCAAACTTAAAAAGTTATTCATGTCATCGTGTATCCCTATACCTTGAAATAAAATAAAGAAGGCAAAAAACAATGGTGGACCACACTATCAAATTGAATCAGAACCTAGACATATGCCAGTTAATGGTTGAATTATTCGATAAACAAGGTTTGTTTAAGAGCAAACATCGTCCAAACCAACAGATGCAGCCTATGAGATTGATAATTAGAACTTTATAGGAATTTTAAAAAAGGTATAATTGCTTTATTTCAATGATAAATTTAGCTCACCCACCAAAAAGGACAAAAGCATGGACGATAGGAATCATGATATTCTATTCCTGAAATTTTCTCTAATTCATATTATGTTGCGGTTACAGTTGTAGGAAGAATGATGGCATGACGGATACATCTCATTACAGTTTCCTAGGAATGTATAAAACAAGGAAAGCCAGAAGATGCATAAATGAAGATCTGCAGTTGTGATGCTATTAATCTGAAATGTTTCTATTTAATTCAACTTCAGTTGCGGATGGTAAAGAACTTCAGCAGCATTAATTTAATGCCTAGAACAAGCTTTCTGAACAATTAGTTGCTGGAATAACTGCCTAGCAATGGACTATAGAGGATAGGAATTAGTTTAGGGTCAGGTTATTTACTAGTCCATTTTCCAGAGAAGAAGATTCACGAAAGTATATCTTTTAGTTATCTTACTTAGCTGAATTAGTTATTGGAAGTTTCATAATAAGGTGAAAAAGAAAGTTTGTTTCCTTACGAGGCAAAAGTCTACATATGTGTAGCTTAAACTTATGAATAAAGAACAAATTGAATTTTTAATCCAAATCTCTAAATTTTACATGTAAGAGTGATTCCTTAGACCTAGAATAGATTTCTAAGGACCTGATACTACCAGTTATGTTTGTTCCAACCATAGAAGTAATTGACAGTTATTGTTTGGAAATGCATATCTGCTAAACATTTCACAATCATGATGGAACTCATATTCTTACAAGGCAGAAGAAAACGTTAGCATATGGCTCCAGCTTCATGCCTAAAATAATTTATCTACAATAGATAACAAATATCAATCAGTTATAGAATAGCACATTCTCTGACTTTAATCACACGCATATCAATTGTACTGCTTTTCCTTCATAATTTCTGCTCTATTTAGAGTGAAAGTAATATTCCTTGCTTTTGGCAATGCAGTAACCTTTTCTTTTCCATCAAGTCTGGCAGGCATAAGATTTATTATCATAAAAATGGTTCACTCATAGAACACCAAGCTTGCAAAAAATAGAGAATAAAAATTATAATTACTTTGAACAAATACTGTCATCAAAATTCATAAACATTGGCATAAAACAATTTCTTTTGAATGAAGTCCCAAGCTTCAATGTCCTGAGGCTATTCATAAACCTCAAAGCATAGTTGGATGCAGCTTTTATTGTATTAATAAGCAATAGCCTAAATGTCTTCCAGGTTCGTATTACTCATAAATATGAAAAATTATCTAGTAATGAAGAAGAAGGAATGCATTCGTACATTTAAGTCATGGAAGCAGAATTTACAACATCCACTTCCAACCAAAATAAGAAGAAGAAGAAGAAGAAAACATGGAACATCAACAGAAATCAAACAGAAATGTAACTTGATTGAGTTTCAAATATGTGTCTTTTAAGATAGAACCTACCTTTGGGTCTTCTAAGTGCTACTAGTTAAGTGTCATCAAATTCAACCATTTCTTAATAAGGACAATAGCAGCAATGGTAAAACACCAAGTACTTAAACAGTCTAAACAAACTTATTAACTTTTAAAAACATATCACCCAGAAGGGTAAACCAAGGGATTCAAGAGGAAGGAATCCTCTTGTCATGCTTATTCTACTAAACTCTAAAAGGAACAACTGTATTTTTCTCGTTTATCTGGAGAACTCCTAGATAAAAGAGGCATGATATTTCTACTTGACAGAAAACAACCACTTTACTTTCAGTCAAGTCAATAGACAGAAGTACAAACATTTGAAGAGAATGGGGTAGAAAAAAATCCCAGATACTTTCTAACGTGGGAAGCTAAACAAGCTGCAACCACTGTTTTCTAACAAGTAATATCCTTCACAAATAAGCCCCATCTATCGATGGAAATGCTTGTATCTACAATCAAAGATAAGTAAAATGCCAAAGCAATCATCCAATCACCAGGAAGAATTTTTTGAACAGATAAGCATACAGCAAAATCCTACTCAAAAGTGTCTCTATGGGAAGCACAATTATGAAATCCAAAGAACATTTTTCTCATCATCTCTCCATAGTCAAAACCCATTTTGGACATCCATGCATCAATTGAACTATGTTGCTTGACTAGAATGCATCAAGTGACTACATAATCTACCTATGCATTTGTCTTACAGTTCCCTAGCTTAAAAAAATAGTATGAGCATGAAATAAGTGCCCAAAATCAAATCATATTGAAACAAATAGATACGAGTCATCAATTGATATGCCATAATATCTGAGGTGTCCTAGACCAATAAAAAACTACACGAATAATTATGCATCAATTTACAAGCCAATACAATTATTGAATTAATCAAAATCCTATTAACATAAACTAGATACGATCTACTTTCTTAAATTAAAAGACATTAAACAAAAATGCCATCAAAATATGTCTCCATACATCCATAATTTTGAAACCATCTACGTTTACCAATAAGAAAATCTGACAGTAATAACTAATAATCCTATCAGAAATACGAATCAATAAAAGAAACAAAATAAATTGAATCTCCAATGAATAAACCATAAGACATACCTCCAACTCCATGAGCAAAATGGCACTTATTCCCGAATGGGCAGTACCCAGTTAGTTCCCACTTATTACAGATTCTTGTCTTCCAATTTGAAGGCTTGATGTTGGTTGCATTTCCACCTCCATTTCCCACACCACCACCACCACCACCACCACCACCACCAACGGTCGGCCCTGCATACCCTCCAGGCCCCAAACTTATAGCCACACTCTCCCTATTCTTTGATTGTTCATCATGCAAAAAGGTACAATTATCACCATAGGGACACCCCTCCTCTGTATAAAACTTCTTGCAATGTCTCCCTTTATAAGACCTCTGAGTGTCGCCTGCAAATCCCCCTATCGATGGGATTTGATATTCCTCCCTAATTTCCACAGAACACCCTTTTTCCTCCTCATGAGCAGCCACTATTTCCTGCCAGTTTGGTGGTGGCCGCCGAAGTTCCTCTATGCTGTGTGCAAAGTTGCAGTTGGTGACATAGGGGCATGTGCCAGCACGGAATTTGCAGCATAGCTTGGTCTTGAAAAACATCTTTCCAATAGACCTTTTGGAAGTCAAGTCCTGGGAATTACTCTTCGATTTCTTGTTTGGTGGCTCACTGCCAGACCGAGTTTGCGGAGACTGGTAGTTAGAATTAGAGGGCGTGTTATCTGCAGAGGCATCTAGATTGTTCCACATACGGTAATCATCCTCTGTTGCCCAGACGGCATTGGCATCTGAAGCATTTGGAATCCAATTCTCAGGACCGGTTCCAGGAATCACGTGGACCACATTTCCCCCAGAGTCTCTACCGTAATCCATAGCAGAACCAGAAGCCCACTTAGGGAAAGATAATAAAGATTAAGTCTTTGAAGGAAGAAAGAAAAACGCTTAACCAGTAATTAAGCACATGAAACCCGCAAACTCTAACTGCTTGAATTTGGAAGAAGATGAAGTGGTGTCATGAAAGCTATAAGATCCAAGCAATGGGGGTAAGAGCGTGGAACAATTTACTTGATGTAGAGCTTTAAATGAAGGAAATTAAAGGCAGCGTATCTCTGAGGTTTGTTGATGAAAGGCCAACTCCAAATCAAGGAAGAAAACAAGAAATGAGCCTTTAATCAACCTATCAAGAAGAGATTGTAAAGGGTTTTACCTCAAATTTTTCAATTAACAAGAAAATATTACAACAGCAGCAGCAGCTACAAACTATGTACGAAACAAACCTGAATGATGGCAAATTATCGTAAAGCAGAATCAACGACTAAGATAAGGAGAGTGAAAAGTGTAGTACCGAGAGTCTAGAAGTGGAAAGCTAACAAGTAGACCCAAATGAAGATTTAGAGGTAGATTTGGCTGATATAGACAGAGATATTTATTCGTTTAGCGTAAGAACTGGTTGAATTGAATAAGTGATCTTTTGCCAAACCTTACAAATGGACTGTTGATGGTAAAAGAGGAGTGACATCTGCCATCACTGATCAATAAATCTAGGAGGAGAAGGTCCCCGGTCCCGGTGTCCATTTATCTTTTAACTTAACCTTTTTGCTTGGCAAAAATTTTGTCTTTTTCCTGGAAAAGCCATTTTCTCTCGTTTTATCTTCACGGGAAGATTATAATCCGAAAGACAGTGAGATGGTTTTTAGTAAATGTGTTCAATTTCGGCCCATTAAAGCCGGAAAATGAAATGCACGCCAAGTGTTTGATTATTCGGCCGCCCACCACCCAGACCCAGTTAGGATTAACGAATCGGATTTACTATCACGAATTACGTATTGGATTTAAATTCTAGAATGATTTAATATCAAGTATTATTTAAATGATTTTTTAAAATTATAAAATGATTTGTAAATTTTATAAAATTACAAAATAATCTTTCAATATATTGGGTTATATAATTTTTACTTTACTTCAATCATATCTTAAGATATTATAATAATATAAATTTGATATACCAAATAATTCTCTATTTTATTAATATTTTCTTTACATATTTATTATAAATTAAAATAAATTTAATTTCAAATATTATCTTTGCATATTTCAAAAGTTATTATAATATTTTCATAAGTATATATTAAAAGTATATATATTATTAATATAAAATATAAAATATTTAAAATATTTAATATAATTGTATTAAACTAATATATTTAGTTTTGCAATTTATAATTACTTTGTATAAGTCTAATGACATAAAATTTATTTAATACATTCTTATTTGTATTTTATTATTTATTAAATAAATTATCGGCAATTTTATCATATTCTTTTTATATATAAGTAATTATTATTTTATATAGGAGAATTTTTAATTTTTAATTTAGTCCTAAATTTTTAAGTTTATAATTATGATCGGTATTCTAGTTACTGACCCGTATTGATCAGTATCAACCAAAAGAGTCAATATTGACCAGTACCAAAGTTTGTCATGAAAATTTCTTGTTTGATGTCAATTTTTGTCGATAGAGCCTTTACTGGTCGATACAAAACAATATTCTAAACATTGATATATAGTATGATATATTTTAAATTAATTATTTAATGAATTAATTATTTAAAAGAAAGTGATTATTTAATTTAAATATTTATTTTAAAAAATACTAACTTTTTATTTTAAATTAGATTAATTAGGAAAATAAATGAAACTAGTAAAAGCTAAATGAATTGCACTGATTTTTATAATAAATAATATAAATTTAGATTAACTCTATGAGGATAAAGATAATATTCAATTTCAAAGGTAAGGAGAGTAAGAAATACAAAATAAGAGTAGATGGTAAGAGTATCTAACATAATAAATTTTATAAATATTTATATAAATGATTTAAGGTTATTTATATTGTAATTTAATTTCAAAAGGATCAAGTTTGACATTAGGCCGAGTGTTCAGGAGTTACCATGCCTATTGTTATAAAGGATTTCTTAGACATTAAACTTATATCGAAATTGTGTTTACTCATTTACACAATAATTTCATTTACATCCGTTTAAGTAAGAGTAAACCTTTTTATGTGATTGTTGACCAACAAAACCTAGTTCTTGAATGCCTCATAACCCTTGAAGTGTTTAACTCTCATACTCGAGTAAGAATAATGTGAACGTATTAAAAAATCATAGGAAATAATAAACACACAAGAATTATAGTAAAAACCATCCTTTATTACTTCCTTAAAAATATATAAAGGAATATTCTCTTTTAATGTGTTTTCTTCCCCTCTTATCCCCGTTCTCTTTAGAAACAAGCTCAAAATAGATATTTATAGGTACCTCTGGTTTTACATTTATAATTCATAATCCTAATTAAATTGAACCAACTTGATCATCTCTATCTTTATCAAATTATATCACACTAACTAATATAATGACATCCTCATCCAATTATGACTATATCTAACATGATTTATCTACATCACAACGAATATTAAATTTAATTAGGAAAGATACATCCATATATATGAGGAACTATCTATATGGTCTTTATCTTTAAAGTTGATATATATCTACTATGATTTTATCTGCTACATCATCTAAGATTTTTCTTTGATCTCTATCCATTTATAATGTCATTTAAGTCTAAAGCCTTTCAAAGCATACTTGATCCAATGCTTAACCATATTAAGTTCATTAGTTATGGTTTGTTTATTTAAGCACGCATTAAGTCCTTAGTGATAAAACAAACACACACAAAAGGGGGTGAATTGTATGTGACAAAAAAATTTGCAATTTACTTGCAATTCTAAAAGAAATGACAGAAGCCTATCTATAATTAAAATTGTAGGAGCTTGTTGTGTGATAAAATCCTATTTAAACAGAAGGAGCCTATTAAGCAATAAAAAGCTCGTCAAACAACAAGACCCTACTAAATAAAGAGTTCTGTTAAAAACAATTTAAAACATGAGGTACCTGTTAAAATTGAAAAGAACCTCTTGTAAGTTAAAAATAGAGACGAGTTGATAATATGTTGTGAATAAATTGGTGAAAATCGAGATTTGGTGAGTTGCCTAGGATATGCTACATTTGATGGCCTTAGATGGATAGGTTAGGTCGAGTCGATATGAGCGGGTGGTGGTTAAGTATCTACTCGTGGAGTAGATATTGTGACATCCTAAGTCCCAGAAATGTCCTGTACTAATGATTAGGTACTGGAGTGGTACCAAAATATCCTGAGTCTTGGGAATATCCTGTGCCTATGGCTAGATACTGAAGTAATACTGGAAGAAAAATTGAGAAATTTAGATACCCTATGCCGATATTTATACATTTAATTACATGTCCACTTAATGAGAGATTACGATGAAATGAGATGAGATGAGTCGACAGACCATTAGATGTAAGCCTATTAGGTTAAACAGGGCCCAAAAAATTTAGTTAATTATGAGATAAAGAATACATGGCAATTGTATATTAAGATTTTTTTTAATCATGGTATGGTAAAATTTTGAGATGTTTGTTAATTATTCGGATTAGATTGAGTAATGATGTGTGTATCCATATTATATGAATGTTTTAATCACTTAACTAAGTTTTACAATTATTTATGGAGTTATTTAATTTTAAAGGTACGGTCGGTTACCCTTATTGAGTAGGTAGCTCAACCCTTACCATTATTTTTTTAAGAGATCAAGAGATTGCTGATATTTTAATGTATGGGACTAATAAAGTAGAGTTTAGTTGGGACTAACAGATTAATTGAGCAAAGTTATTTAATTGTATCTATATTTTTTAATATAACAGTTTGGGTAGTTGTGTTGTATCAAATATTTATATGTTTGACAAACAATCCTCTCTTTTGGGACTAATGAGGAATTTGATGATTAATAGTATGTTTTGGGAGCTATTTGGATATTTATGGTTTAAGAATCTTTGAGAGCGTCATAGAAGAACTCGTACAACTTCTCGTTCCAATCCTAAAAAGTTTGATGGAAATGTTCTTTAACTCTAAAAAGGTTTATATTGATAGAGTTTTACCTCACATATTTTTGGTCAGTGAGGGTTAACCTTCGACAATCCTACTCTATGAGAACAAGGAGTTGTTTTAATAGGAGATGAATATTAATTAGTTGTGTTGAGAAAAAAGAATAAGATCTTCTCCTTTTTCAAATCTTAATAACTTAAATGGCACCAAACACATGCATTTTAACTTAGCTTGACATTTTTTCACAAGTTTTTACAAAGAAACACGTGTTAATCAACATATTAGATTTCGTATCGTATAGGCCAAAAAATGATACAAAATCTTATTATTGGCACCGGTGATTTTGTATACCAACTAGTATCACAAAGTTTAAAAAGTTAAGGTACTTATTTGCAAAAAAAAATAATTAAAGTTTACACTCTCTTAGTCTCCCCTCTGTCTCCAGTTGACGTGCCATTGTGCCCAGCCTAGCCCCACCATCGTAGTCGCACAGACACCACTACTATGTGAGTCGTTGGTCATTGCTTGTCATCGCACCACGCGTCTCCACTGTTAGATCGCCTGCCCAACTACTCTCTCCAATTGCCTACCCAACCACTCTCTCCAACCACCTACCCAACCGCTATCCCCATTGCCCTTTCCAACCACTCTCTCCAATCCATCTACTCTCCTAGAATCTCTAGAGTTGGACCTATTGTTGTCTGCAAAGTGCATATATGAATTTTCAATTTTTTAGATCTATATTCAAACCCGACTCGACCTGAACCAACTAATTCAAATCTTAATTGAAAATTTTGATTTTTTGGTATGTTTTTTGCTTTGAAATGTAATTTCATTGCGTTTTGGTTATGTGATGTGTGAATAGTTTAAAAGTTGGAACTGTTGGAATTATTTGTGTATAATGTAATAATAAAAAGATGAGTTATATTATATAAGATGTATATGTTGAGTATTATCTCAAAATCAGAAATCTTAGCTTCTCAAAGTCAGAAATTGTAGCTTGCTTTCGGTGATTGTTGAATCAGAAATGGTGGCTTGTTTTTCGATGGATTTTGGTGCAGTTGGCCTTCACCTTCACCCATTGAATTCTCTATAAAAGAGAAACAACAACAATGGAAGAGGGTGAGAGAGAAGAGAGCAGAAATTTTGAGAGAAAGAAGAGAGTAGAAGTTTATAGTGTGTGAGAGAGAAAAATATTTCCAGAGGAATGAGAGAGTAGAAATTTCTAGGAGAGAGAGAAAAAATAATTTATATTTTTTCATTTTCTAGTAAGAGTGTGTGAGCTTGGGTTAATTTGGGTATTTTGAAAAATTGAGTGATAAACATTATTATATGCTCTCATTGATTATAGTGAAATACTCAATCATCTCCAAATTGGACGTAGGCATTGCCGAATCAGTACAAAAATTTTGGTGTTCTTGTTGCTGTTTTATTTTTTACTCTAAAATTTATTAACATTTCCGTACAACAAGTGGTATCAAAGCTCCAGTTTTTTCGATTGAGGTGTTGTAGAAGTGAAAATTTGTTGGAGCTACAGTGTCGGTGAATAGTGTCAGTGCTACAGTTCCCATGAACAGTGTCGTTGCTACAGTCCCCGTAAATAGTGGTAGTGCTATAATCCCCGTCAACAGTGTTGGTGCTACAGTCCCCATCAACAGTGCCAGTGCTACAATGCTGTGAATAATATCGGAACTATAGTTTATGTGAACAGTGATTACAAACAGTACGTATTTGTGAATAGTGACGAGTAGATGGTTAGAGATAAAGACGAGCTCATTAAGAGGGAGTCGATATCGTCATCATCGACACCTACATCCAATAGACATCCAATCGCTATTACAAGGTTAGAGGTTGATAAATTTAATGGCTTTAATAATTTTGGTATGTGGCAGTGTGAAGTTATGGATGTATTGTATCAACAAGAGTTGGATATAGTTCTAGAAGATAAACCCAAAGATATGGATGACAAGCAGTGGACGTGAATTAATCTCCATGCTTATGCCTCTATTCGATCATTTCTTGATAAGGAGCAGAAATATCCTTATATGAAGGAAACTTCTGCTAAGGAGTTATGGACGAAATTGGAGGAAAAGCATATGACCAAGAACGCAGAAAATTGGCTCTTCTTAAAGAAGCGACTCTTCCAATTTCAGTATTGTCCAGGTATTTCTATGCACGAACACCTAAATAATGATAATAAAATACTTGCTGATTTAGCAAACCTTGAAGTGAAAATTCCTGATGAGGATAAGGCACTATGTTTGTTAAATTCATTGCTTGATGATTATGATCATTTGATAACTACTTTGTTGTATGGAGAATCCGAGGTGAAACTTGATGAGGTTTCTGCGGCATTAGTGAATCATGATTGTTGTAAAAAGGAACTGAAGACTCACAATTCACAAACTGAGACACTCACTGCAAGGGGATGAACAGAGGAAAGAAAACATAGGAAGCGGGAAAAATCTCGTTCAAAGTCACGAGGGAAGTTTCCTACTAAAGATGAATGTGCCTTTTGTCACCAAAAGGGTTATTGGAAGAAAGACTGCCCCAAATTGAAGAACAAAGAGAAGGAGAAAATGGGTTCTGTAGAAAATGTTGCAAAATCTGGAGATGATGATTTCGAATTTGCTTTGACTAGTTCATCTGACAGTCAGTACAACGAGTGAATTTTGGATTCAGGTTGCATTTATTATATGTGTCCCATTCGGGAATGGTTCTCTAGCTTCCAGGAGCTGGATGGTGGAGTTGTTTTGATGAGAAATAATAATGCCTGCAAAACATAAGGGATAGGCAAAATATGTTTGAAGATGCACGATAGAACAGTCAAAGAATTAAGTGATATTCGATATGTACCGGATATGAAGAAAAATCTTATCTCATTAGGAGCATTGAAATCTAAGGGTATCAAGATCACCATATGTTGGACCCACTCCCACTTGAGTGTTTGCGAGTTATCTTGCGGCGAGTATTCTGGGTATCGCATGACATCCAACCTTAATCAGTATTGTCCTCTTTGGTCATGGGGTGAGAGGCGTCTCAATGCTGAAAGGCGTCCACATAAAGTGGAATAAAACCTTGAGGTCATGGGTTCGAGCCGTGGCTCACCCATGACCAAAGAGGACAATACTGATTAAGGTTGGATGTCACGGTATAACCCGCAAACACTCGTCGCAAAGATAACTCGCAAACACCTACGGTGGGGTGGGGTCCAACATTAAAAGCAGCGAGTTGAAGTGGCTCACCCATGACCAAAGAGGACAATCTTGATTAAGGTTGGATGTCGCGGTATAACATAAACACTTCGTCATGATATAACACGCAAACACCTACGGGTGGGGGTGGGGTCCAACATTAAAAGCGCGCTTTTAATGTTGGACCCCACCCCCACCCGTAGGTGTTTGCAGTTATATCGCGACGAGTGTTTGCGGGTTATACCACGGCATCCAACCTTAATCAGTATTGTCCTCTTTGGTCATGGGTGAGCCATGGCTCGAACCCATGACCTCAAGGTTTTATTCCACTTTATGTGGACGCCTCTCACCATTGAGCCCGCATTTGTTTTATATTTCGGCCATTTGATAATACGATTTGGTATTCGATTCCGATTCGCATTTGCTTCGAGTATGCGCTTCGCTTTCGATACTTATGCTTTGTTTTTTGATTCGAAATTTTGATGCGAATTTTTCGTTTCCCTTCGATTCCGTTTTCCGTTCTATTTTTTCGGTTGAGATCCGGTGTTTCAGATCGGGTCCCAACATTTATGGTATCAGAGCCCAGTATTAGGATCTTAACTGGGCATACAAGATTAAGAAGAGTGTGTAAGGAGAAATTGAATTTGTGAGAATGTGCTAAGTGATCGTTTGATTTCGATGACAATAAGTATGAATGACTTTAGAAATGTGAAATTGATATGAATGATTTGTCATGAATTATGTGATGAATAAAAGTGATTATTTGATGAAGATGATAAGAATTTTGAGCAATTTAAGGAAAGAGTTCATGAAATTGAGATTTGAAATGCATGATGAATTAGGATGATTGAGTTTGATACTGAGAAATATTGGAAAGATGAATTTGATGATAGGAATATATGATATGGCTGGTATGTGAATCAAGAATTGAGAATTTTGGGGAAAGATTGAGAATATGTATGATGAAAACATTAGGTAAGAGATTGCTTATGAGCTTTGGAAAGAAATTAGTGAAAAAGTGCTTGATGGTTTTTTTTTAGAAAGAAATTTATGCAAGAATGAGTTACTTGGAGTTTAAGTAAGTGTGAATTTCGAGGACGAAATTCTTTTAAGAGGGGGAGAAATGTTGGACCCTGAACTTTTGATGAAAATTAGAAATATTAAAATGAATTTAAATGGAGAAAGAATTGGTGAGAATGAGAATGAATTTAAGGAAATTTGATGAACTTAAGAAAAATTTATGAGAAATGAATTGTTTAATTTTGAGGACTTTAATATTTGAATGAATTTATATGGATTATAAGAGGAAAGTGGATGAGTTGGTTGAATTAAAAAGAAAAAGGTTTGAAAATTTGAAGGATTTAGAAAGTTTGACTTTTTGGAGAGAGAATGTTTGACTTTGAGAGTTGACTTTTGATTTAGGTAAAATTTGATAAAATGATCTACATGAAACTTGTAGATTATGTTAAGAGCTTTCTGTAACCATAAAGTTTGCAATTTTTCGATATCGGGAGTGAAAGTTATGATCAGTTAAAGTTTATGTGTGTTAGGGTTGACTTTTGACTTTAAGTATGACTTTGACTGAGAAATTAACCTAGTTAGAGGTTAATTGAGCTTTGATGTTCATCATGAAAATTGAAGGGTTTGTTTTTATCTTTATTTCGATATAAAGTATGCAATTTTTCGATCTCGGAAAAATAAGTTATGATTTTTACAAGTTTATATTGTGGTTTTAGCATGATTATTAGAGGATAGTATCTTTGACCGAAAAATGGACTCCCGTAGGAGTCAAATTGATTTTTATGTCCTTCGTGGAAGATGTAGTGCTTCCTTCAAGCTTTCTATATAGATTAAGTTTGTCAAAATTGGAGTTCGGGATTAAGAGTTATAAATTTCGGAAGTTTTGGATTTTATGTGAAAAAAAAAGAGGAAAATGAAGACTTCGTCATTAGTAGGCTACGATCGCCATACAGTGACGGCGAAGCCGTTAGCTCGCGTCACTAGGGTGATGCATCGCCGTAGCGATGGCGAGTGTCCGGCTCGCGTCGCCAGGCGACCTCCCGCCACGCCACGCATCTTGAGCGTTTTAAGCAGTGCGACACCGTTTTTGTTTCTCCAAAACGGCGCCGTTTTGATTCCTTTATTAGCCTCCTTTCACAAATTCGACCTTTGTTCACTATTTTGCTTATATCTTTTTGGTCCGACATCCGATTGAGTTGATTTTTACCGCGTTGGATTCCTAAGACAATTATCTACATCCTCATAGAAATTTGTAAATTTTTTAAATTAAATTAATGGTGATTAATTTAATCAAAGTGAGTCGGGAAATTTTCCAAACATAGTTCAGTATTTTGAGAAATTCGGGATTTACAGAGATTCGATTGAAGTGATTCTTAAGGCGAAATAAAGATAAGACAAGGGGCTACAAATCATATGAAGAAATGAAATGTCAATTCTGCCCCTAAGACCTTCGAATTATGAATGGAAGTTCGGATTAGGGTGTAATTTTTGGATTGGGAACACCTGTGAGTAATTTGAGCATAACTTTTGATCTGGGAATCAAAATGAGGCGATTCTTATTTTGAATTAAACTAGAGACATAAGGCTACAAATTTTATGAAGACATTAAGTTTCAATTCTGGGATTAAGAATGTGAATTTTTGGACGGAAATAATCGTACATGGAAAATGTCTTAGAATATGGATTTACCCGAACTGTTTTGAGCATAACTTTTGGTATAGTGATCCGAATTGAGCGCGGTCAGTGGCGTTGGATTCGTATGATTGAGAGGAACATTTCTCGAGAAGGAAGTTTTGATAAATTCTTTCAAATTTATAGTACGAATCAGACCCGCAAGTGAACATGACTTAAAGTAACATGACAAGGGCATTTTAGTCTTTTCATCAAAATTTAAATGACATGGCCCTTAAAAATCAGATGATGTCGTGGGAGAAGAGGAGATTCACGATTTTTCTAGAAAGAAGAAGAGAAAATAAGAAGAAAGAGAAGAGAAGAAGTTTTCGTATGGAGGAAAAAAGGAAAGAGAAAGTAAGATTTCGATTTTTTGGTCTTTAAGCATGAGTTTTGCATGGATTTCAAGAGAAAAGGGGAAGAAGAACATGGAAACTTGCTTGGAGCTCTCATGGCCGAAACTTAGAGAGAGAAGGTAAGAGAGAGAAAATTTTTATGTTTGAATTTTGATGAGTTTATTGGTTGATTTAGCTTAATATGGTTATGAATTGAAGTTTTCTATGATTATTTGAAGAGATTAGACTATGGTTATGTTTAATTTTGGTTATGGAAGATTCTAGAGAGAGAAAGCTTAGTGAAGAAGATGATGAATAGTAAAATTTAGGGATTTTTGAAATTGATGATTTAGATAGCTTGAATTAGTGATGAATTTGAGATATCCTAAGTTAATTTTGATGTTTATGCTTTAGGTGAAGTTTAATTTGAAAAATTGAAAATTGGGGGTTTAGGCCAAATTAGAAATTTGGAGATTTTGTGAATTAATGGTGGAGAATCATCAATACTAGTATGAATTGATTAAATATGAAATCAATTTTGAGGAAATTGTGATTTATGATATGAAATTTGTGTAAATTGGTTTAGGTCAAATTTTGAAATTGGGGATTTTAGAAATTCTGGTTTTAGAAAGCTTGGAAATATGATAATTATGAATTTCCGATAGTCAATTTTGAGATTCACGCAAATTATGATGTAGAATTTGGGTGATTATGGCTTAGGTCATTTTTAGTTGAAAGAAGGAAAGAAGCAAGGATCAAATTGAAGCTTGGAACAAGTTCTAGCGTCATTTCGAGTGGGTAGCATATTTATATTTTGATTTATAGGCAAGATACGAATTTTCAAAAATGAAAGAAAGCAAAAGTTTGGATTTTGATAAATTATTGTTTTGTAAATGTTTGAAAATAAGAATTGATTAAAAGTTTGAAATTTCAATTTCCGAAGGTTTTCTGAAAAATTATTATAAGCTGATTTGATAAATTGATAGAAATTTCTGAAAATGCATTTGTTGTGTATGCATTGACAAATTATGCGAATTGTTGCATTGATTGATTGAATAAATTAAATTGTATGAAGTATTTGAATTGTATGAAGTATTTGAATTGTGAGTTTGTTAGTATTCGATGAAATAAAGTTAGAAAGGCAAGATTTTGAAAAGTGCCTTCGGGCATTCTGAAATTTCGTTTTTGATTATGTGTTATGTGGGTTTGGTAGGTCCTCTGTGAGTCATTATTGTCTCTATTTGTATAGCCTTCTTCCTACGCCCATTAGTGCACGGACTCCGATTCGGACTCCCTCCACGGCTACACTGGACCGCTGTGCAGACCTGATTTGTGTTGGATGCCGCGGTATAACCCGCAAACACACGTTGGGTGGGAAATGCTAGCCCAGGTGTGGGGTCCAACATTAAGAAAGTGTAGTACGTTACTTTTGGACCAAGCCGGACCATTCGACATGTTATGTGTTTTGATTTGTTTCGTGTTCGCATTCATGTTTAAAATTGAGGAATAAAAGTGAATTTTGTTATGAAAAGTTTGAAAAATATGAAAAAGGGTTTGAGGAAAAAGTTTGAAAAATTAGCCTTTTGGCAAAAAGTTTATGAAAATTGATTTCTGCTTATTATTCAATTTATAAATGTGTTATCCACGAGCTTCCGAGCTCACCCCCCTTTCATCCCCATCTCCAGGTTTCGAGAAGGAGATCGGATGAAAGAATGTGAAGACATCAGTTTCGACATTTGTATAAGTTAGATTTTGAGTATTTTGGAATTTGTATATGAATTTGTGTATGACTTTTGGAATATATATTTATGTTTGATTCTGGGAATGAGTTTGATTGATGAGACTAGTGGATTGAATTACAATTTGAAGCAGTTTAGAAATAGGTTTGTGTTTATCTGCTAAGATCCCGGCGGAGGGTCCGGTTGATTTTGATGTGTGTATGATGTTTGGGCTTTTAGAAGTGTATTTTTGAACACTTTGCAGGTTTGGGTTAGGATAAAGGCAGCCGTTATGCTGCCGAATTTTTGATAAAATTTGGAATGAAAATGGAATTTGAGATTTGTATGGATAAATAAGAACGTGATCAGATCTAGAGATTTGCATGAGAATGATTTTCCAAAAGTAGAATTTGGTTGTGTGGTTTTGAATGAGATTGCCTGAAGATGTAATATGTGAATATGAGAAAAAGAAAAAAAAATTATACCGGATTTCGAATAGTTTGAGTCTAAGGAATTCCAACGCGACGCTTTTCGCTGTTCTTTATTTTCGGATGTCGGATGTGTTTGCTTTGGTTCGATCTGTTGCGTATCCGTTTGCGATTCGTATCCGATTCGCTTATTCGATTCGTTTCGATGTGCTTCCGTTTCGATTATGTATTCGATTCGAGTTTCGTTTTGCTTCAGTATTCTGTATATCATTTCGCTTCGAAAATATGTTTCGTTTGGTTCGATTAGTTATTGCTTCCGCTTTCATTTGCTTTTGTTTTAATTCGTATTTTTAATGTTGGACCCCACCCCCACCAGAGGGTGTTTGCGAGTTATCTTTACGGCGAGTGTTCTTGGTGATACCGCGACATCCAACCATTAATCAGTTTTGTCCTCTTTGGTCATGGGTGAGCCACGGCTCGAACCCATGACCTCAAGGTTTTGTTGTTTCTAAGAACACGCCTCTCACCACTGACAAAACTGATTAATGGTTGGATGTCGCGTATCACCAAGAACACTCGCCGCAAAGATAACTCGCAAACACCTACGGTGAAATCCAACACCATAGAGGGTGGAGTTCTTAAAGCTGTTTACGTTACACTTGTGGTGATGAAAAGTACAAGATGAAATAACTTGTATTTTTTGTAGAGGAGTACAATTATTGGTGGAGTAGCTATCACTGAAGCTGCTGATGTAGATAGTTCAGATACTACAAGGTTATGACATATATGTCTTGGGTATGCTGGTGAAAAAGCATTGCAAAGATTGGTGAAGCAAGGCTTATTGAAAGGCACAAAGGCATGTAAATTGAAATTCTGTGAACATTGTGTACTAGGTAAACAAACTAGAGTGAAATTTGGCACTGATATTCACCACACTAAAGGCATTCTAGATTATGTTCGTACTGATGTTTGGGGACCTTCCAAGAATGCATCTTGGGGAGGTAGCTATTATTTTGTCTCTTTTATTGATGACTTCTCTAGAAGAGTATGGGTGTACACCATGAAGCATAAAGATGAAGTCTTAAAGATATTCCTGAAGTGGAAAAAGATGATTGAAATGCAAACCGATCGAAAGATCAAGACTCTCAGATCATATAATGGTGGTGAATATAAGTTAGATCCTTTTTTGGAAGTTTGTCAAGATGAGGGTATTATGCGGCGTTTCACGATTAGGGAGACACCACAACAAAATGGGGTGGCAAGGCGCATGAATCGTACTTTACTTGAAAAAGTTCGGTGTATGTTGTTTAATGTTGGTTTAGGCAAGGTGTTTTGGGATAAGGCAATTACTTATGCAAGCCATATTATTAATCGGTTGTCTACAACTACAAACAAGGGCAAAATACCCATGGAGGTATGGTCTGGTAAACCTTGTACTGATTACAAATATTTACACATATTTGGTTGTCCTGCTTACTATCATGTCAGGGAAAGCAAGATGGATCCAAGAGCAAAGAGAGTTCTATTTAGGGGCTTTAACACTGGCATGAAGGGATACAGACTTTAGTGTCTAGATGAGAAGAAATTTGTTGTAAGCAAATATGTGACTTTTGATGAGACTGCTATGATTAATCAGAATAAGCATGAAGGGAAAATTGAAGCGACCAAGACTATGAGTAGTTCAAAGCAGGTAAAGTTATTGAAGACCTTAGTTGATCCAGTAAGGTCTGATGTTACAGACACTAGTCCTACAGTTGATTTTGATGATGAGAACGAGGATAATGAAGAGGAGGTACTTACCCAAAAACCACCACAGCAATAAGATTCTATTGCAACCAGAAGATCAAAGAGGAAAATTCGAAATCCTGCTCGGTTTACTGATATTGTGGCATATGCACTTATAGTTGTTGAAGATGATATTCTATCCACCTACAAAGAAGTTGTCAGGAGTTCAGAGAGTATAGAGTGGAAGAAATCTATAGATGAGGAGATGAAATTTTTTCATAAAAATAAGACTTGGAAACTGATTCAGTTACCAAAAGGGAAGAAAGAAATTGGTTATAAATGAGTATATGCTAAGAAGATGGAATCTTTGGAAAAAGACAATTTAAGATTCAAAGCCAGATTGATAACTAAAGGCTATGCTTAGAAAGAAGGCATTGACTACAACAAGGTATTCTCTCCTGTAGTAAAACATTCTTCCATTCGTATTTTGTTGGCTTTGGTTGTTCAGTTTGACCTTGAGTTGGCTCAACTTGATGTCAAAACAACGTTCTTACATGGTGATTTGGAGGAAAATATTTTTATGTCTCAGCCAGAAGGGTTTACGGTTGTTGGCAAAGAAAATTGGGTTTGTAAATTGCAAAAATCATTGTATGGTTTGAAGCAGTCTCCAAGACAATGGTGCAAGCAATTTGATAGGTTTATGATCGAGCAGAAGTACACAAGAAGTAATTATGATTATTGTGTATACTTTCGCAAACTACAAGATGGAACCTTTATTTATTTGCTTTTATATGTTGATGATATGCTTATAGCATGTAAAAGCAAAGTGGAGATTGAAAGATTGAAGACTCAACTGAGTAATGAATTTGAGATGAAAGACTTAGGAGAAGCTCGGAAGATACTAGGTATGGAAATTGACAGAGATAGAGCAAAAGATAAGATTGGTCTGTGTCAAAAACAGTATTTGAAGAAGGTACTACAACGTTTTGGGATGAATGAAAATTCAAAACCAGTTAGTACGACTCTTGCTCCTCATTTCAAACTTAGTGCTTCTATGTCTCCTAACACAGATGAGGGGAGTCATTACGTGGCTAAAATTTCATATGCAAGTGTTGTTGGTAATTTGATGTATACTATGATGTATACTAAGCCTAATATTTCACAAGCTGTTAGTATTGTTAGTAGATATATGCATAATCCAGGAAAAGGGCATTGACAACCTATGAAATGGATTCTACGATATATTTTGGGTACTGTGGATGTTGGTTTATCATTTCAACAAGGTGAAGTTAATGGTAAATGTGTTGTTGAATATGTAGATTCCAATTATGCAGGTGATTTGGACAAGCGTAAGTTCATTACAGGTTTTGTATTCACTCTTACTGGGGGGCCAATGAGTTGGAGATCAACTTTGCAATCTACAGTTGCTTTATCAACTATTGAGGTAGAATACATGACAGTAACAGAAGCTATTAAAAAAGCCATTTGGCTTCAAAGGTTGCTCGATGACTTAGGGATCCATCAGGACCACGTGGATGTTCATTGCGACAGTCAGAGCTCTATTTATTTAGCAAAGAATCAAGTTCATCACTCACGTACAAAACACATTGATGTGAGATTACATTTTGTTCGTGAGATTATTGATGAGAGAGATATTCTTCTTCAAAAGATTGGGACCGCCGACAATCCTGCTGATATGTTGACAAAACCAGTTTCGTTACTCAAGTTTAAGCATTGCTTAGACTTGATTGACATTTATAAAATTTGTTGATTGTCCCATAGGAGATTGGGAGACGACCATTGAAAATTTCATTTCGAGGATTTGAGCCAAGGTGGAGATTGTTGAGTATTGTCTCAAAGTCAGAAATTTTAGCTTCTCACAGTCAGAAATTGTAGCTTGTTTTTTGTGATTGTTGAGTTAGAAATGGTGGCTTATTTTTCGGTAGATTTTGGTGTAGGTGGCCTTCTTCACCTTCACCCATTGAATTCTCTATAAAAGAGAAACATCAACAATGGAAGAGGGTTAAAAAGAAGAGAGCAGAAATTTTCAGAGAAAGAAGAAAGCAGAAGTTTCTAGTGTGAGAGAGGGCAAAATATTTCCAGAGGAAGGAGAGAGTAAAAATTTCTAGGAGAGATATATTTTTTTTCTCTTTCTAATAGGAGTGTGTGAGTTTGGGTTAATTTGGATATTTTGAGAAATTGAGTGATAAATACTATTGTATGCTCTCATTGATTATAATGAAATACTCAGTCATCTCCAAACTGGACGTAGGTATTGCAGAATCAGTATAAAAATCTTGGTGTTCTTGTTGCTGTTTTATTTTTCACTCCAAAATTTGTTTAACGTTTCCGCACAACAATATATATGTATTGTGTAATTGTGTGTGTTGAATACTTGAATTGTTAGTTTTTAATTTATTGATGAATTGTGTTAGATGAAATTGAATTGTGTATGATGAATGACTAGATTTATGTTTGTTTGTAGTATGTTCAAGTATCTACTGGTTTTGCAGGTTGAAATGAATGCAATTCCAAATTGAATGCGCATTGCTCATTCTTTATAACGAGACCTTCATTCTATATTACTATTTTTATTTTCATTTTTAATTCTAGAACAATGTTACTAATTTGTTTAATTTTTTTATTTTTATTTATTAAAGAATGAAGCATCCTATTATTTTGCTTTATAACATAAGGCTTCATTCTACAGCAGAACGCTTCATTCTATGTTACTATTTTGCTTAGTGAGGTTGATGATTAATGCTAATTGCCCTGTTTTTGTAGAGCAAGATAATGCCTATTTTGGATTTGGACCACTTTGTTTATATTTATCAATAAATTACTTAGACAAATTTCTATTTGAGTACGAATTACTTGTAAGTTCCTTGTTATTTGGCTTAAGATTATTGGCTTGTATTGCATTAAGATACACAGTGGTTTGATTTAATTGTTAACTTTCTAATTATGATCTCAGGAGGGCAAAGCTTGGATGATACAGTTATTGTCTACTGGTTTGACCAACTAGGATATCAAGTTCTTTGTTTTCGGATTGCTTCTATATCTCCTGTCATTTTATCATGGTTACTGGTTTCAAACAACGGTTCCTGCCGTGGTTGAACTTAGGCATGTGTGAGAGATTTCATAAAGCTGTAGCTGGTAAATCTGCTTTAAGAATTGCTTGTTACTTTAGTTGTTTCATAATTTTATAATAATTTGATATGAAGTTACAATTTTGATATTGTTTTTGATTGGTCATTTGCTGTCGTTGATGGAATGAAATATAAATACAAGATGTTCAAAGAATCTCTTCTTGAAGATGAAAATAACTTTTAAATATATTTTCTTTTCTTTGAAAAACTTATGTTTAGGTTGTACGGTATTTTAACTGCAACTAATAAAAAATGCACAAGTTATGCTAGATTCGTGTCAAAACAGTTAGTGAACGGTGGAAAAGGTTGAAAATATCTCAGTTGATTATATAGTATGAAGAACGAAGAATAATATCTTTTTGTCTTCCATTAGTTAAGAACCTAGTTTACTGAAGTTTTAGCTAGTATCATGTTACATATAAGAAATAGGAAGGAAAGGACTAGATTTTCTTAATGCTTTTTGTATACTAAATGTGTCAAAGTAGTTTCATTCTATATGATTATCAAAATTGACATTATAGGTATAACTCTTCACTTTCTCCTAGTATATCATCTGAAGCTCTTTTCCTTGCCATTTAGGCAAAATTTTGGAAGCAATATGTTGAGGCACATATGTGTATAAACAATGATGACGCCATAAAATAGATATTTAGCCGGTGTTTACTGAATTGCCTTTATGTTCCTCTTTGGTATATGGTTTCTTGTACCTTGTTACTTTAACTTCCTCTCTGAGTATATGTTTTCCTTTTTCATTTTATGTTACAGTTTGAAGAAAGTATTGACTTGATGATGTAACTTGATTCATGGAATTTGAATTAGTTACATATTAGCTTCAAACAAGTGATAAAATGGTTTAACAAGAGTTGGGAAACATACAAATCTATTGGAAACTTGGAGGTTGTTTGCAGTTTTTCTTTTCATAATAAATTAGTTAGTGTTTTATTTCTTTAGATGTATCAACCCGTTTATAAGAATAATAGTTTTACAATTCTAATCTACTTCTTGTTTTTCTTTCTTGTTTTAGGATGGTAATAATTAGGAGTGAAACCCATACAAATTGGTTTTGTTTAATATTTAGATTAATTCACTTATATTCATATTGAACAGAGGATAATATTGTAGATAATATTTCAGCTTGCTTTTATTTTTTGAATATGTTAAAAGCGGTCTGGTTTTTGCATTCTAATCTCGTGTATCTCGTGCGTCAATGACCGGCAAAAGTCGAGAGTTTGAAGCAGAAATCTGCAGCTAAAAAGATGTCAAAAGGAGCAGGACTGAACTAAAAAAACTCGATTCAACTTCTGACTTGAAATGCATGTCGAGTTTGAGATAAGTTAACAATTTGATCTCTTCTTTATTAAAAAATGAGAAAAGGGTATTTGACCTTTTTTTTTCTTTGCTTCAGTGCCAACCATTATTTGTGTTCGTCTCTTCGGTCTTTTGCGGGAGCAGATCTTCTGTTCCCTATTCTCAAGTCATTCCAGCCATCTAATTTTTGTAGATCTTATTTATTAGATTGATGAATTTTCATAAAATACAAAATAACGGAACAAGGTGATATGGACGGCTGCAAAAACTGCTTTGAACAAATCCTCGGAGAAACTCGACATTTTTGGCTTTGGAAAAGGAACTCCAAAAGCTATCTCCTACTATATTAGGAGCTATGATTGTAACTAACGAAAGAGCTGAAGAATGTCTGTGCCTCCCACAATATCAGTTATTACACAGCCTTAGGCTTTTATCATTTCAAGACCTCGCTACGTAGCCTAGACTTCACCTCGAAACTCAATCATCAGCTTGTTTAATTTCTTGTTGCTTATCTTTTGCTGGATGATTCTCATGTCCTGCTCAAAGCTGTGGATGCCAAACCAGAAAAAAAATGTTAACCCGATTGATATTTGCTAGACCTATGGCAAGTTTCTAATCTGACAACAAGAGAACAAGAATATAGTAATCAAAACCTACCTTTGAGCATGTAAAGCCGGAGAAGGGAACAAGACAGATGCAAGCTTAAGAGCGTCTTCAGGGTGATTAATCACATGGTTGAAGCACAAATAGCGTCCATAAGCAGAGATATCTTCATATATGAAAATGTGGGCATCCACCAAGAAATCAAGATCAACGGCCACAAAAACACCATCTTCATACATCTCAGCAGCTCCTTTAAGATACGGATTTTTTAAGGAAAGTTCAGGTCCCATCACCAGTCCTGCATTCACTGATACCATGTTTATGTCTCTGTCCATTGCCAGCGCCCATGCTGCCTTCTCTGCTAGCGTTTTTGATAGTGCATGCCATAACTGTCCACAACACAAGTGATGTTGTGTTTCAGACGCTAATAGATGAAGTTGGTTAAGAATTACAATAACATTTGTTCCAATTATAAGTAATTCTAAGATAAGTAGAGGTTCAGTTTCAGTTTTAGTTTCCAATCAATGTTTTTTACGTAGCACCTTGAATTTACGACAAAGGCTGATGTCAGTCCAATGCTTTTCATCAAAATCTTCTAAGATAGTCTGACGATCGTCTCTCCACAAGACAGCATTTGCTGAGGATGTGAACACAACCTTATCAATTGATTCGGTTTGTGCACATGCTTCCAGGACATTATGTGCTGCTCGTACCTCTATCTCCGCCATGAATTCCTGTGGCAGCCAAAGAAAAAGACAATTGCATATAATTAGCCTTTACCAACCAGGACCTGATGAATATTGAAACATAAATGAAGAAGGATATAAGAAAGAAATGAATAATGAGACAAGCTAACAACTGTAGCCAATCACTTTCCAAGGCCACAGACAGAGATGGAAACTGAAGTGATATGTTACATTCAATGGCAAGTCGGGGCCGCCAAATCACTCCAGTAATAAAATGAACTGCACCCACCACGTGTATGAAGACCCTCGGCCTTGGGGCTCACAATAATGATTTTGCTGTGTTATGTTTGTGGATATCAAGGACTCTGTAGTCCTTCAATGACAAGTTCAATTGGACCCTCCATGATTTTCAAGCTCCAATCTCGACCACAGTTCACTAAATTCTTAAATGTCACGTAATTGCTAGCAGGCAACAAGCCAAGGTTTACGACAGAAATTGATGGGGACTGCTTGTACCTATGGATGCTTTTACAGGTGGTGGTGTTTCTACGATTTCAAGCTGGGGACCTCTCATATTAGGACATTATTGAATAGACAGATAGGTATAAAAGTTGATAATCGTGATGGTGGTTGGTGGTTGTTCAATCATTTTCCAAATATAAAACTACAATGCAAGATTTTGAGAACTCAAAATTCAAGCACCAGAATTATTGCACCCCTTCCAGTGACACCTTGTCTAGCCTTGTACAGACAATAAAATTATATTGTCACTATAATTTTAAGTGTAGTAATTACAACAATTTTATTACAATCAAATAAAATTGATTTTTTCATAACTAGAAAATTAGATAAGAAATCAGAGTTTTTAATTCTATTCAATCATATATGACAAACAAAATAATAGAATACTTGTTCCAAAAAGGTTGAATCTCCAATTCTAAGGATCCCTAATCGCAGGCCCGATCACTGCTGGAGGATTGAATCACAATTTAATCTTAATCAGTCCCCTAACAGAGCGGTCCATTACCTCCCATTATCAGAAGTCGAACCTAGGACCTTGTTCCAATTGATCCTATTAGTTAGCCAACTAAGCTACCCGTGCGACCACAAAATAATAGAATACTTAAAATAGGATTACGAGACCAATCTTCGAAACAAAGGGCACAGTATATCACTTTTGAGATATAAACTGGTAATTAGGAAATAAAATAAAGCAGGAACTTGAAAGATTATGTCAATTTCCAGAAATCAAATATTAATATTATCCACACTCGTCATCGTAGCCATTCTTACAAGAACATAAAGTGGAACTGTTTCTATTACTAAGAAAAACCCTTGTTCTTGTTAAAACAGCTGAGAAGTCATGGACATGTTCCAGTCTCTTTAGCTATTAACTGTGATATTCGACACTCGGAGAAAAATGATAGTCGATATTTCTTCTTTGAAAATTGTAAAGAAAATAACTAAAAAGAAGGTGGAGAATATTACGCACATCATAGATGGGATGGTCCTCAGGAGGCTCGAATGTGTAAAACAGACCAGAACAACCTCTTAATGCGTCAATTATGCTCTGGTAGTCAAAAGGGTCTGCATCGAAAACTTTCAGCTTCTTGTTTTCTCCAGGTAGCCCGCTCAGTTTTTTCACCTCACCTGGTTTTTAAAATCCAACACACTCATCAAAAAAAGAAACAGAAAATTAAAGAAACAAGCAACTAGAGAGTGAGATGATGAGTAACAGAAGCTATTAAACTACCATGGTTTTGCACAACAGCATGAACAGTGTAGCCTCTCTGGAGAAGCCTATTGACCAGGGTAGAGCCCAGGTGGCCAGAAGCATCCATTACACAGACCGTGCTTGAGGCATGATAGAAAGATGCTGGTGCCATTTCTGAGAGAGATAGACCACAACTTCTTCACTTCTTGATGGTCTATATGTAGTAAAGAGAAGCGATGGGGTAGTCAGGTAGAATAGAAAGAGGACCAAACAAAGACACTTTGGACTTTATGGAACGAGAGAGAATGGAAGGGTTGTTGTGATTGTGCATGTAACTGAGGGGGTAGATACGGGGTTACTGAGTTATATCCTATATGTATTTTCAGTGCATGTTCGAACAGAAGAAAATAAGGTTTTGGGTTTGCCTAGCATTCAAAGAGCGTGGCTAGTGGATAGTTGGGAAGTAGTTGTCCGTACTTAAATATAGAAGACGAATCAAAATTCAAGAATACATATATAAAAAAGAAAAGAAATCCGATAGGAACGTGTGTGGAAATTACGAAAACTGCATCTTATATGGTTACGTGTGACTGCGGCTACTCACACACGATTTTTGTCTAATTTTTTATAAAATTTTAGTCATTTATTTATGCAAAATTTGTGTTTATTTATGCAGAATTTATACAAGATCCATATAAATAAATGATTGAGATTCATTAGACACAATAAGATACTATAAAATTAGACAGAAAATTTAGACCCTCACACACACCTATGCCTCGCCTCTCTCCTACAATTTTTTCACCTACTCGTTCAGATTTTGACGAACACAGACTTTGATTTGTGCTCTATCTCTCTCATTTGATTTCCAAGCTTAGCATGAACCGTTGGGAGTCTAAAACAATTCAATGCTCATCGTCAACGAACATCTGATAACTACCCCTTCTGAAACAACTCCAATTCGTGACTTCCTCCTCCGCTACTTCTTATATATTTCTAATTAGTTTACTGGAGTATTTATGGCATTCTCTTTTAATCTACATACTTTCTTCTACTTATATGATATGTATGTGTAACATATTCTCCAACCATTTTTTTGGGGATTCCAACCTGTGGCCCGGAATTAATGACGAACATATCCTTATGCTGTTTGTTCAGGATGTAGTAAGTGGCTAAGGCAGATTTTAATTCTTAACTTACTTGGAGTGAAATATGTAACAAGGTATATAATACCAAAGTGATACTATGATAAATGTTGGTTGTGTTCTTAGACCCAGCGCAAGGTCAAAGTCGATGTGACATTTGACATTAATGCAGTTGCATTTTATCACATGGGAAATTAATTTGGATGGTTGGAGCTTAAGTTGACCTTTGGTTTGAGTAAATGAATGGAAACCACGAGCAAGTACTTAATGAGCCGTTCTGTAAATCTAAAATAGTATTCAATTCTCGGCTATAAAGGAAAAAAAATGTCATACCTCACAGTATGCTTAATCCCGTAGGCTAAGTGACTATTTTTTTTCTTGAGCAATGCTTTGTCACTTGGTTTTTCATTAAAATAGTATAACTTTATTGTTATATATACTGCTGGTAGATGGGATTTACTATTTAATAAGTTTAGTTAACATGGAGTTATTAGGTCCTGTTATATATAATCAAGACAAAGCACAATCATAAAGATCGTGCATATGCATATGTTAAACAAAAACACATACTTGATTTATTGTTGTAACTCCAGCGATTAAAGAACTTTTACTATCTTTCTCCTTCTACAAAAGTTTTCGTTCATTAGATAAGAACTTATCTTTGTGTTCTTTTGTTTTTAAATACTAAACTTTAACTACCTTTGATAGTTATGTAAAGTATAATGACCATAATACCCTCATGAGTACCCCTCATGGATATATTTGATTCATTATCTCTCACTCACACATGATGAGTTTTAATATAATTAATAAAACAAAAAATTATGCAGTGCTCATACTTGTTCAATAATCGATGTAACTAGCATACGACGAAAGTATATTGCCATACATCTGTTAGAAGTATATAACATTTCGATTAATAAATTGATCCTAGGACTTATGTATAATTGAGTAGACATTTTATGCTATACCTTAGGTCACATCTCGCATTTACACTTTGTTTTTATCTCGTTTAGTTTCTTATGTCATGACTATATTCAAGTTCTCTACTAAAGAGATGATGGTCATCTATGAATACTTTTCATGCAAGTCATTGATCTAAAAAAAATGACCTTCCTCTGTCTTCAATTATCTTTTGAATTAAATTTAATTTGCTTTCCTAGAATTATTTCATAAGATCGCATCTTGCATGATCTTTTGGTAATAATCTAAAATAGCAAACCTTAAATTCAATTATCAAGAATAAAACAAGAGTCATAAGGGTATCTGATGAGGTTCTTCTCAACCTCAAGAGTCTCACACAATGTAAGATGAGATCTGGTGACTTACATTAATCCCTTTTTATGGTCAGTTGTTCACACATAGTACGAGTCCTGTGCGGCGGTATTTACCCACATCGTTTAACTTGAACATCTTTCATTCAAGATATGTTGTACAGATGATAGTTCAAACATACTCAATATTTAACTTGAGTTCACTTATCTACTCAAAACATGTTCAAAATTCACATCTAGCAACGTATGACATATATAGTGATTAACAAATTACATTGAACTAATTTTCTTGCAGCATTTATGGTTTAAGTTTCTTGCTCTTAATTATCACCTAGATAATAAACTTTAAACATGCCTCATCTCTAGCAAGCGTAAACATCAAAGATGATTTCTTGTGTGAGATGGTCAATCTATAATCTGTCTCATATACTTGTGATTCATCCCAAAATATATTTATGCAAAAAACACATATAGTCATGAATCAAATGATACACAATGTATAATCTTCATCATACATTATATCCAAAATATGACATTATAATGAGTGAACATACACAAAGAAATGTTTATCAGTACATTTTAACATCTGCGTAGTCCTTGTGAATTTACATCCCCAATGTATACATCTATGGAAATTGGCTTTGTCATTGGGTCTGCTGTCATATCTCACATAGATATATATCTCATGTTCACTTTCCCTCATGTAACTTTATCTTTCACATAATTATACTTGGTATCTATGTGCTTTGTCTTACAATAAAATTTGGGGTCTTTAGTAGAAGCGATTATAGCTTGACTATCACAGTTGATGGTCACTAGATTAATTTCGCTTTTAATGATTCCCAAATGCACTAAAAATCAATGAAGCCACACATCCTCTTGTACTGCAGTTGAGAATGCTATAAATTCAGCTTCCATTATAGATAATGCAACGTAAGATTGTTTCTTACTTTTCCATGATATTGCTCTATGGTTTAATAAGAATACATATCATGAGGTAGATTTTCTTTCATCTAAATCTCCTTTCCAGTCTGCATCTGTATACCCTTATATATGTAGATCATTGCCTTGATAACATAATACATAGTCCACAGTTCCCTTTAGATACCTTAATATTCTCTTTACTACTTTCTAATGTGCTTGGCCTAGATTTGATTGATATCTGCTTACCATGTCAAGAACGTAACAAATATCTGGTCTTGTCCACATCATTGCGTACATAAGACTTCCAACTATACTATAGTATGAAACATTCTTCATTTGTTCCCTTTCTTGTGGCGTTGACGGGAAATTTCTCTTACTAAGGCCTCCATTTTTAGCAATAAGATTATCAATTGGTTTGGAATCTCACATACGGAATAATTTAAGAATTTTTTGAATGTACATCACTTATGAAAGCAATAACAATCCCTTCAAACGATCTCTTGAAATCTTGACTCCAAGAATGTATGCCACTTCAGCCATGTCTTTCATTTCAAATTCAAATAATAACCAATCTTTGATTTGCGTAAGAAACATACAGTTATTACAAACAATTAATATATCACCCACGTATAAAGATAAAATCGTGAATTTATCTTTAGATCTCTTAACATACACACAATGGTCTTCATTAATCATTTGAAAATCATATGAAATGATTACGTTATGAAAATGAATATATCATTGTCTGGAAGACTACTTGAGGCCATAAATTGATTTTAATAACCGACATACTTTATTTTCTTGACCTACGTTGATGAAACCTTTAGGTTGTTCCATATGGATTTCTTCATCTAATTATCCATTGAGAAAATCATTTTTTACATCCATTTGATATAATTCAAGATCCATACTGACTAGAATAAGACAGATTGAAGAAAACTTCACAATAGGTGAAAAAGTTTCCTCGTAATCAATTCCCTCCTGTTGTGTATATCCTTTTGCTAAAAGACATGCCTTATATCTTTTGATACCAACATCAACTTTTCGCTTTATTTTGAAAACCCACTTGTTCCCAATTGCTTTACACCCTACTAGGAGGTCAACCAAGTCCCATACTTGATTTAAGCTTAAAGAAATCATTTCTTCTTTCATTGTTTTCATCCATTCTTCTTTAGCAGGGCTAGTAAGAGCATCATTTACATTCGTTGGCTCTTCTTCCTCTTACGGAACATTCATATTAATTTCTCCTTCAATCTTAAAACAACATCAGGGAATTATTCCTCTATTACTTTGTCTTAAACAAGATTTATCATAAACAAATTCATGATTGATCTGATTACTCCCACTCGGATCAGTCATCATAGAGAACCTTTATGTGGAATTGCTCCCACTTGGTTGAAGTTCCTCATCTTGATTCTTCATAACAAAATCATTATGATCAAACGACTCATATAACAATAGGCCTACCTATTTCTCCTTGCTTGGGAAAATTATGCTCTAAGAATGTTACATATTGTGATTCAAATTTAGTTACACCTCCATTACCTTGTTCACCAATGAACATGTATTATTTTGAGTGTCTTGAATATCTAATAAAAATACTTTTTCTCCCTCTTGGGCCTAATTTTCCATATTTATGAGAGAGATCATGAATATAGGCTACATACCCCTAAGGTCTAAGACTTGACACATCAAGTCTCCTACAAATCTATAACTTATATGGTGTGCTAGTAATTGATTTTGTGGGAACAGGATTAAGTACATAGGTGGCTACTAGCAATGCGTCACCCCAAAAAGTGATTGGTAAATTTGCTTGGGTCATCATAGACCTAATCATTTTAATAGCGTCTTATTTCATCTTTCAGCGACATCATTTTGTTGTGATGTTATAGGAATTGTTAATTGCCTTTCTATTCATTTCTCATCACATAAAGCCTTGAACTTTTCTGACAAATATTCTTGTCCACGATCAGTTGGTAATGCTTTTATTTTCTTATCTAATTGATTCTCAACCAAGTTCATATATTTTATGAAACAATCGAATGCTTCTGATTTATGAGAAATCAAACAAACATGACCATACTGAGTATAGTTATCTATAAAGGTGATGAAATAAACTACTCCACATCTAGCCCTTACATTTATTAGACCACAGATGTTAGACTGAATTAATTGCAATGGATATAAAGCTTGTTTTCCCTTTCCAAATGGTTTTCTTACCATTTTCCCAACTAAACAATACTCACATGTAGGTAAACCTACTTGACTTAGATTACCTAAAAGTTTTTCTTTAGCTAATCGACTGATTCGATTTTGACCAATATGACATAGTCTAGCATGCCACAAAGTTTCAACATTATTGGAATTACCAGATGTAAATAATGAATAACTATTATTATTATTTTCCTATAACACATCCAGTACAATAAAACCATCATACAAAAAACCATGACCATAATTAATAGATCCAAAATACAAATTCATTCCACCATTGTGGAAATTTATATTGAAACCAAGTTTAACCAATATCAACACAAATAAAAGATTTCTACGAATATGTGGAGCAAATAATACTTCATTTGAGATGAGGGGTCATCATCCACGCATGTCCAATTTACATGTGCCAATTCCTTTTACATCAACTATGGAATTGTCACCTACATAAAGCCATCAAATACCACGTGGGAGTTTACGAAACTCAACGAAGGCATCTCTATCCTTCGCTACATGGTTGGTTGCTCCTAAGTCTGCAATTCACAAAGGATGTGATTCCTTTAGAAAAACAAAACAAGAGACATTCACAGAACAAATGTTTATACTATAAAGTTGTACCTTCTTGGGCTAGGTAAAATCTCGAGCAAAGTAGCCCTTATTGCCACAATTATAGCACTTCACATGTTTCATGTTCTTTTTTTTTAAGGAACATTTTCCCTTTCCACATTGGTTCCATTTTTCCTTCTTGGATTCCTGAGGAGAGTGGTTGAATCTCTTATTATTCTTCCATTTGGGTCCACCATGATGCTTGCATTTCTTATTTATAACTCTATATGATCTAGATCTAATTGCATATGCCTTAGAAGACATCTTTGAGGCTTCAAGATGCTCCTCCTTTAAGATGAGATGCCTCGTAGCATCTTCCATTGTCTTGATGTTCTCATTATAAGTTAGGTGCATCTTTATATGCTCCCAACTCTGAGGCAGTAAACGAATCACAGCTTGCACTTGTTGTTTATCAGAAAGCTCATTACTAACATCACATAACTCACTTACCATGTTGGACATTTGCCTCATATGCGTTTGCATTGTATCATCTGGGTGCTTCTTATAAGTATCAAACTTAATTGTAAGTGACTTCACTTTGGTCACTGAAGCACCTCCAAAATGAGCAGTCAATGCAAACCACATGTCCTTGGTAGTTTTGAATTTACGAAACTCTCGTATGATATCATTATCTATGCTACTTAGTAACATGATGAGAGTTAAAGAGTTCTTCTTTTTTCATAATTCATATGCATCACGGTCCCTCTTATGTTGGGCCTTATTGCCTTCCTCAGGAACTTCCATGGTTAGGTTTAATGGTTCAAGAGCCTTTTGCTCCTCCAGCACATATTGGATTTTCATATTTCAGATTTCATAATTGTTATCATTGAGTTTCTCGTCCCTATTGAGTTCAACAACAATATTCTTTGAAGTAGTAGCCATTTTTCTTTTTTGTTTGAAACACTAAGTTTCTACAATAAGAAAGTCCACTAATGTGTTCAATCATCATTCATATCACAATCAAGTCCTAATTACTTTACTCTAGACGAATTCTTATATTATATACATGTAAACATATTACATTAAAAAAAAATACAAGACTTTGTTCTTATTTCTAATCTAATCATATTCAAATATGAATAATTCAAATAAAATTAGAAAACTATTTCTAATTGAAATAATAATTGAAATAATTAATTTATCTTGGTTTAATTAGAAACTAATTTACGATGAAATTCCTTTGTAATCTCAACTAAAAATTAGTTTTGATTTTAATTAGAAAACATATGTCTAATTTTAATTCAAAAAATAATACAATTAGAAAACTCATTTCTTATTTTGTTGGTTTTAGAAACTTATTTCTAAGTTTATTTTAACTAAACAAATTAGTTTACTTGTATTAAAAAACTAATTTCTAATATTTTATATTAATTAGAAACTAATTTAACTAACTTAATTAGTTTTTGTAAATTAGAAAATATATTTCTAATTCTTTATGTTATATTTAATTTAAAACATATATAAAAAACATTTCTTAAGTCTTTTATCTTATTATACATACATACATACATACATATAGATACATACATACATACACACACACACACACACACACACACACACACACACACATATATATATATATATATATATATATATATATATATATTGTAACATCCCGTTACCTGTGGGAAGGTTAGGATTGTAAATATGAGTGACCAAAGAGAGCTTAGAAAAGCATTTCATGCTCATGCATAATATAGCGTATTCACACACGTGAATAGTGATTTTTTTTTGTACATGAAAATGACTGTACATGCATTCATGACATTTCCCGGTATCAATTAATGTGATTGTTATTGAGAATTGTGGTTTATTGGTATAAAAAATTGTCTTGGGAAGTATGATTGTTGATTTAGAATTGTTAGAGAATTGTGGGAAAAATTTCCTGAAAAACATTTGGGGTAATTTCTGGATTAGAAAAAAATGCCAAGTGGCAAGACAATTGCTAATTGGTAGTAGAATTTACTGTCAAGTGGCAATGGAAATTTAGATAAATAAATTTTGGATGTATTAACAAATGCCATTGAAAACTTTGGGAGAAAATTGGAGTAGAAATTCCGGTGTCTAGTTTACTCGGGCACACCAAAATAAATCGGTATTTGAGACTGATGTCATTAAAACCAGGACAGTGGATAATTATTTTTAATGACATCAATGTAATGATGTATGACATTTTTCGGTGGTCACAGAAAATTATACGGATAGATGTCTTAAAACCAGAACAAGGATGACATTTTTGTAATTAAGTGGAAAAGAGGAGTATATAAGAAGCCAAGTTGGAGAATAAGACAAAAGATTGTCTTCTTCTTCTCTCTACACCACCGAAACCTTCATGGGAGATAGCTCTCAAGTTTTTTCAACTTTTGTAACAAGATTTAGAAGGAGAATCAAGCCATTTGGGTAGTATAAAAAGGTAAGCCTCCATTTCGTTGCTTAGATCCATGGATTAAAGCTTGGTTTCTCTCTTCTTTTGTGAAACCCATTTGAGGGAAAGTATGAGTTGCATGATTTGGATGATGGATTATTGTTCTTTGATGTCTAATGACACTTATACTTGAAGGGATTTCGTTTTTATGGTGATTTGGAGGGTTAAATCAAAACCTAGGGTTTTGAAGGTTAAGCTGTCATGGAGACAGATTCGTGGCTCTATTTGTTTATTTGTTTGAGCTTTTTAACGTGTGAATCTGGAGAAACTCAAAACATAGAAGTTGTAGATCTAGATGTATAATATCTCCATGATTTTTTCCACGATTTTAGGGTGAGCATAATAAGAGTAATAGGCCCCGAATTTGTACTGGTTCAGAATATTAGAGAGATTGACACGAGAACTGAAAGTTAATTGTTTGAAGACCTTAGAGTTAGAATTGGATGATGATTTCTTCTTACTAAATGTTCCAAAATGTGTCATCTAAGTTCTATAGAAAGGAAATTTTAATTGGATGAGTATTCTGTTAGACATGGCCGAATAAGTGAAGGTTGTTACTAACCTTAGTGATACAAAAGAGAACAGAAACAGGTCAGGCTTTTAAAAATCACAATAAATCCAATTTACATTATTTTTGAGCCGTTTTTGGATATGTGATATCCATATGAGTCTATTGAAAATTAATCTTTGAATAACCTTAATTGGATGATAAATTAATGAGTTATAAGGTTTTGAGTCGGAAAAGGTCCAACCCATGACTGCATGTTAAGGCTGATTGTAAATGGGAGATTTGGATTCCCTTAATGACTGAATTAGAGCATAGGCATAAAAGAAGAAATGTGAATTTATGTGTTAAATAGATTTTTGGGAAGTTTGAAAAACATTGGACCTATGTATAAGAAGTTATGCCTTCACGAATGAGACCTATGTTGTTGGGTTTAGAATAAAATAGAATTTGTAATGATATGTGTTAAGAAATTAGGCTTATGTGAGTATGACCAAATTACCTCATTTTCACTTTTTAATTGAATGTGAACAGTGGACCCGAAGGTCTGAAATTTTGGAGAATTTATAAGAAGACATGAAATTTTTGATGATATGTGAATGTGATTGCATGAGTATAGGGTCAAATTTTCAAAGTTCTGTAAGTGACCCGTAAAGGTCTTTCTAACGACTATGGATGTTCGTTTAACGGACATTCACGGGTCAAGTGACACTAATTAAGGCTTAAATGGGTCTTAAAGTGAACCTAGAATGATCCTTGGTTTATGGGACTAATGTATGATATGTTTGAAGTGAAATTGAAGGTTAAAACTTAGTGAACGAATGGATGAAATCAAAGTATCAAATGCATGAATAGAATGGAAATGAAAATGTTTATATGATTGTAATTATGTTCAAAGAAGTTGAGTAATATGTGTGAAGTGATTAATTGTCAAAGAGAAATGGATATTATGAGATCATATAAGGTTAGAAAAGAGATGACGAGAAATTGAGTTAAGATATAGAGTGATCAAGTGTTCTTGAGGTGTAAGCTTATGAATGAACTAGACACATAAAAGGGTAAAGATTGAATGGATAATTTAGAGTGATCATATGCAAATGAAGTGTAAGTCTAAGTTCAATTAGATAATATGAATTATGAATTGAGAATGAGCATAAGATGTGAATTTAGAACATATACCCACGATTGTCGTTGAGCATGCATTATACATTACATATATACATGTGTGAAAAACTAAATGTTTATGTGATTGTACCATTAATAATGTGTGTACAAAATGTGTTTTGCATATGGATGGTACAGGATAGAATGTCCACATCCAGATGTTTCTGGATCATGGAAGCTAATGTTACTCTGGAGCGTACTGTGAGTAGATCTAGATGGGCTCATTTCATTGTTTGTTTTGTTTTATTTGATTTTTGTATTAATTGACTACTGAATGGAGAAATGAATGCATATTGATTGTTGATTCCGGACAGAAGGTCCGATGATTGTGATGATTGATGAGATATTGAAGTGTTGCTTGTATGTGAATGAGAAAAACTAAGTGTACTTAATGGGACTGTTAAATGTGTTCTGAATGTGCATTTGCATGTAAGTGAAAATGTGTTTCTCAATTTAATGTTGAATGCCGAACTAAAGTCCGATGATATGGGAATGAGATTGAATGGGAACATGCAAATAAGATGATGCATTTCATTTCATGAATGCATGAAACATAATAGGAGTTGTGACCAGAGTAGCCACCGATTAGAGCTTAAAGCTCAATGAGTGAAAAAGAGCCTCGAGCTCAAAAGTGATTCAGAGCCTCAAGCTCAACGTTTAATGAGCCCTATATGAGACAGTTATCAATGAGCCGTATAAGGGACAGTTTAGGCACTCAGTCACAACAAAATAACAAATGAAAAGTGGGTCTCATGTACACTGCATATGCATAATATGAGTGATTATATCTATTGAATGTGAAGTGTGAAACATTGTGAATGTGATTATATGTTATGTGACTGGGTGAGCCATCGATGATGGTCACTCACTGAGTTTGCAAAACTCACCCAAAATTTACAAATATTTTTCAGGACTCAGAAGAATATCCCATTAGGCCAACGGGAGTATCCCTACAGCATTCAAGTGAAGCATAGAGGTCGAGATCAGTTCGCGTCTGCATTGCATTTATTTATTTTGTATTGAAGTGTACTTTTTGTAACTTTTTGTATGATTTTGTATTTCTTAATGACTCAAGTGTTTTGAATTTGTGAAAGGACCGAATGGCTATTGAAAATTGTGTTTATTAAAATTGTTTATGAATGAATGTGGGCCCAATGTGAGTATCGTTTTCGCATATATGATTGTGGTTTTAAAAAAATATATACTAGTTTTCGAACGATTGAGTGCTTTAGCACACTACCCTCGCGAGGCACGGACTCAGATATCACCATCGATGTCGGGTTTGGGTTTTGTGGGAGTGAGGTGCAACGACGAAATGAATGCGTCTTGATTGTTGATTCCGAACAGAAAGTCCGATGATTGTGATGATTGATGAGATATTGAAGTGTTGCTTGTATATGAATGAGAAGAACTAAGTATACTTAATGGGACTATTAAATGTGTTCTGAATGTGCATTTGCATGTAAGTGAAAATGTGTTTCTCAATTTAATGTTGAATGTCAGACTGAGGTCCAATGATATGGGAATGAGACTGAATGGGAAAATGCAAATAAGATGATGCATTACATTTCATGAATGCATGAAACATAACAAGAGTTGTGACCAGAGTAGCCGCCGATTAGAGCTTAAAGCTCAACGAGTGAAAAAGAGCCTTGAGCTCAAAAGTGATTCAGAGTCTCAGGCTCAACGTTTAATGGACCCTATATGAGACAGTTATCAATGAGTCATATAAAGGACAGTTTAGGCACTCAGTCACAACAAAATAATAAATGAAAAGTGGGTCTCATGTATATTGCATATGCATAATATGAGTGATTATATCTATTGAATGTGAAGTGTGAAACATTGTGAATGCGATTATATGTTATGTGACTGGGTGAGCCGTCGATGATGGTCACTCACTGAGTTCGCAAAACTCACCCAAAATTTGTAAATATTTTTCAGGACTCAGAAGAATACCCTGTTAGGCCAACGGGAGTATCCCTACAGCATTCAAGTGAAGCATAGAGGTCGGGATCAGTTCGCGTCTGCATTGCATTTATTTATTTTGTATTGAAGTGTACTTTTCATAATTTTTTGTAAGTGTTTTGAATTTGTGAAAGGGCCCGAATGACTATTGAAAATTGTGTTTATTGAAATTGTTTATGAATGAATGTGGGCCCAATGTGAGTATCGTTTCCGCATATATGTTTGTGGTTTAAAAATATATATATACCGGTTTTCGAACGATTGAGTAATTTAGCACACCACCCTCGAGAGGCACGAACTCAGATATCACCATCGATGTCGGGTTTGGGTCTTATGGGAGTGAGGTGCAATATATATATATACATACATACATACATATATATATATATATATAAAAGATATGCATATATAAATAAAAATTCGTGTTAGATGGACCACTGCTTATGAAACTCAAAAGTTACATCATTAAACATATAAGTATAATAAGAAAAAAAGAGTTGTTTATGAATAAAAGCCACATACTTATGAAAGGCCCACGTGCCTTTGGTCTTTTTCCTCCTTTTTTTGTTTTTTGTTTTATTTTAAATCTTTTCTATCTTGGCTTAGAGAGAGAGAGAGAGGAAACGACTGCTTTGGCTTAGAGAGAGAAGAAACGAAAACACAACGTTTTGTTGTTGAAGACCATTCTAAAAAAATGAAAAAAAAAAAACCAAAAAACTCTCTTTTTGTTCTTAAAGTTTTCATAAGAACTATTTTCACTATTGAAGACCATTCATTGTTCACTACTGAAGACTTTCAACAATCATCTTCGCAACAGTCAAGTAAGATGAGAAAAATGAAAAACGACACTTCTTTGTGGGATTATTGGGAACAGAATGAGTAAAAATAAAAAAATAGAAGCGTAAAACGTATGATATAGCAAGAAATAACATATCAACAGTCATAATATTTGTAGATATGCATATTATTATTCACAAATCTAAAATATAGATTTACTCATGCATATCACATAAAACAATATACCTGCTCTGATACTAATATTAGGTATAATCAAGATAAAACACAATTATAGAGATCATGTGAAACAAGATCTTTGCATATGCATATATTAAACAAAAACACATATTTGGTTTATTGTTGTAGTTCTACCGATTAAAGAATTTTTACTACCGTTCATTAGATATATCTTTTTGTTCTTTTGTTTCTAAATACCGAACCTTAACTATCTTTGATAGTTATATAAAGTACAATGACCATAATACCCCTCATGGGTACCTCTGTCTCATGGGTGTATTTGATTTATTAAGTCCTATTTCAATAATTTCTACAATTCGACTATATTTGTTTATATTAACTTAACATTGCTCCATTTCAACGAATTTAACTTTGGATTTCTGGGCTTCTAATAGAGGAAATTTTATTTGGAAATGACTGAATAGGGAATCAATTTCTTCTCTACTCGTCAAATTAATGCAATTTCTTTTTGTTTAAGTAAAAATGAAGGGTTAAATTAAACATATACGTAGATGAGTTGTATAAGCTCTTAGTTAGCCCCTAACTTCAATGATTTATTGATAAGAATATTAAAGATAATTATTTTAATATTAATTTTCTTATATTATATATGATTATTGATTTTATGTTAAATTTTAGTTTATTTTTGTATTCGTAAGACATTTAGTGAATATAAAGTTTAAACAAATCAAAACAACATTAAAAAAAAGGTGCATTTAGAAGGATAGAACTAATAATAGTGTTCTACGAGGATTAGGCATGAGCATGTTCAACAAAATTTAGAACTTTTAGATTTTGAATTTAAAAGAAAATGTGACGAAATTGTTTAAACATCATATCGACCAAATCGAATGACAATAATTTTAGAGCCAATGAATCATAACAAGAATGTCTCAATATCACTAAAACACAGGATTAATAGGATTTTATTTTCATGATTATTTTAATTGATTTATAATGTATGCGATTAATTTAGTGATTGAAATAATTATCGACTAGATAAAATATTGAATTGATAGAAGTTTAATCACTTTAATTTTTTAACGACTAGAAATTTTAAATTTGTTGCATTAGAAATTATTAACTTTTAGGAAGAATATTCAACTAAATTAAATGCAACTATAGATGTTATGTTATTTTGCTTGATAGTCTTTCTTTTCTTAAAACTATTGTTTAATTAAATTTTATATCATTTACATGGTTATTAAGTTATAAGGGTTAATTGAATTTCATGATTTTGATTAACTAATCGTAAGGAAATATATATATTTAATATCATATCCAATATATAATTGATGAAATAATTATAATAATTTTTGTATTGATAATCAATTATAATTTCAACAATGACATTTTGCAAACTAAAGTTTGATTTAATGATAGTTCTCTTTTTATTATTTATATAATTTAATTTATTTTCTATATTATAAAATTTCATATCATCACAATGCACGTTTCATTAAATATTTCATTCGTAGCTTTTAGCACCACCATTTACATGATTTGAAAAGAAAGAAATAGCAAATAAAGGAAGATAAGCACCGGCAAGCAAACAAAATTCTGAATTAGATTCAAGCCGTTATTACTGCCAAAAAAGTTAATCATCTCCTATTCCCTTGGATGAAAGCCAAATGGAACTTACGAACAACTCTTTCCAAAGTGGTTTATATTTTTGCATGTTAGCTCTATATGTAATTTTACAGAGGAGCCTCCATTCGTGTGAGTAAGAACTAGCCCTATGAGCTAGGAAAACATTGTAATGATGTAATTTTGAAATAGTTCTCCTATAGTTAATATATACTTCATTCATTTTTTTAAAAAAAATTAATAAATCATAATTCTTTGTGAGTTATGATAAACTCCTACTTTCTTATATTAAAATTATTTTATTGCAAGAATTTATAATTTACTTTGGGTAGAATATATATCGATGTGACTCCTCTAACTTAATATTCACTCAAGCTCATTTGAAAAGACTTTTAATGATGATTTTATGATTACCATTAGTTATGTTCCTATCTTCACTTACTTATACCCTTGTACTTTTCTTCCAATAATAGATATCGCTTTAACGAATTTTAATTTATATTTATTCCAATTATTTTAACAAAGTTACGAGAAAATCTTTACTCCAATTGCTAGTCTCGTGATGACAATGGTCTAGTGTTGGAATTGATAGACATAAGAATCAACCATATACATGTCTATCACAATAAAAAACATAAATGTGAAATTTTAATCTCATACCTCCCACCATTGATATTGAGATTTGAATAGGTGAGAGGGCTCTTCTAAGCTTTTAGCAAATTCAATCAGATAATGTGTAAAAAATTTCCAAGCTTAGGGACCCAATATCATTTCACAGTTTTTATACTTCCTGTTGTCTTCCATCAAAACAATAGAAGGAGATGACAGTTCATAGTGGAAAGTTGTGAGGTTTCAAAATAAAAACAATAGAGACGACCCATCAAAATGGTGAAACTGTTGGGTAACTAATGGACAACAATCTCCCACTTGGATTGTAGATGTAAGCTAAAAGTCATAAAACCTTTACGCAATGATAGAAATCAAATTTATGAATCATGGAGATAATTCCTCTAAATGTGAGTCTTATTTTCAGATACATCCTATTTCTTATTCCATTTTAACTGGATCAATAGACCTTTATATTTATTCTAGTTCCATAGTAATTTTTATTCTCAAAATCAAAATGTGTACACCAGAATGAGAAAACAACAAAATTAATAAGAGTTTCATGAAAGTACATATAATAAATCACATATGGAACCTAGTCCCATTCTAGCAACATGATCCTTAAAACTCTTTGGTGCATGCCTTTTGCTAAAGGATCAACAATCATTAATTCAGTGCTAATGTGTTGAATGACCACTTTGTTCTCTTTGACACGTTCCTTAATGGCCAAATACTTTTTGTCGATGTGCTTACTTCAACTACTACTTTTATTGTTTTTGGCCAAGAAAATTGCAACTGAATTGTCACAATATATTCTTAATGGCTTAAAAAGCCTAGATATGAGATTCTTCATCCATACACCATGTGAGGTAACCTCAAAACAAGAAACGAACTCAGCATCTATGGTAAAAATAGCAGTCAAAGTCTGCTTTGAACTCCTTTAGGATACCACTCCACTGGCAAACATAAACACATATCTAGATGTTGACTTTCGTGAATCAACACAACTAGTGAAGTCCTAATTCGAGTAGCTAACTACCTCAAGATTGTCAATTCGTCTATACATAAGCATGTAATATTTAGTCTCTTAAAGGTACTTCATCACCTTTTTGACAGCTCTCTAGTGATCTATACCTGGATTGCTGTTATATCTTCCCAATATTCCAACAACAAATGTCATGTCAGGTCTTGTACAAACATGCACATACATTAAGCTCCCTACTGCAGAAGCATATGTAATATTTATTATTTATTCCCTTTTAAGCTTATTTTTCGAGCACTGTTTTAAATTAAACCTATCACCCTTCACAATAGATGCTATACTTGGTGAACAATCTTTCATCCGAAATCTTTCTAAGACCTTATTGAGATAGGTTTGTTCGATAGACTCAAAATGTATTGAGATTTGTCCCTATGGATCTTAATGCCTATGACATAAGTGTCCCACCCATATCTTTCATATCAAAATTCTTAGAAAAAAATTGTTTCACCTCATATAACAAACCTTTGTCATTGGTGGCAAGTAGAATATCATCCATATATAGAACGCGGAAACAAATTTTATTCCCACTAACTTTCGGATATATGCATTAATCTATGATATTCTCTACAAAACCATATGAAAAGATGATATCATGGAATTTTAAATACCATTGACGGGAGGCTTGTTTCAATCCATATATGGATTTCTTAAGCTTACACGCTAAACGCTTACTATTACTAGAGAAGAATCCTTCTGGTTGTTTCATATAAACTTCTTCCTCTAAATCTCCATTTAGGAACGCTATTTTCACATCCATTTGACATTATTCCAAATCAAAATAGGCAACTAGTGCCATAATCACTCGTAAGGAATCCTTCTTAGATATAGGAGACAAGCTCTCAATGTAATCGATTCCTTCTTATTGAGTAAATCCTTTAGCAACAAGTCTAGCTTTATATATTTCAATGTTGCCTAATTAGTCCCTTTTTGTCTTGAAGACCCATTTACATCTAATGGCCTTTGCACCATTAGGCAACTCGATAAAATCCCATACATTATTAGATGCCATAGAATTCATCTCATCTACCACGTCATTGTACCACAATTAAGATTCATTACATCTTATGGCTCGTGAAAACGTTTCAAGGTCATTTTCAGCTCCAATATTATAATTAGTTTCTTGTAGATACTCAATGTAATCACTAGGTATTGTTGATTTCTTATCTTTAGTGGATCTTCGTAATGTTATATTAGTGCCTTTCTGAGGAGTAGCTTATATAGCTAGTTGCTCAATAATCTCTAGTGATTGTTGAAAAATTGGATCTACTAGATTCTCATCAACAACTTGTAGAACTTCAATGATTGGTTGTTTAACACCCATTTGACATTAAGGGATGCTATAAATGACAATCAATCTATTTCTTTAAAAAGGAGTTTGTATTTCACAATGATCCTTCTCAGAAACTAAGTCCTAAGATTGATCACCACCACTGATCAAGTCATTCGCAAGAAACTTTGCATTTATGGATTCCACAAATCTAGTACTATAAGCTGGACAATAAAATTTGTACCCTTTGGACCTTTCAACATTTCAAATAAAATGTCCACTTATAGTCCTCCAATCCAGTTTCTTTTCTTGTGGATTATAAGCTCTTACTTTAGACAAGCATCCCTAAATGCGTATATGTTGCAAAATCGGTTTTCAATCTTTCCATAACTCAAATGGTGTTTTTGAAATAGCCTTGAATGGAACTCAATTTAATATATATAGTGTCATTTTAAGATCTTCAGTCTATAAGGATTTAGGAAGCTTAAAGATACTAAGCATACTCCGCACCATGTGTAATAATGTTCGATTTCTTCTTTTTGCTACACCATTTTAGTCCGAAGACCCAGGCATGGTGTATTGAGCTATTATTCCATGCTCCTAAAGAAACTTCACAAATGCACCAGGTGTTTGTCCATCTGTGGTGTATCTCCCATAAATTCTCCACCTCTATTTGATCTCATGATCTTTATTTGCTTACCGATTATCTGTCTGCTTCCGTTTTAAATACCTTAAAGGCATCTAATGCTTCATTCTTATTATGAAGCAAGTAGAGTTAAATATATCGCGAGTAATCATCTATAAATGAAATGAAATATTTCTGACCATACGAGTCCATTTTTGGACTACAAATGTTTGTATATATGATCTCTAATATGTTTAAACTCCTCTTGGTAGCTTTTTTTTCATGTTAATATGTTTTCCCTTTATGCAATCCCCACAAACATCAGTCAAAAAAATCTAAAGTATTAAGTACTAGATCATTCACTATATGTCTCAATCTTCGATGCCACAACATAGAGAATTGTTCATTCATAACACATCTTTTAATATCAACATTATTATGGACATGCATTATATTGTGAAAAACATTTTCTTGTAAATTAATTCGGAAAAGAACATCTATCATTATACCTTTCCCAACAAGATTAGATCCATGATATAAACCAAAAGATGTATTTGAAAAGTTAAAGGAATATCCTAAAAGTACAAGTCTTGAAACTGAAATCAAATTTATAGAAAAAATTGCAATATAAAATGTTCTTTCCAAAATCAAAACAAAATCAGAATTTAAAAATAATTTGCATGTCCCAACGGCTTCCATATGTGAATGCATCTTGTTACTTGAATAGATGTACTGTTCACTGCCCACTAGCTTCCTGTAGTTTAGAAAACCTTGTAAGGTATTAGACATATGGATTATAGAACCAAAATCAATCCACCAAGAGTTATAATAAACATCAACCATATTAGATTCATAAAAAATAAGTGAGATTGAAATACCTTTCTTTATATGCCAAGCCTTAAATTTGGCACAATCCTTCTTTATTTGCCCTTTCTTTTTACAGAAGCGACACTTGCGATTGAAATCTCTTTTTTATCTTCGTATGGACTGGTATTTTACCCTTTTCCTTTTTTTCTAACTTGCACTCTATTCTTTCCTTCTGTAGCCATATGTGCACTTAGGGACAGATCCAGAAATTTTTTTAAGTAAGGGCAAAATTTTAATAGGAGCAAAATTTTATTTTTTATGAGATCAAAACTTAAAATAATAATTTTTTATATGAGATTTTTTGGAGGCAACGGGGCAAGTGGTGGATCCATCCTTATGTGCACTTTCACTCAATTCCATTACTAACTTCCCTTCCTCTTGAACACACATGATCAGTAGTTCATTAATAGACCATTTATCCTTATGTATATTGTAAGAGATTTTAAAAGATCCATATTGAGGTGGAAAGGAATTAAGTATGTAATACATAAGGAAAGACTCCGACATCTCAACCTTAAGAGACTTTAGCTGAATCGTTATGTCTCCCATTTGCATGATGTGCTCACGCACACCTCTAACACTTGTGAGCTTCATTAGTGATAACTTGGTCATTAAGGTGTTGGTTAGGGCCTTATATAAAGACCCAAATCGTTCATTAATAGCCTTTAATAGATCCTTAACATGATCACATTCCCTAACCATGAATACTGGCCTGAATTTTGGTCTTTATGTACATCATGCTGAGGCAATTAGATCGCTCTCAACGTTTATATATAGCAATTTCAACCTAAGTGCTAGTTTCAGTAGGTACAAGTGGTTCATCTTTTCGGATAGCATAATCAATGTCCATCCAACCTAACTGGAGGAGAATCATCTCTTTCTATATTTTATAGTTATCATCATTCAATTCAAGAATATCACATTGAATATCAGAAAATTTCACAAGTTGAATAAATGTACAAAATCCAAATAACATGTTATCGTATTTCAAATGTGAATCATATAATAATTATAACTGCCTATGAGCTACGCTTTAATTAAAAGATTCATACATAATCTTTACGATAAAACTATCAAATTATATTCCTTTTCTTAATATATATGGGTAAATTAAGAAAAAACATAATTTGCTATTCCATTCTAATTAACCATGCAAATATAATAAATCTTCTTGTGAGATAAAATTTATTATATTTAAATATGATTAATTATAATTTGTGTCATTTTACTATATGTGATCCATAACATTTAATATATAATTTCTCATAATTAAAGATGTTGTGGGTAATCTTCAAATAATTAAAATTATAATGATCCCATGACATCTCATTTTATGCAAATTATTAATAATAAAGTTTTCACATGATCCTTTAAAACTTATTAATCATGCATCAATATCATATATTTGCATAAAATAAACATATAGATGAATTTAAAATTAAATCATGTAATTTAATAAAATTGGACTAATATGTCAAAGCGAAAATATTTATAGGTCCAAAATATCAATACAATATAAAGATTAACCACTTTCAATCCAAATTATATACAATTTATTCTTTACAAGTATGAAATTAAAGCTTTTATGATGGCACACGTATGAAATTTATTCTTTACAAGTATGAAATTAAGTGTTAGTTCTAGAGATGATGCTTATACTTTACATATAAAGCTTACATTGATGGGTTAAGTGGGAGCTTGTTGTCTTGTGGTTACCAAGTAGTTTCACCATTTGGAACCTTTACCAATTTAATGTAAAGACTATGTTTGACTTTTAAGAAAATTTTGATTCGATGTTCCTTTAAGGCTAACTTAAAAAGATGGGTTAACCACGCACTTCAAACTGGGTTTGTTAAGTTCATTCGTACACTACAAATTCATTCGTACCACTTCAAAATTGTTTTAACATAAGTTCATAAACAAATTTTGTTAAAATAATTTAATAGAAATTTAGTAAAATATTTTAAATATTTTCCTATTATCTAAATTGAAAATCATTGATTATGTCACCTCTTTGTTCATGATTAAAACCTTTCAAGATTCTTCTTAACCAAACTGTTTCGCAAGCACATAAAACTCAACTTCAGTGGTATACAAGGAGTCTATTGGTTGTTTCTTTAATAACCACTGAGAAAAAATTTGCAAAACTTGTGTTTCTTAGGCTAGTTCCTTGTTTACTACTGAAGACTTACAAGCTAAAGAAGATTATTTATTTTATTTGTGAAAAGAGACATGCACAGAAGGTGTAGAAAGAACAGATATGGACAAGTGCATTTCATTTCATAATCTAGTTGTTCCAAGATGGAAATTCATATATTGTCCCACAGAGTTTCTATCAGTTCACGCCTTACAACCAATGGGGGGGTCCTCTGTACCCCTCCCCTGGCCCCCTCTCATCCCAACCATCCATCCATGTGGGACCCACATAGATGGATGGTTGGGATGGGAGGGGGCCAGGGTTGGGCCAGGGGAGAGGGGACAGAGGATTTGGTGCCACAACCAATCGCTTTGGTAGTAGTTTAGTGACAAAATAATTTAAAGATATTCTTTATCTTATACATGTTTAGATGTATATGATAAATCTATGAGATATTTATACATCGCAAATAAAATTATAATAAGATTATAATTATGAGACTCTTATTGCATTTATTATGACTAAATTGTTCGTAGTCATTGTTTTATTAAAAGTTGACATTAATAGAACGTAAAAAGACTAGCATACGTTATGTTTTTTTTAATGAAAGAAGTAGTCGATCTCATAAGTTGAAGTATGGAGATATTTAAATAAAAATATGGGTGCTTATTGGAGAACAAGTTAACTTAATAGACTCGATATGAGAAATCTATTTAGAATATTACTTATATGTCTATGAAATTCTCATTGTGATGATTGTATAAGTGATCATTCGATTTGAGATCTCCAAAGTTATCTTATATAGGACTTGTTATATTTTGATACTATTTATGACCTATTTAATTATGAATTGTTCAATCGGTAATCATTAAATTATATGAAAATAGTTGTGTGATCAAGATAAGATTCATGACTCTAAAGCAATTAAGGAGAATGTTTCGTTGTTCTTGATTAGTATTGATTCAAGAAATTTTTGGCCAAGGTCGAATGACATTTGCAAATAATTTACAAATGTTATTAACTAAACTGATAACTAATGGCAGAGAACTAATACGATTGGATTCAAAATAGAGTAGATATTAGTTTCATGTTGTATATCTAATCGGAACATTATATGATGAAATGATTGAATTATATGAAAAAATCATGCACAGAATAGTTAGTTAAAATCACTTTGATATTCTTAAATATTTGGGTGGTCTGATGTGTTGCTAAACATTAGTATTGATCTATGACTATATATTATTTAATTGAGAATTTAAAGATTAATTAAAAGAGTTTTAATTTATCAAATTTTAATTATGAATTATAATTATAATTTATAGTTGAGAACTTAATGAGTCTCACATAAAGAATGAGTTGAAGAAAGCAAAGATATTTTAATCAAATTGAACTTAATTATAAATTTTGAGAAACTTTATGATTAAATATAAGATATTGAATAAATAAAGATCAATATAAAATATTAAATCTTATTTTATGATAATTGGTATTCAATTAGAATTATATGTTTTATCGTAATTCTAATTAAAGTTTAACTAAAATTAAAAGTTAATTTCAATCAAATTACTTAAATGTCCAAAATCTATTATAAATAAACTTAAGCTCTAATGGAGTTAACACTTCTTGTTTAAATCTCTACATAAGAATTACATAATTCTCTCAACCTATTCTGTAGATACTATTAAAAGTTAGATTCTTATATTATTACTATGATTGATATAGATCGATTTTAAGAGCGGTTCGCAAAATACGATAAGAAAATGATCAACTTTTGAAATAAAGTATAAATTAATATTCATAATTTAATTTGTGTTAATTATTATTTTATAAAATTAAAGTGATTTTGATTTTCAAAAAATTAAAATACGAAAAATTTTGTAATTATTCCACTATAATTTGGATTAGATCTCGTCCCAATTTCCTAACAAGACCATCAAGAGAGTGTAAAAAATATTGAAAAGGAAATCTTGAATTTGGGATTTTCTACTAACGGGGAGGAGATGAGAAGCTGGTTGTTTATATTGAAAGTGATTATAGTTGAGAAAACTCTAATTATGCGTACATAAATGTGGCTTGTAGATTCAGATTCCTATTTGTTTAACAATCGGAAAGGATATGACTTGCAACGTACGTTTCAGACCAGTGATTGTGTGCTTTTCTTTGGAATTACGTCAGAAAAGTAATAAAAGGTGAGACCAATATTCTAGTATGAGTTAAATGGTTAGAACAGTGTATTCTGTTTGAGTAACACTAAAAGTAACAGATCTTTTATGCTGCTCCTAGTGTTCCACTAGGTTTAAACTGTTTAATCAATAAGAGAGAGAGAGGAAATGAATAGATATCAGTACTTATTTCCATGAAATTCCTGCAACAAGAAAATGTCTAGTCAATGTTCTCCTGTACATTAGAAACATAGAAGCAAATTGATTTTCTTCTTAATATCTTTAGAAGAATGAAGTGAATGGAAAACCAATGACTTGAACAGAAGCAAAACTGTAGTACTTATACATGAGATTATTGCCTGCTAAATCAGCGGGAAGGAAACAAAGCTCTTGTGAACTCACCTAGAAACTCCGGGGGAAAAGATTAGACATGCCAAATGCCAATGCAGCCTGTAATAATATATAGCTAATTGCCAGTCTTGTCTATCCACCGATTCTTGGGTTCCACAGTCTTTTAAGTACAGAGGCTAATTATCTCAGCAACTACCCTGCCGTGTGCTGCTTGCAACCCTTGGGTCCGTAATGCTCCGAGCTACGCTTTACAAGCTTCTTGCATAAGTAACAATAGTGCTTTTGGCATGCCCAGCAAAATATGTGATTGTTATTTCCAATCTGTGGAAAACATCAAATCAGTCAGTTGGTGGAGCTCAGCAATGCCAGGTCTTCGGTAGCTCTGAGGATGAGTAGAGATTTGAACATAGGCTTAAAGAAAACACATTCATTAGGTCAAGTTCCAGCACTCAGGTTTGGCATCATAGTGCCAACAGGATTTTCCAGCTTTATTTGTCAACAATGGAACTCGATATGACCTGACAACTAATACGAGTCGTAGTTTAAATTATTATTGCATTTTTTACCATTTTGAGTTGTGACCTTTTATTGGCAAGGAGAAGTATTTTGGAAGTACATATGCATGACTAGAAGGAGAAAACACACAATTGTTTTTTGTCATAACAAGAAAATAAGACTCAATAACCACAGATGTCAATATTATTTAGCCATTCAACATGTCAGAACCCATAGTGAATGTTATAATAGATAGGGACTTTCCAAATCAATTCAAGTAATACTACATCTAATAGAAGACAAATGTTGAATCACCTTGGCATTAAGTTGACCGCAATTAGGGCATGATTTGGCATGTTCAACAAAGAGTTCAGCTTGATACTGAGCCACAGCCCGTCGCTGATTCATGTTTTCTTCCCATTCCTCAACCATTTGTTGTGGGAATAGTTCACAAGTCCCGGTTCTTTGATAAAGCACGGGTCAGTTTTGTAGAAAGATAATCAATGAACGCAAATGTTCACTTGAAATTGTTTTAACAAATGATTTACCTAAAATGATCATATCCACTTATTGCTTTGTTGCAGCGGTAGCAGAAGTACTGGCCGCAATTGTTACATACCATCTTGTTACAGCCTTCAGTCTTTGATATTGCCATCTTACAAGATGGACATTGCTTGGAATCACGAAATATTTCCTTGACACTAAGAAGTTCATTAATCATTTCCTGCTCCCTACGCTTTTGACCGTCATTTAAATTAGATGAATTCTGGCGTTCCTGTAATCATTAACTAAGCATCATTAGAGAATTATGTCACTGTAAAATATCCAATCATACAGCAGTATATTTCCAAGTATCAAAAAGATCAATACAAGAAGTAAGAAGTAACTGTAATAGAAAACTCAACTTAGACTGCAAAGTAGCAACATGGAATTGACTACATGAACAATTGATTGGTACTAAAGACAAAATTATCAAGTTATGCCAGAAGGAAACGGCAAAGTTCCTCACAAGACTGCACTAACAATTCATGTGCCAGTCACCCTTAAACATACTTTTACATACCATTTGTATGACGACTTCTTCACCATAACCAAATAAGGTTCAATGGCAGTATTGGAATAAAGCTCAGATAGATAGTGCATTGTTCAGTTGTTGCTTGTGAAATATGTTTTTTATAATTCAGAAAACCTCAACCATAAAAGCATAAGCACACGGTAAAAGAAATATTCTATCTGCAATCTTCATTGTAAACCAAACCTATTCCATGTGGAGGACCACGTTTAATAACAATCCTGCATTTGCAAATATTGGAAGATATGCAGAAGAACAGAGTTGACACATAGCCAATTAATGGTCGAGAAGGCAGCTGAAGAAAAGATATTTTAAACAAATTATGAAACTTTCCTCCAAGACCCGCAGCTTCATCTCTGGTGTAAGACATTCCGTCCCTACATGACGTCGCTCCCTACATAGTGTACAGAAGTTAAAATAGCACTTGGAGCATTGAGCATGATTGTCTTTATCTTCTATGCAGGCCGTTTCACATCTTGGGCAATAAGCAACATCAGACATAGAGTCAAGTGTCTTCTCCAGCATTAACGACTCCCAGTGTTCATACTCTTGATCACCCAGCAACCGTCTCAATAAACCAGGTGGTATCATGCCATCACATTTTGCCTCTGGACACTTAAGTTTATTCACAGTACCTTCTGAAACATGTAGGTCAGAATATGTCTTCATGCACTTTGCACAGAAGAAATGATGGCATGGTAGCCTGATAAAGTCAGTGCCTGGTAAGATAAATTTATAAATAACTAGTACAAAACTACAAATAGAGAGTACACCAGCCATCTAACAGTAAATGGAAAATACTCCAACCATCTACAGTAAGGGGACTAATGAACAAAGAACTAGTTAAGAGAGCTTATAGCATATGAAAAGGCACATTTATTTGTTCACTTTATTTATGGTCCTCTTCAAGAATATTCTTTTAGATGGTATTCAAAACTTAAGTTCCCTTTACACTCACTGAAGGAAGAAGGCTTCACGGGTCTGAATTATTAACCAACCTAAACTGTAACGCAAGTTCCCTACAACTCGGCTACTAGCCTACTAGAATTTAGTCCATAAATAGCCTTCCATTTTTCTTTCTTTTTTGTTGTTACCATGAATTAATACTAGTTCAACGAAATTTTAATCATCCTGGACCTGTGCTTGGATACTTGAGTGCAATCTCCCTTACATATCCTCTCTTTTAGTCTGCCACAATAATCTTCGATTCCATGTTCTCCAATCTAATCCCCAGTGTTAGTATCCCATACATCAAATTTTCATTTTTGAAGACTACTTCCTCCTACCACATCCTTTGTTTGCAAGTAGGAATATAATTGCAAACCCATGCAGGAGCATGTAAGAATCTAAATCTGTTTTACGATGTTTTCCTATTTGGTTATTTTCTTATTTCGGTTCCGCTTTTATTCTGTTTCTCTGTATATATTAGATGTATATTTCAGCATGCTTTATTGAAGGCTAGACTTTCTATTTCCTATTGCAAGTAGGACTTTTGTCTAGAGTAAGGTTTCTACTGGACAATAACAGCAGCCCTTATATTCAGAATTTTATTAAAGAAGGTTTTGTTATAAACACTAATTGTTCCAGTCACAACTAACCCCACCATAACCTTAGTTTGTTGAAACTTGCTGCCATAGTCTCCTTTTTCAACATCACCTAACCAATAGTGACCAAGATAGGGATTTTATTGATAATCTAAAGAGATTAAGCTTTATATAACAGAACAGAATGAGTCCCCAAACACTCCAAAAGCTAACCACTATAAAGAATTGGAGGCCATGATGTTTACAGTTCGGTTTAGAAAGCCCCATGGACCCAATGTCCACATTCCAATCACAAGAGAGACTATGTAATAGAAAAAGAGGATGGAACACATTACATTAAACCCAAATTCTAGTTGGAAGTGTATGACTACAGGAAATGAGCCTTGTTAAGCCAGAGTCTAATACTGAAATTTCGGATGTGTTTCAAATTTCAAAACAGGCCAAAAGAGAACAAAATGAAAGAGTGAAATAGTGATGTTACCAGCTAAAACATTTCAAGGTTAGATTTAATCTTCTAATGATATAAGCTCCAACATTTTACCAAACCTTGTATCACAGTGGCATTGGAGGCCTTGGTGCCTCTTCCATTGCATGAATCAAATCGTAAGAAGGTTTTCATGGCGGAGCAAGCATGGGATATTCGAGCACAAGTAAGTACATCTACCATGTACGAAAGAAAAAGGTTTCAGTTTGTACCTGCGTACTCATTGTAACAGATGCAGCATTCATGCAAGCTATTTTGGAAGTTCTCATGGCATTGCTCCTCATTGTAACTCCTCAATGATGGAACGTCAATGTCAGGGCTGACAATCCCTGAAATTGCACGTATATCTCCAGATTTCTTTAAATCATATGGACCAAGCGTTATCTCTCTATTAACCCTAAGATAAGAAAGAGAAGAATTCTGTAACCATTCAGCCCATTGATAAATAATTTCCATTCCTGCTTGGTCTTTCCATATTGAGTCCAACATGGAACAAAGATTTGAAATCCTGTTGGAATCCAACCACTGAACTGAGATGGTAAAACAAGGAGGTAGATGGCTTGGGTACGATTTAGGCAACAAGCAAGTCAATACAATTGGTGGAAGATACTGCACACTGAATGAGTATGAAAAGTCATCCAAGTATTCATGGTCCACCTGGTCAGCAAATGAAGTAAGTTTTGCAGTTACTGTAAATGCACCAGGAGCCTCAATATGTATGTGAAGCTGCAAAGAAGCAAACAATATTGATTTGTCAACTTGTTTAAACATGGAAACAAATTTTGAATTGATGTGCTTATGAGATAACCTGGAAATATCTTAGGCCAATCTTTCTGTCAAGAATAAATGCATTGTCTCCATAAATTGACTCCATTGCAAGCAACTGCAAATGTAACAGACGAAAGAAGGAACAAATATATAGCATGCCTTAAGAATTTACTCAATGTAATTCAACCAGCAGAAAACTAAATTGAGCAAATCAAGGATTAATTGTAGATGCCAAGGAAATCATCTATTTGTAAGCAGTTTATTTTTTTTTGTATTTAGTAATGTCTAAGTTCAGCAATTCTTTTCTGAAACAGACCAAATTGTGCAGAACAGAATTAAGAAAGCGGTTCAAATAGATTTTAGTTCTCATATGAAAAATATATCCACTCGCAACTAAAATCTAAATGTATAGTTGACCCAAAGACAACATAGAAGACACTGAAACTCGTGAACGGAAGCACATAAAAAGCCAAAAGTGTTAATATTATTGGACAAACATAAATTGCAACTCTGCAACATCTTACAGAGGCTGAGGTAGTAGAAAACAAGTAGACAGGCAAATTGGCAGCAAAACTAAATATGTTCAAATCCTTGTTGCAAAATAGTACTAGAAAATGCCAATTGTTGTCAAATACTACAAAATACTCTAATATTAAAAGCTAAGCATTGAGCTATAAGGTCTACATCAAATTTATGACCAAGATGAAAAACAAAAAGCATCTTACAACATCAATGAGCCAACTTTATCATGCGGTTGAACCTTTTCAAATGATTTAGATTACTTTTCTATGCATCTACAAGCAACACGGACATCATTTGGAACTAGCAACATAAAGACTGAATCAGGAGCTTGTGAATGTATTTTGTACATCTAAAGTACCAGTTTAATGGCACTACAATCCTTACAAAGTCACACTTCTATGTTGTTTAACTTCTTTTATTATAGCAGCATCTAATCTTTTATTTAGGAAGGGAGTATTTCTTGACGTAAGGAGTCCAGGCTATAAATCCAAGTTACTCGGTATACCATGAAGGACTGATGCTTTGTTCCTGATGAATGATTACAAATCCTAGAAGTGTGATGTTATTAGTTTGCCAACTCTACTAGTCAAAGTTCAATAGCTCCCTTGTGATTATCCTATTAGTCAGTTTAACACCTTAAGATCCATATTGTAGTTTAAACTCTAATCTAATCTAAAAAACTTGAAATTGAAATCAATCAACATTATCATTTCTCGCACATCCTATAGCAAGTTTGATGCTCCTTGACCAAATAGAACGAAAACAACGTTAAAACTAGGATCGAGAAGTTCAGTACCTCTACGTTAAATTTATTAATGTACTCCTAAGTGGATTACAATGATGCAATTAAAATTCAGAATCATCCAATTCTAGCTTATTACAACATTACAAAGACCGTTAATACACAGAAAACTTCAAGGTTGTTAAGTGCAATAGTTATTGCGTTAACGGTAGAAATTTATCCATGTTCAGTGCCAAATTACCTCATCTTCCTGTTGTTGATCGTTGATCCTCAGTTGCTCTTCAGACAATTCCGGCTCCTCCAAACGCGAATACAGCTCTACCAATCGAGTTTCCACATTTTCAATCACTTTCTCAGGCTCACAACTATTGTCAGTGTTAAGACTCTCTTGGTTTTTTGAGTCAAAGCCATCAAGTTTCTTACTTTCTAGCCCCACAGAACTTGGTTCCGTATTGGGAGAAGATACTTCAGAATCCAACGAACCAACCTGAGAATTCGACGGATTGAACTTTGACTTCTCAACAAAAACTTGCTTGGGACCATGCTTCTGTGAATTATGTGATGCCCACTTTGTATTTCGCCGAGCATTCGATGATTTTGGTCGCGAAACTTTCGGGTGACAAGAAGACGGCGAAACAGAAGAGTCTTGAAAATGAAAGTCTTGTTCTTGTTGAGTCCGTACTTGATCTTTTGGTTGCTCAAGAACGTGGTGATTTGATTTACAATCCCCTCTTCTCATATTTCTCATGGCGGTGGTGTAACAGAAAGAGAGAGGTGCAGGCTTTGATGTATCTTAAACAAGATGCTTCAATGGAGATTCCATATTGAATGGATTCCTTTCCTGTTTTACTCAGAATTGAATTGCATTTGCTATATTGGTTTGCTTTGCTCACGCATGGTCATTTAATTATTTTTTCTCTCTCGATGCGCTTATTACATGGCATGGAATCTACGGTCGTTGGATGGTTGGAAAGGTCTCTCCTAATTTAAGTGTATACTTAGTTGTTTAAAATTTAATGTTAGAGTTTTATGTTCTGCTATGGATCAGTTTGAGCGAGAATTAACTTAAATATGGTTGATTTAAAAGTACCTTTTAATAATTAAAATTTTTCTAAAATATCATGGGAAAAAAATTTATTTGGCATGTTTAACAAATTATTGGGAAAAACGTAATAACGTGCAATGAAATGATGAAGCATATCTCTTCAGCTCTAGTTATACAGGGCTTTTGTAATATTGAAGATTTTTAAAGCTGGAAAACATTTTTCTTCATATGACCATCGTTTTTCAAATATGATCAACATTTTTAATTCCTAATAAAGACTCCAAATCTCGTACATGACCAACCTCTAGAATTCTTCATAAGAGATTCCAAGTTAAATAAATATTTGTTGGTTCACAATTATAGAAGGATATGATGATTCTTGACTTAATTGGAGGGTGGTTGAGTCGGTTAAATGCAGGCCATTCAGATCTCGAGCAGCAGCGTGGTGCCGATCAACCCATCTTTTAGAGACTGACCTAATTCTTATAGGTAAACCATATAAATTCATTACCTCATCATGAAAAAAGGTACGATTTCCCATAATCTTATTTTTCTCTACATACCAGCCACCAAAAGTTCTCACAAAAAGCTGACTTGAGCGTCGGAGGGGCTTACCGGAAGTCAACCCCCGGCGTGCCTTTGTTGTTTTGCAGGTATCTTTGACCCAGAATCAGGCAATCACATGGACCCAAGCAGCAGCACCCAGCCCCACCAAAATCCGACAGAACCAATTGGCGTCCACCGTGGGCATAAGGCGTGACGCCGCGTCAGAAGCACTCGGATCGGTCGGTGACGACGAAATCTCGATGTAGCCATTATCGCGGCACACTTCTGACGAATGGGCTTGCGACTACCGCCTACTACCGCCGATCGTCGACCACCAGACAAACCCTCCGCCCATCATCCAAAACCCTAACCTAAACGAGTCGCCTCCTCAACACTCACACCAGCATGATCAACCGCAACAATCCCAAAACCAAGACCAAGAAGCGCAAAGCATGGCCCTAGAGGATGACGTCAGAACCTATTCACATCCTCACACTCAATATCTCCTCCACGCTAACCCTCCTGCACCGCAACAAAACTTCCTCACACAGAGACAAATAGAAGAAGCGGCCGATCTGTCGATTCGCCAAATCTTACACTCTCAATCAGAACAGCAGCAAACCCTCGCTCGGCAGGTTGGTGTAATGGCCGATCGACACTGTGCTGAAGCCCTGGAAAAAATCATGAATCACCGAATCAACATAGCCATGAATTCCCGTCCTAGTCAACCATCGGCACAATACAGTTCTCCTTTCATCCCGGAGATACTAGATAGCCTCCCAGCGGTCGGTACAAAGACCGATCCTCTCGACTACCTTCAGCACTTTCAGTCGATGATGAACTTGCATTGCGTTCCAGACGTCATTCAATGTAAGGCTTTCTGCACAACCTTTCAAGAAGGAGCCTGGTTCAACAGCTTGCCCCTACGTTGCATAACCAGTTTTGAAGATTTTAAACTGTTATTCCTCAACCAGTTCGCTACAAGTAAACGATCACAGAAGACTGCCTTGGAAGTAATGCAGCTGACTCAAGGAAGGAACGAGAGTTTGCGGGAGTTCATCACCCTATTTAACAATGAAGCTGTCAAAGTTCCTGACCTTACTTGCTCGTCCATGTTGGCTGCTTTGATGAGCAATACGAGGGATGAAGAGTTCAAGAAGTCGTTGGCTCTTGATCAGCCTAGATGTTGGACCCCGAACTTTTGATGATAATTAGAAATATTACAATGAATATTAATGAACAAGAAATTGGTAAGACAATTTATGAATTTAAGAAAATTTGCTGAAATTAAGAAAAATTTATGAGAAAAGAATTGTTTAGTGTAGAGGACTTTGATATTTGAATGAATTTATTTAATTGAAATGGGAGTGGAAAATCAAGAAATAAAGAGAAAAAGTGTGAAAATATGAATATTTCCGAACTGTTTTGCACATAACTTTTGATGTAGTGCTCCGAATTGAGCGCGGTCGGTGGCGTTGGATTCGTATGATTGAGAGGAACATTTCTCTAGAAGGAAGTTTGGACAAATTCCTTCAAATTGATAGTGCAAATCAGACCCGCATGTATAAATGAAGTTAGGGACAATTTTGGAATTTAGTTAAAGAGTGAGGGCAAAATGGTCTTTTACCCTCCATTTTTAATGACTTGGCACTCCAAAAACCAGATGAGTGTCGTTTTTAAAGGGTGATTCACGATTATTCTAGAAAAGAAAGAAGAAATAAGAAGAGAAAGATGAGAAGCTCTTTCGTATGGAGAAAGAAGAGAGAAAGAAGAAAGTTTTTGATTTTTCCAAGCTTCCAAGGTGATTTTCGTGCTTCTTCCATAGAGGAAATAGATGGAGGAGCTTAAGGACTTTCTTCCGAACCAAGAATTTTCAAAATGAAGAAGAAAAGAGGTAAGAGAAAAATTTGGATTTTGAGTTTTGGTTAAGTTTTTGGTTTAGATTAATTAGAAATGATGTGAGTTTATGTGCTATGAGTTTTATTTTGTGATTGATGAGTTAATTTTGGTTATGGAAGATTTTAGAGAGAGAAAGCTTAGTGAGGAAGATGATGAATAGTAAAATTTGGGGGTTTTTGAAATTGATGATTTAGATGGCTTGAATTAGTGATGAATTTGAGATATCCTAAGTTAATTTTGATGTTTATGCTTTAGGTGAAGTTTAATTTGAAAAATTATGAATTGAGGGTTTAGGCCAAATTAGAGATTTTGGGGTTTTCCCAAATTTTATGAATTAAAGGTGTAGAATCATCAAAAATAGCATGAATTGATGAAATATGGAATTAATTTTGAAGAAATTATGTTTTATGAGATTGAATTTGGGTGTATTGGTTTAGGCCAATTTTGAAAATTGGGGATTTTCAAAATTGGAGATTGAAATAGCTTGGAAATATGATAATTATGAATTTACGATAGTTAATTTTGGGAATTATGCAAATTTATGATGTGAATTTGGGTGATTATGGCTTAGGTCATTTTTAATTGAAAGAAGGAAAGAAGTAAGGATCAAATTGGAGCTTGGAATAAGTTCCTAGCGTCATTTCGAGGTGGGTAGCATATTTATATTTTGATTTGTAAGTTATATATGACTTTTCAAAAATTCAAGAAAGTGAAAGAAAAGATTTTCGTACTTTATTCGTTTCCGAATGATTTTTGGAAAATTATTATAAGTTTAAATTCATTGTTTTAAATGATTTGAAAAATCGATAGGAATTTCTGAAAATGCATTTGTTGTGTATGCATTGATAAATTATGCAAATTGTTGCAATGATTGATTGAATAAATTAAATTGTATGAATTATGTGAATTGTGAGTTTGTTTATGTTTGATGAAAAACAAGATTTTCGACAAGTGCCTTCAGGCAATCTGAAAGTTTCAGTTTTGAGTTATGTGTTATGTGGGTTTGGTCAGGTCCCTTGGTGAGTCAGTGCACTGTCTCTATTCGTTATAGCCTTCGCTCGGCTGCCCGCTAGTGGCACGGAGCTCCGATTTCGGACTCCCTTCACGGCTACACTGGACCGCTATGCGAGAAAGTGTAGTACGTTCTGTTCACGACTGCACAGGACTGCTATGCGGGAATGTGCAGTACGTTCTGTTTGGACCGAACCAAACCATTCTGATATGTTATGTGTTTTTGATTTATTCCTGTGTTCTGCATTCATGCTTAAAATTGAGAAATGAAAAAGTGAATTTTGTTATGAAAAGTTTAAAAAATTTGAAAAGCTTGAGAAAACCGTTTGAAAAGTTACAAAGTTTTGAAAAATAAGCCCTTTTGGCAAAAAGCTTATGAAAAATGTTTTCCGCTTATTTGTCGATTTATAAATGTGTTATCCACGAGCTTCCGAGCTCACCCCCCTTTCATCCCCATCTCCAGGTTTCGAGCAGGAGATCGGATGAACGAATGTGAAGACGTTTGGTCTGATTTTGCATTGTTTGTATAATTATGTGAACTGAGTTTTGGAATATTTTGTAAATGGCTTTAATTGCCATTAAGTAGTGATTATGGTGTATTTCAGAATGTATAAAGATTATGAATGAATGAGTGAATGAGAGTATTGAAATTGTATATGAAATTGAGTATGAATTTGGAAATGGGATTGAGTTATGAGATCTGTATATTGAATTGCAGTTATGAGAATGTTTTAGAATTAGGATTGCGATTGTTTCTGCTGAGATCCCGGACGGAGGGTCCGGTTGATTTTGATGATTGTTTGATTGATTGAGCTTTTAGAAGTGTATTTCTTTACCCTTGCAGGTTTGGGTTAGGATAAAGGCAGCCATTATGCTGCCGAAATTTCGATAAAATTGGATGAAAATGAGATTTTGGATTTGTATTATTTGTTTTTGCATGAGATCAATAAGAAGTGTAAAAAAAAATGAGAATAAGAATAAGAAAGAAAAAAAATTATTCCGGATTTAGGAACGTCTTAGGGTTTCTAACGCGACGATGTTCATTCGATCGTTTCCTTTGAAAATTGTTGTCGGACGTCGGATCCGTTTTGCTAAGTGTTTGTTTCCGCATTCGCTTTGCTTCCGCTTTGATTCCGCTTCGGTTGTTTCGTTTCCTCCGTTCTTTCGCTTTTCCGGTTGGGATCCGGTTCCCGGATCGGGTCCCAACACCAGATCTATCCAAGAGATAAGAAATCGGGCTGACAAATACATCCAGGTGAAAGAAGTGTTGAAAAACACAAAGCGCAAAGCGGATGACCACTGGTCGAGTAGTAAGGCCGATGACTCACATAAACAGCAGAATGATCGGTCTAGCTGGAGGAAGCCGATCGATCAAAAAGACCAGAGGCGAGGGTCCTTCACTCCGCTCAGCATTTATATCTGAAATCTTGGAGATTGTGAGGCGAAGGGAATCCTCAAGAACCCAATAAATTGAAAACTCCTCTAAAAAAAAGGGATTCTTCTTTATACTGCCGCTTCCACAGAGATGTCGGTCATGACACGGAGGATTGCTGGGACCTGAAGAAGGAAATCGAACTCCTCATCCAAAGGGGAAGACTGAGTAGATTTTTGAAGTATGGTAGAAATGTCGATCGGGGAAATGAGGCTAGAAGCGATTGGTCTGACAACTGGCGAAGACCCTAGAGACAAAACATGAACGATGGAGGAAGGCAGACCAGGAATATGGATGACCGACACGACACGAGGGGACAGTCCAGGGCTAGAGATGATAGAAATACCGGGCAGCAAGATGACCGACCGATTAGGGTCATCAATATGATTTTTGGCGGTAGTGCAGCAGGGGGGTCCACCGTCAAAGGAAGGAAGCGGTATGCCAGGCAGATCACTGAGGGTCATCCAGCAGCGAAAAAGCCGTAAGTTAATGAGGCAATCTCATTTGACGAGTCCGACCTGGCTGGCGTCAACTGACCTCACGATGACGCACTCGTAGTTACTTTGAATATGGACGGTAGTGAGGTGAAGTGTGTAATGATCGACACAGGCAGCTCGGTCGACTTGTTATACTACGATGCTTTCAAGCAAATGGAGATTCCGGAAGAACGGCTACTGCCAATAGAGGGGCCAATCAAAGGGATAACGGGAGCATCCGCCTATCCATTCGCTCGAGTCCTGTTGAAGATAAAGTTTGGACAAAAGCCGCTCCAAGTAGTGAGGGATGTTGAATTCTTAGTGGTGAAGTTTGTAGGAGCCTATAATGCAATAATTGGAAGAGCCATACAAAACGCCCTCCGAGTTGTCGTCTCAACCTATTATCAGGTGATGAAATTCCCAACACCCCATGGCATCGGCATTGTCAGGGGTCAACAAAGAATCGCTCGGGAATGCTACTTGGTAGAAACAAGAACTCTTGAGGGAGCGGTAGTATTGGCAAGTTCTCTGGATGTAAGTGCAGATGAAGAAATCGAGAGGATGAACCATGCAGAAGAAACTCAGCGGGTTATACTGGATGAAGAAGACCGATCCAAATTCACAAATTTGGGTGCCGAACTCGAACAAGGGTTGGTCGCAGCAATCACAAGTTGTTTGGTAGAGAACCGATCGGTCTTTACTTGGGTACCGAGCGACATGCCTGGAATCTCCAGATCGGTAACATCCCATGCCTTGGGTATTCAGAAAAATCATAGGCCAATCAGACAAAAGAAGTGATGGCACAGCAAGGAGCGGCAAGGGTGATCGAGAAAGAAATAGAGAAGCTACTTGAAGCCGGGTTCATTCGGGAAGTCAAGTACCCCGAATGGCTAGCCAACGTGGTATTGGTGAAGAAGAAGCACGGGAAGTGGAGAATGTGCATTGATTTCACCGACCTGAGCAAAGCATGCCCAAAGGACAGTTTCCCACCAAGATCGATCAGTTGGTAAACTCCACTGTAGGACATGAGCTCCTCAGCTTCTTGGATGCCTTCTCTGGTTATCACCAAATAAAATGAGCCTCGAAGACGAAGAAAAAACGGCTTTCGTAACTGACCAGGGCACATATTGCTACCAGGTGATGCCGTTCGGTCTGAAAAATGCGGGGGCTACTTACCAGCGGCTCGTCATGGAAGTTTTTAAAAAACAGATCGGTAGAACAGTCGAGGCGTATGTGGACGACATGGTGATCAAAAGCAAGACAGCTGTCGAACATATGTAGGACCTTAGAGAAGTCTTCCTGACCCTCAATAAATTCCAAATGAAGTTGAATCCCGAGAAGTGCGTCTTTGGTGTAACGTTTGAAAAGTTCTTGGGATTTATGATTACTCAGCGGGGAATCGAGGCTAATCCAGAAAAGATCGAAGCCATTGTCCAAATTCCCTCACCACGATGCTTGAAGGATGTACAGATACTGACCAGGCGGATAGTTTCTCTGAGTAGATTCATCTCCAGGATGGGAGATAAGTGCCTCCCTTTCTTCAAAATTTTGAGAAAGGCAGATGTGACTCAGTTCTAGTGGCTAGATGAGTGCGAAAAAGCATTCCAACACTTGAAACGATATCTGACCAGTCCACCCATCTTACAGAGCCCAGTTGAGGGGGAGAATTTGATTCTTTATTTGGCAGTCACAGAGGGGGCGATCAGCGCAGTCCTTGTTCGATCGGATGGTAAGGAGCAATTCCCGATCTACTACGTCAGTAAGGTACTGAACGGACTAGAAATACGGTATTCACCCATAGAAAAGTTGGCTCTTTCCTTGATAACTGCGGCACAGAAACTGAGGCCATACTTCCATAGTCATACCATCGAGTTATGGACCGACCAACCCCTCAGGTAGTGCCTCCAAAAGCTCGAAACATCTGGGCGGTTAATAAAATGGGCAGTAGAGCTGGGAGAGTTCGATATACACTATAAATCGTGGACGACGATTAAGGCCCAAGTGGCAGACTTCATTGCAGAAAAGAGTCAACCCGACTCGCAGGGTAAGCAACACCCTGCCTGGAGCCTGTTTGTTGACAGATCGTCCAACATTGAGGGATGCGGAGCAGGAGTGGTATTGATCAGCCAACACCGGAAAGAAAAGGTGGAGTATGCTCTCCGATTATAATTTAGAGCATCCAATAATGAGGCAGAATACGAAACTCTAATAGCCGGCCTCCAGTTAGCAAGAGAGATGGGGGTAAAGCATCTAAAGGTGTAGAGCGATAGCCAAATAGTGGTTGGTCAAGTCACTAGGCAGTATGAGGCCAAGGGGAGTAGCATGATCAAATACCTAGAATTGGTAAAACAGGAGTTGGAGTAATTTCGAGCAATACTCGGTCAGTAGGATAGAACGGGCTCAAAATGCTCAGGCAGATGCACTTTCCAAGATGGCTTCTGATCAAAATGCCAGGAACAACATCTTGGTCGAGCAACTCGACCAACCTAGCATCCAGAAGACTACTGAAGTCCTTCAAGCAGATGAACGGTCAAGTTGGATGGAGCCGATTGTAGGAAAATCCCGGTGTGAGCATCACATGCCCACGGTGCGGAAAACAAAATTTTTTTATTCCGGGACCTTCCCGAAAGCCAGGATCCATGTGTCTATACAACAAGCTCAAACCATAACGACCAAAGGAGACCGTCTCTAATGGTATCCACGCAGAGATCGGAGAACCTAACCGGGACAAACCCTTTGACCCGGAAATAGCTAGAACAAGTTGAAGACTGCTAGATCTTACCTTGTTCTTGGAGAGCTTGAGAATAACGATGGAAGAAGAAGAAGAGATGAAGAAGCTTGGTGAAGAAGATGGTCGTTGATGAGAAAATCACATTTCTCTCTTAGGTTTTCCAAAAACCTATCTTCCTTTTATTAAAACCCACGACAATCCTCTTCCCTACTCATCAAATGCCATTTGTCTTTAACCTTTTAAAGACCATTAAATGCTTAGATGAGTGGGCTTCCACGTTAGGCACTTTATATATATATATATATATATATAAAGTAAAGACAAGCTTCCTCTCCTCCATACACGTTGCAACATATATATATATTAATTAATTAATTCTTTAATTAATTAATTAATTATATATATATAAATAAATCTTTGAAGTGGTCCAACACACTGGGTTGGTCCTACCTACTCTACGGGTCCCATATGGGAAAACCCTAAAAACCTTTTTTAGCAATATCGATGTCGCGATCTCATCGGGACATATCTCGATCTCATCGGGATCCATTTAATCCGATTGCTCTCCATATATTGGAACTCTGTCTAAAACTATTTTACGAATTCTCCGAGACACTCTTATGCGTGTGACCCATTAGGTTCCCGGTTATGTTGGCCACTTAGATTAATACTTAATCCAAGCAAGTCATGAGCGGTATCTAGCAACACATCATGACCCCCAATTGACCGGAAAGTAATTAGTTTGACGAATGAACATGTATTCATCATGAACCATATCACGAACCTTTCCATAGACAATTACCGTGCAATTCGTCCTTTCACCATGCTATACCCCACTTGGTTATGAGTATGGGCAATGTGTCAACTCTTACTAGACTGACTACGTCAAATCTAGTCCAAGTGATTTCAGTTCTTGTCCTGGGACTCATTACTTAATATGTCAATAAAGACATTCTTCATGACATATATGCTCTAGCCAGAGACTTCCAAGTAATGACCATGACAAGAGGCCATGGGTATCATCTTCTGCTATCACAGAAGTGGTGAATCCTCTATTGGCTACTCAATTAGCTTCGAATATCTCAAGTTGTACCCAATCACCACCCTATGAGCGACCTCTGTAAGGCAACAAGGAATGGAGTCAAAGCACAGAATCAGTATCCAAGATATCCTTGAGCACCTCAAGTCTAAGGATACTTGCACCATTGCTATGATGAGATTATCACTGACATTAGAATAGGACATCCATGTGATGATCTCATAGCAGGTCATCCAATGTACTTACTACCTCTAGTAAGCATCCACATCTCAACCCTAAATATGTCATATTTACAGCTTCTGAGATCCACTGCTTGACCAAATCAAGGAGCTAGAGATGTACTAGTCTTTCCAGATTACCGATGTCCAGTCTCAGTAATCCTATGACTAGGGATAATTTAGATACTGACATAATTGCACATGATAGGAATCTCAGTAGTATGATCACATCACAATTTCCTTCATGCTATGTCATATATTATGGACTTCATTAATTTGCTTATAGATCAATATCAGTTCATAAATAATGAACAACAAGTTAATGAAATATGCCTTTATTTATTTATTCATAAAGTGTGTACACAACTTTGTACAAAATGCGCTAAAGGCGATTGCCTTCAGGGCACTACTCTAACAATCTCCCACTTGACCTAAAGCCAATCGCCTTGATATCTAATACCATAGGCGAGTACATGAGAATCAAAACTCTTTTGTGATAATGGCTTTGTCAACGGATCAACAATATTCTGCTCGGTGGAAATTCTCTCGATCTCGACATCACCTCGTCCTATGATCTCCCTGATCAGATGATATCTGCGGAGTACGTGTTTGGATCGTTGATGAGACCTTGGTTCTTTCGCCTGTGCAATAACCCCATTGTTGTCACAATACAACTGTATGGGTCCATCACTGCTAGGAACCACACCAAGTTCAGTAATGAACTTCTTGATCCAAACTGCTTCCTTTGCTGCTTTTGAAGCGGCAATGTACTCTGCCTCGGTCGTTGAATCGGCAGTCGTCTCTTGTTTGGAACTCTTCTAACTGACCACCCCGCCATTCAGTGTGAATACGTAACCTGATTGAGATTTGGAATCATCCTTGCGAGTTGAAAACCGCATCTGTATACCCGCTCACTTTGAGATCTCCATCCCCATATATCAAGAAAACATCCTTAGTCCTTCGCAAGTACTTAAGGATATTCTTGACAGCCACCCAGTGACCCTCACCAGGATCCGATTGGTATCTGCTCGTAACACTTAGAGCATATGATACATCGGATCTCGTACATAGCATTGCATACATGATAGATCCTACCGCAGATGCATACGGGATCATATTCATGCGCATCCTCTCATCTTGTGTCTTAGGACACATAGATTTCGAGAGTGTTATCCCATGAGTCACAGGAAGGTACCCTCTCTTGGATTGCTCCATGCTAAACCTTTTTAGCATCTTGTCTATGTACGTTGATTGTGAAAGACTAAGCAACCTTTTTGATCTATCTCTATAGATCTTTATGCCCAGGATATAAGTTGTTTCACCAAGGTCTTTCATGGAAAATTGTTTGGACAACCAAATCTTCACCGATTGTAGCATCGAGACATCGTTTCCTAGCAATAATATGTCATCTACATACAGCATAAGGAATACGATTGCAGTCCCATTAACCTTCTTATACACACAGTGTTCATCCGAATTTTGTGAGAAACCAAACTCTTTGATTACCTCATCAAAACGGATATTCCAACTCTGGATGCTTGTTTCAATCCATAGATGGATTTACGAAGCTTGCATACCTTTTCGCCATCATAGGAGGTGAAGCCCTCAGGTTGTGTCATATACACATCCTCAGCTAGATTTTCATTTAGGAAAGTTGTCTTCACATCCATTTACCATATCTCATAATCATAATGAGTGGCACTTGGCTAGGAGTATTCTAATGGATTTAAGCATTGCCCTTTGGTCAAGGTCTCGTCGTAGTCAACTCCTTGTCTTTGACGAAAACCTTTATCCTGAAGCCTTGCTTTATAGGTAATTACATTACCATCCATGTCGGTTTTCTTTTGAAAACCCATTTGCACCCTATGGGTTTGATTCCTTGGTGCCTCGACCAAAGTCCATACTTGGTTTTCATACATGGAATCCATTTCACTGCATGGCTTGAAGCCATTTCTCGGACTCAACTCTTGTAACCTCTTCATAAGTGGTAGGCTCATTATCTTCTATGAGCGTACGTCATTCTGTTCATTCACGAAATCTATATCTCTAGAACAGGCGTATCTACGTGACCTACGAACTTCGTGTGTTATAGAAGGTTGAACTATTACTTCATCTGTATGAGTCACAGTTTCAGTTCAGCGGTTGATCTGCGTGTTTGAGCATCTTGAACTTCTTGAAGCTCAATTTTGCTCCCACCGTCTTCTTGTAAAAAGCTCTTTCTCTAAAAAAGATGCTTGAAACAAATACCTTTTGTTCCTCGTGAGTAGAATTGATATCCCATTGTTTCTTTAGGATATCCTACGAACAAACACTTGTTAGATTTTGCATCAAGTTTATCTGACTGTGTCCGCTTCACATAAGCAGGACAACCCCAAACTTTCAAATGAGTAAGATAGGGTCTTTTGTTAGTCCACATCTCATATGGAGTAACATCAACTGTCTTTGATGAAACTCTGTTTAACAAGTAAACAGCTGTCTCGATTGCATACCCCCAAAAGGATTTTGGTAACTTTGCAAAGCCCATCATTGATCGTACCATGTCTAACAAGGTTCGATTTCTCCTTTCTGCCATACCATTATGCTGTGGTGTGTAAGGAGGAGTCCATTGAGATAAAATCCCATTATGTTGGACCCCGAACCTTGAGTGACAATTTGATTTAGTAATATGAATGATCAAGTGGATGAGTTGATTGAAATGAAGTTATATAGCAAGAAGTAGAAAGAAAAAGTGTGAAAATTTGAAGGATTTAGAAAGTTTGACTTTTTGGAGAGAATGTTTGACTTTGAGAGTTGACTTATGATTTAGGCAAAATTTGATAAAATGGTCTTCTGGAAACTTGTAGGTTATGTTAAGAGATTTTTGTGGACATAAAGTTTGTAATTTTTCGATATCGGGAGTGAAAGTTATGATCAGTCAAAGTTTATGTTTGATCGAGTTTGACTTTTATATTGGTTGGAACTTTGACTGAGAAATTAACCTAGTTAGAGGTTAATTGAGCTTTGATGTTTTTCATGAAAATTGAAGGATTTGTTTTGATCTTTATTTCGATATAAAGTATGAAATTTTTCGATCTCGGAATATTAAGTATGATTTTTATAAGTTTGTATAGAGGATAGTATCTTTGACCGGAAAATGGACTTCTGTAGGAGTCGAATTGAGTTTTATGTTCTTCTTGGAAGATTTAGAGCTTCTCTCAATCTTTCTATAGAGACTAAGTTTGTCAAAATTGGAGTTCGGGATTAAGAGTTATGAATTTCGGAAGTTTTTGATAATAAGTGGAAAAAAATAAATAAATAAAGTTTGATGTTGCCTGCGAGCGCCCTCGCTAGGGCGAAGGCTCGCCCTAGCGGGGCGGGCGCCCGCGTCTTGCCCTCGCTAGGCGACGCCTCGCCTAGCGAGGCGGGCTGCTCTCGCCTCGCGAGGCAAGGCTCGCCCTCATGAGTTAGGCGTCCGTACGCCATCCGACGCCGTTTTGTTTCTTAAATTTCTTGATTTCTTTGTTTTCAATCCGACCTTTGCTCACTATTTTGCCTATATCTTTTCCGTCCGACATCCGATTGAGTTGATTCTTTTTGCGTTGGATTCCTAAGACAATGAATTTCATTTTATAAGAAATTTGTGAACTTTTGAGATTAAATTAATGGTGATTAATTTAATCAAAGTGAGTCGGGAAATTTTCCGAGCATGATTCAGTGTTTTGTGAAATTCGGGATCTGTAGAGATCCGTTTGAAGTGATTCTTGAGGCGAAATAAAGATAAGACAAGGGGCTACAAATCATATGAAGACATGAAATGTCAATTTTGCCCTTAGGACTTTTAATTTTGAATTTAAGTTCGGATTGGGGTGTAATTTTGGATTAGGAACACTGAGAGTATTTTGAGTATAACTTTTGATCTGGGAATCAAAATGAGACGATTCTTGTTTTGAATTAAACTAGAGACATAAGGATACAATTGTTATGAAGACATTGAGTTTCAATTCTGGGATTAAGAATGTGAATTTTGGGACTGAAATAATCGTACATAAGAAATGTGTTAGAATATGGATTTTCCCGCACTGTTTCGCACATAACTTTTGATGTAGTGCTCGGAATTGAGCGCGGTCAGTGGCGTTGGATTTGTATGAGTGAGAGGAACATTTCTCGAGAAGGAAGTTTGGACAAATTCCTTCAAATCGATAGTACGAATCAAACCGCATATGAGAATGGCATAAGGTAACAAGTCAAGGGCATTTTGGTCTTTTTAGCCATTTTTAATGACATGACACCATTGGATGATGTGCTGTCGTTTAAACAAGATCTGGAAAGTTTTAAAAGAGGAGCTTCACGATTTTTCTAGAGAAAAGAAGGAAAATAAGAAGAGAAAAGAAGATTGAAGTTTCGGATGAGAGAAAAAAAAGGGAGAAAAGAGGGAGAAAGCTTAGTTTTGATTTTTCTACTTGTTTCTTAGAGATTTTTGAGTAGATTTCAAGAGGAAAAAGGTGGAAGGGCATGGGAGCTTCCTTTCAAGCCAAAAAAAATTCGAATTTGGAAGAGAAAGAGGTAAGAGAAATTGTTCTACTTTGAGATTTTGATTAATTTTCGGTTTAGAATTATGGCATATGAGATGGGTTTATGGATTGTGGAATTAATTTTGATGTATATGCTTTAGGTTGGGTTTAATTTTGGATGAAAAATTGATTAAGGTTTAGGCTTAATTTTATGATTGAGAATTTTGAGATATTTTGGTGTAGAATTATAGGAAATATGATGAATTGATGATATATGAAATCAATTTCGAAGAATTTGTATTTTATGGTATTGTATTGGGATAAATTGGTTTGGGCCAATTTTAAGATTTGGAGATTTTTGAAATTGAGGATTTAAATAGTTTGGAATTAATGTGAATTGATGAATTGTGAGATTAATTTTGAAGAAATTATGTTTTATGAGATTGAATTTGGGTGTATTGGTTTAGGCCAATTTTGAAAATTGGGGATTTTCAAAATTGGAAATTGAAATAGCTTGAATGTAAATGGAATTGGTGAATTCCTAAGTTGATTGTGAAAATTAAGTATTTTCGATGTGAAATTTGGATGATTATGGTTTAGGTTTTGGTAATTTGGAAGAGAAAGCGAGGATCAATTGGAGCTTGAAATCAAGTTTCCGCAATAATTAGAGGTGGGTAGCCTATTTATATTTTGATTTATAGGCAATATCTGAATTTTCAAAAATGAAAGAAAGCAAAAGTTTGGATTTTGATAAATTGATAGAAATTTACGAAAATGCATTTGTTGTGTATGCATTATTCAATTCTGAAATTATTGTTTGATTGAATGATTTGATTGTTGAATTTAGTGAGCGATAGATTGAATAAATTGAGTTGTATGCATTTTGTGGAAAATTTGAAGAAAAGTAAGATTTTGGAAAGTGCCTTGAGCAATTTGAATTTCCGTTTTCGATATGTGTTATGTGGGTTTGGTAGGTCCTTTGGTGAGTCATTGTCTCTATGTGTATAGCCTTCTCCAGTTGCCCGCTAGTGCACGGAGCTCGATTTCGACTCCTTCACGGCTACACTAGACCATGATGCGGAAAGTGTAATGCGATTCATTCACGATCCTGCAGGGACATTATGCGGGGCTCGTGCAATCGCTCTGCTTGGACCTAGCAGACCATTACGATATGTTATGTGTTTTGATTTGTTTACGTGTGTTTGCATACATGTTTATGAGACATTCAAGAATTTTGAAAATTGAGAGAATGAGTTATAAAAGTTTGAAAAATAGTAAGAAGGGTTTGAGAAAAGTATTTGAAAGTTGAAAAGTTTGAAAATTAGCCCTTTTGGCAAAAAGATTATGAAAAATGTTTTCACTTATTTGTCATTTTATAAATGTGTTATCCACGAGCTTCGAGCTCACCCCTTTCATCCCCATCTCCGTGTTTCGAAAGGAGATCGGATGAAAGAATGTGAACATCGGTTTCGACATATGTGTCGCTTAGATTTTGTGTTTTGGATTTTGAGTATGGATCATTTGTGGTTTAAGAAAGGTTTGAAAGAAAATGTATTTGTGTATAAAGTTAAGTATGGTGAATGATTGTGAAATTTGTATAGGAAATTATGAAGAATTTGAGAACATATTGTATGGTTGATTTGGGAATTTGGATAAATTTGAGATATATATTGATTTTGAATTATGAGATTGGTATATTGATTTGAGAAATATGGAAGTATTAGTTTTAGGTTTGTGTTTACATTGGTGTTGGGATTAGGACGGGAGAGTCCGATGGTTACGATATTACGATTGGGGATTATAGAAGTGTATTTTGCCTTTGCAGAAATTTTGGGTTAGGATAAAGGCGTAGTTATCTTTTAGAATTTTGATAAGATTTGGGATAAAAGTGTAATTTTGGGAATTGGTTGCATTGGTTATGTTTTAAATGTGTTTGAGTAAGAGAAATGAGAATAAGAAAAGAAAGAAAAAAAAATTCATAACGGATTTTGGAACGTCTTAGGATTCCCAACGCGCCTATGTTCAGTCGATCGTTTCCTTTGAAAATTGTTGTCGGATGTCGAATCTGTTTAGTTAAGTGTTTGTTTCGCATTCGCTTTGCCTTTGATTCCGCTTGATCGGTTAAACTTTAAGATTCGATTCATTTCGATTTACTTCCGTTTCGATTTTATATTCGATTTGCATTTGCTTTGCTTCTGATTACGTTGTGATTTGAGTTTATTTTTGCTATTGGCTTCCGCATTGTGTTTCTGATTCAAAATTTCGATCCGAAATTTCTGTCTCCTTTCGCTTCCGTTTCCATTGATTCCGTCATTCGTTCTGCTTTTCCGGTTAGGATCCGGTTCCCAGATCGGGTCCCAACACATTATCTCTGAGATAATCCAAAAATTGTTGGTCTAAGTATTCCCCACCACGATCTGATCGTAATGTCTTGATACTTTTTCCAAGTTGGTTTTCTACTTCATTTCTGAATTGTTTGAACTTTTCAAATGCTTTAGATTTGTATCTCATCAGATACAAGTACCCATATCGAGAATAATCATCGATAAAGGTAATGAAGTAAAGACAACCACTTCTGGCATGGATGGACATCGGACCACATACATCTGAATGTATTAGGTCTAATACTCCATCGCTTGTTCACCCTTTCCCTTAAAGGGTAATTTAGTCATCTTGCCTAATAAACAAGATTCGCATGTGTCATATGATTCATAATCAAATGACCCTAAACTACCACTCTTATAGAGCTTAGTTATGCGTCTCTCATGTATATGGCCTAAGCGACAATGCCATAAGTAAGTTGATTTTAAATTATCTCGTTTATGTCTTTTTGTGTCATTGACATTCATAATTGGATGTGACATATCTAATATGTAAATTCCATTGCATAATGTACCAGTATCATAAAGCATTCCATTCAAACTAATAGAACAACCATTGTTACTAAAAGTCAAATGGAAACCAAATCTATTTAAACAAGCAGAATAATATGTTCTTTGTTAATCTGGTACAAAATAACATTCATCCAATTTAAGTACAAGCTCACCGGGAGTGACAAGAAATAAGTGCCTACTGCTAATGCAACTCTTGCTCCATTTCCCACACGCAGTCTAGTTCTCCCTTCACGAGTCATCTCATCGTCCCCGAGGCCACGCATATCATTGCATATGTGTGAGCCACAACCGTATCTAATACCCATATGTTATGGTCGAAGCAAGATTAACCTCGATGAAAACATACCGAAGAAGTCGAGGCATCGATGCCTTCTTCGCTTCAATTCTTCGGATAGACTTTACGGTTTAAGCTTCCGGTGGCGGTCTTGCCACAATGGAAGCAAGTTTCTTTAGTGCGTTTCTTTGCTTTTCTTCTTGGCTAGACAGCCAACCTCTTATATACCCATTCATCTTCGTCATCTGCATGCAGATGAACCCGAGTCATCTTAGTAGTGAAGAATAGCCTCGAGGTCTCGAACCTTTGCATCGAGCTTGCTCATCAAACAGCTCTCTAAGATGAAACACTATGGTATTAGCATCCATAGACTCATGCCGCTTCGCGCTCTGTGACATCGAGGCAAGCATAATGCGGTAGTCATGTCACCGCCTTTAAGATGCTTACGATATGCTTTCGATCCTCATCGAAGCATCGCAGACAGTGGATCGAAAGTGGAACATCTAGGACATATCTCGCTTCTTGACGACTGAGAAAAATTCTCGATTTCTCGACCAATCTAGAAAGTTGGGTCCACTTAATTTGTTCGAGTCCATGTTTAGCGCAAGTTCACACTGGAAGTCATCTTCAATAACCTAAAGGGAAAGAGAGAAAGAATGTTAGAATTACATGCATGATCATAAGGACTTGCATGACATGCATATGGCTCCCACTAGTTTCAAAGAATCCATAACCCTCAGTACGAATCCAAGAAACATTATGACAAAATGCCCTAGTGGGTCGATATCCGACATTACTAAAATGACCTTGGGTTTACCCAACAAGCTACTTTAGGTCAATCGGTAGGTATTGGTCATACCAATTGCATCATAGATATCCGACATTACTAAAATGACCTTGGGTTTACCCAACAAGCCACCTTAGATCTATCGGCAGGTATTGGTCATAACATTTGCTTCATAGATGCAACTATCGACTAGTGCTATCAACTCGTGATGTATGCACACACATTGGGTTATCAACTCTTGATACGCGTACATCTGATGTACACTACCCAATTTCGCCTCTGTCCACGTTGACTTTGAGTTTACTCAACAAATCAACGCTTCTAGTGAAAACTGACCCATTAATCCGAAAATCTTATTTTCATGGTTCGAACATATCCGTATAGAGTGAGCTTGGGTTTACCCAACAACCCAACTCTATAAGAACTCTGGTTCTCCCCATATTAATGGAAGGCGTTAGTTCTCATATGATGTGTGAGGGTTTTCAGGTCTCATCTTCTTCTCCTCCAAGCCGTAGGATTATAGTCATCATGACTATATGGAATGATTTAGGGCATTTCATCAATCACATTGAATCTATACCTAAAATCATCCATCATCCCACCTTTACATGTTATAAGTCGACTTGTGTATGTGTAAGTCGACTTATACCTTTGTGTAAGTCGACTTATGCATGTGTAAGTCGACTTATGCATGTGTAAGTCGACTTATGCTAGTGTGTAAGTCGACTTATGCATGTGTAAATTGACTTATGCAGCTGTGCACGAACAAGTCGACTTGTACCATTGTGCAAGTCGACTTATCGTCTGATTACAGCACAAATCGACTTGTATCTTTATTAGTCGACTTATCCATGTGGAATTGCTATCTAATCGGCTAATTTCTCAATCCGTGCAGTTCCAATTCACAATACCAAGTGTAATATCCTTTATTATGATGTACCAATGAAACACTTTCATTGTTCCATGCTTACCATATATAGTCAAACTATACATGAAAAACTTGAAATTGATGAATACACTCTTATTCATTCAGATCTCCAAATAATTTAAGAATATCAAACTATCACCTTAAGTATCTCTAGGTAGTCTAAACTTTATCAAGATTACTTCGGCACATGTCACAAAATTTGTGACGGCCAAAATAATCAAGACAACGAAATACACTAACGAGACGCTAATGTGACACATTTGACATCCGAAAATATTTGGAAACCCAATTTCAAGAAATTCAATTTGGAAAGCATACATCATCAATATAACACATTTTAATCACATTAAAATGATCCAAGGAATTGGAATTGAGAAATACACAATTTATCATTCCAAACAAAACAACTCCAAAGAACTTTCTCAAAGCGCCAAGCTCGTGTTTTGCTTGAAAACTCATTGAAACAATTTCAATAAATTATGAGAAAATTACAGAGGTTACAAAATGTTCACAAAATGTTCCATGAATTTTTTCAGGATTTATTTCCTACAAAAACTCATCCAACCTCAGCAACAAAGCCAATGTAGAGACATGTTGGTGAAAGAAAATCTGAAAAAAAAATTTTCTACAATTTATTCTCGAATTTATAAGCATGCCTATTCATTGAATGTGCACAAAGACAACAACCAGAACATTGGGGAATAAATTAGCAAAACCATATCAAATCACATTGATAAATTCCGAGCTTCCACAGACATATGCAACAACATCTTGTGAACATATCTGGGCAAGAAAATTTCGAAAACTATATTTCTATACTGAATTCGAAATTCACACAATCAACATGCATCATCGTCACAAGCAATAGGCAACTCCGACCTAGTCATGGTTTCTTCGTTATATACGACACAAGTGGCTCGATACCACTGTAGGAAAACCCCGGTGTGAGCATCACATGCCCACGGTGCGGAAAACAAAATTTTTTTATTCCGGGACCTTCCCGAAAGCCAGGATCCATATGTCTATACAACAAGCTCAAACCATAACGGCCAAAGGAGACCGTCTCTAACGGTATCCACACAGAGATCGGAGAACCTAACCGGGACAAACCCTTTGACCCGGGAATAGCTAGAACAAGTTGAAGACTGCTAGATCTTACCTTGTTCTTGGAGAGCTTGAGAATAACGATGGAAGAAGAAGAAGAGATGAAGAAGCTTGGTGAAGAAGATGGTCGTTGATGAGAAAATCACATTTCTCTCTTAGGTTTTTCAAAAACCTATCTTCCTTTTATTAAAACCCACGACAATCCTCTTCCCTACTCATCAAATGCCATTTGTCTTTAACCTTTTAAAGACCATTAAATGCTTAGATGAGTGGGCTTCGACGTTAGTTAGGCACTTTATACATATATATATAATGGTATCAGAGCCAAGCATCTCAATCAGTTTCTTAGGTTTGTTTATATTATTTAAATTAATTTGTTTATGTTGTTGGATAGTCGGATTGAGTTAGCTTTTATTATACTATCGTTATATTATTTTCTTATACGCTCAATAATATATGTTATTTAAATGAATATAGATTTTAAAATAATAAAAGAACAGGAAGATGCTTTAAAATAGATAAAGAAATAATAGAAGTACAAAAACGATAATTTATTATGGAGAAAAATTATACAATATTTTGAGCAGATGACTCTTGATTTAAAAGCACTTATAGATCATAAAACTACAATCAAAGATAAAGAAAACAGGTAATAAAAATAAGAACAAGGAGAAAGAAAAGAGATAGGTAACAACCCTTTTATTATTCATTTAGAAAAATTAAAAGATGTCGGAAAATAGCTCTTTATAATGAAAGCTATATTATACCAAGTAGATAATTTAATAACACAAATTGGGAATTTAGATCTCCAAGATAATTTTATTAATATTAAACCTATAGGAATAAAAAACAGAAAATCCAAACATAACAGATATCCCTAGTACAAGTACGTAACCTAATATTCGATTTAGACAGAATCAAAGTTTTGATAAACACGTAACGAGATATCTTTGGTTTAATGTATCTTGAACTAATTACGATAAATACACACCTTATGAAAAATGAAAGCGAGATACAATAAATCCATTTGGAATTTATCTAGATTTAGATTGTATTGCCAATATAGAAGAAGCCATAGATAAATGGGAAACCCATTAAGAATAGCGGTTGTAGTAAATAAAATGGATTTTGACACGCTTAAAGGATTTATGGAAAAACATTATTAAATAGTGCCCAAAGATTTTGGCAAAATATAAATGAAGATACTAAACAAGCTTTGTATTACGATCCGATAATTTTATAACTAAAGTAGTAGAGACTTTAGATTAGAATTTCATGGTGAAGGAAAATATGTCAAAGATCCTAATACCATAACTCGATATACTAACGCTTTGATGCGACTACAATTATGTGATATATGTGACATAGAAAGATATATTTGTGTTTTCAAGATTATTATTATCATATTTATAACCAAGTTACGATACTAGTAATTATTTACCTTTATTTTTGCTAAAATTCCAGCACCTATGGGGTACTAAATTGATAGAAACTTATAATCCTCGGAAATGTAGATACTTTAGGAAAAGAATAGAACATGTTAGAGATAAATTTAGTAATTGGTGTGTTGATGCTATTTTAGCCAAAGCTACAAAAGGATTAAGAAAAGAGTTTCATTATGTTGTGATAAACCAAAATGCCATTAATGATAGGATGTGATAGTTCATACTATTATGGAAAGATAAAACGAAAATATAAAAGAAAAACAATATAAATATAGAAAACCATATTTTAAGAGAAGGAAAGCAAGATATTATAAGAAAAAGGATATAAAAAACATATAAACCAATGTATAAAAAAGAAAGACAAATCCTAAAGAATGCAGATGTTATTATTGTAAATGATAGGTCATTATGCTAATAATTGTCCCAAAAGAAATGAGAAAATAAAAGAAAATAGAAATAGATAGTGATATTGAAGATATGATAAATACAGGAGAATTCATAAGAATAAATGATTTTAATATTGATTCGATGAAAGTATTTTATCATAACAGATATCTTGAATATACTTCAAGAAGAAAGAATAACATGATACAATTAAGTTTTATTTCTCTTTTTATTTATGTTTTACTCCCTTATATATATATATTTCGTTGGCTGCAATCTTTACTTTTGTTTTATTTACTTGCTTGTATTATTGCATTCCCCTTATATGAATTAGATGATTACTTTTTCTCATGCTATCGATATGGTTTTACTCCTCTTATGTTTCAACATTTATTAGATAAATTATTCAATCCAGATATAGATTATACAGATTAAATGGAGATAGAAAATATTAATAATCAACATATTGAACCAATAATAGATAATCAGATAGAACAATCTGGAGAATATAGACAGGACATACTGATAGACAAAAGAAAGTTAAAACAAATCCAAAATGAAAATTTTTCTTTGTCTAATTATTCAGGATTTAAAGTTAGTACTTTACGAAGATTAGGTATAAAACCAAGAAAACATAATTTATTTTATGGATTAAATATTCAAGAAAGAGTTTTAGAAGTTGCTATTACTTCTAATAAAGTAATGATACCTATTTTAGCAAAAGAGATATTCAGGAAAAACTACAAAAATTAAATCCAAATAAGAAATACACTTGGTTGGAAACATATAGAGCCATACAAATAATTATAAAATCTACTTTTAAAGAAGGATTAGATACACCAATAGAATTAGCAATTATGGATAATCGATTAATAAATAGAGAAGAAGCCTGTTTAGGAATCCTAAGAGGAAACCTACGATATGGGAAATTAAAATTTAATATTTATCCACGAATTTCTTATCACATACTAGATAAAGATTTTGATAAAACTTTAAGTCTAATACAAGACTTTAAAAGAAAAGATTTCTTTAAACAACAAAATAGACCTTATTCGATAACATATGTAATTTCTTATGCTATATCTAATACACATCATTCAGATTGTTTTGAAGTAAAAGATACTATAGATTTTCCTTATTTATTTAATGAAGTTTGTCGATACAAATGCCTACATTACCCAAGATAGAAGAAATTGAATCCAGCACCATTAAATTTAGATTTACACGATAAACCTTTAATATTATCTAATAATCTACCACCTAGATTGTCTTTTACTAATATCGAGTTATGAATCCTCCTTTAACTCGACAATTAAGTTGGAATAGATTTAATAATAATAACTTAATTTTAGCAAAAGAAGATAGTTTAAAGAATTATAAATTAAAAGGAGAATATTATGATGGAACAACATTTGTTCCAATAAATATATTAATAGATATTGGAGCTAATGGAAATTATATTAATCATAAATTATGTAGTAAATTACAAAATATAAATTAGATGAATTACATCAATATACAAATTTTAATGGTGAATTACATTCTATAGATGAAGCTATAGAGACATTAATAAAATTTGGACATGATACCATACCGATTAGATTATTAATAGAAAATGAAGGATTTAATAGCACATTAGAGATAATGTTAGGAATAACCTTTCTGGAGAATGTGAAACCTTATCAGATTACTTCTTATGGATTAAAGATAACTTATAATGGAAAATTAATTTATATTCCTAAATGACCAGTCGTTATAGCATATATATTCCCATAGGCTTAACCTATAGGGAATATAAAGCAGAATATTTTGCTGCTTTTATTGATAGTGGATCAGGAACATGTTTGTGTAACCCTGAATGTTATCCACAAGCTTATCATAAAGATTTACCTAACATTAAAGGAAAAGATATATCGAATAATATTATTGAAATTAATAAAGGAATAGAAAAACCGATAATTTTATTAGGTTCCTTCTTAATCAAATGTCCACCCTTTTATTTCTATAATACGGGTACTGATATTTTATTAGGAAATAATTTTTTGCAGTTATTTCATAAAGTAATCTTTGATACAGTTGCTAATCAGATACTCTTTAAAACACCTTGTCATCATTTGATAACAGTTAAAAAACTTAAAAATGCTTATGCTAAACAATTTCCTATTTCCTTTATCCTCGCCCAAGCGAGTGTGGTGCTTTAGGATATACGGAAAAACCGATTTTTCCAAAAACAAAGCCTTTATTACAATACCAGATTGAATTAAGACAGCTTGATTTAGCCATAGATAATGTAACAACAAAACTAGAAAGATGTTATAATGAAAATCCTTTACAATTTTGGGATAAAATCGATATATGCTAAATTAGAAATGATAGACAAAACTAAAATTATAAGAGTAAAACCAATGAGATATAATGAGGAAGATCAGAAGGAATTTCAGATACAAATAAAAGAATTATTAGATGCTAAATTTATTAGACCTAGCCAATCACCTCATAGTTCCCTGCATTTATAGTCGAAAACATGCGAAACAAGTTAGAGGAAAAGCTAGAATGGTCATAAATTATAAACAATTAAATGATAATACAAGATTTGATGGATATTTTCTTCCCATAAAGAAACTCTTATAAATAGAACTAGAAACAAAAGATATTTTCAAAATTTGATTGTAAAGTGGATTTTGGCGGATAAAATGCATCCAGATAGTATTACTTTTACTTTGCTTTCTACTCCTCAAGGTCAATATGAGTGGCTTGTTATGCCTTTTGGATTAAAAAATGCTCCCCAAATATTCCAACGAAAAATGGACAATATTTTTAAGAATTATGATTTTATATATGTTTACGTTGATGATCTTTTAGTTGCCTCCCAAAATATGCCTTCTCACTTAAAAGAGTTAGATAAATTTGCTGATATTTGCATAAAACATGGTTTAGGATTATCAAAAAAGAAATCAAAGATTTTGCAAAATAATGTAGAGTTTTTAGGTATGAAACTAGATGGCCAAGGAATAGAATTACAAAACCATATTTTAGAAAAATTTCTCAATTCCTAATAAATTAATTGATAAAAACAGTACAAAGTTTTTGGGAGTTTTAACTTATGCTTCGATTTTATAAAAGATTTAGCAAGTTAAGAAAACCTTTCAAGATTTACTTAAAAGGATAAGATATTTAGTTTTACACTTGAGTTAGAAAATCAAGTAAAATGATAAAAGACTTATGTTGTCGTTACCCAAATTATATTTACCAAATGAAAATGATGATTTAATATTAGAAACCGATGCTTCGAACTATGTTGGAGTGGAGTATTAAAGAAAATAGATTATAATAATACTGAAAAAATAGGAGAAAGTATTTGTAGATATTGTTCAGAATGTTTACAAATACCAAACAAGATACCATATAAATGAAAAAGAATTACTTCAGTAGTAAAAGTTGTAAAAATTCTATTACTTTTACTTCCAAAAGATTTTGTTAAGAATCGATAATACTCGGTAAAGGCCTTTATTAAAATAATTTGCCCAATGAGACCTGAATATAAAAGATTAATTAGATGGCAAACCTTGCTTTACGAATATATTTTGATATTGAAATTGTTAAACCGACAAAAATATTTTAGCGAGACTTTCTTACTCGGGATGGAAGACCTTCAACTTGAGATATTGAAAGAAGTTCAGAAATTGGATTTTGAGATACGTCATATCAAAGATAATATTTCAGATTTTATCGATATTGCTAATCTTCCGTATGTCTCGAGAAGTTTCAAGCCTTTTAAAACGAGGAAGTGAACTCATGCAGATAAATATTGAAAATCGTGAAGATATAAGCCTCAAGCTTCTCAATATGTTCTTTGGATCTTGATAAAACTCGATACACCGATAACTAAGGAATCACCTGTAGAGACATTTCTTAAAGAAAAAGGTGGATTTAAGACCCAATCTTTCCCTGGACCTTCTACTACCCCACGATAATAAAAGAATTAGCTATGATCTCACCAGATGTGGAGCAAGAACAAAAATGATGAGAGACTTATTTCATCTCTCAAATAATGAAACCCGATATATTGATTTCTGAATATACCCAAGAATCAATTATTTACAAGAATCGAGACCCACAAGAAATTGACATCGGTATGATTTTGGAGCCCTCAATTCGATCTATCTATCTTCTCCAAATTTTCCAAATAAACTTTCGCCACAAAGGATAAAAGATGGGGTTCAAATTGTTATCTCAATAATCCCACTATAACTCCAACAGATATTTTGGTTTTAAAATTCTTATCTGCAGGGACCCGATTTTGATATCGATGGTAAATACCGACTTATCACCTAATTCACCGGGAAAAGCGAGTCTTTTTCGATATCTGTAAACCAGAATAAATCTAAAGATTTTATAAAATTTGAGGAAAAAGATATTCATTACAGAAGAGCAATCGGAATAAGGATAGTCCTCCAAGGGATAGAAGCTAGTTTTAAGAAGGGATTTCGGACATATGGTGGACAAAAGATACATTCTTCAGTAATGATATCACCCGCAAAGACTACTCCAGTAGCAGCCCACAATTATCTATGCACAAAGATGAAACTCATCGAATCGGGCATAATCAAATCAAGTTTCACACCAACAAAAGATTTGTCGGTTTGAAGACATCGAAAGATATTTGTCGGCATGTACACGTAAAAAGATACAAAGCCAATCAGAAGGATAACAAGAACCCCCAAAGATGACAAGGATTAAAGCACTGCCAATTAAAAAGCGAGCTAAAAGAGATGACCTCACGTGTTCGGTATAAATAAAACGATGTCTTGATCTTTGTAATATAGCAAAATATCAAGCATAGTATTTTACTTTTCCCGCTTATATAATGTACTCTTAGGAAGGTGGAGGGGACACGGGAAAAAACACAACCTCTTCTGTAAACTTTTCTCTGTAATCTTTCCCATGCATCATAAATAAACTCCTTTTCTTATATTCGTTCTATAGCTCACAAACACTTAGACTATACTCCTTCAAACTCCTTTACCTATTTTCTTACGCTTGAGGTAGGAAACAAAACAAAGTCATCTTGAGTATTCTTGAAGGAACTATAGAAGAGTTACCTTGACCTATGTTCAAGGATTAAGGTTGGCTGAAACGCCGTGAAAAGCTTCATGGTATGACCCGCAATATTTTGGTCAATCCAAAACTAGGTAAGAAGCGTGTTGGACCTATTTCTATATATCATGTTTGTGGATGCCTATAGAATGGATGTAAGAAATTTCTTAAACCCACCAATGGACGTTGAAGCATATGGAGAACACTTAGTTCGGTTAGATTTAGGATCAAAAGATAGTATTAACCATTTGATAAATGAAATCGATTACAATATCTTCTTGAACTTGAAAACAATAGAAAATAAGAAGGTCGATTTGAAAGCTATCATGTATTTCATGACAAAGCAACTTCAGATATTAGAATATATCAGAATCTGCCGATATGAGACTAAAACTCTCATAGATTTCACACTTCGACTAGAAGAAAATGGAGAACCATTTGGACCACCTGAACACCACCTGATTCGATTAAACTGCATGGCATGAGCCTGCACTCCGCATAACCGTGCAAGTGGCATGGATATATCTACCTTACTCCTTACCCTCGTACTCTGTAAGATAGACTCTGTAAAAAATGGTATATATATATATATATATATATCTATATATATATATATATATATATATAAAGTAAAGACAAGCTTCCTCTCCTCCATACATCGCAACATATATATATATATATATATATATATATATATATATATATATATATAATTCTTTAATTAATTAATTATATATATATATAAATAAATGTCAAGTGGTCCAGTCACACTGGTTAGGTCCTACCGGCCTACTGGGTCCCGGTATGGAAAAACCTCGAAAACATTTTTCAGCAATATCAATGTCGCGATCTCATCGGGACATATCTCGATCTCATCGGGATCCATTTAATCCGATTGCTCTCCATATATTGGAACTCATCTAAAACTATTTTACTTAATTCTCCGAGACACTCTTATGTGTGACCCATTAGGTTCCGGTTATGTTGGCCACTTAGATTAACACTTAATCCAAGCAAGTCATGAGCGGTATCTAGCAACACATCATGACCCCAATTGACCGGAAAATAATTGATTTGACGAATGAACATGTATTCATCATGAACCATATCACGAACCTTTCCATGAACAATTCTGCAATTCGTCCTTTCACCATGCTATACCCCACTTGGTTATGAGTATGGGCAATGTGTCAACTCTTCTAGATCGACTACGCCAAATCTAGTCCAGTGATTTCAGCTCTTGTCACGGGACTCATTACTTAATATGTCAATGAAGACATTCTTCATGACATATATGCTCCGGCCAGAGACTTTCAAGTAATGACCCTGACAAGAGGCCATGGGTGTCATCTTCTACTATCACAGAAGTGGTGAATCCTCTATTGGCTACACAATTACCTTCAATACCTCAAGTCGCACCCAATCACCACCCTATGAGCGACCTCTGTGGCAAGGCAACAAGGAATGGAGTCAAAGCACGTAATCAAGATCCAAGATATCCTTGAGCACCTCAAGTCTAAGGATACTTGCACCATTCTATGATGAGATTATCACCGACATTAGAATAGGACATCCATGTGATGATCTCATAGCAGGTCATCCAATGTACTTACTACCTTTAGTAAGCATCCACATCTCAACCCTAAATATGTCATATTTACAGCTTCTGAGATCCACTGCTTGACCAAATCAAGGAGCTAGAGATGTACTAGTCTTTCTAGATTACCGATGTCCAGTCTCAGTAATCCTATGACTAGGGATAATTTAGATACTGACATAATTGCACATGATAGGAATCTCAGTAGTATGATCACATCACAATTTCCTTCATGCTATGTCATATATCATAGACTTCTTTAATTTGCTTATAGATCAATATCAATTCATAAATAATGAACAACAAGTTAATGAAATATGCCTTTATTTATTTATTCATAAAGTGTGTACACAACTTTGTACAAAATGCGCTAAAGGCGATTGCCTTCAGGGCACTACTCTAACACCGATCAGGCAATACCTTCTCAAGGGAACACAGCCGACGGAAGCTTTGGAGGCCAAGAAACTGAGGGTAAAGGTGGCTGAATACGTGATCATCAATGACATTCTGTACAAGCGTTCTTACGACTGGCCGCTATTACGTTGCTTAAATGAAGAGGAGGCAGAACAAGCAATGGCTGAAGTTCATGAAGGAATGTGCGAAAATCACTTAAGAGGCAGAATGTTGGCTCATAGATTGATCAAACAGGGGTATTACGGTCCAACAATGAGGAAGGATTGTCAAGAGAAAGTTAACCGGTGCGAGGCCTGCCAGAAGAATAGCAACTCATCTCACCAGCCGACCGAGCAGCTGAAAATTGTGAGCCATCCCATTCCCTTTGCTCAATGGGGAATGGACATACTAGGACCTTTTCCTCTTGGTCCGGGGCAGAAGAAGTTTTTGATAGTGGCGGTCGAATACTTCACTAAATGGGTAGAAGCGGAAGCGGTCGCCACTATCACTGAGCAGAAGATTGAAAACTTCGTATGCAAGAATATACTGAGCCGCTTTGGGATGCCCATGGTTTTGGTTACATACAATGGTCGGCAGTTTGACAACGACAAGTTCAGAGACTTCTATGAACGACTGAAGATAAGGCTCCAGTTAACTTCAGTAGCCCATCCTCAAAGTAATGGTCTAGCGGAGCATACTAACAAGAAGATAATGAGTGCTCTCAAGAAGCGCTTAGACGGACGCAAGACCTGGGTGGACGAAGTAGATGAAGCGTTGTGGGCATACAGAACGACCCCAAATGGGGCCACTGGTGAGACACCGTTTAGAATGACTTTCAGAGCAGAGGCCTTAGTCCCAGTGGAAGTAGTACTGCACAACCAACGAGTTTCGGGTTACGAAGAAGAAAGGAATGACGAAGCCCGCAAGGCAAAACTGGTAGTTCTCAGTAAAGATAGAGATAGGGTAGCCGCTCGTTCAGAAGCCGTCAGGCAAAAAGCAACGAAGTTCTATAATAGAAGGGTAAAGTCGAGCGACATAAAGGTCGGTGGGTACGTTCTGCGAAAGGTCGAGGCGGCTGGAAAGCATCCTGGGAAGCTCGGTCAGACATGGAAAGGACCCTACCAAGTGATCAAACAAGCCAGGCACGACTCTTACATTCTGTGCGATTCGAACGAGAAGATTCTACCGAGGCCCTGGAATTCTCAAAACTTGAGGACGTTCTACCAATAGATAAGCTTGATTTTAGTTCTTATTTCTTTGTTTATTATTGTTTATTGTACACAACTTGTGGGTACCTTTTTCTCGCCCCGCCAACAGTTTTTTAACGCCCACTTGTCATCGCGATAAAGGGTTTGATTTCTTGGCAAGAAAAATCTCATTAAATTTGGCAAGAGGAGAAAATTCCACCAACTGATGGCCATTGACACCGCTTGGCCAGGTTGCCAAGACAAGATCTTGGAACCATCGCTCGGCCAGGTTGCCAAGATAAGATCTTGGAACCATCGCTCGGCCTCGACACCGCTAGGCCAGGTTGCCAAGACGGGATCTTGGAACCAGGCAATGCCAAGAGCCAAAATCTTGGATCGCTCGGCCTTGACATCGCTCGGCCAGGTTGCCAAGACAGGATCTTGGAACCAGGTGATGCCAAGAGCCAAAATCTTGGATCGCTCGGCCAGGTTACCAAGACAGGATCTTGGAACCAAGCGATGCCAAGAGCCAAAATCTTGGATCGCTCGGCCTCTACATCGCTTGGCCAGGTTGCCAAGATGGGATCTTGGAACCAGGCGATGCAAGGAGCCAAAATCTTAGATCACTCAGTCTCATAATCGTTCGGTCAAAGCTCTATTGCCTCGGTCAACTGTGACTCTCTCAAACCCTACAACCGATCGACGCACATCGAGAGCGTTCGTTCACTACTTGCTATTGGAAAAGACCGCTCAATCTTAACACGACAGATGAAAGTGATGAAGAACAAAAGAATTCTATTTCCTTGAATTTATGTTCTGGTCACAAGCCCGACCAGATGAGTAAAAAAAATCAGTTTGATCTTTCGGAGGGGAAAGAAGGGCCAGCAGCCGGATCGGCAGGAGAAGACGATGGAGAGACATCCTCTTCCTCATCTGAACTCAGGTTCAGCATCTCATCCGCCAAGAACTCCCTTTCCTTTCCGGCTATGTCTCTCATCTCTTCGAGTGAAAGGTCGAGCTCGGAGGGAAGCATCAGCTAGGCATAGTCCTCGAATGAAGGACTCTCCGACTCGTCAGGGACGCAAACGGTGTGGCAACTCCTCAAGATGGAAAGAGCCAAGTCACAGGCAAACTTCAAACACTCCTCCTGTAAATACCGCTCTTTCCATCGCTTGATCGCCTCAATCCTTTGCTCCTTGACAGAGCCTTGTAGCTCCAGCATTTTCTTCTCGACCTTTATTTTCTGTCACCGCCTCGTGACACTCTCGGAAGGCTTTCGAATGAAGCTCCTCCTCCAATCGCACCCTTGAAGTGGCATCGACCACCTTTTTCCTTAGGCCCTCAATGCGGAGCTGCGACACTCGGCATTCACTCTCCATCTCGGCCTTGGAAGCAAGCATTCTACCCCTCTCCTCCTCCCCCGAAGCAAGTTGAGACCTCAAAATGCTCTTCTCTTCCTCTAAAATATTCTTCTCCTCCTCCATCGAAGAGAGTTGGGCTTGTAAGACGTCCTTCTCCTCCTTTGCCTCTGAAAGTTCAACTCTTAGAGTATTAATTTGCTCAAGAAGGTCGTGAACCTCCCGATCTATTGTTTGCCTCACTTCATAGAGCTGATCAAGACGTTAATACATCGCAGAGGCAAACGTCATATCCCTGGCACAGCCGCGGACGAGACTAGCCATCAGTTCTTTATTATTCAGCATATCCAAAAACCTCTCGTCCGCAGGAGGAACAGTCTTTTGGGCAATGTGCAGAGCAACGTTGACGTCCATAAGCGATATAGTCTTATCAAGACTGATCGTGGACTCCCATTTTCTACTACTGGGGGCTCGCTCTTTCCCTTTGCCCTTATCCAATCGGGGCGCTTGCTCTTTCCCCACTCCTCTGTCCAATTGACAGGATGATCGACCAGCACTTCGAGGGGTCCTTTTTCTTTTGAGGGGCGGCCCCATCTCTTCCTCCTCCCAATCTGCTCGGTTTACATTCATCAGCTGGACCGGAAATGACGCTGACACGCCTGTCGGTCCTCGATGAGACTAAGGGCGAATTGTCAAGATCGTCCAACATCGCCAATGGCGATGTCTTCGTTGGTCTCTACCTCTTTCCTTTGCTTCTTCACCTTCGAAGAAGCTCTAGGCCCCTTGGCTTGCCTTTTGGAATTAGGGAGACGAGAGGACCCAATGAACTCCTTGACCTTCATGGCTGCATAATTATAGAAGCAGGTTAGAAATCGAAATAAATACTTGTGAACACAGCAGATAAATAAACTACGAGGAGTTTACCAGGAGGGGGTCTCCTCTTCCAACCCTCTAATTCAAGGTGGGGGATTAATTAAAAAGGCATCGGCTAATGCCCCTCCGCGATACCCCAGAATGAGGCGGTCGAAAGAATACCGACCGAGCGCCTTGATCTTATCAATCACTTCCCTTTCCTCCCTGGAAAGATGTAGGTCAGCAATATCATTCCATTGCTCGGCCAGCAGATACCTCCACAGTCGGATTTCAAAAGTGGATCCTAGGGGCCTCACAAAGAAATACTTCGTCTTCCACGCCTTGATTGACCCGGTTGTTCCAGCAGGACGATACCTCGAATCCCTGTATTGGAGATGAGGGATCCCAGCCCCGACACTTGAGCTCTGGTTCATCCTCAAAAATTAGAGCAGAATGCCGACCGACGAGGGACATCCGAAGTGATGGCACAACAAAGCCAGACCGTTCATAAACCTCCAACCGTTCGGCAGAATCTGGCTCGTCCTTAGCTGGTAAGTGCAGCACACCTCATCGATAACAGGGGCGTATGGAAGCTTTATACCACACACTGAGAAAAAGCTCTCTGCCACAGCAAAGTAGCCGCCCCCACTGCTATGAATCCTTTCGCTCTGGCCAGCCAGCCTATGTCCCCAAGAAGAAAGGATATTATTCTTAATAACCGACCGGTTCAGCTCCCTTTCGGTCATCATCGAAGGTTCGCTCGGTGGTCTTTCAACAGGTTGCTCATCCTTCCGAGCACTTGCTCTGATTCCCTCATTTCCCCTTAACTCCGACGCCTTATTTCTGTCGGCTTCCGGCGCCTCCGCTGCTTCTGCCACTACCTCCAGTGGCCCAACAACCTACAAAGCTCCTTCGACGGCCAGTTCCTGATGGAGCTCCCTCATAACCGTACTTACTTCTCCACTAGGACTTGGGGATGCCGGTGGCGAAGGCTGGCAAGGAGGCGACAGAGAAGGAGAGAGGGAGCTAGATTTATTCCTAGAGCTAGTTGATGACATGGTTACTGAAAATCACACTTACAGGCGAGGAAAGGAAGAAGGACGTACCTAGTTTAGTGACGGAAGTTTGGGATTTGGACGACGGTGAAAAAGAGAATTCCAATGACTACAAACAAGAAGATGAAGAGAGAGCAAAGATTGAAGAATCGAATACGCCGAAAGTGAAGAGGTATTTCAATCCCAAGCATTTATAACAAGATACTGAGCGGGTGTACGGATGGGACTTGGACACGCGGTAAAATCTGGGCTGCCAAATTAGGGTTACCTGATGACCCATAACGGCGCAACAGCTGAAAGGATGCTCATGACGGCTGTGTGGCAGTTAAAAGGACACCTCGTTTCAAATTTTGAAAATCTGTCAGAGGGCACGTGCCATTAGGTAATTTTGACTTAGAACGGCGCATGGGCCGATCCGCCCATCTTTTGGAGACTGACCTAATTCCTATAGGTAAATCATATAAATTCATTACCTCATCATGAAAAAAGGTACGATTCTCCATAACCCTATTTTTCTCTACATACCAGCCACAAAAAATTCTCACAAAAAGCTGACTTGAGCGTCGGAAGGGCCTACATGAAGTCAACCTCCAGTGCCTTTATTGTTTTGCAGGTATCTTTGACCTAGAATCAGCAGCGCCCAGCCCCACCAAAATCTGACAGAACCAGAGGGCAATACCATATTAGCTCTTTAATAACAATCTTCCAACTTCCTTTCCAACGTTGCTTTGGTCATCATATTGGACCAATTGTCGTTAGTATGAATTTTATCAAGTTGTAAATGCTTTTCTTCTAACCTTTTTTCAAAGTGAATAACATTATAATTGTGGCAAGGCAACACATACTTTTTGTACTCTTGGCCTAATTCAATAAGAAAGTTTTAATCCAAAGCATCTCCTTGGAAGCTTCAACGGTTGTGATATATTCAAATTCACTTATTGACAAGGCAACACATTTTTGTAGTTTTGAATGTTTTGAGACAACTTTCTCTTCACGAAGTTGATTTTTTAGGACTAGTGTCTCCAACTAAATCTCCATCTGTGTATCCTTTAAAGTTTATACATGTTTTCCTTTACCGAAACACAAACATCTCTTGATTGTTTTTAGACAATATCGAAGATTCTTAGTTACTTCTATTCTTTTATTAGGTCAGATAGGAATCTAATGATCAATGTTTTGAATTTTGTACCATACTGACTAAAAAAGGTACTAAATTATAGATTCTTAGTTACTTCTATTCTTTTACTAGGTCAGATAGGAATCTATTGATCAATGTTTTGAATTTTGTACTATATCGACTAAAAAAGGTATGAAATTATATTTATCGGTATCAGTTGATACCGATAATTTTGTATGCTACCAGTCAGTATCAACCTGTATTTCAAATATCGGTCGGTACCATAAAATTTAAAATTTTGAGAGATTAAATTGAATAAAAATTCATCTAATAACTTGTTAACTATAAAATCCACCACCATCGCCAACTTGCTTCAAATGAGTCACAACTCAGAAGATTCAAAACTCACTCAAATTTATCTTCCTCACTCTCCTCACCTCCCATATTCGCTTCTCTATTAATAGTGTTAGCACTCTAATAACACCCTTACACCGCCATAGCCTTCGTCATCATGAGTGGCACAGATGCATTCGTTCTGTCGCTCATAGGACTTACACCTGAAGTGAATCACACGTTAATACAATACTTAGAAAAAGATATAAGAGTGCACGAGAAGGAGGGGTTGAATTGTGTATTTCCCTTTTTGAAATTCTTTCAAAACTGTTTGTTAGAAATAAGATTCTTTTACAGAACTTCCGATAGATTCTAATTAATCAAAACTTTGAAAACTTTGCTTACGAACTAAGTAATGATAAAACTTGAATCTAAAAGAGAGATAGAGTAAGAGTAGTTGACACAACGATTTATCCTAGTTCACCCCAAACCGTGGGCTACGTCCAGTCCTCAGATTTCTTTATAAGATTTCACTATCTCTTCAACTTTTACAAATATTCTTTACGAGCCTCTTCAGGTCTCTACAATCAGTATTCTTTCACACTTAGCCTCTGCAGGCTATCTGAAATACTTTCTCACAGAAAAGTGTTTGAAAACTTGTTACGGTAAAAATAGCTCTAGGCTAATTTGCACAGTATGCTTTTTACGATCGCGTAGATGTAATTCAGCTAATTTTTCAACTAACTTTGCAATCTTCGACTTCGACTTGTATTTATAGCCTTCGTCTCTAACTGCTTCTTGATTCTTGTTTCTGGATTCTTGTTTCTTGAATCTTGTTTCTTGAATCTTTAAAAGAAACGGTTAATCAGTTGAGTTCTATAACTAACTCGAATCGACTTTCTTGCGTCTTCTTTTGAATTCCACGCCCGCTTTCTCCGCCTCGTATTTTTACGCCTGTGTTTACGTGTTTCGCGTCAGACTGCTTTTTACTTTGTGTCTCGGTCATATCTACATTTCTCTTTTAAGGTCTGCGGCTGCTTTTTCTCGTTTATGTCTGCGGCTCAAGTCTCTGCTTTCATTTTGTGTCTGTGGTTCTGCGTCTCAGTTCTCTTCCGTCTCGCGTCTGCGTTGCTTCGCCTCAGACATTACCCGCTTGTATTGCTTTCGTTTACTTTTGTTTTTCTTTTATTGTTCTCTTTGTTATACATCAAAATTATATCTAAGTAAAGTCATTTTGACTTAACAATCTCCCCCTTTTTGATGATAACAAATTATATACAAAAAAGAAAACAAAATACAATGTTTTTAAAAGAAACAAAAAATATCTTCGTAACTCTTCTTTAACTTCTTCCTTTCTTTTCTTCGCTCCGCTTCACCACACCTTTTGAGATTCTTTTCTAACATTCTCTTCTCCTCCTCGCTCATTTCCTTCTCCCTATTTGTTATAATAAAAATGATTAATGACGATGGCTCTTCAACAGTTCTGTCATCATCTTCTTCAAATCATTCATCGTCTCCTTTATTTCGTTGACTTCTTCGCATAATTTGCTGATTTCAGCTTGTGAGGCCAACGGTGAAGAGGATTGATCATTCTCTGCTGAGGGTGAAGTGAACGCAATTGTTGTAGCATATGCGTCCGAGGAAAGAATATAATCTTCATTAATCTCAATAGTTGGTGGACGAATGAATACATTTGACTCTGGGATGTCCAAGTCATAGGGAGCAGGTAGCATAAGCAACTGTCTTCCTTGCAAGGGTATGCCTTCAGCTGATATAGACAAAGTATTAGATAAGGGTCTAATACGCAAAACTGTCTGGACAAGTGATTCAACAAATGTACTCATATCGCCTTCCCTTCTCGGCGGTCTTCATTCTTATCAGAAGCTACTGACTAGTCCGCTCAAATCTCTCGCAGTAGTGCATGCCTCATCAATTTTTCGCACTTCTTTTGCAATCTGATCTGCGGACAGATCATCACTCACTTCTTCTTCAGGAAATAGCTTCGATTTCTCCTTATTCAAATCCAAAGGATATCTTGGCTGAATGTCTGGTACAACCTTTATTATCGACTGTTCTGTGATTGGATAAATAGTACACGATCTACTAGACATTTTTATAGGGTATGACTTAGTAGCAACATCCCTCAAGACATCATAGAACATCTTTTCATCTTCTTTCAGTAAATGCCATGTGTCACTATTTATTAAAATAGATTGTACGACAGCCATTACCTTCTTCCTTGGTTGATTGCAGATAGCAATATCAGTCCTCTTCTTGGTAACAACTTCAACCATTCTGATCTTTAACTTGTGTCTTCTCAAAATTCTCGAATAGTTGTATACAGTTGGACTAGATTCATCGGATTTCTCCTGTGGTATCTGATCCAAGTTTGGATCTGTTGCTGCCTCTGGTTCCGCTTCAATAGGATTCTCTTGAACCAGGCTTATCTCCTCTGGTTCCTCCTGTTGAGCAGTGGGAATTTCCTGAACTCTGCTATGCTTAATTTCTTTTTCTTTTTTGAGCAGCATTGAGGGTATCTTTCTTTCGACTAACCTCCCCAGCAGTGAATACAGTCTTCTTCCGACTAATCTTCTTAGTCTTTTCTTCTGGTTCAGTCAGTCTTGACGATTTCTGCACTTGAGATTTTTCCTTCTCAGACTCAGATTTTCTCTTCTTCTCAGTCTCTTGAGCCTTTTTGGCTGTATCTTCTTCTAGAATAGAGACTAGAGACCTTGTTTCTTTGGCTGCTTGACTCTGCTCTCTGGCTCTCTTTTCTTCTTGTTCCCTCAGAGTCCGAATCCTCGGTGATCTCTTTACCTTCTTCATAATTTCACCCAAAAGATTTTCTCCTTTTCTTTTCGACGCACCTTCTTCTGTCCTCCGAACTGGGTTCACTCCGCTTTGAGGACTTGCCCGTTTTATCAACGGTCTTCCAATCATTCTTCATATTTCATCTGCAGGCGATCTTATACTTACTTGAGATAAGGAACTTGAAGTGGGAGTCTTCTTCGATACACGCTCCCCCTCAGTTCTAGTTTTCCTTGAAGAGTCTGCTTCTTCTTTAATCACTGTTCTCAGACCCATTCTCCGTATAGTGATTGAGTCAATAGTACTCTTCACAGGTACAATCCTTCTATTTCCTTTGTGTAGAAGGACTCTGGATTCTTTAAAAATCCTTGTAAGAATCATGCCTTAAGGATAGCTGTTTGTATCCTTCATCCCCTTAATCATATAATGGAAGATTAAGAAGGGTAAGTCAATAGGATTGTGATTCAGCAGGTAAAACAAACATTGTTCATCCAGAGTGGTCACCAAATGTCTTGAACCTGCTTTAGGTAAGATGCAATTAAACAAAATCGCATGAAGAACCCTAACTTTCAGGACCAGACTCGAAGTCTTCCTCTCCGAAGGGTCATTCACTCCATACAACTGTCTGCTAACATCTTCTTCCTTCATTTTGACCATTGTCATCCACTTAGCCTTAGTTGACAGAGTCTCACCAACCGATGGACAATCGGTCACCATCCTTATCAGCTCCTTTGTCACGACAACAGATATACCGTTTACTGAGGATACAATAGTGTTGTCTACAAGTTGAGTATTCTTCCAAAAGTCAAATACTTCATCGGTGTACACTGGTTCTCGTACCTGGAAGAAATTCCTCCAACCAGCTCTTTCAATCTCAGGTTCTATGTCCATACCATCCTTCCTTAGCGACTCGAAATCCACATGTCTTCCGAATATCATAGCTGCCTCCATTGTTTCAGAGCGAAAACTGACTCTGGAAAACTTTTCTTCTAGGGTAACATGATTGAGAGAATTTGTAAAGCAAGATGAACCGTCTATAGATGAGAGTAAACGCAATGATCTCAAGTTAAGGCTACTTGAAGGGTCTTATCACGCATGCCCTAGAATCGTCGGGATTCTAAAGATCGTGAAGCGTTTCCCTCCAAAACTTCCTTGTCAGAGAAGTTACCAGCTGTAACTCACTATTTCTGACGCCGTTAATTTTGATGTCCCTTTAGCCTGACTGTTCGCTTAACATAACCATGTTAAGGTTGCGTCTGATCTTCTGGAACCGTTCTTCACTCAATGGTTAAGTGAAGATGTGCATGGCCGATACTGCTTTTCGATGAACTGTAGTTTAACCACCTTCCTCTGAACATAGTCTCTCAAGAAGTGATGTCTGACTTCGATGTGTTTCAGTCTCGAATGCTGGATCGGATTCTTTGACAGATTGATTGCATTGGTGTTGTCGCAATAGATTGAAATCTCCTCTTCTTGAACTGAATAGTCTTCAAGTTGATATTTGATCCACAACGTTTGTGAACAACAGCTTGCGGTAGACATATACTCTGCTTCGACAGTTGATAGAGCAATTGAGTTTTGTCTCTTGCTTGACCATGAAACTAAGTTTGAGCCAAGAAAGTGACATCCTCCACTTGTGCTCTTCCTTTCGATTCTATTTCCGGCATAGTCCGCGTCGCAATATCCAATTAACCTGAAATCTTTACCTTTCTCAAACATTAAGCAAAGATCAGTAGTACCTGAGAGATATCTCATAATCCTCTTAACAACAATATAATGAGACTCCCTAGGATCGGCCTGAAACCTTGCACATAAGCATACACTGAACAGAATATCAGGTCTACTTGTTGTAAGATAAAGTAAAGAACCGATCATCTCTCTATACAGGATTTGATCCACCTTCTTACCAAGTTCATCTTTCGACAAAAGGTTTGACGGATGCATCGAAGTAGTCATTGTTTTCACATTTTGCATATCAAACTTATTCAACAATTCTTTCACATATTTTTGTTGATGGATAAAGATTTTCTCTTCGTTTTGCTTAACTTGCAACCCAAGAAAGAACTTCAACTTACCCATCATGCTCATTTCAAATTCATTTTTCATTAGACTCTCAAACTTCATGCGTAATTTCTTTGAAGTAGCACCAAAAATAATATCATCAACATAGATCTGTACAATTAAAAATTCATTTTTATAATTCTTCCTAAAGAGCGTCTTATCAACTTGACCTCTACTAAAACCATTTTCTAAGAGAAAGGTACTCAGACGATCATACCAAGCTCTAGGAGCTTGCTTCAGGCCGTATAAGGCTTTATGAAGTCTATAGACATGGTCTGGATTTTTAACATCCTCAAAACTAGGTGGTTGCTTAACATACACCTCTTCGTCTATAAAATCATTCAGAAAGGCACTCTTCACATCCATCTAAAACAGCTTTATATTATGACAGACCGCATATGCCAGCAATATCATAATGGCTTCAAGTCTTGCTACTGGAGCATATGTCTCATTGTAGTCTATTCCTTCTTGCTGATTATAGCCTTGTGCTACTAATCTAGCCTTATTTCGACTCACTCTTCCTGATTCGTCTAACTTATTCTTAAAGACCCATCTAGTTCCTATAATGGATTTCTTAGGTGGTTTCGGAACTAAGGACCAAACATTATTCCTAGTAAATTGATTCAGCTCCTCTTGCATGGCTAACACCCAAGCTTCGTCTCGAAGAGCTTCCTCAACCTTCTTAGGCTCTATTTCAGAAATAAAAGCCACATTAGCTTCTTTTTTGAATCTGGACCTTGTCCTAACTCCTTCTGAGGTCTCTCCGATAATCAACTCTTCTGGATGAGAACTTTTATATTTCCAGTCTCTTTTCAGTCTAATAGTTTCTGGAATATCTTCTACCTTGTCTTCTTGAGTACCTGGTGCTGGAGTTTTTCTTGTGTCGTCTAATTTCTTTGAAGGACCTTCACTCTCCATGTCATCTTCCTTATGGGGTTGGGAACTATCATCAAACTTGACATGGATGGTCTCCTCAACTGTCTTTGAAATAAGGTTGTACACTCGGAATGTCTTAGACGATAATGAGTAGCCTAGAAAGATTCCTGGATAGGTCTTTGAATTGAATTTATCCAACAGCTCCTTTATATTCAGAATAGAGCACTTGCACCCGAAAGGATGAAAGTAAGATATGTTTGGTCTTTTTCCATTCCATAACTCATAAGGAGTCTTCTTCAACATGGGTCGCAACAGAATTCTATTCTGAATATAGCATGTTGTATTCACGACTTCGCCTTGAAGTACTTAGGAAGATTCATCTCACAAAGCATAGTCCTAGCCATTTCTTGAATCGTCCTGTTCTTCCTTTCAACAACTCCATTCTGTTGTGGAGTCCTGGGAGTAGAAAAATTGTGGAAAATTCTATTCTCCTCACAGAATAATCTAAACTTCTCATTCTCAAACTCTCCACCATGGTCACTCCTGATACTAGCTATAGACATTCCTTTTTCAATCTGTAACTTTCTGGATAAGGTCCTAAAACACTTAAAAGATTCATCTTTATGTGATAAAAACAATATCCAACAAAATCGAGTAAAGTCATCAACAATAACAAGTCCATATTTCTTTCCGCCAAGACTTATTGTCCTTGTTGGACCAAATAAATCCATATGTAACAATTCTAGAGGTCTAGATGATGTTACAAAATTTTTAGAAGAAAATGAAGTTTTAACTTGTTTTCCTTTCAAACAATTTTCACATAAAAACTCTTTGTCAAAACTCATTTTTGGTAATCTTCTTACCAAATCAAATTTCTCCAACTTTGAAATGTGTTTAAAATAGACATGACCTAGTTTTTATGCCAGACAAGTCTTTCTCTTCAGAAGATAGAAAACATGAAACATTTTGACTTTGAAAATCTTCTAAATCAATTTTGTAAAGATTATTTCTTCTCTTGGCAGAGAAAAGTATAGACCCATCTTTGTTTTTGACTTCACAAAGATTTTGATTGAATGTGAATGTGAAACCAGAATCTACAACTTTCTTTTTCTCCTCTAATTGCTTCTTCAGACAGATATTTTCTCTCTCTATTACTTCCGTATGTCTAATATTTTTTGCATACTTTTTTTTTAACAGTTTGTACTGTTTCAGAATAGCATGAGAATCTTCTAACAATTCTGAGTAGGCATCATGCAAGTTATCGTGATCAGATTTTACCTCCTCATCACTTTCTTCCTCGGCTACCGGTGCGATGTTTGCATGTTTAGGCGACTCGGAACACATGTCGATTCTCGATGAATCTAGGTCCTCCCACGTTGCCATCATTCTTTTCTTGCCTTCTCTACTCTTCTTGGGTTTCTTCTTTAGAGTAGGACATTTGGACTTGTAGTGTCCAGGCTGATTGCACTCGTAGCAAATGACAGATGACTTCTCTGGTTTAGCTTCATCTTTGCCATTCTTCTTGAAAGTTTGATTTCCTTTGGACTTCTTCTTCCACATGCGTCTTATTTTTCTAGAGATGAAATATAATTCGTCATCTTCATCACTTGACTCTTGTTCTGATTGGCTAGGGTCGTCATTCTTTGATTCTTCAATCTTTAACGCTTTTGATGACTTCCTCCTTCTTTGAGTCTTGTGACTCTTTTTTCCGGCCTTCAGCGCTATCGACTTGTCCCGTTTGGGCTTGTCTTCAGCATCGAGTTCAACTTCATGAATCTTCAAGGATCCAAGCAACTCGTCAAGGTTTAGCACGCTCAAATCTTTGGCTTCCTGCACCGCAGTAACTTTAGGTCTCCATCTCTTCGGAAGACTTCTTAAGATCTTTCGAACATGATCTTGATTGTTGTACATTCTTCCAAGAGCTTTGAATCCATTGACAATTGTTTGAAATCTTCCAAACATTTGATCAATAGATTCTTCATCTTTCATCCAGAAAAGCTCGTACTGGTGCACAAGAATGCTTATCTTGGATTCTTTAACTTGGCTTGTGCCTTAGTGAGCAATGGACAATGTGTCCCACATCTCCTTCGCAGTGTCGCATCCGTGGACTTTGTCATACTCACTCCTGCTTAGGGCACAGGCCAAGAAGAACTTTGCTTTTGAGTTCAACTGTATCCTCGCCTTTTGGTCAGCCGTTCATCTTATTCGTGGAATAGAATTCCCATCTTTATCTACTGGTGTATAAGGTCCATTCTCTATCACGTCCCAAAGGTCGACATGAGTAGATTCTATGAATAGCCGCATCCTATCTTTCCAGTAATGATAATCTTCTCCGTTGAATGCTGGAGGTCTAGTGACTGAGGCTCCTTCTGCGATGTATATATGTGATTTCGCCATTATCTCTGATCCACACTTTGTTATAGTGATCCTTGGATACCAGGCTCTGATACCAATTGAAGTGAATCACAGGTTAATACAATACTTAGAAAAAGATATAAGAATGCACGAGAAAGGGGGGTTGAATTGTGTATTCCCCTTTTTGAAATTCTTTTAAAACTATTTGTTAGAAATAAGATTCTTTTACAGAACTTCCGATAGATTCTAATTAATCAAAACTTTGAAAACTTTGCTTACGAACTAAGTAATGATAAAACTTGAATATAAAAGAGAGATAGAGTAAAAGTAGTTGACACAACGATTTATCTTCACCCCAAACCATGGGCTACGTCCAATCCTCAAAGTTCTTTATGAGATTTCACTATCTCTTCAACTTTTACAAGTATTCTTTACGAGCCTCTTCAGGTCTCTACAATCAGTATTCTTTCACACTTAGCCTCTGCAGGCTATCTGCACTACTTTCTCACAGAAAAGTGTTTGAAAACTTGTTACAGTAAAAATAGCTCTCGTCTAATTTGCACAGTATGCTTTTTACGATCGCTTAGATGTAATTCAGCTAATTTTTCAACTAACTTTGCAATCTTCGACTTCGACTTGTATTTATAGCCTTCGTCTCCAACTGCTTCTTGATTCTTGTTTCTGGATTCTTGCTTCTTGAATCTTATTTCTTGAATCTTTAAAAGAAACGGTTAATCAGTTGAATTTCAGAACTTAACTCGAATCGACTCTTGCGTCTTCTTTTGAATTCGCGTACGCTTTTCTCCGCCTCGTATTTTTACGTGCATGTTTACGTGTTTCTGCGTCTGCATCTGCGTCTGCGTCTGTTTTTTACTTTGCGCCTGCGTCTGTTATCTACATTTCTCTTTTAAATGCTCAATGCTGCATTTTTCTTTTATGCTGCGTCTGCTTCTGTTTTTATTTTGTGTCTGTGTCTGCGTCTGTATTTCTCTTTCCATCTGCGTCTGCGTTGCTTCGTCTGTATTGCTTCGTTTGTATTGCTTCGTCTGCTTTTGTTTTTCTTTTATTGTTCTCTTTATTATACATCAAAATTATATCTAAGTAAAGTCATTTTGACTTAACAACACCACCATAGCACAGCCCTCACCCAGTCACCCCTAGTATAGTCACACACTCGCATTACCTATCGTCGCTTATAACTTATTGTCCTCACTCACAACTGTCGCTCGCTGCCACTATCAACCTTTGCTTTCGTTGGTTTGTCCTTCATTAATCTACCATCGTCCTCCGAGGCTGAATCGTGTTCACTCTCACTGGGTCACCGTGTGTTCACCACTTTACTGTGTTAGACTTGACGCTTGTATTGTTGTTCATTGTTTGTGCTTGAATGAACGAAATAATGATGTTGATATTGAGTTAATGAAATTTTGTTTTATGATGTGTTTTTATCTTTATGGGATTATGGATTAGTATTTGTGTTTGGGAAATTGAGGGATTATTTAGAAATTAAAAAAAAACTAAGAATGATTTTATAAATTTAAAAAATTGTCCGAAACGATATTCAGTATTAACCGATACTAATACAGTACCGTATCAAAACTCAATTCGATATTAGAACCAATACAGTATTCATAACATTACTATTGATGACACCATCAGTGTAGGCAATATCAAACCTAATGCATATCATGGCATACATAAGGTTGACTACAATGAGAAAGGAATTTCCTTTATTTCTTTCATTTCTTCTTCAATTGTACTTGGTTTTAAATTTAATTTAAAATGTGCAACAAGAGGTATGTAGTGTAGGAAAATCCCGATGTGTGCATCACATGCACACGGTGCGGAAAACAAAAATTTTTGTTCCTGGACCTTCCCGAAAGCCAGGATCCATGTGTCTATATAACAATGTCAAACCATAACGACCAAAAGAGACCGTCTCTAACGGTATCCACGTAGAGATCGGAGAACCTAACCGGGGCAAACCCTTTGACCCGGAAATAGCTAGAACAAGGGAGAGAGTGCTAGCTCTTACCTTGTTCTTGGAGAGCTTGGAGAACACGATAGAAAGAAGGAGGATGAGAAGCTTGAAGATGAAGAAGATCGATGATGAAGAAGAGAGAAAACCTTTTTCTCAAAACCCTTTCTTGCTTCTTACAAAACCAACGACACCTACACCTTCTTTTGTCTTTTAGTCATTTAATGTAACTTATGACAAAGCAAAAGAAGAAGCTTCTCATCCTCCTAGTCATCCTTCCACGTAAACACGCACACACACACACACACACACACACACACACATATATATATATATATAATTACTTAATTAATTAATAAGATATATATATGCATATAAATGCTGAAGTAGTCCAGTCACACTGAGGTCGGTCCTACCGGGTCCCGGTATGGAAAAAAATACCAGAGACCTGTCTCAGCAATATCGATGTCGCGATCTCATCGGGACATATCTCGATCTCATCATGATCCATTTAATCCTATTGCTCTCCATATATTGGATCTCTGTCTAAAACTATTTTACGAATTCTCCGAATCAATCTTATGCGTGTGACCCATTAGGTTCCCGGTTATGTTGGCCACTTAGATTAACACTTAATCTGAGAAAGTCATGAGCGGTATCTAGCAACACATCATGATCCCCAATTGACCGGAAAGTAATTGGTTTGACGAATGAACCTATGTTCATCACGAACCCTATCACGAACCTTTTCATAGACAATTACTGTGCAATTCGTCCTTTCACCATGCTATACCTCACTTGGTTATGAGTATGCGCAAAGTGTCAACTCTTACTAGATTGACTACGTCAAATCTAGTCCAAGTGATATCAGTTCTTGTCCTGAGACTCATTACTTTATATATCACTGAAGACACTCTTCATAACATATGAACTCCGGCCAGAGATTTCCAAGTAATGACCCTGACAAGAGGCCATGGGTATCATCTTCTGCTATCACAGAAGTGGTGAATCCTTTATTGGCTACTCAATTACCTTCAAATACCTCAAGCTGTACCCAAGCACCACCCTATGAGCGACCTCTGTAAGGCAACAAGGAATGGAGTTCAAGCACAGAATCAGTATCCAAGATATCCTTGAGTACCTCAAGTCTAAGGATACTTGCACCATTGCTATGATGAGATTATCACTGACATTAGAATAGGACATCCATGTGATGATCTCATAGCAGGTCATCCAATGTACTTACTACCTCTAGTAAGCATTCACATCTCAACCCTAAATATCTCATATTTACAATTTCTGAGATCCACTGCTTGACCAAATCAAGGAGCTTGAAATGTGCTAGTCTTTCCGGATTACCGATGTGTTAGACCCCGAATATTTTTCTTTTGATGATTAAGCATGCATTGTTGATGATTATGAGTTTATGGTTTAGTTTGATTTAATTGGGCTTGATATTGATTAATTGGAGTATAATCGAGGTTTAATTAATAAATTAGAGGATTAAATTGTGTAAGGGTATTTCGGGAAGTTCACTTAAGTTGAATTGGAGTTAGGCCTAAAAGGAGGGGTAGGTTGGTCTTTGACCATCCCTAGGTTATAAAAGACCTAGATATAAAAAGGAAAAGAAAAGAAGAAAGAAAATAGAAATAGAAAGGAAAGAAGAAGAGAGGTTGCCGTCGGTGAGGAGAAGAGAGGAAGAGAAGGATTCGCGACTTCGGCCGATTTCGAAGGATTTAGTGCTTCAGTCGGTAAGTCTATGAACTTTCTATCTTATTTCTGAATGGATTAAGCATTGAGATTGTTGGGATTAAGAGAAAACGATGATTAAGGTTTTAGGATGAGAAATTGGGGAAAATCCTTATATTGATGATTTTAGGACGAATTGGAAGCAAAGAATGGGTTAGAACTGTGGTAGAAGGTTGGATCTATGGCTTGGGAGTATTACATCTGAGTTTGGAACGATTGGGAGTTGAAAATCTAGAGATTTTGTGGTTCGGGAACAAAATCCCGATCCGCACGTCGCGACGTGCTCAAGAGCACGCCATGGCGTCAATTTAATGTGCACGCCAGCGTGCTCGTCGCGGATGTGCCAGGGACTTCGCGTCATGGCGCACATGCGTCACGTCGTCGCGACGTCTGGGCGCTTCGACGGAAGAAGCTTGGTCTTCGTCGTGACGAACTCCCTTTTCGAAATTTGCTTATTTGATTTCCGAAGCTTTTGATTAATTTTCTTTGATTATTATTTGATTTAAGACTTGGTTTAATATAGGCAACCAAGCAGATCAGTTTCCATCGCAAGAGGACGGTCATCAGTAGTCGGATTCTCGTGCGATTCTAGGTGGGTGATATACTTATAATTATTGTGTAATTAGGCAATTTCTTGACTATGCATGAGTATATGTTGTCTAATATGCATTTATAATAAATGATATGGATTTTTTATGTCATGAAATAAGCATGAATTATGATTCTGAGCATGTTATGTCGGGACCTCGGTCACGACATTTTGATGAAATGATTACGAATATGAGTATGTGTTTTGTTTGGGCGAGAGTGGAACCATTTCGTTAGTCACGTGCACGTCGACAAAAGCCTTCTCCCGCTGCCCGCTTGGGGCTATGAGCTCGAATGGACTCATTTCGCTTCGAGATGTAAACTTGGTTTCTTCCTTTTGTTTGTGATGTAAACTTCGGTTTCTTCCTTTTGATTCCATGGACCCTCGAGCCACTTTGTTTTGTGCCTTTGCATATTTGAATTAAGCTTGATGAAGCATATATCGTGACATGTGATGAATTTTCGTGTATTGCTTGATGTGCATGTGAACACTAGAACCGTTACAAGTATATTAGTATAATATATATTTATACATATGCTTGATTTTGTGCTAATTAGATGGCTATAATTATATTAGCCATCGAGTGCTGTAGCTCAACCCATTATCTTTCCTCCTCGGTGCAAATCAAGACCTCGGGTGATTCTTGCGGACTTGAAGAACTCCGTAGTAGTTAAAGACTATTTCATTAAGTTAGTATTTTAGTTGGCCCACTGAGCATGTTATCATGGAGCATATATCTCGTATTTTGGATTTCCTTTTGATTTAGTATGGTGTTATGACAATAATTGTTGAATTTCATTTTTTTTATTGATATGACTTTTAGCCCCGGATTATGAGGTGTTTATTTAAATGATTATGCGAATGATTTTGTTATAAATTGCATGTGCGAATCGATTGTTGTGCAAATGTTGGGATCGGGTCTGACGGTTCGGGTCGCCCGTTGGGGCGCAGCTCGAGGGGTCACCTCGAGATTCGGGTTACGAGGCTCGGGCCCAACATGTTTGGTATCAGAGCCTTAGGTTAGTGTGTCCTCGGCATAGAATGCATCGTAGGATGAATTGTGTGTTATGTGTTGCATTTGATTTATTGCATTAAGTGACATGCATAGCATGCATACATATAGGGATTTCGATCGTATAGCTAATCCGTAGTGTTTTCCCTTTGAAGGATTACGATGTCGCCTCGTAGAAGAACCCGAGGAGTTCTGCAAGGATCAGTTGCACCTGACTCTCCGATTAGAGAGGAGAGAACCGATGAGTCAGTAGCCCCAGGGAATGTTGAGGCTTCTGTAGGGTTAGGCAGTGAGCCTATGCTGTCGCAATCGCAGGAATCGCCGATTCTGCAGGAGCAAGTGCCTCAATTTGATCAGGGAATGTTTCAGGCTTTCACCGAGGCGTTTGTTCAGGCTATGGTCCAGATGCCTCAGCAAATTTGGGTATTGACTTCTTGGACACGAGAGATCTGAGGAAATTGAGGCGTGATTCACGGAGGACAGGCGGGTCTTTGGATCGAGATGGAGTGTGAGGAGGAGGATCGGGTTGTGTATGCTGTCAGTTTACTTCAGGGAGATGCCCTGCATTAGTGGGAGATTGTGCCAGGCAGTCAGAGAAGACCGATAGTATTGGCATGGCAGGACTTCTTGGCTGCATTCAGGAAGAAGTACATGTCGAGGTTTATGTCAGCAGAAGCGAGGGAGTTTCGAGCCTTACGAGAGGATATGGCGTGGCGCAGTATGGCGCCGGTTTGTGATTATCTCGTTATGCTTCCGATCGATGTTGGCGAGGCCCAGGAGATGTCGCCGATTTGAGTCTGGTTTACATCGGTGATCAGGGAAAAGTTATTTGTGTTGAATATCTGTGACTTCCAGCAGGTTAGTGGAAGCAGCGCTGAGGTGGAGAGCATAGAAAACATTAAGAGTGCTGTGAATAAGAAGAGAAAGAACAGGGAGCAGTTCGGAAGAGGAGGTAGTGCTAGTGCTCCTATGCCTGAGCGGAGTACTAGGGGTTTTCCTCCGCAGTCGGAGGTGAGGAGCAGTGATGTGAGCAAGTCTCTACCGAAGAGGACTCCTACTGTTTCTCATCAGGCGTCTGCGACAGGAGGCAACAGGAGGGGAGACGGGGACAAGTCGTCTATCCCTAAGTGCGAGCACTGTGGCAATTTCCATAACGGGGAGTGTCACCGATTGACGGGTGCATGCTTCAACTGTGGACAGAAGGGGCACAGGGCCAGAGAGTGTCCTCAGCCGTCCAGAGAGAGGATTTGAATCACGAGCTACGAGGAGGACAGACTGTAAGTCGAGGACTTCGACACGGTGGGCGATTCGATCTTTGCTAGGAGGGCTTAGTCTTCGGGAGACCGAGAGGCGAGCACGCTAGGGTTTTCGCTATGATGCGTGAGGATGCAGAGGCCGCGCCAGATGTTGTTACTGGTATGGCTCACTTATTTGCTGATGATGTGCTTGTGTTGATTGACCCAGGTTCTACTCACTCGTTTGTTTCGTCGAGTAGACCTGTTTGTGATAGAGTTGCGAGTCCGTTGGATACTCCGCTGATGGTGAGTACTCCGATCGGGCAACACATTGTGATTAGTCAGATGTTTAGGGGTTGTGAGCTTAGTATTAGTGGAGGATGTCTAGTAGTAGATCTGATGCCACTGAAGATGCGAGGGCTAGACGTAATTCTGGGTATGGATACCTTGGAAAGGTACAATGCCCGATTGGATTGTAGGCAGAAGACAGTAGAGTTCGGATTCGACGATGGCAGAAGAGTTGTGTTTTCTGGGGATAGAAAGGCAAGTCCGCTCAGATTTGTTTCGGCTTTGGCAGCGGAGAAGCTGATGAGAGGAGGTTGTGAGGCATTTTTGGTCTATGTGGTGGATTCGGAAGCAGACAGAGGGAAGTTGGAGGACATTCCTGTAGTCAGGTATTTCTCGGATGTCTTTCCCGAGGAATTGCCTGGACTACCGCCAGTTCGGGAGATTGAGTTTTCGATCGAGCTTTTGTCGAGTACGGCACCGATTTCGATTCCGCCTTATCGGATGGCTCCGGTGGAGTTGAAGGATCTTAAGGAGCAATTAGAGGAGCTGTTAGAGAATGGGTACATCAGGCCGAGTTCTTTGCCTTGGGGAGCTCCGGTTCTGTTTGTGAAGAAGAAAAATGGCTCTTTAAGGATGTGTGTGGACTATAGGAAGCTGAATCAGGTCACGGTGAAAAACAGGTATCCGCTTCCTCGCATTGATGATCTGTTCGATCAATTGCAAGGGGCGAAAGTCTTTTCCAAGATTGACTTGAGATCGGGATATCATCGATTCTTGGGTTAAGGAGTCGGATATGGCAAAGACGCTTCGGGACCAGTATGGACACTTTGAGTTTTGGTGATGCTCGATTCGATTGTGAATGCCCGGCGTTTATGGATTTGATGAATCGGGTCTTGGTTGTTCTTAGACCAATTCATCATCGTTTTCATTGATGATATATTGGTGTATTCCAAGAGTGATCAGGAGCATGAGGAACATTTAAGGATTTCTTTGGAGACATTGAGGAGCCATGAGTTGTATGCTAAGTTCGAGAAATGTGAATTTTGGTTGAAGGAAGTTACATTTCTTGGTCATGTGATATCAGATCAAGGAGTTCATGTGGATCCAAAGAAGATAGAAGTTGTGGTTAGTTGGGAAGCTCCGAAGAATGTGGCAGAGGTGAGGAGTTTTCTGGGATTGGCTGGTTACTACAGGAGGTTTGTGGAGGATTCTCGATGATATCTCGCTTGATGGCGAAATTCTTGAGGAAAAATCGAAGTTTGTTTGGAGTGATGAGTGTCGGAGGAGCTTGAGGAGCTTAAGCACCGTTGACGAGTGCTCTGGTTACGTATTGCCTTACGAGGATGAGGGTTATTACGTATGCAGCGATGCTTGAGGAAGGGACTTGGATGTGTTTTGATGCAAAGAGATCGGGTGATTGCTTATGCTTGAGGGTTGAAGCCTTCTGAGTTGAACTACCCGACGACGATTTGGAGTTAGCGGTGATCTTTGCCTTGAAGATTTGGAGGCATTATTTATATGGAGTTCGGACTCGGATCTTTACCGATCACAAGAGTCTTAAGTATTTCTTGAGTCGAAGGAGCTGAATTTGAGGCGAGACGGTGGCTTGAGTTACTCGAGGACTATGACTGTTGATTGAGTATCATCCGGGCAAGGCCAATGTGGTGGCGGATGCTTTGAGCGAAAGTCTTGATTGCTCATGTTGGGCGATGTATCTTCCTTTATTGGAAGAAATGGCCAAGTCGAAGATAAGTTTGACGCAGAAGAGTCGGATTGTCTTGGCTAATTTTCGAGTGAGGCCTTTCTTTGAAGGAAAAGGTTAGGGTTTTGCAGAGCTCGGGATGCTAATTTGAGCAAGCTCGGAGATGAGATTCAAATGGTAAGGTTTGGATATAGAGGTGAGGATGATGGACCGATGATATTGGGTACGGTGTTGTGTGTTCGGATGTGCGGAGATCAAGGATGAGATTTGGATGAGGCACACAATCGTCTTATGCCATGCATCCGGTAGTACCGGGATGTATCGGGTTTGAGAGAGCATTTCGGTGAAAAGGCATGAAGAGGGATGTAGCGAGTTTGTTAGTAGATGTCTTGTGTGTCGCAAAGTCAAGGTGAACACCGAGCACCTTCCGTATGTTGAGGCCATTGTCCATTCCGGAGTGGAAGTGGCGCGAGTGACTATGGACTTTCGATGGGTTTGCCTAAGACCAATGGGAGGCACGATGCCATTTGGGTTATTGTGGATTGGTTGTGAAGTCAAGACACTTTGGCGATTAAGAGGCGGATTCTTTGCGTCTTTGGCAAAGAAGTATATTGATGAGATCGTGAGATTGCATGGGATTCAGACTTCGATTGTGTCGATAGAGATCCTCGGTTTACTTGAGGTTTTGGGGCGGTTGCGAGGATGCTTTGGGTACTAAGCTGCATTTTAGTACTGGCGTTTCATCCATGAGACGGATGGTCGATCGAGAGGACCATTCGGACTCTTGAGGAATGCTTGAGCGTGTGTGATGGATTTTAAGGGAGCTTGGGATGAGCATTTACCGTTGGTCGAATTTGCTTACAACAATTGTACCATTCGAGTATTCAGATGGCTCCGTATGAGGCCTTTGTATGGCGGGAGGTGTAGGACTCCGATCTGTTGGGATGAGGAAGGAGATAGGCAATTGGTGGGACGAAATTGATTCGGATGACGGTTGAGAAAGTCAATCTGGTTAAGCAACGGCTTAAGGCGCCGAGGATAGGATGAAGAGTTATGTGGATGCTCACCAAAGGAAATGGAGTATGAAGTCGGTGAGAAGGTGTTTCTTAAGGCGTCTCCTTGGAAAGGAGTATTGAGATTTAGCAAGAAGGGTAAGTTGAGTCCGAGGTATGTGGGTCCGTATGAAATCCTTGAGAGGATTGGGCCACTCGCTTACAGGTTGGCGTTACCTCCGGAGTTGTCGCAGATTCACAATGTCTTCCATGTGTCTATGTTGAGGAGGTATAGATCAGATCCTTCTCATATCGTTCAGGCTAGTGAGGTTCAATTTGCGGGATGATCGACTTATGAGGAGCTACCGTAGAGATCTTGGATATTAGGGATAAAGTCCTCAGGAACAAGACGGTTCAGCTAGTCAAAGTCCTGTGGAGGAATCATTCAGTAGAGGAGGCTACATGGGAGCCATTGGACGCTATGAAGGAGAAGTATCCGTATCTCTTCGATGGTCGAGTAAATTTCATGACGAAATTTCTTTTAAGGGGAGAAATGTTAGACCCGAATATTTTCTTTGATGATTAAGCATGCATTGTTGATGATTATGAGTTTATGGTTTAGTTTGATTTAATTGGGCTTGATATTGATTAATTGGAGTATAATCGAGGTTTAATTAATAAATTAGAGGTTAAATTGTGTAAGGGTATTTCGGAAGTTCACTTAAGTTGAATTGGAGTTAGGCTTAAAAGGAGGGATAGGTTGGTCTTTGACCATCCCTAGGTTTTAAAGACCTAGATATAAAAAGGAAAAGAAAAAAAAGAAAATAGAAATAGAAAGGAAAGAAGAAGAGGTTGTCGTCGGTGAGGAGAAGAGAGGAAGAGAAGGATTAGCGACTTGACCGATTTCGAAGGATTTAGTGCTTCATCGGTAAGTCTATAACCTTTCTATCTTATTTACGAATGGATTAAGCATTGAGATTGTTGGGATTAAGAAAAGCGATGATTAGGGTTTTAGGATGAGAAATTGGGGAAAATCCTTAGATTGATGATTTTAGGACGAATTGGAAGCGAGAGAATGGGTTAGAAGCGTGGTAGAAGGTTGGATCTATGGCTTGGGAGTATTACATCGAGTTTGGAGCGATTGGGAGTTGAAAATCTGGAGATTTTGTGGTTGGGAACGAAATCGATCCACGTCGCGACGTGCTCGAAGCACGCCATGACGTGCGAATTTTGTGCACGGCGTGCTCGTCATGGCGTGCCAAGGGACTTCGTCTTGTGGCGCTCGTCGTGAAAACTTGGCCTTCGTCGGCGACGACGCATCATGACGATGCGACTCTTCGCCGCAATGAACTCCCTTTCCGTAAATTTGCTTATTTGATTTCCGAAGCTTTTTGATTAATTTTCTTTGATTATTATTTGATTTAAGACTTGATTTAATATAGGCAACCAAGCAGATCAGTTTCCATCGCAAGAGGACGCTCATCAGTAGTCGGATTCTTGTGCGATTCTAGGTGGGTGATATACTTATAACTATTGCGTGATTAGGCAATTTCTTGACTATGTATGAGTATATGTTGTCTAATATGCATTTATAATAAATGATATGGATTTCTTATGTCATGAAATAAGCATGAATTATGATTCTGAGCAAGTTATGTCGGGACCTCGGTCACGGCATTTTGATGAAATGATTACGAATATGAGTATGTGTTTTGTTTGGGCGAGAGTGGAACCATTTCGTTAGTCACGTGCGTCGACAAAAGCCTTCTCCCGCTGCCCGCTTGGGCTATGAGCTCGAATGGACTCATTTCGTTCGAGATGTAAACTTGGTTTCTTCCTTTTGTTTCGTGGATGCAAACTTGGTTTCTTCCTTTTGATTCCATGGACCCTCGAGCCATTGTTTTGTGTAATCGCATATTTGAATTGCGCTTGATGAAGCATATATCGTGACATGTGGTGAATTTTCGTGTATTGCTTGATGTACATGTGAACACTAGAATCATTACAAGTATATTAGTATAATATATATTTATACATATGCTTGATTTTATGCTAATTGCCGATGGCTATAATTATATTAGCCATCGAAATGTGTAGCTCAACCCATTATCTTTCCTCCTCGGGTGCAACTCAAGACCTCGGGTGATTCTCGCCAGGACTTGAAGAACTCCGTAGTAGTTAAAGACTATTTCATTAAGTTAGTATTTTAGTTGGCCATCGAGCATGTTATCATGGAGCATATATCTCGTATTTTGGATTTCCTTTTGATTTAGTATGGTGTTATGACAATAATTGTTGAATTTCATTTTTTGGATTGATATGACTTTTAGCCGGATTATGGGGTGTTTATTTAAATGATTATGCGAATGATTTTGTTATAAATTGCATGTGCAAATCGATTGTTGTCTGAAATGTTGGGATCGAATTACGACGGTTCGAATTGCCGATGTGGTAGCAACTCGAGGGCCTTGGGATTCGGGTTACGAGGCTCGGGCCCAACACGATGTCGATTTGAGAATCCTATGACTAGGGATAATTTGAATCTTGACATAATTGCACATGATAGGAATCTCGATAGTATGATCACATCACAATTTCCTTCATGCTATGTCATATATCATGGACTTCATTAATTTGCTTATAGATCAATATCAATTCATAAATAATGAATATCAAATTAATGAAATATGCCTTTCTTTATTAATCATAAAGTATGTACACAACTTTGTACAAAACGCGCTAAAGGCAATTGCCTTCAGGGCACTACTTTAACAAAATCTCCCACTTGACCTAAAGCCAATCGCCTTGATATCTAATACCATAGGCGAGTACATGAGAATCAAAGCTCTTCTGTGATAATGGCTTCGTCAACGGATCAGCAATATTCTGCTCAGTGGGAATTCTCTCTATTTGGACATCACCTCGACCAACGATCTCCCTAATCAGGTGATATCTGCGGAGTACGTGTTTGAATCGTTGATGAGACCTTAGTTCCTTCGCCTGCGCAATAGCCCCATTGTTGTCACAATACAATTGTATGAGCCCATCACAGCTAGGAACCACACCAAGTTCAGTAATGAACTTTTTGATCCAAACTACTTCCTTTGCTGCGACTGAAGCGACAATGTACTCTGCCTCGGTTGTTGAATCGGCAGTTGTCTCTTGTTTGGAACTCTTCCAACTGACCGCCCCGCCGTTCAGTGTGAATATATAACCTGATTGGGATTTAGAATCATCCTTATCAGATTAAAAACTAGCATCTGTATGCCCGCTCACCTGGAGATTTCCATCTCCATATACCAAGAAAACATCCTTAGTCCTTCGCAAGTACTTGAGGATATTCTTGACAGCCACCCAGAGATCCTCACCAGGATCCGATTGGTATCTGCTCGTAACACTTAGAGCATATGATACATCGGGTCTCGTACATAGCATTGCGTACATGATAGATCCTACTGCAGATGCATACGGGATCACATTCATGCGCATCCTCTCATCTTGTGTCTTAGGACACATAGATTTTGAGAGTGTTATCCCATGAGTGATGGGAAGATACCCTCTCTTGGATTGCTCCATGCTAAACCTCTTTAGCATCTTGTCTATGTACGTTGATTGTGAAAGACCAAGCAATCTTTTTATCTATCTCGATAGATCTTTATCCCAAGGATATAAGTTGCTTCACCAAGGTCTTTCATGGCAAATTATTTGGACAACTAAATCTTCACAGCTTGTAGCATAGAGACATCGCTTCCTAGTAATAATATGTCATCTACATATAGCACAAGGAATACGATTGCAGTCCCATTAACCTTCTTATACACACAGTGTTCATACGGATTTTGTGAGAAACCAAACTCTTTGATTACCTCATCAAAACGAATATTCCAACTCCTGGATGCTTGTTTCAATTCATAGATGGATTTCTACAGCTTGCATACCTTTTCGCTATCATAGGAGATGAAGCCCTCAGGTTGTGTCATATACACATCCTCAGCTAGATTTCCATTTAGGAAAGCTGTCTTCACATCCATTTTTCATATCTCATAATCATAATGAGTGGTAATAGCTAGGAGTATTCTAATGGATTTAAGCATTGCTACTGGGCTGAAGGTCTCGTCGTAGTCAATTCCTTGTCTTTGACGAAAACCTTTAGCCACAAGCCTTGCTTTATAGGTAATCACATTACCATCCATGTCGGTTTTCTTTTTGAAAACCCATTTACACCCTATGGGTTTTATTCCTTCGGGTGCCTCAACCAAAGTCCATACTTGGTTTTCATACATGGAATCCATTTCAGACTTCATGGCATGAAGCCATTTCTCAGACTCTGAACTCTTCAGAACCTCTTCATAGGTGGTAAGCTCATTATCTTCTATGAGCAATACGTCATTATGTTTATTAACGAGAAATCCATATCTCTCGGGAACAGAATGTATCCTACGTGACCTACAAACTTCTTGTGTTGTAGAAGGTTGAACTGTTACTTCATCTGTATGAGTCACGGTTTGAGTTGACGATTGATCTGCGTCTGTTCGAGCATCTTGAACTTCTTCAAGTTCAATTTTTCTCCCACTGTCTTCTTATAAAAGAAACTCTTTCTCTAAAAAGACAGCATGCTTTGAAACAAACACCTTTTGTTCCTCAACAAGGTAGAATTGATATCCCATTGTTTCTTTAGGATATCCTACGAACAAACATTTGTCAGACTTTGCGTCAAGCTTATCTGACTGTATCCGCTTCACATAAGCAGGACAACCCCAAACTTTCAAATGAGTAAGATAGGGTCTTTTGTTAGTCCACATCTCATATGGAGTAACATCAACTGTCTTTGATGGAACTCTGTTTAACAAATAAACAGCTGTCTCGAGTGCATATCCCCAAAAGGATTTTGGTAACTTTGTAAAGCCCATCATCGATCGTACCATGTCTAACAAGGTTCGATTTCTCCTTTCTGCCACACCATTATGTTGTGGTGTGTAAGGTGGAGTCCATTGAGATAAAATCCCATTATCTCTTAGATAATCTAAAAATTGTTGGTCTAAGTATTCCCCACCACGATCGGATCGTAATATTTTGATACTTTTCCCAAGGTGGTTTTCTACTTCATTTCTGAATTGTTTGAACTTTTCAAATGCTTGATTTGTATCTCATCGAATCTGGTACCCATATCGAGAATAATCATCGATAAAGGTAATGAAGTAAAGACAACCACTTCTAGCATGGATGGACATCGGACCACATACATCTGAATGTATTAGGTCTAATACTCCAGTCGCTCGTTCACCCTTTCCCTTAAAGGGTAACTTAGTCATCTTGCCTAATAAACAAGATTCACATGTGTCATATGATTCATAATCAAATGACCCTAAACTACCACTCTTATGGAGCTTAGCTATGCGTCTCTCATTTATATGGCCAAGGCGACAATGCCATAAGTAAGTTGATTTTAAATTATCTCGTTTATGTCTTTTCGTGTCATTGACATTCATAATTGGATGTGACATATCTAATAAGTAAATTCCATTGCATAATGTACCAGTACCATAAAGCATTCCATTCAAACTAATAGAACAACCATTGTTACTAAAAGTCAAATGGAAACCAGCTCTATTTAAACAAGAAATAGACAATATGTTCTTTGTTAAAACAGGTACAAAATAACATTCATCCAGTTTAATTACAAGCCCACTGGGGAGTGACAAAAAATAAGTGCCTACGGCTAATGCAACAACTCTTGCTCCATTTCCTACATGCAGTCTAGTTCTCCTTCACGAGCCGTCTCACATCCACGAGGCCCCGCATATCATTGCATATGTGAGCCACAACCGTATCTAATACCCATATGTTATGGTCGAAAGCAAGATTAACCTCAATGACAAACATACCGAAGAAGCCGAGGAATCGATGCCTTCTTCGCTTCAATTCTTCGAGATAGACTTTGGTTTAAGCTTCCAGGTGGCGGTCTTGCCACAATGGAATCAAGTTCCTTTTGGTGCAGTTTCTTTGGTTTTCCTTTTGGCTGCACTTTCTTTTGGTTTCTTAGACCTTTTTTTTCTTCAGTTTCTTTTTCTTTGAACCAGAAGAAGAAGAGTCCACCACGAGCACTGACTTGCTATTCTTCTTGATAGCTTGCTCTGCTGTCTTGAGCAGATTGATCAACTCTGGGATTGTCGTGGATATTTGGTTCATCCGATAGTTTAACATAAACTGTGAATAACTATCAGACAATCCAACTAAAATTAAGTCAACACTTAATTCATAATCCATAACAAAACCCAAGACGACCAACCTCTCAATATACGCATTCATCTTGATGCATCTTGCTGCAGATGAACTCGAGTCATCTTAGTAGTGAAGAGTAGCCTCGAGGTCTCGAACCTTTCAGACCGAGCTTGCTCATCAAAAAGCTCTCTAAGATGAAACACTATGGTATTAGCATCCATAGACTCATGCTGCTTCTGCAGCTCTGGTGACATAGATGCGAGCATAATACAAGTAGTCATGTCACTTTCTTTGAGATGCTTACGATAAGCTTTCTGATCCTCATCAGAAGCATCAACAGCAGGTGGATCAGGAAGTGGAAAATCTAGGACATAGCCCAGTTCCTCAGATCTGAGAACAATTCTCAGATTTCTCAGCCAATCGAGAAAATTAGGTCCAGTTAATTTATTAGAGTCCATAAGTGAGCACAAATTCACACTAGAAGACATCTTCAATCAACCTAAAGGGAAAGAGAGAAAGAATGTTAGAATAGAATTACATGCATGATCATAAGGACTTGCATGACATGCATATGGCTCCCACTAGTTTCAAAGAATTCATAACCCTCATTACGAATCCAAAAAACATTATGACAAAACGTCCTAATGGGTCGATATCCAACATTGCTAAGAATGACCTTGGGTTTACCCAACAAGCCACCTTAGGTCAATCGGTAGGTATCGTTCATACCAATTGTATCATAGATATCTGACATTACTAAAATGACCTTGGGTTTACCCAACAAGCCACCTTAGATCAATCGGCAGGTATCGGTCATACCAATTACATCACAGGTTCAATTATCGACTAGTGCTATCAACTCGTGATGTATGCACACACATTGGGTTATCAATTCTTGATGCGTGTACATCTGATGTACACTACCCAATTTCGCCTCTGTCTATGTTAACCTTGAGTTTACTCAACAAATCAACGCTTCTAGTGAAAACCGACCCATTAATCCGAAAATCTCATTTCCATGGTTCGAACATATCCGTATAGAGTGAGCTTGGGTTTACCCAACAACCCGAACTCTATAAGAACTCTGGTTCTCCCCATATTAATGAAAGGCGTTAGTTTTCATATTATGTGTGAGGGATTTCATCTTTCTTCACTCTTCTTCTTCTCCAAGCTGTAGGATTATAGTCACCATGACTATATGGAATGATTTAGGGCATCAATCACATTGAATCTATACCTATAATCATCCATCATCCCTCCTAAGCATGTTGTAAGTCGACTTACCTAAACATGCAAATCGACTTATGCATGTGTAAGTCGACTTGTGCATGTGTAAGTCGACTTATGCTACTGTGTATATGCAAGTCGACTTATACCATTGTGCAAGTCGTCTTACGTGTCTACAGTGCACGAACAAGTCGACTTGTGCATGTGTAAGTCGACTTATCTGAGCATACAAGTCGACTTATGCATGTGTAAGTCGACTTATATATAGAATTGCTCTCTAATCGGCTAATTTCTCAATCCGTGCAGTTCCAATTCACAATACCAGGTGTAATATACTTTACTTTGATGTAATAATGAAACACTTTCATTGTATCATGCTTACCTCATATAATCATACTATACATGAAAAACTTGAAATTGATGAATACATTATTATTCACTTAGATTTCCAAATAAATTGAGAATATCAAACTATCACCCTAAGTATCTCTAGGTAGTCTACACTTTATCAAGACTACTTCGGCACTGGTCACAAAATTGTGACGGCCAAAACAATCAAGACAACGAATATACTAGCGAGACGCTAATGTGACATATTTGACATACGAATATTTTTGGAAACCCAATTTCAAGAAAATCATTTTGGCAAGCATAAAAAATCAATGTAACATATTTTTAATCACATTAAAAATAATCCAAGGCATTGGAATTGAGAAATACACAATCAATCATTCCAAACAAAACAATTCCAGCAACTTTCTCAAAACTGCCAAGCTCTGTCTTTTGCTTGAAAAACTCATTGAAACAATTTCAATAAATTCTGAGAAAATTAAAGAGGTTACAACATGTTCACAACATGCTCCATGAAATTTTTTAGGATTTATTTCCAACAAAAACTTAACCAAGCTCAGCAACAAAGCCAATGTTGAATCTGTGTTCCTCAACACAGTTATTCCCAGCAACACACAATAAATTCTCAAATAAATAGTAAATCACCTCAAAAACATTTTTCCATCCTCATAGACATTAATAAACATCTTAGAGACATGTCGGTGAAAGAAAATCTGAAAAAAAAATTTCTATAATTTATTCTCGAATTTATAAGCATGCCTATTCAAGGATTGTGTACAAACACAGCAACCAGAACATTAGGGAATAAATTAGCAAAACTATATCAAATCACATTGATAAATTCTTTCCTTCCATGGACATATTCAAAAACATCTTATGAGCACATCTGGGCAACAAAATTTTGAAAACAATATTTCTATATTGATTTCGAATTTAGCACAGTCAACATGCATCATCGTCACAACCAATAGGCAGCTCCAACCTAGTTATGATTTCTTCGTTATATACGACACAAGTGGCTCTGATACCACTGTAGGAAAATCCCGGTGTGTGCATCACATGCACACGGTGCGGAAAACAAAAATTTTTATTCCGGGACCTTCCTGAAAGCCAGGATCCATGTGTCTATATAACAATGTCAAACCATAACGACCAAAAGAGACCGTCTCTAATGATATCCACGCAGAGATTGAAGAACCTAACCAGGGCAAATCCTTTGACCCAGGAATAGCTAGAACAAGGGAAAGAGTGCTAGCTCTTACCTTGTTCTTGGAGAGCTTGGAGAACACGATGGAAAGAAGGAGGATGAGAAGCTTGAAGATGAAGAAGATCGATGATGAAGAAGAGAGAAAACCTTTTTCTCAAAACCCTTTCTTGCTTCTTACAAAACCAACGACACCTACACCTTCTTTTGACTTTTAGTCATTTAATGTAACTTATGACAAAGCAAAAGAAGAAGCTTCTCATCCTCCTAGTCATCCTTCCACGTAAACAAATATATATATATATATATATATATATATTACTTAATTAATTAATAAGATATATATATGTATATAAATCTTTGTCAAGTAATCCGGTCATCTTTGGAATCAGGTCCACTCTAGGGTCCCGTATGGAAAAAACACCGGAGACCTATCTCAGCAATATCGATGTCGCGATCTCATCGGGACATATCTCGATCTCATCGGGATCCATTTAATCCTATTACTCTCCATATATTGGATCTCTGTCTAAAACTATTTTACGAATTCTCCGAATCACTCTTATGCGTGTGACCCATTAGGTTTCCGGTTATGTTGGCCACTTAGATTAACACTTAATCTGAGCAAGTCATGAGCAGTATCTAGCAACACATCATGACCTCCAATTGACCGGAAAGTAATTGGTTTGACGAATGAACCTATGTTCATCACGAACCCTATCACGAACCTTTCCATAGATAATTAATGTGCAATTCGTCCTTTCATCATGCTATACCCCACTTGGTTATGAGTATGGGCAAAGTGTCAACTCTTACTAGACTGACTACGTCAAATCTAGTCCAAGTGATATCGATTCTTATCCAGGACTCATTACTTTATATGTCATCAAGACACTCTTCATGACATATGAACTCCGACGAGATTTCCAAGTAATGACCCTGACAAGAGGCCATGGGTATCATCTTCTGCTATCACAGAAGTGGTGAATCCTTTATTGGCTACTCAATTACCTTCGAATAACTTAAGCTGTACCCAAGCACCACCCTACGAGCGACCTCTGTAAGGCAACAAGGAATGGAGTCAAAGCACAGAATCAGTATCCAAGATATCCTTGAGCACCTCAAGTCTAAGGATACTTGCACCATTTCTATGATGAGATTATCACTGACATTAGAATAGGACATCCATGTGATGATTTCATAGCAGGTCATCCAATGTACTTACTACCTCTAGTAAGCATTCACATCTCAACCCTAAATATCTCATATTTTCGGTTTACGAGATCCTTTGCTGATCAAATCAAGGAGCTTGAAATGTCTTAGTCTTTCCGGATTCTGATGTCGGTTTGAAAGAATCCTATGACTAGGGATAATTTAGATATCTTGACATAATTACACATGATAGGAATCTCAGTAGTATGATCACATCATAATTTCCTTCATGCTATGTCATATATCATGGACTTCATTAATTTGCTTATAGATCAATATCAATTCATAAATAATGAATATCAAATTAATGAAATATGTCTTTCTTTATTAATCATAAAGTATGTACACAACTTTGTACAAAACGCGCTAAGGGCGATTGCCTTTAGGGCACTACTCTAACATGTAGGTAGGTTTGGCTTTGTGTATATAAATCTCGCAATTATCCTTTCAATATATTTCTCATAGGATAACCATAATAACTTTTTCGACTTATCTCTAGTGATCTTTATTAAGAGAATTCATCTTGTTGGTCCTAAATTTTTCATAGCAAAGAATTTGTTCAAAGCTTTTTTCAAAGCAATAATCTTCTTATTATTATGTCTATTAATCAACATATCATCTATATAAATAGGGAATACAATGAAATCATCTTCACATATTTCCTCACAAAGATGCAATAGTCGGTGAGAGATTTCCTGAAATCATGCTTAGCAATGAATTAATCAAATTTTTTATATGATTGCGTTGGTACTTGCTTTATATCATAAATACTTTTCTTTAATTAGTATACCATCATTTTTTCCTAGAACTTAAAACTCTTTATATTGTTCCATATTGATCGCTTCTTTAAGATCACCATGAAGGAAGCTATTTTAACATCGAATTATTAGATCTCCAATTCTAAACTAGTTGCTAGACTAGTTACTACTCAAATGGATGACATTTTTACCATTATAGATAATAATTTCTTCAAAATTGATGCCCTTTTTTTATTATGTCCCTTTATAATCAGTTTGGCCTTGTACCTTGATCATAGACTATTCTCTTCTATTTTAAATGTATATACCCCTTTATTTTCAAAGTTTTACTTCTTTTAGGTAATTATACTAGATCATTTGTTTCATTATAGTGCAAGGATTCCATCTCCTCTTACGTAACTTTATCCCATTCTATCTTGTAGTTCTCAGTTACAACTGCTTCATAATTTTGAGTCCCCCTTCGTCACTGACAGTCACATACTCATTTGGAGAATATCTAGTGGAGGATTGTCTCTGCCTAGTAGATAATCTAAACTAAGCCTCTACAAGTTTAACGAGTTCAATCTCTTCTTTGATTTACTCACTTTGATCTCCCTCTTGATCATTTTTTTACTGTCGATGGTGAAGCAAGATTATTAATACTAGCAGGATTATTGATAATAGTATTATCTTCTTATTGTTGGTTTATGCCCTACAGCCAATCGCTTTGGTTGTAATTTAATGACAAATTATTTAAAGGCATTCTTTATCTTGTACATGTTTAGATGTATATGATAAAGTCCATGGGATAATTATACATTGCAAATGAAATTATAATGAGATTATAATTATGAGATTCATATTGCATTTATGTATTATTCCTAAAATGTTCCCATTCATTGTTCTATTAAGATTGGACATTAATAAAACGTAAAAAGACTAGCACACGTTTTGTTTTTCCTTGTGAAGGAAGTAGTCGATCTCATAGGCTAAAGTATAGAGATACTTAAACAAACGTGTGGGTGCTTGCTAGAGAACAAGTTCACTAAACAGACCCGATATGAGAAATCCATTTGGAACATTACTTGTATGTCTATGGAATTCTCATTGTGATGATTGTATAAGTGATCCTTTGACTTGAGATCATCAAAGTTATCTTGTATGGGGATTGTTATATTTTGATACTACTCGTGATCTATAAAGGTCGTTTAAACGGTAGTCATTGGATATAGCATGAACTGTATGGAGATAGTTGAATGATTAAGATAGGATTCATCACCCTAAAGTAATTAGGGAGAATGTTCCGTTGTTCTCGATTAATATTGATTCGGAAAATCCTTGGCCAAGGTGGAATGATATTTTGTAAACAGTTTACAAATATTATTAATTGAATCAATAGCTAATGGCGGAGAACTAATATAATTAGACTCAAAATAGAGTAGACATTAATTCCATGCTCTATGTCTAATTGAAACATTAGTTGATGAAATGATTGAATTATACAGAAAAATCATGCACGGAAAGGTTAGTCAAAACCACTTTGACATTTCTGAATATTTGGGAGGTCTTGATACGTTGCTAGACGTCAATCTTGATCTATGATTATAAATTGTTTAATTGGAGAATTAAAGATAAATTAAAAGGAACTTTAATTTATCTAATTGTAATTATGAATTAGAATTATAATTTATAATCATTGTCAACATATTTGGGAACCTAATGGGTCACACATATAGAATGGGTTGGAGAGAGCAAAGTTAATTTAATCAAGTTGGACTTGATTATAAAGTTTAAGAAACTTTATAATTAAATATGATATATTTAATAAATAAGGATCAATATGAGATATTGAATCTTATTTGGGCATAATTGGTATTTAATTAGAATTATTTGTAATTCTAATTAAAGTTTAATTGAAATTAATATTTAATTTCAATTAAATTACTAAAACGTCCTAAGCTTATTATAAATAGGCTTGAGCTTTATGAAGCTAGCACTTCATGCTTAACCCTCTCTATAAAAGTTACAGAGTTCTCTCAACCTGTTCTGTGGATACCGTTAGAGGTCGGACACTTGTGCGGCTATGGTGGTTGAGATGGATCGGTTTTAAAAACGGTTCGAGGGATGCATCAAGATAATGATCAAGCTTCGGAATAAGGTACGAATTAAATTCTGCTTTATTATGATTCGTGTTAATCATTTTATAGAATAAATAGATCTTGATTTTCAAGAAATCAAAAGTCACGAAAAAATTTCGTGATTATTCTGCTGTGGTCGGATCAGATTCGGACCCGATTTCCCAACAGTGGTATCAGAGCGGGATTTTATTTCTATAATTTGATTAAACTGTTTGATTGTTATTGATCTGAAAATTTGGAATTGAAAATTAGATATGATCTGATTCTTAATGAGATTATAATTATGAGATTCATATTGCATTTATGAATTATTCCTAAAATGTTCCTAATCATTGTTCTATTAAGATTGGACATTAATAGAACGTAAAAAGACTAGCACACGTTTCGTTTTTCCTTATAAAGGAAGTAGTCGATCTCATAAGCTAAAGTATAGAGATACTTAAACAAACGTGTGGGTGCTTGTTAGAGAACAAGTTCACTGAACAGACCTGATATGAGAAATCTATTTGGAACATTACTTGTATGTCTATGGAATTCTCATTGTGATGATTGTATAAGTGATCCTTTGACTTGAGATCATCAAAGTTATCATGTATGGGGATTGTTATGTTTTGATACTACTCGTGATTTATAAAGTTCGTTTAAACGGTAGTCATTGGATATAGCATGAACTGTATGGAGATAGTTGAATGATTAATGTTGGACCCCGCTGCTGGAGCCCAACATCGGACATGAGAGCGTGGCGTGAAACATGCTAATGATGCATTTTATGGAAAAGACCCGCGGAAGATTTATGGGCCTACTGGAAAACAAATTTGAAACCTGCTTTCATGTGACTTAAACAAACATATCCAAAATTCATGCTCCAAAAGACGAGTTTCATAAAGCTTTAAGAATACCTCAAACCAAATTACAACTTTGAGTTCAAGAGCCAAAAGTACAAAATACTCTTGAACCAATAATACTTGAAATGAAACTAAAGTCTTGACTTCCAAAACAATATAACATTGAGACTAAACAAACATAACAAAATGAAACCGAGTGTCTTAGTAACTCGTGACTCACTCGATCTCTTGCTCGTCACCTGAATGGGGGAGATTATAGGGGGTGAGCTATAAAGCTCGTGGGAACATATTTATAATATAGCAATAAGTAAAAGTAATCAAAAATTAACTCATTGTCGTGATACTTGTTGAAATCATAGTCATTGAGCATGTATGATTCATAGATTTAAAATGCTTGATTCTTAACCAATTCGTAATGCATGACACATAACAAATCATAACACATAACATAACATGATGGTTTGGGTTGTCCCTGGTTCGTGACGTACTACACATGCCATCGAAATGTTGATGTGTAGACGTAGTTTCGTGAGGGAATCCTTGTGAGAAACCACATGCCCGCGGTCGAGGCGAGAGAAGCCTTTTCGTGAGTCAATGTGCACTTGACTATTCGTGAGGGACACCGCAAACCCACATAAACATGCATGATTCATGTTCTTGTAAACTTGTTTACCAAACTGGCACTTGCTTGTAAACTTGCTTGTAATCTTGCTTGTCATATATTCGTAAAACATGATTTCATGCACTTGTATTCGTGAAAGGAGAAAACCCCTTTTTGAATCCTTTTCATAATTCATGAATGCAAATCATATAATAACCTATAATCATTCATAATAGTATGTAATGCAATCGTGATGATGCAATTTACATGCATTAATTCTCTCTTGATTTGAACAAAACAATGAGTGACTTATTTACTTTATTATAAATATGAACCCACCTGATTTCCTTGCTTGTTCTTGCCTAGGAATGAGTTTCCTCTTAAGCCACTTGATCCTCTTGCCTCACTTGATCTCCTAAAATAAGAACCAAAATCTTATTCAAAAACTCATGCTGAAACAATAATTCCATTCTTAACTTCCATCTAAAATTTCATATTCTTAGAAACTGATTCAGAACTTCATCACTTCACAAGACTTGTATATCTTTGTCTCTAGTTTACAACGCCTCAAAAATCACCCCAACAGGACTTCTGTAGCAAAAGATATGATCAAAACACTAAAAACAACTTTGCTGGAAAAACTGGCCTCGCCGCGACGAGCGACCTGGCACATCGAGGCGTGCGGCCCTCTATCGCATGTCGCGGCGTGCGGCTCGACACGTCACGACGTGTGGCCTTCTGCACGCCGCAGCGTGCTTCCTCACGCATGTCGCGACGTGCGGACGGGAGAGACGACTCCCGAACCCAGATTTCTGCCATTTTCAACCTTAAATCCTTCCATTTCTCAACTACAACACATCTAAGCCATAATCAAGTCATACACTTCCATTCTAAACTCATTCTAACACCAAAAACATCAACAAAACAACAACCCATGCAAATCTTTCAAAGTTTCACCATAAACCCTAAACCAACGATTTCTACTCAATCCATGCAAATCTAGGGTTTGATTTAACCTAAACAAGAGTAGAAGAGTTAAACAAACCCGTAAAATGCTTCGATCCTTTGAAAATCGTCAAACCGGAGTTTCCTCTTTTCTCTTCTTCTTCTCCTCTCCCTACGACCTTCTCTTCTATTTTCTCTCTTCTTTCTATTTCTTTTTTCTTTTCTTTTCCTTTAACTCCTTAAACCTACAAGGAAGAGCAATGACTAAAATGCCCTCCTTACTTAGCCTAAGATCTCTTACCCTTGAGTGACTTGCCCATTTTGCCCTTAAATATTTTTACTCTTCCATGACCATTTATTCCACACTAATCTCAAATAAATCCAAATTTTCCATTAATTTTTCCAATTAATCAAAATTATGCCATAAATAACACAATCAAATTAATTCATGCTTAATACATCAAGAAAACAAATTTGGGGCCCAACAATTAAGATATGATTCATCACCCTAAAGTAATTAGGGAGAATGTTCCTTTATTCTCGATTAATATTGATTCGGGAAATCCTTGGTCAAGGTGGAATGATATTTTGTAAACAGCTTACAAATATCATTAATTGAATCAATAGCTAATAGCGGAGAACTAATATAATTAGACTCAAAATAGAGTAGACATTAATTCCATGCTCTATGTCTAATTGAAACATTAGTTGATGAAAGGATTGAACTATACGGAAAAATCATGCACGGAAAGGTTAGTCAAAACTACTTTGACATTCCTGAATATTTGGGTGGTCATGATACGTTACTAGACGTCATTCTTGATCTATGATTATAAATTATTTAATTAGAGAATTAAAGATAAATTAAAAGGAGTTTTAATTTATCTAATTCTAATTATGAATTATAATTATAATTTATAATCATTGCCAACATATTTGAGAACCTAATGGGTCACACATATAGAATGGGTTGGAGAGAGCAAAGTTAATTTAATCAAGTTGGACTTGATTATAAAGTTTGAGAAACTTTATGATTAAATATGAGATATTTAATAAATAAGGATCAATATAAGATATTGAATCTTATTCGGGCATAATTGGTATTTAATTAGAATTATTTGTAATTCTAATTAAAGGTTAATTGATATTAATATTTAATTTCAATTAAATTACTAAATCGCCCTAAGCTTATTATAAATAGGCTTAAGCTCTATGGAGCTAGCACTTCATGCTTAACCCTCTTTGTAAAAGTTACAGAGTTCTCTCAACCTATTCTGTGGATACCGTTAGAGGTCGGACACTTATGCAGCTACGGTGGTTGAGACGGATCGGTTTTGAAAACGGTTCGAGGGATGCATCAAGACAAAGATCGAGCTTCGGAATAAGGTACGAATTAAATTCCGCTTTATTTTTATTCGTGTTAATCATTTTATAGAATTAAATAGATCTTGGTTTTCGGAAAATCAAAAGTCACGAAAAAGTTTTGTAATTATTCCGCTGCGGTCGAATTAAATCCGGACCCGATTTTTCCAACAGTGGTATCCTATCTTAATTATCATCATAATTAAGAACATATGCCGAAACACATTCTTGGATATTTGATGAGACATTAGCTCCTTATCCATGCCTAATGGCTCTAATGTTCTGCAGTGCGTTACTGTCTTGAACAATGCAAAGAAACTATATCAAGTTCATTAAAGAACTTGTTGATCCAATTAATCATTTCTACTAAATGAAAAATGTATTATGGCTTAATTAGCAACCATTGCTACGTTGGAACCTTTCCAACCCTAAATGATATTGTTATAAGTAAATAAACCTTAATTAGGATTTACTTCTAAAGTTATATCCTCATCGTCTTGAACTCAAATATCAACTCATACATAGAATAAGGGATATCTTTGATACTTCATAAGTATCTGATATCTTACATACTAAACATCTTTAGTACATTATCTATGCATTTGGACTTAGAATAAGCTAACAACGTCCAATCTATCTCTATAGATCTAATTCTCAGAATTCAGTTGTTACTTTTTCATATCCAACAAAAGTCGTTTTTGGACAATTATATGTTCAACAATTGAAAGCTAGAACTGTTGTTCTCTGTGAGCAATATGTCTCCACATACTCCATCTAAAGAGGACAACTATACTCCCACTAACCTTCTTGTAGAAATGATAAATTCATAATCATTTCCAAAACAAACTCTTTGAATTCATCATGAAAGTAAATTTTTCAATATCTTGCAACCTTTCAACTATACATCAAATGTATCAGTAAAGACATTAGTTTCAATTAGATGTATAGTCATAAGATTTGAACCTTTCAAATTCCTTCTTACTCCTACTACTTATCTTGAGAACGGTTCTCCTATAAACATACATTGAATCAAACAATTTGTTCAATGGGTTTGTAAGAATATATCCAACCTTTTGGATATCTCATAACACTTTATTACTCAATTTAGTTCTAAACTAAATGGATAATATATGCTTCAACTAAGCGTCACATTTTAAAATCATTAGCTTTAACTATTTCAAAAACTTAACATTTCATAAATCTGGGTTCTGAAAATTCGTTCATGTCCTTTATTTTGGTTCTGCGTTCTCTGGAAATTAGCTTTATTGACAACTGCTATTTGCTTTTGTTATAGAACTTGAAACCCAGAAAGTTAGAAACCGAAAACACAAAAACACGCTTCACTCACTGTAGCTTTTGATGTGACCGCCTCTGTGAGTGTTGATTTATTCTTAAGTTCACGCCTCACCTTTGTCACTCGAATACGAGTATGGGACACCAGACCTTCAGCTTCCACTAGCGTAGTTCATCACGTAGAAAACATAGAGTTGGAGTTTTACGTGAACAATAGTGAAGAGGCAGCGGTAGTGTAAAAGAAAGAGAGGGGAATAGTAAAGATGGACATTCATCTTAATTGTCCCATCGATGAACAATACTTTTGTTCATCAAAATGGATTCAAGGGACTAACTGGCGTTGCTTGCTCATGCGGCTGGAGGTTAGGGCTCTTCTTCGAGTTTAGGGTTTCGAGACTAAGTTGAAGAATAAGGGTTGTTTGGATGTTGGAATAAGGTATTCCAAATCTGATTTTTGAATTTGTTTGGTTACAAGTTTAAGTATGACTTAAACTTAAAAGGAATAATTAAATTAGGAATAATGTATTCTTAATTTAATTAAATTTTAAATATAATTTTAAAATTGTTTTAAAATTCAAAATCAATTCCAAAATTAATACAATTATTTTTTAATTTGATTAAGATTAATAATTATATTGATTCCTAATTAATTTTAGAAAAGTTATTTCTAAAATTAGAATTAATTATTTTCAATTAGATTGAAATTAATTAATTAATTAGAAAAGTTGTTTCTAAAATGAGAATTAATTAGTTTCAATTAGATTGAAATTAATTAATTATACTTCTTAAAATTAGGAAAAAATTTCTTAAATAATTAAGAAAGTTGTTTCTTAATTAAATTATTTATTTCAATTTGATTGAGATAAATTAAATTTCAAGTTTTATTTGTTTAGAGAATTGTTATTTTATTTATTTAGAAATTGTTTCTTTATTTATGAATAATAAGTTTCTTGACTTTTAGATAAAGTATTTTCTTGATTAAATTTTGAAAATTGTTTTCATTTATTAATTAAGAAAATGTGCTTTCTTTAAAATTTTGAAAATAGTTTTCTATTAAAGAAAGGTTTTCTAATTAGTCAAGAAATAATTCTCTAAATAAATAATATATAATAACTTTCTTAATTAAATTTAAAAGTGTTTTTATTTAATTTTGAAAGTAGTTTCCATTTAATATTAGAAAATAGTTTTCTAATTAAGGGATAGTAATTTTAATGAGATTAGAAATGGTGATTTCTAATTAGATTAAAATAGTTTTCTAATTGATTAGAATCGTTACTTATATAATTTTGGAAAGAAGTTTTCTAAATTATAATAAGTAAGAAGAATAATTTATTGAAAATAGTTTTCAATTAAATTATTATTAAAGGAGTCAAGAAAAAAAGGAAATAGTTTCCTATTGGATTTGAAAATTGTTTTCAAATCAAATTAAATTTCTATTTGGAATGCAAATTTAATTTATTTAGGGATCAATGGTTTTAATCTAATTTAAGTTTTCCAAGGAGTTGGAAATGCTATTTTAGATTATGAAGATCAATAACTAGAATCAAACGAAGCTTGATGTTTTATGCATATAATTTGATTATGAGTGCATAAGTTGCATACTTTATTTATATGGTTGATATATATATTGGATGCATATTTTATGCATATAATTTGATTATGAGTACATAAGTTGCATACTTTATTTATATGGTTGATATATATATTGGATGCATGATAAATTGTATGTTTTATATGTGTGATATTTTACATGCAATTTATGTTTGATGAGACATATGAAATTAAAACCCCTTGTTAAAATATTAAGTACACGTTAAGAAAGTGATTGATGCCTTCCATTGTTATAAGAATAAACCAGAGTTTTGTTTATTGTAAGGCTTGTTGAGCAAACTCAAGGCCTCTTTAACCCAAATATGTTTAGTCTTATAATAGTGGGTTTTACTTAATTAAATTTGTGTGATTTGGATTAGCAAACTCATGATCACATGAATTTAGAGGCAAGGTTAGGAATGACATATAAGATATGTTATGGCAAGAGTTGTCACCTAACGGATCTAGGAGTCACATGAGATATGATTGATAAAGTTGTTATCTACCTAATTTAAGTATATATAGTTGGTTTGTTGAGCAAACTCAAGGTCAACTATACTTGAATGGAATCCTAGCCCACTAGAAAGATTAGAGTAATCTTTCCGAATAGTAGTGAAGGCTATTATTTCGAATAAAATAGTGGGAGTAACCAAATGCATGATTAAAGTCCTAATCTTATTTGGTCGTCATGGCATATAATTGATTACTTGTTTTTCTTACATTTATATTTTGTTCCTAGTAGAATTCACCTTGTTTAGTATAGTTGATACTAAGTTAGTGAACTCAAATTCTTGGACATAGCATATGTTTGAGAAGTGTTCTCAAAAGTTGGAAAAGAAAATTGTATGTCCATTATGCAAATTTGTTATAATCCTTGTTGAGGACTTGGTGTTAAAGTTTTTGAGATATGTCACAATCATATAGATGACAGAATGTATTGACATTTTGAGTTGACTAATGTCTCGTAAACTTTGAAGGCGACATGTAGGATGTATGTCAACACCATGATAACAAAATGCAAAGGGTTGCATGAAGTAGGATTGAAAGGTATAGTACCTTATTGAAGTTGTTCCACTTAGTTTAACCTATTGAAATCATAATTGTGGCCTACAATTAAATACTTTGTTATAGAATGATAATAGTTATTATTAGAAGAAAATGATTGCATTATTTTTCTTGCCTTTATGTGATATGATAGAGATCATATGTATTTCTAAATCATGCTTAGGAGTATTTGATACTGAATTTAGATCCAACATTATTGTAATATTCAAAGCATGATAAGAAATAGATTGTTAAATAAAAATAGTTGATCCAAGTTTATGCAAATAGTTTGTATATGTATTGGATCAAAAGAGATTTATATTTAACATAAATGGCAAGAATTAAAAGTTGGATAATCGAGATAATCCTTTTTATGTCATACTGGTTAAATCAACATAACGAGAATCATAAAGTTACATACTAGGATATATGTATCCTTTTGATTATGAATCGTATGAATGTTAGGCCCCGAATATTTTTATGATATTATTATGTGATTTGTGCCTTAATTCGGATTAATTGAGAGAATTATGGATAATGACGGTTAATTAAGATTAAATAAGGTATTAGCGGATTAATTATGTGAGGGCATTTTGGACAGTTACTTAAGAAGAAAAAGGAATTAGGCTTATTAAGGTGATCTTGCTCTAGGTTAAAATAAAAGCAAGTATAAAAGAAGAACAAGGGAAGGAGAAACGAAGAAGAAGAGAAAAGAAAAGAAGAGAAAGAAGCGCCGTCGATAGAGAGGTGAAGAGGAAGAGAAGAGAGTCGCGATTTCGGAAGGTTTCGACATATCTAGAGCTTCAATCGGTTAGTTTACTTCCTTCTTAACTTGTTTTGATTGGGTTTAAACATTGAGATTGTGGATTATGTGAGAATCGACGATGTTTTAGGGTTTTGGGGCTAAATTGTTAGATTAATGTGTTTGGGAGTTGAGAATGACTTAGGAATGCCTTTTAAGACCTGTTATATTGTTTAGAAGTGTTGAGTGTGGTAAATGGAGGAATTAGCAGTTGAAATCTGCAGAAATCTGGGTTCGGAGTCGAGTTCCTCGACCCAGATGTCGCGACGTGCGTATGAACACGCCGCGGCGAACGAAGAAGGGAGCCACGTCGCGACGTGTAAATAATTTTACGATTATTCGTCACGGCGTGTGAAATGCTGTAGACGTCGCGACGTGCGAGGTTTGGTTCGCGACGAGCAGAGTCCTTCGTCGCAACGAACGTCCCTTCGTTGCGGCGAGGCCCCTTGTTTCCGAAATTGAGATGTTTATATTATTAGGGATATCTTTTGATGTAGATATCCGAATGAAGTGATCTTGGATTCGTTGTGATCTAGAAATTAAGGACTACAAGTTGTATGAAGAAGGGAAATTCGGGAATTGTTTCGGAAAGTTCGAGAATTTCGATGGGAATCGGATGGAGACTTTTAACGCTTTACTTTTTGCTTTTCGAGTTTTATTAAATAATTGCTATAGTTATTAATTGTGTGGAAACTTGGTTTATTATAGGGAACCAAGCTGATTTGACCCAATCGCGAGAGAAAGGACAACAGTGAGTCTGATACTCAGCGATACTAGGTGGGTAATATGTTTATCGTTATTATGTGTATGGGCAATTGCATGATGTGTGCTTGCTTGCGTTATATGACATTATTTGTATTGAATTGCATGAGAGATGCTGAATATGCTTTGATCATAATTATGCATGGATTAATGGGCCTTTATGGCAATGGAAAGAATGGAAATTATGATATGCTTTGAGCATGAATCGAATGGATTATGTGCTTTGTTTGGGCAAGAGAGTTACGGATGGAGTCACGTGCGTTGACATTTTGAAAGCCTTCTCCCGCTGCTCGCTTGTAGCAACGAGATCCTTGAAATCGGACTCGGATGGATTACTGGATTTACCTTGGATTATCCGGATGGATTCTGAACTCTCGAGCCGATTGTTTGTGCATACGATTGATTTGATGAGCATAAGATATGATGGATTTGATAGATTTGTTGCATAATGATTGATGTGATAAGAAATAGAAATTGCTTGACATATACTGATTGAATATGAATTGAATTGATGAATTATGATTTGCTAGTGATATGTATATTATATATATATATATATTGCTTGATTGTGTGGCTCGTTGCTAATGACTATAAACGTATATGCCATCGAGCTTGCAACTCACCCATTACTCTCCCTCCTCAAAAGTGCGGATCGAGATGATAGTTGACTTGGCGAGGCATCGGAAACTTCCAGCTAATTAGGAGCTTTGCCTTAAGTTAGTAATTTGGATTGGCCCTCCGAGCATTTTATCATGGAGCATCTTTTGCATTTTGAAAATTCATTTTACTTTGTATTACGCTGCATTTGAGAATACTGTTGCATTTCTTCGAATGAGAATGACATATGTTTTATGAATTTGAGATATGGAAATGCATGTTGAGAATGCATGCGATGGTATGTATGAGTATATGTTTACGTATGTGTGAATCGAATATGTCTTTGTATGGATGTTGGGATCGGTCCGACGGTTTATGGAGCGCCCGATGCCGGGGCGACCCGAGGGGCCCTCCCATGGGGATTCTGACGTACGGGGCCCGGGCCCAACATGTTTGGTATCAGAGCGCCTAGGTTTAGGTGTCCTTGGCTTAGAATGCATATAGGATTGTGTGATATATGACGACGTGTTGCATTAATTGATTTCATTACGTGACATGCATATCATGCATACATATAGATTGTCGTATAGCTAATCCTTAGTGTTTACCTTTGAAGGAGTACGATGCCACCTCGTAGAAGGACACGAGGAGCTGTGCAAGGGTCTGCTGTACCTGACTCTCCAACGAGAGAGGAGAGGACCGATGAGTCTGTAGCCCCAATGCATGTTGAAGCTTCTATCGGGCTAGAGAGTGAGCCCATGCGTTCGCCGACTCAGGAGTCGCCGATTCCGCCAGGGCAAGTGCCCCAGTTTGATCCGAGGATGTTTCAGGCGTTTGTTCAGGCTATGGGCCAGATGCCACAGCCTTCTGCACCAGCCCCAGTGAAGAGGGGAAAGCAGTTCGACAAGTCGAGAAAATGCAGGCGATTGACTTCTTTGGGACAGCTGATCCTGAGGAAGCTGAGATATGGTTACGGAGGACAGAACGGGTGATGGATCAGATGGATTATGAGGCAGATGAGCGAGTGGTGTATGCTGCCAGTTTGCTCCAGGGGGATGCTCTGCATTGGTAGGAGACCGTGCCGGGCAGTCAGATGAGGCCAGTAGGGTTGGCTTGGCAGGATTTTGTGGCTGCTTTTAAGAAGAAATATTTGTCAGAGGTTTATGTCCAGCAGAAGCAGAGGGAGTTTCGAGTCTCACTCGGAGGATATGACGATTCTTGAGTATGAGCCTTGAGTTCACCCAGTTATCCCGGTATGCCTCCGATCTGATGTTGAGCGAGACTGCCAGATGTCGCAGATTTGAGTCGGGATTGCACTTGGCGTCGAGAGAAGGTAATCAGCAGAATTTGATGATTTCAGCAGCTAGTTGAGGCACTCGAGGGTGAGAATATAGAGAACATCAAGAGTCTTTATGAACGGAAGAGAAAGAGTAGAGATCAGTCCAGAGAGGAGGTAGCACTTGTGCTCCTATGCGAACGAGTGCTAGGAGCTTCCTGTTTATTGAGAGGAGAGGAGCAGTGGTGCTAGCAGAGAGCCGATGAGGACTTCTCTGCTTCTCACCAAGCTTCACGGTAGTAGCGGTAGAAGAGGAGAGGAGATAGATCGGTTATCCCGACGTGTGAGCACTGCGGAAACCTCATAGAGGAGAGTGCTTGGGATCGACAGAGCTTGTTTCAACCTGTGGGGTGAAGGGACACATTGCCGAGAGTGTCCTCGGCCTCCACGATGGAGAGAGGTCGATGCCGACTCGAGGAGGACAGAGACCATGGGTCGGAGGATGTGACTAAGGTAGGTAGTTACGATCTTTGCCGGAGGGCGAGTCTTCCGGGAGACCGAGAGGCGAGCACCAGCCGTGGTGTTTGCTATGGCGGGAGGATGCAGATGCCGCTCCGATGTTGTCACCGGTATGGCCCATTTATTTCTTGATGATGTGCTTGTGTTGATTGATCCGGTTCTACTCATTCGTTTGTTTCGTCGAGTAGACTGTGTGTGATTTGTTCATGAGTCCGTTGGATACTCCGTGATGGTGAGTACTCGATTGGCGGCACATTGTGATTAGTCGGTGTTTAGAGGATGTGAGCTTCAGATTGGTGGAGAACTTCTAGTGGTAGATCGATGCCACTAAGGATGCTTGGATTAGATGTGATATTGGGTATGGACACATTGGAAAAGTACAATGCCCGATGGATTGTTAGCGTAAGATGAGAGTTTGATTTAGATGGCGAAGAGTGATGTTTATCGGGGACGAAAGCGAGTCCGCCCGAGATTGTTTCAAAGAATGACGAGAGAGAGATGATGAGTAAGGGTTGTGAGGCGTTTTTGGCTTATGCGATAGACTCTAGAGTGATAGAGGAAGTCGGAGGATATTCCAAGAGTCGAGGATTTCTGGACGTCTTTCTCGAGGAATTGCGGGACTACCGCCACTTCGGAGATTGAGTTTCGATTGAGCTTGTATCGGTACTAGGCCGATTTCGATTCCGCCTTATCGGATGGCTCCGTGAATTGAAGGAGCTTAAGGAGCAATTGGAGGAGTTATTAGAGAAGGGTATATTCGATGAGTTCTTCGCCTTGGGAGCTCGGTCTATTTGTGAAGAAGAAAGATGGCTCATTGAGAATGTGTGTGACTACGGAAGTCAATCAGTCACGATGAAGAACAGTATCCGCTTCCTCGCATTGATGATCTATTTAATCAATTGCAAGGAGCGAGAGTCTTTTTGAAGATCGATTTGAGATCGGGATATCATCAGTTGAGGATCAAGGAGTCGGATGTGCCGAAGTCTGCTTTCAGGACTCGGTATGGGCACTTTGAGTTTTTGGTGATGCCCTTCGGATTGACGAATGCGCCTGCAGCGTTTATGGATTTGATGAATCGGGTGTTTAAGCCATTCTTGGACCAATTTATCATTGTCTTCATTGATAATATATTGGTGTATTCCAAGAGTGATCGGGAGCATGAGGAGCATTTGAGGATGGCTTTGGAGACTTTGAGGAGCAATGAGTTGTATGCCAAATTCGAGAAATGCGAATTTTGGCTGAGAAAAGTTTCATTTCTTAGACACGTGATCTCAGAGCAAGGAGTTCATGTGGATCCAAAGAAGATAGAAGCAGTTGTGAATTGGGAAGCGTCGAAGAATGTGGCAGAAGTGAGGAGTTTTCTGGGTTTGGCAGGCTACTACAGACGGTTTGTGGAGGGATTCTCGATGATATCCGCTCCGATGATGAAATTGTTGAGAAAGAATCGAAGTTTGATTGGGTGAGGATTGTCGGAGGAGCTTCGAGGAGCTCAGCCAGATTGACCAAAGGCCGATTTTGATTTTGCCATCGGGTGATGAAGGTTATTCGTGTATAGTGATGCTTCGAGGAAGGGTCTCGGATGTGTTTTGATGTAGGGAGATTGGGTAATTGCTTATGCTTGAGGCGCTTGAAGCCTTATGAGCTGAATTATCCGACGACGATTGGAGTTAGCGGTGATCTTTGCCTTAAAGATTTGGAGGCATTATTTGTATGGAGTTCAAACTCGGATCTTCACCGATCATAAGAGTCCAAGTATTTGCTAAGTCGAAGGAATTGAATTTGAGGCGTGGAGGTGGTTAGAGCTACTAAAGGACTATGATTTGTTGATTGAGTATCATCCGGCAAGGCCAATGTTGTGGCGGATGCCTTGGCGAGAAGTCGTCGATTGCTCATGTTCGATCAATTTATCTTCCTTTATTGGAAGAGATGGCTAAGCTTAGGATAAGTTTGACACAGGAAGAACCGGATTGTCTTCTGGCTAATTTTCGAGTTAGACCGATGCTGAAGGAAAAGGTTAGGGATTTGCAGGCTCAGGATGCGGATTTGAGCAAGCTTCGGGATGAGATTCAGAATGGCAAGGTTTCTGAGATAGATGTGCGGGATGATGAGCTTATGACAGTTGCGGGTAGGTTGTGTATTCCGGATGTGCGGAAGATCAAGGATGAGATTATGGATGAGGCACACAATGCGCCTTACACCATGCATCCCGGTAGCACTAGGATGTATCGGGATTTAAGAGAGCACTTTTGGTGGAAAGGCATGAAGAGGGATATAGCAGAGTTCGTCAGTAAGTGTCTAGTGTGTCAGCAAGTCAAGGCTGAACACCAGGCACCTTCGGGCAAGTTGAGACCGTTGCCTATTCCGGAGTGGAAGTGGCAGCGAGTGACTATGGACTTTTTGATGGGATTGCCTAGGACCAGCAGGAGGCACGATGCCATTTGGGTGATTGTTGATCGGTTGACTAAGTCAGCCCACTTTTTGGCGATTCGACAGACTGATTCTTTGCATGTGTTGGCAAAGAAGTATATCGATGAGATAGTGAGGCTGCATGGGATTCCGGATTCGATCGTGTCAGACCGAGATCTGCGGTTCACTTCGAGGTTTTGGGGCAGTTTGCAGGAAGCTTTAGGGACGAAGCTGAATTTTAGTACGGCTTTTCACCCTCAGACGGATGGTCAGTCGGAGAGGACTATTCGGACACTTGAGGGGATGCTTCGAGCGTGTGTGATGGATTTTCGAGGAGCATGGGATGAGCATTTGCCGTTGGTCAAATTTGCTTATAACAATTCGTACCATTCGAGCATTCAGATGGCTCCATATGAGGCATTGTATGGGCGGAGGTGTAGGACTCCGATCTGTTGGGATGAAGAAGGAGAGAGGCAATTGGAAGGACCAGATTTGATTCAGATGACTGTTGAGAAAGTCAATCTGATTAAGCAGCGACTTAAGGTAGCACAGGACAGAATGAAGAGTTATGTTGATGCTCACCGAAAGGAAATGGAATATGAGGTCGATGAGAAAGTGTTCCTTAAGACATCTCCTTGAAAAGGAGTATTGAGATTCAGCAAGAAAGGGAAGTTGAGTCCGAGGTATGTGGGTCCCTATAAGATCCTTGAGAGGATTGGACCACTTGCCTACAGATTGGCATTACCTCCGGAGTTATCGCAGATTCACGATGTTTTTCATGTGTCGATATTGAGGAGATATAGATCAGATCCGTCACATGTTATTCAGGCTAGTGAGGTTCAGTTGCGAGATGATTTGAGCTATGAGGAGCTTCCAGTACAGATTTTGGATTCTAAGGACAAGGTTCTCAGGAACAAGACGGTTCAGTTAGTAAAAGTCCTTTGGAGGAATCATTCGGTAGAGGAAGCTACTTGGGAGCCATTGGACGCTATGCGGGAGAAGTATCCGCATCTCTTCGACGATTCAGGTAAATTTCGAGGACGAAATTTCTTTTTAAGAGGGGGAGAAATGTTAGGCCCCGAATATTTTTATGATATTATTATGTGATTTGTGCCTTAATTCGGATTAATTGAGAGAATTATGGATAATGACGGTTAATTGAGATTAAATAAGGTATTAGCGGATTAATTATGTGAGGGCATTTTGGACAGTTACTTAAGAAGAAAAAGGAATTAGGCTTATTAAGGTGATCTTGCTCTAGGTTAAAATAAAAGCAAGTATAAAAGAAGAACAAGGGAAGGAGAAACGAAGAAGAAGAGAAAAGAAAAGAAGAGAAAGAAGCGTCGTCGATAGAGAGGTGAAGAGGAAGAGAAGAGAGTCGCGATTTCGGAAGGTTTCGACATATCTAGAGCTTCAATCGGTTAGTTTACTTCCTTCTTAACTTGTTTTGATTGGGTTTAAACATTGAGATTGTGGATTATGTGAGAATCGACGATGTTTTAGGGTTTTGGGGCTAAATTGTTAGATTGATGTGTTTGGGAGTTGAGAATGACTTAGGAATGCCTTTTAAGACCTGTTATATTGTTTAGAAGTGTTGAGTGTGGTAAATGGAGGAATTAGCAGTTGAAATCTGCAGAAATCTGGCTTCGAGTCGAGTTCCTCGACCCGACGTCATGACGTCGCGTATGAACACGCCAAAGAACGAAGAAGGAGCCACGTCGCGACGTGTAAATAATTTTACGATTATTCGTCGCGCGTGTGAAATCTTGTAGACGTCGCGACGTCGAAGGGAGACGTCGCGACGTGCGAGGTTTGGTTCATGGCGAAGGGGTCCTTCGTCATGACGAAGCGCCCCTTCGTTCGCGCGAGGCCCCTTATTTCCGAAATTGAGATGTTTATATTGTTAGGGATATCTTTTGATGTAGATATCTGAATGAAGTGATCTTGGATTCGTTGTGATCTAGAAATTAAGGACTACAAGTTGTATGAAGAAGGGAAATTCGGGAATTGTTTCGAAAAGTTCGAGAATTTCGATGGGAATCGGATGGAGACTTTTAACGCTTTACTTTTTGCTTTTCGAGCTTTATTAAATAATTGCTATAGTTATTAATTGTGTGGAAACTTGGTTTATTATAGGGAACCAAGCTGATTTGACCCAATCGCGAGAGGAAGGACAACAGTGAGTCTGATACTCAGCGATACTAGGTGGGTAATATGTTTATCGTTATTGTGTGTATGGGCAATTGCATGATGTGTGCTTGCTTGCGTTATATGACATTATTTGTATTGAATTGCATGAGAGATGCTGAATATGCTTTGATCATAATTATGCATGGATTAATGGGCCTTTATGGCAATGGAAAGAATGGAAATTATGATATGCTTTGAGCATGAATCGAATGGATTATGTGCTTTGTTTGGGCAAGAGAGTTACGGATAGAGTCACGTGCACGTTGACATTTTTGAAAGCCTTCTCCCGGCTGCCCGCTTGTGGCAACGAGATCCTTGAGAAATCAGACTCGGATGGATTACGGATTTACCTTCGGGTTATCCGAATGGATTACGGAACTCTCGAGCCAGTTGTTTGTGCATACACGATTGATTTGATGAGCATAAGATATGATGGATTTGATAGATTTGTTGCATAATGATTGATGTGATAAGAAATAGAAATTGCTTGACATATACTGATTGAATGTGAATTGAATTGATGAATTATGATTTGCTAGTGATATGTATATTATATATATATATATATATATTGCTTGATTGTGTGGCTCGTTGCCAATGGCTATAAACGATATGCCATCGAGCTTATGCTCACCCCATTACTCTCCCTCCTCAAAAGCGGATCGAGGCGATAGTTGACTTGGCGAGGCATCGAAACTTCCGACTAATTAGAGCTTTGCCTTAAGTTAGTAATTTGGATTGGCCCTCCGAGCATTTTATCATGGAGCATCTTTTGCATTTTGAAAATTCATTTTACTTTGTATTACGCTGCATTTGAGAATACTGTTGCATTTCTTCGAATGAGAATGACATATGTTTTATGAATTTGAGATATGGAAATGCATGTTGAGAATGCATGCGATGGTATGTATGAGTATATGTTTACGTATGTGTGAATCGAATATGTCTTTGTATGGATGTTGGGATCGGGTCCGACAGTTTATGGAGCGCCCGACGCCGGGACGACCCGAGGGGCCCTCCCTCGAGGATTCAGACGTACGGGGCCCGGGCCCAACAATGAAACTTGTGAAACTTGTCAAGTTGAAGAATAACCAAATCAACCTTTGGTGAAAGGATGATGATGGTATTGAAGTGTTAAATTTTATACATGTGATGTATTGGATGGAATAACAATTTATAAAGGACAATATTTTATTTTCTTTTATTACTAATGACTTTATGTGATATAGTCATATGTATTAAATAAAATGATGATTTAAAATTTTGAAAAGTTCAAACTGTTTAAATCTAAGTAGAAATTAAGCATTGAGAATGCTAAAACACATCGATGAGATCATTGTGGTAAGTTTTAAATTTTCGGTTATCAATAAAGAATGAGATTCTTTAGTGAATTCCTTCACAATTAAATTCTTAAGTGTATGGATTGATGTCAGGAGTAAAATACAATATGAGATATTGTATGATGCAATAGTATTTCTTTTATAGCAATGCCTGGTACAATGACTTACCTTCTATAGTTCTAGTTAAATCAATTAGAAAGTTTTCATATTAGATATGAAACACTAAGTCTTTGAAATAGTCAAAGTTAATGATTTAAGGATGTGATGCTTAGCTGAAGCATATATTATCCATTTAGTTTAGAACTAAAATGGGTAATAAAAGGTTATGAGATATCCAAAAGGGTTGGATATAATCTTACAGATCTATTGAACAAATTGTTTGTTTCAATGTATGCTTATAGGAGAATGGTTCTCAAGATAAGTAGTGGGAGTAAGAAAGAAATTTGAAAGGTTTAAATCTCATGACTATACATCTAATTGGAACTAATACCTTTAATGATACATTTGATGTATAGTTGAAAGGCTACGAGATATTGAAAGATTCACTTTCATGATGAATCAAAGAGTTTGTTTTGAATATGATTGTGAATTTTTCACTTCTACAAGAAGGTTAGTGGAAGTATAATTGTCCTCTTTAGTAGGATTATGTGGAGACATATTGCTCACAAAGAACAACAGTTCTAACTTTCAATTGTTGAATATATAATTATCCAAGAACAACTCTTATTGGATATGAAAAGGTAACAACTTAATTCTGGGAATTAGATCTATAGAGATAGATTGGACGTTGTTATCTTATTCTAAGTCCAAGTGCATGGATAATGTACTAAAGATGTTTAGTATTTAAGATATCAGATACTTATGAAGTATTAAAGATATCCATTACTCTGTGTATAAGTTGATATTTGAGTTCAAGATGATAAGGATATAACTTTAGAAGTAAATCCTAATTAAGGTTTATTTACTTAGAACAATATCATTTAACATTGGAAAGGTTCCAATGTAGCAATGGTTGCTAATTAAGCCATAATACATTTTTCATTTAGTAGAAATGATTAATTGGATCAACAAGTTCTTTAGTGAACTTGCTATAGTTTCTTTGCATTGTTCAAGACAGTAACGAACTGCAAAACATTAGAGCAATTAGGCATGGATAAGGAGCTAATGTCTCATCAAAGATCCAAGGATGTGTTTAGGCAAATGTTCTTAATTGTGATGATAATTAAGATAGGAGTCGTAAGGTTTAATCAAGTGCTCACTATAGAGAATCTTGTAGAATTCTCTCATTAAGCCACTACTCTAGTAGTAGAATAATCGTCATATGGTGATATGATATAAGATACTTAAACGATTGGCTTAGTGCAAGTGGGAGATTGTTGGTTTATGCCCTACAGCCAATCGCTTTGGTTGTAATTTAGTGACAAATTATTTAAAGACATTCTTTATCTTGTACATGTTTAGATGTATATGATAAAGTCCATGGGATAATTATACATTGCAAATAAAATTATAATGAGATTATAATTATGAAATTCATATTGCATTTATGTATTATTCCTAAAATGTTTCCAGTCATTGTTCAATTAAGATTGGACATTAATAGAACGTAAAAAGACTAGTACACATTTTTTTTCCTTGTGAAGGAAGTAGTCGATCTCATAGGCTAAAGTATAGAGATACTTAAACAAACGTGTGGGTGTTTGCTAGAGAACAAGTTTACTGAACAGACCCGATATGAGAAATCCATTTGGAACATTACTTGTATGTCTATGGAATTCTCATTGTGATGATTGTATAAGTGATCCTTTGACTTGAGATCATCAAAGTTATCTTGTATGGGGATTGTTATATTTTGATACTACTCGTGATCTATAAAGGTTATTTAAACGGTAGTCATTGGATATAGCATGAACTGTATGGAGATAGTTGAATGATTAAGATAGGATTCATCACCCTAAAGTAATTAGGGAGAATGTTCCGTTGTTCTCGATTAATATTGATTCGGGAAATCCTTGGCCAAGGTGGAATGATATTTTGTAAACAGCTTACAAATATCATTAATTGAATCAATAGCTAATGGCGGAGAACTAATATAATTAGACTCAAAATAGAGTAGACATTAATTACATGCTCTATGTCTAATTGGAACATTAGTTGATGAAAGGATTGAATTATACAGAAAAATCATGCACGGAAAGGTTAGTCAAAACCACTTTGACATTCCTGAATATTTGGGAGGTCATGATACGTTGCTAGACGTCAGTCTTGATCTATGATTATACATTGTTTAATTGGAGAATTAAAGATAAATTAAAAGGAGTTTTAATTTATCTAATTCTAATTATGAATTAGAATTATAATTTATAATCATTGCCAACATATTTGGGAACCTAATGGGTCACACATATAGAATGGGTTGGAGAGAGCAAAGTTAATTTAATCAAGTTGGACTTGATTATAAAGTTTAAGAAACTTTATAATTAAATATGAGATATTTAATAAATAAGGATCAATATGAGATATTGAATCTTATTTGGGCATAATTGGTATTTAATTAGAATTATTTGTAATTCTAATTAAAGTTTAATTGAAATTAATATTTAATTTCAATTAAATTACTAAAACGTCCTAAGCTTATTATAAATAGGCTTGAGCTTTATGGAGCTAGCACTTCATGCTTAACCCTCTCTGTAAAAGTTACAGAGTTCTCTCAACCTGTTCTGTGGATACCGTTAGAGGTCGGACACTTGTGCGGCTACGGTGGTTGAGATGGATCAGTTTCGGAAACGGTTCGAGGGATGCATCAAGATAATGATCAAGCTTCTGAATAAGGTACGAATTAAATTCTGCTTTATTATGATTCGCGTTAATCATTTTATAGAATAAATAGATCTTGATTTTCGGGAAATCAAAAGTCACGAAAAAATTTCGTGATTATTCCGCTGCGATCGGATCATATTCGAACCCGATTTCCCAACACTTATATCATAAAGAATGGACAAGAAATAAAATGATTGACAATTATGGGTTTAAGCTTTTCTATCTTCTTTATATCTTCAATGGTTTGGACCTAAAAAAATCTCTACATGTTATAATCTTTATATTGTTAGGATCCCAAAATCAAAGGCCAATTTCATCTTTTAGTGTCCCAAGATAAATACATTGCTTGATCTTTACATCAAGCTTTATTTGTTGACCTCTTAGGAATATGAATAAATGTTTGACACCTAAATACTTTTAAATGATTGTAAGAAACCTTCTTTCCATACCAAACTTCCTCTTTGATATCTCCATCCAAATGGAATGGTGATGAAAGATTGAAAATGTCAATGACATTCTTTATGACCCTAACCTTGAATAACTTGGATAGCTTGACGTGAGAAAAACATACATTAAAACCTTTCTTCAATAGTGTGGTTCATTCTTTTAACTATACCATTCAATTGTAGTGTCTTGGATGACATCTTCTCAAGCTTGATGCTATAGGATCTACAATATTCATCAAAGGGACCTAAGACTCTCCACCATAATCAGCTTATACACACTTTAATTTCTGACTAATCTCTATTCTATTCTAGCATAGAACTCCTTGAATGTTTCAATTACTCGGTCCTTTAATTTCAATAAGAATATCCAAATTTTTCTTGAGAATTCATCAAAAAAAGTAACAAAGTATAAAGCATCACCAAGTGATTTTTTTATTATTGAACAAACATTAGTATAAACATATTTTTAAGAACATATTTTTTCTACTGAGATGTACAAGTTGACAAAATGAAACACTATGATGTCTTCCAGATAAACAATCAATCTATGTATCAAGAATTTTACATTTAATATCAATGACATGTTACTTTCGAGAAAGGATTTGTATCCTTTTTTGCTTATATTTTCAAGCCTTTTATGTCATAACTCAAAGTCTTTATATTCCACAATAATATTTATCTTTTTTTTGCACAGTTTTCGTTTCCTTCTATATAAGGTTCCTTCCTTTTTTCCTTAAGCCACAATCAAAATATCTATATTGAACTTCCATTTATTATTTTCATGATGGCTCTCAAAATAATCACCATTGAACTTTCCTACTAAGATAAGATTGAGACGTATATTTAGAGCATGCCTCACATCCTTCAATATAAGCTCACGACTCACATCTGTTGTTAAGATGACATTGCATAGGCGAACAATCTAATATTTCTCTTTATTCCCCATTTTGTCAAATCTCTATGTTATAGGATGAGAAGAAACTTTCATATGGGATGACGTGAATGGAGGTACCAGAATTAATAACCTATAAATTATCGTTATCGATCAGATCAAGTTAATTGTAAATATTAATTAAAGACATTTTCTTGGATAGCTACAACAGTGGTATTGTTGTCTTCTTTTTTCTTTTGTTTAATTTGATGTAGCTTAATTTTTCCAGCCTTTTGGCCTCTATTGAAGATTCGACATTCAAATTTTTTGTGATCTGGTTTTTCATAGTAATAGCAGATAAGTTTGGAACGGGACTTTGATCTTCCTCTTAACTGATCTTGAGCTTTATTTCTTCCTCAGTTTTCTATGACATTTATGTTCGAATGCCTTTTGGAACCATTAAAGATGGCAATAAAGCTTCGGCCCAACTAGACTTGACCTAAATGGTCCCATGATTTCTTTGAAAATTTTAAGCTTCAAATTAGGCCAGACCCAAGCAAGTTATAAAAAACGACATTGTTTTTAGTAAAACGACATTATTTTTATTTGAGTCGGGCATGGGCCGGGCTTATTGCCATCCATAGGAACCACATTCTTTTCTTCTGGCATCTTTATTCAAAAGATTATCACTTACATTATCTAATAATGTAAGTTTTCCATCATGGACAAAGTTACCGAGAGGGACAAGAAGTCTATCCCAACTCTCAGATAATGAACTGAAAAGAAGTAGCAACCACAACTCATCATTAATAGTCATTTCTACCTTTGATAATTTAATGGCAATTTGAAACTACTGAAATTCTTGGTCATATTTTGACCATCTTTGTGTTCCAACTTTGCCAATTGTCTTATGAGATGCGCCTTATTGTATAAGGTCTTCTTTTAAATCATTGATTCAAACTTTACTATAATTCATAAGCATTCGTCTAATATGACGTGTAATTTGACAAGTGTTTGAACAAATTTCGATCCATGTATTTTTTTAATTATAGTCACCATTTTTTGATTTAATTGTGTCCATTCATTGTTATTCTTTTCCTCTTGCTTATTAGCATTAGTAGTTGGATCATGTAAATTTTTACAATGCAAATTATCCTTCATCATTGGCTTCTAATTGGAATAATTTTTTATTGTTATCTTGAATATCTCACCATCACGAGTGATTGAATTCTCTATTTTGTATCAAACCAAAAAACCTCATAAAAACTAAAGCTTTGATGTCACTATTGAAAAAAGAATACTATGAAAGCTATACTTTTCTCCTTCTGAATAATTGAAATGGAAAATTAAAATAATGTGAAAGTAAATAAGCAAAAGGAGAACACTATAATTTTATATGAAAATATCTCAAAATGAAGGAAAAATTGTAAGACTGTAGTTTTGAAAATTTTATTATATTAAAGCATGATTACAATGAGAATCTTCCTCACATAATTCTGTGAAACAGACACTCAGTAAACACCTTCTTTAACTTCCTCATTCTTAAATTTCTATCTTGGTTGAAATGAATTGATAAAACACATATCTTCTTCACTTGTGAAGTCTTTCAAAGGTCTTCAATAAATAAAAATTTATAATGTTTGAAAAAAATTATGCTTGATCAATCTTGTAAATTCTTAATGAGAATTTCAATTTCCATACATGACCAACCTTAAGATTCTCTTTAAAGAGATTACAAGACAAATAAATATTTATTAACTCAAAATTATAGAAGAATCCAATACAAAATTTGGAGACGTAAAATTCCTTAGTAGTAGGAACAGCTTAGTAGGATTTTATGAATATATCACATATTAATATTACATATAAAATTTGATGAAAATGCACTTATTATCATTATATGTATATTACGAAAAACTTTAGCTGGGTTTATTTGACCTTTCGACCTTCATAAATGATCAATTATGTTTAATATATGTGGACAATATAATTATTACTACATTTTTAAATAAAATAATTACGTAATTGACATATTTCACAATTATATATGAGATGTTATAAACAGATTTATTGGAAAGCATAAGAGACTGTCCAATTTTGTTGAAAATGGGACGGTTATATTTGTTCCTACCTAATCGTAATTTAATTTAATCGTGTCATAACCATCATTTGAACGTCAGAAGTTTGGACAATTACGACCATGAGCCCAGGATTCTTGTGAAAGTCCGACCGATGGTACAGTTGGTGATTTTTCTTTGCCTTCCTTTCAACGAGACCCTATGGACCAAGGGGTACCCCTCCCCTGGCCCAACTCTGGCTCCCTCTCATCCCAACCATCTATTCATGTGGCCCTCCCCTGACCCAACCCTGGTCCCCTCCCATCCCAACCATCCATTCATGTGGGACCCACATGGATGGATAGTTGGGATAGGAGGAGGTCAGGGTTGGGCCAGGGGAGAGGAGACAGAGAATTTGGTGCCCCGATCAAGACGATTGCTCAAAATTTTCAATGATTGGACTCTTCGCCTCACGATTGCATAGTTGAAGAAAACATTTCCATTTAGATACATCCCTTGCCTTTACTCTTTAATTTTTATTTTTATTTTTTGCTACTGATGAACAGAAATAAAAGTTAGGGGTGTAGAACACTAATTCTCTTGCGATTTACTCGAAGGTTTGACCTTCTTATTAATTTAACTCATTTCTCTTACTAATTTCGTAAATTATAATGTTATTATTGAAATGGCAAGTGCGAATAAGAATCTTACATTAGAAAGAGATAGAATTAGTGAGAGACATAAAAGTATAAATAACCTATAAACTTAATAACTCAAGGAATGCGTTTGGTGAATATTGAATCAGCTAAAAATTAGCTGATTCCTTTCAATTATTTGATATTTCAAACAGCTGAAAGTTTTGTTTGGTAAGAACATAAACAGATAGCTGATTTTTATCAAAACGCTGATTTTAGAAAAGCTGCACAATAGCAGCGTTTTGAGTAGCTTTTTCATCTTTAGCTAAATGTGTGGAAGTGAAAAATCGATTATACCCTCTTAAATAAACAAAGTTATACATTAATTAATTTTTGTAAATCAATTTATGCCTAATTACAATTATATTTTATATTTGGATGTATCATCATCATCATCATCATTATTATTATTATTGTTGTTCTTGTTCTTGTTATTATTATTATTATTATATGTTCTATATTTTATTAGAGTTATAAACTTAATTTTTGTATAATTAAATATCTAAAATCTAAATTTCTATAAGAATATTCAACGAAATATTAAGATATATAATATTCACACTCTTATAATTTTTTAAATTCATGTCCTCATAAGTCATTTTATACATAAACACCTAATACTAAACAGCTAATTTTACCAAACATCTTTAACAAACAGCTAATGTAATCCGTTGGTCAAATCAGCTGATATAATCAGCTATCAGCTATCAGCTAACAGATAATGCAATCAGTTGATTGCTAAACAGGTCAAGATTTTTGGTTAGAGTGTAGTATCAAAGTTCATGAGTACTTTCCTTCACTAAATCCGTGACAAAGTGAGCTCTCCAAATCCATTAGTTATCAAATAAAGAGAAAATTATGTAGCTAACTTTAGATTCTTGCAATAGCTGGTATAACTTTAAATTATGTTTAAGCCTAAAGAGCTTTGGGTTCTAGGTGATCATCTTTATAATCGGAATCTTTTTAAAACAATTAATAAAATTTTCTTTATAAATCATGTAATATGTCAAAACCTTAAAACTATTGTTTGTATATTCTAAAAGAGATTTTATCAAAGTAAAGCACTATTTTGTAGAACTCAATCTTACTAAGTTGAACTAGGTCAAACTTTAGGTTGTCTATATTTGACAGGGTTCAGCTCAAACAAAGTACCTTAGGTTTTATTAAGCCTCAAATCAGGTCCAAACTTGAACAAAAATTTAAACCTATCTATAATTTTTGACTTAAATATTGATAACAAATTAAACATTTTAACTTTCTTGTGAAATTTATTTCTTATCAGGGAGGAGATTGCAAAGTAATAAATTTATTGTTGTTTTCTTGTTTAATTATATTAAAGAGTTTGTTAATTTATTTATTAATAATTACTAACTATTATAGTTTGATTTGGTTCCCTTTGTGTTAAGGTGTTTAGAATTTGTGAAGTAAAGATTTAAGACAATTGTATATAATTTAATAAGTCGTCGCAATTACTATTACATAGAGTAAGTTTTTTATTTTGGTTGCTCACGAGATGTTCTAGAAAAATTTCAACTATGAAAAGATATCTTTAAGTCATCTATATTCAGATTAATTCTCGCTTGAGTCGGATAGGTCTCTTACGAGAGGCAAAACTTTAATTCCAAATTTTAAACAACTGTATAAATAAGGGCGGTTTGACCCCGCGACTTCACTTAAACAAAAAAAACTCCTTACCAGCTTACCTGCACCTAGAAATGACATAGAGTAAGTGTTTATTAAATCATTCTAATGAAAGTTGTCTACTATCATTTTATTATTTAAGTTGATAATATTTTAATCTGGAGGGGATTTGAAATTATAACTATCATTTAATTTTTATTACGAGTCTTAACTTTTGAGTTTCCTTAGTTTGATTTTTTCACACCCTTCCACTGACTTTGTTAACTTATCCCGCTAGCATACATCTAGCCGATAAAGAGCCAATGATTAGAAAGAGTCGTGGTTAAGATGGTGACTTGATCTCCTGGCTCCTTCAGTAGCAACGAAAGTAGGATTGATCTATAAATCCCTAATTGCAATGCTTGGACTCTGTCCACGCCTCATCACACATCCTACATCGCTTGGCTTTGCTCTTTATCTTCATTTATTATAGATTTAGCTTATTTCCCACTAACGTCGTAAATTCAAATGTTACCAAATGCAGAAAAGCATATGTATATATCAAACATAAATGCTTTATGTAAAATTATGCTCTGACAATGACTTGCGTTTAGATCAAAACAAGCTATTACTAACCAATTAGAGTTAGATTTACTTTTGATTATTATCTGAAATTGATAAGATAAAAAAATCAAAGTAGACAAAAATTTTATGATTTGTAATCATTGGAGTGGCTATGGGAACTTAGCCTTATCAAGCCGGTGACATTTTTCTTGTTTCCATTCCCATCACAGATAATGACAAAAAGAGAGAGACAATGGTGGATTCATTTTATTAATGCCTGTGGTATATGAGGATAAATTTGATTAAGATTATCCAATCGTTTGCATTATTGTGTGTTCACTGTACAAGGCAATTAGAAAATGGCACTAAGTTTTTGTGTTAAAAATGGTGTTCTAATCTTGTTCAAGATAATTTTAACCACACATTTATGTGAACTTCACCTAAATACTTATGCTAACTAGTAGTTGCAATAAGTGTCAAATTGATTCTCAATATGTTTCAAAAAAAAGGAAAGAAGCAGAAATATAGTTATCCACAAAGTGGAGTAAACACAAACTACATAACTATTTTTTAAAACTAACCTTGAACATTTTTTAATCCTCTTTACAATTTCAGCTCAATCCATTTATCCATAACAAAGTAGTCCATTTAGCTAAGATTTCTATTTTGAAGATTAAATATGTAGAGAAATTTTTTTCATAATTGTCTTGTTTAAATATACCTAAAGAAAAGATGATGTATAGTCTCATTTTCTGTACAACATAAAGATGATCTATTGTCTCATTTTCTGTACAACATATCGAACATGATAGATTTGGAATATAGCATACTATCTGTATGCTTATGTCTTATACTTAACTTTTGCTCAGCTGCTAACCAAAGTATAAAGTAGCCTTAAAAAATTTCAGATCCCAATATCAGCCTAGAGAGGGGGGAAGATAATGAGCGGACCAAGTAGTAAAATATCAAATATTTGGAAAATAAGTAAATATTATAATTTATAAAAATTTAATAATAATAATAATAATAAATCTATTTTTGTAAAGATATTTTAATTATTTAGACTCAATAACCTCACATGTCTTTAAACTGACTTGAATACCGCAGAAGTGATTAATGCTCTGCACCTCCGTTAAGTACTTTATACGGGCAGTGGCACGTGACGAGCATTTTCGGGGAAGCTTCTAAAGTGAAAGACTAGCCAATAAGTGACGAAGACATACACGTGGAGGCCATCGAGTTGGTCTCACGTGGAATCACATGGGACCATGCCTAAGTCGGTGGTTGGTTTCCAAAGTAATTTAATTTACAAGTCCATGTACAGTTTCTCCGAAGTCCAAATTAATATTGGTCAGGAGAATATGGAAAGGAGACTTTATCCTTTGTCCTATTTTTTTATATCAAATTTGTCTTTTTTAATCTCAACCTTTTAATTATGTGAGACTCATATAAATAAAAGATTCAGATTCACGAGAATATGATTGATATACAATAAATAAGACACAGAATCTCCGGTGTATAGAAAGGGGACTTCACGTAAATGATTCATTGTTGATTCTCTATTGTCCAAACCAAGGAAACGACACTCCTTTGCTAACCTGATTGTTGAAAATAAAGCAAATAAATAAAATTTTAATTCTATAACATAATAACAAAATCCAAATTTTAAAAATTAAATAAATTATTTTAAAATTTTTAGAGGAAAAAGCATTTCAGTCTCACGAGTTGCGAACTCTTATTATCACGCAACTAATTTATTTCACCGTTATCAAAAGGGGGAGGGTTCCTTATTAGTCCGTACAACACATGGTGGGCCCATTTTGCCGACGTGGCATAGCCAGGTCACAAATATCACGCTCCGTCCGTGAGTGACTCGTGGACTATTTTAGCCAACCGCCGACGCCCACGCTCGTGCCTACTCTTGAGCCCTTCATCACGTGTTGGGTTACACGTGCCTCCATCTCCTTCTATCTCAAGTCAACTCAGTCGCCCGATCAACGGCCTTACATCTTCTATTAATAGTCGACCATCAAACGCACGAATAGAGTAGCAAACTAAAGTGTAGCTTCACCGTCCTAGTTCAGACTTCAGTGGAAGTGCTTTCGAGTTTGAGTTTGTAGATTCTGTTCTAAGTTTTAACTTGTAACTTGTAAGCCATGAAAGCCGTCCTCGTGAGAACAGGTTCAGTCTCGGTCAAACAGCCGGTTCTTCCTGTTTCACCCAAAGTCTCACTCACCCGTAACAACTCATTCACCGCCGGCGAGAACAACACCGGCTCTTCCCCCAGAATTTCTCTACACATGGACACCGCTGGCCGCCGACACTCTGCTCCGATTCGGCGTGCCTTTTCGGAGAGTGACGTCGTTAGATCGTCTCAGCTGGAGGCTCCTTCGTGGAAGTTGCCAGCAAGAATACCGGAAGAGAAAGAGGCGGAGGAGGAGCGTGATCGGGCCCCATTTTATCCAAAGAAAGAAGGTTACGCTGGAGCCTGGCCGGACAACGGGATCACAACGGAGGAGCTGTGGTTCTCCGGTGGAGGATTCGACAAAGGAAAGAGATCAGGCGGAGGAATCGGCGGAGATAAGAGGAAGCTCGGAGATTACTACAAACAGATGTTGAAGTCGAACCCTGGCAATTCTTTACTCCTCAGAAACTACGGAAAATACTTGCACGAGGTAATAATCTAAATGATGAAGTTAGTCAAGAATCAAGATGGACATGTTAATCATTTTATCAACTAATAAACGATGAATGATGGTTTAAAGGTGGAAGGAGATACAGAGGGAGCGGAAGAGTACTACGGGAGGGCAATACTGGCGAATCCAGGCGATGGGGAGGTACTGTCTTTGTACGGGAAGTTGATATGGGACACCCGTGGTGACAGTGAAAGAGCACAGGCCTATTTTGGTCAAGCAATGATCAGCTCTCCTAATGATTGGTATGGTAATCTTACAAAAGTTTCTTTGTATAAATCTTAGCTGAAACGAGATTATAAATCTTCTGACGAAAATTTGCAGCATGGTATTGGGATCTTATGCGCATTTCATGTGGGAAGCAGAAGCAGAAGAAGAAGAAGAAAGAAGAGGAATTCGATGGTAAAGGTCAAGTGGTGGCGACACAAGCTCCAATGTTTGCGGCTTTAACTTAGTGATCGTTCTGACGCTGAAAGGAAGAAGAGGAGCTAACTTCAATAACAAGAAGACAAATAAGATTTACGGCGAATAATTTCTTTGCTTTGTGTATGGTTAAAACTGTAACTTCTGAGCCGCTATCCAATCTAGTGTGCATCCTGTAGACGGACTGTATAGTATTTCTCAATGTTTTAAAAGCCGGATCGGACATTAAACCGGTCGAAGGAAAGGTTTAAGGTTTAGAGGTTCAACCGGTAGTGAACCGCTATAAAACCGGTATATAATAAATAAGAAGTAAAACTTATAAGAATAAGTAAAAATAAAATATATTATTGAAACAAAAATACATCAATGTCTATTATTATATAATGAATTAATAATAAATAAATATAAGTTTAATATAAATATTAAAATAATAATTAAAATTATAATTATATTTCTGAACCACACAAAATTTAAACTCACGGATTCCGGATCCTTCCATTTCTTCTTTCGCCCCTCTTCACTAAACAAATCAAAACTAAAAAGAAAATGTTATTACTCTCCTTGGCTCATCAAATACCTGCCCAGCACCGATGACACAACTACCAAGAGCTTAGATGTCTACCATCTTTGGAAGAGCTTCCTCAAATGCCCTTGCAACAATCCCATCCTCACATCCATTGCCCACCAAAGAAGAAGATGAAACCTCAACCATGACCAAGAACTTCAACAATGTCTATGACCTCCCCTCTACCTCCACCTCCAAGTCCCTCAGCACTCACTCAACCAACTCCTCCTTCTCCTCCGACACCGACACCGACTTCGACTTTGACATCGACTCTCCTCCTGATCTCGCCACTATCTTTGCCTCCCAACGCTTCTTCTTCTCCTCCCCCGGCCAATCCAACTCCATCATCGAGTCGACGGACACGCTCCTGAGCCTCAGTCGCCACTCAACGGAGGTATAAATAAAAATCGGACCGGACCGTCCGATCCGACCGAAAAAGGTTAAACCGGCCGGTTTTTATACAGAAAGGTTAGTAGGTAAAACCGAACCGAACCAATGAGCGGTTCAGAGGTTTTCCGGTCAGATCGGACGGTCCGAAGGGGTTTTTAAAACATTGGTATTTCTTCATTTTCTTCTTCTTTTCTTACAACAAATTCTCATGACGTGACGTTCCGACTCTCTGATCGGATGAAGGTGCACATGGATGTAAAGGTGATTGGGTGGGTTGAGAATTTGAACTCGTAATTGCAGGATTGCCTCGTATTAAATAATAAAAACAAAATTTGGGAGAGGATTAAGAAACCGAAAAGAGTAAATGTATTTATAAGGTTTTTGGATTTTCTTGGTTTTGTATCATACAATTAGACCTATGCGGATGACATGGTAGATTACTGAATAGCCAAAAGGCAGGCATGGCTTCACGAAGCAACCCACAGCAATGGTACGAATTTTGTACCGTACCGGTTAGTGCAAACGACGTCACGCATGCATCGGCTAGAAATCGATAATTCAGCGTGTTTATTTGTACCGGTTTTAAATTCCGCTCGGTACCGGCCGTTTTCGGTTGGTACCGGCTGGTGTACCGTAAAATATCGGTCCATTCCGGTAAATGTTATTAAGTCCAGGGACCATTTTGCAAAAAAAAAAGATAACCCTAAAAGTCTAAAACTCAAAATCGAACCCCCCACCCCCCGGTTGCTTCTCTCTGCCGCCTCACTCACGCTCTTCTCTCTCTCTCTTCTACCTTCGATTCTTCTCTCTTACCGTCGTTTTCCTCTCTCCGGCGACGTCCCTCCCTGGTCTGGTGGTGGTCTCCTCCTCTTCTCCACGACGTCTCCTGTCTTCAACTCTATCGTGGAATCGCAACTCTTCTCCTCCTCTTCGGCTTGCCTCGCGTCCTCAACTCTCCATCACGTTCGTCTTCATCGCGCATCTGGGTTTGTGGGTTACATCTTCATCGCGTCTTCATCAGATCTGGTCCATCCATTCGGCTTGCCACCGATCCACCAAACGCACGTTACGCACCACCGAAGGCATTTTTTTGGGTTTGTGTTTTATGATTTATGTTATTCATCGTGTTTTACACTTGTTTCTACTTGATTTAACAATTTATTGTGTTGGATGATGGATTGGTTTATTTCTGGTGTTGAGTTGAAGTTGAAATGCGTATCCGTGGTTGAAGTTGAAGGCTTGAAGCCTTGTTTCAATTATGTTTGTATTTTCTGCCGGTGTTAGTTGAAAGTTGAAGTTGAAAATTGGAGGCCTATACTTGCGGCTGTGCTGACCTAAATGAAAATTGAAGTTGAACTGTTGAAGCCTAGTTGAAGTTGAAGCAGCTGCTCGAAGGGTTTGTGATTGTCTGTTATGTTGTGATTGATGAAGAGTTGAATTGTTGAAGTTGATTCTGTTATGCTATGCGGATGGTGTATTGAACATTTAACAATTCGATTCAAAGAATGTTGAAGAATTAATGTTGAAATTACATTTGTCATTTCTGTAATTGTGATTTGGAAATTGGAATTTGAAATTGGGTAGATTGGACTTAGTAATCTGGTAGTAATATAGATATGTTGTTTTGTAAATTGTAAGTTGTGTTTGGTACTTTGGTATTGAATTTAGATTTTGGCCAATTTTCATATAATTATAAATAGTTATCTTGTAAGGAGTTAGAACTTTAAGCGTTAAATGTAATTGGTATATACAAAATTAAAATATATAAAATCAATTGGTATAATTATTAATTAATAAAACATAATGCAATAATGCATATTAAGTAAAATTAACAATTTTAATAAAAGTTTAGAAATATATGTTTGAACTCTTTATTATATTAAAATATATATAATTAAACAGTAAACTAGTAAAGTATACTGATACAATTGTATAATATATTAATATAGACTATTTTGTAATTTTTAAAAAATTTAGGGACTATTTTATAAATTTAAAAAATATCTCGAAACGGTACCCGGTACCGACCGATACCGTATCATTCCGTTCCAGAGCCCAATCCGATACCAAGTCCGATATGATATTCATAACATTGACCCACAGTTTGAAGCTGTCGTGCGCCTGCTTTGACCACTTCTACCCCATACGAACATTCCATGAACCTAGGCCTTAAACAGGTTCTATTCTTAGTTTAAGTGTGTTCAGGCCACTCCGAAAAGATTAGCATCCATTAGACTATGTTTATGCATTCTCGACCCAAGTTCCACCTAAACTCGGCGGAAGGACGTAAAATTGGAACTGCACGTTCAAGAAGGATATGAAATAATTAACAAATTATATACATCTATATTCTAGACTTTGGATCAAACACTTTGGAATTACAATTGGAACCCGAATTTTAATAAAGATTTGATAACGTGAGCGTTTTAAATTCTTTGAATTTAGTTAGCTTATTATAATATGGATTAAAAAAGTCAAATTCAACCATAACTTTTTTATTAAATTTTAATTTAAAGCTAAACCTTTCCACATTGACGTTTCATAAACTTTCAGTTTAAACCCTAACTTAATTTTCTCTTATCAAATACATTTTCTACCTAAAAGATAAGGTCAAAATTTTTATAAAATTTACAACTTTTATTTTTCTCTTCGTTCATCTCTCTTGTGTGATCTCTGTCTCTCACTATCTTTCTTAACTCTACTATTAGTAGATTGTTGGTTTTATTAGGGATAGTCATGGGAATTGGTGCGGGAGATTTCTCCACAATATTGGCCGAGCCTCACCGATAATCGCTGAATTCTGGGAAGTTCACTCAGGACTTCATCTAGCCTGAACGTTGGGTTTCCAATGTGTGATCATCGTAGTCAATTTTTTAGAGGTGATTAATATTCTCTCATCTTCGTTTATTCCTACGACTGAGTATTCTTTTTTGATGATAGGTATCCGTGACTTTCTACACCATGCGTGGGAGGCGAAGGTTCAACACGTGTATCGAGAAGGGAACCAGAGTGCAAATAGTCTGACTTCCATTGCTGCTCTCTCAACCACAAGCCTTCGGACTCTTTAGGAGCCACCGCCACTAGTCATGCTGTATATGCACCGGGATCAGCATGGATTGAATGATGTAATATAATAGATGATTGGAATTACCTATGCAAAAAAAGCGTAGACTAAAACTCTAGACTCTTGTAAAATTAGTAGCAAATACAAAAACTAGTTATCACTACAACAAAAATGACAAACGGTAACAGGTGATAAGAGCTATTAAATATGAATGGTAACACTAATGAGTATGCTATGACAGCCTATGTTACTAAATATATGGTGCTTTAGTAACAGTTTTGACATGTTATTGTCGAGTTTAATATGACATTTATTGATAGCTATAAATGCATTTATATTATATTTTATAAGTGCTATAAATTAGTTATTTATAACATTTTAAAATGTTATATATTAACTTTTTAATATCCTTAAATTCTTTGTAGATATGTATTTTGTAATGCTTTGAAATGTTAAAAGCGATTTTTCATAACATTGTTTAAATGACATTATTGAGTTTGTTTTAGTATTTATTAATAACTATAAATAATTTTATGTTACATTTATAAATATTATTAATTAACTATTTATAACATTTTTCAACTATTACTGATTAGCTTTTCACAACATTATTAAAGAGTTATAAACATGAATTTTGTAACATTTTAAAATATTATAGATAAGTTTTCCATGCCATTGATAGAATGTTGTTGTTGAGTTTATTCTAGTATTTATTAATAGCTACAAATGATTTTATATTATATTTTATAAATGTTATTAATTAGCTATTTGTAACATTTTGAACTATTATGTATTAAATTTTTCAACATCATTAACATGTAGTAGATATGAATTTTGTAACATTTTAAAATGTTATAGATAATTTTCTATGACATTGATAGAATGTTATTGTTGAGTTTATTATAGCATTTATTAATAGTTACAAATGATTTTATATTATATTTTATAAATATTATTAATTAACTATTTGTAATATTTTGAACTATTATATATTAACTTTTGCAACATCATTAACATGTAGTAGATATGAAATTTGTAACATTTTAAAAATGTTATAGATGAATTTTCCATGACATTGATAGAATGTTATTGTTTAGTTTATTATAGCATTGTTGATGCTATTATAATAGTGTTACTAATATATCTTGTGTAACTTATATAAATAATGATACACTAATGTGGAAACAAATTTATAAATGTAAAATCTTTTCAAAACATATTTTTTTGTTCATCAAAGATGAGCAAATCATAGATAATGAACACATAGGCACTGATAACAAAAAGCAATAAAATATGTCTCTAAATCGTTATTCCAAAATAGTTTTTAAATTATTGAAACAAAAACTGGCTACCATATCATCTTCAATTTTCAAGTGCTACCTTCTCATGAATAATACCCTTGACTTTCACAATCTACAACCATTGAAACAAAAGTCATCAGTATATTTTTCAAAGATAGCGAGAATGACATAACATTAAACAAAAATAAAAAGGAAATTCACTTTTAATGTTTTCATAAAATTTGAAAAATAAAAGAAATCAAAACTAAAACTCAAACAAATAAAACTTTTTACTAAATTTAAAAACAAAACAAAAACTAAAACATGAAGAAACAAACATATCCCTAATTAATAACAAGGTCTTTTAAATAATAAATTGCATGCTATTAATCTACCAACTTAAATTAATTAAATTTGATATCAAACTAATAATTTAAAATAATTACAATAAAATATTATTTTAAATCAAGTCAAATTTAAGAAAAAATTTAGATCACAATTCATGCAAGGTCTTTTCAAGATGATGATCATGCTCGAGCCGCATCCTAATTGCTGCATCTTAGATCAGTCCATGTGTAATCCAAGTTTCAATGATCTGGGAGTTTGATTAGTCAAATCATATTCCCAGAGATAAGTATGCATCCATTACAATGATAACACCTATCAGTAATATCATCAGAGTATGGTTTTCAACACTATTATCCACTTTGGGGTCCTTATAATATGTGATTTTAGATTGATTCCATTGTTCCTCTGCATTTTCATAAAAAGAACTATCTATTGATACATATAGAGTGTATGTTTTTATCATTTAATCACACTGTAAAAGCAGCTAAGAACATTGCTCAAGTTAGCATAACTGACTTTAATGCCAAAACATTTGTAAGAGCTAGATTGATCTTGATGTTCAGCCAAACTGCATTATAAAATAACAAGAAAGCTACAGGATAGGTGACCTTTAACTTTCCTAACTTGGGTAATCATAACCTGTGAAGCCTAATCAAATGTCCATACAGGAAAAGGGGTTGGAAAGTATAAGCATTGAAGCATCAGCATGAAGCAACATTGGTCCAACATAACAAAGATTAATCAAGAAATTGTCAGGTAGATAAGGGGATAAGTGTTTTCCAAGGAATTTAGAACTATGGTATTAAGTGACGAGACGCATCTCTTACTCTCAAGAAGTCACACCTTTTAGAGTGTGTTTAAAGCTAATGTGATCTTGAGAACTAATAAGCTAGACCACATCTTCCTCGAGAGTTACTAAAGAATGGAACTATTGCATAGAAAAAAAAAACTGAGTATGTCATTGATTAGGACCAAGCTAAAATTATGGCATTCAAATATAAAGAGTGAGACATAGGAAAGTGCCTACAACTTATCAAACCGACACAAAAGTCAAGGTTTTGTCTGTTGAAAAGAGTGCAACAGAAGAGAGGCATATGAAGTCAAAATAATAGAAATTAGACAATTAGAATTGAAATCATTGACGACATTTTAATTTCCACTGAGGTAAATGTTGAAAACATCAAAGAACTGGAACTTATACTGTTATAGCATTACAAGATTGGAAATATACACTGCCAAAAAAAAACTACTGCAAATTACACTCTAACAAGATAAAAGAAATCTCACTTTACCTAATATATAAAGTGGTATACTGATTCCGGTAGAATATTTGACTATTGTTATCCGATAAAAAAGTGATTCAGTTGCTGCTGGTCAATTGTCCGAATGATCGTTTCTTCAAAGAGAGTTCGTACTATAGTAACCGATTGCAGATGTTGCGAAGGGTTGATGAGACCACTCATTAAATGAATATTATCCGTCATGTGAGGTTGGAAAGCTCATTCCATTTTTTAGATGGTCACAAGCAGTGGGACATAACCACTTCAGCATGTTTGGGCCTAAAACCTGAGAGTGATAGCAGTGAGATACTACTGCCTTAAGATCTCAACATGTATGAAACCCGACAGGACACATATAAGCATATGTGCATAAATATAAAATGCATCAACCTATCAAGAAAGAGAGTGCGAGAGATACCAAAGTAATATTCTTGTAATAAATTCATTTCCTTCAATAAATTCATATAAAATAAGCCATGTCACATATTAGGCACGAGAATTGATATTATACCTCTATAGTAGTCATATTCTAAGTTATGAGGTAAAAATGCCAACCCAAAATTGCTTAATGAAACCATCATTACCTTAGAAAGAACCAAAAAAATACGACATCAATTTTAATTTAGGAAAAGAATCCGAATAGTAATGTAGTATAGAGGCAAGGTAGAGTTGGAGCATATATGGCATGTTTCAAAAATACAAGAACTTTATGCATTTTAATAAGTTCAACAATGAAAAACTAGAATTACATAGAGAAAAAAGGAACAACGAAAAGCTAATAACCACTTACATAAAAAAGCTTGAGAGGAAGCTTTCCTTTGAAATTCATGAGCTAGTTTACATAACATCTGCAACTGTGAAAACACAATGTCCAGAAGAAATCCTCGATGATTACATACAGCGGCTATTTACAATAAAATTACAATGAGATTAGATCACATTTTTCATTCAAATAATCAAAAGCCTCACTGCAATTATCAAAAACAATGCGATAAGTACTCATTCCAAATCAGATCACTCAATCAACCTTTTCATCTAATAGATCATTAGAATAAAACACAAAAAACACAAATTTGACCCAACAATGTGTTAAGTCAACATGACTTTACTTAAATATGATTTTGATGTATAACAAAAAGAGCTCAAATACAAAGAAAACAAAAGCAGGCAGGTCGAATACGATTTAAGATGCATACGCATTTAAGTCGGACACAGACGAACTTAGACACAGACGAAGTTGAAATAACTGAAGTCAGATACAAATGCAAAGCAGACGCAGACGCAAATGCAAAGCAGACGCAGACGCAGACGCAAATGCAAAGCAGACGCAGACGCAAATACAAAAGCAGACGCAGACGCAAATACAAAATAGACGCAGACGCAAATACAAAAGCAGACGCAGACGCAAATAAAAAACAGACGCAGACGCAAATGCAAAGCAGACGCAGACGCAAATACAAAAACAGACGCAGACGCAGACGCAAATACAAAAGCAGACGCAGACGCAAATACAAAGCAGACACAGACGCAAGAGTCAGTTCGAGTTAGTTACAGAACTCAACTGATTAACCGTTTCTTTAAAGATTCAAGATTCAAGAATCAAGAAGCAGTTGGAGACGAAGGCTATAAATACAAGTCGAAGTCGAAGATTGAAAAGTTACAAAACTTACTGAAAGTTACGGAAAGCTTACACAAAACAGTTTTACAAAGAGCTTACAGATACTTATACGAAATAGCGAGAAAAATTACTACGTGAGAAAAAGTGATTTTGTTGAGTGCTATTTTTCTGTAACAAGTGTTCAAATATTTTTCGAGAAGAAAAGTTGTACAGATAGCTTGCAGAGGCTAAGTGTGAAAGAATACTGGTTGTAGAGACCTGAAGAGGCTCGTGAAAGAATACTTGTAACGATTGAAGAGATAGTGAAATCTCAGAAGAAACTCTGAGGACTGGACGTAGCCCACGGTTTGGGGTGAACCAGGATAAATCTTCGTGTCTACCACTCTTACTCTCTCTCTCTATTTTAGTTTCAAAATATCTCATTACTTATTTTTTTATATACACAATATTGAAAAGTTTGATTAATTAGAATCTATAAAATTACAGAAGAATTTTATTTCTTCAACTAGTTCGAAAAGATTTATAAAAAAGGAGAATACACAATTCAACCCCCCCTTCTCGTGCATTCTAATATCGTTTTCTAAGTGCTGTATTAACGTGTGATTCACTTCAATTGGTATCAGAGCAAGGTATCCAAGAATCACTTTGGCGAAGTGTGGATTAAAGATAATGGCGGAGTCACATGTATACATCGCTGAAGGAGCCTCAGTCACTAGACCTCCAGCATTCAACGGAGAAGACTATCACTACTGGAAAGATAGGATGCGATTATTCATCGAATCTACTCATGTCGACCTTTGGGACGTAATAGAGAACGGACCTTATACACCTGTAGATGAAGAAGGTAATTCTATTCCACGGAACAGATGGACGGCCGATCAGAAAGCAAGAATACAACTAAATTCAAAGGCAAAATTTTTCTTGACGTGTGCCCTAAGCAGGAGCGAGTACGACAAAGTGCACGGTTGTGACACTGCAAAAGAAATGTGGGACACATTGTCTATTGCTCACGAAGGGACAAGCCAAGTTAAAGAATCCAAGATAAGTATTCTTGTGCATCAATATGAACTTTTCAGGATGGAAGATGAAGAATCTATTGATCAAATGTTTGGAAGATTTCAAACAATTGTCAATGGATTGAAAGCTCTTGGAAGGACATACAACAATCAAGATCATGTTGAAAGATTCTAAGAAGTCTTCTAAGAGATGGAGACCTAAAGTTATCTGCGGTCTGAAGCCAAAGACTTGAGCCTATTAAAGCTAGATGAGTTCTTTGGGATCCTAAAGATTCATGAAGTTGAACTCAACGTCAAGACAAGCCCAAGCGGGATAAGTCAATAGCTTCAAGGCGGACGGAAGAATCATAAGACTCAGAGAAGGAGGAAGTCATCAAAAGCGTTGAAAATTGAAGACTCAAAGGATGACATCTCCAGCTAATCCGAATCAGAGTCAAGTGATGAAGATGACGAATTATCTTTCATCTCAAGAAAGATAAGACGCATGTGGAAGAAGAAGCCCAGAGGAAACCAGACATTCAGAAAGAATGGGAAAGATGAAGCTAAATCAAAGAAGTCTTCTATTATCTGTTACGAATGCAATCAGCCTGGACACTATAAGTCCGAATGTCCTACTCTCAAGAAGAAACCCAAGAAGAGTAGAGAAAGTAAGAAAAGCATGATGGCAACTTGGGAGGACCTAGATTCATCCGAATTAGATACAGGTTCCGAGTCATCAGAACATGCGAACATCTGCCTGATGGCTAAGGAAGATAGTGATGAGGAGGTAAAATCTGACTACGATAATTTGCATGATGCATACTCAGAACTGTTAGAAGATTCTCATGCTATTCGAACAAAGACAAGTTGTTGAAGAAAAAGTATCTGAGAGAATATTAGACATCTTGAGATATTAGAGAGAGAAAATATTTGTCTAAAGAAACAATTAGAAGATAAAAAGAAAATTGTAGACAGATCAGAAGAGATCAATCAGCTTAAACTTAGGATTAGGAATTTATCAGCTGATTTAACCAATGGTATGAGTTTCAGATCAGATCGGTTTGATGCCGTAGGAACATACCGTTCGATCGGAAACCGATCTCCGAACGACCATAAGGGTACCGGCCATGAATTCCGACCGGTACCAGCCGATTCCGGTCGGTACCGGTCGTTACCGACAATTCCAAAATTTTCAGGACCATTCCGTAAAAAATAAAAAAAAACGAGGGACTATTTTGTAAAAATTCAAAATTTAACCCTAAAAAAATCTTTGAAGCAGCTCCGCGCCGACGAGACCAGCAACAGCCAAAGCAGGAAACGCCGGTGGATCAGGCTATGATGCAACTACCGGCGGCGGCACAAGGGACGACGGCAAGGCAGGAAAGGCGTCGAATGAAAACAGCCCCTCCTTTCGCTTGTAAATCGTCGGCGTAAGAACCGATAGTGGGGGGGCCTCGATGGTGACATTTCCAACTCCTCCGAACGCCATATCAGGTAGTGAATGAGGTTGTGGTTGCGGTGGGTGTTGAAGGTGAGAAATTTGTGGTGTGGGTTGAGGTGGTGGGTGGGAGGACGATGGTGGGAAAGTGGGGACGGTGAGAAGGCCGACGGGTTGAAGGGAAGAAGATGGTTGTTGGGCTAGATCCATGGGTGGGATGTGTAGAGCAGACGATGGGGAGGTGGGAGGGAGAACGATGAAAACGGATGAACATGAACCTCCTTGTACACTTCTTCTTCCACTGATTCACCCAAAAGCAATAAAGAAACAAACCCCCGTCTGAGGGACGATACATTGCACTAACAGGCACCACCGCACCAAGCAAGAACAAAACACTCCCATCCAACAATGTCAATAGATTTGCCTTGATCTTGTTCCCTTAGGATTAGGAAATCTTATGCTGTTCTTAACGTAATCTTTTCTTAGAAGCTGACATGATTGGACATAAATTAAATGTTTCAGGAAAAAGTTATGATAATGGCTCTGTTTTTTTGACTTAAAGAAGGAGAAGTAATAAATTGAAACCACCGATAGTTTCAGAGTTCAGTGGATAAGCAATGATGATGGGGCGGTGTTGTTGAAAACTGTGAATGAAGAGTTGAAGACCGTGAAAATCAGGAGTAAATGTGGAAGATAAAGAGTACCCGAAAATTTAAAAAATTTAGGGACTATTTTATAAATTTAAAAAATATCTCGAAAGCGGTGCGATCTTGCACCGAGATGCAGTGCGATTCGTTGAGCTCAATCCGCATGCAGAGTCGATGCGGTATTCATAACATTGGATTTAACTACTTTCACAGAAAGTACAAAGAAAATGAATGAAATGCTTGGAAAATGTAGACATCCAAGTGATAAGACTGGATTAGGGTTTACAGGAAACAAGATTCAGTCACGTAAAAATTTGTCTCTCAAAAGGAAACTATAAGATATGTCATTTTAATCAACGACCTAGTTACGTGCATAAAAATCACATCACATGCATACTACTAATCAGTAAAGGACCCAAAAAATTTGGGTACTAAAAATAAAATAGTTTCACTGCAGATATCCTTCCTTGGAAGATACGGCAAGCACCATTAGTATTTAGGCGGTGGATGCTCGCGACACATGACGGAAGAAGGTCTATGTTCCTAGATCTTGATTATAAGAAGGAGGATCAAGAACTTTCGGAGACAACCAAAGGGGAAAAATTATTGGAATCGGAAAAGTAGGTAAAGATTCCTTTGCATGCATAAATAATGTCTTGCTTGTTGATGGTGCGAAGCATAACTTGATTAGTGTCGATCAATTGTGTGATTCGGTTTCACAGTTGCATTCAATCAAAATCTTTAAAAGTCGAAACAAAATGGGTCTATACTTTTCTCTCGCCAAGAGAAGAAACAATCTTTACAAAATCAATTTAAAAGATTTTCAGAGTCAAAATATTTCATGTTTTCTATCTTCTGAAGAAGAAAGACTAATCTGGCATAAAAAGCTAGGTCATGTCTCTTTGAAACATATTTCAAAATTGGCAAAACATGATTTAGTAAGAGGTTTGCCAAAAATAAGTTTTGACAAAGAATTTTTCTGTGAAAATTGTTTGAAAGGAAAACAAGTTAAAACCTCTTTTCCTTCTAAAAATTTTATAACCTCATCTAGACCTTTAGAGCTGTTACATATGGATTTATTTGGTCCAACAAGGACAATAAGTCTTGGCAGAAAGAAATATGGACTTGTTATTGTTGATGACTTTACTCGATTTTGCTGGATATTATTTTTATCACACAAAGATGAGTCTTTTAAGTGCTTTAGAACTCTATCCAGAAAGTTACAGAATGAAAAAGGAATGTCCATGCTTGATGTCGGGAGTGACCATGGTGGAGAGTTTGAAAATGAGAAGTTCGAATATTACGTGAAGAGAATGGAATTTTCACAACTTTTCGCCCCTAGAACTCCACAACAGAATGGAGTTGTTGAAAGGAAGAATAGAACGATTCAAGAGATGGCAAGAACCATGCTATGTGAGATGAATCTTCCCAAGTATTTCTGGGCAGAAGCTGTGAATACAGCATGCTATATTCAAAATAGAATTCTGTTGAGACCCATGTTGAAGAAAACTCCTTATGAGTTATGGAATGGAAGAAGACCAATCATATCTTACTTTCATCCATTCGGGTGCAAATGTTCTATTTTGAATACAAAAGAGCTGTTGGATAAATTCGATTGGAAGACCTATCCAGGAATCTTCCTAGGCTACTCATCATCGTTTAAGGCTTTTCGAGTTTACAACCTTACTTCAAAGACTGTTGAAGAGACGATCCATGTCAAGTTTGATGATAGTTCTCAAACCCATAAGGAAGATGACATGGAAAATGAAGGTCCTTCAAAGAACTTAGATGATACCATAGAAACTCCTTCATCAGACACTCATGAGAACAAAATTGAGGATATTCCAGAAACTATTGAACTAAGACGAGATTGGAAGTATAAAAGTTCTCATCCAGAAGAATTAATTATCGGTGAGACCTCAGAAGGAGTTAGGACAAGGTCCAGATTCAAAAGAGAAGCTAATGTAGCTTTTATCTCTGAAGTAGAGCCTAAGAAGGTTGAGGAAGCTCTTCAAGACGAAGCTTGGGTGTTAGCCATGCAAGAGGAGCTGAATCAATTTACTAGGAATAACGTCTGGTCCTTAGTTCCGAAACCCCCTAAGAAATCCACTATTGGAACCAGATGAGTTTTTAAGAATAAGTTAGACGAATCAGGAAGAGTGAGTCGTAATAAGGCTAGATTAGTAGCACAAGGCTATAATCAGCAAGAAGGAATAGACTACAATGAAACATATGCTCCAGTAGCAAGACTTGAAACTATAAGGATTTTATTGGAATATGCGATCTGTCATGATATAAAGTTAATTCAGATGGATGTTAAGAGTGCTTTTCTGAATGGCTTTATAGATGAAAAGGTGTATGTGAAACAACCACCTGGCTTTGAAGATGTTAAAAACCCAGACTATGTCTATAGACTTCACAAAGCCTTATACGGCCTGAAGCAAGCTCCTAGAGCTTGGTATGATCGTCTGACTATCTTCTTAATAGAAAATGGTTTCAGTAGAGGTCAAGTTGATAAGGCGCTCTTTAGGAAGAAGTTTCGAATGATTTTATCTTAAATGCGGATCTCGTTGATGATATCATTTTGGTGCTACTTGAAAAGAGTTGTCTTGAAGTTTGAGAGGCTAATGAAGAAAGAGTTTGAAATGAGTATGATGGGTGAGTTAAAGTTCTTTCTTGGATTGCAAGTTAAGCAGACCGAAGAGAAGATCTTCATTCATCAACAGAAGTATGTGAAAGAGTTGTTGAATAAGTTTGATATGAATAATGTGAAGCCTATGGCAACTCCGATGCATCCTTCAAACCTTTTTTCGAAAGACGAACTTGGTAAGAAGGTGGATCAAACCCTATATAGAGGATGATCGGTTCTTTATTGTATCTTACAACAAGTAGACTGATATTCATTAGGTGTATGCTTGTGTGCAAGATTCAAGCCGATCCTAGAGAGTCTCATTTTATTCTTTGTTAAAAGAATTTTGAGATATCTCGCAGTACTCTTGATCTTTGCTTGATGTTTGAGAAAGGTAAAGATTTGAGTTAATTGGATATTGCGATGCGGACTATGCGGAGATAGAATCGAAAGGAAAAGCACAAGTGGAGGATGTCATTTTCTTGGAAAATCTAGTCTCTGGTCAAGCAAGAGACAAAGCTCAATTACCTATCAACCGCCGAAGCGAGAATATATATGTCTGCCGCATTCTTTGCTCCGCAGACGCTGTGGATCAAGTACCGACGAAGACTATTCAGTCCAAGAAGAGGAGATTCCAATCTTTGTGACAACACCGGTGCAATCAATCTATCAAAGAATCCAATTCAGCATTCGAGTGAAGCATATAGAAGTCGGACATCACTTTACGAGAGACTATGTTCAAAGAAAGGTGGTGCTTCTACGATTCGTTGAAACAGAGCTTGGTGGGCGATATCTTCACTAAACTCTTGAGTGAAGAACGGTTCTAGAAGATAAGGCGAAACCTTAACATGGTCATGTTAAGTGAGCGGTCGAGGACTAAAGTAACGTTAAAACTAACGGCGTTAGTTATAGTGAGTTCTGGTGGTAACTTCTCTCACAAGGAAGATTTTGGAGGAAAAATCTGATGATATCGAGGTTCTTAATGATTCTAGAACTCACGGACTATAATCCTACAAAGCAGTTGAAGGTGAAATCATTGCGATCTTTTCATCATCTTGACGGTTCATTTCAAACTTTAACAATTCTCTCAAAACATCTCATTCAAAAGATTCTCCGAAGGCGCTTTTGCTCTACACAATGGAAGCAGCTATGATTTTTGGAAGACTTGTGAACTTTGAGTCACTAAGAAGAGTCGGAATGGATGTAGAACCAGAAATCATAAGAGCTGGTTGGAGGAATTTCTTCGAGACGCAAGAACACATGTACACGAATGAGGTATATGAGTTTTGGAAGAGCATGATCTAATAGACAACACTATCATATCTTCTGTAGATAGGATATCTGTTGTTATAACAAAGGAGCTTATAAAGAAGGTGACTGACTGTCCATCGGTTAGTGAGAAACTGTCTACCAAGGCCGGATGGATGTCCCAAGTCGGTATGAAGGAAGAAGATATCAATAGGAAACTATATGGCAAGAATGATTCAAGGGAGAGGAAGACATCCAATTTGATTCCAAAGGCTAGGGTGCTTCATGCAATTTTGTTCAATTGCATTCTTCCCAGAGTTGGTTCAAGACATCTGGTGACCACTCTGGATGAACAATGTCTGTTCTACCTACTGAATCGAAACCCCATAGATTTACCCTTCTTGATTCTTCATTATATGATTAAGGGGATAAAGGAAACAACGAGTTATCCTTATGGCATGCTTCTGACGAGGATTTTAAGGAATCGGTATTAAATGCGCACTAAGGAAATAGAAGAACTGTTCCTGTGAAGAGCAAGATCGATGCATATACAATACGGCGAATGGGTCTGAGCACAGTAGACAAAGACCAAGCCGACTCTTCAAGGAAGTCAAGAACTGAGGGGGAGCGTGTATTAAAGAAGACTCCCGTTTCAAGTTCTCAATCTCCAGTGAGTATCAAATCGCCTGCTGATGAACTAAGGAGAGTGCTAGGAAGACCTCTCATGAAACAGGCGAGTCCTCCTCTCGAAGAAAGCCAATCCCAGAGGTCAGAACAAAGTACGCCAAAAAGACGAGGAGAAAGTCTTTTAAGCGAAGTTGTGAAGAAAGCAAAAAGATCTCCGAGGATTAGGACTTTGAGGCAACAAGAAGAAAAGATTGCCAGAGAACAGAGTCGAGAAGAAACTTATAAATCTTGTGCACCCAGAGCCACAAGATCCTTAGTCTCTATTTTGGAAGAAGATACGGCCAGAAAAGCCAAAGAAACTAAGAGGAAGAAAAATCAAAGGCGAGAGAGAAAATCTCCAATGAAAGAAATCGGTAAGGCCGATGAAGCGAGAGGAAAGACTAAGAAGGTTAGTCGAAAGAAGACCACTTTAGCTACCGAGGAAGATAGTCAACAAAAGCGAAACTATTGATCTTTGTTCAAGTAGAAGCGAAGCGAAGCGATATCTGATTCGAAATCCTGTTGCTCAACAGGAGGAGTCAGTAGATGAAAGTCCGGTTCAGATGACTCCTACTGAAGCACATCAAGAAGCAACAGCAGTATCAGATTCGGATGATGATAAACCGTGTCTGATGGTATACAACTACCATAAGTTCTTGAGGAAACAGAAGTTGAAGATCAAAATGGTAGAAGTAGGTACCAGACAGAGGACTGCTATTGCAATCGATGTTCAACCAGTAAAGAAGATAGTAGCTGTGGTACAACCTATGGTGATTAATAGTAACACATGACAGTTACTCAAAGAAAACGAAAAGATCTTCTATGATACTTTGGGATTTGCTGCTACAATACCATATCCTTCAAAACGGCCCTGCCATCCATGCACTATTTTCCCGATCACAAAAACACAGAGATAATGGTTGTTCCGGATATACAGCCAAGGTATCCAAAAGATTTTACCAGGGGAAAGTCAAAATTATGTCCTGAAGATAATGCCAGTAATGATCTGTCCGCAGATCAAATTGCAAAAGAAGTGCGAAAAATTGATGAAGCAAGCACCTCTACACAGGATCCAGATAAAGCAAGTTGCAGCTATACCAAGAAGGAGGAAGACTGTCCAGTAAGGGGAAGACTAAGAACAGGATCATTTATTGAATACCTTGTTGAGACAACTCTGCGTATTAGCCCTTTGTCTAGTACACTGTCTATACAATCACAAGCGCTACCCCTGCAAGGAAGACAGTTACTGATGCTGCCTGTGCCTTTTGACTTAAATATTCCTGAAGCTGAAACGTTCATTCGTCCACCTACCTTTGAGATTAATGAAGATTACACTCCATCCTCTGATGCTTACACTACTTCAATTCCCTTCACTCCTCCATCAGCAGAAGTTGCTCAAGCCTCTTCGTCAGTTGATCCACCAGATGAAGTCAGTAGATTACGTGGTGAACTCAACAACATGAAGGAGACGGTGAATGATCTGAAAAGATGATAGCGAGCTGCCAAGAGCCAGAATCATTAATCATTTTTTATTATAACAAATAGGGGGAGAGAAGAAAAGGAAGAGGAGAGTAGGAAAAGAAGAAAAGGAAGAGGAGAGGATGATGTTCAGACAAAAAAGGTGTGACTGCAGCAGATGCAGAAGGGATTAAGATAAGTTTTGTTTTACTTTTGTAAATCTGTATTTTTTCTTTTTCTTGTATATAATTTGTTATACTCAAAAAGGGGGAGATTGTTAAGTCAACATGACTTTACTTAAATATGATTTTGATGTATAACAAAAAGAGCTCAAATATAAAGAAAACAAAATGGCGAGTCGGAACCTGAGCGAAGATGTATACCTGAGGCGAAGTCGGACACAGACGAACTTAGACACAGACGAAGTTGAAATAACTGAAGTCAGATACAAATGCAAAGCAGACGCAGACGCAAATGCAAAGCAGACGCAGACGCAAATGCAAAGCAGACGCAGACGCAAATACAAAAGCAGACGCAGACGCAAATACAAAACAGACGCAGACGCAAATGCAAAGCAGACGCAGACGCAAATACAAAAGCAGACGCAGACGCAAATGCAAAGTAGACGCAGATGCAAATACAAAAGCAGACGCAGACGCAAATGCAAAGCAGACACAAACGCAAAAAAAAACAGACGCAAGAGTCAATTCGAGTTAGTTACAGAACTCAATTGATTAACCGTTTCTTTAAAGATTCAAGATTCAAGAATCAAGAAACAGTTGGAGACGAAGGCTATAAATACAAGTCGAAGTCGAAGATTGAAAAGTTACAAAAACTTACTGAAAGTTACGGAAAACTTACACAAAACAGTTTTACAAAGAGCTTACAGATACTTATACGAAATAGCGAGAAAAATTACTACGTGAGAAAAAGTGATTTTGTTGAGTGCTATTTTTCTGTAACAAGTGTTCAAATATTTTTTGAGAAGAAAAGTTATGCAGATAGCTGCGAGAGGCTAAGTGTGAAAGAATCTTGGTTGTAGAGACACAAGAGGCTCGTGAAAGAATACTTATAACGATTGAAGAGATAGTGAAATCTCAGAAGAAACTCTGAGGACTGGACGTAGCCCACGATTTGGGGTGAACCAGGATAAATCTTCGTGTCTACCACTCTTATTCTCTATCTCTATTTTAGTTTCAAAATATCTCATTACTTATTTTTTATATACAATATTGAAAAGTTTGATTAATCGAATCTATAAAATTACAGTAAAGAATTTTATTTCTTACAACTAGTTACGAAAAGATTTATAAAAAAAGGGGAATACACAATTCAACCCCCCTTCTCGTGCATTCTAATATCGTTTTCTAAGTGCTGTATTAACGTGTGATTCACTTCACAATGGAGTTTAGCAACAATCAAACTCTCAATGAAATCAGTAAATGAGCATAAAAAATTCCTTGAGATCTCATCCTAAACTCATGAAACCTAAGTGATTCGTGATCCACACAGCGCAAAGAAAACAACTTTAAAAGTTATAAAGTTTTAAAGGACTTATTTTGGTCCCCGGACTTTTGAAAGGGCTTATTTGCAAATTGTCAAAAGTTAAAGGACTTAAATGTAAATTTTCAATTCTTGGAGGACCAATTCGTAATTTTATAAAGTCAAGGGACTTAATTATAATTTTCAAAAGTTCAGGGACCAAAATGAAGATAAAAATTTTGGTGATTCCCAAATTTTGGGCTTAATTGTAAATTTAGGAAAGTTTAGAGGGTATAATGGTAATTTCACATAACTAAGGGCAATGAGGTAAATTTATCATGGTTGGTCAAAGAAGAGTCAAATTCTAGACCCTTCTTTATGTGTGTGGCCGTGCAACCCCTTCATTTGACATTAAAATACCTTTTTTTGTAATTAAAAGAGAGGAGAAAGAAGGACAAGAGAGGAAAGAGAGGAAGTTTTGGCCATCACCAAAATTCACCCGTCTTTTTGATTTTTCAACTCAAACCAAGATGTTCTAAACTAATTTGGAGTCAAGGAACTCAAATCTATCATTAGATTTGAGAAATTCTCAAAGGATTGGAAGATATCACCAAAGGAAGGTTTAGGTAAATTTTGTCTCATCTCTCTCTACATTAGGATTTTGAGTTTGGTGTTAAGATATGTTATTGTCCATGCTTGATTATGCATGAAACATGGTTTAAATGAATGAAATATGTCATGGATAGGGTTCTTTAAGTCAAAACCGAAATTGTCCTCTTTAGGTGAAAGTTTGTGAATTTTTGAATATCTTTTGGAATTGATGATCTAAATGAATTCTATGGTGTTAGTTATACATGTATGATGTGAATTGATGATGAAGAATAAAGAAGATGTGAGTTGGTTAAGTTTAGGTCAAAATGATGGAGAAGAGGTGGATTAATGTAATGAGTTGTACAATTAATAAAATGAAGCTTAAATGAAGGAAATTGTTGGAATTGAGTGGTGGAATGTGTCATTGATTGGAAGTATTACTATATGACAAGATAGGAGCAAGAATTATTATGATGAAGTCTTGAAAATGTAACTTGAAAATCATGCACATTAGGTGTTTGATAAAATGCCTAAGTGAACTTGATTTAGGATTTAAGGCTTTGTAATGGTATGCATTGGAAAACACTTTTATGTTTACTTAGAGTGAACTTGAATTGTTGCTTAGAATGACATGTAAAGGCCTAATATTCTTGGATAAAGATGTGCTTAATTATGTTTGAAAATGAGAAAGTATGAGATTAAAGGCATTAAAATGCCTTAGAAATACAAAAGAAAAGTTAATGTGACTAGTAAGGAAGTAGACCTGTAAGAAGTTTAATGTTCAAATTCTATAGCTTATAGGGAGTGATATTGTGTTTTATACACCTATGTGAGGGTGTATAAATAGGAAATATATGTTTAGATAGTAATTTCATTGTATATCCTTTTTATGTATAAAGGCTCAGGAGCAGTGAATTAAGAAGCTCGTACCCAGGATTGTTGAAGCTAAGAGAGTGTATACCTTCTTTTGAAGTGAGTTGGGGAACCATATTTCTCATATGAGATTAGATCACTCTAAGACATGTATGATGACTTGTATGTGAATTTTAGACCTAGGTAATGCATAGTAAAATTTAATCTCCAATAGATGCTAGTATATTTGTGTATTTAATAATCAATTTTTTTTAATAACTCTTTGCTATTGGAGTGCAACTAATGTTTTTATTTCGTATTTTGAGAAATGACATTGTTTTCAACAAACCTGCACTCGAAGTGTAAAAGAATAATGCTTTATTTTATGAAACTATGTTTTTGAACAACTTTGCACTTAGAGTGCAAAAGATGACTTTTATGGCGCAAAAAATGTTTTCAAACTTACTTATGCACAAATGAGTCATATATGCGACGTGTATGTTTTCTCTGTTGGCTTAGAGCCACAGCAAGGTTTCATTTTGTCGGTTGGACCAATAAATAAAAACATGATGCCTTACTTGATTTTTGATACTTAAATGTTGAATATGATTTTTAGTGATTGGTGAGGAAGTGATTGGCCAATCGTGTGCTGGGCACAACTGATTATGATTAAATGACCCCCGTACCCTTGATGTTGGTACATTAAAGTCGAGTCACCGTAACAACACCTTTCTACGGGACTTGCGGGTGATTCCATACCTAGGATCTGGACACCGACGAGGTCATCACCTAGGGTCATGACGCTCTTGTCAACTATAGTGTGGACTCACCACGGATGAAAGTCGAGCCAACACTGAGTATCAGTGGATGTGCACATTAATTTGGCCGACTAATAATGTCACACGTGATTGTTTTGGGTTATCCTGATATTGGCTTTCCTATCGAGATTTGATTGATACATATGATATTTTTATGCTTTTGTGTACTGAAACTGAGACTTATGTTCACCGGATGAGCGAGTTAATAGGCTAGGCCTATATGGTTCCTAACCAGTATACATTAAGTCATAGGCTGGGCCTATTTGTTTTCTATGCGTGATATATTAACTTCATAAGTTATCTACATAGTCTTGGTATGAACCAATTCTGTCTGTGATATATGTTTTTCCTGCTCACTGAGTACTTAGTGTACTCACCCCCCTCCGCTTTCCAACCATGCAGGCTAATTTAGTGAACTTGAAGCTTTGTGAGGATCATGCGATTTTTTGAAATTTTCGGGATATTTCCGCACGTGGGTAGTCTCTTATTTTGTACTTTTATTGTCTAGTGGCTCATGAGCTGTGTTTATGTTACGCTTTATGATTTTGTGAGTTAATTTTTGATTGCCTTGTGTTTTGTAAAAGATTTTATGTATGAACTTTTGATACCGCTGTTAAGATTTCCTTGAATTGAGATTGCCTAGAGTTGAGACTGCCTTGAGTGGACTAGAGAGTCCTGAAGTTGTGGTTGGATGCGCATATAGAAGTGTGTTTGAAATCGTTTGCAGGTTTTGGGATTTTTAAAATACAGCTGTTGTATTACCCAAATTTTTCAAAAAAAATAGAAAAAGGATATTTTGGTTAGTCTTGCATAGTTGAATTAAGGATACTACGAGTGTCTTTAGCCCGAGTATGCGATGGTTGTCATGAGCCCGATTTGGTACCAGGTCGTGACATTGTTGACATCAAGTTAGCGAATAGTCCAGTTATGATATAAGGTAAGAGTGAGAACAATGCGAATGGTGATAGGTTTGACAACAGGACTAAAGGTATCAATGTAGCTAATGCCTTAAGTTTGATGATAACCTTTAGCCACTAGTTGAGCCTTATGATGCTGAATAGAGCCATTAAGATTTTGTTTAGTACAAAAAAACCCATTTACAACCAACAATGTTAGCCTTCGAGGTAGGAGGAATAAAAGTCCAAGTATGATTAGGAAGGAGAACAATTAACTCATCAAGTATGGTTTCAAACCAATATGGAAATTTATTAGCTTAAGTGAAAGATATGGGGTTAGAAGTGGAAAAAAGAGTAGAATAGGTGATATAATCATGAAAAAACCGTGGGATGTAGGTATGATGATGTCCGGGTGACCATAGGATGATAGGATAGTGGTGGAGGAGTAGGTGAAGATAGAGAAGCAGTGTGAGTAAAGGAATGGTTAAAGATAAAGGTAAGGAGAAAATAGAAGTGGAAGGGGAAGGGGAAGGGGAAGCATTAGAAGAGAGGGTGGACTAATAAAAATCATATTCAAAGAAATGCATATGATGAGAGATAAAACGTTTAGACGTTTAAGGATCCAAATAATGGTATCCTTTATACTTAGAGTAGTAGTTGAGAAAAGCATAGGGAGTAGATTAAGGTATGAGATTATCAACACAGGTAGAGCCTAAAATTGGAAAACATGTGCATCTGAAGACTCAAAATTGAGATAGAGTAGGTTTAACGTGGAAAGGTGTTTCATAAGGAGACTGATGATTAAGACTAGGTATAGGTAAAAGGTTAATGCGATAAACAACAGTAGAAAAGGCTTCAAACTAAAAAGATTTAGAAAGAGAGACATGTGAAAGAAGGGTAAAACATGTTTAAGTGATTTGGAAAATTTTACATTTTATAAGACCATTTTGTTAAGGAGTATAGGCATAAGAGATATGATAAATGATGCCATGGGTAGCAAGATATTGAGTGAAGACACCATTAATGAGTCCAAGAGCTCCATAGCATTGAAATTTTTTTATAGTGGTAGGAATTTTTTTTTCAATTGTTGTTTTAAAGGTTTGAAAATAAAGTAAAGCATGAAACTTTTGAACTAAGGAGAAAAAAACCAAATAAATCAATTGAAATCATCAATAAAGATAATAAAGTACTGATAACCAAATAAAAAAAACAGATGGAGAAGGTCCACAATTATCACAATGAATGAGTTGCAAGGGTTTTGTGAAGATACGAGACGATAATGGAAATGAAAGACAAACAAATTTTCCCTTAAGGCAGGAAGTATAATAATTAATGACGTTGGATTTAATGGGTAAACCATAAGATAAACTAGATAGTGTAGAGAGATATGGACGGCCAAGATGTTAATGCCACAAATCTACAGAAGTAGTAGTAGCACTAAGAGAAACATAATTGAAAAAATGTGATGAAATCTTCAAGGGATAAAGGTTATTATGGATGGAACCTGCGAGGAGTGATATCTTGGTTTGAAGATCCTTAATAGTGTAATCAAATGAATTAAATTCTATAAGACACAAATTATAATAAACAAATTTGGCAGTAGATAATAGATTTGTGGTAGGAGTTGGAACAATCAAAATATCATAAAGATGGAGAAGGCAAGGGGAATTATATATAGTTAATGTACCAGGAGAGGAAATGAGAAGAGTTTTTCTATTACTGATGACTACTTGATTAGACGTGTCATACAGTGAAACATAATCCACAATAAAAGAATTATGAATCATGTGGGCAGTGGTGACATTATCCAGTAACCATTCAGAAACAGTACTAGACTTGAAATGTGAAATTTCTGGTTCAAGTGGAATGGTTTTCACGATTTTATTTCACCAATCTATTCATAAGATGTAAGTGAATGATTCAGTGTGATTAAAAATAATTTTAATGTGATTAAAGTATTTAATTTTGAACTTACAAGAACATGCATGAAATATGTCTTTCTGCTAGGCATGTGATGTCTATGGGCTAAACTGATGAGGTTACACGTGATTTTTGTGGAATTTGATTCTAGAAAAATTATGTGAACATATTTGGGATATGCTTATGCCTCTTTAATTTTCGTAGAATTATAAAAAAATTTAAATAATTTTTCAGATCTGGACAGTTTTCCAACAATTGTAGGATATGATTTGTTTGATGTTTCTATATGTTTATATTTCAGTTCCAGAACCTTAAAAATATTTTTATGTGAAAAAAATGTGTTAATTTGATGTTTGATTCATGCCTAAATGATTTTTCTAGAAATTTGATTTCCAGAAAAATTTTGGAAGTCATATTTGTAGTTTTTAATATCTTATCAGTGTTTCGGTAATCATAATAATTTTAGGTGATTACTAAATTATTTTGATCATCATGAAATAACCTAGAGATGCTTGGAATGATGCTTTGATGTTCTGGAAATTTTGAGAAATTATAGAAATTAATTTTGAATTAATTTTAGTAGAGCAATAAATTTTCTAGTAGGACTAGAAAATTGGCTTGTGTGACAAAATTGAAGTTCTTTAATTTTGGACATCAATTAATTATTTTAAGGTAAATTAATTATGAATTAATTTTTGGAATTAGGCATTTATGTTAATTAGATTAATATTAATTCCAAATGAAATAACATACAATAGTAATTTTAGCCAAGTTCGTAAAAGGAAGATAGTAAATCTAAGTGTTAAATTGAGCTTAGATCCAAGTGTTGGATTGAGCTTTCATGCTAGGATCTTCAAAATGTCATAATCAAAATAATGTGTTTACATATATGTATTAGAGAATGCATGGTTAGGAGAATGTGTGGGCTTGCATGATGGATGGTTATGGGCTTAAGCCCAATTTGATATGGTAGTTCATATCATGTATATATATATATATATATATATATAAATGAGACCTTAGTCAAACCCCTTGATCATGGTCTTGAATCATATATATATATATATATATATATATATATATATATATATATATATAAATGAGACCTTAGTCAAACCCTTGATCACGGCTCATCGATTAGACCTTAAGATCGATCCTTAGAAACCGGTCAAAATAATAAATTCCAAGATTGCGGTATAGGATGCAACCTCGGGTCGTCTCACTTAATCTAACCTAATGAAATGGACTAACCTAGCCTATATGTCATAAAATGCAAGTGAAATCAGTAAGGAAAAAGGGGTTTTGTTTGAAAACATTAACTACACTAAAAAGCATGTAACAATTATTTTGGATTTTGAAAATAGAAAGGAAATACTAAAACAAGTGATAAAATCCTCTTGAAAACAAGCTTTGGCTATCACAGTTCAAAACTAAGTGTGAATGGTAAACCTTAAAGAATTATCTTTAAGTCCGGGTCTTGATTAATGGACTCTGTCACTCTTGACTCCATGTCTCAAGACCCCATTGAGTGCTCTTGAGCCTCGTAACCTTAAAGGATTCTTTAAGTCCGGGATCTTGATCAATGAACTCCATTGCTCAAGATCCGTTAAACGCATCTTAGTGTGTGCGGTGGATTAAAAATCACTAAGTTTGAATGGAAAAAACCTTAAAGAACTCACTTTAAGTCCAGGGTCTTGATTAATGGACTCCTGTCACTCTTGACTCCATGTCTCAAGACCCCATTAGGTGCTCTTAAGCCCTAGAATGTTAAAGGATTCTTTAAGTCCAAGGATTTAATCAATGAACTCCATTGCTTAAAACCTTGTTAAAAACATCTTAGTGTGTGCGGGATTTTGCCAATGCAATGGGTCAAATGAAATCTAGCATCAACTCATTATCAAACACAACTAAGCGATATAAAGAGAATCAACAAGATCACAAGTTGACATATATGAGACTTCATATATTTAAGCACAAAGTTCTACATAAACAAATCCATAACACATTACATTGTTCAACGCTTAATTAAACTCTAATTAAGCTAATCTAACTACACAAAATAAACCCCAACTCTACTGTTCATAACAATGTAGTTAAATGTGACAATGTAAACCACCAATCCAAACAACACATTAAATGTCAAACATTTAGCTATAATCAAGTAGCTTCACTACAAATTAAAAACCCCTAAACCTAGGCATTTATAAATCATAGCTAAACTACAGATTAAGCTACTCCCCTTCGGTGAACTCCAGCCATCCCTACATCTTCAAGAGAAAACAAATGCCTAACCACGCATTTCAACCCGAATCTTCACAACTCGTGATGAATCCCAGCTATCCATGATGGAGTCGGCGATGAAAATGAAAAGAAAGTCTATACAGAAGTTTCACCCAGGGAACCCCGAAGGGAACCCTAGGTGGTAAGGCCGAGAATCTCTCCTCTTCCTTCTTTGTTCTCTCTTAACTCGTCTCTCCTCTTTTCTCCCGTCTCGATCCCCTCCAGGATGATGATGATAACCTAATTGGCGGGATTTAAAGGATGGGTCACGGGTCTGGGGTCGATCAGATGAGAGAAATCTCTATTTGGAGTCCAGTATCCGTCGCACGTCGCGATGTATAAATTAATATTAAATCATGACGTGTGCTCTCTGCCTTCTTTCGCTGCGACGAGATATGCAGACGACGTCATGACGTCGATCTGGTTTGCTCACCGCGACGTGCTGAATTGTTGACGTCGCGACGTACGATCTGTGTTGATGCGCCGCGATGTGAGAATTACATTTCGCTAGTTCACGCCGCGACGTGCCTTAAGGACTTCATGCCGTGTTGACTCTTCTGATCCTTCTTGACTCCTTTTCTCCTACAATATAAAATAACAATTTGTGGTATCAATTGTTCTTAGAAAAATTATAATGGAATTAATGTCAATTTGTACAATTTTACTAGCAAATTGCATAAAATATAAGCTCATCGTAAGAGACTCATTTAAACACAAAAATCATGAATTAAGAGTCAAAAAGTGCATTAACAACCATGAAAGTGTATCCAATTATATATTAAACTTGGGTTCAATCACCCCTCACTTAGAATATTAAAACTAATGCCTTCCTTTCATATGACGAGAACCAGAGTTCTTTCAAAGTTATATATATATATGAGTTATGTGTATAAGACCATCTAAGTTAAATGAGACCTTAGTCAAACCCCTCACTTAGAATATTAAAACTAATGCCTTCCTTTCATATGACGAGAACCAGAGTTCTTTCAAAGTTTGGGTTGTTAGGCAAACTCAAGCCTACTTTACACGGATATGTTTGAATCATGGAAATAGGATTTTCGGATTAATGGGTTGATTTTAACTAGAAGTGTTGGTTTGTTAGGCAAACACAAGATCAACATGGACAGAAGCGAAGTTGGGTATTATACATTAGATGTACACATGTCAAGAGTTGATATCCCAATGAGTATGCACAGATTAACAGTTGATAGCACTAGATTTGATAGTTGCATTGGAGATGCAATTACTATGATCAATACCTACCGGTTGAACTAAAGTGGCTATTAGGCAAACCTAAGGTCATTCTTAGGGATATTAGATATCGTCCCACTAGTAAAATATCTTTATGAGTTCTTTTGGATTTATATTAAGGGTTATGAATTCGTGAAAAATAGTGGGAGCCATAATGAGTGTTATTAAAGTCCTTATAGACATTCATTTAAGCACATTGTAATTTTTCTCTCTTTGACGAAAGGTTGCTATTGCCCGAGTCAATACCATGAGTACTAGTGTGAATTTAAGATCATTGATGAAAGCTAACCAATTGACTGGACCAAACTTCCTTGACTGGCTCAGGAAATTGAGAATAGTTCTTAAGTTCGAGAAGCTTGGTTATGTCTTGGAAAAACCACATCTTGATCCCCTACTGCTGATGCTTCTGATGATAATCGAAGGGCATATAGTAAGCATCTTGATGATAGTGAGATGGTTAGTTGTATTATGCTAACCATTATGTCACCGGAGCTGCAAAAGTAGCACAAGACTATGGATGTTCATACCGTAGTCTATCATCTTAGGGAGCTCTTTGATGAGAAAGCAAGGTTCGAAAGGTTCGAGACTTCGTGATTGCTCTTTCACTCCAAGATGGCTAAGGAGACATCTCCAATGCAGTATGCATTGAAGATGAATGGCTACATCAAGTGGTTAGCCTCGTTGGGTTTTCTTTTGGATCATGAATTAAGTATTAACTTAATTCTGATAGGTTTAACTGATAGTTACTCACAATTTGTGCTTAACTATCGAATGAACAATATATCCAACACAATTTTCGAGCTAGTCAATATGCTTAAGCAGTTGATCCATCTATCCGTAAGGACAAGGTTGTCATGCTGGTGGACTCTTTTAGTTCGAAGAAAAAGAGCCAAAAGAAGAAGAAGTCTACAGGGCTTAAGGGAGGTGTCAAGAAAGCAAAGAAGACTACCTCGAAGGGAACTTGTTTCTACTACTGCAAGGATGGCCACTGGAAGAGAAACTACAAGGCCTATCTAGAGTCCTTGAAGCAGAAGAAGGCATCTGATGCCCTCATCTACTTCAGGTATTTATGTTATTGATATTCATACTGTTTCTGATTGTGACTCACACATTTGTACTGACATATAGGGCCTCAAGAACAGTAGACAACTCAACAAAGGAGAGTCAGACCTGTGAGTGGGCAATGGAGCAAGAGTTGTTGCATTAGTTGTAGGCATATATGTATTAACGCTCCCTAGGGGTCTTGTATTAGAATTGGACAGTTGTTTTTATATACCTACTTTGACTAAAAATGTAATGTCCATTTCTAGTCTTAATAAAGCTAGATTCCATTTAAATTTTAGTAACAATGATTGTTCAATTTATTTAAATGAAATGTTATATGCTTTGGGTACATTATGCAATGGTAAATACATATTGGATATGTCTAATCTGGTTCTAAATATCAATAATAACAAAAGCATAAAACGAGATAATGTGAAATCGTCTTACTTATGACATTGTTGCCTTGGTCATATAAGTGAGAGACACATGTCTAAATTACACAAGTGTGGTAGTTTAGGGTCATTTGATTATGAATCATATGACACATGCGAATCTTGCTTATTAAGCAAGATGACTAAGTTATCCTTTAAGGGAAAGGGTGAACGAGCTAGTGGACTTTTAGACCTAATACATACTGATGCATATGGTCAGATGTCCATACATGCCAAAGGTGGTTTTATATACTTCATTACCTTTATCGATGATCATTCTCGAATGGGTTATTTGTATCTTATTAGATACAAGTCTAAAACCTTTGAAAGGTTCAAAGAATTCATAAATGAAGTTGACAAAACAACTTAGGAAAAGTATTAAATCACTTCGATCGGATCGAGGTGGTGAATACTTAAACTAAGAGCTTTTGAATTATCTCAAAGATAATATATTATTGTCCCAATGGTCTCTACCTTACATGCCACAATACAATGGTGTGACTGAGAGAAGAAACCGAACCTTATTAGACATTGTGAGGTCTGTGATGGGTTTAGCGAATTTACCAACATCCTTTTGAGGGTATGCACTTGACACTTCTGTTTAAGTATTAAACAGAGTCCCATCTAAGTTAGTTGATGTTGTTCCATATGAGATATGGACTAACAAGAAACCCTATATTTGTCATATAAAAGTTTGGGATTGTCCTGCTTATGTGAAGTGGATTCAGTCAGATAAGTTTGAAGCTAAATCTGACAAGTGTCTGTTTGTAGGATACCCTAAGAAAACTATAGGATATCAGTTCTACAATGTTTTAGAACAAAAGGTATTTGTTTCAAAACATGTTGTCCTTTTAAAGAAAGATTTTCTTCTAAGAGAAAATAGTGGGAGCAAAATTGAACTTGTGAAAGTTCAAGATGCTCAAACAGACGCAGATCAACTGCCTGGACCTGAGTCTATTATTCATAAAGATGAACAATAGTTTAATCTTTTGACGCACAAGAAGTTCATAGGTCAGGTAGTATGCATCATGTTCCTGAGAGATATGGATTTCTCATAAGTGAAGTTAACGACGTATTGCTCATAGAAAATGATGAGCATACTACTTATAAAGAGGGTATGAAGAGTTTAGAATATGACAAATGGCTTCAAGCTATGGATTCCGAAATGGATTCCATGTATGAAAACCAAGTATGAAATTTGGTTGAGCCACCCGAACGGATAAAACCCATATGGTGCAAATGGGTTTTCAAGAAGAAAACTGATATGGAGGGTAATGAAGTTACCCATAAAGCTAGGCTTGTAGCTAAAGATTATCATCAAAGGCAAGGTGTTGACTATGACGAAACGTTTAACCTAGTAGCTATGCTTAAATCCATTAGGATACTCCTAGCCATTGCTGCTTATTATGATTATGAGATATGAAAAATGGATGTCAAGACAGTTTTCTTTAATGGAAACCTAATTGAGGATGTATATATGACACAACCTGATGGTTTCATATCCATGAATGGAGAAAATGTAAGCGAGCTTCAAAAATCCATTTATGGAATGAAACAAGCGTCCAGGAGTTGGAATACCTGATTTGATGAGACAATCAAAGAGTTTGGTTTCTCACAAATTTCGGATGAGCCGTGTGTGTATAAGAAGGTTAGTAGGAGTGTGATCATATTCCTTGTACTGTATGTAGATGACATATTGCTAATAGGAAACAATGTCTTAGCTTTGCAATAAGTTGAAATTTTCTTAGCTAAGAACTTCTCTATAAAAGATCTTGAAGAAGCAACTTATATTTTGGGGATAAGGATCTATAGAGATAGATCTAAGAGGTTGCTTAGTCTTTCTCATTCTATATATATAGACAAAATGTTAAAGAGGTTTAGGATGGAGCAGTCCAAAAGAAGTTATCTTCCCATGGTATATGGGATTACACTCTCTACATTTATGTGCCCAAAGACACAAGATGAGAGGACTTGCATGAGTTTGATTCCTTATGCTTCGACTATAGGATCAATTATATACGCTATGTTATATACTAGACTCGATGTATCATATGCTCTAAGTGTTACGAGCAGATACCAATCAAACCCTGGTGAGGGTCATTAAGTAGATGTCAAAAATATCTTTAAGTACTTGAGAAGAGTTAAGGATGTATTCTTGGTATATGGTGAAGGTGATCATGTGGTAAGCGGGTATACTGATGCCAGTTTCCAATCCGATAGGGATGACTCCAGATTCCAGTCTAAATATGTATTCATCTTGAATGGTTGTGCATTCAGTTGAAAAAGTTCCAAACAAGAGACGACAGTAGATTCGACAACAGAGGCAGAGTACATTGTAGCTTTAGAAGCGACAAAGGAAACGGTTTGGATCAAGAAGTTTATCATGAAACTTGGCGTCATTCGAGCATCATTGACCCAGTGCAGTTGTATTGTGACAACAATGGAGCTATAGCGCAGGTGAAGGAATCGATGTCTCATTAGAATTCCAAACATATAGTCAGGCGCTACCATTTGATTAGAAAAATCATTGGTAGAAATGATGTCAAGATAGTGAGAGTTCTCACCGATCAGAATATAGATGATCCATTGAATAAACCTATTTCTTAAAAGAGTTTTGTATCACATATACATGCCTATGGTATTAGATATCAAGGCGATTGACTTTAATGCAAGTGGGAGTTTGTTAGAGAAGTGCTCTAAAGGCAATCATCTTTAGCACTTATTATACAAATCATTTTATGATTAACAAAAGCATTTTTTATTATTCCGATGTTGATACATTTATAGATTTGATGTTGATCTTAAATTGATTTAATGAAGTCCTTGATACAAATCATAGCATAGAGGAAATCATGATGAGATCATGATAATGATATTTCTTTCATGTGTAATTATGTTAGTATCTAAATTTTTCCTAGTCATAGGATTAATAAGATGGGATATCATTAATTAGGATAGACTAGCACATGTTATACTCCTTGACTAGATAAAGCAGTAGATCTTATAAGCTATAAACGTAAGTTGTTTAGAGTTAACATATAGATGCTTACTAATGGTAATAAGTACACTGGATTGACCTACTATGAGACAATCATATGGATATTCTATTTCAATGTCAATGATGGTCTCATCATAACAATGGTGCAAGTATTCTTTGACTTGAGGTACTCAAGTATATCTCGAATACTGATCCTATGCTTTGACTCCATTCATTGGTGCCTTTCAAGGGTTACTCATAAGGTCGTGATTGGATACAGTTTGAGGTATTCAGAGATAATTGAGTAGCCAATAAAGGATTCACCACTCCTAATAAAAGGAGATGATACTCACAGCCTCTTGTCGGGGTTATTACTTAGGAGTCTTTGACCAGAACAGATATATGTCATGAAGTGAGTCTTCAATGATACATAGAGTGATGAGATCCTCAAGACAAGATCTAATATCACTTGGATTATATATGACGTAGTTAGTCTAGTGCGAGTTGACACTTTGATAATACTCTAAACCAAGTGGGGTATAGATGGTCAAAGGATGAATTACATGACAACACTGCATATGGACCACTAACTTTCCTGTCAATTTGGGGTTATGACATGTTGTTAGATATCACTCTTGACTTACTTGAATTAAGTGTTAATTCAAGTGACCAAAATAACCAATAACATAATAGGTCACACACATAGGAGATCCGAAGGATGAGTAAAATGTTCTTGAATGGTGATTCAAGATATGAGAGAGTGTTTCGGGATTGTATCGTGATGTGATCATGGTAGAAAACATTAAATGGAATGGATTACAAACAAGTCTTGTTGGTGGCCAATTTGGCCATTAACTTACCAAACTTCCATTAATGCATGCTATTCATGGTCATTAATTTCCCAAACTTTCATTAATGCATACTATTCATGGTCATTAACTTCCCATAACTTCCATTAATGCATGTTATTCATGACTATTAACTTCCCATAACTCTCTATTAATGATAGGTGTTATGGAAGGCCAATTGGTGCAGAAAATAAAAATGATTTTCGTGCATCTTGTGTAAGACACAAGTGAAAGAAAGATTCTTTTCTAACACACACTCTTTTTCTCTCTAACTCTCACAAGAGTTCTTGTCTTTGCTAACACAAAGAAAGAATTCTAGCCATCTCCTAATGAGATTTCATCCTTTTATCTTCGTATAGACTTTCATTAGAGATAGTCTACATTGATCATCGTGGTTTGTGACAATCTAATGCAGAGAAGATTAAAGAATGGAGGAGATCATCAGAAAGGAATGTAAACATCTTACATTTCATGTTTTTGTTTTCTATATCTATATGCATGAGTATATCTTTTTTTAGGCTCCGTTTTATTTTCGACTGCATATATTTGATATATATTATGTATAAGATACATGATTGAAACCTTACATTTTTGACCAATTGGGGGTCTGACATGTTGCTAGATACCGCTCTTGACTTCCTTAAATTAAGTGTTAATTCAAGTGGTCAATATAATCGAGAACCTAATGGGTCACACACATAGGAGATCCGAAGGATGAGTAGAATGGTCTTGATTGGTAATTAAAGATATGAGAGAGTGTTTCAAAATTGTATTGCGATGCGATCGTGGTAGAAAACGTTGCATGGAATGGATTAGAAACAAGTGTTGTTAGTTGCCAATTTGGCTATTAACTTCTGAAACTTCCATTAATGCATACTATTCATGGTCATTAACTTCCCATAACTTTCATTAATGCATGTTATTTACGACCATTAACTTCTCATAACTCTCCATTAGTGATGGGATTTATGGAAGGCCAAATGGTGTAAAAATAGAGATGATTTTCGTGCATCTTGTGTAAGACACAAGTAAGAAAGAAACACACACACACTTTTTCTCTCTATCTCTCACAATAGTTCTTATTTCTGCTAGCGCAAAAACAGAATTCTAGCCATCTCCTAGTGAGTTTTCATCATTCTATCTACGTATGGACTTTCATTAGAGACGGTCTATATTAATCATTGTGGTTTACGACAACCCAACTCGAAGAAGATTAAAGAACAAAGGAGATTGTTGGAAAGGTATAAACATCTTACATTTCATGTTTTTGTTTTCTATATCTATATGCATGAGTAGATCTGATTTTTTAGGTTTCATTTTATTTTCTGCTGCGTATATTTGATATATATTATATATGAGATGTATGACTGGAACCTTGAGGGTTTTATTGGACTTGGTAAATGAAATAGTATTTGATGTTTGGGCTAGGTGTGTAGACTAGCATGAATTTGTTTGGAATTAGGGGTATATGGGGTTAATTGGATAGACCATTATGGCATATGGGCCCAAAGGAATGAGGAGATCTAGAATAATATTCAGTTTGCCAGTGTTGAGACCTAGTAAAATTAGGTTTGACTCATAAAGAAGATTAGGATTTAGGAATTGTAGTGTCTCCTTTGTGTGCTTTGCAGCCTCCTCTGTCATGCGCGCCTTATAAGTGACGACCACTGTTGTGAGAGGCAAAGAGAGCTGCGCCTGGCAGTGGAGGTAAATGAAAGAAATTTAGTAATGTTGCTTAAGTCTTTCTTTGTGTGTGGTGTTTGCGAAAGAGAAGAGAGCATTAAGAAGCTAATTGTTGCATGAAGTGATCTGCAAGTCCAAGCCAGAGTTCACTGCCTATGTGATAACTAAGAACTAGTCGTGCGATTGAGGGTGAAAGAGATGTTATGAGAAAGCAGTACAAGAGTCAATAAAATTTTTGCTCTATATGATATTCTAGAGATGAGGATTCCAAGCTTAAGGTTGCATCTAGTGGGGAGACAGTTTCATCCACATAATCGATAAGGTCAGAAGTATGTAAAATAGCTTAAGTTTGATTTTTTGAAACAAGATAGTTTATAGAACCTAGTGGAGTTATAACAAAGCTTATAATTTGATTGAAGGGTAGTGTAGGTATTTTGGTGACTGCCATTGATGATACTATTTAATTGGTGGGTGCCTTCTATGAATAATTTGAATGATGCTTGTTGAATAGTTATTGTTTTCCTTATGGGAATAGTGTATATTAGTGTTGTTTGTGGTAAAGAGGAAAATATTATATGCTCGATGTGGGTTCTAATACCATAAAGATGTAAAGAATTGTATTGTATATTTCACTCTATTTACAGATGGTTTGAGAACCTTAATATACATAATTGGAGATACATAAGATAAGGTATAATATAAACTAAAAAGACTAAAGCATATTGAATATAATGTTTATCTCTAGTTAAAAGAAAAATAAGATGGTTGTAATTGGGAGATAATTATATGTTATCACTATGAGTCCTTTGAAGATTTTTGTACTATGTTTTCACCAAGTAGATTTTTTGACTAGCTCTTCATCGCCTGTGATTTTTTCCTCACACTAAAAGTTTCCATGTAAATTTGTCTTTGATTATTGTTTTTGCTCATTACTTCTCTTATTTCTCAATTGAATTAATCTTGGTATTTCTGCTATGCATTAAAATTTGACAAGAGGTTTTGGTGTTTCTGCTACACGTTAAAAATCTTAACAAGTGGTATCAAAACATTCAATGTAACTAAAAATTCAATATGTATACATTTATAAAGATTGATATTGAGATGTTTGATAGGAAAATCAACTTTTCCATTTTGAGAGTTAAGATAAAGGTTGTTCTCACCCAAAAAGAATTAAAAAGATCTTTGGAAGGAAAATCCAAGAAGCCTTATACCATGATCGACAAACAATATGAGGAGTTAGATGAATTCAGCATACAACTTTGCTTCTCCATGGAGGTTCTACATGTAGTGGTGAATGAAACAAGTGTTGTGGGCTTATGGCTAAAATTGGAGTCTTTGTATATGACTAAGAATCTCACAAACATACTTCATCTCAAAGAGCACTTATATACAGTTTGTATAGCTAAAGATACTCCCATCCATTATCATCTTTATGAGTTTAATTATATTATCATGGACCAATAAAATATTGGTGTGAAAGTTGAAGACAAGGATAAAGTTGTTTTGTTAGTAGTCTCACTCCCTGTTATTATAAACTCTTTAAAGAAATCATGTTGTATGGAACTCATAACACATCATCTTTTAAAGATGTTAAATTTAACTTGTTGTCTAAGGAAAATTTTGATCTTAAACTTCTTTCCTAGGACAAAGGTGAGGATTTGACTATAAGAGGAGATCCCAAGAAAAGGGTAGTAATAGTAACTCAAAAGAAATCTAAGTCTAAATCTAGAGGACGTAAATCTAACAAAACCTGATGTTATTATAAGAAGTTTGGACATGAAATTTATAAAAGTTACAAGTTGAAAAGCAAGCAAGAGAAAGAGGGGGAAAAAATCAACTTCAGAAAGTTGTCAAAGTTAGTGTTGTTGAGGTAATTCAAAGGTGATGTTCTGTTGTCTATTACTTCTATTGATAAAAGGAGTAAAACCGAATGGATTATAGATTTTGGATGCACCTTTCATATATGTCTTTATAGGGACTTGTTCGTCATTTTTGAACCTGTTGATAATGGCGTTGTCTTGATGGGTAATAATGCCTAGTACAAGGTAAGTAGTATTGGTGGTATTCAGATCAAGACTCAAAATGTTGCTGTCAAGACTTTGTCCAATGTTTTTTATGTTCCTAACGTGAAATAAAAATTAGATCTCTTTGGGCATTTTTGAATCTATTGGGTATAAATACAAAGTTGAAGGTAGAACTCTTAAGGTTTTAAAGGATTTTTTATTGTTTTGAAAGCTAACTGTTTTTGTAGTCATTATGTCATGCAAGGTTTAACTATAACAAGTTCTGTATCTGTGTCCTTTCCTATACCTAATTCTAATGTCACGAAATTATGGCATATATTCTTAGGCTATATAAGTGAGAAAGGCATGGCACTCTTGAGCAAAAAGTGTCTTCTCAGAGATCAAGATATCGATAAGTTGGAGTTTTTGTAAATATTGTGTTTATGGGAAACAAAAAAGAGTTAGTTTCTCTGCTGTAATTCACCATACCAAAGACACTTTAAAATATTTACATATAATCTATGAGACCTTCTAAATTCTTTCGTTTGGAGAAAAGATATTTCATGTCTATTATTGATGATTCCTCTAGTAAATTTTGGGTTTATTTCTTAAGGCACACAAAAATGAGGCCCTCTCCATGTTTTAAAGCCGGAAAAATCTTGGTAAGAACCAGCTAGAGAACAAGGTTAAGAAGCTTATAATAGACAGTGAGTTAGAGTTTTATGACGGTGACTTCACTCAGTTATGCTCAAATCATGATATTAATAGTCGTAAGACACTTGTTGAGAAATCTCAATAGAATGATATTACATAATTAATGAACAAGACTCTTCTAGAGAGAGCTCATTATGTGCTCTCCATGTAGGCATAAGGCATCGATGTAATTTTTAGGCCAATGTGGTTTATATCGCCTGTTCTTTAGTCAACCAATCTCCAAATTATTCTCTTAACTTTAGAATCTTAAAAGAAGTATAGTCAGATGATCCTGTTGACTATTATATCTTGAGAATTTTTAGATGTCCTACTAAATATACATATGTTACTAATGATAAGCTTGCACATTGAACTAAAAAGTGTATATTTCTTAGTTATGCATTGGAGTCTAAAGGATACTAATTACGATGTTCTGATTATGAGTCTCATGTAATAATTCTTAGTAGGGATGTTATCGTTTATGAGGATGTTTTACTTTTTCCTATAAAGGTTATTTATTCTTTTATTGGTATAGTCGATTTGAAAAGTACTAGTGAGATGGAGTTGTAGCAGAATTTTGTTTCTCCTTCAAACATCGATGTCCCTTCTTCCTCTAACACTCAACCAAGTGAACAACATGGTGATGACTCTAGTACAATTGCTCCTATTGAGACATAACAAGATTATTCTATTGCCTGTGATAAATTGAGGAGATAAATTAGAAAACCCACCAGATATAATGACATGGATGATGGTTTGGTTGCTTATGTATTGTTAGTTGCACAAGATGTTATGAAGGTATGTAAACTTCTTGTTATTCTGAAGTCGTCTCCTGTATTGATTTTTTTAAATGGTTGGTGGTGATAAATGAAGAAATTGAGAGTCTTTATAAAAACAATTTGTGGGATTTAGTAGAGGTTCCAAAAGGCAAATGTCTTGAGTTGCAACTAGATCTATAAAAAGAAGGATGGTATTTCTAGGGTTAAAGATGCAAGGTGGAAGGAACACTTGGCAGATAAAAAGTTTTGACCAAAGACAAGGTATTGAATTTAACTAAATCTTTTTTTTAGTTGTACATCATACCTTTATTTGTTTACTACTTACATTTGTTACACTTTTTAATTTGAAACTTGAGCAACTTAATGTGAAAACTGCTTTTCTCATAGGGAGCTTAAAGAACTCTACATATAGCCTGAGGGACTTGTGGTTCCCAATAAGGAGAACTGTGTTTGCCACTTAAGCAAGTGTTTAGATAGCAGTATAAGAAATTTGATAGTTTTATGCTTAGGTAAGGTTTTTTTTTTAGATAGTGGTGTAAAAAATTTGATAGTTTTATGCTTGGGTAAGGCTTTTCTAAAAGCCAATATGATAGTTGTGTTTATTTCAAACAATATGGAAATGAGTCTTTTGTGTACTTGTTGTATATATTAATGACATGCTTATTCCATCCCATAAGAAGTCTTTGATCAATAGTTTGAAAGTTCAACTCAACCAAGATTTGAACATAAAAGATCTTGGAGCAACTAAAAGGATACTTGGGATGGAATTTCACAAGGATTGTCAAATGGGTAAATTATTTATTTATTAAAAGAAATATATCAAGAGAGTTTTTGAAAGGTTTAATATACTTGATTGTAAACCTGATTCTATACACTTTGCCACATATTTCAAACTATCTTTTAATATATGCCTAACAACAGAGGAAGAAATATATCATATGTTTATCATCCATTATTCTAATGCTATTGAAAGTTTAATATACATAATGGTGTGCACTAGACATGATTTAGCATATGTCGTGAGTATACTAAGGTGATATATGCATAATCCTTGTGAGGAGTATTAGAATGTTATTAAATGGATCCTTCAGTATTTGAAGAGTAATTCTAACTTGGGTTTAGTGTTCTATGGTAACAAGGCTACATCTAAGGATGTAGCTAGTTTTGTGATGTTGATTATATTAGCAATCTTGAAAGACGTAGGTCTTCTTCTAGTTACCTTTTCACTCTTGGTTGTGGAGCTATTAGTTGGAAAGCATCCCTTCAATCTGTTGTTGCTTTTTTGACTATAGAAGTAGAGTATGTTGTAGTAATTGGGGGTGTAAAAGAGACTATTTGGTTTTGAAGTCTTGTCAATGAGCTTGGCATTGCAGAAAGAGTTAACATTATGTATTATGATAGTTAAAATATCATCCACTTGATCAAGAGCAACATATATTATTATAAAACTAAGCATATTGATATCAAATGTCACTTTATTATAGATACTATTGCCACAAGGAAGGTTACAGTAAAGAAGATTTACACTTTAGAGAATCCTGAGAATATGCTCACCAAACCTCTTCCTATTATCATGTTCCAATATTGCCTTGGTTGCACTTTTGGACTTTACGATGATGGAGAGTTTTATTGTATTTAATTTACGGTGGAGATTATTAAGAAAATGAGTGTCTCAAATCCTACCTTACCTTTGACTATAGCTGGCATGCTACAATATTTAATATGATCCACATGTTTGAGTAATGACCATATATTTATTGTTAGGGCAGGGGTGCTACTAATTATATATTGAAGCTATATATATATACGTATATTGGTGAAGTTAATCTCACCCTTTTTTATTTTTTGGGCTCTTAGAGATTATTATTTCACATTATTTTGTGGGAGAGAATGAAATTAAGATATTGTAAAATTATCTACATCTTTATTATATCTACGAGCCTTTAGGGATTCTGGTATTCTCTTTTCACCATCACCTTATAGTAAGAGTTTGTTTACGTAAATTTGGTTTATCTTTTGATTATTATTTTCACTCTTTAATTCTCTTATTTTCTCAATTAAATTGATCTAGGTGTTTTTACTACACGTTAGAATCTTAATAAGAGTCTTGGTGTTTCGCTAAGCGTTAAAAATCCTTAAAAAATTTAATCTATAAAATTTTAATTTGATCTGAATTAAGCTATTTCCAACAAGGACGTATCATACAGGCCAGTATTGTTTGCCATTTAAGCTAACTGCTCTAGGAGCATCTGTACATCATTCCTTATTTGTTACAGAACAGAAAGTGGACGCCAACTTCATCGTTTCAGACACCTGTATTGTTAGCAAACACGGCAGGGATTGACATGATCTATCTTAATACGGATCAGTGCACGTGCCTTTGTTTTCACAAATGTGAGGGTGAACCCACATCTGATTCCATAATCTTGTTGAACGAGTTAATATGCACTGAACTTGCTCTTTGCTAAGTTAACGTTGTTAGATACAAATTAGGTGAGCAAACTGCAATTTCTTATCGAAAGTGAAGGAAAAATAAAACACTAGCACATGGTTCTCTTATGATTTTGCCCTTAAAGAGGCACGTCTCACTGCTTCTTTGGGAGAAGTCAAAGCCTTCCTAGTCCCTTTGAGCAGCTTGGTTAAACTCTCCTTTGCAGTTGCGGTTTTTGTGGTTGTTCTATGCACCTCACTCTTAGCCTTGTCGTCTTCCTTGGTATTTTCTACTTCAGCCGTTGACTTACTTCTCCGGTGGCCAAGTGAAGAGGGTTTTGAATGGTTCATAGGGATCTGCACATTACAGAGTTAGATGATAATGGTTTACTAGATTCTTGCAGTGCATTTTATACTCTAAGTTCCCGTTTAAGGTGATCATGTTTGCTATAGGCATTTGCCGCATTACCATATTTGATGAACTTAAGCTGTTCACCTTCTTATGTTCAGATTTTGGCAATAGATTCTTTTGATGGTAGAAGTTCGGCAATGGCAGTGCTTTGAATGTGAAACTCTCCTCGAGTTTATCAGTCTTCGCTTGTTCCTTCTGAGATCATATAGGACACATGGTCAGCTGAATGCTTCTAAGCTAATAGCCTTGATCTCAACAAAAATTTGTTTTGCTCCAAACCTACCTTACGAATAGGTTGCAAGTATCTACTCTGAACCACCTTCATGATTGCACCAGCACTCTTCTGTTCACTTGTCTCTCCGGCATTTGACGCTGTTCCCATCCTGGATTATTTGCAATTACAAGCTCATACTTGGAAATTCTTCCGTGAGTTACAAACTTTATATAAAGCCGCACGTTTTAAGTACGTAGACTATTATGATCTTACTTGGAGTTCAAGCCAGCAGATTTAGATAGTGAAGGTTGTCGGTGCTTAGTGTTGGATCCATCTACAGAAGATTGTCTACTTCTGAGCGTTTGTCTCTCAGTTACTGAAGAATGATCTGCTAAAGCCAGATTTTCTCTACATTTTCTTCTCTCTGTCGTTGAATAAATCTGTTGAGGAACTTTTGTCATAGCAATTTGCTTCGGACCTGGTTTTGGTTTCTTCAACAGAACTCTTGGGTTTTGAGCGTCTTCTGCAGTGAATTTTTCTTCATTCCCATCTTTTGTTTTATGATTTTCAGGATTTTCTTCTCCAATCTTCTCTTTGCTGACTTTCACCTTTTCATCTTCTTCATCATCCTGCCTTTCTTGACAAATTTCTTTGATCTCTTTGATCTCCTCCATATCGGCAGTACTATGTTTCAAGAACAACAAAAGAATTAGCTACTCATACTAGTTCTGTGTGTCCCCCCTCTAGAATTTGATGAAAAGATATGCACTGAACTTAAACTATATACTAGTTCTGAAGATTATAATAAAGTACTATTGATATGAAAAAGTTAGCAGTACTTGGCAGGAAGAATAACCTAAATAGATACTGCCAAGTATTCGATATTAGTGCAAATGGCAAGCAAGGAAAGTTTCCGTTTACTGGTATATATTTGAAGGCAACGTCGTTTGCCATATACTACACCGGAATCGTTGGAGGCCGGCAGCTTCTTAAGAATCTATGGCCATTTGTCCTTCATGACCAATGTTTTGTCTTCTTACTTAGATGCCTTCCCTACACATTCTCGTCGAGACAAGAGTTGGATTTTGAGTTCTTGTTGCCAAGTGCTGAATTATGTATTATAAACACCAGATTTTGCCTTCTAAACGAGCTTTAAAAGTATAGCATTAACAAATATTTTTCTACAAATATCTCGTTATTAGTTAGTTCCTTGCGTTTAGTACATCGATTATGTAATTTTAGAATGATTATTTATAATTTAAAGTTGATGGAGCCATTTTTGATGTCAATAGTCAGTATATATAACAATAAATAAGTAGATATAATCAATTCTTTAACTATTGATTAAAATAATATTATTTTAAATTAGATCAATTTAATTTGGCCTCTTGAATCAAAATTCTAGCACTAATTTTGAGAAATCCTTGCCAAATTGTCATCCCCGTATAGAAGCCAATGTACAAGCAAAGGAAATTATAAAACAATACTTGGTCCAACTAATTCGTCAACAAATCTACGGTAACTTCGGATTAAATATTAAATATATGCTCTTGGTCACGAGTTAATAACATTTTACAATGTTATATGATTTGTAATTTAGATGAATTATTAAAATATGATATCATAGACTTCCATTGTACAATATTAATTTTAAAGGAATAACATATTTAATTGTGTTTAATCTTTTAATTTTATTTTAATGTTAAACTTTTAAATTTTTAATTTAGTGATTAATTTTTCAAAACTCATATAGTTTAGATAAAAAATTATTTTAAATAATGTGATATGTCCATTAAATTATACGTACATTTGGTAGTCATATTAATAAAAAGTAACATTTTAATCTGAATTATATAAATTTTAAAAAATTAATTGTTTAATTTAAAATCTTAAAATTTTGAGTAGTAAATTACAAATTTTAAAATTAAAGACTTTTAAATATGTTATTTCATTTAAAATTACTTTTGGGTGACTCATTAACTACTATATACTAAGTGTGAATGAGATGACGACCACAAATTGTAATCTAACCGTCCAATTCATCCAACGGCTGTCATCCCCCTCTTCTTGCTTCACTCTCCAATTTCTCTTGCTGACACCAATTAACTCTTCCTATTAAATGGTCTCAATCATGTCAGAGCTTCATTTAATTAAGAGACCACCACCTTCACTCTCCAATCTCTCTTGCTGTCAGCAATTAATAACTCTTCCTATTAAATAGTCTCAGCCATGTTAGAGCTTCATTTAGTTGAGATACAGAGCTGTATTTAATTGAGATACATATCAAAGATAAAATACCGAAACTCTACAAATCTTTACCTTTAACGCCCTCACAAAGCCCTTTCTCTCCCTCCCCCTCTTAAAGTTCTAGCCTTCCAGGAGATATTTTATCTTTCTTAATAAACAACCCAAAAAGATGACAACGACACCTTTATTCGGTGAGATAAACCTAATTTGAAACTATGTAGAGATAGGAGTAAGCGTCACAACACAATTAGAATCTTCGACATGAATCTCAGAATATTGATCAGTATTAGCGCTACCGCCCTAACACCTATTTCACCAGCCTCTTCCCTCTCTCAACCCCACGTCGTTCTATCCTCAATAATCGATTTTTGCATGAGGGCACTGTGGAGGAGCTATTGGACAGATATGTGTTGAAGAAAGAAAAATCGCTCGACGTTGAAGATCGATAAACAAATCTAGGATAGAGAAGCTATTATTGGTCAAAAAATACACGTCAATCACTGCAACTCCACTGTTAACGACAATTATGACTCCGACAATGACTTCGGAGCTTTTAAGTTTCAGCTTTAACAAAAGGTCTCTATTTCCTTTCTCTGTCTACCTTTTTTCCTTCGGTTCTACTTTATTGATGATCTTATGGGCTTGTGTAGATTCTTTAAGAGGTGATGACAAACCTGGTTTGAAAGGATCTGATTTCACTGACCGAATCAAGTTGCTTTCCATCAATGATGAGGGAGAATATAGTGAGGAGCAAGATGTTAAGTCAAAATGACTTTACATAAATGATTTTGATAAAGTAAAAATAACGAAAGGTGAAAAGCAGACGGAAGCTATTGAAAAGAAGATGAAAGAATGAAAAATAGACAGAAGCTGAAAAGCAGACGAAAGAATGAAAAATAGACGGAAGCTGAAAAGCAGATGAAAGAATGAAAAACAGACGGAAGCTGAAAAGCAGACGAAACAAAACAAAAGCAGACAGAAACAAAAGCAAACGGAAGCAAAAGTAAACGGAAGCAAAAAATAGACGGAAGCAAAAGCAAACGGAAGCAAAAGCAGACGGAAGCAAAAGCAGACGGAGGCAAAAGCAGACGAAAGCGAATCGCGTCAGATTCAAGAATCAGTTTGAGTTAGTTACAGAACTCAACTGAATAACCGCTTCTTTCAAGAAACAAGATTAAAGAAGCAAGAAGCAAGAATCAAGAAGTTGTTGCAGACGAAGACTATAAATATAAGTCGAAGTCGAAGATTGCATAGTTACACACATGAACGTTACAAAAGCTTACTTGAGAGAAATTTTTGTGCAATTTATCTAGAGCTATCTTACTGTAACAAAGCTCGAAAAACTTTTCTATAAGAAAGTAGTACAGATAGCCTGCAGAGGCTAAGAATAAAAGAATACTGACTGTAAAGAGACCTGAAGAGGCTCAGAGAAAAAGAATACTTGTAAAGTTGTTGAGAGATAGTGAAATCTCAGAAAGACATCTGAGGACTAGACGTAGCCCACAATTTGGGGTGAACCAGTATAAAAATTGTTGTGCCTACAACTCTCTATCCTTATCTCTCTTATCTTTCAAAGTTTCGATCTTACTAGTTTTTTAAACAAGTTTTCGAAAAACATTTTATAACTTTGATTTACAGTAGTTCTTGTGAAAAGAACAAGTTTCTTTTAACAAAAAGTTTTTGAAAGGATTTTTTTAAATAAGGGGAAATACACAATTCAACCCCCCTTCTTATGCATTTATACATCGTATAATAAGTCTTGTATTAACGTGTGATTCACTTCAATTGGTATCAGAGCTTGGTGTCTAAGGATCACATTAACAACGTGTGGATTAAATATTATGGCAGAATCACATACATACATAGCGGAAGGTGCCTCAATCACTAGACCTCCAGCGTTTAACGGAGAAGACTATCACTACTGGAAAAATAGGATGCGGTTGTTTATCGAATCTACTCATGTTGACCTTTGGGACGTGATAGAGAATGGACCATACACACCAACTGATGATGAAGGAAATCTTATTCCACAAATCAGATGGACGGCTGATCAGAAGGTAAGATTTCAACTGAACTCTAAAGCAAAGTTCTTCTTGAGTTGTGCCCTAAGTAGAAGTGAGTACGATAAAATCCACGGATGCGATACTGCGAAGGAGATGTGGGATACGTTATCCATCGCACATGAAGGTACAAACTAAGTTAAAGAATCCAAGATAAGTATTCTTGTGCACAAGTACGAGCTCTTCAAGATGAAAGATGAAGAATCTATTGATCAAATATTTTGAAGATTTCAAACAATTATCAATGGATTAAAAGCTCTCAGAAGAACTTACGATAACCAAGATCACGAGCGTAAGATCCTGAGGAGTCTACCAAAGAGGTGGAGACCAAAAGTTACTGCTGTACAGGAAGCTAAGGACTTAAGCGTATTAAAGCTTGACGAACTACTTGGATCATTAAAAATACATGAAGTTGAGCTCGATACTGAAGACAAGCCCAAACGGGACAAGTCGATAGCACTAAAGGCTGGACAAAAGAATCGTAAAACTCAAAGAAAGAGGAATCCATCAAAAGTGCTGAAGATTGAAGAATCCAAAAATGATGATTCCAGTGAGTCAGAACAAGAGTCCAGTGATGAAGATAACGAGCTATCTTTCATTTCAAAGAAGATCAGACGGATGTGGAAGAAGAAGTCCAAAGGAAGTCAATTCTTCAAGAAGAACGACAAAGATGATGGAAAAGTAGAAAAGACTTCCATCATATGCTACGAGTGCAACAAACCAGGACATTACAAGTCCGACTGTCCAACTCTAAAGAAGAAACCAAAGAAGAGTAGAGAAGGCAAGAAAAGCATGATGGCAACTTGGGAGGATCTAGATTCATCTGAATCAGATACAAGCTCCGAAACATCAGAGCATGCAAATATTTTCCTAGTAGCCGAGGAGGAAAGTGATGAGGAGGTAACTTCTAAATATGATGACTTGCATAATGCATATTCGAAACTACTAGAAGATTCTCATGCTATTATAAAACAGTACAAACTGTTAAAGAAAAATTATGTAGAAAACCTCAAACATACAGAAGAAACAGAGAGAGAAAATACCTGCTTGAAAAAGTAAGTAGAGGAAAATAAGAAAAAGAAAGTTGTAAATAAATCTGAAGAGATCAATCAGCTGAAGCTCAGGATTAAGAATCTTTCAGCTGATTTAGCGAGTTTCACTAAAAGTACGAAGAAATTGAACGAGATGTTAGGTAAAGGTAGACATCTGAGTGATAAAACCGGATTAGAATTTACGAGAAATAAGCCTCAATATAAAAGAACGTTTTTTCCTCAGAAAAAGAAGTTTCAAAAATCATGTTCTCGTCAGCAACCTTATCAAATGCATCATTCTGTGTATTTTACTAACTCAAAAGGACCCAAGAAAATTTGGGTACCAAAGAATAAAATAGTATCTCCTGCAGATATCCGTCCTTGGAAGACGCAGCAAGCTCCATTGGTATTTGGACAGTGGATGCTCGCGACACATGACGGGAAGAAGGTCTATATTCCTAGATCTTCAGTATAAGAAGGGAGGATCGATCATTGGAATCGGCAAAATAGGTAAAGATTCCTTTGCATGCATTGATAATGTGTTGTTTATTGATGGTCTGAAACACAACTTGATTAGTATCAGTCAATTGTGTGATTCTGGTTTTGAAGTTACGTTCAATCAAAATCTTTGTGAAGTCATAAACAAAGATGTGTCTATATTCTTTTCTGCCAAGAGAAGAAATAATCTTTACAAAATTGATTTAGAAGATTTTCAAAATTAAAATGTTTCATGTTTTTTATCAGCTGAAGAAGAAAGACTAATCTGGCATAAAAAGCTAGGTCATGTCAGTTTTAAACATATTTCAAAGTTGTTAAAGCATGATTTGGTAAGAGGTTTACCAAAAATAAGTTTTGACAAGGAGTTCTTTTGTGAAAGTTGTCAAAAAGGAAAGCAAGTCAAAACATCTTTTTCTTCTAAAAATTTCGTAACATCATCTAGACCTCTAGAGTTGTTACATATAGATTTATTTGGTCCAACTAGGACAATAAGTCTTGGCAGAAAGAAATATGGACTTGTTATTGTTGATGACTTTATTAGATTTTGTTGGATATTATTTTTGTCACACAAAGATGAGTCTTTTAAGTGTTTTAGGACCCTTTCTAGAAAGTTACAGAATGAAAAGGAATGTCTATAGCCAGCATTAGGAGTGATCATGGTGGAGAATTTGAGAATGAAAAGTTTAGAATATTTTGTGAGGATAATGGAATTTTCCACAATTTTTCTGCTCCTAGGACTCCACAGCAGAATGGAGTTGTTGAAAGGAAGAACATGACGATTCAAGAGATGGCAAGGACTATGCTGTGTGAGATGAATCTTCCTAAGTACTTCTGGGCAGAAGCTGTGAATACAGCATGTTATATTCAGAATAGAATATTGTTGCGACCATTATTGAAGAAAAGTCCTTATGAGTTATGGAATGGAAGGAGACCGAATATATCTTACTTTCATCCATTTGGTTGCAAGTGCTGAATACAAAGGAGTTGTTGGATAAATTCGATTCAAAGACCTTTCCAGGTATCTTTCTAGGCTACTCTTTATCATCAAAGGCTTTTAGGGTTTACAATCTTACCTCGAAGACTATTGAGGAAACTATTCATGTCAAGTTTAATGATAGTTCTCAACCAAGTAAGGAAGATGACATGGATAGTGAAGTCCCTTCAATGCCCTTAGGTGATACTATAGAAGCTTCATCATCACGAACTCAATTAGACAAGGTTGAGGATATTCTAGAGACTCTTGGTTTAAAAAGAGATTAGAGATATAAGAGTTCTCATCCAGAAGAGTTAATTATTGGAGAAACCTCAGAAGGAGTCCGAACAAGGTCCAAATTCAGAAGAGAAGCTAATGTAGCTTTTGTCTCTGAAATAGAGCCTAAGAAGATTGAGGAAGCTTTTCAAGATGAAGCATGAATTTTAGCCATGTAAGAGGAGCTGAACCAATTTACTAGGAATAAAGTTTGGTCCTTGGTTCCTAAACCCTCGAAAATATCCATTATAGGAACTATATGGGTTTTTAAGAATAAGTTAGACGAATCAGGGAGAGTAAGTCGGAATAAAGCCAGATTAGTAGCACAAGGCTATAATCAGCAAGAAGGAATAGACTATAATGAGACATATGCTCTAGTAGCAATACTTGAAACTATTAGGATACTGTTGGCATATGATGTTTGTTATGATATAAAGCTTTTTCAGATGGATGTAAAAAGTACATTTCTGAATGGTTTTATAGATGAAGAGGTGTATGTTAAGCAACCTCCTGGTTTCGAGGATGTTAAGTATCCAGATCATGTCTATAGACTTCATAAGGCTTTATACGGTTTGAAGCAAGCTCCTAGTGCTTGGTATGATCGTCTAAGTACTTTTCTCATAGAGAGTAGTTTTAGTAGAGATCAGGTAGATAAGACACTCTTTAGGAAGAACTATGAGAATGATTTTATTTTAGTGCGAATTTATGTTGATGATATCATTTTTGGTGCTACTTCAAAAAATTTATGCATGAGTTTTGAGAGTTTAATGAAAAATGAGTTTGAGATGAGTATGATGGGTGAGTTAAAGTTCTTTCTTGGGTTGCAAGTTAAGCAAACCGAAGGGAAGATCTTTATCCATCAACAGAAATATGTGAAAGAATTGTTGTGTAAATTTGATATGAAAAAAGTGAAGCCTATGACAACTCCGATGCATCCTTCGAACATTTTATCGAAAGACGAAGTTAGTAAGAAGGTGGATCAAACCCTATATAGACGGATGATCGGTTCTTTGCTTTATCTTACAGCAAGTAGATTTGACATATTGTTCAGCGTATGCTTATGTGCAAGATTTCAGGCCGATCCTAGAGAGTCTCATTACATAGCTGTTAAAAGAATTATGAGATATCTCGCAGGTACTACTGATCTTTGCTTAATGTTTGAAAAAGGTAAAGATTTCAGGTTGATTGGATATTGCGATGCGGACTATGCCGGAGATAGAATTGAAAGGAAGAGTACGAGTAGAGACTGTCACTTTCTTGGCTCAAACCTAGTTTCCTGGTCAAGAAAGAGATAAAGCTCAATCGCTTTATCAACTGCCGAAGCCGAGTACATGTCTGCCTCAAGCTGTTGATTACAAACATTGTTGATTAAATACCAACTTGAAGATTATTCAGCTCAAGAAGAGGAGATCCTAATTTTCTGCGACAACACCAGTGCCATCAATTAATCGAAGAATCCTATACAGCATTCGAGAGTGAAGCATATCGAAGTCAAATATCATTTCTTGAGAGACTACATTCAGAGAAAGGTTATGACTCTACAGTTTATTGAGACATAGTTTCAATGGGCGGACATCTTCACTAAACCACTGAGTGAAGAACGATTCAAGAAAATCAGACGAAATCTCAACATGGTGATGATAAGTGACCAACCGTCTAACACGTCTCAAGTAAGTTAAAAGGTCATCAAGGTTAACGACGTTAGTAGCAGTGAGTTACAGCTGGTAACTTCTCACAGAAAGAACTCTTGGAGGGAAAGTTACATAGCCTTGAGAACCTCACCTATTCTAGAACACGCCTGAAAAGACCATTCGAGAAGTCTCATCTCAGAAACCTTTCAGCTCTCATCTCTCTCAAAATCTCTGTAACCAACCTTACCCTTTGAAGAACAACTCAGTTAACTCAGTTTCTACTCATCAAAGGATCAACGGAGCAAGCAATGATCTACGGGAGGTATGTTGACTTTGAATCCTTGAAGAAAGACGACATGGATATCGAAGCAGGATGGAGGAAGTTCTTCCAAGTGCGGGACTATGTATATCAAAATGAAGTGTATGAGTTCTGGAAGAATGTGCAGCTAGTAGACAGTACTATTGTTTTCTCAATAGATAGATTGTCTATTGTTGTGATAAGAGAGTTGATTAAGAAGGTGACTGAATGTCCATCTGTTGGAGAGAAGCTTACAAGCAAAGCCAGATGGATGACGAAAGTTAGTATGAAGGAAGACGAAGTCAGTCGACAGTTATATGGAGACAATAACCCAACGGAGAGGAAGACCTCGAGTCTGGTGCAGAAGGCTAGGGTCTTACATGTGATTCTGTTCAACCGCGTCTTACCGAGAGCAGATTCAAGACATTTAGTGACTACTTTGAATGAACAATGCCTATTTTACTTACTAAATCGCCAACCCATAGACTTACCATTTCTAATTTTTCAGTATATGGTTAAGGGGATGAAGGATACTAACAGCTATCTTTATGGAATGTTGTTAACAAGGATATTCAAGGAGTTTAGAGTCCTTCTTGACAGAGGAAACAGAATGAAGATATCTGTCAAGAGTAATATCAACTCAGGTACTGTAGCGAAAATGGGCTTAAAGAATCTGGAGAAAGTATAAGCAGATTATGAGATTAAAGCAAGAGCTGAGGGGGAGCGTATCAAGAAAAAATCTCTTATAAAAAGTTCTAGATCTCAATCCAGTAATAGAATGCCCATGATTGAAAGAAGAAAATCATCTGAAGAAATTTTGAAGGATAAGATGATTTCTTAAAAAGAATGTAGCCAAGTTTGGATGACAGACGAAGGTGCTTTGAAGAGAAAAGGGGAGAAGCTTCTGAGTAAAATTCCAAAGAAAGCGAAGAGATCACCCAGGATTCGAACCTTGAGACAACAGGAAGAAAAGAGATTCAGAGAATTAGTTTAAGCATAAGTCTCTGACAAAGGAGCACCGAAGGCTACAAGGTCTCTAGTCTCTATTCTAAATGAATATTCAGCCAAACGGGCTAAGGAGACTAAGAGGAAAAGAAAATTGGAGTCTGAGAAGCAGAAACCCCAACCTCAGAAAACTCCAAGACTGACTGAGGCAGTGAAGAAGACTAAGGAAGTTAGTCAGAAGAAGAGTATTCCTACTGCTAAGGAAGTTAGTCAGATGAAGGCCACCCCTACTGTTGTTCAAAAGGAGAAACCAACAGAACTTAATCTGGTACAGGATACTCCTATTGCTGTTCCACAAGAAACAACAGCAGAACTAAGTCTGGTAAATGTTATTCCTACTAAGGTTCAACAACAGGAATCAACAGAACTTAGTTTGGTACAGGTTCAACAAGAAGAATCGGAAGAACTCAGTCTGACTCCATACAACTATTCTCAACTTTTGAGGAAAGTAGAATTGGGAATAAGATTGATTGAAGAAGTTCAACTTGTGACTAAAAGGATTACTTCAATAATCATCAGGGATATACCGAGGAGGTTAGTGAAGGCATACTTACAACCTATTTCGATAAATAGTTGTACATGGCATCTGTTGAATGAAGATGAAAGGAATTTTTATGAAGCCTTGATGTATGCTGCTACAAAACCATACCCTACAAAGATGATCAGTCAATCGTACACTATTTACCCGATCACAGAGCAAACAGTGATAAAGGTTGTACCAGACCTTCAACCAAGAAAACCCATGGATGATAATAAGGGGAGGAAGAAATTATACCCAGAAGGGGTGATAGATGATCTGTCAGCAAATCAAATTGCAAAACTGGTGCGAAGCATTGATGAAGCATGTTCTGTAGAAAAGACAATGAAGGGAATCTTCATTTCCTATCATATTTCAAGAGTTAGTAGCAGTTCTACAGCGAAGGATGAACATTGTCCAGTGGGGGAAAAGCTTACTAAAGGGACGTTCACTGAATCCCTTGTGCAGACAATAGTGCGTATTAGGCCACTATCTAATACACCTTCGATTGAAGAAGAAGCCCTACCCTTACGTGGAAGACAAGTGTTAAGGCTACCAGCTCCTTATGATTTAGACCTTTTTGAGCCCAACCTATCAATTCAACCTCCTACTTTTGAGATTTTTGAAGAATATATTCCATCTTCAGATGCATACACTACTACAATTGCTTTTGAAGAAGAACACCCGAAGGATGATGACCGATTAACCTTCTCTTTTGACTTGCAAGCAGAAGTAATGCACCTACGTAGAGAAGTCAAGGAGTTGAAGGAGATGGTGAAAGAATTGTTGAAGCATCATCGGTCTTAATCATTTTTTATTAATAACAAATAAGGGGAGATAATGGAAAGCAGAAATCAAATGGGGTGAACAAAGCAGATGAACTTTTGAAGAAGAAAGAAAAAGATAGGGGGAGGAAGAGTAAGCAGAAAATGAAGAAGTCAGAAGAAGACAAAGAGTGAAGCCATTTTTCTTATTTGTATATCTTCTTACAGTTTTTCATCTTACTTGTATGATTATTTGTTATCATCAAAAAGGGGGAGATTGTTAAGTCAAAATGATTTTACATAAATGATTTTGATGAAGTACAAATAACGAAAGGTGAAAAGTAGATGGAAGCTATTGAAAAGCAGACGGAAGAATGAAAAACAGACGGAAGCTGAAAAACAGACGGAAGCTGAAAAGCAGACAAAAGAATGAAAAACAGATGGAAGCTGAAAAGCAGACGAAAGAAACAAAAGCAGACGGAAACAAAAGCAGATGGAAGCAAAAGCAGACGGAAGCAAAAAGCAGACGGAAGCAAAAGCAGACGGAAGCAAAAGCAGACGGAGGCAAAAGCAGACGATGAAAAGCAGACGGAAGCGAATCGCGTCAGATTCAAGAATCAGTTTGAGTTAGTTACAGAACTCAACTGAATAACCGCTTCTTTCAAGAAACAAGATTAAAGAAGCAAGAAGCAAGAATCAAGAAGTTGTTGCATACAAAGACTATAAATATAAATCGAAGTCGAAGATTGCATAGTTACACACATGAACGTTACAAAAGCTTACTTGAGAGAAATTTTTGTGCGATTTATCTAGAGTTATCTTATTGTAACAAAGCTCGAAAAACCTTTATGTAAGAAAGTAGTACATATAGCCTGCAGAAGTTAAGAGTAAAAGAATACTGACTGTAAAGAGACCTGAAGAGGCTCAGAGAAAAAGAATACTTGTAAAGTTGTTGAGAGATAGTGAAATCTCAGAAAGACATCTGACGACTGGATGTAGCCCACGGTTTGGGGTGAACCAGTATAAAAATTGCTATGCCTACAACTCTCTATCCTTATCTCTCTTATCTTTCAAAGTTTTGATCTTACTAGTTTTTTAAAAACATTTTATAACTTTGATTTACAGTAGTTCTTGTGAAAAGAACATGTTTCTTTTAACAAAAAGTTTTTGAAATGATTTTTTTTAAATAAGGGGAAATACACAATTCAACCCCCCTTCTTGTGCATTTATACATCGTATAATAAGTCTTGTATTAACGTGTGATTCACTTCAATTGGTATCAGAGCTTGGTGTCCAAGGATCACATTAACAACGTGTGGATTAAAGATTATAGCAGAATCACATACATACATAGCGAAAGGTGCCTCAGTCACTAGACTTTCGGCGTTTAACGGAGAAGACTATCACTACTGGAAAGATAGGATGCGGTTGTTTATCGAATATACTCATGTTGACCTTTGGGACGTGATAGAGAATGGACCATATACACCAACTGATGATGAAGAATTTTTTATTAGTTAACGTTAATGGTGTTAACGGTTTTAGTTAAAGTTAGTTAAAAGCATTTTGTTCTTTTCAGCTATGTAATGCATGTATATAACAATGTATAGTGAATATTTTCTAGTATGTGAATAACACAAAAAATTCACACTATCTTACTTCTTCCATACGATAGTAAATACGTTCAAGGATCACTTATACAATCATCACTATGAGAATTTCATAGACATATAAGTAATGTTCTAAATAGATTTCTCATATCGGGTCTGTTCAGTGAACTTGTTCTCTAATAAGCACTCACACGTTTGTTTAAGTATCTTCATACTTTAGCCTATAAGATCGACAAAACGTGTGCTAGTCTTTTTTCATTCTATTAATGTCCAATCTTAATAGATAATGACTAGGAACATTTAAGAATATTACATAAATGTAATATGAATCTCATAATTATAATCTTATTATAATTTCATTTACAATGTATAATTATTCCATGGACTTTATCATAACATTTAAACATGTACAAGATAAATATGCCTTTTAAATAATTTGTCACTAAACTATAACCAAAGTGATTGGTTGTAGGGCATAAACCAACAATTACAATCGGGTTATATATTATTATAATTATTACAAATAAAAATACGTTTGATTATTTTTTATGACATCTTTATTAAATAACTAATGATCTACACTTTTCTTCTTGGTAAAAAGAGTATTGAACTTCCTCTTAATAAGGTCCATGATGAACTAAAAACAAAAGTCTTTCTCGTTCATAGCAAACTTGTTCACATGTAACATTGGATGGAAGACAACGCTTCACTATTGTCTATTACTTCTAGCCTGATGATGCTGAAATAGAGGGAGGCTCAATTTCAAGCGAAAAAGGAGATAATGACAATGATGAAATAAGACTCACAACTATTTCAGGTATCTATCATTATTTATCCAAATATTTTCCGTATTTATATTCATCAAACTATTTCAACTCTCCTTTTTTTTCACCCCTCGTATATCAAATGAATCATCATCATCATCACATCCAATCTGAAGTCCCGCAATAAAGCGGGATCTGGAGAGATCTGATAGTATGCAACTTTAACTCTACGTAGTAGAGAGGCTGTTTCTGGTAGACCCATATGCAAATGTGACAATAAAAGAGTAATGCAGGTTAAAGAGTAAATAAGTAAAATTGGCACGCTAAATCACTATGTAAATAAAATTACAATAAATACGATTAAAACTCATTCTCTTATAAAAATTCAAGTTGATAAGACAAATTATGTACTTAAGATTAACATTTGAAAAAACATACACAAAGTAATATCTTTTTACACATTTGCATATGCGCATGAAAAGACAAGTGTCTTAAATAGCATAATCAATTGGAAGGGAATTGGCTATGTAATACATGTATATAGCATATACACAAGCAAGAAGGTTATGCAACCACGGGAATTATTGTAATAAGAAACAAGCAACTAGTACTTTTGAAGAAATAAAAGCACTTAGTAAGAATACAAGCATTATAAACTAGTAGAGATGAGACTGAATCCACAAAACTGCATCAACGATCACCGAACTCATTTGTGCATTATCCATTATGTAGTCACAATTTAAGAATTCCTCAATGGGTAACAACAAAATTTGGTAAACAAGAAGAATGGAAATGTACTAATATACAGAACAAAATTAGGTGGAGGTAGTATCAAAATAGACAAAATAAGTGATTATTAGATTTTTCTTTGTGCAAGGAAAAAAGGGGAGGAAGAATCATCTGCTAATAATGAACTAGAACTGCTGATAACTTTCAATTTTTTTGTTAATAATTGCACAAAAAACCACAATCATAAACTTTAAACACACTTGGCAATAGTGAAGTATATACCTTTTGTTAAAGATTGATTATTACTAGTATTTTACATCTCACCCTTCAAACTACTCTATAATGTTTCCTTTTAGACATTTTATACAACTATATTTTAACATACATCAATTCACTTATGTGATCACTTTTATCTCTTATGAGTACTTGTGCGCAAATTGTATAATTGTCTATTATTTATTGTATTTATTTTCTTCCACCTCAAACTAACCTCTGCATATATACTTTGTTTTTTTAAATATTTTTAGAAGACAATCTTAAAATTGAATTAGAACTCACGCCAACCTCATATGTTTCTGTTGATGACCGCAACAAAAAACTCAGATTATCGTAAACTTTTCATTCACCATATGTAAAACAACCTAACCACGTAACTTTTACTGATGATTAATTAAAATTGCTATCTCAAAACGTAAACTAGAAACTTATACCTATTATTTGCTTTTGTCTTATTTTTCTTCTGTTTTTTTTACTATTCCACGTGATTGAAAAATAATTATCCAATATATAAGAAACAACCCGTTAATATTATCCATGCAAATTCTATTTAACACATTCTAGTTCATCTGCGTATTATCTTTTTGCAAATCTCACTGCACATTTATACAGTAAACACCTGCTAGTAATAATATAAATGCAAGCTTACTTATGGTAGACATTCGGATATTATGGTACGCACAAAAGATTGTTCAAAACCCGGTTCTTGGCCCAAAAAGCTGCTTCTTTATGCTTTATTTGACCCGACTCGATCCAGTCCACTTCCATTATTCTTATATTTTGGTCTCTCCCTCCTCCGCTTCAAAGATCCAATTAGGGTTACAAATTCAATTTCAGTTTATTCCCTCTTCCCCACCCGCCTCGAAAACTCGAATCAAAGATGGGCAAAAGGAAACCGAAGGAAGTGGACAATGTAACCACTTCTAATGGCGAGACTGTTTCCTCGTCAGACGTTTTCAAATCCCTCTTCGGCGACGTCGAGCGAAGCGTGGCGGTTCCGTCCATCTTCTCCAGTGATAATCCGTTTAAGAGAAAACCAGAAGAATCAAAATTAGGATCTGGGTTTATGGAGTCCCAGGAGAACTCTATTGGTGATTTGGAAAAGAGGAAGAGGAAAAAGGGGGAAATGCCCCATATTGATCTAGGAGAATCGGTGGATACTCCTTTGGTTGTTAGAAAAGCAAAAAATTTGAAGACCCAAATCCAAAGATTGGGTAATGAATCTAACGAGACCTCTAATCATGTTGAGAAAGGAAATTCCGAGTTGGGTATTGATCGAAGAGGAGAAAAAAGCCTAGATAAGGATGGGAGCAATAAGAAGAGAAAAAAGAGGAAAAGGGATGAGGTGGAGAGAGAGTACGAGATTAAAAAGTACGGTGAAGCGCCAGAAAATGTTGAGAATCAGGTTGTTGTTGGGCAGAAGCGGAAGAAAGTCGATAATGATGCAGATGTTTTGATTTCGAAGGAGGCGGAAGGTTTTGATGATGAAAGTAAGTTGTTGAGGACTGTGTTTGTTGGAAACTTGCCTTTGAAGGTGAAGAAGAAAGTGCTAACGAGGGAATTTAGCCAGTTTGGAGAGATTGAGTCCGTGAGGATTCGTTCTGTGCCAATTTTAGATGTATGTCTTGTTGTACTTTGTTGTCTGGTTCAGATGTCAAAAAGTTGCCATTCTTTGTAACTAATGTTGGTGATGACTTGTGATGTTTTGGTTATTGTCTACATGTGTTGTGCAGACGAAAGTACCCAGAAAGGGAGCAATAATGCAGAAGAAAATTAATGATGCTGTTGACAGGTTTGTTAATAATTAGATTGTTGACGACTTGTTACTTTTTTGTTGATTTTCATGATGTACAGCCTTGCTGAGTCTTGTGTATGTAATGATTACCACTGGTTAACATACTAGTTTAAATGGTTATTTACTGGTGAGTACTGATTAGTTTTTAGTGTGTTGTAATGACATTCACTTGTGGTTGCATGTTAAATTCTAAGCAGCAACCTTGAATTAAGTTCTATGCTTTTTTTATGATATTCACTTGTGGTCGAATGTGAAGTCCTAACAGGCAATCTTTAATCAAAGTTCTTGTCTGTTGTTATGATATTCACTCGCAGTTGAATGTTAAATTCTAAACAGGTAGCCTTGATTAAGATCTGGACTCTTTTTTATATTCACTTGCAATTGAATAATACGTTCTTCTAACCATATACAAATGTTTCATGCACACCAAAGAAAAGTTTTAGCGACAACAAAGATGGTCCATTTTGAACTGTTGACTAAATCTACTTATCGTGCTGCTGCTATCCATTTCCTTATAGAGGGCAATTTTTTGGCTATCAAGTATCAATTGGAAGTTTATGAATATCATTTAGGTCATAACCTGCAACCATTCTAGCAAAGTCTAGATTAAAATACTATAACAAAAATGCCTCTTTATTTTTGAATTAGAGTAAAAACAAAGAAAGATTTGGATTCTAATTTGTGTGATTGTTGAATGGCACTGTTGAACAATGAGGGTTTTTTTTTTTTTTTGCTGTGTCTAGGTTATTTAGCTCATCCCTCATGAAAGTTTAAGCTTGTTTGACAGAATTTACAAATAATGATCGTTTTTCCGGTACATGGTTGGTGATGATAATGGTTTGATTATCTAACAACAAAAACCATGTATTGCAGTGTCCATGCGTACATTGTTTTCAGAACAGAGCAATCTGCTGAGGCTTCTCTAGCCCATAATATGACTGTGGTACGTATTTTGAGAAGTTTGTTGTTTTATGTTAATGAATTGTTTTTGTTCTTCTCAACCAACGCCACCCCACCACTCCTTTAGTTCACTTCACCTTCTCCTGAATTATCGTGAATATAGGTTGCAGGAAACCATATCCGTGTTGACAGAGCCTGCCCACCACGTAAGAAGATGAAGGGGGAAAATGCTCTGGTTTACGATAACAAGAGGACTGTTTTTGTTGGTAACCTCCCATTTGATGTAAAGGTAATTAGCTTTTCATGGTTTTCCCGTTTGCAAACATTTCAATTGCATTTGTTCTAGGCTCTACTATCATCTGCCTCTGTCCTTGACAAGCCATCATATTCTTTAACCTGTAGGATGAAGAGATATATCAGCTATTTTCTGGCATCAAAGGCATTGAGTCAAGCATTGAAGCCATTCGGGTCATTAGACATCCTCATATGGGCTTGGGAAAGGGCATCGCTTATGTACTATTTAAGACAAGGGTATGATAAATGTCCTTTTGTGCAGTTCTTGGTGATATTGGGTATAAAAATCTTATACTACAACATGTAACAGACTTGCAGATAATTAACTTCAAATATGGCACCTATTATTTGTTGCCACATGATTCTTTTTCTCTCTCTTTTGTTGCTTTTTTTCTTTTCAATTTATTTTATGTATGACGTTGAAGGAAACTTGATAGTTGCTCTTCGTCTGCACATTTATGAAGGGACGTGGTTGGTAATGGGCACAGTGTAATTGAAGGTTTACTACTTTGTTCTTTCCATTAACTAATCTCTTCTGGTGGGTACGCATTTGTTTACTACTGTACATATGATATGTTAATTAAGCTGCATTTATTAGGAGATGTTGATATTGAATTATCAGCTTGCAGTTATTATGTATGGCCTTTTAATGATGCTTCCTCTTGGATTTCTATTTGGTTGATGTTATCTACTTTATATATCTAACCTGTTCGTGCTTGGTGGTGTGACAAGCAGGAGGCTGCAAATTTTGTCGTTAGAAAAAGAAACTTGAAGCTGCGAGATAGAGAGCTGAGGCTTTCTCATACAAAGCAGGTTTATACTCCATCCAAGAGAAGGAACTCATTCCCTGCTGATCAAGATGGTTCGCCAACTAAGAAGTTGGGTTCAAAGATTCCTGACATTAAAAGTCTGCCGAATCATCACAAGTCTACTTTGGCTTACCAAGGCTTGCGTGCCAGCAAATCTGGTGTCCAAAAGAAAGTCCATTCAACACGCAACAGAGCAGTGAAGGTGAATACCAGGACACCAAATGGGGAGAAGAAACGTGAGGGGAAGAGACCAGCTGTTGCAGCACGAAAAGCAAAAGCGCTCAATGAAGTGGGTGCCTCAACCCAGGTAGGAAAGAAGCGGAAACAGGACAGCCGGACACCAGACAGTTTCGGGCGGATGAAGAAAGCTAAGAAATTTAGGTAGACACACTGGAGAAATGCAGCCTTGGAAAGAAAAATGCTTTATATTGAGACAGCAACCGCAACTTGAATTGTAAGTTCTGGACTTCAACCTAATGATGGTAGTCCGGAACCTGCCACTCAATCCCTGTACCAGTACACTTTGTTATTTGTTGATAAAAGAAGAATGTTGTTTTGTTCATATGTGAAAGTGAAACAGAGCATAACAGAACAAGACCCCAAATGCTATAGTTACTGTTGGCAGAATTTCGGACATCAATTCCTGGCTCAAGTTTATGGTAAATAGACATACCAGGAAGTTTAACCATTTTCTCACAATTTTCGGCAACCTGATTATAGTTTCAGAGAACCTACGCTTTGGATAAATTTTGAAATTTCCATATGATGATAATTAATAAGATTGCTATATAGTATTTTGTAAATTTACTAAATTATTAATATAATAGTAAAATTCAAATATGTTTGTTGATTCATTGTTGTTCAATGAGAATATGTACGTGCATAACTAAATTATAGATTTACATACAAAGTAATTGGAACCAAACCTATAATGTCTGGTAAAATTGTTTAAATAAGCAGAAATCTATTCATAATATTATAAAAAGTATTAATTTTAGATTAGAAGATTTTTGGAAAAACTATGATTTTGTATAAAGTAAAGAAGATTTTTAATTTCAAAATCATGGTTTTTAGGGAGACTTTTTCCAAAATCATGGTCTCAAAAGTAATCAAATACTTCAATAATTGCTTTTTGTGCAAATCCACGAGTGGACCCTATAATGAAGAAAAAAATATTTAAAGACAGGTTTCCTTGGCCCTGAATAATATAGTAATTCTGAAAAATTAAAATTTGTAGTTTCCTCAAATGAAAGTATAAACAAAGAATGTGAAAATGTTTTAAGAGAACTCATTCCGTTAGAATTGATGTCTGAAACGATTTATATTATCTCCCAAAGTAGTAACAGAACATCGAAACTACACATGAAACAGAGTTGGGGAAACATTTGGATGGTCTTAAAAGTGAGGCTTCAATTTAATACAGTAATAATAACAAACATTTCATGTCTTCCAAACACTTTTACTATTGTTGAAACTGAAATTACACAGGAGTCATCACCCCCAACCTACTATCCAAATAGATCCCAACACTAACTATATATCCACCGCCAAGAACCATTTCCCAGATCACCATCATCTTGCATTATCTACAGCATCAGCAGTAACAGACGAGTCAGAGAGCAATATACCTTCCTCACTTGATGCTAATCTGTACAGAACTTATACGTTGTTGCAGCCGGATGCTGTGACGGAGATTAAAGGCCAATGTACAACCAGCATGTTCTTCCATGATAGCCACTATGATTTAGTCTTGCTCATCAGTGTTGGTGTAACACTCACAATCCCAATGAGAAAGAGTGTAGCAATTGAATTGAAGTCATAAAGATCCTTTACTGATTGCAGTTCTCCAAGGGCTATCCCAGCCTGCATAATGAAAAGACAACAATTGTATACGGATTTAAGTTCATTCACGTCATTTGGCACACATTTTTCAGGTACCAGAACTTACAAATCAAGTTCCCAGCCAATTACAGGTTTTATGTCAATTAGCAGGAGCTCCAGACATAAACTTAATCCATTGTTGGAAGATTCAATAAGGTACGATAAGAACTAGCTACCACTTAAGACTAAGGAAGCCAAAAATGCTATACTGAATTGCATATGAACAAACAGATTTATTGCCAGTCATTCTCATCATGTTAAGACTTCAGAACTCTCCTGCAACCTCTAGAAACAATATGAACTTCTTTCAGTCTTCTATCTACTTAACACCTTAATCCGGTCTTGGGCATGCATACCATCAGTAATATAAAATCTCATTATTATGAAAAGCATCAAGTCTTGGTATAAGATACCTTAACTGTGACATAAGCAGCTGGAATGAGCCCAATAAAGGTCGCCAGAAAGAATATATGATAAGGCACGTCAACTATTGGTGAAGCAAAATTTATGAATGTATTGGGTAAACTTGGGGTTAGTCTCAAGAAAAGCATATAGTTCAACAACCGCTCTCTTCTCCTGGCCACCTGAGAGTTAACATTAAACTATTAATAGCAGCATGCTGACTAGTACTAGTAAATATGGTAAGGGGAAGGACTTCAAATTCACCTGTGCTTGGAAGAAACTCAATTTATCTGGCCAAAGAGAGACAAGAAGGGGCCGTCCGATCACTTTAGATAGGAAATAGCAAGAAGAAGCCCCAGCAGTGGCAGTGAACACTACCAATGCTACACCTTTAAACACTCCAAAAAGTGCTCCAGCAAGAAGTGACATAAAAACAGTCCCTGGAATCATAAAAGTCTGCATGAATATGTAGACCACACAATATCCCACCAAGACTTGAGCAGTGTAGTCACTCGTGTAGCTCTCTAGGTGATCTCTACAATAAAAGTACCATACGTTACACATTTTCAACATAGGATGGGGATGCAAAATTATGGAATTTGCACGAGTGGGATCAACATGCTAAAGAAAGTTACAGCAAAATATCACCAATAATTCAAACTCAGTAATGAGTTATTAATATGCATCGTAGACCATTCACTCAATTAGAAGATGCAATTCCAGATTATGTACAGCACCATCCAAATGCTCATCAATCAAACTCCCAATTAACCAAATCTATCAGCATGGTTCAAGGCAATTAAAAAAAATGTTACAGAAAGGATGCTAGTGCTATTCTTGAGAGTCTTAATAAGTTCCATTACTTATATTGTCTGCACTCCAACTGGACAAAGATTGCTGGTATTCCCTCAACCATTCACCTAAATGTCCTCAGCCAGAGAACTCATGAAGCAGACTTATGCCTCCAATCAGCTCATAACAAATCAAGGTTCGCAAACAAGAGCCTTAGTCTTATAAGCATGCCACCAGTGTGAGCCATTATGATGCATTCACCACTTTGACATCATCAAGCATTGTCTTCATAATTCAAAAAAAATGAAAAGTTCTGACCCAATTGTCTAGGTGACTAAGATTCACCACTCCACTTGGCAAATCATGTCAAAACTTGACAAACAAGATCCAAAGTTGCATCTCACTGTATCAAGTTTCCAAATTAATAAACATAAAACAGTTACTCGGTCTATGGTTTCAAGAAACATCCTTTGAGGCAGTAGCAAGCTTTCCCACAATATGAAAGCGATAGCATTTCAACCAAAGCAACATGCAGAGCATTTGAATACTGTAATTTACAGCTCTTGCTAAGTTGAAACTGGAATCACAATCACATGTCCTATTTAAATGACATGCCCAGACAAGACGCTAACACCAACTAATTGATGTTCTGCGTTCAGATGAAACCCCTAATTCTCAAATCCGCAAAACAAAAATGGGAAGAATTTGTTCTACAGGACATGTTTTTGCTTTCCTGAAAGAAGGCAACATTTGCCTTAAAAAGCATCGAAATCTCCCATTCAGACCTCACTAAATTCAATGCATAACGAACTCATTCTAAGCTACCATCTATCAACACAAAAAACCCACCAAAACGCATCTCTTTATCCCCTTCACCTCAAAAGTCCAGACCTTTTTCAACAAAACATATTTACAGAAAACAAAAGTACCCAAAAGGCAAAGAACAAACCTGAGGATTTGAAGATCTTCAAGGTTACGAGGGAGCTTTAGGAAGCTGTAATCAGAAGCAGGCAAAGTCAGGTAAACACCCAAAAGGCCCAGAACAAATCCCAAGACCACGATGGAAGCCACGGTAACCTCCCAAAAGCTCAAAGGAAACTCAGATCCCACCTTCCCATTTACATTTACATTCACATTCACTTCAACTTCTCTTTTCCCCATTATTATAACAATGATTGTTACTATGGTAGTAATAATTGCCTTCTCTTTTCTCCCTTCTTTTCCTTCTCCTTTGAGAGAGAGAGAAAAAGAGAGGCAAAGCCTGAGCTTCTTTGCTTTTGAGGTCGGGACACCTCCGTCTTTTGCATTCTTGTCCTTTTATATACAAAATATTTTATATTATATTTAAGAATTCAGAATTAGAAAGTCCAATTATACAATTTCACCGAAGCAACATATTCTTCAAACTGAAGAATCGTGTTCCAGAAACAAGAACACATGAAAGACGTGTGTAATAGTACGTCGCATTACTTGTAGGAACAGACAAGTCTCCAGCTCCAGCTCCAGAGTCCAGAGTCCAGCCACCAAAGGACAAAAAGGCCCGACACAGGTGTGAAGGGTTGTGGGCCTTGTGGCTGGCCCTCTTGCTATTGCAATTGCAGGTGTCCCCTATTTTATCACTTCACTTGCTACCAATTTTTTAAATTTAATTATAAAATGGTTAAAATTAAATAAAATTAAAAATTATGAAATATAATGGAAAAGTATTATCTTTATTTATCAGAAAATTTAAATTTTAATTAAAAGACTACTAAATAAAAATTAATTAATTTACAAAATTTGATTAATTAATTAATAAATCGATTATTAAGAGCAAGAGTTATTAAAATAAATTAAACCCAGAAATTAAAAACTAAACTAAAAATTAATCGGTTTAAAATTTTTACAATTAAACCGACCGAATCAACTGAATTTTTAATCATTACTTACTATAAAGGATGACAAATTAGTTCTAATAATTCCATAAAATTAACAAATTTAAGTTTAATTTTAATTTTAACTATTTTTGAACTCAAGCAATTATAATAATTAATTATGTTTGAAATTTTAATCAATTCAACAAATTTAATTAGTTTACTAGTTAACTTCAAATTCAAACTAAAAATCAGACCTAAAGATTAGACCTAACAGCAACTTAGATAAAAGAACTTAGGTTTCATTTCACAAAATATGCACTATTTTTTATTGCATATTAGATAAATATTTAAAAATAACGAAATAATTTATAAGTGTGTTTAAAGTGAATTATTTATCAAATTAACGATAATAAATTATTTAACTCTTAGCACACTCATATCATTAGACATGGCCACAAATCTCTAAGATGTGCTCCAAAAGTGATGCAAAGATATTGTTGTAGAGGCTCCAATGGCATAAACCTTAAGGAGTAAACATTCATTTTACTTTTCTTTTAGATTATAGTGTTAAGATAAACCCAGCCACACTTTAGTGCTGAGAAATATACGATCCAACAAGCCTAACAATAACATAATTAAGTATTATTTATTGATTAAAATAATTCAGTATATATAAATGTATTTTATATTTTATATTTACATGTGCATTTCTTATGTGTATAATTATATATATATATATATATATATATATATATATATATATATATATATTGGTTGGATTAGGTCGTGCTTTGAGCCCAAACCCACTCAAAATGACTTCATGGACCGATCGGTCCACCCATGAGGCCGACCTAGTTCCTATCGATTATGTTAGGCCCAGGCCCTAGTCCATGCATCCACGACCCACTTATAGATGGAAGTCTCCCATGCATACGTAAAGACCTAAACTTAGCATCTGTTTCATATATAAGGTACGACGTTGTCATGATTCAGGTACGAGATTAGAACCCTGATTTTCTCTGCTTTACAGTAACCAAAACCCTTACAAAAAGACTAACTTAAGCCTCGGAGGGGCCTGCCGGTTATCAATCCCTAACGTGCCTTGCTTTGTTTTGCAAGTATTCTCTTATTCTAGACGACAACCTCATGGACCTAAACAACAACATCCAGCCTCGCCAGAGTCAGGCTGAACTATATATATATATCAAAATACACAACAACTCATTTATAGAATTCTCATTCTTTCTAATATGGTATCAGAGGTTTAAACCTAATCTCTCTCTTTCACCCCTTTTACCTACTTCCGTAACTAACCATAATCATTAAGCCATGGTTTCTTTATTTTTTTTAGGTGATCAAATCTTTCTCCTTTTGTGATGTCTTCATTCTTCTTGTAGCACCTGCTGTTATTATTTTTATGGCCCTTTCTAATAACTCCACACCTAATCATGTCCACTAGTGAAACCCACCCTCCCCCTTCATATCCTCCTCCTCCTCCTCCTCTATTACATCTTACATACTTCATATCTAATATCGAAACTCATATTCTCATCACTCTCGATGTAAAGGCCAATAATCATGAGGACTGGAAAGAATTGTTCATTATCATAGCCCAAGGCTATCGCGTTCTTGGCCATCTTGGTAGACCATCGAGTGAGAATAATTCCTGGCAACAACTAGACTATTTAGTTCTTTCTTGGATATGTGGAACCATCTCTCATGATCTTCTTAAAATGGTTCTAAAGCCAAAATCCACAGCCTGAGATGTATGGCTTTCCATTGAGAGTCTTTTCAATGATAATAAATTGTCTAGGGCCATTCAACTGGGGATATTTTCATCACCAAATATTGCCAAGCTATTAAATCCCTCTCCGATGTTCTAGTTGATATCGATAATCTCATACCTAACCTAATTTTTGTTCTCTAAACCTTTAACAGTCTTCCTTATACGTATGGTCCTTTGGTTAATGTAATCTCCACTTAAAATCCCTTTCCCTCATTTTTACAAGTGCAGTCCATGCTACTTCTAGAGGAAAACCGCCAAGCTAAGAAAACATTCTCTTGTGTTTCCTCTTCATCCGCGACTCTTACTGTCTATTACGACTTTAACCCACGACCAACCAATGTTCAAGCAATTACTCCAATTGGAGAGGGGGCCGAAGTGGCCATAATGGTCATAAGGGGGTTGCGGACCTGGAAGCTGCAACAATGGCTGTCAAGGGTGCAATGACTATAATGCATATGACAATTATCCTAGAACTTGGAATTATGGGTATGACAATCAATGGGTTGGACAAACTTATGGACAAAACAATCTATAGGTTGGACATAATAACTACTAGGCTGGATCCAACAATCTTGCCCTCGGATTGCTCGGTCCAGGTCCTAGGCCTATGGCCTAGCAAGCCATGTTAGCTAGCCCAGGCATCTTAACAACCCACAGTAAGCCACAATGGTCTAGACAACAAAATTAGGCTAGACAACAACAACAATAGGCCCAACAAAGTTGGCCTACTAGTCGACTTATCTTTTCGCAAGCTCTAGTGAATGCTTTTGATACAATGAGCCTCCGACCTCCCTTTAATGGTGAATGGTACATGAATTCTGGGGCTTCCACATATATGACTGCCTACCCAGGTAATCTCTCTTTTGTTTTTAATTGGAGTATTACTTCACCTAAGCATATAGTTGTTGGTAATGGATCCTCCATCCCTGTTACACATGTTAGGTCTACCATTCTTCCTTATTCCCCTTCATCTCTTACTCTAAAAAATGTCTTAGTCACTCCTCACATTGTCAAAAATCTCATTTCCATACTTAAATTCACCATTGATAATCACTGCTCTATAAAATTCGACCCGTTTGGTTTTTCTGTGAAGGACTTACAGACCCGGACTGAGATTCTCATGTGCAATAGCTCCGGAGATCTATACCCGATCAGATTACTAACTACATTACCCTCCTCGTTCGATCCTATTACTTTTGTTTCTTCTACAACATCCTTTTCTTCGTTATGGCATCGTAGACTTGGGCATTTAGGAAATTTTGTTTGTTTTCAATTATCTTATTAAAAACAACTTTATAGCTTTAAATAAGGAGAAATCTTCTCCAATTTGTCAGGCTTGTCAATTGGGCAAGCATGTTAAGCTCCTCTTTTTTCTCTTCTCTTACTCATACTTCTAGTCCTTTTGAAATAGTACATTCAGATCTCTGGACCTCTCATGTAACTAGCATTTCAGGGTTTAAGTATTAGTTAGGGTTAACTACAACAAAAAAGTTCAAACTTTCTCCCAATGTCCTTAACCGTTTGTTTTATGTTTGTTCTTCTGATGCCTCAAACTATTTTCGCATTACAACGTACTATACCAGTAAACTCTTCATTTTTAGTTCGTTCTTCTAATGTCCTTAGTGTGAGGGCATTGGGACTGTGTAATTTAAAAATCTAAAAGTGAGGGCATCGAGAGAATAAACTAAAAACGAAGAAAAAACTGAAATTAAAGTGTAAGGTCATTGGGATTGCATAATTTGATTTAGGTCATTTTTAAACAACAACGTCATTTCATTAATCTTCATTTGTTGTGTTAATTTTGGCTAATATGTATTAATAGTTAAGGTTTCTAAAACACAGGGCAAGCTATGTCAGTAAATTTAACGGAAACACTAACGTTGGGCTAGAATTGAAAAAAATTAAAAATTTAAGCATTTTATTACTACTTTTTGAAGTTTGGGCTAAAATTTAAAAAAAAATAAAAGCTTTGGTATTTTATTGCTACTATTTAAATTTTGGGCTATATTGAAAAATTGACAAAAGTTTGGGCTTTTGTTGGTAATTAACCCTATTACTTATTGCACCTGGACAATTTTAGTTATTGTTTATGGATATTCCTCTTCGTGCCAAATCAGAAGTTTACTATAAATTTCTTAATTTTGTGCTTATGTTCGTACTGAATTTGATTGTGAGATAAAGGCCTTCCAATGCAATAATGACACTTAATTTGCTAATAAACCATTCTTACAATTTCTTAAAACACATGACATTATATTTCGTTTTTCTTGTCCCCACACCTCACAACAAAATAGAAAGGCTGAATGTATGATCCTCACAATCAACAATATTGTAACACCCCACTCCCGCAAGACTCGAACCCAATATTGATGGGTGATATCCGAGTCCTTGTCCCGCATGGGTGGCGTGCTAAAGCACTCTATCATTTAAAAATTGATATAAAAATTTTCTTCAAACATAACCACAATATGCGGAAATTAATACTCATTTGGGCCCATCCTCAATTACAAACTTATGCAATTGCATCAATACAATCATTAAAATTTCAATAGCCATTCGGGTTCTTTCACAAATATAAAACACTTTAGTCATTTCAGAATACCAATTATATAAAAAGTTGCGGAAAAGAAAACAATTCAATACAAAATAGAGAAATAAAATGCAGACGTTAACTGATCCCGATCTCAATCCTTTACTTGAATCTTTGTATGTATACTTACATTGGCTAACGGGTATTCTTGATCTGAAAAATATTTGCAAATTTTGGGTGAGTTTTGTGAACTCAATGAGTGACCATCATCGATGACTCACCCAGTCACATAACACACCAAATCACATTATTTCATATCCAATACAATTTAATCATTCATATTATGCATATGCAGTGCACATGAGACTCACTTTCCATTGTTATTTTGTTATGATCGAGTGCCTAACTGTTCCATATAGGACTTATTGATAATTGTTTCATATAGAGCTCATTAAACGTTGAGCCTGAGGCTCTGAATCATTTTTTAGCTCGAGGCTCTTTTTCACTCGTTGAGCTTTAAACTCTGATCGATGGCTACTCTAGTCACATCTCATTTATGTTTCATGCATTTATGCAATGGAATGCATCAATCACATTTGCATGCTCTTGTTCAATCATATTCACTTATCATCGGACCGTGGTCCAACATTCAATATATAGTTGAGAATTTATATTTTCACTTGCATACAATTACCCATTCAGAAAGCATTTAGCAATCACTTCAGTACACTTAGTTCATCTAATTCACATTCAATGACCACTTCAATATCCAAGTCAAACATCACAATCATCGAACCTCCTATCCGGAAACCAACATAATCAATCACATGTTACAAATCATTCAGTAGTCAAATAATACAAAAATTTAATTAACAAACAATAAAGTGAGACCATCTCGGTCAACTCACAGAACGCTCCAATATGCTATTGTCGGTCTACTCACAATGTAGCGCCCCCTTACCGTAGGGTACACATCGAGAAACCTGAAGGTCGCTCCGACACTTATCCCACGATAAAGGTGCACCACCAGAACATTCCCACTAATAATTCACATGGCATCGCAATAATTAAAATCATAATATCATAAATCAGTAAACTTTTAAAAGCCAAAAGAATCTTAATACAGTCATCCGGTAGCAGAATAGACAAGTCTATCAGTCCCCTAAACAAACCAAAAAGGAAACCGATACAAGCATCTATCCTAAGTCATCCTCAACAGTCCAACCCAGCTGACCGACCTGTGTGCCATCGCTTCTCTTGCCAGCACGCTCGCACGGCAGGAAAAGACTATCTCCAGAGCTAGGAGTCTACTTTATCGATCCTGAAAAATAGGTTACAATTTTGGGTGAGTTTGTGAACTCAGTGAAAAACCATCATCGATGGTTCACTCAAATCATGCATTACGCAGATTAAATGCAGACGACGACGATAATATTCAATTAACAGTATTACATAACAATTTACAGTAGTCTATAACAGTTTGCAGTATCAAATAACAATTTACAATAACATATAACCATTTACGGTATCATATCACACTTCACGATATTATACAGCGATTTACGATGTACGTGACAATTTGCGATCTCATGTCATCACACAATTGATAAGTTTGCAATTCAATCGATCATGTGTATACAATGCATATGAGACTCTATTCCGATTATTGATTATGTCGTGCCCAAGTGCTCGGTCGATTATTCGATTGGCTGACGCGTAAGGATTTCTTCCCTCGGGCTCGAGGCTCGTTGATCTGATGTTGAGCTCGAGGCTTTTTCGATGATAATAGCACTTGGGTCACATATCCATTATCGATCATGCATTTATGCATGCAATCGATGTTCGATAATTGGTGTATGGCTATAATAGCCCGAATCACATTTCTCGATATCATCGGTAGTCGATCTATCTGATACAAACATGTCATCTGATCATGTACATTTCAGTAATCATACAATTTCACAGTGGCAAGTAATTCACACTGAGCATTTAAACAGTTAGGAATTTGAGAAACCAACTAGGTTACTCACCTATAACTTCCGAGCTATTGCCTGGAAGTCCCAGCAATGTCCGTGGAACGATGATCCAACGGCGCCTCTATAACAGTAAAATACAATCCCATTACTAGATGCTCAATAAAACGATTCAGTAATGCATATGTCTCAGTGGAATTATGTACAATGCATGTTCACGATTTTCTCGGCGTTAAAACCCAATTTTGAACTCTTATGTCCCATTCTAGCTCTTCGCTCAATTGATCGACAATAATTGATCCAATCCTATAATTCAGTTCAATTTTCTCAATTCGTACTTCCTATAACAGTTCCCTATTCACTGGATCAAAACCTCCATTGAAAACCTCAATTAAAACTTCAATTGTCTCAATTCAATACTTAGGTCACACTATGAACCATAATTGACCTTAATCTCGATAAATCAATACCACTTAAATTAAATTCTAACTCTCATAATTATCCTCAATTGTAGACCTCTTTCTCTAGTTCATAATGAATCGAGAATCACCTCAATAGGAGGTCTTTACCAAAAGTTATGCCCAATAAACAAACACTCATTCAATCAGAATTCCATCCCTCGCCGCGACCTACGCCCCTTGTCGCGACGTACAGAAGGTCGCTCGCCGCGGCGTGAATGACGCTCGCCGCGGCGTGCGTCCTCTTCCCGCTCGTCGCGACGTACATCCAGGTGCTCCCCGCGGCGTCCCGCTGCGCTCGTCACGGCGAGCACTAAATTTTCTCGCCGCGGCGAGGCCACGCCAAACGTCGCGACGTGCGACTGCGTCACCTTCTTCTCCGATTGATTTTCGCCATTAAAGCTCTCTAAAACCTCCATTAAACATTCTAACTACTCAATCTTTCACAATAAATGCCATAAATACATGTAACAACCATAATAACAACATTAATGCCATTAAAACTTACCAATCGAAGATTAATCCATAAATTTCTCAAAAATCACCGTAACCCTAAAACTTTCTCAAATCAACGATTAATCCACTCTCAATCCTTCTCAACCTTCATCAATCACAATAAACCAGTTAAGCTAGCATAATGAGAAGAAAACTATAAGGAAAGATCAAAGAATCCTCACCGGTGGGAGGAGTCGAAGATCGCCGTGGGAGGAGGAAGAGAAGAAATGTTTTTTGCCTTAGGATAAATCCCCAAATTCAAACCTAGCTATTTATAGACATAGGTCTCCAAATCAGTCCAAATTTCAGTCTCTAAATTTCAATGGCTCAACATTTTAATTACCTAATAGTATAACTCTAATTTTTCCTTTGCCATTGGACAATTTTTTCAGTACTATACAGTCAATCAGTCGGTCACTCCAAAATTTCCGGTCTGGGCATTTTCTCCCGAATTTCCCGAACATTTCCTATAAGCCACTATCAATTGCCAATCACTCTTAGAATATTCTAAATCCATTATTTGAACCCAATTACTCCTAATTTCTCAATCAATCATGATTCAGTCAGTTTAGTCAGTCCACAATCCAATCAATTCATATTCACAATTAAAATGTCGAAAAATCATGAATGCATGTACCTATGAATAAATGCATATGCCATAAACCTGTTCCTCTATAATTAGAGGCCAGTAACATGCTCAATCAGTGAATGCAATGAAACCTATCAGTCTGACCCAATATTACCATAATGCCCTAGCTATCAGTAACGGGATGTTACACACAAAACGCTCCAATATGCTATTGCCTGGATGATCCGGCAATGTCCGAGTGGCGTCTGATGTGCTCCTCTATAACATACATAACACATTTACACAAATCACATTTTGCACAAATATAAAAATATTCATTAATGCACATCTACTTGTATGAAATGTGTACGATGCATATTTCATGATAATTCCGGGGTACATTTATCAATTTCCATCCTAAACTCGATCTCATATCAAAACTCATCCAAGTATGATTTATGCTTAGGTTTATGCCCCACTAAAACTATTGAAGTCACAAATCATTACTCATTGACTTACTTTCAGATTTTTCCAAAACACCCTTTCGGGTCTACTGCTCTCACTCAATCAGAAGGTGGAACTGAGGTAATTTGGTCGAACTTTCTACTAGAAAAGTGTTCCTCTATAACTTCTCTTTCCACTGATGCCAGAATCATTCAATTTAGCACAGTACATTGGAAGATATGCCTCAAACATTATCGGGTTGTTCACATTCAAAAACAGTGTACTGTGCCTAACTTCCATTCAGGGATTAAACATTTTTTAGTCTCAAACCCAATTGAACTCATTAGTATACAACTTTCATGAAGACACAAGGACAGATTTTATCATTTGAAGGATCAAAAATGGAACAGAAGACAGGCCATGCAAAAAACAGAAGAAACAAAACACAGAAAAAGTTTATGAATAGTAACCCACAAGAAGCAAAAGAAAGAAGAAGCGAGTCGGCAAAACACAGAAGATAGAAAAAGGCAGAAGAAGTTCATAAACAGTATCCCAGAAGAAGTTTATGAACAGGAACCCAGAAGAAGCAAAAGACAGAAGAAGTGAGTCGGCAAAACACAAAAGATAGAAAAAGGCAGAAGAAATTCATAAACAGTATCCCAGAAGAAGCAAAACACAGAACAAGACACGTCAACAAAACACAGAAAAAGAAGCATAAGCAAAACACAAAAGAAGACATGTTAACAAAACACAGAAGAAGAGAAACTCAGAAGGAACAAAACACAGAAGATAAAAAGGCAGGTGATACAAAACACAGAAGATACAAAAGGAAGACAATACAAAAGGCAGACGATACAAAAGGCATAAGATACAAAAGTTAGATTATACAAAAGGCAGAAGATACAAAAGACAGACAATACAAAAGGTAGAAGATACAAAACACAGACGAAACGAACAAAACACATAAGAAAATGACGTCATCAATGACATCATCACAGAAGTAGTAAAAAGGCATAAGAAGGAAAACTAAAAAAAAGCAAAACATAGACGATACAAAACAAAAAAGAAGATGACGTCATCAATGACATCGTCACAGAAGAAGCAAAAAGGCAGAAGAAGTAAATTTTACTTTTGAACATCTTCCCTTATAAGGACCTTGACTTTTAGCTCAGATGTCCATAGTTTTCATACTATATACTGTTGGGAAGATGAAAATGAAGATTTATAACTTTCATAAAGGCCATTTTGACGAATCTATCTAGATTGGTACAGAAGTTTTACTGAAATTTCAGATCAAGTTATTGCTATTTCAACTCCAATATCACTTTTACATCACCTAAACACTAATAATCTTTCAAAAACTAGATTAACACTATAACCAAATTTATTTCCTCCCAACCACACATTAATTATGAACATACACTTAAATGACATTTTTCATGCAGATGACAGTAATTCATCAAATTTGTTTCATAAATTCCCAACTCTAAAGGATTTATTCAAAACTCACCTGTCGAGAACTCCAAAATCTTCAAGCCCTAAACTCCATGCAACTTACGTACTTCACTGAAGATAATGATCAGCTTCTGGTTTTTCTAAGGGTAAAAGACACGAATAACAAAGTGGGTTTAGTGTAGGAAGGAAAAGCAAAGGAATCTCTTAGAAGGGGTTCGATGAGAAACTCTGTGTAAGGGAAGAAAATTTGGAGATAATCCTAATGAAGAATGAACTTAGACGTATAACTTAACCTTTTAATATTCAGAAAACAGTGATCTATTTCTAGCAAGGTACCAAGCCTAAGTGACATTTGTCACTTCCCTCACATCTAAGCTCTAACTTAGTTTCTTTTGAAACTAACTCCCTTAAACTCTCATCTTTACAATCCAACTATCTTCAAATCTTTATTTGATGTCTTTTTCCTATTTTCTATAATTTTTTTCCAAAATTTATGCCTAATTTCACCAAAATTTACAAATACAATATTCTTACTAACCAATAGAATTTTCAATATAAATAAATTCAAAAATTTTAAAACATCTAAAAATTACAACTCAATCAAATTATACCCGGAATTTTTCATGAATGCATGTATAATCATTTTCATATGCATGTGCATGACATAATATACATGAACATAGAAATGCATTTCTATTTCCTACGCAATCTCTCACATTTACAATTTTAGCCTTAACATGAGTAACGGGATGTTACAATTCTCCCCTGCTCAAAAGAAATTTCGTCCTCGAAATTAACATTTGATAGATTAATAAGTCGGGGGATTCTTTTCTCATTTGCTCATCCGTTTCCCATATAACCTCATTATTTGAATATTTTCACCCAATTGACCACAGTCGATAGACTCACTAGGTCTTTCAATCACTTATTTTGTCACTCGTTGTCTTAACTAGTTCCTTCATATATCATATTATTCAAAACTTTCACTTCCAGTTTCAATAACACATATACCGGACCATAACGATATTTCCTAAACATGTCTATACAACACTGTGTAAATATGAAACATCTTTTATTGGTAATAATAGCTCATAATTCGATGGTCCTATTCTCATAATAGTTTCATATGGACCGATTTATGTCGAGCTTAGTTCCCCATTTTTTTCCTAATCCGATCACACCTTTATCTCTATCTAAGCACATCTTTGCAAGTTGACAATACATCTTTGTCAAACCATATCATTATTTCTTAGCATATTCACATATCACATGTTATGAATCTAAGACATCTTTTTATCGGTAACACTAACTCATAATAATTTCATGCAGACCAATTCATATCGGGCTTAGTTTATCCTTTTTTCCTAATCTGAGCACTTCTTGTACTCAATATGAGTACACCTTGACAAGTTGATACTCTCAGAGACAATTCTTCTTTTTCACTTCTCATCAGTGTTAATACACTTAACTTTCAAAACTTTCTCAGTATATTTCATAACTTCGATGTGATCCACCAAAATTTATTTGTCTTTCAAAAGCACTTTATTTTGATTACAGATTCATCCCACTCACTAACAGTATCCCAGATTTGTTATAGTCTTTAACCATTCTTTTAGGCCCTCTTCATTACAATGCAAGGTCGAACGACTCTTTTTGTCTTATAATGCCTCATACAGCTTCTAATGATGCCACTATTGTCACAATTGTAATGCCTGCAATCAATTTGAATTATACCTCAATCTCATCTTCCTATGAACTCAAAAATATAAGCTTAAGGCATATTCCCAACAGTTAAAACTGATGGTAGTTTGAACATTCAACCACCTATTTCCACATCTGTAGCAGCTAAAATACAATCTTAGCGTATTCCTACTAGGATGTCTAGCTTAAGTTGTTACTTAGGCTTCTCTAACACTTTCTTTTCTCAATCATCTTTATCGGGTACACATACTTCTTATTTCGATCACCAAATATCATTCTTTCGATTTCACTTGAAAGTTCATATTCATTTTCTATTCTTCTATGGGATTCACAATGCTGAATCCTTAGCTTTTAGGTTTTCTTACTTCTTTCCAGTATAATTGATCTTAATTTCAATGCAACTAGTAACACTTCATTTTGCCCCATATTCCACTCAACATTTTGCACTCTTCATTGCACTAGATTGGGTAACCTCAATATCTGACTTTGCACTATTTCATTATATAATTGTCTGTTCAATATGTCAGATTACACACCACCTTTACCAGTGAAGCACTCATTTGTACATTCCAAAAATGACTTTGTACATCTAATGTCTCCAAAACCTCAAAGTGATTTCTATCATAGCAATTCTAAACCATGTATCAAAATCAACTTATTAGACCTTAATTGTCTTTATACATACAAAAACTACTTTATACTATTGCAACAAATTGTATCTTAACCTCTGCTATGGAACTTCATTATATACTGTATAATCTCCAAATCCAAATGATATTATTATCATCAGTGTCATATTCCTCAAATATTCAAAACGTCCCTTGTACTTTTCAAACATACTCAAAATACCATCTATGATCACAGCCACTAATTTATACAATTTTGCTTAGATCACTTAAATCTTTAATATCATAATGCTATTGGGTATTATTAATTCCAACAGATATCACTCAAATTTTCCTTGTATCCTTAAGTGACTAATTCCTCAATTAAGGTAATATTATCTCATGTCATTCTCATTTTCCCAATTGACTTATTTTCTCGAATGATTTTCTCAATTTATTTCATTTCCTCTAATTTCACATTGACTTATTCTAATGTTCGTTCATTCGGTCTAGTTTTTCCACACATTTCAATCTATTTGCAATATTAACTTCCTGTGTTGGTATCACTTCCTCATATTCAATTTGTATTTTTCGAACATATTTACATCGAATATAAGGTGGACCTATATTCTCCTCACATTTGCAATAGTGTCACCTCGAATTTAACATCCACTCACGGAGTTGACTATTTTACATCAAACAAAATGCATACACTCTCAGTAGCATATCCCACTTCTTATACTTGAGTCTCTGCTTGGGATATGACTCCATTATTCACTTTTGATTTATTACACATTCATTTCTGATTTAATTCTTCAATGACCACTCTTAAATTGAATCGTTTGATCAACTTAACCCAATTTAGGAAAATTCTTCTTTAAAGAAGATTCTTGCTACAATCATCGATACTGTTCATGAAATCAATCAACTATTTTTCATAATTACTTATGAGTCACTCTTAGTATCTCAAGAAAATCAATTTCAACTATTCATAATATCTCAATAGGATCAATTTAAGCCATAGCTTACATGATTGAAACATCCCTTGTAATGAGGCTCTGTGAGGCACTAAACAATTTCATTTACTCTAATTTGACATATGTCACCAAAATCATTACATCTTATCTAGAGATGTATTTATGTCGATTCACCAATTAGTAGCTTAGACTAAGGATACTTTAATCCCATTCAATTCTAGATAACTCTTCTCCTTTTGTGCCAGCCCTCGATCGTGGGGATTATGCCATAATCATGTCCTTCTTCTTTTTCTTCAAATTCAACACATATGATAACAACATTAACAATCTCAATTCCTTCCCAATCAATCACTACAAGTACTCTCACGTCATACTCTAACTCATCTTGAACTTTGAACTATAGGAATTATAATTGGCACCTATTCAATAAATCACTGATTACTTCCTATATCATTTCCATGCATATCATACACATTTTCACTTGTCATGGTGATCCCACCATCAGATGTGCACTCACAATGGCGAATCAACCTAAACTCAATAACTTTTTCATATATCGCTATCATCATCTCTTATTCCAATTGTCATTTATTTCAACTCACACATATATATATTCTCAATCAATCCAGAATTTTTGATGCCTAATGATTATGAATTTTCGATCTCAATTTTCCCTTAATATCCCCTTAACTGAATTACAACTCTTATCACAATGCTGACATAACCATTTCAGTTCCAAATTCATCCTTTTATGATCATAAAAATTTTACGATTTTATTTCATTCTGTCTGTACACTTTAGTCTCCTCATATCTACTTATTTTCTTACTTTCCTCAATCAATCCACGGCAATATAACCGATTCACACTTATATCACCTTTAAAGGATATATACCCCTCGTGGTGGACTCTTATCTCTCATACAAAACCAGATACCATTTTTCGTTTCCAAAATGTCCATAAACCTTTATATTCTTACATTCTGTCATATCATCATTTCTCTAAATGCTTATAACAGCTCAGATTCTTAAGGAATGCTTATGCATGTGACTCATACTGGGGATCAGTTGCCGTTATCTGCTATGACATGACTAAAATGTGTGTAACTTGACACATATTACAGAATGTCTATATAAGATAGTACTTCTGGGCTTTGATACCACAAAAATGTAACACCTCACTCCCGCAAGACCCGAACCTGACATCGATGGATAATATTCGAGTCCGTGCCCCACATGGGTGGCGTGCTAAAGCACTCTATCATTTAGAAATCGATATAAATTTTTTTTCAAACACAACCACAATATGCAAAAATTGATACTTAATTTGGACCCATGCTCAATTACAAACTTAGGCAATTGCATCAATACAATCATTAAAATTCCAATAGCAATTTGGGCCCTTTCATAAATATAAAACACTTTAGTCATTTCAGAATACCAATTATACAAAAAGTTGCGGAAAAAAAATAATTCAATACAAAATAGAGAAATAAAATGCAGACGCCAACTGATCCCGACCTCAATCCTTTACTTGAATGTTGTATGTATACTCTCGTTGACCTAATGGGGTATTCTTCTGATCCTGAAAAATATTTGCAAATTTTGGGTGAGTTTTGCGAATTCAATGAGTGACCATCATCTATGGCTCACCCAGTCACATAACACACCAAATCACAATATTTCATATCCAATACAATTTAATCATTCATATTATGCATATGTAGTACACATGAGACCCAATTTTCATTGTGATTTTGTAGTAACGAGTGTCTAACTGTCCCATATAGGGCTCATTGATAACTATCTCATATAGGGCTCATTGATAACTGTCCCAAATAGGGCTCATTAAACGTTGAGCCTGAGGCTCTGAATCACTTTTGAGCTTGAGGTTCTTTTTCACTCGTTGACTTTTAAGCTATGATCGGTGGCTACTCTGGTCACTACTCATTTATGTTTCATGCATTTATGTAATGGAATGCATCACTCACATTTGTATGCTCTTATTCAATCATATTCGCTTATCATTGGACCGTGGTCCGACATTCAACATATAGTTGAGAATTTACACTTTCACTTGCATGTAATTACCCATTCAGAAAGCATTTAGCAATCACTTTAGTACACTTAGTTCATCTAATTCACATTCATTGAGCACTTCAATATCCAAGTGGAACATCACAATCAATCGGACCTCTTGTCCGGAAACTAACATAATCAATCACATGTTACAAATCATTCAGTAGTCAAATAATACAAAAATTTAATTAACAAACAATAAAGTGAGACCATCTCGGTCAACTCACAGAACGCTCCAATATGCTATTGTCTGGATAATCTGGCAATGTCCGACTGGAATCTGATGCGGTCCTCTATAACATACATAACACATTTACACAAATCACATTTTTGCACAAATATACAAATATTCATTAATGCACATCTACTTGTATGAAATGTGTACAATGCATGTCCTATGATAATTTCCAGGTACTTTTATCAATTTTCATCCTAAACTCGATCTCATATCAAAACTCATCCAAGTATGATTTACACTTAGGTTTATGCTACACTAAAACTATTGAAGTCACAATTCATTACTCATTGACTTATTTTCAAATTTTTCCAAAACACCCTTTCGGGTCTACTGTTCTCACTCAATCAGAAGGTGGAACTGAGGTAATTTGGTCGAACTTTCTGCTAGAAAAGTGTTCCTCTATAACTTCTCTTTCCACCGATGCTAGAATCATTCAATTTAGTTCAGTACATTGGAAAATATGCCTCAAACATTATCGGGTTGTTCACGTTCAAAAACAGTGTACTGTGCCTAACTTCCATTTAGGGATTAAACATTTTTTAGGCTCAAACCTAATTGGGCTCATTACTCAACAACTTTCATGAAGACACAAGGACAGATTTTATCGTTTGAAGGATTGAAAATGGAACAGAAGATAGGCCATGCAGAAAAACAGAAGAAACAAAACACAAAAGAAGTTTATGAACAGTAACCCAGAAGAAGCAAAAGACAGAAGAAGCGAGTCGGCAAAATACAAAAGATAGAAAAATGCAGAAGAAGTTCATAAATAGTATCCCAGAAGTAGGGATGACAATGGGTAGGGTTTGGTTCGGGTATTGCTCTACCCATATCCATATCCATTTTTTTATGATTTAACCCATATCCATCAGTTTTTACAATTTACTACCCATATCCAAATCTATTGGGTTGTTCGAGTTTTTAGATATCCATCAAGTTGTATAACACATAAAAATATAACTTCTAAATAGAAAATATAAAAAATAGATTTTTGCGAACGCTCCAAATCAAAATTACTTTAATAATAATAAGTCAAGATTTTGATTTATATGTCTTAAAAAACTATAAAATTGGAATAATAAAAATCATAATGTCTAGTACAAAGACAACATACATTTTTCACAATTAAAAACTGGAACAAAGACTGAAATAACCAAAGCTTCAAAACTCCATCTTCATATCATTTGCATTATTATCATCCTATAAGAAAATAAAATATGATGAAAAATGTGAGTACTGAGAAGTAAAGTGGAGATTTTAAAGCTATTTTTCTCATAAAATATTAATATTTTATTATATTTAACCATAAATATTCAAGAAAAATAGAAAAAATAGAGTTAATAAAAAAAACGGGTAGGATATGGGTATCCATGGTTCGGGTTATCATTAGACCCATATCCAAATTCATATCCACATACGTTTTTCAACATCCATTTAAAATCTATTTTTTAACCTCCATATGCATTTTTTTTTGGTTGAGTAGTGCGGATGTTAATCGGGTTGAAAACTCACTGCCATCCCTACCCAGAAGAAGTTTATGAACAGTGACCCAAAAGAAGCAAAAGACAGAAAATGCGAGTCGACAAAACACAGAAGATAGAAAAGGCAGAAGAAGTTCATAAACAGTATCCCAGAAGAAGCAAAACATAGAAGAAGATACGTCAGCAAAACACAGAAGAAGACACGTCAGCAAAACACAGAAAAAGATGCGTTAGCAAAACACAAAAGAAGAGAAACTCAGAAGGAACAAAATACAGAAGATAAAAAAGCAGACGATACAAAACACAAAAGATACAAAAGGTAGACGATACAAAAGATAGACGATACAAAAGTTAGAAGATACAAAAGGCAGACGATACAAAAGGCAGAAGATACAAAACACAGAAGAAATGAACAAAACACAAAAGAAGATGACATCATCACAGAATAAGAAAAAATACAGAAGAAGGAAAACTAAGAAGAAGCAAAACACAGACGATACAAAACACAGAAGAAGATGACGACATCACAGAAGAAGCAAAAAGGCAGAATAAGTAAATTTCACTTTTGAACATCTTTCCTTATAAGGACTCTGACTTTTAGCTCAGATGTCCATAGTTTTCATACTATATACTGTTGGGAAGATGAAAAGGAAGAATTATGACTTTCATAAAGACCATTTTGACGAATCTATCTAGATTGGTACAGAAGTTTTACTGAAATTTCAGATCAAGTTATTGCTATTTCAACTCCAACATCACTTTTACATCACCTAAACACTAATAATCTTTCAAAAACTAGATTAGCACTATAACCAAATTTATTTCCTCCCAACCACACAGTAATTATGAACATAAACTTAAATGACATTTTTCATGCAGAAGACAGTAATTCATCAAATTTGTTTTATAAATCCCCAACTCTAAAGGATTTATTCACTACTCACCTGCCGAGAACTCCAAAATCTTCAAGCCCTAAACTCCATGCAACTTACGTACTTCACTGAAGATAATGACCAACTTCTGGTTTTTTTAAGGGTAGAAGACACGAATAGCAAAGTGGGTTTGGTGTAGGAAGGAAAAGCAAAGGAATCTCTTAGAAGGGGTTCGATGAGAAACTCTGTGTAAGGGAAGAAAATTTGGAGATTATCCCAATGAAGAATGAACTTAGACATATAACTTAACCTTTCAATATTAAAAAAACAATGACCTATTTCTAGCAAAGTACCAAGCCTAAGTGACATTTGTCACTTACCTCACATCTAAGCTCTAAATTAGTTTCTTTTGAAACTAACTCCCTTAAACTCTTATCTTTACATTAGTTTCTTTTGAAACTAACTCCCTTAAACTCTCATCTTTACATTAGTTTCTTTTGAAACTAACTCCCTTAAACTCTCATATTTACAATCCAACTATCTCCAAATCTTCATTTGATATCTTTTTCCTATTTTCTATAAAATTTTCCAAAATTTTCCAAAATTTATGCCTAATTTCACCAAAATTCACAAATACAATATTCTTACTAACCAATAGAATTTTCAATATAAATAAATTCAAAATTTTCAAAACATCTAAAAATCATAACTCAATCAAATTATACCCGGAATTATTCATGAATGCATGTACAATCATTTTCATGTGCCACAACTTCACCATTCATATGCATGTGCATGACATAATATGCATGAGCATGGAAATGCATTTCTATTTCCTTCGTAATCTCTCACATTTATAATTTTGGCCTTAACATGGGTAATGGGATGTTACAAATATCGTTAGAACACTCCTTTTACAAGCTCATATGTCACCACAATATTGGGTGGAAACACTTAACATGGCATGTCATCTTCTTATTCTCCTTCCCACAAAAACCTTACACAACAAAACCCCACATGAAAATCTTTTTCATAAACCTCCTATCTACACCCATCTTCGTGTCTTCGAGTCATTATGCTACCTTAACCTCTCATCCATTACCCCTCACAACCTAGCCCCTACGGAAGGTCATTATTTCATGCCATGAAGTCTTTGATGAAAATTATTTTCCTTTTTTACATTGCATACTCCTTCAAACTCTTATAATTTTCTTGTGCTTGACACTAAAATTTCTCCCTCTTCCTTCCATACTTCAATGCTCCAAACTTTCCTCCCTCATGTTCCACACCTATAACCACCAAGACACCCTGAAATGCCCTGTGCTACCACTACTAATCTATCCCCACCCATCTCTCCCACTCCAAACATAACTCACCCAACCTCTTACCACTACTTTACCTCCCTCTTCCTCTACAACCACAATTCCTCAATCTATTTCTACTCTCAACATCCCTTGATGAAAAGGAGTAAACATGGCATTCATAAGCCCAAGCCTATATTTTCTCTTAATACAAAAGCATCCTCCTCTTTATCTCTCATTCCCAAGACTTATCGCTTTGCTCTTAAGGATCCAAATTGGTATACTACTATGCTTGATGAATATAATGCTTTGATTACAAACAAGACATGGGATAACGTTCCATGCCCCCGGATACTAATGTTGTTAGTGACAAATGGATTTTCAAACATAAATTTCATTCAGATGGGTCTTTGTAGAGCTACAAATTGCAGTGGGTAATTCGTTACTTTACTCAATAGCCAGGTATTGACTGTGATGAAACTTTCAATGCTGTTGTCAAACATTATACAGTTCAGAGTGTACTTAGTATGACTCTCTCTCATTCTTGGCCTATTCATCAACTAGATGTCAAAAACGTCTTTTTGCATGGCCACTTTGAGGAGACTATTTATTGTGAGCAACCCTCAGGTTTGTTGATCTAGCTCATCCTTATTATGTATGTCGCCTCAACAAAACTCTATATGGTTTTAAGCAGGCTCCTTAGCCCTGGTACTAGCGTTTTGTAGGCTTCATCTTTACTCTTGGCTTCCAGGGCTCTAAATCCGACACCTCTCTCTTTGTCTATCGCCAAGGTCCTCACATGGCCATACGTCTCTTGTATGTGGATGACATTGTTCTCACTGCATCTTCCACTTCACTTATTTAACAGATTATCAAATCTCTTAGAACTGAGTTCGCCATGAATGTTTTGGGGCACTCTATTATTTTTTAGGCATTTCTGCCACTCACTACAGGGGTGACTTATTTCTTTCATAAAAGAAACATGCACAAAAGTTCCTTAATAGAGCCAATATGTTCTCCTGCAATGCTTCATCTACTCTTGTTGACACCAAGACAAAATTTTTTGGTAACTTTGGGCCTTTAGTTACAGATCCATCTCTATATTGCAATTTAGCAGGAGCATTGCAATATTTAACTTTCACTCGGCCTGATCTTAGTTTTGCAGTTCAACAGGTTTGCTTGTTTATGCATGATCCTCGTAAGCTACATTTTTATGCTTTGAAGCACATTCTACACTATGTCAAAGGCACCTTAGATTACTTATATTATAGACTACAATTGTACTCCTTTACTACTGATGGTTTGATTGTCTACTCTAATGTTGAATAGGCCGACTATCTTGACTCACGCAAATCTACTTCGGGCTATTGTATTTTTCTTGGAGACAATCATATATCATGGTCTTCTAAGCAACATGGCACCACTTTTTGTCTTAGTGCTGAGGTCGAGTACGGGGTTGTTGCGAATGTAGTTGTCGAAACTTGTTGGCTTCGCAACCTACTTTAGGAGCTTCATTGCCCTCTTCCCAAAGCCACTCTTGTATAAAAAGACAATGTTAGTGTTGTTTATCTGTCCTGCAATTATAGTCACCATCAGTTTACTAAGTACATCGAGATCGATCTTCACTTTGTCCGAGACAAAATGGCTTTAGGACAAGTTCGTGTTCTTCATGTGCCCTCTGCACATCAGTTTGCAACCATTTTCACTAGAGACCTACTGTCTCCACTTTTCTGTGATTTTTGATCCAGTTTAAGCGTCCGGCCACCTCCTACTCCGATTGCGGGGGTGTGGTAATATATATAAATGTAATTTATACTTATGTATACACATACTCCCTTATACACACTATATATATATCAACCCACTCATTTGATTCTCATTCTATCCAATAATAACGCCACTAAATATTCTGGAACTAAAAAGTATCCATAATAGAAGTTTACGATCAATGACAATGTTTGAAAAATCAAGCTAAAAGTTAAACCGGTAAAATATAAGTTTTAGGTTTAAAAAGTTTAATCGGTATTAGACGATTATAAAATTAGGTAAAATTAAAAAAATAAAGAATTTGAAATATGATTGAAACATATTGTCCTTAATTATTGAAAATTGTAAAGTTTAATTAAAAGATATTTTAATTGATTTATTTTAGTTTATAAAAGTTGTTAATTTTAAAATTAATTAATTAATTAATTGATAATTTTTACAAGAGTTATTAAAAATTAAACTGAAAATAAAAACTCAATTAAAAATTAGACGATTTAAATTTCTACAAAATGGATAAAATTTATAATTGTTAACCACTCGCAATGGTATGCAAGCTAAAGAAGGTATTCTTTTATCAATATTAAGGCTTCCGAATCTTAAGGATTGATCTTGTGCAAAGGAGCAAAAGACCAAATAGAAAGCTTTCGACCCCATTGATGAAGACATCTCCAGCATGGAAAAAGCAGACAAGTAGAATATGCCAGTAGTCTGTCTAAATCTAAAAGCATCACCTCCCATTATCCACTTATTTAAAATTAGGACTAATAACTATAAGTGCTAAGCTTATATTTAAAAAATTTTCTATATATATATATTAGATTTTTAAAAATTTTCCATAACCGGTTCCATTGGCTTCCAATGCTTTTCTTTCAATATTACCTCCGATTCTTTACTATTATAAATTCGGTCTTCTCGTAAATATTTGTTAAGCTCTAATTAAAATAATTTATGAATAACAGTTAGTTATGAAGTAAATTGCACTCATCTCTAATGAACCGACGGTTCGATTTATTTTAATAATTATTGTTATTAAAAATAATCAATTTGTTAATTAGTTGATAAATTTTATTAATTAATAAAATTTTATAAACTAATTAAAATTAATTAATTAATTTTATTTAACGATATTTTTTAATTACACTTCAAAATTTTCAACAGATAAAAGTAATCTCCTTTAATTATATTTCAAATTTTTAATTTTATTTGATCAATTTTATGACTATTTAATATTAATCTTTCGACTTTAAATTTCTTATTTTATTTTAAAATATCTAATATATTAATCAAATTTTCATCTTTAAAATTCAAGTCGAAGATAATTATGCAAAACAAAAGTTAGTAGCATCGAATATGTCTTCGAAAGTAGTTTGATTTTAAATAAAGTTGTACTACTATAGTTTAAAATAAAATTTATGGGCTTGCATCACTACAAAAATTTGAAGCTGCTTGACATTCCTAATCCCCTAGGCTCTTCACGCCAAATTGTTGCCATACAATTTTATACTTGTAAATGCAATTATGTAATTAAAAAGACCCAAATAATCATAATACCCCAATCATGATCTGCAGGGGAGACCACAGAGAACTGCAAAATTCAACTAAGAAAAGCACAATCCACTAATCTTCTTGGCGAGCTTTTGGAGGAATATGAACTTTATTCTTGCAGCAGTAACAAACCAAGTCTCTACATTTTAACAAACGAATATATACCAAGCCTTCATATCATACTTTAAAAGGGGTTTGTTTGGCATTACAATTTGATATTTACAAATTAATAAGCATAATTAATAATTAGTTAATAAACAAAAATCATAAATAAAAGTAAATTTAGTATAATATTCTTAATTTTAAATTATTTTTATAGTGAAAATATTTAAATTTTATTACAAACTTATTGTAAAGAAAGTAGGCTTTAGTCATGGAAATTGATACATACGATGAAAGAGTCCCTTAACTTTTGTCACGCGTCCAATGAAACAAAACTCCCGTGACTTGGAATCTCCCTGACCAACCCTAGAGCAGTGTGCCATCGCCCCAAAATATTTGCCAAATGCAACCCTCAAGAGGACAAGTCACTGTCACATTTATCATCTGTTTATCCAATTTTAAAATTTATTGGGGCACAAGTTTTATTAGACTTTTTGTTCATTAATTTTCGGTCGAATCAGATCGGTCCTTTACGAGAGGTAAAATTTTGACTTTAAATTTTAAACAATTGCATACATAAAAAAGATTCAAACCCACGATCTTACTTAAATCAAGAGAGTCTCTTATTAACTGGTCTATGCTATGGGGTTAAAAGCTTATCTATTTATTTGTGCATGTGAAAAATATCATATACTAATTAATAAATACAAAATTACGTGTTATCACGACTCTTTAAATCTTAAGGCCCACTAAACTTCAACTCAACATTGAATCATGATGATAGGACAACCGAATAACCTAATTAATTAAAGATATTAGTAAAAATCATACTAAAATTTAAAATTACTATTAAAATGCCAAATAGTTCTTAATCTTATCCTAGCATTAAAAAAAAGCACGTGATAAAGGCCCCCCCAACAAAAAGCAAAAGGAAAAGACCACTTTTTTTAAGTCAATAAAATTAGAATTTTGTACTACACTCAGGATATTACCTGGCTACGTTCACTTGACTGTCACAAAATTCTCTTACCGTCTTTCATCGGCACCGTCCGTTCCTACTCACTTGCGCGTGGGGCTCGAATCGGCATATTACAAAATAGAATATGCCACGTGTAAGCTTCTGTTCATTCATTATCCACTAAACCCTGGTTACTTTACCGAACCCCCATCATCAAACTAACCCTAGTACAAGCACCCGCTCTGCCTTCTGTGTATATATTCCCTCCCACTCCCCACGTACATTGTCACCTTCTGCTTCTGCCCTCTCATGTGTTCAATTCTGATACTGAAAACCCTTTTTAGATTTTGATTTTTATGTGGAACAAATTTCATTACTAAATTGGAAACTTTCACAATTGGGGGAAATTTCTGAATCAATGGCCTTGGAGAGACGCTACGGTGTAGGATACGCGCTGTTACCGAAGAAACAACAGAGCTTCATTCAAGACTCACTCATTAGTCTCTGCAAAGAACGAGGGATCGATCTGGTGAGGATCGACTCCGAACGTCCCTTGGTCGAGCAGGGACCGTTCGATTGTGTTATTCATAAGCTGTACGGCGAGGATTGGAAGCGGCAGTTGGATGAGTTCCAGCGTCGGAACCCTAGAGCCACCGTCATTGACTCGCCTTCCGCCATTGAGCGCCTTCACAACCGAATATCGATGCTTCAGGTGGTTTCGGAGCTTAAGATCGAGTCTGGGGACGATTCCTTTGGAATTCCCAAACAGATTGTGATTTACGACAAGGAAACGCTGTTTGATCCCCAGGCTTGGGAGTTTCTCAAGTATCCGGTGATTGCGAAGCCACTGATCGCTGACGGCAGCGCGAAGTCGCACAAAATGGCTCTGGTCTTCAATCACGAGGGGTTAAACAAGCTAAAGCCGCCGATTGTATTGCAGGAGTTTGTGAATCATGGTGGGGTTATTTTTAAAGTGTATGTGGTGGGAGCATATGTGAAGTGCGTTAAGAGGAAGTCGTTGCCTGATGTTCCTGAGGAGAAATTGAAGAGCTTGGAGGGTTCTTTGTCGTTTTCTCAGGTGTCGAATTTGAATGAGAGGAATAACGATGATGACAAGTTCTATGAGTCGATGGATTTGGAGGACACTGAAATGCCGCCCCAGAGCTTTATTACTGGTATTGCTAAGGGTCTGAGGACTGCTATGAAATTGAATTTGTTTAATTTTGATGTGATTAGGGATTCCAGGATTGGGAATAGGTACCTTGTGATTGATATAAATTATTTTCCTGGGTATGCGAAGATGCCTGGTTATGAGACTGTTTTGACTGATTTCTTTTGGGATATGGCGACTAGGAAGGAGAAGGAGTTGGTGGGTGAGAGCAAAGTAATTGATAAACGGCCGAAGTTGGTTGGCTATGATGATGGTGTGAAGAGGATGGTGACTAATTCTTCCCAAAGTGATGGGGGGGAGAATGAAAATTCAGCAGTTGTTCAAGTTTGAACAGGAGAATGAAAAAAAAAAAAGGTGGGGAAAGTCCTTGAACAACTTGTGACTTTGCTTGGTTTGTTGAAGGGTAGTTTTCTCTTTATAATCTTAGTTGATGGGCCAAATTGAATCGGGTACTTTTGATGGATAGGAGAAGGTGTTAAGGTGGTGGAATAAGTAGGACTGTTTGATGCTGATAGCTTTAGCCTCTTGACAACATCTTCACATAGCGTTTCAACGTTAAACATGTACATTCCTTAGCAAGGTGCTCTCGAGATAGGTACTTCTCAAATATTCTTGAAGTCTTTAGGAAAGTTCCAGCTGTACTTGAGGCTTTTAGTGTTGCTTTTGTTCAGAAGTTTCAATTTCGTGCAGCTGCACTATGCCTTTTTGACGATTATAATTTGAAGTTTTAGAGATTCACATTCTTTACCCTTTGTTTGTGTTTTGATTAAATTGATTGTATTCCTATCCCTTTCTTTGAATTATTCTTCTTGCTTAGAGATTGATACCTTAGATTCAACCGTTGGTGGTGGTGGAACTTAAAGATTCTTATTCCATTTCATTGCAGTAGAGTTGGGCGTAAAACATTAGAGAAAGTAAAATACTTGAGCATCTTTCTGTTATTTGGTACTGCAGGTCAAGGGAGGGAACAAAATTGTAGACAGATGAAGTTTTCCCAATTTCCCAATTTCCATTCTTTGTGATTAGTGCTCATTCTGTTCTATAATCATGCAAATGTCTTATTGCTGGTGAGCTTTGTTTGGCCATATGCTCCTTTTTTCTTTGTCATGAGCCTGATAACTTTTTCTTTTATGGTTGGCTGCTGCTTGCAGAGAATTTAGTATATAACATCATGGAATTAATGGTAGCAATTTATTATTTGTCCACTTAATTATGGATTCTAATTAATTGAACAACTTTTGGTGATACTATTTACCGAGTTCTTGCATACTGTCTGAGGAAAAATGGTGATGGATGGTTTGGAGTTAATTTCCTCTTCATGAAATTGTCATGCTGTGAAGTTGGAAGTCATCGCGTGATGATGATGATGATGTCTGGTATTGAAACTTGAATATTTTTTGAAATGCCTCAGCTTCACGTCGCTATAAATGCTTGAAGCTTGACTGAGGAATGTAACTTTTTATCTTTTACAGTCAGTTTGCACTGGGCAATTTTTTGTGGCATTTCCTATTTCTGGCTAGATGTGATGTAATACCATTATGTACGAAAACTATTGGGTTAGGCTATTGGCTACCCTGGCAATCGATTGAGTGTTCCAGGAGACTATTGGTTTTTCAGTTTATATAATTCATTTTTTTCCCGATATAATGACGAAGGAACTATTTTCTCACGGTGAATGGATGAAGCTTCATATTTCCATACACAGATGCATTTATATTGGACTTTTGGCTATCGACACCTTTATCGGTGTCAGATTCCAATGTCACGTTTGTTAAATTTAAAGTCTTAGTCTTATGATGATATTGCTCTAACTTGCGCATATTATTGGTTAGATGGGTTTATTAACCAACTTTGACATAGGATGTTAAAAGTTGATATGTAGGGGTTTGGGAATCGAATTGAGCACGACTCTTTCCTTGTCAACCATACCCTTATTGTTACCTTGGATCCTTGTAGGAAATTTAACAACTTTTGGAGACAATCTAATTGATATAATAATATAAATTTAATTAATTGAACTTAAGAATTTAAATTTATTCATAAAATTAAAATTTTATAATGAGTGAATATATAAAATATAGATATGTTAATAAAATGAATAAGATGAAGCTAAATTTATTAATGAATTTGGATATAATTATAGGAAATGAAAAATAGAGATTATATATAATTGAGAATTTAATTATCTGAAGTGACGAATCACTTCCGATAATTAAATTGATTAATAAAATTAAGAACTTATAATGAATGAATATATAAGATGTACATATATTGATAAAATAAATTTATTAATGAATTTGGATTGATAAAATAAATATGATTAAATTAATTTTATTAATGAGTTTGGATAGAATTATGGGAAATAAAAAGATTATATATTAAGTGAGAAATTTAATTAATTAAAGTTACTAATAAGTTAATATTTAAACTGTACATATATTGATAAAATTAATAAGATGAAATTAAATTTATTGATTAAGGATAATAGGATTATAGGAAATGAATATATATATATATATATATATATATATATATATATATATATATATATATATATATATAAGAAATGAATATATATAAAGCAAGAAATTCAATTAATTGAAGTTACAGATTTCAATTGATTAATAGAAATTGAGATTTTATAATGAATTACTATATAAAATGTAAATAATAAAATAAATAAGATGAAATCAAATTTATTAATAAAGGAAGATAATATTATAGGAAATGAAAATTTTATTATTTATAAAGTGAGAAATTTAATAAATTGAAGTTACAAATTGCAATTGATTAATAAAATTGAGATTTTATAATGAATAAATATATAAAACGTACATATATTAATAAAATGAATAAGATGAACCCAAATTTATTAACGAAGGAAGATATAATTATAGGAAATGGAAAAATATATAAAGAAGATATAATTATAGGAAATGAAAAATATTTTATATAAAATAAGAAATTTAGTTGATTGATGATAGGAACAAAATTCATTAATTGATATCATAATTTACAAAAATAATTATTCAAAATTTTAAATGATCAAATTTAAAAAATTCAAGATAAAATCATGAAATAATTTTCGAATTGAGTCTGAAAGTAAGACTGAGTCTAAAGACTAGAGAACAAATAATGCTTGTAGTGAGATTCGTTAATCACTTAACTTCATATTCACTACTATAATATTAAAATTAAAGAAATATTAAACATACGGTAAGAATTAGTAAATAATTATATGTACCTTCATTATCAAATATTCTTATCAAAATAAAATTCACTTGATTAATTATATATACCTTCATTATCAAATATTTTATTAAAATAAATTCACTTGATTGATGAGTACGAGTAAGTGTATAACTAGTCACTTTTGCATCTGTACTTGTGGCCCTGTGAATATACAAATTAATATATATATATAAGGTAAGATAATATAAAAATAGACAAAATTGATATATTAAATAGAAAAAAGTTTACCTTAAATATCTTCATCATCTAACTAACTTCGAGCACACATAAAGGCTTCCACATTAGGAAGATAAAAGTCAAGCACGATGAAGAATAATAATCCAATCACTAGTGCTAAAAGTAGACTCCGCAGCAATTGTAGACGATGAAATTGCAAATAGTTTTGTGCAATTATTTACATAATTGAAAAATTATTTCCACAACTCTTTCACTATAAAAATACATTAAAATGCACACCTTCAAATTCATTACACAATTTCTCGTTAAAAATTTATTTAACTTTATCATATTGTATAAAATCGTAACTCTTTTTTCTTTCATGAATTTTGTAAATGAACTTGAACATGAAATTGAAGTTGGTGATAAATAATCTAAACTACTGTGACCTCGAACTTGAATTTTGTCAATTCTAAGTTGATAATTACTAAACAAATCATAACATAATTATTTAATAACATCCACATGCTATTAAGCCTGATTACCATGCAACAAATTATATAAAAAATTAGCCCCCTCTATTTTGTAACTCAGTTCCAACACATATATGACTTCAACAGTATGCCCAACCATATACCAATAATAATTTAGTTTCTCCATCATCTATTCTGCCAAAATCTGAATAACCTTATTGGAATCAAATATCCAATCAGATAAAGTTTTCTTTATCTCACACTCAGCACTAAAGCAATAGTGTGAAATTGGATATTTTGTTCTTGAAAAAAATTTAGTCACAGTATAAAATAATTCCAACTTTGCACAAAATTCTCTAGCCAACTTCGATTGGTCTTCTACAAGCATTAAGTGTACTAAGAATCTCTTTGTCTCAGTTTGGTAAACACCTCAACATATTGGATTGTTAACTCTAACATTTTAAAGGTTGACTTCCAGCTACTTGGAAATCTAAAACTAACTTCCTCCTATTTGGAATGCATAATAGTCGTGTAATTTTTTCAAACTTCTCAACTCTTTTAGGTTTTACACTCCAATACACTACACTATTTTGAATGAAATCTATTGCTTCCTTTATCACCTCTAACCCATCCTTTATAATCAAATTCGGAATATGCGTAAACAACATATATGAAATAACCTTCTATCAACTAATAAGCTCCCAACCTGTATCTTATTCTTCAACTTTTCAATCACAACATTATTTGTGCTACAATTGTTGACTATTATAGTGGACAATTTGATGTCAATATTACATTATATTAAACAATCTCCTAACACGGTTGTTAACCTTTCACTTGTATGTGGTGTCAACACATAAATGAAACTACCGTGTACAAATATGACTAACATCAATCATAACACAATCAAAAAATAAATGATATCAATATTAAAGAATATAAATGACCTTAAAAGTTTTTTACGTAGAGTCTAGTCATTGTTGACATAATGTGTTGTCATCTCCATATAACCCCCTTTTTTTGATTATCGACTATCCGCATTTCCATTTTAATAGCAATTAGTTCTTTAATACTCGAAAATATTCTTAAAAGTTCTTATCCTCATATATCTTCATAATGTTCTTTTTGAATATATTCCTAGTTGGAACCTTAAAGGTTGGTTGCAATGAATTGCAAAACATCCTAATTTTTTGGTATCAACTGTAAATCGTGGGTGTCTATCACCAATTACCATAGAAGCAACAAAAAATCTTGCACTATTGCTATCATATGATGTTGCAATCATTTCATTATTCCTTTTGATAAAGTTAGGGGTAAAAAAATGTTTGGTCTCTTAATACGATATTCTTTCTATTACACAAATTCACATGTCTTTTTAAATGAGAGATTTCATCTTTTGAACTCTCGACCAACATCTTCTGACAATACTTACATTCAACCTTTTCTACTATGTCCATTGATCCAATCTTATTGAAGTGATTTCAAACTTTACTTTTTAATTGACTTGGACTTCTATCTTCATTTGGTATGGGATTAAAGTTTCCACTTTTGTCTCCTGTAGTAGATTATAACTCTCCACTTAAGGAATATGCTCGTCTACCTGAAAACAATCAAACATATCAATATATATATTATTCATAATCATAATTGATAGTTCATAAACATGGAGATAATAGGAGATTATAAACCACAATCATAAATTTAAAGATAATCAATGACTACCACAATCACGTACATGCTTGTGTATTTGACCATATAAGTCATTGAGATTATGTCACTCAACTTATGTGTATTTTCACAGATTTACAAGGTCACATACATGGGTTATGAAGTTTTTGTGCAGATTTACGCAGTTACTTACACGAATGTGTATGTCACCTAATCATACTTACATGGTCAATTACACGAGTGTGTATATAATTATGTAAGTTTTCTAAACTTCACTTCACAATCACTTACATTGTCACTTACACACCTGTGTAAGTGAATGTAAGTCCGCTAAAACAATCCCCATATGGTAAATTCCATTATTTTACATATTCAATCTCTAACTAAAAGATTCAAAACTAGAATACGTTGAAGAAACTTTACCTTGATGAGTAGGTAGTAAAGAAGCAAAAAAAGAAGACGACGGGGTGGTAGGAAGGAGCACTAAGACTAGAAGAGGAAGGCAAAAGATGTGGAGGAAGGTGAAGTGGGTGGTAGGTCGATAGCGGGCAATAGACTGGTCAGAGAGAGAGAAATAAGCTATGGAAAAAAAAAAGACACAGGAGAGGGAGAAAAGGTAGGAGAAAACGATATAGGTTAAAGTGTAAAATGTTTTTTAGTCTAGATTGACTTGTATTATTTTACTACGTCATAAACGAAAAGCTTACCCTAAAATAGACACAAAATGACACATTTAATTTTAAATATCAATCAGACCTCAAATCGGGCTTAGGCTCACCCGATTGGTTTTTACCATTAAGGCCTAAAGTTCGGTCAACCTGAGCCTAGCTCGTTGACAGCCCAACCCTCAAATGTCATCCCCAGTTATACCTTACCTCGAACAGAAGTGGTCCTTTTTTTTGTTTTTCACAATCTTACTTACAGCCCGACCCTCAAATGCCATCCCTAGTTATAATTCACCTCATACAGAAGTGGACAGTGGTCCTTGTCTTAGGTTTTTCACAAATTGATATGTGAATGAACGGAAGCAGGGTGTTCCGTCTAAATAGAGTCCACTCTGTGAAAGATGTTTATTTGTTATAATTATTTATGCATAGTGTACAATTACTGTTAGTAAACGTTAGTGGTTAGTACTATGTGAATGTTAGTAAACGGTAGTGGTTAGTTTTTCTGTAAGTAGTGATTTGTAAATATACGGTACTTGACCCTTTGTATATATTGATTTGAGGTACAATACCAGCTAAATAAGAAAACATTATTCAGTAACAACGTTTATTTCAGATACCTAATAGTTTGTACATGGTATCAGAGCCAAAATTAGGGTTCTTGCTTTCACAAAGGGAGAAAGAGGGATTTCTCGATTTCGAGAGGGTGGAAGCAACGAAAGTGATGATTTCTTGATTTCAACGAAGGGGAAGGTGATTTCAACTTCTTTGACGGTTGTCTGGTTCGTCTATGGCAGATCGCTTGGAAGCTCGTTCTCGACATGGTGTTTTTGCAAATGATGATCCGTTTTTGCTTCAGTCGTCTGATCATCCAGGTATGGAGTTAGTGCTTACACCATTGACTGGATCAAATTATTTCAGTTGGAGCACAACCATCAAGACTTCTCTTGAAGCCAAAGAAAAGTTGTGTTTTATCGATGGTACGCTCGAAACTCCTACAGATCCAGCTCGGTACAGCAAGTGGAAGAAGGTTGATTCGATGATTAAATCGTGGCTTCGGAATTCTATCTCCAAGGATTTAGGGGATAGCTTTGTTTACTCACCGAGTGCCAAGCATCTGTGAGAGGTGTTGGAAAAACGATTTGGGGTGAGTAATACACCTCAGATGTATCAAGTGCAACGTGAAATGTTGTCTACTGAGCAAGGTAACAATTCAGTTACTCATTATTTTAGCAAACTTAATCAATGCTGGGATGAGTTAGCTAGGCTTATGCCTTTACCTGGATGTGAGTGCACTGGTTGTTCCTGCTGTGGAAAAATGACTGAAAAGCTAAAGGAGAGAGATGATGTGTCCAGGTTATTACAATTTCTGATGGGGTTGAACAGGACATTCGATAGTGTTCGGAGTCAAATTCTAAACTTGGATCTTGCACCTGATATTGATCGAGCATATAGTATGGTCTTGAGGGTAGAGAGTCAAAGAGTAGTGAACTTGAACTTTTCTAATGAAACTCCAGATGTTGCTTTGGTTGCTAAGACTTCGGGTTTCAAAGGGGATGATAAAGTTGGCTACAGGAAGAAAGATTTTGGAAGAAAATCTGATAAGCAATGTGATCATTGTCATGGTGTAGGACATACCAGAGAGACCTGTTTTAAAATTCATGGATATCCTGAATGGTATGAAGAGTTTAAGAAAAAGAAAGGAAATGGTTTTAAGAAAGCCAATGCTAATATGGTGGCCGGACCTGTTGAGACACCTTTTGATCCACCATCTTCTGAAGGCAGAGATCTTGGAAATTTGATTATGCAAATGCAGGTTATGCAGCAGGAATTAGCTAAGCTTGTGAATGGGAAGATGCTGATAACTGGATATGCAGGAAAGGAATTCTCTAATTTTGTTTTTGCAGGTAATGCTGGTGTTACACACTCAGCACTACATGCATTGAATATTTCTGATAATAATGTTTGGATTGTTGACACTGGAGCATCAAATCATATGTGTTGTGATGAAGTGCTTATGCAATACAGATGGCCACTTAGAAATACTGTGTCAGTCCAATTGCCCGATTCTAGTACACAAGTAGTTACTCATGCAAGTCGTGTTTTGCTACATCCTAACCTTGTTCTCGACCATGTCTTGTATCTTCCTTCATTTCAGTTCAACTTACTATCAGTCCAAAAACTTGCTGATAGTGCTAATGCTTATTTTACTTTCTTTTCTTCCCATTGTCTCATACAGGACCTGAAGAGTAATAAAATCATTGCTGTGGGAGCTGTAGTGGGTACCTTGTATGTTCTCACATCAAAATCCTTTGATTCTTTTGTAATCCATAGTTATATGACAACTTGTGTAGATCATGATACCAAGAATAGCATTGATTGTTCTTTTTTCTCCAACCTTGTCTTTTCTAATTCTTGTATGACCTATTCTTCAATAAATACCAATAACAATTTGTGGCATTCACGACTTGGGCATGCTTCTTTCAAAGTGTTACAACGTATAGGTTGCCTTGATATTAAAAACTTGAATGATCCTTGTGATGTATGTCATCTGGCAAAACAACATCGGTTGCCTTTTCCTATAGTTGATGGATGTACTGCGCAATCACTAGAGCTCTTACACATTGATCTCTGGGGACCATACAAACAGGCAAGTCTTACTTCCTGTCATTATTTCCTAACTGTGGTTGATGACTTTAGCAGAGCTACTTGGGTTATCATATTAAAATACAAGTCACAAGCACCTGCTGCCTTGCACGGTTTTATTGCTATGGTGGAGAATCAGTTTGACAGAAAAGTCAAGAAAGTAAGGTCAGATAATGGAGCTGAGTTTGTTAATGACTATTGTAAAGATTTCTTTGCTGCCAGAGGGATTCTTCATCAACGGACGTGCACTTATACTCCTCAACAGAATGGAGTGGTGGAGCGGAAGCATAAGCATTTGTTGGAGGTTGCTAGGGCATTGATGTTTCAAGCAAAGATGCCTAAGAAGTTTTGGGGAGAGGCCATATTGACTGTTGTTTATATCATCAATCGCTTACCTTCTTCAGTTCTTGGCTGGAAGACTCCGTTTGAAGTGTTATATAGCAAAGTTTCAGATTATCAATATTTGAAGACATTTTGTTGTCTTTGTTATGCCACAGATACTACTCTGAAGAAGAGCAAGTTTGAGGCTAGAGCACAGAAGTGTGTTATGCTTGGTTATGCTTCTGGATAGAAAGCATATAAGGTTTATGCTTTAGATACTCATTTGTTATTTACTTCCAGGGATGTGAAATTTTATGAAGAGGTATTTGTAACGCCCAAATTAGGGGTTAGCATATTAAGCAAATGTAGTCCGATTTATGTTATGTCTCTTTGACATTTTGGCATGCATTCATGGCATTTTCTGGGTACATTGGTTTAATGAAACTTCGGATTGATTTGGACTGTATTAAGATCATTTTTGGACTTTTTGTATACTTCGATGATTTTTAGAAATTGTTGGTGACGTATTTAGTATTTTTTGAACAATTATTTGGAAGTCATTATTTTATGACGAATTTTTTGGTGAATTTTTGGAAGCTGTTTAGGAATTCTGGGTATTTGTTTGTTCTAAGAATTCATAAATGTGTTTTTGGGTAATTAACTATTCATCCAATAGTACTAATTGAATAAGTGGACGAATATATAAGGGTTGATTAATTATTTTGAGACAGAACCGATAGCGTTCATCGGTGTTGTTCCGCAGCTCTGTCAGTCTGATTTCGATCTGCTTTTCTGCTGCAGATCACGAGGTTAGTCCTTTTGATAATGAATCTATGGTCTGTTCTTGTCTTTTATAAAGATAGTCGGATGAGATCTGATATGGGTAAAAGAAATTTTTAGATCTATACTATTTGACGATTTGGATGATTCTGATAGGTTAGATTTGTTAAATAGGTTAGTTTTTAAGTGATGATGCTAAAAGAATTGAGAAGAATTGAGAAGAAAAGAAAGGAAAGGAAAAAAAAGTAAAAAGAAAAGAAGAAATTTGCGGAAGTCTAAGAAGATGATGAACAGTGCAGCATAGTGATGAACAGTGAATAGTGAATAGTGAGCGATGAATAGTGCGGAGATCTGATGTCATGACGTATTTGTGAACAGTAAGAATACGTATTTGTGAATAATAATACGTATTTTTGAACAGTAGAAGAATCCCGAAAATTTGCATGAACATGCATCATACTCATTTATCATACAATAATAATTTGTATCTGTGTTCCCTATTATAGAGGAACGACCATTGCCAGATATTACCGGGAAGGGCGATTTAAGGTCAGTAATCAGGACTTTCAGTAATGTCAATAATTTCAGTAAGTAATACCGGTAATTTCTGTAAATCATTTCAGTAAGTATATCGGTAATAAGTAAGAGACCCGAGACGATCTCACTTTGATTTGTTCTGTACTGAATTGTGTACTGGTCCGGACAATGAATGTCCGCGTGCTCATATGTCTTTATCTTGATTGTGTCTTCGCTCGGATAATGAACGTCCGAGGCGATTGTTGCATGATTATTTTATTGGAAGTGCTAATTTATTGCACATGAAATGTCTGGAATGATTTGTTCTGTCCGAGTTGTGGGTAAATAGGCATGCCTAGAAGGGTCTGCAGCTGCTCATGTGACACTTCGGTGTCGAGACTTCGGTTTCTACTGTGACACTTCGGTGTCGAGACTTCGGTCTCTCCTGAGACACTTTGGTGTCGAGATTTCGGTCTCTCCTGAGACACTTCGGTGTCGAGACTTCGGTCTCTCCTGTATAAGTCTCGTTACCCACTTCTATTCATGGACTTCTGATTTGTTTTGATCAGTTCTGAAGTGCATTTTGCTTGATTATTAATTTCTGAATGCATGCTGCTATTGTTATTGTAAAAAGACATCGGTTAATTTAGATAAATGATTACTCACTAAGCTATATGCTTAGCACGGTGGATTTGCCCCGTGTAGGTTCAGAGCGAAGAGTTTAAAGACTGGGACGAGTCAACTGGAGTGGCCAAAAGAGTCTGAGTTTTGTGTTGCGCGAAAATGTCTTTTGTTTGGTTTGTTTGGGCCTGTAAATATTCTTTCGATTTGTTTCTGAAATTATGAGCTGTATTATATGTGTGTTACGTTTAGTTTTTAAAAATGCATGTGTGAAACGTTTTGATTTGATTGTACTGTATTGAGTGGCATCCACATATCCTCCCAGGGGGTATTTGGGTGTTACATCTTTTGGTATCAGAGCATAGTTTAGGCGATTCTGGTTTAACCAGCGCTTAACTATTGCTTGTACTTGAATAGAAGAGTTGTGTCTGGCCTAATGCGGTTTGTCCTATGTTTTGGTTCTAGAATGTCCGTATGAAAAGATTCATAAGACTGTTGATGAGGTAGTTGAGAATTTGTGATTCTGGATAAGATTATAAGAATGGGTTCGATATTAGAATGTCATGATGGTTACATATCATAAGTTTCTGAATTGATGCGATTCTGACATGGGAAGTTGAATAGACAGCTTATTGGATTACGACTTATTGACGTGTTCGGTATAGCATTGCGTTGTTTGCTGATGTTGGATTCCGGACGGGAGGTCCAATGATTCTGGTTATTGTGTGAGCATTATAGAAGTGCGTTTGATCATTGCAGATTTTTGGGCTGGATAAAATACAGCCGTTATGCTGCCCGATTTTCAGGAAAAGAAAAAAAAATGGCAAAGTGAAAATAAGAATACTAGTTTGAAAGTGTGATTTTTAAGATCAATTTTGGTGCATTTTGAGATATTGGCAAATTTGTGGCAAAAGATTGGAATGGTTCAGTTTCTAAGTAGGAGAGAGTCAGAATTTTATTCTGACTTGCGTGAATGTATACTTATGGAAGACGAAATAAATGACAATCGAAAGATGAGATAGAAATAAGGAACGAATAAAAGAGAAGTCTTGTCCAAGATCAATTGAGAACAAATGTTGATAAGTGAACTTGGGTGAAATCATTCATGTTTTGCAGGAATGAAGAGAAAAAAAAAATTGTATGCATAGAGACAAAGGTGATTAGTTGATACCTGATTTCAAACTTACTGCCATAGCTTTGAAAGCTTGGAGACACTGTAGGTGTAGTGACACATGTCGGATAGTTTGCGGTATTGAAAGAATTGAATACGATACGGAGTCAATGAATAAGAAGCAAGGTTTATGAATTGTTTGAATGAGTACTATCACGCACGCGTTTGTGTGTATCGATCTTTGTATAGAAGACACATGAGTTAAGCTGATATTACCGTAGCGATGTGAATGTAATGTGCTCGAGGGAGATGCGTGTGATCGTATGTCGAAATTGGTGGAATAAGGTGACGAGTTATATGATCGATCATGAGATGATATCTGATATTAGGTTTCTTTGATCACATTGTTGCGTGATTTTACAAGAGGGAATACGTGAAAGATGAGATTAATGATCGCAAGATATGAATTGAACCTTTTGACTGATGACTGGTATGATTATGTAACTATGTGAAGAAACATTGGTTTTGTGGCTATAGTGCTTTGCTATGATATTTGGTGGTATTAGATGATATTGGCGTTATTGATTCCGAAAGTAAAAGTAAAACATTTATTTTTCCCTTATGAAAAAAAATTACATGCCTTGCTCAAAGGCCATGCCAATAAGCAACAGAAGGATCATAGGAAATGCTAAGAAGAAAAAAAAAGTGCGAGCTTCATTTAGCTCTACACTAACACTAAGAACGAGATAAAGATACATAATGAAAAGAATTACACAAAAGCATGCGATAGCGGATAACATTTTGAAATTTGGTTTCGTCTAGAAGAAATTTTGAGGTAAGAAAGAAAGAATGTGTAGGGATGAAGTAATGAAGAAGGAATGATCTCTATTTATAGAACATTTTTGTACTGTTAACTAGCTGTTTATGATCGTTATCTAGCCGTTACTAGCCGTTTTTTTTTGTTTGGTAACCGTTACATGACCGTTACATACTAGCCGTTACCACAGTATACGCAATTATTCGGATCAGGTATGAATTTCGAGGACGAAATTCCTTAAGGAGGGAAGAATTGTAACGCCCCAAATTAGGGGTTAGCATATTAAGCAAATGTATTCCGATTTATGTTATGTCTCTTTGACATTTTGGCATGCATTCATGGCATTTTCCGGGTACATTGGTTTAATGAAATTTCGGATTGATTTGGACTGTATTAAGATCATTTTTGGACTTTTTGTATACTTCGATGATTTTTAGAAATTGTTGGTGACGTATTTAGTATTTTTTGAACAATTATTTGGAAGTCATTATTTTATGACGAAATTTTTGGTGAATTTTTGGAAGCTGTCTGGGAATTCTGGGTATTTGTTTGTTCTAAGAATTCATAAGTGTGTTTTTGGGTAATTAACTATTCATCCAATAGTACTAATTGAATAAGTGGACGAATATATAAGGGTTGATTAATTATTTTGAGACAGAACCGATAGCGTTCATCGGTGTTGTTCCGCAGCTCTGTCAGTCTGATTTCGATCTGCTTTTCTGCTGCAGATCACGAGGTTAGTCCTTTTGATAATGAATCTATGGTCTGTTCTTGTCTTTTATAAAGATAGTCGGATGAGATCTGATATGGGTAAAAGAAATTTTTAGATCTATACTATTTGACGATTTGGATGATTCTGATAGGTTAGATTTGTTAAATAGGTTAGTTTTTAAGTGATGATGCTAAAAGAATTGAGAAGAAAAGAAAGGAAAGGGAAAAAAAGTAAAAAGAAAAGAAGAAATTTGCGGAAATCGAAGAAGATGATGAACAGTGCAGCATAGTGATGAACAGTGAATAGTAAATAGTGAACAGTGAATAGTGCCAGAGATACAGTATCTGTACGTATTTGTGAACAGTAAGAATACGTATTTGTTTTAATTTATTGCACATGAAATGTCTGGAATGATTTGTTCTGTCCGAGTTGTGGGTAAATAGGCATGCCTAGAAGGGTCTGTAGCGCTTCTGTGACACTTCGGTGTCGAGACTTCGGTCTTCTGTGACACTTCGGTGTCGAGACTTCGGTCTTCTGTGACACTTCGGTGTCGAGACTTCGGTCTTCTGTGACACTTCGGTGTCTTCTGATATGGACACTTCGGTGTCGAGACTTCGGTCTTCTGTGACACTTCGGTGTCTTTTGATATGGACACTTCGGTGTCTTCATTTTGAACAGTAGAAGAATCCCGAAAATTTGCATGAACATGCATCATACTCATTTATCATACAATAATAATTTGTATCTGTGTTCCCTATTATAGAGGAACGACCATTGCCAGATATTGCCGGGAAGGGCGATTTAAGGTCAGTAATCAGGACTTTCAGTAATGTCAATAATTTTAGTAAGTAATACCGGTAATTTCTGTAAGTCATTTCAGTAAGTATATCGGTAATAAGTAAGAGACCCGAGACGGTCTCACTTTGATTTGTTCTGTACTGAATTGTGTACTAGTCCGGACAATGAATGTCCGCGTGCTCATATGTGCTGTACTGATTGTGTACTGTTCCGGATAATGAACGTCCGAGGCGATTGTTGCATGATTATTTTATTGGAAGTGCTAATTTATTGCACATGAAATGTCTGGAATGATTTGTTCTGTCCGAGTTGTGGGTAAATAGGCATGCCTAGAAGGGTCTCGCAATTTCTTTCATGTGACACTTCGGTGTCGAGACTTCGGTTTCTACTGTGACACTTCGGTGTCGAGACTTCGGTCTCTCTGTGACACTTCGGTGTCGAGACTTCGGTCTCTCCTGAGACACTTCGGTGTCGAGACTTCGGTCTCTCCTGTATAAGTCCCGTTACCCACTTCTATTCATGGACTTCTGATTTGTTTTGATCTGTTCTGAAGTGCATTTTGCCTGATTATTAATCTCTGAATGCATGCTGCTATTGTTATTGTGAAAAGACATCGGTTAATTTAGATAAATGATTACTCACTAAGCTATATGCTTAGCACGGTGGATTTGCCCCGTGTAGATTCAGAGCGAAGAGTTTAAAGACTGGGACGAGTCAACTGCAGTGACCAAAAGAGTCTGAGTTTTGTGTTGCGCGAAAATGTATTTTGTTTGGTTTGTTTGGGCCTTTAAATATTCTTTCGATTTGTTTCTGAAATTATGAGCTGTATTATATGTGTGTTACGTTTAGTTTTTAAAAATGCATGTGTGAAACGTTTTGATTTGATTGTACTGTATTGGGTGGCATCCACATATCCTCCCAGGGGGTATTTGGGTGTTACTGATTTTCTTTTTTCTCTCCGCTTCATTAATCATATTTCGATCTTTCATTTGGTCTTGGTTACATTCTGTTGTCTTGGTGCCCATCCTTTTCTTTGCTCTGCTGATCCTGCAGCAATGATTCGTAATGTATTTCCTGTTGTTTCTTCTGATTTGGCTGATGATCATGGTGACCTTGAATCAGTTGACAATGTGGTAGAAGGTGCTCTTGATGATCCTATTCCTGCTCAACAACTTCGACTGAGTTCTAGGCAAAGGAGATTGCCTACTTGGATGAAAGATTATGTAAGTCTTAGTCTTTTTGATGAAGTTGTTACCATTACTCCGAGTTATGCAGCTTTTATGACTAATGTCAGTAGATGTGTGGAACCACAGTCTTTTAGTCAAGCTGTTCATCATCCTGAATGGGTGGAGGCTATGGATAAAGAATTGTTGGCTCTTGAACAGAATCAAACTTGGGATATCACGAAACTTCCACCTGGCAAGAAGGCTATTGGGTCCAAGTGGGTCTACAAGGTTAAGTTTCACCCTGATGGTACTGTAGAAGGGTATAAAGCTCGTTTGGTAGCAAAGGGGTATAACCAAACTGCTGGAATTGATTTCTTTGATAGTTTTTCTCCAGTGGCTAAATTAGTCACAGTAAGGGTTTTTTTAGCCATAGCAACTAAGCTGAATTGGTTTGTGCATCAATTAGACATTAACAATGCTTTCTTGCATGGCTATCTTAAGGAGGAGGTCTATTTGATTCCGCCCGAAGGCTATACGAAGGCTGGTCCCGGAGAGGTTTGTAAATTGAAAAAGTCTTTGTATGGTTTGAAGCAAGCTTCTAGGGAGTGGAATCAGGGCCGTTCCTATCGTTTTATAGGCCCGGGGCGAAATAAAAAAAATGACCTTAATAAATTGAACGAAATAAAAGAAAGTCCCTAATAAATCGGCAATATATTTAAGTTTACATGTTTATATGAAACATAAATGACTCAATTTATAAGTGTACATACTGAATCAAATATTAAATGATCATAATATTTAATTTTCTTTTAGGAACGTGGCATCTTTACAAAATCTATGCAGTTGATACGAAATGGGCTAGCATATACTGCGAATTTATTGACCAATATGTTATTGAATGAGACTCTCACCATGAGAAAGGGATGAGAATGGGCCCCTTTTCAATACTGAATGTATTAATAACTCCGAAAAGAAGGACATAATAAATGCATTATTAATGGGTCTATATATTACTCAATTATTGGGTTTGTGCTGTTATCATGTGGGTAATTTTTTTGGAGCTTAATTTTATATCTGATTAATATTTTTTATTTATATCTTAAAAAAAATTTTAGGATTAGTTTGTTGCGTGATTTACCAACAAGGAAAAAGAGTAAAATTTATCCCATAGAAAGCAATTAAGTCGTACTTTTAATGACCTTGTCTTTGCACTGTACGTAATACTACTACTCCTATACGATTTCTTCAGGAACATTTACATGTATCTCACTCGAAACTTCAAACATAGTCGTGGCAAAAGATATTACGGAATTCAACATTCAAAAAGCGGCGGAAAAGTGGATGCGCAACATCACAACTTAGACCTTAATTGGTAATTAATATTTTTTCATCATTAAAATTAAGGAATTAATTGAAACTGAGGAAATTACTATACAAGAAGCCAATTATTTGTTTAAAATTAATGGTATTTTTCAATGTTTTAAAAACCGGACTGGTGATTGAACTGGAGAAGCAATTAATTTAAGGATTAATGGTTCAACCGGAATTCAATCATGGTCGAACCGATGACTAATAAATATATAAATTTTTATTTTATATATTATATATATAAGATAATTTTTAAACATACTATTTAATTATTTATTTATCTAATTGTAAACTTAACTTAAACCTTCAAATTTTAAAATATATAATTTTTTAAAAGTTCACCAAATACAACACAAAATAAGATAACAAAACTCACTAATTATATTTCATTAAAAAGATTAAAAAAGATAACTAATCATAATATTTATTTAAGTTGAAATCATCAAAATTAAGGTATTTTAAATGAACCGGCCGGTTCTTTCTTTCACCGATTCAACGGTTTTTACCGGTCCGACGGTAAAATGAACGGGTCAATCACTCAAAAAAATAGGGCTAAACCGGACCGTTTCATGTTCCGATTCACCGATTCTCCGGTCTGACCGATCGGTTCGGTCCAGTTTTTAAAACACTGATATTTCTTGTCCTTAGACTCTTGAGAAAATTTTGCAAATTATAATAAATTATGCCTTAAACTATAAATCTTTTTTTTCATTTATGCTTGATTTTAATTATACATTAATTTATCCCTTGCGTGGTTTGTCTGTTTAATAAGTGTTTTTAGCTACAGAACACAAGAGTCAATTTCTTGTTTTGAACGTGAACGATATCACCTAATGTTGTTAAAGATGCAACAAATATTCTGACCTTTTGGCGCCTGCATCATTCATCAACTTGCGTGCTGTCACCATATGGTAAAACATTTCCCTTTCTTCTGCTCATCATCATTTAGCATTTCGGTGGCAGATATCTTCTCAAAAGCTATTCCCAATTAATTATTGGCCATTGCGAATTAAGTACGATTTTGCAAGATTTGATATTGAAAGACTTTGATTCTGATACAATTGTATTCAGTGGTTGAAGTCTCATCAGATAAATATATAATTTCTGATTTTTTTGGCAATTAAAGAAAAAAAAAGAGTTTGTGCTCATGCATTTAGATGCGCCTTTCGAAGTTTAAAGAGACCATTTTGTAATAGCTTTTGCAATTTAATATTCACAAGAATAAAATGTTTTCTATGAATTATCGTATACTTAAAATTTTATAAAAAGAGAAATTTAAATATAAAATTAATTGAATGTAAGAATTCGATACATGAGATTAAAAAAATTGTTTAAAGAATTAGATGAAATTTTTATTTATATCTTACCATATTGATCATGCATATAGTTCAATAACAATAAGTTCTCTCGAGAATAACAAATGTAAAAAACTGTATTACACACATTATTTAAACTACAAATTCATCCTACTATTAATTACAAATAAAATTTGAATGAACAATTTCTCTGATCTGCATAATCTGCACTTCTGCGATACTTGGGAAGAAGGTGCTGATCTACTCTCCAAGAGGCCATGATGGTGATGATGACGTTAATCTACAATACCAGAAAGAAACGTTAACATTTAGTTTTGAAGAACTTTTATATCACTGAAGCAAGCTAGCTAGGCACGTACTGATCAAGAATATCTTTCCAGTAAGAGCCGTCAGTTTCGTCGTCTAGTATTTTCTCCCAAGCTTCGAAGACACTAGAATCAGATGAGCTGTTGCGGTGGTTTAATGGTTCGCTGTTGCTCTCCATTTGGTTGACAGTGGAACTCTCAGGGGAGGCTGAAGTTGAAGCTAATTTCGGAAGAAGGCTTTCTTTTTCATATGAAGTGCTTGTCAAGCTATTATTCAAGCTTTCATGATCAAGTATACCCTCAGAAGGATGAGGTACAGCTTGGAAATCATTGCTCGGGAAAGGGTTGACAGTCGCATTTAATAGACTGTCAATGTTTGCTTCTAGTCCCTCAGTGCGAAGGTTTTTTTCCCCATTAATTACTCCTCGAGACCCTAAGAGGGTAGAGTAGTCTAAGCTCGGGAGTGTTGTGGTACTCAACATCTGAATCACGTTTTGCAGTAACTGGAGTTTGGCAAGTTGTGAAACATCTGCCTGTAAAGTTAAAATATTGCTCCAGGGACTAAACAAGTTACCGCCAAGTTGGGTTGTGCCGACCAACTGTGAGAGATTCATAAGGTGATTCAGATCAGTTCTTGGTTTGTGTGTGTTTGGGTCGATTCCCATTTGAAGAAGTTTCTTGCGGATGTGGGTGTTCCAGAAATTCTTGATTTCATTATCCGTCCTCCCTGGAAGATGGGCAGCAATCCTCGACCACCTGCAAGTGTCATGTCAACTAGAAGTTTACATTTGTTCAATACAGAAATAACTAACAAGTACCATTAGTAGGAATTAAGTTTGGTGACAAGTAGGTAGGTATATACCTACATATCCTTGTTCAGGTGTCAACGTTTTATAGTTGCCAACGTTAAAACGAAAAACACCATGGTTAACTTCAAGTCCTGATCATATGTTTTTTTTCGAAAATGCTAAAAAAAAAGAAGAGAAAAGAAGAGCATATATACTTGTTTCCGATAACTGAATGAAGGTTAATAATGACCCGCTCTTCTTCGTCAGTGAAGGTTCCTCTCTTGATATCAGGTCGCAGATAATTTGTCCATCGTAACCTGCAACTCTTTCCGCACCTGTTCAGTCCTGCTAGCTTGGGGAGTTGTTTCCAGTTTCCATGTCCGTTGCTACTGATATAATCAACGAGTTTCTCATCTTCCTCTGGCATCCATGGCCCTTTCTTCAAGTTAGCATCAGTACAACACGGAGGTCGAACCATTATTGCACAAATTGTTCAACAAACAAATCAAAATATTATTAGACGTAAGAAACGGATAGAGGTAGAAAGAGACTTGCTTGTATCAATCGAGGGCGTTTGTTGATTTCAAGTTCTAACAGAGACGATGTTGCTTATATAGATGCAGGAGAGACGTAAATTGTACGATAATGTCTTATTCTTATGTCTCAAGGCAAAGCATAGGAAGTCATCAGGAACTATCTCCATCTTAAGAGTTGAAGACTAAAGCATTGTTAAAGATGCAGCTATTAATTACGTGTCTAAATCATTTGACCTTATTTAACAACTTTAACCTTTGTAGATGTCTACTGGTTCATTCAAGAAGAGGTCCTAAAATATAAACCTACTTATTATTAGACAAAGCATCATATGCCAATGGCAATAAGAAAATTACTGAATTGTAAGAAAACCAGATGTATATAAATTCAGTAATAAAACCATATGTATATAAAATTATGCCAATGGCAATAAGCATCTTTTGGAGGGTAAATAAACACTTTTTTTCATCGCAAAAGCTGTTTTTTAAAAATAAGTTAAATAAACTCTTTTTCATCGCAAAAGCTGTTTTTTAAAATAAGTGTTTGTCTGTAAAATCTAAAAGTACTTTTTTATATAAATAACTTTTTAAAAGTTAAAATACAATTTTTAGAAGCTCAAATTAGGAGCTTTTAAAAAGTACTTTTTATGTAAAATTTCATATCAATTAATGAGCCTATTTTTAATCCCTTTTATCCTTATGTTTTTACATATAATTCCCGATACTCACAAATATATCTTCATATTTATTTTGATATTTATATAATATTATTTGACTTTTTATATGTTTTAATATTTATTTTTGATATTAGTTTTACTTATATTATAATCCATACAAAAGATTTGGTTAGATATATTTTCATTTATATTTCATATGGTTTAAAATTATATAATAATTAATATATTATACTTTGCATATTGTTTAATATATTTTAAATAATATTTATATGTATAAATAATTTTACTATAAAATAAAATATAGTTAAAATTAAAAGTATTTTTATATTTATGTTGTTAAACAGTTTATTATATGAAGCTCTTAAAAAAAATTTTAATGACAGCCGGACAATCAACTAACTTCTTAGAAAAAATTTTCTTAGAAAAGTTCTACTGATAAAAACTCTACTAATAAAAATTCTACTGATATAAGCCAATCCAAACAGTCACTTAGTTGATTTAATGTAATTTCTATAACCTTATTGCACTTTCTTAAAATCAATATTCCTATTCATTCTCGAAGTTATGGATGAAATTGACAGACAACTAGCATCAGAGTAAGCACAACGTTTTTTAAAAAATGGCCATTAACAACTGTTGCGTGAAGCATTACAGAAACTAATGTACCTCGACCGTCGTTGACATATTTGTACACTAAGGTTAGAAAACTAACTATTGTTGAAATTACATCTCTACACAAATCAACCGAGTTAGTTAGAAAATTAGATAAGATGAGTATGTGAAGATGACATTTTATTATATATATAATTTAAAATTTATTATAATTGTCATTCAAGTAATTCAATAAGAGATAAGTAAAAATATTTTTCTTTCATTAAAATATATGATATTTTGAAATTTTATAACATCTTATATAATAGAGAAATATACTTATAATATGTTTAATTATTATAAATAAAATAAATTAAAAGACAAATTTTGTGTTTCATTTAATGTTATGGACCCCATTTATAAGTACATAATTACAATTTTGTTTCTCTAGTTTAATTCATACTCAATCATCGCATATCTATTTCTTTGTACTTTCTTATAATGCATATTATTTTATTTGTAAATTAGTAATTTTTTAATTATGTATAAATATGTACTAAATTAAAGAAGTAGTTTTGTAATTAATACTTTCTAGTTTAAATCTTTATTTGAATAAAATTTGAGAAAATGAAGAAGTCTCATATTATAATTTATATTTTGTTTTATTTATTTATTTATTCATATTTTTGTGAGTTATTTGGAAACAATATTTTACTAGTTAAGAATAAAATTACGTACACTAAACCTCTTGAACTTCATGTTTAATGAGATTTTAATTTCAAGATTAGAAGGTTGAACTAAATTTACAAACTCTAAATTCCTCATTTACATCATTAATGTCCGTGACAGTACGAATAAAGTACACTAATATGATTCATACTAATGTCAAATCATTTATTTTAAAACAATTATAAATCATATTTTAGATGATAAACAATAATTATTACCAGGATTAATATATTCCACACATAAATCATAAACAAAGGATGAATGGCTCTCCATTATTTCTTTCATGGAACTTTCTTTCGGTTTTCAGACGTGTCCTAGATTAAAATTTAACCTTATATTCTTGTCTCATTAGCCCTATTTGCACATATAGCTTTCACTCTCAGTTTCCTTGATTGACCAGGGATGAGGATAACCAAGGAAGTTCTCTGAATCAGAAGCATTGGAGGCTAAAAGGCACAGCATTGACAACTAGTTAATTAGAGGTCCATGGTCAAATACAAATATTTTCTACGTTTCTCTTTGATCGACTGCCTTAATCTCATGCGTCATGCAACATTGATTGTTAATTAGCCAACAACTAATTCAAACTAACCTCCCAATTATTCTTCTGATTTTATCGAAAACCATGATGAATCGATCCATCTCATCATCCAATTGATCATCATCTTTGTCATTTTCTACTTTTGCTTCTTTTGAAGTCTTGGGTCCTCCACGGAAACGTCAACTGAATCTAATAAGATCTCCAACTGCTCTCATGGTAGCTTTCATTGCATGGTTTGATCACCCATTTACCAAAACGATAAAGTACCCTTTATATGCAACCCCTTTGAATGCCCACCATAACAAAGGTCATTACCTTTCGGTTTAGAATGTTTGAATTCCCATTCAAATTCAACTTCAATTCCTTTGAGCATTGCTTGAATAATGCTATATATAATACGTGCGTTGGTAAAAGATGTACACATGAAATGGATATGCAGCTGTTGGTGTGCTGTGGCATGTACGTACAGTTCCATATGGTTCTTTTGAGAGATTAATTATGTTGAATTATCAAGCCACAAAACACCTAATTCTGCGGACTTTTCTAGTGAAAATTTGCTGTATAGATTTTAAAACGTATTAACTTATAAATTGCGGTGTTAAGTAGTTCATAGAATTAAAATTATGAAAGGTGTCAACGTCTAAATACATACGTACAGATGACTTTGGTACGCAATTTCCAGATTTATCACTTGCATTCTACATTAGTAAAGATCACGATTACATTTTAGGTTTCCTTACTTAACTTGAAAATAACCTTTTCACTATGCCTTCTGAGAGCTGTTTAGATGATAACACGAAGCTGTTCAAACATAGATTTAACATGAAACTTTTTCAGATTGACTATGGCTCGTTTCTTCCATCTTAGGATGAAGCTTCGTAATAAGGATATGGGAAGTCTTACAAAGCAATGTTTGAAAATCTTTATCAACGATGAAGGTAGCGCAATGAGACAAGAAGGTAAACCATAGTTAAAAGCCACACTTTAAACGTTCATAATTGTACTGCTTGTTTCGTGACCAACTTGGAGATTTTATTGACCGATGACACCAAAAATCGGAGCATATTGACACTATACGAGAAAGGCATATGATAATTTTACATTTTATTATTAAACGTCTGAACGCAGACTTTAAGGTCAACACATTAATCAAAAATTGATTTATATATAAAACAAAGGGAAAAAAAAAAAACGGTTGAACCACTAAGCATATGATAATATAAAAAGATGGAGAATTTCCTTTTACCGCAATCTCCCAAAACAAGTTAATTAGTTGATTTGCGTGCTTATGAAGCCACTGGAAAAATCTCATCCACGTCTCTTACCATTTAAGTAGAGATTATCATATAAAAATAATGATGTGAAACATGCGTTCCTAATTTTGACAGTAAAGTAGGGTCTTAAGTAAGTTCCATTTCTGAAGTACATTATATGTTTTTGACTCCATCTTCATGCCATGGGAATCATGTCTGACTTGGTTAATGTTTACTTAAATTTTGAACATGTTTAAAATTGACACTTTGAAATGAATAAAATCTTGAATATTTTTAAAATTTTCCGGCGCTTAAAGAGAATTCAACTAGATGTTAACGATGATGGCGAACTTTAGAACATATATTCTTGTTTTGATATTTTTCTATTTGGGCGTTTACTTTTCAGTGGTAATCAATGTGTTGAGATCCGTTCCATACCGGCTAGTACCAGTCGGAAAACGGTATCAGGATCTCGTCTTCGGCACCGATCAAAAATATCTGTCGGTACCGGCCAATTTCGACTGTACCAGCCAGTATTTAAAATACCGGTCAAATACTGGCCGGTATTGAAAATTTTAAAAAATTGAGGGACTTTTTTGCAAAATTTTCAAAAAAATTTCAAAATTTCCCTTCCTTCCTCTTAATCATTTCATGGATGGAATGGCATGACTTGCCTTCCAAACCCTAATTTAATGACAAAAATATCCTAAAAAATAATATTGCTTAGAGGATATTATAATTTATAGAACTGTTAGCTTCAATGCTATAAATAATAGTTACGTTAATGGTGATAAGGTGAAAAAAAAGGTTTTATTTTTTATATTTGGGTACGCAGCAAATGAACTTCATGTATTTGTGAGACACGAGCTTCATTTTCTAACCATTACCTCAAAAATTTAAATTTAAAATATGTTATTAATAAACACAGCTCAAATGTTCTTGATAAAGTTATGAATGTTCATAAATTTTAAATATATTATTAATATACACTGCGATATGTAGAAATAGATTTACAATGCTAAGAATGATTATCAATCATAACAAGACACATGAATAAATGCCTAACGAAGAGTACAGTGTGATGAGGGTTAATGAAAAAGAACAAGAAAGTTGATTGCTTACATAGGAAAATGAGAAAACTATATTCTGAGCATCCTACAATTTGAAATGTTTTGGAGTTACTAAAATAGTTTCATGACAACTATGCATATTTTATTACAAGGGCAATTTTGGAAAAAAATATTACAAGTCATTCCATTCCATTCATTTTTAGTATCACTTCGAAACAATGGAGTGACCCATTTCATTCCACTCCATTTCATTCCGTTCCATTAATTGTCATTCCATTCCATTCCATCCTAAACTCCCAAACATAACCTTAGAACATATATTCTTATTTTGGTATTTTTCTATTTGGGCGTTTACTTTTATGCGATAATTGTTAAATTTAGCTTTTATCTTAAAGTGAGAAATCAGAGTAATAAAAACAAAAATAAACGATGTATAAGTCTTACAAAGCTCATATTCAGCGTCTTGATGCTGAATTTCGACAATTTCACGTTTCTATTTTGAACGTTTGTTGACATAGAACGTTTGATAAGTCTAATATGACTTTATGAACTCTATCAATTCTTGCTGCAATAAAATTGCACATTCATCTTGTGCGAGTTTTAGATCGTCAGGATTATCCCTAAATGTCTGACTTTCGTAGGATTAATATCCTCGGTGGATACAGTCACACAATTGAGAATTGTCGAAGGTGCCACAAACTGGGTTGGAGTATGCATTTCGATAGAAGACAACCATATTGAATTTTTAATATGGGTAGAGTGTAGAGTCCACTTACAAGAATTGAGCTTGGATCAACTATTGTCCAAATAACTAGAACTAATTGTTTGGATAGTTGATCCTTACCACTTATAAACCCTTTATTATTTTCATGTTTAGTCAATATGAGATATTCTAACATTCTCCCTCAAGTGCAACTGGGAATGGACATCCAGTTGTCACTTGAAATATACGCAGTGGTAACCAGACCGAGTCGCTGGGAATGGACATCCAGAAGGACAATCGGAAAATTTATAATTCGGACCAAACCTGCTCTGATACCATATTGAATTTTTTTAATATGGGTAGAGTGTAGAGTCCACTTACAAGAATTGGACTTGGATCAACTATTGTCCAAATAACTAGAACTAGTTGTTTAGATAGTTAATCCTTACCACTTATAAACCCTTTACCATTTTCATGTTTAGTCAATATGGGGCATTCTAACAAGCCACTGCGATATCCATATTTAATTTCACCTATACATGTATATAAATATGATTTTTAGAATTAATTCTTAATGTCGGTGTAATTACATTTAAATTATTAATAATTATTAAATGGTAAATAAAATAAGAATAAATTAATTTAATAACTAATTTTATTTTAATATAATATTTCTTAATTAAATATAAAACAAATTAACTGTTGCAATAAATATTATTAGTTAGAATTAAAAGTTTTGATATTAAAAACTTTTATTTAATAAACAACTATTTTAAAAGTTTAAATTTTATGTACTTTAACATATTTTAAATTTAGAATATATTTATTAGATAATTATTAAATTTAAAATATTATTTATTTAAATTAATTTTATATATTAAAATTTAATCTATATTAGTCATTATTTTTACTAGTGATAATATTAAATAAATAAATAATTTCTTCAGCTTTTTCCCCACTTATTCTTATATTAGAAAGGGCAAAGGTGAAATTTGGAAAATGAAGGGATAATTAGATTTAAGATGTCCAAGTGAAATTGTAAATATATGCAAACTCTCATTGGATAATTTGCAAGATCTCCAACTAAAATAAAATTGATGTGTAGACCAATATTGTATACCTATATTTCTATATCAACGCAGAATCTCATTTACCTACGATAAGTTGAAATCTAATGGATGATGAAACACTTTTATCTCCTTAATTTTAATTTTCAGAGAAATAAAATCATTCATGAATAACAAAGCAAGTGTCACAAACGTGTAACAAGATTTGTGACAGGGTGACACTTCTTCTCACTCACACTCCTTTTTCTTCTTTGTTTTATATATTTTTAACAATTAAATGCAATTAAAAACAATTAATTAATTAAAATGATATTATAATATAATAAATTAAAATAATATTATAGTATAATAAATTAATTAAATACATTAATATAATTAAAATATATTAAAATTTGATATGAAACAAAAATTTAATAAACTTTTATTTTTAATATTTTAACAAACTACCCACTATTAATAATAATGATAATCACTCATTTATTTTAATTAATTATCATAATTATAATAAAATATTTATTTATATTTTTTATTATATTTATTCTTATACTTATTATCATTACTTAATTTAAGCTCGGCGCTTAGTGTATACTTCAAAGATGTCTCAATGCCTAAGGACCCGTCAATTGAGAAGCTTCCAGGAACAGTCAAGAAATCAGAAATACTTATTCTAACGTCGACTGTCGCTTTATACTTGTAGTCTTGTATAGCGAACGAGAACCACACGGCACGACGTCTCTAACCAATTTTATTTTTTAAAGCACGATCAGACGAATTTCATAGAGCTGACTTTGACTTCAATTTAATTAATAAGTGATTTCTTATTAAAAAAATAATGCATAATCAAGTCAAAATTGTGCTAATTCTGCATACGATTAACCGAACAAAGCGATTATTATAGCCTAAAAGATCGATATTTAACAGAACGGTTAGCAATTGTTTTTTTCTCTTTGTCATGATCTTTTTGCTTCTTTTATTGGAGTTATTAAATTGACATATCGACTAGGAAAAATGATCACAATGATTTACATACCAAAATTACCATATCCAACTTAATCCGATATTTCGAGTCATTAATTCGTTAGTTTAATAGTAAAATTTTAAAATAAATAATTTTGATTCAATTTTAACTTTTCGGTTGAAATTAGTTGAATAATTTTTGTTATTAAAACTAATTAATTAATTAATTCGTTGATTAGTATTCATAAACTAATAAAATTTTATAAACCGCAATAAACCAATAAATTTTTATTTAACAATCTTTTCGATTAAACTTTAAAATTTTCAAAGAGTAAAACAATCTTTTCAATTATTTTCAAAATTTTAATTTTATTAAATCTTTAATCGATTTTATAACAATCTAATGTCATTAAACTTTTATACCTTAAATTTCTTGTCTTACAAATTTAATTTCTAGTCTAATTTATATCATTCCTTTATATTCAACTTCTATTTGTGATAAATGTACCAAACTAAGAGAAAAGTGTAAATAAGAACTAACCTGTATTTATTCTTCTTACTGTTTACATCAAGTCAGATTTCCTTATATACAAAACATATAAACTGAAGTTATCTTCTACTTATAAAACTACAGCCTATTTACAAAAATGACAATATTTTACATTAAATAAACAATACACAAAACTATTACTTAACATCCCTCTCAAGTTGGAGTTTGGTGAACATCAACCAAACCCAACTTGAACAGAAGTGAAGCAAAAACAGAGCTGCCAAAATCTTGGTAAACAGATCAGCCAACTGATCATTGGAAGAAACATAAGCAGGAGCAACAAAACCGAGCTTATACTGATCCCGGATCACATGACAATCAATATCAAGATATTTGGTGTGTTCATGAAAGACCGAATTAGCAGTAATAGAAAGAGTCGTCTTGTTATTACACTAGAAAGGAACAGGAGATGGAAAAGAAATATGTAAATCACGCACCACATAAGAAATCAATAACAATTCACACACAGTAGAAGCGATACTATGATACTCTGCTTCAGCAAAGGAGCGAGACACTATGGGCTGCTTTTAAGTCTTTCAAGAAACTAAAGAAGAACCTAGAAACACACAAAAACTAAAAAAAACCTATGAGTTGTCAAACACGAACCCCAATCAGCATCACAATAAGCTACAAGAGAACAAAGAGAATGGACTGCAGATACTAAAGTGGCAGTGGAAGCAGGAAAAAATAAACCCTTAGAAGGATAACCTTTCAAGTATTTCAACAAATGAAGAGTAGCATCCCAATGACCCTTACAAGGAGCAGTAACAAACTGAATCAACTGTTGAACAATAGAAGTAATATCAGGCCGCATAAAACCCAAATATAGTAGCCTACCTAACAACCTACGATACTGTCCAGCATCCTCCAATAATGAACCGAACTTATTTGTTAATTGCAAGCCCTTAGACAATAGTGTAGAAACTGGCTTTGCATCAGTCAAACCCGAATCACACAAAATATCCAAGATAAACTTTCATTGGTTAACTTATAAACTTGTAGAGGATCGAGCAATTTCCAAACCCAGGAAATATTTAGCAGGACCAAGATCCTTAATAGTAAATGCAGAATGCAGAAACCGTTTAACTTCGCTCAAAACAACCGCAGATGGTCCAGTCAACAGAATATCATCCACATAGATAAGAAGAGCAACAAAAGTAAAACCAGTGGATTTAACAAACAAACAATAATCATGTTAAGACTGTATAAAACCACAGGAAAGCAAATGCTCAGTAAATTTACAATTCTACTGATAGGAAGCTTGCTTTAAGCCATATAAGGACTGATTTAACTTGCAAACTTCATGAGGTCCAGCCTTAGTATATTCATCTGGAGGTAATATATAAACTTCCTCATCAATAAAGCCATGTAAAAGCGCATTATTGACATCTAATTGATGTATGGGCTAAGAAAAATGTGCTGCAACAGCTAACAACAATCGGACAGTAACTATCTTAGTTATTGGGAAAAACTATCAGTAAAATCAATTCCCTCAATTTGATGATAACCTTTGGCCATTAACCTAGCATTATAACGATCAACAGTCCCATTAGGCTTAAGCTTCTCCTTACAAATCCATCTGGAGCCATTGGCCTTCTTACCAACTGGTAAAGAGGTCAAAACCCAAGTGTTATTGGATTCTAGTGCAGCCAACTCCTGCTGCATAGCCTTTACTTAATGTTCATGATACTTATCCTAACGATAAGATTGAGGTTCTTGAATAGCAGAAACATTTGCCAAAAAAGACATGTATGTGGATGAAAGATGTTGAATAGGGATAAAAGGGAAAGTAGAAAGAGAATATATAGTATGATGAACCATAACCAGAAGGTTGAGAACAAGAAGAAGAAGACAAAGAATGGTTAGTGGTTGGATGGGATACAAAATCATTTAGCCATACTATTTTATGAGATATTTTAGTGCTTCTTTACAACATTGGAGTAGGACTAATTGGAAATGTTGAAGAAGGTGATGATGAAGGTTCGGTGGAAATTTATCAATTGGTGAAATAGGTAGATTGATAAGAGAGCTATTAGGTTCAGAAGGCAACACATCCAGAATATCCGAAGGCTGATCAAATGTAACCAAAGGAAATGGAACATCTGATGTTGTATTAAAGGAAGACTGATAAGGATAAGAATGTTCATGAAACACTACATCTCTAGAAACTAGAATAGAATGTGAGTCCAGATCAAACAACTTATAGCCCTTTTGTCCATAACTATATCCCAAGAAAACACACTTATAAGCTCTTGGATCAAACTTATCCTTATAGGGCTTAACATTGGTAGCAAAACAAAGTCATCTAAAAGATTTCAAATGATCATACTTGGGTGGACAACCATAAAACACCTCATAAAATGTTTTCCACTTGAGAAGTGAGGTAGGAAGTCTATTAATTATATAGGTCGTTGTAAGAATAGACTCTCCCCAAAATTATGTTGGTAAAGAAGCTTGAAACATGATAGCACGAGTTATCTGCAGTAGGTGTCTATGTTTTCTCTCTACTATTCTATTTCGTTGAGGTGTATAAACACATGACTTGTGATGCAGAATTCCCAAGTTTCTAAAAAATTTCTGACACTCCCTACTTAAAAACTCAACTCTATTATCTGTTTGAATAATCTGAACATATTTCTAAAATTGAGTCTTAACTATCTTAAAAAAAACTATCTAAACAACAGACTGCTTGGCACTTATGATTCATTAAATATTTCTAAGTGGCCCCACTATCAGAGATAGAATGTTGACCATAGGGACCTCAAATATCAATATGCACTAACTGGAAAGTAGAGACAATATGAATGTTTCTAGAAGGAAATATCAATCTATGTTGTTTAGCAAGTGTGCAAACATCACAAACACCGACTTTTCCAATACTTTTATTATCAAAAGAAACAATATGTCTAAGTACGTTGTCAGAAACATGGCTTAAACATTGATGCCAAAATTTGTACATAGATATAGACTGAACATTATTTGTACTATTTACAACCGTACACAAAGAATATCTGTCTAGAGTGTCACCTTTGAATGAATCCTTATTGAGGATATATAGTCTTCCTATAACCTTTCCTATTGCCAATATTCGGTTAGTCTTTAGGTCTTGCAAAATGTAGTGGTTTCGATAAAATTTGAAGTTAGCAGAAGATGTATTAGTAAGCTTATTCATAGACAAAACACTAAACTTAAAAGTGGGTATATGCAAAGTTTCTGTTAAAACAAGGTCATTAAGGAAGAAAACGTCACCAATGTGATGCACTCGGTTCTGAGTTCCATCAGGTAGATAAACAGGTACAAAAGTGGTAGGTGCAACAGGCTTAGTTAACTAAGAAATATCCACACACATATGATTTGAGGCTCTTGTATCTAATATCCATGAATCTAAACCTAGGCCATCAATACTAGAAAGTGCTAAGAAAGGAAGTGTACCTGTAAAATCTAAAAGATGTGCCAAGTTCACCATGAGAGGATCTGTAAGTTCTTTATTCTTTACTAACTTTAGCAACTCTTGTTTAATCAATTCAGACAATGGAAGATCGGAAGTACTAACCGCATTATCTGTAGCTAATTTACTGTTATCGATAGTGAATGAAGTAGTTTCATTCACTGAATTAGTAGTATAATATTTCCTATTCCCTTTCCCTCTTCGATTCTGTAACTCCTTGTACCAATTTAGTACACCAGTGAGTTTAAAACAAATTTCCTTCAAATGCCCATTCTTCTTGCAATAAGAGCAAAACATCCCACTCTTGTCACTGCTACCTCATTTTTGTTTAAACTGTTTCCCTCCTCCATCAGTAACCCTTTTAGTATTCCATGTGTTCACTAACATGGCACTATGTTACATGCCTTCACTAAATACCATCTGCACCTCCCTTTGTTTTTCTACGCTGAAGGCCATAGAATATGCCTTATTGACAGATGACAATGGTTTCATAACTAAAATCTGATTCCTAACATGATTATAGCCCTCATTCAAGGATGTCAAATTAGCTAAAGCCTTAAATGCTCCATAAATACACTATATTGTCGTCCCATAAGTACATTGTGGGATAGGTATGAGGTACCAAAGCTCATCCCACAATGTCTTAAAACTAGTAAAATATTTAGCAACAGATATAGTGTCTTGTGATGCTGCACTAATTTTTCGTTGTAAATGATATAATAAAGGTCCATTACTTTGTCCAAACCTCTCAATCTAAGATCCAGTGGGTGACTTGTGCGATACACCTTCCATCGTTGCAAATATCTGAAACCAGACTTGTATTCATGAAGAGAAACAGTAAGTCTCGAAACCCTAACTCTCGACTCCTTAAACCAACTACTCCCTCTACCACAGAAGTGAAATAAAGCTGTTGACGACTATCAACAGACAACTCCTTGCACTCTCTTGCTCCAATCGATCAATAATGTTGATCAAATACAGTATCAAGACCTATTTTGATACCTTGTACCGAAACTTAGAGAAAAGTGTAAATAAGAATTGACTTGTATTTATTCATCTTACTGTTTACATCAAGTCAGATTTCCTTATATATAAAATTCATAAACTGAAGTTATCTTCTACTTACAAAACTACAACCTATTTACAAAAACGACAACACTTTACATTAATAAACAGTACACAAAACTATCACTTAACAATAAAGAAATTGAATCTTACTTCCTATTACACTAGAAACTAACATTTCCACAAAGAAAACTATAGACTTATAATCATGAAGATCACTACCAAAAGTAGCATTCAAGTGAAGAATTAAAATATTTAAGGAATTTCTTTATCGTTTTTGGATATGGTTTTTGTGAAGCTTGAACCAATATACTAACATCTCCAATAGAGAAAGTTACCCGAGGCTCGTAATACCTATAAATAAGAGAATTAACAACATAAAGTCAAAGAGAACCTTAATCTCATTTCAACCTTATATTTGCATAAAGTAAAGTTACTTTCTATTTGCTTCTTTAACTCCAAATCTTGCAATCAACTTTTTAGCATTAATCTTTTGAGATTAAAAAATTCTAATAAATGAAATTTTCATTTGCAAGCTAAGAAAATGACTTGCTCTCCTACACTTATGATAGATATTTTTTTCAAGTATAGCAAATTCTTTCTCATTATTACCAATTAAGATCAAGCTATTTATATGATTAAGAACCGAAAGAGTAATTCATTACGAATAAATGATAATTTGATTAGTAAATTTTAAATTGACAAAATTGTAAATATTCAACAATATTTTCATACCAAGCAATTGGGCTTGGTTTAACCAATAAAATTCAAGATTGAGTTTGCACTTTTCATACATAATCGGGATAAGAGATAAATGTTATCTTAAGGTTTGTTATTAATGAATTTGATAATAACTATATAATTTTTAAAATTCAAATTTGATTTATTCTAATAGCTAATGATATAATTTTGCAAAAGAATGTTTCCTTACTTACAGGATCCTTCTTAATAAACTTACCTTATTTATTAGAAATGATTTCATAATATCTGAAAAGATCTTTGCTATTTTTCTTAATGTCTGAATATTGGAAGATTCCAGTAAAGATGATATCGAAAATTCTTTAGACTCCAAGTCAACTCAAAATATAAGTAAAGCAATGAAGAAAATGCCTATTTAAGGAAGAGTCACTGCATTTGTGAATATGTCAGATTTTTGAAATACATCATCAGCATTAATATTCTCGAAATTAATATCTTTATTAAAATTTTTGTGTCTTAGAAAGTGAAATAGTTTATTAAGATAGATTGTTATTCCTTGAAGCATACATTGAACAAACCCTATATTTATTTTTGTTGGGAGCTTGTAGAGGCTTGTTGAACATTTCGAGTATGAAAAGTTGAAAAACCTTGAAAATATGTAATTGTGAGCTTGGAAATGCTACTTAAAATTTACTACTTAAAATTTTATAGTTAAATACTCAAATTGGATGCTTGGGGACTGGATATAGATTTTATTATAAGCCGAACTAGTATAAAACAAATGTGTCAATCTTTCTCTCTTAACTTTTAAATTTTCACATTATAGCGTTTGTGTTTAATTTACAAGAGGCTTCTTCACATTTAGAATAGGCTCCTTCTGTTCTAATATTGCAAAAGGTTTCTTTTGTTTTAAACTTTTATAGGTTCCTTTCGTTTTAACCGTTAACAGACTGCTTTTGTTTTTAATGTTAAAAGGCTCCTTTCATTTTAAACTTCAACATGCTCCTTTTATTTACAAATCTTTTTGTTGAAATTTAACAAGTTCTTATCGATTACATAAATTAATAGTAACTTGTAATTTTTTTTTTAAGTTACACACAATTCACTCTCCTCTTGCCTATGTTTGCTTTATCACTAAAAACATAATTGGTTATTCCATATAGATGCCTTTGTCAACTACTCTATAAAAAAAGGCACTTGCCACATCTAGCAGCTAGCAGCTAGCCATAGATGTCTTTTTCAAGTTCATTTATTTGCTGTCGCTGCCAATACAACACGAGCTAAAGTCATTTTGGCTAAAGGGCTGAACGTTTCTTCATAATATTCTCCATACTTTTGAGAAAAATCACGGGTTAGTAACCCTTGCTTTAAACCTATCGATACTTCCACCAGCTTTCCTTTTAATAATGTATGGCCACTTATAGGAGATAAGTTATACATTTTCAGTTTTGGGAATAAGGTTCCAAGTTTCATTGTCTTTAATAAACCTTTATTTCTTCGTTCACGGCATGTTGTCTCTCTTTCCCTCATCAGAACAATATGATTCTGCATCATTAAAAGGACCAAGAAAGAGAGAATGATAAACAATTGCAAAATTTTTGTCTTTAGATCGAATAAGTTTCACAATTTAACACTTAGGTCACTGACTTTTTTACGGTAACCTGTTCCCTTCTTTCATGATCACTTGAGATTCCCTTTAGTTTGCTCCTCTAAATGAAGAAAAAGAATCACAATTGTCCGATCTAGATTGACTATTGTGGAGAAGGCGAGATGATTTCAAACTCAGCCGTAGTCCAACTTCATTTTCAGATTCATTAGACCGATACAAATGATGGAACTTCAATTTAAAAAAAAATTCCTTTGAAACATCAAAGGAATGAATTGAAGGGATCAAAGGAATGAGTTAAAGGATCCCTGCACTTCCAACCTTTCATCCTTTCATCATATCTAAAAGAAAAAATATGTTTTTTTTCCCCTTTGCGTCCAACTTGCTTCTCCTATTCAGACACATCAAAACAGGAAATAGAATCAATCACTTTTCGATGTTGAACGTTATACCTTACTCCAAACTTTAACTCAAAATGAGACTTCATATTAGTTAGACTGAGAGAAACTCAATCAAAGATACATGTTGCACATTGTTAAGGAAATAAAACTAAATCAAAAAGACCATCTCATTAGTCAAGTAAATCAAGAAATTAGTCAATTACGTATTTCTTGAGTTTAGGATTTCTAATTCATTCTTTCCTTATAATTTCTTATATCTATATATTCTAACAATTCATTCACTCTTTATAGAGCTTTCGTTCACTCTTTATTCGTATAGACTATAACTTAAAACATTATCATACCTTCAGCTCATAGTACTTACTAGAAATTTTAGCATGCAACTAGATTTTACATATTTAAACTGAGATATTTGATTTTCTTTCAACAATTCTATTTTTCTATGGAATTATGTGTAAGAATATTCTCTTTTATATCTTGTTGTCTCCAAAAGAAAAAAAATCTTCAAAAGTAAATTCATTCATCTAGTATTTGTTCTTCTTTTATTTAAAATTTCAAAGCTTAATAAATACATCATTACTACGCCTCTTCAAACTTTAGACACTATTTGTTTACATGTTAAAGTTAATCGGACATTTATAGTTTAGTGAAATAATTATTTAAATACATTCTTTGTCTTATATATATTTAGATGTATATAATAAAGTTTCATGGGTTACATTGCAAATGAAATTATGATGAGATCATAATTATGAGATAAATATTTTATTTATGTATTATACCTAAATTATTTCTAGTCATTATTTTATTGAAACTTGACATTAATAGAGCATAAAAGCCTATCACACCTTATGTTTCTTTTTTTTGAAGGAAATAATTGATCTCATAAACTAAAGTATGTAAATACTTAAACAAATGTATGGGTACTTGTTAGTGAACAAGTTTACTGAATTGATCCTTTATGAAAATCCCTTTTAGAATATTACTTATATGTCTATGAAAATTCTCATTGTGATGATTGTATAATTGACCATTTGACTTAAAATCTTCAAAGTTATCTCATATAGGGATTGTTATATTTTGATACTACTTATGACATATTCTACTCAAAGGTAGCTCAAACGATAGTCAGTAAATATAGCACGAACTATATGGGAGTATTTGAGTGATCAATATATGATTCACCACCCTAAAGTAACTAGGGAGAATGTTCAGTTGTTCTTAATTAGTATTAATTCAAGAAATCCTTGGCCAAGGTGGAATGACAATTTAAAAATAGTTTTCAAATATTATTAATTGAATCAATTACTAATAATAGAGAACTAATATGATTAGATTTAAATAGAGTTGACATTACCTTCATGCTCTATGTCTAATTAGGACATTATATGATGGAAGAATTGATTATAAGAAAAATATGTACATAAAGGTTAGTCAAATTTTTTGACATTTCTAAATATTTGAATGGTCATGATATATTGCTAGATGTCAATCTTAATATATATATATATATATATATATATATATATATATATATATATATATATATATATATATATATATAAATTGTTTAATTAGAGAAGAAAGATAAATTAAAATAGTTTAATTAATTTATCTAATCCTAATAAGTATCATTTAGAGTTAATACTATTGGTAACAAAGTTATGAAACCTAATGGGTCATATACAGAGAATGAGTTGAAGCAAAAAGATGTTTTAATCAAGTTGGACTTGATTGTAAGATTTGACAAATTTGTTATTAAATATAAGATATTAATAAATAAAGATCAATATGAGATAGTTGATCTTATTTGTGCATAAGTGTTATTTAACTAAAATCAATTCTAATTTTAATTAAAGTTTAATTAAAATTTTATTTTAATTAAAATATTAAAATATATGGATCCTATTATAAATAGACTTCGACTTTAAGAGAGCTAACATTCCTCGCCTAACTTTCTTTGCAATAATTACAGAGTTATATTAACTTGTTATGTGGATATCGTTAGAGATTGAATACTTATATGGCCATAGTAGTTAAGAAGGGCTAATTTAAGAAATAGTTCGAGAGAAATGACAAAAAAATAATCAAGCCTTAAAATAAGATACAAATTATAGTTCACGTTTTATTATAATTTTACTGTTAATCATTTTATAAAATTTAAGCGATTTTAGGTTTTGAAAAATCAAAATAAAAAGGTTTCATTATCATTCTGTTATGCAGGGGATAGAATCTCATTTCGATTTCCCTTCAGAAATTTCCATATATAATTGAAAATTTTGTTTCAAAAAGTAAACCCCTGTACATCTTGTAAAATCATCTAAACAATAAACATGTAATCACCGTTAGACAACCTGTTTTTACTTTTTCATGCCTCTTTAAATAATCTTATTTATAATTTTAATCAAAGTTGTTCTACTATTAAAGAGTTTAGTTATAATGTTTGTGTAAAATATGGACTTTTTAGATTCCTATTTTCATGTTTATTCTAATATAAATTTTCCAATTTAATAATTTCAAGATTTTGAAATAATACATATATAAAACATAATTCTCTGTTAAGCACTTGTTATTGCATTTTTTCTGTTCCTTCAATTTTTAGTTAAACAATGATTTTCAAAATAAGGAGTTTTAGTTAGTCCCACTAAATTAACGTGAATGAACTCCAATGGAACTTTGCATCTGGAAATTAATTTATCAAATGGAAAATTATCTCTTTCAATATTGATAGATTCCACAAACATATTCAACTTTAAAAAAAGTTATATTAGACAACTCCTTTACTAAATTCTTTTGATCCATAAATTTGAGCTTATTTATGCAAAGATGAATAAGTCTAGTCATGCCATAATATGCATTTTCATGTCCCTCACTACACCTTTTTCTCTCTCGTCTCTTTATAATGATTACTCTTCTACCCTTTTTTAATTCGCTTCTTTGAACCGAAACTAGTTTCTCGCCCTGGTTTGAGTATCTTGCGCTCTCTGAATATCTCCTTTTCTAAAGCCCTCTTCCCATCGGCCAAAGGCCTTGGAGAGTTTGGATGGAAGTAGGTGAGACTTTTCGATATGTCGAAGAGTTCCCTCCACTCTCTCGTGAGATTGTCAACTTGATATCCCTGAGAGAAGAAAAAACCCATCCTGAAGGAGCAACCAACAAAAGGTCATCTGAACAGGGAGTGGCACCTACTGACTCTTAGAAAAAGAGAATGTTTACCCATCACAATAAAGGAGTCTTAAAACATTATCAAGATGTCTTAAGGGATGGAGTAATTTGCCCTCTAAAGGAGATTCTGGATGTAGGAGCGCAAAAGTAGTTGACAACACTGATTGGTTTTTTTCTAGAATAAGATGCCATCATTTCCAGTGGTGAACACTTGGGTGAAGGCCAGATGGAATAACAAGGGACTAGAACAGGTGTTGTTTCGAGAAGATGGGACTTTTTTGTTTAAATTTGGGCAGGACAGTGTAGTGCAAGAAATCTCAAAGCAGGGGACATGACATATAGGAGATCAACCGTTATTCCTACAATGTTGGAGGCTAGACTTTGAAATGGGCAAAGGAGTTATAAAAAATATCCCACTATGGGTTCACTTCCTACATACCGATGGAATTATGGACAGTAGAGGGGTTAAGCTATGTTGCTAGATAATTAGGCAAACTAGTTGGCATAGACTCTTAGACCACGCAAATGGAACGGGTAGGATATGCAAAAGTTTGTATTGAGATGTCCTAAACAACCATATTACTTGATAACCTGTCTGTAATGAGCTTGGTGAAAGAAAATTACACACGAAATTCTAGATTAATTTTGTAATTAATCAACACAAGTAATTAACCCTAGAATTGCAACATACATCATTCAATAATTGGATTGATAAATACCTGAAAATTGGGGAAACATTGAATCCATTGTAATGTTCTGTAAAGTGACGTGATAGAGATGCAGAGGATTTGCTACTGCTATTCTGAATCCTTAATAAGCAAAAGCACACACACATCCAGTTCTCAATGGAGCGACTGTATTTAAAGTCGGCTAGCAGTAGGGCCTCCTGTGCACTGCAAATCATGGGCCAAGCCTATCCATCATAGCAAGCCCATGAACACAGGCCCAATGACACATTAAAGAGAGAATTAACAAGCCCAATTACCTTGACATTAAATTAATCAGGGTTTGTACAAAATTATGTTTATTATGCTAGTCCACAAAATAAAAGATAAATTTCTATCATTCTCCCACTTGGACAGCATAACTAACATCAATGAACAATAGAACAAATCCCCAGATCGATATAACAATATGTGGCTACAATAGGATGTCAAAGTAAAACCAACCATCTCTCAATCATAAGTCCAAAATGAGGTTACAAGTACCTCAACAATATAGAAATCAGACCCGATAGGAGTACTGATAACATATATGCAAGATATCCATACCTCGATGACCTAAACAAAATGTGTCATAAGGAAATGCACACAAAATGGTAATCCATTTGTGCAATTCCAAACAAAATGGCCTAAGCATCCACTCAAGATGCCAATTGAGATTTAACAAAATATCTCAGAACAACAAGATGAGACTTGGTACAAAATGTCTCCAACAAAATGCCATATATATATACAAACATTTAAATATATCTGCGCAGTATCTCGACAAAATATATGACAACAACAATAATAGCAACAATTATATGCAAAAGTCTTTATACTGAATAACAAAATAGTTAAATACAATGTTGCTATTAAAAATAACATAAAAGACAGACTCCCACTAATCCAAGGCATCAAAAGATCTAAATAGACCCATACGGGTTACATAATTCACAAAAGCCTTAACAGTCAAGCCTTTGGTTAGAGGACCTGCCACCATAAGGTCGGTGGGTATATGCTCTATATGAGTCTGAAAATCCTTAACTTTCTCTCTAACAAACATATACTTTGTATCAAAATGCTTCGAACGCTTGGAGTTCTTGCATATTTAAGAGAAGCCCACTACAACAGAGTTATCACAATATATGGTTAGAGGTCTAGAAACACTCTCCATAAGATGAAGCTCAGAAATGAAATTCTTCAACCATATTACCTGTCGAGTAGCTTTATAACAAGCCACATACTCTGCCTCTATAGTTGAAGTTGCTGTAAGTGTTTGTTTAACACTTTTCCAAGATATAGATTCTTCAGCAAGCATAAAGATATATCCTGATGTGGATTTGTGATCATCAGGGCAGCCACCATAATCAGAATCAGAATAACCTATCACCTCAAGGTGATCAGACATCCTGTAAGTGAGCATGTAATCATTAGTACCTTGTAGGTACCTCAGAACTCGTTTCACAGCTTGCCAATGACCCACACCAGGGTTGCTCAAGTATCTTCCAAGTACACCAACAACAAAAGAAATATCAGGACGTGTACAAACTTGAGCATACATAAGACTGCCAACAGCAAAAGCATATGGGACCTTTTCCATCTCTGACTTATCTTTATCATTTTGAGGACACTGGCCATTCGAGAGTTTGTCACCCTTTTGAATGGGTGCACTGCAAGGATTACAAGTCTTCATGTTGAATCTATTCAAAATCCTTTCTATATATCTTTTCTGAGACAAACCAAGAACATCACGAGATCTATCACGATGAATTTCAATGCCCAGAACAAAAGAAGCATCACCAAGATCTTTCATATCAAAATGAGTTGTCAACATTTGTTTAGTCTCAGAAAGAAAATCCACATCATTAATGGCTAAAAGAATGTCATCAACATATAAGACAAGAATAATGAATTTTCTCTCTCTTCTTCAAGTAAATGCATTGATCAACAACATTTTCCTTGAAGCCAAGAGAGCAAACAATTTGATCAAACTTCAAATACCATTGTCTGAAGGCTTGTTTCAGCCCATAAATAGATTTTCTCAATTTGCATACCATATGTTCCTTACCTGTCTCAACAAAACCAGCAGGCTGATTCATGAACACATCTTCATACAAATCACCATTCAGGAAAACAGTTTTTACATTCATTTGATGGAGCTCCAAATCAAAATGAGCAACTAAAGCCATCACAATACGTAATTAATCTTTAGTAGAGACCGGAGAAAAAGTCTCTTTATAATCTATACCTTCCCTCTGTTTATATCCCTTCACAACAAGTCTAGCTTTGTACCTTTCTATCTCACCTTTAGCATCACGTTTAGTCTTAAAGACCCATTTACACCCAACAATCTTACAACCACTGGGTAATTCCACCAAATCCCAAACGCCATTCATACTCATAGAAGCCAACTCATCTTCCATGGCTGCCAACCATTGTGAACTACAAGAACAAGAAATGACATTCTGAAAAGAAATAGGATTTGAGTCTTCAACTAAATTGAATTCATGCTCTTCTAAGTAAATATAATAGTCTCAAAATTTAGAAGACTCAGTAGATTTAGGAATCCTTTCAGATCTCCTAGGTGGAACTATAACCAAATTTGGGACTTCAGAATCAATGCCAACCTGTTGAGGAATTTCAACATCATTTCCAGAATCAACAACATCATCATGAATCAGAGGAGTCTGAATCTCCTTAGGATGAAAAACAATAGGTGTAGGAACAATAACACGTTCCTCTCTAAAATCAACAACATGAGACTCATGCCTTTCATTATAAGTCTCCTTCAAAATAGACAGCCCGATCTGATTCAATGACTCTAGTAGTATGATTGGGACAATAGAATCTTGAACCTCTTGAGCCAGTACAATAACCAATAAAGTAACCTGAAATAGTTCTAGGATCAAGTTTCTTCAACTGAGGATTATAAATCTCACCTCAGCCTTACAACCCCAAACACAGAAATGCTTCAAACTAGGCTTCTTTCCTGATATTAGCTCAAAAGGAGTCTTTGGTACAGACTTACTAGGCACATGATTCAGAACATAAACAGCAGTCCTCAAAGCATCTCCCCACAAAAACTCTGGTAAGGTGGAGTGACTAAGCATGCACCTAACCATCTCTATAAGAGTACGATTTCGCCTCTCTGCAATCCCATTTTGTTGAGGAGTGCCAGGCATGGTATATTGTGCCTCAATTTTACAATCCTACAAGTATCTAGCAAAAGGGCCAGGGTTTCTTCCAGTTTCATTATACCGACCATAATACTCACCACTTCTATCAAATCTTACACATTTGATTTGCTTCCCAAGTTACAATTCAACAATATTTTTGAGTGACTTAAAAGCATCCAAGGATTCAGATTTCTCGCTCAACAATTCAATCCATCCATACCGTGAAAAATCATCAATGAAGGTGATAAAGTAACTATAGCCTCCCATGGCAATAGGAGTAATGGGTCCACAGATGTCTGTGTGAATTATCTGTAATGATTCCTCCTTCTTAATCATTTTCTCCTTTCTTACTTTTGCTGTAAACTTCCCCTTTAAGCAGTCAACACAAGTGTCAAAATCAGAGAAGTCCAAATCATGCAAAATAGTTTCCTTAATCAACCTCTCCATTCTCTCCTTAGAGATATTTCCTAACCGTTAATGCCACAACATAGAAGATTTTTCAGCAACTCTCCCACGTTTCTTTCCAACAACAACATTAACATTATCATGCAGTCGATCAAAAAGAGAAGAATTAGCAATCAGTATAAACAATCCATCACGCATAATTGCAAAACCAACAACAGCAGAATCATAGTATAAAACAATTCCATTATTGATTATATGGAAATTGTATCCACAACTGTGTAAAACATAAACTGAAATCAAATTCCTTCTCATAGAAGGCATATAAACAACATCTTTCAAAAGCAAATCATGTCCACTACTCAACTTCAGGGAAACTACTCCTATGTGTTCAACATTAACACTAGATCCATCTCCTAGTTGCACCATCACCTCCCCTTTATTTGGTTTCCTTTGCTTTTGAACTCCTCAGAATGAGTTCGTTACATGAATAGTGGCACCAAAGGTTCAACCACCATGAATTAGGAGGAACATCAACCATATTTGATTCAAAACAGACAAAGATTTGAGGAATACCTTTCTTCTTTGCCAACCAGTTATGAAATTTCACACAGTCACGCTGTCTATGCCCATGTTCATGACAAAAGTTGCAGCTTCCATTAAACACATGCTTCGACTTAGCACCAGAACTCTCACCAGGCCCAGAAGGTAATGTAGGTTTATCATTACCTTTCTTCTTAAAATGAGGCTTACCCTGTTTGTTTTTATAAAATTTCTTCTTTTCACCACTCTTGTGAGAAGTGTGATGAATACTATGAGACTTTCCCTTCTTTATAGTATGCTCCTCTTGAATAAGAATAGAAATCAACTCATCAATGCTCCATTCATCTTTCTGAGCATGGTAAGTAGTCCTGAGAACATCAAACTCAGATGGAAGAGATTCAAACACTTGCCAGATCAGATAATCTTCTCCCAGCACAACTTTCATGACCTTCAACTTATTATACTAGTTCACAAGCTTCATAACATGCTCATGAAAACCTCCCACACCATCATACTTGGTCTTATACAATAAAGACAAGTAATTAGACTTTTCAGTCTTATCAAATTTCTGAAAATTTTCACCAACAGCCTTAAGATAATTTTTGGCATTATCAGTTTCTGTGATGCTCTCTTTAATGGTCTTCTCCATTGTGTACTTGATGGTCATCAAACAAACCTTATTAGCACGAACCCATTTATCATATTTAGCTCTATCTGCAATGGAAGACTCAACAAAGGTTGTGCAGCTCATCCTCGATGAGAGCAACATCAACATTAGAAACTGCCAAAAAAAGATTTAAAGATTCAAGTCAGTCCTCATAATTGGTCCCATTCAGCTTAATCAAAGAATTCAAAGCTGGAAATTGATACAAAGCAGGAAGATTTAGCAAATGTATCAAAAACTAGCATAATTGGGCAAACAACACAACTAGGTTCTCATGCAATTGCAATCCTGCCTAAGGGTCTCGAATTACATCATAGATCACCCAGAACATTAAACTATGCCCTAAAGCTAATATCGATAAGATATTGAAAACTTTAAAGACATAATTCAATGAATTAAACAAAACATTAGAAACCACATTGATAAAGACAAACCGATAGGGTAAGAGCATCATTAACATATCATCTAATGTATGCCCAATAACAACATCATAACAGCAATTTGTAATAATTGGTCTCGCGATAGGCGAGCTCATAATTACAAAAAATGAATGACAAGAGTTCAATAACATTCCCCAAGATTGTTCCCATAGGTTCAATTAGCACCATAATTGCAAAATTAACCATAGTAATCATATAATATAACATTATATGCATAAACGACATCAAAAAATTAATTTTGGTGCACAACTATATAACTCTGAGAGTACACAAGACTCCACAAGCCCAAATAATACTAGGAATAAGTACAAAAATTTTCAATGAAAAATTCAGAGAGTATCAGATATTTTATTAATTTTAAAATTCGGAAAATAAAATAAAACTTTCAAAGATTCAAAAATTCCATAAAAACACTATAAAATAGAACTGGGCAAGTGGAGCAAGTAGGAAAAAAATTGGGGAAAAAGGTCACCGGACGCATCCACACACGCCCACATGCGCCACCAGTGAGCGTGGGCGAGGGCCAGCTGGGTCGGGCTTCATCTTGCTCGCCCGACTGACTGGTATCCGGGTATCCCGACCCGGTTCAGAAAATCGTCCATAACTCCTTCATTTTTGATCCGTTTTCAACGAAATTTGTGTCAATAGATTCAGAATTTAAAGATCTATTAAACCCCTCAATCAATTTTACGAAAAAAGCTACTGTAAAGAATAAAAAAAACGAAAGAAAACGTTAATGGTTCGGTTCTATCGTTCTTGGGATTTTAAAAGACAACAGCAAATTGAACAACCTAATACATGCTTTGACACCAAACCAAAGCAAATCAATAACCACAAAAAATCGATTTCAAAGAAAACAACCAACAAGATCGAAAACCCCAAATTCTTTGAAAATAAACATCTCGAAAATACCCAAAATTAGCAGTCATAATTAGGATTAATTGGCTCTGATACCAATTGAAAGAAAATTATACACGAAATTCTAGATTAATTTTGTAATTAATCAACATAAATAGTTAACTCTAGAATTGCAACATACATCATTCAATAATTGGATTGATAAATACCTGAAAATTGGGGAAACATTGAATCCATTGTAATGTTCTGTAAAGCGACGTGATAGAGATACAGAGGATTGGCTACTGCTATTCCGAATCCTTAATCAGCAAAAGCACACACACATCCAGCCTTACCGATGGGCATCAGATTTAAAGCTCATTAGCGAGAGGTCTTCATGCAAGAAATCAAATCATGGCTAAGCCATCATCCATCATAGCCCATGAACATAGGCCCAATGACACATTAAAGAGAAAATTAACAAGCCCAATTACCTTGACATCAAATTAATTGAGATTTTTACAAAATTATGTTTATTATGCTGGTCCACAAAATAAATGATAAAATTCTCTCACTTGGGGGAGAACGGGGAGTTAGCCAAGAAGATGATACCACTGTCTTACCCTTGGAAACCCAACGCTACTAAAAAATGGCAACCAATATGACATGTCTTTCGTACAGGCTCACATGGGGAACTTGTAGAACTAGAAGAATTTGAACAGAGAGAAGGTGGGCCAGATGAACAAAATGAAGAACCCCATGTACAAGTGTGGAGAGAAACGACATGGATGTCATCGTGGTGCTGGACAACCTCTGAGCAAGGGACAGGCGAGATGCTTAGAGGAGGGCTAACACAATACTAAATATATCACTCATAATGAGGAGCAGATTTCTATTCTGGGCAGGGATGCCCCTAAGCTAACGATTTAGATGGAAGACAGACAAAACTCTGGGGAGGTGATCAAAACTGAGAATTCAGCTATAGTCTTTGAGCCATATTATTCTATTGATAAGGAGATTCCATCTGATTTAAAACTATCGGGACCATTTACAATTCAAATTTTTGCTGCTAGGCGGAGTGCGACAAGGAAAAGAGGTAAGGAAAAAGTGATGATATCCCCAGAATTTCTTTTCTGATATGGAATACGTAGGTTTTACTGAGCTTATTAAGGAGAAGAAGTCTGTGCTGGTAGGCTTCATTGAGACTAGAATCAGAGATCTGGATCTTATAAATAACCATAAGTTTTTGGGTGCTCAATGGAAGGGTATATCCAATCATCATTTTCATGTCAACAGACGTATCATCTTTTTTTTTTTAATTTGGATAAGATGGCAGTACAAGTAAAGGAGGAAAGCTTCAACATATACATTTATCTTGCCAATTACGAGGTATCCAAGACTCTGTTTTATGCATCAAATTTTACCCTATAGTAGGATATGTTGTGGAGATGGCTAAAAGCTATCCAAGACTCTGTAAATAATCCATGGATGGTTGCGAGGGATTTTAACTGCACACTAAGTTCTAAGGAAGATGAAGGGAGGAAATAGTACACTTTGGTTGATACTAAAGAGCTCACGACTCTTCTCAGTGAGGTGGAGCTGGTAGACCTGTATTCCACTGGGCGTCTACTCTCACCTGGTCAAATAACCAGCAAGGACCTATGTTTATTCGTAAGAAATTAGATCAATGTCTGGTGAATGCTGACTAGCTTGACAAATTCCCACATTCTCCAGTACATTTTGGTGAAAATTTAACTTCTGACTATTTTTTCTTGTTTATACAAAGTGATGTCGGAACTAGGAACACATGAGCAACGTTTCAATTTTTCAGTGGAGTGATTCAAATGGAGGGATTTCGGGAAATCATCGATAATGTTTGGAAACAGGAAGTGATGGGCTATAAAACATTCCAGATTATGCATAAACTGAAGTTGGTAAAGAATACGTTAAAAAGTTTCATATGTAGTAAAAAGTAGGATATTTCCTTGTTGAAACTACATGTGCAACAGGCTCAAGCAGATTGTTACTCCGAACCGAATGATGTAACCTTAACTATCCGTATAGTTCTTTGCCTCAAGATGGCGGAGGTGAAATGTAATAAGACCGAACTAAATGTAAATCGAATCGATGAAATTGTTTGGTTAAGGCGGACAGAACATACAAAATTTGTCACTGTTTCTATGACAATGTGTTTGGTTTCAGGGGACAGAACGACAAAAAATGTGCCAAAGACAAAAATGCCCTGATCAATAAGATGAATAAAAATATGTTATTAATTGATAAGTTAATTGGAATAAGGTATGATTGTCAAAAATTGAGCAAAATTTTGACAATCATACCTTAATTGATTGATTAGTAATAATAATAATAATAATAATAATAATAATAATAATAATTCATGTTGAAAATGTTAACTAATGTCAAGACCATACTAATGTCAAGACCATAATAATAATAATAATAATTATTCATAATAATAATAATAATAATTATAATAATAATTATTATTATTGTGATAATAACAATAATAATAATAATTGTTATAATAATTATAATAATAGTAACAATAATAATAATTATGATAATTATGTAATGCATTATAATAATATTGATTATAATAATTATGTGCAAACACAAGATCTCACGTATTCATGAAATTAATTACATAAAAGGTCAACACACATTCATATAATTAATTACATAATAGGTTCAACTTCTCATTGAAAACAAACATCTAAGTATTAATACAACGTCGATATATTTGGTTCGATGTAAATTAACGCCTTATATTTTAGAAATTATGTCCTTAGAACTATCCCCAAAATGACTCCAATGGCAATGGCTAAAATAATAATACAAATTATGTGATAATGATAATAATAATAATAATAATAATAATAATAATAATAATAATAATAATAATAATAATAATAATAATAAGAACAAGAACAACAAAATTAATTTGAATTAAATAATAATAATAATAATAATAATAATAATAATAATAATAATTTTGAATAATCATAAATACAAATTATATAATAATAATAATAATAAATTTGAATAATCATAAATACAAATTATATAATAAAATAAAAATAAAATAATATTAATAATAATAAATTTGAATAATCATAAATACAAATTATATAATAATGATAATAATAATAATAATAAATTTGAATAATCATAAATACAAATTATATAATAATAATAATAATAATAATAATAATAATAATAATAATAATAATAGAATAAATATAAATACAAATTATATAATAATAATAATAATAAAATAATAAAATTGAATAAATTGTAATAATAAATTTGAATAATCATAAATACAAATTATATAACAATAATAATAATAATAATAATAATAATAATAATAATAATAATAATAATAATAATAATAATAATAATAATAATAATAAATACAAAATATAATAATAATAATAATAATAATAATAATAATAATAATAATAATAAATTTGAATACATTGTAATAATAAATTTGAATAATCATAAATACAAATTATATAACAATAATAATAAAATAAAATAATAAAATTTTGAATAATCATAAATACAAATTATATAATAATAATAATAATAATAATAATAATAATAATAATAATAATAATAATAATAATAATAATAATAATAATAATAATTTGAATAATCATAAATACAAATTATATAATAATAATAATAATAATAATAATAATAATAATAATAATAATAATAATAATAATAATAATAGCTAAACATTAATAAATATAATAGTAAACATAATAACAAATATTATATAATAATAACATAGGCGACGGAAGACGGGGACATCCATGTCTTCCCTTTTTGGAGTAAATAAAAATTTATGTCCCTGTCTCCTGAAAACAGGAGACAGAGATGTGGAAACAAGAAGCAAACATCTACGGAGATAGAGATTTTTCTATCTTGTTCACTGTCCCTATTCCCGGAGACACTAACCATACGCAGAGTAAAGGTGAAGGAAAGAAATTTGCTTAAGGACTATCTGAGTGTTGTGGGACTACAAAATCCCATCCAAAAGCAAAAAACTAGGGCTAATTGGCTCTGAGAAGGAGATACAAATTCTAGGTTTTTCCATATGATAGTTATGACAAGACAATTGCAACTGAATAGTCAGATTACAAGACAACAATGGGGATTTGAAATATGACCGGGAGATCATAAGGGAGATGGCAAGGTCCTATTTTGCTAAGCTAATGGCTCCTGAACGTGTGAATTGCCCTTCGACCAATATAAAGCGAATACTGGAAGGAGCTATAGAGCAAAAGAGGAAGGCTGAACTGATTGCCCCGATGTTGGAGCAAGATATCAAGAAATCTTTCTTCAGTTTGCACCCATCGAAAGCCATGGCTTCTTTGCAAAGTTTTTTCAACAAACGTGGAACATCACTGGACAATTATGTACTGGGATTGTGATAGAGTGCTCTGCAATCAAGCTCACCTATCTCATATTTGTTGATGACCTTATGCTATTTTGTGCCACTGACATTGCATTGGTTAATGTCCCAATGCACTCGCTAAAGATATTTTTAGAATGGTCAGGACTGCAGATAAATATGGAGAAAAGCACCATGTATCATGTATGTTTCAGCAGATGTCCAGAATGCTAGAGAGTTGAGTAGAGTTACGGGACTAACTCTCCACCCCCTTCTATAAGATACCTAGGAGTGACCATTGCTTCTACAAAGTTGAAGTTTGCAGATTGTTCATGAAGGATAGCAATACGTAGCGGAAATAAAAATTGCAATCATACATGTATCTATTGCGTTGAATAATCATACCTATAATTAGAATAGGCAGAAATGAATACCTGAAAAGTGACGATTATTTGATACAGAATTTCGAAAACACGAAACCTCTATATGTTCCATACCGAAAAATATATTCGGCTTTCAATATTTGATATGGCTATGATAAAATTTTGAAGAACCCTTTCTTCAAAATATAACAAAACAATTTTATCTCTATTTTTCTTGTTTGTTTTTTGTACGGAAAACGAAACATCACATAATGTATTTGTATCTTCGTTTTGTTCACCGTACTCAAACCCAAAGAGTTCACTTGGTTTTCTTAAAAATACAAAACAGAATAATAAATCTATCTATTAGCTTTCTCTGCGTTTTGTAAGTGCTTCTATAGCACTTAATGCACACATAAACCTGTTTGAATTTTTTCCGTTTATTTATCATTCAAGTTTTGAATGAACCAACACATCATTTGATTTTGCAAAACCACCCGCGCCAAAAAAAAAACCATCTGATGCCTTTTTAATTTATTTATAAACAATAAATTATTATTATTATTATTAAAATGAAATAAAATAAAACTATTTTATTTTATTCATTTATTTTTGTACAAGAGAATTTGAAATATTAATTATATTTTCTGTGCTAGCAAAAAAATATAATAATATGCCATATAGATTATTTAATAAATTATCTTATAATAAATTAAATAATCATAAACAGGAAAATATTACACTCATAAGTGTGTGACCATATAGGTTCATCACTAAACCGGTAATAATTAATCTAATTAATTACTAATCAAGGTTGGCGTCTAGCAACACTCCTCAACGGCCGGATAGTGTGAAGTAATAACCTTACAAAGACAGAACCTAGTTAAGGATAATGTATAATTACCTTCCATCATTACAACTCCGGATTATCCTAATGTATGGTTTAACTGTCAAACCTTATTAGATAACCAACTATGTTACATGTCGATCATTAATGATTGATGAATGACTTAGAAAACTCCTTTTTTTTCACTCATTCAATTGCCCTGGCCAAGGTCTTGAAACAATCATTAAGATCAATGACAACATAGAGTTCAAACTCATTACCTAGAGTCGATGGATCCCATCTTGACTCACCACTAATTAAATAGGCACTTAATTATATCCAATGATCATGAAACTAGCATTTTTATACACTAGGTGTCCGACATCAAAACATAATAAGTGACCTATTAATTACTATGATGATCTCAGGTCAAAGAAAAAATATACATTTAGATCCTTACGAGAATACCTCACTTGACAGTTCATAGGTAATATTAACCATTGAGAATTCTCAGTTTGGTCAGTTCAATGATCATCTCTCTATATACATCATCTGTATATGTAACTTAGTAAATGAGATCTACTAATATCTATCCAATCAGGGACGGAGCCACATGTAGCCTTGGGGGGCATTGGGCCCCCCAAGGTTTTTAATTTTTTTATAAAATAAATAAATAAATAAATATATATATATATATATATATAACGAAGTTATTTAAGGGTCAGTGATATATTGGGCCCCCTAAAATTTAAAAAAATTAAAATTCGAGCCCCCTACTTTAATTTTCTGGCTCCGTCACTGTATCCAATAGATACTGTTACATATGTATTGATCTAACCGGATCATAAAAGTCCTTATTTGATGATCCTATGATTAAGAACATTTTAGATTAAATCCTAAAGACTTGACTCTCATTATCATAATCTCCATCATGATGACAAGTGTATAAATTTAATCAAGGACTTATCATATTAGAATAATAAACAATAAACGTAATATGATAATAAAATCATTTGCCATGTTATTAATCAAAATTAATAATCACAAAACTAAATTGTTCAATATATTACATAGCGATTTAGTTATGGGCATAATTCCAACAGTTCATCTATTCTGGAGCGCATCAAATCTAGAATTATGTCTTGAAAAAACATATTTTTATCCTAAGCAGGTAGGATTACTCTGATTATATTGGTATTGACGAGTATCCAAATACACTAGTTAGCATGTACGGTACTACGAAAGAAGATCATCAAGCACATCGATAAGCTGTTAAAAGCATTCTTATGGCCAGGAAGAGATGAATAAGGCAGAAATGCTAAAGTCAAATGGCAGGATGTGGCATCTCCAAAGGAACAAGGGGGACTCAACATCCACTCTATTGCTACAATGCAAAAAGTATTAATTAGCAGGATTGTCTAGAGACTAATCTTAGATAAGGAAGCTTTTTGGACAAAATGGGTTAATGTTGTTTATCTTCAAGGTAAAAATTTGTCACAAATTACGGTGTCCAGACAATACTCAAGGTTCTTCAATAAACTGTTGAAGATGAGGTAACATTTATACCCCTTCATTAAACACAGAATAAATGGTGGAAGAAATATGTGGCTCTGATTTGATAACTGGCTACATATTAGCTCTCTGATTAACAACCCGATGATCTTACATCTGCGTAACAGATTGCAAGTGGATGCTAGAGTTTCTAAATTATTGCAAAATGGAGGATGGGAGGTAGAGTTTCAGGGATTCTCCCACTTACATGAGCATCTACCTCTAATAGGTGATAACAGCAAAGATGATTATATCTCATAGACCCTTCATCTAAGCGGCTTGTTCGCAACTGCATATTGTCATCGGATTTTGAAACAACGTATACTGGTAGTCCCGTGGTTCAACCTGGCCTAGAAAAACTGTTTGAACCCCAAAGCATCCATTATAACTTGGCTAGCCATTAAAAATAGGTTGTGGAAAAAAAGTTGATGGTTTAACTTAGATGACACCTACTGTGTACGCTGCCAGAATGCTGAAAAAGATAGGAACAATTTGTTCTTTAGCTGTGTTTATTCTAAAGCCATTTCAAGTAGTATCCAAGAAATGGTGGGTGTTGTGAATAATAGTTGTGATTGGGACCTTAGTTTGGGATGGTTCATTAATCTCACTAAACCAAGTAATGAAAATGCCATCCTTCTCAAAGTTGCTTTTATATCAACTATTTATATGAATTGGAAAGAGAGGAATCACTGAATCTACCGAAAAGTAGCTGAAGGTAAGTATCAGATAGTGAAAAAGTTGTTGAACTAGATACGAGAAATAATTCTTGCCAGGGGAGTTGACAATTTGGTTTCACAATAGATGAAAACAACATGGTCCACTTCAGCTTCTAAAACACGAACATTTCGTAAAATCTTCATACCTTAAAGTTCAAAGATAACAAAACAACTTGTATGGTTTGTGAGGTGAAAAATATTTTCCCTTAATTTAGGTGCATGAAACATACTTGGAAAAAGAGTGATTTGAATTGCTATTATCTATTCCTTCATTCTTCATTTGGTGAACAGTGTTGTCTCTTGTAATAATAACGTCTTTCCCTCTATGTTCATGAAGACTACCAAGTTTAGATTTATCTTTGGTAAGTAGTAGCCACAACCAAAGTAAAAAATGATTCCATCTTCTTCATAATTGATTGAAGTTGTGACATTTGCTTGTATCATATTTTTAACGAAACACTTTGTCCAATCTTTTTTATTTAATGAGTTGAGAACAACTATCTCAATTGTATTTCTTCATGTAACCTCACATTTTAATTATTTTGGATGCATCGATACCATTTGAAGGTCTTTTTATTGCTTTTTGAAGATAATATTTATATTTTCTCATTTTTGCTTGAATTATTTTATAATACTATTGTTGACAATTTTTAATACGTAAAAGTTGTGCAGAAGACACTTCACTTTGTTAATCAACCATTTGTTTAGGATTTTTTAGAAAGCAAGTACATTCCCAAATTCCTTGAATGCTTTTTTTTGTAATTTAAAATATACATTAAAGAGGAGAAGCTATCAAAAGGCTAACATAAAAAAGATAGTCCAACATGTACAAAAAAACGGAAAACAGATTAGAATGAATAAAAACATAATAAAAAACCAATGAAGAACAAGGAACATTCAAAATAACTAGATGTCTTAGTTATCATTTCTAATGGTGGGTGGACACTATCTTTGGATGAGATAACTAGCCTAAACATCCCTCTCTCATCAGACAAGGGGAGAGGGATACATATTTTTGGAGGGGTCTCCCAATTTTAGAGATTACCCCTATGACAGTAAGGAAATTCAGGGCAAGACCAGAAAACAAGGTTGGATGGGACACTCTGGTTTGGAATACAACCCACAGACCTAACGTGAACTTTATGCTCTGGTTGGCATTGAGAAATAGGCTGAGCACTATGGATCGACTAAATTTCCTGACCTCTCCAAAACAGTGTGTTTTCTGTCACCTAGAGGATGAAAGTAAAGACCACCTTTTCTTTGAATGTAGCTTCTCCAGAACTTTCTGGTTCATAATTTGTAACATCCCACCACCAGCAGGAAGGATAAAATAGTAAATTGGTATAGGATGAGATTGATAGGGATTTATTAGTATTGTTCATGCATACTGGTACTAGTGAACAGTGAAATCTGTACACATGAAATAACTGTACATGCATACATGATATTCCAGGTTTTCATGCCTAATGTAATTTTATTGTGATTAACGTGATTATTGGGTTTGAAAAATTATTCTGAGTGGGCCATTGATTGTTTTATATTTTAAGGAATTTTCAGGAATTTTTCTGAAATTTTTCGGGTTAATTGCCCGAATCGGAAAATTTCAACTGGCTGACTGAGTGGATTTTTTCTGTACTGAAAAGGACTGCCTAATGGCATGAGATTATTGGATAAATGATTTTTGGGAATTATTCTAGAGCCATGATTAAAAATTAATTGGGATTAATGTTCTTTATTAATAGGATTAACTTGATTTTTGTCTTTTTCCCATTTAAATGCCAAGTGTCCTCTTCATTTATGAGCTTTGTCTTATATTATTTAGCACCTACGACTTGTTCCTTGGCTCTTTAAATAAATGAATCTCTTGGAAAACCAATTATGCTCCTCTCATCCGAAACCTAGCTTCTCCTTCTTTGTTGTGCTTTTTCTCCTCCTTCGAATGTTTCTTGTCCACCCTATATAAGAGGCTCTTTCTTGCTACTTGCTTGCCTCTCTTTATTCCCAACCAAGACCAAGCTCAAGCCTTGAGTTGATAATGATCTTTGGGGATACAAGTGAAGGCCGTAGGTGAGGTATTAAGTTAGGAAGTAGTGGTGGTTTTGAAGACTTGGAGAAGTGAAGAGTTTACAACTTGTTAGGTGAGAATTGATGTTTATATTTCTTCTTTTGGTAGTTAGAAGCATTCATGGGGATCCTTTATGCATTTATTTGATCATGAAAGTGGTAGTTTTGTATGGGTTTACATGCATGCTTGTGTGAGGGAATTGGATATGGTAGTTAAAGAATGTAAATGTAATGTTGTTAATGATGTTTATGATGTTTAATGAATGGAAATAAAGTATGGAAGTTGTGTATGTGGTTGCTGCCAATTATGCTCAATTATACAAGAAATTGTTGTGATGATTTTGTGGCTGAATTAGAGGTGTAACTGGATACTTAGTGATGTGTTATTGGTGTTAGAAGTGATAGGAGTTAAGTTGAGGATGAAAGCTGGAAAAATGGATATTGAACCTATTGCAATGTTTTGATCATAACTCATTGTTTAGGTAAGCAAATGAGTTGCGGTTTATTCCCAATTAAACTTGAGCTTGTTGGCTACAATTTTGTGTGAAATAGGTGTTGTTAAATTGTAACTCTAAAAGGTCGAATTTTAGTATGGAAAGTTACTGTTGATGGCTGGAATGAACAGTAACCGAATCACATAACCTAGAGTTTTGCTGATTTTTCTAGATTAATAGAGAAGGAATTAGGGAAAATGGTCTAAATGAAAGTTGAAGCCTGTATTGTTAGCTTTCCAATGCCACTGATTTTGCAATTTTTCGATATGTACGTTGGGAGTTATGAACTGTTAACTATTGACTGATTTTGTATATTGTGGGGAAACTTAGCCTAAGTGTCAGATTTGTGAGCATTCGGATTGGAAGCAATTTTAGCAATTTCTGTGAATTGAATTGGCTTGAGTGATCTTCTGAAGAGTTGTAGAGGAAACATTGATCTTGAAAATGGTATTTAGCATGTAATTTTTGGAAATTAGATTTGGGAGTTATGAATTTTCAAACACTGAACCTGCATTAGGTTATTAACTGCCCTGATCAGCAGAAACTTGCATGACAAGTTTGAAATTGTTAGGGATGGAATTGGATTCTGAGCTCTTCATGAAAAGTGTAGTAATGTGTTTTATCTTTCCAGTGATATAAGGTAGTGATTTTCTTGACATGTGTACAAGGAGTTATACTGTTTTAATAATTAGTGTCCAGATTGAGTATTTTCAGGGGCAGCAACATTCACTGAATTGTTTGACCTAGTTAGCCATTGAATTTGATTTCATATTGTCATGAAAGTTGTAGATCACATTGTGATATTTCTGAGCATATTTATTGTATACTTTTTGACTAAAGAGAATAAAAGTTACTGAATTTGTAAAGTACTGCACTGTTTTGATAGGTTTTGAATGGACAGAAGTTTCAATTGAATTTTTGACACCCTTAGGGGTAAAATTGATTTTTATGGTCTTCATGAAGCTTGTAGAGTTGGAATATTTAATTTCATTTCCTAAGAGATTGGGAATTTTTGGACGGAAAATTGACGGGTGTCCGGGAAATGGTATTTCATCACTGTTTTATTTAATTAGGGACCTATAGAGGTCCAAATTGAGCGCCGTCAGCGCCATTGGATTTCTAATCCTTAAACGGATTTTTCTAATAGAAAAAAATGGGATTAGGGCTGGGAATTCATGAACATGCATTATACACCTACATGTGCATCATTAACGAATGCAGATTGGATAATAGTGATCGTTTTCTTCTCTGATTCTTTTAGAGGCCCAACTGGAGCGTCGATCGACCGACGTGACAGAGACTTCCCGGCACTAGCTCGGAAGTGATGGGTGAGTAACCTAGTTGGTTCCTCAATCTATATGTAAAAAAAATAAAAAAATTATGTGATTATGCCATGTGGAGATAATGGAGGGCTTATGTGTGTTTGATTTTGATTGATTTCGGACCATAAGTGTTCGAAGTATTGGGAACTTGTTATTGAAGTGCTATTTGTGTGTAACTGTTTGTGAATGATTACGTTTGAGATCTCGGACCAAAGGTCCGAGTGTTAATTGCCTGTGATTGAGAAGCTTTTATGCTTTCAATGTGATAGTCCGTGATTGTGAATTATTGTGAATAATTGAGAACGAATTGTCTGTTTCGATAAATTGGACATGACTTCCAATGTGATATTGTAGAATTGTGATAAATGAATTCTATATCTGGTTAATTGATAACAGTCGTGACTGGAGCTGCCACCGAGAGTTATATGCTCAACGATTAGTGAGCCCGAAAGGGACAATTCAGAGCTTTATGCTCAACGTTTAATGAGCCCGAAAGGGACAGTTCAGAGCTTTATGTTCAACGTTTAATGAGCCCGAAAGGGACAGTTCAGAGCTTTATGTTCAACGCTTAATGAGCCCGAAAAGGGACAGTTCAGAGCCATAGACCCACTGATTAATACGCCCGGATTGGGACAGTACAGGCGCTCAGTCAAAACACATAATCGAAATGGGAAATAATAGAAAAATGTTATGCATGTATTTGATTGTACTGTGAATTGGGAAAAGTATTGAATCACTGAAATGAAATGGAAAATGTCATGTATTTAAGTAAGTATGCATTGAATTGACTTTTGAATTGGGAAAGAGACAACATGCCTTGCATCTATGTGATACTGCTTTGTAATCTTTCTGATTATGCTTTTGTGAAAATCTATAAATTGCCATATGATATTCTGAATGTGCAATTGTGATAATCTGTACGCTATTCGGGTAATGCATGAATTGGGTGAACCATCGATGATGGTTCCTCACTGAGTTCGCAAAACTCACCCAAAATTTGCATCTATTTTTCAGGTCTTGAAGAATACCCCGTTTGACACGGGAGTACTGTATGCAAGTGAAAGATAGAGGTTGGGATCAGTTTGCGTTTGCATTAGTGTATTTTTATTTTCTGATATTCTATATTATTGATTAAGTCAGTTTGTAATGAAAAGGGCCCCAAGGCCATTGAATTGGTTATAATTGTTTTCCGCATATGTTATAATGTGTATGTGTGTGTGTATGCGTAAAAAAAAAATTTATACTGAGTTTTTGGACTGAGTGATGTAGCACGTCACCCTCGCGGAGCACGGACTCGGATATCACCATCGATATCGGGTTCGGGTCTTGCGGGAGTGAGGTGTTACATAATTTCTACCCTCAATGCCCCAGACCTTAATGTCTGGTGTAGGACCTCGGCCTCTCGGGCCTCGCGTGCACAGGACCTCAGCCTCTCGGGCCTCGCGCCCACCCGCTTGCAGTTATTGTTTGCTTTGGGCCTTGGCCTCTAGGGCCTCGCACCCTCACGGTTTTACTTTTCCACAGGACTTCCCAGGAGGTCACCCATCCTGGTACTGCTCTGGCCCTAGCACGTTTAACTTCGAAGTTCTGATGGGATCCGACGCGTTAGGGCATAAAAAATGCATCTGCAAGGGAGAGGTTTCCACATCCTTATAAGGCATGCTTCGTTCTCCTCTCCAGTCGATATGGGATACCCCTAAGTATCCACCCCCCTCGGGAGGCCCAGCGTCCGCGCTGGCATATCGCTCGGGTCCTACCTCTGATACCAATTTGTAAGACCTCAGCCTCTCGGGCCTCGTGCCCACCCACTTGTAGATATTGTCCGCTTTGGGCCTCAGCCTCTAGGGCCTCACACCCTGTCGGTTTTACTTTTTCACAAGACTCCCCAGGAGGTCACCCATCCTGGTACTGCTCTGGCACTAGCACGTTTATCTTCGGAGTTCTGATGGGATCCGGTGCTTTAGGGCATGGAAAACGCATCTGTAAGGGAGAGGTTTCCACATCCTTATAAGGCATGCTTCGTTCTCCTCTCTAGTCGATATGGGATACCCCTAAGTCATAAATGTAACACCCCACTCCCGCAATGACCCGAACCTGATATCGACGGTAATATCCGAGATCATGCCCCGCGAGGGTGACGTGCTACATCACTTAGTCAAAAACTCAGTGTAATTAATTTTTTTTAAAGCACAAGCACAAACATACACTATCGCCAGTAAATTACAATGATCACGCGGGTCCTTTCATGTATACAAATCAATTAGTCAGGTGTACAAACTTTTATACAGAAATAGGAAGACACTAATGTAGACGCGAACTGATCCCGAGCTCTTCTCTCACTCACATGTAGGTGCTATACGCCCGTTGCCTAACGGGGTATTCTTCTGAGTCCTGAAAAATAGGTGCAAATTTTGGGTGAGTTTTGCGAACTCAGTGAGTGACCATCATCGATGGCTCACCCAGTTATAGCACACAATATTCACACATCACACTTTACTTCATAGTGCATATCCACAATATTTCACATTCACACCTTTACAAAATTTCACATTCACATTATTCATATTCGATATTTCTACTATGTAGATGCAATACACATGAGATTCACTTTCTATTTATTATTTTGCTGTGACCAAGTGTCTAAACTGTCCCATGTAGGGCTCATTAATAACTGTCATTTATCCATTTGGAGGATACAAGACTCATTAAAAGTTGAGCCGGAGGCTTTGGACCACTTATGACCTCGAATCATTTCCTACTCGTTGAGCTTAAAGCTCTGATCGGTGGTGACTCTGGTCACAACAGCCCTTATATTTCATACACTTATGCCATGCAATGCATCAGTCACATATACTCACTTTCACACGTCATCAGACCGTAGTCTGACATTAGAACACATTTATCACACATAAACATAAGACATTTTGCCTTTCACTCAATCAAATATATGTATGCAGATGCATATGGAATGCCCATGTGACACTTTCCAATTTATTACAGTGTTGTGACCGAGTGCTGAACTATCCGAATATGGATACATTAATCGCTGAGCTCGAGGCTCTAAATCACTGTAGGGCTCGCGGCTCGAGTACAATCGTTGAGTTTTTAGCTCTCGGTGGCTGCTCCGGTCACAATTGTCATTATCTGGTTATGCATTCATGAATGAAATTAATCACATTATTATGTACGTATGCATAAGTCAAAATCAATCAGCCTATGAATGCCACAATCAATGTCCCATAATTAATCACATATATCCCAATTAGTCACATCATAAGCACATAGGTCGCAAATTCACATACGAGTAGCACTTCTATAATCAACTCCCCAGTATACAGTCATCGGATCTTCTGTCCAGAATCCAGTATAATTAATCACATCTAGCAATCAATTTATACAGAAAGAAACAAAACAGAACAAAGGGTGAAATAAGACCATCTCAGTCTACTCACAGTACGCTCCATATTAGTATTGCTTCCAAATTCTGAAAATGCCTGACTACGACCTCTTAGCCTGTTGATGCACATATATATACGATGTATGTCCATGACTATCCCGGTATCAATCAAACAATCATTCAATTTTATCAAATTATTCAAAACAATTGAATTTAACCATTCGAAAAAAACAATAATTTGAAAACCCCTTTCACTTTCTTGATTTTTCGAAAACATATACATAGCTGATAATTCAAATTATAAATATGGTACCCACCTCATGTCCATGATTAATTTCTTTTCGAAAACTTCTTCTCTAATTTCCTTCATCCATTCATCACTTGGAAAAAAATCCCTAACTAATAGGAATTTAAATTGAACATCACATAAGACAATATCACCAAAATTAACTTTAGAAATCACAAACCCATAACATTTCCAAGCTATCTAAACCAAAATCTCTTTAAAAATTTAAAAATGAAAATTCTTCTCTTACCTTAATCTTCTCCAAATTCGAAATTTCTTAGCTTGAAAGAAAGCTCTCATCATCCTCCACCTTTTTCTCTCTTGAATCTATATCAAAATCCTTTTTGAAGTCTCATAAAAATCGAAACCTAGCTTATTTTTCTTCTTCCCCTTTCTTTCCACCGAAAGCTCTCTTTTCTCTCTTCTCTCTTTTGTTTCTTTCCTTTAATTTCGTGCTTCTCCTTGTCTTATACGAAAGCCCACATGTCTTGCCCTTGAATGAATTCAAAAGACCCATTTGCCCTTCCTTAAAAACCTTATAACTTAAAACTTTAAGTGTTCTTCCAATTTTGCCCTTTATGCATTCTTAACACTTTAATTTCTATCCGAAAATTGATATTCTTAAAGACTAAATTGAAACTCAATTTCTTCAGAACATTTGTAGCCCGATTTCTCTAGTTTACTCCAAATTAAGAATCACCTCATTTGGATGACTAGAGCAAAAGTTATGGCCAAAATACATTCAGCTCTTACTAATCCAGGACTGAACACTAATCTCAACTTCAATATAGAAATTGGAAATCTTAGGGGCTGAATTGAAATTTGAGTCCTTCATATAACTTGTATCTCCATGTCTCTAGTTTATTTTGCAACAAGAATCAACTTAATTGGATCTCCACAGATCAAGAATTCACCAAAATACTAAACCATATTCAGAAGCATTTTCCAACTCACTTTGATTAAATCAATCTCTATCAATTTAACCTCAAAAATCATAAATTTCCCATGAAGATGTATATAATTGAGTTAGGAATCCAACGCTTCAAAAATCAAGTCAATCGGATGTCGGACGAAAAGGATATAAGTAAAAGAGTGAAGTGTATTCTGAAGACCGATCGCCACATTTTGGCCGACCAATCGATCGCCACATTCTGGCCGATCGATCTGGCCTACCAATCACCACATTCTGGCCGACCGATCGCCACATTCTGGCTGACCAACCGATCGCCACATTCTGGCCAACCGATCTAGCTGACCGATCACCACATTTTGGCCGACTGATCGCCACATTTTGACTGACCGATCTCCACATTCTGGCCGACCGATCTGGCTGACCGATCACCACATTCTGGCCGACCGATCTGGCTGACCGATCGTCACATTCTGGCCGACCTATCTGGCCGACCAGCGACCCTTTTTCTTCACCCACATCTTAACTTCCAAACTCCATAACTTTTGATTCAGAACTCCAAAATCTACAAACTTTGTATCATTGGAAAGCTAAAAGGAAGCTCTACAACTTCCATGAAGAACTTAAAAACCAGTTATATCTCTAAAGAGGTAAAATAGCTACTCAAAGTTTCTGTCCACTAATGATCATGCCAAACAGTAATAGAAACTTCTAAAAATTATAACTTCACATTCCATGGTCTAAAATTTCCATACTTTGCATCAATGGAAAGATCAAAACATAATCTAAAACTTTCATGAAGCACTTTAAGGCAATTTCACCATCTAACTAGGTCAAATTCTCACATGATTGTGGCTGCCCTGTTAAAGAGTGTTAAATAAAGATATCACCTAAACCAAATCCATACTTTAAAAATCCATAGCTTATAATTCTTACATCCACAAATAGCATATTATAAATCATTTCAAAGCTAAGACATTCATCTACAACTTTCCAATAGACCACTTGAACTAATTTAAACCATCATAGTCCAGAATTTGCTTCAAAGTATAGTAACTACAAAATCCACACTTAGAAACATTTCACACACAAAGCATATTAATACTTTGAAATACCATATGAAAGTTCACAATTCATAACTTTCAACCTCAAAATCGAAAAAATGTCATACTTAGTGGCAATAGAAAGCTAACAAGAAAATCTTCAACTTTCATGAAGACCAATTTCACAAAATTTGTCTATTTTAGCCTAGAAAAATTCCCCAAAGTATCAGGTCTTCAATGTTAGACTCATAAACCTGGCACTATTCACCCTACACATATTGTCTACTTTCAAGGCAAAAGTAAGAACCCTTCAAGCCATAATTGGACAACACTTCCTTCATAAGAATTCTAGCCAAACTTCTCAAGTTTAATTCAAGCTAACCCTCACCTCAATAGCATAACCAAAAAAAACAAGTTATGAACAAACCATTGGAACCTACACAAAATAAAATTTTCCAGATTTACAACCTAACTCACATTCTACATCTTCCATACCATGTCTAAACCATTACTCACTCAATTTACTTCATATATCCACCCTAACTAACTCACAACCTATCCTTGAACATTATTCCACAAAATTGCAACACACACACTCAATCATCTTCCTTTCATAATGTTGGACCCCGAACTTTCAGTGAAAGTTAGAAATATTAAAATGAATTCAATGAGTGTTTTCGGATATGAATTGTGTTATAGAAGTTTTTATGCCTTGAGGAAATTGATGAGAAAAAAGAATTTATTGGTTTTGATGACTTTGAAGATTAGTTTTGGTTATGAAAGTTAAGTGGATGAGATGATTGAAATGGAAGTTGAAATCAAGAAATAGAAAGTGAAAGTGAGAATTTTGAAGAAATTAGAAAGTTTGACTTCTTTTTGGAATAGAGAGTTGACTTTTTGATTTAGGCAGATTTTGAGAAAATGATCTTCATAAAATTTGTAGATTATGTTGAGAGCTTTCTGTAGCCATAAAGTTTGACCGTTTTCAATATCAGAATCAAAAGTTATGAGTTTTCGAAGTTAAGTGTATTTGGTGTTGTTTTGGAAAAATACTATGAAGTATCCGATCGCCATATTGATGGGGTTTGAATTGGAAAAAATGGTTTACGTGAAAGTTATAGAGAATTAGAATAGATTTAAAATGATGTATAATATGAAATTTTTGGATGTGGAGGCTGAAAGACATGAAATTGTGGAGTTTGAATGTTGTTTAGTATGGAAATTTCCGAGCAGTAGCTTCGATTTGGATTTTGACCCTCATTGATGTAGAATTTGTTTATAGGGTCTTAATGAAATTTTAGCTCATGTTTTCAGCTTTCTAAAGCCGTAAAGTATGCAATTTTTCGATATCGGGGCAAGAAGTTATGATAAATTGAAATTTGGATATTACTTAGGTGATTGCTAGCAGGGCAGAAACTTTGATTGAGAATTTGACTTAGCTAGAGGTTGAAGTTGCTTTGGAGTTCTTCATGAACATTGTAGATCTTGTTTTATCTTTTCATTGTTATAAAGCACGAAAATTTTGGACAAGGGAGTAGAAAGTTATGATCTTTAGAAGTTCTGATGCTGTTTAGTGTGAAGCTGATCGACCAGTCACCTTGTGTGGAGTTTTTGACCCATTTAGAGGTCGATCTGATTTTTAAGGCCTTCATAAAAGTTGTAGAGGGTTTTTTTTACCTTTCCGTAGACACCAAGTTTGTCAACTTTGGAGTTCTGGGTCAAAGGTTATGATGTTTACAAGTTGAGGTGTTGTTTAAAGTTTTGAGGAGATTATCGATCGGTTATCTTTTAGTGCATTTTTGACCCCTTTAAGGACCGAGCTTGCTTTTGAGTCCTTGAAAATTGTATATTTTTCTTTTATCTTTCTAACTGTACCAAATTTGTAAAATTTGGAGCTCGGAGTCAAAAGATATGAAGGTCGAAAGTTAGAAGGTCGGATCGCGCGACCGCACGAGAGCGATAGAGCGCCCGCGCGCCCGTTCGGGCGAGCGAGGCGCTTGTGCGCTGGTCGATCGGCCCGCGGGGTCAATTTTCAGCGGACCGACCTCCCTTCACTCTTTTGGCTATAACTTCTTCGTCCGACCTCCGATCGACCCGATTTTTGAAGCGTTGGATTCCTAAGACATTTTTATATCTTTACATACTAGATTTATCAGTTTTGGAATTAAATTGAAAAGATCGACCAGATCAAAGTGAGCTGATCGGTTGTAAAAGTTTGAACAGTGTTCAGTATTTTAGAGATATCTCGATCGGTAGAGCTCCGATCGATCTGATTACTTTTTTCAATTAAACTAGAGACATATATCTACAAATGTTTTGAAGAAGCCGATCAACAATTTAGCCTCTAAGACTTTCAATTTCGGATCGGAATTAGGTGTAGTGTTCAGTTTCAGTTTTGTAATGGTCTAAACATCGTTCGGTAGTTTGGAGATATTTCGAGCTATAGAGCTCCGATCGATCTGATTATTTTTGCTAATTAAACTAGAGACATGGGGATACAAATGTTCTGAAGAAGCTGATCGACAATTTAGCCTCTATGACTTTCAATTTCGGATCGGAATTAGGTGTAGTGTTCAGCCTCGGGTCTGAAGAATAGACTTCAGTATTTTGGAGATATCTTAAACTATAGAGCTCCGAACGATCTGATTCTTGAAGCGATAGATTCGTAAGACATAGAGGGACATTTCTATAAAGTTTTTAAGGCAAAAAGGAAGGGGCAATTTTGGAAGTTTACTTAAAGAGTTAAGGTTTTAGGCTTATGAGTAAGGGCAATTTGGTCAATTTTAAGTCATTTAATGACATGACAAGATTGTGGTCCTTTATAAGGAGAGAATGCATGACACTTAGACAGAAAAACAGCAAGAGAAGAAAAGAAAGAAGAGAAAGAGAGGAGAATGAGAGACGCTTCGGTGATGGAGAAAAGAGAGAAAAAGCATAGGGTTTTCGATTTTTGGGAGATTTCATAGGAGTTTTGAGTTGATCCAAGGAAAAAGGATGGAAAATGATGAAAGCTTCCTTCCAAACCAAGATACATCCGAAAATGGTGAAGGATGAGGTAAGACCAGAAATTTTAATTAGTGAATTTTGGAAGATTTTTGGTTTAGAATCATGGAAAATGATATGGGTATGTGTATTATGAAATCAATTTTGGTGATTGCTAAGTATTATAGGTTTAACTTTGGATGGAAATTAATTAGGGTTATGCCCAATTTTTTGAATTGGGGATTTTGAAAATTGGTGATTTAGATGGCTTGATTACATGTGGAATTAGTGTTTTCTAAGTTCAATTTTAAGGATTATGTTATTTATGAGGTTGAATTTGTGTGACATTGGTGTAGGAATTTTTCAATTGGAAGAATAAAAGGAGAAATGGTCAAATTGAAGCATTGAACAAGCTTCAAGCATGAAAATGAGGTGGGTACCTGTTTATAATAGAATTTATAAGCCACTACTGCTTTCTTTAAACAAAGAGATTTTTTGATTTCAATTGCATCATAAATGTTGCATCATTGTATGAATGATTTGAAAAATCATTATTGATTCAATACATGAACTTTTGATGAATTGCAAAATACATTTGTGTTATGCCTCGAAAATTCCATGGCATTTCATATATTCGGAAAAGAGCATTCAATAAATTGATTTAAGCATGATTATATGGTTGTGATTGGGCAAGAGAGAACCTGTTTCGTTAGTCTCACGCACGATGACCTATAGCCTTCTCCCGGCTGCCCGCTTGAGGCCACGAGATCCTGAGAAATCGGACTCGTTGTGTTACGGTGTAAACCGTTATGTTTAAGGAACTCTCGAGCCGTTATGTGTGCATTTGCATTGTGAAGTGTTATGATTGATGCATCCATGTTTTGGAAATTGTGATTTCGACTACTGTGAGAAAAGAACTTTTGAAAATGTGCTATATGGGTTTCAAACAAAGTTTCTGCAAGAAAAGAAAAGAAAAATGTTTTTAATGGTTTTGCTTATTTATTTGTTATAAACTGTTCCCCATCTCCAGGTTTCGAGCAGGAGATTGGATGAAAGGAAGTCAAGGCCTCTGTTCGATCGTACTTGTCTTGTGTTTTATGCATTTGGGATTTTAGTTTTGTATATGGTTTGAAAATGTCATTAAGGTTTGAAATGTATTTATTTTGGAATGTGAATTGTGGTTGTATATGAATATGATCAGTTTGAGTTTGAATTGGTTTTATGATGTATATAAATTATGAATTGAGGTATGGATTATGAAATTGTGTAAGGACTTAAGCTATGGACTTGGATTTGTGTATGGCTATGAATGTGAAGGATAAAATGATTTGAGGTTATGGAATTGTTAAATTCCATTTATATTTTGGTATTGTGTTGTATGATGGAAAAAGAAAGAAAGAAAAAAAAAGGGGTTATACCTGATTTGATTGGTTTAGATTAGATGTCTTAAGGTTTCTAACGCAAACGTTTTCTTCGCTATTTGAGTTCTTGGACGTCGGGTTTAGTTTTGTTCCATCTTTGATTCGTTCGCTTTGTCTTCGATTTGTGATTCGATTACGGAAATTGGTTTCGATTCGATTTGATTCAAAGTTTGCTTCGTTTTGATTTGCTTCCGATTCTTCGCTTTCGCTTATGATGTTGCTTCCGCCTTATGTTCCTTTCTTTCGATTTTGCTTTCGTTTCATATTTTTTTCCGTTTCTTCGGTTGGGATCCGATTTTTGGATTGGGTCCCAACACATAAACTCTCCTCTAACATCATTACAATCCATCCAAAGCAACTCAATTCACCTATACTACATGACATCTCATTTATTAACTTCTAACTCATCAATCATGAATCATCAATCATCAATCACCAATCATCAATTAAATAAGCAAATTTCATATGTAGATGCGAATGCATGAATACACCAAGACAATGTTAAACACTCAGAACCCGTTCCAAATGACTATTTTACCCTTCCCCTTGGGGATGAGATGTTACACCTGGCGACTCTTAGACATTATGCAAGAGCTTCCTAATCTGATCTTGTGGAAATATGACAAGAACATAACCCTTTTTTCGATGGCTACATGTGTCCAGGCTATCTAACATGAAAGAAACTGCAGAAGATTTAGGAATCAGACAACTTCAATGAGCTCCCTTACAGAGATCATCACTACAAGTATTAGAGAGCAATTGATTGTCAATCAGTTACACCTACATTGTAGTGGGAGAATGGCCTACATTTGGAGGATCTAAATCCTAGAAAACGAACGATGCAATCCCACACACAAGGCTATGCAGAAACTAGATTACAACTCATATCTACAGCTTTTGATCTCTCCCTTCTCAGGGGAGATCATATACCGGACTTACTCAAGTCAGAGGCCTATCTGGTTTGGTTCAGCTCATCCTCGCCTCTCTTTAGAACATTGTTAGTCGACGCCCTGCAGGTCAGAAACTCCGAGCACCCCTTGCGATAAGATCATCTCTTTCCTAGACGGCTCGCAGGAAAATCGCGTTGGGCACACCTACAAGCCACAAGGGGGATCAAAGATTAGATTCTTAAAGCTATACTCGATATGAGTAACAGTCGCTTACCTAGAAATCACAATCTTTGAGGAGTTGTTCCATTGCTATCGTTTTCTTCACCTCCTCCGCGTCTGTTGAATCTCTATCCCTTACCTAGCCGAATTGGGGAAAATTTTCAAGGAATCGCGAAAAGTTGGGGTCGTTTTACCCTAAAAGTTGGGGAGACTCTCAATGACGATGAATGAGATCGTTTTGTATTTACCTTGAAATGCCCAAATGATGCTGTTTAGCTTTCTGGTCTCTTAAGTCATGCTCTGCTGTTGACTTATAGCCCAAACTCCTCATTATTTATCTTACATTTTTATTAATGAAAAATTTTAATTTCTCAAAAAAAATATTTTTCTAGTTAAGTGGGCTGGCGATTGGAATTTCTCTAATCCATTGAATAAGGTGGGCAATCACTTGCTTTTGATTTTGTCAGCTAAGAGTTTAACATCTCTTTCCTCCAAAATAGTACAAATGCATTTATGTTTAGGTCGGATCTTGCCCAACCTAAATTCAACGGGTTCAGCCTAATTCAATCAAGTTTTAAACTAATTTTTTTTAAATTTTTGAGCGTTGGACCAAGATTAGGTTCAAACTTGGTTATAAACAAGCTTGGTTTTATAACCTAATCCAAAGCCCATAACTCAAATGACTAATATATAGCTTATCCAAACAATGTCATTTTACTAATAGACAAAATGACGTCGTTTCTCAAAATAAACGTTGATTGATTATGTCTATTTAAAATGGTGTTATTTTGCTTATCAATAAACCAATGATGTCTCTAAAATCACTAATCATCATATTACTTGCTACTCATCTCTTTCAATCATTATAACATAGTAAAATAAAATCACTAAATAGTAATCGCTCTTCTCTTCACTGCCACTAGTGAATCACCTCCTCGTCTAGTGCTACACCTCTATCACTATACCTCTGATGTGCTCCCTCCTGTGCTCTGTTGCTTGCTTTTTATTCCTCCTAGCAACTGCTTGCTCTTGAGAAGTCCTCCTTGTCACTAGTGCCCCCTCTAATGCTTCGCAACTTGCTCCTTGCATTGCATTCCATGTTTGTATTTTAAGAAGGTATAATATTTGATAGTGTTTGATTTAAATGATCTTATTAATAGGTTATTTGTGAAATAGTGAATAACATACATCTATTGCCCCAATTATAGACTTATATCTAATCTTTTTTGAAATAATTGTTATTATAAAAATATGGCAATTTAATCAGTCATTTATAAAATGTAGACATATAAATTCTTAAGGAAGTGGTACAAAGGTCTTAAAGATAACTTAATTTGTCTTATTATATATTAAAGTTAACTTATAGATCAATAAAATCCTTTATTAAAATAACTCACTTTTTATCTCTTCTTTTTATTACTTCTCATATGTTTATCTTAGCAAGAATTATTTTTATATTTTTATTTTATGAAGTGTTGACTAAATTATTCCTATTTTATGCTAGGAAAAAGAAATCTACTTTGTTAGGGTAAACATGTTAATTGAAGGCTTACTCATTCAAAATGATCTGAAACTCCAATATAACGAACTCAAACCCAATAACCCACTTATAACTCAAAAGTTTCTCTCTTTGATGCTATGATAATCACAAACGGCTCACTCACTTAAAATGAGATGATGAATGCCAAAATGATTGAAAAATACTTAGAAATGTGTGTTAGAACACTCAAAATCTTCTTGATGTTAAAAATAATGAGAAAATATCTATTTATAGTATTTTTGGACCTAAAATAATCGTTGGAGCCAAGAACTAGCTATTGCAACGACTATATTCGATGTACTATTCAATTAGTGCAACATACTGGCCCACTAGTATTCCTTAAAGGCTTTATATTCACTAGTTGTTGGAACATTAGTCGACTAATATGCATATTGGTCAACCAATATGGAACATTGGTAGATCAATACATCAATTGAAGTTGCTACAGACTTGGTACACTAAATTTAACAATTTTAACATATATTAGTCGACCACTAACCCAAGGTCGACCAATCACCTAAAGATATAATGTTAACAACTTTAAAAGCTCAAAACTAATTTGTTTAATCCAAATATGATTAGAACAATTCCAAAAATGTTCCTTAATATTTATTTCAAAGATTAAGAGGTTTTTATATTTAAATCAAATGCTTTAATTCCTCTTGATGAATGTAAAGATTTATGCAATTAAAAAATGAAATGTTTATAAGTGGTGAGCCTTCTAGATTATCAAATACGATCAAAATGACCTTATTATAAGTAAAACATGAAATAATCTCGACGTGTCTTAATCTATTGCTTGACTTGATCCTGATCTTGAAGGTTGTAAAATGTTGATTGAAAGGACTTATTAGTAGTACTTACGTTTCGTTATTATCAAATTTGATTAAAACCTCCCTTAGTTTAACAATCTCTCCCTTTTCGATGATGATAAAACATTTGTACTATTAGAAAGTATTATGAGAATTTATTAAGGCAAATTACAACCCATATTGAGATAATAATTAACTTCCCTTAATTGGTGCATAAAAGAAAAGAAAAATGAAGGTCATATCATAAACGTAATTTAATAGAGAAAATATTTAACAAAACTATACATTGTAAAAAAGATATAAAACTACATTTATTTGGCTTAAATTACAGTATTTCTCTAATATCACATAAAAAATTTCTCCCCCAATTTGAAAACATAAAAAAGAGTCATCTAGTTGGAGATGGGAAACGAGATGCAATCAATTTACACAGGTCATCAAGATGATGCATCGTCATGTCTTGGAAAGAGTCAAACTTTATAGTAATATGATACATAGTGTCAACGAGACGAGCATCTGAGGGTGGAGCAATACCATAGACGAGAGGTAGTAGCCTCATCATCTATAGTCAACTCGATAGTGTGGCTTAAGAGGGGTTCATCAGGACCATTGTATGAGTCCTCATAAATTGGAGATGGATGCTGACGCTGAAGGTTTTGACACTGATGTGGTATAGTCATTTATCCATCAACTAATTGATATCCCATTCGATGAAGGGTACTCGAATCAAAGAAGAAATTAAAGATGATCTCATCACGAGCAGGAGGAATTTAGAAGTGCTAAAATATAAAGCTAAGGACGAAAGCTTATGGGATATTTTGTTTCTTCTTTTTAGTTTAATGGAAATGAATCATGTTAAGCTAAAAAAAAGGACTAAATAGGTTGCTTTGATATAAGGGTAAAGAGAAACCAAAGATCATCACAAGTGGAGACAAAATTATATTTAATAAATAGGTGATGGAAACAAGGGATAGTATTGAGGCCAAGTACGTTTTCTATAAACCTCGTCATTGGGATTTAATTTTAAAATAATTTTGACTTTCTCAGGCATAGAGTAAGGACCTATGGAGTAATTGGTATGAAAAGTATAATACAAAGGTCATTTAGGTATAGAAATGCCTAAGATCTCATTTATGGGGTTAGAAGTAAGATGGATGTCAATACCATGTACTTGAGAGAAATTATAAGTGTCATCATGATTGACCTTAACATGAAGATTGGTGTAAGACAGACGAACATTGGTAGGACTTAGGAAACCAGGCCTCAGGTTGACGAGTAATGGCAAAATGATGTCATTTTGACATTTTATTTTTTAAAAATAACAATTCAAGCTAGGCTCAGACCGGGCAACTTCAAGTCTAGTCAGGCCTACTACCTTAGGCTACGCCAGGCCCAGCCTGACCTATTGCCATCCCTAGTAGGACTAATCTTACGGGTCTTAATAAGGAGGGATTCCTAGCTTTGATCAATGAAAAAGTGCAAAAGACCATAATTCTTAAATTGATCTAGACTAGTAAGAGAAACGATACAATTCTCATATAGTTTTCAAGAGGTATAATCTTTAGAATGAAAAGAATTACTATCGAGGTATTCATGTAACACCCCGCTCCCGTAAGACCCGAACCCAACATCGATGGTGATATCTGAGTCCGTGCCCTGTGAGGGTGGCGTGCTACATCACTAAGTCAAATCTCAGTATAAGTTATATATATTTTGTTTTTGAAACAAACACATACATGTACGAATTCATATATCAAAATCATTTACAAATAATCACATTCGAACAAAAATTCACAATTAGTCACATTAAAATCATAATCATATTTAATCACATTTAAACACGGAGGTCCCAAATTCTCAGACAAACAACACTTCTATGTCATAATCTTCCAATACCTCGGACCTTCTGTCTGGAATCTATGAACCAAACACAATCCCACTATTATTCTCCACAGAATCATAATCAAAGAATTATAATCAAATGATAATTGAGAAACCATCTAGGTCACTCACAATAGCTTCCACGCTAACGCTTGGAAGTCTCGGCAACGTCGGTGGGCTGACATTTCAAATGCGCCTTTATCACAAGTCAAATACTCATATTTTACACATTGTCTAATCAGAAATATTTAATAATGCACATGTAACAAATTAAAAGTATGTACTATGCACTTTCATGACATTCCCGACACTATCCCAAAAATTCCCATCACTGCCTTTTCTCAATATCAGAAACTATATTTTACACTCAACTTTCATCCAAAATTGAGAACTTTTAAGGACTGATTCGACAGTTCCCTTCTTCATAAAACGTGTAGACCTTTGTATCTAGTTTACAACAAATAAAAAATTATCTCATTTGGACATCTACATCAACATTTATGGATAAAATACCAAAACATGCCCGTGCAGGAAAATGGGTCCTCGCCACGGCGGAAGGAAACTCGCTACGACGAAGGTTGAGCTCGCCGTGACGAGGGCACTAGCGTGCGCCATGGCGTGGTCGCTTGCTTGCGCGCTGCGACGTGTACGCTTGCGTGCGCCGTGACGTGCGCATGAGCACGTCACAACGTGTGAGCCCAAAAACTCCCGAAACCTATTTTTTCAACTTACTTCTATCAAATTCTTCCCATCTTTCAAAATATAAATCATCTTAATCCTAAAACATCACTTATACTTCATTTTCAACTCATCTGAACACAATAAAATCAACAAAACATCAAAATATAACCTTGATCATAAACCGAAAAACCACTATTTCCTTTAACCCGTTTCACAATTTCTAACACATAAACCCCTCTTAACTAACATCAAAACATGTTTTATTCATTTGATTAAGAGGGATGATACTTATACTTACTTGATTTGGCTTCTAAATCTTTAAAGATTTCCAAAACCCCACTTTCCTTCTCTTCTTCTTCTACCACGGCATCTTCCTCCATCTATAAACAAAAACCCTAACTTCTTCTTTTTATACCCTTTAGAAGGGTGAAATGTCCATTTTACCCCTTCCTTTAGACCTTAAGTCTTATAATCTTGAGTATCATGCCCAATTTGCCCTTATACAAATTCTTATAACCTTAGTACTTCAATTTAGAAATTTAAACTCTTAGGGACTGAATTGAAATTCAATTCCTTCAGATAATTTGCAAATCCATGTTTCTAGTTTATTTAGAAACAAACATTAACTTAATTGGATCTCTACAGATCACGAATTTGTTATCAGACTGAACCATGTTCAGAAAATATCCCATTCAAACACTTTCCATACAAAGTAATAGCCTTAACTTCAGAAAATCATTTCTTTCAATCCCGATATCGAAAAAAATATCAAACTCTAATGCGACAGAAAGCCGTCAACATATTCTACAAGTTTCATGAAGATCAATGTCTCACATTTCAAATTCACACACTTTCATTTTATCTTTCATGCCTATCAACTTCCATGTCAATCAATTTATTTACTTTGACTTTCATAAACCTCTCCAAATTTCAATGGATCATGAAAAAAAGTAGTGTCAACTTGATAGTCATCTTCAGTACCGAAAATCTCGTTGGTACCCACTTAGCAATTTTATTCAAACACATAATTTTCATTTTTCACAAAGATTACACTTATAGACACATATGCCGGGAAACGTCACGAATGCATGTACAATCATGTGCATTTGCAATAATTATCATTCATATCCGTATAGAGGCCATTTTATGCATGAATATACTGAGATACGCGTACATACTCACAACCCAACCTAAATTTACTATTGTATCATTCCCATCGGTGATGGGATGTTACAATTCTCCCCTCCTAATAAAAATTTCGTCCCCGAAATTCACTTTGATACAGAATAAGATAGGGGTACTATTATGTCATACACTCTTCTATTTCATATATCATCTTTCTATTCGATGCTTCCTTTATAACATCACAATTGATGTTATCAAAAGGTCTCTTAATTCTCTGTTTAGATATCTTACTTCTTCAATTATGCCCTTGAGGAGTTTCAGAATATTCGAATCAATACTTCCAGTTTCAATGCCCCATATATTGGATTAAAACAATCCTAACCATAAAATCACTTATAATGCCATATTCCCATTTTTTCCATCATTTAATGTGGATCACTTTATGTCACACCTAGTTTCCCTTATTACCTTGTACCCTATTGAACTACACATCGGTATAAGTACTTTGAACCTTCACATCTTTTCCCATATAGTCACAACTTCTATGAAATCCACCAAAATCTATTCGTCTTTCACTCACTAATGGTATCCCAAATTTGCTCTGACTTTTACTCAGGGTGATCGACTCTTTTTGTTGTCTCACCCAAAAAAATTATGATTTTGCATGTAGTCACTTGCACTATACATTATATGTTGAAATATTCCAGACATATTTGCCCCATAACTTTCTCCAATAGTCCAAGTTACAAGGAACTCAAACATATCATCACTCAGGTCGACATTCTTAGCCGCCAATCGCTCTTTTGAGGTCCACTTACTAGGACATCTCTTTCTCAGGTAGTACACATATTTTATGTCATCATAATCCTCAAATCCACAATTTGGGCTTTCCTAATTCCTTTTTACAAAACTGATATTACTTTTTCATAATTAATAAATTTTCCTTTTTGCTCCACTTTAACTCGTCACTATACCCTCTTTATTGGACTTGATTGAGGAACCTAATATCTGGTATGCAATGCTCTATTCGATATTGTTGATTGGAAAATTAACTTTATTAGGACAAGTCCCTCTATACAATCCTTCAATCTTTTCCAATTCCCGTCTTTCATTAATCTCTACTAATCTGTCTATTTAGGTAAATCAAAATTCCAATCCTTCGAACCCATTACTAGTACAGCATCTTTCAAGATATATATCCAAATTCAGCTCATAAGACTACAATTATCCTTAAGTACACAAAATCAATTTACTATTGCAATAGATTATATCTCAAATTCTCATGGGAACTTGTCATAGATAGCAAAATCGTGAATTCCTCAAAAATTCTTTCTACTATCCTCATTACTGCAGCAACATATATTTCGCACACTTTTTCAATATAATCATAATCTCTCATTAATATCATGTTACTTGTTAACGCCAATAGATATAACCTCAAACTCATTGTGCTCATCTTTAGATCTTGTAATTCCCTGAGTAACTAATTCCGCCATACCGTAGTATTATCACTTGCCATCCTCTATTTGTCATTGAATTTCTTCCTTTTTTTTCCGGCGAATTTCAACAGTTCTTTCAATTTCCCGATGATTCCATATTGATTTATGCCAATGTCTGTTCATTTTTACCTGATGGTCCCCAAATTCCAATCTATCTACAAACATAACTTCCTGTGTTGGAAACCCCATTATCAGAGGTAATTTGTGGTTCTCAAACATATTTCCCCAGCTTATGATGTGGACCAAATTTCACCTTACATTACCTAGAATGTCTCCTCGAATTGTTGAAATCCTCTTAAAATAGTTGGATACTTGACATCAACAAAAAAAAATATATTCCCGATACCTTTTCTGACCCTTATACTCGAGTCTTTGCTATGGATGTAACTCCCATATTATCATGATTTTTTTAAAGAAGACAGCACATCACAACTTTTCTGGGAGACCTGTCATCTTATTTCAAAATTCCTCCGCTAAGGCTCGCTGGTTCCTTTCGTATAAACCCGATTGACTCAAGTGAGGGGCCTTTGACTTCTGGACGATGGAAGAATTACCAAATTCTATTGTTGGATCGAGAAAAGAGCTTATGATCTCGGCTACTGGTCAAGGAAGACAATTTACCTAGCTTTCTGACCCTATCTCAGAAATTTCTTGGTACCAATCTCAATATTGTTTCTAATTCCTTATCAATCACCTATTGCCCATAAGTAATTATTGGTCATTCTTAATATTTCAAGAAAACCAATTTCAACATTTCATACTATCTTATTAAGATCAATTCGTATCATGCCTTCTCTGGTCAATGCATCCTCGATAGTAAGGCTCCATGAAGCATTAAGCAATTTCTTATACTCTACAACTCGGTAGATCCCATCCACAATCCTTCCATCTTATCTAGAGATGTATTTATATCACATTTCCAATCGTTCACAGTCGCTAGTGATACTGACATTTCCATGTACTCTAGATAACATTTCTATTCTTGTTCTTGCCCATAATTGGGGTTCACCATATGATTTGGAGGCCCATATCGTGCCCTGCACTCTTTCCTCACATTAACACACATATTGACAACGATTCTTTTTTAGTTTTCCAGTATTTAACTCTTCTTAGTATACAACATCTCATCATAATCATTGAATGAACATTTTGAGTGCATTCACTCTTCTCCTTTGAGTTATCATCTTTTCCATAAGCGCATGCATAAATACTATTTAAACTGAAGTGCATAACTAATTGTCTCCATAAAAACACATCATGTATCACGTTTCATCACGCGTAAAAATCATATTCCTATCATTTTGTCGTCCATGTGTATATTCTCAATCCATTCAGAATTATAAATACATAAGTATCAAGAAATGTAATCTCATTCTCACAGACATATTATTACGTTAAATCATAACTTTTATCACATTTCAAATCCAATTCTGGTTGCGTTATTTCTTTTAACCAGCTTGTACACTTTAATCTCACCTTTTTCCGCTTCTTCCTAACAATATCTTCACTTACGATACAATATATTCCATCATACTCACATCAACACAAATACAGTGAATCTATATCTACCTTTTTCTCATTTCCAATTATCCCCATTTTATGGGACATACACGTTAGAATCATAATTGCCTAGTCATCCCTGAGCTTTTGATCAAACATAGACATATTCTTATGCTAAATCAAAAACTCTTATCCCTTTTTAACCGATATTCCTCTCATGTCCATATTTGACCCTCCAGGCTATCACAAATTTCGTTTTCTTTCAACTCGATTTATACACTTTAAGTCTCATTATTCATTTTTATATCACTTCTTTCCTAATTCAGCCCACATCAATGTATTCACATTCATATCCCATTCGAGGGTTTGTAACCACAGTATCCATTTTCTTTTCCCATTCCTAATTGCCCATAAACCTTCATTGGCTCATATTCTGATATATCATCACTTTTCTCACACTTATACACTTAACACATGTTCATGCGTAGGAGGACTCATACCCATACGACTTAGACTAGGGATCAGTTGCTACAGTCTTCTATGTGACTTAACCCCATATTTCAGAAAATGCCCAGATAAGTTCGTACTTCTGGGCTCTGATACCACCTAAATTTAACACCCCGCTCCCGTAAGACCCGAACCCAACATCGATGGTGATATCCGAGTCCATGCCCTGCGAGGGTGGCGTGCTACATCACTCAGTCAAATCTCAGTATAAGTTATATAAATTTTGTTTTTGAAACAAACACATACATTATAAATATTATGCGGAAAACAATTTACATAACAAGACTGATAAATACAAATTAATTTAGTCCGGTGCCTTTACAAATTGACCGAATCAATTATAAAGAAATTCAGAAAAATATAATCAGACACTAATGCAGACGCAACTGATCCCGAACTCTTATCTCACTCGCAAGCGGTCGCTATATGCCCGTTGCCTAACGGGGTATTCTTTCGAGTCCTGAAAAATAATTGCAAATTTTAGGTGAGTTTGGCGAACTCAATGAGGTAACCATCATCGATGGTCCACTCAATCCATGCAACAACATCAATTCACATATCATATTTTCACATTTTGGCATATTTGATCACATTTCACAATTCACACAAATCTAACTATATTTCGTAATGTGCTTTCGCAAAATTTCACATTTCACACAGGTACAAAAGTTTACATTCATATTTTTCATATTTGATACATGCATATGACGTGCGCATGTAACACTTTTACAATTTATTTCGGTGTTGTGACCGAGCGCCTGAACTGTCCCTATAAGGTCACATTAGTCGTTGAGCTAGAGGCTCTGAAACTGTCCTAATGAGGGCACATTAATCGTTGAGCCAGAGGCTCTGAATCATTGTGGGGCTCGAGGCCCAAATATAAACGTTGAGCTTATAGCTCTCGGTGGCTGCTCTGGTCACAACTGTCATTATCTGTTCATGCATTCATGTATGAACTGCATATGCCACAATTCATCACTTTATATGTACGTATTCATATATCACAATCATTTACAAATTATCACATTCGAACAAAAATTCACAATTAGTCACATTAAAATCACAATCACATTTAATCACATTTAATCATGGAGGTCCCAAATTCTCAGACAAACAACACTTCTATGTCATAATCTTCCAATACCTCGGACCTTCTGTCTGGAATCCATGAACCAAACAAAATCCCACCATTATTCTCCACAGAATCATAATCAAAGAATTATAATCAAATGATAATTGAGAAACCATCTAGGTCACTCACAATAACTTCCGCGCTAACGCCTGGAAGTCTCGGCAATGTCAGTGGGATGACATTCCAAATGCGCCTCTATCACAAGTCAAATACTCATATTTTACACATTGTCCAATCAGAAATATTTAATAATGCACATGTAGCAAATTAAAAGTATGTACTATGCTCTTTCGTGACATTCCCGGCACTATCCTAAAAAGTCCCGTCACTGCCTTTTCTCATTATCAGAAACTATATTTTACACTCAACTTCCATCCAAAATTGATAACTTTTAAAGACTGATTCGATACTTCCCTTCTTCATAAAACGTGTAGACCTTTGTCTCTAGTTTACAAAAAATAAAAAATTATCTCATTTGGACATCTACATCAATATTTATGGCTAAAATACCAAAACATGCCCGTGCAGAAAAATGGGTCCTCGCCGCGGCGAAGGTTGAGCTCGCCGCGATGAGGGCACTAGTGTGCCACGGTGGTCGTCATTAAGGCTGCGTCGTGACGCACGCCAGGTGCGCCATGACGTGAGCATGAACACGTCGCGACGTGCAAGCCCAAAAACTCCCGAAACTTGATTTTTTAACTTACTTCAATCAAATTCTTCCCATCTTTCAAAACATAAATCATCTTAATCCTAAAACATCACTTATTCTTCATTTTCAACTCATCTGAACACAATAAAATCAATAAAACATCAAATTCTAACCTTGATCATAAACCAAAAAACCACTATTTCCTTTAACCCATTTCACAACTTCTAACACATAAACCCCTCTTAACTAACATCAAAACATGTTTTATTCATTTGATCAAGAGGGATGATACTTATACTTACTTGATTTGGCTTCTAAATCTTCAAAGATTTCCAAAACCCCACTTTCCTTCTCTTCTTCTTCTACCATGGCATCTTCCTCCATCTATAAAGAAAAACCCTAACTTCTTCTTTTTATACCTTTAGAAGGGTGAAATGTCCAATTTACCCCTTCCTTTAAACCTTAAGTCTTATAATCTTGAGTATCATGCCCAATTTGCCCTTATACAAATTCTTATAACCTTTCTACTTCAATTTGGAAATTTAAACTCTTAGGGATTGAATTGAAATTTAATTCCTTCAGATAATTTGCAGATCCATGTTTCTAGTTTATTTAGAAATAAACATTAACTTAATTGGATCTCTACAGATCACGAATTTCTCATCAGACTGAACCATGTTCAGAAAATATCCCATTCAAACACTTTCCATACAAAGTAATAGCCTTAACTTCAGAAAATCATTTTTTTCAATCCCGATATCGAAAAAAATATCAAACTCTAATGCGACAGAAAGTCGTCAACATATTCTACAAGTTTCACGAAGATCAATGTCTCACATTTCAAATTCACACACTTTCATTTTATCTTTCATGCCTATCAACTTCCATGTCAATCCATTTATTTACTTTGACTTTCATAAACCTCTCCAAATTTCAATGGCTTATGAAAAAAAGTAGTGTCAACTTGACAGTCATCTTCAGTACCGAAAATCTCGTCGGTACCCACTTAGCAATTTTATTCAAACACATAATTTACATTTTTCACAAAAATTACACTTATAGACACATATGTCGGGAAACGTCACGAATGCATGTACAATCATGTGCATTTGCAATAATTATCATTCATATCCATATAGAGGCCATTTTATGCATGAATATACCGAGATACGCGTACACACTCACAACCCAACCCAAATTTACTATTGTATCCTTCCCATCGGTGATGGGATGTTACAATTCATCCTCATTAAAGATATGGGGCAAAAAGGAGGGGTCATAGATCATTTTCTAATCCTAAGAATCCCATAGGTATAGTTCTCCTACGGAATTATAAGTGTCATTATGAATGACTTTAAGATGAAGATTGGTGTAAGACAGATGAACATTAGTAGGACTTAGGGAACTAGGCCTCGTGCCAATAAGTAATGACAAACTGATGTTGTTTTGACATTTTATTTTTTAAAAATAGTAATTCAAGCCGGGCTCAGGCCGAACCACCTAAGGTCTAATCGGGCCTACTACCTTAGATTAGGCCTGAACTAACTCAACCCATTGTCATCCCTAGTAGGATTAATCTTACGGGTCTTAGTAAGGAGGGATTCTTAGCCTTAAACAATAAAATAGCTCACAAGACCATAATTCTTAAATTAATCTAGACTGGTAGGATAAATGATACGGTTCTCGTATAGTTCTCAAGAGGTATAATCTTAAAATGAGAAGAAGTACTATCGAGTTATTCATCCTCATTTGAAGAAATGGGGAAAAAAGGAGGGGTTATAGATCATTCTCAAAACCTAAGAATCGTAGAGGATGTATTGATAGCTCTACCTCGTGTATGAGTCTTAGGTGTAGGATTAAGGTTTCCTCTTGTTCGTGTCATAGGTTCTAAAGAAGGGTTAATGATAAGGGTAGGTGTTTGAGGGAAATAGACACTAGATATGAGGGCATTTGATCAGCTGTTCCGAAATTACTATTCCTATGTTGTTCCTAATAAAAACGTTGACATTTTAATTAAAACAAACCTATCGGATTTACTCTTGTCTAAGCTAAGTCGAGAGGGCGGAGTTGCCATTTGATACGATAAGGTCTAGGAGTTCTTCTAAGAGAAGCAAGAGTGCAGAAGTTTATAATTTTTCTGAGAAGGTTAGGAATCGAAAGACTCCATTTTTTTCCCTTCCATTCTTATTTCTGAGTGTGGAGTTACATTAATTGAAACAGAGGCGGCAGAGTAGGATTAACCAGAAAATGAATTGCATAACCTCTCTCCGAATGTAAACAAGGTGTGATGACTAAAGTTTTTATGGATTTTATGTTTGATTTGAGTTGTATATTGAGTGAATGATTTCATGTTATTTCCTTTCTCTTTATGGGAATAGACGAATAAGGCTTCGATGTTGGATGAGGCGATTGAGTATTTGAAACAACTTCAGCATCAAGTGCAGGTGGATGCTTTTCTACCCTTTAAAGGTTATCTTTCATATTGCAGTTTCGATCAATTGCTATTATGATTTTAGTGGTTTGGTTTTCATTTAGATCCTTTTGCTATTGACCTGTTCCTTAACCAAAAGCCTAAAGTTGAACTTTTATCTATTGTTCCCATTTCGTCTTATTCTGGCAATTAGGATGCAAAAAAACAATATCTTCTTTCCTAAACTAGGGTATCTTGAACTTTGATGGATTGTGAAACTAATTATAACATACCTATTAAACTAGACTAAAGATGGTCAATGAAGATTTTATGTAAGTGATTATATAAAATGTTGACGAGTAATGTAGTACAAGGAAATGGATGAAATGTAAATTCAGAAAAAAGGGATTCAGTATTTGGTGAGCATATGGAGTTTAATAAATCGTCATCCAGTAGTGACATCTGAAGTGCATTATATAGAAGCTTCATTTTCTTTAGACTGTGATGCTATTGTAGTCATGAATTAACAAAACTTCCATTTTCTTTCTAAGACATATTGACAAGGTCCTTTCTTTCCTCATTTCCTCATTTTTAATCCTTTTTTTTCAAAAATTATTTACAATTATTGAGTTTCATGCAATCTATGTTTAGAAGCAAATATGAAAGAGTTCACTCTCTTTGTCGTTATATTTCTTACATTTCTCATATATAGTTAGTCTTTTATCAACTTAAGACATAATGTGAAGTCTTTGCATTTGAGGTTTGAGTGTTTTCCTAAAGGCACAGGCCAAGGATGAAGGGATCAGTTATTAGTTCATGTAGACTCATGAGTAGTTTTGGAGCTAGTTCAGGTTGCAGAACTATCCATTCTTAACTATGGTATATCAACACCTCTCACTCAATTATCATGGTTGGTTGCACTAAATAAATAATATTTTGATGTATTTGTAAAAACTAAAAGGAAGTATTATGCATGTATATATTATATGAAGAGTATAAACTTAAATTTAATATCAAATAATTCAATTTTTAATTTATAATATTTGAAAGAATCCCAAAAGAACTAAATAAAATTTTGACTAATAAATTTTTGAGTAACTCTATATAACATATTAATAATTTTTCAAAATAATATTTGTTGGGACCCGATCCGGAGACCGGATCCCAACTAGAAAACGAAAAGCGAAGGAAACGAAAGCGAATGAAAACGGAAATTTCGCATCAAAATTTCGAATCGAAAATCAAAGCATTCGATAACACGAAACGAAAAACGAAGCACAATTTGAAGCGGAGGCGAAAATACAAAGCAGCGGAATGAAATGCAAAACGAAACCAAAGACGAAAACGAAAACAGATCGGATAGCAAAGCGGATCAAATCGAACAAATCGAAATAAAGGAGACACGAACCAAATCAAGTACCAAACAGATGCGAAGCAAGAGTCGGAACCGACATCCGAACACATACATTGAATCGCATTGGATACCTAGACTGTCCAAAAGCCGGTGTATTTTTTTTCTTATTTCTTTGCTTTCTTATTCACTTTATTCCATCACATACAAAATCATCCATATACAAATTTCAATACTTAATCATATGCTTGTATACTCATACAAAATTCATTTCTTGATCATATTCTTATAAATCCATACAAATCCACAAATTACATTTTATCCCAGATTTATCAAAATTTCGGCAGCATAACGGCTGCCTTTGACCTAACTCAAAACCTGCAAAGGTTCAAAATACACTTCTAAAATTCTCAATCAAATATACAAACATCAAAATCCACCGGACCCTCTGTCTAGGATCTCAGCATACACAAACGCAAACCTAATTCTAAAACACTTTCATAATTGTAATTCAATCTACTAGTTTCATAAATCAATCTCATTTCCAAACTCATACACACTTTCATATACAATTTCACACTCTCATACTTTAATTCATAATCCTCATACATTCTAAAATACATGCTCGAACTACATTGTAACATCCCACCCCCTCCTGGAAGGGTAAAATAGTAAAATTGGTATAGGATGAGACTAATAAGGAATAATTAGAACTGTTCATGCATAATAGGATTGATACACATTATCAATCGTGTACATGGAATTACAGTAAATGCATTCATGACATTCCCGGTAATTGGGCCTAACGGTATTTTATTGTGATTAACGTGGTTATGGGATTTGAAAATTGTTCGAAAGCGCTTATTAAGCGCTTTACATTTTTGGGATTTATAGGAATTTTTCTGGAATTTTCCGGAGAAAATTCCCGGACCGGCAAAATCGCCGGTAACTGGCCTAAACATGTTTTGGGGTAAAAAAAGGTAATTGTTGTGATTGCAAAATTAATTAGAGTGCATCACACTGTTTTATAATTTTAGGAATTTCATTAATTCTCAAAAAATAATTCGGGGAAATTCTCGGACCGGATAAATCGCCAATTGGCGAACCGGTAGATTCTCGGTAGCAAAAATCGCTACCCACTGGTACTGTAATAATGAGTATATTATTTTGGGACTGAAAGTAGGGCCATTGGAGTGAAATGAAGTAAAATTTCAGACTGGATTAAACAAATTTATCTTGACTTTTCAAATAAAAAGAAGCCAATCACTACTTGCCAAGAAAAAGTAACATTTAATGCTCCTCTCCATACTCCTTCGGACGTGTATATGTTTAAAAGGAAAGGAAGATGAATTTTTAGGTTTTTATCATTGTTCATCCGAAAACTCAAACACTCTCCTTTACAAAACCATCGAATTTTTCTCTTCTCTCAATTTCCTCCATAACTTCAAGCTACTCTCTTTGATTCCCTCAAAGCTAGAGGATGAGTCTTGAGTATACTTGAGAAGGGAAGGGTGGATACTTTGGTGTAGAAGTTGGAAAGTGATTGTTGAAGCTTGAAGGAGGTTTTGTCTTAGTAAGGTTTCACTTAAGGTTTGATCTTTAAATGATGTTTGCATATGGATTAAATGCCATGACAATATGGGGTAGTTAATAAAAGGGTTTAAAGCATGTATTAGGTTCATGTAGACATTAAAGTGATGATTATTGTGATTTGAAGAAAGGGGTATGAGGCTAGGTGAAGATGCATTAAAATTAATGATATGGTTTGATTTTGAATTGATTATGGATAATTATTTGAGTAATTGAATTGAGGAATTAAATGCTGTAAATTTTTCAGTGTTAGTCCTAGTATATGTATGACTGTATTAATATTTAATTTGTATTTATTTTGATGTCTGATGATGTGAAAAGGCATTGAAGTGGTTGAACTAAGGTTAACCTTAAATCTGGAAAGTTGGAATTATAATTGATGTTACTGTTTTATTCATAACTTATTGTGTAGAAATGCAAATGAGGTAAGGTTAGTGGCCACTGAAACTTTGGACTGTTGGCTCCAATTTAGTGTGAAATAGGTGTTGTTGAATTTCAATGATAGAAGGGTGAAATTTTTGCATGGAAAGTTACTGTTCCATTGCCTGTGAACAGTAACCGCAACCATGACATCTGAGTTTTGTTGATTTTTATGAATTAATTGAAATGGAATTAGGGAGAATGGTCTTCATGGAAGTTGTAGCATATTTGATTATCTTTCCATTTCTACTGATCTTGCTATTTTTGGAATTGTGTATTGGGAGATATGAATTGATTACTAATGTCTGGTTTTGAGCATTGTGGATGAAACCTAGCTTAAGTGTGATTTTGTGAGTTTACTGATTGGAGGCAATTTTAACATTTTAAGTGGACTGAATTGGTTTGGGTGAGCTTCTGAAAAGTTGTAGAGGAAGAGATTACCTTGAAAATGACATATTGTTTGTAATTTTTAGAAGTCAGAATTGGGAGTTATGATTTTTCAAAAACTGACCCTACATTAGGTTATGAATGGCTGATCATAACAGAAACTTCTATAACAGTTTTGAAATTGTTAGAGATCGAATTGGATGAAGAGTGCTTCATGAAAAATGAAGTTTATGATGTTATCTTTACAGGGATATAAAGTTCTGATTTTATTGACTTGTATACTGGAAGTTATGCTTCTTGTAAGGTTACTGCCCAAATTGAAGGATTTCAGGGACAGTGACATTGAATGAATTAATTGACTGGTTTAGAAATAGAATTTGATTTTGGGTTGTTCATGAAAGTTGTAGAGGACATTGTGAACTTGTTGACCATATTTTTGTGGTAATTTATTTCTGAAGAATCAGTGAGTTATGCAATTGTAAATGTACTGCCCTGTGTTGAGGGAAATTGTGAAGGCAGAAGGTTTGATGGATTATTTGACACCCTTAGGGTTGGAATTGATTTTTATGGTCTTCTTGAGAGTTGTAGAGCTTTTCACAAGCTTTCCAATGAGGTATAGTGGGTATTTTTCTGATTTGTGTGTTAAAAGTTAGAGTAATTGGAAATTGGGATTTAAATCTGGAAAGAAGGAGGGCAAGGAGAAGGCCATCTCGCGAGGGCGACAAGCGCCTCGCGGAGGCGAGACAGACTCGCCGTCTCGCGAGGGCGAAGTTTCGCCTCGCGAGGGCGAGATTGAAGGAGGCAGGTCGCGAGGGCGACGCCTCGCCCTCGCGACGCAGTGAGGCGAAATCGCCTCGCGAGGGCGGCGTCTCGCCCCCGCGAGGCAGGCGCCTGGCTATTCCTTGTTATTTATTTTTGAATTTTTATTTGGTATTAAATGGTACGATTGTTCATTTGTCAATTTCTTTCCCGTCCGACGTCCGATTGACCTGATTCCAGAGGCATCGGATTTGTTGAATATTTAATTTCATATTATGAGAAAACGGAATTTTAGACGGAATTTGACGTAGCCCTATCGATTTTAACATGTAAACACTGTTTTATTTAATTTGGGACCTATAGAGGTCCTAATTGCATGCACCGTCAGCCTTATGGATTTCTAATTTTGATAGAATTTTATTATGGAAAAATATTAAATTAGGACCGGAATTCATGAACATGCATATCTCATCAACATGAGTACAAATTTCATATTTAGTGACTCGCATTTTTCTCGATTCATATAGAGGCCCAATTGAGCGCCGATTGACCGACGTCACGAGACTTCCGGCATTAGCTCGAAGCAATAGGTGAGTAACCTAGTTGGTTTCTCAAATTTCGATTGTTTACATGCTCAACATGAATTACGTGCAAAAGTGAATTGAATGATCATTGTATGAATACTAGCATGTAATGTATGGGATTGTATTGTATGATTTTATCGACATCGTAGATCGGGCTTTATAGCCACCGCATCAACACCGCTATATCGGGCTTTATAGCCATATCATTGATTCACTGATACACTGGGCTTTATAGCCAAACACTGTACATTTACTGCATACTGTACTGCATGCATAATTGCATGATCAGATAATGGACGTGCCTCAAGTTGCTATTATTATCGATAAGAGCTTGAGCTCATATCAGATCGACCGCCTCGAGCCCGAGGGGAGAAATCCTCGACGCGTCCCCACCAACACCGATCGAGCACTTGGGCACAATCTCAATAATCGGAAAGAGTCACATATGCATTGCATTCGCACAAATGACCGCTCGTGACATATACCGCTTTCATAATGGTATGAATTATCGTGAATGGTTTTCACATCGGGCATTGTTATTGATCGCTTATTGGTAATTGATTATTATCGATCGCATCAGACGCCATGGGCGTAATGCATGATTTGAGTGAACCATCGATGATGGTTTCTCACCGAGTTCGCAAAACTCACCCAAAATTTGCATCTATTTTTCAGTCTCAAGAATACCCCGCTGACACGGAGTATATCTATCGTAGACGAGTAAAGGTTAGAGGTCGGGATCAGTTCGGTTCCGCATTAGTGTCTTAGTAAACCGTATTCGCAATCATCGTATATCAAGGCATTGTATTTTACCGAGCCCTTGTGGTATTAATGTTTTATCGCACCGATCGATTGTAACTATTATCGGATGACCGTAATAATCAAACGGTGTATATTGAACACGGATTTTATTTACTTACCGTGTTTGCCGTGTGAACGTGGAGTTAATGGCTCCAAAAAGAAAAAAATGTATATCGAATTTTAAATCGACTGATGTAGTACGTCACTCTCGTGGGACGCGGACTCGGATATCACCAACGATATCGGGTTCGGGTCTTACGGGAGTGGGGTGTTACATACATCATAATTACTTACTTAACGGAAATTTAAGCCATAAATAATATTAATATCCAAATCTCATTTCACATAAAAATACAGACGATGCAAAATCGGACTAGACGTCTTCACATTCTTTCATCCAATCTCCTGCTCGAAACCTGGAGATGGGGATGAAAGGGGGTGAGCTCGACGACTTAGTGGATAACACATTTATAAATTGACTAATAAGCAGAAATCATTTTTTGTAAGCTTTTTGCCAAAAGGGCTAATTTTTTTCAAACTTTATAACTTTTCAAACAGTTTTCTCAAACCTTTCAATTTTTCAAACTTTTCATACAAATCCCACTTTTTCATTTCTCAATTTTAAACATGAATGCAGCACACAAAAACAAATCAAAAGCATGTAACATAACAAAATGTTCTGGTCGGTCCGAAACAGAATGTACTACACTTTCCTGCATAGCGGTCTAGTGTAGCCGTGAAGGGAGTCCGAAATCGGAGCTCCGTGCCACTAGCGAGCAAATGGAGAAGGCTATAAACGAAGAGGCGGCAAAGCAGACTCGACTCACGAGGGACCTAACCGAACCCACATAACATATAAGAGAAAACAGAGATTCGAATTGCCCGAAGGCACTTTTCAAAATCTTGATTTTTTTCCAATTTTTCATATTTCTATATCATGTCATACTTGACACACTCACATACACAAATCACATCAAATCATATGAGAATTCACATTCAATTGAAATTCAATAATTTAATCACGTACCAATCCAATGCATAAAAATGAATGCAATTTATTTCTTTCAAACATATATCAAAATGTATACAATTTCATAACGCACATTGTTCCAATTTTTCAGATAATTCAAAAATCATTCGGAACTCATAATTTCAAATATTAATCAACATTTTTTTAAAACGTTTACAAAAATAATAATTTATCAACATCCCATTTTTTGCTTTCTTTAATTTTCGAAAATTCGTATATTGCTTACAAATCAAAATATAAATATGCTACCCACCTCAAATTATTGCCAGAAACTTGTTCCAAGCTCCAAATTAACCATTTCTTCTTTCTTCCTTCTAATTTAAAATAACCTAAGCCATAATCATCCAAATTCAACATTATAATTTGCAAAATTCTCAAACTTAACTATAGGAAATTCAAAATCATCATATTTCCAAGCTTTCTAAATCAAGAATTTCTAGAATCTCAAATTCTCAAATTTTACCTAAACCTTAACTCACATAAATCCAAAATTAAATCAATTCATCATGAAATCTTCCAAAGTTAATCATGGAAATCACAAACCCATCACCTTTTCCATATTTCTAAACCAACAAATCATTAAAAACTCAAAACTTAAAAATCTCTCTTACCTCTTTCTCCTTCATTTTCAAATTTTTGCGCCCAAGGGAAGCTTTCAAGTTTTTCCACCCTTTTCCTCTTGGAACGTCTCTCAAACTCTTCTTGGAAGCTTGGAAAAATACAAAATCTACTTACTTTTCCTCTTCTCCATCTCCCATCCGACTCTCTCCTATTCTCTCTTCTTATTTTCTTCTTTTCTTCTCAAACCTTCGAGCTTCCTCTACTCCAACGACAGCCAAAGGGTTAATATACTGCCATGTCAATTAAAATGAGGGTCTAATGACCCTTTTGCCCCTCTCTTTAAGGAGACTTCCCAAAATGCTCCTAATGCTTGCTTTAATTTATGCTTACTTGCGGATCTGATTCGCACTATCAATTTGAAGGAATTTGTCAAAATTTCCTTCTATAGAATTATTCCTCTATGTCTTAATTTCATAATGCCACAAGAATCATCCAATTCGGAGCACTACATCAAAAGTTATGCGCGAAACATTTCCGACATGTTCATATTCTAACACATTTTCCATGTATGATTGTTTCCATCCAGAAATTAACATTCTTAAACACAAAATTGAAACTGGAAGTCTTCATAAAATTTTTAGCCTTATGTCTCTAGTTTAATTCAAAACAAGAATCACCTCATTTCGATTCCCAGATCAAAAGTTATGCTCAAAAAACTCTCAAATATTCCTAATCCAAAAACTACACTCTAATCCGAACTTCCATTGATAATTTAAAGGTCTTAGGGGCAAAATTGATATTTCATTTCTTCATATGATGTGTAGCCCCATGTCTTAATTTTATTTTGCCTCAAGAATCACTTCAATCGGATCACCACAGATCCTAAATTTTGCAAAATACTGAACTATGTTTAGAAAATTTCCCGACTCACTTTGATTAAATTAATCACCCTTAATTTAATCTCATAAAATTACAAATTTCATGTAAAAATGAAATTCATTGTCTTAGGAATCCAACACTTCAAGAATAAACTCAATCGGATGTCGGACGGAAAAGATATAAGCAAAAGAGTGAACAAAGGTCGGATTAAGAAGGAAATAGATCAATATCAGAAGAAGCCAAAACGGCGCCGCATCAGACCAAACGGCAGCGCCAGAAACGGAACAACCCAAACGACATCGCACAAAAGAAACAAAGCGACGTCGTTTAGCGGAAGTCAGGCGCGCGCGTGAAGAAGCAAAATACAAAACGACGTCGCGCTGGAAGAAAAGAAAACAATGTCATGTGGGCGGAGCACCCGCGCACGCAGACGAGGGCTCACTCGCCCTCGCCCTCACTCGCGAGCTCGCCTGGACTTTTCAATTTTCAATTTTCAATTTTTTTTACTTCTAAAACTTTTAAAATTCACATCTTTTGATCCCTAACTCCAATTTTAACAAACTTGGTCTCTATGAAAAGCTTGAAAGAAGCTCTACAACTTTCATGAGAAATCAAAAATCAATTCTGTCTCTAAACTTATCACTTTTCTAGTCAAAGATTTTGTCCAAATTAATATATCCTTAAACAAAGACTCAACTTTGAAAATTTGTATCTTTCAACTCCAAAGTCCAATCATGTCATATTTTATATCTATGCGAAGATCAGAAAATCACCTTCAACTTCCATGAAGGACATAAAAATCAATTTGACTCCTAAGGGAATCCATTTTCTGGTCAAAGATTCTGTCCTCTAATATTCATGCTAAAACCATAATATAAACTTGTAAAAATCATAATTTATGATTCCTTGATCAAAAAATGGCATACTTTATGTCAAAATAAAGATCAAATCAAATCCTTCAATTTTCATGAAGAACTTCAAAGCTAAATTATCCTCTAACTAGGTAAATTTTCCAGTCAAAGCTTCAGCCATAATATAAGTCAACCTATAACACACCTAAACTTTGACTGATCATAACTTTCACTCCCGAGATCGAAAAATTACAAACTTTATGGCTACAGAAAGTTCTTAACATAATCTACAAGTTTCATGTAGATCATTTTATCAAATTTTGCCTAAATCAAAAGTCAACCCTTAAAAAGTCAAATTTTTCGTAATTTTTTTCCATCCTCTCACACCTTCTCTCTTTATTTCTTAATTTTTAACTAAATTTCAATCAACTCATCCACTTTTGAATATTTCTTATTTTCACTCAAAAATCGGGGTCCAACAATATTATTAAATAAATTGTAGGCTTATTTGACAAAGAAAAACATTTATAAATTTTTATTTAACCTTTTTTATCTCTTGAAACTTTTATTTTCCAAAATATCCTTATTGATTTATTATGAATTTTTCTCTTATAACTTTTCATCACTTGAAATTCTTATCCTTATTGACTTATTATTTTTAGTTGGTTACAAACACGTATCATCGCGATCTATATAAAATTAAAATATAACTTAAAATATTTGCAAGCTTAAATAACACTACTTAGAGGTTTAAAACAAGGCATTTGGTCCTCATGTGAGGTCACTTTGTACTTATAATATACACCTTAATCCTGTTTTACAAAATCAAATGCCAACTCTACATTTTGTGAAATAATGGCTAATCTATTTCAACTTGAGACGATGGGATTATATTAATCATCTATGGAAAGCTACCAAATCTAACATAATCCTATAAACAGGCTCCAATTTTGTTCATACAATAACTAATCCATTAACATTTAAGAGACATCAATGGAGAAAATCCACGGCATTGACTAGAATATGCAATTATTCACTAAAGCAAAACACTAATATTATAAGGAGACAATAATTAGCTCACAAAAGGTTTTAGGTAAATCATCACAGTTTATGGATGCCTTTTTCAACACTATCAGCACGCGTCAGATGTTTATGTTTCCTCAGCGCACACTAAGAAATGAAATGTGTTAAAATTGCCATAAGGCCCTTGACTCCATCTAAAGAGCCACATAGTTCCCTTATATGCATTGAGACTAGTGCAACAATCTGGTCAAAAGAATTTGCTTTACAAGTGAGAAACAACGACAATTTAGAGAAACTTTTATGTACCATGTCTATTGATTCCTCTTCAACTTTGACGTCAACGTTGGAGGCTTGAGACCTTGACTGGAAGTTCTGATTATGAAAAGAAGCGTTTCCACAAGCATTCCTACAACCAATCCAAGAATGCCTCCAGCAGCACTCTTAAGTAAACAGAAGGAGCAACACCAACATTAATTGCATAAAAAATTGCAAAAGAGAATATTATAAATGGCTTGTTTGGTACGAGGGAATAAGAATTCTATTCCCTACGTATTCTTTGGTAATTATTAAGCCAACGTTTGGTTTAAAATAAACACATAATACGCATTCTATATCAATTCGTATTCTTCGATTTCATAAAGTAGGAAAAACAATCTAATACCTGTTTTTATCTATTCGACGAATCTGTAATCTTCTTCTACGTTTAAAGCTGGTTAACTTTTTACAAACCTATCCTTGCCTCCTCCCTCCTCCTGAAACTTGTTTTTCTTCTTCAACCTCCGAAAGTTCTTCCTCTTCTCTGAAAGTTCTTCCTCTTCTTGACGTTCCAGCGTTCTACCACCAGATTTTAGGTAAGTTATTTGTATTGTTTCGATTGGGTGGGGTTTCAATTGAGTGGGTTTCATGTGGGTATTTCAATTGGGTATTTTGAGATACCCATTTCTCGTCTGGGTATTTCATCTGAGTTTCATCTGGGTATTTTCTGTAACATTCCGTCACCGAAAGGAGCGATATTATAGTAAATTTGGATTGGGTTGTGATTGTGTACTTAAACTTTGGTATACATGCACTAGTGACAATTCCCGACTTTTGTGTCTTTTTGAAAATATGAATTTGTGTGTTAATTGAATTGGATTGATTTCTGTTTTCAGCATTAAATTGCAAAGTGGGTATCGATGAGATGTTCAGTACTGTAGATGACTGTACTGTCGACACTTCAATTAAGGATATGACTTAGGAAATTGGTTTTAGCATGACCTATTAAAATTTGGTAAGATTTATGAAAGTCAAAGTAAAGGAATGGATTGTATTGGAAATTGATAGGCATGAAAACGAGTGACCCAGAAAGATGTTGAATTTCAATTCTGTCCCTAAGAGTCGAAATTTTTGAATTGAAATAGTAAAGTGATAAGAATTGGTATGAGGGTAATTTGGGCAAGATATTTAAGAGAATAAGGGTTAAGGTTAACTGAAGACGGTAAAATGGACGTTTCATAATTAGAAATGGTATAAAAAGGAAATTAGGTTTTGAAAATGGGGAAAGAAATGAAGTTGTCGTGAAGAAGAAGAGGAGGAGAAGAGGAAAGGAATTTTCGATGGAGTTATGAAGAGTTTAAAGAACTTGTGAGCTAAATCAAGTAATTTTAACCCTCCTTCTTCTTAAAGAGTTGATTGATTCCCGTTTTAAGTGTTAAAAGGTATAGATTTGGGTGTTTTTATGTTGGGTTTTAGGGTTATCGAATATGGATGGTTTTGGTTGATTTGGTAAACAATATTGGGTTAAAGTGGGTTGGAAATGGATTATTGGTGAGGTTTAAGTGTTTAGAATGATTTTTGTGTTGAATAGATTGGAAGAGTTGGCTTGAAAATAGTGAAAAACTGGATTCGGGGAAGGAGACGGCTCGCACGTCGCGATGAGCTCAGGGCCGCACGTCACGACGAGCGCAGGGCTGCACATCGCGACGTGAATGAGGGAACACGCCATGGCGAGGACCCCTGTTCCTGAATGAATATGTTTTGGTTTTTAAGCCATAACTTTTTATATCGTTATTCAAATGAGATAATTTCTGATTGTTTATGAGCTAGAGACAAAGGTCTTCATGCTTTATGAAGAGGGGAAATGTTAAATCAGTTTGTAAAGGCTTGAAATCTGGAATAGTGGTTTAGTGAAAGATATGGTTATATGTTGGAGAATAACTTTGGGATTTCTGAAACGAATTGACTGATTTGGGTACCAACTAAATTATGATTTTTAAGGAAGATTTTGAGGGTGAAATATTGGGTTAGTGCTGGGAATGCCACTAAAGTGCGTGATACGTTTATTTGTGTAAACTACTATATGAGTTTTATTCTAAAAGGGCAATGTGTAAACTTAGGGTGTTTGAATTGTGATAGGGGCATTTGGAAAGTCAGCCTCAGACATTTCTGAGACTTCCAGGCATTAGCGCGGAAGCCAGGTGAGTGACCTAAACGGTTCCCAAAATATTAAATGTTATAATTCAGTGATTTAAATTCTCTGAAGTAAAATGATGAGACAGTATTGAATATGAACTCCGGATCAAAGGTTCGGAGTATTGAAGTGTTAGTATACAGAAATGTTATGAGAATATGATAGTGTAATTGTGTTTGTGATGTGAAAATCTGGAATAGATTAGAAATGATTGTGATATATGAATACGATAATAAAGTGATTGAATTGTGACACATGCCGTTCATTTATGAACGCAAAATCAGTTAATGAAAGCTGCGACCAAAGCAGCCACTGATCAGAGCTTTCAGCTCAACGTTATAACTGGGCTTCGAGCTATATAGTGATGCAAAGCTATAAGCTCGACTATTGGAAAAGAGCCTTGTGCTCGAAAAGGGAATAGTGCATACCCAGAGGGCTCTCCTATCCCTAAGAAGCGTAGGAAGTAGTGGATACCCAGAGTGCTCTCCTACCCCTAAGACGCATTCAATGATTAATAAGCCCTTGACGGGACAGTTTCAGAGCGAAAAGCTCAACGATTTATGAGTTAGTGCATACCCAGAGAGCTCTCCTATCCCTAAGACACGTGGGAAGTAGTGCATACCCAGAGGGCTCTCCTACCCCTAAGACGCATTCAATGATTAATGAGCCCTTGACGGGACAGTTTCAGAGTGAAAAGCTCAACGATTGATGAGTTAGTGCATACCCAGAGGGCTCTCCTACCTCTAAGACGCGTGGAAAGTAGTGCATACCCAGAGGGCTCTCCTACCCCTAAGACGCGTTCAATGATTAATGAGCCCTTGACGGGACAGTTTCAGAGCAAAAAGCTCAACGATTGATGAGTTAGTGCATACCTAGAGGGCTCTCCTACCTCTTAGACGCGTGGGAAGTAGTGCATACCTAGAGGGCTCTCCTACCCCTAAGAATTAATCCTTTGATGGGACAGTTCCAAAGCCTATGGATCAACGATTTATGTGCCCTTATAGGGACAGTATAGATGCTTGGTCACAAAACTGATATGAATTGATAATGGGTTACAGACTGCATTTATTCTGATATGTTTAATTGAATGATAGGCGAAATGCCCTACACTAGTATGAAAACAGTTATGGGGAACTCCTAATTATAAAATGTATGACTGATTGTGATATGCTTAGTGTTGTATGGAATATTAGAGCCGTTGACCAGAGTTGCCATCGGCTAGAGCTTTTAGCTCAACGTGTGAAAATGAACTTCGAGTTCATGACTGATTTAGAGCCTTAGGCCCAACGTATAATGAACCCGGTATCCAGTATTGGATAAGGGTCAGCTATTATTGAGTCATCAATGGGACAGTTTAGGCACTAGGTCACAACCATATGATAATTAAATAGTAAGCGAGTGAAATACTTTGCATAAAAAAAGGGATGTATGAATATAGAATTTTGTAAATATGTAAATGGGGAATTCTTGAGTAATTGTATTACGAAATAGAGATAGATCTATGGGAATTGAAAAATGAGATCAAATAGAATGAATGAAAACATAAGTTATTATTTGATTCTGTACTTGAGTGAGCGGACCATCGATGATGGTCACTCATTGAGTTTGCAAAAACTCATCCAAATCTGCAATTATTTTGCAGGACTCAGAAGAATACCCCGTTAGATAATGGGTGTATAGTGATCGCAGAGCTGCATACTAAAGTGTGGATCAGTTATTATCGCATTAGAGTGAAGAATTTGCTTATATGTTATTGTGTATTTTATATGAGGACCCTCGTGGTCATTGTATCTACCAGATTGGTTATGTAAACTGTTTTCCGCAATATACATATATATAAGGGTATGATTGTTTCATAACAAAATTTTTATACTGTGTTTTTACTAAGTGATGTATCATCCCATCCTCGTAGGGCGCGGATTCAGATATCACCATCAATGTCGGGTCCGGGTCTTACGGGAGTGGGGTGCTACATTTTCGATGATTTTCGATTAAAGCATCTTGTGTTCATCAGAAACCTTCTATACCCATTTATGTGTCCCACTTGCATTCACTCTTTACCCATTTCATCATCGTAAATGTCCCTAGCCTCCTATCCTGACTGATAACCAAGTCCCTCCTTTTCTTTAAGCAATACCTTATTATCACACAAACAAGAGCCCCCACTCACGTCAATGCCCACCACCTCTCGAAATACCAGTAACTTTGTTTTTCTTCTTCATCCTCCCTCTGCTATTTCTGTAACCATATATGATGTAAAGATTGAAACTTTATTCATTTCTTACGAATACTTTCTTTTTGGAATTGTTTGTTTTTGGTTGAAGTAGATTTTGTAAAAGTAGGGTCTTTTTATGAGGAACTGTGACTAATAAGTTTGATTCTAGTTGTGATCTGGATCTCTTTTTATGTTAAGTTCATTCCTTTTATAGATCTGGGAAATAGGCAGTTCACCAGTTGTTGAACTAACTGATATTGGATTTAGAACAGGGTAGTGTTTATGTAGTCGTGTATTCAAAAAAATGCATACTTTGATTCAACTCTCTTTTATGTTACGGTTCTTAAAAATGCAGTTTATTTACATTTTCTAATATCTTCTTATTGCTTAGTATTTTCAGCACAAAGCTGGAAGCTTACTTTCTTTTTAATATCTACCTGTTCCATTTATGCTTTAGAGTCCAACACGAGTGACTTGAAATGGATGATGTCCTATTTTCGACATTCCTTTTTTTACATGCTCCTTATTCCTGGTATATCTTACTGAGATATTCCTTTCATAAATGAATGCTACATTGCAACTTTCTTTTTCTATCTTTTCGCTGAGTAATTGGGGCTGAACTTAATGAAACTATGCTAAATGATGTTTTTCTTCCCATGTTTCAACATCCATTGTCCTTTCGTGACAATATGACATACTGATAGATAACATCTTATAAAGTTGATTTGAAATAATCCCAAAGATGCAACTTTGTGTTCATCACACTTGTTGGAGCAATTTCTATTGGTGTTTGTTTTGAAATCACATGTTCAAGCTTAGCTGCACGCTTTGGGATCCTGATACGTGGTGAAACAAGGCAATGGCATCCCACATTGTTGGTTATCAACGCACACCACCTCTTGAAATACCAGCAACTTTGTTTTTCATTTTTACAGCAGAGTTTTTACTTTTTTGTTTTGCTTAATTTATCTGGGTTTTCTGTGTCTAAAATATTGATTTTTGGAGTTGTGATTGCAGCAGGTTGAACTATTAAATTCGATTGCTCCCTTGGGTGGAAGCGTCCTAGGTGTTTCTTCTTTACGTTGTTTAGGTATGGATTGCCATTAGAATTGCTTCATTTTAAATTGTGACTCTTTATCCTTGTGATTGATGATTTTCATATACTTCGGATACTTGAATTTGGTAATTATATGACTGTATGTATATATTTGTCTTTGATTTATCTGGGTTGCATATGAGTCCTTTAGACATATCATATAATTGTTTTTACTTGTAACAGTAGTGTAACATCCCGTTACCGATGTGTTAGGACATATTGGTAATTTGGGATGGGGTAGGACTGCATACTGCATTTTCTTACTGATTGAGCATTCATTGACCTCTGATTATAGAGGAATGAATTAATTGCACATGCATTGACTGTACATGCATTCATGGTATTTTCCGACGTCTAATTGTGATTATGAATTGATTGGTAAATTTCGAGATGATTAGGTTTAATTGTGATTTATCGGAAATTATGGCATTATTGGGTTTGTATAGTTAAATGGGAGTGAGAATTGACTTTTAAAGACCTGTAAATTTAAATTTGAGTATAGGATCGAGCGTCTGATATTTTTGAGGCATTATAGAAATATTTCTAAAATTTTTAGAGTTATGTGTCTGGACCGGGAAATTGACCTAAAGACTGATGGATTAGATTCTGGTTCCGAGATTGATGGGAAAATGGCATGGAAAATTTAGATTTGTGAGTTTAGGAATTTTTTTTATGATGAGCCATTGAATTTAGAGACTGGAAATTAATGAACTGGAGGACTATGATTTATAGGTTTAAATCAACCCTATATATATATCTTATGTTTGAAAAATTAGAAGACATCTTCTCTCTAGGCTCAAATCTTCTTCCTCTTCTCGTTGGTGACCTTGATTTTCCTCTTGGAGTTTCGTACTTGTTTCTTTTTCTTTGGGGGTTAAAAAGTGGTTAGAAAGCTTGGTGAAGATGAAGTTTAGCATGGCTATGGGAGAGTTCCATCGTTGATTGAGGTTGAGGTGGATTTTCGGAGATTTTAGGGTTTAAAGAATCGAGCTTCGATTTGGTAAGTTTTATGGCTTTAATGTTGTTTATTATGGTTGTTAGATGCATTTATGGCATTTATGGTGAAGGATTGGGTAGTTTAGGGTGTTTAATGCTGAGTTTAGAGAGTATTAATGGCGGAAAAATCAAACGGAGAAGACGAAGTCGTCCGCACGTTGCGATGCCTGCAATTGGCCTCGTCGCGATGAGTTAGTGCGTGTTCGCCGCGACGAGCGGATCGAGTCGCCGCGACGAGTGTGTGGATCTTCGTCGCGACGAGCGTGTTTCCACGCCGCGACGAGCGCCCCTTCCCACGTCGCGACGAGGGACTCTTGGTCGCGACGAGGGGCTATTTCTGAAGTGAAATAAGTTGGTATTTGGGGTGTATCTTATGGTATAGATCTCCAATTGAGGTGATTCCGGATTCGTTATGAACTAGAGAAAGAGGTCTACAAGTGAGGTAAAGAATAAGAGTTCGAATTTTAATTAGCGAGTTCTCAATTATAGAAAGAGAGTCGATCATAGTTTCTATTGTGACCTAAGAATTTTATTATGTCTATGAGAGTTTAAATTGGAGACTTGTGGAATTAATGGGTGTTATTGATCAAGTGAATAGTGAATTTTTGGTTATGAGGCAAGAGATAGCGGAATTGGGTTTTAGAGTCGAAAAATCATGAATGTGCATCGTACATATTTTCAATTAAGACATTCATCACTTAATTATTTTAAATTGAGCATCTAGTAATGGGAAATTATTTTATTGTTATAGAGGCACCATTGGATCGTCATTTCACGAACATTGCGGGGACTTCCAGGCAGTAGCTCGGAAGTTACAGGTGAGTAACCTAGTTAGTTCCTCAATTTTTGATGTGTTAAATGCTCTATGTGAACTGTTTGCTACTATGACTGATTTGGATTGAAATGCATGTTTTGATAAATTGGACTTCACTGATACATGACTACAGGAAACTGTATTTGAATGGGCTTACAGCCATATGACTGTGAATTATCGGACATATGCATTGCATGCATAATTGCATGAACAGATAATGGGCGTTGTGACCTGAGACGCTACTGTTACTGAAAGGAGCTTTAAGCTCTAATACTGTTACTAAACCGAGCTTCGAGCTCGAGGGGAGTTAGTGCATCCTGCTTGAAGGCTCTCCTACTCCCTAACGCTCCCATCGATCATCATCAATCAATCAGCCACCACAACATCAAATAATCGGAAAAGAGTCACGTGTGCATCGCATTATACAATTGTGATATCTGAATTGTGATTTAAGTGTGGGGAGGTGATTTATGCTTTTGAGATGCATGTTGTTTTTGTTTGATGCATTATTTTGGGTTGTGCTTAGGAATCCTCTTTTGCTCCATTTTGCTTGATAAATTGTTATGCCTTAGGTAATGGTGGATTTTTTTAAAGGAGTCGAAGTATGGTTGAGTCCCTTGTTGTTTAATGTTAATTAAATGTTAATGATTTTGTCCTATATGTTGAAGTTGCGAGCCTGAGTTAATTTGTTAGAATTTTAAAAATTGTGTGATTAATCGGTGCCTTTCTTGCTTAGAGTCATGTTAAGCTTAGAATTTGAGTTGGTATATGTGTTGAACTTTGGATTGATGGTGGGAAATTATGGTGGAGAAAGGGAATGAAGAATAAAAATAAAAAGGTGTTTGATTCGTTTCGCCAATCACCAAAGGTGGTTGTGAGCGAAGCCAAAAATCCGTCTAAAGGTTGAGCGGGACTGAGTAACCGGGCGACATTCATCACAAATGTTTGCGCTCGCGTAAAAAGGTCTCGAACAACTATGACGTGTGAGGCAACCAACTACTCCTCTGATTACTCGAAAAAAAAAGCATATGAGCAATTACGAGTAAGGCTAAAGCCACTCGGCGTTGTGATTGACCGAGTAACCGGTTGACATTCATCACAAATATTTGCATTCGCGTAAAAAGGCCAATGACAATTCCGAGCAAATTATAGCTAAAAACACCTAATTAAGTAATTAAGATTAACCCGATCTTCCCATGACTACCACATAAATTCGGAGTTCTTCGTGTATACCAACCACCTGATAAGTGAAGTGTGTTTTCTAGGCTTGATTGGTTTTTAATTAAAATTCGGTAATTCATGCATGCACTTCAATTTGAGTTCAGGCTTGTGTCTTCTCGTATGGGGAAATTTGTTGCATTTATTTGACATTTCATTGACATTAGGACAAGATTGCGCTCTCATTCCTAGTTTACATTACCTTTTTGCATGTTTCATTGAGTAGAGCGGTTTTTCATTGTGTTTTGGTTTTCTTTTATACTTGAGGACAAGCATCGTCTAAGTGTGGGGAGATTTGATAAGTGCATATTTGTCTAATATTTATGTTTTAATGATCTCTTTTTATTCCTCTTGTTGATGCAATTATCGGGACTTAATTTGATTTAATATTTCCTTGTAGGGAATTATAGTTTTTACATGATGTGGGAAATTAAGAGGAAAACAACAACTGATTTAGGCAACAGTGAGCTGAGGGTTTGGAAAAGTTGGAGGCTTTTGATTGGAGAATTAAAGGAAATCACACACAAGCAGGGATTTAAGAAGAGTTGCATTTTAATTGTCAACATCAATTAAACCTTCGGTGATTTAAGAGGAGCAAAATGAAATCAAGTTGAGGCAGCAAGCTACAGCGTGGATAGAGGAACAAAACGTAGGAAACAAGCAATGCGTGAAATGCATGCAGCAGGCGTGAAACGCATGCGTTTCATTCATGCGTTGGCTTTAAAACGCAAGTAGCGTTTAAACAGCAGGGAACGGCGATGCACAAAGAAGTGGAAGCTAATATTTTTACTTGATAGTGACCCTTAATGGTCTTGTCAAGAACTAGTGAGCAGGGGAGAATTAAAACAATTGGGCTTTGAATGGAGAAGGGCCACACAGAACAAAGAGACCCACTTTAAGGAAGAAAAGGAGAAAAACCTAGGAAGGGGGCACTTTGAAGAAGTCACGTACGCAGCACAAGACCAAGGGGGAATTAGGTGGACTGAACTTCGAAGGATTGACACGCAGAAGAGGACAACGCCAGTGACGCACGCAAGAAAGGAATAAAAGAACAAAAAAACAACAAGCCAAAGGAGCTGGCGGCGGCTGAGTGGAAAGCAGGAAGAAAATAAAGAAACGCACGCAGCACTGGGATTTTTTTTGGTGAAGCAACAGTGACGATACCAAGGGGATGACGCAAGGCATCATCGTGGATCAATTTCCAGAATTTCGTTTCAAGCTTTTCTTCTTTCCTTTATTATTTAGACTATGTTAATTAAGAACCTTGTTTTGTTTAATTCCGTTATGAGTAGCTAAACCATTTTAGTCAGGAAATTCCAACTGTTATGCTTTGACTCGTGAGACCTATTGTTCTGATTATTTGGTTTATAATACTCGTACTGTTTCCGTTTTACTGTCATTGTTTATTAATTGATTCTGCGATTAGGGCCTGATTGTAGAATTAGTTAATTAACATATCGCCAACTGATTTACTTGGTGGTGTTAACTGGGTGATTAGTGTTTGTGGCAATTGGCACTAGGACATATTACTTGTCTAATTTTGTATGGAGAAACTTGCGATCTAATTAGATGAAGCATGAGTCAGTGCGTAGTCAGTTAGGATTAGTGTTTCTTTGGAGTTTAATGCTGTTAATTAATTGAATCTCGGAGAGAGTCTCGAAGGGGTTATTAGTTAATTAGGGAACAGTTTAAAGGAGTCTCTTTGACTGTTCTAAAATTAAGAAGAAGCAAGGGAGCCAGAGGTAGTTGGTAACCATAGCTAACCTATTATTAAACCAAAGAAAATATTTGAGCCGATGATCGAGGTCTATGCATAATAATTAGGAATTTCCTGGCTAAGTTGTCGTTTATTGAGTTTATCAATTTTATTTGCGTTCTTTGTTGGTTATTGTTTTATTAATTGCGTTAATCATTTATTAGTGGTTAGATTAATTAGTAGTTTTAGCAGAAAACTCCAAAACCCCCTTTTTATTAATTTCATTCGTTCTTTGGCATTTGAATAGAATCAATTTATTCCATTCTCTTTGGATCGACCCCATTTACCACTGTGCGCAATTTATTTTTGTTTGGTGTTTGGGAATTATTTTTGGTGGATTCGACACCCATCAGCGTCCCAGTGTGTACCCTACGGTAAGGGGCGCTACAGGTAGACTGGAGGAGCAAAAGTGGTTTTATGGACATTTAAGGAGCTTTTTTTCTTTATGGACAAGATCGTGCAACTAGAAATGACGCACAAATTGTTGCAGATATTCTGGAGGAAATGGAAAGGCAAGAAGATGTAGGTGGGATAAATGAAGGTGATGAAGATCAATATGAGCATAGTTGGCATGAGATAGATGAGTCCTTCACCCAACCTCAAACCTCAGATATTGGAAGACAAACTGAAAATATTTCAGGACGGAGGAGAAAAAGGAGTAATAATACACAAGAAGCAAGCCTTTCATAATCAATTATGGTTGCTGTTGGATCCCGTCTCCGAAGCCCAACATTCGAAAGCATAAAAGCATAGAAGACTCAAAACCAACAACATACTGACCACAATTTGGGTAACTCACAAAAGGAATTTCAAATCGGCTTCTTAAGGACATTTGTTCCTCATGATCTAAAAATTCCAAAGCCACTAAAAACGCTCAATTTGGATTAGAAACGAATAAGTTATGGTCAAAATACTGTCTTAAAGAAAATAGCCAAGACTGAGCACTCTACCGACTTCATGTCAGAAATTGAAATTCTTAGAGGCTAGATTGCAGCTCGACACCTTCATTTAACTTGTAGATCTATGTCTCTAGTTTAATTTGAAACAAGAATCGCCTCAATCGGAGTTCTATAGCTCAAGTTATCACCAAATTATTGAAGCATAGTTAGACATTATCAACCGATCATCCTACTTTGTTTCAATCCACCTTTTTCACTTTAACAACAATACCAACCAATGAGGCATGAAGAGATAGAAAATTTTCTTAAGAGTCTATCGCTTCAAAAATCAGCTTAATCGGAGGTCGGGCTAAAAAGTTATGGCCAAATGAAGGAAGAGGGGTCGGTCGGCCAAGAATCGACTCCAAAGACGTGCACCGCTCGCCTAAAGGGGCGAGCGATCCGAGCGCCTGGCGCTTGGCACGCGAGCGCTTGGGCACTTGGCCCGCTTGGGCGAGGGGCTAAGCGACCTTCCCAGTGAACCGACCCTCTAGACTTCTAACTCTCATAACTTTTGACCCCGAGCTCCAAATCAGACAAGATTTGTGTCGCTGGAAAGATAAAAGGAAAATCTACAATTTTCAAGCAGGACTCAAAGACAAGTTCGGCCACTAAAGGGAACAAAAGTTTACTCCAAGACCGATCGACTAGCTCTTAATAAACAGTACCAAAACTTGTAACCATCATAATTTTTGATCTCGAACTCCAAATTTAACAAACTTGGTGTCTATGGAAACCTAAAAGAACACTCCACAACTTCCATGAAAATCACTGACTCAAATTCCAACTCCATAATGGTCAATAATGGACTCAAAGCTTCTGCTAACAATCTGTCATTTAGACAGCACCCGCACTCAACTCCAGCAACTCACATTTTCCAATTAACACACCCTAAAATAGCTCATAATACATCATGGACAAGCTCTACAGCTCGCCTACCACTCTCAATAAGACTAAATGATCCTATTCGATCTATATCAGTCCAGAAATTGCAGCACTACTCAACATACCCAAAATTGACCACATGAACACATCAGCCCAGAATTTCAACAGCTCATAAACCTTTGCAAATTTCCAGCGAGCTCTCCCAAAGCAAAGTCCTAACAGCAATGCAACAATTAAAAGACTCATACACATATCACAATTCAACACAAACACATGAAGAAAAGAGTACTAGAGCTCTCTTGCTCTTTTCCAATCATAACAAAAGTTCATACACAGCTTTAGTTACATATCAACATATTCATCAAGAATCAAGTACAAAATACAAAATATGAGATGCTCAATGATTGATATGCTTATAAAGCTATCCAAAAGCTAGTTACTAACTTAATACAAAAGTGTCTAAAGTCTTCAGTTATGCCCGATGCCTTGCAAGGTTCAGCGCTCAACTTGATTTGCACCTAAGGAGGGAGAATGGGGTGAGCAAAACACGGCTCAGTGGCTAACACCTTTATAGCCATCGAGTAATGAGCCATACATCACATAAAAGAATCCAAAAAATTAGCAATCTATCATATAAAGCACAAATAACTCAACTTCATCACATAAATCATAAACTAACCAAAATCATCATATAAAGCATAACATGAAATCTTCTATCAATTAAAACACATATTATGCATCATAAACACCAAAATGATGAAATGCGCACAATTGGCTCGAGAGTTCCTTAAACACAATGGTTTACACCGTAACACAACGAGTCCAATTTTTCAGGATCTCGTGGCCTCAAAGGGGCAGCCGGGAGAAGGCTATGGGTCATCGTGCACGAGACTATCGAAACGGGTTCTCTCTTGCCCAATCACAACCAATTTGTGCTCAAATATTCAAACGCGAAATGGCATTTTATTCTTCTTTCATTTTACCAAATCATCATAGTCTCATACCTTTCATTCATATCAAAGGAAATACATCTATTTCATCACACACTTTCAAATATGCACCACAACTTAACATATACACAATTTAAGGAAAGATTACACACATAGGGCATTTTCCCATCACACAACAACCATAAAAATGTTACCCACCTATACGTCGGAATCCGAATTCAAGATTGCCCTTCCTCTTTGTCTTGAGTGGAGTTTTCTTGATTCCCTTCAATGAAACCATACTCCATTCAATGAATACATTCTAAAGGAAAGTCATAACATTCATAAATCAAGCAAAGATAAAATAAACTTTAAACCTAACCTACCCATAGGCCATCTATGCTAGAATAACCAAAACCTTAACTTAGAAATCCCAAAAATCCATTTATTGTACCCTTCTCTTCTTTCTTTCTTCAAACCCGACACAAACCCTAACCTCCATTTCCTCCCATTCTTGAATCTAACATAAGCAAAGATGGACTTACCTCCCACAAGTAGATTTCTCTTATTTTTCTTCTTCTTTCTTTCTCCCTTCAAGCTTCCTACGACTCTCCCTTTTTCCTCTTGGCCGAATCCCCCTTCTCCTTGGCTCACGTTTTTGCTTCCTCTCCTTTGGTTCTTACGACACTTGCTTCTCCCTTTTTAATTCACTTAACTCATTTGCTCTCAACTTAAAGCCTACCTCCAAAACTACGTAGTTTCAATACTCCTTATAACTCTCTTGCAATACTTTTGGGCTCTCCTCCTTCTTCTTATTCCATTAGTCTCTAAAGCCCATTCTTTCCAACATTAATTCTAATCCTTCACTTTAATTTCAAAATTCTAATTCCCAACCATACTTGCTAATTCCAAGACTCAATAAAAATATAAATATATATACACATAATTAAAACAATTAAAGCAAAAATAAAGAATAATTCAAGTAAATAAATAAATAAATAAATAAATAAAAATAAAAAATTTCGGGGCCCAACAGTTGCAGCAAGGATGTTGGGTGATACCATAAATCAGGTTGGAGCTGACTTGTCTTAAAGTATTAGGGCTGAAACATATGTTGAGAAAAAATATGAATAGTTAGATATTGCATTGAGTGAGATAGAGGGACTCACGGATGATGAAAGAGATACTGCTTTAGGCAAACTTCCTGATCATCCTCAACAAATGATTGTGTTTTTTGCTTTGGCATCTTCTCGAAAACTTGGGTGGGTGAGGAGGTTTCTTGCCACACATTGAACATTATATATATTAATGTAGAAGTTATTTTGTCTAGTTATGTAAAATAGGGTTGAAACTTAGATTTTGTTCAACTAACTTTTTAGTAATTTAAAACCCTATGTTTTGTTTGGTTTAATATCGTTCCATTGTTCCATTGTTATTTTATATTACAATTGCGATTATATAATGAATGCAGACATGAGTCGAATCAGAAAAATTAACCACTGCAAAATGTTAGAAAGTAAAATTAAAACTAAAAATAAAATTTTATAAGTTCAAATAATAAGTAGAAGAAGAAAATTAATTAGTACAATAATTAATAAGTAATAATAATAATAATAAATAAATAAATAAATAACTTATAATAATAAAAATAAATAACAAATAATAATAATAATAATAATAATAATAATAATAATAATAATAATAATAATAATAATAATAATAATAATAATAATAATAATAATAATAATAATAATAATAATAATAATAAATACTTGGCTGTTATTTTGGCTGGTCTTTTAGCTTTGAGAGGGTAGTTTTGAGTCTTTCTAATTCTTTGGTAATGTTTTCCATTTTGACTTGAAGATTCATGCTTTGAATCTGTAATTCAAGAAATTCTGCTTCTTTCAATTCGATTGTACTTTCGAGTTGTGCTATTAATCCTTCCATTCTGTTGTTAATATATCTGCAAGAAAATGATACCATTTTCGATACAATAAAGATTATCTATGTCTATAGTTCTAATGCATCCTTATCTATCTGAATCTTTTGAGTCATCGGAGTCATTATTATTATGAGGAGTAAAATCAAAAATAATATTGTGTTCATCAAATTGGACTATATATGTAATATTAGTATCTAATACAAATATAGTTCTCCATAAATAATCTAAAGTAATATACATATAATAACGACTAACATCAAAATAAAAGATAATAATATCGGAAGGTATAAAAATAATGCTTGCAATGAAAAGAATAATAATGGATGTACTTGTAAAATAAAACATGCATAAACTGATAATTGATAAATAAGTGAATATAAACAATAATTAAAGAAATATGGTAAATGGATAGTCATGCTAATCAATGAGTAATTCCATTTCATGCTGAAGTTCGATTCTATCTGCTTTTACTAAATTATAAGTATATAATGTAACATCCCACCCCCTACTGGAAGGGTAAAATAGTAAAATTGGCATAAGATGAGATTAATTGGGATGTATGAGTAGTGTCCATGCATACTGGTACTGGTGATCAGTGAATTTGTGCACATGAAATTACTGTACATGCATACATGACATTCCCGGTAATTGGGTCTAAGGCAATTTTATTGAGATTAATGTGGTTAATGGGTTTGAAAAATTATTTTGAGTGCGCCATAAATTGTTTTCTATTTTACTGGAATTATAGGAATTTTTTTAGAATTTTCCAGAGAAAATTCCCGAACTGGAAAAATCGCCAATTGACGAATCGGTCAATTTTTGGTGGCGAAAGTTTCTACCCAATGGCACTGTAATATTGGGTATATTATTTTGGAATTGAAATTAAGGTCATTTGAGTTGATTGGGGTTAGTTTTTGGTCTGGATTAAAGAATGAATATGTAACATCCCACCCTCAATTGAAAGGGTAGAATAGTAATTTGGCATAGGATGTGCTAGATTGGGACTTCATAGGACTACTCATGCGTAATAGGATTGCTGCATAGTCACCATTGTGCACAGGAACTTACCGCATATGCATACATGACATTCCCGGTTTTCGTGTCAAATGTAATTTTATTGTGATTAACGGGGTTATCGGGTTTGAAAAATTATTCTGAGTGTGCCATAAATTGTTTTCTATTTTTAGGGATTTATGAGAATTTTTCTGGAATTTTTCGGGGTATTTCTCGGATCGAAAAATTTCCAACGGACTGACCGAGTGAATTTTTCTGTATCGAAAAGGATTGCCTAATGGCATGAAATTAGTGGATAAATGAGGTTAGGATAATGTTTTAGTGCCATGATTATAAATTAATTGGAATTAGTCCTTAATTAATTTGGATTAGGATAAATTGTATTTTATTCACCTTAAAGCCAAGTGTCCCATTTCATGATTAGTTTTGTCTTACACTCTTCTCCCATACGACCTTCTCTTTGCTTCTTTTAACATCTAAATTACTTAAAAAGGCCAAAGGCCAAGTATCATCCTCCATCATCCGAAACCCTCTCATCTCCTTCTTCTTTATTGATTTCTCCTTCCTTTCTTCAAACACTTTAGAGTTCTCTTACTTGTCACCAAGCTATAGTCTTCCCATGATGATGAAATATATATGTATGGTGGTGGAAGAAGTGATTAGTGAAAGTAGAAAGTAAAGAAGTTAAGAAGGAAGTAAAGATTGGAAGCTTGATAGGTAAGGTTCTTTTAAGTTCTTTGTTTTAATGATGTTTATGATGCTTAATACATGGAAATAAAGTATGGGAATTGTGTATATGTGTGCTGCCAATTTTTGTGTCATTGTAGAAGTGTATGTTGTGATGAATTTGGGGTTGAATTAGAGGTAGGAATGGATGCTTAGTGATGTGTTATTGATGTTAGAAGTGATAGAAGTTAGATTGTTGATTTAAGCTGGAAATTGAGTTTTGAACCTACTGTCATGTTTTGTTCATAACTAATTGTGTAGGTGTGCAAATGAGGTAAGGTTTGTGCCCAATTAAACTTTGGGATGTTGGATTCAATTTAGTGTGAAATAGGTGTTGTTAAATTGTAATGCTAGAAGGTCCAAATTTTGCATGGAAAGTTTCTGTTTTGGGGGTCTGTGAACAGTAACCGAAACCATAACCTATGAGCTTTGCTGATTTTTCTAAATTAATTGAGATGGAATTAGGGAGAACGGTCTTCATTAAAGTTGTAGAATATTGAGTTATCTTTCCATTGGCACTGATCTTGCTATTTTTAGAGTATATTGAGAGATATGAACTGTTTTCTATGGACTGGTTTTGGGCATGTTGATGAAACCTAGCTTAAGTATCTGACTTGTGCGTATTCTGCTTGGAAGCAATTTTAGTCATTTTTGTGGACTGAATTGGTGTGAGTGATCTTCTGAAAAGTTGTAGAGGAAGAAAGTATCTTGAAAATGAGATATGGTATATAATTTTTAGAGGTCAGAGTTGGGAGTTATGATTTTACAAAAACTGATCCTGCATTAGGATGTGAATGGCTGATTAGGTCAGAAACTTGCATAACAGATTTGAAATTGTTAGAAATCGAATTGGAGTTTGAGTTCTTTATGAAACTTGAAGTTTGAGGATTTATCTTTTCAGGGATATAAAGTTATGATTTTTCTGACTTGTGTATAGGGAGTTATGCTTGTTATAAGTTTACTGCTCAAATTGAATGATTTCAGGGACAGCAACATTGATTGAATTAATTGACTTGTTTAGCAATGGAATTTGATTTTGAGTTGTTCATGAAAGTTGTAGAGAACATGGTGAACTTATTGAGCATATTTATGTGGTAATTTTTGGCTGAATAATCAGTGAGTTCTTGAATTTGCAAGATACTGTCCTGTGTTGATGGGTTTTGAGTAGGCAGTAGCTTTAATGGGATTTTTGACATCCTTAGGGGTGGAATTGATTTTTATGGTCTGCATGAAACTTGTAAAGGGTTTCATTATCTTTTCAACAAGGTATAGTTTGCATTTTTCAGAAATGTGTAGAAAGAGTTATGAGTGTTGGAAGTTTGGTTGGAAATCAGAAAATAAAGGGGGAAATAAGGGTTATATATATTTAGATATTAATTGTTGAGTTTTGGTTTCTTTTGTCAATTTCTTTTCCGTCCGACGTCCGATTGACCTGATTCTTGAGGCCTCGGATTTGTAACATATTGAATTTCATTTTGTGAGAAATTGGAAATTTTTAGACGGAAAATTGACTTGGCCCCGGGTAACGGAGTCTTTAATCACTGTTTTGTTTAATTGGGGACCTATAGAGGTCCGAATTGCGCACCGTCAGCGCCAATAGGTTTCTAATTTTTAGACGGATTTTTCTGAGGGAAAAAATGAGATTAGGGTCGGGAATTCATGAACATGCATATTTCACCTACATGTGCACAAATTGCATATTTAGTGACTCGTTCTTTCTCTGTTTCTTATTGAGGCCCAAGTGGAGCGTCGTCCGACCGACGGGGCGAAAACTTCCCGGTATTAGCTCGGAAGTAATAGGTGAGTAACCTAGGTGGTTATCTCAATCTATATGTTTACTGTGACTTGGTTGCCCTACGGGGATTAGTGTGCTCTGTGTTTACTGTGACTTGATTGCCCTATGGGGATCTTGTGGATATAAAGAATTATAGACTGTGAATTCTCTGTTTATGGACTGTAAATCACTGCTCGTTGGGAATGCTAGACTGTGATGTAACTGGTTAATCGAGCATGTGCATTCATGCACAAATGCATTAAACTGCTAAACGGAAAATTGTGAACCGAGGCGCCATCGCTCTCGAACCGAGCCTGAGCTCGACATCTTGAAACGAGCCTCGAGCTCGAGGGAGATAATTCTCCCGATGTGTCTACACTTGAATCTGTTTATGCGCTTCGGTCACGATCTCAGAATGAATCGGAAAAGAGTCACATGTGCATTGCATACTGAACTGAATATTTGACATGATACCTGACTGTGTGTATACTGATCTATGACTGCATTTGTGTTCTGTTTGCCGTGACTGTACTGTATGCCTATTACTGTGAATGTATCAGCATTGTGTTTTGTATAATTACTGGATGCATACTGTATCATGCTTATGTGATGCATGAATTGGGAGAACCATCGATGATGGTTTCTCATTGAGTTCGCAAACTCATCCAAAATTGCAATATATTTTTCAGGATAAAGCACAGACTGATAGCTCCCTCAGGACTGTAGAGCCGTGTACCGTGGATTGACAAAAGAAGCGATGGATCAAAGGTCGGTCAGCTGGGCTTTCTTTTGGAGACTTATAGTTAGATCTATCCTTTGCACATTATTATATGGTACTTAGTGTGCAGTGTTTTGAAACTTGTGTAGACTGAAAATACTGACAGTTTGGAAATTTCTGAATTTTAAGTGAATGCAACGGAATCCAGTCTAGTTTTAAAAGTTTTCGGTTTCTTCGTACTGCTTTATGATTGTGATGCCATGAGGAGTGTAGTGGTAGTTGTCAGTAGTGGTCTCTTAGCGTAGGTTACGTACCGGAATGACCTACGGGCGTTCCGGTGGGTACCCTATGATAAGGGGGCGCTACAGAATATGTTGACTTTTCTTTTTACACCTTTGACCAATGATATCTTGCCACATTTGCCTCCATTGAATGCTTCCCTATCCTTTAATTTCGGTGATGCTTTAAGAAGGAAAGAATGAATTAGTTGTTTCATTTTCTCCATAACCGAAAATGGGGTGGATTTGATGAAAGAATTAAAATAGTATTATGTGGACTTTTCTTTTCAACCTTGGATCAATGACATTTTGCCACCTTAAGCCTTCATTTAATGCTCTTTATCCTCCACTCAATTGTTCCTATCGGCTTTGCTTAAGTGTAAGAAGCCAAAGGCATTTTGTTTGCTACTTTCTCACATCAACCGAAAACCTAGCCTCTCCATTCCCATCTATCGATCTCTCCTTCTTTTCTCCAAACAAATTCAAGATTTCTCTTCTTACAACAAAGTTAGGTGTTTGCTATGATGAAGAGATGCATGCTTGGTCTTAGTAGAAGTGGTTAGTGAAGGGAGAAAAGTAAAGAAGTGAAAGGAATTCAAGGTTGAAAGCTAAATAGGTAAGGTTTCTTTTAAGTTTTTTTAATGATATTTTCCTTCGGTATTAAATGCCATGGTAGTTAGGAGTTATGCATGAAAGGTTTGGAGCATCTATTATGTTTGTGGATGCATTAACTTGATGTCTATTGTTGTTTAAAATGATGGGTATAAGGTTAGGGTGGAGCAAGAATTGGAAGTAGTATGATTGAATGGTTTTAGCTTGATTGTAAATGCATTTTGATGATGAATTGTGCATAGGAATTGAGGAATTAATGCTGCCAACTTTTGTGTAAGTATACAAATAAATGTTGTGTTGAGTTTGTGGCTGAATTGGAAGTGTAAATGAAGGTATATTAATGTAGGTAAAGTGATAGAGTGGAAGAGGATGAGATATAGATGAAATCTGGAAAATTTTGTGTTTAACCTAGTGAACTGTTTTGATCATAACTAATTATTTAGGAATGCAAATGAGGTGAAGTTTGTGGCCACTTAAACTTTGGGATGTTGGCTACATTTTTGTGTGAAATAGGTGTTGTCTAATTTTAACTTTAAGGGGTTGCAATATGGCTTGGAAAGTTACTGTTCTTAACTGGAATAAACAGTACCCGAAATCATACCTTAGAGTTTTGCTAATTTTTATGAATTAATTGAGAAGGAATTAGAACAAATGGACTAAATGAAAGTTGAAGCCTATTAAGTTAGCTTTCCATTTCCACTGATCTTGCTAATTTTCTAGTTGTATATTGGGAGATATGAACTGATTTCTATTGATTGGTTTTATGCTTTTTGGAGAAACCTAGTCAAAGTGTTGATTTTGTGAGCTTTCTGTTTGGGAGCAATTTTAACAATTTATGTGAACTGAATTGGTGTGAGTGATCTTCTGTAAAGTTGTAGGGGAAGAAATTATCTTAAAAATGATATATGGTATGTAATTTTTAGAAGTCAGAGTTGGGAGTTATGATTTTGCAAAAACTGATCCTACATTAGGATGTGAATGGCTGATCATGGCAGTAACTTGCATAATGGTTTTGAAATTGTTAGAAATCGAATTAGAGTTTGAGTTCTTCATGAAACTTGAAGTTTGTGATCTTATCTTTTCAGGGATATAAGGTAGTGAATTTGGTGACATTTGTGCTAAGAGATATGTTGTTTGGGAAATTACCGTCCAGATTAGTTGATTTCAGTAGGCAGGTTCTTTGTGGAATTGTTTGACATTGTTAGCAAGTGAATCTGATTTTGGATTGTTCATGAAAGTTATAGATAACATGGTGATCTTGATGAGCATATTTATTGTGTAATTGTTGACAAAAGAATCAGAGAGTTACTGAATTTGAAATGTACTGCCCTGTTTTGATACATTTTGAGTGGGCAGTAGGTTTAAGTGGATTTTTAACACCCTTAGAGGTGAAATTGATTTTTATGGTCTTCTTGAGAATTGTAGAGCTTTTCTTGAGTTTTCCAACAAGCTATAGTTTGTATTTTTCCGAATTGTGTGCTAAGAATTATAAAGGTTGGAAATTTGGATTGAAAACTGGAAAAAGGGCAAGGAAGGCACATATATATATATATATATTTTAGTATTTTTGTTATTATGACGGATTTTTAAGATGAAAAAAATGGGATTAGGGCCGGGAATTCATGAACATGCATATTTTTACCTACATGTGCATCAGTAATTCATTCGGATTGAATCGTTAGTGATAGTTACCTTCTCTGATGCTTAGGCACAACTGGAGCATCGATCGACCGACGTGACAAAGACTTTCTGACAATGGCTCGGAAGTAAGATGTGAGTAACCTAGTTGGTTTCTCAAATTCCTGATTGCTTACATGCTCTACGTGAATTACATGCAAAGATGAATTGTATGACTACTGTATGATTACTGGCATGTATTGGATTGAATTGCATGCTTTTCTTGAATCGAATCTGTCTTGTTATATGACATCGAGATCGGATATTTGGGCTTTATAGCCATATACTGTGGACTACTGAACACTGAATTACTGAATACTGAATCACTGAACACTGCATTGCATGCATAAATGCATGATCAGATAATGGACGTGTCCCAAGTTGCTATTATCACTGAAAAGAGCCTCGAGCTCGAACATCGCATCGACCGGGCTGGAGCCCGAGGGAGAAATCACGATCGTCCCCATCAACACCGATCGAGCACTTGGGCACAATACTGAATAACTGGAAAGAGTCTCATATGCATTATATACATGACTGATTGAATTGCCAAATTGTGTGACGATTACTAAACTGCGTGATGCCACGATTTACTGTAAATTATGATGTGATACTGTGAACTATTCTGTGCTATTGTAAATTGTTACTGATACCGTAAACTGTTATAGACTGCTGTAAATTGTTATATAATACTGTTAAATTTAATATTACTGTGCCGTGCTGTACGCAATTTGCGTAATGCATGATTTGAGTGAACCATCGATGATGGTTTCTCACTGAGTTCGCAAAACTCACCCAAAATTTGCACCTATTTTTCAGGTCTTGAAGAGTACCCCGTTCGACGCGGGAGTATGTCTACTGTAGGCAAGTGAAGAATAGGGGTCGGGATCAGTTCGTGTCTGCATTAGTGTCTTATCGAATTGTATTTCGCAATCACTGTATAACAATGCTTTGTATTTCTCCTGAGCCCATTGTGGTTTTAATGTTTTACTCGTTGACTGATTGTAAATTATTCTTGGATGACTGTAATAACTGAAACTGGTTTATTATGAACATGGGTTTTAGTTACTTACTGTTTTTGCCGCGCTAACGTGGAATCAATGGTTTAAAAAAAATGTATACTAAATTTTAATCGACTGATGTAGTACGCTACTCTCGCGGGGTACGGACTCGGATATCACCAACGATATCGGGTTCGGGTCACTCGGGAGTGGGGTGTTACATATAATGTCTGATCTAATAGAATGCGTGCATTTATTAAAGGTTGAGAACATTGATGTTGTTTAGCTAAATGAATATGATCGTTATATAATTGAATAAATTTCTTTTGCTCCTTTTCTATTGTAAGATAAAAATTTATTAAATAAGTTATATTCAATTATCAACAATACAAATTTTATTAAAATCCACTTTCCAAGAAGGAATTGATACTCCAATTAGAATGGCAAACCGATGAACAAATGAATAATCTTAATGATCAAGTATTAGGAATGATGAATGGAAATTTACAATACCATAAAATAAAATTCAATACTATATTAAAATTAGGCATTCCTTCAATATCATCGTAATTAGATAAAACAATTACCATAGCATATAAGTTTTATCGAGATAATCTTATGACTCAAGGACAATATCCTTTTTCATTAACCTATCAAATTAGTTATGCTTTAACTAATTCTCATCATAGTATTGATTTTAAACATATAGAACTAATTTATTTAGATCAACTATTTCAAGAAGTAGCAAAAGTAGGAATAAAAATTCAACCAAAAATACGACCTCTTCCATCAATACAACAACCTTTTTACCAACCACCATTTCTCGAAAGAAGACATTCTTTTTCTGAATCAGCATCTACTTCTATTCCTCTTCTTAGATCATCATTAGCCACGCATTAACGACCTATATGCATAGAAAGACCAATTAGGATCACTGAACCAAATCAAAATAGACAATTAGATGAAATTCAAAATCAAAATTTCACATTATCTACCTATTTGATTCAAAAATTATGACTACATTAACCAGTACCACTCAACAATTAGACACGATAGTACAAGCTCAAGAGTTATTAGAACAAAAGTTAGAAGCTATAGTACAAACAAAAATAGAAATATTAAATTTAATCCATCAAACAAATGAGAAAATCCAACAAACAAATGAGAAAATGATAAGTAAAGAACCGCCCCCGAAAATGGTGTCAGAGATTAGAATTACAAAATTACCTCGCAAAAGAACATAAATGATTGATCAAAATATTGAAGATATTGAGAAAAATATTTAACATCAATTAATAGAAGTAACAGAGTTAATAAATAAATTGCATCTTACCCCAATAGATAGTCAGGAAAAAATCTCTCCCATAATTTCTAATGATCATAAAGATGAAATTATTATTGGTTATAAATCTGATCAAGAACTCTATATGAAAAGGGATGAAAAACCCGAAAGTAGTCATACTCAAGAATTAAAATTAAAAGGAAAATTAACAGGAGATAAACGCAAAAAGGAATTTCAACCAACCAATTATTCATGGATTCCCGAAAATCATGATGAATTTCTAAATAAACAAGGTTATTATTATAAAGGATCAAAAATTCAAAAATATCCTTCAGAATATAAACCTAAAATTACGAAATTAGGACCCGATAGTGTATTAAATTTAGATTGTACAACCAATGCAGAAGATTTATTTTATGAATGGTATCACCGATTACAATTAATAATTCAGATAGAAAAACCATTTGGAGATAGACCAGATAACAAAGACTCTCTATGGAATTTTATAGTATATAAAACTTGAGGAAATGTTCAAAATTTTCTTATTGAAAACGCTCAAGCATTACAAAACACACCTCATTATATTAGCAAAATACAAGATGAAGATACTTTTGAAGTAACTGAAGATGAAATTTATAAATTTTTTTTTTGCCAAGATGTAATATTTCATAAAGCCGATAGAGATAGAGAAAATAGACTTAAAGCACTCAGACATTTAAATAATATACATGTAACATCCCGTTACTGAGGTGACGGGTATATCTGTAATTTGGATCAGGTTAAGATTGAGTACAGGCTAATGTGAGTTGTGCATGCATTATATTTCTGTAGTCATCGATAAATGATTATTGATGATATAAGCATATGAATATACGTACATGTATGACAATTTCCCGATTGAATTGTGGAAAATTGGAAATTGTGCGATAAGTGTATAAATGAGGTTTTGAAAATGGAATTGGAAATGAAATTGATTTTCAATATTGAAATTGAAATTTGAGTATAGGAATATGTAATTCTAATTTTGTGAATTTATAGAAATTTTTCTGGAATTTTTAGAGAATCGAGTCCGGACCGGAAAAATGGTATAATGACTGATAAACTGGATTCCGGGTCCGAGATTGATTGGCAATTGATATGAGACAATTTGAGTTATGATTTTAGGATTTAATATGAATTGTTATTGTGAAATTGGGAGTAAAACAGAATAAGAAATTGGATTGAGGTGGTTCAGATTTGGACTTGTGGCAATTAAATTGCCAAACAAGCCCTAGATATTTTGTTTATAAATTGAAATCGTCCGTATCGTCATCCACGAATTTCCTTTGTTTTCAAAAGGAAATGGGTTTTGCCGTGGATGGAGAAAACTTGGGATTTGGAGATTCTTGAAAATTTTTTGGAGGATTAAAGCTTGAATCAAGTAAGTCTTTTGTTTCCTTATGATTTAAATCGTTTAATTTGATCATTGATTGAGTTATGAAATTGTTTAGAAATTTAGAAAGTTTCGGATGATAGGGTTTTTGAGGATTTGATTGATTTTGATTTGGGTTTTTGATGAATAATGGTTATTAGATGGATTTGAGGTTAGAAATAAGCTGGGTTTAATGTTTAAAACTGATTGAGAGTGTTTAGAATGGATATTGGATGGATTGTATACCAGAAAATCTGAGAATTTCTGGGTTTTGGGCGTGAATTTGAGGTTGCACGCCGCGACGTGTGATGAACACGCCGCGGCGAGCAAATTAGATTCCGCACGCCGCGACGCGTGCAGGGAACGCCGCGGCGAGCGGATCATCCTCGCACGCCGCGACGAGCGAAGACGCACGCCGCGTAGAGGAGAAAGCATCGTGCTTGCCGCGTCGAAGCGGCGTGTTTCCACGTGGCGAACGAGGCACGCCATGAAGAAGAGAGGAAACTCGCCATGAAGGGAGGAGGCGCCGCGACGAGGAATGCTTATTTGGGAAAAATTGGAATTTTAGGTTTTTGAAGTTAGAATTTAGTAATGTGATTGATTGAATTGGTATTGGAGAATTGTGGGATTTAATTTGGATTGATTATGGATTTAATGACATTTTAGAGACTTGGAAATGCAATTTAGAAAAGATGAAATCAAGTGATTGTGAGATGATTGTTACAAGTAATGAGTTGAGATTTTGATTTCAAATGAATTGGTTCCTTAATGATTAATTGGAATTTAGAGACTAAGAAATTTGAATTGATAAGATGGAAATTTGGAATTGAATTCGATGATTCTCGGAATCAGATGACAAATGAAGAGTGATTGTGATTTTAATGGGAATGTGACTTTAGAATATGAAATTAGTAAATTGAATTATGGTATCTGAAATTGTTATGAATCAGAGTGAGAGTGATCAATTTGAAAATTCGGGAATGTCATAACATGTATAGTATTTATCGCATTTGTTAAATATGTATTATTATTGATTGAAATTGGTATATTTGGTAATGTGTGATTTATTTGATTTGACATAGAGGTTCCGATGGATCGACATTCCACGGACAGTATTGAGACTTCCAGGCTGTAGCTCGGAAGTGTAGGTGAGTAACCTAGTTGGTTCCTCAACCTTTATGTGTTTAACTTTATGGAAACATGCCATGTGGAGTTAAGGACGGACTATATGTGTTTGATTTGATTGATTCCGGACCACGGGTGTTCGGGATATTTGGACTGTGATATAGAAGTGCTGGTTGTGCATAAATTGTTCATAATTGATTTCAAATGGTAAGAATTAGGTATATGGGATTCTAATATGATGCATGTATTGTAAAGTGAACATGTGCATACATGCATAACAAGATGATCGATAAAAGGCGGTTGTGACCAGTGCGATCAGATATGAGAGCTTTAAGCTCAACGCACAGGGCTTCGTGCCCAACGATTTGCAGAGCTTTATGCTCAACATATTAGGGCTTTTGAGCCCAATGTTTCAGAGCCTATGGCTCAACGTATATGAGCTCAGGCGCACGGTCACAACAACAAAAGAAAATGAAAGAGTCACATGCACATTACATATATGAATGTTTACATGTGAATTGTGTGAAAGGCGTATCGCCTTATAAATGTGAAATAATTGTATGTGATTTTTGATTGTGATATATGTACGATATTGTGTGATTGTCTGTGAATGCATGAGTTGGGTGAACCATCGATGATGGTTTCTCACTGAGTTCGCAAACTCACCCAACATTGCAATTATTTTTCAGGAATTGAAGAGTACCCCGTTAGACTAACGGGAGTATGATCGTTGCTAGCAAGGCAGAGTAACGGGTCGGGATCAGTGTCGTCACATCTGCATGAGTACAGTGTTTTGTTTGGTGGGCCCTAGCTTAATAAATGTAATAGTGTATTGAGATTTTGATTGTTGAATTGTGTTCAGAAATGGCATCGAGTCCAGTTGGGTCATGCCTTTCTGTTTATGTACTGATTGAGCACTGTTGAGTGCTAATTAATAACTGGAAGTGTTTTGTATCTGAAAATGTCTTTGTGATATGTCGGGCTCAAAGTGTGTTTTGATTTTCGCGCGTTAAAACGTTTTTGGAAGAAAAATTTCATGACGAGTTTTAAAGTGTATTTGATTTGCTCTAGCATACCACCCTCGCGGGTCACGGGCTCGGATATCACTGTAGATGTCGGGTTCGGTCTCATGGGAGTGGGTGCTACAATCAGGTATCGAGCCCGTAGTACAATCTTACAAGGGCTTTCTGAAAAGTGTGTCAAAGTGCATGCATATAAGTCACGTCTCGTGACGGTGACAAGCGATCCCCGCCTAGCATATGAGTCTCATACATGAGCCTGTACTAGTGGTTTAAGTGATTAGAAATAGTGAGACAAAGAGAATACGTTAGAATGTGATAAAAAGGAAATTGTGAATGTTGCGAAATAAGAAAAAGTATATGGTTCGATTTGACAAATGAGGATTTAGTGTATATGTTATGAAAGGCAATATCAGTGTTATACTGGAGTGTATCTTGGGATGGAGAATAAATATGAATGTATAGTGGTGAATTGATAGAGGGAAATAGCGATATGATACAATTGGTAAGATTGACAGTGTATAAGCAAAGTGAATGGAAATAAAGTGTTCTGTGATTTATAGAGAATACAATTGGGTTAGATTTCGGTGATAAGAGTTATGAGTAGGGATTTGCGACTTAAATTCAGAATGTGTTAAGCGGGAAATCGAGAATGATTGTATAGCTATGATATTGATTTGAGAGTGAAAATTTATGGGTATGATACAATAATGAAAGGATTGAAATGTAAGAAAATGATAATGAAAGACGAAATAGATGTCTAAGGTTAAGTTGATTTGTCTTTATGAACGCACATCTGATTAGAAGGGTACTATGGTTGGCGAGTTAGTGGATAACCGCCAGTCATAGTTCTTATCGTGTAAAGTTGGATATGAGTTAGAATAAGAAATAAAAGTGAGCATACTGATCTATTGGAATGTGTTGAGATTGTAAATATGATATGAATGGAAGTATAGATTGGATAGTGTAAGTGATTAATTGGTGAATTATTCCACATTTGTTTCTCGATATTGATGAAACGATCTAGATGATATTTACCTCAATGAACAGTATTAACAAGGATGTTCTAATTTATATGAATTGAGGCATAACCGATTCATATGGGATAGTATGAGTATAGTTAAAAAAAATTGATTCCTTAAGGTATTGCGAATGTTTGGCAAGAAATGTGACAATTGTTGATGATTAAGAATTTTATGAGTGGTATTGATGAAAATAGATAGAAATCTTCTACAAAGAAGAGTTCTCCTGAATTGGGTTGAGTTGATTAAATGATTTAATTGGAGACACATTTGAAACAAATGAAAAGATATTATTGAGAGTCCAAATCCTGGTGGAGACTCAAGAGTAAGAAATAAAATATGTGACTGAAAGGATGCGTATTATGCTAAGGTAAAGAATCTGATTGTGTAATAGGGTTATGAAACAGTGAAAAGACATTAGATGCGTAATTGGGAAAATATCAGTTCGCGAATATTGGTGTAAAAATGTTTGGAAAGTACAAGTGAATTTGACGAATGTGTTATCGACCTAGTTTGTAATGCGAGTGAATAAATTGAATTATGTGGAGAAATTAGTGTAAAGGAACAGGTGTCAGAATATGTTAAGATGAAATTGAGAAAGTTATAAGAAAAATTTGTTCCTCCTTGGAGACAATCGATAATTAGAAAATCATACGAAGAGATCATGGGTATGAGGAGCTTGTTATGCTACTGAAGGGTAAAATGTATCAATTGTGTTTAGAGTGGATAATGATTATCAACATAGACGAGCAATTAAATGCATTTGGAAAATGGAATGTATAAATTGGCACTGTTGAGGAAATTGTTTATTATGTAAGTGTCGTAAGAATGAATCTTAATTGATCAATTAGAGAGTGGTTGAATCAGTATTCGAATATGGCACATTGGGAGACTTAATGTCGATAGAGGTAATGATAAAATACGAAATTGCAAGGGACATGTGTATACAAGATTTGGAGATGATACAATATTTACCAAAGTGTCCCAAAAAGGGTTATGATGCAATCAATATAGTCTCATGGGTTGTGATTTGAAGACTGATAGATATTGTACTGGATATTGTTTGAAAAATTTGGAGACCCTATTCATACAGAAATGTGTTTAGATGTATCTATGGATACACAAAGCAATAATGATTATATTAGTGAATTTGAAAGTATTAAAAAGGATTATGCGATTGAGATATTTCGGGAATTTGAAAGATTTGAACAGAATTATGTGTTTGAGTGTTTCAGAATTTAGTAGTAATGCAATGTGAAGTATTGAATTGGAAAATGTGCTGGCAGAAAATTTCAATTTGAGTGATAAGGTTATTAAACCTATTGTACTGTTGTGGGTGAGTTCTCAAATTAGTATGGGACAAAAAGAAAAAATTATGGGCAATTGGATTTTCAAATCAGATGTGTGTGTGTAAAAAGGATTGGCAAAGCAGAATTGTGAATTTCGAAAATGCGGACCGTATTGAGGAATTGTAAATGAAGTCGACTTTTGAGAAATTAATTGTTAGGACTGAATTAAGAAATATGGGTATTACCTACTAAAGGAACAGTTAGAGAAATTGTAAGGAACAGTTAAAATTTGATGTATGAGTAAGAGTCATGGAAAGAGTAATTGATGGGTTAGAATGTAAAACCAAATGATTATGTGTGAGTAACCAATGACTTGATCGTTGGAGATAAATGTGAAATCGATATTATGGAGTTCATAGGGATATGAGATTGAGGTACGCTTCAAATTGGTTGAGTACATAGCAAATTGTTATTGGTGTTACCATTTGGAAAGTGTATAAGGGCCAAAGGTGTGCTCTATTAGAGACAAGTGTTGATCGGGTAAAATGAATCATAATAGGGATTGAGAAATCATAGTTAATGATAATGAGTCGAAATGACTATTATATCGAAGCGTTTAGAATTTTATGAAATTGGTGTTTGAACCTATAGTGATGTAATTAGATAATCGATTAATGAAATGTTTTGAAGTGTATCGCCTCGACCAAGATACACTGAAATAAAGATAAAGGTAAAATTTGGAGAAATTAAATTTGTTATAAGTGGCCTCGATGTGATTGTGCTGCGAATAAAACTATAAATTGGTAAGTCAATGTAAAACTAAAAAGGGTGATTTGGATTTGTAAAGTGTTATAGGGACAGAGATAAGGAATATTGATATGATCGGATGTGCGTATGATTGGATTGAAAATAAAGAATAGTGAGTATAGTGTGGAATTTGAGAAAGGAAAGAGAGGTAATTGATTGTATTAATTTCAGTGAATTGACAGAAACTCATTTTGTATTGTATAGTGGGAAAACAATATTATAGTGATCGGATTAATTCCCCTGCCATCCTGATCAATCGTATATGAAATTTCGAGGACGAAATTTTTATTAGGAGGGGAGAATTGTAACATCCCGTTACTGAGGTGACGGGTATATCTGTAATTTGGATAAGGTTAAGATTGAGTACAAGCTAAAGTGAGTTGTGCATGCATTATATTTCTGTAGTCATCGATAAATGATTATTGATGATATAAGCATATGAATATACGTACATGTATGACAATTTCCCGATTGAATTGTGAAAAAATGGAAATTGTGCGATAAGTGTATAAATGAGGTTTTGAAAATGGAATTGGAAATGAAATTGATTTTTGAATATTGGAAATTGAAATTTGAGTATAGGAATATGTAATTCCTAATTTTGTGAATTTATAGGAATTTTTCTGAAATTTTTAGAGAATCGAGTCGGATCAAAAAATGGTATAACGATCGATAAACCTGGATTCCGGGTCCGAGATTGATTGGCAATTGATATGAGACAATTTGAGTTATGATTAAGGAACTGTTAGAGAAATTGTAAGGAACAGTTAAAATTTGATGTATGAGTAAGAGTCATGGAAAGAGTAATTGATGGGTTAGAATGTAAAACCAAATCATTATGTGTGTGAGTAACCAACAGACTTGACTGTTGGATATAAATGTGAAATCGATATTATGGAGTTCATAGGGATATGAGATTGAGGTACAGTTCAAATTGGTTGAGTACATAGCAAATTGTTATTGGTGTTACCATTTGGAAAGTGTATAAGGGGCCAAAGGTGTGCTCTATTAGAGACAGTGTTGATCAGGTAAAATGAATCTGTAATAGGGATTGAGAAATCATAGTTAATGATAATGAGTCGAAATGACTATTATATCGAAGCGTTTAGAATTTTATGAAATTGGTGTTTGAACCTATAGTGATGTAATTAGATAATCGATTAATGAAATGTTTTGAAGTGTATCGCCTCGACCAAGATACGCTGAAATAAAGATAAAGGTAAAATTTGGAGAAATTAAATTTGTTATAAGTGGCCTCGATGTGATTGTGCTGTGAATAAAACTATAAATTGGTAAGTCAATGTAAAACTAAAAAGGGTGATTTGGATTTGTAAAGTGTTATACGGACAGAGATAGGGAATATTGATATGATCGGATGTGCGTATGATTGGATTGAAAATAAAAAATAGTGAGTATAGTGTGGAATTTGAGAAAGGAAAGAGAGGTAATTGATTGTATTAATTTCAGTGAATTGACAGAAACTCATTTTGTATTGTATAGTGGGAAAACAGTATTATAGTGATCGGATTAATTCCCTTGCCATCCTGATCAATCGTATATGAAATTTCGAGGACGAAATTTTTATTAGGAGGGGAGAATTGTAACATCCCTTTACTGAGGTGACGGGTTTATCTGTAATTTGGATAAGGTTAAGATTGAGTACAGGCTATTGTGAGTTGTGCATGCATTATATTTCTGTAGTCATCGATAAATGATTATTGATGATATAAGCATATGAATATACGTACATGTATGACAATTTCCCGATTGAATTGTGAAAAAATGGAAATTGTGCGATAAGTGTATAAATGAGGTTTTGAAAATGGAATTGGAAATGAAATTGATTTTTGAATATTGGAAATTGAAATTTGAGTATAGGAATATGTAATTCCTAATTTTGTGAATTTATAGGAATTTTTCTGAAATTTTTAGAGAATCGAGTCCGGACCGAAAAAATGGTATAATGACTGATAAACTGGATTCCGCGTCCGAGATTGATTGGCAATTGATATGAGACAATTTGAGTTATGATTAAGGAACTGTTAGAGAAATTGTAAGGAACAGTTAAAATTTGATGTATGAGTAAGAGTCATGGAAAGAGTAATTGATGGGTTAGAATGTAAAACCAAATGATTATGTGTGTGAGTAACCAATGACTTGATGTTGGAGATAAATGTGAAATCGATATTATGGAGTTCATAGGGATATGAGATTGAGGTGCAGCTTCAAATTGGTTGAGTACATAGCAAATTGTTATTGGTGTTACCATTTGGAAAGTGTATAAGGGCCAAAGGTGTGCTCTATTAGAGATAGTGTTGATCGGGTAAAATGAATCAGTAATAGGGATTGAGAAATCATAGTTAATGATAATGAGTCGAAATGACTATTATATCGAGCGTTTAGAATTTTATGAAATTGGTGTTTGAACCTATAGTGATGTAATTAGATAATCGATTAATGAAATGTTTTGAAGTGTATCGCCTCGACCAAGATACGCTGAAATAAAGATAAAGGTAAAATTTGGAGAAATTAAATTTGTTATAAGTGGCCTCGATGTGATTGTGCTGTGAATAAAACTATAAATTGGTAAGTCAATGTAAAACTAAAAAGGGTGATTTGGATTTGTAAAGTGTTATACTGAGACGAGAGATAGGAATATTGATATGATCGGATGTGCGTATGATTGGATTGAAAATAAAGAATAGTGAGTATAGTGTGGAATTTGAGAAAGGAAAGAGAGGTAATTGATTGTATTAATTTCAGTGAATTGACAGAAACTCATTTTGTATTGTATAGTGGGAAAACAGTATTATAGTGATCGGATTAATTCCTTGCCATCCTGATCAATCGTATATGAAATTTCGAGGACAAAATTTTTATTAGGAGGAGAATTGTAACATCCCCCGTTAGAGGTGACGGGTATATCTGTAATTTGGATCAAGGTTAAGATTGAGTACAGGCTAATGTGAGTTGTGCATGCATTATATTTCTGTAGTCATCGATAAATGATTATTGATGATATAAGCATATGAATATACGTACATGTATGACAATTTCTCGATTGAATTGTGAAAAATTGGAAATTGTGCGATAAGTGTATAAATGAGGTTTTGAAAATGGAATTGGAAATGAAATTGATTTTTGAATATTGGAAATTGAAATTTGAGTATAGGAATATGTAATTCCTAATTTTTCTGGAATTTTTAGAGAATCGAGTCCGGATCGAAAAAATGGTATAATGACTGATAAACTGGATTCCGGGTCCGAGATTGATTGGCAATTGATATGAGACAATTTGAGTTATGATTAAGGAACTGTTAGAGAAATTGTAAGGAACAGTTAAAATTTGATGTATGAGTAAGAGTCATGGAAAGAGTAATTGATGGGTTAGAATGTAAAACCAAATGATTATGTGTGTGAGTAACTAACAGACTTGACTGTTGGAGATAAATGTGAAATCGATATTATGGAGTTCATAGGGATATGAGATTGAGGTACAGTTCAAATTGGTTGAGTACATAGCAAATTGTTATTGGTGTTACCATTTGGAAAGTGTATAAGGGGCCAAAGGTGTGCTCTATTAGAGACAGTGTTGATCGTAAAATGAATCAGAATAGGGATTGAGAAATCATAGTTAATGATAATGAGTCGAAATGACTATTATATCGAGCGTTTTAGAATTTTATGAAATTTGTGTTTGAACCCTATAGTGATGTAATTAGATAATCGATTAATGAAATGTTTTGAAGTGTATCGCCTCGACCAAGATACGCTGAAATAAAGATAAAGGTAAAATTTGGAGAAATTAAATTTGTTATAAGTGGCCTCGATGTGATTGTGCTGTGAATAAAACTATAAATTGGTAAGTCAATGTAAAACTAAAAAGGGTGATTTGGATTTGTAAAGTGTTATATGGACAGAGATAGGGAATATTGATATGATCGGATGTGCGTATGATTGGATTGAAAATAAAGAATAGTGAGTATAGTGTGGAATTTGAGAAAGGAAAGAGAGGTAATTGATTGTATTAATTTCAGCGAATTGACAGAAACTCATTTTGTATTGTATAGTGGGAAAACAGTATTATAGTGATCGGATTAATTCCCCTGCCATCCTGATCAATCGTATATGAAATTTCGAGGACGAAATTTTTATTAGGAGGGGAGAATTGTAACATCCCGTTACTGAGGTGACGGGTATATCTGTAATTTGGATAAGGTTAAGATTGAGTACAGGCTAATGTGAGTTGTGCATGCATTATATTTCTGTAGTCATCGATAAATGATTATTGATGATATAAGCATATGAATATACGTACATGTATGACAATTTCCCGATTGAATTGTGAAAAATTGGAAATTGTGCGATAAGTGTATAAATGAGGTTTTGAAAATGGAATTGGTAATGAAATTGATTTTTGAATATTAGAAATTGAAATTTGAGTATAGGAATATGTAATTCCTAATTTTGTGAATTTATAGGAATTTTTCTGGAATTTTTAGAGAATCGAGTCCGGACCGGAAAAATGGTATAATGACTGATAAACTGGATTCCGGGTCCGAGATTGATTGGCAATTGATATGAGACAATTTGAGTTATGATTAAGGAACTGTTAGAGAAATTGTAAGGAACAGTTAAAATTTGATGTATGAGTAAGAGTCATGGAAAGAGTAATTGATGGGTTAGAATGTAAAACCAAATGATTATGTGTGTGAGTAACCAACAGACTTGACTGTTGGAGATAAATGTGAAATCGATATTATGGAGTTCATAGGGATATGAGATTGAGGTGCAGTTCAAATTGGTTGAGTACATAGCAAATTGTTATTGGTGTTACCATTTGGAAAGTGTATAAGGGGCAAAGGTGTGCTCTATTAGAGCAGTGTTGATCGGGTAAAATGAATCAGTAATAGGGATTGAGAAATCATAGTTAATGATAATGAGTCGAAATGACTATTATATCGAGCGTTTAGAATTTTATGAAATTGGTGTTTGAACCTATAGTGATGTAATTAGATAATCGATTAATGAAATGTTTTGAAGTGTATCGCCTCGACCAAGATACGCTGAAATAAAGATAAAGGTAAAATTTGGAGAAATTAAATTTGTTATAAGTGGCCTCGATGTGATTGTGCTGTGAATAAAACTATAAATTGGTAAGTCAATGTAAAACTAAAAAGGGTGATTTGGATTTGTAAAGTGTTATATGGACAGAGATAGGGAATATTGATATGATCGGATGTGCGTATGATTGGATTGAAAATAAAGAATAGTGAGTATAGTGTGGAATTTGAGAAAGGAAAGAGAGGTAATTGATTGTATTAATTTCAAATAATTGATGAAACTCATTTTGTATTGTATAGTGGGAAAACAAAGATTATAGTGATCGGATTAATTCCCGCCATCCTCGATCATCAGATATGAAATTTCGAGGACGAAATTTTTATTAGGAGGGGAGAATTGTAACATCCCGTTACTGAGGTGACGGGTATATCTGTAATTTGGATAAGGTTAAGATTGAGTACAGGCTAATGTGAGTTGTGCATGCATTATATTTCTGTAGTCATCGATAAATGATTATTGATGATATAAGCATATGAATATACGTACATGTATGACAATTTCCCGATTGAATTGTGAAAAATTGGAAATTGTGCGATAAGTGTATAAATGAGGTTTTGAAAATGGAATTGGAAATGAAATTGATTTTTGAATATTGGAAATTGAAATTTGAGTATAGGAATATGTAATTCCTAATTTTTCTGGAATTTTTAGAGAATCGAGTCCGGACCGAAAAAATGGTATAATGACTGATAAACTGGATTCCGGGTCCGAGATTGATTGGCAATTGATATGAGACAATTTGAGTTATGATTAAGGAACTGTTAGAGAAATTGTAAGGAACAGTTAAAATTTGATGTATGAGTAAGAGTCATGGAAAGAGTAATTGATGGGTTAGAATGTAAAACCAAATGATTATGTGTGTGAGTAACCAACAGACTTGACTGTTGGAGATAAATGTGAAATCGATATTATGGAGTTCATAGGGATATGAGATTTAGGTACAGTTCAAATTGGTTGAGTACATAGCAAATTGTTATTGGTGTTACCATTTGGAAAGTGTATAAGGGGCCAAAGGTGTGCTCTATTAGAGACAGTGTTGATAAGGTAAAATGAATCTGTAATAGGGATTGAGAAATCATAGTTAATGATAATGAGTCGAAATGACTATTATATCGAGCGTTTTAGAATTTTATGAAATTTGTGTTTGAACCCTATAGTGATGTAATTAGATAATCGATTAATGAAATGTTTTGAAGTGTATCGCCTCGACCAAGATACGCTGAAATAAAGATAAAGGTAAAATTTGGAGAAATTAAATTTGTTATAAGTGGCCTCGATGTGATTGTGCTGTGAATAAAACTATAAATTGGTAAGTCAATGTAAAACTAAAAAGGGTGATTTGGATTTGTAAAGTGTTATATGGACAGAGATAGGGAATATTGATATGATCGGATGTGCGTATGATTGGATTGAAAATAAAGAATAGTGAGTATAGTGTGGAATTTGAGAAAGGAAAGAGAGGTAATTGATTGTATTAATTTCAGTGAATTGACAGAAACTCATTTTGTATTGTATAGTGGGAAAACAGTATTATAGTGATCGGATTAATTCCCCTGCCATCCTGATCAATCGTATATGAAATTTCAAGGACGAAATTTTTATTAGGAGGGGAGAATTGTAACATCCCGTTACTGAGGTGACGGGTATATCTGTAATTTGGATCAGGTTAAGATTGAGTACAGGCTAATGTGAGTTGTGCATGCATTATATTTCTGTAGTCATCGATAAATGATTATTGATGATATAAGCATATGAATATACGTACATGTATGATAATTTCTCGATTGAATTGTGAAAAATTGGAAATTGTGCGATAAGTGTATAAATGAGGTTTTGAAAATGGAATTGGAAATGAAATTGATTTTTGAATATTGGAAATTGAAATTTGAGTATAGGAATATGTAATTCCTAATTTTGTGAATTTATAGGAATTTTTCTGGAATTTTTAGAGAATCGAGTCCGGACCGGAAAAATGGTATAATGACTGATAAACTGGATTCCGGGTCCGAGATTGATTGGCAATTGATATGAGACAATTTGAGTTATGATTAAGGAACTGTTAGAGAAATTGTAAGGAACAGTTAAAATTTGATGTATGAGTAAGAGTCATGGAAAGAGTAATTGATGGGTTAGAATGTAAAACCAAATGATTATGTGTGTGAGTAACCAACAGACTTGACTGTTGGAGATAAATGTGAAATCGATATTATGGAGTTCATAGGGATATGAGATTGAGGTACAGTTCAAATTGGTTGAGTACATAGCAAATTGTTATTGGTGTTACCATTTGGAAAGTGTATAAGGGGCCAAAGGTGTGCTCTATTAGAGACAGTGTTGATCGTAAAAAATGAATCATAATAGGGATTGAGAAATCATAGTTAATGATAATGAGTCGAAATGACTATTATATCGAAGCGTTTAAATTTTATGAAATTTGTGTTTGAACCTATAGTGATGTAATTAGATAATCGATTAATGAAATGTTTTGAAGTGTATCGCCTCGACCAAGATACGCTGAAATAAAGATAAAGGTAAAATTTGGAGAAATTAAATTTGTTATAAGTGGCCTCGATGTGATTGTGCTGTGAATAAAACTATAAATTGGTAAGTCAATGTAAAACTAAAAAGGGTGATTTGGATTTGTAAAGTGTTATATGGACAGAGATAGGGAATATTGATATGATCGGATGTGCGTATGATTGGATTGAAAATAAAGAATAGTAAGTATAGTGTGGAATTTGAGAAAGGAAAGAGAGGTAATTGATTGTATTAATTTCGTGGAATTGTGAAACTCATTTTGTATTGTATAGTGGGAAAACAGATTATAGTGATCGGATTAATTCCCCGCCATCTGATCATCAGATATGAAATTTCGAGGACGAAATTTTTATTAGGAGGAGAATTGTAACATCCTGCTTCTCGAGGTGACGAGTATATCGTAATTTGGATCGAGTTAAGATTGAGTACAAAGCTAATGTGAGTTGTGCATGCATTATATTTCAGTAGTCATCGATAAATGATTATTGATGATATAAGCATATGAATATATCGTACATGTATGACAATTTCCGATTGAATTGTGAAAATTGGAAATTGTGCGATAAGTGTATAAATGAGGTTTTGAAAATGGAATTGGAAATGAAATTGATTTTCGAATATTGGAAATTGAAATTTGAGTATAGGAATATGTAATTCCTAATTTTGTGAATTTATAGGAATTTTTCTGGAATTTTTAGAGAATCGAGTCCGGACCGGAAAAATGGTATAATGACTGATAAACTGGATTCCGGGTCCGAGATTGATTGGCAATTGATATGAGACAATTTGAGTTATGATTTTAGGATTTAATATGAATTGTTATTGTGAAATTGGGAGTAAAACAGAATAAGAAATTGGATTGAGGTGGTTCAGATTTTGACTTGTGGCAATTAAATTGCCAAACAAGCCCTAGATATTTTGTTTATAAATTGAAATCGTCCGTATCGTCATCCACGAATTTCCTTTGTTTTCAAAAGGAAATGGGTTTTGCCGTGGATGGAGAAAACTTGGGATTTGGAGATTCTTAAGGAATTTTTGGAGGATTAAAGCTTGAATCAAGTAAGTCTTTTGTTTCCTTATGATTTAAATCGTTTAATTTGATCATTGATTGAGTTATGAAATTGTTTAGAAATTTAGAAAGTTTGGATGATAGGGTTTTGAGGATTTGATTGATTTTGATTTGGGTTTTGATGAATAATGGTTATTAGATGGATTTGAGGTTAGAAATAAAATTCGGGTTTAATGTTTAAAACTGATTGAGAGTGTTTAGAATGGATATTGGATGGACTGTATACCAGAAAATTTGAGAATTTCTGGGTTTCGGGCGTGAATTTGAGGTTGCACGCCGCGACGTGTGATGAACACGCCGCGGCGAGCAAATTAGATTCCGCACGCCGCGACGCGTGCAGGGAACGCCGCGGCGAGCGGATCATCCTCGCACGCCGCGACGAGCGAAGACGCACGCCGCGTAGAGGAGAAAGCATCGTGCGCCGCGTCGAAGCAGCGTGTTTCGCCGCGGAGAAACGAGGCACGCCGCGGCGAAGAGAGGAAACTCGCCGCGGAAGGGAGGAGGCGCCGCGACGAGGAATGCTTATTTGGGAAAAATTGGAATTTTAGGTTTTTGAAGTTAGAATTTAGTAATGTGATTGATTGAATTGGTATTGGAGAATTGTGGGATTTAATTTGGATTGATTATGGATTTAATGACATTTTAGAGACTTGGAAATGCAATTTAGAAAAGATGAAATTAAGTGATTGTGAGATGATTGTTACAAGTAATGAGTTGAGATTTTGATTTCAAATGAATTGGTTCCTTAATGATTAATTGGAATTTAGAGACTAAGAAATTTGAATTGATAAGATTGAAATTTGAATTGAATTGATGATTCTCGAATCGATGACAAATGAAGAGTGATTGTGATTTTAATGGGAATGTGACTTTAGAATATGAAATTAGTAAATTGAATTATGGTATCTGAAATTGTTATGAATCAGAGTGAGAGTGATCAATTTGAAAATTCGAGAATGTCATAACATGTATAGTATTTATCGCATTTGTTAAATATGTATTATTATTGATTGAAATTGGTATATTTGGTAATGTGTGATTTATTTGATTTGACATAGAGATTCCGATGGATCGACATTCCACGGACAGTATTGAGACTTCCAGGTTGTAGCTCGGAAGTGCAGGTGAGTAACCTAGTTGGTTCCTCAACCTTTATGTGTTTAACTTTATGCAAACATGCCATGTGGAGTTAAGGACGGACTATATGTGTTTGATTTGATTGATTCCGGACCACGGGTTTTCGGGATATTTGGACTGTGATATAGAAGTGCTGGTTGTGCATAAATTGTTCATAATTGATTTCAAATGGTAAGAATTAGGTATATGGGATTCTAATATGATGCATGTATTGTAAAGTGAACATGTGCATACATGCATAACAGTATGATCAGATAAAAAGGCAGTTGTGACCGGTGCAGCCACTGTATATGAGAGCTTTAAGCTCAACGCACAGGGCTTCGTGCCCAACGATTTGCAGAGCTTTATGCTCAACATATTAGGGCTTTTGAGCCCAATGTTTCAGAGCCTATGGCTCAACGTATATGAGCTCAGGCGCACGGTCACAACAACGAAAGAAAATGAAAGAGTGACATGCACATTACATATATGAATGTTTACATGTGAATTGTGTGAAAGGCGTATCGCCTTATAAATGTGAAATAATTGTATGTGATTTCTGATTGTGATATATGTACGATATTGTGTGATTGTCTGTGAATGCATGAGTTGGGTGAACCATCGATGATGGTTTCTCACTGAGTTCGCAAACTCACCCAACATTGCAATTATTTTTCAGGAATTGAAGAGTACCCCGTTAGACTAACGGGAGTATGATCGTTACTAGCAAGCGCGAGTAACGTGGTCGGGATCGGTCGCCACATCTGCATGAGTACAGTGTTTTGTTTGGTGGGCCCTAGCTTAATAAATGTAATAGTGTATTGAGATTTTGATTACTGAATTGTGTTCAGAAATGGCATCGAGTCCAGTTGGGTCATGCCTTTCTGTTTATGTACTGATTGAGCACTGTTGAGTGCTAATTAATAACTGGAAGTGTTTTGTATCTGAAAATGTCTTTGTGATATGTCGGGCTCAAAGTGTGTTTTGATTTCCGCGCGTTAAAACGTTTTTGGAAGAAAAATTTCATAACGAGTTTTAAAGTGTATTTGATTTGCTCTAGCATACCACCCTCGCGAGTCACGGGCTCGGATATCACTGTAGATGTCAGGTTCGGGTCTCGCGGGAGTGGGGTGCTACAATACATCTTTGTGATATATATTATTTAGATGCTTTTATATGTGAATTTCAAAAACATTATTATAAATGACCACGAATAGAACAAGAAATGTATATTCATGTATTTATTCAAAAATTACTATATCCTTTTAACGTTAAAGTACAACAACAGTTTCATCATAAAATTGAAAAACATCAAGTAGCACATAATTTAGGTGGAGCCATATTAGTAACTAAAGATCTATTAATAGAATTTTGTTTAGAATCGAAACTTAAACAAACATTAAAACATCAACATTTAAAATCTTGTTGTGAACAAAATGCAGATGTACCACAACAATATGGATGTACCCACAATTATCAAAATAAATATAAAAATAAAAGGAAGAAATTTATCCCCCGATATCGAAAAAACTATTCCAAGAAATATAGATGGAAAAGATATAGGCCATCACCAACTCGACCAAAAAGATTTCCTAAATATTTTAGACGATACAAATATAACTCAAAAAATAAGTCTAAACAAAAACATTGTCCCCAAAAGAAAAAAGATTGTAAATGTTGGTTATGTAATGAAGAAGGACATTATGCGAATGAATGTCCTAAAAGAAAAGATAAGCAATATAATCAAAAAGTACAAATATTAACTTCAGCTCTCAATAGCCAATTAGAACCTATTGAATCTGATTATGATACAGATATTTCTTTATATATCTATGATTTGGAAAATTCTTCACATGAATCAAATAGTCAACCCTCTGAATCAGACACAGAATTCCAATTCAACATTTATTCAAGTACTAGTTCCGAAAATTAATACTCAAATCAATGCCTATATAGATACAGGAGCTACTATTTGTATAGCATCAAAACAACTTCAATTTAAATGGAAAAAATTAAATAAACCATTACAAGTAAAAAAAGCCGATGGAAGTTTTAATTCCATTTGGTATGTTAGCTATTATAATACTATCATTATTGAAACATATACCTTTATTATTCCTTCTATCTATCAAAAGAATCAGGATTACCCTCATTATTGGAAATAATTTTCTAAAATTATATAATCCCTTCTATCAATATTTACATTACATTACACTTGAACACCTTCGATAAAAGAAATTAATGAAAATCAATTATCTTAAGAATACCTATTTATCATGATTCTTATTATAAAAGATTAAAATTACTTAATGAAAAACTTAACCATTTACATTTTTATTTACTTAATAATACATCAATACAATTAGAAGTAGATGCACTTTTAGATAAAGTATGTAGTGAAAATCCTTTAAACCCACAAAAGAATCATAATACATAACTTATAGAAATTAAATTAAAAGATCCTCTTCAAGAAATTAATATTAAAAATAATATTCCTTACACTCCCTTAGATGTAAAAGAATTTACGCAAGAATGTAAAGAATTATTAGAAAAAGGATTAATTACTCCTAGCACAAGTAAACATTCAGCACCAACTTTCTATGTAAATAATTCAGCAGAAAAGAAAGGTCACTTTTGGTTTACAACTTTAGATGCAAAATCAGGATATTGGCAATTAAGACTTCACGACAATACAAAAGCATTAACAACATTCACTTGTCCTCCTCAAAAATATTATCAATGGAATGTATTACCATTTGGCTTAAAACAAGCACCTAGTATTTATCAACGATTTATGGATAATAATCTAATAGGATTAGAAGAATTTACTTTTGTATATATAGATGATATTATTATTTATTCCAATCAGGATAAATTAGATCATTTAAAGAGGTAAAAATTGTATTGCAACGATGTAAAGAACAAGGATTAATATTAAGTAAAAGAAAAGCCAAAATTGCTCAACAAACAATTGAATATTTAGGAATACAATTTAATCATCACGAATATTTACAATTACAACCAGGGTTTTGAAACCCGGACCGGACCGGCCGGTCCGGTCCGGTCCATGCTCCAAAACCGGTCTCCAATTGATCGGTGTGAACCGGTCAAAACTGGTCCAATTGACCGGTTTTGACGGTCGGACTGGTCCGGCTGGACCTGGCTTCGATAATTTTTATTTTTTTTATTTTAATTTTTTAATTTTTTAAATATTTTAATATTATATATAATTAAATATAATTATTGCATAATTATTACGTCACACCTGTTCGACCGAGTTGAACCTATTGAACCCAGAATCAAGAAGGCCACCGGTTCGATGACCGGTCCGGGTTTCAGAACATTGATTACAACCTAATATTTTACAAAAATTGCAAGAATTTGTTAATCAGTTGGCAAACAGAAGACAAGTTCAACAATTTCTAGGATTATTAAATTATATTTTTGATCAAGGATTTTTGAAAGATTTAGCAAAAAAAAGACGACTTTTACAAAAGAAATATAGTACTAATCAGCAGTGGCAATGGACTATCAGTGATACAGAAGCAGTTCAGCGATTAAAAACTCACTGTAAGGATCTTCCTAAACTTTATAATTACCAGATCAATGATCAATTACTAGTCCAAATGGACACAAGCATTGATACATGGCCAGGATGCCTTTTGGCAAAACCGCCTAAGCACAAAAAGCACTATCTTTGCAAGTATATAAATGGAACATTTAATTCTTTGGAATTAAATTATCCCATTCATGAAAAAGAAGCACTACCCTGTCTTAAGACTTTGAGAAAATGGCGCATTGATTTATTACCAGTGAAATTCACAATACATACTGATTCCCAGTATTTATGTGGATTCACTAAGTACCAATTTACTACAAGCACTAATTATAATCAAGGACGACTCATCGGATGGCAACTTGAATTAGGTCAGTATCACTTTGATATTCATTATATTAAATCTGCTAATAATTTTCTTGCAGATATATTAATAAGAGAATGGAAGGATTAATATCACAACTCGAAAGTACAATCGAATTGAAAGAAGCATAATTTCTTGAATTACAGATTCAAAGCATGAATCTTCTAGTCAAAATGGAAAACATTACCAAAGAATTAGAAAGACTCAAAACTACCCTCTCAATGCTAAAAGACCAGCCAAAAGAACAACCAAGAATTTCCAAAAATCCTCCCAAATACCAGTACCAAGTACAGTACCAAGCATTGAATTACCCAAGGTTGTTCCGTCAACTTCTTCTATCATTCCTAAAATATCAATTTCCCCTTTGGTGAAACCTTCTCCTTCAGTATCCTCTTATTACCACAAAAAAACCATCGATAATCAAGAGTCAAAGCATTATGTTATCTACAATGGACCCTTTGCAGGAATTTATGACTAATGGCACAAAGCAGCCATTCATATTACAGGAAAAAGCAGCATTATTCACAAAAGTTTCTCAAGTAAAGCCGAAGCTGAAAAATCCTATCAAGAAATTTAGCATCCATCACTAAGACCACAATATAAAGCAGTTCTCACAACACCAGCACCACCAGCCTCAAAGATGATTTCTTTGGGAAAATCAATAGATTTGGAAAGGATCAATTCCGTTCCCTCAAAAGCACTACATGAAGAATCAAAACTGTTGACATCAGAAATGTTTGTCAACTGTTTCAAAGCACTAAATCAATGGAATGACGACATGAAGAAATTTCAGTATTATCCACAAAATCTTGGACGATATGGACAAAAGGCAGTAATATTTCCAGGAGTAGATCCCTTGACAACATATTTATTATTCTAGAGTGGATTAGCAGACACCATCTATATCCAAGACTTAAAATTACTAGCAGACTTTCCCGCAGGGTTAGTCAATGCAATCAAGCAATACAAGGATCGTTTCGCAAAAGAAAGAGAGCTCTATATCAAAGTATATAGCAGTTATCCGATCTTTGAAGCAGCAGAAGCAGAAGATGCAATTCATGCAGTAATTAAAGTACCAAGGATTGTGTTTCTCCAAATTGGAGTCAACAATCTTCAATATCCTCCTATTGATGAAGCACCACAGTACGAGTTCAATTGGGATTTGATCAATAAGTTCAACCTCAACTGTCTCGAAGGAGTTCATAATTAATGCATCAAGATCACAGCAAAATCAACAATCAAGATCAATTATCGCGGAAATCAAATTCTTATGACTTCAACCTATAAAAGTCCAATACCGTCCAATGAACTACAAGTATTACAATTGTTCAGAGCACCATTTGATGATTTGTCAGATTGTTTTCAAGAATTAAGCTAAGCATGGAAAGAAGCAATCTGCAAGCAAATTCAGGAATATCCTACGCATCGTTGTAAAAATTGTCCATCATCATAAAAAATACCAGATGCTAATAGTACCACAGAGGCGATCTAGTCATCATCGAAGAATAGTTCGTCGGTGCAAACGGACAAAGCACTAAAGCATCTAATAATGTAGGTCTTTATTTTTAGACCGTCCATCTGTAAATAATTTTCACTTTTCTCTTTAGGGTACAACGAATCTTCGCTTTACCTTTTTCTTTATGTCTATTTCAGTCCTTTACTTTTCTTTATGTTTTATCATGTCTGTCCTTTTTTATTCTCTTTTCTTTTATAAATCGCTAACTTGAGTGCCTTCATTCGGCACAAGAAGTTCTTAATAAACTTTCTCTTTCTTAAAATTCTCTCTTCGCATTCCAGTCTACAATTGACGTTTAAGCGAGTTACGAGAAGCATCAGGTTAGAGAATTGTTTATGATTTCTTTTTGTCATATCATTATCATATTATTATATTTGATCATTTATATTATACAACAATTCTCAGGAAGCACATTATGAAGAACTAAAATGGGTATAAAAGGTTTGATTCCGCCTTACTGTCAACACGTGTTTTCAGTAGCAAAGTGGTATCAAAGCTTTATACTCTTGTCGATTAAAATGACTTATTTTGATTATCGAAGATCTCTTAAGCAACAAATAAATTTTTATCTTACAATAGAAAAGGAGCAAAAGAATTTTATTCAATTATATAACGATCATATTCATTTAGCTAAACAACATCAATGTTCTCAACTTTTAATAAATGCACGCATTCTATTAGATTAGACATTATATACTTATAATTCAAGAAAGCAGATAGAATCGAACTTCAACATGAAATGGAATTACTCATTGATTAGCATGACTATCCATTTACCATATTTCTTTAATTATTTTTATATTCACTTATTTATCAATTATCGCTTTATGCATGTTTTATTTTACAAGTACACCATTATTATTCTTTTTCATTGCAAGCATTATTTTTATACCTTCCGATATTATTATCTTTTATTTTGATGTTAGTCGTTATTATATGTATATTACTTTAGATTATTTATGGAGAACTATATTTGGATTAGATACTAATATTACATATATAGTCCAATTTGATGAACACAATATTATTTTTGATTTTACTCCTCATAATAATAATGACTCCAATGACTCAAAAGATTCAGATAGACTAGGATGTGTTAGAACTATAGACATAGATAATCTTTATTATATCGAAAATGAAAATGAACAATCCGATGAAGAAATGGAAAATATAGAGCTAACAAGTGTAGATTTGGACAATGTAGATGAAGATAACAATTACGATTTAGAATAAATGAATTGCCAAATTTGTGAAGATTTAGATAACCAAATTCAACATATACAACAATTGATTAATTATTATTCCAATCATATCAATTATAATGAAGAACGGATTAACAATCTCATTTTCCTTGGTGTTAACCGAATAGGAAGACGAGTCTATGAAGAACATTTATCAGTAGTTCAAGAATTACATACTTTATATACAAATCTTTTAGCACAATTAGAACATATTCGTTTTATTACTCATAATCTTTACCATCTACCAATATGACATCTAAAATTTTAGATGTTGATACTTTAGAATTAATAGAATCATTAGGAACTTTTAAGGTTTCTACTTTAATTAATCAAGAAAAACAAAAACAGATCGCAGAAGCTCAATTAGATTTAAAGAAAGGACAAGATATTCACAAATCAACATTAAAACAAATTTTAATAAACAAAACCTTATTTATTTTGGAAAAATAATTCAAGAAACACCCATTAGAATTGACCAATACAATGGAAATTTACGAATTAGTTTAATCGACCCTGATCAAATTAATAGACAATTACAATTATTACCTAATCGAAAAGAAAGAAAATAGTTTATATTCAATTATCAACAATACAAATTTTATTAAAATCCACTTTCCAAGAAGGAATTGATACTCCAATTAGAATGGCAATACTAGATGAATGAATGAATAATCTTAATAATCAAGTATTAGGAATGATGAATGGAAATTTACAATACGGTAAAATAAAATTCAATACTATATTAAAATTAGGCATTCCTTTAATATCATCGTAATTAGATAAAACAATTACCATAGCATATAAGTTTTATCGAGATAATCTTATGACTCAAGGACAATATCCTTTTTTATTAACCTATCAAATTAGTTATGCTTTAACTAATTCTCATCATAGTATCGATTTTAACATACAGAACAAATTTATTTAGATCAACTATTTCAAGAAGTAGCAAAAGTAGGAATAAAAATTCAACCAAAAATACGACCTCTTCCAGCAATACAGCAACCTTTTTACCAACCACCATTTCTCGAAAGAAGACATTCTTTTTCTGAATCAGCATCTACTTCTATTCCTATTCTTAGATCATGATCAGCCAGACATCAACGACCTATATACATAGAAAGACTAATTAGGATAATTGAACCAAATCAAAATAGACAATTAGATGAAATTCAAAATCAAATTTCCACATTATCTACCTATTTGATTCAAAAATTATGACTACATTAACCAGTATCACTCAACAACTAGACACGATAGTACAAGCTCAAGAGTTATTAGAACAAAAGTTAGAAGCTATAGTACAAACGCAAATAGAAATATTAAATTTAATCCATCAAACAAATGAGAAAATCCAACAAACAAATGAGAAAATGATAAGTAAAGAACTGCCCCCAAAAATGGTATCAGAGATTAGAATTACAAAATTACCTCGTAAAAGAACATAAATGATTGATCAAAATATTGAAGATATTGAGAAAAATATTCAACATCAATTAATAGAAGTAACAGAGTTAATAAATAAATTACATCTTACCCCATTAGATAGTCAGGAAAAAATCTCTCCCGTAATTTCTAATGATCATAAAGATGAAATTATTATTGGTTATGAATCTGATCAAGAACTCTATATGGAAAGGGATGAAATACCTGAAAGTAGTCATACTCAAGAATTAAAATTAAAAGGAAAATTAACAGGAGATAAACGCAAAAAGGAATTTCAACCAACCAATTATTCATGGATTCCCGAAAATCATGATGAATTTCTAAATAAACAAGGTTATTATTATAAAGGATCAAAAATTCGAAAATATCCTTCAGAATATAGACCTAAAATTACTAAATTAGGACCTGATAGTGTATTAAATTTAGATTGTACAACCAATGCAGAAGATTTATTTTATGAATGGTATCACCGATTACAATTAATAATTCAGATAGAAAAACCATTTGGAGATAGACCAGATAACAAAGACTCTCTATGGAATTTTATAGTATATAAAACTTCAGGAAATGTTCAAAATTTTCTTATTGAAAATGCTCAAGCATTACAAAACACACCTCATTATATTAGCAAAATACAAGATGAAGATACTTTTGAAGTAATTGGAGATGAAATTTATAAAGAATTTTTTTGCCAAGATGTAATATTTCATAAAGCCGATAGGGATAGAGAAAATCGACTTAAAGCACTCAGACATTTAAATAAATGCAGATGTACCACAACAATATGGATGTACCCACAATTATCAAAATAAATATAAAAACAAAAGGAAGAAATTTATCCCCCGATATCAAAAAAACTATTCCAAGAAATATTTATGGAAAAGATATAGGCCATCACCAACTCAACCAAAAAAGATTTCCTAAATATTTTAGACGATACAAATATAACTCAAAAAATAAGTCTAAACAAAAACATTGTCCCCAAAAGAAAAAAGATTGTAAATGTTGGTTATGTAATGAAGAAGGACATTATGCGAATGAATGTCCTAAAAGAAAAGATAAGCAATATAATCAAAAAGTACAAATATTAACTTCAACTCTCAATAACCAATTAGAACCTATTGAATCTGATTATGATATAGATATTTCTTTATATATCTATGATTTGAAAAATTCTTCACATGAATCAAATAGTCAACCCTTTGAATCAGACACAGAATTCCAATTCAACATTTATTCAAGTACTAGTTTCGAAAATTAATACTCAAATCAATGCCTATATAGATATATGAGCTACTATTTGTATAGCATCAAAACAACTTCAATTTAAATGGAAAAATTAAATAAACCATTACAAGTAAAAAAGCCGATGGAAGTTTTAATTCCATTTGGTATGTTAGCTATTATAATACTATCATTATTGAAAATGTACCTTTATTATTCCTTCATCTATCAAAAAGAATCAGGATTATCCTCATTATTGGAAATAATTTTCTAAAATTATATATTCCCTCTCATCAATATTTACATTATATTACACTTCAACACCTTCGATAAAAGAAATTAATGAAAATCAATTATCTTAAGAATACCTATTTATCATGATTCTTATTATAAAAGATTAAAATTACTTAATGAAAAACTTAACCATTTACATTTTATTTACTTAATAATACATCAATACAATTAGAAGTAGATACACTTTTAGATAAAGTATGTAGTGAAAATCCTTTAGACCCACAAAAGAATCATAATACGTAACTTATAGAAATTAAATTAAAAGATCCTCTTCAAGAAATTAATATTAAAAATAATATTCCTTACACTCCCTTAGATGTAAAAGAATTTACACAAGAATGTAAAGAATTATTAGAAAAAGGATTAATTACTCCTAGCACAAGTAAACATTCAGCACCAGCTTTCTACGTAAATAATTCAGCAGAAAAGAAACAAAGAAAAAGACGTATGGTTATAAACTATCGAAATTTAAATGAAGCAACAATAGGAGATGCTTATAAATTACCAAGAAAAGATTACATTATCAATAAATTAAAAGGTCACATTTGGTTTACAACTTTAGATGCAAAATCAGGATATTGGCAATTAAGACTTCACCATAATACAAAAGCATTAACATCATTCACTTGTCCTCCTCAAAAACATTATCAATGGAATGCATTACCATTTGGCTTAAAACAAGCACCTAGTATTTATCAACGATTTATGGATAATAATATAATAGGATTAGAAGAATTTACTTTTGTATATATAGATGATATTATTATTTATTCCAATCAGGATAAATTAGATCATTTAAAGAAGGTAAAAATTGTATTGCAACGATGTAAAGAACAAGGATTAATATTAAGTAAAAGAAAAGCCAAAATTGCTCAACAAACAATTGAATATTTAGGAATACAATTTAATCATCATGGATATTTACAATTATAACCTAATATTTTACAAAATTGCAAGAATTTGCTAATCAGTTGGCAAACAGAAGACAAGTTCAACAATTTCTAGGATTATTAAATTATATTTGTAGCGCCCCCTCACCGTAGAGTATACGCCGGGGCGCCCTTAGGTCGTCCCGATGTATAACCTACGACGAGGGTGCACTACTAAACGATCATTTCTGTACACCTCATGGCATCAATATAATAAAACAATAATATCGAATTCACTAAATTTTAAAACCAAATCGTACTTCTCATTTCATTACTTAAACCATATTTACATCATCACCATATATACACAACCGCATAAGTCCAAAAGAACTAAAATGGCTCTAGCTAAGTCATCCACAAAATACCCAAAAGATCCCCAAATGACAGACACACATGGCCATCTTTGCTCTCGCCGCACACAAAGCAGATAAGTCTCACTGATCGGAGCTAGAAGTCAAACTATCACTGTCCTGAAAAATAGTCGCAATTTGGGTGAGTTTGCGAAACTAAATGAGTAACCATCATCGATGGTTTACTCAACTTATGCATATACAATTCAATTCACATTGTATCACATAATATCACATTTCAAATTAATCCATGCATTACCAAATTCACACATATAAGGCGTATCGCCTTTCACACAATTCGCATATAAATATTTATATATGTAATGTACATGTGACTCTTTCATTTTCTTTCGTTTTTGTGACCGTGCGCTTGAGCTCATATACGTTGAGCCATAGGCTCTGAAACATTGGGCTCAAAAGCCCTAATACGTTGAGCATATAGCTCTGACAATCGTTGGGCACGAAGCCACGTATGCTTGAGCTTAAAGCTCTCATATACTGATGTATTTAACCGGTCACAACTGCCTTTTTATCTGATCATACTGTTATGCATGTATGCACATGTTCACTTTATAATACATGCATCATATTAGGATTCCACATACCTAATTCTCACCATTTGAAATCAATTATGAACAATTTATGCACAACCAACACTTCTATATCACAGTCCAAATATCCCGAACACCCGTGGTCCGGAATCAATCAAATCAAACACATATAGTCCGTCCTTAACTCCACATGGCATATTTGCATAAAGTTAAACACATAAAGGTTGAGAAACCAACTAGGTTACTCACCTCAGAACTTCCGAGCTACTGCCGGGAAGTCTCACCTACGTCTGATGATCGGCGATCCACTTGAGCCGCTATAACAATCAAATTATAAATAACATTATAAAATGTACCAATTCTAATGTCCAATGATGCATAAGAATCGAATAATGTACGAACTATACGTGTTATGACATTCCCGACACAAATTCCAATTTTCCCGATCTCAATCCTTGATTCCCGAACTAAATTTCTAATTTCCAAATTCATAATCTCCAAATTGAATTTAATCCATAGCCAAATAGATCCTCAATTGCCTAAACCCCAAATTGTTAAAAACCTAAATTTCATTTCGGGCAAAATAACTTTCCTCGCATGGCGAAGCTTCCATTTTTCGCAGGCCATGGCAATCACAAGGCCTCGTCATCAGTATGCCCACGACGTCAGTCGTGTAAAGCAATTCTGCTTTCACAAGGCGTTCATCATCATCATGGCATGGCGACACATACACGCCTGAAAAACCCAGATTTTGCAGATTTTCGATGCTTAAACAATCCAAATCTGGTTTTCTTCCTTACAAATCACTCCTAAATAAATCCATACACATCATACAACTAATCTTTACCTTCCATTTCATCAAACAATTAAATCCCCAAAAATTCAACCCTAATATCACCGTCGATAACCCTAACTTCAAATCTCCTTAATATTCAAATTCAAACATCAATCTAACTCTACAAATCAACAAATCAAACTATACAAGACAAAAATAAAAGTAACTTACCCGATTAAAACTCCAAATCTTCAAGGATCAACAATCTCTCTCTTCCCTCTCACGGCAACATCCATTTTCAAACCCATAATCAATTCATCTAACACCAAGCTTAAGGAAATGATCAAGGATGGAAGAAGAAACAATTTTATGGAGGAAATCAAGCAAACTTTCAAGAAGGAAATCAAAGAAAAAAATCACGAAGAAGGAGAAGAAGGAAGCATCGTGGGGAAGAAATTCAAAGAGTTTGGGTTTATATATTAAAAGGATTAAGGCTTGTTTGGCTAATTTTAATTGCCACAAGCCCGATCCGAACAACCTCGGTCCAATTTCTAATTCTAATTTCTCCCGAATTCCAACGGCTAAACCCTAATTCCTCAAAGCAAATTTCTAACCTGTCTGTACCATTGGATAATCAATTTCAGAACCGGATATTCAATTAATCAGTCATCGGTCAATTTTCCGGTCCGAGCCTAATGCTCCAAAAATTCCAGAAAATTCCTATAAATCCTTAAAAATATAAAACTCATTATCATATACTCCAATTTCATAATTTCACTTTCTAACTTTCAATTCTAACTCAAATTCAATCATCGAGCCTATTTTGACCTAATTCACACACATAACCTAATCACCCCCAAATCAAAGTATCCAAATCAAATCGAAAATATGTCATACATGTATGTACGTACAAATGCCAATATGATCATGCCAATTATACTATAATTAAATCATGCATGAGCATGCCAAATACGAATGCAATAAACTGTACACATCCCATCGATAACGGGATGTTACAATATTTCTGATCAAGGATTTTTGAAAGATTTAGCAAAAGAAAGACGACTTTTACAAAAGAAATGTAGTACTAATCAGCAGTGGCAATGGACTATCAGTGATACAGAAGCAGTTCAGCGACTAAAAACTCTCTGTAAGGATCTTCCTAAACTTTATAATTACCAGATCAATGATCAATTACTAGTCTAAATGGACGCAAGCATTGATACATGGGCAGGATGCCTTTTGGCAAAACCACCTAAGCACAAAAAGCATTATCTTTGCAAGAATATAAATGGAACATTTAATTCTTCAGAATTAAATGTTCCCATTCATGAAAAAGAAGCACTAGCCTGTCTCAAGACTTTGAGAAAATGGCGCATTGATTTATTACCAGTGAAATTCACAATACATACTGATTCCTAGTATTTATGTGGATTCACTAAGTACCAATTTACTACAAGCACTAATTATAGTCAAGGACGACTCATCAGATGACAACTTGAATTAGGTTAGTATCACTTTGATATTCATTATATTAAATCTGCTAATAATTTTCTTGCAGATATATTAACAAGAGAATGGAAGGATTAATAACACAACTCGAAAGTTCAATCGAATTGAAAGAAGCAGAATTTCTTGAATTACAGATCAAAGCATGAATCTTCAAGTCAAAATGGAAAACATTACCAAAGAATTAGAAAGACTCAAAACTACCCTCTCAATGCTAAAAGACCAGCCAAAGAATAGCCAAGTACTTCCAAAAATCCTCCCAAATACCAGTACCAAGTACAGTACCAAGCATTGAATTACCCAAGGTTGTTCCGTCAACTTCTTCTATCATTCCTAAAGTATCAATTTCCCCTTTGGTGAAACCTTCTCCTTCAGTATCCTCTTTATTACCACAAAAAACCATCGATAATCAAGAGTCAAAGCATTATGCTATCTACAATGGACCTTTGCAGGAATTTATGACCAATGGCACAAAACAGCCATTCATATTACAGGAAAAAGTAGCATTATTCACAAAAGTTTCTCAAGCAAATTCGAAGCTGAAAAATCCTATCAAGTATTTTAGCATCCATCACTAAGACCACAATATAAAGCAGTTCTCACAACACTAGCACCACCAGCCTCAAAGATGATTTCTTTGGGAAAATAAATAGTTTTGGAAAGGATCAATTCCATTCCCTCAAAAGCACTATATGAAGAATCAAAACTGTTGACATTAGAAATGTTTGTCGATTGTTTCCAAGCACTAAATCAATGGAATGACGACATGAAGAAATTTCAGTATTATCCACAAAATCGTGGAAGATATGGACCAAAAGCAGTAATATTTCCAGGAGCAGATCCTTTGACAACATATTTATTATTCCAGAGTGGATTAGCAGACACCATCTATATCCAAGACTTAAAATTACTAGCAGACTTTCCCGCAGGGTTAGTCAATGCAATCAAGCAATACAAGGATCGTTTCACAAAAGAAAGAGAGCTCTATATCAAAGTATATAGCAGTTATCCGATCTTTGAAGCAGCAGAAGCAGAAGATGCAATTCATGCAGCAATTAAAGCACCAAGGATTGTGTTTCTCCAAATTGGAGTCAGCAATCTTCAATATCCTCCTATTGATGAAGCACCACAGTACGAGTTCAATTGGGATTTGATCAATAAGTTCAACCTCAAATGTCTCGAAGGAGTTTATAATCATTACATCAAGATCACAGCAGAATCAACAATCAAGATCAATTATCGCGGAAATCAAATTCTTATGACTTCAGCCTATAAAAGTCCAATACCGTCTAATGAACTACAAGTATTACAACAGTTCCGAGCACCATTTAATGATTTGTCAGATTATTTTCAAGAATTAAGCCAAGCATGGAAAGAAGCAATCTGCAAGCAAATTCAGGAATATCCTACGCATCATTGTAAGAATTGTCCATCATCATAAAAAATACCAGATGCTAATAGTACCACAAAGGACGATCTAGTCATCATCGAAGAATAGTCCGTCGGTGCAAACGGACAAAGCACTAAAGCATCTAATAATGTAGGTCTTTATTTTTTGACCGTCCATCTCTAAATAATTTTCACTTTTCTCTTTAGGGTACAACGAATCTTCGCTTTACCTTTTTCTTTGCGTCTATTTCAGTCCTTTTCTTTTCTTTATGTTTTATCATGTCTGTCCTTTTTTATTCTCTTTTCTTGTATAAATCGCTAACTTGGATGCCTTCATTCGACACAAGAAGTTCTTAATAAACTTTTTCTTTCTTAAAATTCTCTCTTCGCATTCCAGTCTACAATTGACATTTAAGCGAGTTACGAGAAGCATCAGGTTAGAGAATTGTTTATGATTTCTTTTATTCATATCATTATCATATTATTATATTTGTTCATTTATATTATACAACAAACTATTTATCTCATTATTATGTCAGTTCTTAAGCTCATACAATTCCTTATTATTTGTTATAAAATATTCTCTCATCTTACCAGATTTTGATTATTTCAGCATGGCATTATCATATTTTAACTATAAGCGTGAACTCAAGCAGCAGATTAAAAGATTAGATTCTCAGGAAGCACATTATGAAGAACGTAAAATTAAATATATAGCTCACAACAAGAAAGCACATGATATTTTTCAAGACCCTAAGTTTCAAGTTTCTACTACTCATCCATTATACGAAGAAGCTCAACAAATTATCAAGATAGAATCAATAATGAAGAATCAAGCAGTAGAATTAATAAAGTTTCTAGATGAATGTATGCAAGAAATAACATCAGTTCGAAAATACCTTGTATCAAAGCTTTCTACTCTTGTCAATTAAAATGACTTATTTTGATTATAAGATCTCTTAAGCAACAAATAAATTTTTATCTTACAATAGAAAATGAGCAAAAGAAATTTATTCAATTATATAACGATCATATTCATTTAGCTAAACAACATCAATGTTCTCAACTTTTAATAAATGCACGATTCTATTAGATCAAACATTATATACTTATAATTCAAGAAAAGCAAATAGAATCGAACTTCACATGAAATGGAATTACTCATTGATTAGCATGACTATCCATTTATCATATTTCTTTAATTATTGTTTATATTCACTTATTTATCAATTATCGCTTATGCATGTTTTATTTTACAAGTATGTACCATTATTATTCTTTTCATTGCAAGCATTATTTTTATACCTTCGATATTATTATCTTTTATTTTGATGTTAGTCGTTATTATATGTATATTAATTTAGATTATTTATGGAGAACTATATAATGTCTCGATCTCATAGAATGCGTGCATTTATTAAAAGTTGAGAACATTGATGTTGTTTAGCTAAATGAATATGATCGTTATATAATTGAATAAATTTCTTTTGCTCATTTTCTATTATAAGATAAAAATTTATTTGTTGCTTAAGAGATCTTCGATAATCAAAATAAGTCATTTTAATCGACAAGAGTAGAAAGCTTTGATACAAGGTATTTTCGAACTGATGCTATTTCTTGCATACATTCGTCTAGAAACTTTATTAATTCTGCTGCTTGATTCCTCATTATTGATGCTGTCTTGATAATTTGTTGAGCTTCTTCATATAATGGATGAGAAGTAGAAACTTGAAACTTAGGGTCTTGACAAATATCATGTGCTTTCTTGTTGTGAGCTATATATTTAATTTTAAGTTCTTCATAATGTGCTTCCTGAGAATCTAATCTTTTAATCTGCTTCTTGAGTTCACGCTTATAGTTAAAATATGATAATGCCATGTTGAAATAATCAAAATCTGGTAAGATGAGTAAGACGAGAGAAAGAAATATGATAATGCTAATGGCATTCTAATGTTAATCAATGAGTAATGACATATCTTGTTGTAATTCTTTTCTATCTGCTTTTACTGAATTATAAATATACAATGCTTGGTCTAACAAAATGCGAGCATTTATTAATAGTTGAGAACATTTATGTTGTTTAGCTAATTGGATATGTTCTTGATATAAGTGAATAAATTTCTTTTATTCATTTTCTATTTCTAAATAAAATTGGATTCTTTGCTTGAGATTTTTTCGATAGTCAAAATAAGCCATTATTTAGATAATCAGAACAGATAACTTTGATACAAGAAATTTGCGTGATATGATTATATCTTGAATACATTCATCTAAAAACTGAATTAACTCTGCTGCTTGATTCTTCATTATGGTTGCAGTGTTGATAATCTGCTGTGCATCTTCATATAGTGGATGATTGATAGGTTTTTGAAACTTTGGGTCTTGACAAATATCATAAGCTTTTTTATTTCGAGCAATATATTTGATTTTAAGTTCTTTATAATGATCTTTCTAAGCATCTAGATCTTTTATTGTTTGCTTGAGTGCACGCTTGATATGAAAATATGATTATGCCATGCTGAAAATTAAGAAAAATGAGTAATGCGAGAGAATGATCGATAAATAATGATGAGAGAAATAATAATGATACAAAATAGTTTATGTATAATAGCAATGATTAGTAAAAAGAATACTATAATAAATTGACAAAAAGGATTTATAAACCAACTCTAACCTGATGCTTCTCGGAAATCGCTTAAACGTCAAAGGCAGACTGAGATGCGAAGAGAGAGTTCAGAGAGAGAAAGTTTATGTAATTCTTGATGTGTCTTAGAAAGACACCCAAGGGTTCTATTTATACACGAGAAGAAGAATCAAAAGGACAGATAAGAGAAGACATAAAGAAAAGTAAAACAAAGTAAAGGACTGACTTGGACATAAAGAAAAAGTAAAGTAAAGTAAAGTAAGATGCTAAAGAAAACATAAAAAGACAGACTATGTACAGATGGACGGTCTTTAGAAAAAGACCTACATTATTTGATACTTTGTTGCTTTGTCCGTAGCTACTGACGGACTATTCTTCAATGATGACTAGATCGTCATCTGTAGTATTGTGGGCATCTGGTACTTTTGATGATGATGCACAGTTCCTACAACGATGCGTAGGATACTCCTGGATTTGCTTGCATATTGTTTCTTTCCATGCTTGACTCAGATCTTGAAAATATTCTGATAAGTCATCAAATGGTGCTCGGAATCTTTGTACGACTTGTAGCTCATTGGATAATATTGGATTCTTATATGCTGAGGTCATAAGAATCTGATTTCCACGATAATTAATCTTAACTGTTGATTCTGCTGTAATCCTAGTACATTGAGTATATACTCCTTCAAGACAATTGAGGTTGAACTTGTTGATCAAATCCCAATTGAATTCGTATTGTGGTGCTTCATCAATAGGTGGGTATTGAAGATTACTAACTCCAATTTGGAGAAAAATAATCCGTAGTGCTTTAATGGCTGCATGTATTGCTTCTTCTACTTCGGCTGCTTCAAAGATCGGATAACTACTATATATCTTGATATAGAGTTCTCGTTCTTTTGCGAAACGATCCTTATATTGCTTAATGGAATTGACTAACCCGGAGGGAAAGTCTGCTAGTAATTTCAAATCTTGAATGTAAATAGTGTCGGCGAGTCCACTCTGAAATAGTAGATATGTTGTCAAAGGTTCTGCTCCTGGAAATATGACTGCTTTTGGGCCATACCTGCCTCGATTCTGTGGATAATACTGAAATTTTTTCATTTTGTCGTTCCATTGATTGAGTGCTTGAAAATAGTCGACAAACATTTCTGAAGTCAATAGTTTGGATTCTTCATGTAATGCTTTGGATGGAATTGAATTAATCCTTTCCATATCTATTGATTTTCCCAAAGAAATCATCTTTGAGACTGGTGGTGCTGGTGCTTGGAGAACTGCTTTATATTGTGGTCTTAGTGATGGATGCTGAAATTCTTGATAAGATTTTTCAGCTTCGACTTTGGTGGAGAAACTTTTATGAATGATGCTGCTTTTTCCAGTAATATGAATGGCTGCTTTGTGCCATTGGTCATAAATACCTGCAAAAGGTCCATTGTAAATAACATAATGCTTTGATTCTTGCTGATCAGCGATCTTTTGTGGTATTATTGATGATACTGTAAGAGAAGGTTTCACTGGAAGTGAAACTGATGCTTTAGGTATGATAGAAGAAGTGTCTGAAACAATTGTTGGTGTTTGGGGTTCTTTGGTTAGAACTGGTATTTTAGGAAGAACTTCTGGTACTGGTTTTGTTAGAGGAGCTTCCTTTGTAGTAGTTTGCTCCTTCGGTTTGAACATAAGGAGAGTTTGTTTAAGTCTTTCTAGATCTTTGGTAATGGCTTCATTCTAGACTTGAATATTCATGCTTTGTATTTGTAATTCATTTAATTCTGGTTCCTTTAATGCAATGGTAGTTTCGAGTTGTGCTATCAATGGTAGTTTCGAGTTGTGCTTCCTTTAAGCCGTTCATGAATGGGATAATTTAATTCCGAGGACTTAAATGTTCCATTTATGTATTTACAAAGATAGTGCTTTTTGTGCTTAGGCGGTTTTGCCAAAAGGCATCCTGCCCATGTATCATTGCTTGCGTCCAGCTGGACTAGTAATTGATCATTCGTCTGGTAATTATAGAGTTTAGGAAGATCCTTACAGAGAGTTTTTAGTCGTTGAACGGCTTCAGTATCAGCGATTGTCCATTGCCATTGATAATTAGTGCTACATTTTTTCTGTAAAAGTCGTCTTTCTTTTGCTAAATCTTTCCAAAATCCTTGATCAGATATATAATTTAATAATCCTAAAAATTGTTGAACTTGTCTCCGATTTAATAATTGATTAGGAAAATCTTGTAATTTTTGTAAAATATTAGGTTGTAATTGTAAATAACCTTGATGATTAAATTGTATTCCTAAAAACTCAATAGTTTGCTGAGCAATTATAGCTTTTCTTTTACTTAATATTAATCCTTTGTCTTTACAACATCTCAAGAAAGTCAAAATTGTATTACAACGTTGTAATACAATTTTGACTTTCTTGAGATGATCTTATTTATCCTGATTAGAATAAATTATAATGTCATCGATATAAACAAAAGTAAATTCTTCTAATCCTACTAAATTATTATCCATAAAGCATTGATAAATACTAGGCGCTTGTTTTAATCCAAAAGGTAAAACATTCCATTGATAATGTTTCTGAGGAGGACAAGTGAATGATGTTAATGCTTTTGTATTATTATGAAGTCTTAATTGCCAATATCCTGACTTGGCATCTAATGTTGTAAACCAAATATGACCTTTCAATTTGTTGATAATATAATCTTTTCTTGGTAATTTATAGGCATCTCCTATGGTTGCTTCATTTAATTTTCGATAGTTTATAACCATTCTTCTTTTTCCTCGTTTCTTTTCTGCTGAATTGTTCACATAAAAGGCTGGTGCTGAATGTTTACTTGTACTAGGCGTAATTAATCCTTTTTCTAGTAATTCACTACATTCCTGTGTAAATTCTTTTACATCTAATGGAGTGTAAGGAATATTATTTTTAATATTGATTTCTTGAAGAGGATCTTTTAATTTAATTTCAATAAGTTCTGTATTATGATTCTTTTGTGGATCTAAAAGATTTTCACTACATACTTGATCTAAAAGAGTATCAACTTCTAATTGTATAGTTGTATTATTTAGTAAATAAAATGTAATATGTTAAGCTTTTAGTTAACTAATTTAAGTTGTTGATAATAGGATGTATGATAGATAGGTATTCGTAAAATAATAGACTTCTAATTGAGTTCCTTAATATATGGTGTTCAAGAGTAATATAATGTAAATATTGATGAAAAGGATTATATAATTTGAGAAAATTATTTCCAATAATTAATGGTAATCCGATTCTTTTGATAGATAGAGGAACTATAAAAGCGTAATTTTCAATAATAAGAGTATTATAATAACTAACATACCATATGGAGTTAAAACTTCCATCGGCAATTTTTACTTGTAATGGTTTATTCAATTTTTCCCATTTTAATGCTAGTTGTTTTGATGTTATACAAATAGTAGCTCCTGTGTCTATATATGCATTTACTTTAGTTTTCGTATTCTGAACTATTACTTGAATAAAAGTCGAATTGGAATTCGGTTTTTGATTCAGAGTTTTGGATAATTGATTCATGTCAAGAGGATTCTGATTCATAGATATAAAGGGTAGTATCAGTATTGTAATCTGATTCAATTGGTTCTAAATGATTTTCTAAGGCTGAACATAAAATTTGTACTTTATTGTTATATTGTTTGTCTTTCTTCTTGGGACATTCATTTGCATAATGACCTTCTTCGTTGTATAACCAACATTTACAATCTTTTTTCTTTTTAGGAAAAAATTGTTGTTTTTTCTTGTATTTGGGATTATATTTGTATGTTCTAAAATATTTTGGGTATGTTTTTGGTTGATATTTTTGTGGTCGATATCTTTTCCATTTATACTTCTGTGAATAATTTTTCCTATATGTTCTCGGGTTAAATATTTTATTTTTCTTCTTATGGGTGGAATAATTTCATTCACATCCATATTGTTGGGGTACATCGGCATTTTGATCACAACATAATTTCAAATTTTTGTGTTTTAATGTTCGTTTTAATTTTGCCTCTAAACAAAAATCAACTAGTAGATCACGTGTTAGTAATATTGCTCCTCCTAAATTGTGAGCTATTGTGTGATTTTCTATTCTTTCATAAAATGTTGTTGTACTTTTATATTAAAAGGATATGGTAATTTTGAATAAAATATGAATATACATTTCTTGTTCTAATCTTGGTAATTTATAATAATGTTTTAGAATTCAAAATAAAAGCTTCTAAATAATAGATATCACAAATCTTTAAATTATTTAAATGTCTTAATGCTTTTAATCGTTTTGCTTTAAGAATATCTCGCTTGATGAAAGATAATATCTTTTCCAAAAATTCCTTATATATTTCTTCTCCAATAACATCAAATTTATCATCATCGGTTACTTGACTAAGATAATGGGGTGTATTTTGTAGTGCTTGAGCATTTTCTCATAAAAAAACTTGTACAATTCCGGATGTTTTGTAAATAATAAAATTCCAAAGAGAATCTTTATTACCAGTTCGATTTCCAAAAGGATTTTCTACTTGCAATAATAATAGTATTTTTGCAAACCATTCTTGAAAATTTTCTTCGGCGTTAGTAGTGTAGTCTAGATTTAATATACTATCAGATCCTAATTTTGAAATTTTTGGTTTATATTTGTCAGGGTATTTGCGGATTTTGGTTCCTTTGTAATAATAACCTTGTTGATTTAGAAAGTCATCCTTATTGTTAGGTATCGATGAATAATTTGTAGGTTGAAATTCTTTTTTACGTTTATCACCTAATTTTCCTTTTAGTTTTAATTCCTGTGTTTGACTACTTTCTGGTTTTTCATCTTTATCCATTACATACTTAGTTTTCATCATCATCATCATCATCATCATCATCATTATTATTATTATTATTGTTAAAATAATAACAATAATAATAAAGTTTATTATTAACATTATTATCATTATTATTATTATTAACATCATCATCATCATCATCATCATTATTATTATTATTATTGATATTATTATTACTATAAATTTTCTATTATTTATTTATTTATTATTATTATTAACCATATTATTATTATTGTTATTATTACTACTACTATTATTACGATTATAATAATTATTTATTATTGTTAATTTATTGTTATTATTATTATTAATTATTCTTACTATTATTAGTTATTATTATTATAAATTTTCTACTTATTATTATTATTATTATTATTATCATTAACTTTATCATTATTATTATTATTGTTATTATTATTACTATAAATTTTCTATTTTTTATAATTATTTATTGTTAATAATAATAACAATAATAATAAAGTTTATTATTAACATTATTATCATTATTATTATTATTAACATCATCATCATCATCATCATCATTATTATTATTATTATTGATATTATTATTACTATAAATTTTCTATTATTTATTTATTTATTTATTATTATTATTAACCATATTATTATTATTGTTATTATTACTACTACTATTATTACAATTATAATAATTATTTATTATTGTTAATTTATTATTATTATTATTATTGTTATTATTATTATTAATTATTCTTACTATTATTAGTTATTATCATAAATTTTCTACTTATTATTATTATTATTATTATTATCATCATTAACTTTATCATTATTATTAATATTTCAAGAAGTAGCCAAAGTAGGAATTAAAATACAACCAAAAATACAACCTCTTCCAAAGAATACAACAACCTTTTATCCACCAACATTACTCGAAAGAAGACATTCTTTTCCGAATCATGATAAATAGGTATCCTTAAAATAATTGATTTTTGATTAATTTCTTTTATTGAAGGTGTTCGTAGTGTAATATAATGTAAATATTGACATAAAGGATTATATAATTTTAAAAACTATTTTCAATAATGAGTGGTAATCCTGATTCTTTTTGATAGATAGAAGGAACTATAAATGTGTATTTTTCGATAATAATTGTATTATAATAACTAACAAACCAAACGGAATTAAAACTTCCATCGGCGATTTTTACTTGTAATGGTTTATTTAATTTTTTCCATTTTAATTGAAGTTGTCGTGATGCTATACAAATAGTAGCTCCTGTATCAATATATGCATTAATTTGAGTATTAATTTTCGGAACTAGTACTTGAATAAATGTTGAATTGGAATTTTGTGTCTGATTCAGAGGGTTGACTAAATGATTCATCTGAATTGTTTTTTGAATTATAAATATATAAAGAAATATCTGTATCATAATCAGATTCAATTGGTTCTAATTGATGATTGAGAGCTGAACTTAGTATATGTAATTTTTGAGTATATTGCTTATCTTTTCGTTTAGGACATTCATTTGCATAATGTCCTTCTTCTTTACATAACCGACATTTACAATCTTTTTTCTTTTGAGGACAATATTTTTGTTTTTGTTTATACTTTGGATTATACTTATATCGTCGAAAATATTTAGGAAATTTTTTGGGTTTATCTGGTGATGGTCTATATCTTTTCCATTTATACTTTTTATAATGATTTTTTCTATATCTAGGGTTAAATTTCTTCCTTTTATGTTTGTATTTATGCTAATAGTTTTGAGTACACCCATATTGTTGGGGGACATCTGCATTTTGATCACAACATAATTTTAGTTGTTGATGTTTTAATGTTTGTTTAAGTTTTGATTCTAAACAAAATTCTATTAATAGATCTTTTGTTACTAGTATGGCTCCACCTAAATTATGTGCCACTTGATGTTGTTCTATTTTATCATGAAAATTTTGTTGTACTTTTACATTAAAAGGGTATGGTAATTTTTGGATAAATACATGAATATACATTTCTTGTTCTATTCGGGGTAATTTATAATAATGTCGTTGGAATTCACATATAAAAGCATCTAAATAATATATATCACAGAGATGTATATTATTTAAATGTCTAAGTGCTTTGAGTCTGTTTTCGTTATCTCTAGTAGCTTTGTGAAAGATTACATCTTGGACAAAAAATTCTTTATAAATTTCATCTCCAATGATTTCAAAGGTATCTTCATCTTGTATTTTACTAATATAATGGGGTGTGTTTTGTAATGCTTGAGCGTTTTCAATGAGAGAATTTTGAACATTTCCTGATGTTTTATATACTACAAAATTCCATAAAGAATCCTTGTTGTTTGGTCTATCTCCAAATGGTTTTTATTTGCAAAGATAGTGCTTTTTGTGCTTAGGCGGTTTTGCCAAAAGGCATCCTGCCCATGTATCTATGCTTGCGTCCAGCTGGACTAGTAATGTGGATTCACTGAGTACCAATTTACTACAAGCACTAATTATAAAGAAATATGCTAAAGTAAGAGTCATATTAATCAATGAATAATGTCATGTCATGCTGAAGTTCGATGGGATCTGCTTTTACTGAATTATAAATGTATAGAGTCTGATTTAATAAAATGCGTGCATTTAGTAAAAGTTGAGAACATTGGTGTTGCTTAGCTAATTCGATATGGTCTTTATATAATTGAATAAATTTCTTTTGTTCTTTTTCGATTTCCAGATAAAAATTTATTTGTTGCTTAAGATGTTTATGATACTCAAAATAAGTCATTTATTTATTAATCAGCAAGAGTTGAAAGCTTGGATACAAGATATTTGCGAATTGATATTATCTCTTGTATACTTTCACCTAAAAACTGAATTAATTCTGCTGCCTGGTTCTTCATTGTAGTAGCAGTCTTGATTATTTGTTGTGCATCTTCATATAGCGGATGACTAATAGGAACCTGGAACTTGGGATCTTGACACATATTATGTGCTTTTTTTGTTACGTGCAATATATTTTATCTTTAGTTCTTCATAATGTGATTCCTGTGCATTTAAACTCTTAATCTACTTCTTGAGTTCATGCTTATAATTGAAATAAGAATATTCCATACTGAAAGAAGTTAAATTTTTGTAAGTTTTGTAAGACGAGAGAATATTTTATACATGATGATGATAATATGAATAATTTTAAGAATGCATATAAGAATGATACAAATAATTTTATGTATAACAGCAACGAGTAATAATAATAATATGATAATAAATTGACAAAAAGAAATCATAAACACCTAACCTGATATTTCTCTGGACTCGCTTGAACGTCAAATTTAGACTAATTGCGAAGAGAGAGTTTTCAGAAGAGAGTGTTTATTGATAGCTCATTGTGTCGTAACACATTACAAACTAAGCTATATATAGAACTGAAAAAGAAAAAGCGAAAGATGCTAAAGAAGGCATCTTTGGTAAAGAAAAGAAAGAAATGACTCAAAGTAAAATAAGATGCTAAAGTAGACATTGTATAAGACATAAAGAAAAGATTCGAAAAAGAAAAGACATAATATGTACAGATGGACGGTCTTAGTTAAAAGACCTACATTATTGCTTTGTTGCTTTTGTCGGTAGATACCGACAAATTATTCTTCAATAATGACGTGGTCGTTGTCAGTAGTGCTGAGTGCATCTGGTATTCGTGATGCTGATGGACACATTGAACACTTATGTGTTGGATACTCCTGTATTTGCTTACATAGTGCTTCTTTCCAGGCTGGGATGAGACCTTGGAAATATTATGATAAATCATTGAATGGTGCTCTGAACTTTTGTAAAATTTGTAATTCGTTTGAAGAAATCGGACTTTTATATGCTAATGTCATAATAATCTGATTTCCTTTGTAGTTGATCCTTGTTGTTGATTCGGATGTAATTCTGATGCATTGGTGATATACTCCTTCTAAACAGTTCAAATTGAATTTGTTAATCAAATCCCAATTGAACTCGTATTGTGGTGCTTCGTCAATTGGTGGATATTGAAGATTGCTTACTCCGATTTGGAGAAAAACAATCCTTGGTGCTTTAATGGCTGCATGATTAAAATTCAATACTAGATTAAAATTAGGCATTCCCTTAATATCATCCGAATTAGACAAAACTATTACAATATAAATTTTATCGAGATAATCTTATGACTCAAGGACAATACCCGTTTTCTTTAACTTATCAAATTAGTTATGCACTAACAAATTCTCATCATAGTATCGATTTTAAACATACAGAACAAATTTATTTAGACCAATTATTTCAAGAAGTAGCCAAAGTAGGAATCAAAATACAACCAAAAATACAACCCCTTCCAGCATTTATCAACAGTACAAAGACTACATCAAGCATATATCAATATGTTAGAACAATTAGAACATATTAGAAACGATCATCACTGTTATCATTCAATATGACTTCTCAATCTTCAACCATATTAGATGTCGACAATTTAGAATTAACAGAATCATTAGGAACTTTTAAAGTTTCTACTTTAATTAATCAAGAAAAACAAAAACAAATCGCCAAAGCTCAATTAGATTTAAAGAAATGACAAGATATTCATAAATCAACAATAAAACAAAATTTTAACAGACAAAATCTTATCTATTTTGGAAAAATAATTCAAGAAACACTGATCTACCCAAAACTCGAGTTGAAGGTAGGGCGGAACCAAATCTTATAAGCCCACCACGTTTCCGCGGTAGCCCATGCGTATCCACGCAGCCTATACTACGCTTCGTCCTGTCCGAGATTCGAACACATGACATGGGGGTTACCTGTAAGCTCTGATACCACTGATCTACCCAAAACTCGAGTTGAAGGTAGGACGGAACCAAATCTTATAAGCCACCCAAAAGCAGTCATATTTCCAGGAGCAGAACCTTTGACAACATATCTACTATTTCAGAGTGGACTCGTCGACACTATTTACATTCAAGATTTGAAATTACTAGCAGACTTTCCCTCCGGGTTAGTCAATGCCATTAAGCAATATAAGGATCGTTTCGCAAAAGAACAGGAACTCTATATATCAAGGTATATAGTAGTTATCCGATCTTTGAAGCAGCCGAAGCAAAAGAAGTAATACATGCATCCATTAAAGCACCACGGATTATTTTTCTCCAAATTGGAGTTAGTAATCTTCAATACCCACCTATTGATGAAGCACCACAATACGAATTCAATTGGGATTTGATCAACAAGTTCAACCTCAATTGTCTTGAAGGAGTATATACTCAATGTACCAGGATTACAGCAGAATCAACAGTTAAGATTAATTATCGTGGAAATCAGATTCTTATGATCTCAGCGTATAAGAATCCAATATTATCCAATGAGCTATAAGTCGTACAAAGATTCCGAGCACCATTTGATAACTTATCAGAATATTTTCAAGATCTGAGTCAAGCATGGAAAGAAGCAATATGCAAGCAAATCCAGGAGTATCCTACGCATCGTTGTAGGAACTGTGCATCATCATCAAAAGTACCAGATGCCCATAAAGATTACGATGACGATCTAGTCATCATTGAAGAATAGTCCGTCAGTAGCTACGGACAAAGCAACAAAGTATCAAATAATGTAGGCCTTTTTATAAAGACCGTCCATCTGTACATAGTCTGTCTTTTTATGTTTTCTTTAGCATCTTACTTTACTTTACTGTACTTTACTTTTTCTTTATGTCCAAGTCAGTCCTTTACTTTGTTATTATTATTATTATTATTATTATTATTATTATTATTATTATTATTATTATTATTGTTATATAATTTGTATTTATGATTATTCAAATTTATTATTACAATTTATTCAAATTTATTATTATTATTATTATTGTTATTATTATTATTATATAATTTGTATTTGTATTTATATTTATTCAAATTTATTATTATTATTATTATTATTATTATTATTATTAGGATAATATTCGTCATAATGAAGATCGAATCAATTATCTTATTTTTGTCGGTGTCAATCGACTAGGTAGAAGACCATATACAGAACATTTATCAACAGTACAAAGACTACATCAAGCATATATCAATCTGTTAGAACAATTAGAACATATTAGAAACGATCATCACTGATATCATTCAATATGACTTCTCAATCTTCAACCATATTAGATGTCGACAATTTAGAATTAACAGAATCATCAGGAACTTTTAAAGTTTCTACTTTAATTAATCAAGAAAAACATAAACAAATCGCCAAAGCTCAATTAGATTTAAAGAAAGGACAAGATATTCATAAATCAACAATAAAACAAATTTTTAACAGACAAAATCTTATCTATTTTGGAAAAATAATTCAAGAAACACCCATTAGAATTGATCAATGTAATGTAAATTTACGAATTAGTTTAATAGGCCCTGAACAAATTAATCGACAAAATTACAAAAATACCCCGACAACGAGGATAAATGCAGGATCAATCAATAGAAGATATTGAAAAGAATATTCAACTACAATTGACCGAAGTAACAGATTTAATACATAAATTACATCTGACACCTACAGAATAAGTATGTCCAGTTTTTTCACATGATCATAAAGATGAAATAATTATTGGATATGAATCTGAGCAGGATCAAGACCTTTTTATGGATAAAGATGAAAAACTAGAAAGTAGTCAAACACAAGAATTAAAACTAAAACGAAAATTAGGTGATAAACGTAAAAAAGAATTTCAACCTACAAATTATTCATGGATACCTAACAATAAGGATGACTTTCTAAATCAAAAAGGTTATTATTACAAAGGAACTAAAATCCGCAAAAACCCTGACGAATATAAACCAAAAATTTCAAAATTAGGATCTGATAGTATATTAAATCTAGACTGCACTACTAACGTCGAAGAAATTTTTCAAGAATGGTTTGCAAAAATACTATTATTATTGCAAGTAGAAAATCCTTTTGGAAATCGAATTGATAATAAAGATTCTCTTTGGAATTTTATTATTTACAAAACATCCGGAATTGTACAAGATTTTTTACGAGAAAATGCTCAAGCACTACAAAATACACCCCATTATCTTCGTCAAGTAACTGATGATGATAAATTTGATGTTATTGGAGAAGAAATATATAAGGAATTTTTTGGAAAAGATATTATCTTTCATCAAGCAGATATTCTTAAAGCAAAACGATTAAAAGCATTAAGACATTTAAATAATTTACAGATTTGTGATATCTATTATTTAGAAGCTTTTATTTGCGAATTCCAAAAACATTATTATAAATTACCAAGAGTAGAACAAGAAATGTATATTCATATTTTTATTCAAAATTACCATATCCTTTTAATATAAAAGTACAACAACATTTTTATGAAAGAATAGAAAATCACACAATAGCTCACAATTTAGGAGGAGCAATATTAGTAACACGTGATCTACTAGTTGATTTTTGTTTAGAGGCAAAATTAAAACGAACATTAAAACACAAAAATTTGAAATTATGTTGTGATCAAAATGCCGATGTACCCCAACAATATGGATGCGAACGAAATTATTCCACCCATATGAAGAAAAAGAAAATATTTAACCCAAGAACATATAGGAAAAATTATTCAAGGAAGTATAAATGGAAAAGATATCGACCACAAAAATATCAACCAAAAACATACCCAAAATATTTTAGGAAATACAAATATAATCCCAAATACAAGAAAAAACAACAGTTTTGTCCTAAAAAGAAAAAAGATTTTAAATGTTGGTTATGCAAAGAAGAAGGTCATTATGCAAATGAATGTCCCAAGAAGAAAGACAAACAATATAACAATAAAGTACAAATTTTATGTTCAGCCTTAGAAAATCATTTAGAACCAATTGAATCAGATTACAATACTGATACTACCCTTTATATCTATGAATCAGAATCCTCTTCACATGAATCAATTATCCAAAACTCTGAATCAAACACCGAATTCCAATTCGACTTTTATTCAAGTAATAGTTCAGAACACGAAAACTAAAGTAAATGCATATATAGACACAGGAGCTACTATTTGTATAGCATCAAAACAACTAGCATTAAAATGGGAAAAATTGAATAAACCATTACAAGTAAAAATTGCCGATGGAAGTTTTAACTCCATATGGTATGTTAGTTATTATAATACTCTTATTATTGAAAATTACACTTTTATAGTTCCCTCTATCTATCAAAAAGAATCTGGATTACCATTAATTATTGGAAATAATTTTCTCAAATTATATAATCCTTTCTGTCAATATTTACATTATATTACTCTTCAACACCATATATTAAGGAACTCAATCGAAGTCTATTATTTTACTAATACCTATCTATCATACATCCTATTATCAACAACTTAAATTAGTTAACTAAAAGCTTAACATATTACATTTTTATTTACTAAATAATACAACTATACAATTAGAAGTTGATACTCTTTTAGATCAAGTATGTAGTGAAAATCCTTTAGATCCACAAAAGAATCATAACACAGAACTTATTGAAATTAAATTAAAAGATCCTCTTTAAGAAATCAATATTAAAAACAGTATTCCTTACACTCCATTAAATGTAAAAGAATTTACACAGGAATGTGGTGAATTACTAGAAAAAAAGGGTTAATTACGCCTAGTACAAGTAAACATTCAACACCAACCTTTTATGTGAACAATTCAGCAGAAAAGAAACGAGGAAAAAGAAGAATGGTTATAAACTATCGAAAAATTAAATGAAGCAACCATAGGAGATGCCTATAAATTACCAAGAAAAGATTATATTATCAACAAATTGAAAGGTCATATTTGGTTTACAACATTAGATGCCAAGTCAAGATATTGGCAATTAAGACTTCATAATAATACAAAAGCATTAACAGCATTCACTTGTCCTCCTCAGAAACATTATCAATGGAATGTTTTACCTTTTGGATTAAAACAAGCACCTAGTATTTATCAACGCTTTATGGATAATAATTTAGTAGGATTAGAAGAATTTATTTTTGTTTATATCGATGACATTATAATTTATTCTAATCAGGATAAATTAGATCATCTCAAGAAAGTCAAAATTGTATTACAACGTTGTAAAGACAAAGGATTAATATTAAGTAAAAGAAAAGATAAAATTGCTCAGCAAACTATTGAGTATTTAGGAATACAATTTAATCATCAAGGTTATTTACAATTACAACCTAATATTTTACAAAAATTACAGAATTTTCCTAATCAATTATTAAATCGGAGACAAGTTCAACAATTTTTAGGATTATTAAATTATATATCTGATCAAGGATTTTTGAAAGATTTAGCAAAAGAAAGACGACTTTTACAGAAAAATGCAGCACTAATTATCAATGACAATGGACAATCGCTGATACTGAAGTCGTTCAACGACTAAAAACTCTCTGTAAGGATCTTCCTAAACTTTATAATTACCAGACGAATGATCAATCACTAATCCAGCTAGACGCAAGCAATGATACATGGGCAGGATGCCTTTTGGCAATACCGCCTAAGCACAAAAAACACTATCTTTGTAAATACATAAATGGAACATTTAATTCCTCGGAATTAAATTATCCCATTCATGAAAAAGAAGCACTAGCCTGTCTCAAAACATTGAGAAAATGGCGCATTGATTTATTACCAGTGAAATTCACCATAAACACTGATTCTCAGTATTTATGTGGATTCACTAAGTATCAATTGACTACAAGCACTAATTATAATCAAGGACGACTCATCCGGTGGCAGCTTGAATTAGGTCAGTATCAATTTGATATTCATTATATTAAATCCGCTAATAATTTTCTTGCAGATATATTAACCAGAGAATGGAAGGATTGATAGCACAACTCGAAACTACCATTGCATTAAAGGAAGCAGAATTAAATGAATTACAAATACAAAGCATGAATATTCAAGTCCAGACTGAAGCCATTACCAAAGATCTAGAAAGACTTAAACAAACTCTCCTTATGTTCAAACCGAAGGAGCAAACTACTACAAAGCAAGCTCCTCTCACAAAACCAGTACCAGAAGTTCTTCCTAAAATACCAGTTCTAACCAAAGAACCCCAAACACCAACAATTGTTTCAGAAACTTCTTCTATCATACCTAAAGCATCAGTTTCACTTACAGTGAAACCTTCTCTTACAGTATCATCAATAATACCACAAAAGATCGCTGATCAGCAAGAATCAAAGCATTATGTTATTTACAATGGACCTTTTGCAAGTATTTATGACCAATGGCACAAAGCAGCCACTTATATTATTAGTGGATTTAATATAATGAATATCAAATTGATACTGACCTAATTCAAACTGCCACCGGATGAGTTGGCTTATAAGATTTGGTTCCGCCCTACCTTCAACTCGAGTTTTGGGTAGATCAGTGGTATAAGAGCTTACAGGTAACCCCCATGTCGTGTGTTCGAATCTCGGACAGGACGAAGCGTAGTATGGGCTGCGTGGATACGCATGGGCTACCGCGAAAACGTGGTGGGCTTATAAGATTTGATTCCGCCCTACCTTCAACTCGAGTTTTGGGTAAATCAGTAATAATAACTAATAATAGTAAGAATAATTAATAATAATAATAATAATAATAATAATAATAATAATAAATTAACAATAATAAATAATTATTATAATTGTAATAATAGTAGTAGTAATAATAACAATAATAATAATATGGTTAATAATAATAATAATAATAAATAATATTATTAATATTATTTTATTTTTATTATTAACCATATTTTTATTATTGTTATTATTACTACTACTACTATTATTACAATTATAATAATTATTTATTATTGTTAATTTATTATTATTATTATTATTATTATTAATTATTCTTACTATTATTAGTTATTATTATAAATTTTCTACTTATTATTATTATTATTATTATCATTAACTTTATCATTATTATTATTATTGTTATTATTATTACTATAAATTTTCTATTTTTATTATAATTATTTATTGTTAATAATAATAACAATAATAATAAAGTTTATTATTAACATTATTATCATTATTATTATTATTAACATCATCATCATCATCATCATCATCATCATCATCATTATTATTATTATTATTATTATTATTATTATTATTATTATTATTATTATTGATATTATTGTTACTATAAATTTTCTATTATTTATTTATTTATTTATTATTATTCATTTTGGGGGATCTTTTACTAATAATTGATCATTTGTATCTTGAATCTTTTGATTTATTTGTTGTATTAAGGTGACAATTTCGATTTGTGTATGTATTAACGCTTCTATTTTTTGTTCTAATAATTCCTGTGTTTTGTACAATTGAATCTATTTGCTGAGTTAGATTTGTTAAAGATGTCATAATTTTTTGATTAAATAGGTAGATAATGTCGAAATTTGATTTTGAATTTCATCTAATTGTCTGGTTTGAGTATTGGGTTCAGTTATTCTAATTGGTCTTTCTATATATATAGGTTTTTGATGTCGTGCTGAGACTGATCTAAGAAGAGGAACAGTATTGGATGTTGATTCTGAAAAAGAATGTCTTCGTTCAACTAGTGGTGGTAAATAAAAGGGTTGTTGTATTGCTGGAAGAGGTTGTATTTTAGGTTGAATTTTGATTCCTACTTTAGCTACTTCTTGAAATAATTGATCTAAGTAGATTTGTTCTGTATGTTTAAAATCGATACTATGATGAGAATTTGATAATGCATAACTAATCTGATAGGTTAAAGAGAAAGGATATTGTCCTTGAGTCATAATATTACTTCGATAAAATTTATATACAATAGTGATTGCTTTGTCTAATTCTGAAGAAATTAAAGGAATACCTAGTATTAGTCTAGTATTGAATTTAATTTTTCCATATTGTAAATTTCCATTCATCATTCCTAAGACTTGATCATTAAGATTGTTCATTCGTTCATCTAATATTGCATTCTAATTGGTGTGTCAATTCCTTCTTGGAAAGTGGATTTTAATAATATTTGTATAGTGGATAAATGAATATAGCCAATTTTCTTACGTTTAGATTCTGGTAATAATTGTAGTTGTCTGTTAATTTGTTCTGGATCAATTAGACTAATGCGTAAATTTCCATGACATTGATCAATTCGAATAGGTGTTTCTTGAATGATTTTTCCAAAATAGATAAGATTTTGTCTATTAAAAATTTGTTTAATCGTTGATTTATGAATATCTTGTCCTTTCTTTAAATCTAATTGTGCCTTAGCTATTTGTTTTTGTTTATCTTGATTAAGTAAAGTGGAAACTTTAAAAGTTCCTAATGATTCTGTTAATTCTAAATTATCTACATCTAAAATGGTTGATGAATTAGTTGATGAGGTCATAGTGTATTGGGATGATAACAGTAATGATCAGATTGAATGTGTTCTAGTTCTAGTAATTGATTTGTATATAATTGATGTAATCTTCGTACTATTGATAAATGTTCTATGTATGGTCTTTGACCTATACGATTTATGCCAACAAAAATAAGATAATTTATACGATTTTCATTATATTGAATATGATCTTGGTAATAATTAATAGCTTGCTGTGTATATTGAATTTTTTCGTCTAAATCTATACAAATAGGACAATTCATTTAATCAAAGGGTTCATTAATGCAGTCAAAATCATCTAAATCATAATTAATATCGTCATCTATACATTCGTAATCAGAACGGGTGAGTTCTATTTCTTCTATGTCTTCTATTTCTTCATCAGAGGGAAATAATTGGGAGAATGATTTGGAACAATACATATTATAGAGGTCTTGTCTTAATTGTGCTTCTCTAATAATAGCTTCATCTGATTCTTCCTCATGATGAGGTGAGAAATCAAATATAATATCTCTATCTTCTAGTCGAACTATATATCCAACATTAGTATTTAATTGAAAAATAGTGCTCCATAAATAATCAAGAGTAATATCAATAAATTGACAACTAATAGCAAAAAATTGATGAATAACTTCAGAAGGAATAAATAGCATACTTGCAGTAATAAAGAAGAATAATGGTTGTGCTACGAATAATGAATAGGCATAAATATGTAATTGATCAATAATGACATATAAACAATAATTAAAGAAAAATGATAATGCTAATGTCATGCTGATAATGCGGATGCTTAATCAATGAGTAAATCCATTTCGTGTTGCAATTCGTGTCTATCTGCTTTTACTGAATTATAAATGTATAATGTTTGGTCGAATAAAATTTGGGCATTTATAAAAGTTAAGAACAGTGATTTTCTTTGGCTAATTGTATGTGATCTTTGTATAATTGAAGAAACTTCTTTTGCTCTTGTTCAATTTCTAAATAAAACTAGATACGTTGCTTAAGAGATCGTTGATAGTCAAAATAAGCCATTAATAATTATATAATAAGAACAGAGAGTTTTGATACAAGAAGACGTCGAGAGACAATTATTTCTTGAATACATATATCTAAAAATTGAATAAATGTTGCTGATTGTTGCATCATAGTAGTTGCGGTAGTGATAATTTTCTGTGCATCCTCATATAGTGGATGATTGATAGGTTTTTTAAGACTTGAATCTTGAAGAATATTGTGTGCATGCTTATTGCGAGCAATAGCTTTGATTTTAAGTTCTTCATAGTGATCTTTTTCTGCATCTAGATCATTAATTTGTTGCTTGAGAGTTGTTTTGATCTGGAAATATGATTGAGCCATACTGAAAATTTTAAAATCGTGTGAGTCTTGAAAATATTCTGAAGATGATAATAATAGCTTGAATTATCTTAAGAATGCCAATGATAGTATAACATATCAATGTATGAATTATAGCAATAATGAGGTAAAATAATACGATAATAATTTGATCAAAGATAATCATAACAAAGCTAGAAATAATTGAAGAAGAAAATAGAGAATTATGAAGATGATAATAATGCTTATGATAATAATGTGACAAAAAGGATTCACAAACTTCTAACCTGATACGTCTCGAAACTCGTTTGAACGTCAATCTTAGACTTGAATGCGAAGAGAGAAGTCAGAGAGAGTAGTTTATGAAAATCTTGATGTGTCCCTTACAGACACCCAAGCCATCTATTTATAGCAACGAAAGGGAATAAAACGTACAGACATGACACAACATAAAGAAAAGAACTAAAGTAAAAACTGACAGAAAGTAAAACTAAGATGCCAAAGTTGACAGCTTACAGGACATAAAGAAAAGATGCGAAAAATGAAAAGACAAAAGTATTTACAGATGGATGGTCTTGAATTAAAGACCTACATGATTAATTCTTTAGTGCTTTGTTCGAGATTTGACTGATTATTCTTCAATAATAACAAGCTCGTCATCGGTATTACTGGTTGCTTCTGGTGCTTTGGACGCTGTTGGACAATGCCTACACCGATGAGTAGGGTATTCTTGTAATTGCTTGCAAATAGCTTCCTTCCATGCTATACTGAGTTCGTGAAAACATTCGGACAAATCGTTGAATGGTGCTTGAAATCGTTGTAGAACTGGTAATTCGTTGGATAAAATGGGATTCTTGTATGTAGAGGTTAATAATATGTAATTTCCACGATAGTTGATCTTGATGGTGGATTTTGGATGGATCTTGATACACTGATTGTAAATTCCTTCAAGACAGTTCAAATTGAACTTGTTGACTAAGTCCCAAGTGAACTCATAATGTGGTGCTTCATCAATTGGTGGATATTGAAGATTGCTTACTCCAATTTGAAGAAAGGCAATCCTTGGTGCTTTAATTGCTGCTTGGATAGCATTTTCTACTTCAAATGCTTCAAAAATAGGATAGCTGCTGTATACCTTAATGTATAATTCTCGTTCTTTGGCAAATCTATCCTTGTATTGCTTGATGGCGTTGACTAATCCTGTTGGAAAGTCTGCTAGTAATTTCAAATCTTGGAGATAAATTGTATCTGCTAATCCACTCTGAAATAGTAGATATGTTGTTAAAGGGTCAGCTCCAGGGAAGATGACTGCTTTTGGTCCATATCGGCCTCGGTTCTGAGGATAATATTGGAATTGCTTCATTTCATCAATCCAATGATTCAATGCTTGAAAACAATCTATGAACATTTCTGAAGTTAATACTTTTGCTTCTTCATGTAATGCTTTGGCTGGAACGGAATGAATGCGTTCCATATCTATTGATTTTCCCAAAGTAATCAGCTTTGAGACTGGTGCTGCTGGTGTTTGGAGTACTGTTTTGTATTGTGGGCGAAGTGATGGATGCTGAAACTCCTGATAGGACTTTTCAGCTTCTGCTTTAGTAGAGAAACTCTTATGAATAATGTTGCTTTTTCTTGTAATATGGATGGCTGCTTTGTGCCATTGATCATATGTTCCTGCAAAAGGACCATTATAAATGACATAATGCTTAGATTCTTGATGATCAGCTTGCTTTTGTGGTAATGAGGGACTGGAGGGTTTCACCGGAAGGGAAACTGATGCTTTAGGGATAGTATTGACACTTATTGGTGTTTGGGTTTCTTTAAGTTGGAGTAATGGTTTTTCAGGTGCTGGAGTTTTGAGAGTGATGGTTGAAATTGATGATGTTGAAGCTTTAGTCATAGGTATTTGCTCCTTTGGTTGTAACATAAGGAGTGTTTGCTTTAGTCTGTCAAGATCTTTGGTAATCGCTTCTTGTTGAACTTGAATGTTCATACTTTGTAGATGTAACTCCGTCAATTAGGCTTCTTTTAATGCAATGGTAGTTTCTAATTGTGCTATTAGTCCTTCCATTCTCTGGTTAATATGTCTGCAAGAAAATTAGTAGCAGATTTAATATAATGAATATCAAAATGATACTAACCTAATTCCAGCTGCCATTGGATGAGTCGTCCTTGATTATAATTAGTGCCTGTAGTAATTTGGTACTTAGTGAATCCACATAAATACTGAGAATCAGTATGAATAGTGAATTTCACTGGTAGTAGATCTATGCGTCATTTTCTCAAAGTTTTGAGACAGGCTAGTGCTTCTTTTTTATGAATGGGGTAATTTAATACCGTAGAATTAAATGTTCCATTTATGTACTTACAAAGATAGTGCTTTTTGTGCTTAGGCGGTTTTGCCAAAAGGCATCCTGCCCATGTATCATTGCTTGCATCCAGTTGGACTAATAATTCATCTTCCTTTTGGTAATTATAGAGTTTAGGAAGATCCTTACAGAGGGTTCATTTAATAATAATAACAATAATAATAATAAATTAACAATAATAAATAATTATTATAATTGTAGTAATAGTAGTAGTAGTAATAATAACAATAATAATAATATGGTTAATAATAAAAATAAAAATAATTATGATACCATTTTCGGGGGCGGTTCTCGTACTATTATTTGGTCATTTGTTTCTTGTATTTTCTGATTTATTTGTTGAATTAATGATACTATTTCTATTTGGGTCTGCATTAAAGCTTCAATTTTTTGTTCTAATATTTCTTGTGTTTGTACTATAGACTCTAGATGTTGAGTGAGATTTGTTAATGATGTCATAATTTCTGAATTAAATATGTAGATAATGTTGAAATCTGATTCTGAATTTCATCTAATTGTCTTGTTTGATTACTAGGTTCTGTTATTCTTAAAGGTCTTTTCTATATTGAGAGGTCGTTGATGCCTTAATGAAATGGATCTAAGGAGAGGAGTTATATTGGATGATGATTCGTAAAAGAATGTCTTCTTTCAATTAATGGTGTTTGATTAAAAGGTTGTTGTATTCTTTGAAGTGGTTGTAATTTTGGTTGAATTTTGATTCATACTTTAGCAACTTCTTGAAATAATTGATCGAGATAGATTTGTTCTGTATTTTTGAAATCAATACTATGATGTGAATTAGTTAAAGCATAACTAATTTGATAAGTTAAAGAAAAAGGGTATTGTCCTTGAGTCATTAAATTGCTTCTATAAAATTTATATGCAATTGTAATTGCTTTATTTAACTCAGAAGAGATTAAAGGAATACCTAATTTTAATCGAGTATTAAATTTAATTTTTCATATTGTAAATTACCGCTCATCATTCCTAAAACTTGATCATTTAGGTTATTCATTCGCTCATCTAATATTGCCATTCTAATGGGAGTATCAATTCCTTCCTAAAAGTTGATTTTAATAATATTTGTATAGTGGATAAGTGAATATAACCAATTTTCTTACGCTTAGATTCGCAATAATTGTAATTGTCTATTGATTTGTTCGGGATCAATTAAACTAATTCTTAAATTTCCATGACATTGGTCAATTCTGATAGGTGTTTCTTGAATAATCTTTCCATAATAAATAAGATTTTGTCTATTAAAAATTTGTTTTAAAGTTGATTTATGAATGTCTTGTCCTTTCTTTAAATCTAATTGAGCCTTTGCAATTTGATTTTTCTTATCTTGAGTAATCAATGTTGAAACTTGAAAAGTTCCTAATGATTCTGTTAGTTCTAAATTATCTACATCGAGGATTGTTGAAGTTTGGGAAGTCATAATGTATTTGGGTGATAAGGATGATAGCAATGATGATCAGTTTGAATTTGTTCTAATTGTGCTAAATGTTCTGTATATTGTTGATGTAATCTTTGTACTACTGATAAGTGTTCAATATATGGTCGTCTGCTTAGACGATTAATGCCTACAAATATAAGATAATTAATACGATTTTCATTGTATTGAATATGATCTTGGTAATGATTAAGAGCTTGTTGTGTGTATTGAATTCTTTCTTGTAAATCTAGACAAATCGGACAATTCATTTCTAATAATCTTCAGGAAAAATATTACAATCGAAATTATCTAAGTCGTAATTAATATCTTCATCTATATTATCATAATCCGTACTTGTGATATCTATATCTTCTATTTCTGTATTAGAAGGAAATAATTGTGATATTGATTCTGAACAAAGATAATTGTTGTTGTAGTGCATTGTCTAAATCTCGTTGTATTTGTTCTAAAAAATATCTTGTTGTATTTGTGTTAATCTTTCTATTTCTTCTTCATCTTCTAATAATTCGAATGTTTCTGATTCTTCCTCTGAAGGAGGTGAGAAATCAAAAATAATATCTCTATCATCGAGTCGTATTATATAACCGACACGAGTATTGAGTTGGAATATATGTCTATATAAATAATTAAGCGTAATATCAATATATTGACAACTAATTTCAAAATACTGACAAATAATTTCAGGAGAGATAAATAATCGACTGGCAATAATAAAGAAAAGTAAAGATTGTGCTTGAAATAGAGTAAAGGCATAAAGATATAATTGATCGATAATAATAGGTAAACAATAATTAATAAAATAAGAGGAATGAAATGTCATGCTGATATGCAATGATTAATCAATGAGTAAATCCATTTCTTGTTGTAATTCTTGTCTATCAGCTTTTACTGAATTATAGATATATAATGTTTGATCTAATAAAATTCGTGCATTTATTAAAAGTTGAAAACATTGATTTGCTTTAGCCATCCTTATATGTTCATGATATAATTCGATAAACTTTTGTTGTTCTGTTTCCAATTCTTGATAAAAACGAATTCTTTGTTTAAGAGATCTTCGATGATCAAAATAAGCCATTTATTAGATAATAAGAAGAGATAATTTGGATACAAAATATTTGTGTGCTGCGATACAGTCAAGAATACAATAATCTAAATAGAGAATTAATTCTGCTGATTCATCTATCATTTGTTTTGCAGTAGAGAGAATTTCTTGTGCTTCAGTATAAAGAGGATGATTGGGAGAATGTTGAAAACGTGGATCATGATAAATATCATTTGCTTTCTTGTTTCTGGCAATAGTTTTGATTTTAAGTTCTTCATATTCGGCTTTTTGCACGTCCAATGCTTTGATGCGTTGCTTCAAAGTTCGTTTGAGATGAAAATAAGTCATACTGAAATTAAAATCTTGTAAGTCGGGAAAATATTTTAAAGATGAAAATAATAAATTGAATAAGTTTTAGAATGCCAATAATAGTATAACATATTAATGCATGAATGATTGCAATAATAAAAAGGAATAAGATAATAATAATTTGATTGAAGATATTCATAAAACTAACCATAACTGAAAAATGATGTAGAAGATGATGATACTAATGATAATGCTAATGATAATACTTGGAATAATAATGTGACAAACAAAACTCATAAAAAACTCTAACCTGTTCTTCGTCAAAGCTCGCTTGAACGTCACTCTGAGACTATATGCGATAAGAGAAGAGAGAGAGAGAGTAATTTATGGAAGTTTTGCTGTGTCCATGATAGACACCCAAGTCTTCTATTTATAATAATGAAACGGAATAAAGAGTACAGAGAAGACGGGACATAAAGAAAAAGAGCTAAAGTAAAAGTGACATAAAGAAAAAGTAAGATGTCAAAGTTGACAACTTACACGACATAAAGAAAAGATGCTTAAAGAAAAAGACATAACTATGTACAAGTGGACGGTCTGTAATAAAAGACCTACATGATTGCTACTTTAATGCTTTGAACTTGATCTGACGGATTATTCTTCAATAATTATGAGTTCATCGTCAGTATTGCTAGTAGCTTCGGCTGGTGCTTAAGATAATGGACAATGCCTACACCTGTGCGTAGGGTATTCTTGTAATTGTTTACAAATTGCTTCTCGCCAAGCAATGCTGAGATCATGAAAACATTCAGATAGATCGTTGAACGGTGCTTGAAATCTTTGTAACACTGGTAATTCATGAGCCAAGATTGGATTCTTCCATGTCGAGGTTAATAAGATGTTATTGCCTCGGTAATTGATCTTGATTGTAGAATCTGGCTGAATCTTGATACATTGATTATAAATTCCTTCAAGACAATGCAAATTGAATTTGTTGACCAAATCCCAAGTGAATTCATAATGAGGTGCTTCATCAATGGGTGGATATTGAAGATTACTTACTCCAATTTGGAGAAAAGCAATTCGTGAAGTCTTTATGGCTGCTTGAATAGCTGTTTCTGCTTCTGATGCTTCAAAAATGGGATAACTGCTATAAACCTTAATATAAATTTCTCGTTCTCTTGCAAAACGATCCTTATATTGCTTAATAGCATTAACTAACCCGGATGGGAAGTCAGCCAATAATTTCAAGTCTTGGAGATAGATTGTATCTGCTAATCCACTCTGAAATAATAGATATGTTGTCAAAGGTTCTGCTCCTGGAAAGATTACTGCTTTGGGACCATAACGTCCACGATTCTGAGGATAATACTGAAATTGCTTCATTTCGTATGTCCAATGATTCAATGCTTGAAAACAATCCATGAACATTTCTGATGTTAATACTTTTGCTTCTTCATGTAATGCTTTAGCTGGAACGGCATGAATACGTTCCATATCAATTGATTTTCCCAAAGTGACTAACTTTGAGACTGGTGCTGCTGGTGTTTGAAGTACTGTCTTGTATTGAGGACGAAGTGTTGGATGCTGAAATTCTTGAAAGGATTTCTCAGCTTCTGCTTTAGTTGAAAAGCTTTTATGAATGACACTGCTTTTTCCAGTAATATGAATAGCTGCCTTATGCCATTGATCATAGATACCAGCAAAAGGACCATTATATATAACATAATGCTTTGATTCTTGATTATCAGCAACCTTTTGAGGTACTGATGTTGTAATAGAAGGTTTCACAGGAAGTGAAACTGATGCTTTAGATATTGATACTTGAGTTTCAGGGACCTTGGAAGGTGTTACCTGAACTGATGCTTGTGTTACCTGAATTGAAATGTTTATGCTTTGAAGATGTAATTCTGTTAATTCTGCTTCCTTTAATGCAATTGTATTTTCAAGCTGGAGAACTAATGCCTCCATTCTCTGGTTAAGATATCTGCAAGAAAATTGTTAGCAGATTTAATATAATGAATAACAAATTGATCCTGACCTAATTCTAATTACCATCGGATGAGTCGTCCTTGATTATAATTAGTACTTGAGGAAATTTGATATCTTGTGAATCCACATAAATATTGAGAATCTGTATGAATAGTGAATTTTACTGGTAGTAGATCTATGCGTCATTTTCTCAAAGTTTTGAGACAGGCTAATGCTTCTTTTTCATGAATGGGATAATTTAATTCCGCAGAATTAAATGTTCCATTTATGTATTTGCAAAGATGGTGTTTTTTATGATTAGGAGGTTTTGCCAAAAGACAACCTGCCCATGTATCATTGCTTGCATCTAATTGAACTAATAATTCATCATCTTGTTGATAATTATAAAGTTTAGGAAGATTTTTACAAAGAAGTTTTAATCTTTGAACTGCTTCAGTATCTTGATTATTCCATTGCCATTGTAGATTACTGCTACATTTTTTCTGTAAAAGTTTTCTTTCTTTTGCTAAATCCTTCAGAAAACCTTGATCTGATATATAGTTTAATAAACCTAAAAATTGTTGAACTTGTCTTCTATGTGCTAATTGATTAGGAAATTCTTGCAATTTTTGCAAAATATTAGGTTGTAATTGTAAATAACCATGATGATTGAATTGAATACCTAAATATTCAATTGTTTGTTGTGCTATTTTGCTTTTCGCTTACTTAATATTAAACCTTTGTCTTTACATCTTTGTAAGACAATTTTGACTTTCTTTAAATGATCTAATTTATCCTGATTCGAATAAATAATAATGTCATCAATATATACAAAAGTAAATTCTTCTAATCCCAAGAGATTATTATCCATAAACCGTTGGTAAATACTTGGTGCTTGTTTTAATCCAAATGGTAATACATTCCATTGATAATGCTTCTGAGGTGGACAAGTAAAAGCTGTTAATGCTTTTGTATTATCATGTAATCTTAATTGCCAATATCCAGATTTTGCATCTAATGTTGTAAACCAAATATGACCTTTTAATTTGTTAATAATATAGTCTTTTCGTGGTAATTTATAAGCATCTCCTATAGTTGCTTCGTTGAGTTTTCGATAATTTATAACCATTCTTCGTTTTCCTCGTTTCTTTTCAGCTGAATTATTGACATAAAAAGTCAAAATGAATGTTTACTAATCTCGGGGTAATTAATCCTTTGTCAAGTAATTCACTACATTCTTGTGTAAATTCTTTTACATCTAAGAGAGTATATGGTATATTATTTTTAATATTGACTTCTTGAAGAGGATCTTTTAATTTAATTTCAACAATTTCTGATTATGATTCTTTGTAGGATCTAATGGGTTTTCACTACATACTTGATCTAATAAATTATCGACTTCACTTTGTATGGTTGTATTATTCAATAAATAAAATGTAAGAGATTAAGTTTTCGTTAACTATTTTAATTGTTGATAATAAGAAGTATGATAAATAGGATTCGTAAAATAATAGATCTCGATTTATTTCCTTAATATAAGGGTTCAGAAGTAATATAATGTAAATATCGACAAAAGGGTTATATAATTTAAGAAAATTATTTCCAAGAATTAAAGGTAATCCAGATTCTTTCTGATAGATTGAAGGTACTATAAAAGTGTAATTTTCGATTATGATAGTGTTATAGTAACTAACATACCATATGGAATTAAAACTTCCATCGGCAATTTTTACTTGTAAAGGTTGATTTAACTTTTTCCATTTTAATGCTAATTGTTTTGATGCTATACAAATAGTAGCTCCTGTGTCTATATATGCATGTACTTTAGTTTTCGTTTTCTGAACTATTACTTGAATAAAAGTTGAATTGGAATTCGGAGTTTGATTCAGAGTTTTGGATATCTGATTCATCAGATTGAGATTCATAGATATAGAGGGAAGTTTCAGTATTATAATCCGATTCAATTGGTTCTAATTGATGTTCTAATGCTGAGTATAATATTTGTACTTTATTATTATATTGTTTATCTTTCTTTTTAGGACATTCATTTGCATAATGACCTTCTTCTTTATAGATCCAACATTTACAATCTTTTTTCTTTTTAGGACAAAATTGTTTTCTGTTCTTATATTTTGGATTGTATTTATATCTGCGAAAATATTTTAGATATGTTTTGGGTTGATAACGTTGTGGTTTATATCTCTTCCATTTATATTTACGTGAATAATGTTTCTTATATCTAGGATTAAATAATTTCTTTTCTTTCTATAGTTAGAATAAGTTTTATTACATCCATATTGTTGAGGTACGTCAGCATTTTGGCCGCAACATAACGTTAAATTTTTATGTTTTAATGTTCTTTTTAATTGAGCTTCTAAACAATAATCAACTAATAAGTCACGGGATACTAGTATTACGCCTCCTAAATTATGAGCTATTGTATGATTTTCTATACGTTCATAAAATTGTTGTTGAACCTTTATATTAAAGGGATATGGTAATTTTGAATAAAATATTAATATACATTTCTTGTTCAACCCGAGGTAATTTATAATAATGTTTTTAAATTCACAAATAAAAGCCTCTAAATAATTTATATCATAAATCATTAAATTGTTTAAATGTCTTAATGCTTTTAATCGTTTTTCTTTTAATATATCTGCTTGATGAAATATAATATCCTTTCCAAAAAATTCTTTATATATTTCTTCGCCAATAATTTCAAATTTATCTTCGTCAGTAAGTTGACTAAGATAGTGTGGTGTATTTTGTAATGCTTGAGCATTGTCTCTTAAAAAGTCTTGTACTATTCCGGATGTTTTATAAATGACAAAATAATATAGGGAGTCTTTAGTTGTAGATTTATTACCAAAAGGTTTTTCTACTTGTAATAATAATAAGATTTTAGAAAACCATTCTTGAAATATTTCTTCGGCATTTGTTGTACAATCTAGATTTAATATATTATCAGTACTTAATTTTGAGATTTTTGGTTTATATTCATCTGGATATTTGCGTATTTTTGTGCCTTTGTAATAATATCCTTGTTGATGAAGAAAATCATCTTTATCATTTTGCCAAGTATAACTTGGAGGTTGAAATGTAGTTTTTCTTTTATCACCTAATTTTTCTTTTAATTTTAATTCTTGAGTGTTACTACTTTCAGGTTTTTCATCATTATCCATAAAAAGTTCTTGATCTTGGTCAGATTCATAACCTAAAATTATTTCATCTTTATGTTCATGCATTAATATGTTATACTATTATTGGCATTCTAAAACTTATTCAATTTATTATTTTCATCTTTAAAACTTATCCTAATCGAAAAATGAAACGGAAAGACGAAAAATCGAAAAGCGAGAAATCACTAATCGAAAAGCAAAAACGGATTCAAAAGCAAATCGGATATTAAAACGAATACACATCGGAATTGAATGCGAAAACGAATTGAATAATATACTGGCGTTTAATCGAACTGAATTAAATGCCGACATCCGGGAAATACAACGTATGGACAACTTATCGCGTTGGAAACCTTACGACATTCCAAAACCGGTATAAACTTTTTTTTTTCTTATTCTTTCCTTTTCTCTTTAATCAAACTCAATCAACATATAAACAATCCCTACATTTCTATTCTTTCTTACTTCATTCACCTTAATCATTTCTTATACATTAATATAAATCCTCAAACTCATTTCTTTAAGCCCATTTTACCGAAATTTTACCGAAATTTCGGCAGCATAACAGAATGGCTTGATGTTGGACCCCACACCCCACCCGTAGGTGTTTGCAGGTTATACTGCCGTGTGTGTTTGCGGGTTATACCGCGGCATCCAACACAAAACACATAACACATTAAATGGTTTGGGTAGGTCCTAACAAAACGAACTGCACGTTCCCGCATAGCGGTTCTGTGCAGTCGTAAACGGAGGGGAGTCCGAAATTCGAAACTCCTAAGCCACTTGCGGGCAGCCGGGAGAAGGCTATCAGAGGGAGACAGTGCACTGACTCTACGGAGGGGACCTGACCAAACCCATACAATTCACATATTCATGCTCAAAACAAACAGATTGCCCGAAGGCACTTTTCAAGACTTGACTTTCAAATTGTTTTCAAATCATATCATCATCAAAACTAATTCAAAAGTTACAAAGCATCGGAATTCATGTTACAAACCATTTAACAATCCATTCCAACATAAACTCATACTCAAGAATATCACATACAAGTGAAAGACATCACATATAAGTCATTGGTGGAAATCATTAGTTTGCATTTATCAGAAAAACTTTAATGCATATTATCTCAAGTAGTAAGAAATCACCCACATAACATATAACAAACTCGAAAATCATATTGCCCGGAGGCACATTTCAAAAACTTGATTTTCATATCGTATCACATTATCATTCATGATTTCACATAATTTACATAACAAATCAAATACCATCACAATTTATCAATCACTATTATACCGCTTCACAATCATATTCGCTTTGTAACAATGCATAATTACAAGATGCAAAGACGTTGGATAAATGTAATAAATGAACAAATGTATCCAGTTGCATAAATAACAAACCCTTCGAGCATAAATAATTCAGAAGATTTACCAATTTATCAAAATCACTTGAAACAATAAATCCAATCTTTGAAACAATTTTTTTTTTCATTCCTCCTCTTGATTTCTTAAATAAGAAAACATGATTTCTTTACATAACTCAAACATAAATACCCTTTTTAAATCCATCAAACATAATGAAATCAAGCACTTTTTCCATTTCTTAAATCATTTCAAAATAATGAAGTTAATTCTTTTCTCAATTCTATCAAATCGCTCAAAATCAAATAGTGTAACCAATTTAAAACATTTTATTTTAATTGTCCGAATATTCGTAGCAATTTCTTAAACCCATTTTCCAAATCATGTCAAAAGAAATTGGAAATCAATTTCAAGAGTACTAGGAGATCAAAACTTTTCAACCTTTACATACACAATTTCATTTTCAAGCTTTTACGTAAACAACTTCAAAATCATAATGTTTCAAACACTTTATAAATCTTTTACGGATATGATAAACTTTCCAAACACTTTTATAACCAATTTCGCACACTATAAAAATTTCAACAACTTTTATAAACAATTGCGAAAAGCATAAACTTTTCTCCTTGTTTTTCCGAAAATCAACAATAAACATTCAAAACATTTCTCTTTTGATTTTTTTCAAAATCAAATAGACAATCATTCAATTGCATCTACATATTTACAACAATACCTTTAAAATATCCGAAACAATACTTTTCAAACACTTTCACTTTCAGAAATATTCAAGAACACTTACAGAACTTATACATTTGAAAATAAATATGGTACCCACCTTAAATCCTTAAGCTTTGCAATAGGTTAACATGTCCGTTCCTCAATCTCCAACTTGCCTTAAATGACCTAATCAAAACATATCAATTCTAATTACCATTCCTTTTCACTTCACTCATGAAGAAACCTCTCAAACCTACCTCAACTTCCAAAGACCTCATGTAATCAAAGCATAACACAATGCTGGAAATTTTGTTTCATAAATGTAAAACTTGAACAAAACCCATATAACCTTACTTATAACTTTTCCTACACTGGAACAACCATACTTCACTCCAACCTCGTCAAACTTGTTGAAAATTCCTCCTACACAAATCTGATTTTTTTCTGTTACTTTCATAACCCATCTTCTCTCCTTTTCCATCCTTCCTAATCACTCTTCAAACCATCTTCAGTAAACACATTAAAGACATCAATGCTGGAATTTCAACAAAACAAGGAAATTTTGAGATTTCTTTCATACAACCTTAGCCATACTTTATCTAAGCTATTAGCATCACTACTTATCTAATTAGCCAACAATTTTCGAAAATCTCTAACCTATATGAAACCCAAACAAAATCATATTTTTACTTAACTTCCATCACTCTTCTTTTCTCTTCATTTTCTTTCTTATTCCTTTCCTCTCTACGTGAATTCCAGAAGCTTCAAAAATGACAGCTAGTGTTTCATGCCAGCTCATTAAAAAGGGAGGAAAAGACTATAATGCCCCTCATTTAAGCAATCTTCCACCATTGCCCCTGCACAGGATTTGAAAAACTGATACATTGCGACCTGAATTCGAGTAACTAAACGAAATAATTTGGACAAACTTTCTTCTTAAAAATTGTTCCTCTTGATCTTACGAATCCAACGCCACTGACGGCGCTCAATGCGGATCTAAAACGAAGAAGTTATGGCTGAATTACTAACTGACCTGCACAAAATCCGAAACTGAACTTTAACATAACTTCAGTCCAGAATTTGACAATCTTAGGGATGAAATTAAATTTCGATCCCTTCATAAGAGTTGTAGCCCTATGTCTTAACTTTATTTTTCCTCAAGAATCAACTCAATCGGAGTTGTATAACTCCCGAAAATCGTAAAGTACTGAACCATGTTCAGAAAATTATCCAACTTATAACCTATAACCCATCTCTTACTTTGGTTCAATTAATCTCTTTCCATTTAATCTCCTAAAAATCATAATTCTTCATAAAAATGAACGCAATTGTCTTAGAAATCCAACGCTTCAAGAATTAAATCAATCGGATGTCGGACGAAAGATTTATAACAAAAGATTGCAAAAGGGTCGGAGTTCAAGCAAAAGTTACAAAACCTTAAATACCCCCTTATAACTGAATTTTTTCAAAAATCATATCTCTTAATTCCGAACTCAAAATTTGACGAATTTGGTGTCAATAAAAAGATCAAAGGAAGCTCTACAACTTCTCTGAAGAACAGAAAAATCCAATTGGCTTCCAAGGAAGTCAAATTTCTACTCGAAGATTCTGTCTTCATCAGCTTTTCCTAAACAACTTTCCAATTTCGGACGATCATAACTCCTAGCCCCGATATCGAAAAATTGCAAACTTTATATCAATGGAAAGATAAAAACATCATCTAAAATTTTCATGAAGATCACTTACTCCAATTCAAACTAAATCTATACGACGAGTGGCCTCGAAGCATAAAACACATAAATCTATACTTAATAGCATTTTCAAAACAAAGCATATCTTCCGAAATTCATATCTCTCAATCCCGACATCGAAAAATAGTAAACTTTATGTCCACAAAAAGCTCTCGACATAATCTACAAGTTTCATGTAGATCATTTTATCAAATTTTGCCTAAATCAAAAGTCAACCCTTAAAGGCCAAAAGTCAAACTTTTTACAATTGTTCATATTTTCACACTTTCTCTCTTTATTTCTTGATTTTCAACTTAATTTCAATTAACTCATCCACTTGTGAATATTTCTTATTTGCACTCAGAAATCGGGGTCCAACATTTCTCCCCCTCTTAAAAGAATTTCGTCCTCGAAATTCAAACGTAGTCATCAAGTAACACATCCTCCTCATAATAGTCAAATCACTTTCTTATCACTTTCTTATTCTTAACTTAATCACCATTTTTCACTTCTCATTTATATCAGAACACCATTGCCTCAAATAGAATACTTCTTAACACATTTTCACCAGTCAATAGTCATCAAAATTTATCATAAAATTTTAATCACAATGTCTTAATCTCAAACCTAAAATCAATCATAATCCTTAACCTTAATCAAATAATCACTCTTCTTATCTAATTTTTTTTTCATCATACATATTTTTTGTCAGAACCCGATCCCGAGACCGGATTCCAACTCCAACTATTTATACCTTAACATTAACGCTCATGCTCTTGCTTACATTCCACACCTATTGGACCCGCTTCAGAGCCCAAAATTTGAGCCCTAAAGCTTGCATGCCCCTACTTTGCAGCGTTTGATGTCAGTGGTTCCATAAGGGTGATGAGCGACACTACCTAATCATCAAAATCACATTTAGACTTGTTCATATCAATGTAGCTTAAGGCCTCACGTTCACACAGAGGCAAGAATCACCTTAATCGGAGTCATATAACTCAAGATACACTCCAAAAATCTAAGAGAGTTCATACCCGAAACATGACCTCTTAACTGACATTTCACTTGTTTTAGAACAAACTTTCTCAATTTAACTCCAATTGATACCAAATTTTATGGAGTGAAATATATGTGTCTTATAAATCCAATGGTTCAAGCCTCACCTCATTTGGAGGTCGTATGAGAGAATTATGCCCGAAACATTGGACCATGCTCACTTCTGAAATCGAATTGAAACTCTTTTGGCGCCTTTGCTATAACTTTTAATCTATAGCTCCAAATGCTTTCGTTATTTCACCATACGAAAGTAGACATCTAGATCTACAACTCTCATGAAGACTACAAAGGCTGATTCTATCTCCTAAATTTTGCAGCATCCTATTTTTCCATCGTCAGATTTCTATCATCTGGTTTTCTATCGTCTGATTTCTATCTTCTGCTTTTCTATCATCTGATTTCTATCTTCTGCTTTTCTTCCTTCTGCTTTTCTATCTTCTGATTTCTATCTTCTGCTTTCCTTCCTTCTGCTTTTCTTCCTTCTGCTTTTCTTCCTTCTGCTTTTCTATCTTCTGATTTCTATCTTCTGCTTTTCTTCCTTCTGCTTTTTTATCTTCTGATTTCTATCTTCTGCTTTCCTTCCTTCTGCTTTTCTTCATTCTGCTTTTCTATCTTCTGATTTCTATCTTCTGCTTTTCTTCCTTCTGCTTTTCTATCTTCTGATTTCTATCTTCTGCTTTCCTTCCTTCTGCTTTTCTTCCTTCTGCTTTTCTTCCTTCTGCTTTTCTATCTTCTGATTTCTATCTTCTGCTTTTCTTCCTTCTGCTTTTCTATCTTCTGATTTCTATCTTCAGATTTCTTGTAAGGCTCATATCTTTTAACTCCGAACTCCAAATTTAGCAAACGATATACCCTTGGAAAGCTCTAACCTTCTACTACAATATTCATGAAGGCTCATTTATCTAATTCAAGTCCTACGAAGGTCAAAATCTGAGGCGAAGTTCTGTCAAATTTTGGGAAAATTTGACAGCTCTTCCCTTGAAAGTACATCTATCCAATTTTTTTCAATCCTAATACTTCCACCTGCATAAGACTCATCATACAACCTCATATAACATGATTAAACCCTAAGGTATCTTCAAACACCATTCGAAGCAACGACCACACTCTTAATCATCTATCATATCCAAACTATAATATTGATGCAATTGGCTTAAACATGCATGGATTTCTTAAAATACATTTGAACTTAGCATTCTTGCATTTCATTTACGTTCAAAGTGAGTAGCTTATAATGCTTTAGTGGGCATTTCAAGCCCTTTTACAACATAGTTCACATACACTTCCAAAATACTACACTTTTCTTAAAATGCATCTAAAGCATTGTTTACAACAATTTGCTTGAAATACATCAAAAACATAATTCTTGGAGTATGCCTTGAGCTCATTCTTCATGATCCCGATCTTTACCTGGAGATGGGACGGGAAGGTAGGGGTGAGCTTTCGCTCCGTGGGTGACACATTTATATTTAGGCTAATAAGCTACATTGCTTCATTAATCATACTTTTAGCAACTTGCATAGAAATCATGCAATCATGCAATTCATGAAATTTATCAATCTCAAAACATAATGTTCATACTTCATATCATTCTCATTCTTGCAAGATATACGCTAACATGTAAACACATAGCTGATGGTTCGAAAAGTCCACGGGTTACTGATGAGCTACACAAGCGTAGTCATATGCTGAGGAGTCCTAAAAGGAACATCCTATGCCACAATCAAGCAGCCGGCGAAGGCTATATCGGTCGACGTGCACGTGACTCTGCTGGTGGACTTAACTAACCCACATAACACTTAATTTCATGCATAAAAGCTGGACTTGTCTTGTCCGCTGACTAATTTTCTGAAAATGGATTTTCAAGCATCCATAAAGCTGATTATGCTTAAAGCACATTTTATGCTTAGCTCACATTTCATGATCTCATTCATGCTCATCCAATTTATGGCAATTTCAAGCAATGTCATGCACTAATCAATTTCTCACATAATGGCAATCATCCATCAATTTATACACAATCAAAAGTCAATCAATGCTCATTCCAAGATAGTTGGAAAAACATTAATTTTCCTTTGTTAAGATAATATTCAAAGCATTACTAACATAAAGATAAAAGTGAAACCCACCTTATATCCTTGCTTAAGCTTGCCTAAGGAAGTTCCTCTTCTTGTTCTCCTCTTCTTTCTTGTCCTCCTTCATTCATGGCAAGGAAAGTACCTCACATCATTTAGGGTTTCTAAAATTGAAAACCTAATGAACCTTAATCATGAAATCAACCCTAGAATCACTAAACCCATCTTCTTTCTAAGCTTTCTAAACCATAAAATCAAGCCAAACTCAAACTACATTTCATAACTTACCTTGAATCTTTACTCAACCCAAGGGTTTCTTGTATCAAAATAAAGCTTACACTCTCCTCTTCACTTTTTCTTCTTGCTCTTTCTTCAAAACTCACTCACTTTCATGGAAATGCCAAACCCTAGCAAGTCGCTTTCTTCTCCTTTCTTTCCTCTTCTACGTAAACTTCTCCTCTTCTCCTTTAAATTTCAGAAATCTCACTTCTTCCTACACTAACTCACTTAAACTCCTCCTTTTATACTTCTTCTAATCCACTTAAGCCCAAAAGGCCCAAGCCTTCATTTTCCTACATCCTCCTTACTTCCTCTTTATCCTACAACTTACTTAGGCCCAATTATCTTTAAGCCCATTTTATCTTTCTTTTCTTTCCTACCTTATTAAAACCCAACTAATTCATTTAATTCCATTAACTCATTACCTAACATCTTTAATGCTAACTCATATTACTCAATGTCAAGTTAATTAATGTTAACATAATTTACTTAATTACTCTAATCATGCTTAATTACAAAAAAATTTTGGGGCTAACATTTCTCCCCTTAAGAAATTTCGTCCTCGAAATTCTTACCCGACTCATCAAGAGGTGTGGATACTTCTCCTTCATTGCATCCAAGGGTTCCCACGCCGCCTCTTCAACTGCATGATTTCTCCAAAGGACTTTAACTAGTTGAATCGCCTTGTTTCGAGAACTTTCTCCTTGCTATCTAAAACGCTCATCGCATCTCCTCATAGCTCGATCATCACTCACCGAACCTCGAGGTCTGAATTATGTGAGAAGGATCTGATCTGTACCTTCGCAACATAGAAACATGAAAACGTCGTGGATCCGAGATGTTCTAGAGGCAATGCCAATCAGAAGCTAATGGCCCGATCCTCTCTAGAATTTCATACGGACCCACATATCGAGGACTTAACTTCCCTTTCTTCTGAATCTCATAACTCCTTCCATGGAGACGCCTTGAGGAACACCTTGTCACCCATCGCATAATCCATTTCTTTTCATTAGCATCAAGATAGCTTTTCATTCTCGTCTCGGGCGGCCTTAAGTCGCTGTTTGATTACCTCCACTTTCTCAATCGTCATCCGGACCAACTCGTCCCACTAGCTTCCTCTCAATTTCCTCATCCCAAAGATATCGGAGTCCTGATCTTCGCCATAAAGGGCTTCATAAGGAGCCATCAGATGCTCGAATGGTACAATTGTTGTAAGCAAATTCGACCAACGACAAATAGTCATCCCATGCTCCTCAAAGTCCATGACACATGCTCTAAGCATCCCTCTAGAGTCTGATTGTCCTCTCGCATCGACCATCCGTCTGAGGATGAAATGTCAGGCTGAAATTCAATTTAGTTCCTAATGCTTCCTGCAGACTTCCCAAAATCTCGAGGTGAATCGAGGATCCCCGCCGGATACTATAGAATCCGAACTCCATGTAACCTTACCACTTCATCAATGTATTTCTTTGCTAAGACTTGCAAGGAATCTGCTTGCTTGATCGCCGAAAATGAGTCGACTTGGTCAACCGATCAACAATAACCCAAATGGCATCATGCTTCTTGCGGTCCCCAAAAACCCATCGAAAGTCCATTATGATCCTTTGCCACTTCCATTCAGAATGGACAATGGCTGCAACATGCTGAAGGTGCCCGTGTTCACCTTGACTTGCGACACACTAGACATCCGCCACATACTCGCTACATCCTCTTCATGCCTTTCCACCGAAATGTTCCTTCAAATCTTTGTACATTCGGTGTCGCTCGGTGCATGGAATAAGGCGCATTGTGTGCCTCATCCATGATCTCATCCTTAACTAATTTATCATTCGGATACATAACTGCTTCCGACTACCATTAGCCCATCATCTCTCACTACCACTTCAGATCGCTTACCATTCTCAGATTTCCTCACGGCTTACTCGCTTCGCATCCCGCCTCCCGCAACTCCTTAACTTTCTCTAAGTATCGGCCTCACCCTCGAATTGAGCAAGAATACAATGACCGATCCCGCTTAGACTTATCTTAAGCTTGGCCATTTGCTCCAATAGAGGCAAGTAAACCGCCGAACATAAGCTATCGATGACTTCCTACCAATGCATCCGCCACTACATTAGCCTTGCTCGGATGATACTCTATCATCGTGTCATATTCTCGAGCAACTCTAACCATCTTCTCTCGCCTCGATTCAGCTTCTTTCGCTCATGATGTACTTAAGACTTTTGTGATCTGTGAAAACCCTTGTTCAACCCCATACAGATAGTGTTCCATATCTTTAAGGCAAAAATCATCGCTGTCAATTCCGGATCACGAGTCGGATAATTCAACTCATATGGCTTCAATCGCCGTGAAGCATACGCTATCACTTTGTCATTTTGCATTAACACACAACCTAAGCCTCTTCTCGAAGCATCATCAGATCATCAGATACCCCGATCTCCATTGGGTGATTAAATGGGAGCACTAGTTAACCGCTGCTTAAGCTCCTCAAAACTCTACTGGCAATCCTCATTCCAGATAAACTGCTGATTCTTCCTTAACAGCTTAGTCATAGGGGCAGCTATTATTGAGAATCCTTCCACAAACCTTCTGTAATAACCTGCCAAGCCTAGGAAGCTTCTTACCTCTTTCACTGTCTTAGGCTCTTGCCAATTTACTACTGCTTCCACTTTTCTCGGATCAACATAAATTCCTTTGCTGGAAATCACATGTCCAAGGAAAACTACCTCATGCAGCCAAAATTCACACTTGCTGAATTTGGCATACAGCTCCTGCTCTCTCAATCTCTGCAATACTATCCTGAGATGTTGTTCATGCTCTTCTTCATCCTTAGAATAGACCAGAATGTCATCAATGAATACTATGACAAACTGATCTAAGAACTCCTGAAAAACCCTATTCATAAGGTCCATGAATGCAGCTGGAGCATTGGTCAGTCCAAATGGCATGACCCTGAACTCATAGTGCCCGTAGCGGGTCCTGAAAACTGTCTTGTTAACATCAGACTCCCTGATTCGGAGTTGATGATAACCTAATCTGAGGTCGATCTTCAAAAGACCCTTGCTCCTGCAATGATCAAATGATCATCTATCCTAGGTAAAGGATATCTGTTTAATCGTCACCTTGTTAAGCTTCCCGTAATCTATACACATGCGCCATGTCCCATCCTTCTTCTTAACAAATAGAATCGGCGCCCCCAAGGTGATGAACTTGGCCTCGATAAACCGCTCTAACAACTCCTCTAATCGCCTTAAGCTCCCTTAACTCATTGGAGCCATCCTGTAGGTGGTATCGAGATTGGCGCTGTTCCGGAATCAAGTCAATTTCAAACTCAATTTCCTCACCGCAAGAACCTCGTAATTCTTCCGAATACTTCAGAAACTCCCTCAACCCAAAATCTTCTAATCGCCCATATTCACTTCGATCCACTACATGCGCCAGAAGGCCTCACACCCTGCTCATCATATGTCACCTAACAAGGTGAAATGATCCTCGGTGCCGATTTTCCGTCCCCTTAAAGACCACTTTCACCATTTCTAGATCAAATTCTACTTCCTTGAGACTACAATCTAGCTTTGCCTTAAATCTCTCCATAACATCCATCCCCAATATCACATCCAATCCTTGAAGGTCTAGAGGTAGTAGGTCTACTACCGCCTAGCACCACCGATCCGAGCTCACAATCCTTGTAAATCAAACTAATCACCACCTTACTCCCTAAGGGAGTACTAACAACCAGAAAATTGTCCATAATCTCAGGACATACAGCATGCATATTCATATTTGAGGAAACAAATGAGTGTGTGGAGCCGTGATCAATTAACACATAAACAGAGAGTCAAATAATCGAGCCATACCATCACAACTTCGGAGCAAATGCAGCTTCCTCTCTCGTCATGGCAAATACTCTAGCCGGTGCTCGACCTGCACTTTGGTCTCCCCGCAGGATTAGCCCTCTTGACCGCTCCCAATCGCTTACTTCAGAATCGGCCTGGTTCCCACTATCTCTGTCTGCCTCTGAGCTTGAGCTTAGAAACCCTCTTGTCTCGACCTCTGGGGACAATCTCTCATCATATGCCCCTTCTCTCCACACTGGAAACAACCACCAAAGCCCTTGAGACACCTCCCGGGATGAAACTTCCCGCATTGATCACACCGAGGATACTTGCCCTTCCATGACTTCCCCGAGCCTCCCACACTAGAGACTGCTCGTAAATTACCTCGATCACGACTCTTGGCAGACCACTCTTGCCCATGCCACTGAGTATGATGGGTCCCGTGCTCCTCCAGTGCCGGAGCACTCACTCCCTTCCCGGAAGATTGCTCTCTTTCTTCCTTTTCCGCCACTTCACCTTAATATTCTCCAATTTCTCACTGGGCGCCAGATCTACCAACCGCGATAGTCATGAAAATTATGGATCAGCACCTTCTCCCGATCCCTAGGTGCAGTCCGCTCTCAAACTTGCGGCACTTATCCTCTTCGTCGCCACAATATTTGCTGCGATATCGAGACAGTTGAGTGAACTTTAGCTCATATTCACTCACGCCGGCTCCCTCTGTGTGAGGCTCAAACTCCCCGCCTTCTCTTGATGTAAACCCTCGAGAAGTACTTCCTCCGAAAACTTCTAGAAACTCCTTCCATGTCACTCTGGAGGTACTACTCGATCATGGGCATCGCCTCCCACCAAGGCAACAGATCTCCTGCAATAAACTAGTCAGATACTCTACCCTCTCCCCATCCGAGCACTTCATCCGATTCAGACCTCTCGGTCCTCTTCAACCATGCTTCGCCTCCTGGATTAGTAGTCTGCTGAAATCGACAGCCCCATACTTCCGGAGCTTGTCATACCGCCCACTCCGATCTGCTGAGCCGGCATCTCGAGCCAGGGTCCTTGCCCATGGCATGGATGAAAGCTCAGGCGAAGGCCCGAAAGAGCTGGGATCTACTTGAGGCATAGGAGGGGATGGAGAGGCACTTCATGCTGCACACTCGGTGCCTCTGAATCTGAAACAGGATGGTCCTCGATCCTGGGAATGTGGGATTCGTCCGCATTTCCCTCCGAGAGCCTGATCGAGCTTGAGCTCCTCGAGTTCTTCTTCGAGGCGGCATATTACTCCTTCTAGTGAAAACATTTCAAATCTTTAGCTCATGCTTGTAAGACAAGTTCAAATCATGTAAAACAATTCAAAATCAATGATGCATGTACTGTATTTAAAACAAGTTTAAAGCTCATGTAACATGATGTATGCTGACTCTACTCTTGAGGCTACCCATTAGGGTTCCTAGGAAATCATAAACCTAGAGCTGCTCTGATACCACAGATGTCGAACCCGATCCCAGACCGGATTCCAACTCCAACTATTTATACCTTAACATTAACGCCATGCTCTTGCTTACATTCCACACCTATTGGACCCGCTTCAGAGCCCAAAATTTCGAGCCCTAAAGCTTGCGCCCCTACTTTGCAGCGTTTGATCTTTGTGGTTTCATAAGGGTGATGAGCGTACACTACCTAATCATCAAAATCACATTTAGACTTGTTCATATCAATGTAGCTTAAGGCCTCACGCTCACACAGGCAAGAATCACCTTAATCGAGTCATATAACTCAAGATACACTCCAAAAATCTAAGAGAGTTCATACCCGAAACATGACCTCTTAACTGACCTTTCACTTGTTTTAGAACAAACTTTCTCAATTTAACTCCAATTGATACCAACTTTTATGGAGTGAAATATATGTGTCTTATAAATCCAATGGTTCAAGCCTCACCTCATTTGGAGGTCGTATGAGAGAATTATGCCCGAAACATTGGACCATGCTCACTTCTGAAATCGAATTGAAACTCTTTTGGCGCCTTTGCTTTCGTTCTTTCACCATACGAAAGTAGACATCTAGATCTACAACTCTCATGAAGACTACAAAGGCTGATTCTATCTCCTACATTCTGCAGCGTCCTATTTTTCCATCGTCAAATTTCTATCATCTGGTTTTCTATCGTCTGATTTCTATCTTCTGCTTTTCTTCCTTCTGCTTTTCTTCCTTCTGCTTTTCTATCTTCTGATTTCTATCTTCTGTTTTCCTCTTCTGCTTTTCTTCCTTCTGCTTTTCTTCCTTCTGCTTTTCTATCTTCTGATTTCTATCTTTTGCTTTTCTTCCTTTTGCTTTTCTATCTTCTGATTTCTATCTTCTGCTTTCCTTCCTTCTGCTTTTCTTCCTTCTGCTTTTCTTCCTTCTGCTTTTCTATCTTCTGATTTCTATCTTCTGCTTTTCTTCCTTATGCTTTTCTTCCTTCTGCTTTTCTTCCTTCTGCTTTTCTATCATCCGATTTCTATCTTCGCTTTTCTTCCTTCCTTTTCTATCTTCCGATTTCTATCTTCGCTTTCCTTCCTTCCTTTTCTTCCTTCGCTTTTCTTCCTTCGCTTTTCTATCTTCGATTTCTATCTTCCTTTTCTTCCTTCTCGCTTTTTATCTTTTGATTTCTATCTTCCGCTTTCCTTCCTTCCTTTTCTTCCTTCGCTTTTCTATCTCGATTTCTATCTTCGCTTTTCTTCCTTCGCTTTTCTATCTTCGATTTCTATCTTCGCTTTCCTTCCTTCGCTTTTCTTCCTTCGCTTTTCTTCCTTCTGCTTTTCTATCTTCTGATTTCTATCTTCTGCTTTTCTTCCTTCTGCTTTTCTATCTTCTGATTTCTTGTAAGGCTCATATCTTTTAACTCCGAACTCCAAATTTAGCAAACGATATACCCTTGGAAAGCTCTAACCTTCTACTACAATATTCATGAAGGCTCATTTATCTAATTCAAGTCCTACGAAGGTCAAAATCTGAGGCGAAGTTCTGTCAAATTTTGGGAAAATTTGACAGCTCTTCCCTTGAAAGTACATCTATCCAATTTTTTTCAATCCTAATACTTCCACCTGCGTAAGACTCATCATACAACCTCATATAACATGATTAAACCCTAAGGTTTCTTTAAACACCATTCGAAGCAACAGCCACACTCTTAATCATCTATCATATCCAAACTATAATATTGATGCAATTGGCTTAAACATGCATGGATTTCTTAAAATACATTTGAACTTAGCATTCTTGCATTTCATTTACGTTCAAAGTGAGTAGCTTACAATGCTTTAGTGGGCATTTCAAGCCCTTTTTACAACATAGTTCGACATACACTTCCAAAATACTACACTTTTCTTAAAATGCATCTAAAGCATTGTTTACAACAATTTGCTTGAAATACATCAAAAACATAATTCTTGGAGTATGCCTTGAGCTCATTCTTCATGATCCCGATCTTTACCTGGAGATGGGACGGGAAGGTGGGGGTGAGCTTTCGCTCCGTGGGTGACACATTTATATTTAGGCTAATAAGCTACATTGCTTCATTAATCATACTTTTAGCAACTTGCATAGAAATCATGCAATCATGCAATTCATGAAATTTATCAATCTCAAAACATAACGTTCATACTTCATATCATTCTCATTCTTGCAAGATATACGCTAACATGTAAACACATAGTTGATGGTTCGAAAAGTCCACGGGTTACTGATGAGCTACACAAGTGTAGTCATATGTCGAGGAGTCCTAAAGGAACATCCTACGCCACAATCAGGCAAACGGCGAAGGCTATACTTGTCGACGTGCACGTGACTCTGCTGGTGGACTTAACTAACCCACATAACACTTAATTTCATGCATAAAAGCTGGACTTGTCTTGTCCGCTGACTAATTTTCTGAAAATGGATTTTCAAGCATCCATAAAGCTGATTATGCTTAAAGCACATTTTATGCTTAGCTCACATTTCATGATCTCATTCATGCTCATCCAATTTATGACAATTTCAAGCAATGTCATGCACTAATCAATTTCTCACATAATGGCAATCATCCATCAATTTATACACAATCAAAAGTCAATCATTGCTCATTCCAAGATAGTTGGAAAAACATTAATTTTCCTTTGTTAAGATAATATTCAAAGCATTACTAACATAAAGATAAAAGTGAAACCCACCTTATATCATTGCTTAAGCTTGCCTAAGGAAGTTCCTCTTCTTGTTCTCCTCTTCTTTCTTGTCCTCCTTCATTCATGGCAAGGAAAGAACCTCACATCATTTAGGGTTTCTAAAATTGAAAACCTAATGAACCTTAATCATGAAATCAACCCTAGAATCACTAAACCCATCTTCTTTCTAAGCTTTCTAAACCATAAAATCAAGCCAAACTCAAACTACATTTCATAACTTACCTTAAATCTTTACTCAACCCAAGGGTTTCTTGATCAAAATAAAGCTTAGACTCTCCTCTTCACTTTTCTTCTTGCTCTTTCTTCAAAAACTCACTCACTTTCATAGAAATGCCAAAACCCTAGCAAGCTCCTTTCTTCTTCTCCTTTCTTTCCTCTTCACGTAAACTTCTCCTCTTCTCCTTTAAATTTCAGAATCTCACTTCTTCCTACACTAACTCACTTAAACTCCTCCTTTTATACTTCTTCTCTAATCCACTTAAGCCCAAAAGGCCCAAGCCTTCATTTTTCCTACATCCTCCTTACTTCCTCTTTATCCTACAACTTACTTAGGCCCAATTATCTTTAAGCCCATTTTATCTTTCTTTTCTTTCCTACCTCATTAAAACCCAACTAATTCATTTAATTCCATTAACTCATTACCTAACATCTTTAATGCTAACTCATATTACTCAATGTCAAGTTAATTAATGTTAACATAATTTACTTAATTACTCTAATCATGCTTAATTACAAAAAAAAATTTTGGGGCTAACATTTTTCATTTCTTCACAAGGAACTCTTAAGATCATATTAACGCACAATCACCACAAATCAGTATTTCTCAATCTCTTCATAATTTTTCAATTCAAATACTTCATCCAAAATCATATCAAACTCACTATTTCTACAACTTAATATTCTTAAACATTTTTCCTTCCTTAACATTTGAAGATTCAAGGGTCCACTTCGTAATGACTCTTACTATGGACCAAAATCATCATTTCACTTATTCTTTTGAATTTCTATACATATTTCTCTATCAATTAATCTCATTCTTCAAAATTTTCATCTCAAAAGCATAGTCAAATCAAGTCATCCTAATTCATCAAAAGTTCTAATCTCAATTTCAAGAACACATTTCTAAAATCCTTCATAATTTTCATCACTTTGCTCCACAATCAATTTAATACTTCAAATATTTCATAACATACCTTCATATCGCTTAATCCTATCCTGCAAGTATTTCTTAATTCGACTCTCACATGTATAACTAAAATCAATTCTTCCCATTTCATCATGAAATTCTCCTCTCAATTTCTCTTAACACTTTCTTCTAATTAATTTATCACTCATCACCTTAATCAAACAATCCACTAGTTCTTCACATCATGCATGAAATACCATTTCCATCTTTATCACTCTCTCACTAATGCGATCCTATTCATTAAAACTCTTAACAAACACTTCCGCCAAGTATGATCATAATATCGGCTCGACACTTATCCAAGATTGCCCATGAAACAAACATATCGCCCAAGTTCATAATCTGGGCTCGATACCATAAATGTTGGGACCCGATCCGAATCGGATCCCAACCGAAAAACGAAACGGAAAGACAAAAAATCGAAAAGCGAGAAATCGCTAATCGAAAAGCAAAAACGGATTCAAAAGCAAATCGGATATTAAAACGAATACACATCAGAATTGAATGCGAAAACGAATTGAATAATATACGAAAGCGAATCGAACTGAATTAAACGCCGACATCCGTGGGAAATACAACGTATGGACAACTTATCGCGTTGGAAACCTTACGACATTCCAAAACCGGTATAAACTTTTTTTTTCTTATTCTTTCCTTTTCTCTTTAATCAAACTCAATCAACATATAAACAATCCCTACATTTCTATTCTTTCTTACTTCATTCATCTTAATCATTTCTTATACATTCATATAAATCCTCAAACTCATTTCTTTAAGCCCATTTGACCGAAATTTTACCGAAATTTCGGCAGCATAACAGAATGGCTTGATGTTGGACCCCACACCCCACCCGTAGGTGTTTGCAGGTTATACTGCGGCGTGTGTTTGCGGGTTATACCGCGGCATCCAACACAAAACACATAACACATTAAATGGTTTGGGTAGGTCCTAACAAAACAATCGCACGTTCAAGATAATGATTCATGCGATCAGAACGGAGGAGAGTCCGAAATTGAACTCCTAAGCCACTCATGGGCAAACCGGAGAAGGCTATCGAGGGAGACAGTGCCGACTCTACGGAGGGACCTGACCAAACCCATACAATTCACATATTCATGCTCAAAACAAACAGACGTTCAAGGCACTTTTCAAGACTTGACTTTCAAATTGTTTTCAAATCATATCATCATCAAAACTAATTCAAAAGTTACAAAGCATCGAATTCATGTTACAAACCATTTAACAATCCATTCCAACATAAACTCATACTCAAGAATATCACATACAAGTGAAAGACATCACATATAAGTCATTGGTGGAAATCATTAGTTTGCATTTATCAGAAAAACTTTAATGCATATTATCTCAAGTAGTAAGAAATAACCCACATAACATATAACAAACTCGAAAATCATATTGCCCGGAGGCACATTTCAAAAACTTGATTTTCATATCGTATCACATTATCATTCATGATTTCACATAATTTACATAACAAATCAAATACCATCACAATTTATCAATCACTATTATATCGCTTCACAATCATATTCAGTTTGTAACAATGCATAATTAAAGTATGCAGCACGTTGGATAAATGTAATAAATGAACAAATGTATCCAGTTGCATAAATAACAAACCCTTCGAGTATAAATAATTCGTAAAGATTTACCAATTTATCAAAATCACTTGAAACAATAAATCCAATCTTTGAAACAATTTTTTTTTCATTCCTCCTCTTGATTTCTTAAATAAGAAAACATGATTTCTTTACATAACTCAAAAATAAATACCCTTTTTAAATCCATCAAACATACTGAAATCAAGCACTTTTGCCATTTCTTAAATCATTTCAAAATAATGAAGTTAATTCTTTTCTCAATTCTATCAAATCGTTCAAAATCAAAGAGTGTAACCAATTTAAAACATTTTATTTTAATTGTCCGGAATATTCGTAGCAATTTCTTAAACCCATTTTCCAAATCATGTCAAAAGAAATTGGAAATAAATTTCAAGAGTACTAGGAGATCAAAACTTTTTCAACCTTTACATACACAATTTCATTTTCAAGCTTTTACGTAAACAACTTCGAAAATCATAATGTTTCAAACACTTTTATAAATCTTTTACGGATATGATAAACTTTCCAAACATTTTTTATAACCAATTTCGCACACTATAAAAATTTCAACAACTTTTATAAACAATTGCGAAAAGCATAAACTTTTCTCCTTGTTTTTCCCGAAAATCAACAATAAATATTCAAAACATTTCTCTTTTGAATTTTTTTTTCAAAATCAAATAGACAATCATTCAATTGCATCTACATATTTACAACAATACCTTTAAAATATCCGAAACAATACTTTTCAAACACTTTCACTTTCAGAAATATTCAAGAACACTTACAGAACTTATACATTTGAAAATAAATATGGTACCCACCTTAAATCCTTAAGCTTTGCAATAGGTTAACATGTTCGTTCCTCAATCTCCAACTTGCCTTAAATGACCTAATCAAAACATATCAATTCTAATTACCATTCCTTTTCACTTCACTCATGAAGAAACCTCTCAAACCTACCTCAACTTCCAAAGACCTGATGTAATCAAAGCATAACACAATGCTGGAAATTTTGTTTCATAAATGTAAAACTTGAACAAAACCCATATAACCTTACTTATAACTTTTCCTACACTGGAACAACCATACTTCACTCCAACCTCGTCAAACTTGTTGAAAATTCCTCCTACACAAATCTGATTTTTTTCTGTTACTTTCATAACCCATCTTCTCTCCTTTTCCATCCTTCCTAATCACTCTTCAAACCATCTTCAGTAAACACATTAAAGACATCAATGCTGGAATTTCAACAAAACAAGGAAATTATGAGATTTCTTTCATACAACCTTAGCCATACTTTATCTAAGCTATTAGCATCACTACTTATCTAATTAGCCAACAATTTTCGAAAATCTCTAACCTATATGAAACCCAAACAAAATCATATTTTTACTTAACTTCCATCACTCTTCTTTTCTCTTCATTTTCTTTCTTATTCCTTTCCTCTCTACGTGAATTCCAGAAGCTTCAAAAATGACAGCTAGTGTTTCATGCCAGCTCATTAAAAAGGGAGGAAAAGACTATAATGCCCCTCATTTAAGCAATCTTCCACCATTGCCCCTACACAGGATTTGAAAAACTGATACATTGCGACCTGAATTCGAGTAACTAAACGAAATAATTTGGACAAACTTTCTTCTTAAAAATTGTTCCTCTCAAACTTACAAATCCAACGCCACTGAAGGGGCTCAATTCGGATCTAAAACGAAGAAGTTATGGCCGAATTACTAACTGACCTGCATAAAATCCGAAACTGAACTTTAACATAACTTCAGTCCAGAATTTGATAATCTTAGGGATGAAATTAAATTTCGATCCCTTCATAAGAGTTGTAGCCCTATGTCTTAACTTTATTTTCCCTCAAGAATCAACTCAATCGGAGTTGTATAACTCCCGAAAATCACAAAGTACTGAACCATGTTCAGAAAATTATCCAACTTATAACCTATAACCCATCTCTTACTTTGGTTCAATTAATCTCTTTCCATTTAATCTCCTAAAAATCATAATTCTTCATAAAAATGAACGCAATTGTCTTAGGAATCCAACGCTTCAAGAATTAAATCAATCGGATGTCGGACGAAAGATTTATAACAAAAGATTGCAACAGGGTCGGAGTTCAAGCAAAAGTTACAAAACCTTAAATACCCCCTTATAACTGAATTTTTTCAAAAATCATATCTCTTAATTCCGAACTCGAAATTTGACGAATTTGGTGTCAATAAAAAGATCAAAGGAAGCTCTACAACTTCTCTGAAGAACAAAAAAATCCAATTGGCTTCCAAGGAAGTCAAATTTCTACTCGAAGATTCTGTCTTCATCAGCTTTTCCTAAACAACTTTCCAATTTCGGACGATCATAACTCCTAGCCCTGATATCGAAAAATTGCAAACTTTATATCAATGGAAAGATAAAAACATCATCTAAAATTTTCATGCAGATCACTTACTCCAATTCAAACTAAATCTATACGACGAGTGGCCTCGAAGCATAAAACACATAAATCTATACTTAATAGCATTTTCAAAACAAAGCATATCTTCCGAAATTCATATCTCTCAATCCCCACATCGAAAAATAGTAAACTTTATGTCCACAAAAAGCTCTCGACATAATCTACAAGTTTCATGTAGATCATTTTATCAAATTTTGCCTAAATCAAAAGTCAACCCTTAAAGGCCAAAAGTCAAACTTTTTACAATTGTTCATATTTTCACACTTTCTCTCTTTATTTCTTGATTTTCAACTTAATTTCAATTAACTCATCCACTTGTGAATATTTCTTATTTGCACTCAGAAATCGGGGTCCAACATTCCCGACTTACAAGATTTTAATTTCAGTATGACTTATTTTCATCTCAAACGAACTTTGAAGCAACGCATCAAAGCATTGGACGTGCAAAAAGCCGAATATGAAGAAATTAAAATCAAAACTATTGCCAGAAACAAGAAAGCAAATGATATTTATCATGATCCACGTTTTCAGCATTCTCCCAATCATCCTCTTTATACTGAAGCACAAGAAATTCTCTCTACTGCAAAACAAATGATAGATGAATCAGCAGAATTAATTCGCTATTTAGATTATTGTATTCTTGACTATATCGCAGCACACAAATATTTTGTATCCAAATTATCTCTTCTTATTATCTAATAAATGGCTTATTTTGAACATAGAAGATCTCTTAACCAAAGAATTCATTTTTATAAAGAAATAGAAACCGAACAACGAAAGTTTATCGAATTATATCATGAACATATAAGGATGGCTAAAGAACATCAATGTTTTCAACTCTTAATCAATGCACGAATTTTATTAGATCAAACGTTATATATCTATAATTCCGTAAAACACGATAGATATGAACTTGAACAAGAAATAGATTTACTCATTGATTAATCATTGCATATCAGCATGACATTTCATTCCTCTTATTTTATTAATTATTGTTTACCTATTATTATCGATCAATTCTATCTTTATGCCTTTACTCTATTTCAAGCACAATCTTTACTTGTCTTTATTATTGCCAGTCGATTATTTATCTCTCCTGAAATTATTTGTCAGTATTTTGAAATTAGTTGTCAATATATTGATATTACGCTTAATTATTTATATAGACATATATTCCAACTCAATACTCGTGTCGGTTATATAATACGACTCGATGATAGAGATATTATTTTTGATTTCTCACCTCCTTCAGAGGAAGAATCAGAAACATTCGAATTATTAGAAGATGAAGAAGAAATAGAAAGATTAACACAAATACAACAAGATATTTTTTTAGAACAAATACAACGAGATTTAGACAATGCACTACAACAACAATTATACTGTTCAGAATCAATATCACAATTATTTCCTTCTGATACAGAAATAGAAGATATAGATATCACAAGTACGGATTATGATAATATAGATGAAGATATTAATTACGACTTAGATAATTTCGATTGTAATATTTTTCCTGAAGATTATTAGAAATGAATTGTCCGATTTGTCTAGATTTACAAGAAAGAATTCAATACACACAACAAGCTCTTAATCATTACCAAGATCATATTCAATACAATGAAAATCGATTAATTATCTTATATTTGTAGGCATTAATCGTCCAAGCGATTTACCATATATTGAACACTTATCAGTAGTACAAAGATTACATCAACAATATACAGAACATTTAGCACAATTAGAACAAATTCAAACTGATCATCATTGCTATCATCCTTATCACCCAAATACATTATGACTTCCCAAACTTCAACTATTGGACCTCGATCTTTCAGTGGAAATTAGAAATATGAAAATGAAAATTTGATAAGAGTTTTTGTATATGAATGGAGTTATAGATATTTTGCCTTAAGGAAATTGATGAGAAAAGATTTGTTTGATTTGATAACTTTGGGTTTCAAATAGATTCGTATGGGTTCTGAAAGTTCAAGTGGATGAGTGGATTGAAATGGAAGTTGAAATCAAGAAATAGAAAGTAAAAGTGTAAAATTTTGAAGAAATTAGAAAGCAAAGACAATTTGTTTGGTTATGCATGTGGTGTTTTAAGTTAGATTATTGCAAGAATAAGATTTCAGTCATATGTGGAGAATGATGGAGTTTTGTATCTTTTGTACTTGGACTTGAATACTGATGTTGTAATATGGCTTGGAATGCCATTTAATTTTATAAACATTTATCTTATGATGTTAATGAGATATAGATTTATATATGGATATGAAAGATCAATTGTGTATGAATATCAATTGTGTATAGATTTGTGTGTATTGTGTTTGAGAGGAATTAGTTGAAGAGTTTGCAGTGATGTGTTGATATGTGAAGTTGATGTGTTAGAATGGTGTTAGAAACTTCAATGGCAAATCTGTACTGATCTAGATATATTTGGCCAAAGTGGTCTTAATGAAAGTTGTAGTTCATGTTTCCAGCTTTCTAACGCCATAAAGTATGCAATTTTTTGATATCGGGGCAAGAAGTTATGATAAATTGAAGTTTGGATATTGCTTAGGTGATTGCTAACAGGGCAAAAACCTTGATTGGAAAATTAACGTAGCTAGAGGTCGAAGTTTCTTTGGAGTTCTTAATGAACATTATAGAGGTTGTTTTATCTTTCCATTGATATAAAGCATGAAAATATTGGACAAGAGAGTAGAAAGAGTGATCTTGGTATGAGTTGTGATAAGGAAAGACTTGGAGACAAGATTGGTAGTGATCTGAAAAATGTTCACTGAATATGTTTCAATATTTTAGCCATAACGTTTTCTCTAGTAATCCAAACGAGATGATTCTTGATTTGGATTAAACTAGAGATATATGGCTATATTTTGTAAGAAGATATCGAATCTCAATTATGTGCCTAAGAGTCTCAAATATTGTCATGAAGTTAAGAATTGGGTGCAGTATTGGTGCAGGTACGAAAGTCTGATCCTCTGACTTTAGGGGCAATTTTTGGATTGTTAAAGATAGATTTTGGAAAACTTTCCTTCTGGAAAGTTGTAGATTTTTCTCTTATCTTTCTAACAAATCAAACCGTGTCTAATTTGGAGTTCTGAGTAGAAAGTTATGATCTTTCTAAGTGGGGATGTTCTGGAGAAAAGGGTCAGACGAATTTTTGCGTCTGTGCTGACGTCATCACAGACGAATTTTTGCGTCTGTGCTGACGTCATCACAGACGAATTTTTGCGTCTGTGCTGACGTCACCACAGACGAATTTTTGCGTCTGTGCTGACGTCATCACAGACGAATTTGCGTCTGTGCTGACATCATCGTCTGCTTTTGTGTTTTTGACCCCTCTTCCTTCTTTTGGCCATAACTTTTTGTGTAGACCTCCGAATGAGTCGATTTTCGAAGCGTTGGATTGCTAAGACATTTTTCTATCTTTTCATATTATATAGATCAGTTTTGGAATTAAATGGAGAAAGATAGCTCAGATTTTCGTGAACTGATCGGTTATAAAAGTTTGAATAAAGTTCAGATTTTAGAGATATCTTGATCGGTAGAGCTCCGATCGATTTGATTCTTTTTAAAAATGAAAATAGAGACATGGGGCTACAAATGTTATGAAGGAACCGATCAGCAATGTAGCCTCTAAGATTTCCAAATTCAGGTCGGAAGTTAGGTGTAGTGTTAAGCCTCGAGTCCAAGAATGACTTCAGATTTTGGAGATATCTTGAGCTATAGAGCTCCGATTGATCCGATTCTTGAAGGGTTGGATTCGTAAGACATAGAGGAACATTTCTCTAGAAGAAAGTTTTGTCAAATGGCTTTATTTACCTGATCAAAATAATCAGACAAGATGTCAGTTTTAAAGACCAATGGAGGGGTAATTTTGGAAGTTTACTTAAAGGGTTAAGTTTATAGGCTTAAATGGAGGGACTTATGGGTCATTCCTCATTCATTAAAGGTCATGGCATTATAAAAGCAAGTGGGCTGTCATTTTAAGAGGCAACCCACGACACTTAAGAGAAAAAAGGAATAAGAGAAGAAGAGAGAGAGAGAAGGAGAGCAAGTTTGGTGGAGAAAAGGGAGAAAGCTAGGGCTCGATTTTTCTACCACTTGAAGAGAGATTTTAATGTCATTCCAAGAGAGAAAAGGTGGAGGATGAAGAGAGCTTCCCTTGAACCAAAAAATCCAAAATGGAGGAGAAATGAGGTAAGAGCAATTTTTAAGATTTGAGTTTCTCTTGAAGTTTTGGTTTAGAATCAAGGAAAATGGAATGAGTTTGTGGAGTATGAAGTTAATTTTGTTGATTGCTAAGTATTATGGGTTTAATTTTGGATGGAAATTAATTAGGGTTTATGCCCAAATTTGGAATTTGGGGATTTTGGAAATTTGTGATTTAGAAAGCTTGAATATATGAGGGATTAGTGTTTCTAAGTTCAATTTGAGTAATTAAGTGAATTATGATATTTATTTTGGATAATTATGGCTTAGGGAATTTTAAAGTTGAGGAAAGAAGAAGGATTTTGGAGATTCGATGCTTTGGACAAAGTATTAGCGTCAATTCGAGGTGGGTGATGTATTTATATTTTGAATTATGAGTAAATTATGTGATTTTGAAAAATAAAAAAGAATAATATTTTGGAAATTATGTTTTCAAAGGATTTGAAAATAATTATTCAAATATTTACGTTAAAATGTTTGAAAATGATTTGGGAAAATTGTAGAAAAAATTGAGAATGCGAGATTTATGAAAATTGTGTTTTCGCATTTTTTGAAAATGTGAACCATGCTTGTTTATGCATTAATATATGTTGATTGTGGGTTGAAAAAATACTTGCACTCTTTTTATGCATTTGAATGATATACGACTAATTGAGTTATTGAATATGATTGTTATATAAAATGATTGTGAATTTGTAAGAAATTGATTGGTGAATTTGTATTTTTGCAGATGACATATGAAATTATGTGCTTAGTGAATGTAACTATGTCTAGTAAGACACGACATGAAAATGTGAAATTTGAAAAGTGCCTTCAGCAATCTGCTTGTTTTAAGCATGAATATGTGAATTGTATGGGTTTGGTCAGTCCCTCCGTAGAGTCGATTACTGCGTCTCCTCTCGATAGCCTTCTCCCTACGCTCAAGAGTGGCTTAGGAGTTCGATTTGGACTCCTCTCATTCCACTTGCACATGACCGTGATCTTGATGAATGTGCAAGACGTCTGTTAGGACTGAAACCAAACCATTTTGTTATGTTATGTGATTTTTGATTTTGTTTATGTGCGTGAAATTTCTCCGATGTGATTGCATTCATGTTTATGAGAAATTTTGAAATATTAGAAAAAGGGTTTTCAACCATGAAATTATAGAAATTTGATATGAAAAGTTTGGAAAATTGAAAGGGGTTTGAGAAAAATATTTAAAAGTTGAAAAGTTTGAAAACTAAGCCTTTTTGCAAAAAGTTTATGAAAATTGATTTCTGCTTATTATTCAGTTTATAAATATGTTACCCACGAGCTATAAGCTCACCCCCTTCATTCCCATCCACAGGTGATGAGAAGAAGATCGGGTAAAGAAAAGTGAAGGTTTCCATTTGTTTGTGTTCATATGGTATAATTTGTTTAGCTAAGCGATCGCTAAGAAATTTAGAATTGTTGTGTATTCATTTTGAGAATGTATTCTGAATTCTGGACATATGTATTGGATTAAGTTATGGATTTGTATATGGAATAGTAAAATGAATTATGATTCGAGTTATGGATTTTGTGTATGGAAATTGGGTATATGACTGTGATGGTTGGTCTGAATATTTAAAGTGCTAATCGTTTAAGAATTGATGTTATTTAAATTGGAATGTGCGCGATTTTATGGAAATGAAAAGTGAGAGTTTAAATCGATGAGATATGATTGTATATGAAGAAGCAAATAAATTGAGTTTGAGTGCGAATGATTTCAATTGGATATTGAAGTCACTTTGTAAGAGATGGAATGAAAATGAAAGAAAAAAAAAAGTACACGGATTGGATTAGTTTTGACTGATAGTCTTAAGGTTTCCAACGCAAACGCTTTCTTTGATACTTGTTCACGGATGTCGGCTCCGTTTTGTTATGTATCAGAAATTGGTGTCTATTCGATTTGCTTTCGATTCGTTAATGATTCGTTTCGCTTTGTTTCGATTGGGATCCGGTTCCCAGATCGGGTCCCAACATGTATGGTATCAGAGCCCAGTAATATGATCTTACTTGGGCGTATGAGTATGAATAACGAATTGATACGAGTTTGTAAAGATAAGAGTGAATTTGTGAGAATATGCTAAGTGATCGTTTGCTTTTGATGACAAGAAGTATGATTGAATTAGTGAGAGTGTGATATCGATGTGGATAAGTTTGCTTTGAAGAACAAAGGTGATTATTTGATTGATTTTAGGAATATGTGAATAAAGGAGAGTGAAATTTCATGATGATTAGGCTTCGACAATTTTGTGAATTGATTTTGGGCATTGATGACTTGAATAATGAGATGGTAATGGAGATATATGTCTAGAAAGTCAAAAGATTAACGTGAAGGATGATTTGATTTTGAATATTTGCGAGAGGAAATGAGAAATGCTAGAAAGATGAGATTAATGATAGAAATATATGTATGGAAGATCAATAGGTTGATTTAGAATGATAAAGATATAGATATATATATGGAAGTTCAAAAGGATTAAATTGAATGGTATGGGTCCATATTACGGTTATTAAGAATTGGACCATTGACTTCTGTAAATCTGTTAAGAAATATTGATATGATATGATATTGGTGGTATTTGATTCAAGAAGTGATAAATTGTGAGTAAGTTGAGAAATATGTATGATGAGAAATTAGTTCAAAAGTGATTGAATATGATTATTTGAAGAGATTATTTGAGAGAATAAGTTACTTGGTGATTCTTTCGATAGGAATTTCGAGGGCGAAATTCTTTTAAGAGGGGGAGAATTGTTGGACCCCGATCTTTCAATGAAAATTAGAAATATGAAAATAAAAATTTGATAAGAGTTTTTGTATATGAATGGAGTTATAGATATTTTGCCTTAAGGAAATTGATGAGAAAAGATTTGTTTGATTTGATAACTTTGGGTTTCAAATAGATTCGTATGGGTTCTGAAAGTTCAAGTGGATGAGTGGATTGAAATGGAAGTTGAAATCAAGAAATAGAAAGTAAAAGTGTAAAATTTTGAAGAAATTAGAAAGCAAAGACAATTTGTTTGGTTATGCATGTGGTGTTTTAAGTTAGATTATTGCAAGAATAAGATTTCAGTCATATGTGGAGAATGATGGAGTTTTGTATCTTTTGTACTTGGACTTGAATACTGATGTTGTAATATGGCTTGGAATGCCATTTAATTTTATAAACATTTATCTTATGATGTTAATGAGATATAGATTTATATATGGATATGAAAGATCAATTGTGTATGAATATCAATTGTGTATAGATTTGTGTGTATTGTGTTTGAGAGGAATTAGTTGAAGAGTTTGTAGTGATGTGTTGATATGTGAAGTTGATGTGTTAGAATGGTGTTAGAAACTTCAATGGCAAATCTGTACTGATCTAGATATATTTGGCCAAATTGGTCTTAATGAAAGTTTTAGTTCATGTTTCCAGCTTTCTAACGCCATAAAGTATGTAATTTTTCGATATCGGGGCAAGAAGTTATGATAAATTGAAGTTTGGATATTGCTTAGGTGATTGCTAACAGGGCAAAAACCTTGATTGGAAAATTAACGTAGCTAGAGGTCGAAGTTTCTTTGGAGTTCTTAATGAACATTGTAGAGGTTGTTTTATCTTTCCATTGATATAAAGCATGAAAATATTGGACAAGAGAGTAGAAAGAGTGATCTTGGTATGAGTTGTGATAAGGAAAGACTTGGAGACAAGATTGGTAGTGATCTGAAAAATGTTCACTGAATATGTTTCAGTATTTTAGCCATAATGTTTTCTCTAGTAATCCAAACGAGATGATTCTTGATTTGGATTAAACTAGAGATATATGGCTACATTTTGTAAGAAGATATCGAATCTCAATTATGTGCCTAAGAGTCTCAAATATTGTCATGAAGTTAAGAATTGGGTGCAGTATTGGTGCAGGTACGAAAGTCTGATCCTCTGACTTTAGGGGCAATTTTGGGATTGTTAAAGATAGATTTTGGAAAACTTTCCTTCTGAAAAGTTGTAGATTTTTCTCTTAGCTTTCCAACAAATCAAACTGTGTCTAATTTGGAGTTCTGAGTAGAAAGTTATGATCTTTCTAAGTGGGGATGTTCTGGAGAAAAGGGTCAGACGAATTTTTGCGTCTGTGCTGACGTCATCACAGACGAATTTTTGCGTCTGTGTTGACGTCATCACAGACGAATTTTTGCGTCTGTGCTGACGTCACCACAGACGAATTTTTGCGTCTGTGCTGACGTCACCACAGACAATTTTTATGTCTGTCTTGGCGTCATCACGCATTTAATTTGTGTCTGTGCTGACATCATCGTCTGCTTTCGTATTTTTGACTCCTCTTCCTTCTTTTGGCCATAACTTTTTGTGTAGACCTCCGATTGAGTCAATTTTTGAAGCGTTGGATTCCTAAGACATTTTTCTATCTTTTCATATTATATAGATCAGTTTTGGAATTAAATGGAGAAAGATAGCTCGGATTTTTGTGAACTGATCGGTTATAAAAGTTTGAACAGTGTTCAGTATTTTAGAGATATCTTGATCGGTAGAGCTCCGATCGATTTGATTCTTTTTAAAAATGAAAATAGAGACATGTGGCTACAAATGTTATGAAGGAACCGATTAGCAATGTAGCCTCTAAGATTTCCAAATTCAGGTCGGAATTTAGGTGTAGTGTTCAGCCTCGAGTCTGAAGAATAGACTTCAGTATTTTGGAGATATCTTGAGCTATAGAGCTCCGATTGATCCGATTCTTAAAGGGTTGGATTCTTAAGACATAGAGGAAAATTTCTCTAGAAGAAAGTTTTGTCAAATGGCTTTATTTACCTGATCGAAATAATCAGACAAGATGTCAGTTTTAAAGACCAATGGAGGGGTAATTTTGGAAGTTTACTTAAAGGGTTAAGTTTATAGGCTTAAATGGAGAGACTTATGGGTCATTCCTCATTCATTAAAGGTCATGGCACTATAAAAGCAAATGGGCTGTCATTTTAAGAGGCAACCCACGACACTTAAGAGAAAAAAAGGAATAAGAGAAGAAGAGAGAAGAGAGAAGGGAGAGCAAGTTTCGGTGGAGAAAAAGGGGAGAAAGCTAGGGCTCGATTTTTCTACCACTTGAAGAGAGATTTTAATGTCATTCCAAGAGAGAAAAAGGTGGAGGATGAAGAGAGCTTCCCCTTGAACCAAGAAAATCCGAAAATGGAGGAGAAATGAGGTAAGAGCAATTTTTAAGATTTGAGTTTCTCTTGAAGTTTTGGTTTAGAATCAAGGAAAATGGAATGAGTTTGTGGAGTATGAAGTTAATTTTGTTGATTGCTAAGTATTATGGGTTTAATTTTGGATGGAAATTAATTAGGGTTTATGCCCAAATTTGGAATTTGGGGATTTTGGAAATTTGTGATTTAGAAAGCTTGAATATATGAGGGATTAGTGTTTCTAAGTTCAATTTGAGTAATTAAGTGAATTATGATATTTATTTTGGATAATTATGGCTTAGGGAATTTTAAAGTTGAGGAAAGAAGAAGGATTTTGGAGATTCGATGCTTTGGACAAAGTATTAGCGTCAATTCGAGGTGGGTGATGTATTTATATTTTGAATTATGAGTAAATTATGTGATTTTGAAAAATAAAAAAAAGAATAATATTTTGGAAATTATGTTTTCAAAGGATTTGAAAATAATTATTCAAATATTTACGTTAAAATGTTTGAAAATGATTTGGGAAAATTGTAGAAAAATTGAGAATGCGAGATTTATGAAAATTGTGTTTTCGCATTTTTTGAAAATGTGAACCATCTTGTTTATGCATTAATATATGTTGATTGTGGGTTGAAAAAATACTTGCACTCTTTTTATGCATTTGAATGATATACGACTAATTGAGTTATTGAATATGATTGTTATATAAAATGATTGTGAATTTGTAAGAAATTGATTGGTGAATTTGTATTTTTGCAGATGACATATGAAATTATGTGCTTAGTGAATGTAATCGTGTCTAGTAAGACACGACATGAAAATGTGAAATTTTGAAAAGTGCCTTCGGGCAATCTGCTTGTTTTAAGCATGAATATGTGAATTGTATGGGTTTGGTCAGTCCCTCCGTAGAGTCAGGCATTGTCTCCTCTCGATAGCCTTCTCCCACGCCCATAAGTGGCTTAGGAGTTTCAATTTGGACTCCCCTGCTCACTTGGCCGCACTTGACCGCTTGCGGAATGTGCGACGTCTGTTAGACCGAAACCAAACCATTTTGTTATGTTATGTGATTTTTGATTTTGTTTATGTGCGTGAAATTTCTCCGATATGATTGCATTCATGTTTATGAGAAATTTTGAAAAATTAGAAAAAGTGTTTTCAACCATGAAATTATAGAAATTTGATATGAAAAGTTTGGAAAATTGAAAGGGGTTTGAGAAAAATATTTAAAAGTTGAAAAGTTTGAAAACTAAGCCTTTTTGCAAAAAGTTTATGAAAATTGATTTCTGCTTATTATTCAATTTATAAATATGTTACCCACGAGCTATAAGCTCACCCCCTTCATTCCCATCTACAGGTGATGAGAAGAAGATCGGGTAAAGAAAAGTGAAGGTTTCCATTTGTATGTGTTCATATGGTATAATTTGTTTAGCTAAGCGATCGCTAAGAAATTTAGAATTGTTGTGTATTCATTTTGAGAATGTATTCTAATTACGGACATATGTATTGGATTAAGTTATGGATTTGTATATGGAATAGTAAAATGAATTATGATTCGAGTTATGGATTTTGTGTATGGAAATTGGGTATATGACTGTGATGGTTGGTCTGAATATTTAAAGTGCTAATCGTTTGAGAATTGATGTTATTTAAATTGGAATGTGCGCGATTTTATGGAAATAAAAAGTGAGAGTTTAAATCGATGAGATATTATTGTATATGAAGAAGCAAGTAAATTGAGTTTGAGTGCGAATGATTTCAATTGGATATTGAAGTCACTTTGTAAGAGATGGAATGAAAATGAAAGAAAAAAAAAGTACACGGATTGGATTAGTTTTGACTAATAGTCTTAAGGTTTCCAACGCAAACGCTTTCTTTGATACTTGTTCACGGATGTCGGCTCCGTTTTGTTATGTATCAGAAATTGGTGTCTATTCGATTTGCTTTCGATTCGTTAATGATTCGTTTCGCTTTGTTTCGATTGGGATCCAGTTCCCGGATCGGGTCCCAACATCAACAATCCTCGATGTAGATAATTTAGAACTAACAGAATCATTAGGAACTTTTCAAGTTTCAACATTGATTACTCAAGATAAGAAAAATCAAATTGCAAAGGCTCAATTAGATTTAAAGAAAGGACAAGACATTCATAAATCAACTTTAAAACAAATTTTTAATAGACAAAATCTTATTTATTATGGAAAGATTATTCAAGAAACACCTATCAGAATTGACCAATGTCATGGAAATTTAAGAATTAGTTTAATTGATCCCGAACAAATCAATAGACAATTACAATTATTGCCCGAATCTAAACGTAAGAAAATTGGTTATATTCACTTATCCACTATACAAATATTATTAAAATCAACTTTTCAGGAAGGAATTGATACTCCCATTAGAATGGCAATATTAGATGAGCGAATGAATAACCTAAATGATCAAGTTTTAGGAATGATGAACGGTAATTTACAATATGGAAAAATTAAATTTAATACTCGATTAAAATTAGGTATTCCTTTAATCTCTTCTGAGTTAGATAAAGCAATTACAATTGCATATAAATTTTATAGAAGCAATTTAATGACTCAAGGACAATACCCTTTTTCTTTAACTTATCAAATTAGTTATGCTTTAACTAATTCACATCATAGTATTGATTTCAAAAATACAGAACAAATCTATCTCGATCAATTATTTCAAGAAGTTGCTAAAGTAGGAATCAAAATTCAACCAAAATTACAACCACTTCCAACAATACAACAACCTTTTAATCAAACACCATTAATTGAAAGAAGACATTCTTTTTCTGAATCATCATCCAATATAACTCCTCTCCTTAGATCCATTTCATTAAGGCATCAACGACCTCTCAATATAGAAAGACCTTTAAGAATAACAGAACCTAGTAATCAAACAAAACAATTAGATGAAATTCAGAATCAGATTTCAACATTATCTACATATTTAATTCAGAAATTATGACATCATTAACAAATCTCACTCAACATCTAGAGTCTATAGTACAAACACAAGAAATATTAGAACAAAAAATTGAAGCTTTAATGCAGACCCAAATAGAAATAGTATCATTAATTCAACAAATAAATCAGAAAATACAAGAAACAAATGACCAAATAATAGTACGAGAATCGCCCACGAAAATGGTATCAGAGCAAGTAATTACAAAAATACCCAGTGAACGAGGATAAATGCAAGATCAATCTATAAAACAAATTGAAAAGAATATTCAATTACAATTACATGAAGTAACTGACTTAATACAAAAATTACATCTTACTCCTTTATAAAAAGAAGAGACAATTTGTCCAGTATTTTCAAATGAACATAAAGATGAAATAATTTTAGGTTATGAATCTGACCAAGATCAAGAACTTTTTATGGATAATGATGAAAAACCTGAAAGTAGTAACACTCAAGAATTAAAATTAAAAGAAAAATTAGGTGATAAAAGAAAAACTACATTTCAACCTCCAAGTTATACTTGGAAAAATGATAAAGATGATTTTCTTCATCAACAAGGATATTATTACAAAGGCACAAAAATACGCAAATACCTAGATGAATATAAACCAAAAATCTCAAAATTAAGTAATGATAATATATTAAATCTAGATTGTACAACAAATGTCGAAGAAATATTTCAAGAATGGTTTTCTAAAATCTTATTATTATTACAAGTAGAAAAACCTTTTGGTAATAAATCTACAACTAAAGACTCCTATATTATTTTGTCATTTATAAAACATCCGGAATAGTACAAGACTTTTAAGAGACAATGCTCAAGCATTACAAAATACACCACACTATCTTAGTCAACTTCTTGATTTAAGATAAATTTGAAATTATTAGCGAAGAAATATATAAAGAATTTTTGGAAAGGATATTATATTTCATCAAGCAGATATATTAAAAGAAAAACGATTAAAAGCATTAAGACATTTAAACAATTTAATGATTTGTGATATAAATTATTTAGAGGCTTTTATTTGTGAATTTAAAAACATTATTATAAATTACCTCGGGTTGAACAAGAAATGTATATTAATATTTTATTCAAAATTACCATATCCCTTTAATATAAAGGTTCAACAACAATTTTATGAACGTATAGAAAATCATACAATAGCTCATAATTTAGGAGGCGCAATACTAGTATCCCGTGACTTATTAGTTGATTATTGTTTAGAAGCTCAATTAAAAAGAACATTAAAACATAAAAATTTAACGTTATGTTGCGACCAAAATGCTGATGTACCTCAACAATATGGATGTAATAAAACTTATTCTAACTATAGAAATGATAAGTGCATATTTGTCTAATATTCATGCTTTAATTATTCCTTTTTACTCCTCCTATTGATTCAATTATTGGGGCTTAATTTGATTTAATATTTCTTTGTAGGGAATTATAATTTTTGCATGATTTGAGAAATAAAGAGAAAAATAGCAAATATGAGAGAGCAAATTAAAAGAGGAAAACGACGCAGTACAAGGCAAGCAAGGAGGCTGGCACGCAGACCCACAAGGAGAAAAGAAGGAAGAGGGGGGCCCACAGAATTAATTGAAGAGGACAAAACCAAGGAGAAAAGAAGTGAGCAACTTGATGGACTGGGAAGGAGGATTGACGCACGTGAGCCAGAGGAAGGTAGCTGGCTGATGTGGCATTAAGGAGACAAGGACTAGCGTGGGAATAATAAGAAAAACAAGTAGGGCTTTAAATTAAGAGGAATAAGTCTGACGCAGGCCCACAGGGAGGCAGGTCACGCACTCACGCAAGAAACAAGAGGAATAAAAGGAAAAGCAACGCAACACAGGCAGAGGTCCGGCGGCTACGCTACCGGAGAAAATTCGTGGGGACTGACACAGGACGCTGGGCAACATCCAGGATTAATTTCCAGATTTCGCTTTATTAGTTTTTATTTTCTTTCCTTTGTTATGGAGACTATGTTAATTAAGAATTTTGTTAGATTTAATTTTCGTATGAGTAGCTAACTGTTTTAGTGGGAATTCCAATTATTATGCTTTGACTCGTGAGACCTTGTTTGTTACGATTATTTGGTTTATAATATTCGCATCGCTTTACGATTTATGTCATTGTTTATTAATTGATTCTGCGATTGAGGCCTGATTTTAGAATTAGTTAATTTACATATCGCCAACTGATTTACTTGGTGGAGTCTAGCTGGGTGATCGGTGTTTGTGGCAATTGGCACTAGGGCATAGTATTTGTCGATTTTGTGTGGAGAAACTTGCGATCTAACTAGATGAAGCATGAGTCGGTCGTAGTCGATTAGGTTAGTGTTTCTTTAGAATTTAATGTTGTTAATTAATTGAATCTGGAGAGAGTCTCGAAGGGTTATTAGTTAATTAGGGAATAGTCAAAGGAGTTTCTGCGACTATTCTAAAATTAAGAAGAAACGAGGGAGCAGTGAGGTAGTTGGTAACTATAGCTAACCTATTACTAAACCAAAGAAAATATTCGAGTCGATGATCGTGGTCTAAGCATAATTAGGAATTTCTGGCTAAGTTGTCGTTATTTGAGTTTATCAATTTTATTTATGTTCTTTGTTATTTGAATCTTAGTTGTTATTTTATTTAATTTTATTTGAGTTGATAATTTATTAGTTGTTATTTCAATTAGTAGTTCCAGAGAAAACTCTAAACCCCCATTTTAATTATTTTCATTCGTTCTTTGGCATTTAAATAGAATCAATTATTCCATTCTCTGTGGATCGACCCCATTTACCACTGTGCGCAATTTATTTTCGTTTGGTGTTTGGGATTTATTTTTGGTGGATTCGACACCCATCAAATTTTGGCGCCGTTGCCGGGGAGTGGTAACGAATTGATTTTGTTTTGTTTTATGCCTAGGAACATTCAATGGGAGATTCCATCTTATACGACCCCGAGATCGAAAAGACTGCTAAGAGGCTAAGGAAGTTGAGCAAGCTAAGGAAGAAGCAAGGAGAAGCTCGTGGATTACAAACCCCGGTTGAGTCGGACACTGAAACGGAGTACGAAGAGGAGATTGAAGTTGAACAGCAGCCTGACGGGAAGCTTAACCGTGACCACGCGCAGGATATGGCTCTTAATGTAACCCTCCAGACTTGGGTAGACCCATCAAGCGCAAAGATCCGCTGTGCATAGATTTTCCAGAACTTCAAGAAGGATTCGAATTGAAATCCGGACTCATCCACTTGCTGCCCACCTTCCGTGGTCTGGAAAACGAGGATCCGAATAAGCATCTGAAGGAATTTCACCTCGTCTGCACTTCCATGAAGCCCCGCAATGTCACGGAGGACCAAATCAAACTGAGAGCTTTTCCATTCTCGCTGCAAGATGCAGCCAAGGATTGGCTCTACTACCTACCTCCGGGGACAATCAACACTTGGGAAGGGATGTCCCGACGCTTAGAGAAATATTTCCAAGATCCCGAGCCGCCAACATCAGGCGAGAGATTTGTGGCATTAAGCAGAAGGATTCAGAGAACCTCTACGAGTACTGGGAGAGGTACAAGAGAATTTTAGCAAGCTGCCCGCAACATGGCATATCCGAACAATTGATCATCCAGTATTTCTACGAGGTCTTATTCCAATGGAGCGCAGAATGATGGATGCCGCAAGAGTGGTGGGGCCATTGTCAAGAAAACCCAACCAAGCCCGGAGTTGATATCAACCATGGCAGAAACTCCCAAGAATTCGGTGCTCGGCAAGATATACCGCAAAGAGTGAATGAGGTAAATGTTACTTCTCTCGATGAGGTCAAATCTTTGCTAACAACTTTGGTCCGAAATTGAATGTAGGTACTCCTCCACCATGAGGCGTGTGGCATCTGCACCACCTAGCTCACCCAACCGATGCATGCCCAACACCCACGATGAAATACCGGCTAATGTGAATGCTATTGGGTTCCAACAGAGGCGCTTTGATCCTATTCAAACACCTACAACCTCGGTTGGAGAAGCCACCAAACTTTAGTTATGCTAATGACCAACCGACCCAATGAAATTACTATCAAAGACCACCACCACAAGAATGACCTTCGGCTCGGTAAGCCTCTTGAAGAAATTGTCCATATGTTAGCCGCTAACACCGCAAAATTTCAACAGACACCGCAACCAGATTCCAAAAGCTAGAAGAGAGCATGAAGACCCTAGAGACTCAAATGAGTCAGATAGCATCCTCCGTTAGCAGAATGGAGACTCAAGGCAAGCTGCCTTCTCAGACACTCGACCCGAGGCATAATGTGAGCGCGATTTTCTTAAGAAATGGTAAGGAATTGCAATTCCCAGTCGACAAGAACCCTACACGTGACCACGTCCAGGGTTCCCGCGCAGAGACAAAACAGGAGGCTGAAAGGGAGCTCACACGTGACCACATACAGGATTCGGGTCCAACTGGAAATTATCAGAAACCCAAACCTTTAGTGGTTCCACCACCATTCCAGAGGCCGCTCGTAACAAGAAGGAAAAGGAGGATAAGAGCATCATGGAGTTGTTCCAAAAGTTGAAGTAAACATCCCACCCTCGAGGCCATTAAACGTGTTCCATACACGCCAAATTCCTTAAGGAATTATGCACAAACAAGCGTAAGTTAACAGGTAATGAAAGGGTGAGTGTGGGGGAGAATGTTTCAACTGTCTTACAGAGGAAACTACCTCCTAAGTGTCGCGACCAAGGTATGTTTTCCATTCCTTGCAAAATTGGGAACATTGGTATCAGTAAAGCTATGTGTGACCTAGGGCTTCTATTAATGTGATGCCTTTATCTGCTTATACCTCCACGGTTCTTGGTCCATTAACTAATCTTTGGAGTTATAATTCAATTGGCGGATCGATCGATTGTCTATCCTGAAGGTGTTTTAGAGGATGTGCTAGTTCAAGTTAATGGATTAATTTTTCCTGCTGATTTCTTTGTTATTGATATGGGAAATGATAGTTCATCTGAGTCTTCTGATATCTTGTTGGGTAGGCCTTTCCTTAGCACGGCTAAAGCAAAGATAGATGTGCATAGTGGTTCATTGACTTTAGAGTTTGATGGTGAAGTGGTGAAATTCAATGTTTATGATGCCATGAAACGTGCTGAAGATGTGTCTTGTGTTTATAAGGTTGATATCATTGAAGATTTGACTCATGAGGTTTCTACTTTAAATCATGATGATGAGTTGAATTATGCTTTGTGTCATAGCATGTCTGTTGATAGAGTTAAGAGATTAACTGATCGTTCTGAAGTTTCTGATGATATACTTGATGAGGCCCCAAAGCTGGAGTTCAAAATGCTTCCCGAGCATTTGAAATACGCATATTTAGGTGACGGTGAGACTCTGCCCGTGATCATATCCAGCATGCTCGACGGCTTGGAAGAGGAGAAACTAATTAGAGTGCTTCGAGAGTACAGGGAGGCAATTGGTGGGACCATTGCTGATTTCCAACATCGAGACAAGGGTTAACATCGAGACGAGGAGCGTCGAGCCTAGGACGTTAAACAAGGGCGCTAATGGGAGGCAGCCCATATTTTTATTTTATTTTATTTTTCTTTCTTTTCTTTTGCTTTATTTTGTGTTCTTTTTGTCTCGTTTGTTTCCTTCTTTTTCTTTGTTTTGATCTTTTCCCCTCGTTCCTTGTGTTTTTCAGGTGATTTGACGTTGGATCAATTAGGAGTTCTTGGATTACAGTTAGCGGGAGTCCTTTATATGATCATATGTTGGCTCTCATCCTCATCGTACTAGCTATACCCTCATCGGCGGGAGGCCTAAACGAGCTCACGATAAGCCCTCATCTTCTCTCCGATTCGTGGAAGTCCTCGCCACCTTTTCATTTACTTTTACGTTGAGGACAACGCATGCTTTAAGTGTGGGGAGGTGATTTATGCTTTTGAGATGCATCTGTTTTTGTTTGATGCATTACTTTGGGATGTGCCTCCGTTGCCTTTTGGTATTTTGGACTTTTAACTGTTGATGCCGTGGTAGACTAAAAAAATCCTCTTTGCTCCATTTTGCTTGATGAATTGTTGTGCCTTAGGTAATGGTGGATTGTTTTAAAGGAGTCGAGAGTATGGTTGAGTCCCTTGTTGCTTAATGTTAATTAAATGTTAATGATTTTGTCCTATATGTTGAAGTTGCGGGCCTGAGTTAATTGGTTAGAATTTAAAAAAAATTTGTGTGATTAATCGGTGCCTTTCTTGTCTAGAGTCATGTTAAGCTTAGAAGTTGAGTTGGTATATGTGTTGAACTTTGGATTGATGTGGGAAATTATGGTGAGAAAGGGAATGGAGAATAAAAATAAAAAGGTGTTAGATTCGTTCCGCCAATCACCAAAGGTGGTTGTGAGCGAAGCCAAAAATCCGTCTAAAGGTTGGACAAGACTGAGTAACCGGGCGACATTCATCACAAATGTTTGCGTTCGCGTCAAAAGGTCTCGGACAACTGACGTGTGAAGCAATTAACTACTCCTCTGATTACTCGGAAAAAAAAAAACAAAAGAAAAAAAATTGCAAGCATCTGAGTAATTACGAGTAAGGCTAAAGCCATTTGGCGTTGTGATTGACTGAGTAACCGGGTGACATTCATCACAAATGTTTGCATTCGCGTAAAAAGGCCAATGACAATTCCAAGTAATTTACAGGTAAAAGCACCTAATCAATTAATTAAGATTAACCTGATCTTCCCATAACTACCACTTAGATTCGGAGTTCCTCGTATATATTAACCACCTGATAAGTGAAGTGTGATTCCTAGACCTGATTGGTTTTTAATTAAAATTCGGTAATTCATGCATGCGCTTCAATTTGAGTTCAGGCTTGTGTCTTCTCGTGTGGGAAATTTGTTGCATTTATTTGACATTTCATTGACATTGGGACAAGATTGCGCTCTCATTCCTAGTTTACATTACCTCTGTGCATGTTTCATTTATTGGAGCGGTTTTTCATTGTGTCTTGGTTTTCTTTTATGCTTGAGGACAAGCATCGTCTAAGTGTGGGGAGATTTGATAAGTGCATATTTGTCTAATATTCATGCTTTAATTATTCCTTTTTACTCCTCCTATTGATTCAATTATTGGGGCTTAATTTGATTTAATATTTCTTTGTAGGGAATTATAATTTTTGCATGATTTGAGAAATAAAGAGAAAAATAGCAAATATGAGAGAGCAAATTAAAAGAGGAAAACGACGCAGTACAAGGCAAGCAAGGAGGCTGGCACGCAGACCCACAAGGAGAAAAGAAGGAAGAGGGGGGCCCACAGAATTAATTGAAGAGGACAAAACCAAGGAGAAAAGAAGTGAGCAACTTGATGGACTGGGAAGGAGGATTGACGACGTGAGCCGAGAGGAAGGTAGTGGTGATGTGGCATTAAGGAGACAAGGACTAGCGTGGGAATAATAAGAAAAACAAGTAGGGCTTTAAATTAAGAGGAATAAGTCCTGACGCAGCCCATTGGGAGGCGGAGTCACGACTCACGCAAGAAACAAGAGGAATAAAAGGAAAAGCAACGCAACACACAGCGGGAGGTCCAGCGGCTACGCTGGTGGAGAAAATTCGTGGGACCGACACAGACGTCGGGCAACATCCAGGATTAATTTCCAGATTTCTGCTTTATTAGTTTTTATTTTTCTTTCCTTTGTTATGGAGACTATGTTAATTAAGAATTTTGTTAGATTTAATTTTCGTATGAGTAGCTAATCTGTTTTAGTCGGGGAATTCCAATTATTATGCTTTGACTCGTGAGACCTTGTTTGTTCTGATTATTTGGTTTATAATATTCGTACTGTTTCTGATTTACTGTCATTGTTTATTAATTGATTCTGCGATTGAGGCCTGATTTTAGAATTAGTTAATTTACATATCGCCAACTGATTTACTTGGTGGAGTCTAGCTGGGTGATCGGTGTTTGTGGCAATTGGCACTAGGGCATAGTATTTGTCTGATTTTGTGTGGAGAAACTTGCGATCTAACTAGATGAAGCATGAGTCGCGTAGTCAGTTAGGGTTAGTGTTTCTTTAGAATTTAATGCTGTTAATTAATTGAATCTCGGAGAGAGTCTCGAAGGGGTTATTAGTTAATTAGGGAATAGTCAAAGGAGTTTCTGCGACTATTCTAAAATTAAGAAGAAACGAGGGAGCCAGAGGTAGTTGGTAACTATAGCTAACCTATTACTAAACCAAAGAAAATATTCGAGTTGATGGTCGTGGTCTAAGCATAATTAGGAATTTCCTGGCTAAGTTGTCGTTATTTGAGTTTATCAATTTTATTTGCGTTCTTTGTTATTTGAATCTTAGTTGTTATTTTTATTTAATTTTATTTGAGTTGATAATTTATTAGTTGTTATTTCAATTAGTAGTTCCAGTAGAAAACTCTAAACCCCCCATTTTAATTATTTTCATTCGTTCTTTGGCATTTAAATAGAATCAATTATTCCATTCTCTGTGGATCGACCCCATTTACCACTGTGTGCAATTTATTTTCGTTTGGTGTTTGGGATTTATTTTTGGTGGATTCGACACCCATCAAGAAAGAAAAAGAAATTATTTAATCCTAGATATAAGAAACATTATTCACGTAAATATAAATGGAAGAGATATAAACCACAACGTTATCAACCCAAAACATATCCAAAATATTTTCAGAGATATAAATACAATCCAAAATATAAGAATGTAAAACAATTTTGTCCTAAAAGAAAAAAATTGTAAATGTTGGATCTGAAGAAGAAGGTCATTATGCAAATGAATGTCCTAAAAAGAAAGATAAACAATATAATAATAAAGTACAAATATTATACTCAGCATTAGAACATCAATTAGAACCAATTGAATCGGATTATAATACTGAAACTTCCCTCTATATCTATGAATCTCAATCTGATGAATCAGATATCCAAAACTCTGAATCAAACTCCGAATTCCAATTCAACTTTTATTCAAGTAATAGTTCAGAAAACGAAAACTAAAGTACATGCATATATAGACACAGGAGCTACTATTTGTATAGCATCAAAACAATTAGCATTAAAATGGAAAAAGTTAAATCAACCTTTACAAGTAAAAATTGCCGATGGAAGTTTTAATTCCATATGGTATGTTAGTTACTATAACACTATCATAATCGAAAATTACACTTTTATAGTACCTTCAATCTATCAGAAATAATCTGGATTACCTTTAATTCTTGGAAATAATTTTCTTAAATTATATAACCCTTTTTGTCAGTATTTACATTATATTACTTTACGAACCCCTTATATTAAGGAAATAAATCAGAGATCTATTATTTTACGAATCCCTATTTATCATACTTCTTATTATCAACAATTAAAATAGTTAACGAAAAACTTAATCTCTTACATTTTATTTATTGAATAATACAACCATACAAAGTGAAGTCGATAATTTATTAGATCAAGTATGTAGTGAAAACCCATTAGATCCTACAAAGAATCATAATACGAAATTGTTGAAATTAAATTAAAAGATCCTCTTCAAGAAGTCAATATTAAAAATAATATACCATATACTCTCTTAGATGTAAAAGAATTTACACAAGAATGTAGTGAATTACTTGACAAAGGATTAATTACCCCCAGTACTAGTAAACATTCAGCACCAGCTTTTTATGTCAATAATTCAGCTGAAAAGAAACGAGGAAAACGAAGAATGGTTATAAATTATCGAAAACTCAACGAAGCAACTATAGGAGATGCTTATAAATTACCACGAAAAGACTATATTATTAACAAATTAAAAGGTCATATTTGGTTTACAACATTAGATGCAAAATCTGGATATTGGCAATTAAGATTACATGATAATACAAAAGCATTAACAGCTTTTACTTGTCCACCTCAGAAGCATTATCAATGGAATGTATTACCATTTGGATTAAAACAAGCACCAAGTATTTACCAACGGTTTATGGACAATAATCTCTTGGGATTAGAAGAATTTACTTTTGTATATATTGATGACATTATTATTTATTCAATCAGATAAATTAGATCATTTAAAGAAAGTCAAAATTGTCTTACAAAGATGTAAAGACAAAGGTTTAATATTAAGTAAACGAAAAGCAAAAATAACACAACAAACAATTGAATATTTAGGTATTCAATTCAATCATCATGGTTATTTACAATTACAACCTAATATTTTGCAAAAATTGCAAGAATTTCCTAATCAATTAGCACATAGAAGACAAGTTCAACAATTTTTAGGTTTATTAAACTATATATCAGATCAAGGTTTTCTGAAGGATTTAGCAAAAGAAAGAAAACTTTTACAGAAAAAATGTAGCAATAATCTATAATGGCAATGGAATAATCAAGATACTGAAGCAGTTCAAAGATTAAAACTTCTTTGTAAAAATCTTCCTAAACTTTATAATTATCAACAAGATGATGAATTATTAGTTCAATTAGATGCAAGCAATGATACATGGGCAAGTTGTCTTTTGGCAAAACCTCCTAATCATAAAAAACACCATCTTTGCAAATACATAAATGGAACATTTAATTCTGCGGAATTAAATTATCCCATTCATGAAAAAGAAGCATTAACCTGTCTCAAAACTTTAAGAAAATGGCGCATAGATCTACTACCAGTAAAATTCACTATTCATACAGATTCTCAATATTTATGTGGATTCACAAGATATCAAATTTCCTCAAGTACTAATTATAATCAAGGACGACTCATCCGATGGCAATTAGAATTAGGTCAGTATCAATTTGTTATTCATTATATTAAATCTGCTAACAATTTTCTTGCAGATATCTTAACCAGAGAATGGAGGCATTAGTTCTCCAGCTTGAAAATACAATTGCATTAAAGGAAGCAGAATTAAGAGAATTACATCTTCAAAGCATAAACATTTCAGTTCAGCAAGAAAAAATCAATAGTGAACTTGAACAATTGAAGCAAACACTCCTTATCTTAAAACCAAAGGAGCAATCAAGCACTAAAGCATCAGCATCCAGGATAAATCCTGTTGCCTCTATTATTAGTAAAGCACAAGAATCAGTTCAGGTAACACAAGCATCAATTCAGGTAATACCTTCCAAGGTCCCTGAAACTCAAGTATCAATATCTAAAGCATCAGTTTCACTTCCTGTGAAACCTTCTATTACAACATCAGTACCTCAAAAGGTTGCTGATAATCAAGAATCAAAGCATTATGTTATATATAATGGTCCTTTTGCTGGTATCTATGATCAATGGCATAAGGCGCCTATTCATATTATCGAAAAGCAAAGGTCATTCATAAAAGCTTTTCAACTAAAGCGGTCGAGAAATCCTTTCAAGAATTTCAGCATCCAACACTTCGTCCTCAATACAAGACAAGATTTCAAACACCAAGAAGACCCGGTCTCAAAGTTAGTCACTTTGGGAAAATCAATTGATATGGAACGTATTCATGCCGTTCCAGCTAAAGCATTACATGAAGAAGCAAAAGTATTAACATCGAAATGTTCATGGATTGTTTTCAAGCATTGAATCATTAGATGATTTAAATGAAGCAATTTCAGATTATCCTCGTAATCGTGGACGCTATGGTCCCAAAGCAGTAATCTTTCCAGGAGCAGAACCTTTCACAACATATATATTATTTCAGAGTGGATTAGCAGATACAATCTATCTCCAAGACTTGAAATTATTGGCTGACTTCCCATCCGGGTTAGTTAATGCTATTAAGCAATATAAGGATCGTTTTGCAAGAGAACGAGAAATTTATATTAAGGTTTACAGTAGCTTATCCCATTTTGAAGCATCGAAGCGAAAATGACTATTCAAGACCATAAAGACTTCACGAATTGCGTTTCTCCAAATTGGAGTAAGTAATCTTCAATATCCACCTATTGATGAAGCACCTCATTATGAATTCACTTGGGATTTGGTCAACAAATTCAATTTGCATTGTCTTGAAGGAATTTATAATCAATGTATCAAGATTCAGCCAGATTCTACAATCAAGATCAATTACCGAGGACATAACATCTTATTAACCTCGACATGGAAGAATCCAATCTTGGCTCATGAATTACCAGTGTTACAAAGATTTCAAGCACCATTCAATGATCTATCTGAATGTTTTCATGATCTCAGCCTTGCTTGGCGAGAAGCAATTTGTAAACAATTACAAGAATACCCTACGCACATGTGTAGGCATTGTCCATTATCTCAATCACCAGCCGAAGCTACTAGCAATACTGACGATGAACTCATAATTATTGAAGAATAATCCGTCAGATCAAGTTCAAAGCATTAAAGTAGCAATCATGTAGGTCTTTTATTACAGACCGTCCATTTGTACATAGTTATGTCTTTTTCTTAAGCATCTTTTCTTTATGTCATTTAAGTTGTCAACTTTGGCATCTTACTTTTTCTTCATGTCACTTTTTCTTTAGCTCTTTTTCTTTATGTCCTGTCTTGTCTGTACTCTTTATTCTGTTTCGTTATTATAAATAGAAGACCTGGGTGTCTGTAAGAGACACAACAAAACTTCCATAAATTACTCTCTCTCTCTCTTCTCTTATCGCATATAGTCTCAGAGTGACGTTCAAGCGAGCTTTGACGAAGAACAGGTTAGAGTTTTTTATGAGTTTTGTTTGTCACATTATTATTCCAAGTATTATCATTAGCATTATCATTAGTATCATCATCCTCTACATCATTTTTCAGTTATGGTTAGTTTTATGAATATCTTCAATCAAATTATTATTGTCTTATTCCTTTTTATTATTGCAATCATTCATGCATTAATATGTTATACTATTATTGGCATTCTAAAACTTATTCAATTTATTATTTTCATCTTTAAAATATTTTCCCGACTTACAAGATTTTAATTTCAGTATGACTTATTTTCATCCCAAACGAACTTTGAAGCAACGCATCAAAGCATTGGACGTGCAAAAAGCCGAATATGAAGAACTTAAAATCAAAACTATTGCCAGAAACAAGAAAGCAAATGATATTTATCATGATCCACGTTTTCAGCATTCTCCCAATCATCCTCTTTATACTGAAGCACAAGAAATTCTCTCTACTGCAAAACAAATGATAGATGAATCAGCAGAATTAATTCGCTATTTAGATTATTATATTCTTGACTGTATCGCAGCACACAAATATTTTGTATCCAAATTATCTCTTCTTATTATCTAATAAATGGCTTATTTTGATCATCGAAGATCTCTTAAACAAAGAATTCGTTTTTATCAAGAATTGGAAACAGAACAACAAAAGTTTATCGAATTATATCATGAACATATACGGATGGCTAAAGCAAATCAATGTTTTCAACTTTTAATAAATGCACGAATTTTATTAGATCAAACATTATATATCTATAATTCAGTAAAAGCTGATAGACAAGAATTACAACAAGAAATGGATTTACTCATTGATTAATCATTAAACATCAGCATGACATTTCATTCCTCTTATTTTATTAATTATTGTTTACCTATTATTATCAATCAATTATCTCTTTTTGCTTTTACTCTATTTCAAGCACAATCTTTACTTTTCTTTATTATTGCCAGTCGATTATTTATATCTCCTGAAATTATTTGTCAATATTTTGAAATTAGTTGTCAATATATTGATATTACTCTGAATTTTTTGTATAGATATATATTCCAACTCAATACTCGTTATGGGTTATATAATACGACTCGATGATAGAGATATTATTTTTAATTTCTCACCTCCTTCAGAGGAAGAATCAGAAACATTCGAATTATTAGAAGATGAAGAAGAAATAGAAAGATTAACACAAATACAACAAGATATTTTTTTAGAACAAATACAACGAGATTTAGACAATGCACTACAACAACAATTATAATTGCTCGTAATCAATATCACAATTATTTCCTTCGATACGTAAATAGAAGATATAGATATCACAAGTACGGATTATGATAATATAGATGCAGATATTAATTACGACTTAGATAATTTCGATTGTAATACTTTCCCTGAATATTATTAAAAATGAATTGTCCAATTTGTTTAGATTTAAAAGAAAGAATTCAATACACACAACAAGCTATTAATCATTATCAAGATCATATTCAATACAATGAAAATCGTATTAATTATCTTATATTTGTAGGCATTAATCGTCTAAGCAGACGACCATATATTGAACACTTATCAGTAGTACAAAGATTACATCAACAATATACAGAACATTTAGCACAATTAGAACAAATTCAAACTGATCATCATTGCTATCATCCTTATCACCCAAATACATTATGACTTCCCAAACTTCAACAATCCTCGATGTAGATAATTTAGAACTAACAGAATCATTAGGAACTTTTCAAGTTTCAACATTGATTACTCAAGATAAGAAAAATCAAATTGCAAAGGCTCAATTAGATTTAAAGAAAGGACAAGACATTCATAAATCAACTTTAAAACAAATTTTTAATAGTAAAAATCTTATTTATTATGGAAAACTTATTCAAGAAACACCTATCAGAATTTATCAATGTCATGGAAATTTAAGAATTAGTTTAATTGATCCCGAACAAATCAATCGACAATTACAATTATTGCCCAAATCTAAACGTAAGAAAATTGGTTATATTCACTTATCCACTATACAAATATTAATAAAATCAACTTTTCAAGAAGGAATTGATACTCCCATTAGAATGGCAATATTAGATGAACGAATGAATAACCTCAATGATCAAGTTTTAGGAATGATGAACGGTAATTTACAATATGGAAAAATTAAATTCAATACTCGATTAAAATTAGGTATTCCTTTAATCTCTTCTGAGTTAGATAAAGCAATTACAATTGCATATAAATTTTATAGAAGCAATTTAATGACTCAAGGACAATACCCTTTTTCTTTAACTTATCAAATTAGTTATGCTTTAACCAATTCACATCATAGTATTGATTTCAAACATACAGAACAAATCTATTTAGATCAATTATTTCAAGAAGTTGCTAAAGTAGGAATTAAAATTCAACCAACATTACAACCGCTTCCAGCAATACAACAACCTTTTAATTTAGCACCATTAATTGAAAGAAGACATTGTTTTTCTGAATCAACATCAAATATCACTCCTCTCCTTAGATCTATTTCATTAAGACATCAACGAACTCTTCATATAGAACGACCCTTAAGAATAACAGAACCAAATAATCAGATCAGACAGTTAGATGAAATTCAACATCAACTTTCTACATTATCCACATACCTAGTTCAGAAATTATGACATCATTAACAAATCTCACTCAACATCTAGAGTCTATAGTACAAACACAAGAAATATTACAACAAAAAATTGAAGCTTTATTGCAGACCCAAATAGAAATAGTATCATTAATTCAACAAATAAATTAGAAAATACAAGAAACAAATGACCAAATAATAGTACGAGAACCATCCCCGAAAATGGTATCAAAAATACCCCGTGAACGAGGATAAATGCAAGATCAATCTATAGAACAAATTGAAAAGAATATTCAATTACAATTACATGAAGTAACTGACTTAATACGAAAATTACATCTTACCCCTTTAGAAAAAGAAGAGACAATTTGTCCAGTATTTTCAAATGAACATAAAGATGAAATAATTTTAGGTTATGAATCTGACCAAGATCAAGAACTTTTTATGGATAATGATGAAAAACCTGAAAGTAGTAACACTCAAGAATTAAAATTAAAAGAAAAATTAGGTGATAAAAGAAAAACTACATTTCAACCTCCATGTTATACTTGGAAAAATGATAAAGATGATTTTCTTCATCAACAAGGATATTATTACAAAGGCACAAAAATACGCAAATACCCAGATGAATATAAACCACAAATCTCAAAATTAAGTACTAATAATATATTAAATCTAGATTGTACAACAAATGCCGAAGAAATATTTCAAGAATGGTTTTCTAAAATCTTATTATTATTACAAGTAGAAAAACCTTTTGGTAATAAATCTACAACTAAAGACTCCTATATTATTTTGTCATTTATAAAACATCCTAATAGTACAAGACTTTTAAGAGACAATGCTCAAGCATTACAAAATACACCACACTATCTTAGTCAACTTATCGATTTAAGATAAATTTGAAATTATTAGCGAAGAAATATATAAAGAATTTTTGGAAAGGATATTATATTTCATCAAGTAGATATATTAAAAGAAAACGATTAAAAGCATTAAGACATTTAAACAATTTAATGATTTGTGATATAAATTATTTAGAGGCTTTTATTTGTGAATTTAAAAACATTATTATAAATTACCTCGGGTTGAACAAGAAATGTATATTAATATTTTTATTCAAAAATTACCATATCCCTTTAATATAAAGGTTCAACAACAATTTTATGAACGTATAGAAAATCATACAATAGTTCATAATTTAGGAGGCGCAATACTAGTATCCCGTGACTTATTAGTTGATTATTGTTTAGAAGCTCAATTAAAAAGAACATTAAAACATAAAAATTTAACGTTATGTTGCGACCAAAATGCTGACGTACCTCAACAATATGGATGTAATAAAACTTATTCTAACTATAGAAAGAAAAAGAAATTATTTAATCCTAGATATAAGAAACATTATTCACGTAAATATAAATGGAAGAGATATAAACCACAACGTTATCAACCCAAAACATATCCAAAATATTTTCGCAGATATAAATACAATCCAAAATATAAGAACAGAAAACAATTTTGTCCTAAAAAGAAAAAAAAATGTAAATGTTGGATCTGTAAAGAAGAAGGTCATTATGCAAATGAATGTCCTAAAAGAAAGATAAACAATATAATAATAAAGTACAAATATTATACTCAAGATTAGAACATCAATTAGAACCAATTGAATCGGATTATAATCTCAAACTTCCTCTATATCTATGAATCTCAATCGATGAATCGATATCCAAAACTCGAATCAAACTCCAATTCCAATTCAACTTTTATTCAAGTAATAGTTCAGAAAACGAAAACTAAAGTACATGCATATATAGACACAGGAGCTACTATTTGTATAGCATCAAAACAATTAGCATTAAAATGGAAAAGTTAAATCAACCTTTACAAGTAAAATTGCCGATGGAAGTTTTAATTCCATATGGTATGTTAGTTACTATAACACTATCATAATCGAAAATTACACTTTTATAGTACCTTCAATCTATCGAAATAATCTGGATTACCTTTAATTCTTGGAAATAATTTTCTTAAATTATATAACCCTTTTTGTCAAGATTTACATTATATTACTTTACTTAACCCCTTATATTAAGGAAATAAATCGAGATCTATTATTTTACTTAATCCCTATTTATCATACTTCTTATTATCAACAATTAAAATAGTTAACGAAAACTTAATCTCTTACATTTTATTTATTGAATAATACAACCATACAAAGTGAAGTCGATAATTTATTAGATCAAGTATGTAGTGAAAACCCATTAGATCCTACAAAGAATCATAATACAGAAATTGTTGAAATTAAATTAAAAGATCCTCTTCAAGAAGTCAATATTAAAAATAATATACCATATACTCTCTTAGATGTAAAAGAATTTACACAAGAATGTAGTGAATTACTTGACAAAGGATTAATTACCCCCAGTACTAGTAAACATTCAGCACCAGCTTTTTATGTCAATAATTCAGCTGAAAAGAAACGAGGAAAACGAAGATTGGTTATAAATTATCGAAAACTCAACGAAGCAACTATAGGAGATGCTTATAAATTACCACGAAAAGACTATATTATTAACAAATTAAAAGGTCATATTTGGTTTACAACATTAGATGTAAAATCTGGATATTGGCAATTAAGATTACATGATAATACAAAAGCATTAACAGCTTTTACTTGTCCACCTCAGAAGCATTATCAATGGAATGTATTACCATTTGGATTAAAACAAGCACCAAGTATTTACCAACGGTTTATGGACAATAATCTCTTGGGATTAGAAGAATTTACTTTTGTATATATTGATGACATTATTATTTATTCGAATCAGGATAAATTAGATCATTTAAAGAAAGTCAAAATTGTCTTACAAAGATGTAAAGACAAAGGTTTAATATTAAGTAAACGAAAAGCAAAAATAGCACAACAAACAATTGAATATTTAGGTATTCAATTCAATCATCATGGTTATTTACAATTACAACCTAATATTTTGCAAAAATTGCAAGAATTTCCTAATCAATTAGCACATGAAGACAAGTTCAACAATTTTAGGTTTATTAAACTATATATCGATCAAGGTTTTCTGAAGGATTTAGCAAAAGAAAGAAAACTTTTACAGAAAAAATGTAGCAGTAATCTACAATGGCAATGGAATAATCAAGATACTGAAGCAGTTCAAAGATTAAAACTTCTTTGTAAAAATCTTCCTAAACTTATAATGATCAACAAGATGATGAATTATTAGTTCAATTAGATGCAAGCAATGATACATGGGCAGGTTGTCTTTTGGCAAAACCTCCTAATCATAAAAAACACCATCTTTGCAAATACATAAATGGAACATTTAATTCTGCGGAATTAAATTATCCCATTCATGAAAAAGAAGCATTAGCCTGTCTCAAAACTTTAAGAAAATGGCGCATAGATCTACTACCAGTAAAATTCACTATTCATACAGATTCTCAATATTTATGTGGATTCACAAGATATCAAATTTCCTCAAGTACTAATTATAATCAAGGACGACTCATCCGATGGCAATTAGAATTAGGTCAGTATCAATTTGTTATTCATTATATTAAATCTGCTAACAATTTTCTTGCAGATATCTTAACCAGAGAATGGAGGCATTAGTTCTCCAGCTTGAAAATACAATTGCATTAAAGGAAGCAGAATTAACAGAATTACATCTTCAAAGCATAAACATTTCATTTCAGCAAGAAAAAATCAATAGTGAACTTGAACAATTGAAGCAAACACTCCTTGTCTTAAAACCAAAGGAGCAATCAAGCACTAAAGCTTCAGCATCCAGGATAAATCCTGTTGCCTCTATTATTAGTAAAGCACAAGAATCAGTTCAGGTAACACCTTCCAAGGTCCCTGAAACTCAAGTATCAATATCTAAAGCATCAGTTTCACTTCCTGTGAAACCTTCTATTACAACATCAGTACCTCAAAAGGTTGCTGATAATCAAGAATCAAAGCATTATGTTATATATAATGGTCCTTTTGCTGGTATCTATGATCAATGGCATAAGGCAGCTATTCATATTCTCGAAAAGCAAAGTCATTCATAAAAGCTTTTCAACTAAAGCAGAAGCTGAGAAATCCTTTCAAGAATTTCAGCATCCAACACTTCGTCCTCAATACAAGACAGTACTTCAAACACCAGCAACACCAGTCTCAAAGTTAGTCACTTTGAGAAAATCAATTGATATGGAACGTATTCATGCCGTTCCAGCTAAAGCATTACATGAAGAAGCAAAAGTATTAACATCAGAAATGTTCATGGATTGTTTTCAAGCATTGAATCATTGGACAGACGAAATGAAGCAATTTCAGTATTATCCTCAGAATCGTGGACGCTATGGTCCCAAAGCAGTAATCTTTCCAGGAGCAGAACCTTTGACAACATATCTATTATTTCAGAGTGGATTAGCAGATACAATCTATCTCCAAGACTTGAAATTATTGGCTGACTTCCCATCCGGGTTAGTTAATGCTATTAAGCAATATAAGGATCGTTTTGCAAGAGAACGAGAAATTTATATTAAGGTTTACAGCAGTTATCCCATTTTTGAAGCATCAGAAGCAGAAACAGCTATTCAAGCAGCCATAAAGACTTCACGAATTGCTTTTCTCCAAATTGGAGTAAGTAATCTTCAATATCCATCCATTGATGAAGCACCTCATTATGAATTCACTTGGGATTTGGTTAACAAATTCAATTTGCATTGTCTTGAAGGAATTTATAATCAATGTATCAAGATTCAGCCAGATTCTACAATCAAGATCAATTACCGAGGCAATAACATCTTATTAACCTCGACATGGAAGAATCCAATCTTGGCTCATGAATTACCAGTGTTACAAAGATTTCAAGCACCGTTCAACGATCTACCTGAATGTTTTCATGATCTCAGCGTTGCTTGGCGAGAAGCAATTTGTAAACAATTACAAGAATACCCTACGCACAGGTGTAGGCATTGTCCATTATCTCAAGCACCAGCCGAAGCTACTAGCAATACTGACGATGAACTCATAATTATTGAAGAATAATCCGTCAGATCAAGTTCAAAGCATTAAAGTAGCAATCATGTAGGTCTTTTATTACAGACCGTCCACTTGTACATAGTTATGTCTTTTTCTTTAAGCATCTTTTCTTTATGTCGTGTAAGTTGTCAACTTTGACATCTTACTTTTTCTTTATGTCACTTTTACTTTAGCTCTTTTTCTTTATGTCCCGTCTTCTCTGTACTCTTTATTCCGTTTCGTTATTATAAATAGAAGACTTGGGTGTCTATCATGGACACAGCAAAACTTCCATAAATTACTCTCTCTCTCTCTCTTCTCTTATCGCATATAGTCTCAGAGTGACGTTCAAGCGAGCTTTGACGAAGAACAGGTTAGAGTTTTTTTATAAGTTTTGTTTGTCACATTATTATTCCAAGTATTATCATTAGCATTATCATTAGTATCATCATCCTCTACATCATTTTTCAGTTATGGTTAGTTTTATGAATATCTTCAATCAAATTATTATTGTCTTATTCCTTTTTATTATTGCAATCATTCATGCATTAATATGTTATACTATTATTGGCATTCTAAAACTTATTCAATTTATTATTTTCATCTTTAAAATATTTTCCCGACTTACAAGATTTTAATTTCAGCATGACTTATTTTCATCCCAAACGAACTTTGAAGCAACGCATCAAAGCATTGGACGTGCAAAAAGCCGAATATGAAGAACTTAAAATAAAAACTATTGCCAGAAACAAGAAAGCAAATGATATTTATCATGATTCACGTTTTCAACATTCTCCCAATCATCCTCTTTATACTGAAGCACAAGAAATTCTCTCTACTGCAAAACAAATGATAGATGAATCAGCAGAATTAATTCGCTATTTAGATTATTGTATTCTTGACTGTATCGCAGCACACAAATATTTTGTATCCAAATTATCTCTTCTTATTATCTAATAAATGGCTTATTTTGATCATCGAAGATCTCTTAAACAAAGAATTCGTTTTTATCAAGAATTGGAAACAGAACAACAAAAGTTTATCGAATTATATCATGAACATATAAGGATGGCTAAAGCAAATCAATGTTTTCAACTTTTAATAAATGCACGAATTTTATTAGATCAAACATTATATATCTATAATTCAGTAAAAGCTGATAGACAAGAATTACAACAAGAAATTAATTTACTCATTGATTAATCATTGCATATCAGCATGACATTTCATTCCTCATATTTTATTAATTATTGTTTACCTATTATTATCGATCAATTATATCTTTATGCCTTTACTCTATTTCAAGCACAATCTTTACTTTTCTTTATTATTGCCGATCAATTATTTATCTCTCCTGAAATTATTTGTCAAGATTTTGAAATTAGTTGTCAATATATTGATATTACGCTTAATTATTTATATAGACATATATTCCAACTCAATACTGTGTCGGTTATATAATACGACTCGATGATAGAGATATTATTTTGATTTCTCACCTCCTTGGAGGAAGAATCGAAACATTCAATTATTAGAAGATGAAGAAGAAATAGAAAGATTAACACAAATACAACAAGATATTTTTTTAGAACAAATACAACGAGATTTAGACAATGCACTACAACAACAATTATACTGTTCAGAATCAATATCACAATTATTTCCTTCTGATACAGAAATAGAAGATATAGATATCACAAGTACGGATTATGATAATATAGATGAAGATATTAATTACGACTTAGATAATTTCGATTGTAATATTTTTCCTGAAGATTATTAGAAATGAATTGTCCGATTTGTCTAGATTTACAAGAAAGAATTCAATACACACAACAAGCTCTTAATCATTACCAAGATCATATTCAATACAATGAAAATCGTATTAATTATCTTATATTTGTAGGCATTAATCGTCTAAGCAGACGACCATATATTGAACACTTATCAGTAGTACAAAGATTACATCAACAATATACAGAACATTTAGCACAATTAGAACAAATTCAAACTGATCATCATTGCTATCATCCTTATCACCCATATACATTATGACTTCCCAAACTTCAACAATCCTCGATGTAGATAATTTAGAGCTAAAAGAATCATTAGGAACTTTTCAAGTTTCAACATTGATTACTCAAGATAAGAAAAATCAAATTGCAAAGGCTCAATTAGATTTAAAGAAAGGACAAGACATTCATAAATCAACTTTAAAACAAATTTTTAATAGACAAAATCTTATTTATTATGGAAAGATTATTCAAGAAACACCTATCAGAATTGACCAATGTCATGGAAATTTAAGAATTAGTTTAATTGATCCCGAACAAATCAATAGACAATTACAATTATTGCCTCAATCTAAACGTAAGAAAATTGGTTATATTCACTTATCCACTATACAAATATTATTAAAATCAACTTTTAGGAAGGTATTGATACTCCCATTAGAATGGCAATATTAGATGAGCGAATGAATAACCTAAATGATCAAGTTTTAGGAATGATGAACGGTAATTTACAATATGGAAAAATTAAATTTAATACTCGATTAAAATTAGGTATTCCTTTAATCTCTTCTGAGTTAGATAAAGCAATTACAATTGCATATAAATTTTATAGAAGCAATTTAATGACTCAAGGACAATACCCTTTTTCTTTAACTTATCAAATTAGTTATGCTTTAACTAATTCACATCATAGTATTGATTTCAAAAATACAGAACAAATCTATCTCGATCAATTATTTCAAGAAGTTGCTAAAGTAGGAATCAAAATTCAACCAAAATTACAACCACTTCCAGCAATACAACAACCTTTTAATCAAACACCATTAATTGAAAGAAGACATTCTTTTTCTGAATCATCATCCAATATAACTCCTCTCCTTAGATCCATTTCATTAAGGCATCAACGACCTCTCAATATAGAAAGACCTTTAAGAATAACAGAACCTAGTAATCAAACAAGACAATTAGATGAAATTCAGAATCAGATTTCAACATTATCTACATATTTAATTCAAAAATTATGACATCATTAACAAATTTGATTTTAGCACGGGTATAGTATTTATAACATTGTTGAGTACCATTGCTTTTGATAAAAAGTTAATGCATACTCACGAAGAATTATTGGGGAATTATTATTTACTAAAACATTGTTTCTTTCTTGAAGATACCTAACACTTTCCTGACTTCCCATTCAATATCCAATTCTATGTTAGAAGCTTAAACAAAATTAGGAATTTGAGGAATGGCAATGTCCCATAGTTATACCACTGATTTAAAGCCAAAATTCACTCATATATCTAATCAAACAATACATTCATGAAAAAAAAAGTGTTAGAGTATGGGTTTTAGGAAGAATATATTGAATTGTATTCATCTTAAAAGTATTTTCTATATATTCCAGCGTTAATCCCTCTAGACTAGAATATATAGGCCAAACACAATCTTAGAGAATCAGACAAAATTACAAGGATTTCGGAACTAAATCCGGTAAGTCAACTCTTTCCATTCCAACACTCCCCCTCAAGCTAAGTGATGGAGTTCCCAATGCTTAGCTTGCTCAGCACGGTCTGGAAGATCTGACTTGTAACGGCTTTTATGAGTATATCTGCTAGCTGATCTTCAGACTTGACAAAGGGAATGGAAATCGTGCCATCCTTCAGCTTTTCTTTAATGAAATGCCGATCAACCTCCACGTGCTTCGTTCTGTCATGCTGTACTGGATTCTCTGAGATGCTGATCGCAGCTTTGTTGTCACATCTTAACAGACTTGGTCCCTTCTGTTCTATGTCAATTTCTTTCATCAATTTCCTAAGCCAAATAAGCTCAGTGACCCCTTTTGTTATTCCTCTGAATTCAACTTCAGCACTGGATAGTGCCACAACCTTTTGTTTCTTGCTCCTCCAAGTTACAACATTTCCTCCAACAAGTGTAATGAACCCAGATGTGGACCTTCGATCATTTGGATTCCCTGCCCAGTCGGCGTCTGTGTATGCCTCAACACTGAGATGGTCGTGTCTCCCAAACATGATTCCTGTTCCTACAGTACCTTTGAGATACCGAATAATACGAATGACTGCCTCCATGTGTTTTTTCTGTGGCTGGTGCATGAATTGACTTACAATACCTACTAAGTAGGCGATGTCAGGTCGTGTGTGAGCCAAATAGATGAGTTTCTCGACCAAGCGTTGATATCGTTCCTTATCAGTTCGTTCCCCATTCTCTTATATCCTGAGTTTATGGTTCACCTGCATCGGAGTGTCCACGGGTTTGCAATCAACTAGCCCAGTTTCTGCCAAGAGATCCAGAATGTATTTCTTCTGTGATATGAAAATCCCTTTCTTTGACCGAAGGACTTCAATGCCTAAGAAATATTTCAATCCTCCAAGGTCTTTCATTTCGAACTCTTTGAACAAGTTCTCTCTGAGACTTTCCATCTCCTATTTATCACTGCTTGTTATAATCATATCATCAACATAGATTATCAAGCATGTGATCAAATCCTCCCTTTTTTTCAGGAACAATGTGTGATCAGAGTTACTCTGCACATATCCATGACGTCGCATGGCCACTGTAAACCTGCCAAACCATGCCCTTGGTGATTGTTTGAGCCCATACAGTGCCTTTCGGAGTCTGCACACCACATTCTGCCCAAAACCTTCTGTGAACCCTGGTGGGGGTTCCATATAGACCTCTTCGTTCAAGTCCCCATGCAAGAAGGCATTTTTCACATCAAATTGGTGGAGTGGCCAATCTTTGTTTGCTGCTACTGATAACAGAACCCGAACCGTATCAAGCTTCGCTATGGGTGAGAAAGTCTCAGAGTAGTCAATCCTAAGTGTCTGTGTGTACCCCTTCGCGACCAGTCGGGCCTTATATCTTTCTACTGAGCCATTAGCTTTGTGTTTGATTGTGAAGTCCCATCTGCAGCCAACTGGTCTTTTTCCCTCAGGTAACTTGCACTTCTCTCATGTATCATTTTGGGCCAAAGCTTCCATTTCAACTTCCATAGCTTTCTGCCATTCCTCACTCTGTTTGGCTTCCTGCACAGTTCTGGGAACCTCTTCTTTATATAGATTACTCAAGAAGGCCTGTGTTGTATGGGATAGACTCCCCCTGACCATATTTGCCACAAGGTACTTGGAGGTCTGGGGTGTACGGTCAGGTGAGTATCTGTGTGGAGGAACCCCTCTAGTACTCCTCGGTGGCAGATTGTACCTAGAGTTCGTTCGCTCTCGTGTGCAAGATGTCGGGAGCATTTGGCATATCAACAGTATCATAAACGATAACAGGGAGATCAGAAGAAGTAGTTACCTCATTTTGGACATCATTCAGAGGAGAATCACTGGGCATGAGTGTGGTAAGTGTGGTACTGAGTTCTTGAGAATCTTGCTCAACCGGATCCATATAGCTCAACCAGCTCAGAGAATCACTGTTCTGAATCTCCCCCTGATCACTGAGTTGGTTGGGATAGTAATATTCGGTCTCGACAAAATTGCAATCCATAGTGATAAGAAAACGTCTAGTATTGGGATTATAGCAGCAGTACCCCTTCTGGTTAGGGGCGTATCCCATAAAGACACACTTCTCTACACATGCATCCAACTTGGTCCGATCAGATTTCGGTACATGAACGAAGACAGTACACCCAAAGATGCGAGGTGGTAAAGTGAGATGAGGTGGTACTTCAGTTTGAGTTTGGAGGACTGAAAGTGGTGTCTGATGGGCCAAGATTTTTGTGGGCAGTCTGTTGGTCAAGTAAGTTGCAGTGGCAACGGCCTCGGGCCAAAAATGTTTTGGGACACTGGTTTCAGTGAGTAAAGCCCAAGTTATTTCGAGAATAGTTCTGTTTTTCCGTTCAGCTACCCCATTTTGTTGAGGGGTATTAGGACAGGAAGTTTGGTGGAGCATTCCGTGTTTCTGAAAGAAGCTGTGCATTTCCTGGTTAACATATTCTCATCCGTTATCTGACCGGAGTACCCTGATTTTGTGACCAAACTGTGTTTGCACCATATTAAAGAAAGCCACAAAAGTACCATAAACTTCATATTTATGATGCAGGAAATATACCCATGTCACGCGAGAATAGTCATCAATAAACGATACGAAATATCGAAACTGATTTTGATTTGCCACAGGGGCTGGTCCCCAAACATCTGAATGTATCAGTGAGAAAACAGACTCAACCCCAGTATTATTAGGTTTAAAAGAGGCCCTATGACTCTTGGCCATAAGGCAAGTCTGACATGACCAATTCAAAGACTGATTATGCGAGAAGAGTGTAGGAAATAGCATTCTTAGATACCCGAGTGAGGGATGACCAAGACGCCTGTGCCAGAGCCAGAGTTGGGTATTTTCTGTCCCTGCTGAAAGAAGAGCTTTGGAGGGGTTTTCCACTTCATCAACATAATACAATCCGTCACGCTCAGTACCACGCCCGATGATCTCCTTCGTATGAATGTCCTGTATCAAGCAAAAACGAGGGTATATCAGTACTGTACAGTTCAGTTCTTTCGTGATATGGCTCAAAGACAATAATTTACACGAAAAAGACGGAACATAAAGGCAATTTCTCAATTTTAGTTTTGGTGATATTGATATCGACCCTTCATTTTCAACTACCGCCAAGTCCCCGTTTGCAGTGTAGATATGAGATTGTTTTGGTGTGACTGGGTCAAGTATATCGGCGGGGTCAAAGGTCATTGTATCAGTAGCCCCAGAATTCAAAATCCGCTGATACGACCTTTCTGATTTGGTTTGGGTGAAAAGGACACAACCTTCGGCGGACTCCCATCGCATCCCGTTCTCTGTTTTTTCAGCGTTCGCGTGATGTTTCCCCCCTTTCGTCGCTTCGCCGGTGCTGGTTTTCCGGTGGTCTCTCCACCTGTTTTCACGCAGTGATGACCTGCCGCCGACGCTGTCAAGGCGTATGGAGCGATCTGAGCGTGCTCTCTTTTGCCCCCCTTTCTCCTCTTCTGTTATCATTCCAGATCCAGAGGTTTGGGAGTCGGGATTGGTATGGGACGATGATGTTACAGCTGAGTCCCTAAGATCTCAACACCGCTCTGATACCATGTTAGAGTATAGGTTTTAGGAAGAACATATTGAATTGTATTCATCGTAAGAGTATTTTCTATATATTCCAGCGTTAATCCCTCTAGACTAGAATATATAGGCCAAACACAATCTTAGAGAATTAGACAAAATTACAAGGATTTCGGAACTAAATCCGGTAAGTCAACTCTTTCCATTCCAACAAAAGGAAAGAAAGAAAGCTTTGTTATGCAAGCCAATGCAAATAACCAACCCAATTAACATTTCTTTCATTAGAGCAATTCTTTCTCAAGGAACAAACTATCTATTAGAAACACCAAAATTACAAAAATTAGCGATGCATAAAAGACCATAATGAGCAGTAAAAAACTCAAAATCCTAAAAAGTCAACAATTACATTTCCATGCGTACACATTGTACGTGTATATATAAAGAGAGATACTAGCAAATATGAAATGAATGGAAAGAGTTCGACAACGTCGATGAAGTGTTGCCGGCAACTTTTGCTACGACTTCAGAGAGTTGAAAATATAGTGAGGTAAAAGACTATTTGCGTTGTTGCCCACTGAAAACATATGTAGGAAGGGAGGCAAGGCCTCACAATTGCCAGTGGAATTAGGGTTTATGCCTTAGGAAAGCGGGTTCTTTTGAGAAGAAAGAGGGTCATATTTCTTGAGTTATAGATATATGGATAAATGGAGTTTGGATCCTCAATCTCATCCAACCTGGCCAGCTTTGTTCAGTCAAAAAACATCTCCGTCTCATGTGATGTTAGGAAGAATTCACTTAAACAATAAGTAAATGAAGCCACTCACCCCTCTTTAAACAGGACAATGACGTTTTATTGATTAGATAGGGCCAGAAAGGGTTGGACGAGAGAGAGGATCCTCAGTCAAATAAATGATTCATTGATAAATTTTTGTTTCCGTTACTACAATATTATCACATGGATGTCAATGTCAGGTAGGAAGTATTTTTATTAATTGCAATAATATAAAAATGTAATCAATATTTTAATTTAAATTATATTAATTAAATGTTTTTGACTTAATTAAACTTAAGCTAAATCAATAATTTATTGTACTTATTTTAAATTATTGATTTGAGTCATACTTAGATTGTTCAAATTTATTTTAAGAGATAAATTAGGTTGTTATTTCAACAAATTTTTATTGGATTTAAAAATTAAAATTTGTAAATCATAAAAGATTCAAAAGTTATAATATTTTTAAATTACTTAAAATATGTAGAAGCTTCGAATCTTTAGCGTATTTTATATCTATTACAGCTTTGAGAAGTTTGCTAACACGTACAATGAGAAGTTGGGAACGCTTCCAATGTTTAACAGTTGTTTTGTTTTTCTCTTCGTGTTGGCCAAATAGCCATTGAGTATGAATCTTCTTTTCTACAATAAATTTTCAAGGTTTCTAGCTTTTCTTGATGCTTTCTGGTGACTGGACTACTTTGTTCAAACTCAGATATTTTGGAATGCAAGGTTCCAAAAGGTGCGTCGCAAGAATAGTTTAATTTTATTTCTTTCATAATTTCTTCTCTAAGTGCATTTGACTAATATTTTATGACACACTTTGTCTAATCTACTTCCACGAATGATCTACCTTGATTTTTACATTTGATACGACAACTTCAATACTGGATCCAACTCCAATTTCGTGGTCTGGTACTATGAATGTTCCCCTAAGGAGCTACGAGCAAAACATCAGAATGTTTTCCTTTCCAGTATATGATCAGCTGTTCCAAAACCGTTGTTCCTGTGCTGTTCCACAATTAAAACATTGATGTTTTAATTAAAACAAACCTCTCGGCTTTACTCTCGTCTAAGATAAACCGATCCCCCTCTTTCTTTTCTTTCTTTTGATTTTGCTTCCGGCCTCAAAGAACCAGCGCAGTCCTTGAAGAGAACTTAATAAAACAAGTATTGAGCAATCAGTTGGTAGTATGTGTAACACTTGTGGCAAATTTTAGGAATTGCTATTGACTACAATAATTCAGCTCAAGTTGTGTTAGTTCAAAGGGAAAAGGTGTTTGTGTGGAGAATGATGTTGGTGACTTCAGTTGCGATAGTGTAGTATCGGATTTTTTTTCTTTCCTTTTTTGGGTTTAGTTTGAGAATTTGTTCATTTTTTTATTGGTTGAATTGTAAGGGTACGAAGAGGTCGGAGTTGCCATTTAATACGGTGAGGCTTAGGAGTTCTTCTAAGAGAAGCAGGACCGCAAAGGTTTATAATTTTTATGAGAAGGTTAGGAATTGAAAGACTCCATTTTTTCCTTTTATTCTTGTTTATGTGTGTGGAGTGACATTCATTGAAGCAGAGGCAGCGAAGTAGGATTAATGAGAAAATGAATTGCAGAACCTAATTCTGAATGCAAACAAGGTGTGATGACTAAATATTTTATGGATTTTATGTTTGATTTGAGCTGTATATTGAGTGAATGATTTGATGTTATTTCCTTTCTCTTTGGGGGAATAGACGGATAAGGCTTCGATGTTGGATGAGGCTATTGAGTATTTGAAACAGCTTCAGCTTCAAGTGTAGGTGGATGCTCTTCTACCCTTTAAAGCTTGTCTTTCATATTGCAGTTTCGATCAATTGCTATTAAGATTTTGGTGGTTTGGTTTTCATTTAGAGCCTTTTGCCATTGAAATGTTCCTCAACCAAAAGCCTAAAGTTGAACTTTTATCTATTGTTTCCATTTTGTCTTCTTCTGGCAATTAGCATACAGGAAAACAATATTTTCTTTTCTAAACTAGGGTATCTTGAACTTTGATGGATTGTGATGCTGATTATAACATACAAGTTAAACTAGATTAAAGATGGTTAGCGAAGATTTTATGTAAGTGATTATATAAAATGTTGACGAGTAATGTTGTACAAGGAAATGGATGAAATGTAAATTCAAAAGAAAGGAATTCAGTATTTGGTGAGCATATGGAGTTCAATGAATCATTATCCAATAGTGACATCTGAAGTGCATCATGTAGAAGCTTCATTTTCTTTTTACTGTGATGCTGTTGTAGTCATGAATTAGCAAAGCTTTCATTTTCTTTATGAGGACATGTTGACAAGGTCCTTTCTTTCCTCATTTCCTCATTTTTAATCTTTCTTTTCTCGAAAATTCTTTATATTTCTTGAGTTTCATGCAATCCATGTTTAGAAGAGAGTGTGAAAGAGTTCACTCTCTTTGCTGTTATATTTCTTACATTTCTCATATACACTTCGTCTTTTATCAACTTAAGACATAATGTGAAGTCTTTGCATTTGAGGTTTGAGTGTTTTCCTAAAGACAAAGCCTAAGGATGAAGGGATCAGTTGTTAGTTCATGTTGACTCATGAGTAGTTTTGGAGCTAGTTTAGGTTGCAGAACAATTTTTCTTGGTTTCCAACAACACTCTTACTAGAAGGGCTAATCTATGATAACTTTGATCCATTAGACTTCCTAACTTAAAGGATTCCATTGCTATCGAAAAAACAAAGCTTTTTGCCCATATTAAATGACTATGCATATCATTGAATGAACTTGTTTAACAACCATTTGAAGGACTCAAAAGAGTTAAAAGAGTATTAGTTGAAACTAACCAAGTGAATTGTTGGAAAAAAAACAATTGCAGTTTCAACATGCAATAAAGCAAAATGATGCAACCTTTCTAATACGAGAAACCATAACAAGGCCAAGAAGACAAATGAGACCTTCCTAGTTAGCAACTATGAATGCATCGATTGAAGTACTGAGCACATTCTCAAGATGTAATGCACCTCAAGAGAGAGGCCCAGTTACCTGATGTTAATGTAATAACACTTAAGAATGTGAAAGATATTTCCCAGCAAGCAACACAGAGTTTAATTTGCATTTATATCAATCTAAGTTTCTAGAACTAAAACTCTATAAACAGATAACTTCCCTAAAATAAACTGGAAGTTCATAGTACAAAAACACTCACATAGAGAAAAAAAGCCTAATTTTCAACAACCCAGATGCAGAAAATTCAGATTATCAAACAACAAGGCCAAAGGATCTTACAACCTAAAACAATCAAAAAACAAATAAACCAGATGGGAAAAGTGAAAAAGGAAATCAAAAGAAGTACCTAATCTAACTGTGCGCAGCGAAAAGACCCCAGAGTAATCACCCTTGCTTCCAAAGAACAAGGCCCTTCAAGACACCACAAAACATAGCTTCCAAAAACACTAAATGAGTGCAGGAACCAGTTCCAAGAGACAAGAGACAAGACAGACAGATTCCAGAAGACTCCACTAGAGTAAAGGCATTACTTCCAATGTTCTACACACAAAAGCAACATAGTACAGGACCAAGAATAAACTTCAAGAGCTAAGATAAACATCCCAACAAGTGTACTGATATTCATATTGTAACCGGCATCCATTAGATGTGAAACTTCACTTGTTCAAAATTAAGATTACACATATATGTATAATCCATCAAAGAATCTGATCCTGATATTCATGCCAAAAGAATCATGATCAGCTAGACTGCTAATGCATCTGCATAGAGACTCCTTCGAAATTTAAATCAACGTTGGGGACATTCTATAATTCAGCACATTAATTTCATGTTTAAAAAGGGAAGAACGACACTCTTCTAGAACATATAAAGTAGCTAGAGACATTTTTACCAATCAAAATCCAGTCAACAACTTGCTTTAATTTTTTTTTACTTAAAACGAAGTAATTAGCAAAAATACAAAAAGAAAGTAGATCTATAGTTGTTTAAAGCCAAACCCACACCTGATCTTAACATAGATTTGTGTTGCTAATAAGCATTAAGGCAGGATAAGTGCACTCTACATACACTCAAGCACATGACTTCAAGTCTTAATAAGATGCATTCAACTCTTACAAAAATCTTCGGTAACAAGCCATTACCACTCAAAACCTGACCTACGCCCAAATCATTGGGCAAATCAAACCTGCCTCACTCGCTATAAACAGAAAATGATTCAAATCAAGCTTTGCCTTCATAATATTAGTCCAAAAGAAGATTGGAAAATAACCATTTCCACTTATAGTTACCAATTACCAACAAATCTACAATCTGGGTAAGTTCAACATCTGTGACCTGATGTTCTAACAGAGACATCATAGCACCTACCCAAGCCAATCAAGGCCGAGCATGGCGGTGACAAAGCGGACAGAGAGAGCCTCAAAGAGGAGACAAGCGAGCATGAATAACTTGGAAGCAACAAATGGTATCGTTGTGCAAAACTCTGAGGACCAGCTGTGGTATTGCCATAAAGAGCATACCTCAAAGAAGAATTAACGCAAAAGGAGGATAGAAAGAGTTAAGAAGAATAGGCGCAAGATCGAAGAAGTGAAGCGGGAAGCAAAATCAGAAGAAGGATCATCGACTTGGGTTAGAAAAGCCGAGAGGTTTGATTTAATTAAAACGTCGACATTTTAACTATGGAGCAGCGTACGAACAACATTCATGGAACAGCTGATTTGATGCCAAATATGAGGGGTCTCATGCATGATAGATAAGGGAATACTCCTATAGTCACAAATTTACAAATTTAAAAATAAAGATAACACACATGACATTAATGCTAAAAAATGGTGCATACCAAAAATTGATGCAATCATTATGCAGTTTAAGAAAATAACTAAGTTAAAATAGTGCAAGGGAATTAAGAGTCTTAACGAAGCATCAATATAATTAAGAGGAATTTACCTTGACGTATAAAGAGGAGTTGCCTAATTAATTTTGATTGAAAATTTTGATTTGATTGAAATTTGCCTAATCAATGTATAGATAGAAGTGATTGAAAATTTTGATTTGAATATAAATAAGAAAATTTAGGCAATTCACGGTAAAAGAAGTGTATTTAATTCATCATTGAATGAAGAAATCTTTAATTGTGAGAGATCATGCATAATAAGAAAATCCCAAAATTGATTTAGGAAAAAATGCAAAAAAGTACAAATTAGACAAAGTTACGTAAAATTAAAAGCAAGTGAGAGACAATAAAGCTTAAAGGTGTCATAGATTGAATCAAGATTCTTTAATTTCAAAAAATTCAATAAAATTCATATGAATTTAGGGGACTCCTAATGTTACAACCCCAACTCACCCTAAATTAGAAATTGATGCAATTGGAAGTGTAATCCTTGATATTGAATGCAAAAACATACACAATCATAATAGAAATTGAGATTAGATGCTAATAGGTTCATCAATTAGCAAAGGAAAACAAACTGGGAAATCGTAAATCGGTGAGGTGGAGGGTTTACCGTCTGCAATGGAGAAGGAGTGTAGAAATGAAGCTCAATTGGTAGGGGTTTTGTTGTGGTGCAATTGGTTGTAGTCCTAGGAGACTCCTGGAACTTCACTGGAGAAACAATGGCACTATAAAGGGCATTTGGCATAGAAGACACCTGAAAATAGTATGGATGTGTTACGGAGGTATGGTGGATAAATAGGTGTCCACCGGTGAGAGGTGGTGGGAATGACGGAGAATCTAGAGGGAAAATCGCAGCTGGATGTCTGACGGAGGAGGGAGGAAGAAACACTGAAGGTACATCAAGAAGATAGAGAGTGTCTGATTTTTAAGAATCCAATGTATTGGTTGACTATTATGGCTTATTGATCAACCAGCGTATGTTTCTGGGTACTAATAAGTGTTTTGGATCGACTGTCAAGTGTTTTAGTCGACTAGTATAAGACCATTCACTGAGATTTTATAACCAGCAGGTTAACACTGCACAAATGCGCAGTGAAAGTGCCCAGTGAATTTATATACAGGGCAAAATTTAACATGAAGAAAAACTAAGATGAAATGACTTTCTTTCAGATAAGATAAAAATAGTTTACATGTGTACTACTGACATCTACAGTATAAAGATACCTTAATCTATAAGTTTTTTAATGTGTGCTTCATAAAATTTCCTAGTCTCGAAGTTTACTTCTTTGAGATCGTTGGCCATCTTTATCATTCGACTAGTTTCATACATCTCAACGTAGTGAAGTCCATCTGAACTACTATGTGCCTTTTTATTCCGCGCATGGTATTGGATAAGTAACTCATCTAGCTGATTTTGACGATCATATGTCTCCTTTATAGCATTTTTCAAATATCTTTTACGCTCGAAATAGCTGGAATTCATATCTGGCATTAAAATAACGAAATTAATGTATAAATGTGATAATTATTTCACAACTTTATTGAGAAGGAAGAATAAGACAAAGGTTGAAGTGGCAAAATGCAGCACAGAATAAGGAGGGAAACTATAAAAAATGTTGCGTAAAGATAAAGAAAGGGTTTTGTTGACATTATAAATTGAAAAAATTAGGATGAAAAAAGTAATCGAGAAAAGAATCGGTTATTGACCTGAACGGTCGTTCTTTGTTTGTTGAAATATAAGAAGTAACCTTGACTATTGCTGTAACATCCCACCCCCTATTCGAAGGGTAAAATAGGAATTTTGTCATAGGATGGGATTGATAGGGAATAATTAGTACTGTTCATGCATAATAGGATTGCTACACAGTATCAATTGTGCACATGGAATTACTGTACATGCATTCATGACAATTCCCGGTAATTGGGCCTAATGCAATTTTATTGGGATTAACATGGTTATAGGGTTTGAAAAATTATTTTGACTGATCCAGAGTGTGTTTTATATTTTAAGGAATTTTTAAGAATTTTTCTAGAATTTTTCGGAGAAAATTCCCGGACCGGCAAAATCACCGGTAAATGGCCTAAATGTGTTTTTGTTATGGAAAATGTGGTTTTCGTGTTTGAAAAATTATTGGGAGTGGACTGTTATATGTTTTACAATTTTGGGCAATTTCGGTAATTTTTAAAAAAATGATTCGGGAAAATTCCTGGAAATTCCCGGACCGGAAAAAAATTGCCAATTGACGAACCGGTCGATTTTTGGTAGCGAAAATTTCTACCCAATGGCACTGTATTATTGGGTATATTATTGTGGGAGTGCAATTAGGGTCATTGGAGTTGATTGGGTTAAATGTTTGATTCGGATTAAAGTATGATACTTTGACTTTTCCTAACCATTGTTGACCAACCATATAAGGCCACCTCTCCACTTCATTTTTTTTCATTCCACGGTTTTGCCTAAGGAAACATTGTTTCCTTTCTATGGTAACCGAAAATGTGAGATAAGGTATAAAAAAATGATGAAAGCTTATTGGTTTATACTTTTGACTTGTCTTTGAAAACTTGGACCAACCATATCTTGCCAACACCTCCCTGCTTTGAGACCTCTCCATCGTTTTCTTTCCCTTTTCTTTCCCTACTTGTTCTTCTTCTTCCCTTGCTTATAAGTTGAAGTTTCTTATCTTGATGATGGTCATGCATGGTGTGGTAGATTAGAGGAGTTAGTGCAATAAATTGGAAAAGTGAAGGACTAATTGTTGGAAGCTTGAAATAGGTAAGAATTCATGAAGCTTTAATTACGTATGCTTTGATTATGTAGTTGATGAATTATGGTTGTTAGATGCATTCAATGGGACTTTTAGTGCATTGATTATGATTCTTGATGCTTTAATTTGATGAAATTTATAGGTGGAATTGTTGGGTATAAATGTATGATGTGTTTGGATAATGAATGGTTAGGATTGAAGTGTGTTTTAGCTTGAATTGGATTGGATCTTGATGACAAATCTTGCATAGAAATTAAGAGTGTAATGCTACAAAATTGTGCCTATAGGTCTAAGTTAATGTATGAGTGACCTAGGTACTGAATTTTTGTCTAATTGAGATACCTATGGTAGTAGAAATTGAATTGGAATGATAGGAAGTGAATTGGTGAAGTAAGGCTGAAAATTGAATTTTGACCTAGTATACTGATTTGATCATAACTAATTGTGTAATGAGGTAAGGTTTGTGCTCAATGAAACTTTGGGATGTTGGCTTCAACTTTGTGTGAAATAGGTGATGTTAAATTGTAATGTTAGAAGGGTGAATTTTTGCATGGAAAGTTTCTGTTTGTAGGGTCTATGAACAGTACCTGCATATATGACCTGATTACTTTGTTGATTTTTATAAATTAATTAAGATGGAATTAGGGAAAATGGTCTTCATGAGAGTTGAAGCCTACATTATTAGCTTTCCATTGCCACTGATCTTGCTTATTTTCGAGTTGTATATTGGGAGATATGAACTGATTTCTATTGATTGGTTTTATGCTTTTTGGAGAAACCTAGTCAAAGTGTTGATTTTGTGAGCTTTCTGTTTGGGAGCAATTTTAATAATTTATGTAAACTAAATTACAGTGAGTGATCTTCTGCAAAGTTGTATAGGAAGAGATTACCTTGAAAATGATATATGGTGTGTAATTGTTAGAGGTCAGAGTTGGGAGTTATGATTTTGTAAAAACTGACCCTGCATTAGGTTGTGAATTGCTGATAATGGCAGTAAATTCCATAACATTTTTGACATTGTTAGAAATCGAATTGGAGTTTGAGTTCTTCATAAAAATTGAAGTTTGAGATCTTAGATTTTCAGGGATATAAGGTAGTGAATTTTGTGACTTTTGTGCTAAGAGATATGCTGTTTGGAAAATTACTGTCCAGATTGGTTGATTTCAGAGGGCTGATGCTTTGGTGAATTTTTAAACCTAGTTAGTAAGTGAATTTGATTTTGGGTTATTCATAAAAGTTGTAGATAACATTGTGAACTTACTGATAATATTTATTGTATTATTTTGGACTGAGGAAATGAGTAGTTATTGAATTTGCAATGTACTTCCCTGTGTTGATAGGTTTTGAGTAGGCAGTAGGTTTGATAGGATTTTTGACACCCTTAGGGGTGAGATTGATTTTTATGGTCTTCTTGAGAATTGTAGAGGGTTTCATGATCTTTCCAATGAGATATAGTTGGTAATTTTCTGAATTGTGTGCAATGAGTTATGGGTGTTGAAAGTTGGCTTGAAATCAAGAAAATAAAGAAGGAAATAAGGGTTATATATTTATATAGATATTAATTATTTAATTTGAATTTTGGTTTCTTTTGTCAATTTCTTTTCCGTCCGACGTCCGATTGACCTGATTTTTGAGGCATCGGATTTGTGACATATTGAATTTTATTTTGTGAGAAATTAGGAATTTTAAGACGGAAAATTGACGTGGCCCCGGGTAACGGAACCTTTAATCACTGTTTTGTTTAATTGAGGACCTATAGAGGTCCGAATTGCGCACTGTCAGCGCCAATAGGTTTCTATTTTTTTTTTGGAGAGATTTTCTGATGAAAAAAAAAAGAGTAGGATTTGGACCGGGAATATCATGAACATGCATTGTGCACCTGCAAATTGTTTCATATGCATTATTAAATAGTTCTGAGTGGACAAGTGGTAATGGTTATAATTTTCTGATTATTATAGAGGCACATTTGGAGCGTCGATCTACCGACGTTACTGAGACTTCCAGATATTAGCTCGGAAGTACAGGTGAGTAACCTAGTTGGTTTCTCAGCCTTTATGTGTTTAATTTTACGCATAAATGCCATGCGGAGATAACGGATGGATATGTGATTGATTTGAATTTTGATTGATTTCGGACTATGGGTGTCCGAAATATTGGAAATGTGATATTGAAGTGCTATTATGTGTAAATGATTATGATGCATCAATGCAATAAATTGAAAATGATATGATTGACATACTAGACCAAAGGTCCGAAGGAATAGGAAATGGCATGAAATGTAAATGGAAATTGGAACATATGCATTCATGCATATTGGTATGATCAAGATAAAGGCGTTTATGATCGGAGCACCCACCGTATCGGGGATATCACGCCCAACGTATATGAGAGCTTTAAGCTCAACGACAGACCTCGTGTCCAATATATTCGAGCCTCGGGCTCGATGTATTAGGCTTTAAGCCCAATGTTTGAAGTCACCGGCTCAACGCAATGTGCCCGCCATCGGGGGCAGCCAAAGCACAGTCACAACAACGAAATGAAAATGAAAAGTGTCACATATGCATTGTATATACAAACAATTGAACATGAATTGTGTTAAAGGCGAAACGCCTTATAAATGTGAAATTGAATGCATGTGATTATATGAATGTGTTAATATATATGATATGATGTGTATTGTGTATATGCATGAGTTGGGTGAACCATCGATGATGGTTTCTCACTGAGTTCGCAAAACTCACCCAAAATTTGCAATTATTTTTTAGGACTCAGAAGAATACCCCGTTAGGCAACGGGTGTATGACATCTGTTGGTTATTGAAGTAGAGAAGAGGTCGGGATCAGTTCGCGTCTACATTATTGTATTTTTATTTTCTGAATTTTTGTATTACTGATGAGGTCAGTTTGTAAAGTTAACCGACTAAAATAAATTGTGTTTATGAAAAGGGCCTCGAGGCTAGTGAATTGTTTATATAAATTGTTTTCCGCATAACATGTGATGTGTATGTATGTGTGTTAAAAAAAAGAAATTTATACTGAGTTTTGACTGAGGGATGTAGCACATCACCCTCGCGGGGCACAGACTCGGATATCACCATCGATGTCGGGTTCGGGTCTTATGGGAGTGGGGTGTTACAATTGCTATCTTTGTGGAATGGAGAATGTGATGTATTTAGGTTAAACAAGAAGAAGGCAAAAGAAGAGGGTAGGAATTGTTTGACTGAAGTTAGAGGAGAAAGGATATAAAGTTTACATATAGAGTTGTTAGGGGACCATATGGAAGGTGAGACTTGAAGAGTTGCGTGGTATTAAGTGGCCTTCATATGATTGTGGTGTGAATAGACTTGTAAGGCAGGTTAAGAACCAAAAAGATGATTCGGATTCATTAATTATTTTATGAACAGAGTTCGGAAATATCATTATGATTTGATTTGATATGTATGTGTTATTGGTATCGAAAGTAAAGAATTTGCAATTGATTGTATTGGCAGAATTTAGTTCTGTAATGATATAGTGGAAAAAGGTATTTTAGTGATCGGACTAATTCCCCTGTCTTCTTAATCAATTGTATATGAAATTTCGAGCACGAAATTTTTATTAGGAGGGGAGAATTGTAACATCCCGTTACCGATGTGATGGGTATATCAGTAATTTGGATCGGGTCCGGATTGAGTACATGCAAATGTTGCATTGTACATGCATTATAGTTTATATAGACATCGGTAAATAATTGTTGATTTCATAAGCATATGAATGTACATACATGTATGACAATTTCCCGATTAAATCGTGTAAAGTGGAAATTTGGTTATAATTGTACAGATCAGGTTTTGAATATAGAATTGGAGTGAAATTGAAATTTGAGTATGGGAATGGGTATTTATTAATTTTGTGAAATTATAGGAATTTTTTCAGAATTTTTAGAGTATTGGTTCCGGACCGAAAAATTGGCTTAGAGATTGATTAATTGGATTCCGGGTCCGTGATTGATTGACAATTGGTATGAAACAATTGGAGGTGTGATTTCTAGAATTATGGTTGCAAACCATTGCGAAATTGGGAGAAAAATAGAATAAGAATTGGATTGTTAGACCTTAAGATTTGGGCATGTGGCATAAGAGTTGCCAAACATGCCCTTAGCTTTAAAATCTTTTTTATATATATACCCTTACCTTTGAGTTTGCCTCCTTCGACCGATTCCCTTTTGGTTTTGAAAAAAAAATCTCATTTTCTTCTTCTCTTCTCCTTCGCGATTCATCGTTCTTGATTGTTGTTTCAATTTTCTTCCTTTGAATTGCTCCAATCATCGTTGTTAACCTAGCTAAATCGGATTTGAGAAAGATGATGAATATTGGAGGAGAAATGAAGGATTGTCGTCGATGTGTTTAGGCTTGATCATTGAAGTGTTTTAGTGATTTTTAAGAGGTTGAAAGCTTGAATCAAGTAAGTTTTTGCTCCTTTATGCCTTAAGTCGTTTAATTTGATCATGGAATTGAGTATGAAATTGTGTAGAAATTGATAAGTTTCGGATGTTAGGGTTTTTGAGAATTTCATTGATTTTGATTTGGGTATTTGATGAATAACGATTAAATGATGGATTTGAGGTTAGAAATAAGTTGGGTTTAATGTTTAAAATTGATTGAGAGTGTTTGGAATGGATTTGGGTAAATTTATATCAGAAGATCAGAAGAATTTCTGGGTTTCGGATGCATTTCTGGGATCGCACCGTGGCAAGCCACCCCATCGTGCACGTCGCGACGAAGAAATGGATTATAAGCCGCGACGAGCTGAAATCTATCGCACGCCGTGACGAGTGAAGATGTGCGCCGCGGCGAGAGGATTCGTCTACGTTGCGATTTAGACCAAGGCGCGTCGTCGCGGAAAGCGCGTGGATTCGCCATGGGAGAAACGGTTGCAAGCGTCGTCATGGCGAAGGAAGAGGTCTCGCCGCGGCGAGCGACCATACGCCACGGCGAGGGACCTTATTTTCCGAAAATGAAATTTAAGTGTTTATGAGATGATTGTTACAAGTAATGAGTTTGAGGTTTTGATTTCAAATGAATTGGTTCCTTAGTGATTAATTGGAAATTAGAGACTAAGAAATTTGAATTGATAAGATGGAAATTTGGAATTGAATTCGATGATTATCGGATATCAAATGGCAATGAATAGTGAACGTGATTTTAATTGGAATGTGACTTTAGAGTATGAAAATTAGTAAATTGAATTATGGTATTTGGAATTGTTATGAATTAGAGTGAGAGTGGTCAAATTGAGAAATTTCGGGAATGTCATAACATGTATAGTACGTAATCTATTCGATACATATGCATGATTGATTATTTGAATTGGTATAATTGGTAATGTGAGAATATTTGACTGTTTTTAAAGGCACCGTTGGAGCAATTCCACGGGTATGCTGGGACTTCCAGGCTGTAGCTCGGAAGTGCAGGTGAGTAACCTAGTTGGTTTCTCAGCCTATATGTGTTTAATTGTATGTACTTATGTCATGCGGAGTTAAGGATGGATATATGTGATTGCTATTGATTGATTTCGGACCATGGGTGTTCGAAATATTGAAAATGTGATATTGAAGTGTTAATTTGAGTAAATGTTATGGATGCATCAGTGAAATTGAATTGAATCTGTATATGATTGAAATACCGGACCAAAGGTCCGAAGAAATGAAAAATGGTACCAAAATGGAAACTAACGGAAAATGGAAAGTGACATATGCATTCATGCATAATTGAACGATCAGATAAAGATAGTTGTTGACCTGAGACACCACTGTACTGAATCGAGCTTTGAGCTCGAGGAGACTAGTGCATACCCAGAGGGCTCTCCTATCCCTAATGTGAGTGGGCAGTAGTGCATACCCAGAGGGCTCTCCTACTTGCCAAAAATGTGAATATCATTCTCGAACCGAGGGAGTTAGTGCATACCCGGAGGCTCTCCTACTCCCTAGACGTGTCCGATTTACGATAAGTGATAGGCTCGATCCAACAACGAAAAGAAAATGAAAGTGTCACATGCACATTACATATATGAATGATCAAATGTGAATTGTGTGAGAGGCGAAACGCCTCATAGTCGTGAAATTGAATGCATGGGATTTGATGAATGTGCTAATATGTGATATAATGTGAATTGTATGTATATGCATGAGTTGGGTGGACCATCGATGATGGTTTCTCACTGAGTTCACAAACTCACCCAACATTGCAATTATTTTTCGAAAATGAAGAGTACCCGCTTAGACAAGCGGGAGTATGACTACCGCTAGCAAGGCGAGTAAAGGGTCGGGATCGGTGTTGTTCACATCTGCATTAGTGTAGTGATTTTATTAAGTGGGCCCCAATTGATTATGTGTAATTGTATTGTATTACTGAAAATGTTCAGAAATGGCATTGGGCCCAGTTGGGTCATTGATTTCTATTTATGAAATGATTGAGCACTATTGAGTGCTAGTTAATGACTGTAATTGTTTTATATAAAAAATGTTTTTGTTATAAATCGGCCCAAATTATTTATTGTTCTTAAGACTCAACCGTTTTGAAAGAAAAATTTCATAACGAGTTTTAAAGTGTATTTGATTTGCTCTAGCATACAACCCTCATGGTCACGGGCTCGGATATCACTTTGTAGATGTCGGGTTCGGGTCTCATGGGAGTTAAGTGCTACATTTAATGGTATCGAGCCCGTAAGTACAATCTTGCATGGGCATTCGAAAAAATGTGTCAAAGTGCATGCATTTAAGTCATGTCCCGGCAGACAGTGACAGCTGATCCCTAGTTTAGTATTTGAGTCTCATGCATGAGCCTGTACCAATGGTTTAAGTGGTTAGAAATAGTGAAGAAAAAGATGATATGAATAGTGTGATAAATGGAAGTTGTGATATCAAGGAATAAGAACAGGTATATGGTACGATCTGATAAATGGAGATTTAGTGTATTGGTACTGATAGACTTATTATGAAATACGACATTAGAGTTATATTGGAATATATCCTTGAATGTGGAATAGATGTGAATATATATGTAAATGTAGTTGCGGATTGATAGAGGAAATATGGAGATATGTTAAAGATGGCAAGTTTGAAAGTGTATAAGTAAAGTGAATGGAAATAAAATGTTCTGTGATCTAGAAGGATTATCATTGTATTGGATTATCGTGATGGGAGTTATGATTGGAGGTCTATGACTTAGAGTCAGAATATGTTAAGTGAGAAAGCAAGAATGAATGTACATCTGTGATATGGATTTGAGTGTGATTAATCTTGCGTAAAATGAGAAAATGAAAAGATTGAAATGTAAGAAAATGATATTGGTAGATAAAAAAGTTGAAAGGTTGTTAAGGTTCAGTTGAATTGTCGTTGTGAAATGCACACCTGATAATGGGAATACACCATAGTAAGTAAAAATATGAAGCCTATAGGTATTTTATGGATGGGAATGATATCGGAATCAATTGGTGAGTTAGTGGGTAACTACCAGTCATAGTTCTTATAGTTAAAATTCATGTGAGTTGGAGTAAGAAATGAAAGTGCATATAGTGATTAATTAGGAATGAATTGAGATGGTAAACAGGATATTATTATGGTAAAATCCTCATGATTGAAGACAGGTGCAACAAGGAAGAGTGTGGTCAAGAATCAAATGAGATTGAAGTATCCTTAGCGTAAGTGACTAAATTGTGAGTTGCTCTACGTCTATTTCTTGAAAAGATGAAGTGATTCTGATGGTATTTTCTTCAAAAGGATGTCCTATATTAACTGAGGCATAATTGATTTTCACGTGATATTATGAGTTATAGTAAAATGGATTTCCTAAGGCATTGAGAATGCCTGATAAGAAATGTGATGACTATTGATGATTAGGAATTCCATGAGTGGTATTGATAGAAAATAGAAATTTTCTTATACAGAAGAGTTTCCCCTGAATTGGGTTAAGTCGATCAGATGATTTAATTGGAAGAATTATGGATTAAAGGGGTAAATCTGAGATAAAGCTAAAATGAATTAAAAGTCATTATTGGGAGTCCTGATCTTAGTAGAGACTCAAGTGTAAGAGATGGAATGTGTTGCTAAAAAGGTATGTGTGATGATAATGTAAAGAATCCGACTGTGCAATAGGATTATTGAACGGTAAAGAGATATTAGTCGTGATTTGAGGAGAATATCGATTCATGAATATTTCGTGTAAATATGATCGTAAGGCATAAAGTGGATTTGATAAATATGTTATTAACCCAGTTTGTAATGATTGCGAATAAATTGAAATGTGTGGAGAATCTAGTGTATGAGAATATGTGTTTGAATAGGTTATAATGAAACTGAGAAAAGATTGTGAGAAAAATTGATCCTCATTGGAGACGTTCAATATTTAAAGAGTTATATGACAATCCATCATGAGTATGGTATAAGGAATTTTAGGTGGAAATTATCAAAGTTCTTAACGCTCCTGAATGTATTGTGCTATTGAAGAGTAAAGTGTCTTAATTATATTTAGATTGAAGAGTGACTATGATTATTAATGATATATGTAATGTATTTAAAAAGTAGAGAAAAATATTTCTTCGAATATGGCTTTGGGAGATTTAATGGCGCTAGAGGAATTGATAAAATGCAAAATTTGCAAAGGACCGATATATATAAGGAATTTGGAGTTATTTTAGGACTGATTGTATGTTGGATACGTCCAGGAAATTGTTGAAGGTTTTCTGATCTTAGCCCTTGATGATAATGTTGGAGGAAAACGTAAATTGTATGACTAATGATTGTAAAAGAGACATTTGGAGAAATTTATAATTGAGTATTGATCGTATCATTTTAAAATTGGAGATGTTATAGTGTTTAATGAAGTGTCCCCAGTTAAGGCTATAACGCGATCTATTGAAAGAGTGCAAAGTGATTCTATGTTCGTGGAGATTAGTATAATCTTATGGGCTGCATTGTAATTTGATGACTTGAAATTTATTGTACCAGAAAGTGTTTTGAAAGTTTGAAGGTTCTATTCGTACATAAATGTTTTGAATGTATTTATAAGTAATAAAGCAATAATGATTATGCTAGTAGTGAATTTGGAAAAAGGACTATGCGGTTGAGTGTTTCAGAATTTCGTTAATGAAGCAAATAATTAAGTAATAAGGTTATGAAACCTGATGTAAGGTTGAATGCAAGTTGTCGAGTTAGCAAAAAAAAAAAAGAAAGTATTAGCGATCGGAATCCTAAACCAGGTGTGCAAGTGTGTATAGAAAGAATGGCAAAGTCCGAATTGAGAATTTTGAATTTGTGGATCTCATCGAGGAATTGTGAATAGCTTTAGCTATAGAGAAAATGAAAAATTGTGACTGGATTAAGAAGTATGGGTAAAACTCATTAAAGGAACTGTTAGTGAAATGGTAAGGAACAATTAAAGCTACATTCCAGTAAGAGCGCATTGAAAGAGTAATTGAATGTTAGATGTAGAAAAGAAGGTTTATATGAATGTCAGACCTACAGACTTGACTGCTGGAAATAAATGTGAAATTGATATTTAGGAGTTCATAGAGTTATGAGATTGATGTATAGGTTAAATTGATTGTGAGGATATCAATTGTTAAATTGGAGACATCATTTGAAAAGTGTATAAAGGGTCTTAAATCCAAAAAGGAGTTGTTCATCCCGATAGTAAAGTGAACAGGACCTAATATAGTCGAAGGCCTTGAGTGATTTGAGTTAATGTTGATGGGTGAATTGAATCTGCAATAGGGCTTAAGTAATCCAAGTTGATGGTAGTGAATCAAATTGATGATTATCGAGGTTTTTGAAACCTTATGAGATTAGTAATTAGCATTAAAGAGATGCAACTTGATAAGCGATATATGAAATGCTTCTAAATGTATCACCTCGGCCAAACTACGCATTGATTGAAAAAAAAAAAGGTAAATGGGAAATTACATTCGTTATTAAGTGGCCTTCATATGATTGTGGTGTGAATAGACTTGTAAGGCAGGTTAAGAACCAAAAAGATGATTCGGATTCATTAATTGTTTTATGAACAGAGTTCGGAAATATCATTATGATTTGATTTGATATGTATGTGTTATTGGTATCGAAAGTAAAGAATTTGCAATTGATTGTATTGGTAGAATTTAGTTCTGTAATGATATAGTGGAAAAAGGTATTTTAGTGATCGGACTAATTCCCCTGTCTTCTTAATCAATTGTATATGAAATTTCGAGGACGAAATTTTTATTAGGAGGGGAGAATTGTAACATCTCGTTACCGATGTGATGGGTATATCAGTAATTTGGATCGGGTCCGGATTGAGTACATGCAAATGTTGCATTGTACATGCATTATAGTTTCTATAGACATCGGTAAATAATTGTTGATTTCATAAGCATATGAATGTACATCCATGTATGACAATTTTCCGATTAAATCGTGTAAAGTGGAAATTTGGTTATAATTGTACAGATCAGGTTTTGAATATAGAATTGGAGTGAAATTGAAATTTGAGTATGGGAATGGGTATTTATTAATTTTGTGAAATTATAGGAATTTTTCTGGAATTTTTAGAGTATTGGTTCCGGACCGGAAAATTGGCTTAGAGATTGATTAATTGGATTCCGGGTCCGTGATTGATTGACAATTGGTATGAAACAATTGGAGGTGTGACTTCTAGAATTATGGTTGCAAACCATTGCGAAATTGGGAGAAAAATAGAATAAGAATTGGATTGTTAGACCCTAAGATTTGGGCATGTGGCATAAGAGTTGCCAAACATGCCCTTAGCTTTAAAATCTTATATATATATATATATATACCCTTACCTTTGAGTTTGCCTCCTTCGACCGATTCCCTTTTGGTTTTGAAAAAAAAATCTCATTTTCTTCTTCTCTTCTCCTTCGCGATTCATCGTTCTTGATTGTTGTTTCAATTTTCTTCCTTTGAATTGCTCCAATCATCGTTGTTAACCTAGCTAAATCAGATTTGAGAAAGATGATGAATATTGGAGGAGAAATGAAGGATTGTCGTCGATGTGTTTAGGCTTGATCGTTGAAGTGTTTTAGTGATTTTTAAGAGGTTGAAAGCTTGAATCAAGTAAGTTTCTGCTCCTTTATGCCTTAAGTCGTTTAATTTGATCATTGAATTGAGTATGAAATTGTGTAGAAATTGATAAGTTTCGGATGTTAGGGTTTTTGAGAATTTCATTGATTTTGATTTGGGTATTTGATGAATAACGATTAAATGATGGATTTGAGGTTAGAAATAAGTTGGGTTTAATGTTTAAAATTGATTGAGAGTGTTTGGAATGGATTTGGGTAAATTTATATCAGAAGATCAGAAGAATTTCTGGGTTTCGGATGCATTTTTGGGATCGCACGCCGCGGCGAGCCACCCCATCGTGCACGTCGTGGCGAAGAAATGGATTATACGCCGCGACGAGCTGAAATCTGTCGCACACCGCGACGAGTGAAGATGTGCGCCGCGGCGAGAGGATTTCGTCTACACGTCGAGACGAGACCAAGGCGCACGTCGCGGCGAGCAGGGGTGGATTCGCCGTGGGGAGAAATGAAGCGTGCGTCGCGGCAAGCGACCATGCGCCGTGGCGAGGGACCTTATTTTTCGAAAATGAAATTTAAGTGTTTATGAGATGATTGTTACAAGTAATGAGTTTAAGGTTTTGATTTCAAATGAATTGGTTCCTTAGTGATTAATTGGAAATTAGAGACTACGAAATTTGAATTGATAAGATGGAAATTTGGAATTGAATTCGATGATTATCGGATATCGAATGGCAATGAATAGTGAATGTGATTTTAATTGGAATGTGACTTTAGAGTATGGAAATTAGTAAATTGAATTATGGTATCTGGAATTGTTATGAATTAGAGTGAGAGTGATCAAATTGAGAAAATTCGGGAATGTCATAACATGTATAGTACGTAATCTATTCGATACATATGCATGATTGATTATTGGAATTGGTATAATTGGTAATGTGAGATTATTTGACTGTTTTTAAAGGCACCGCTGGAGTAATTCCACGGGTATGCTGGGACTTCCAGGCTGTAGCTCGGAAGTGCAGGTGAGTAACCTAGTTAGTTTCTCAGCCTATATGTGTTTAATTGTATGTACTTATGCCATGTGGAGTTAAGGATGGATATATGTGATTGCTATTGATTGATTTCGGACCATTGGTGTTCGAAATATTGAAAATGTGATATTGAAGTGTTAATTTGAGTAAATGTTATGGATGCATCAGTGAAATTGAATTGAATCTGTATATGATTGAAATACCGGACCAAAGGTCCAAGAAATGAAAATGGTACGAACTGAAACTAACGGAAAATGGAAAGTGACATATGCATTCATGCATAATTGAACGATCGATAAAGATAGTTGTTGACACGAGACGCCATCAGATCGAACCGAAGCTTTGAGCTCGAGGGTCTAGTGCACACCCGAGGCTCTCCTATCCCTAATGTGAGTGGGCGAGAGGCATACCCGAGGGCTCTCCTACTTGCCAAAATGTGAATATCATTCTTCGAACCGGGGAGTTATTGCATACCCAGAGGGCTCTCCTACTCCCTAGACGCGTCCGATTTCTGATAAGTGATAGGCGCTCAGTCACAACAACGAAAAGAAAATGAAAGTGTCACATGCACATTGCATATATGAATGATCAAATGTGAATTGTGTGAGAGGCGAAACGCCTCATAGTCGTGAAATTGAATGCATGGGATTTGATGAATGTGCTAATATGTGATATAATGTGAATTGTATGTTTATGCATGAGTTGGGTGGACCATCGATGATGGTTTCTCACTGAGTTCGCAAACTCACCCAACATTGCAATTATTTTTTCAGGAAATGAAGAGTACCCCGTTAGACAAACGAGAGTATGACTACCGCTAGCAAGGCAGAGTAAAGGGTCGGGATCCGTGTTGTTCACTTCTGCATTAGTGTAGTGATTTTATTAAGTGGGCACCAATTGATTATGTGTAATTATATTGTATTACTGAAAATGTTCAGAAATGGCATTGCGCCCAGTTGGGTCATGCATTTCTATTTATGAAATGATTGAGCACTATTGAGTGCTAGTTAATGACTGAAATTGTTTTATATCTAAAAATGTTTTTGTTATAAATCGGGCCCAAATTATTTATTGTTCTTGCGCACTCAACCGTTTTTGAAAGAAAAATTTCATAACGAGTTTTAAAGTGTATTTGATTTGCTCTAGCATACCACCCTCGCGGGTCACGGGCTCGGATATCACTGTAGATGTCGGGTTCGGGTCTCGCGAGAGTGGGGTGCTACAATAACTTACTGAACTGTAAGGTTGTTCTTTGCTGGTTGAAACAGAAGACGTAAGTTTGATTGTTGTTATCTTCTTGCAATGAAGGATGTGATGTATTTAGGTTAAAGAAGAAGAAGACAAAAGAAGAGGGTAGGAATTGTTTGATCGAAGTTAAGAGGAGAGAGGTTTGAAAGTTTAGATATAGAGGTATCAGCAGGGCGTCTGACAGGAAAGATATATAGTCGCATAATAAAAAATTAAAGTTGAAGAGTTCCACTGTATTAAATGAGGGGCAGTACTGCAAGATGATAATGTGAAACATGAACGATTTGCCTTGAGATACGTTAAAAATAGTTTACATGTGTAGAGAAAAAGAGGAAGCAAGAGTCGAACTAAGAGTGATTGCAAATCGCATGTTTTCCAAGAAGGATTAGTCAATTCGTATACTTCAAGAAGGATTATGGAATTGGTAACTGAAATTTAATGCGAGTTGGAAATGACATCAAGTGAATTGCTTTAAATAAAGAAGAACAAGAGGAAGCGCGAAGAGAAAAGTGAGAAGAAACGGAGAAGCAAAGATAAGAGGAAGTGTTGAGAGAAAAATAAGACGAAGTGCAGAGACAAAAGTACGAGGAAGCGCTGGTAACATGAAGGACGACCAAAGTAAGACGTTGAAAAGCAGACGATCAATGCATCATTTCGATTTTGCATATTTTTGTATTCAAAGTTAGTTTATGTCAAAACAGGTTTTTGTTAAATGATGACAAGAGTAAGACGAAGTGAAGGTCAGACGTTGAAAAGTAGACGAAAGAAGAAAAACAGACGGAAGGTTGAAAAGCAGACGAAAGCAAAAGCAGACGGTAGCTGAATCGTTAGTCCATATTACGATCAAGAATGTTGTTATACTGGACAGATAATTTAGTGGAAAGTCTTCAACACCTCCAAGGCGTTGAAGACTTTCCACTAGATTATCTATCAGAAATGTTTGTAGGCTACTCATCTTCATCAAGGGAAGGAATATCTTTAAGACGGCGAAAGAACTTAGCATAAGGGTTATCTTCAAGAATTGTCATAATCAGCTTCAATGTACTTTCACGAAGTTTATCAGAACTGCTCACCCTTTGTTGTAGTTCTTCATCGGTATCAAAGAAATAAAGTTGGATTCCAGATACTTTATTGCTTGTCGGCACTAAACTGTCAAGGAAATGGTAAACTTGTCCTTGAACACGGAATGTATAAACTCCCATTGTGTTTTTTTTCAGGTCACGATCATATCTGGCTCTATAGGAAGTGAAAGCTACATTGTTATTATATATACGAACATTCTTTCTGAAATGTTCGGATTCTTCGTCGCTATTTAGAAACAAAGACTTTAAAACATAAGGCATCTGAGGAGCAACAATAGAAATTTGTCCGGACAAGCAACAAAACGATGAAGGTTCAAGGTAAAATCGTTTTACGTTACAATATTGACAATCTGGAACAGAAGGGAGCTGTTCAGGTTTAACTGGTAAATTCTGCAAGGATATTAATGTTGAAGGAAATGTGCGATGATTTATCCCTTGAAACGTATAAAACAGACATTATCATTATGTGGACTAGTTAGGTTGGAAATAGTTTCAATATAGTGAAAAAAAGGTACCTTCATTTATGTGATCAACATGGATATCAATACATCGGTCACGTATTTGATGATAAGAGGGTTCATGACTCGGAAGTTGACTAGTGGAAGGTTCGATATTAATGAAAGAATCCTTTTGTTGAGGAGTAATTCTTTGCTGAAGTGTAGATGAAGTGGAAGTTGCATTTTTTGCAACTCGATTTTCTCTACGTCGTCGCAACAATTCTTGTTTTTTTTTCATTTGGCATTTTATCATATTTTTGATGTCTTTTAGCATTTCTATCCATATGTAAATACCTGAGGAATCGACATAATATGCTATGGTCGGTAAAAATGAATTGTCAGATATATATATACAGGCCTACATACATTGATATATATATGTATATATATATATATAAATATATATCTATATAGCTATATCGATATATATATATAAACAATAAAATTGAATATATATTATGAATCGTATCACAGTAAACATGTAAAAAAAATATTTTGTTTATGATCTAACAAACAATATGTCGAACAAACTTGATTATAAACCATTTAAATAACTATAGCAGAATTTATAAAAAAAATTATTTCATTTAACTACACATATCTTACTACACGAAGAATGCAGCAGAGAATAAGCCGGGGACCTATAAACAATGGAGTATACATGCAGTCAGAACGTAGAAAGGAGAATTTGCTCTATTCAGGTTAATAAATAACAATAGCTGAATTTTTAGAATAAATTTATTTAATCTAAGCATATAAACCTTAGTACTCGAAGAATGCAGCAGAGACTAAGCACGAGGCCTTACAAAAATGGAGTATAAATGCAGTCAGAATCTAGAACGGAGAATTTGATAACTAAAAGAAGAGGGTAGTTGAGAGAAGTAAAGTTTGGGTGGAGAAAATATTTCAGCGGTTGGGATAGATTTGCTTTAAGGGTTAAGACAGGAGAACAGGTAAGAAGTTAGAATATAAAGGTGTCAGTGGAGTGCGTGTGAGAGATCAAATTTCGTTGTAAGTTATTTTGATGCCAAAGAAATGGCCTTTGAATGATTGATTGATAAACGGATGCAAAAAGGCAAGCTTCGAAAAAAGAGGAAATGATTGTAGAAGGTGAACACATCGGAAGAAGAGTAAAGGCAAACAATGATAGTAATTTCCGAAGAAGAGAAAATAATTGTAGAAGGTCAACCTGTCCGGAGTAGCACGTGTATAATAATTTTATCACCTATGAATTGAAACGTCGATCTCTACTCTGGTGTTCTTCTTCTCTAATTCTGTTCATGTTTGCTTACTTCTTCAATACGTTTTTGGCAGGAATCGACATTATTATACCAGTTAGAAGATTATTCCATACAAGAAAAACAGGTCTGAATGTCTGGTTGATACATTTTAGGGGTTAGCGTGTCTTTCCTTGCCACAAGTAAAAAATTATGACGGTCTCACCTATGAATTAAAATGTCAATCTCTGTTCTGGTGTTTACTTCTACAATACGCTATTGGCAGTGTTTGACATTATACCTATTAACTGAAACGTCAATCTACCTGACAGAAGAAATCTGTGCAGTTAAAAAGGAGGAGATTGTTAAGTCAAAACGATTTTACATAAATGATTTTGATGAAATACAAATAATGATGAAAAAGAAGACGATGAAAAGAAGACGGAAGTTGAAAAGAAGACGCAAGTTGAAAAGCAGATGGAAGCAAAACCACACGGAAGCAAAAGCAGACGAAAGTTGTGCAAAAGTAGACGGGAGTAAAAGCAGACGATGGAAAGCAGATGAAAGCAAACCACGTGTGAATTAAGAATCAGTTTGAGTTAGTTACAAAACTCAATTGAATAACCGGTTCTTTCAAGATTCAAGCAATCTACTTACGGTCGTCTTCTTCTTGCAAAAAATAGAAAATGATTGTAGAAGGTCAACCTGTCAGGAAGAAGAGTAAAGGGAAGCAATGACACTAATTTCCAAAGAAGAGAAAATAATTGTAGAAGGTCAACCTGTCAGGAGTAGCACGTGAGAAATCTATCACCTATGAATTGAAACGTCAATCTCTGTTCCGGTCCTCTTCTTCTCTTTGCACTCCTCATTTTTGCTTACTTCTGGAATACGTTAACGTATGAATTGAAACGTCAATCTCTGTTCTGGTCTACTTTTGCAATACGCTATTGGCAGTGTTTCACATTATTATAGCGACTAGAAGATTGTACCTATTAATTGAAAACTTAATCTACGTGACAGAAAAAATCTGTGCAGTTAAAAAGGACGAGATTGTTAAGTCAAAACGACTTGACATCAATGATTTTGATGAAGTACAAATAATGATGAAAAAGCAGACGATGAAAAATAGATGAAGAAAAACAGACGGAACTTATTGAAAAGCATGTTAAGTCAAAATGACTAGAGATATATGATTTTAATGCATAACAGACGAACAAAAACAGACGAAGTACAAAAACAGACGAAGTAGAAAAACAGACGGAGAATGCGAAAGCATAAATAATATGTTGACTTCGACTCTTATTTATAACCTTCGTGTTCAACTGCTTCTTCAATCTTGCTTCTTGAACCTTGAAACAAGTAGTTATTTAGTTAAGTTCTGTCTTTTGCTTTTGCTTCCGTCTGCTTTTGCATTCGTCTGCTTTTCAACTTGCGTCTGTTTTTCTTCTTTCGTCTACTTGTCACATTTTGTCTGCTTTTCAAGTTCACGTAAATATGAATTTATTGTCCTAAAAATATTGGCCTTTGCTTTTGATTTTATGATATATTTAACCATGTTGAGATTTCGTCTGATTTCCCTGAACCGTTCTTCACTTAATGGTTTAGCAAAGATGTCCTCCCATTGATACTCTGTTTCAACGAACTGTCCATTTCTGAAAACACATTAGAAATGCATGACTTAATGGAAGAAATGGGAAAGGAAGTTGTACGTCAAGAATCTAGATATCCCAATACACGTAGTAGATTATGGGATCCAAAAGATGTCTTTAAAATACTTGCAGAGGACAAGGTAAAATTAGTCACTTACTTTCTATATGAGATTTTTAAGTTGTGTATTGATATTATGTTAAGAAAAATATATATTGCAAAACTTTGAACTTATGGTTTTCAAATAAGGATATTTTAAACATACCTTCAATTATTATAATATAATTTTGAAAATCATTTTAACTTTCTTTTTTACTAAAAAGAAATATTTGATTGTTATTTGTTAGGGAGCGGAAGCAGCGGAAAGCATAAGGTTGGATGTGTCCAAAATACAGGAGATAGATTTAAATGCAGAAGTGGATAGATGGCCATGGTTATTCGTTAGGGGATGTAGCCTTGTTCAAGTTCAATTTAGATGAACATGGAAGTACAGAAATCCTGAAGTGCGGCGTCACTCCATTATATTCCTAATATCAGGATCAATTCTATTAAGCATTCGAGTTTCCTACTCCAGTGTCCATTATTTTTTATAGCAAATTTGATGTAGTTCTTCACAGCTCATTACTTCTCTCACAAGGAAATTGAACTTCAATCGCTTTTACGATTAAATGCCTTTTATGCTTAAATCTTTTTGTTCGTATAAATGCCTTTTAAATGCATCTTTATGTCTTCGTCTGACTTTTGTATTCTTCGTCTACTTTTTCAACTCCGTTTATATTTTAAACTTTGTCTACTTTTTCAACTCCGTCTATATTTATAACTTCGTCAACTTTTTCAACTCCATCTATTTTTAACTTCGTCTAGTTTCTCAACTCCGTCTGTTTTTCTCTTCTTCGTCTATTACTTTCTATATGAGATTTTTAAGTTGTGTATTGATATTATGTTAAGAAAAATATATATTGCAAAACTTTGAACTTATGGTTTTCAAATAAGGATATTTTAAACATATCTTCAATTATTATAATATAATTTTGAAAATCATTTTAACTTTCTTTTGCCTAAAAGAAATATTTGATTGTTATTTGTTAGGGAGCCAAGCGTGGAAAGCATAAGGTTGGATGTGTCCAAAATACAGGAGATAGATTTAAATGCAGAAGTGGATAGATGGCCATGGTTATTTGTTAGGGGATGTAGCCTTGTTCAAGTTCAATTTAGATGAACATGGAAGTACAGAAATCCTGAAGTGTGGCGTCACTCCATTATATTCCTAATATCATGATCAATTCTATTAAGCATTCGAGTTTCCTACTCCAGTGTTCATTATGTTTTATAGCAAATTTGATGTAGTTCGTCACAGCTCGTTACTTCTCTCACAAGGAAATTGAACTTCCATCTACTTTTCTCGATTAAATGCCTTTTGTGCTTCAATCTGCTTTGTTAGTATAAATGCGCTTTTAAATGCATCTTTATGTCTTCGTCTGACTTTTGTATTCTCCGTCTGTATTGTTAACTTCGTCTACTTTTTCAACTCCGTTAATATTTTAAACTTCGTCTACTTTTTCACTCCGTCTATATTTATAACTTCGTCAACTTTTTCAACTCCATCTATTTTTAACTTCGTCTACTTTCTCAACTCCGTCTGTTTTTCTCTTCTTCGTCTGTCTTTTCAACTTCGTCTGTTATTCATCAAAATTATATATGTAAAGTCATTTGACTTAACAAGTAAGACGATCAAAATAAGACGCTGAAAAATAGCACGAAACGATATGTGCAGTTACCATATTATACAATCTAATATTACTATTCTTGAAATCGCAAGATGATAAATCTCCTCATATCCAAATCTACACTACGTCTTCAAAAACTTTACAAAGCTGTAGGTCATCTGTATACAACCTAAAGAGGTATCTTATAGACAAAGAGACTTCAAAGTGTTACCCAAAAACTTATTCACGCATTATGAACGAGTACAAGAAAGATCAATTGTTATCATCTCACTTTCACTTCGTCTTTACTCTTAATGTTAACTCTCAAAGAAGGGAAACGATCAAAGTAAGACATTGAAAAGCAGATGAAAGAAGAAAAACAGACGGAAGTCGAAAAGCAGACGAAAGCAAAAGCGATTATAAGCTGAAAAATGCATTTAAAGTAGAAAATGCAGACGGAGTTGAAAAGCGATTAAGTAACACAACCAAAGTAGCACGATAAAAATTAGACAAAGCGAAAGTATCCATGTTGGGACCCGATCCGAAAACCGGATCCCAACCGGAAAAGTAGAACGGAAAACGGAATCGAATGGAAACGAAAATTTCGCATCAAAATTTCGAATCAGAAAACAAAGCATAAGAATCGAAAGCGAAGCGCATACTCGAAGCAAATGCAAATCGGAATCGAATAGCTCTGATACCATCTATGTTGGGACCCGATCCGGGAACTGGATCCCAAACGAAAAGTGGAAACCGAAAACAAACATAATTCAGAATCGAATGCGAATCGAATCAAATACAAAGCGAACGAATTAATCAACCTGAACAAACATCGACATCCGTTGCAAACATGAAGCATAGGAAACTAATCGCGTTGGAAACTTAGACTATCCAAACCTGGTAAAAAAAATTTTATTCCTTGTCTTCTCATTCTTAATCACTTTATTTCATTACATACAAAATCATCATATGCTTGGATACTCATACAAATCCCAAATCGCACTCAAATCATAATAAACTTCTTAACATTAATACCAATCTCATAAATCCATCTTTCATACGTCTAAATTTTATTTTTCTTCTTTTCCAATTTCTTTTCTAACGAAAATTCGGCAGCATAACGGCTGCATTTATCCTATCCCAAAAATTTCTGCAAGGAAAAACACACTTCTAATATCACAAAATCCAAAATCATCGGACTCTCCCGCCCGGAATCCAAACACTAGCAAACAAACGCAATCTTAGTTCTAAACACTTCAATCAAATTCCCATATCAATTAACAATATATTTTCCCAAAATCATACACAATTTCATATACAATTTCCAAAATCATTTACAATCACAGAATTCAAAATCTGTACATCGACCTCTTCATTCTTTTACATCAACCTAATATATACAATTTCATACAAACTTCATAAATCATATACATACAAGGCAATTCTCCATATTCAATCTTAATACCAAAATCTCAATTTGCACAAAAATACAAATGCGGCAAAATCGAACTTGACGCTCTTTCATCCAATCTCCTGCACGAAACCTGGAGATGGGGATGAAAGGGGGGTGAGCTCGGAAGCTCGTGGATAATATATTTATAAATTGAAACATAAGCGAAAATTATCTTTTCAAAATTGTCAAACATTTCCCATTCGGAAATTTATCCAAAAACTCATTTTCAAACTTTCCAAAACATTCATAAACAGTTTCCGAAATTTCATGATTGAAAATTCACTTTCTCATTTCTCAAGTTCTCAAACTTTTTCACAAATCATGCACAATTTCAAACATGAATGCATCACATAGCACATGAACAAAATCAAAAATCACATAACATAACAGAATGGTTTGATGTTGGACCCCACACCCCACCCGAAGGTGTTTGCAGGTTATACCGCGGCGTGTATTTGCGGGTTATACCGCGGCATCCAACACAAATCACAATAACACATTAAATGGTTTGGTTTGGTCCACAACAGGACGTACTGCACATTTCCGCATAGCGGTCATGTGCAGCCGTGAAGGGAGTCCGTGATCGGAACTCCATTGTCTCTTGCAGGCAGCCGAGCGAAGGCTTAAAACAGGTAGAGACAGTGCACTGACTCACAAAAGGACCTGACCAAACCCACATAACACATAAGCGAAAACGGAAATTCAGGTTGCCCGAATGCACTTTTCAAAAATCTTGATTTTTCACATTTTTTCAAAGCATAACATCAAATTGTGTCAAAAAGCTTGACACATGCATATTCCACATATACAATCATATTCAATAAATCAATTAATCGCATATAAATCAAATGCATAAACATGAATGCAATTATTTCTTTCACACATAAATCAAAACATATATAGTTTCATAAAACACATTGCTCAAATTGTCTAAAAACATGATTTTCATAAATCTTGTATTTTCTAAAAATCATTTCTAACATAAGGAAATTAATCCTTCAAAATCATAATATCCAAACATTTTTATCAACAATAAGTTATCAAAAATCAAATTTTGTTTTCTTTAATTTTCAAAAATTCACATATAGCTTATAAATCAAAATATAAATATACTACCCACCTCATATCCATGCTAACAACTTGCTTTGTGCCTCAATTGCTCCAAAGCCTCCTTCTTTCTTCCAATTTAACATTCCCTAAAGCAATTTCATCAAAATTCAATCTCATAAATAACTTAATCCTTCAATTTGATGCATAAGTCATCTATTCATACTAATTCCAAAATATGTACATCATTAATTTCTAAAATCCCCAAATTCCAAATTGAACCTAAACCAATTCAATCAAATTCAATATCATAATTAACTTAATTTCTCAAATTGAGCTTAGAAGACATCAATTCCTCACATATTCAAGCTATTTCAATCTCCAATTTTCAAAATTGGCCTAAACCAATTTACACAAATTCCATATCATAAATCACAATTTCTTCACAATTGATTTCATATTTCACCAATTCATACTAGTATTGATGATTCTACATCATTAATTCACAAAATTCCCAAATTTCTAATTTGGCCTAAACCCCCAATTTATAATTTTTCAAATTAAACTTCATCTAAAGCATAAACATCAAAATTTACTTAGGATATCTCAAATTCACCACTAATTCAAGCAATCTAAAGCAACAATTTCAAAAACCCCCAACTTTCAAAATTTGACATAATCCTAATCACTCAATTAACCAAAATTAAATCTCACTTAAGGCATAATCATCACAATTGACTTCATAAATCACATACCCATATCATTTTTCATGATTCTAAACCAAAGTTTAAGAAAAAACTCAAAGATTGAAATTCCTCTTACCTCTTTCTCTCTCTAGATTTTCGAAATTCCTAAGCTCCAATGATAACTTCATCTTCTTCTATCTCTTCTTCTTGAAATAACAACGAAAATCATCTTGGAAGCTCAAAAATTTCGAAATCTCCATCACCGAATCATCTTTCTCCATTTTCTCTTCTTATTTCTCTTCTTCTTTCTCCATTCTTCTTTCATTTTCTAGAACATACGAGCTCCTTCCTCTGCAAAAACGACTATCCCCTTTTGTGTAGTGCCACATCATTAAAATGGTAGATAAATGACCATATTGCCCCTCCTTTTAAGTGATATTCCACCACTGCCCTTGCACAAGATTTTGAAAAACTGACTACTTGCGTCCTGTTTTCAAGCATCTAAACGAAATAATTTGGATAAACTTTCTTCTTAAAAATTATTCCTCTAGATCATTCAAATCCAACGCCACTGACCGCGCTCAATTCGGATCAGAAACGAAGAATTTATAGCCAAAATATTATCGGACCTTCACAAAATCCGAGACTGAACATTAACATAACTTCAGTCCAGAAATTTACAATCTTAGGGATGAAATTAAATTTCGATCCCTTCATAAGAGTTGTAGCCCTATATCTTAATTTTATTTTCCCTCAAGAATCAACTCAATCGGAGTTGTACAGCTCCCGAAAATCTCAAAATACTGAACTATGTTCAGAAAGTTATCCAACTTATAACCTATAACCAAATCTCTTACTTTGGTTCAATCAATCTCTTTCCATTTAATCTCCTAAAAATCATAATTCTTCAAGAAAATGAACGTAATTGTCTTAGGAATCCAACGCTTCAAGAATCAAATCAATCGGATGTCGGACGAAGGAATTATAAGCAAAGGATTCCAAAAGTCGGATCAAAAGCAAAGCAAACCGAACGAATTTTCCAAAAATCACAACTCTTGATCCCAAACTCGGAATTTGATAAATTTGGTGTCAATAAAAATATCAAAGGAAGCTCTACAACTTCCCTGAAGAACTCAAAATCAAATTAGGTCTCAAAAGAGGTCAAAACTTCAATCAAAGATTCTGTCCCAAAACAGCTTTTCCTAAACAACTTCCCACTTTTAATCGTTCATAACTCCTAGCCCTGATATCGAAAAATTACAAACTTTATATCAATGGAAAGATAAAAACATCATCTAAAACTTTCATGAAGATCACTTACTCTAATTCAAACTAAATCCATAAGACGAGTGGCCTCGAAGCATAGAATACACAAATCTATACTTAATAGCATTTTCAAAACAAAACATATCTTCAGAAATTCATATCTCTCAATCCCGACATCGAAAAATAGCAAACTTTATGTCCACATAAAGCTCTCGACAGAGGCTAAAATTTTCATGTTGATCATTTCCTCAAATTTTGCCTAAATCAAAAAGTCAACTTTTTCTTCAAAAGTCAAACTTTCAAGCTAACTTTGACTTATCATAACTCTCACTCCCGATATCGAAAAATATCAAACTTTATGGCTACAGAAAGTTCTTGACATAAATTACAAGTTTTCAGAAGATAATTTTCTCAAATTCTCTCAAAATCAAAAAGTCAACTCTCAAGTCAAACATTTTATCTCCAAAAGTCAAACTTTCTAAATTCTTCAAATTTACACACTTTTTCTTTTTAATTCTTGCTATTTAACTTCATTTCAATTAACCCATCCACTTTCTTCTCATAATTTATATAAGTTCACTCAAATATCAAAGTCCTCAAAATTAAACAATTCTTTTCTCATAAATTTTTTTTTAATTTCATCAAATTTCCTTAAATTCAAAATTTTCTCACCAATTTCTTTCTCACTTAAATTCATTTTAATATTTCTAATTTTCATCAAAAGTTCAGGGTCCAACAATCCAAGTCTGCACTACGCCTTCTTTGTTCCAGGCATCCTTTTTCATATTAAAGTAGATGATTCCTGATGATAATCTCGAACCTCTGCTTTGATGTAAGAGTTCCTTTCGACATGAGAAAATATATGTACAAGGAAAGAGGATGCCGGTGGTGAAGTAGCAGCTTTGCAATTTATGATAAATCTCCTCATATCCAAGTCTGCACTACGCCTTCTTTGTTTGAGGCACTCTTGTTTCAGGATGGCAACAGTCGACAGCAACAACAACGAAACTCGGAAAACATCTGTACACAACAAAACAAAAAAAGCTTAAAGAAGATTTACAAGTAAAGAACAACTGGAAATCGAGACGATGCGGTTACAACATCCGACGTCCAGTTGGTGAAGAACCTTATGCTAGGTTCACGTGCTAGATTCACGTCGAAACCACTGATACTCTCTCGACACCAACAACAGCTACGACAACCACAGCTGGAATGGAAAAAGTAGAGGAAGGCAATGGCGGAGAGGAAAAACAAAGACAGAGAAAGGAGACAACATGGATCTATCCCGTGATCTCAGATTAAAGTAGATGATTCTTGGTGATAATCCTGAAACCTCTGCTTTGACAGAGGAGTTCCTTTCGGACATGAGAAAAATATATGTACAAGGAAAGAGAATGCTGGTGGTGAAGTAGCAGCTTTGCAATTTATGATAAATCTCGTCATATCCAAGTCTGCACTACGCCTTCTTTGTTTGAGGCACTCTTTTTCACGATGGCAATAGTCGACAGCAACAACAACGAAACTGGGAAAACATCTGTACACACCAAAACAAAAAAAACTTAAAGAAGATTTACAACTAAAGAATAACTGGAAACCGAGACGATGCGGTTACAACATCCGACGTCCAGTTGGTGAACAACCTTATGCTAGGTTCACGTGCTAGATTCATGTCGAAACCACTGATATTCTCTCGACACCAACAACAGCTACGACAACCACAGCTGGAATGAAAAAAGCAGAGGAAGGCAATGGCGGAGAGGAAAAACAAAGACAGAGAAAGGAGCCAACATGGATCTATTTTCGCTCTTTAAGTAATCACAAGCGCGGCCGCCTGACAAACTATTGCATCAAAAGATTGCGTCAGAAGATTGCGTGCATATAGCGCGAAGACACAACATTCAACAAACAAAAAAAGAGGAAGACAAGGGCGGAGAGGAAAAACAAAGAGAGAGAGCGCGCCTGACAAAATGACAAAATATTTGGGTCAGAAGATTGCGTGTATATCGCGTGAAGACATAACATTCAATAAACAAAAAGAAAAAGAAGAAGAAAGAATGTAAGCCGCTGGATTAATTGGACGATAGGGATCTATTCCGTGGTCGTCCATCCGGTCGCTCTTAGTATATATACTTAAAGAGAATATTTTAAGAATTTTTTATATTAAATTTAGTGTTATTCTAATTTTCTATACTAAATTTTTACACCGAATTTTTATTTATTTATGTATAAAAATTAAAATAAAATTGTTATTTTTTATTAATATATATATACTTTATATTAAATTAATATTATTTAATAAATATAATTAATATTATTATAATAACAAATTAATAACATATATAAATATAATATTTTTTTAAGAATTTGATGTATTGGTTGACTATTATAACTTATTGACCAACGTATGTTTCTAGGTACTAATAAGCATGGTATTGAATTCCATATTGTACCAGCTGATATTTACCGTTTCGGCTTAAATTCGGTACTAAATTTTTAATTTTGGTACCGGATTTAAATATCGGTTGGTATTGGCCCATTTTGGTTGTACTGGCTGGTACCGACCCATATTTAAAATACCAGTCAAATACTGGCTGGTACCGAAATTTTTAAAAAATTTAGAGACTTTTTTACAAAATTTTCAAAATTCTCCTCTCTCCCTCCTACTTCTCCTTCCTCCCTTTTTTTTCAAAGTTTTAAAATAATAATAAATATTTATTACTAATAATAATTATAAATTAAATAAAACTTAAAATAAATTATTTTATTTTATCACTAATAAATTCTTTTATTTAAATTTATTTTAATATTTTATATAATATTTATTAATAAATACTAATAAAATATTTTATTTCTTAAAATAAATAATTTTAAAATTATTATTTATAAACTAAGATTTATTTTATATATTTTCAATTATTAAATCAAAAATTGTTTGAAATTTATATATTTTAAAATTATGTTTTAAATTTAATTATATTTATTAATAATTATTAAATTAATTTTATATATTAAATTAAAATTGTGATTATGTCTAATTAAATGTAAAATGAAATGGAATGTGAAAAATAACAATTCTAAAAAATAATTCAAATTTTTATAAAATAGAAATAATTCAAAATTCAAAATTTTGAATTATTTTCATTATTTTACAATTAATTATTATATTTAGATAATCATTATATATAGATATATATTTTATATAAATAATTATTATATATAGAAATAATTAAAATATAATAAAGATATATATAAACTAAAATGGATAAGATATAAACAAAAAATCTAAATTAAATAATCTACAACTTTACAATATGACAGTGAACTATTTTGTAATTTTTAAAAAATTAGGGATTATTTTATAAATTTAAAATTTACGAAATGATACCCGATATTAACCAGTATCGGTATAGTATCGTATCAGAATTCAATTAAGTATCAAGTCCGATACGGTTTTCATAACATTGCTAATAAGTATTTTAGGTCGACTGTTAAGTGGTTTTGGTTGACTAGTATAAGGCCATTCACTAAAATTTTACGCTGAATTTAGTTTAAAAGAGAATATTTTAAAATTTTATATTAAATTTAGTGTTATTCTAACCACTTTATACTAAATTTTTACACCAAATATTTATTTATTTATTTGTATAAATTAAAATAAAATTATTATTCTTAATTAGTTAATACATATTTTATATTAAATTAATATTATTTAACAAATATAATTAATATTATTGCAACAACAAATTAATAACATACATAAATATAATATTTTTATTGCACATTTAACCTCTAATCCTCTGAATTGTCATATCGGTCCAACAAATATTCAATCAATACATTACGAAGTTCATAATGATCTTCTTTATCTTTAATTTGCTTATGTCTAGTAAGAAATTCTTGAAATATAAATGTATCATCTTTATTAATATTAATTTCAGGAGCAAACGTTTTGCTCCAATCTTGTATGGCTGCTTGAATATCACGTTCGTCCTCAATGAGCATATTGTGCGTTATAATGCATGCTGATATAATATCATCTAATATGGATTTTTTTTCCAAAAACATGCCGGTCCCTTGATAATTGCAAATCGTGACTAGAGAACTCTAAATGCACGCTCGACATCCTTCCTACATGCTTCTTGCTTCTTCGCAAATAACTTCTTTTTTAGGCCTCGGGGATCATGAATGGTTTGTACCCAGGTAGAATATTTTGGATAAATACATATTTTATTAATGAATTTATAACACTTATAAATAAGAATTAAAAATAAATATTAAAAATAAATATAATATTATGTTCAATATTAGTGTCATTTTAAATGTCTCAACAAGATCTTTGTAATGATATATTTTGTGTAAAATAATAAATTTATTAAATTTAATTACTTAGTAAATTATGTAAATAAATCAAATTATGATAAGGATATAAAAGAATATGTCAAAAAGAAAACGGACAAAGTTGTCTTTTTACAACTTTTGCTGCATGAATAGTAACACACCAAATTTGGTGTATTACTATTCATTACACCATTTTGGTGTTGAATTTTGGTATCTTACTTGGAGTGAATTCATTGCATTAAAACACTAAATTTGGTGTTTTGATGCCTTCGTTGGAGATGGCCTAAGTAAATGGTCTATCGTTAAATATTATTTGGTTAATGTACGAAACCAAAACATCTAAAGGGTCTTGGGAACAAAATAATTTAGGATTTAGCAAGGCTAGTTGACCTGCTTAAAACATTGGTTGACCAGTTGTACTAGTTTGGGTGACCTGTCATACGTCTAATCTAAGAACAAACTCTTAGGAAAATTAGGGTGACTTGTTTTTTCAAAACATTGGTTGACCAACCTAAGATATTGGTCAAACAGTAAGTTCTAGTAACCTACTTCAAAACACTCATAGAGTAAAATAAGTCATAGTAATACCTAAATTGAATAAAAAATCAACCTAGAAATAACTTAGCCAAAGGAATTTCCATCAATCATCCCTAATTCTCTTCTAATTGAGCAAAGTATATCTTTACATAGGTTTAGTTAAGATATCGACTAATTGATGTCGTGTATCTATGAATTCCAATTCAATACCATTTTGCACATGGTCTCTTATAAAACAGTATTATTTCTATATGCTTGGTCCTAGAATGTTAAATAATCTTTGTGAGGCAAATGACACTAGTAATATCATAATTAATCAATATTGTATTAAGATCCAATCCATAGTTGTTGATAGTTTTATATAGAAAAACTTTCATACTAACAATATACAGATCATAACTTATAGTATAAAAGACATCGTTCCCACAAGAATTGAATATAGTCACCTAAAACTTTGAATCACACTTTGTCTAAAATAACAAAATATTGAATTGATTGAAAATTAAAGTAAACTGATAAACTTGATAACTGAAAAAAATAAAATTAAAGTTACTCAATGGTGGAAACTCAGGGATTATTTTATCTTTATTTTTCTTCCTTTTGCCTTATTAATTAAACTATGTTTAATCCTAAATATCTAACAATTTTGATTATCTTCTCTCGAGATCTAAACCAAGTAATCCCAATTGAAATAGATAAAAGTTAAGTTGCAATCTCTCGATTTCTTAAAACTACTAATAACTACTCAATTGGATTTGAAGCAATCTTAAGAATAATTAATTCCCAATTGATTAGTAAATTGATATATGTAAGTCTATTAAGGTACCAACTCTTGTTGGACAACTTAACACAAATAACATGATTCAAGCTCTTATTTCAAATTAAGTACAAGCACACACAAATATCACATAGTAGTAATATATTGACTTCAACAAGGTAAAATTTATACAAAAAAATTCAAGAATAACTCCATAATATAGATTTAACAATATATAATCATGTTTAAAACACAACTATTTAGATCTAGCATACAAGGAAATGAAATAGAAAAGGAGAATATAATGAAATCAACTCGAAGCCTTAATCTGGAAAAGCTAGAAAGCTAGAGCTGATCTTGATATTTCAACTTCTAATCTTCTTATTTGTGATATGCGGCCCCTTTTTTGTGTTTCCTTTCGTCTTTTGGTGTCTCTATCGACTCTGGAATCTACCTCCCTTTGTCTAGCCTTCATAATATCCTTTTATAGAAAAATACTAGGTTTTCTAGAACATACACAGCTATATAGGTGATTGTGTATCTCCAAAAACATCTCAATCACGACTTTACATGGTCACAAAAGATTACACAGGCACATACAGAGGCGTGTATCTTCACACAGACATAAACAACCTCTTTAAAGCTCCACACATTTACAATGACTTACACGGTCACTATACATAGTTGTGTAAGTCCAAAGTTGCTTTAATTCTTCCATTCTATGCCACAATTTTATCCAAATTCTTCTCATTTTAGTCTATGAAGGAAATAATCAACTAAAAATAAACTTAAAGCAAAATAAGTACCATAAATACCATAAAATTCTCAAATAACAAGCAAAACATATTAAATAAAGCTATATAAATATAGTCAATTAATCGCCTATCAATAGTCTCTAAGTTGTTTTCTTAACCAAAGAATTTAAGCACAAAAACTTCCGACTACCACGTATTTGGATTTCGTTGTTGATAAAGTCACTAAATTTTATTTTTTACTAAACCAAGAAACTAGTGCATTTGTTGAGAATTGACATGATTTAGATGTGCTCTTTCTATCCAAAAGGATACCAACAAAGTTTGCATTTGAGTAACCAAATAAGTCAAATGAAAACTCTTTAGGGTACTAAAGTCCTGGTGAAATAGTACCACACAAGTATCTAAGGATGCACTTAACAACTAATAGATGTGATTCTCTAGGCTTGAATGAAATCTAGCACATAGGTAAAAACTAAACATGATATCGCGTCTACTTATGGTACAATAAAGTAAGCTACCAATCATATAACTTAATGGAGATTTACACCCACAAGTTTACCCTCTTCATCTTATTCAATTTTTTTGTCATTATAAGTGTCCATAATAGTTTGGCTTGATCCATTCTAAAGCATTTGAGTAGTTCTTTTTTTATACTTTGCTTGATTTATGAAAATAACTTCCTTCATTTTCTTGATTTGGAGTCTAAGAAAGAAGCTAAGTTTTCCTATCATACTCATCTCAAATTCCCTACTCATGCATTTGGAAAATTGTTTACATAAATTCTCATTAGTAGTACTAAATATAATATCATCAACATAAATTTGAGCAATTAAGATTTCATGCTTGTGTATTTTAATGAAAAATGTAGTATCAACTTTGCCTTTAGAGAATCCATTTACTATAAGAAAAGCACTTAGCCTATCATACCAAGTGCTAATAGTTTGTTTTAAAACATATAAGGCTTTGGAAACTTTATAGACGTGAATAGGTGCATCATATTTTCCAAAATCAGGTGGTTGCTCAAAATAAAATTCTTCTTGAATGAATCCATTTAGAAAATCACTTTTAACATATATTTGAAACAATTTGATATTCATGTACAATGCAAATGCAAGTAGAAACCTAATAGCTTCTAGCCTAGCCAGTGAAGCAAAAGTTTCCTCGAAGTCTATGCCCTCCTCTTGATTGTACCTTTTTGCTACTAATCTAGCTTTATTTCTCACAATAATACCTTATTCATCTAGTTTATTTTAAAAACTCATTTGGTACCTATGATTTGGTGGTGACTAGGTCTAGGTGTTGAGTTCCATACCTTACTCCTCTCAAATTGGTTCAATTCCTCATTCATTGCAAGAATCTAACTTTCATAATTGAGGTGCTCTTCTATTTTATTAGGTACAATTAGAGAAATGAAAGAAATATGAGATACATCTTTAAGATGAGATTTAGTGATTACCCCTTATTGAATTTAATTAGGGGATGGCTTTTCATGAATTTTCAATATCTTATAAGTCCTTTGTTCTTCTTATTTTTCTCACTTAATTTGATAATAGGTTTATGAGTAGTTTATTGGTCTCCCCAAGAGCTAATGACTAGTTTTTTTGATACACCTATATCATCATCTTTAATAACTTTTTTGGACATGAGGACGTTAGATTCATAAAAAACAGCATTCATAGATTCTTCAATATTAAGGCTCTTCCTATTAAACACTCTATATGCGTTGCTAGTTAAGGAATAGACAAGAATATCCCTCTATCCATTTTAGAAACAAATTTCCCTAAGATATTAATATTCAATATATAAGACTTGGAACCAAAAACTTTGAATTGGTTAATTTTTATCTTTTTCCCATGCTAAAGTTCATAGGGAATTTTGTTTATAGTTGGTCTTATGTAAACTCTATTTGAAATATGATAAGCAGTGGCTAATGCCTCCACCTAAAAATATTTTGGAAGAACACACTAGTTGATCATAGTCCTAGCCATTTTTTGTAAGGTCTTATTTGTCCTTCTAACAAGCCCATTTTGTTAAGGGGTTCTTGGTGAAGAAAAATTATGAAAAATCTCATTATCCTCATAAAAAGTTTCAAAAATTGCTTTATCAAATTCCTTACCATGGTTACTCCTAATAGAAGTAATAAAAAATCCCTTTTCATTTTATACCCTTTTGACAAATTTAACAAACATCCCAAAACATTCTTCTTCTTTTTATAAGAAAAAGACCTAAACGAATCTACTGAAATCATCAACTGTAACAAAAGAATAAAATTTGCCACTGAAGTTGGCCACTTTAGTTGCTCTAAACAAATCCATATGTGGTAATTGTAAAAGTCTAATGAAAGTTACTGATCATTTACTCGAAATGAACTTTTGGTTTGTTTTCCTATTTAACAAGATCCACAAATCTTGTCTTTCTCAAATTTGACCATTAGGATCCCATTTATAAAATGTCTGGAGTTTAGGTTGGAGATGACGCCTATGTTTGCATGTCTAAGTCTACTATGCCAAATCCATACATCTTCACTAATAGACATTAAACACTTCATAAGTTAGTTAGAGAAATTGTCAAGATTAATTTTACATATGTTTCTTTATCTTTTTTCCAAAAATGCAATGTTACTATCAACTACTCTAGATATAACACATGATATTCCTTGAAAATACACTTTGTACATTTTGTCATAAAATTAACTCATATTTAACAAAATATGCTTCCATCCATCCACTAAGAGTACATTATCAATAATTTTGTGGTCTTCTTACTAATTTTGGCAATCCCAATTATCAACCCCAATTTTCTTACCCTTGGCATTATATCCAAAGGTGACAAATCCTCCATTTTTGTCTCAAAAAGTTGAAAATGGAGATGCATCATCGGTCATATGCCTTAAACATCACTATCAATACCATTTGTTCCTCTTCTTCTTAAAGATGTACAAGACAATTCATTTAATTTTTTAAGTACCTAAATAAGCTTGAGTCCTTCGTTATTATTCTCTTTTTTCTTCTCAACCTATTTACTTGAGAATTTATTTATTTATCTTTGTTTTGAAAAGTAGAATTTGTCAATGTGTCTATATTTACTACAAAAGTAACATACCATGTCATATGATTTGGTAGTAAAATGATGACCATTATACCTTTGATGCATATATGTATTCCTTACTATTCTATGTGTGTATAAGTTATGAGAATTTCTTCTTTATGTAATTAATTTGAATGCTTTCTTTTGATAACGCAAAATAATAGTATAATTATATGTATGAGACATGTTTCTTTCATTGTAATGATACTTATGTGGAGTGTGAACATGTTTCATATAGTTATGCTTGGTGTAAGGCCTAATATGGTACTGGTGTGATTGTATGTTATCATGTGCTTTCGTATAGAAGTTATGCCTATTCTTTCCTTAAGAGTATTGAATTCTTGGTCTAGGTTGTGAATGATACAAGAAAGTGTAAGGTTTGCTCCTAATGTGAGTTATAGTGGATGTGTTATTTGTGTGCTTAGATATAGATGCTTCATGTTTATTTGTCATTCTAGGATTTGGCTCTTCACTATATAAATGCTTACCTTTGATAAAAATGGTTTCAGTGTTAGAAGCATTCTCAAGACTATATTCAATTTCACGCCAATTATTATAACTTTTTTAGGCTTGTAACATATTTTCTAGTTTCTTACTTCCTTTAGTGAATTTGTACAAAAAGTTCCTAAGAGAATTAACTTACTTTTTCAACTCCTCATTCCCATGCTTTGAAGTGTCTAATTAATTATTATCTATTGTGGTCACACCTTTAGAATTTTTGATGATATGCAATTCAATTTTTATTTTTTCATTTTCACTTATACATGCATCTAAATTCTTTTAAGCTTCTTCAAGTTTAGAGGATAACAATATGTGCTTAAATGTTGATTCATTTGATTTACTAAACTTAGTGATTAATGCATTAGAAATGCTTAAGATTTTCACTTTAGATAATATTTGATTGTAGGTACATTTCAGAAGTGAAGGAGCTAAAGTGACTTGAAAGCATATTCAATGAAGTCGTCTTCTCAATGTGCACACTCCATTGATTTATGAAGCAAGAAGAAGAAAAGGATTAAAAGAAGAGAAAAGATAGAATGTGAAGTAAAGAAAAAAAAGAAAAAGAGTCTCATGGCCACACATTGGTGTGTATGGGCGTGAGAAACTTCTCACGCCCATGCAACACCTCTCACAGCCATGAGAGGGTTTGTCACAATCGTGACAAGTGTGTCACGGGTGTGACCCACTAGACACAACTGTGACAAGTGTGTCACACCTATGACACACACTCTTACGAGTATGACAAAGCATGTCACACCCGTGAGTCTATTCTCATGGGCTTAAGAAGGGACAACTGTCCCATTTAATCCTAGTTTTTAACTATAAAAGGTAATGTTTTGATGGCATAAAGGAAACATTAAGGGTAGAAGTGATAGAAAGGGTTTTTTTTCATTTTATCTTCTTCTTTCACATTGAAAGAGGCAATAATGGTTTATTCTTAGAGCTTAAAGAAGGAGATGGAAGGTTAACTTTCCAACACCGATTCGACAGTGAAATCAATGCTGACTCACTGTTAAGCTATCTCATCTTGTTAACGTCGATACTCTCTTTTCATATTGTTATTCTTGTTTATGATGATTGAATTATGTTTTTGTATAGATGATCTTAATACGTTATTTGGATTGTTATATTACAAAACTATAAATAAAATGTTGAATGTGTAACATCCCGTTACCGATGTGAAGGGTATATCGGTAATTTGGATTGGGTTAGGATTGAGTGCATCCATAGTATTGAATTGCACATGCATTTGCTTCTATATTATTGATAAATGATTATGATTGCACTAGCATATATTGGTACATGCATGTATGACATATTCCCTGTATAATTGTGTGAATTGGTAATTTTGTGATTATTGTACAGATTGAGCTTTAAATATTGAATTGGAGTGAAAATTGAATGCTAGAGGTTTGGGAAATGAATTTGGAGTGTAGAATCATGTGTTTTATATTTTTGAGGATTTATAGGAATTTTTCTAGAATTTTTAGAGTTTTGAGTCCGGACCGAAAAAATGGCCTAATGACTGATAAATTGGATTCTGGTTCTGAAATTGATTGGCAATTGGCACCAGATAATTTAAGTTATGATTTTAGAATTTATTATTTATAGTCGTTGCAAAACTTGGGAGAAATTAGAATAAGAATTGGATTGTTAGACCCTAAGATTTGAGCATGTGGCAAAGGAATTGCCAAACATGCCCTTAGCATTAAAGCCTTAGTATAAAACCCCTTACCTTTGAATTGTTTTCCACGAAGCTCGCTTCCTTTGAAAGAAAAATTGATCTTCTTCTTCTTTGTGGATTTTATATGTGCCCTTTTCCTTTCATTCTCTTCTTGTTAAATTGCTCCATTATCTACCATTAATCCATTCTTAAACTTGGTATTGGAGATAAATGAGGTTTTGTGAGGCTTTAAGTGATTGTCTTGGGTGTGCTTAAGCTTGTAATTTGGAGTATCTTAAGTGTTTTGAGGAAATTCCAGGTTTAAATCAAGTAAGTTCTATTTCTTCTACTTTAAATTATTTGATTCAGTGATTAATTGAAGTATTTGAGAAATGGAATTAGGGTGAGTTCGGATGATAGGGTTATAAGAATTTTATTGTGTTTGATTTTGGGTAATTGATGAATAATTGATTTTAGATGGATTTGAGGATAGAAATAAGTTGTGGTTAGTGTTTAAATTGATTGGGAGTGATCTGAGTTGAATTGGAGGAATTAGAAATCTGCAGATCTGAGAAATTCTGGGTTTTGGACGCGATTTTGGGTTTGCACGTCGCGACGTATGATGAACACGCCATGGCGAGCAAGTCCTCCTTTGCACGCCGCGAGGTGTGCAATGCTGCCTTGTGATGAGTGGAATTCATCATGCCTTGTGACGAGCGGATGCTTTTCTTGCCGAAGAGAAGAAGAAGAGTGCGCCGCATCGAGGGCGAGGAGTCTCGCCGGGGCGAGCGATCATGCGCCGCGACGAGGACGCCTTTTTGCCCGAAATTGAAATATATTTGTTTTAATGGATGGAGTTTGAGGCTTAATTCCTATTGAATTGGTTCTTGGGTGATTTAAATTTAGAGACTAAGAATTGTGAATTTGGAAGAATGAAATTTCGGAATTTATTTCGATGGTTCTCGAAATCGGATGGTGAATGAATAGTGAATTTGATCTCGATTTAAGGATAGTTCTTGTGTCTTGAAATTGACTTTAGAGAATGCGGATCTTAGTTAATGGAACGATGATATTAGGAATTTCTATCAATTAGAGTGAAAGGTCGAATTGGGATGATTCAGGAATAGGATCGGGAATGTCATAAACATGTATAGTACATAATTCAATCGCTACATGTGCATTTCTGAATATTGGAAACTGTACAATTAGTAATGTTTGATTATTCTGATTGTTATAGAGGCTCAAGTGGAGTGTCGATCCTCCGACGTAGCAGAGACTTCCCGGCAGTAGCTCGGAAGTTCAGAGGTGAGTAACCTAGTTGGTTCCTCAATCTCTGATTTGTTAAATGCTTTGTATGAATTGTCTGCGAATATGAATTGAATGAACTGTGTGACTTTAATGAATACTGTTGTATGAGATGTGTTATTGTGAAATTGTGAACGCATGCTAGGCATGATCGGAAATTTGTAATTACCTGTTGTGACTGGAGCAATTTCTGATCGGAGCTATAAGCTCAACCACTGTGACCTGTTGTGACTGGAGCAATTTCTGATCGGAGCTATAAGCTCAACCACTGTGAAAAAGGGGCCTAAGGCCCGAAAGGGAATAGTACATACTCAGAGGGTTCTCCTATCCCTAATGCGCGCGGGTAGTAGTGCATACCCAGAGGGCTCTCCTACCCCTAAGACGCGATCACTATTTATTGTGCCTGAAATGGGACTATACTGATGCCCAGTCACAACACTGAAATGAAATGAAAAATATCATGCATTAAGTATCTGATTGTGCTATGAATTTGGAAATGGGTTAAATGCATATGTGTGATAACTGTTTAGTGAAGTTTTTGCTTTCTGTTCTGAATGTGTTATTGTGTTAATCTGTGAACAATTTGCGGAATGCATGAATTGGGTGAACCATCGATGATGGTTTCTCGCTGAGTTTGCAAGCTCACCCAACATTGCAATTTATTTTTCAGGACAGCGATTGTAGACTCTTAGCTCCAGATAGCGAGACTTTTCTTGCTGTGTGAGCTCTGGTAAGGGAAATATGGCCCACAGGTCGGTCAGCTGGGATCTTTTGGGAATGACCTAGTTAGGAGTTGTTTAGTTTCTTTTGGATTTGTACAGTATGTAATTGTGACAGAATCGTGTATTTATGGTTTTAAAGAAATGAAATGAGAAGTATTTCAGTTTTAAAAAATTTAGTGAAATTTGTCATTACAGTTTTATTTTATTAATGCCATGTGGAGTTTAGAAATGATCGTAGTGCACCCTCATCGTAGGTTATGTATCAGAATGACCTACGGGCGTTCCGGTGCGTACCCTACGGTAAGGGGGCGCTACAGAATGTGATTTGTATCATTACTTTTGATGTTTGTTAGTAGCATCTAATGATCTTGAATCGATAGGAACAATGTAACTTAGGTTAGATAACCCAAACGTATGAGGTTACTGCCCATATTGATCATTTTTCACTTCGTAATGTGGCTACCAAATTGAATCTAAAGATCATATCTTAGGTTATTCAGTGGCTAGGTTTAATTAATGATCGTATCTTAATTAAACAAAATCTAAAGGAAAACTGGGATTAACAGAGTCTATTATTAGTCTCCGATCAATAGTTTAAAGAGAGGTGTGAAGAAGTAGGGATGATTGGATATGATTATTTGTGTTTAGGCCGAGATTGATCCTAGAACCGGACTTTACTTATATTCGACACTTTAATCATTTTTTATTGTTACTACAATTTGTTTTTGCTAGTTTACTTTTACTTTATTTTCTAAATTGCGTAAAATGTAAAAACTGCCTTTTTATTTTCCTTGGATCAATTAATTTCATTACAGAAATTAACCAAACATTTCCTGTGGATAGATCTTGTCTCACCATAACTACAAATTTTAGTGTGTAAAATTAGGTAAATTTTGAAATGCACTTGACACGTACTATTAAATTTTGGCACTATTGTCAAGAAGTGTGGTGATTTAACTTTCGTTTTTTATTTTAATTGATGTTTTGTTTATATATTTCTTTATAATTGTTTCTTTTTATTATTTGTTATTTTTTTAAACGTTTGTTAATGTTGGTGTATGGTAGTGATCAAATGTCCTCGTTGAAAAGTTGAGCAACTTGATTCGAAGATCGAGAGGACACTACAAAGATTACAAAGAGAAGCAAGAACAACTTTGGAAGTAGAACCAAAACTCGAATCTAAAGATACTATAAGAAATTCAAGAACGTTGAGGGAGTTGGCTACACCAGACCTAACTCAAAGGCCTTTGTGCATTACATTTCCAAACTTTGCTGGACATGTTACGTTGGAGTTAAATTCTGGATTAATACACTTATTACCCAATTTTCATGGTCTTGCTGGTGAGGATGTGCATAAGTATATAAGGGAGCTAGATTTGTTTTATCCGAGTAGCCTCCCAGGGTGACAGACAAGCAAATCATATTGATGGCCTTCCTGTTCTCACTAAAAGATGCAGCAAAGGATTGATTGTTCGATTTACCTATTAGGATTGTGAATACTTGGTTAGAGATGAAGAGAATGTCCTTGGAGAAATAGTCTCCAACATTAAAGACAACAAGTATTCGGAAGGAGATCAGTGACGTTAAGCAGTATAATGGAAAGTCTCTTTATGAGTAATAGGAGTGTTTTAAGCTATGTGTCAGTTGTCCGCACCATAACATTCCAAAGCAACTTCTTATCTAGTATTTCTACGAAGGAATGCTATCGATGGAGAGGAGTTTGGTTGATGCAACGAGTGGTGGGGCACTTTGCGAGAAGATTTCCAATGAAGCCAAGAGCCTACTAGAGTGGATGGCAACTAACACACAATAATTCGACACTAGCAATGATGTTCAATGAGTAAACGAGGTAAACACTTGATCTATCGAACATCATTTAGATGAACTAACATATTGTATGAGATAGATTGTAGTTGGACAAGCACAAGTGAAAGTATACAGAATATGTTCAAACACAAGCCATCCAACTAATGAGTGCTTGACTCTATAAGCGGGAAGTATAAAGCATGTGAATGCTGCATGAGGGAACTTTCTGAATCAATATAACCCATACTCTCAGACTTCTAATCCAGGTTAGAGGGATCATCACAACTTGAGTTACAGACGAAATAGGCAGCAGAATTACTTCCAAAATCGATTGCAAAGTGCACAAGGATTTTAACTAAGGTTACAAAGAGCACAGTGAACCTCTTCTTCCAGTTCAAGTAATTCTCTAGATGAATTAATCAAGACTCTTACTACTAACAATCTCCAATTTCAACAAAGTCTACAGTAGCAGATTTAACAGGGCGTACAACATATTCAACAAAAGACAAAGTGAGCGTACAGAATTTGGAAACCAAATAGGTCAGATAGCAGTGAGGCTTAATCGTCTCGAATCACAAAGTGGAGCAAAGCTGCCATCCCAACCTGAAGTGAACCTAAAGTGAACCTAAAGAATGTCAGCACTATAATCCTGAGGAGCAAAAAGGAGATTAAGGGTCCCAAGAGAATTGCACCAAAGATTGCTACCGAGGAAGAGATTAAGAAGGCATTGTGAAAGGAAAAAATTTGTCATTAAGTACAAAAATAAATTTTGAAAGCTATAATATCATTAAGACTAATCCTCCACCTTTTCTGAGCATACTGACAAGACTGAACAAAGAGGAGAAGGATAAAGAGATATTAGAGACTTTTTAAAAAGTGAAAGTCAGCATACCTTTGCTCGAGGCAATTAAGCAAGTGCCAAGGTACACCAAATTCCTCAAGGAACTGTGTACATATAAGTGGAAGCTAACAGATGATAAAAAAGCGATGATGGGTGAGAATATATCTGCAGTTTTAGAAAGAAGATGCCTCCAAAATGCCGAGATCTAGGTATGTTTACCATTCCTTATAAAATTGATAATAATGTGATTAATAAAGCTATCTTGGATTTAGGAGCTTCATTTAATGTGATGCCTCGTTTAATTTATACTTCTTTGAATTTGTGTCCTTTGAAAGAAACAAGTGTTATCATACAATTGGCTGGCCACACTAATGCTTACCCTAACGGTGTAGTTGAGGATGTTTTGGTGTAGGTAAATAAGTTAATATTTCCTACAGATTTTTATGTTGTTGATATGAATGATGATACTTTGTACAATCTGATACCTATCTATTGGGGAGATCGTTTCTCAATACAACTCAAACTAAGATTGATGTTTGCGAGGGCACCCTCATGATGGAATTTGATAGGGAAGTGATTCATTTCAATAAATTTGATGCCATGAAACATCCTCTTGATGATTACTATGTTTTCTCTATTGAAGTGATTGATCCTTTAGTATAGGAAATTTTTAAATTAAATTGCAAGGATCATTTAGAAATTGTCTTAATTGAGTAAATAGAAGCAGAAGCTAATAATGATATTGAAGTGGGAGAGGAGCTGATCGAAACAGTAGTTGCTATGGAATCATTAGATAATTCTTCAAAAAGTTATGATTTGGCTTCTGTGAAATTATCTAAATCTCACAAGAAATTGTTACCTTCTGATGTGCCCGGAATTGGAACTGAAGTCACTCCCTACCCAACTCAAGTCTGCCTATTTAGGATATAAGTAGACTCTCTCGGTTGTCATTTCAGTATAGTTGACTTCAAATCAAGAGAAAAGACTGGTTTGAATGCTGAAAAAGCATAAGAAGGACATTGGGTGGATGATTGCAGATATCCAAAGAATAAGCCCATCAATATGCATGCATCGTATTTTTTTGGAGGAGGATACAAAGTCAACAAGGCAAGCTCTGCGTAAGCTGAATCCTCCAATGATGGAAGTTGTGAAAAAGGAAGTGTTGAAGCTTCTCGATGCTAAGGTTATCTACTTGATCTTCGACAGTAAGTGAGTAAGTCCTATCCAGGTAGTTCCAAAGAAGTCTGGAATCACCATTGTGACTAATCAAGAAGGTGAGTTGGCTCCCATCAGAATGTAAACTGGGTGGTAAGTGTGTATTGACTATAGAAAATTGAATTTAGCAACTCATAAAGACCACTTTCCCCTTCCCTTTATTGACCATATAGTTGAGAGATCGGATAGTTATGATTATTATTACTTTCTAAATGACTATTTAGGTTATCTTCATATCTCGATTACACAAGAAGATTAGGAAAAGACCACCTTCACATGTCCATTCAGTACGTTCGCTTACCGAATGATGCCATTTGGAATATGCAACGCACTCACCACGTTCCAGAGATGCATAGTAAGCATTCTTTCTGAGTATGCTGGGAAGATCATAGAGGTATTCATGCATCATTTTAGTGTATATGGTTCTTCTTTTGATGAGTGCCTTGAGAATCTTACTATTATTGTAACATCCCGGTACCAGCAGGAAGGGTAAAATAGGAAATATGGGTGTTTAGTGAGAGCTTAGTAATGCAATTGCATGTTCATACATTTTGTGACATACTTGAATTGTGAAAACTGAATTTATTGCACATGAAATTTTTGTACATGCATTCATTGATATTCCCGGTATATTTGGTTCTACTTGTGAATGGGTTGAGAATTGTGGGTTATTGATTTTGAAAATTTATTTGGAGAGTGACATTGTTGATTTTATAATTTTGGAGAATTTTGTGAATTTTTTTGAAATTTTTCGGGGGTAAATCCCGGACTAGGAAAAATGTCGAGGGGCAGACCAACTGATAATCGGTATTATAATTTAGTGCCTATGGAATTGAATTTTGGCCATATGACAAGTGTTATTTATGGGAAATTGGGCTTGAAATTGATTAGTTTAAAAAGAAATTAAAGGTTAAAGCTTGGCTTGACACATGACATGTTGAGAGCCATGTATTAGGTTAGATAACCATTTAAATTGAAGTTCCTTTGGCCTCTCTCACGACATTCACTCTTTAAAAGCCCTTTGGAGTTGAATTTTGGGTTATTTTCTTCTCTTCTTCGTGAGCTTCTTCCCCTTCTCTTCTTGTGTTGTGACTTCCTCCAACCCTAGCCTAGCTTCCATCTTTGGCTTGCTTCCTTGCCAATTTGCTCTCTCTCCCTTGGTTACCATAAAAACCTATTTCTAGCCCTTTGAAGATGATGATCATTGGTGATGGTTGAAGCTAGGGTTTGGTGGTGTTCTTGGAGAGTTCAATGATGAGGTGGCTTAATCAAGTAAGTTTCCTTTCAAATGTTATGAGTATGGCTAAATAAAGCTAAATTGATGATGAACTTGAGTATCTTGATGATTTGAGTTTTGTAAGGGTTATGTATGTATCTTGGATAATGCAAAGTTATGTTCATATATTGTTGTAGTATGTATAGGATAAGTGAGGAAGCATCTATAGAGGTTTAGAGATGGATTGATGTTCAAAGAGATGCATGAATGAGTATAAACTTGATTATAACTAGATATCTATGTATATGCACTGTTTCTGGTAATTGTTAAATGATAGATCATGGGTTGTTTGGGAGTGATTTCTTGAATTGAATTAGGTAGGGATTGATGAAGAAATATAATGGAAATGATGATTTAAATAGATGAGTTGAATGTTAAGATTGAAAAGTGGAAAAATCTGGAAAATTTCAATAGTTTGATCTTGAGTGTGCTCCACTTGATTGGCCATAATTGTTTCTATAGTTGTCCAAATGAGTTGAGGTTTGGTTTACATGAAACTAGAGGAAATTGACTACAATTCCTATGAAGATGTTGAATGTGAATTTGGTCTTGAAGAGTCCCAAATGTTGGTATGAAGTTAGGTAACTGACTGTTGAAATTGTTGTGAATAAAGGCATATGATTGTGTTTCATTTTGGATGTGTATAAGCCATTAGGGAATATGAATTGTGTATGAACGATTTTGAACTACATTTGAGGTGTTTATGTGTGTAGTCACTAACTTGAACATGATGAATTGTGAGCAGGAAGTGTTTGGTATTGAGGAATAAAATGTGAGATGGGAAAAGATGGAATATCATTGATGTTTAAGTTGTTTTATGCTAGAATTGGTAAATTTGGAAGTGTTTACGAGTATATGAAAGGTTAGAATGGGTTTAGGACCTTTTGGAGGAGTTTTAGAAGTGAAAATTTTAGTTAATCCGTAGCTTACATGGTCTGTCCGTGTACCATTACACGGCCCGTGTAAATCCAAGCTCAGGCGACACAGTTCACCCGAAGGTTACACGGTCTGACCGTGTGTCTTTACACGGTCCGTGTGTTTTGGACCTCTTAACGAAAGAATTAGAATTTTTGTCTTCATGAAAGTTGTATCCCTAGATGTCTTCTTTCCAATCGTCCAAGAACAAAGTCATTCAGACATCTAGAACGAAAGTTATGGCATTTTCTCCAAAGTATGTTTGATTGGAGGACAGTTACAAACATGGTTGCTTCCTTTGACTGTAACTCCTTTTCTAAAGCTCCAAATGAATTGATTCTTGTGGAAATGGATTCCTAACACATTTTCCTATATCTCCACCAAAATTTCTATTAATTGGAGTTAAATTGAAAGAGATTGATCAAATGCAAGTGTGAGAGTCTATTGGAACATTGTCAACGGGAGTAGTTTTACTGAACAGAGTTCAATGTTTTGCTTATATCTAGAGCTATAAGATTCCGAATGAGATGATTCTTTCTTTGTAGTAAAGTAGTAAAGTTAAGATATAGGGCTACAAATCATATGAAGAAGTTCAATTGTGATTCAATCTCTAAGATGTTCAAATGCTAAATGGAATCGGGTTTAGTACACTTTAAACAGTCTATCAATGTTTGAGGTATATCTCCCAATCTACTAACCCAAATTGAGTGATTTTGGTGCCAATGGAATCTTAAGATTTATAGGAACACATTTCTAGAAGGGAGTATGATCAAAAGATATCTTATTCACTCTCTAATTTAGTGTGATTCACTATAGACCCGAAAGTGTGATTTAGCAAAAGATGAGTTTTGTTTTGAGAGTGACCTTGCAATGAAAGTGATAGAATGCTACCCGGGATTATCATGAGCATGCATCGTACATATATGTGCATGAATAAATGCTTATAATGGTGCAACATTATTAATATGTGTGAAACGTATTGCATAAATTGGTTGTGCAGGTCACAAGTCCACAGACAGGCGTTTCCAGAATTTGGAAGCAACTGCTAATCTGGAACGTACTGTGAGTAGACCTAGATGGCCTTACTTTATTGTTTGTTAATTGAATTCTGGCATTATTTGACTATTGGATGATTGTGTAAATGTGATTGAATATGTGGGGTTTCGGACAAGAGGTCCGATGATTGTGATGATTGACTTGGATATTGAAGTGCTATTTGTTTGTGAATTAGAAGAACTAAATGTATTGAGTGATTGCTATGTGTTTCCTGAATGTGTAAATTGCATGCAAGTGAAAGTGTGATTTCTCAACTATCTGTTACATACCAGACTACGGTCCACTGATAAGCGAATATGAGTGAATAAGAGCATGCAATTATGAGTGATGCAATATGAATGACGGTTGAATTTTCAACACTAAGGTTAAATGCCTGTTGGGCCCCGAATCGCATTAAGTATGTTTAATTTATTTTTGAGGTTTAATTTGAAATTTCCTTTTAGTTGGAATAAATTGAGGTTTATAGTGTTTAGAGGGATGGAAATTAAATGGTGGGACTAGTATAAATTAGAGTTGAATTAGTTGTTAGTTGTTAGAGTTTAAAAGGACTAAAATGGCTTAGGGGCAATTTAGGTAATTCACTTGTGGTTATAGAGATTAAGGTTTTGAAGGAAGGTTACATGGGTCCATTTAAGTTTCATTTAAAACAAGAAGAAGAGGAAGATAGGGTGAAATCGTGCATGTAAGGGAAAGGAGCAAAATTTATTAAGGAAGGGAATGATTTTAAGTGAAACTACGTAGTTTTGAGTGTTGATACTTAAGTTATAAGTTAAAAAGCCATATGTTGGGGAAAGTAGGAGATGAATCACGAAATTTCTAGAGAAAGGGAGAGGGAGAGCTTCGGAGAAGAAGAAGAAGAAGAAAGAGGCTAAGTCCTTGGGTTTTCTTGCTTAGTGAAGGGTAGTTGAGTGTTTAAGGAGGAGAAAAGAAAGAAAGGTGTAAGAGTTTTCATCAAAGCTAAGAGAGGGAGAAATTTCGTGGGTCTCCTTTCAAGGTAAGAAAAATGTAAAATTCTTTGGATTTATGAGTGGGTTTTGATGCAAATGGCTTAGGTAAGGTTTGGGTAAGGTTAGATAGGTTTAATTCCATGTTTTCCTCTCCTAGGTTGTTTAATTTTGGGATATCTCATGTTAATTGAGTTATTATTGCTTAATGAAGGTGATGAAAGGTTATTAGAGCTAGAAGCAAGGTCAATTGGCTAATTGCAAGGCTAAAGGATTAAGGTGGGTAATATTTTTAATGATTGAGATAATAGGCTACTTAATTGTTTTGAAATAAACGTCATGGAAGGTTTTGATTTTTGCCTATGATCTTTCATTTGTAAATAAGTTGCTTTTTATGATGGTTTAATCATGTATATGATGTTTTTGATGTAAATGCCTTATGGAAATGTTTGTTACTTTGTTTTATTAAGTGAAAGAGATTTTTAAATGTGTTATTTTAACGATTATGTGAACATGATTTGCCATTTAAGGCTAATGATCAAGATTTGTGTGAATTATGTGATATACATGTTTGTTTGGGTTTGTGGTGGTCCCTCATGTGTGATAGGTGCACCTATCAAAATTATAGCCTTCTCCCGGCTGCCCGCTAGTGGCAATGGAGCTCCTCACGGACTCCTTCATGTGTTCACGGCTACACATGACCGCTCTGCGGAAATGTGTAGTACGTCCTGTTTGGATCCACCCAAACCATCTTATATGTGATATGCTTGTCTATGTTGTTTTTGTAAGTTATGTTGTTTGATAAATGATTTCGATAAATTGACTTATTGCTTTCTCTATGCTTATGTGAGCTTGATGTGAAATTGCTGGGATGAAATGAGTTTTCCAAAAAGGTTTTGATAAATTTGTAAAGTTCCGATCAATGTGATATTGGTTTTGAAAACAAAGAGTTTTGATGAAGTGAAAGTGCCTGATCAAGGTAAATTGGCCTTGATAAGTTTGAAAGATTTTTATCAATCTAAAAGTTTCATTGAGAATGAAAAATAAAGAACGTTTTTGCTTATGTCTTAATTATTAAGTTGTTACCCACTGAGCCGTCGAGCTCACACCCCTTTCCCCCTCCACAGGTAACGAGCGGAAACTTCGAGTTCTGATCTTGGATTGAGGCATCACTTCAATGTTTCTAATTTAGAAGTCCTTTTTGGAAACAAAGAGTTAGGTTGTATTTTGGAGAATTGATCCACTTTGTATTTTCTTGACGTTTGATCTTTTGGTTTGTAATCGGACTGAATGCCCTCTAATGCGTTGTAATATCTCATATTGTTAATGCAAGTACAAGAGTTTTAAGAGTTAAGGTTCTTTGTGCAAATTTCATGTGCTTTGTATATCAAGATATTGTTATATGGTTTGATTTTTGGCAAAAGAAGGGAATTGTGTTTGCTGCTATTTTTGAGTTAAATCATAGGTTTATATGGATGGGTTGATGATGTTGAGGATTGAATTTTGTGAATATGAAGTTTTATGCAGGTGGTGGAGCTAGGATTGAAGTTTGGCTAGTTGTATTTTCAAGGGAAGTGCTGTCAAATTTTTCTAAAATTTGATAGAAACTTCACGTAGGATTTAATCCCTCTTAGGGCTTGAATTGGATCGGGAAGTCTTCGTGAAGATTGTAGTATAAGTTCAGAACTTTCTAAGGGTATATAATTTGTCTCATTTGGACTTAGGGTTAAAAAGTTATGAGGATTGGAACACATTCAGTCACTGTTCATATAGCTATGTTTATGTTACATTAGCTCTTAGATGAGCAGTACTTTTGAGTGAGTTTTTGCCTACTTTGATGATGAAATTGACTTTTGCATCCTTCATAAGAGTTGTAGAGCATCTTGTTATCTTTCCATTGAGATATAATATGTACTTTTTAGGTTTTGGAGTAGGAAGTTATGACAATTGGAAGATAACAACTAAAGTCATTCTTGTTGTTCTTATAGCCTGTGAGTTATGATAAATTGATGACAAATGATTGAAATCCATGCTTTGATGAATCATTTAAGCTAGAGATTTTGAAGTTGGTGAATTAAACTTGAAGTTTGAGGTGTTATGAAGCGTTTAGGCTATGGAATGAATAAATTTGGGAAGTGTATAAATGGTTATGAAGTTAGGTTGAAGATGGAAAGCATTGGAGAGGCATTGAAGTTTTGGGGTTTTCCATGTCCGTTAAACGGACATGGATGTCCGTTAAACGGACACCCTCGGGTGCAAAAACACCCCTTAGCCTGCCCATGTCCATTAAACGGACCTGAATGTCCGTTTAACGGACAATCTTGATGCATTTGGGCCACTTTCACCCGTACCTGTCCGTTAAAAGGACATGGCTGTCCGTTTAACGGACAGTTATGGGAAAGATGGTGAATTTTCAAATTTTTAGAGGCCTAATCTCGTTTTATGGTCTTCATAAAAGTTGTATATCTAGATGTCTACTTTCTAATGGTCCAAAAACGAAAGGAATCCAATTTATAAATCGAAAGTTATGGTGATCGCACCAAAAGATGTTGAAATTGAATTAGGATGTGAGCATGATCTATTCTTTTGGGCATAAATCCCTCATCCGACCTCCAATTGAGGTGAGGCTTGAACCATTAGATTTCTAAGACATATATATTTCCCTCAACAAAAATTGGTGCACCATTTGGAGTCAAATTGAAAAAGTTTTCATTAAAGTAAGTGAGAGGTCGGTTTGAAGATCATATTTTGAGTATGAGCTCTTTTAGGCTTTTTAAGCATAACTTGAGTTATACAACTCCGTTTGAGGTGATTCTTGTTCCAAAACAAACTTGAGACATAAAGCTACAACTTATATGAATAATTCAACTCATGATTTTGGTGTTTAAATAGCGTGCGCTCGCCACGAATGTAGAGTTACAGCTAAGGACCCTATAAGGAAATAAGCACAAGGCTTTAGGACTCCGGAAATTGGGCTCTAGAAACGGGTCCAATAGATGTGGAATTAAAGCAAGAGTAAGAGTGTTAAGTTATAAGCAATTGGGGTCCGGTCTTCGGATCGGGATCCAACAATGCCGGACTAAGGTCCGATAATATGGGAATGAATGGGTTTAAAAAATTGTGAGTGATGCATTTCATTTCATGAATGCATGTCATATAATGGCTGTTGTGATTAGAGTAGCCACCGATCAGAGCTATACGCTCAACGCTTAATGAGCCCGAAAGGGACAGTTCAGAGCTATATGCTCAACGCTTAACGAGCCCTATATGGGACAGTTATCAATGAGCCCTACATAGGACAGTTATCAATGAGCCCTATATGGGACAGTTATCAATGAGCCATATACGGGACTGTTCAGGCACTCGGTCACAACAGAATAACAATTAGAAAGTGAGTCTCATATACACTGAGTATGCATAACATAAATGATTAAATGATAGTGAATATGAAAAAGCTGAACAAGTTTATGTGATTCAATATGGTTGTTAATGAAATGATATGAATATGGGAAATAATGTGATATAGGAAATAAAGTGAGATTGGTTCAGTGATTGAATGTGAAATAATATGATTATGTGCGATCAGTATGAAATATATGTCTTATGTGATATGTGATGAGTGAGTCATCGATGATGGTCACTCACTGAGTTCGCAAAACTCACCCAAAATTTGCAATTATTTTTCAGGATCAGAAGAATACCCCGTTAAGCCAACGGGAGTATATTTGCAGGATTCAAGTGAAGGATAGAAGTCGGGATCAGTTCACGTCTGCATTGCATTGCATTTATTTATGTAACAAAGTATATTTTGTATTTGGGAAATGGGCCCGAGTGGCTATTGGAAATTGTGTATAAAGAAATTGTATGAGGACCCAAATTATGCATTGAATTCCGCATATATATTGTTTGAAAAAAAAATGTACCGATTACTGAATGAGTGTTTTAGCACGCCACCCTCGCGGGGCACGGATTCGGATATCACCGTCAATGTCGGGTTCGGGTCGCGTGGGAGTGGTGTGTTACAATTATCTTAGAACAATGCATTGAAACTAACCTTGTTCTAAATTGTCAAAAAATGTCATTTTATAGTGGATCAACGTATAGTTTTAGGCCATTTTATACCTGTTAGTGGTATTAAGTAAGACAAATCTAAAATTGATCTTATTTCTTCTTTACCTTACCTATTTACTGTGCGAAAAGTGCATTCTTTTCTTAGGCATATAGGTTTTTATCGAAAAATCATTAAGGATTTTTCGAAGATAGCCACACCATTATGCAAGCTCTTACAACAAGATGTCTCTTTTGAGTTTGATGATAAGTGTAAGGAAGCATTCAATAAACTTAAGGATTTTTTGACATCTTCACTGGTGATTCAACCACCAGATTGGAACCTCTCCTTCGAAATCATGTGTGATACAAGTGACTATGCAATGGGGGTGGTTTTGGGACAAAGAGTGGGAAAAGCTTTGCATGTCATATACTATGCTTCAAAGACTCTAAATTAGCTTAATTAAATTATTCAACTACTAAAACATAACTGTTATCTGTGCTTTTTACTTTATAAAAATTTCAATCGTATTTGATTGGTGCTAAAGTAATTGTTTATTCTGACTATGTAGCTTTACGATACTTGCTCATGAAGAAGGAAGCAAAACTGAGGTTGATCATATGGATTCTCCTCCTTTAGGAATTTGACTTGGAGATTAGAGATAAGAAAGGGTAGAAAACGTGGTAGCTGACCATCTCAGCCATTTGATCAAAGAAGAAGATGACATCCCTTTGCAAGAGACATTTCTAGATGAACAATCATTTTCTACTGATGTGACACCACCATGGTATGTAGACATTGTAAATTTCTTAGTTACTAATGAATTACCTATTAGTTTGTCAATGGTTCTAAGGTATAAGGTACAGAATGAAGTGAAGTATTATGTTTAGGATGACCCATATCTTTGGAGACACTATACAGATCAAGTCATCAGGAGATGTGTACCTGAAAGTGAAACACCCTCGATCTTAGCATTTTACCATTCGTATGCATATGGAGGACATTTTGGAGTGAAAAGGACAGCTCATAAAGTTTTGGAAAGCAATTCCTACTAGTCATTATTGTTCAAAGATGCATATACCTTCTGCAAATCATGTGATAGCTGCCAAAAGTCAAGTAATCTGTCTCTAAGGATCAACAGCCACAAACCTTTATATTTTTCTGTGAAATTTTTAAAGTTTAGGGTATGACTTTATGGGACCTTTCCCTCCATCTTTTGGCTTTACGTTTATATTACTTGCGGTCAATTATGTTTCTAAATGGATAGAAGCCAAAGCCACTAGAACTAATGATGCAAATGTTGTTGTAGATTTTATTAAGGTTAACATTCTTTCTAGGTTCAGGGTACCAAAAGCAATCGTTAGCGAAAGAGGAACCCACTTTTGTAACAAGGTGATAAAGATAATGTTGAGAAAACATATCACGCGCAAGGTTTCCACCACTTACCACCCTTAAACTAACAAGCAAGCTAAAGTCTTGAATCGAGAAATCAAATTGATCCTAGAGAAAACAGTGTAGCCTAATAGGAAGGATTGGAGCGTAAGATTAGACGACATAATATGGGCCTATAAGAAGGCTTACAAAACACCAATTGGGATGTCTCCGTATAGACTAGTGTTTGGGAAGTTATGTCATGTTCTATCGGAATTACAACACAAGGCATATGAGACTATCAAAAGATGCAACATGAATTTGGATGAGGTGGCTGTGCATATGAAGTTACAACTTCAATAATTGGAGGAGATGAGGAATGACTCCTACTAGAATGCAGTGATATATAAGGAGAAGACGAAGGCTTTTCATGATAAGATAATTTCAAGGAAACCCTTCTCGGTGGGCTAAAAAAATGTCACTATATCACTCCAAGCTTAAATTATTTCTAGGTAAGTTGTGCTCCTATTGGGTTTGTCCATTTGTTATCACTCGTGTCTTTCCTTTTGGTGCAATAGAGATAAAAAGTCTAAAAATCGACAAAACATTCAGAATGAATGATTATCGCTTAAAGCCATATTATGAAGGCTTCCAAATGGAGGATTTAGAATTGTTGATAATAGAAAAAGTGACTAATGTCACTTGATGAAAGCAACAGGGGTTCAAACCAATGATAATAAATAAAGGCGTTGCTTGGGAAGCATCCCAAAGGAAGTCAATTTATGTTTATTTACATTTTTACATTTGCTATTTTTGTGAAATGCCAAAGAGGAAGGGGAAGGTGTAATCTTCCATTAGAGGCAAAAAAGCCATTTTCGTGGGAGGCTTCTAAGGTAAGAGAAATTCGAAAATTGTTGGTTTTATAGATAGGTTTTGGTTTTAATAGCTTAGGAAAGGCATGGGTAAGGTTATGTAGGTTTTAATTCATGCTTTCCTTTCTTTATAATTTCCAATTTTGATATCTCGTATTAACATGGGATTATTGTGCTTGATGAAGGTCAAGAGAGGCAATTGGAGTTAGAGGAAAGGCAAATTGACCAAGATTAAAGCTAAAGGAATTAAGGTGGGTGACTTTTTAATAATTAAGTTAATAAGCCACTTAATTACCTTTAATAAATGTCATTTAATGCTTTCCTATTACTCTCAAATTTTGAATTAATTACTCTTTGTGATGATTTAAACGTGTATGAGATGTCTTTTGTATGTAAACACATTGTGGAAACTTTTGAAAAATTGTTTGTTAAGTGAAAAAGATTAGAATATGTGACTTCAGAAAAATGTCATTTTGGGCGTTTATGTGTGAATTATGTGAAATGCATGTTTATATGGGTTTGAGGTGGTCCCTTAAGAGTCAAGTGCACTTGTCTAATTCATAGGCTTCTCGCGCCTGCCTGCTAGCGGCCTTGGAGCTCCTCACGGACTCCCATAAGTTTCACGGCTATACATGACCGCTTCGCGGGTATGTGTAGTACGTTCCGTTGGATCCACCCAAACCAACCTCTATGTGATTATGTGATAAGCTTTGTCTATGTTGTTTTTGTATGTCTATGTTGTTTTTGTAAATGTTTTGATCAACTGAATATGATGGAGATTTTCTTAAGGGCAAAGATGATTTTGGTAAAATGGCTTTGAAAGTAATTGTTAAAAAATGTTTTTGCTTATTCTTGATTATTAAATTGTTACCCACTGAGTCGTCGAGCTCACACCTCATTTTTCCCTCCACAGGCGACGAGGGAGAAAATGAGTAAAGGCACCAGATCAAGGCATTACTCCTGTTTTATTTTGATTTTGGAAGTTAGATTTTAGTACCAATGTTAGCCCCAAAAATTTTAAAAAAAAATTTAAGCATGATTAGATTAATTGAGTAAGTTATGTTAGCATAAATTGAATTGAGATTAATTAATGTGTGATAGCATTAAAGAGTTAAGTGGTGAGTTAATGAGGTTAAAGGTGTTAGTTGGGCCTTAATGAGGTAGGAAGGAAAAGAGATAAGATGGGCTTAAAGGATTATAGGCTTGAGTAGTATAAGGAGGAAAATAAGAAAGGAGGAAGAATAGGTGAATGGGCTTAAGTAAGTAAAAGAAGAGTATAAAAGAGAGGAATTAAATGAGTTAGTAGGAGAGGAAGAGAGGAGCACGAAATTTTAAAGGGAGAAGAGGGAGAAATTGTCGTGGAAGAGGAAAGAAGAAGGAGAAAAAGAAAGGCTTGGCTAGGGTTTGATATTCCAAGAGATTTAGTGAGTATTTGAAGAAAGTTCAAGAAGGAAAAGTGTAGAGGAGGAGCTAAGCTACATTTTGAGCCAAGAAGCTCTTTGGTTGAGTCAAGAACCAAGGTAAGTTATGAATTCAAGTATGAGTTTTTAGTTGGGTTATGGTTTAGATAGCTTAGAAAGAAGATGGGTTTAGTGATTCTAAAGTTCATATCATGATTTAGGTTCTTTAGGTTTTCAATTTTTGAAACCCTAAGTGATATGAGGTTATTTTGTTGTCATGGATGAAGAAGGACAAGAAGAAAGAGAAGAGCAAGAGGAGGAGCTCCATTTAGCAAGGATTTAGCAAGTTATAAGGTGGGTTTCACTTTTATCTTTATGTTAGTAAGTATTAAATGCTACTTTAACTAATGAATTTAATGATTTGTAACTATTTGAGGTAAGCATTGATTGTGCCTTGATCATGTACCCAAGATGGTGTATGATTGCCATTAAGTGAGCATTTTAATAGTGTATGACATTGCTTGTTATTGCTTGAAAATGCCATGAATTGAATGAGCATGAATGAGGTCATGAAATGTGAGCTAAGCATGAAATATAACATTTTCAAGAATCAGCTTTATGGATGCATGAAAATCCATTTTTAGAAAATCAGTCAGTGGACAAGACAAGTCCAGTTTTTTTGCATGAAATTCAGTGTTATGTGGGTTAGTTAAGTCCACCAGCAAAGTCACGTGCACGTTGACCAATATAGCCTTTCGCCTTGCCGCCTGATTGTGGCATAGGATGTTCCTTTTGGACTCTCAAAGATATGACTACACTTGTAGCTCATCAAGAACCCGTGGACTTTTCAACCATCACTATGTGTTTATGTGTTAGCATATGTTTTGCAAGAATGAGAATTACATGGATCATGAACATTGTGTTTTGAGATTGATAAATTTCATGAAATGCATGATTGTATGATTGCTATACAAAAGTGCTAAAAGTATGATTAATGAAACAATGTAGCTTATTAGCCTAAATATAAACGTGTTACCCACGAGTTTAAAGCTCACCCCACCTTCCCGTCCCATCTCCAGTAAAGATCGGGATCTCAAGAATGAGCTCAAGGCATACTCAAGATCTTAGTGTTTTGATTTTGTATTTTCAAGATAACTTTTGTAAATCAATGCTTTAGATGCATTTTGGGCAAATGATGTTTTTGCAAGTTTATGTTTTGGATTTGAGGTAGTGGCTTAAAATGCCCTCTAAAGCTTTGTAATAACTCATATTTTTCATATGAAAGCAAGAATATTCAGTTCTAATGTATTTTGAGCAATTCATGCATGTTTGAGACAATTACATCATTGTATGGTTTGAATTTGACAAGAAAGGGGGAAATGTGATTGTGTTAGTTGGATATGATTTGAGAAAGTTTAAAAGCGTAGGAGTGTGTTGTTGCCCTTGAATATTGAATTGTTGTGCAGGTTGTAGCCTTAGATTGAAGATTTGGGTTAGAGATAAAATAGGGGAGGTGCTTCCAAATTTTCCCAAAAATTGTGTAGGAACTTCCATTTGATTTTAGACTCTCTTAGTGTTTGAATTGAGTTGAGAGATCTTCTTGAAGATTGTAGCTTAAGATTTGATCTTTAAAATGGTGTATCATTTGTTTCATTTGGACTTAGGGTTAAAAAGTTATGAGGTGAAGAACACATTCAGTTACTGTTCATATACTGTTACATTGGTCCTTAATGAGCAGTGTCCTTTGAGTGGCTTTTTGCCTTGATTAATGAGGAAGTTAGCTTTAGCATCCTTCATGAGATTTGTAGTTCATCTTGTTATCTTTCCATGGAGGTATAGTATGCTCATATTGGAGCTAGAGGCCGAATTTCGTTTTGTGGTCTTCATAATAGTTGTAGATCTAGATGTCTACTTTCAAATGGTGAAAGAACGAACACAATCCGACTTCTATATAAAAAGTTATGGTACTCGCGTCAAAAGAGTTTCAATTTGATTTTGGAAGTGAGCATGGTCTATTGTTTTGGGTATAAATCCCTCATCCAACCTCCAATTGAGGTGAGGCTTGAACCAGTGGATTTACAAGACATATATCTTTCTTGGTACAAAAATTGGTATCATTTGGAGTTAAATTGAGGAAGTTCTCATTAAAGGAAGTGAGAGGCCGGTTAAGAGAGCATGTTTCAGGTGTGAACTCTTTTAGGTTTTTGGAGTGTATCTTGAGTTATATAACTCCGATTAAGGCGATTCTTGCCTCTATGCGAAAGTGAGGCTTTAAGCTATATTTGATATGAACAAGTCAATAGGTGATTTTGATGTTTAGGTAGTGTGCGCTCATCACTTTTATGGAACAGCAGCATATAGCACTGCAATGTCATAAGCGTGGTATCAGAGAAAGAGAGTAAGTGGTAAGTTATATTTAGTTGGGTCCCGGATTCGACATCTGAGGTATCAGAGCAAGTGTGACAGTGGTAAGTATATGCAGTTTGGAAACGTGATCCAACAACCAAAGCTTTAGATGCATTTTAGCAAAAAGGTTATTTGGTTATGTAATTTTCTTTGTAATTTGACTTTTGGATACTTTTGTTGTATTAGGGCTAAAATGCCCTCTAAAACTTTGTATTAACCTATGTTGTTCATGTAAATGCAAGAGAATTGAGTTGTAAAGTATCCTTGTATATATTCCTTTGAAATGTGTTGCTTTATAGTTTGAAAATGATTAGATGTATAAGAGTGTGGTTGCTGCCATTTGAGAGAATATATATGGATTGGTTTGTGTTTTGGGAGATTGAGGATTGTGGAGATTGAGTTTTGTGCAGGTGCTTAAGTTTGGGTTAAAGATTTAAGATTTGGCTAGTTGATTTTTAGGGGAGGTGCTGTCAAATTTTTGTAAAAATGGGCACAAAGTTTGTTTGTATTTTTGACCCTCTTAGAGCTTGAATTGGATTGAGAGGTCTTCTTGAATATTGTAGTACATGTTTAGAGCTTTCCAATGGTATATATTTTGTCACTTTTGGACTTAGGATGAAGAAGTTATAAAGTTTGAAAGATTGCTGTTACTGTTGGAAGGGTTTTTCACCTCCTTAGAGCCTGCATTGATTTTTGAATTCTTCAAAAAAGATGTATATTGTCTCTTCCTCTTTCCATTGATGTATTATATGCAATTTTTGGAGTTAGGAATAAGAAGTTATGAGGTTGGGAAAAATTCAGTTATTATTTGTTGAATGCATTTTTTCATTAAAATAAATGGCAGTTTTCCTTAATTCCTGGATCAGTTATTGGATTTTACATATATTTTACCCACTAATTTGTTTAGTTTTCTTAAACCTGCGTTTATAATGGGTCTTGTTTAATTTGTAGAAAATGCGCTTGATTTTCGGTCCAAGGCAAAACGTTGTCGCAGAAGGAAGCAGCGGAGAAAAGCAGAAACGCAAGTCAAGCCATAGGAAGAAAAAAAGAAAAACAAATTACGCAGCAAATCAAACAAGAAAATCACACAAACGGACAGCTCCAAGGATCCCCAAAAGAAACGAAAATCACTCACCAAATCAGCCTCCATACTTGACTCACACAAAAGTACACTCTTTATCTACATGTTGACGGCTGGCTGTTTGAAAGAAAACTAAGAGGAGAGCAGGCTACCAGGAGGACAACTAGCTAGAGGTGGAGGCGTGAACAAACAAGGAAGCTATCAGCTAGAGGACGTTGAAGACAGATGGTGGCTAGGAGCTGTTAGAGACAAGAGAAGGAGAAAAAAATCACGCAGACCCAAAGGAGCTCCAAATGAATTCAACGTTGGCAGCTGTGAGGGACATAAAGAAGAAAAGTAGAAGCTTGAGGCGTGAACTATAAGCAGGAGAAGACGTGTTTAGCTGGTGGGGTTTTAAAAGAAAACAAAGGACTGTCCACTGATTTGACAAAGAAGGCACGCACAAGAGGAGGGACGTGAGCAGCAAATTAAAGAAAACACCAAGAAGAAACTCACGCTGGGCTCCACCAAGCATTAACGTTACAGTCATCTTAGACACACTCTTTGAGGGACTCACTCTACATCCAATTCACGCATGAAAGGGACCTCTTCAACACTCATTTTTCAGCTGGGAGTTACACCAAGGAGCTGACACGATACCTTAAGAAAAGGGGCTCCACCAAGCACTCATTCCATATTTTATTAGCTATTCACGCACACCAATGGGATCTCCATTTTTTACTCACTCATTTTATTATTCCTATCTACTCACTCACTCAACACCAAGGAAGGAGATTCACGCACTCTAAGTGGGACACAAGGGGGGAAGATTGATTTTTAATTGCTGAAAAAGAAAGGTTCCACCAAGTGACCCCACAATCAGCTATCAACCAAGAAAATAGGAGGAGGCAATCACGTAACACTCCATTCACTCATTAATTTATTCATTCAAATCCACACAATGGAGGAGGAACGTAAATAGGGGGCTCCATTTTAAACTCTCCATTCACGCAAATTAAAAAAAGTTCCAGCACTCCACCAACGTTTCAAATTAGAAAGAGCATTCACGCACATTAAAAAAAGACACTCACTCACTTTACATTTGCTGGGAACGTTACACTCATCAGAGGCAAGCAAAGGAGACCCACCATTAAGCTCACACTCACCAAAGGAAGCACCAACGTAAGGAAGGAGGGGCCAGCTATTAGCTATCAACGAAAACTCCAAGGGAGGCTCCACCTTGGTGAACAGCAAGTGCAGAAGAAAGCCACCATCAGCTGAAGAATGACGCTCCATGCAGTGCCGCAACATTAGAGGGAGATCCGAAACTCATTCAATTTCTGTTCTAATATTTAATTTCTCTTAATGTTGTCTGCTGGGCATAATATTTGTGGTTTTCATCCTACCATGAGTGAGTAGTTTCCTTAAAGTTTCAAGGTTGGGACAAGCTTTTAGTTAATTTTATGGACTAAATTTTGGTTGATTGATTTGTATGGATTTTTTTGGTTTTGATTTCTCTATTTTGAAATTGATTTTGCTGGTATTGTGTTTGGCCAACCATTACTTGATGTTAGTTGTTAATTGAAGAACCGATAAGTGAAAATTAATAACGGAACTCCAAACAGAGAACTTATAAATTTCAGATTTAGACATAAACTGAATTTATGAGAGAAAAAAATAGGTTAGCAAAGAACTTAATGGGATATGCTTGATTGCTAGTCTACGATAGGAAACTAGGATTATTGCGTAATACTCCTTTGATACCTTGAAAAATGATCTAAGAAATTCTAGGCTCAACCTTCTATCAACCAAAAATTCGCCTAATAAATTGATCCAGGTAAAGTCCATAGAAAACGCTAAAAGTGGAACCATCCTTGAAGCTTACCACATTTCATTCGGAGTAACCCCTAGAAATATTCAAAATTTTCTTTAACTTTGATTTTGTTATTTTTGCTAGTTAAATTTCCTAATTTAATTCCCCATTTTTACACAATCGCTTAGTCCAATTAATTGAGTGATCCAAGCATAGTACTTACATAATTACTCCCTGTGGGACGATATTATACTGTACTACTTGAGACCCGTGAACTTGTGGAATCACATCAAGTCTCTTGGCGCCGTTGCCGGGGAGTAATCCCTTATTAATATTAGGCGACTGATTGTTTGGTTAAATTGGACATTTTTGTTTTTCATTTCTTTTCTTTTCTTATTTTTTGTTAATAGATTTTGTTAGCATTAATTTTTGTTTTATTTGTTCTCTTTACTGGTTACTTCTTATTTTGCGTTTTTTGTACCTTGCGTTTGATTTTGCTGTGTTAAACTTAGTCTATGCGAAAGTTCGTTAGTGTTGAAGAATTATTATTTGATTCTGAAATCGAAAAGACAGCTAAGGCACTAAGGAAGGAAGCAAAAGCTAGAAAAGCATGAGCAAGCGCATTTAACGCACAGCCTACGCAGGAACGTCGGATCGAACCCGAACTTACTACAATTTTTCCAACAGAAAGGGCAGTCGAATCGAAAATGGCTGAACAAAATCCGAGAACTATGAGGGACCACGCAGTCCCAGATTTTGGAGAATTTCATCCAAGCATTGCAAGGCCTCCTGTGCAAGCAAATAATTTTGAGTTAAAACCTGGCCTTATACAAATGGTGCAGCAGAATCAATTCGGAGGGCACCCAACAGAAAACCCACATGTCCACCTGCAGCAATTTTTTGAGATTTGTGAAATGTTGAAGCAAAACGGGGTACCTGAGGATGCTATAAGGCTTCGATTGTTTCCTTTTTCTGTGAGAGATCGAGCTAAGGATTGGCTCCATTCATTACCACCTGGTTCAATAAATAATTGGCAAGAGTTGTCCAGGGCTTTTATGGCTCAGTACTTTCCACTCGGAAAGACGGAAAAACTCAGAAGTGAGCTTACCTCATTTCAACCCAAAGAAGATGAGTCGTTGTACGAAGCATGGGAGAGGTATAAGGAACTTCAACGCAAATGTCCACATCACGGTGTTCCGAAGTGGATGATTGTTCAAATATTCTATAACGGAGTTTCTCCGGTTATGCGAAGTACAATCGATGCTGCGGCTGGAGGTGATTTAATGGACAAGAATGAAGACGAGGCCTTTATGTTATTGGAAAAGATCGCTTACAACAACTATCAGTGGAATACTGATCGGAAGGAGATTAAGCAAGAAGGGAAGAAACCTCAAGGAGTCTTCGAATTAGATGCTTTACCTTGTTGAATTCGAAATTTGAAGCTCTTTCAAGGAAAGTCGATAAGTTTGCTACAGCTGCTGTTAGCAATGTGAATGCCTTACAGGATTAGGATTTTGGGTCGAGTATGGGTACCGAATTTCAGAACATTGGGCAAAAATTTGGGGCTGAACATATGAATTTTGTAGGAAATTATGGACAGAAGAATCCAGGTGGAGCTTTCTCGAACACATATAATCCTGAATGGCGAAACCACCCAAATTTCTCCTGGTCTCAACAACCCAAGCCATCCCAAAGTTTTCCTAACCAGACCCATTACCCACAAAATCAACAGCACTACCAACAGAGCCAACAACAACAAAACCGTGGACCCCCAGGTTTCCCAAGCTTGAGACAACAAGCCCAGCCATCTGAACCTAAATCCAACCTTGAATCAATGATGGAAACTTTCATGCAGAAGCAAGGAGACTTGATCCAGCAACTTACTACCCGAATGGACCAATTGACGGTCCATAATAAGATGCTTGAGACTCAAATTACGCAGCAAGCCGCATCGCTAAGGTATGACAAGGGTAAGCTACCAGCACAACCAGAGGCTCCCAAGGAGACCAAGGCAGTGGTACTAAGGAGTGGAAAGATTTTGGAACCTATGGCGCAGAAGAACAAAGTTGAAAAGGAATCCGAAGGAACAGGCCAAGATGCACAACCTGTGCAATCCGACACACCGCCTGTGCAATAATCACCTGAGCCAGAAAAATATATACCACCACCACCATATAAGCCACCAATCCCATTCCCTCAAAGATTGCATAGAGCTAAGCTAGACCAGCAATTTGGAAAATTTGTTGACATTATTCATATGGTTATTTTTACTGTTTGATTGGTCATTATATAGGCAGTACCTTTGAGTGAATTTTTACCTCTTTTAATGATTGAATCGATTTTTGCACCCTTCATGAAATTTGTAAATCGTCTTTTTATCCTTCCAATGAGGTAAAATGTGACATTTTTAGGCTATTGTGTTAAAAGATAGGAATTTTCAAACTTCTAGCCTTGAGTAGGACTTTTTCATTTTGAGCAGTAACTTTGAAGTAACTTTTGACTCCCTTAGAGGTTAAATTAATTTTCAAATCCTTCATGAAAGTTGTAGAGCTTCTTTTGAGATTTCTTTTGATACCCAATTTGTCAATTTTGGAGTACGGGAGCAAAAGTTATGAATTTTGGAAAAATCTGGTATTATATATAGATTTATGAAAAAAACATATATATATTTCGGAACTCGCGAGTGCCTCGCCCTGCGAGCTGCTCGCGATCGCGAGCCGGCCAACGCAGGGTGACACCATTTGGGACGTTTTGATTTTTCTTTTATTTTCTTTTCTTATTTTTCTTATTTCTATTTTTAACCTCCAATCTCACTTTTTCGCTTATAACTTTTTCGTTTGACCTCCAATTTACTCGGTTTTCGAAGCGTTGATTTTCAAAAAAAAAATTTCTACCCCTTTTTGATAAAATTAGAGCTTTCAGGTTTTATTTGAAATTTACGAATTAAATCAAAGCGAGTCAATTATGTGGCGATTTTGGATATGATTCTGTATTTGGGCGATTTTTCGATCTATAGAGATCCGATTGAGGAGATTTTTTATTCTAATTAACCTAGAGACATGGAATTTCATTTTAGCTTAGGAATCGGATTCAATTTTAGGCCCTAAGCAGATCAATTTTATTGAGAAGATTAGGATGAATTTTTCAAGTTTCGCTCGGGAGGAAGTGAAATAAGATCGATTTGAAGTTGTCTTTTGTAGTGAGGAGTTCCTCCTTCGTGGGAAGCGCGTCCAGATGTCACGTAGGACGTCGGACCCGTGACTCACCAGGGAGGGGTTCCAACACTTAATTATGCATTTGATGTATGGATTATGATTATGGTTGTGTTTCGAAGATGATTTAATGTCTGTCTTTGTTATTTGCATATGGGTTAGCTTCTTCCCAACGACCTAACGCTTCCCTCATCAAAGCTTTGTAACTAGGATGAAAGGTCTTCAAGAGTATTTTACTTTTATTCATTTCCATTAATAGTAATATAGCCCAATATAGATAATACTATATTTTTGTTCATCAAGAACATAGTCATGTCGATTCTACTTTAAATTTTAAATTTTGCACATGATACAAACTACACAATAGATTTCTGAAATTTTAGTAAGGGTAACTTTCATATCATTAGGCACATTGAAGATGTATAAGTGCTAAACTGGACTCACTTATCATTGAAATTGGAGTTGAACATATCATCATTTTATTCTAAATCAACATTTGAATAATATACCTCTTAACATTATTAATCAAGGAATGTCGACATGGCACTCGTACTAATTCATTATGTTATGAGGAATGTGGCAAAATTTTCCCTACTGAAGAAATAAACAATGTAGAAAAAATCCCTCCTTCATACACTAATGATCGTTTGTCTTCTATAGTTAATCTTCTACTTAAAGGTGTTTAGTATCATCTGAACAACGTCACTTTTCTTATTATATGTACATCGCATTACCTTTTATGAAGCTATTATATATATTCACATTTGATGGTATATACTACATGTTGTTCTAAACTTCCTTGAATCTCAAAGATGACATGTATGCCTATGAAGACAAGAGCAATGTCACAACGGTCCGTAAAAGATTAGAGAAATCGGATGTTTTGAAAAATTCATCAGTTCCACAAACTTCGTCTAGTCATTCATTTATGCATGTCACTCCAATTTCGATTCATTTAATGGTTTATTAATTTGACAATATCTAAGTTCTATACTAGTTGTGTTTTAGGTAAATCGTTTCATACTGGCAGTTCATTTGGAGAACTTGTCTTCTATACTAAATCTGATGACTCATTTACTGTATCCTATAAAAGTTTAGCTATAGCGGAAACGCTGTTGCAAGAGGATGTGAATAACCCTACACCTGAGGAAAGAACTATCACTATTTCAATTGGTGTCTTTGAAAGTGCAAGGACCCTTCTCTGGATTCCATACATTGCGGATTCATTCACCTTTACCGACTCTCATGTTACTTGGAATCTAAAAAAGATAATTATATCATTGTCATTTATCAATGCAATGAACTAAAATCAACTTTAAAGTTGATTTATTATTATATCTATAAGAATTTGTCAAACACTCTCTCTACTAGTTAAGGGTCAAGCAGCGTACTATTGACTGTGAACTATTATTATTCTTGTTTTATAACTGTAAGAATTCTTATTCTTCTAATTCAAAGTTCGTACTACTCCATATATCATATTATTATATTGATACAATTATTAAAATTTTATAACAAACTTTTGCAATCGTTAGTAAATATTAATGATTAATTGATACTACTACTTATCACTTAAAATTATGTTATGTGTGTTTTTTCAGCAATACGTTATAAACATTTAAACAAATATCCAATAAAACATATCTTAACTATGATAGATTATAAAAAGTTAGTTTAAAAATTTTGAAAATTGTAAACCATTTGGTGACGATCTTGGCAAATAGTCACCAAATGTGTTGCAAATTGTTGTGGAACCTTTGGTGATGATTTTGAGAAATCGTCACTGAATGTGGACCATTTAGTAGTGACGATTTTCAAATTTCGTCACCAAATGTTGATCCTTTGGTGACACTTCTCAAATATCGTCATGAAATTGTTACTTTTAGTGACAATATGTAAAACGTAGCAAAAAACATGTAATTAAATGTTTATGAACCTTTGGTGGCGATTTTTGAAAATCGTCAACAATCGTCTTGTTAGTGATGATTTTACATAATCGTCACTTTTTAGTGATGATTTTACATAATCGTCACTAATTTTGAACCCTTTGTTGACGATTTCGAAAATTGGTCACCAAATGTTGATCCTTTCATGACGCTTTTATAATTAGTCGCTAAATGCTTACTTTTAATGACGATTTTAAAATCGTCATAATATGGTCGCTTTTAGCGACATTTTTTAAACGTCACAAAAAAAGGTAGCTAAATATCTACTTTGTTGTAGTGGTTAACTATTAAATACATTCTACACAAATAGGCTATCATCAACCCCTTATATTAGCTTATCATCAAAATACATTCTACAGAAAAAACAGCAAGAAATAACACTGCCAAACCTATCTAGTATTTTGTAGAAAATAAAGAATATTTTCCCTAGTGATGAAAAGTATTCTGTAGAAAATACATTCTACAGAAAAAAAAAAACACTCTGCAAAATACAGGAAAAACAGAAGGTGTAGTAGAAAGTTTCAAAACTAGAATAAATGCTCTAAGAATCTTCTTGAATTATTACAAAAATCGGCTGTACTCTTTTTAAAAATTCATTGTCAACATTATCTTGCTTTAAAATTTGACTTTGAGACTGATATTTACAATACGATTTAATATTTTATTATGATTTTTATTTTATTATTTAATTTTAGAACATGTTTATTTGTTTAGATCATTATACTTAAAATTTGAATTAAAAATATTTAAATATTATTTAAGTAATCGAATTGATATTAGCTTGTTCAATAATTCAATTAATTGAGCTATTTTGAGTTTATCCGGATCAAATTCATATTGATACTTATTCTAACTTGGTTCTTTTATTTCAAAAGACCCTTATACTTTCAATTTTATGTAAAACAGAAATAAGCTAATAAGATTTTGAATCTTCTAATAAATTACTAAAAGAGATGCAACGGAGGGTGATTGATATTTTTGAGAATTACAATTTACAAAGGAATGCATAATTAAAACCATAAAAGAGATGCAACGGAGGGGTGATTGATATTTTTGAGAATTACAATTTACAAAGGAATGCATAATTAAAACCATAAGTTTATCGGAGTACTATAATGAAGTTTTATCCTTTCACCCTGCTCTAAGCCCAACGCAATGTCATAAAAGTGGGACAAAATTTTCTGTCCAATATTACTCTGTCTTATTCTGTCTCATGAAATCTCAGTCATTTATTTTGTGGGATCCACGCGGGACCTACATAGGACCTACATAAATAAATGGGTGAGATTTATTGGACACAATAAGACACCATAATATTGGACAAAAGATATGGACTCCGTAAAAGTTGCTAGCAATCTAGCACCATATGTATGAAATTGATGAGATACCATCATCTCCAAGACATGAACTTGTATCAATTTTCTTTCCTTCATTTTGTATGAAAACCCAAAACACATAATAACGACAAGAAGCAATCCAACTGGGTAAAAGAAAAAAAGAAAAAGAAAAAAGCCATTATGATATTTTACAGAAATATCCCAATATGTGAGCATGATTTGTTGTCTTCAGTTAACTTTATATTGAGTCAATTACTCGGTACTTGAATGTCGATTATTACAGAGTTACCTGTGTTCTTTCTTAACGCTATTAATGGCGTTGTCCTTGTTGCTGTTGGAGGCTGATCAGCTTGAAGTACGCTCCACTTTTGTTTTCTATTAGGCTTGAGTGTGTCCCGTTCTCTATGACTTTTCCATCCTGTATAACGGATATTTGGTCTGCATTCTTTATTGTGGACAGCCTATGAGCCACCATGACTGTTGTCCGGTTCCTCATCAATCTGTCAAGAGCTTGTTGTACAACACGCTCCGACTCCACGTCTAAAGCGCTTGTGGCTTCATCTAGCAGCAAGATTTCCGGGTTCTTTAGAACTGCCCTGGCAATGGCTACTCTTTGCTTCTGGCCTCCAGAGAGTTGCACCCCTCGTTCCCCGACTTTTGTTGAGTAGCCCTCGGGAAGAGCGCTAATGAAGTTATGTGCATTAGCAAGCTTGGCAGCTTCGATCACTTCTCCTTCAGACGCTCCTTCCCTTCCATAAAGAATGTTTTCGTAAATTGATGTAGCGAAAAGAGCTGGCTCTTGCTGGACTAGGCCAATATGTTTCCGTAGGGACTTCAGCTTGAGCTTCTTTATGTCTATACCTGTAGACATGAATGTATCATTGTTGTATACAGGTTTTGAGCAACTAAATTTTGTCTTGAAAGAGAAATTTTCTTTCAAATGGAATCATTCGCAAGAAAATGGCAGATTTAGTAGAATTCCAGGAGAAATGTATTGAGATGATACATCTATTTACTTTATAATCCTTGCATGATCAATTATGGCAAACTGAGCTCAGAAGAACTTACCATCGACCATAACTTTTCCATCAGTTGGGTCATAGAACCGAAGTATAAGAGAAAGAACGGAGCTTTTACCAGACCCACTTTGCCCTACCAAGGCCATGCTCTTTCCTGATCGTACGTGTAGGTTAAAGTCCTTGAAAATCATTACATCTGGTCTTGAAGGATAACTGAAGTGGACATCTCTAAGCTCAATTGTGCCCTCTACATTCTTCAACTCCTCACCAACTTCACCTTTTACAAGCGTTGTCCGATCCAGAACCTCAAACACTGATGCAACCATTTGGTTTCCTTTCAGAAGATCTGGGACTAACGCCAGAGTTTCACCCATGGCCAGTGCAGTCACAATCAAAACCATGAAAGATTTCATGATAGATTTAAAGGTTGCCTGCTCCTTTCCCATCAAAACAGAACCGTACCTACTCAAAAACAAAACAAATTAAGCAAGTACTTGAATCCATGTCATGCATTGCCTAATCTATTCAAGACAAAGCTTGGTGACAGGACTAATCAATGATACATTCACTTCACTTGATACAATGTGAAACCAGGTCACTTACCACAAGGCCAGCCCGTAAGATGAGAAGATGAAGAACTGGGATATGCCATAGAACATTCCTGCAATCTGACCACGAGTGAAAGAGCGCTTGGAAGGTTCTACGAGCTCATGGGCGTAAAGGTTGAGTACCTTCTCTTCAGCGCAGAATGCTGCAACAGTACGGATGTTACTCACAGCTTCACCGGCCAGCATGTTAGCCTTGAGATATGCCTTACTCAAGTTGCCACCATACCCTTGCATAAACAGTTTCTGAATTTCATGGGAATAGCATGCAATTAGTAGATATCCTGGCAAATGAAATGTTTGCTGGTATTCATTTGATTAAAGAAAAGAGGGAAACCTCACTAATGTGACCACTAATGATCAGAGGATATGTGGCAATGACTACAAGCGTGATCCTCCAGTTCAAGATGAAAGCAATCACAAATGCTGCAACAACAAGGCCTACATTCTGTAAGAGAATGGTCGATCGATCAACTACTATAGCTCGTAACAAAGTTGCATCAGTCTCAAGGCGTGAGGTTAACAAAGAACTTGAGTTGTTCAAGTCATCGAACCATCCAATCTCGTTCCTCAAAATAGCTGCAATCCAAAATAGGAGAAAAGTCAGGGAAAAAAGGATAACTGCGAACACTAAATGAATGTAAATGAAATGGATTTTTTCTTACCAGAAAACATCTTTTCCCTCACACGATCAGTGAGACGTGCTCCCATGATCCCAAAGCTGAGATGTTCAATAGAATATACAATAACAGAAAGAACTGCACCACAGCAAAAGAGGATTGCGATCTTTTTGATCTCATGGCAAGTTGTATCCCAGTCCATGTAAAAGGCTACAAGAGCTTGAGAGACTCCAAGCGCGAAGAGAGGCATCTGGGTTCCAGCAATGAATGCAGAAATGGTGCCAATGACCCCATAAATCCAATCAGGAGCAATCATTGAATAAAGCCTTTTCGCTGAAACATGAGTTGGTTTCGTGGATTCCATCCCATCAACGCTAGCATAGTTCACAGAATCCCTTTCAGAGCGAAAACTTGCACCGAAGCTTGATCTTGTGCGGGATAATTCTCTAGAGTATCTTATGCTGAAATAACAATAAAGCATATTGTTAAAAGGCTGAAGATCTTCTGCAGATTAGTGCTATAAGAGTTCTTCAAGGACCGATTGAGGGGTTTCCATAAATACCTGGACAGTCGTCCCATCGTAGGACCGATTGAGGGGTGGCGCTGCAGGGATGCTGTCTCCTGGACACGAACTAGTGATGCATATGCGCTATCTGAGTCTGACATGAGTTCCTCATGGCTCCCAATTTCCACTATCTTCCCTTCTTGAACAACGGCAATCACATCTGCATTCCTAATGGTAGACAGCCTGTGAGCCACCATAACCGTTGTTCTTCCAACCACGGCACGATCAAGTGCCTCTTGGACACTTTTCTCAGACTCTGCATCGAGGGCACTTGTTGCTTCATCTAGCAAAAGAATAGATGGATTCTTCACTATCGCACGTGATATTGCTATCCTTTGCTTTTGTCCACCTGATAGTTGTACCCCTCTCTCACCAACCTGCAGGTCTCCATCAAAAAGGATTCAAAATCTTGTCACTCTGAATATAAGCGTTAGAAATTCTAGTACCTGAGTTTCAAATCCGTCCGGGAGATTGTTGATAAAAGACAATGCTTCTGAAAGTTTAGCAGCACGGGTGATCTCATCGAGTGTGGCGTCATCTTTTCCATATAGAATGTTTTCCCTTATCGTCGTTGCGAATAGGGCAGGCTCTTGATTAACTAATCCAATTTTCTGCCTAAGCCACTTTAGGTCTAGGTGTTGTATGTTATGCCCATCTAATAGTATCTTTCCAGATAAAGGCTCGTAAAAACGTTCTATTAAAGATATGACTGTGCTCTTCCCAGACCCACTTCCTCCGACAAGAGCCACAATTTTGCCAGGAGGAATATCCAAACGAAGTTTATTGAAGATCAACACGTCAGGACGAGATGGGTAGCTAAAAGAAACATCCTTGAATTCTATATGACCTTCCAATTTGGCTAAGGCTCGACCAGATTTTGAGCTCGCTTTGCTCATTGTGGTCCTCTCTATCATCTGAAAGATGGGGTAGGCTGCTGCCTTAGCTCGAACAAATGCAGTAATATCTGGTGCTGCCTGACCTAGTGACCTGAAAAAGCATTTAGAATTGTCGGCGATTGCCATCCATTTGGATTCATTTATTATCTAATGTGCTAAAACAAAGTGAAAAAGAATAAAAGACACAGAACTCACAGGCCAGAAATAACAACATTGAGCATGGTGGTGAACGATTCACCGCCATTGGCAATTTTTTTGTGAACAACAATGCTAGTGAACCAAACAAGCAACGCCCATGAAAGGAAAAGGACACAGTGCATTGTCCCCAGTCCCAAACCCTTAGCTAGCCCCGCTTTTTTCCCGTACTGATACGTGTTCTTCAAAGCTTCTTTATATGATCTCACTGCTCTGTCCTCTCCTGTAAACGCTTGCACTGTTCTCACATTACCAATCACCTGACAAGTACCAATCAAACTGTCCTTAAGGTCACACGAATAAGCAAAGCAACAAGGTATGGTACGACGTTCCTGTCAAAGAAGAAGTTTCGTTACAATGGTAAGGAAAGAAACTGACCTCCTCCGCGATTTCACCAGCCTTGACATAAGATTTACGAACTCTGGCTATTAAACCAATTGTCACGTACGCATATATGCCACCAGCCAGTGCAATTAAGGGGACTATAGACAGCGTCACCAGACTTATCTGCCACACTCTCACGAACCCTATAATAAATCCTGCCAGAAACCGGCTTATGTAGTGCATGAAATTCCCTACCTGCGTACATGTCCGATTCCAGTTACATATATTTCATGGAGATATCAAGTGTTTTAATCTATACTTTATCATCTGCTCATTTCATAATTGAATACTTAACATGTAATTATCCAAATTTCATGAAAGGCTAATTTTTTGAAGATCCCCAAGAGAATTATTCCACCATATTCAGACTCAAAATATAAGAAGGGAAAATCTGAAAAAAAAAAAAATTAGTTGGACTTACCATAGATGGCAAAGGAAAAACAAAATACAGCCATTCACCCAACCGACCTATATATAAATGCTATTAACTTTCCACGCTCTTCTTCTTGGCAGTAACTCAATAAATGTCACATACCAGACAAGACATTTACTAGGTGGAGACATTTGTTGCAGAGAACTCAATAAAATAAAAGTGTCAAAACTCCACGAAACACAATAATTCTCTTGGGAAGAAGAGAGAAACAGTTATTATCGGATACATGCCAGCTTACTAGTTCTGAAATCGAAAAGTCTCACTCTCAACGTTTTGACTTTGAATCCAGTCATCGAAAAACCTTGGAACTTATGTATCCATTATTCGATGTATCCATTATTCGTTTCAGGTCCGTACGTCTTTGTTAAATCAGTTGACTTTTGGTCATAAACCCATCAAAATGAAAGAAAATGGCCTTCATACTTCCAATCATATTATTCCAAGCTTAGCATGTAGTCATGTTTTTATATATATATATATATCCTCATACCAATCTTCCAATTTAGATCCATCTAGTGGATATATAGAGGAGTACATTCTCCTGGCTTACAAGTTCTTAAATCTTTTTACTGTTCTACAATCAAATTTTTTGGAAAAGAAAAAAGGGTATTGAAACCATGATGGTGATTGAGAAATTTTTAGGTTTATGTGACAGAAAAAAAAAAAGATACCTTTTCAGAAATTGCGTCCTGGACGACAATAATGTCACTAGTAATTGCAGCTATGACCTCTCCAGTTGATGCTTCAGTGTCAAATAAACTGATGTCTTGATTTAACGTTGATCTCAAATACGCCATTCTCATCTTTGCCGCTTGACGCTCTCCGGTATGCATCCAACATGCCACCTCTAAATCAAATAAAACCATTACTTCAATTAATATATGTAACTGAATTGTGTAAACATACATCTCCACATGGGCATTTGATATTTAGTTGAAGAAACTGATAATTGGAAGGATTGGAATTTTACCTAGCCATGATGAAAATAGTATAGCCACACTCAGATAAACAAAATCCAAAGAGTACTGCAAATAGGAAGATCAATCAAAATTTAGAAATAAAACATTAATTTTCACATACAAAAAACAAGTGAAAATGATCTATGCAAGATGAGAATTATGTAAAAACAGCCCATCCTATACTGAAGATCAGATAGTAACCTTCACTAACTTGGGTATATATATATACCTTACACAAGAGAGACACGGGAAAGAACCAAATTGGTGCAAGTTTTTACATCCACAGAAACCTCGTGACTACTACTATCTCCGCAGCATAAAGATAAGCCTTTTCTCAATATGTTCAAGAAAATATTAGTGTTTCATAATTATACTTAAAACTACCTTAGCAACTCTATGAGAGGCTTGTTTGGGGAAGAGATATGCCATTCCAATAACATTTATCAACTTTCCAAAGAAAATGAAGAACACAGGGACTGAAGCTCCATGAGCACAAGCTCCAATGGAGCCCAACCCCATCAAGACGTAATCATAGAAGTCCGCAAATGTGAACAGCTTGAGAAGAGGGACTTTTTGCTGCTTCTCTCGGTCTGATTTCTCCTTCTTGTCCATGCCGATATCATCTTTCTCTTCCTTGTTCGGAGACGAACTCATGTCGAGGCGGAGGGATCTGAAGGAGAGTGTGAGTGTTAGTTGGGAAAGAAACAAAGCCAAAGGTTAGTGTTTATGAAGAGATAGAGAGCTGTTAATGTGAATCAAATAATTACAGGTGAGAAGAGAGAAAGTTAAAGAGAGGTAGATGAAGTCATTTAGTGCAAACTCAACAATAGGGTTGACAATTATATAACCATAAAGGATATACGATCCTATTCTAGACCTGTTGCTGACAGTTGATGACATGTAATAATTATGAACTGAGCTCAAACATGTTCTTATAACTCATTTAATAAAGATTCAATTACTTTCAAACATGGCCGTAGTTCGAAACTCTTCCATATACGTACTTATTAAAATTTTAGGTCAGATTTTTGCCCCCCTTTTTTTTTGTGTGTAAAAGATTTATCTAATTAATTAGTCTTGTTATGGATGATTTAAAAGTGTGTTTTTATAATTGAGATCTTTTTAAAATATTAAAATATATATATATATATAATGGTATTATCTGGTTATTAAACTTATACAATTATTTATTAATAATTTATTTTAAATATCAATTATATTTGTCAATTAATGGATTTATCTTGAGATTCAAAATTGGAGTTGGCTTAAACAATTTTTTAAATTAAAAAAATCATCAGTTTTTTTCTTCTCTTATCAAAATAACGCTCGAAGTTCTGAGTAAACGAGAGGATAGGGCTTTGCCACTCAAGATATCAACCATTTAATTTATTTTTTATTATCTTATTTACTTAAATTAGGATTGTCCGAGTAAGTACATAAGACTTTCAATTTTGTGAAGGTCATCGTTGTTATGAGAAGTTGACATAACCTATACAAACGGCGGAACTGATGGAAGCCATTAAAACTTCTCATAAATCACAGTCGACTCGCATAAATGCAAGCATATGGCATGTGGTTTGAATTTCAAAGTACCCTACTCTACTATTTATACTCATATGTTGACCATTTAATTTCATTAATTAGTGTATGTGGTGCTAATAATGGTTAGTTTGTAAAAATATTTAAAAAATAAAAGTTATTATATTTTAATTAATTAATTATTAATATTATAATTAATTCATTACGATATTATAATTAATAAATAAATTATATTTTAATTAATCATATTTTAATTAATTGATTGATTATTTTAATTAATTATAATGTAATTAATAATAATAATAATTTAATTAATTAATTATCTTGTAATTTATTATATTTTAATTAATTAATTAATTCTAATATTGTAATTAATTAATGAATTTTAATTAATTATATTGTAATTAATTCATTAATAATAATAATATTTTAAATAATAATATTTTAATTAATTATATTATATTATTTTAATTACTGAATTATATTTTAATTAATTATATTGTAATTAATTATATTTTAATAAAATTAATAATATAATTATTATTTATTATATTATATTATATTAATTAATTAATTAATTATAATATTTAAGTTAATGAATTAATTAAACATTGTAATTAATTAATAATATTATTTTAATTAATTATAATGTAATTAATTATATTTTATTTATTTAATTGTATTTAATTAATTAATATTAAAAATATTTTAAAAAATATCACTAATAAGGAATAAGTTTCATTCTTCTATTAAATAGAAGATACGAAGGATTCCTCAAAAGTGGATATCAAATTATTACCCCTATAATAATAATCAACAACTTATCACTCACTTTTCATTCCTTATCTATTAATCTTTCCCTAAACTCATCAACCAAGCACTCCTTATTTTTCATTCAATCCAGTAAATGATGTGCTCACGTCCGAAGCCACCCGGTCCAACTTATTACAATCCAAATGTTAACAGTGAAATCATGATGATACTTCGTGTGGCTACCAAATGCTCACTTGTGCATAAAGCTACCGATCCTTATTCTTTCTAAAGTTGAAGACGACTATTGTTTGGTAATACAAGTTTTTCAAGACAATGACTTAGGAAAATTCGTGTTGTCAGAAGAACACTCTGACAAATAAACAAATCAATCGATCCCTGTCCCCATCTCGATTATGCGAATATGTAAAATACTTCCAAAGACAACCACTTAAAGTAGAAGTGTGATAGTCAAGGAACTCTTACATTACACCTTAATTAATGAAAGCAAAAGTGTAAAGACAGATTCAACTCTATTCCAAATTCATTGTCGGGAAAGGGTCATTTTCTAAATTAAAGTATTGTCTCTTTTATTTATTTATTTGCATGATAAAACTAACTTATAGCGTGTTTGAGGTTGTTTCTAGGACTAATCGTAAGAGTTAAAAGAGTTCTGATTTTTCTCTGGGTTTGGTTAGTAGTATAGCCAGAAACACCTCGTCAAAACCATAACTCGAAAGCATAATTTTCACATGCTTTTTCTTTGTTATAGTGTATGAAAATTGTAACTTTACCCTAAATGGTTATACATATAACCAATTTGTTCTTTATACATATAACCAATTTGTTCTTTACATGATCCTTCCGATCGTTGTCATATATTGCTTTTAGTTAAGAATGTTGTTTATTGTTTCTAGTTTTTAGTCATTACAAGTCTACTGAACCCCCTTAAATTTGAGTCTGTTTCACAATCAATTGATTGGTTTTATTGAACCAATGGTCGGATCGGTCCGATAAATTAATTGACCGATTTTGATCGATTCTCACTGGTTCAATTGAGAACTAGTTTTAAATGGTGAACCAGACCGGATAGCCGACCGATCATCAGTTAAACCGATCGAATCGACCGATCCGATCCGATTTTCAAAACAGAGCCACAAGTCGATCACACAGAAGAAAAGGACGTTGTGAAATTGACCACATAACCAAAAAGAAAAGGACATTGTGAAATTCACCACTTTTTTATAGTCATATTGATAGAGACTAGTTTGATTAACTTGTCTAATTAAGTTCGAATTGTCTCTTACGATTCCACATTATCATTGATTATTACCTCGTTTAAGAAAGTCTTTCCTAATCATATTGAACGAATAATACTCGAGGGTTGAGGTTCTGATGAACGTGAATTAGCAAAAAGAGCAACGAATTGATGAGGGAAAACGGCAGGGAGGTGGAGAAAGTTGGGAGTAGGTCAGGACAAGCCAACTATTAACTGGAAAATGTTGCTAAATTAATAGATGGTTATAAAGTTGCCAATACACATGCCAATAAGCCTGTTTCAATAAATGCATCTAACTGGCCAAGTCCCTCTCTCTTTGAGACGAGGCTGAGGGTTAATGAGAAGATAGTGAAGATCGAAGAGAAAAGGAGTGCTTGCCGCGATGTATACTTTGTCAATTATTCCTGTTGCCTTTTCGATAAATATGAATTGGCTTGAACATTAGAAGTTGAGCCTTGAAATAATTAAGTTCGAATTGCTTTCGTGTATACAGTTGTTTAAAACTTGAAATCAGAGCTTTGTCTCTCACAAGAGACCTACCTGATTCGAACGGAGAATAGTCTAAAATTGAATGACTTAAATGTGTCTTTTTATAATTAAGATCCTACTAGCTTATGAACAAAACAAAAAAGTGTAAATACGGTTAAAACTAAATAATAGGTGATAGTAATTGGCAACTACATACAACCACACCCCCGCCCCGCCACCAGGCCAGTTCCCTATTTATTATTTTAGTAAAAGGGCTCCATAGCTAGACTTCATTAATGAAGGCCAGACCGTGGAGGATGGCCCTGTGATTGGTTACAAACGGTATTTAAGGCCCGAATTAGATAGTGATTTTGAAGTCTACAACTATCCCTTTTGGTGCATGTGCATCCAATACTGTTGAATTGTGAATTGCCAACTAATTTTTGGTTAGCTGGGAAAGATGTGTAGGTGGCTTTTTAAATTATGAATTCGGAGTAATTTTAAATTATGAATTCAAAGGAGTATTTCTAAAATGATCTTTTAATATTTTTAAGTAAAATTTTGTTATTATTTATGACATCAATCTTATAATTTTGTTATTATTTATGGCACCAATCCTATACTTTAATGATTTTAAAATAATATTAGTACCATCATAAATTTTAATGGAACTAAAATTTGGTCATTTTTATTATTTAATTATCATTTCTAACTCACATATGGTGTCACAATGACATGTTTAGATTTATTAGACGCATGACTTTAAGAAACAAGGAAGTAATAAAACAATTTAGTTTTAAAATTTAAATTATTTATTTTTCAAACATCAACAAATAACAAAATAACTTTTGAAAACAAAATAACTAGAAAATTTTCAAACTCATGGTCACCCAACCCTAGCCTTTCTTCTCTTAATTCACATATTGTTATAATAATTGGAATTATCCGATTCTAATAGAATAACTTTTGTAATCTTTCCAAAGCAAACAACACTAATGAATTTTGTTGATTGATAATTATGAGAATGTTATTTGCTGAACTTCCTGTTAGTTTATGCCCTGACCAATCAATTAATTGTAGTGTAGTAACAAAATAATTCAAATACATTTTTATCTTGTACATGTTTATATATATATATATATAAGTTCATAGGATAATTACACATTGCAAATAAAATTTTAATGAGATTATAATTATGAGATTCATATTACATTATGTATTATTTTGTATTGTTTCTAGTCATTGTTATATTAAAATTGGACATTAATAGAACGTAAAAAGACTAGCACACGCTTTGTTTTTCCTTATAAAAGAAATAGTCGATCTCATATACTAAAGTGTAAAAATATTTAAACAAATGTATGGGTGCTTGTTAGAGAACAAGTTCACTGAATTAACTTGACATGAGAAATTTATTTGAAACATTACTTATATATCTATATAAATTCTCATTGTGATGATTATATAAATGGTCCTTTAATTTGAGGTCTCCAAAGTTACTTATAGAGATTGTTATATTTTGATACTACTTATGACCTATTTAATCATAAGTCATTCAGTCGGTAGTCATTAGATAAAACATAAACAATATAGAGGTAGATTGATCAGATATGATTCATCAATGTTCGTTATTCTCAATTAGTATTGATAAGAAAATCCTTAGCTAAGGTAGAATGACGCTTTATAAATAACTTTAAAATATCATTAATTGAATTAATAGTTAATGATAGAAAACTAATATGATTGGATTTAAAAAGGTAGCTATTAATTTCATGCTCATCTAATAAGATAAATGTATAATGAAATGATTGAATTATACGTAAAAATCATGCACGAAAAAATTATTCAAAACTACTTTGACATTTTTAAATATTTGAGTAGTCATGATTCGTTATTAAATGTCAATCTTGATCTATGATTATAAATTTGTTAATCGAATAATTAAAGATAAATTAAAAGAAGATTTAATTTATGTAATTCTAATTATAATTTATAATTATTACCAATATATTTGAAAACTTAATGGGTCTCACTTAAAGAATAAGTTGAAGAAAGCAAAGATATTTTGACTAAGTTGGACTAAATTATAAAGTTTGATAAACTTTATGATTAAATATGATATCTTTAATAGAAAATGATCAATATGAGATATTATATTTTATTTGGACATAATTGGGCTAAAACTTATTATAAAAGGTTTAAGCTCTAATAAAACTAGCAGTTTTTACTTAACCCTCTTTGTAAGAGTTACAAAGTTCTCTCAATTTGTTCTGTAGATACTATTAGAGACTGAATATTTATGTAAATACGGTGATTAAGATAAATCAGTTTTGAAAACGGTTCGAGAGATACGATAAAAATATGTTCAAATTTTGAAGTAAGATACAAATTAAAAGTTTACTTTACTATGATTTATATATTAATATTTTATAAAATTAAAGTTATTTTAGTTTTAAAAATTAAAATACAAAAAATTTTCATAATTATTTTACAGGTAATTCCGTCCAAGTTACTCAAGACTTTTCATTTCATTTTAGCAAATAACATTAACGTAATTCCGTCCCAATTACTGAAGAATTCTCATTTCATTTTAGAAAATGGCATGGTAAATTAGATACGAGTAAAATTATCATTTAACATCCTTGTTTTATGAACGCAGAGTCACCTCAATTATAAACTCGTCACCAGTACTCTGCCTCTGACGTGACAAGTGCAAGCTTCGAAACTATCTCGAGGCTTTTGCTTAGTTATGATTTATGAAGCAAATCGGTTCTCTCGTACATGCCAATGCATTTCTGTCTTTCGTCTAAAAACAAGAAAACAGGGTGGGAAAAATAAGAGCAAGCCGGGTCAAAGAACTCAATAATTGACCTTTCACCAGCCACAAAGCAATAATAATACAACCACAGTAGTAATTTCTTTTGATAAGAACTTAAGAGTCAATTGTGAGTTCGAATTTATTATAATTGAAGGAGAGGAGCAATTCTAATTTAGCCTATTAAATTCAGACTTGAACTAATTAAATTTAACTTAAAGTAATAATTTAAGATAATTATAATAAATTAATAGTTTAAGTTAAATTTAATTAATTTGATTTGAGTTTAAGAATTTAGTTAAATAGTCATATAAACAATATTAATTAACAAGTATAATATTATTTTTAACCAAATTCTAGAAAATGAACTTTTAAAACTAAAAGCTTTTGTGAAAATTTTAAAATTCAATAGTTTTTTATAACAAATTTTAATTATTTGAGAGGTTAACAAGAGAATTCCACTTGATGGTAACACTAGCAATTCTTGGGATTGCCTGTCTTCAAATTAAGTGCAAAATACATTACGAACCAAATTATGCATCAATAGTCGCACCAAAGCCATCTAATATATGACAACTGAAACCCAACTCTTAAAACTCATTCCTTTCCAACCAGAGAAAGCAAAGTGGATCATGGGAATTCTTAATCCTAAGACACAAATGCAAGTGACTACCTACTTAAACGAATCAAATAAAGAGTGCAGCTACTCTTCAATGGTCACTTGCCAAGGGCGGTACGGTCTTAGAGCAGTTTGCTCTGAAGCATTGACAAGACCTTGAAGCATTCTCAAAATCTCTGATGTGTCTTCCAAGTAGTACTTGGCCTTGCTCGGCTTCTGGCCAACCGTGCATGCAAACACTTCGGCTACCGGAGACAGAAAAGGCCCTTCCCTCGCACTCATTATAACCTCAAACATGTCCTCGTCGGACCGGTCATCTCCAATACAAAGAACAAAGTCCGCAATCATTCCCCTCTCTTGCATTGTTGTGAGGAGCCGTTCCGCCACAAGACCTTTGTTCACACCCTATCGCGCCAAGAGACAATTGGAACTTAATAAACAAAATTCATGTGATACATTCTTGAGCAAAAACTCAGTTTTATAATATGTTTCAACGAAAGCAAAGCAGTAGTTAACAAGTAGTCAGTGAGAACTAAGGCCTTATAGTTTAAGGGCTGGAACAGAAAGGCTGACGAATATTTTCGCAGCAAACCAAATAGAAATAGATTGGCGTGATCCATTTAAAATTGATTCTGAGCATATACTGTTCTTGAGTGTCAATTTTAAGATTGTAATCAAATATTGCCTCTCCATCTCAAGGAAAAACCAATAGACTCACCAGCTTAAGGCATAATGTCAAATTTCTAAGAAGTACTTGCATTAACTTCAGGCACAAACCAAATAGCACCAATCCCACCTAGTCAACCCCCCTACGTTCACTTTTCCAGTTAATCATATATGGTCATTAGGTATGAATGGATCAACGCCTATTCTGTGTAAGATAAAGTAACAGGTCAGACCCAATATTGTCTCATGTTTCTGTTACTGCAAATGTAAGCTTGTCAGCCAAATCTATAAGAACCAAGAGGATCCCATCTTCAAACTGATTATACATAAACATATTAGAACCTCCAGGCGTGTTTCTATGCACTTCTGCACTAGTTCTTCAAATAACAATACAAGGGGTGAAACCTATTCCCTTTAGGATCAAGTCCAACTCCACGAGCCTTTGGTAATTGAAACGCTGGCATGCCTCATACAAGAAATTTTAGCAGTAGAAATTTGTTAAAAGGGAAAGATAATGAAAATTCAGATTTAATGTCATAGCATATAGCCACTCAACCAAGGCAAGATTTTACACTAATCACAACTTGCCTCCTAGAGTAGAAGCCCAACAGACCAATATTGTAGATAATTACAATCCAAAACCATGTATTATCGATTAATTGCAAGTTAAATTACACAGAATGTTAGCATCATTTCAATACAATAATTATCTCGTGCCATATTAGGAATTGATTCACCCAAAACTTAAATTGTTGGATGATATCTCAGTAATCTTCATCATGCATTAACTTTATACATATATCTGAATGGATAACAACATATATGCTCATTATATCTTCACATTAAGTCAGAGAATACTCGTTTTGTTTCTTTTTTAAGGTGCGTCATGAAGAGTAAAGGCTGATTTAAATCTTGTATGAGGAGAAATTTTTTGATGTGAAAGATAATGTGCAAAATGTTCTGATTATATATAACTTATCTACATATCCATTGTGTCATATTCTGCCCAGTGATACATAAGAAAAGGCAAGCAACTAAAAAAAGCCTGTGACAGATAGCGTAAAAACAAACTAACATGGATTAACCATATACACAAAAATAATAATCCCATGTCAAGGCATCAACATTTTCGTATATAACGTCACCTTTACCTATCTTTGAGATAAATGAAGACAGCATGGTCAATATTCCAAATCTTAGAGAATAGTTTCATAAGCACCAAGGTAAGTTTTCCTTGACTCCAACTAATCCAAGTATAAGAAACCAGTCATTACTAAGACCTAGTGATGATCTAAACAAATCTAGGAGAGACAAATTGTAGAACTGACCTGAGGCTTAACTTCTACAAGGTGTTGGCCACTCTTGACAGAAACAGGTTCATTGGCAAGAACATTTTCAAGATGATCTAGAAGCTCCTTGGCCTGACAAGCGCCAAAATCTGGATCTGCATACTGGTAATTCCAAACAAGAGCACTCTCTTTGGTCTCAATGGTTGACCCATCAGTTGTTTCAGCATAGAGTTTCATTACCGGCTCAGCAATCTGTTTCCAGTCAAAATCTGGAACCGACACACATGTCTCCCATTCTGCTTCATGATTTGCCCTGTAAACAAAAATCAAGGTCAACTTAGAGATATCATTCTCCAATCTAATATTTTCGGTGATCATGCATCAGTTCCTACTTTGAATGAAATTTAGCACTTGTATCAATTAATGGTAACACCAGTATGCTATGCTTTATAAATGTAATTAGTAGAATAACAACTTTGTGCCTCAACATTTCTCTCCCTCCCGTTAAATATCATTTGACTAGCACATAGCAATCTGATAACAAAACGCAATTTCAATGGGAAGATGAAAAGCCTGTGGCAGGCTAGAAAAGAAACTGCTAATACCTCACAAAATATCCATGCTCTGCTGCAATCCCAAGCTTTTCAGAAGAAGAAAACCATTCAGTTAGAGTTTCCCTGCCTTTCCCACTAACAAGGAAGACAACATTCTTGAGGTCTCTACACAAGTTGTTTAAGATTCCAACCACCTCTGTATTAGGATTCATACTAATTGAACCTGGCTGAACCATAGCACCATCATAGTCGATAAGGATTGCTCGGCTTTTGGTCCTCTTATATGCTGAAACTATATGGTCAAGTGAAAGTTTCCTAAAGTTTGGATCTAGAGCAATTACCCGAAAACTCAAACCAAAACCAATTCCCCAGCACCTTCTCCTCATATGGTCCCTACATGATCGTTCAAGATCCTGCAAAAAGCTGCGTGCCCAATATGCAACATCATGTGTACTTACATATCTATAGTGCTTCTCATGTCGCATTTGTTTTTCTTGCTCAGAGAGTACGAGCGCAGAATCCATAGCTTCTGCAACAGAATCGATGTTCCATGGATTTACACGAATGGCTCCACTCAACGATGGAGAGCATCCAATAAACTCAGAGACAACCAACATGCTCTTCTTTAGGGCGTTTTGATTAAGCCCCAAAGTCTCATCCAGCTTCTCATTTCCTTGCCGGCAAATAATATATTCATATGGTATCAGATTCATTCCATCCCGCACAGCTGTAACAAGACAACATTCTGCGATAACATAGAAGGCAATGCGCTCATAAAACTGAAGAGGGGTGTCAATTAAAACAACTGGCACATATCCTGGCCTTCCAAATGTCTCATTGATCCTTTGTACAGTGGCCTTAGTTTCACACTGGACCTCATGCACATCCCTTCCTCGCCCTCTTGCCGGGTTTGCAATTTGGACCAACACAACTTCACCAATTTTATCACTATGCTGCATGAGCAATTGTTCCATTGCCAAAAGTTTCAAGCTAATCCCCTTGAAAATGTCCATATCATCTACTCCCAGCATAACAGTTTGACCCCGAAAACGTTCCTTTAGCTCTGCAACCTTAGATTCTGTCTCAGGAAGATTCAGAACAGATTGGAGCTGTCCTATGTGAATTCCCACAGGAAGAATCTTAATACTGACGGTGCGGCCATAATACTCAAGCCCTATGTATCCTCTTTTAGACTGATAAGAGAGACCAAGCATTCTACTACAACAAGATAGGAAGTGCCTCGCATAGTCAAAAGTATGAAAGCCAATGAGGTCAGAGTTAAGAAGTGCTCTTAACAATTCATCCCTTACAGGAAGAGTCCGGTATATTTCAGATGATGGGAAGGGACTATGGAGGAAAAACCCCAGCTTCACACTATTGAACCTCTTCCTAAGAAATGTTGGTAAAACCATCAAATGGTAGTCATGAACCCACACATAATCATCGTCAGGGTTAATCACTTCATTCACTTTGTCGGCAAATATCTTGTTCACAGAAACATATGCCTGCCAAAGGGACCGATCAAACCGGCCACCAAGGTCCGGTGATAGGGGAAGCATGTAGTGGAATAAGGGCCACAAGTGCTGCTTACAGAATCCATGATAGAATTTACTAAAAAGATCAGGTGGGATAAAAGCTGGGACACACTTAAAGGTCTCTAGCAACGTTTGTGATACATCATCTTGCTCACTTGGGTCGACCTCTTCCTTTAAACTCCCAACATAGATAACTTCTATATCTTCTCCTAGGCCATCTTTGAGTTGTAAGAGAAGCGAATCCTCATCCCAGCTGAAGCACCACTTACCACTGCCGTCCAAACTTCGATGAGCCCGAAGAGGAAGTTGGTTCCCCACAATGATCACCCGCTCTTGAGAAACTGAAGATGGGGGATTGGAATCCACACTATTGTTGTTTTCATCATCTAGCTCAGATAAAGCTCCAGTCACAGTGGCCACTCGAGAAAACCTCTTCCTGTCACGACTAAAAGTTGGGGCATTACCAGCAGCAAGATCTAAGAGATTAGAATAAGATCTTGAAGTCATTGTGAGGATAGTCTGTGAACTTCAAGTCTACTCAGAGTTATCCTGGTTATCTTTCATCTAAATTCCAAAGTCAATCTCTGCATCAACGAACCCAAATAACAAAGAACGATCAAGTCAAGAAAAAAACTGACTTTCTCTTAAGACAAAAAGACATTTAATTTTCCAATAAACAACTCCAAAAAGGAGATGTAGTACCAAGATTAACCTTATTTCAAATAAGCCAGCTATTTTAGCTCGTCATAGTTGTAGAATAAGTCCATGAAACTTTCGTGATATTTTGCAAATTTAAGAGCTTGTGTTGTCATGTAACAACCTTATAAACCATACAGCTCGAACTGAATAGGCAGTTATAACCATAAACCCTCTCTTAATAACTCAAAACAAAATAAACTTAAACAAAGTTGCTTAGTGCGAAATCTATGGTGGAGGTAGGACTTAAGAAACTCCACAAATATAGGAAAACATGAAATCTAGCAGGGATTGATACACCCAAAAGATAAATCTGATGAACTAGCATTTAATAGTGATCAAATCACCTCCTGCATAATACCCAATAATACTAAAATGAGATGTCAACACAACAGAACATTAACTCAATAACAAAACAATCTAAAGCTAAAGGATTGAAAAAGCATCCACAGAGAAAATAATAAAGCAGTTAACTTGAACTCTCACCAAAAAATAAGACTTATAAGTGGAAAGATATGCCAGCAAAAGTATCAGCAAGCGGCATCCAATAGTGAAGAATAACAGCAAGAAAGATGTAAATTTGGGACGGTGAAGAACAAGAAGATAAAAAAAGGAACTCACGTTTGAAGTTTGGACTTTGGATAGACAGATGAACATACAGAGGTAGAAACTAAAAGATTCTTTTTTTATCTCTATCTTTCCCCTCCCTCCCCTTACGCTTTGAGAGAGGGGTGGCGATATTAGCAGGTCTTTAGCTTTGCTTTTCTAGTTCTTGCAAGTTTTTTACTACTAAGATTTTGTTGCGTTCTCTCCAAAGGCATCAAATGGGTTTACTTTATAGAAAGCATTTGATTCTCTCCCAACTCAGCCGCTCGCCTACACTCACTCACTGCTTCTCCATCATCCACTGTGAGCGATGGATGGTGACATAAGGGACAGAAAAACAGTGCTTCCCATTTCCATTTTTAACTATGGTTGAGTTCATTGTTAATGATTATTTATTAGAGATGAAAGCTAAACACCTCAGTTTTCCTACCAAACTCTTCATTGTGATAGGCGTGTCAAACTCTAGTTGCACTATGGCGCGTCATGTAAGCATGCTCAATCATTGGAGACGTTTGTCATCAACAACAGCCAGTAAAATTTAGGGTAAAACATAAAATTTAGAAAGGTCCACTACTCCAATAATAGTCACTGTTTCCAAAATTTGTATGTATTTGTTAACTATTTGAGTATACCTATTAAACCAACTTGTAAAATTTTTCTCATGTAATAATTTTTCTTTTTCTACAACAATAACAATATTTAGTTTTCTATTTATCTTTTTTTGTTACAGGTCAACCGCTCACTGCTTTTGAGGATTCTTCGGACTGCTTTTGCTTGCTTTGCCTTACCTTGGGGGTGCAACTCCTGTCATCATTTATGGCAGTATTAATCTTGACCAATTCGGAGCTATGTTTTTGCAATTTCTTTATGTTAGTATCTCCTAAGCATACTTCCTACTGGTTGGTTTGTTTTGGCTAGGTTTTCTCATTGGACCTTATAACTAGGTCTCTCTTTGCCTATGTTTTCTTGGATTTTTTTGTTGTTGTTGTTACTTGAATTTCAGTCTACTTCTTTCTTTGAGGCGGTATCCTTTTGTTTATTTTGGTATGCCTTGAGGTTTTGCTGGTGGAGTCTTTTGAGGCTCTGTTTGTGAACTTTCTTGTATATATTTTGATTATTTATTTGATTTTTTTGAATTACACAAAAAACAATATTTAGTATGAATTTTATTGATACGCAAAATTTGAAAAAATCTAGTGGTGTGTAACTTTACCTTTATTTAATAGAAACAATTCGAACATAAATGAATTTTTTACGTCCAATTACAATGTCATGAAAAAGTTCTATATTGATGGAATGATAAATTAAAATGTTTTGAGTAATTCTAAATTTCATAAGAGCTTGTGTCACTTGCTGATAAATTTGTGTAAAGGGTTTTATAAAATAAATTAATATAATTAGATATGCTTTTAAAGAGAAATTTGAGATAAATAATGGAGTTTCAAAAGTGAATATGGTGTACCAAGAAAAGAAAATGTAATGTTCATAAATTTCAATTTAATTGTTTTCTTCAATTTCTTATAGATTCCACAAAAAAGAAAAATATTTTTACAAAAAATTATAGGTTCGAGTTATGGAAATAACTTTTAATGAAATAAAAAGGTATATATAATTGATGTCTCTCTCTGACTCTCCCAAAGTGAATAATCTTATTCACTTGATTACTTGAGTTGTTATTGTTGTTGTATTCATCCATCTATCACGTATTAGGATTTTGTTCCATTGAAATTTGTCTTTTATTTTCTTTTTCATCAAAACTTTAACCTCCATTTGAATCTTATAAGTTATAACCTAAACAACCAAAACATATTATTTATATTTTGTTTCTTTTATTTGCTTACATGTAAATACAATTATGTTATGTTTGGTTGGATATAAGGTTTTAATGAAATGAAATATAATAGAATGATTTATAATGAAATGAAATATAAATAAATATAATATTAGAAAATTGTTGTTTGAAATCGATGAAACGAATATAATGAAATGTTATTTGGATTAAAAGTTCATAATGCAATATAGTGAAATATTATTTATCATTTTACATTCCTTTCACTTTCTAAATAAGAGGTGATTTATTTTATTGTTTATGATGAAATGTGATGTAATATGAAACCCTCTTCTTTTATCTTATTTCATTTTATTATAAATTTTCTTATAAATAATTAAATAATATTAAATTACATTTCCTTATATTAATAGGCAATGTGTACTTCCATTAATTGTTGACTTAAGCCCGTAAATGCCACGACATTGGTGTTTCCGTGGTGTTCTAAAAGACTTTCCAAAGCGTATATAAGGTTTAATTATATTTTCCCATTATTCATTATAAAGCAAATCATAATATTATAAATTTTAATTGAAAACATATAGAAATTATGTGACATCATTTTAAAGGCTAAATTAAAATTTTATTATATTAAAAATAAATTAGCTTTTGAGTCGGTCCAATAATTCTTGCTATTTTTTATTTTTCTAAAGTCTAGTGTTCTCGTTTGTTTAATATTTTCACAATTTTCTATATCCCAAAGTTATGTTTACTATAGATTCTATATTTTGATATAGGCACGGTATAAAGTATAACAATATTAACAATGCTTAATATGAATCTTTTAGTTTGTAAAGTTTGAAGAGGTCCAATAATAAATAATCTTATTCCTAATTAATAGAGAAGCCGTTTACAAATAACTCACATGTTAAGAAAGATAATAGAAAGAAAAAAACAAAATAAAAGTTAATATTAATAATGCGAATATTAAAACCGGTGGCATGGTACAAAGTCTTGAAAATAAATAACAAAATATAAGCTTATTTAATAATTTAATAATTTGATAGAAGCTCGAGCACTAGCGGTAATGTACACAAGTTATTCCCCACGGCTAGGACTAGGTCTTGAAGCATTACAAAATGTGAATAATTATAAGTCATTTCATATATTTTTCAGTGATACATGTCCACGAATTTGCAAAGCATAAGATTACCGAATCGTAAGCCATATAAAGACAACATAATTAAAATATACGAACGAGAGTAGACAAATGCCTCCACAATTACTATTTTACCGTCGCCAAATGACATAAACAATCCGCACGCATGTACCATTCTTAGGCCTAGTTTTAGATATTTAGCTCCAAGGATCAGGATCTGCTCAACTTTCTCTAGGATACTCAATTCAGGCCTTTTTATTTGGAATATGCATATTTACTATGATCAAGAGTCAACTCCTGATTTGATGCTCGTTTCATTTTTTTAAAAATAATCTTAATATGTCATCGCCTTTTAGTAACTTTATTGCTATAAAGTTATAAGGTAAAATCATGAAAATAGTTTTTTGTATTAAAAAAAGACTGAGTATTATAACTTTTTTTAAGATCTTATAAGGCAGTATTCTTGCACTGAAAGTCTTATGCTTATATTTTTTTACTTAGTGCTTGTTTAGATAGACTTATATCAATAGAATTTTATCAAGAGAGTTTTTGTCAAGATAACTTTTATAAGAAAAGTTTTTTAAGAAATCATTGATTGTTTGGTATGTCATTTAAAAAGAACTTTTTGAAAAAACTTTATACAATAGATCGCTTAACAATATAAAAATAAAAAGTAATTTTAATTTTAACAATATTTTATTTTGTAATAAAAGTATTTAAAATATATTAAGCAATATGCAAAACACAATATATTAATTATTATATAATTTTAAACCATATGAAACGTAAAAGAAAATATATCTAACTAATTTTTGTATAGATTATAATATAAGTAAAACTAATATAAAAATAAAATTTAAAATATATAAAAAAATCAAATAATATTATATAAATATCAAAATAAACGTGAATATGTGTTTATGAGTATTGTGAAAATTATGTGTAAAAACATAAGGATAAAGAAAACTAAAAAATAGGCTCACTAATTGATCTGAAAAATCTACCTGAAAAAGTATTTTTTTGAAAAGCTCCAATTTGAACTTTTCAAAAAGCTGTATTTTAACTTCCAAAAAATTCATTTTATGAAAAAAGTGCTTATGGATTTTACAGTCAAACACTCATTTTTCTTAAAAACAACTTTTGTGGTGAAAAAATACTTATTCACTATTCATAAGCTGAAACAAATAGGCACTTAATATGAAAAGAGGGTGTAGTGATTACTGCAGCCCCGCCTTTTCTTCCTTGTAAACGTTAGATCTTGAGAGCAAAAGTTAGGAAAGAACCTCAAGGTGCAGGTGAGTTGGTGAAGTTGCTGGTTTGAACCCCCTTTACATATATAATTGTTTAAAACTTGAGATCAGAACTTTGCCTAAAACTAAGAACCTATCTGATTCGAGTGAGGATTAATCTAAATATAGACGACTTAAATATATCTTTCTATAATTAGGATCCTCCTAAAATACCTACAGGATAACTAAAATAAAATGCAAGGAAAGCAATCATGCGTAAAAGGGTACTAAAACTAGTTAAAAGAGCCACTTTACTTAACTGAAGCAAATTAAAACGTAAACTATATGGCTTAGTTACCGTAAGAAATCATTGAGGGGAATCAGCTTTGTAATTATTAATTAAAAAAAGCTTTGTAATTATGCCTTTCATTACTTGTGATTCCAAGTGTTATTTGACTGGCCCAATAGAGCGCGTGGGGGTGAATCACGGCAAAGGAAGAGCCATTTTGTTAATTTTAAGGGAGACATGCGGTTCGACCGGAAGTTGACGACGGCTCAACTTAGTTTAAAGTCGCCATCGTATATCCTACATTTACGATACATATGTCTTTGGTTTTATGCAACACCATGTTCACTTCGTACATCTTTCGTATTCATAAACATTAAACTGACTCGACCCAAGTGAGGACAAAAGATATTTCCGTGCGCTGTCAGTCCGCTTTTTTGCACACGTGGCAAGCACTCGTTTGCTTTACTTTTCAAATTTTCAGAATTCCAATGATTGCCCTTGCCTTTTGTTAGAATTCCGACAAGGTGGTGGACCTATTCGCGCAACAACTGTCCTTATCAACCATCGTCACTCAATTTGTGGTTTTCCTCTACGTTCCTCCTCTTTTTTTTTTTGTTTTGTTTTTTCTCTCGTCTCATTTATATTTCTCTTTTACACTTAAAATTTTATATTTAAAAAATTAACATTTATCTCACCATAGCATTTTTTATTTATTATATAAGTAATTTTACCTAATTTTTTATTTAAAATTCTAAGATAATATTGTATTATGTCATTTTAACCCTTTTTAGTTTCACGTTGGTGGGTCGTACTGATGTTATCGATCATTTGTTTTTACCGTGGTTGCTTCTCTTAAGTTTTCCTATATTTACAGCCGGTGGTTGCTGTCCAAGACTGAAAAAGCGTCCTCATTCATCTGAACATCCTCTTCAATCCAACAGTCGTTGATTCTCGCTAAGGAAGGAATAATGGAACATTATGTACTATAAAAACAATAATTGCAACAGCTACAAGACGCAAAGGTTCAGAATCAGAACAAATTGAAGAGATACAGCAATCCAACTAATCGGCTAATTAACTATTTTGCGCTTCCAAATACGTAACAATTCCTCTGTTTCACTCTGCAATGGATAGTGAATCATGGAATCTTCCATGTTAAAGCAACGAAAACCGCCGACATCGCTTCCATCGTCGTCCTTGAAGTAGATGCAATTACCCTTTAACCCTTGAACAGTGTTGGGTGGTAGTGCCACAGAGTGACTACGGCCTAAGAGAATAGCCCAGTTGCTCAACCCACATATTATGACACCCTTGTCTCTATCATCAGTCAATGCGCCGACTTTGAAGTGGCATGTTTGACGTCCAAGACCACCATCTTCCATGAATCTGATGACTATACAAACATAACCCTCTATCACCGCAAGATTCAATTTTTGGCCCCAGAAAAACCATCTGTCTGTTACTACATCTAATATGGGCGGCCAGGAATAAGGATCCACTTGACACCGCACCACTTGCCCGTACTCATCAACACCGTATAATGCTCCTTCATGGGACAATATATCATCGTACGAGTTGCCAGCTTCTTCTAACAGAATCCACGTTTCATCACCTTCTTTAAAGCAAGCCAGTTGCTTTGAGTTTCCGTAGATAATCATAACAACATAATCATCGTCCAGGAGGCTGTCAGGAGGGGAAGATAACACAGCCTTATGAACAATGTTGACGTCTTCGTTCAGGAACAGAGGAAGTGGTGGAAGTTGGATCTCGGCGCCATTGGCAGTATTGAACAAGGTGATAATCTCGGAGGAGTTGTTAATTGTAATGAGCCAGCCTGTGGTCGAACCTCCTATCGGCTTTCCCCGTGGCACAACTTCAAGGTTGAGGGGCTCGGGCTTCTTGACCTTCTTGTTTGAGTGGAGTTGAAACTTGAGAATAATGCCGGTACTGCCGTCAGTAGATGGTCGTCGTTTTACTTTCAACTTCGCCATTGTCGTGCGGATTATTCCTCTGGAGATATATTTGATCGATCGAAACCGAAAGGGGACACAGAGGCTACTTAATTAGGAGTTTGGTCTATACTTCTTCTTAGTTACAACTACTCATATTTATAGGTTATTCCTCAAAACTAATTAAACATAGGAAATCCTAATAACAAATAGGAAATATAACTCCGAAACAGACTCGAAATCCTTTTCCTGAACTTCGATGTTAAATAGAAATCACAATTTGTAACGAATTACTTCTTAATGTAACATTAGATTCAACCCTAATCAAATTTTTAACTAAATTAAATTTGCAAGTAAGTGTTTAACACATTTTGTTACCTTAATTAATTAGTTAAGCGTATTGGGTCAAAATTAAATTGATTTCAAATCATGATTTTCGGTCAGTACAATTGTATGATTTTGATATCATTGAGAAATTAACTAGGAGGCGAACAGTCCAACAACATGTGTGAGCCGTAAGTCCTAATTCGTGTAGGACATGTAAATTTCTGTTGCATTTGGAAAATACAATTACTTGCGGACTTCTCACTCGCAATCGGAACCCCCTCGTTTTTAGTTTTCCGCCTGAAAAATATCCATGCCTCTCTTTTTTCAGATTTTAAAATTCTTTTAAAATGAAGGATACCTTTAAATAATTTTAAAAATTAAATTATAAAATAATTCTTAAATATATTTTACTCTATAAGTTATAAATTTATATCTCCAAAATTATAACAATATAAATTTAAAATAATTACAATTTATTTACTTCTATTAATATCATTTTTACGTATTAAACATATAAATAATAACCATAATTATTATAAAAAGATATTTTAATTATCATATAAATATAAAATTAAATACAATGTAAATTATTTAAAATATTACAATTTTATCAATAATAAATAATATTACATTAAATAAAAGAATAATAAATTTTACGACCTTCTAAGTATTAAAATCAGTAACAAGAATTAGTGTTAAAGAAATAACCAACTAGAAGTAAAATTTGAAACAAAATAATATTGCAAAAAGAAGATGAAGCTTCATTTACTTGAATATTTGCTTAATTCACATTGACCTCGATTCTCATTTGTTACAAAATCTTCATCTTCATTAAAAAGTGCTTCATTATCACTATTATTTAAATTTGTTTTATGTTTTAAAAATACTTTTACAAAATTTTGTTAACAAATAAAGACATAAAATATTTGGCATGACTATCACGTATAAACTAATCAAATATTATTGATGTAATGATTTAATTTAACTTTTAAACTTGATTCAAATCAGCATAAACTAATCAAATATTATTAATATAATGATTTAATTTAACTTTAAAACTTGATTCAAACCAATAATTTATTGTCATTATTATGAATTATTAATGTAATAATATTTTAAATTTTGAATTAAGTTAATATATCAATATTAACAATAATATTTAATTGATAAAAGTGTATTATCCGGATTTGCTTCATTATTACTTTTTAATAAGCGTAATATAAATTTTTTCTAAAAGTTAACTATTTAAATATTTTATTTGAGAATTTAAAAAATTAAAAATCTTAAATCACAAATAAATCCTGATTGGAATTTTGAGCTCCTTCCAAAAAACCAAAATATCACATAGTAATTGCAAATGACTACAATTAATTGAAGCTGCTAAATAAATGAAAGATTAGAGGGCAGAAGTGAAATTTCGCTATCCCTGTCATATACAGTCTCCACTAGAGCAACCGCCTCGTGTCAGTTTCTCCTGCGTCGCGTCCTTACCATTATTTGAACGCTCTCTCTCTATAACTTCAATCTCTCTGTCTCTCTTCTAATGTAGGGTTTTGCTTCTCTTCTAAAACCCTACAATTTATGATTACTAATTCTATAGTTTATACTTTTTTCAAAAGAAAACTCTATACTTTATACTGTATAGCATTGATATGGAAGGAGGGACTATTGGTAAGGGCAGCGGCGGTGAAAGTGGCGACGCATCCACTAGCGGTGGTTCAGTGCCGGCGCCGGTTTCGAATCAGGCAAATGCACCGCCGCCTTTCTTGAGCAAGACGTACGACATGGTGGACGACCCGTCGACTGACCCGATCGTGTCGTGGAGTTCGACGAAGAACAGCTTTGTTGTTTGGAATCCGCCGGAATTCGCACGCGACTTACTCCCCAAGTATTTCAAGCACAATAACTTCTCCAGCTTCGTTAGGCAACTTAATACCTATGTAATGCCCGCTTGCTCTTTTTATCTTGGTAATCTTTGTATATAATTGTTCTCTTGTGGCTCTGATCCATGGTGGCCCTGTGCTGTGATTGATTAGGATTGGATCAATGTCTAACTGAGTGTAGCTGTGATAGCTGATATCTGCTATTGGTTTTAGTCAAGTACTTGGTTCACATGTAGACAGTTTCTTTATGATTAATAATATAAGGTGGGAGAGTCACTCGTTTAGCTTTTTCCAAAATTGAATTTTCTGAAAGATAGAAGGTATTTAACTTCATGTAGAAATCTAGATGGTAAGCATTCAAGTTGACACTCTTTAGTGTTATTTGTACCTATAATTTCAAAAAGGAAAAGAAATTTGGATGTTCCATATACTGCATTTGAATAGTATTGTTTCCAGGGAATACGATTGCTTCTTGTCCAACAAACAAGATAAACTGTATGAATCCTGCTAGGTTTTTCTGAAACTTTAATAATATGGTTAACTGATCAGAAAGGATTTAAGCACTTTTATGAGGGGAATTCTTGGGTCTCCTGATTTATCATTTCCTGAACCAGAAATTTCCTTGTTGAAGCCAAATTCAGGCAACCAACAAACTGAGTAATCCATTCTGTATTCTATTGATTGATGATTTTGTCATAGTAAATGAAACAGCATGAGCCACAATGATGATTACTGAGGATTGCCTTAGAACATATTGGTTTCAAGTTAAGCCTCAGAGGAATGGAGGACTCTGACTACAATTTTAAAATATTGGTTGCATAGACCAGTACAATTAGTTAGAATGACATGAAAGCCCCTTAGAAATAGCTATTCTTATACATACTGGAGCTGAGAAAATGAGATTAGTCACAAGTTGCGAGTTAGAAGGACGAGTTATTTAAGGTATGAGCATTCTGTAATGATGTGGCTGTAGCTTGTAATAGAAATACAAGCTTCTGCGAATTGGTTGGAATTAAACCTTTAATAACAATGGAGATTATCTTTTGTTCTTAATTTGTGCCATGCACTGTGCAAACACAGGAATGTAATTCAGTAGAGTTTGATGAATTTGATGAGAGTTTCCCTTTTTATCTATATACACATATTACCTGTATCTACTTGTTCCAGATATTTATTACCATTTTATCTTCTTAATGATACAAGGTGTCTCAGTTCACTTAAGCGAGCTTGTCACTAGCAGTTAGCACCTTAGGTGGTACAGTGGTCAACATACTTTGAGGATGACTTTTGTATTTGATCATCTTGTGAAGGTGTTCTGTTGATCAGTGTTTTCTACGGTTTTAGTTTTTCCTATATTAGGGCTTGAGATAAGGTATGTGGCATCTGATGCATCTTCCTGCCTCTGAAATTACGAGTTATGTTCTTGAGGACTAAAACATTGGTGTTTGATGTTGCAGAATCAAAACATTTGGTGGAGGATGCACAAAAAGCTGAATGTTGGTTGTTTATATGCTTCCATGGATTTTTTGGCCTGGACCTTAATATGGACAACTACAACATCCTTATGTGCATTTGAAATAAATGAAATTATCAAACTTTCATGTCTTTAGGAGGGCATATGCCTCTCTATGTCCGCACCGGGTTATTATAATGAGTAAATCATCTTTAAACATTAAGCTCTAGTTATCATGATCATTTCATAGGTAGGTTGACATGCTCTTTATTGGTGAATGCTTGAGATGAATAATGATTAAGAGCATAAAATTAATTACTCAGTGTTAGATCAAGACAGGTATACATAATACTCATCTTTAAGTATCCTCTTTATTGATACTTGTGTGTATCTTCCGGCAAATTATGCCTTCATCTCAAGAAAAGCCTTTGAGTTCACCTTAGTCATCCAGGAGAAACAGTACAACTTATGGATGCTATCTTGTGTTCGCTCATTACCTCTTCCAAGAAACAATCATTTTTAATTATTTTGAAATGCACTTAATATAGCAAAATGGAAAGAATCAGTGTGACATGTATTTCGAATTTAGTTGTTTAGACCTGAATTTTTGTAATGGCTTCTTATCCCTGTACTTGACGTCTTGTTGGACAGATGAGTTTTTTCTCAATAGCTGTTGATTATATGTGAAGTTTCCTTTCATCCCCACATATCTTATCAGTTGTGCTGGATTGATGTATCAAGCAGGGATTCAGGAAGGTTGATCCAGACAAATGGGAATTTGCCAATGAGGGTTTCTTAAAGGGTCAAAAGCACTTACTTAAGAGCATAAGTCGGCGGAAACCTGCCCATGGTCATGCTCATCAACAGCCACAACAATCACATGGGCAGAGCTCATCTGTGGGTGCTTGCGTTGAGGTTGGAAAATTTGGCCTGGAGGAAGAAGTAGAGATACTTAAAAGGGACAAGAATGTTCTAATGCAGGAACTAGTTAGGTTGAGGCAGCAGCAACAGACTACTGATACTCAGTTACAAGCTGTGTTGCAGCGACTTCAAGGGATGGAGCAGCGACAGCAACAGATGATGTCATTTTTAGCAAAGGCTATGCAGAGCCCTGCCTTCTTGGCACAGTTTGTGCAGCAGCAAAATGAAAGCAATAGGCGCATTGCAGAAGCCAATAAAAAACGAAGGCTCAAGCAGGATGGTGTTTTTGAGACTCAGAACTCTGGTGCTTTTGATGGACAAATTGTTAAATATCAGCCCCCGATAAATGAGGCAGCCAAATCTATGCTCAGGCAAATCACTGAAATGAATACTTCTTCCAGTTCGGAACCTTACAATAATAATCCGGATAGTCTTCTGATTGGCAACGAGGTGTCATCATCCAGTACCATGGACAGTGGTAACTCTTCAAGCCGTATATCTGGAGTCACTCTGCAAGAGGTCCAACCAACTTCAAAGCAATCAAGTTATAAACAGAGAGCTTCAGGGATGCCAGGCCATGACCCGTCAGCTGCCATATCTGAAGTGCAATCTTCACCTAACATTGTTAATTCCGAAAAGGTCTCGGCTTCTGATTTTCCTGATATTAGCATGCTGGTAGGAGCACACGTGCCGTCTTCCATGTCTGTTCCCCAGGAAGATGTGATGATTCCTCAGGTTTCTCAGATATCAGATATGATTCCAGATACTATTGCTGATCTTCCTGGTGAAGATTTCATGGAAACTGAAACAGGTGCCTTTATGAATGGGACAATACCGATAGATATTGATAGCATCTCCCCTGATCCTGATATTGATGCATTGCTGGATGATTCTGGCTTCTGGAATGATCTTCTCGCCCAAAGCCCAGAACCAGAGGACATTAGATCAAGCTCAATTGATTGTAGACCGACGGGAAATGATGTGCAACAAGTGGAAAATGGGTGGGACAAAGTCGAGCATATTGATCATGTTACAGAACAAATGGGGCTCCTCACATCTGAAACCAAGAAACTCTAAAACGTTTTTTGCCAAATGTAAATTTGTACGGTATCATCCCATGTAAAACTCAGCCTAGATAACTTTGTAACATTTACAAGAATATGGTCATCTTCCCTTGCCGTAAAACAGGAAACGCATTTCTACCTGTTTACATGTGGTCTTGTTTTTGCAAACATGAAGACCAAATATAAGCTTTTTTTTTTTTTTTTTACCAAGATCAAAATTTCATGTAACTCATTTAACTCGTGCAAAATTTCAAGTGTTGTTAATTTTTATCCTCGTAAGGCCTTGAGTTTTATTCTCGAGAGTACATTTTATTGCATACGAAATAAAATTTGTGATCAAATCATGGGAGTTGGAATCTACATACATGGAATTTGTGTTAGGACATTCATAAAAGGAAATCAGATATTATGATTCATTTCCAAAATAATGCTTTTGTGACTAATGTGTTTGAAGCAGTACATTAACTTTTATGTAATTCATACATGTTAATATTTATGACTTGAAGATTTTCTACTTAATTTCAATTTAAAATTGTTCTTTGGATTTTCTTATCATTATGAAGCGGTTCCAGCAGATACTCAGGACTCATGATTGAGTTTGTTTCCATACCTGCAATTAATTAGTTCTTTTGTAGGGGATGTTAGTGTTTTGGTTTAATTATGTTGATGTTATGTAGTTCAATTTCAGTGTCTGATGATTTTAAAGTGTTCAAGTTATTTAGAAATGGAATCTATTTCAAAGTTGTCTATAATGGGAAAGAGCAATGATTTGCAAAATAAGAGCTTTCCTTTAGATACGAATCTTTGTAGGAGCATGGAGAATCATGAGAAGAAGGCAAGACTAAAAATAACAATGAAGTGTGTGAAAACTAACAATTTTTGATGTATATCAAATATATGCGACGTGCAAAAGGGAAGAAAGATAAATGAAAAAGAGAGTTTAAGAATAGAAATTTTGTTTTTCATCAAATTAGATTGCCTAAATTGCTAGGGATGCATAAAATGAAACCTAGGCTAAATGGAATAATTGGTTACAATGTCCAAGTTTGTTTTCGTATGGTTGAAGGTATTCAAAATATGTTAAAAATTGATGATGTGCACAATAGGGATGGCAATACGGCCCAGGCCGAGACTTCTTGACCTCACTAGCTTGCGGGATAGGCACAGGTAACGGTTGTCTAGGCTTGTAGCTCTACTAAAAGCGACAAAACATCATTTTGTTAAAAATAATGTCAATTTATGATTTTAAAAAAAAATAAAACGGACTGTTCAGAATCGATTGCCATTCCTAGTGCACAACTATAATATGACTCCTACATAATGCAAGATTTATATGGTAATATTGGGTTATCAATAGTCACATAAAATGTAAGTTAGAATTGAATGATAGTTTTGGAATAAGTTCAAGCAAAAATATACATTTTACTGTTGTTGGGATTGTGGATACAATATAGGGTTGTTCTTAACGTTTAAAGGCATCGAACAAAGTAAAAAAAAGACTTCAATAAATTGGCAATATATAAATATATAAACTTTTAAAAGCATATTTTATTATTAAAGAGGCTACTCTAAATCTTTCATTATGACGCAATTGAAGAATCTAATGAATGACATTAATTTTTAACAATAAGATTTGGAAAACAACTAAAAATAAAATCAAATGAAAAATGTAAAGAAAAAAGTTAAGAAGGTTTATCTCATTTTATTCTTTACGAGTATCAAGAGTAAATTGAGTCTTATTTGTCTCATTTTATTCTTTATGAAGGTTAAGAGTGAGTCTTATTTTGTTTCATTTTGTTTTTTATAAAAATTAAAAGTGAATCATATTTTATTTTTCATAAAGAGTAAACCTTGAACATATGCTTTTTCTGCACTAGTTCAGGATCAAGAAATAAGACGTCATGTTTACAAAAATAATTTCCTAAATCATATAGATATGTTGAGACATACAAGATCGGGAGAAGGTGATGCTCAAGTGGTTTATAAGATTTCATTCGAATGAAAGAAAATGACAATATATCTTTTGATTACATGATTCAATAATGATAGGAATTCAAGAAAATATACAACAGATTGTTTACTTTTGTGCAAAAAGAACTTATAAGTGTCATATATTGTGAGGCAAGCAAAATGTGTAAAGATTGATGGTATATGAAATTAAAGAGAAGGAAGAAGGGTCCGCTGTTATAAGGGTGTACATAGTTATATTAGCTAACACCCTTACAAGAAAAGTGCAGTAGTATATTATCATAATTTAATGGAATTATGTGTCGGATAAGTGATACGAATAATGTACCATATTTGATACTGGATTAGATTTGAGTACGGTACTGATAATTAAGATTTAGTACCAGATTAATTTCTGGTAGAATAGTATATCAGCACTGATCAATATCAGTCACCTTTTCAGGTAATTTTTTAAAATTTATAAAATAGTCTCAATTTTTTTATAAATTTATTTTTTTATAAATTGCAAAATAGTCAATTGTCATATTGTACTGTATAATTTATAAGTTTACATCAACCCTGTTTTTAAAAAATATAACAATAAATAATAACCACAATTAATATGAAATAATAATAATTTTCAGATATTCACATATAAATTGTAACACATCACTCCCGTGAGGCACGTGCTCGACATCTTGGATGATATCCGAGTTTGTGCACCGTAAGGGTGACATGCTAGAACACTCATTCATTCAAAAGTCGATATAAATTTTTGTTTAAGAATCAACAACAAATTTTGTAGAAATTGATATTTAGATCAGGCCTACTTTTATTCGTAAACATTTTTGATCAACACAATACAATCAATAAAAATTTCAATAGTCAATGGAGTCCTTTCACAAATACATAACACTTTAGTCATATTATCTGTACATTCTACCATAAAAGCCTTTATATATACACTGAACAAAATTTCAGAATACAATATTTTTTTTTGAAATGGCATAATACAAAATTATACAATAGGAAAAAACTAATGCAGATGTCAACTGATCCTGACCTCTTCTTTCACTCACATGCAATAGGTATACTTCTATTAGCCGAATGAGGTATTCTTTTGATCCTGAAAAAAAAATTGCAAATTTTGGGTGAATTTTGCGAACTCAATGAATGATCATCATCGATGGCTCACCCAGTCACATAACACATAAATCACATTATTTCATCTCTCACATTATTTCACATTTCCCATTCAATACACTTAATCATTCATATTACGCATATGTAGTGTGTATGAGACTTACATTCCATTTGTTAATTTGTTGTGACCGAGTGCCTAAACTGTCCCATATAGGGCTCATTAATAACTGTCCCTTATCTACTTGGGAGATACATGACTCATTAAACGTTGAGCTTGAGGCTCTGATTTACTTTTGAGCTTGAAACTTATTTCCACTCGTTGAGGTTTAAGCTTTAATCGTTGGCTACTCTGGTCACAACAACTATTATATTTTATGCATTTATGCAATGTAATGCATCACTCACATTTGCATAAACCCATTCCATCATTTTCCCATATCATCAGATTTTAGTCCGTCATTCAACAATAGAGTTGATAATTCGCACTTTCATTCATATGCAAATGCACATTCAGAACACATTTAACAATCACATTACGTACACTTAATTCATCCAATTTACATTCAAGTAGCACTTCAATATCCAAGTCAAACATCACAATCATCGAACTTCCTGTCCGGAAACCAACATTAGTCAATCACAATCAGTAGTCAGTTAATACGAAATTGAAACAAAGCAAACAATAAAGTGATACCATCTCGGTCTACTCATAATACGCTCTAGATTAGCAATCGCTTCCAATATCTAGAAACGTTTGAATACGAACATTTAACCTGCACATAACAATTATGCAATACACACATTGTACACACACATTAATAACTTTGCACAATTATAACATTTATGCAATACACACATTGTACACACATGTAACGCCCCAAATTAGGGGTTAGAATATTAAAGAAATTTAGTACGAATTATGAGTGTTATTTGCTTATTAACTTATTAACTATTGGCTTAAATTGTGCATAAGTATTTTGGCATGCATTCATGGTATTTTTCAGGTTAATTGGTTTAATGAAACTTCGGAGTGATTTGAACAGTATTATTATAATTTTCGTAATTTTTGTATACTTCAAACATTTTTAGAAATTAATGGAGGATTTGTTTTGAGTTGCCAATTTATTTTGAGAGTCATTATTTTCTGACGAAATTTTGGTAAATTTTTGGAAGTCTTCTGGAACTTTTGGGTATTTGTTGGGTAATTATTACAACTACGATTCATATGATATTTTTGGTTATTTATTACTATTTGGACCTATTAGTTTATTTATTACCATATCGTAATCTAAACCTACTAGCAATGATTTAAATCGAACAATTATCGTTTATTCCTCACCGAATGCCTCCTTACCCATCCATCGGTAGAATTAGCGAAGCCATTCACTCACCAACACCGCTATTGGAGTTTTCTTTGGAAAGTTGGTAAGTTTAGTTTATCATCGTGAGTTACATCTTTGTTTTTGTTTTGTTTAGATTTATCATGTTTGAAGCTTAGGATAATTACGATAGGTTAGAATTGCGAAATAGGTTAGTTGTAAAGTGAAGAAGTTAAAGGAAGGTGAAAAAAGAAAAAAAAGAAGAAGTTTGAGTCGGAAGTTGAAGGCGGTGAATAGTGCGAGAATAGTGAATTGTGAGCGATGTCGGTGAGCGGTGTCTTGCTCACGATGGCTATGCGTATTTGTGAACAGTGACCGTACATATTTGTGAACAGTAATCGTACGTATTTGTGAACAGTAGTCATACGTATTTTTTCACCCAAAAATGTATAACGGTTAGGTAATAATGGCTAGTTAACGGTACAAAAACGGCTAGTTTACAAAAATGCTCTATAAATAGATACTACTCCTCCATCATTTACTTCATCCATTACCTCATAAGTGATTCTTGACGAAAACTAAATTTCAAATGTTGTCTGCTATTTCATTTTTTTGTCTACTGCTTATTATTATGTATCTTTGTTTCATTCTTAGTGTACAGCTAAATGATTCAGCTCGCACTCTTTTTCTCTTCTTAATATGTCCTATGATCGTTATGTTGCTTATTGGCATAGCATTTGAGAATTAATGTAATTTGTACATTTTCAGCTTTAATAAAGACTTGCTTTCATTTAAATACTTGCTGTATCGCTAATTTCCTAAAACTTCATGGATCATTTAGTACTTATGAGTTGTTGATTAATCCGAAAATTTGTCATGAACATGCATCATACTTAGTTATCATACGATAATGAAGCACAATAATAATTTGTGTGCGTGTTCCTATTATAGAGGAAAGACCACTTGCCGGATATTGTCGGGACAATAAACACTAAGTGCGATTTAGGTAAATGTCTGGTCGATAATTTCAAAGATCTGAAATATAGGTAGAAAATTTCGATTATAAGTACTTGAGGTAAGTAAATTTTGGTAATGATAAATTTTGTGAGTCAACCTAGATGATGTCTAGGATTGATTTATTAGGAGTGCTATTTGCTCACATGAATGACTGAAATGATCTTGTTCAGTTGTAAAACTGTTAAGTCCTAGTTGTGGGTAAATAGGCACGCCTAGAAGGTCTGCAAATGCTCTGTTATTTGACACTTTGGTGTCTCGATATCGAGACATATGTCTCTCCTGTTGATACTAATTATGGTATCTCCTGTATAAGTCCCGTTACCCACTTCAGTTCATGGATTTATAGTTTGATTTGTTCTATATTCTGATATCTGATTGATTATTCGATTACGAAGGATCTCCGTGTTACGCCATTCATTTAGTATAAAAATCATTACGAAATGCATTCTTTCTGTTTTCTGAAATTGGTTAATATAGATTAGTTATTACTCACTAAGCTATATACTTAGCACGGTGGATTTGCCCCGTGTAGGTTCGGAGCTAAGAGATTAAGGACTGGGATAAGTCAACTGCAGTGGCCAAAAGAGTCTGAGTTTTGTGTTGCGCGAAAATGTATTTTGTTTGGTTTGTTTGGGCCTGTAAATATTCTTTCGAATTGTTTATGAAATTATGAGATGTATTATATGTGTGTTACGTTTAGTTTTTAAAAATGCATGTGTGAAACGTTTTGATTTGTTTGTCCTGTCTTTGGTGGCATCCCTTTATCCTCCCAGGGGGTATTTGGGTGTTACATCTTTTGGTATCAGAGCGCCTGGTTTAACCAATACTTGCCTATTGTTTGCTGTTGAGTATTTACGTTGTGTTATGGCCTAATGCGGTGTCCCATGTTTTGTCTATAGTAAGCACGATGGAAGGATCTCACGAGATTGTTGACGAAGTTGCTGAGAGTAATCAGCCGGAGCAAACACGTTCGGAAACACCAGGACCATCAAGGGTCAATCGAGGAGAAGCTGAGGTTCCACCTCCTCCTCTAGCTCAAGGAGAAGCTTTGATTAAGCTATCCCAGGATATGATGACCTTGTTGCATCGAATGACAACACCTAAGGCTCCGATTGATCAACTGACGAAGTATGGGGCTGAAGAATTTTCGGGGACATCTCTGGAGGAATCTAAAGGGGCCGAGTTCTGGATTGAGAAGGTGAAGAGGGTACTGGATGAGATTAGTTGTCCAGCAGAGCAGATGGTTCATCGTCTTGTTTCTCTTCTTGAGGCGCTTATGAATGGTGAAAATTTGTTTTACGGAGTCCTCAGTTACCGGTGCCTCTGACTTGGGAATTCTTTGCCCAAGAATTTAGAACTAAGTATGTGACGGAAGCTTACAGAAAGGATCGGTGGAAGCAATTCTTGAATCTTAAGCAGAGGAGTTTGTCTGTTGCTGAGTATGATCGGGAGTTTAATCAGCTCAGTAAATATGCCCTTGACTCTGTATTGACTGAAGAGTTCCGATGTCATCAATTCGAGGAGGGATTGCATGATTCAATCAAGGAGCATCTGGCAGCGTTTTCTATGTTACAACACGTTACTTACCATCAGTTGGTACAGGCTGCAATAAAAATAGAAAGACAAGAGACGATCAGGAAAGAAAGAAGTCAGAGAAGAGGCTTTAATAGAGGTCGGTCTTGGGAAGCGAAGTCGGGAAGGTAGTTCATCTACACCGAGAGTTGCTCGAGATCGTAATGAGGGGAAAGCAACAAAACTTTCCTACACCGACTGCCTCTAGTAGGGGTTCCTCTGGGGGTCGAGGTTCTAGTGCTCCAGAGTGCCCACACTGCTCTATTCACCATTGGGGTGTCTGCTGGAGAGCTACAGGTGCATGTTTTCGTTGTGGCAGTACGGAGCATATGATTGCAAATTGCCCTCTGAGACGATGCAGGATGGCACAAGCTAGTGGAGAGGTTTTGCATGCTTCAGTTGGGAACAGAGGTCGAGGAAGAGGCCGAGGCGGATATACTCAGAATAGGGCTAATCGAGCTCGCACTCAGAAACTGTGAATCGACCAGCTGTGCCTTCTGCTTCAGCTCGAGCTTATGCACTGAAAGCTCGTGAGGATCAGGATGCACCAGATGTCATTGCTGGTATGGTTTCTCTCTTTGGTTACAATTGTATGCATTAATTGATCCTGGATCTTCACATTCATATATCTGTGCTGGAGAAATGTTTGATAAGGAGATACTTATAGATCAGTTAGAATATGACATGCATGTGACTAGTCCTCTGGGTAGTAGTGTGCTGGTGAATCAGGTGATTAGGAATTGTCCAGTTATGATTCAGGGAAGTGAGTATGCAGCAGATCTGATTAAATTGTCGTTTCACGAATTTGATCTGATTCTGGGTATGGATTGGCTGTCTAAACATCAGGCAGTAATTGAATGTAAGGCTAAGACAGTTTTCTTGAGGAGGCCCGACCAGTCTGAGCTTGTATTTCATGGTGGTTGCACACGTGCTCTGATTAATGTAGTATCTGCTATGCAAGCTCAAAAGCATCTAAGAAAGGGGTGTGAAGCTTATCTAGCGTTTGTACTTGATTCCCAGAAGGAAGGTGGTCAGGATAAACTTCTTGATATTCCTGTAGTGAATGAGTTTCCAGATGTTTTTCCTGAGGAACTACCTGGGCTTCCTCCAGAGAGAGAAGTGGAGTTATCTATCGAAGTTATGCCGGCTTCGCTCAGACATCTAGAGCACCGTATAGAATGGCTCCTACTGAGTTGAAGGAGTTGAAGTTACAATTACAAGAACTTCTGGATAAGGGGTTTATTAGACCCAGTGTATCACCCTGGGGTGCGCCGGTGTTGCTCGTAAAGAAGAAGGATGGTACACTGCATATGTGCATCGATTATCGGCAGTTAAATAGGGTCACAGTGAAGAATAGGTATCCACTGCCAAGGATTGACGATCTATTTGATCAGTTGAGAGATGCGGGAGTGTTTTCGAAGATAGATTTGTGATCGGGGTATTATCAGCTTCGGGTAAAGGATGTGGATATACTGAAGACTGCATTTAGGACCCGTTATGGACGTTACGAATTTCTAGTAATGTCGTTCGGGTTAACTAATACTCCAGCAGCATTTATAGATTTGATGAATAGAGTATTCAGGCCTTATCTGGACCAGTTTGTTGTGGTGTTTATTGATGATATCCTGGTCTATTCCAAGAATGAACATGAGCATATTGACCATCTCCGAATTGTAACAGACCCTGCGGGAAAGGCAGTTGTATGCGAAGTTGAGTAAATGTAATTTCTGGCTTCAGGAGGTATCATTCTTAGGGCATGTTGTCTCATCTGAAGGAATTAGAGTTGATCCTAGTAAGATAGAGGCGGTTGTTAATTGGAAGCCACCAAGGAACGTGACGGAGGTGAGAAGTTTTCTGGGTCTGGCTAGTTATTACCGTCGGTTTGTTAAGGGGTTTTCAGTGATAGCATCCCCTTTAACTAAACTGCTACGGAAAGGAGTGAAGTATGAATGGTCTGATAGATGTCGAGTAGCTTTGATCGGTTGAAATGTATGCTTCTCGAAGCTCTGTATTAGTTCAACCTACTTACGGTAAGGAGTATGTTACGTATCTTGATGCATCCGGGATTGGGTTAGGTTGTGTTTGATGCGAGGAAGGGAAGGTAGTTGCTTATGCTTCTCGACAACTAAAGACTCATGAACATAATTACCCTACTCGTAGTGTTTGCCTTAAAAATTTGGCGACACTATCTGTATGGTGAAAGGTGTAGAATTTTACAGATCATAAGAGTCCAAGTATCCGCTTTCGAAGGAACTTAATTTGAGACAACGACGTTGGTTGGAATTATTTAAAGACTATGATTGTATTGTAGACTACCATCCGGGTAAGGCTAATGTTGTAGCAGATGCCTTAAGTCGAAAGACTATCTCGGCTTTATCACTGAAGCAGATTGGATGAAAGTTGGGATCTGATGGAGCCTTGATGGCTCAATTGATAGCAAGGCCCACGTTGAGACAGGAGATTTTTCATGCTCAAAGAGCTGATGATAAGTTACAACAACTTATCTTGGCTACTCAGGAAGGTAAACAGATTGATTTTTTCTGTGCAGGGTGATGGTGAATTGTATTATAAGGACCGGTTGTGTGTGCCAGCTAATGATGAACTGAAGAAGAAGATATTGTTTGAGGCTCATAATACAGTCTTTACTATGCATCCGGGTGGAAACAAGATGTATCAGGATTTGAAGCAGTATTACTGGTGGTCAGGTATGAAACGGGATGTTGTGGAGTATGTAGCAAAATGTCTGACATGCCAACAGGTTAAGGCTGAACACCAGGTTCCATCTGGTTTGTTAAATCCTATTCCTATTCCTCAATGGAAATAGGATAACATTACCATGGACTTTGTCACTGGACTTCCTCTTACTCAAAGGAAACATGATGCGGTATGGGTTATTGTGGATAAGTTCACCAAATCTGCTCATTTTCTACCTGTTCGTCCTGACTATTCATTGGATAGGCTTGCAGATTTGTATGTGAATGAGATTGTAAGATTGCATGGAGTACCATTATCTATTATTTCTGATCGTGATCCTCGATTTACTTCGAGATTCTGGAAAATTTTACAGGAAGCATTGGGTACTCAACTTAAGTTTAGTCTCGCTTTTCATCCCAGAATGATGGACAATCGAGCGAGTTATCTGATTTTGGAAGATATGTTGAGGGGTTTTGTGTTAGAGTTTCCCGGGAGTTGGGATAATTATCTGACTTTGATGGAGTTTGCTTATAACAACAGTTATCAGACGGGCATCGGTATGGAACCTTATGAAGCGTTGTATGGTAGGAAGTGTAGAACTCCGGTATGTTGGACGGAGTTAAGTGAAAACAAGATGATCGGGCCAGACATTGTGACAGATACGGAAGAAAAGATTCAGATTATTCGACAAAGATTGAAAGCTACCAGTGATAGGCAGAAGTCTTATGTTGATTTAAAAAGGAATGATATTGAGTTTCAAGTGGGTGATAAGGTGTTTCTAAAAGTATCACCATGGAAACACATACTTCGGTTTAGGAAAAAGGGTAAGCTCGATCCATGATTCATTGGGCCTTATGAAATTCGAAGAGGTTGGACCCGTAGCTTATCAGTTAGCTCTTCCTGGAGAATTGGCCAGACTGCATGATGTGTTTCATGTTTCTATGTTGATGAGATACCGATCTGACGCCTCACATAAGATTTCGGTGCAAGAGATTCAGGTACAACAGGATTTGTCATATGAAGAAGGGCCAATTTCCATATTAGCCAGAGAAGTAAAACAATTGCGGAACAAGACAGTACCATTGGTAAAAGTCCTCTGGCAACATCATGGAATTGAGGAAGCAACCTGGGAACCAGAGGAAATCATGAAGGCCCAGTATCCGCAATTATTCGGATCAGGTATGAATTTCGAGGACGAAATTTCTTAAGGAGGGAAGAGTTGTAATGCCCCAAATTAGGGGTTAGAATATTAAAAGAATTTAGTACGAATTATGAGTGTTATTTGCTTATTAACTTATTAACTATTGGCTTAAATTGTGCATAAGTATTTTGGCATGCATTCATGACATTTTCCGGGTTAATTGGTTTAATGAAACTTCGGAGTAATTTGGACAATATTATTATAATTTTCTTAATTTTTGTATACTTCAAACATTTTTAGAAATTAATGGAGGATTAGTTTTGAGTTGCCAATTTATTTTGAGAGTCATTATTTTCTGACGAAATTTTGGTAAATTTTTGGAAGTCTTCTGGAACTTTTGGGTATTTGTTGGGTAATTATTACAACTACGATTCATAACAATATTTTTGGTTATTTATTACTATTTGGACCTATTAGCTGTTTATTACCTGTATCGCAATCTAAACCTACTAGCAACGATTTAAATCGAACAATTATCGTTTATTCCTCACCGAATGCCTCCCTTACCCATCCATCAGTAGAGTTAGCGAAGCCATTCACTCACCAACACCTGCTATTGGAGTTTTCTTTGGAAAGCTGGTAAGTTTAGTTTATCATACGCGAGTTACATCTTTGTTTTTGTTTTTGTTTAGATTTATCATGTTTGAAGCTTAGGATAATTCTGATAGGTTAGAATTGCGAAATAGGTTAGTTGTAAAGTGAAGAAGTTAAAGGAAGGTGAAAAAAAGAAAAAAAAAAAGAAGAAGTTTCAGAGTCGGAAGTTGAAGACGGTGAATAGTGCAGAATAGTGAATTGTGAGCGATGTCGGTGAGCGATGTCTTGCTACTGATGAATCAAATGCGTATTTGTGAGCGATGAATCGACGTATTTGTGAACAGTAGTCATACGTATTTTTTTACCCAAAAATGTATAACAGCTAGGTAATAACGACTAGTTAACGGTACAAAAATGGCTAGTTTACAAAAATGCTCTATAAATAGATACTACTCCTCCATCATTTACTTCATCCATTACCTCACAAGTGATTCTTGACGAAAACCAAATTTCAAATGTTGTCCGCTATTTCATTTTTTTGTCTACTGCTTATTATTATGTATCTTTGTTTCATTCTTAGTGTAGAGCTAAATGATTCAGCTCGCACTATTATTCTCTTCTTAACATGTCCTATGATCGTTATGTTGCTTATTGGCATAGCATATGAGAATTAATGTAATTTGTACATTTTCAGCTTTAATAAAGACTTGCTTTCATTTAAATACTTGCTGTATCGCTAATTTCCTAAAACTTCATGGATCATTTGGGACTATGAGTTGTTGATTAATCCCGAAAATTTGTCATGAACATGCATCATACTTAGTTATCATACAGTAATGAAGCACAATAATAATTTGTGTGCGTGTTCCCTATTATAGAGGAAAGACCACTGCCAGATATTGTCGGGACAATAAACACTAAGTGCGATTTAGGTAAGTAATATAGGTCAGTAATTTCAGTACGAAATATAGGTAGAAAACTTCAGTGTAAGTACTTGAGGTAAGTAAATTTTGGTAATGATAAATTTTGTGAGTCAACCTAGATGATGTCTAGGATTGATTTATTGGGAGTGCTATTTGCCTGCACATGAATGACTGAAATGATCTTGTTCTGTTGTAAAACTGTTAAGTCCTAGTTGTGGGTAAATAGGCATGCCTAGAAGGGTCTGCAACTGCTCCTGTTATTTGACACTTTGGTGTCTCCTGATATCGAGACATATGTCTCTCCTGCTGATACTAATTATGGTATCTCCTGTATAAGTCTCGTTACCCACTTCTGTTCATGGATTTATAGTTTGATTTGTTATGTATTCTGATATCGATTGATTATTCGATTACAAGGATCTCCGTGTTCTCGCCGCTTACATTTAGTATAAAAATCATTACGAAATGCATTCTTTCATTTTCTCAAATCGGTTAATATAGATTAGTTATTACTCACTAAGCTATATGCTTAGATGGATTTGCCCGTGTAGGTTCGAGCTAAGAGATTAAGGATGGGACAAGTCAACCGCAGTGGCCAAAAGAGTCTGAGTTTTGTGTTGCGCGAAAATGTATTTTGTTTGGTTTGTTTGGGCCTGTAAATATTCTTTCGAATTGTTTATGAAATTATGAGATGTATTATATGTGTGTTACGTTTAGTTTTTAAAAATGTATGTGTGAAACGTTTTGATTTGTTTGTCCTATCTTGGGTGGCATCCCTTTATCCTCCCAGGGGGTATTTGGGTGTTACAACACATATTAATAACTTTGCACAATTATAGAATTTATTTATGCACAAATATGTATATGAACTATGTACAATGCATGCTTAATGACAATCCCGAGTATTTATCCATCAATTTCTTCACAAAATTAATCTCATAACAAAACTCATCTAACTATAATTTATACTTAGATTTATTCCTTACTAAACCATTAAAATCTCTATTCTTTTCTCATTGACTCACTTTAGAATTTTTTTTCCAAGTCACACTTTTGGTTTTACTGTTCACATTCAATTAGAAGGTGAAACTGATGTAATTTGGTTATACTCTCTTGCAGAAAAATGTTCCCCTATGTCTTATCTTTCCATTGACACCAAAATCACTCAATTTGGTTTAGTAATTTGGAAGATATTCCTCAAACATTATCAGGTTATCCAAATTCAAAAACAGTGAATTATGTACAACTTCCATCCAGAAAATCAATATCTTAGAGAAATAATTGAAATTCGACTTCTTTAGACAATATGTAGGCTTATATCTCTAGTTTACTCCAAATTAAAAATAATCTTATTTGAAATCCTACAGATCAAGATATCACCAAAATACTGAAGTATGTTCAGTAAAAATATCTAATTCATACTCTTCCCACCGACCTCCTCACTTTGATTTAATCAATCCTTTTCAAATTAAAACCAAAAGCTATAAATTTTTATGTAGAGATAGAGGAATGTGTTAGGAATCTAATTCTTTAAAAATCAAGTCATTTGAAGGTCGGACGAAAAAGTTATGACCAAAATAGTGAAACATATTCAGGTTGGGAGGAGGACCTGCGGGTCGTGATTGCGATTTTTTGCGCAAATCGCGACCGCGATTTTCAAGCGTCCGCCGCAATGTCGCGATCGTGATTTTCCTGTTTTCTTCCTCCGACCTATCTTGGTACAATAGGCATAACTTTTACTACAAATATCGGATTAAGGTGATTCAAAAATCATTTTGAAGAGAACTTTTAGACCTACAACTTTCATAAAGACCTCAAAAATAAATTTTGGCTCTATAAGGATCAAAATTTCAAATCAATGCAGATGTCCCGAATACCCATCCCATGTAATATCACAGACTTCTAAATATCATATCTCTCTAATGCAAAGTTCAAAATTTCATACTTTATATCAATGGAAAGCTAAAAGAAAGATATACAACTTTTATGAAGACAATTTTGTCAAAATCTTCCTAGATAAACACAGAAATTCATGAAAGTTTTAGCTTGAAAATTTAACACTGTTACTATTCATTCCCAATTCTCAACTCATTTAATTCATAATCTCAATAGCTAACTTCTTCAAAGATACCAAATTTTAACTCAACATCATCTAGCACATTTCATATTCCTCACTTGTTCATAAACACCTAAGATATAACACATTCCCATACACTCAAAACATAATACAACATAAACATTCGTCCATAACTTTTTCTGCATCCAGTTCTCATTTTCACATCAAAATTTGAGACTCTTAAAAACAAAATTTAAACTCAATGTCATCATAAGAAAGGTATAAATATGTCTCTAATTTAATCTAAATTAAGAATAAACTCATTTGGATAACCATAGAAAAAGTTATGGCTGAAACACTGAAGCATGCTCATTAAACATATTGCTACTAAATTTTTTCCAACTCAACTATCCATTTTGTTTCCAAATCTCACCCTAACACAACTCATACCAAGATCACCATTTTCTACGTCATTCACTCCCCATTTTGACCTTCATTTCATCTCAATATCATTCACTAACAAAGCATGACCTAAATTTGATCATTAACTCAAAAACAAGATATGTTCATGTGCCTATTCATCAACTCTCAATTTTTATTAAACCATCATTTTCACAACCAATTCATCTTTAAAAGCATGTGTAGCACAACTCATAGTTTTCTTACTCCTCATATACAACATCAATCCTCCAAAAACAACTCCTAACCCACTATTTAGCATTTATGTGAAACAAAAACATCAACATATACATATATATGTTCATTTCTTCATCAACATTCTAGCCTACACAAAAATCCTTATCATGATCATTCAAACTCTAAAATATCCCTATAAATCATTACTTATCAAGCATATATAAGCAAGAAATTTTACACACCCTTCTCCATTCACGATGCCCATATACCCAAAACACAAATTTAGGAAATTAACTTCTAGCTAACATTACAAATGCTTCACTTAACCAAAAACCCATGATATTTGACAAGATTCTTACTTGATTTAGCTCTCAATTCCTCAAAATCTTTAAGAAACTCAAAAATCCCAAACTTCTTCAACATCTCACGATCATCATCATCTTGAGCTTGAAAGGTTTGGGTTTTTGGTGAGGGTGGAAGAGAAAGCAAGATGAAAGAGTAGCATGAAAGGTGATCAAAAATCAAGAAGAAAAGAGGAAGAGACGAGGAGTTACGAAAATGGTGGAGAGATCCAAAATAAACACCAATAACCCCTTTTGTGAGAAGCTTCGTGAATGAAAAAACCAAAAAGGGGGGAGGCTTTTAATTAAAAAAAGTAGTGGACTTAAGGTTATGTCTGGCAAGTGACTTATGTCACTTGCCACATGTCCATTTCTTATAACCTAAGTCCAATTTCTATTCTAATTGTCTCCCAATTTTTAATGGCACAATTCCTAAAGTCATTTATTAAATTTTCCTTTGACATTGGACAAAAGTTTCTACTACCATTTAACAATTGTTTTGTCACTTGACAATTTTTTCTAGTCCAAAAATACCCTACAATTTTTAGAAAATTTTCCAAAAATTTCTAAAAATTCTAAATCAATTTATACACTCTTCATATCAAATTTCAACATATAAAAACCACATTTTCCAATATATTCACATATATAAACAATTATACCTGAAAATTGTCAACGAATGCATGTACAATTATCTTTATCCTAAAAGATTTACTATTCATGTGCATGTGCATCTTATGTATGCATGAGCATAAGTCGTGTTTCCTAATTTATCAAGAATCTCTCACATGGGTAACGATATGTTACATAAATAATAACTATAATTAATATGAAAAGACAATTATCATCATACAAGTATAAAATTAAGGATAATACAAAGTATTTGAAATATTATAATTTTATCATATAATAAATAGTAATTACATTAAAACATATAAAGAAAATAAAGATCCTTAACTTTCTAATTATTACAATTTACAATAAGAGTTTGTGATTAAAAACAACCAATTAAAAGTAAAATTTGAAACAAAATAAATATTATTTAATTTAATATTAATTTAATATATTAATTATCAATAAAATTTAAACAATTTAATTTAATATTATATATTTAATCAATGATGTTTAAAGATTATAAGAAAAGAGTAATATTTGGAATTAAGTCAATATTTGTAAGTAAGAGAGGATTTTGGAATGGGCTTACTTTATAACTCTCACCATTGCAATAGATAGTCAATAGGGTGAGTTGGTGATGGTTGTAATAAAAATTGAGATGGTAAAATTTTAAAGCATAGATGCAGTAGCTTAATAGTATTTCATTTAATGAACACTAACTTGAAGGATCTAATTGTTTTAAGACCAAATGGAAAAGCCAAGAAAAAAAACTACAACCTTGAGTGGAGGAGGTTTAAAAGGAAGATACAAAAAGTTAATAGAGATTAGTTATTAAAAATCAATTTGATAACCTTAATTTCATATATTGACTAATAAATTTAATTAAATTTGTGTATGATTATATCATTTGGCCTACAATTAATAGTTTTTATTTGTTTGTTTGGTTATTAAGGGGGGAGTCTTCCTCTATTGTGGGTGTATTCATCTTCATATCTTTTATTCACTCAGTCCTTTATATTATGAAATTAATCTACAGTGTGCATATATATGTTTATTTTTCTATACTGTTTATCGTGCAAATGGAAGCAGTATAACAAAAAATAAATGAAGCAAACATATAAAATTTACATAATTTGGCCAATATGTGACCTATGTTTAGGCATAAAGAGATCGATTTCTTTTACTATTATGAGAAAGTAAGATACAATAAGTAGGAAAATAATAACCACTTACACAATCTTTAGCATGGGTTCACATATTAAAATTACTTGTAAGAAGTTTAAGTATAGTAAAACTTTATTTCCACATAAGCCTAAGGCAAGTGACTTCTATTTCTATAGGTGCCTAATTCTTGTGAACTTCTATTTTAACAGATGTCTAAGATTAGTAACATTCTATTTTCATTAAAATTTTATGGATATCTAATAAATTTTCACCTTAACTTGAATTCTCCAACATTTAACCAATAATCATTCTTTATCATATAAGCCCTTATAGGCTTCAAGTTATGCAAATATTTACCAAATCCAAGCTATGCTTGAACTTCTTTGTAGGTAATAACTTTGTTAATATACCTACTAAGTTTTTAATAGTGCTATTTTTTGTATAGAAAATACCTTATCGTTAATGAAATCAAGAATAAAATTGATCATGATATTAATATGCTTTGATCTTCTATAATATACATGATTTTTAGCTAAACTTGTAACACTTCGACAATCACAATAAATAATAGAGTTCTATATGTCCACATCTGAACTATCAAGAAGACCACACAATCATATACTTTCTTTAACCCTTTTTGCCAATGATATATATCTTGTTTTTGTTGTAGACAATGCAATTGTTGACTAAACTGTTGCTTTCTAACTTAATGCATATCCAAATAGGGTAAAGATATAATATGTCAATAATCTCTTTCAAAAAAGATTTTCACTATAATCAAAATTTATATAGCTAACATTGCCACTAGTTATATCACCAGAACCATAAATTGCATATACCTTTTAAGTATAACTTCCCAGTGAGCTTTCCTACGATTGCTTATAAAAATGTTTATGACATTTACAACATATGTTAGATCTTATCTTATGCATACTAAGACCTACAACATATTCCTAACAACACTCGAGTAAGGAACTTACTTCACTTATTCCTTCTCCTTATACGTAATGCACCAATCTCAAGTTTAAAATATGATATCAGTAGAGTGCAAATTGGCTTTGATGATCCATTTGAAAATATACAGTACATATTTAATATACTTTTTTGTGATAAGTATGACATGTTGGCTCACCCATCCCTTTAAATCTCCTTCATCAAGATTTTATTAGTTGTGTCAAAATCCTTCATCTCAAACTCACCGCTCAACAAGCTCTTTAGATTGTTAATTTAACCTTATTGTTAGTTGCAATTAACATGCTATAAATGAATAATAATAAATATATCAATGAGTCATCTAATATCTTCCTAAAATAGACACAACTGTTAAATTGATTGGGAAAAATTTTTAAGGCAACATAAATCCATCAAACCTTTTGAACCACTTCTTTGGAGACTATTTCAACCCATATAAGAAATTTTCAGCAAATATATATAATCTTTCTTATTATAGTTAAGAAATTCCTTTAGTTATGACATATAAGTATGTTCTTCTATATTCCTATGCAAAAACACGAATTTAACATAAAGTTGTTTTGCCTTTAAATCACATGCACTTACCATGGCTAAAAGAACTTGTATAGTCTTATACTTCATAACTGGTGAGAACACCTCAAGGTGGATAATTCCCTTTTGTTATGAAAAATCTCATGCCACTAGTCATGCCTTGAACCTAGATGTTTCAACTCAAGGAATATCTTTTTTCTTTGGTAATAGAAACAATTTGCCTATTAATATTTCATAAAATGTCTAAGTTGGCCTCTTTTATTATTTGTGGTACCAATTCACACGTTAATGTTTATAAAATGGAACAATTTATCCCAAAAAGAGTCACTGTATAAGATTTTTATTAGTGAGACAAGAAGCTCTCATTATTTGGGAACACATGGCCTAACAAATCAATAGATGTTGGACTTTGATAGGTGACATTTCATTTATCATTTAATTTTATTATAAGATTTTGCTTTTAAAATTTTTAAAATAATTTTTTTAATAATCTGATTAAACCAAAAATACCTGACACTTATACTCTAGAAATCGCTAACTTAACACTCATTTTGGTCTTTCTCCTCTAGTCTTGACAATTACGACACCCAAAATACCTTATGCCTGTATTGCAACATTAATTTTGGTTTTTTTTTATATGGAAGGCATTTGGTTCTAGTGATTTTATAACCCTTTCATTATAATAGATCTCCACTAAGAAAACAACTTCCTCACCTTTGCATAGTTAACTTCCTAAACTCCTAAGACTACATCTCACCATCTAAACTTCTTGGCATATGCCAAAAATGTTTCAATGTTTTTCTATAATCAATTCAAGATTCCCAGCAACAAAAGCCTACATTCATGATCTTATAGAATATGCATATTCTATATAATCATATTGCATTATCTTGTTCTCTAATTTTATAAGAAGACAATTTCATATGTGTCTTTCTACCATACAATTTCTATATTAGCCACTTTATGTTCACAGCTTCCCCCTTTAGCTTCACCTAAGAAAATAATATAATCAACTGTAGAAATGGTTTGAACAACTGCTTTGGAGAAGCTATTACTATGTTGTAACCATGAGGATTAGGGAAACTCTCTTGAAGTCATAACAATCTTAGCCATCTGAAAAAAACCCATACGATTATATTTCAAGTTAAAATTAGGTATGCTAGTGGATAGAGACATAAGAAACTAAAGATTAAGATGAAACCACTTTCTTTTCTCAATTTTCATAATCATAGAAATTGGATGAGAAAGATGAAGATAAGTGTTAGGTTGCAGAGTTTTGGAGTATGGGTATTTGATATATTATAATTAACATTATTTTTTATTTAAAAAATTAAAATATTTAAAAATAAAATAAAATGATAAATTACATATTAGTGACTAAGTTGACATTTTTGTTAATTTGGTACACCATATATTCCAAAATAATAGGAGCATCACATCTAATGAAAATCTAACAGAGTGACTCCCTTTGTGACAAATTGTTCCAATTTGTAAAAGTTAGGGAGTGAATTCAATACCATAGATAACAATATTAGCTAACTTAGATATTTCGTAAAACAATAGGGATAAATTGGTCCTTTACTTTTTTCTTCTGAAAGGATTATTTGCATTCCACTGGTTTTACACCCTTTAGTAAAGTTACAAGTTTTCATGTCTTATTTTTGTATATAGATTGCATCTCCTCATTTATAACAACTAACTATTTTGATGCTTCTTTATTATCCACTGCCTCTATAGAAGTACTTGGTTCATTACCATATATATTATTAGCTACAGTTAAGATATAAGCCACATGATTAGTTTCATCAACATCTATACAAGTTAAATACCTAGCAGGTTTCCTGATTTCTCTTCTTATCCTCCTTACCACTATACTTTGTACAAATTATTCCTCCTACACATCTATGGACTAATTTACCGTTGTCCTACTTAAAGTTCCAATTTTAAACTTCACCTTTTGGTCAACATCATGATTCTTTTTATTAGTAAGATTACCAAACTCCTCTCTGTGGTAAAGCATAGCAAGTCCATCAAAAGTAATATTTATACTAATAACAAAGTTGATACTTGCATCCTTTTTAATACACCATAATTTATATCTTTAAACTACAATGACATATGTTAGAAATATGCACTTCATTGTCACAGGCTCCAGTTTATCATCATTAACATGAGCATAAGAGGGGCAACCAAATATTGTTAGGCCAAAATAATCATAGGAAGTATTGTGCCGTATACTTTAAGGAGTCTTAAAATATATTCCAATTATTAGAGATCTATTCACTAGAAAAGCAGTAATGTCAACTGTCTTAGCTCAAAATTGTTTCATATGTATTAAGTATGTTGTGTGAGTGTTTAGTTCCTTTATTTTGCAGCTCCATTTTCTTGTGATATATGACCTATAATGCATTTTTTTCATTGTACCTTTCAAATGACTTACTATAGAATTCAAATTTATTATCTATTTTGAACGTCTTGACATATCTTTTAGTATTTTTTAACCATTGTCTTCCACTCTTTAAACTTTTTAAAAACTTCATCTGTCAATTTCAAATACCCATATTTTTGTTGAGTAATCATCAATGAATATGATAAAATAACTGAAATCTTTCATGGGATTAAACTGGAATTAGATATTATAAATCTAAGTAAACATAATCAAGGATACTACTGGAAGTATGCTTACTAGAATCGAATTTGACCCTACATTATTGTTAAGAACACAAGACTCGTAAAAATCCATCTTCTCAATCACAGCTTCATTTGATAATTCTTAATTACTCAATATCTCAAGTCTTCGCTTACTTATGTGATCCAATCTATAATGTCATGACTTTGTACTATTATCATTTTATATCGATGCTTAAAACATAACCACCAATCTTAATATTCTTTTTTCTATTAACAGATAAGTGTCATGTTGCATTTTTATCATAATCAACATATCCTTCACTACCTTAACTTGGCCATCACCATATTAAACTTATACCCATAACTATCAAGAGTACTCACAAGATATTATTTTGAAGTTTAAGAACATACATACATCTAATGTTCTAACAATCTTATTATTTATTTGGATCTGCACTAAATTATTGGTTTTGATAGCATACTCTCCATCATCACCCAATCTAATAACATCATTTCATTCTTTAAAAGAATAAAAACAATCCTTATTAAAGGCCATATAATAAGATGCACTAGTGTCTATCACATACCAATTTGCAAATCGTATTTGCTAACCATCAAAACATCATTGCCTCTTCCATACTATTTACTGAAACTCTCTTTGCCTTCAACAATGCTTGTTGTTCCATCTGTTTGATTGCTTTCGTTTCCCTTCTTCTAATGTGAATAATCCCTCCTAAAGTACCAATTCTCTTTATACTTAAAGCATCGAACAACTTTAGTTTTTGATATAGATTGTAACTTGCTACTGTTTCTAATTGCATATGTGTTATCTAACATGCTCAAATATTGCTTTTGATATAAACAATTTAAGTAATATCTACTGATAGTTACTTTTAAGTCATTTTTGCGATTAAGTAGCAATTGTTTCATCAAACACTAGATTTAGCAAACCAATGCAAATAGGCTCAAGCCTAACCCGAGGCTTAATTAACTCGAAGTTAATAGGTGGAGCCAAGTTTGACTGAGCCTTGGGTCGAGCTTGGGATTATGTTGCCCAGGCTTAGACCATCTTGAGTCCCAATAGTTATAAAAATGATGTTGTTTTCTATTTTTAATTTAAATAATAATAATAGGTTAGGTTGGGCTGAGTTAGGCTTTTGGTTGTCTAAGTACGGTTGGGCTATCAACCACCTTTCTCATGACCTCATCTCCTAAACTCAATAATGTTGTGCTATGTACCTTTGATAACATCTCTTCCTTCTCTGACGCCTTCAAATTCTTTAGTAGTCTTTCTTCTCCTTCTATCATTGCAGCACATCCTTGCAGAATAAAAATCACCCTCATCTTTACCTTTCATAAAGTGAAATCATTCCATTGAATTTCTCAATATCTAATTTATGGACAAACATCTTGATAGTAAAATCTTAACTTTGATACTAATTGTAGAACAAATGAAAGTAATATAAGAAGGAAATAAATGAAGCAAAAACACACAGTTTATGTGATTTGACCAATATTTGACCTACTTCTATTTGAAAGGAGATAAATTTCTTTTATTAATGTGAAAAAGCTAACACAAGGAGAAGTATGATAATAACCACTGCTTATACAACCCCTATCAAGGTATTTATAAACTAGGGTTACAGATAAGAAGTCTAAGTATAATAAAACTTTAATTCCATATAAGCTTAAAGTTAGAAAATTTCTATTTTTTACATATGTCTAATCTCAATCAAATTTTTGTAGATATCTGAAATTACTAAAATTTTATTTTCACCAAAATTCAAGACATATATCATAATGTTAAGTATCTTGTAAACTAAAGAAATGCAACTATAAAAAATGAGAGACAATAATCTTTTAGAGGACTAAAACCTTGTTTAAAAGGCCTCACTTATAGGACATTATGATGATTTTGCAACTAATAATTTTTAAGTGTTTGATTATTGAATGATAAGGTAGTTTGCTCATGGACTTGATTTTGTTGTAGAAAATATAATTAGAAAGAATGGTTGTGCTATTTTTTCAAGGCTCATTTATAAGATATAAAACTACTAACAATTAAGGGACTAATAGAAGATAAAAAAGTTGATAGCAATTGTGAATCTCTTTAGTTTGACAATGGCTGGGATAACACTCCCAGGCTCCATAATTAAATTTTGTTGGAGAATGAGGAACGAATCATTAATAGAGATATAAATTATGATAATATTCTTGTAATAGAGGAGTTTAACATAAGCATATTTCAAGTTGTAACTGAAAACCTCAATTAAGAAAATAGAAATAATTGCTTAACAGCTTCCCAATTAGTGGATTTACCACAATGTCTCAAATTTTGATGGAACATTTAGGTACACTTCAAAATTTTAACTTCAAGTCATTATATAGCTCATATCCTAGAGCTATACTAGTGAATCTTATAATAAGACGTCAAGGTATGGATCACCTATAACAAAATGTCGTCATATGGGTAACTTTTTCACAAATTCAATCTATCATTATATATAGATAATCATAAACCAATTTGTCTTATCTTTTTCTTTATCATTTTCAGGCTAAGACCTTGTCTGTTAAAAACAATATTAAAGAGCCAATCCATCTTTCTCTTAGCGAGTCTACTTCTTTTGCTTGGAAAGTTTTGAACATTCTGTGTTTTGAAGTTCTTCTAAACTCTTAGTCCGTTATTTGATGGTGTATTCCAAAAAGTTAAAGGGAGCTTAGGGATAAAAAATCCTATTCAAAATAATTGTATCGATATGCTCCCATCAAACACGTCAACTATTAAGAGGTAGTTACTACAAAATTATGAATTTATTTACCCACTAAATTAGAGAACGTTGAACCTTATGGGTTGTTAAAACTATCCAGAAAATAAGAAATATCTCACATTTCCAACTATAAACACAAAAAAGCAGTTTCTCAGCCTATTTAAAAATCAATATAATATTATATCACAACAAATAGGGCTCAAAGCATGTTTACATTGTGAAATTTTTGTACAAGTGCCATCTAACCAAATTGTACTTTAATGACACTCTAATGAGTAATGTCTCACCTCCTTATAATACGACGTTAGTATATCATAAAATAATTTTATCCTAGCTTATGCAATTGCATGCACATGCACAGAAAATTTATTGTAAGAGGATATCACTAGGAATTTATAAGGATTTTATGACTTGTTCAAGCAGTTGAATAGATTTTTCATCAATCTATGAATAGCAAAACATTTACTTTTTCACATTATCTTCTTTTATATAAGTTCATGATAAATCTTAGGCCTAAAGTTAAGATTCATGTTTCTAACACGTAACGTCAGAGCAGTTTCATGATTATTGTATGAATTTGAACAGAGATTTTTAAGGTTCTCTATAAAGAAATAGAAGAAATTCGTCCATTTTTGCTTATATAAACTGCATATTTGTTGTTTGGATTGACTTTGGATGAGCTTTGCATAAAACAAGGGTAGTAACAAACTTTGCGGTGATTTTTGATGAAAAGTAACCAGAATCTGGTGGGAACTCGCAAAAAAAATTGCCAAAAATTACCTATCTCTGATGGTCGTAAATAACATGTAGGCAGGAGCTTGTTGGACGTGCTGGATAGCTGGCATGGGTTGCTTGCCTATATTGGACATATGTCCCGTGCATGTGTCTAAGGCGTTTGCGCATCTAGTGTGTGATTTTCATATCTTATATGATGCATTTATTATTCAATATTGCATGAGTATCACTCTGATTAAGCTTTTTTTATGATGAGTCCTTAAATAAAGTTTGTTAATAATGTTTTTAACAAAGATATGTGCCAGTGAGATTGCACATTTATAAATGGTAAGTAGTCACATATTTTATGCCTATACAGATGAATGTGAGGGTAACATACAAGTGTATCCTTTTGACTATGGAATAGTTTAGGTACTAATGAGAATTTAGTCACCATAATAGTCTTTCAAGTTAATATTTGGATTATTTTTCTTGCAGTTGGTGGTTGTCTCTAATCTCATGTTGTGCTATTTTACTTATAGATGTTGGCCTTAAAAGAGATTTTGTGTAGCATCTCACTCCCACAAGACCCGAACTCGATATCGATGGTGATATCTGAACCCGTGTCTCACGAGGATGGTATGCTAGCGCAGTAAAAACAGTTCAATTATCCAGTAAAACAATTTTTTTCTTTTGAAAACAATTGAGTGCGCGTAAATCAATAAACTATTTAAGCCCGCAATACGAAGACATTTTAATCACAATACAATTTCAGTCATAAAACTTTCAATGATCACGTTTCAAATACGACAATTTTCAATGTACAATACAACAGTAATCAATTGGGCCATTTTTCAATAACAGTACAAATCTTGCGGAATTACAAATTTACATAAAAATCGAACTAACTCAAATGCAGATGTGAACTGATCCCGTTATCAAACTCTGACTCGCTTACAGTAATCATACTCCCGTTTCACTAACGGGGTACTCTTCAATTCCTGAAAAATAATTGCAATGTTGGGTGAGTTTGCGAACTCAATGAGAAACCATCATCGATGGTTCACCCAACTCATGCATATACACACAATCATAGAATATCATATATTACGCGTTCAGAAATCACATGCATTCCATTTTCACAATCATAAGGCATTTAGCTTTTCACACAATTCATATTCAATCATTCCTATCCAATATACACATGTGACTCTTCTCATTTTGTTACAGTGTTGTGACCGAGCGCATATCAGTGATCAGTATTCAGTAGATGCGTCTTAGGAAGTAGGAGAGCCCTCTAGGTATGCACTACTTTCCAGGCGTCAGTAGGGATAGGAGAGCCCTCTGGGTATGCACTAATCCCTTTCTAATTGTAAGACCCCACACCCCACCCGTAGGTGTTTGCAGGTTTTACTGAGGCGTGTGTTTGCAGGTTTTACCGCGGCATCCTCAATTATTCATTGGCGTCTCGGGTCACCAACTATCGTTATCTGAGCATTCCATTTTGCATGAATGCATATGTCCCAATTTACAATTTCAGTCAGTGAGATTCAGTATTCAATTCTCATTTCTTCGGACCTTCGGTCCGGTATTTTATTCATATACATTACGATTCATTTCACTGATGCATTCATAACCATTTTCACACAATAACACTTCAGTATCACATTTCTAATATTTCGGACACCCATGGTCCAAAATCAATCCAAATCAAACACATATATCCATCCGTTTTCTCCACATGACATCGGTGCATAGAATTTAAACATATATAGGTTGAGAAACCAACTAGGTTACTCACCTGCACTTCCGAGCTACAGCCTGAAAGTCCCAGCATATCCGTGGAATTGTTCCATCGGTGCCTTTGATTCAAGCTTTAAACCTTCGAAAATTTTCCAAGAAATTCCAAATCCCAAGCTAACCTCACCCACGACAATCTCCATTTCTCCATCAAATAACATCATCTTCCAATTCCAAAGCTCAAGTTAGGTTGAAGACGATGATTGGAGCAATTTAAAGAGAGAAAATTGAAACAACAAACAAGAACGATGGATCACGAAGGAGAAGAGAAGAAGAAATGGGATTTTCTTTCACAAACAAAGAGGATCGGTCGAAGGAGGCAAATTCAAAGGGTAAGGGCTTATATATAAGACATTTTAAAGCTAAGGGCATGTTTGGCTAATCATCTGCCACATGCCCAATTCTTAAGGTCTAACAATCCAATTCTTATTCTATTTTTCTCCCAATTTCGCAATGGTTTGCAACCAAAATTCCTGAAATCATAACTCCAATTATTTCATGCCAATTGTCAATCAATTTCGGAACCAGAATCCAAGTAATCAATCACTAAGCCAATTTTCTGGTTCGGACATAATACCCTAAAAATTCTGGAAAAATTCATATAAATCCTCAAAAATATAAAACACATGATCCTACACTCAAATTTCATTTTTCAAACCTCTAGCATTCGATTTTCCACTCCACTTCACTAATCAAATCATAATCTATACAATTATTACCCAATTTCCAATTCACACAATTTTATCGGGAATATGTCATACATGTATGTACCTACATATGCTTGTGCCAAATAACTCAGCCCTCTACAAGTAGAGGCCAAACGAATGTCTACATTTCTACTATGCAATGCAATAACCTAGCCTGTCCCAATTTACCGATTTACCCTTCCCATCGGGGACGGGATGTTACAATTCTCCCCTCCTAACAAAAATTTCGTCCTCAAAATTTCATAAATAACTGATCAGGAAGGCAGGAGAAATTGTTCCGATCACTAATGTACTGCTTCCCATTTATTTCATTATATGACCAATTCTACCAAATAACTGCAATTAATACGATCAATCACCTCTTTGTCCTTTTCTCAAACTCTACACTGTCTTAATTATTTCCTCAAGGTTACTCGCAATTCGTCACTTTCAGTATCAATAACACTTATGTCGTATCACAACAATGTTTCCAAACTCTGTTCACAGAACACGTTATGAAACCGATTCATCCTTTAAGTTCTAACTGACTTACCAATGCATAGTTCTATTCACATCACAGTCTCATAGAGGTCACATTAAAACGAATTTAGTTCTTCCCAATTTTACCTTTGTCTCCATTTATGCATTTTGGCCGAGGCGATACACTTCAAAAAGTTTCCTTAATCGCTTACCAGATTGCACCACTTTAGTGTTAAAACACTAATCTCATAAAATTTCAATAACCTCTAACATAATCAATTTGACTCATTATCCGGAACTTGGGTTATTTAATCTCTATTACACATTCATTTCACTTATCAACAGTAATTTAAATCAATCAGGGCCTTCAATTTATTTTTAGGTCCTGTTCACTTTACTATAGGGGTGAACAACTTCTTACACACTATTCGAATGGTGCTACAAATAACAATTGTTATCCCCTCAATCAATCTGAACTGAACATCCATTTCATATCCCCAAAGAACTTTCAAAATATCAGTTCCACATCACCTCCAGCAGATAAGTCTATTTAATAATTACACATATTCTTATTTTGATTTCACATTCTAACCCTTCAATTATTCCATTTAAAGCACTCTTACTAAAACTTAAAACTTAACTCGTTCCTTGCGTTTTACTCTAACAGTTTCTTCGGTGGGTATTACCCATATTTCTTAATCCAGTCTAAAATACCATTTTCTCAAAAGTTGCATTCATTTACAATTTCTCGATAAGGTCTGCGTTTTCTAAATCCTCAATCCTGTTTTGCCAATCCTTTTTTTTTACACACACACATCTGATTTAGAATTCCAATTGCCAATAATACTTCCTTTTTGTCCCATACTAGCTCAACAGTTTGCCCTCAGTATCACTAGCTAAATTCTGGAATACTCAAACATATAATTCTTTTCAAATTCTCTAACTACCCCAATCGCATAATCCTTTTCAATACTTTCAAATTCACTAATATCTCAATCATTATCGCTTTGCATATTCCTGGATACACCCAAACATGTTTCTATATGAAAAGAGTCTCAAAATTTCAAAACAATATCTAGCACAATATATTTCAATCATCACTCAGAATATAGCCCATGAGACTATACTTATCTCTAGGTACATAAAACCACTTTACACTGTCTCTACGGACTGCATCATAACCTTTACTGGGACACTTCGGTAATTACCGCAAAATCTCCAAAGATCTCTTTTTTAATTATCAGTCATACTATTCACACGTTTTTCCTCAAACATTTTTCAAAGCCCAAGCCAGAAAATCTTTGACAATTTCTGGACGTATCCAGAATACCGCTAGTTCTAAATAACTCCAATTCTCGAATACAATATACCTTGCAATTTCACATTATCTCAAAACCTCTATCGTCATTAAGTCTCCCAAAAGAGCCATGCCCGAATACTAATTCCTCCACAATTTTTTTTATTATCAAATCCAGATTCGTTTATACCAACTATTCTTCTTCGCTCTCCAAATGCATTTGATATATCATTAATGATCCTAGGCACTTTCCAATCTAAATACAATTGAAACACTTTATTCTTTGGTAGCATAATAAACTCCTTATACTCTTGATCAATTCGTATAATTCTCTTTCACATAACATATTCTGACATATGTTCCTTTACACTAGTTTCTCCTCAAATGCACAACTAATGTCTCTTTACCGTTCAATACTCCTATTATAAAATCTAACAAGAGATTCTATCTTTTACACTGGAGTCTCCAATAGGACCCAGACTTCCAATAATGACTTTTCGTTCATTTCCAATTTGTCTCCAATTTGTCCTTTCATTATTAAAATTTTCAATTGACTCATCTGATCAACTTAATCTAAAATCAGGAAAACTCTTCTTTACAAGAAGATTTCTTACTACTTTCATCAATAACACTCACGGAATTCCAAATCATCAACAGTCGTCACATTTCTTACCAGTCTAACTCAATACCTTAGGAAATCAATTTTAACTATAACTCATAATATCTCATAGAGATCGATTATACCTCAACTCATATAATCAGGACATCCTCTTAACAAAAATTCAGTAAAATAAATGTCATCAAAATCATTACATCGCATCGAGAGACAGATGTAGGACAACTCACCAATTAATCATTTACGCTAAGGATGCCTTAAGCTCATTCCCCTATCCTCGATCATGAGGATTTTATCATGATTATACCCTATTTACAATTTCAATTCATTCCCAATTAATCACTATAAGCACTTTCACTCCTTATTCTATCTCATAAAGAACTTTAAACTATAAGAACTAGTACTGGCAATTCTCTACTAGCTCACCGAGTAATGCCGATATCATCTCCGCACATATGATACAATTAAGTTTAGTATGTTCACTTACCATGGCGTTCCCATTTTCAAATGTGTATTCTCATATGCGAAACAATTGAGCCTTAACATCTATTTCATCCATTGTTATCACTGTGTTACATTTCAATCTTTTCATTATTCTATCATATCCATATATGATCACACCCAAATCACTATCATAGATGTACAATCATTTTTGACTTTCCAATATCATGCTCTGATTCTAGGTCATAAACTTTTATTCATAAACTCTCATCCCTATAATCAAACCCAATTGTAACATTTTATTTTCATCCACTTATACACTTGAAATCTTGTCATTTCTCTCATAACTCTAATTTCCTCTATCAGTCCAGAATGATATATTCATATCTATTTCACATTCAAGGATATACCCCCGGTATAACCTGAATATCGCATTCCATAATGTATCCACTAATACCAATACACTCAATCTTCATTTGTCAAATCGAATCATATACCTTTTTCCGAGTCCATGGTATCCACAACTGGCATTTATCCCATTCTGATATATCATCAATTTCCCACTAATTCTAATGACTGAAACAATTGGTACAGGCTCCTACATGTGACTCATATACTAGACTGAGGATCAGTCGTCACTGTCTGTCGTGACATGACTTAAATGCATGTACTTGACCCATGTGTCAGAATGCCCATGTAAGATTGTACTTCTGGGATCTGATACCACAAATGTAGCATCTCACTCCCGCAAGACCCGAACCTGATATCGATGGTGATATCCGAACTCGTGTCTCACGAGGGTGGTATGCTAGCGCGGTAAAAATAGTTCAATTATCCAGTAAAACATTTTTTTTCTTTTGAAAACAATTGAGTGCGCGTAAATCAATAAACTATTTAGGCCCGCAATACGAAGACATTTTAATCACAATACAATTTCAGTCATAAAACTTTCAATGATCACGTTTCAAATACGACAATTTTCAATGTACAATACAGCAGTAATCAATTGGGCCCTTTTTCAATAACAGTACAAATCTTGCGGAATTACAAATTTACATAAAAATCGAACTGACTCAAATGCAGATGTGAACTGATCCCGTTATCAAACTCTGACTCGCTTACAGTAATCATACTCCCGTTTCACTAATGAGGTACTCTTCAATTCCTGAAATAATTGCAATGTTGGGTGAGTTTGTGAATTCAATGAGAAACCATCATCGATGGTTCACCCAACTCATGCATATACATACAATCATAGAATATCATATATTACGCGTTCAGAAATCACATGCATTCCATTTTCACAATCATAAGGCATTTAGCTTTTCACACAATTCATATTCAATCATTCCTATCCAATATACACATGTGACTCTTCTCATTTTGTTACGGTGTTGTGACCGAGCGCATATCAGTGATCAGTATTCAGTAGATGCATCTTAGGAAGTAGGAGAGCCCTCTGGGTATGCACTACTTTCCACGCGTCAGTAGGGATAGGAGAGCCCTCTGGGTATGCACTAATCTCTTTCTAATTGTAGGACCTCACACCCCACCCGTAGGTATTTGCAGGTTTTACTGCGGCGTGTATTTGCGAGTTTTACCGCGGCATCCTCAATTATTCAGTGGCGTCTCGGGTCACCAACTATCGTTATCTGAGCATGCCATTTTGCATGAATGCATATGTCCCAATTTACAATTTCAGTCAGTGAGATTCAGTATTCAATTCTCATTTCTTCGGACCTTCGGTCCGGTATTTTAGTCATATACATTACGATTCATTTCACTGATGCATTCATAACCATTTTCACACAATAACACTTCAGTATCACATTTCCAATATTTCGGACACCCATGGTCCAAAATCAATCCAAATCAAACAAATATATCCATCCGTTTTCTCCACATGGCATCAGTGCATAAAATTTAAACACATATAGGTTGAGAAACCAACTAGATTACTCACCTGCACTTCCGAACTACAGCGTGGAAGTCCCAGCATATCCGTGGAATTGTTCCATCGGTGCCTTTTATTCAAGCTTTAAACCTTCGAAAATTTCCCAAGAAATTCCAAATCTCAAGCTAACCTCACCCACGGCAATCTCCATTTCTCCATCAAATAACATCATCTTCCAATTCCAAAGCTCAAGTTAGGTTGAAGACGATGATTGGAGCAATTTAAAGAGAGAAAATTGAAACAACAAACAAGAACGATGGATCACGAAGGAGAAGAGAAGAAGAAATGGGATTTTCTTTCACAAACAAAGAGGATCGACTGAAGGAGGCAAATTCAAAGGGTAAGGGCTTATATATAAGACATTTTAAAGCTAAGGACATGTTTGGCTAATCATCTGCCACATGCCCAATTCTTAAGGTCTAACAATCCAATTCTTATTCTATTTTTCTCCCAATTTCGCAATGGTTTGCAACCAAAATTCCTGAAATCATAACTCCAATTATTTCATGCCAATTGTCAATCAATTTCGGAACCGAAATCTAAGTAATCAATAACTAAGCCAATTTTTCGGTCCGGACATAATACCCTGAAAATTCTGGAAAAATTCCTATAAATCCTCAAAAATATAAAACACATGATCCTACACTCAAATTTTATTTTTCAAACCTCTAGCATTCGATTTTCCACTCCACTTCACTAATCAAATCATAATCTATACAATTATTATCCAATTTCCAATTCACACAATTTTATCGGGAATATGTCATACATGTATGTACCTACATATGCTTGTGCCAAATAACTCAGCCCTCTACAAGTAGAGGCCAAATGAATGTCTACATTTGGACTATGCAATGCAATAACCTAGCCTGTCCCAATTTATCGATTTACCCTTCCCATCGGGGACGAGATGTTACATTTTGAGATGTGTATAAAGGCATTTGGTGGAGGATAATCATTACTTAAGTGATCTATTCCTCCATATGTGGTAGAATCATAAAGATTGATGGTGTGTCCTCTAATTTTTTTTATATGGAGGTCTTATCTGCATGTAGTATATATTCAACGTAAAGGTCTTTTATGATATGTGCGATAAAATGCTCAGTACAAACATTGTTTTATGACTTTGAGTACAATTGTAGTCCTACATTTATGTTGATGATTTACATTATCAATGTTGTAGTTGCATTTTTTTAATAATACAATGTCACCATTGAAACCCTTACTGATTTCAACTTTAAGAAATGGAAGTAAGATGTAGAGTTTGCATTGGAGATGATGGATATCAATATGGACATGATTAAGTAAAGATTGCCAGCAACTACATCCATCAATTCAGAGGCTGAAAGAGTAGCATATACAGCTTGGGAAAGGTCAAACATGATGTGTTATTTAACCATAACGAGATTCAGTACAAACCATCTACTTAGTGGACTTTCAGAGACTAGCATATCAACAGATTTCCTCAATAATGTCTATTAGATGTATAAGGTATCCTCTAATGCTAAGATAGGTACCTTATTAAAGGAACTATACCCTATAAGATATAATAAAGCAGGGGGAGTGAGAGAATACATAATTAGGATCGTCCACCTCTAGAGCAACTTAAAGGCATTAAACATTTATATTCCTGATGTTTTTATTGTGACATCAAGCTTTGAATACTCTTCCATTAGAGTTTGATACTATGTTTACCGCATGCAATTCTCAGGATAAAGCTTAGGACATAAATTCATTAATAATTCATTGTGTTGTTGAAGAAGAGAAGTTGAAGAATATAACTCATACAACCTTAATAGCAACTACTGGAAAGGAAAATGTGAAGCCCTAGAAGTTTAAAGGTAAGAATTCTAAATTTCCTTAACATAAAGATATAGGTTAGTCTAACACAACCAAGGGTTTAGTGAGTATGAGTATGGAATATTTCATTTGTAAAAAGAAGAGACATAGAAAGCTAGAATTTTAGAAGTAAAAAACTGGAAAGAAAGGAGGGAGATATCAAGTAACTCCTTAGCTTATATGGTACATGGGTCTAATATTGCTATAACCACATTATGTTCTTAATGGATATATAATGCAACTTCTAATCATGTTGCTTCTGCAATGTAGGGATTCATGATAAAGAGAAAGTACAATAAAAAGGAGGAAAAACTAATGGTAGGAAATAATGAAGAATTGGATTTAGTCTCTATAGTGGATGTGTGTTTGAACTTAGATATATAGTTCAAACTTATTTTATATGAAACATTTTATATATCATCTTTTAGACCGAATTTGATCTCTGTATCTATTTTGGATAAAGAAGGCTATAATTTTGTATTTGAAATTTTGGTTGTAAAGTTATCTTTCAATGTAAAACATATTGGTATGACCTTCTTATTATATGATTTATATAGAATGTTTTTTCCCTTGATGAGATATATGCTTCTTCATATATTTTTGATCATGTTACTAAAAAACGACCCCTAATAAAGGAAAAGTCATACATATTGTGGCTTAAAAAGATTAGGCCACATTTTTAGAGAAATGGTTGAGAGACTGACAATGGATAACTTTTTTCAAACTTTGGTTATGATAATTTGGAAATATGTGTTGACGGTTGCAAGGGTAAGTTGACCAAAATAAAAAAAAGGGTTAACTCATGCTTATAGCTTATTAGAACTCATATATATAAATATGCGGACCCTATAAAGCTACATTGTGTAATTGATGATATTTTTTACATTTATTTATGATTATTCCCATTATGAATATGTGTTTTTTTTAAGCAAAGGCTGAAGCTCTTGATAAATTCAAGATTTTTAAGATTGAAGTTAAGAACCAATTGGGGAGGTTAATCAAGGCTGCCAGATCTAATCGTGGAGGTAAATATTATGGAAAATATGGAGTTTTATGGCAAGAAACGGTTTATTTGCTAAATATTTAAAATAATATGGAATAGTAACTCAATTTACTATACAAGTAGTCTTGAACAAAATGGTATAGTCAAAAGGCATAATCGCACCTTATAGGACATGGCGAGGTTAATGCAAAGTAGGACTAATTCTGCCATATTACAAGTGAGATCAATGCAAAGTAGGATTAATTTACCTGATTACCTTTGGGATAAAGTAACAAAAATTGTCTGGTACATACTTAATAGAGTCCTAAGCAAATCAGTTTCAAAGACATCTTTTGAAATTTGTAATTGATGAAGGCCTAACCTCACTCATCTTTGTGTATAGGGCTGCCTTATTGAGGTATATTTACATAATCTTTATGAAGATAAGTTGCATTCTTATTCCTCCTGTTATTACTTTTTTGGATATCCCAACCACTCTTAAGGATACATATTTTACTATAAAGATGGAGGGCTAGAATAGTTGAATAACAAATAGCTAAGTTTCTAAAGCATAATGTCTATGATAAGGGTGGGCCTTTTCATTCTTCAAATGATAGAAGATTGGATACTACAGTTATTTCATATCCATCACTCATATAGTCAGAATTGGTAGATTCAAGTCTTAGTATTGTAGCAATACAGGAATAAGAACTCATACCTGTACAAACTATAATTCTTAAGGTATGTGAACATATTGAACTAATTCAATTTAAGAGATCCACTAGAGTTGGAGACCTATTATATTATCTGATTACATAGTCTATTTGGGTGAACAAGATTATAATATTTAATATATGTTGGCTTCAGTTACTTTTATAGAAGTTACTTCTAGACCATATGCTAATTTGTAGTGGGAGGTAATGAGGGACGAGATGCAATCCATAAAACATAATAAGGTACGGAAGCTTATATATTTGTCTCATAACTATAAAAATGTCAGTTGTAAATGGATTTATAAGACTAAAAAGGACTCTTAGGGTAAAAATGAGATGTTTAAAGCTCGGTTGCCTACTAGAGGGTTCATTCAGAGAGGTGGGATCGACTTTAATGTTACCTTTTCTTTTGTATCCTTTAAGGATGCATTTAAAGTGATTATGACAATAATAGCTCCTTATGACACGGAGATACATCAGATGAATTTTAGAACTACTTTCCTAAATGAAAACCATTATGAAGAGGTTTATATAAAACAACATGAACGATTTTAGGATCAAGATAAAGCTATCTGGACTGTAAATTGAGAAAGTATACAAATGGTTTGAAATAAGCTTCCAGACAGTAGTACCTAAAGTTTAATAAGGTTGTTACCTCATTTAACTTCACAAAAAATAAATTTGAAAGATGCTTACATCACAAGATAAAGGGGAGTAAGGTTATTTTTCTACTTTTGTATGTGAATGATATCTTACTCACATCAATTGACTTGACCATGTTGCATGGGGTTGAACAATTTTGGCCAAAGATTTTGATATGATGAAATTTGTTGAAGCATCTTTTGTCTTAGGTATTTAAATTCACCGAGACAGATCTTAAAACTTTTTAATTCTCTCACAGAGTACATATATTAAGCGAGTACTGCAAAGGTTTAATATAGCTGATAGTAAACCTATTATAACACTTATCTTTCATGGCGAGGATTATCTTTAGCACATTGTCTAAAGAATGATACAGAGAGATAGACTATGCAAAATGTTCCTTGTTATAGTGCAATTGGTAGCCTTATGTGTGCCCCATGTGTCCACTATACTTGACATTGCACGCATTATTGCATTGTTGGGTAGATATTTGGTAAACCCAGAAATAGATCACTGGAGTGCAGTCAAATGAGTTGTGAGATATCTCAAGGTAAAAAAGGATTATATGTTGATACTTAGAAAAGTTAATAGTCTAAGCCTCATTGGTTATACAGATTTAGATTTTGCTATGTGTCTAGATTATATGAAGTCTACATTAGAGTACATTTTCATGTTGGTAGATGGTGTTATTTTGAGGAAGTCAAACAGACACCGGTAAATTCCTCCATTAAAAATATGGAGCTTGTAACATGCTATAGGATTGCTTCGCTAGTGGTTTGGTTTAGAAACTTAATTTTTAGGTTATTTGTGGTTGTTTTGGTAGCTAGTATTATTCAGTTATATAGTTATAATCATTTTGTTATATTATTCAACAACAACAATAAAAGTATCATAGGGTCTAAACATTTGAACATCAAATATTTGACTGTAAAGGAATGAGTGCAGAAAGTTGACATCATAGTGGAGCATATAGAGACCAAACAGATGTCGATTCTACTAACTAAAAGACTACACCGAATCAATTTTGAAAAACATGTATATAGTATGAGCTTGTTGAATTCCTTTGACACTATTAATTAGGGATCATTATATTTTCCTCCTGATACAATTATTTTGTTTTTCATGTATTAGGACTGTTCATTTTATATGTATATTGATGATCGTCCTTTTTTACTCAATCATTCGGTTTGTGGAACTTTGTCATAATACAAGTAAAATTGTTAAGATTTGTATTAATCATAAGCATTTTAAAGGTTATTGGGAATGTATACAAATTGACCTGGAAACTATATCTTCAGGAACATATAGATACGTAGATAAATCTATATATTTGGTAAGACATAGGAGGATATAAGTGTTTAATCTTATAAAGGTATTCTCTAGTGTGGTTTAGAATTGAGTGAGAGACAATAAATTTCTCTAATATACTTTAGCATAAAGTTTAGATAAATTGAGACTGACAAATAGAACAATGATACGTTTCAGATCATATAAGTATCCTTGTAATTTGCCACATACCTTTTTCTCATTTATGTCAGTAAGGCATTAAATATGCATGATTATATTGATCTGTGTTACACAATGGCACATGTATTTGATATTTTTCGATATTGAAAATCTTACAAGACCAAATGATGGAGTTTGGTTACCATTAGATTAAATGCTTTATTTTGATTAAACATTGCATTTGTTTTCTTAGCCACTTATACTTTTTTCATTTCATTATAGATGTTGTAATTGATATTTGTCTAAGGGAGAGAATAATTAAATTAAAATTCTTATTGGACAATTATTAATTACGGGTTTTATAAAACTAAGGCTAAGAAAATCAATTTTGATCTAGATTAAAGATAAAAAAGAGACTCAATAAAGGATATGATTAAGTGGGCTAAAATTCAGGGAAAAAAATAAACCCTTATTAGTATGGGCAGATTTGCTTATTGAGCTTGTGATGGGTTCAATAAAGTTTTTATAAACAACTACTAAGGTTTTTTACAGATTGTTGATAGAAGTTCGTGGATGTAAAGTTATTCTGATCCATTAGGAGGTTCACTTATTTAAAATTTTGTTCCATAATTCTAATTTGTTTTCTAAATTAATTTTGTAGTTAATCTTAATTTGATCAAATTGAATTCACTGATTTGGCACATAATTTTAAAAGAACATGATGAATAGTGCATTATGAAGAAGTCTTTAAATAGCAAAATTATTTCTAGAAATATGTTTTAGAGATCTGCATAAAATATTTAAAAAAATTATTTAAACTTACTACTTATAAGGAGAATAATTAAATGGGTCTTGAGCCTTCAATCACATTGCCTTAAAGTAATAGTTCAATTGTCCCATGGGCTTGCTGGTCACATCACGATTGTAGGTTAATCTGAGTTATAAAGACGACGACTTCCTTCTTAAATAACTAGACATTAATCAGCTATCGGCTTTATTTCTCTTAATTAATTACTTCCCCATCGATGTCTTTCAGTGCAGCCCATACCCAACGTACCTTTTGGGTTGTGATCATGGCACTGAATTCTCTCTTTTGTTCTAATTCTATCTCTGATATAATATGACATCGTTTTATGTTGATTTAGATATAAAAACGATTATGTATTGAGGTAAAAATAGAATTAGAATAGGCTCACGAGAACAGAGAATTTGAGCCTTATGATCATATGATAACCTGTTTTATAATGAAGAACTCTCTGATAATAAACACCAATTAATATTTAAGCAATTTTGGGGTCTTGAATTCCTTTTTTCTTGTGGACATAGGATCGATCAGTCGATTCCCTCCTGTAATTAGTAAACTTGAAACGCTAGTGACTTGTCTATTACTTGCTTGAGGCTAAGTTTCTATACATAAACATATAAATATGATAGGTTATACAGTTTGATGAATTTAACTGTAACCTATTAATCCAGTTATACAATTATCTTCAAGTACTCCAGCATTTGGGGATTCTAAGAAGCCTATTGATCCAGTCATAGAAGGCAAATGATTTCCTTTTGATAAGAGCTAAAACACATTCTTAAAGAGAAGGGAATACCATTTTGGCAGATAAGCTAAAAATGGAGTGTCAGGCGCATGAAAGTAGCTAAGCAAAACAAATGTAATTGCAACAGAATTGATATACAAGTAATAAACTATTTCGTTAAACATGAAAATAGGCAGTTGCATTGCATGGCTTCACCTTCCATTTCGGGTTTCAGATTCCTTATTATCTGATGTTCATGATCCTGCCGGCAAAATCTTACAAACAAACATCGTCTTTAACCATAAAATTCATACATCAGTCACGTAAACACATGATTAGTCTCATATCACATCACACGTTTAATCATAACTAATCACTAAAAGAAGAGTAAAAACCGTTAAAATTTACAGGACAGATGTCTGCTTAAGAAAGTGATTAGACTTACAAAACTAAAAACTCACTTCCCAGAGATTGGGGCTGACGTCACCAAGAAAACCTCACCTGCCCCTTGAATTTGGGAATGGGGTCTCATGCATGCACGTGTTTGGTCTCTTCCTTATTTGCATGTAACCCTAAAATGAAAATTCATAAAATTCCTCGTTGTGGAGAGAAAGATAAGAAGAAACAAACCTGTAAAGAGAGTTCAGTTAATTGTTTGATTTATATTAATAATTACAATACACTTTAAGTGTGCTTCAGATAGTGTTGTGTTTTGATTTGTGTGTCAATGGCATTGGTGAGAGAAAGAAGACATCAACAAGCACTCAGGCTCTCATTACCACCACCGATTCCAGCAGCTGATTTCCGCCACAGGCCGGCACACCCACCACCTTTGTTCCCGGCAATCACCAGTCCTCTCTCTCCAGTTATTAATGACCTCTCCGACCTCCAGAAACTGTCTGTTCTTGGACATGGAAACAGTGGCACTGTTTATAAAGTACGTCACAGGCGAACCTCATCAATTTTTGCCTTGAAAGTTCTCCGATTTGATCATAATACCACCACCGTTCGGCAACAAGCTGTCCGGGAGGCGGAGATCCTTAAACGTGTCGACTCTCCTTACATTGTACGGTGCCATGCAGTTTTCGATAGTGACGATGATATTTGCTTTGCCATGGAGCACATGGAGAGAGGTTCGCTCCAAGATGTTTTGCTTCTACATAAAGTGTTGTCGGAGGAAGTGATCTCAGGCGTAGCACGTCGAGTTCTTCAGGGGCTTCAGTACCTGCATAGAATGAAGATAGTCCATCGCGATATAAAGCCATCGAATCTATTGATCAATGCAAAAGGTCACGTGAAGATAGCAGATTTTGGAGTAAGCAGAGTTGTGGTGGGCAAACACGATTCATGCGATCGTTTCATGGGCACATGCGCTTATATGAGCCCTGAGAGATTCGATCCCGAGAAGTGGGGCGGGGATCATAACGCCGACGAGTTCGCGGGCGACGTGTGGTCACTTGGGGTGGTTGTTCTGGAGTGTCTAAAGGGTCACTATCCGTTGATCGGAGTCGGGGAGAAACCAGATTGGGCAGCATTGGTATGTGCAATATGCTTCGGAGAGAAATTGGAAATGCCTGAAAATTCATCGCCAGAGTTTAGGAGCTTTGTAAGGAGGTGTCTGGAAAAGGATTGGAGGAATAGAGGAACCATAAATGAGTTACTTGATCACCCTTTTGTGAGTAGAAGGGAAATTTTGATTGATTTTGGTTAAAATTTTAAAAATTTTGCGTGGTTGATGATCAGTAGGTTCTCGGATTTGTCAGTTAATTCGGCATTTGATTTTATCGGTGTAGTGAATCCTTCTGTTTGATCAACACTGTTGAACCATTGACGGGAAGCTATAAGATCTGTGTAAACTCTGGTTCATGTCTGTAAGTGAAAATTAAACAGAAAGTTTAGTCATTCTCCAGAGAGCAATTTTATAATTTGGAGTCACAATTCATTTTACAGTCACTAAGATGAAGGGTCTTCAATAAAAAAGTTCAGCTGTTGTATTCATCGATCTTAGTTCAGCTGTTGTATTCATCATTCTGCTTTTCTGCACCCATTCAGTTTCCTTCCAAAAGTATAAATTAGCAGAAATACAACTGTTGACGCACCTGTGAGGCCTTTTTCTTGGTTTCTAATTTCTATTTTCCAGATCTGTTAAGCCATATTTGAAGGGATGATTAACCTCCAAAATCTCTGCCGATTTTGCCACTCTCTCCCGACGATTTTCTCTAGCTGTTGCTTTACTCTTTAAATATGCAACTCATTTGCATAGGTCTATAAATCATAAATGATTCTAACAGCAAAAACAAACCGAAATTTAACAAACAAACCGAGTATTCCTAATCATTCTGAAGTGGTGATCTCCAAGCTGATGGTCGAGTTCAGGTCGTTGTTCTCTTTTGCTTCCAGGTCCTCTGGCAAAGGCGGCCACATGAATGCGGGTTTGAAATATGGGACATGAGGAACTGCCCTTGATCCTGAAATCATCTGACTTATAGCTTGTGCTTCAGGCCTCATGTTTGGATTTGGATTACAGCATGACATCCCAAGCAGCAACAACCTCTCCGCTTCCTCGGCCACATAGTCATTGTGTAGCTTCTTATCCACCGCCTCCAGTATCCGCCTTCCACGGTGGAGCCACCACACCCAGTCCGCCAAGGTGGGGAAGCCAGAAACCGCATGACGGTTGTGTTGACCGCAAACAAGCTCCAGAACTACCACGCCAAATCCATAGACATCGGACTTGCAAGATGACCTACCAGTGTGAAAATTCTCTGGTGCAATATAGCCACATGTTCCCCGAATACCCAACTCATCAGGACTGGAGTTACTATCGTCTGACAAGAGACGAGCTAACCCAAAATCTCCCAGGTAAGGAGTAAAGTTTGAATCAAGCATGATATTTCCTGGTTTAACATCTCCGTGCACCACTCTGAAGTCCTGTTCATTATGGAGATAGTTCAGTGCTGATGCTACTCCTGATATGATGTTGTACCTCAATGTCCATCCTAGGGTCTCTGATCCATGAAACAATTGTTTATCTAAGCTCCCATTTGGCATGAACTCATAAACGAGAAGCAAGCGTCCATTCTTCAGGCACCACCCTAATCAATCACATACAAAATTAAAAGGTATACTATCAGATAATGTAAAACTCTCTTTTCCTCATTCTGGGACTTGCCCCCCTTTAATTAGAGAGTTAAATTACATAAAGTTTGAGAAGATCCTCTGTCCGACAAGATCAATGGTGAAAGACTCATTTCTTTATTTAGTAATGAATGCAATATATCAGATCAGATTGTTACCAAAGAAATTACTAAGGAAGAAGCAGCGTGTCTTATAAAGTCTAAATGTTGAATGAACGTACGTAAATGGAAAAAACCTTGATTACCAAGCAAAGGAAGGACATGTTTGTGGCGGAGACGGCCGATAATCCGAAGCTCAGACAATAAACATTCACGAGAGATGGTTAAGTGAGTTGAGAACAACTTGACTGCAGCCTCTAAACTCTCATTTTGCAGTACCCCTCTGTAGACCACACTAACGCTACCTTCACCAATCTTACGCTTATCATCGAAATCGTTGGTGGCCTTCTTGAGATCTTTAAAGCGAAACTCCTTGAAATTTAGGAGGCTCTTAATTAATGGTTTCTTTTAAGTTGGCACCAGAAGGCATTGCCCTCTTCTTCCGCATATAGTATATCAAGCATCCCACACCAGTTAAAAGCAACAGAAACACAACAGGCACTACAATTGGCAGCACAATCTTGATCAACTTATCACTATTAGAGTTTCTAATAGTGTTGGGTAGAAGCTTCACGGTGAGGTTCCACCGGTGCACGTAATTCAGCTGTAAAGCTCTCCCTGTGGAAGCAGCGAAGCCAAAGTAGGAGTACTGATTAACGAGCCCTCTGAGGTCAAGATTACAATACAGAACTGGTGTGGTGGGTTTGGCCTTGCCGTCTTCTTCCATGTACACTTCCATTAATTTGTTTAAGCCGTCGTAATCAACCCAGACCTTAAAAAATTTGATTCCCACTGGAGCAATTTGGATGTCAAAGTTGGAAAGTGATGCTGTTTTGTTAGAGACGATGCTGTGGATGTCAAGGCCAATGTGGTTGTCATCAGGGTCAAAAACTTCCTTGAAGGTGTCAACCTCAATCGCAACAATCTGATTGGAGGAATTACCTTCGGTGGAGGAGTTGGTTAAACCGAGGTACTGACCATCGCTGTTTTCAGGGAGGTTAAGATCAGGAGCTATGAAGAAGGCAAGACCCTCTCCAATGACAGAGGAATTATCAACCCGAAAAATGTTGAACACAAAGGAGTTAAATGAAGCTAATCTGCCACCATCTTCTTCATCTTCCCACATCTTGAACGAGTGATTGAGCAGAACACGACCAGATCTGTGCTTGAGGTCAAAGTTACCAGCAGAATCAGGGGTGAGTTGAAGGGCTCCATTGCTGATTGCAGCAGGCGACTGGACAGCGAAGTTACTGTAATATGATGCATTAAAAGGGCCGAACTCATTGCTATAGTAAGATGTTTTCAGGTCTTGAGTCTGTGATACAGCTGACAGAAACAAACTAACAATGATTCCAGAGAATAGTTGAGGTACCAATTCCATAATTGATACTGCTCTTTCCCTATCCACAGGTCAACGAAGAAAGAAGTAAAGAACAATCAGATAGATGGGGCACACTTCACTCTCATTTGCAAAATAGTTAGTTTGATCAGAGCTAGTCAAAGAAGGCGTGCTCTGTTTCAACGGGGTAGGAAAGAACTTTGGATATTCTTAATCGATGCAAGATCATTGTTCTGCTGTTACCTTCCTACCCATCCATCCATCACGAAGAAATTGAATGAATAGATACTCATGAAAAAGATAGGAAAAGAATAACAGAACAGGTGATTTGAAACCCTCATTTGGCTATTACTATTGATGGAACTCATGAATCAACTATAACATTACAATAATCCACCCATACCATTACCATTAGATGAAGCCAATAATTATACTTGTTTTGGAAATCTTATCCACGAGCAGGGCAAAGGTTTAATGAACTTCATATGTCAGTTTCTCTGTTTCTGCGTTGCACTGTGTACTGCTGTTCTTTTTTTTTAATTTACTAATCCCAAATGTGAAGCACAGCTTTCACAGTTTCAGAATTTTGAAGCCTGGAAATTTAATAGAAATGTTCAATATAATTTTAGGGATTGAGGTAAAGGATTAAGAGCATGAGGCACATCTCCTATAAGACTAAGAAGGATTAAGAAACAAATCTAGTTGTGATCGCATGAGAGATTACACAAAACAGGCAACAGGGGGTGATTGACAAGGCTAGACTTGACCAGTAGTATAGCATGATTCTGCTTCCTAGCGACTTTTCAGTGACAGTCAGTACATAAAAAAGTGTTTTAAGTACAACGTATCATATCATAAAAAGAACAATTTTTAGATACAGATCCAAGGGCCAGCACTTCATACAGGCTATCCATAAAATGGTACTCCTTCCAGCTTCAAGCATTACCAATGGAGGAAATCTGGCCAATGTTCAGCAAATTGAAGATATTACCTTTCAGAGAACTTTAGCTTCATTTTGGAGATGCTGTGGTCCTATTCCTTGTTATCTCCATCTTCTTGTTCAGAAATCCACCTAGATTGGTTTTGTACAAATTAAATGAGAATCGTTATATAGAGTACAAAAATGAGCATAAAAGTACGGAACACAGAAAAACTAGCAGATATCATGAGCTAAATAATTCATCTTGAGTCCCAACAACACTCTTATGAACACAAGCAGTGGATCAAAAGCTCTTATCTTGAAATAAAAACAACAGATGTCCCCTATATGATAACTTCGACGCTGACATAACATCCATTTCATATTCTTCCTGTATTCCAGACTCTACTAGGGCTGCTGATCATGTTTTAGAAACGCACAAATTAATCCTGTTTAGATACCACCAGACATTTATGACCAGAATGGAATCAATATTAAGCAAGGGGGAACAAATGATAAAGAACTAACCAGATCTTGATAAAAGATGGATACGAGAACGAGGTCCTTCAAACTTCCAGTTATCTTCATCCAAAGATTTTACCTCCTTATTTAGCGCTGCCATTAGATCAGCTTTCAAGACTGCAACATCAAGATTTCTATAACTGAGTAAACATCGAACTGGGACGCACCGGTACAAATTCATATAATAATTTTTTGAGCACTGCCATTTTAATCCTTTCTACCACCCGCGCGATTACTCATTCCCTCTACCACATAATTGACCCATTTGTTTAACCTAACGCATGAACATAACAGATTGCCTGAAAATTAGCAAAGATTGTGAACAATCATGGTGACCCAGATGGCCGAACTAAAGGAATTTCACTAAAACTGCCCAAAGATAGAAACTTGACGAGTAATAACGGTAAGCATGAAAAGAAAAGTGGAAAAACAAAAACACAAACCAAGCATGGCCTCATCTTTACGGTCCTGGACAGAGATGAGATTAGATGGAAATTGGAAATCTTCCAAAGCAGGATTGCTAATGCTCCCTCCGCCAACGATAGCGGTTGTTGATACTGATGAATTAGCCGGCGATGTACTGTTCATATCGTTGCTTCCGCTATTTTCTTTGAGCGGGAAGAATTTGCTCGCCGAGTTGAATTATTGACACTGATGGCCTGTTTGGTTCACGGAATGGAATAGAATAGGAATAGAATAGTTATTCTTTGGAATAGAAAAGAGGAGGAATAGAATAGAATGTGTATTACTTTGTTTGGTTTAAAGCATGGAATACAGAAAGAATTTCTATTCTATTGTTTGGTTTTTAAATATAAACATGGAATAGAAAAGGGAACTGAGTTCCATGGCATTTTTTGGCAAGTCATACTGTTTTGGTTGCCCTCGGCTACTCATCCAGAACACTTGGAATAATTCTTGCAACATTATAAATAGAAAGTTGCTATCATATTTTATTCTACCAACAAAACAATGTTTCATGTAAGTGTGGTTTATTACTATTACACAACTATCATATCGTATTGTATTGAATGCAAGTTTTGAAGTTAGTCACATTAACATCACAAAACAACAAAACCAATCAGGATCCATATTTCAGTCACGAGAATAAGGATTTGTTAATCAGTCTTCGTTTAAATAATAATCTCAGTTTGTCACTTACAGACCTCACTAAAATATTTTTAAAAAAAAAGATAGACACTGAAGTGAACATATAATAGAACATATAAATTGAAATGAAGCGTGAATGTTCAGCGTGAACAGTGACTGTTCAGCATGAATCACTGTTCACGCTGACTGTTCAACGTTCACTGTTCATGTGAACAGTGAACACGCTGAACTGTTCAGCGTTTACTGTTCACGTGAACAGTGAGCACGCTGAACTTCATATTCTCAGTTCAGCGTCCATATTCTCATACCAGATCTGAACTTTAATCGAAGAAATCTCAAAGTCAGGTCGTGAGATGGACTTTTACGGTGATGAAATAGGTAGAGAGTGAATGTGAGTAGGACACAAAAATGGGTAAAGAGGGATTCCGACGATGTATCAACTTCAAAGAAGGAGAAGAACACACAATGTAATTCATCGAAACCCATTGAAAATATCCAGATGAAATACCCATACGAAAACAAAACCCAAACAAATTACCCAGATGCAATTCATCGAAAATACCCACATGAACAACATATCCCTCACTCAATCGAAACCTATCACCCAATCAAAACAATACAAATAACTTACCTACAATCTGACCATAGAATGCTGGAACGTCAAGCAGAGGAAGAACTTTTGTGGAGAAGAGGAAGAACTTTTGAAGAGGGACTCCAAAATATTTCAGATGTTGAAGAAGTCGGAAGGAGGCTTATGTGTAAGGATATGTTTGTAAAAAGGAACAAGGTTAGAGGGAGAAGAAGATTATGTATTCGACGATTAAGTAATAACAAGTTTCAGTTGGTATTAGGTATTCTTTAAAATCGAAGAATATGTATTGACGAGGAATGACTATTATGTGTTTACTTTAAACCAAACAAGGGTTCTATAATTACCGTGGAATAGGGTAGGAATAGAAATGCTATTCCCTTGTACCAATTCTTCATCTTCCACAACAGATTCTCACCGAAGCAAAGTGATGATTTCCAACTTTCTCTTGCTTTTCCACATATCTCTTTCTTTACCAGTCCATCGGTTGATAGTCTCCACAACAGATGGGTTCTCAGTCAAACCGCGGCTCCGTAGTCGCTTTGCTCTCTGTCACCTTCCGGTAAGTCTCCCATATGATACTTTCTCCTTGGTCATACTTCACTATAATCTCCATAAGATAGCTAGTTGAGATGAGCATTCCTTGATAGATCTCGAGGATATTATTTGCTCTCTGACCTTAGTATAAACACACTAAAAAATCTGTTGTTGACTTCTACTGATATCCTGGAACCTCGAAGGTTCATTTCAGCCCATATTTCCTTAATGCAAGTCGCAAGGGAAATTAGGCAGATAATTGTATTAGGATGGGAAATAGTGTTTAAACTGGTAAACCATTGTAGAATTCCTGCGTATTGATGTCTGCTTAAGAACCAAAGACATTTGTGTCTGATCCTAGACCAAATGTCCCTAGAGAAATGACACTCAAAGAACAAATGGTGAAATAACATTACCATGAAAAGAATTGAAAAATGTGTTGAAAAGGTGAAATTTTATAATCTGATACTGCTAAAACATTTCCTCAGATAAAAGTTCTCCACTTAGGCATAGCCTGTTTAATTTTTCAATGTCAATAATTCAACTTGGCGAGCAAATTCTTCTCGCTCAAAGAAAATAGCGAAAGCAACGATATAAACAGTACATCACCGGCTAATTCATCAGTATCAACGACCGCTATCGTCGGCGGAGGGAGCATTATTTTATATAGGAGAAGACATATCTTTATTTTACCTTTTGAAGCCACATGGGAACCATTTCAGTTTTTAAGAGATGTTTTTTTCTGATTTCCACCTTGGGGACAAAGTGAATGTTGAAGGAGGGGGTAATGATGGGCCACGTCTTACGATCCAGATTGTTTACAAAAGAAAAAGGCTGAGAGGCTTTACAAAGACAGGATCCAACAATAGTGAGTAAAAGGAATCTGATAGGATACATGAATAAAATGTGAGAATAGAGGTGGCATACTCTGGCGTTATCACTAAGGAATGCAGTTACGATTGTTGAGTCTGTTGCATTGTAGGCAGAGTCCAATTGGTGTCAAGTTGTTATTTTGTGTCAAGTTGTTATGCCAGATAAGGCTAGGTTTGTTATGCATCATTTATAAGAGCATAGGAAAGAGAGAAGAGTGCAGAGAAGATTGATGAAATATTTTGATGATTGAGAAGTAAGACAAACTTCACAAAATTGTTGGTGTCATCAATTCTTCTTATCATTATATACTCTCGTTTTCTTATAATCTTGTCCTTTACAATCCAATATAACAGTGCTTTGTCTTTTACATTTTACTAAGTCATTGTTCTATCAGAAACAAATCTAGTTGTGATTGCATGAGAGATTACATAAAACAGGTAACAGAGGTGGTGATTGACATGGCTAGACTTTGACCAGTAGTATAGCATGGCTCTGCTTCCTAGCGACTTTTCAGTGACAGTCAGTACATAAAAAAGTTTTAAGTACAACTTATCATATCATAAAAAGAAAATTTTCTAGATACAGATCCAAGGGCCAGCACTTCATACAGGCTATCCATAAAATGGTACTTCTTCCAGCTTCAAGCATTACCAATGGAGGAAATCTGGCCAATGTTCAGCAAATTGAAGATATTACCTTTTAGAGAACTTTAGCTTCATTTTGGAGATGCTGTGGTCCTATTCTTTGTTATCTCCATCTTCTTGTTCAGAAATCCACCTAGATTGGTTTTGTACAAATTAAATGAGAATCGTTATATTGAGTATAAACTGAGCATAAAAATACGGAACACAGAAAAACTAGCAGATATCATGAGCTAAATAATTCATCTTGAGCCCCAACAACACTCTTATGAACACAAGCAGTGGATCGAAAGCTCATATCTTGAAATAAAAACAACAGATGTCCCCTATATTATAACTTCGAAGCTGACTTAACATCCATTTCATATTCTTCCTGTATTCCATACTCTACTAGGGCTGCTGATCATGTTTTAGAAACGCACAAATTAATCCTGTTTAGATACCACCAGACATTTATGACCAGAATGGAATCAATATTAAGCAAGGGGGAACAAATGATAAAGAACTAACCAGATCTTGATAAAAGATGGATACGAGAACGAGGTCCTTCAAACTTCCAATTATCTTCATCCAAAGATTTTACCTCCTTATTTAGCGCTGCCATTAGATCAGCTTTCAAGACTGCAACATCAAGATTTCTATAACTGAGCAAACATCGAACTGGGAAGCACCGGTAAAAATTTATATAATAATTTTTTGAGCACTGCCATTTTAATCCCTTCTACCACCCGTGCGATTACACATTCCCTCTACCACATAATTGACCCATTTGTTTAACTTAACGTATGAACATAATAGATTGCCTGAAAATTAGCAAAGATTATGAACAATCATGGTGACCCAGATGGCCGAACTAAAGGGATTTCACTAAAACTGCCCAAAGATAGAAACTTGACGAGTAATAACAGTAAGCATGAAAAGAAAAGTGGAAAAACAAAAACACAAACCAAGCATGGCCTCATCTTTACGGTCCTGGACAGAGATGAGATTAGATGGAAATTGGAAATCTTCCAAAGCAGGATTGCTAATGCTCCCTCTGCCGACGATAGCGGTCGTTGATACTGATGAATTAGCCAGCGATGTACTGTTCATATCGTTGCTTCCGCTATTTTCTTTGAGCGAGAAGAATTTGCTCGCCAAGTTGAATTATTGACATTGAAAAATTAAACAGGCTATGCCTAAGTGGAGAACTTTTATCTGAGGAAATGTTTTAGCAGTATCAGATTATAAAATTTCACCTTTTCAACACATTTTTCAATTCTTTTCATGGTAATGTTATTGGACTAGGAATGAAATGTTGTCAGTAATTCATATGTCTTGCTTGCATACGAACTCTGCCATGAAGTTCAGGCAATGTGAAGTTTAACTCAACTTAACTTTGCATTTAGTTCAAATTGGTTGCAGCTACATGGATCTTTTTTCTTTATTTTCTTATATTTGGGACCAAATCGTTATAAAGAGACATTACCACTGGCATCCCTGTAATAAGAGATTTGACTGGATGTTTCTTGCTACTCTCTTATTCAGTTTCTGTATGGAAAATCTGCAGCTTGTTCAACCTAAAATTTGTCAGAAAGTGTGGATTTTGTTGACATGCTTTCTATGGCTTGGCTGCCACGCACAAGTTTCTTCTGCAAGTAAGGTTGGTGCTCCTTAGACTATTTTTAGCTCCTTTTCATCTTCATGGAAATCAGCTTATGTTGCTTAGTTGACCTATTTGGGAAAACTCCTTTTGTTATTTGGTTGCTATTTGGGTTACGTTAAACATCATCAATAAATAAAACTACGCATCTTCTTTTCAAACTTCCATGTTCGAGCACATTGGTCCTTTAGTCCCAATTTTGACATGTCCCTATTTCTGACTCTCTCTCCCTTGGTCTTTATCTGGAAGCATTATGATAATTTATACTGAGCTTGACCTGAGAATCTTAGTGATCTACTTTAAGCTGATATTGCTGCATTCAGTGAACCATAGTATGTGCTTGTTTGTTTGGCTACTTAATGAACTATATCTTTTTCCAGCCAAGTGAATCTTACAGCCTTTGGAACATGTAAAAAAATTCAAAGAAACGAATTCATAAATTATAAAGAAATAGTTGTATGATTTTGATTGTAAAAGCTATTAGTTAAAACAGTAATAGTACTACCAACATGATGCATCCTCGTAACATTCAAACATATCAATACTCATAATTTCTGGGAGCCTTTTGTATGTGTCGCCTTGAGTCCATGTTAGATTTTTCCCTTAAATTTTGGGGCTGAGAATGTGGATTCTATCTTACTATTGTGCATTGTTGCATGAAGTAGCTGCTGTTTGGCCTCATATGCATATTACCTTCTTCAGATTGCGAGGAACAAATCAAATTTAGATGCCGACAACATGGATATGAATCATTTAAGTTTCGAAAAACACATTATGGAGCATTATTTCCAAAAATATGAAACCTTGCTTGAATCAAGTTTCCAAGATTTCATAGCGAAGGAACTTCATATGGACTCATGCAAGCTGTTGCCATATGATGCACTTCTTTTGAGGAAATCCATTCCTCAACGCATTTTGACTGGTGAAGCTTCTCATCGTGTGATTTCTACCACTTTCAAATTCCAATTTCGGCCAATGCCCTCATCTCAACTGCCTAGTCACTCTTGCAAGGTTATAGTGATTGAGAGACTGCCTTCTGGAGTCTTTGCTGACCCATTTGAGCTACAACACCTTCTGCAACGAAGAGGTACTGCAATTATTTTTGTAGGAATGCACTTAATTCGTGTTAGCAAAATCGAAAATTTGTGACATCAAACTTTTTCTTGTTATTCTTTTAATCCATTTATTGCAGTCTTTATAGAAGCAGCCGTTTTTGGAGATACAAATCTGGAATTGCCTTCTGTTCGATCCAATCAATCTGTTGTTGAGATCCACATGAGTGTCGGGTCGAATATCTTTTCCGGAAACAAGAATGAGATAGAGATTAGCATAGACCTTCCATTACATGCACGATATCCAGTAAGTAAATAGGAGATGATGGCATGTAAGGGAGATTTAGCACATATTAAATGACAAGAAAATCAATAAAGACGTGGCAAGGAAATGTTCACAAATGCAATACTAATGGAACTTCTTTTAATGGCAGCCCCTGGATGAAAGTGGCTATTCAATAGTGCAATTCGGTGTACCTGCTGTATTCATGGACTGCAACATTGGAAGGAGCTCAGACAACCAAAGGTGGTTATTTATGCCAACCTACGGCCAAGATGAATCGGAAACCTGCCAAGTTATGTGGAGAATACCCTCTGGTAGGAGAGAACATGATAGAATTGTGTCTGCCGTTACATTTTTGACAGCTTTCATGTGTACTCTTCTTATTGTCTTGGCATCAATATGCCATTCGGATACCACAATGTCCGAAACTTCAAAACAGTCATAGTTCAGCTGCACACAATCTTTACACGATCTGTCTTACCAAATACACTTTTTCGTACGCAAGTGCTCTTTAATTAGGCTGACTGTCATTGTTTTGCTGAGCTTGGCATGGCCTAGTCAATGTAGTTCTGGGGCGTGTTTTCCTTAAGGGCAAGTCTTGGCTCTTATTTTCTTTTTGTAAAACTTAGAAATGAAATAAGCGTCTTAAATATATGTTCGCCAGGTATTATCAGCACAACTTACCAAGGCTTTTGCGAACTCAAAAAGTTAATACAAACAGTGCTTCTTATTAGACCTGTAATGTCATATAGGCGGACACGGATTATGTGAAAAACAGGAAAACAAGTCTTAACATTACTGATGACACTGAGGAGCTGTATCGACCAAAGAATTTGACACTTTATTCATCACATTTAAAATTTTGATGAAAACAATTACACAAAGAACACTCCTTCAAAATGCCCAGCACACCTGAATACCCAAAATAGAAAAAGATAAACATTCCCCACCCACATGAAACAACTGAATACTACCATACCATTAACTATACACCACCTCCGACCAGTAGTGAGACACTCTAGTCAGTCATTAGGTACCGTAAAAGAACATCACCAACGAAATTAGCAAAAAGACAAACTATGCTGCTGCCAAGCAGCTCCTCAAATTGCTCAATGAGGAAATCAAGACACCTTAAGATTAGGCTGCAAGAACTATGATGACGATGAGAAGTACAATTCCAAAGATAACCAGAAGCAAGCAAGTCTGCACAAAAACACACAGGATAAGTCGCAAAATTTTAAATCCAAAATACTCAAGAGATTTAAACTTGTTGTAAATATAAAACATCATATTTCTCTTATCAACACTACTAGTCATTTTTGCAGAGGTGGTACCACAACACTGAAGTCTGAAAACCTGCATAACTTAACTTGGAACATAAGAAAGCTATGGACCTTGGGCTTCTGATGTTCATCGGATAACATGAAACTTAAAAGATAGGTCTAAACCTCGCTAAAAGAATTTAAAGAAGGAAATAAATGAAGAAATGAAAATCCCCTACCAAAGATGAGTTTGATCTTTGCGTCTTTGACGCTTTCACGAGTTGCGTTTTACCCTGCGCAGTTGCAGCCTGTGCATTCTCAATATGGGTGCCAATATCATCTGCAACATATTTGGCATGATAAGTGTTGACAATGAAATCAATTACCCACAATACTGAAGTAATTAAATTAACTTATATTTCTGATTGAAATAAAGTCATCGTTTTAGTGATTAAAGCTATAGTGCAATATTGAGTAATCTAATGAAAATAAGTTATTCAGAGTCATAATTCTACGATCAACCAAAAAAGTGGAATTTTGATATGAATAGCTACATTCCAATAAAAAACAGAATAGATAAGTCACAATTCCAAAATGTCCCGAATGCAGTGGAAAACAGTTCCACCAAAAAAGAAAAGATGGAATTACCAATCATAGCTCCTTGCTCATGTACAAGGACAGCAAGATCTTTAAATATCTCATTCACTTCCCCAATCTGCTGCTGAATTTCTTGTATTCCGTGATCCCTTTCTTCAATGATGGCCTCATTGAAGGCAATCTCGTTCTCCAGTAGAACGACCTCCTGTCTGCAACAAAGTTATTTGATTCATTCAAGAGATGAATAGGAGTACATAAACTCATATTTGTTAGACATCAGACAAACTACAAGCACTTTCCACTCAACACGTAAGCTAGAACACAGGTAATAAGATATGATTTCAAAAGTTAAACAAACCATATTCGATAAAAGAATGGATATACAAACCCATCACTGTAACCTAAACGTCCAAAATGCAAATGCGATTTACTAATCATACTGACATTCATACAACCACACCTTGCTGCCACTACTGGAAATCTCTAGAAAGGTAGCCCTTCCAGGAATAAACAGAATTTTGGATCAATAACAAAAGGCAAGTAATTTTTAGCTTCAAACTATTCCTAGCACTTTTCAACAAGGTTACTTCCACATATACTTGTGTGATTAACATAAAAACACAAAATCAATGTTTTTTTAGCAGTGGATTATACTTAGTATGTAGATGAGCACCATTTTACCTTCTTGACTCTACAAGAAGTGCTTGCTGTTCCGGAGTCTTATCTCGACTTACATCTATCTCACTTTCTGTATAGCTGCAAAGCAAGAAAACCACAATCTTTAGACGATATAAAATAAAAATATGCAACACTGAGTGAGATAACAGTGACTGAAACAAAACTATTCATTCCAAGTTGAATTTCTTTTCACAAAAGCTCCAACATCCAATAATAGGGAAATGAAGTCATAATTCAGTGCTTCCTAAGACAATTGACCTGGAAGGTAGAACTGTCTGGGGAACAAATGGAGTGTATGCAGTTTCCTTCTCGGCAGCAAGTCGCTGAGCTTTCTGAAATTCTTTCAGAACTGCTTGAAAATCTTTTGCAAGTTTAGCATCAGCAATCTTTTTGCTTTGCTGGAATTGTAACAACAACAAAAATCGAGCGACCAAGCAATATTAAAATCCAATCTACAGAAAGAAAAAAAATGACGAAAATCAGCAATACATACACTGACTCCCGCATTGTGATCAGTTTCACTAGCTTGCTTTAATCTTGCCGAAGTATCTTTCACCAACTGCCCGATATGCAGTCTTGTCTTGTGCCTGTCATGCAATAAGTAACAATCATAAAACCCTAATGAAATTGATTAAAGAAATTAATTAAAACTAATAGAGAAATTCACAAAACAACAAAGTTAGAAAAGGCGACAGACAGTTTCTCGCGAAGGTCGGGGGTGTCTTTTGGGGTGCCGAGGGTGTTGACGAGACGCTGGAAGGTGGAAACGGCGGTGTTGATCTGGAAGATTCCAGAAGCCACCGCCTGCGTGGCGTCTTGTTTACCGTTGACCCTCGATGCCCTCAACGGCCGGCCTGCCTCCAGATCTTGAAAGCTCATTTTTCCTTTTTTTTTCTTTGAATTAAAATCAATTCAATTCCCCACCCTCGAGAGAAAAGGAAAAACTTAATCTACTTTCTTGAGAAAGAGAACCAGAAAGTAGGTGTGTGGGTGTTTGGGTGTCGGGGAAGGGAGGGGAATTAACCGATACAGGAACAGGGAAGGTACCCTTAAAGGCAGAGAAAAGCTTAGAACACGCCGTGTGTTTTGATTCTTTCTTTCTTTCTTTCTTAGAAGTTGTCAAAGAGAAAATGAGGTAAATATGATGAAAGAATTATGTGCCGAGGGCTCTTCTTGGAAAGAAGTTGACACGTGGGAAGGTCAGATTGGTTGGGTGGTGGTGGTTCTCATTTACTTCATTGTCCTGACAGGTAAATTGGTATGAGTTGTTCTGGTTTAAGTGACCCTCTCTCTCGTATATACAATCGTTTAAAATTTGAAGTCAGAACTTTAACACTCACGAAGGACTTATCCAGTTTGAGCGAGAATTAGTATAAGTGTAGATAGTTTAAAGATGTCTTCTCATAATTGAGATATTTATAAGACACCTTATTATAAAAAAAAAAAGACATGAATATGATTAAGCAGATGAGATTGGGTTATTTTGATTGTTAGCAAATCAATGGCATTGTTGGTACATCATTAATATAGTTCGATATAATCCCTAAACTACAAAGTAAGTGTAATACGATGTTTTGAAAACATGAATCGCATGACTCAGATTAGGCTCTATTTTAATAATATTAATATTACTTTACTCTAATCAATTTAATCTAAGTTGGATTGATTCTAATTCAATTTAAATCGACAATACTTGTGATCCATAATTTAATATAATAAATATTTTAATAATTCTTATTATTAAAACTAGATTAATTTTGTGAGTTAATTAATTTTTATAAATTATAATAAACTAACTAATTTTTATTTAATATAGTCATTTTAATTAAACTTCAAAATTTTAATTATTTCAAATTCTTTAAATTTATAAGATCCTTTTACACTCAACTTTTGGCATTAAATAAGTACAAATAAACGATAAAATAGTCGTCCACTTGGCCAAAGCCAAAAGTGCCACATACTACACCAAAGTTCGCCTGTTTAATTTTTTTATAATCTGTTTGGTACAAGGGAATAGCATTTCTATTCCTACCCTATTCCACGATAATTATAGAACCCTTGTTTGGTTTAAAGTAAACACATAATAGTCATTCCTCGTCAATACATATTCTTCGATTTTAAAGAATACCTAATACCAACTGAAACTTGTTATTACTTAATCGTCGAATACATAATCTTCTTCTCCCTCTAACCTTGTTCCTTTTTACAAACATATCCTTACACATAAGCCTCCTTCCGACTTCTTCAACATCTGAAATATTTTGGAGTCCCTCTTCAAAAGTTCTTCCTCTTCTCCACAAAAGTTCTTCCTCTGCTTGACGTTCCAGCATTCTATGGTCAGATTGTAGGTAAGTTATTTGTATTGTTTTGATTGGGTGATAGGTTTCGATTGAGTGAGGGATATGTTGTTCATGTGGGTATTTTCGATGAATTGCATCTGGGTAATTTGTTTGGGTTTTGTTTTTCGTATGGGTATTTCATCTGGATATTTTCAATGGGTTTCGATGAATTACATTGTGTGTTCTTCTCCTTCTTTGAAGTTGATACATCGTCGGAATCCCTCTTTACCCATTTTTGTGTCCTACTCACATTCACTCTCTACCTATTTCATCACCGTAAAAGTCCATCTCACGACCTGACTTTGAGATTTCTTCGATTAAAGTTCAGATCTGGTATGAGAATATGGACGCTGAACTGAGAATATGAAGTTCAGCGTGCTCACTGTTCACGTGAACAGTAAACGCTGAACAGTTCAGCGTGGTCACAGTCGAAAAACTCAGAATCGCCGGTGGTCCTCCGCCGGTTCTAAGCGAAGTGCTTCTCACCGGGCTTCCTTCCCAAAGCTCATTTGCACCTCTCAGGTGATTTCCCTTTTCCTTTTTTGGATTTTGGTGTGAAACAGAACTGCAAGGCATTCCCTTTCTTATTTCGTTTGTCTATAAACAAATTCACTCCTTATAATGCATGTGCATAATCTACTGCACATTAAACATTCTTAAAATTGTTCGTGCGTTTGTCTTTACGGTGTTTGAAATTTGAAATGCAAATACTAACGATTGAGAGAAATGTAAAACAGATATCAAGATTGGGTAATTTCTATTTGTTTATGTTTTCCATGGAATGAAAAGGACGAGAAAATGGTTTCTAGTATAGATGACTATGCATTGAAATTGAAGAAGTTATGTAAATTTGAGACTTAAGTTTGATTGAAACTATATATTGGAAGTTGAAATCTTAACTTGAGTAACTATTGTACTATTTTAGTTGAATGCTAGCCATTTAAATTTATTTTCTTGTCATGTTTGGTTATTCTCCCCCATAATATTGAGACTAACAAATTTCCCTTGTTTCTAGACCTATGTACGTTTTTGGATTAGTAATGAACGCATACTTGACAGATAAATAGAATTGTTTAAATTGCAGATAAAAATTTGTTGTTGGAACTAGAAATGGCTCTCAACACAATTCTCCGTAGGTCTGTCTCAACATTTGGCCCACTTGCAAATCAGCTTATTCAAGGTGGTTGCAGGAATTATGTTCCAGCTATCTTTGCCGCTTTGAACTATTCCGGTCTTTCGTACAAACCTGGTTATGTTGCTCCAGTTATACGCTATTATTCTACAGCTACTGAAACTAAAAAGCCAAGTTCCACTGAGACACTGCTACAAGTTATTGAATCAGAGATTAAGGTGGCGCAGGAAAGTGATGATCATGATAAGGTCAGCAATTTTTCCTTTTTTGGTTTTTCTGCTCTTTATAAATAGGCCATTTTGGTTGTTTGCTGTGACATAAGTGAAAGTTTAAATAACGAAGTATCTATAGTTTTGGTAAATGGGCTCAAAGTCTTTGTCATCAGGCAGAATTATATAGTGGACTTATTTTTTGTTTTCATTGCTGAGAATCTTGCTGGAATAGGAACATCTGCTTATGGTTTTGTTTGGAGGGTGGGGGGTGGAACGGTTAGGTTATACTGACTTGTGTTTCGTTACTGAGAATCTTGCTGGAATATGAATGTTATGTTTTGGAGGGAATGAAAAGTGAGGTTATATGAACTAGACTTTTGAATTTTCGTAACTTGGGATATATCCTTCACCTGCTTTTTTTCAATTATTATAAGATTACGGATCATTTCCAGATACCTTTGTGGTCAAGTTTCATGTAGTTGCAAATCTCATTTCTTGTTTTTGTCCATCAGCAGGTAGTCATTCTTTTATCTTGATGGCAACATGCTATCTCTTGAATGTAACTTGGGATATGATCACTGAGAATTCATAGGGAATTCTATTTATGCAATGTTTATCAATTTCGGTGTGTTCAATTCAATAGGTTGAAGAGATTCCAACTAGCTTCCCTTTCAAGGTTGAGGACCATGCTGGACAGCAGACTGTTACCTTGACAAGAGAATATGATGGTGAATCTATAAAGGTTGAAGTTCATATGCCCGATATTGTTTCTGGAGAAGATAATGATATTCGGTACGACGAAGATGATATTGAGAAGCCAACTCAATCACACTTACCCTTGCTTGTTACTGTATCGAAGAAGAGTGGAATTTCTCTGGAGTTTGGTTGTATTGCCTACGCTGATGAAATTGTTATAGACAGCTTGTCAGTCAAGAAAACGGAAACTTCAGAAGAAGACATTCCGTACGAGGGTCCTAACTGGAAGTAAGACTGCTGCCCATGTATTTTTCTGATAATTATCTCAGTGGTTTGGTCTAGGTTATTTAACAAGAATGTTCCCATTTTGTCTTTTTACAGTGATTTGGACGAGAACTTGAGGAAGGGCTTCCACAAATATCTGGAGATTAGAGGAATAAAGCCCAGCACAACCAATTTCTTACACGAGTACATGATCAACAAAGATAGTAGGGAGTATGTGGGGTGGCTGAAGGATCTTAAGAAGTTCATTGAAGAGTGAAGTATTGGTAAAGAGTTAGTTGATGCATGCGTCGTCTTTCCTTCAAAGTTTGACCCAAAAAGATTAGTATGTTCCGCCCCGATGTCTATGAGAACTTTGCTGTGGTATGTGGCACTTTTGGCTTTGGCCAAGTGGACGACTATTTTATCGTTTATCTGTACTTATTTAATGCCAAAAGTTGAGTAACGGATTTTATAAATTTAAAAATTTTGAAATAATTAAAATTTTGAAATTTAATAAAAAATGACCATGTTAAATAAAAATTAGTTAGTTTATTTGAATTTATAAAAATTAATTAATTGATAAAATTAGTCTAGTTTTAAAATTTCGATTCGTGTTTTGAAAACATCATATTACGCTTACTATGTAGTTTAGGGATTGTATCGAATTATATTAATGACGTACCAACAATGCCATTGATTTGCTATCAATCAAAAGGACCCAATCTCACCTGCTTAATTTTTTTATTTTTATTTTTTTTTACCTACGATGTATATGAGATCTTAATTATAAGAAGATATTTTTAATCTATCAAATATTCAGATTAATTCTTGCTTAATTAAGATAAGTCTTTTGTAGATGACAAAATTTTGATTTTAAATTTTAAACGACTGCATATATAACGAAGGTTCAAACAGACAACGTGGGTTAAACTAAAAGAGTCGCATGTGAACTTACCTGTCCAAGACAAAGAAAGTAAATGAGAACCACCACCACCCAACCAATCTGACCTTCCCACGTGTCAACTTCTTTTCGCCGGCACAGGAATTCTTCGCGAGAAACTGTCTGTCGCCTTCTCTAACTTTGTCGTTTTGTGAATTTCTCTATTAGTTTTAATTAATTTCTTTAATCAATTTCATTAGGGTTTTATGATTGTTCCTTATTGCATGACAGGCACAAGACAAGACTGCATATCGGGCAGTTGGTGAAAGATACTTCGGCAAGATTAAAGCAAGCTAGTGAAACTGATCACAATGCGGGTGTCAGTGTACGTATTGCTGATTTTCGTCATTTTTTCTTTAGATTGGATTTTAATATTGCTTGGTCGCTCGATTTATGTTGTTGTTACAATTCCAGCAAAGCAAAAAGATTGCTGGTGCTAAACCTGCAAAAGATTTTCAAGCAGTTCTGAAAGAATTTCAGAAAGCTCAGCGACTTGCTGCCGAGAAGGAAACTGCATACACTCCATTTGTCCCCCAGACAGTTCTACCTTCCAGGTCAATTGTCTTAGGAAGCACTGAATTATGAGTTCATTTCCCTATTAGTGGATGTTGGAGCTTTTGTGAAAAGAAATTCAGCTTGGAATGAATAGTTTTGTTTCAGTCACTGTTACCTCACTCAGTTTTGCAAATTTTTTATTATATATTGTCTAAAGATTTTGGTTTTCTTGGTTTGCAGCTATACAGAAAGTGAGATAGATGTAAGTCGAGATAAGACTCCTGAACAGCAAGCACTTCTTGTAGAGTCAAGAAGGTAAAATGGTGCTCATCTACATACTAAGTATGATCCACTGCTAAAAAAACATTGATTTTTGTGCTTTTATGTTAATCACACAAGTATATGTGGAATTAACTTTGTTGAAAAGTGCTAGGAATAGTTTGAAGCTAAAAATTACTTGCCTCTTGTTATTGATCCAAAATTCTGTTAATTCCTCGAATGGGTACCATTCTATAGTTCTCCAGTATTGGCAGCAAGGTGTGGTTGTATGAATGTCAGTATGATTAGTAAATCGCATTTGCATTTTGGACGTCTAGATTACAGTGATGGGTTTCTATATCCATTCTTTTATCGAATATGGTTAGTTTAACGTTTGAAATCATATCTTATTACCTGTCTTCTAGCTTACGTGTTTGGTGGAAAGTGCTTGTAGTTTGTCTGATGTCTAACAAATATGAGTTTGCTTACTCCTATTCATCTCTTGAATGAATCAAATAACTTTGTTGCAGACAGGAGGTCGTTCTGCTGGAGAACGAGATTGCCTTCAATGAGGCCATCATTGAAGAAAGGGATCACGGAATACAAGAAATTCAGCAGCAGATTGGGGAAGTGAATGAGATATTTAAAGATCTTGCTGTCTTTGTACATGAGCAAGGAGCTATGATCGGTAATTCCATCTTTTCTTTTTTGGTGGAACTGTTTTCCACTGCATTCGGGACAATTTGGAATTGTGACTTATCTATTCTGTTTTTTATTGGAATGTAGCTATTCATATCAAAATTCCACTTTTTTGGTTGATTGTAGAATTATGACTCTGAATAACTCATTTTCATTAGATTACTCAATATTGCGCTATAGCTTTAATCACTAAAATGTTGACTTTATTTCAATCAGAAATATAAGTTAAGTTAATTACTTCAGTATTGTGGGTAATTGATTTCATTGTCTACACTTATCATGCCAAATTTGTTGCAGATGATATTGGCACCCATATTGAGAATGCGCAGGCTGCAACTGCGCAGGGTAAAACCCAACTCGTGAAAGCATCAAAGACCCAAAGATCAAACTCATCTTTGGTAGGGGATTTTCATTTCTTCATTTATTTCCTTCTTTAAATTCTTTTAGCGAGATTTAGACCTATCTTTTAAGTTTCATGTTATCGGATGAACATCAGAAGCCCAAGGTCCATAGCTTTCTTATTTTCCAAGTTAAGTTATGCAGGTTTTCAGACTTCAGTGTTGTGGTACTGCCTCTGCAAAAATGACTAGTAGTGTTGATAAGAGAAATATGATATTTTATACTTCCAATAAATTAAAGTCTCTTGAGTATTTTGGATTTAAAATTTTGCGACTTATTCTTTGTGTTTTTGTGCAGACTTGCTTGCTTATGGTTATCTTTGGAATTGTACTTCTCATCGTGATCATAGTTCTTGCAGCCTAATCTTAAGGTGTCTCGATTTCCTTATTCAGCAATTTGAGGAGCTGCTTGGCAACAGCATAGTTTGTCTTTTTGCTAATTTCATGGGTGATCTTTTATGGTACCTAATGACTGACTAGAGTGTCTCACTACTGGTCGGAGGTGGTGTATGGTGAATGGCATGATAGTATTCAGTTGTTTAATGTGGGTGAAGAATATTTGTCTTTTTCTCTTTTGAATATTCAGGTGTGCTGAGCATTTTTGGGGAGTGTTCTTTGTGTAATTGTCTTCATCAAAATTTTAGATGTGATGAATAAAATGTCAAATTCTTTAGTCGAATGCAGCTCCTCAGTATCATCAATAACGTTAAGACTTATTTTCCAGTTTTTATTTTCCAGGAAATTTTGACATGATCCGAATCCGCCTATATATGACATTACAGGTCTAATAAGAAGCACTGTTTGTATTAACTTTTTGAGTTCGCAAAAGCCTTGGTAAGTTGTGCTGATAATACCTGGCGAACATATATTTAAGACGCTTATTTCATTTCTAAGTTTTACAAAAAGAAAATAAGAGCCAAGACTTGCCCTTAAGGAAAACACGCCCCAGAACTACATTGACTTGGCCATGCCAAGCTCAGCAAAACAATGACAGTCAGCCTAATTAAAGAGCACTTGCGTACGAAAAAGTGTATTTGGTAAGACAGATCGTGTAAAGATTGTGTGCAGCTGAACTATGATTGTTTTGAAGTTTCGGACATTGTGGTATCCGAATGGCATATTGATGCCAAGACAATAAGAAGAGTACACATGAAAGCTGTCAAAAATGTAACAGCAGACACAATTCTATCATGTTCTCTCCTACCAGAGGGTATTCTCCACATAACTTGGCTGGTTTCCGATTCATCTTGGCCGTAGGTTGGCATAAATAACCACCTTTGGTTGTCTGAGCTCCTTCCAATGTTGCAGTCCATGAATACAGCAGGTACACCGAATTGCACTATTGAATAGCCACTTTCATCCAGGGGCTGCCATTAAAAGAAGTTCCATTAGTATTGCATTTGTGAACATTTCCTTGCCACGTCTTTATTGATTTTCTTGTCATTTAATATGTGCTAAATCTCCCTTACATGCCATCATCTCCTATTTACTTACTGGATATCGTGCATGTAATGGAAGGTCTATGCTAATCTCTATCTCATTCTTGTTTCCGGAAAAGATATTCAACCCGACACTCATGTGTATCTCAACAACAGATTGATTGGATCGAACAGAAGGCAATTCCAGATTTGTATCTCCAAAAACGGCTGCTTCTATAAAGACTGCAATAAATGGATTAAAAGAATAACAAGAAAAAGTTTGATGTCACAAATTTTCGATTTTGCTAACACGAATTAAGTGCATTCCTACAAAAATAATTGCAGTACCTCTTCGTTGCAGAAGGTGTTGTAGCTCAAATGGGTCAGCAAAGACTCCAGAAGGCAGTCTCTCAATCACTATAACCTTGCAAGAGTGACTAGGCAGTTGAGATGAGGGCATTGGCCGAAATTGGAATTTGAAAGTGGTAGAAATCACACGATGAGAACCTTCACCAGTCAAAATGCGTTGAGGAATGGATTTCCTCAAAAGAAGTGCATCATATGGCAACAGCTTGCATGAGTCCATATGAAGTTCCTTCGCTATGAAATCTTGGAAACTTGATTCAAGCAAGGTTTCATATTTTTGGAAATAATGCTCCATAATGTGTTTTTCGAAACTTAAATGATTCATATCCATGTTGTCGGCATCTAAATTTGATTTGTTCCTCGCAATCTGAAGAAGGTAATATGCATATGAGGCCAAACAGCAGCTACTTCATGCAACAATGCACAATTGTAAGATAGAATCCACATTCTCAGCCCCAAAATTTAAGGGAAAAATCTAACATGGACTCAAGGCGACACATATTTTCTTCAAAAGGCTCCCAGAAATTATGAGTATTGATATGTTTGAATGTTACGAGGATGCATCATGTTGGTAGTACTATTACTGTTTTAACTAATAGCTTTTACAATCAAAATCATACAACTATTTCTTTATAATTTATGAATTCGTTTCTTTGAATTTTTTTACATGTTCCAAAGGCTGTAAGATTCACTTGGCTGGAAAAAGATATAGTTCATTAAGTAGCCAAACAAACAAGCACATACTATGGTTCACTGAATGCAGCAATATCAGCTTAAAGTAGATCACTAAGATTCTCAGGTCAAGCTCAGTATAAATTATCATAATGCTTCCAGATTAAGACCAAGGGAGAGAGAGTCAGAAATAGGGACATGTCAAAATTGGGACTGAAGGACCAATGTGCTCGAACATGGAAGTTTGAAAAGAAGATGCGTAGTTTTATTTATTGATGATGTTTAACGTAACCCAAATAGCAACCAAATAACAAAAGGAGTTTTCCCAAATAGGTCAACTAAGCAACATAAGCTGATTTCCATGAAGATGAAAAGGAGCTAAAAATAGTCTAAGGAGCACCAACCTTACTTGCAGAAGAAACTTGTGCGTGGCAGCCAAGCCATAGAAAGCATGTCAACAAAACCCACACTTTCTGACAAATTTTAGGTTGAACAAGCTGCAGATTTTCCATACAGAAACTGAATAAGGGAGTAGCAAGAAACATCCAGTCAAATCTCTTATTACAGGGATGCCAGTGGTAATGTCTCTTTATAACGATTTGGTCCCAAATATAAGAAAATAAAGAAATAAGATCCATGTAGCTGCAACCAATTTGCACTAAATGCAAAGTTAAGTTGAGTTAAACTTCACATTGCCTGAACTTCATGGCAGAGTTCGTATGCAAGCAAGACATGAATTACTGACAACATTTCATTCCTAGGCCAATAACATTACCATGAAAAGAATTGAAAAATGTGTTGAAAAGGTGAAATTTTATAATCTGATACTGCTAAAACATTTCCTCAGATAAAAGTTCTCCACTTAGGCATCGCCTGTTTAATTTTTTTAGAAAAGTCTCAATATGATGAGACTTTCAGTAATCAAACTGCCACTCAGCTATTGAGACACCTCCCTTCAACTGCTAAGGTTAAATCCTTTATTAGGAACGGGCAATGGATAGAGTTCCCAAGGGAACTTCAATCCCTAAAACCCAACTATTGAGCACTAAAAGTTGTGGAGAATGGCTGATTCGGAGAGATGTCAAAGTGGAATGGTATGATGTGGTTTGGCACAGAGAGCTATTGCCTAGCTCCTCCTTCATTCTATGGCTCACTACCCTAAAAAAGTTAAGTACAAAGGATTGACTCTCTTTCTTGAATTCAACTGAGGATTGTGTGCTGTGTAATTTAGGACGAGAAAACAGGGACCATTTGTTCTTTGAGTGTCATTTCTCTAGGGACATTTGGTCTAGGATCAAACACAAATGTCTTTGGTTCTGAAGCACACATCAATACGCAGGGATTCTACAACGGTTTACCAGTTTAAAGACAATTTCCCATCCTAATACAATTATCTGCCTAATTTCCTTTGCGACTTGCATTAAGGAAATATGGGCTGAAATGAACCTTCGCAGGTTCCAGGATATCAGTAGAAGTCAACAACAGATTTTTATACTAACGTCAGAGAGCAAATAATATCCTCGAGATCTATCAAGGAATGCTCATCTCAACTAGCTATCTTATGGAGATTATAGTGAAGTATGATCAAGGAGAAAGTATCATATGGGAGACTTACCGGAAGGTGATAGAGGGCAAAGCGACAACGAAGCTGCGGTTTGACTGAGAATCCATCTGTTGTGGAGACTATGAACCGATGGACTGGTAAAGAAAGAGATATGCGGAAAAGCAAGAGAAAGTTGGAAATCATCACTTTGCTTCGGTGAGAATCTGTTGTGGAAGATGAAGAATTGAAATTTAGTTTATGAAAAATTTGTCAAATTTACCTGACCTGAGACTCTCCTCCATGAATCACTCTTGCATGTCCCCCCAAAGGTTGGCGATCTCCAGAATCAGGAGCTTTTCTGCGAGATCCTCAAGCTCAAATCTGGCCTGAGAAGACATGAAATAATCGATTAAATGAAGTTTAAGCAAGGAAAGATGCATCCAGACAGAATTTTCTCACCTTTGGCTTGACCGTTACGAGATATGGCTTCCGTCGGCTCTGAACATTCCTATAGATTTTAAGCAGCGATTTGCAGAGGAGTGAGAGTTCTTACTTTTTACCCTTTTTATGTAGTGGCTCCTGATACGCTGTCGTCCAAATGCTTGCTGATACTCTCTGCGTCTAACAATTGTATTTGGTTTGTTTACCTTTTGCGTTGCCGTTTTGTCATAGGAGAGTGCTTACTCCCCTTAAGTTGTATTCTTCTTGACTCTCTTCACTAATTTTAATATATTCAATTTTAATTTTTCAAAAAAAAAAAGTTCACGATCAAGTTTCGATCTTTCAATGTCAATAATTCAACTTGGCGAGCAAATTCTTCTCGCTCAAAGAAAATAGCGGAAGCAACGATATGAACAGTACATCGCTGGCTAATTCATCAGTATCAACGACCGCTATCGTCGGCGGAGGGAGCATTAGCAATCCTGCTTTGGAAGATTTCCAATTTCCATCTAATCTCATCTCTGTCCAGGACCGTAAAGATGAGGCCATGCTTGGTTTGTGTTTTTGTTTTTCCACTTTTCTTTTCATGCTTACTGTTATTACTCGTCAAGTTTCTATCTTTGGGCAGTTTTAGTGAAATCCCTTTAGTTCGGCCATCTGGGTCACCATGATTGTTCGTAATCTTTGCTAATTTTCAGGCAATCTATTATGTTCATGCGTTAAGTTAAACAAATGGGTCAATTATGTGGTAGAGGGAATGTGTAATCGCACGGGTGGTAGAAGGGATTAAAATGGCAGTGCTCAAAAAATTATTATATAAATTTTTACCGGTGCTTCCCAGTTCGATGTTTGCTCAGTTATAGAAATCTTGATGTTGCAGTCTTGAAAGCTGATCTAATGGCAGCGCTAAATAAGGAGGTAAAATCTTTGGATGAAGATAATTGGAAGTTTGAAGGACCTCGTTCTCGTATCCATCTTTTATCAAGATCTGGTTAGTTCTTTATCATTTGTTCCCCCTTGCTTAATATTGATTCCATTCTGGTCATAAATGTCTGGTGGTATCTAAACAGGATTAATTTGTGCGTTTCTAAAACATGATCAGCAGCCCTAGTAGAGTATGGAATACAGGAAGAATATGAAATGGATGTTAAGTCAGCTTCGAAGTTATAATATAGGGGACAGCTGTTGTTTTTATTTCAAGATAAGAGCTTTCGATCCACTGCTTGTGTTCATAAGAGTGTTGTTGGGGCTCAAGATGAATTATTTAGCTCATGATATCTGCTAGTTTTTCTGTGTTCCGTATTTTTATGCTCAGTTTATACTCAATATAACGATTCTCATTTAATTTGTACAAAACCAATCTAGGTGGATTTCTGAACAAGAAGATGGAGATAACAAAGAATAGGACCACAGCATCTCCAAAATGAAGCTAAAGTTCTCTAAAAGGTAATATCTTCAATTTGCTGAACATTGGCCAGATTTCCTCCATTGGTAATGCTTGAAGCTGGAAGAAGTACCATTTTATGGATAGCCTGTATGAAGTGCTGGCCCTTGGATCTGTATCTAGAAAATTTTCTTTTTATGATATGATAAGTTGTACTTAAAACTTTTTTATGTACTGACTGTCACTGAAAAGTCGCTAGGAAGCAGAGCCATGCTATACTACTGGTCAAAGTCTAGCCATGTCAATCACCACCTCTGTTACCTGTTTTATGTAATCTCTCATGCAATCACAACTAGATTTGTTTCTGATAGAACAATGACTTAGTAAAATGTAAAAGACAAAGCACTGTTATATTGGATTGTAAAGGACAAGATTATAAGAAAACGAGAGTATATAATGATAAGAAGAATTGATGACACCAACAATTTTGTGAAGTTTGTCTTACTTCTCAATCATCAAAATATTTCATCAATCTTGTCTGCACTCTTCTCTCTTTCCTATGCTCTTATAAATGATGCATAACAAACCTAGCCTTATCTGGCATAACAACTTGACACAAAATAATAACTTGACACCAATTGGACTCTGCCTACAGTGCAACAGACTCAACAATCGTAACTGCATTCCTTAGTGATAACGCCAGAGTATGCCACCTCTATTCTCATATTTTATTCATGTATCCTATCAGATTCCTTTTACTCACTATTGTTGGATCCTGCCTTTGTAAAGCCTCTCAGCCTTTTTCTTTTGTAAACAATCTGGATCGTAAGACGTGGCCCATCATTACCCCCTCCTTCAACATTCACTTTGTCCCCAAGGTGGAAATCAGGAAAAACATCTCTTAAAAGCTGAAATGGTTCCCATGTGGCTTCAAAAGGTAAAATAAAGATATGTCTTCTCCTATATAAAATAATGCTCCCTCCGCCGACGATAGCGGTCGTTGATACTGATGAATTAGCCGGTGATGTACTGTTCATATCGTTGTTTTCGCTATTTTCTTTGAGCGAGAAGAATTTGCTCGCCAAGTTGAATTATTGACATTGAAAAATTAAACAGGCTATGCCTAAGTGGAGAACTTTTATCTGAGGAAATGTTTTAGCAGTATCAGATTATAAAATTTCACCTTTTCAACACATTTTTCAATTCTTTTCATGGTAATGTTATTGGACTAGGAATGAAATGTTGTCAGTAATTCATATGTCTTGCTTGCATACGAACTCTGCCATGAAGTTCAGGCAATGTGAAGTTTAACTCAACTCAACTTTGCATTTAGTTCAAATTGGTTGCAGCTACATGGATCTTATTTCTTTATTTTCTTATATTTGGGACCAAATCGTTATAAAGAGACATTACCACTGGCATCCCTGAAATAAGAGATTTGACTGGATGTTTCTTGTCTACTCCCTTATTCAGTTGCTGTATGGAAAATCTGCAGCTTGTTCAACCTAACATTTGTCAGAAAGTGTGGATTTTGTTGACATGCTTTCTAAAGCTTGGTTGCCACACACAAGTTTCTTCTTCAAGTAAGGTTGGTGCTCCTTAGACTATTTTCAGCTCTTTTGCATCTTCATGGAAATCAACTTATGTTGCTTAGTTGACCTATTTGGGAAAACTCCTTTTGTTATTTGGTTGCTATTTGGGTTACGTTAAACATCATCAATAAATAAAACTACGCATCTTCTTTTCAAACTTCCATGTTCTAGCATATTGGTCCTTCAGTCCTAATTTTGACATGTACCTATTTCTGACTCTCTCTCCCTTGTTCTTTATCTGGAAGCATTACTGAGCTTGACCTGAGAATCTTAGTGATCTACTTTAAGCTGATATTGCTGCATTCAGTGAACCATAGTATGTGCTTGTTTGTTCGGCTACTTAATGAACTATATCTTTTTCCAGCCAAGTGAATCTTATAGCCGTTGGAACATGTAAAAAAATTCAATGAACCGAATTCATAAATTATAAAGAAATAGTTGTATGATTTTGATTGTAAAAGCTATTAGTTAAAACAGTAATAGTACTACCAACATAATGCATCCTCGTAACATTCAAACATATCAATACTCATAATTTCCAGGAGCCTTTTGAAGAAAATTGTATCGCCTTGAGTCCATGTTAGATTTTTCCCTTAAATTTTGGGGCTGAGAATGTGGATTCTATCTTACCATTGTGCATTGTTGCATGAAGTAGCTGCTGTTTGGCCTCATATGCATATTACCTTCTTCAGATTGTGAGGCACAAATCAAATTTAGATGCCGACAACATGGATATGGAAAGTCCCACAAAGTTGCCTCTCTAAGCTGCCAAGAGAGTGTTGAGATATATAAAAGGGACTTTCCATTTTGGGATTTTCTACAGAAAGGGACAAGATGAGAAGCTGGTTGCTTATACATCTAGTGATTAAGCTGGAGATTTGGATGATTGAAAGAGTACTTCAGATTATATATTTCTGTTAAGCTAAGGTGCTGTCTCTTGGTCCTCAAAGAAACAATCAATAGTCACTTTATCTACACCTAAAGCTGAGTTTGTTGCTAGTCAAACCGTATGGATAAGATGAATCTTGGATAACTTTAATCATGTGCAAGGTGGTGGGACAACAATTTTCTATGACAGTAGTTCAGCTATTGAACTCTCGAAGAATCCTGTTCTACATGGCCATAGCAAGCACACAGATGTCAGATTTCATTTTCTTCATGAGCTCACAATGGATGGAGTTGTCAGGCTAGTTCACTGTCATTCTCAAGAACAAGTTGCAAGCATAATGACCAAGCCATTAAAGCTTGATCTGTTTGTTAAGCTTCGTAATCTATTGGGAGTACGTGCTGATCCAAATGTAAACTGAATATCAGAATAATCTGATATTCAGTTTAAGGGAGGATGTTGAAGTTTGTTAAGGTTTGAATCAGTCTTTAGGTCTATTAGCTGGTGATTCAAATAATCCTTATTTCCTAGGAATTAGATATTTGCTTCCTAGTTAATCTCCACGTTATTAGGTTTGTTAAACATGGACTAGTTTTCTCTATTTTCTGTAAGGCTATATACGGCCACATCAGTAGTTCAATAAATTAGCTTTTTCACTCTTTCAACATTCTGAAAAGCTAACAATTCCAAACTGAAAACTCAACATGAAAACCAGTCAGCAAACAAGTTACCCAACACGAACAATTACCACACCGAAAAAGTTAATGTATATGAAAAAAATTAAAAGATGCAGAAAAATTATACTCCTAAAAGCACAAACGTTTTATTTCTAGAATGCTGATAGTTAGAAGAAAGAATATAATAAAAAGTGAGCATGAAATTGGCATCTATGGACCTAATAACTAAACCAAGAAAAAAGCTAGTTTCATATCCCAGTCAATCCGTCATCTAGTTTCATAGACAAAGAAGGAAATGGTAAAATATACTATTAGAGGAGAAAGTGCAATTAAATCTGGAGATGATGAATACGCAAACAGATCTACGCGTATAAGCCGTTAATACACTCCCGAATAGCAATCGATTGGATCAAACACATGATCAGTAGAATCAAACTCAAATACATATTCGTATATATGATGTACATAAGCTGAAAAAGAGAGAGAGAGATCACTAACCAACATCGGGAGGAGCTTGGGGATGTTTTAAAGCTGCTTGCTTCTTCTATTTCTTCTTGTTTTCGGGAAAAGAACGAGGGAGGGAGAGAGGGTGTTTTGAACAGAGATAACATTGAGTTGAGCAGGTGAGGTTTAAGGAAGTGCACCGTCATTCGTGGCACGTGCAGAGGGAAGATGTCTGATTTTTACGGTTAATAATTAATAATGAGATTTTGACCGGCTGCACGTACAAGAATTTAATTTTTGTACGTATAAACTTATATTTTAGAATTTAGAATTTAAAATTTAAAATTTAAAATTTAAATTTTTATAAAAAATACAACATAAATAATATTTATATCCTTATAATTTATTTAAAGTCATATCTTTATAAGTTATTTTACACATAAACAGCTAATATTAAATAGCTAAATTTGCCAAACATTAAATAATAAATAACTAATAAAATCAACTGATCAAATTTAATAGAATTACTTATCAGCTAATTCTATTAGCTATCAGTTAATACAATCGGTGATCAAAGTCTCTCTTTTAAATTGTCCTAAGGCTATTGATATGTTAATTTGAGCTTGGAGTCGGGTCGATTTGGGTCGATGGATCATGAAAATGGAAACAAAAACCCTCAAAACCTCTGTTCCTTCAGTTCGCTGCTGGCTGCCACCACACGCGTCATCGAGAAACAACTGTTACAGTCGAAAAACTCAGAATCGCCGGTGGTCCTCCGCCAGTTATAAGCGAAGTGCTTCTCACCGGGCTTCCTTCCCAAAGCTCATTTGCACCTCTCAGGTGATTTCCCTTTTCCTTTTTTAGATTTTGGTGTGAAACAGAACTGCAAGACATTCCCTTTATTATTTCGTTTGTCTATAAACAAATTCACTCCTTATAATGCATGTGCATAATCTACTGCACATTAAACATTCTTAAAATTGTTCGTGCGTTTGTCTTTACAGTGTTTGAAATTTGAAATGCAAATACTAACGATTGGGAGAAATGTAAAACAGATATCAAGATTGGGTAATTCCTATTTGTTTATGTTTTCCATGGAATGAAAAGGACGAGAAAATGGTTTCTAGTATAGATGACTATGCATTGAAATTGAAGAAGTTATGTAAATTTGAGACTTAAGTTTGATTGAAACTATATATTGGAAGTTGAAATCTTAACTTGAGTAACTATTGTACTATTTTAGTTGAATGCTAGCCATTTAAATTTATTTTCTTGTCATGTTTGGTTATTCTCCTCCATAATATTGAGACTAACAAATTTCCCTTGTTTCTAGACCTATGTACGTTTTTGGATTAGTTACTCAAGTTAAGATTTCAACTTCCAATATATAGTTTCAACCAAACTTTAAGTCTCAAATTTACATAACTTCAATTTCAATGCATAGTCATCTATACTAGAAACCATTTTCTCGTCCTTTTCATTCCATGGAAAACATAAACAAATAGAAATTACCCAATCTTGATATCTGTTTTACATTTCTCTCAGCCGTTAGTATTTGCACTTCAAATTTCAAACACCGTAAAGACAAACGCACGAACAATTTTAAGAATGTTTAATTGGCAGTAGATTATGCACATGCATTAGAAGGAGTGAATTTGTTTATAGACAAACGAAATAAGAAAGGGAATGTCTTGCAGTTCTGTTTCACACCAAAATCCAAAAAAGGAAAAGGGAAATCACCTGAGAGGTGCAAATGAGCTTTGGGAAGGAAGCCCGGTGAGGAGTACTTCGCTTAGAGCAGGCGGAGGACCACCGGCGATTCTCAATTTTTTGACTGTAACGGTTGTTTCTCGGTGACGCGTGTGGTGACAGCCCGCAGTGAATCGAAGGAACAGGGGTTTTGAGGGTTTTGCTTTCCTTTTCATGATCCATCGACCCGAACCGACCCGACTCTTAGCCCAAATTAACCTATCAATAGCCTAAGGATAATTGAAAAGAGATACTTTGATCAACTCATTGTATTAGCTGATAGCTAATAGAATTAGTTGATAATTAATTCTATTAGATTTGATCAGCTAATTTTATTAGTTATTTATTATTTAATGTTTGACAAATTTAGTTCTTTAATATTAGCTATTTATGTAAAATAACTTATGAAGATATAACTTTAAATAAATTATAAGGATATAAATATTATTTTGTTGTATTTTTTATAAAATTTTAAATTCTAAATTCTAAATTCTAAAATATAAGTTTATACGTATAAAATTAAATTCTTGTACGCAAATTGACGGTCAAAATCTCATTATTAATTATTAACCGTAAAAAATCGTACATCTTCCTCTCAAGACGTGCCACGAATGACGGTGCACTTCCTTAAACCTCACCTCAATGTTATCTCTGCTCAAAACACCCTCTCTCCTCCCTCGTTCTTTTCCGGAAAACAAGAAGAAATAGAAGCAAGCAACTTTTAAAACATCCCCAAGCTCCTCCCGATGTCGGTTAGTGATCTCTCTCTCTCTTTTTCAGCTTATGTACATCATATATGCGAATTTGTATTTGAGTTTGATTCTACTGATCGTGTGTTTTATCCAATCGATTGCTATTCGGGAGTGTATTAACGGCTTATACGCGTAGATCTGTTTGCGTATTCATCATCTCCAGATTTAAGTGCACTTTCTCCTCTAATAGTATATTTTACCATTTCCTTCTTTGTCTATGAAACTAGACGACTGATTGACTGAGATATGAAACTAGCTTTTTTTTTGGTTTAGTTATTAGGTCCATGGATGCCAATTTCATGCTCACTTTTTATTATATTCTTTCTTCTAACTATCAGCATTCTAGAAATAAAACGTTTGTGCCTTTAGGAGTATAATTTTTCAGCATCTTTTTTTTTCATATACATTAGCTTTTTCGGTGTGGTAATTGTCCGTGTTGGGTAACTTGTTTGCTGACTGGTTTTCATGTTGAGTTTTCAGTTTGGAATTTTTAGCTTTTCAGAATGTTGAAAGAGTGAAAAGCTAATTTATTGAACTACTGATGTGGCCATTTATTGCCTTACAGGAAATTAGAGAAAACTAGTCCATGTTTAACAAACCTAATAACGTGGAGATTAACTAGGAAGCAAATATCTAATTCCTAGCAATAGGGATTATTTGAATCACCACTAATAGACCTAAAGACCGATTCAAACCTTAACAAACTTCAACATCCTCCTTAAACCGAATATCGATTATTCATTTACATTTGGATCAAGACGCATCTCTAATAGATTACGCTTAATAAATGATCAAGCTTTAATGGCTTGGTCATTATGTTTGCAACTTGTTCTTGAGAATGACAAAGAACTAGCCCGATAACTCCATCCATTGTGAGCTCACGAAGAAAATGAAATATGACATCTATGTGCTTGCTACGGCCATGTAGAACAGGATTCTTCGAGAGTTCAATAGCTGAACTACTGTCACAGAAAATTGTTGTCCCACCACCTTGCACATGGTTAAAGTTATCCAAGATTCGTCTTATTCATACGGCTTGACAGGCATAAGAAGCAGTAGCAACAAACTCAGCTTCAGGTGTAGATAAAGTGACTATTGATTGTTTCTTTGAGGACCAAGAGACAGCACCTTAGCTTAACAGAAATATATAATCTGAAGTACTCTTTCAATCATCCAAATCTCCAGCTTAATCGCTAGATGTATAAGCAACCAGCTTCTCATCTCGTCCCTTTCTGTAGAAAATCCCAAAATGGAAAGTCCCTTTTATATATCTCAACACTCTCTTGGCAGCTTAGAGAGGCAACTTTGTGGGACTTTCCATATATTTGCTTAAAAGGATAACGACAAACATGATATCAGGAAGTCGCAGTTAAATACATAAGGCTGCCAATCAGTTGCTTGTACCGAGTGTTGTCCACCTTGACTGCATTCTTATCCTTCATGAGTTTACAGCCTGGAACAATTGGATTATGGACTAGATTGCACCTATATCAAACCTTTTTAACACCTCCTGAACAAAAAAAATTTTGACAATAAAAATACCTTCTTGGCTTTGCAGAACTTCTATGCCAAGAAAACATCTCATCTATCCAAGATCTGCCGTATCAAACTCACGCATCATAGAATTTTTAAATTCTACAAACATATACTTATCATTGCTTGTAAAGATAAGATCATCGATATAGAGGTATACAATCAAGATTTTACCTCCATCTTTTGCTTTGACAAACAAGATATGCTCATAAGGACACCGCCTGGAACCTTCCTTAGTAAAATAAGACTCTATACAACTATACCAGGCTCATGGTGCCTGTTTTTGTTCGTATAAAACCTTCTTTAATTTGTAAACTTTATCTTCAGCACCCCTTTGTTGATAACCAGTGGTTGCTCAATGAAAACTTCTTCATTAAGTTCATTAGGTTCCCGGTTATGTTGGCCATTAGGTTCCCGGTTATGTTTTACGAATTCTCCGAGACACTCTTATGCGTGTGTCCATTAGGTTCCTGGTTATGTTGGTCACTTAGATTAACACTTAATCCAAGCAAGTCATGAGCGGTATCTAGCAACACATCATGACCCCCAATTGACCGGAAAGTAATTGGTTTGACGAATAAACATGTATTCATCATGAACCATATCACGAACCTTTTCATAGACAATTACCGTGCAATTCGTCCTTTCACCATGCTATACCCCACTTGGTTATGAGTATGGGCAAAGTGTCAACTCTTTACTAGACTGACTATGTCAAATCCAAGTGATATCAGTTCTCGTCCTGGGACTCATTACTTTATATGTCAATGAAGACATTCTTCATGACATATATGCTCCGGTCAGAGACTTCCAAGTAATGACCCTGACAAGAGGCCATGGGTATCATCTTCTGCTATCACAGAAGTGGTGAATTCTCTATTGGCTACTCAATTACCTTCAAATACCTCAAGCTGTACCCAATCACCACCCTATGAGCGACCTCTGTAAGGCAACAAGGAATGGAGTCAAAGTACGTAATCAAGATTCAAGATATCCTCGAGCACCTCAAGTCTAAGGATACTTGCACCATTCTATGATGAGATTATCACCGACATTAGAATAGGACATCCATGTGATGATCTCATAGCAGGTCATCCAATGTACTTACTACCTCTAGTAAGCATCTACATCTCAACCCTAAATATCTCATATTTACAGCTTCTGATATCCACTGCTTGAACAAATCAAGGAGCTTGAGATGTACTAGTCTCTCCGGATTACCGATGTCCAGTCTCAGTAATCCTATGACTAGGATAATTTAGATCTTGACATAATTGCACATGATAGGAATCTCGGTAGTATGATCACATCACAATTTCCTTCATGCTATGTCATATATCATGGACTTCATTAATTTGCTTATAGATCAATATCCATTCATAAATAATGAAAATGAGTTAATGAAATATGCCTTTCTTTATTTATTCATAAAGTATGTACACAACTTTGTACAAAATGCGCTAAAAGCGATTACCTTCGTGGCACTACTCTAACAATCTCCCACTGACCTAAAGCCAATCGCCTTGATATCTAATACCATAAGCGAGTACATGAGAATCAAAACTCTTTTGTGATAATGGCTTTGTCAACGGATCGCAATATTTTGCTCGGTGGGAATTCTCTCGATCTGGACATCACCTCGTCCCTATAATCTCCCCGATCGATGATATCTGCGAGTGCGTGTTTGGATCGTTGATGAGACCTTGGTTCTTTCGCTGCTTGAATAGCTCCATTGTTGTCACAATACAATGCATGGGCCCATCACAATAGGAACCACACCAAGTTCAAGAATGAACTTCTTGATCCAAATCGCCTTTCTTCTTCAAGCGGCAATGTACTCTCCCTCGGTTGTTGAATCGGCAGCTTGTCTCTTGTTTGGAACTCTTCCAACTAATCGCCCGCCATTCAAGTGTGAATACGTAACTGATTAGGATTTGGAATCATCCTTATCGATTGAAAATCGCATCAGATACTCGCTCACTTTGAGATCTCCATCTCCATATATAAAGAAAATATCCTTAGTCCTTCGCAAGTACTTGAGGATATTCTCGATACCACCCAAAGTGACCCTCACCAGATCCGATTGGTATCTTCTCGTAACACTTAGAGCATATGATACATTGGGTCTCGTACATAGCATAGCGTACATGATAGATCCTACCGCAGATGCATACGGGATCATATTCATGCGCATCCTCTCATCTTGTGTCTTAGGACACATAGATTTCAAGAGTGTTATCCCACGAGTCACGGGAAGGTACCCTCTCTTGGATTGCTTCATGCTAAACCTTTTTAGCATCTTGTCTATGTACGTTGATTGTGAAAGACCAAGCAACCTTTTTGATATGTCTCTATAGATCCTTATCCCAAGGATATAAGTTGCTTCACCAAGGTCTTTCATGGCAAATTATTTGGACAACCAAATGTTCACTGATTGTAGCATAGAGACATCGTTTTCTAGCAATAATATGTCATCTACATACAGCACAAGGAATACGATTGCAGTCCCATTAACCTTCTTATACACACAGTGTTCATCCGAATTTTGTGAGAAACCAAACTCTTTTATTAACTCATCAAAACAGATATTCCAACTCCTGGATGCTTGTTTCAATCCATAGATGGATTTCTGAAGCTTGCATACCTTTTCGCCATCATAGGAGGTGAAGCCCTCAGGTTGTGTCATATACACATCCTCAGCTAGATTTCCATTTAGGAAAGTTGTCTTCACATCCATTTGTCATATCTCATAATCATAATGAGTAGCAATGGCTAGGAGTATTCTAATGGATTTAAGCATTGCTACTGGGTTGAAGGTCTCGTCGTAGTCAACTCCTTATCTTTGACGAAAACCTTTAGCCACAAGCCTTGCTTTATAGGTAATTACATTACCATCCATGTCGGTTTTCTTTTTGAAAACCCATTTGCACCATATGGGTTTGATTCCTTCAGGTGCCTCAACCAAAGTCCATACTTGGTTTTCATACATGGAATTCATTTCAGCCTGCATGGCATGAAACCATTTTTCAGACTCTGAACTCTTCAGAACCTCTTCATAGGTGGTAGGCTCATCATCTTCTATAAGCAATACGTCATTCTGTTCATTCACGAGAAATCTATATCTCTCGGGAACAGAGCGTATCCTACGTGACCTCGAACTTCGTGTGTTGTAGAAGGTTGAATGTTATTTCATCTGTATGAGTCACAGCTTGAGTTCAGACGATTGATCTGCGTCTGTTCGAGCATCCTGAACTTCTTCAAACTCAATTTTGCTCCCACTGTCTTCTTGTAAAAGAAACTCTTTCTCTAAAAAGACAGCATGCTTCGAAACAAACACCTTTTGTTCATCAGCAAGGTATAATTGATATCCCATTGTTTCTTTAGGATATCCTACGAACAAACACTTGCCAGATTTTGTATCAAGTTTATTTGACTGTATCCGCTTCACATAAGCAGGACAACCCCAAACTTTCAAATGAGTAAGATAGGGTCTTTTGTTAGTCCACATCTCATATGGAGTAACATCAACTCTCTTCGATGGAACTCGCTTAGCAAGTAACAATTTGTCTCGATTGCATACCCCCAAAAGGATTTCTTAACTTTGCAAAGCCCATCATTGATCGTACCATGTCTAACAAGGTTCGATTTCTCCTTTCTCGCCACACCATTATGTTTGTGGTGTGTAAGGAGGAGTCCATTGAGATAAAATCTCATTATCTACGAGATAATCCAAAACTCTTGGTCTAAGTATTCCCACTACGATCCGATCGTAATGTCTTGATACTTTTCCCAAGTTAGTTTTCTACTTCATTTCAATTGTTTGAACTTTTCAAATGCTTGATTTGTATCTCATCGAATACAGTACCCATGTCGAGAATAATCATCGATAAAGGTAATGAAGTAAAGACAACCACTTCGCATGGATGGACATCGGACCACATACATCCGAATGTATTAGGTCTAATACTCCAGCCTCGCTCACCCTTTCCTTAAAGGGTAATTTAGTCATCTTGCCTAATAAACAAGATTCGCATGTGTCATATGATTCATAATCAAATGACCCTAAACTACCACTCTTATGGAGCTTAGCTATGCGTCTCTCATTTATATGGCCAAGGTGACAATGCCATAAGTAAGTTGATTTTAAATTATCTCGTTTATGTCTTTTCGTGTCATTGACATTCATAATTGGATGTGACATATCTAATATGTAAATTCTATTGCATAATGTACCAGTACCATAAAGCATTCCATTCAAACTAATAGAACAACCATTGTTACTAAAAGTCACATGGAAACCAGCTCTATTTAAACAAGAAACAGACAATATGTTCTTTGTTAATACAGGTACAAAATAACATTCATCCAATTTAATACAAGCCCAGTGGGGAGTGACAACAAGTAAGTGCCTACGGCTAATGTAGCAACTCTTGCTCCATTTTCCACACGCAGGTCTAGTTCTCTCTTCATGAGCTGTCTACTGTCCCTGAGGTCCTGCATATCATTACATATGTGTGAGCCAAAACCGGTATCTAATACCCATATGTTATGGTCAGAAAATGATAACCTCAATGACAATCATACACGAAGAAGTCGAGGCATCCGATGCCTTCTTCGCTTCAATTCTTCCAGATAGACTTTATAGCCTGGCTTCCAAAGGGCGGTCTTGCCACAATGGAAGCAAGTTCCTTTGGTGCGCCTCTTTGGTTTTCTTCTTGTTGCACTTCCTTTTGGTTTCTTAGACCTTTTCTTCTTTAGATTCTTTTCTTTGAACCGTAAGAAGAGGATGCCACCATAAGCACTTGCTTGCTATCTTTCTTGATAGCTTGCTTTCATTGTCTTGAGCAGATTGATCAACTCGAGAATTGTCGTGGATATTTGGGTCATCCGATAGTTTAACACAAACCGTGAATAACTATCGACATCCAACTAGAATTAAGTCAACACTTAATTCATAATCCATAACAAAACCTAAGACGACCAACCTCTCAATATACCCATTCATCTTCGCAGCATCTCGCACCGTAGATGAACCCGAGTCATCTTAGTAGTGAAGAGTAGCCTCGAGGTCTCGAACCTTTCGCATCGAGCTTGCTCATCAAATGACTCTCTAAGATGAAACACTATGGTATTAGCATCCATAGACTCATGCTGTTTCTGCAGCTCTGGTGACATCGAGGCAAGCATAATGCAGGTAGCCATGTCACTGTCTTTAAGATGCTTACGATATGCTTTCTGATCCTCATCAGAAGCATCAGCAGCAGGTGGATCAGGAAGTGGAACATCTAGGACATATCCCAGTTCCTCTGACCTGAGAACAATTCTCAGATTTCTTTGCCAATCTAGAAAGTTAGGTCCAGTTAATTTGTTGGAGTCCATAAGCGAGCGCAAGTTCACACTGGAAGTCATCTTCAATAACCTATAGCGAAAAGAGAGAAAGAATGTTAGAATAGAACTACATGCATGATCATAAGGACTTGCATGACATGCATATGACTCCCACTAGTTTCAAAGAATCCATAACTCTTAGTACGAATCCAAGAAACATTATGACAAAATGTCCTAGTGGGTCGATATCCGACATTACTAAAATGACCTTGGGTTTACCCAACAAGCCACCTTATGTCAATCGGTAGGTATCGGTCATACCAATTGCATCATAGATATCCGACATTACTAAAATGACCTTGGGTTTACCCAACAAGCCACCTTAGATCTATCGGCAGGTATCGGTCATACCATTTGCTTCATAGATGCAACTATCTACTAGTGCTATCAACTCGTTATGTATGCACACACATTGGGTTATCAACTCTTGATGCGCGTACATCTGATGTACACTACCCAATTTTGCCTCTGTCCACGTTGACCTTGAGTTTACTCAACAAATCAACGCTTCTAGTTAAAATCGACCCATTAATCCGAAAATCTTATTTTCATGGTTCGAACATATCCGTATAGAGTGAGCTTGGGTTTACCCAACAACCCAACTCTATAAGAACTCTGGTTCTTCCCATATTAATGGAAGGCGTTAGTTTTCATATGATATGTGAGGGTTTTCAGGTCTCATCTTCTTCTCCTCCAAGCCGTAGGATTATAGTCACCATGACTATATGGAATGATTTAGGGTATTTCATCAATCACATTGAGTCTATACCTAAAATCATCCATCATCCCACCTATGCATGTTGTAAGTCGACTTGTGTATGTGTGTAAGTCGACTTATGCATGTGTAAGTCGACTTATGCAGCTGTGCACGAACAAGTCGACTTGTACCATTGTGCAAGTCGACTTATGAGTCTACAGTGCACGGACAAGTCGACTTGTATCTTTATTAGTCGACTTATCCATTTGGAATTGCTATCTAATCGGCTAATTTCTCAATCCGTGCAGTTCCAATTCACAATACCAAGTGTAATATCATTTATTATGATGTACCAATGAAACACTTTCATTGTTCCATGCTTACCATATATAGTCAAACTATACATGAAAAACTTGAAATTGATGAATACACTCTAATTCATTCATATCTCTAAATAATTTAAGAATATCAAACTATCACCCTAAGTATCTCTAGGTAGTCTAAATTTTATCAAGATTACTTCGGCACTGGTCACAAAATTTGTGACGACCAAAATAATCAAGATAACGAAATGCACTAACGAGACGCTAATGTGACACATTTGACATCCGAAAAATATTTGGAAACCCAATTTCAAGAAATTCAATTTGGAAAGCATACAACATCAATATAACACATTTTAATCACATTAAAATGATCCAAGGCATTGAATTGAGAAATACACAATTTATCATTCCAAACAAAACAGCTCCAACAACTTTCTCAAAACTGCCAAGCTCTGTGTTTTGCTTGAAAAACTCATTGAAACAATTTCAATAAATTTTGAGAAAATTAAAGAGGTTACAACATGTTCCATGAATTTTTTCAGGATTTATTTCCAACAAAACTCATCCAACCTCAGAACAAAGCTAATGTAGAATCTGTGTTCCTCAACACGCTTATTCCCAAGAACACACAATAAATTCTCAAATAAATAGTAAATCACCTTGAAAACATTTTTCCATTCTCATAGACATTCATAAACATCTTAGAGACATGTTGGTGAAAGCAAATCCGAAAAACAATTTATTCTCGAATTTATAAGCATGCCTATTCATTGAATGTGCACAAAGACAACAACTGAACATTGGGGAATAAATTAGCAAAACCATATCAAATCACATTGATAAATTCGAGCTTCCACAAACATATGCAACAACATCTTGTGAACATATCTGGCCAAGAAAATTTCAAAACTATATTTCTATACTGAATTCAAATTCACACAATCAACATGCATCATCGTCACAAGCAATAGGCAACTCCGACCTAGTCATGGTTTCTTCGTTATATCGACACAAGTGGCTCTGATACCACTGTAGGAAAATCCCGTGTGAGCATCACATGCCCACGGTGCAGAAAACAAAATTTTGTTCCGGACCTTCCCAAAGTCGGGATCCATGTGTCATACAACAAACTCAAACCATAACGGCCAAAGGAGACCGTCTCTAACGGTATCCACGCAGAGATCGGAGAACCTAACCGGGACAAACCCTTTGACCCGGGAATAGCTAGAACAAATTAAAGAGTGCTAGCTCTTACCTTTGTCCTTAGAGAGCTTGAATCAACGATGAAGAGAAGGAGAAGCTTGGAGAAGAAGATGAAGATCGATGATGTGATGAAGAAGAGAGAAAACTAATTTTCTCCCTTTCATCTTTTACCCAAAACCAACGATTATCCCATCTTCCTTTTACATATCCATATGTCTTTAACCTTTAAAGACACATTAAATGCAAAGTAGGTGAGTCATGCATCCACGTTAGCTACTTATATATATATATATATATATATATATATATATATATATATATAAAGCTAAGACTTCTCCACTCCTTCCACGTATAACATATATATATATATATATATTAATTAATTAATTACTTAATTAATTAATTAATTCTATATATATATAAATGCTGAAGTGGTCCAGTCACACTGGGGTCGGTCCTACCAGCCTACCGGGTCCCGGTATGGGAAAAATTCTCGGAAACATTTTTCAGCAATTTCGATGTCGCGACGAGAGGCCATGGGTATCATCTTCTACTATCACAGAAGTGGTGAATTCTCTATTGGCTACTCAATTACCTTCAAATACCTCAAGCTGTACCCAATCACCACCCTATGAGCGACCTCTCAGTAAGGCAACAAGGAATGGAGTCAAAGCACATAATCAAGATTCAAGATATCCTCGAGCACCTCAAGTCTAAGGATACTTGCACCATTCTTGCTATGATGAGATTATCACCGACATTAGAATAGGACATTCATGTGATGATCTCATAGCAGTCATCCAATGTACTTACTACCTCTAGTAAGCATCCACATCTCAACCCTAAATATCTCATATTTACATTTCACGAGATCCATTGCTTGATCAAATCAAGGAGCTTGAGATGTACTAGTCTCTCCGGATTACCGATGTCCAGTCTCAGTAATCCTATGACTAAGGATAATTTAGATACTGACATAATTGCACATGATAGGAATCTCAGTAGTATGATCACATCACAATTTCCTTCATGCTATGTCATATATCATGGACTTCGTTAATTTGCTTATAGATCAATATCTATTCATAAATAATGAACAGCAAGTTAATGAAATATGTCTTTCTTTATTTATTCATAAAGTATGTACACAACTTTGTACAAAATGCACTAAAGGCGATTGCCTTCAGGGCACTACTCTAACACCGTCCAATTAATAGCTTCGGGCTAGAAGGTTTTTGGCATTTTTTGTCTTGAAAACATACTCCGAACCATATTCATAATCGTCAGATTCTTTCGTTCTGCTACACCATTTTGTTGAGGGGTGTAGGGAGCCGTCAGCTGCCTTCGAATACCATTCTCAGTACAAAAATTAGTGAATTCCAGTGATGTGAACTCACCCCCACGATCTATTCGAAGACCCTTTACAGATAAAGTAGTCTCTTTCTCAACTTGATTCTTATACTTTTTGAAGACAATAAGAGCTTCTGACTTTTGAACTAAGAAATAGACCCATATTTAAGGACTAAAGTCATCAATAAAGCTAATCAGGTACCTTTTGTTGCTTTTGGATATAAGGCTGATTGGTCCACAAATATCAGCATGCACCAATTCAAGAACCTGAGACTCTCATTGTGGCTGCATGGGAAAGGGATTTCTCTATTGATTTCCCACAAGACAATTTGTACATACTTTTGATGAAGTATCAAGATAAGGCTGTCCTCGTACCGTTCTTTTTAGTTGAAGCGTGTTCAGGCCATTAAAGCTTAGATGACTGTATTTGCAGTGCCAAAGTTGAGCTGGATCTTCGATGAAAGTGTTGAGACAAGTTTCCTGCTTCAATTGTGTAGTTGCAGATAGCTTGAACATCTGATTAGAAGATATTGCAATCTCCAGAACTGACCCTCTTTCAGGATGATAAATTTTGCATGCTCCTCGTTGCATGAGAATTTAAATCCCCTTTTCAGCCAGCTGACCAATGCTTAATAGGTTGTTTCTTAATTCGGGAATATAAAATACACTGGTGAGGATAAATGCAGTACCATTTACTAGCAATCGAACTCTGCCTTTCCCCATCAAATTAATGCTTGAATTGTCTCCCAAAGTCGCCTTTTTCCTGAAGCTTTCATCTAGATCAATAAAAACTCTTGCTTGCCACACATTGCTGCATTCAGAGCCTAGAAACCACAATTCTTCTTGTTGACTTGTTTATCCTCCACATATGCCATCAACAACACTTCCTCTTCACCTTCAACATAATTTGCTGAATTTGATTCTTTCATTGGACATTCTGATAGACCTAAGGTAACTCAATTCTATGTTAGGAGGACCTAAGGTAACACTTCCTCTTCCCTTTGCTTATTCCTCCTAACATTAATGATTGGTTGTCAGTAGTAACTAACTACCCAAAAATAGCATAATACTATATTCTGCACCCCCTTACTCCTCTGCCCTTTGCTTATTCCTCCTAACATAGAATTGAGTTACCTTAGGTCTATCACATTCATATTGAAAGTGTCCAAGTTTATGGCAGCGATAACATTCAATAGTAGATCTGTCAAAATTGCACCTACCTCCACCTCTTCCTCGTCCTTGCATTCCGCCACGACCTCATCCTCTATCTCTTGAGGATTCACCAAGAGTAACCTTCAAAGCTTGCTCTTCTATTACATGAGGTTGCATTTGTTGCTCATGTACTAAAAGGCTGCTTTGTAGTTCGTCAATCGTAAGAGCATCAAGATCTTTTGACTCCTCGATAGAGCACACCACATAATTGAACCTGGGCGTTGTCGATCTCGGTATTTTCGCAATAACTACAGCATCATCTACCTTTGCCTTGTTGACTCATAGCTTGTTGACGATGGTGATAGTGCGTGCAAAGTACTCGTTGACAGACTCTCCCTCCTTCATGCTTAGCATCTCAAACTCCTTCTGAAGCGCTTGTCGTTGTGCTCGTTGCAGTCATGCTTTCGCCTTGTATTTTTGCTTCAAGTAGTCCCAAATGTTTTTTGTGGTATCTTTGTTCAAGATAGTCTCCAAAATGGATCAATCAAGGGCTGGAAGAGGTAATTCTTCGCCTTCATATCTTTCAATCTTGCATCGTTAATGACTCTCTTTTGTGCTTCACTAAGTTGCACTCCTGCTGCTGCTGCAGGTATGCCATCTTCTATGAGGCTCCAATATTCTTTTGATTGCAGGAAATTCTCCATGAGAATACACCAATTATGATAATGCCCATCGAACTTTGGGATTGCAGGCTGGATAAATCCACTCTCAGTCGTTATATTCTCCTCACTAGTCTCTGTGAAATCAGGCCCTTATTATGGGGCTTTGATACCCCTTGTAGCTTTTCAGAATGTTGAAAGAGTGAAAAAGCTAATTTATTGAACTATTGATGTGACCATATATAGCCTTACAGAAAAATTGAGAAAACTAGTCCATGTTTAACAAACCTAATAATGTGGGGATTAACTAGGAAACAAATATCTAATTCCTAGGAAAGAGCGATTATTCGAATCACCAGCTGACAGACCTAAAGACTGATTCAAACCTTAACAAACTTCAACAGGAATTTCGGTCTTTAGAAGGCTACAGATAATATTAATCGGAACATCTGCTCCTATATTGCATATCTGGTTGCTTATGTTGTCACTTTTTTTTTATCTTACTCCTTTGATTGTCTCTGCAGGTAAAAACAGTGAAAGTGAGTAATGTTTCCCTCAAAGCAAGTCAGAGGGACCTGAAGGAGTTCTTTTCTTTTTCTGGTGATATAGTATATGTTGAGATGCAAAGGTAATGGGCCGTTGAGTTCTTCAGTATATCATACTTCCTTTTGTCGTTCTCATCCCAAGCCACTTTATTGCTTATGCAGGGATGGTGAGCAATCTCAAATTGCATATGTTACCTTCAAAGATTCTCAAGGAGCAGATACTGCTGTTCTTCTTTCAGTAAGTAATTTCTCTCAGCATTGTGTTCAGCTATATCTTCTGCTATTCTTTCCTTTCATGTTTATTTGGGCCGGCATCGGGAGCTCATGGCCGACCTCGTGCTTTCACTGGAAAGGAAATAGCTATGGTATCATTTTATCTCTGTTGTGTGAGTTTTCTCATATACTTACTTCAAAACCCATTGTAATTTGTGTATTTGTGCTTAAAGAATTGTAATCGAAACCCTTGCATCATCTTAAAAAGGTTTGTTAGTAGTGAGATGTGTTTGGCATGATAAAGAAATTCTTTGCCTTTGGCTGAGTTGCTTCTGGTGATCCAGAAGTTGTTCACGTTGAACATATTGAATAAATAAGCTTTTCATATTTCAAGGGAGAGATAGGACAGTGGGAGGAGGGGGGATATCTTTTTCTTTTGATGTTACATAAATAAACTATAGTTGTCTATTCAGATCTTTTATCCTCAATTTACATTCCCACCATGAACTAAATGCAGTCTACACTTACCCTACCTATTTTGAGTCTAATGTTATCCTCTCTCTCTTAGAAGAAGGATTAGTATTCTCTGACAGGCTTTGAGTAAATTGATTCCAAAAGGATTAGATAACCACTGAATAGTTCATCATAGTTCTGCAATGATTAGTTGTTCATCATTTCGGTAATTACTATACTTTTTTGTGTACTAGGGCTGGTTATACTTGAAGACTAGATATGTTTATCAACATTACCATATTGTGAAATGGGGTATTACTTGTAATCAAACAACAAAGATAATTATTCTCTCAAATTAATTATTTTCCACATGTTGTGATCTTCGTAGATTTTACTTAAGGTTTGACTCTTTATTATACCAATGTGCTTCTGAGATGTCTGTGTTCTTGGGTAACACTTATTGTTTTAGTTGATGATATTAATCAACCAATGTAAACGAGACCTATGGTGCTGTCAATGTTTGTACAGTGAGGGAAATTGTATCTACTTTATGTTGGATATGTATATGCTCTTTTCTTTTTCCTTTTTTTTTTCTGCTGACTTATTATTCCTTCCCGATAACTATAAGTATGTGAAATTGTAAAATGGAAAGGAATAACCATTGATAGCGATCTTCAGTAACATTTTGGAGGCCCTAATTGGTGATTAATTAATTCCCTGTAATACAGTATTTGAAATTTTAATTGTGCATCTATGTGATTAAAGCCTTAACTCATATTTATATTTCATGTCAGGGAGCAACAATCGTAGACCAGACTGTTACCGTGACTCTGGATCAAGATTACCACCTTCCACCTGAAGCTTTAACACCACCTGTAAGAACGTTGTAAGAACTTCGGTTGTTTTCTACATTGGGGCTTCACTGATTTCGTTGTTGCTAAAGTCTCAGCAGGAAACTCTTGATAAGAACCCTAGTGGAAGGGAATCTGCTCTGAGGAAGGCAGAGGATGTGGTCAGTAGTATGCTTGCGAAGGGCTTCATCTTAGGCAAAGATGCGGTCAATAAAGCCAAGGGCTTTGATGAGAAGCATCAGTTAAGGTCAACTGCCTCCGCTAAAGTAGCATCTCTCGGCAAAAAAATCGGGTTCACTGAGAAGGTAAGTGCTGGTACTGCCGCAGTGAGTGACAAAGTTCGGGAAGTGGATCAGAAATTTCAGGTTTCAGAGAAAACGAAATCAGCGTTTGCAGCTGCCGAGCAAAAAGTCAGTAATGCAGGATCTGCCATCATGAAGAACCGATATGTTTTTACTAGTGCTGCTTGGGTAACAGATGCTTTCAATAAAGTTGCAAAGGCTGCCGGGGAAGTAGGCCAGAAGGCAAAAGAAAAGGTGGGAGTTGCCGAAGAGGAACAAAAGAGAAAAATGGTAGACGATTTTGCACAGGTTCACCTCTCAGAGTCACCAAACGCATCTGCTGCAAGTGAGCAGCAACCTTCCAAGCCTCCACCTGCTCAAGGTTTGATCCTTTGATTAGCTGCTGTATATTTCCTTTTCCCGTTTGAACCTTTGCATTTCTCTTGATTTGCTTGCTGTAAGTCTACCATAATGGACCAACGAGATTGCCCCGCATATTTGGGGGTTATCTTTCATGTAACACATACTTTTCCAAAAAAAACTTCCTAGGCTTTAATACACCATACATTGACTTCAATACCTATTTTGAGTTTTGTTTTTGTGGGTTTTTTTTTATAAAAAACCATATGGTATCGGACGCCAAATGTTTTTTTTACACTCAGGTTAATAGATCCGAACCTGATTGAGATTTCGTCGGTTAAGGCCAAAACTTCAAAAAGATAAATTATCGGCTTCACCATCAGACAAGAAATATTTGGACAAGATCGACACATAAGACTAAGAACCGATTAATAATACATTCTTATCCTTATCCTATTCGACGACATTACATGCTCTTGTCAATTATTAAAAATAATGATACGAAATACAGTCTCAACTAACCATCCACATGTCATCGACTCGGTATCATGTGGAAGTAGTTTCAGTACTCAGTTACTCACAAGGCCATGCTCGTGAGAAATGGTCCCACCGGTCGGGGTTATCAAATTCATCAATGTTTGGCTTTTTTTATGGTTCTCTAAACATTTTTACAAAAATAATAGGAGTATAGGACTTGCGGTATGTGCAATTGGACGTGGAAATTTGAAAATGCCTGTAAGTGTCAGTCGTGCGGGGATTGCAACTTTGTATTTTATGGAGGATCTCGCAGCTATCTAACCGAATTTGGTGTACTATGCTTATCGAATGCACAAGGGTTGGATAATTCATGATCAAAGGGAATCAAACATAATTATTCTCTGCAAAATCCTAACAGAATACAAAAGATACGATGCAATCAGTTATAATAATAGTTGTGATCTAATCAAATCAACAAGTATCTGCTAATCTAAACATATTGGGATCAAATCCTTTAGTCAATGCTTTGAATGCTGTATTGTTTTGGTGCCCTATGAATATGATATAGGGAAGTAGTCTGGATTGATCGATCAGAGTTTGAACCGATTTAACAAATCAGTCAAATTTAACAAAATGTGTTTTTAATCCGACCATCCCAACAATGAATTTATGATAAACTCTGAAATCATGACGTTCTCAACATTTTTTTTGAAAAACCAATATATGTCATTAACACCAACACACAACGATACTGTACTGGTTCGCTTATCGAAGTCTTGCTTGCAACTAAATGAATAAAGGAGCAGAGACAGAGTCATAGGGTAGTGCAAACTAAGTGCCTGCCTACTGTACAATCAAACTACATTTACTCTCCAGCTGGCTTTCTTTATATCCTGACGGTCCACTACATCCAGCTAGATTCCAATCACCAATTGGCACACGTTAAGCATAACCCAAAGTAGGAAATTATTGTGTACTGTTTGTGGGGCGCAAGATGATCTTATTTAGTGTTTAGTGTACTAACATGCGCCCTACTTCCAAACAAAAACCAATTCACGTGCAAACGAAAATTCAGTGATGTACACGTGCAGGCAAAATAGGCTAGCATGTAGCCCACGTGCCGTCGTCGTACAAAGAAGGAGCCAAGAATCGGAGAAGCCGAAAATGAGGCTTAGAAACCGGCGACTTTGCGATGAGGGCGTAATCTGAGGGAGGCGCGTTTGTCGGCAGCTTCCTGTAAGTTCCTGAAGCTTCGAATCGCCAAAACATTGCCTCTCCGGAGCTCACTCAATCGCTTCACTTCGCTTGTACTCGTATCTATTAACAAGTAAAAGGAAACTGTTAAACCAATCGAAATGAAAAAAAGATTCAGAACCAGAGCAGGAAAAAAAAAAGTTCAACCGCATTATACCTATAAGCTTCGAGGATAGCTTGAATCCGTTGAACTGAGCTAAATCTGCAATAAAAAGCGTAATAACATTAAGCTTCTCTGCACGTGTCTCAACATACGGTAGCGGTGAGAAACCGTGGACTAGGATTTACCAGATTGAGGAGGAGTGTGGGAGGCGAGATAGAGAACGAGGAAGCAGAAGAAAATGAGAAACGGAATAAGGTGGATGAGCTTCTCTGGCTTCGCAGACGAAGGCGGTAGTGGTAACGGCGGCGACGGTAATGAAGACGGCGTCAAGGAGCGCCGAGGCTTGGCGGTTTTGTCGTCGTCAGTGACGTCATGAAACTTGGGGACCGGTGAGCCCAGAGACTGTCTCTGCATATTGTTCTAGCGAGAGGAAGAGGTGTGAAACTGAAGGTGACGGTAGGAGTTGGCGTTGGTTTTAAAAGGAAGGGTGGTTTTGTTTAAACTTTAAATTACGTCAACAATAATCTTTCAGTTGCTTGTGATAATTATTGAATTATTTTTAATATTATTATATTTAACAAGTAAACTAACCTAAATTACGAACAGCACACGCAACTAAAAAGTGGGGCGCGTTTAGGTGCGGCCGTTCCTATCTTATGTGAGTTTCTAAGTGGTTCATTTTTTAAAGATTACAATGCTATACTCGAGATTATATACAACATTTGAGGGTAACACTTTAAAAAGCGTGAATTTATTTTATTTTCTATTTAAAACTTTTAATTAAAATTTTAATTTATTTAAATATTAATTAAATTTTAAGATTTCAAAGGTTTAGATATTTAATTAAAATTTAAAATTAGAAACTAAGAAACAAATAAAAGATTGATTATTTGATTACTCCTAATATTTATAAGTAATTTAGACTAATTGCTTAATTGGACCATAAGGTAATGAAATTAGTAATGTTTAAAAATCATATCTGAAGTTAAACCGACAAGAGACTTAAGATTTAAAAAGTTCAACTGTTATTATAGTCATAAAATTAATTAAAATTGAATAAAATTAAAGAATTGAAAATTTATTAAATTAATTATAAAATTATTATATAAAATTTATTTGTTTATTTGGATTTATAAAAATTTATTAATTTTAAAATCGACTAATTAATTAATAATATGATAAAGTTTTTACAATTAAAATGAAAAATTAAAAATTTAACCAAAATGTTATTGTCGAATTGATCAAATGATTGGATTAATACTATTAAAACTCGCACGTTATTTTGATATAATAAAGAATCTATAGTTCTTACATGATTGACATTAAATTCATAATTTAACTTACCTTCGTGAAAACGTTATTTGACTATACGCCAAAAGAATGTTAAATTGACCAATACGTTTAAATAACAAATTGAATGCGACAGACAGAGCTGCCATCGGATTGGGCAATCAATTTTTATATTTGGTTGGGTCGGCTATATTAGGTCCGAGCCTAATCTCACAGGCCGATCGGTTGGCCTCACATTCACCAATTAATTGGCCCACCCACATATCCATACCAACAAGTGAAGAATATCTCCCATGCAGACACGTAAAGACTAAACCTAAATTAAAACCATATAAAAGGTATTATTCTCATAATGGTATGCACAATCATAAACCTAACTTTCTCATGTTTATCAACCTCACCTTCACCGAAAACCGACTTGGCGTCGGAGGGGCTAATCGACACAATCTCCGCAAGCCTTCTTTGTTTTGCGTATCTTCATCTGAATTCACCATGAAGGCAATACCAATCATATGGAAGACAACAAGCGCGTTCCATCCTGCGCCAATCGGCATAATAACTAATCGACGCCCACCACGGGCCGACTTCAGAGCACCACGCCCGTAAACACACAAATCGGTAAGCGGCGGCGATGAATCTGACATAACTGCATTGCGGCTCTGGCGATCAGCGTATAGCTCACGACTTCCTGCGACTCTGCTTACCGCACACATATCTCCCGCGGAATCCTCTAATCCAAACGATCAATTGCATCCTCAAACCTTAACAAGAAGAGCGAGCGTGGCGCTTGAGGATAACGTTGCATTCAATCTTGCCCAATCTCCAAAGACCGGTTAGCGCAGATCCTCCTCCATCCACGACACCACCCCGAATCGGAAGCAGATAGAGGAGGCGGTGAATCGGTGATTCGCCAGATCCTGCGCCTCAACCAAGACAATACAATAGCCGTCTGCTATGACGGTATTACCGACAAATCGCCTTAATAACCGATCATCGCCCATCCGAAGCTCTAGAAAAAATCGCAGATGATCGGATTAACGCGACTATGAGCTTTCGTCCGGATCGTGATATGGCGCGATCTGACTCCTTCACCCCAAAAATCTTGGGCACCTCCGAAGACCGGAACAAAATACCGACCCGAGAAATACATTTGGGAAGACCAGACCCTGGATTATCTACAGCACTTCCAGTCCATGATGAATCTACATTGTGTTCCAGACGTTATCCAATGTAAGGCTTTCTGCACGGCCTTCCAAGAGGGAGCTCGACGATGGTTCAACAGGTTGCCCTGGTCAGATCACATGCTCAAGATTTCGGTTGTTATTCTGAACCATTAAGCCACAAGTGGCGGCCGAAAAGACACATACGGAGGTGATGCAACTTACCCAAGGAAGAAATGAAAGCTTGCGGGAATTCATCACTCGATTCAATAACGAAGCGGTCGAGGTCCCCGACCTTACTTGCTCGTCCATGTTATTGGCCGCGCTTATGAATAATACGAGGGATGAGGAGTTCAAGAAGTCGTTAGCCCTCGACCAACCTCGATCTGTTCAGGAAATAAGAAGCAGGACAGATAAGTACATTCAGCTCGAAGAAGTATTAAAGAATAAGAAACGTCGGGAAGATGATCGCGGGCCGAGTGGTAGAGGCGATGAGTCTCACAAGAGACAAGGGATCGATCGACCGGAGGAAACCTACCGGTCGGCGGTGGCATCATCAAGACTTCATACCGCTTAACAAACGATATGCTAAGCTTCAAGGTATGTGAAAGCGGATGGGAATCCATCCGAGAGCCGATAAAATGAAGACCCTTTACAAGGAGAGGAACCCAAATCTATATTGCCGTTTCCACAGAGACATCGGCCACAACACTGAGGATTGCTGGTCACTGAAAAAAGAAATCGAATCCCTTATCCAAAGGGGAAAGCTCGGTCGGTTTATAAAGTACGGACGGAATGCCGATCGAGAAAATGACAATAGGGACGGTCGACCGAACAGTGAGCTACAGTCTTGGAGACGAAATGATGGAAATGACGGAATGAGGAACAAAGCGAACACGGACAATCGACGAGAAGAGAGAGGACGATCAAGGGAAAGAGACGGCAGGAATGCTGGACAGCAAGACGACCGACCGACCGGGGTCATTAACATGATATTTGGTGGAAACGCAGCGGGGGGATCCACTGCCAAAGGGAGAAAAAGATATGCCAAACAGGTCGGCAAAGACTCGTCCACCAAAAAACCTAAGGAGAACGACGGGATGATCTCATTCGATGAGTCAGACCTCGATGGAGTAAGTTGCCCTCACGATGACGCCTCGTGGTAAATCCGAACATGGACGATTCTGAGGTGAAGCGGGTGATGATTGATACGGCAGCTTCTACGACCTGTCAGATTGAGGCCTTCAAGGATGAAGGTACCAAGATCGTCTACTACCTACTGACGGCCCAATCAAAGGAGTAACCGGCGTCGATACCCGTCGCCGGGTGAATTTGAAAGTGAAGTTCGGGCAGAAGCCATGCGAGATAGAAAAGACGTTGAGTTCCTAGTCGTCAAGTTTCAAGGAGCGTACAACGCAATAATCGGGCAGGCTACTCAAAACGCCCTCAGATCAGTCGTCTCCACATACTACCAAACTATGAAGTTCCTGACACTCCACGGAGTTGGTATTGTCAGGAGTCAGCAGAGAATCGCCAGGGAATGTTACTTGGCATAAACAAAAACACTAGATGGGGCGGTAGTCCTGATGAGCTTCCTTGACGGGAGAGTCGATAAGAAGAGAGGAATAATGAAGCCCGCCAAGCAGGACTCGTGCTTCTTAGTGAAGACAGGGACAGGACAACCACTCGTTCCGAAGGCGCTAGGCAGAAGGCAACAAAATTCTACAAGAGTAAAGCCAAGCAACACAAAGATCGGGGGATACGCCCCGTGAAAAGTCGATGCCACGGAACTCTGGGAAGCTGAAGGCGCCCTACCTGTAGATAAGTTTTATTTTGATTAATGTTTGTTCATTACTGTTTTTGTACAAAATCTGTGGGTACCTTTTTCCTGTCCCTATCGATGAGATTTTTAACGACCACGCCTCATTATCATCAATAAAGGGTTTCAAATTTCTCGGCAAACTGTTTAGCAAATCGTTCAAAGGGAAGCCTATCAATATTGTTCGACATTCTCCATAGATCGACCACGGTCGGTCGGGTCGCCAAGACAAGATCCTTGGGACCCTCGCCATCGCCATTGTTCGGCATTCTCTATAGATCGACCACGATCGGTCAGGTCGCCAAGACAAGATCCTTGGGACCCTCGCCATCGCCATCGCTCGGCATTCTCCATAGATCGACTAAGGTCGATCGGTCGCCAAGACAAGATCCTTGGGACCCTCGCCATCGCCATCGCTCAGCATTCTCCATAGATCGACCACGGTCGGTCGGGTCGCCAAGATAAGATCCTTGGGACCCTCGCCGTCGCCATCGCTCGGCATTCTCCATAGATCGACTAAGGTCGATCGGTCACCAAGACAAGATCCTTGGGACCCTTGCCATCGCCATCGCTCGACATTCTCCATAGATCGACCACGGTCTGTCGGGTCGCCAAGACAAGATCCTTGGGACCCTCGCCATCGCCGTCGCTCGGTATTCTCCATAGATCGACCACGGTCGGTCGGGTCTCCAAGATAAGATCCTTGGGACCCTCGCCATCGCCATCGCTTGGCATTCTCCATAGATCGACTAAGGTCGATCGGTCGCCAAGACAAGATCCTTGGGACCCTCGCCATCGCCATCGCTCGGCATTCTCCATAGATCGACCACGGTCGGTCGGGTCGCCAAGACGAGATCCTTGGGACCTTTCGCTCGCCTTCGATACAGATTGACAAAGGTCGATCGGTCGCCAAGGCAGAATCGTCGAGACCGTAGCTCGGCCTCAATTATAGATCGACCTCAAAGCTGGTCGGCCATGAGCGACTTTACCAAACTACACTATGATCGAAAACAGAAAGCGAAAACACAGAAAGTAACTTCAAAAAAGAATTTTATTATTGTAGATTGATCCTGGCCACAAGCCCGACCAGGTGAGCTCTACAACATGGGAGAAGGGGAACTACCAACAGCTGAAGGAGAAGGAGAATACCCAGGGGAATACCCAGGGGAAGCCTCGGAAGCGGGCGGAAGAGATGAAGTAGGAGCGGGACCCGGGGGAGCAACCGGAGGAATATCTTCACTAGGAAGCTCTTCCTCTCCGGAGAGCGACACAATGAGAATAGGAGCAGGACCCGGGGGAGCAACCGAAGGAACATCTTCACCAGGGAGCTCTTCCTCTTCGGAGCTGAGATCTAGCTCCTCATTTGGAACGTCGCGCGGTTCTCCCTCGACTTTCTTCGTCATCTCCTCCAAAGAAAGCCCAAAAGTCATGGGAATAAGCCGCCAAGATACTCTTGAATGAAGGGCATGCCACCCCTCAGAGCATAGAGCTTGGGCCCCTCTTCAGAACCGAGAGGGCTACCTCACAGGCGAGCTCCAAACTCTCCTCGTACAAGAACCGCCTCTTCCATCGCTTGATCGCTTCGATCCGCTGCTCCCGCATAGAGCGCCGCACCTCCCGCAAGGTGTTCTCGGCTCTATCTCTATCCACCATGGCGGAATGGCAGTCTTGGCGACACTTCTTGTTGATCTCCCGCTCCGCCCTCACAATCTTCCTCCACTCCTCATTCTCCTTCTCCCTCCTCTCTCTCTCCTTCTCCCTCTCCTCCTCTACTTCGGCCAGTCGAGCCGTCAAAGCTCCCATCTCCCCCTCCTGGGCCTTCTTCTCCTCTTCAAGGGACGCGTTTTTAGCCTGAAGGAGGTCTCTCCCCTCCTTTACCTATGACAGCTCGCCTTTCAAACCCTTCATCTGATCATGGAGATCCTGGACTTTCTGGTCCAGAGTCTCCAAACGCTGCAAAGACGCAAAGGGACATCGTCATGCACCAGCATACCAAGACGAACGAGTGAGAACCCAACTCCAGTTACCTTTCTTCTCCATGAACCGCTCGTCCATGGGAGTAACCCTCTCAAGAAGTAGCGGGACACCTCGAGGTCTCCGATCGACACGTCCTTGCCTAACTTGATGGCGGTTCCCACTACCCAAGGCTCACTACCGCGCCTTCTCCTTGCATTTCTTCTGTTTACCTGCTCCGGCTTGACTGGCCGGGCGGGATGGAAGGTCACCCAGCCGAACCAACCTCTTCCTCTTAAGAGGAGGACCCGCGTCCTCCTCCTCCTCCTCTACCACTGGTACAATCGGCAATGGCTCCGACGCAATAGGAAGGCCCCCGGCATAGGGAGCACCCGCCGGCACAGCCGAGGAGACCAACCCCGCAGACAAAGCGGCGCCCTCACCGGTGTCCGCCTCACTCCCCTTCTTCCGAGAGGCCTGCTTCCTTGACGTAGAAGCTTGGGCGGGCATCCTCACCATGGCTGCACAATGATAAATTGAGTTAGAGAACAAAACTAATGCACAAAAGTTCAACAATTAATACAATCACGAGGAGTCAACCGGATAGAGCGGTTTCCTCCTTTAGCCCACTAATACGAGGAGGGGGGTCGACGAGGAAAGAATCGGCCGAGGCCCCCCTGGGGTATCCCTGAATGAGCCGAGCAAAATCGTATATGCCAAGCTCCTTGATACGACGGACCACCTCCCACTCCTCCCTGCTAAGGGACAAGGTCGACGAATCATTCCATTGCTCGACCAGAGGATACCTCCATGGTCGGCACTCAGAGGAAGATCCTGGGGGCTTCACAAAGAAATACTTGGTCTGCCAGGAAGAAATTTTTTAGGGTGTCCTGGCCGGGCGATACCGAGCATCTCTATATTGCAGAAAGGGGATTCCAGCCCAGGAGCTTGGACTATGGCTCATCCTCAGGAAATGACGAGAATCTTGACGAGAGGCGGATGGCGAACGATGGCACAAAGAATGCCAACCCGTTTATAAACCTCCAACTGTTCGGAGGAATTTGGCTCGACAATAACCCGAACATGGCGCACACCTCGTCAATAATCAGGGCGTATGTCACGGAGCCTCACGCCTAATCGAGAAAAAGCTCCCGGAGACGGCGAAGTATCCACTGAAGTTGTTGTGGATCCGCTCATTCCTAAAGGCCAGTCGGGGCCCCCAAGACGTAGGAATATTATACTTAAGAATCAATTTGTTCAACTCCCCCACGGTCATCGATGATGCAGTCTTTGGCGGCAACTCCACAACTAAACCATCTTTTCTCTCTCTCATCGATATCTCCTCCGCACCTCCGACCATGCTCCCAGAACTACCCGTCGACATGTTCACCAAGAAAAAGACTTTTGGAAAAGAAGAGGGAATGAAGAAAAAGGACGTACCTAATCAGGGGTTCGAAATAAGAAAATCAGACGACGACGTGAAAGGAAATTTCTGAGAACCGCGAATGACAAAGAATAAGCGAAGACAAAGTGTAAGCGGGAGAACGAAAGCAAAAGGTAAAAACCGCCACAACTCTTCGACTATGAGTATTTATAGAGGGTCGACAGAAGGAACACTCGAAAGTGACCAAATCGGACTACGACACGTGGAGAAAATCCGAGCTATGCTCAGACACGCCGCATGATCTAAGCCACAAGAATTAGGGTTGTTCGAAATCCGGAAAGGAGCGGTAGTTGAAAGGACGTCGGAGGACGGTACCTGACAACTACACAAAGACGATACGTTTGATTCGAATAGCGGTTGTCGAGAGCACGCTACCGTCAAATAATAAATGTTTCAAGTCAAGTCATCACATGATGGCTATCCGACCTACCATAGCGCAAGTCGTCACGCGATAAGTCTTAGAGACCGATCGATCGGGGTCCTCGGTCAATCGACCCCGATAGCGATCGAGCACGACTAGTCGGCACCGGACCGATCGAAACTGCGCCGAGCAATCCCATGGCCAAGACTCTGAAGGCCAATACCGACCGATCGACCACCTTATGAGCGACCTTGCTTACGAGTTATGAGGAAACCGACGAACGCCAACGTCCAACATACTCCTTCGACCGCTTCTTCGCTTTCGACTCGAGGAGTATGGGGCTTATGGTTGGTCGGCTATATTGGACCCGAGCCCAATCCCACAGGCCGATCGGTCGGTCTCACATCCACCAATTAATTCGGGCTTGACCCACATATCCATGGCCCAACAGTAGAAGAATATCTCCCATGCAGATACGTAAAGACCTAAACCTAATGAAAACCATATAAAAGGTATTATTCTCATAACAGAGTGACGCATAATCATAAACCTAGCTTTATCTCGTGTTTATCAACTTCACCTTCACCGAAAACCGACTTGGCGTCGGAGGGCTAATCGGGACACAACTCCGTCAAGCCTTCTTTGTTTTGCGGTATTTTATATCGAATTCACCATGTAAGCATCGAATCATATGGAAAGACAACTGAACGTTCAATCTCGCCGAATCCCAAGATAACCAATATTGAACATTATTACATGCCTTTACACGATCACCCTTACATTGACTGTAATTATACATCAAATTGAAAGTATTGTAAAGTAAAAATCACACGCTTGCATTTAGAATATGAATGTTGTAAAAATAGGTTTATCAGGCACACATCTAAAGAATAATGACCGCGCGGATTCTTTAGTTTTACAATTTTTTAATATATTAGGTAAAAATATATTTTAAAATCGACATTTACAATATAATACAATTTAATATTTACAATTTTAAAATGTTAAACGTATTTTCAGAACTTTTAAAATTAGCTCTAAATAGATGAAAATTTCACAAGTTTAATTCTCTATCAATTAAATATTACGTCAATATTAATATAATATTACTTTTATATTTATAAATAAAAATAATTTCTACAATTACATAATAATTTTTAATTAATCAAAACTAGTTTTATTGTTAGAAGAGAATGAGATTTACTTTTATATATTTTAGACAGTAAATCTCACATTATATTTCTCATTTATTAAATTTTTTTAAAAGTAAGAACTAATGTCACGTTAACATTGACGTAACATTAAACTTAAGAAGATTTAACATTATTTCATTTTCATCAATTTAAGTTATACTTTACATGTTTTGAAAATGTTACTAAAATGGTTTATATTAGAAAAATTGGTTAGTTTGTGTTAAAAGCTTTGATATTATAATATTTTCTTGGATTTAAAATCTGATTTATTAATTTAATTACACTCAAATAGGAATTTAATTTATGTTCATGTTAATAATAAATATTTTTCAATTACTAACATATAAATAAAAATTAAAATAGAGAGTATATTACACATGCACCACGTAATCACAGCAGAACGGAACGGAATGAAAATATACAATGGACAGAGATCAAAGAAAGGCAAAAACACGTGGCAGGGATCCGCCACGCAAGCACACAGATTAGGTCTCTCTATGGGATAGCGAACGTGGTAAAGGCAAATGTCTAGAAGATTGTTTGTAATATAACGTTCTGGATATTGCAGTCAAGAAAGTAGAGGATGGTCCTGTGGGAGATCACGGTGGCTACGGCCTATTTCTTAGGGCTGAAGCGGACCTATAGACTGGCTTCGAAGATCCAAAGAAAGATCGCCAGCCCCAAACACCCTAAGATCACTCAGTTTATTCGCAGGTATTTGATGTCCAGAATTTCCCAGTTCTTTCTTTTAGTCTAATCTCTATGTATCTGTCTGCCCCTTTGGATATAATGAATATGCGGGAATGTGTTTTTCCTTGGCACTGATGATTGATATAGAGAAATGGGATCATTGTTCAAATTGAATGATTTGTAGTGTAGTGGCAACTCCATGAATGATACTAGTCACCCGTACTTGGTTGAGAAACTTGTGTGGTTGGATGAAAACTACCAGCACCGGGCTTATATAGTCACTTGTGTCTTTTTAACTGGATCTTGTTCTCTAGACTTACTGCAATGTAGTATTTCATTAATGGAACATCATCGATATGCCAGTGGTCTTCTATGGGCATTGCAGCTTCTTATCTATGGCACACATGGGTTTTCATCATTGAGTTTACTGCTGTTAGTAGTATATGGGCTATTTTTATTCATGGCATTACAGATCCAAACTACTTTGACGGCCATAACCAACACTAAACACAATCATGCGCTTACTTTTGCATAGACGAACCAGGGCTGTCTTTGATGCTGCACTCCAGGTTCACCATAATATACAACAGCGACATATACTTGGGCGGAATGTCGGTGACTTGATTCTACGATGGCTGGACAGCATGAAACCTTCTGCTAACATACGTAGGACATCATTGACTGCCTTAAAAAATGCAAGGTCGAACATGAAGATGACGAAGTGGGATAGTGTCTCTTCCCATTTGAAGAGTTCTGGGAGCATGCAGGCCTACGGGCTCCAAGAATCTAAGAGGCACCTGTTTACCTCATCAAAAAATGTGTGGGCAATGTCCCTTCCTACCATTACATTGACGCGGCCGTTTAGACCAGCTGGCTCTGTTATTCAATACAGGCACTTGAGCTTCTGGGACCCTGGAATGTTGAGACCTGATTACGGATATGGGGGGTTAAGTGGGTCTGATGGAGTTATTCGGAAGGACATAATGCAGTATCTTCTGCAAAATTGATTGTGCCAGATGGTTTCTGTTCCTTGTTACATGTGATTGCAAACAATTGGATTATCAGATCAGGTTTTCAAGAAAATGAATTTGAGGCTTGATGTGTACATTGTGCCGTGATGCCAAGCCTGAGAAACTAATCGACTGTAGCTTTTCTTCCCGAGTCCATCTGCATAATAAATGTCCTTATTATGGTTTTTATATTTTCTTTTGTGATCCAATTTTTGGTATAATTTATGCGAGCTAGAAATCATAGGTGTTTACATAATAAAAAAGAAAGGAAAATGTTTTTGATGTTTCAATATTTTGAATTGCGATCTGCGACCACAATGTGATTTGGATCGTTACTGCAATTTACCTCAATTTTGATCATATTTTCTGTAATTACTTTTGCATTGTCTGTTATTAATGCAATTGTGCACCACTGTAATATTGTAACTGCAGTTTGACTGGCGCTATTCCTATTACATAAACCTTTCCATGCCATTGGCATGTTGTGAGCATGACCATTTACCTACTTCTAAGAGACTTGTAAGATCAGACTAACTTACACAATAGAAGTATGGAATAGTTTTAAAATGATCATTAAACGTTATAATCATGGTTTTGTTTTCAATTCATTTTCAGACTAGATGCCTGTTCTATTTACATGGTGAAGTTTGATTTCAATTCTATTGCTTTAAATGTTGAATCTGGAACACTGTTCCCTTCACCAACGTGTTGACCTCATCAGATTCTCTCTCGCAGCCCCCCCTGTCAAGCACCTTCAATCACCTCAAAGCTTGACTATAGGAATTGCTTATCTCTAGCTCATAAGGTGGAGCAAGAATAATCAGCTGGACAGCTAGACTACTTCCACATACAGGGAGACTCCAACTTATCTACTCCAGTCTTAGCCAAATCCAAGGTTGAACTTGATTTTCTTCAATTTCAGTCTATTTTTATGTTCCATTCTCTAAGTTTATGTAGACTTTCCCTACCTGCTCCATTACTCTGTTATGTTTCCTTTTCGCAAACTAATTGTGGACTGCCATCTGTTGTAAAGGTTTTGCTCATATGGAGTTGTCACTTGCTTATTTCTCGTTTCAACTTGATTGTACTTGTCAGAAATCTGTTTTGCATTCGCAGACGGAGCTCTCTGGGTCATAATCTGCCACAGGAATTTGCTATATACATATATACCTGTATTTGCCAAGGTGGCACCACTCTGCTTCTATGGATTTATATTGTATTTGTGATGCTTAAGTCCAAGTAGAAGAAGAAGATATAACGCTTAAGAACTTCTCCACCTTCACAGATTTCAGACACTTGTATATCATATTACCCAGATTTTGATAATGGGATTAGTTTTGTTACGAGATGAGGGCAGTCATCAATGCCAGTGATTCTGTAGAATTTTTGACATAATTGTGATATTAGATTCTTTTCATGTCCTAATTGATTATTATTTGTTCACAAGAGTTTTTCGTGTGAACACTATGGCTCAAAGTTGGTTTCCACAATCTGCAGTTGTTTATGAGGCCTCTTCATTTGCAACTCTCTGCATGAAACTGTCTCTTATACTGAAAATTTCTTGTTACTAGCGATAAACGCCAGCTCTTCAAGTTCATATGAGTAGCCTGATTTATGGAGCATATTCTTGCAATCGTTATGAAACTACAGGGGGTGCATCCTCAACTTCAGGTTTTATGCCAGATCTGTTCGACTTCACCGTAATACCTTTTGTCTTTCTGACAGGTTATTAAGAACAGCGGAAATTTTTATAAGAAACAGATCAAACATTGTTCCTCTTCCACTGGAAGTGGAAAGTTTTTTCAGCAGGGAAAAACAAGCTGTGCTTGGAGCCTCGGCTCAAATGCTAATGAAAATTACTAGCTTATCACATTCTCACAACCTTTTATACTGTGCCATCTACACGTTTACAAACAGTTTCACTTAGACAGACAATTGGGGAACGCTGAGAAGCTCTAGTTTACTTCTCATTCAAGGAAGGATGAAGATGATACAACAAATGCCTCCTCACAAGCAAGATCTTAAAACTTTGAAATGGCAGTTAAACTAGATTCCTTTCTAATCACCATCAAGACGATTAACAATATCTGTTTTATGATATAAGATACAACTTCCACGCAATTTCCCATCACAAAACTGGAAATCATTTTTTTTACAAAGATTGCACCTGTAAATAATATGAAACCAGAAGCATATATACCAGATACGAACTCCTACTGATTCAAGCCCAAGAATTATCAAAAGCAGCCACTGAAATTGCCTGAGCAAACTCCTCAAAACTAATTCTTCCGTCTCCGTCGGAGTCCGCCTCCTTTATCATCCCTGCCAACTCCTCAGCGGTGAGTGCATGGCCTAGCTTTGCCATAGAGTGCGCCAATTCGGCCGCCGTGATGAACCCATTTCCATCTCTATCAAACATCCTGAACAACTGCTTTAACTGCTCGTCGCTGTACGGTGACTTCTCAGGTAACAACTCCGGCATCACAAGGGCTACAAACTCCGAGAACTCCACCAAACCATTGCTGTTTGTATCAGCCTTCTGTATCAGGGTTTCAAGCTGGTCAGGGCTAGGTTTTAGCCCTAAGGACCGGAGCAATGAACCTAACTCGAGCTGAGTTAGGCTTCCATCTTTGTTTCGATCAAACGATCGAAATATTTCACGTAGCTCTGCTATCTGCTCATTCTCTAACTTTAAAGGTTGTTTGCTGCTCATGTTAACAAGAAAAAGTTACTTTCTTTCCCCTTTTGTTCTACTACTTCTCTCCCCCCTTTGGATCTGAGATGGCGAACTAGTTCAAAGTTCTGTTTTTGAAACCTTTAGAGAATGTCCTAACGTCTCCCGAAACATGCATGAACTTTCCATATGTGGGTCATGAATTTATGAGGAGAGAGAAACTGCAGTGTTAAGAGAATGTTAGACTAAAGAAAGATGGAAACTTCCTTTTTGTTTGGGATGAAAATCACATTCACCTGGCTAAAACTCAAAACTCTAACCTTCTTGATCCTAACACATTCTTCATTCCAGTAACCATGGAATTTGGAAAGAATGGATTTGTGTTCCTTGCAGGAGAAAGGGTAGAGAGATCCAAGCTTTCCTGACGTTTGATTTGAATGACTCACACCATGTAAGAGTCTACAATGATCTGCTTTTGGCTCTTGTATTTTCATTAGATGTATTATGTATGTATATATAGGATTGATTCTTCCGAGCAGTTTACAAGAACATTCACCAAGAGTCAATGCTAATGATAGAGATTGGTAATAAAAATTTTGATCAAAATAAAAATAAATTTTTTTAATCTTATATTTTCTTGATGTCAGGAGTGCCGTGATTGGAGCATGCGGACCGCGTTCATGGCTGGCAAACTAGCAAGAAGTCAAGGTTAGACTTTGTCAACTTGTCGAGCCAAGAAACTTTCTCAACAAGTTCATCAATCTTTCCCTTTAATTGAAAATTTAATCAATTTGTACCACTACGGCTTGTAACTTGGAAGTAGTCTCTAGATTCAAGAGTTATTATAATTATTTTTCGAGAAATTCAAAGATATTTATTTCTTAGGTCTATTTCAGCAAGATCTTATGTAAAAATAGTCAGAGGAAGACAAGAACAGGTCGATCATGGAGGAGAGGTTCCAGTCCACAAGCTCAAGCAGACAAGAAAGTCCAGGCTTGCTTAGCTGTTAGGTAACAACATTATTCAACTGAGAAGGGTGAGGCACAGATGTGTTGGTAGGTAGATAGGACCATTCACTACTAACTACTACAAGTTTATTCAACATCGAACTAAACCCCCCGTCTTTTTGTTATACTTACAATGTAAAAAGAATATTAATCAGAGGACTTTGGATCTTATTATTTTGGTGCAGTTTCTATACTTATCCTTGCTAATGCTAAAGACAGCTGCTTTTTTACTGTTTTCGCACATTCCCTTCCCGCAAGATACGCAAAAGGGAGGAAAGCAAGATCCAACTTTACAGAAATGCACCTTACTACTGACTCAGGAGAGGACTTCCTTCTCTAGCAAGAACAAAAAGGCCACCATCCCCTCTTGAGATGCGAAGATCCTCATCAAGGTAGGTGATGAGAAGCCAGGAAGTTGAACGATTGCCAGGAATGGGGACCTTAAGTGGTGACTGTCCAGAAATAGCTCCTGAAATGTTTGCTACTGCATCCTGCAGAGGATTGAGAGCTTGCTGTACAGGTGACAAATTGATGTTTTGCCCAAAGACATCCACATTGTCAGGTATATCGACATTGGACTTTATCTCTGGAGGCTGAAAAGTCCCTTCCTTAAATTCAACCTGAGATTATCAAAAAAGCAATATATTCCAACTCATCACTTCTATGAAATAGTTAATACCATCAAATGGTTCAGTCACTGAACCTCATGATAGCTTATTTCGTTTTAAAGTTTTTCTTTTTCAGGTCCAGACTTGAAAAAGAAAATATGAGATGAAATTTCATATGATATATGATCACTCGTGCCGCTTGCTTTCTTTCTTTTGTCACAACCTTTCATAGTTCTTAGAAGTACCTGGATTCTTGAAGGACTTCGGACCTCAAAAGTGGCAGATGCACTGAAAGAGTAAGTCGCAAAAGGGCTTGACAAGGTGATGGAGTTCACAATGGAAAGATTGCTGGTTTCAATTGCTTGAGATATCCTTTCCACGTTCAACAAGGGTAATGTGCCCACAGCCAGAAGCGGCAACAGCTCAGAAAATGAAGTGTATCTGTGAATTTAAAAAACAAAATTTGTGAGAAAATTTTGATGAAGTAAAATTACAAAATACAAGAGAAAACTATATTCCAGTTTTGGCAAAAAGATGCTCATTCATTTGTCTCAGATAATACAAAATCCTGTACATATACGACACGCGACCCATAGAACCAGTATTACTCAACTTGCAATGTTTCATTACTTCACAATTTTTTGAAATACTTCTCAAGCATAAAAGGTAAAACATAAAGTAATAGATGCAACTGCATTAAAAAGTTATGATGAAATGACTGATGTCAAACGAAAAGCCAAGAACAGACATTGTTTATGCCCTAGAAAAAGAATACTAAATTGAAGAAAGAAACTTTTTGGTGTGCCTGGGAAAAATTTGCTAGAACTAACCGTTAACACATGCATCTTCAGTGCAAATTATGTTTCTATCATTAAGCACGCACCGTCAGAGATAAAAACTTGAAAACAGCCACCAGCTCCATCTATGCTTGGGAATGCTTGTAAAAACTGCAGCATTGTAGGATTATAGAGAATTTTGTTTGAAAATTTTGAATGAGGTAATGGAACAAGTAGAGCAATATGTGAGAAAAATAAGCCACAAGAAATTTACATTGTTCACCTTTTTAAGATAGGCTACTTCCACTGGGGAAGACAATCAAAGAAGTTTTTACTAGGAGAAAAATGAGAAAATTACAAAACACTCAATATTTTTCATTCAACCCTTTAACCCAAAACTCACATATAAGACTTTCGTATTCTCACCCAAAATACCTCACAAAATGACCTCTTATTTTTTTACTCAAACTCTCTCTATATCTTTTGTTTTTCACACTGTATTTTTTCATGAATACGGTGATTTTCCTTTTATAGGCAGAAAGAATGTAAAATTAGTCAAAACAAATCTTTGGCACACATGTATGGATTTGCATGGTTACCAACCATTGACAAAAGGAGACGGTGTGAACAATCTTTGGTCAACTTTGACAATTTTAAAACACATCAAACAAATTTTCATCTTGTTTTGAAATTAGGATTCCATGAAAAAATTCATTCAATTATCTTCGCCACTGCTCATTTAGGGCATTTATCATGATTTTGTATATTATGATCAAGTCCAGGCAATACTTGAACTTATTCATAGATAGAGGCTTTGTCAACATATCTGTTGAATTATCTGTAGTACCAATCTTCTTCACAACAATATTTCCTAACAAAATTATATCTCGGACAAGTAGTACTTGACATCAATATATTTTGTTCTCATGTGATCTTTGGTCAGATGAATAACACTTTGACTATTACAATGAACAACAATTACCTATTAATCTGAGTTCAATTTACTAAATAAGCTTCGTAACCAAACAACTCCTTAATTGCCTCCATAACAATCATATATTCTGCTTTTGTAGAGAACAATGCAACTATAGGCTATTAGGTAATCTTCCAACTGTTGACACTGTTTTCATGTGTGAATACATAACTGACGATTGATCTCCTTTTATCTAACTCACCTACATAATTTGAGTCCATAAAACTAACTACATCATTCTTACTCCTGTTAAACTCCAAATAAGAGTTAGTACCACGTAAATATCTCAAAATCTATTTTACTTCATATCAATGTTCTTTCCTTGAATTAGTCATATATCTACTTACTACATTCACAGTATGTAAAATGTCAGGACGTGTGCAAACCATTGCATACATTATACTATCAATTATATTAGACTATTAAGGAATTTGTGTCATGTACTTAATTTCTACACAGGGATGGCAAATGTGGCTCGGCCCGACCTAGTCTAACTTCAGTCTAGGTTGTCCCAACCGGTGGCCCAACTAGAAGGTACAAAACGACATTGTTTTTGTTTTTTAAAAAAATAAAATTGGTCTAGGTCCAACCCTCCGTGGCCTATCAAGCTAGGGCATAACAACCACCCATTTAGCAAAATCATCACAAGAAACAACTTCTGAATAAGTGAAAGGCTCAACCACACTTTTTATTCTTATGCTATTGCAAATGCATACGCCACCAAATTTGCATCAGCATATTTCCTTGATGGTTTAATTTCTCTCCTGGGTCTATTTTTTTGCAATGGAATACTCCTCTTATTCTAATGAAGTTTCTTCCTCTTCTGCCGTTGTGGCTTCCTTTTTTATGATTATGGGGTCATGGATATGCTCTGAAGAGATATTTTGTGAAGGACGATTCTCCACCTCAAACTCAAACTGCTTGGGCGTACTCTTCACACCTGCATCAGAAGAAATAGGGGTCTCATCCTTTTAGTGAGGCATAGTTGATTCATCAACAATGACATCCCTATTAATTATTAGTTTGTGCGTCTTAGGACCAAGACACCATTATTTATATCCTTTGATGCCATCAAGGCATCCAGCACTTTTTGGATCTGGGTTCTAATTTTCCATCATTAACATGTAGATATGTTGGATACCCAAAAATTTTTAAATTTGAATAATCAGTAAGTTTTTTAGACCATATCTCTTCTAGAGTCCGACAGTCAATGGCTGTCGATAGAGAGGGATTTATCAAGTAACATGTGATACCGCTTTAGCCCAAAAATCTTTTGATAAGCCAGAGTTGGGCAACATACTGCGAACTTTCTCCAAATTATTTTGTTCATTCTTTCTACCACAATGTTTTGTTGCGATGTACCTTTGACTGTTAGATGGTGGACTATTCCTTCATTCTTACAAAAACCATTAAATTCACCTTTTTTTCAACCAGCGCCTTATATTGTTTGAAAATGTTAAACACATCATTCTTGTGTTTTAGAAAATATGCCTATACCTTCCTAAAGTAATCATCAATGAAGGTAAGCATACACCGAGCACCCCCTTTTGAAGAGACGTGTTTAGGTCCCCCAAGATCAGAGTGAATAAAGTCTAGAGTGTCTTTCGTTTTGTGAATAATAGTAGACAAACCAACTCTTTTCTGCTTGTCGAATACACAATGTTCACAAAAATTTAATTTTGACACGTTTTGGTTACATAAAAGACCTCTTTTGCTTAGTAGTATCAGACTCCTTTCACTCATATGTCATAATCTAGTGACATCTGATTCTGACAAAACTAGCATGGTCACATCAGCTACTCCGATAACAAACGTTCCTTGGAGCACGTACAATTTACTGATTTGAAAAGCCTTTATAACGACCAGGGCACTTGTAACTACTCTAAGAACTCCACCTCCATCAATGTAATGGTAGCCTTTTCAATCCAAGGTACTTAAAAAGATATGATTTCTCTTTAAGTATGGGATATGGCGAACATCTGTCAACATATATCATCAAACATTTTTAATTTGATATTGCCTACAACAATCACTTTACAAGCTTGATTGTTGCCCATTAACACAACTCTACCATCAACTGGATTATAGGTCAAGAACTAGTCTTTGTTGGGACATATGTGAAATGAGCAGGCAGTGGATCCATTCATCTCCTGGTCCAGATCCTTCTTCACTCAACAAAAGAACATTTGTTTGTTCCTCCTTTTGTACAACCTTGGCTTTGGCTTCCTTTTCTTTATTCTCTCAATCTAGCTTGTTTTTGAGCTTGTAACAATCAGCTACAACATGCCCTTTCTTTTTGCAATATCTACAAAATCCATTTCTGACTTTGGACTTTGACCTTGACTTGTGCCTGTAACTGCTACTGGAGTTTCTGTCTGTTGGCCTTTCCTCTAACAATTAGTCCTTTTGCAGGATTACTCTGGTTTGAGACGAACTCCTTATCAATAATATCTTTTAAAAGTAAGGGAGATTTGACCTCTAATATGAGAGAATCTCGACCATAAATAATAGTCTCTCGAAAATTCTTGTAATATGGAGGTAAAGAGTAGAGTAACATGAGAGTTTGGTCTTTTTTTATCATACTTGATGTCCATATTCTCAAGACCCATGAGAACTGAACTAAAATCATCAACATGTGATTTGAAAGAACTACCTTCTACCATATGGAGCATGTGCAAGTGGTGCTTTGCAACCAACTTGCTAATGAGACTCTTTGTCATATATAGAAATTCCAACTTATGCCATAATAAAGCAACTGTCTTCTCGTGAATAACTTCATGTAAGACATTTGAAAGGCTCAAGTGAATGGCAACTATGGCTTTTTCATCCATGTCTAGCTTTTGGGCATCGGTTAATTCGCCTGGTATTCCGTCCTTTCCCAACAAGGCCTTCTACACACCATTTTACATCAAGACTGCATGGATCTTGACTTTCCATAAAGCAAAGTTGGTGTTGGAGCTGAATTTCTCAAAATTAAATCTTTTGGTATGAAAGACGTTAAACCTTTAAGTAGTCCTCTTATTGCTCATTTTAGGCTTTCAGCTGCTTTATCACCACAAACAAATGCAAAAATTAAGTCCATAGCACAAGTTCCTTAATTTATCTAATGCAGTTGTTACTATGATGTATACAATAATTTGCATACGTCCTAACATTTTACATGTTATTAGTATAGTGAGTAAATATATGACTAATCCAAGGAAAGAACATTGTCATACAGTAAAATAGGTTTTGAAATATTTATGTGGCACTAGTAACTCTTATTTGGAATTTGACTGGAGTAAAAATGTAGTTAGTTTTGTGGACTCAGATTATGTAGGTGATTTGGATAAAAGGAGATCAATCACTAGTTACGTATTTACACTTGGAAGTAATGTCATCAATTGGAAATCTACCTTACAACCTACAGTTGCATTGTCCACTATAGAAGAATACATGACCACTACAAAGGCAATTAAGGAAGCTATTTCGATACGAAGCTTATTTGATGAATTGAATTCGGATCAACAAGTGATCGTTGTTCATTGTAACAGTCGAATTGTTATCCATCTAACCAAAGATCAAATGTGTCATGAAAAAACAAAGCACATTGATGTCAAATAACATTTTGTTCGAGATGTAATTTCGCAAGGAAATATTATTTGAAGAAGATTGGTACTGCTAATAATCCAACGGATATATTAATAAAGCCTTCACCTATGAGCAAGTTCAAGCATTGCTTAGACTTTATCGAAATATGCAAATCATAATAAATGTCCTAAATGGGCGATAACAAAGATAATTGAAAAAATTTTCACATAATCCCAAATTCAAAACAAGGTGAAGATTTGTTAGGTGTGATTTGAAATTGTCAAAGTTGACAACTTTTTTTAAAGATTGTTGGCACCATCCTCCTTTTGCCAATGATTAGTAACCGTGCAAATCTATGCATGTGCGCAAAAAATTTGTTTTGACTAATTTTACACTCATTTTGCCTATAAAAAGAAAGTCACTGTATTCATGAAAAAGAGACAGAGAGAGTGAAAAACAAGAGATCATTTTGTGAGGCCATTTGTGAGGTATTTTGAGTGAAAATAAGAGTATTATATGTGAGTTTTGGGTATAACTGGGTTAAAAGTTTGAGAGAAAATATTAAATGTTCTGTAATTTTCTATTTTTTCCCTTACTGAAAATTTCTTTGATTATTTTCGCTCGTGAACATCCCCCATCTCAAAGAGGTAAACTATGTAAATTTCTTGCGTCTTATTTTTTCCACATTTCTCTACTTCTTGTTCCATTACTCCATTCAAAATTTTCAAACAAAATTCTGCGATCCTACACTCGTCGCAACAAATTGGTATCAAAGCTGTGATTAGAAGTTTTGTTTGAAGATGGTAACACTAGAAAACCCTTGCATTATAACTACTTTCAACAGCAACCTTTGAGACTTATTAGGAATTCTTCCTTTACCTAATTCATTAGAAATAGGTTCATCTAGTAACCCCTTCAAAAAACTTTGCCTATCTGAATAGGGATTATTGAAGAAAAAAGAACTACCTTCAAAAGCATCCTTTGAGGCTCAATAGGAATTCTTCCTTTCTAAATACCTAATGGACTAGAAATAGGGTCACCTAGTGATCCTGTCAAAAGAGTTTCAAAGATAAGAGAAATAGCGTCAACATTGCTTTACTATATTCGAATAAAGCCCCTATGGCCCAGGTCTACAAAGAACATCCATCACTGTTCATTCTCTTGCAAGGCAAGTTGCTTATTGGAAATTTGCAGCAAAGGACTTTTGGCACGAATTTCTTGAAAATCTGTTAATATGCCTCTTAAATCCATTTGACTAACTATATGCCCCAACGGTTGTAGAAAGAAATTAGAACACAAATATTGGGAAGAGGAAAGGAAGTTTTCATACAAATATATCTATAAATAAACCAAAATAGTAATCAGCCAAATAAATCAATGGAAAAATCCGTCAGTGGATCCCTTCTCCACCCCTGTCAATCATTGACAGACAAAAAATCATTGATAGACGTTTCTCCACTACAATCTCAAGTTTTTTAATTAAAAAACCATCTTAGGTTTTGACGCTGATTACCAACTCCTGAGACAAAGAAATATCCTTGGATTTAAAATTGCGCATATCTCATCTCAATTGAAAGCTCCCCCATGCACTAACAATTCATATGTTAGCAAACGTCTATCATCAAAGACAGCCTATTTGTTTCTAGAAAATTAAAGACTTGAAATTATAGCTCAAAAATTATGTTTTAACATCAACACGAGTTAAGAACTATCAAAGCATCTTCCACTTTCAGACTTTCAGTTCGTAAATAAGGCCAGTTAGTATGAGAATCCCATTTACTTGGTGTATTATCAGCTTTAGGGTATGTTTAATTGGGTGTTTATTAATAGAATATAATGGAACGTAAGATTGTTACATCGTTTAAAAGAAGAGTTTATAGTAAAATATAATGAAATAAGATAGAAGGGGTCAGCCTCAAATTACATCTCATTTCATCCTAAATAGTAAAAATAGTAAAAATAAGTTATCTCCGATTTGGAAAGTTTATGATGAAATGCAAAATGATAAACAACAATTTACTATATTACACCATGAACCCTTCTTTAAATTTTACCATATTACATTATAAACTTTTTCATCCCTTCTAAACAACAATTTTCTCATAGTACATTCACTTAAATTTCATTCCATTATAAACTATTCCATTCTATCGTAAACAATTCCGTTACATTAAAAAGTTTACTTCCAATATAATATAACCTAAGTTAAAATTCGATTACTCTGAAACAAAATGATCACTCATCCTTCACTCTCAAGTCACGGCCAGCCAACCTTGCATAAATATCCCACACTCAACGTACCCAACTCCCATAGCCACAATACAATTACAACATGAACACCTCAAGAACTAGCAACAAAATCTTAACTTTTCAACTAAAAAATAATAAAGAAGAAGAAGAAGAAGAACTTACACTAAAACCCAGTTGCCATTAAGCAGCTCTTTTGAATCCACAGGATCTGGCGTCGGGTTCAAAGCCTCCAACTGATTAACAATCTCCAAAACCTCGGCCCGAACCTCAGTGCCTGTCCGAAACCCAAAATTGGTTCCATAAACTGTATCCACCAAGCGCCTCTTCAAGTCTTCAACCTTACCGTCCTTTTCCACAGTCAGGCCAGATGTCTGCGTGCTAGCACTGCCTTTTGTGTAACCCTCCTCCCACTCGTCCTCGTTCTCCGGAGGATCCGCATCAGGAGCACTCGGGTTCTCGGGTTCGTGTTCGGACTTCTCGCCCCACTCGTCGGTTATGCTGAGAGGTCTTGGAGAGTCCTGATCGGAGGAGTCATCGGAGATGGCGAACAAAGGGGATATAGAGGGAAATATGGGTTTGGCATTTGAAATGGTGTGGTCGGAGGAAAGGAGGCGAGGTTTAAGGGTGTTGCAGGAGAAGGGAACGGAAGGCGGCAACGGTTTGGTAGTGGAGGTGAACGAAAGTTGCGAAGATGGGGACTTGGACGAGAAGAGAGAAGTGCAGTGTGAGGTGGTGAGAAGTGCCATTGGCAAGGGATGCTGTATGTGTTGAATCGAGAGACTTTTTGTGTTGGACAAAGTTTGACGCTTACAAGGCCCTGTATTGTCTCAACTCTCAAGTCTCAACCACCCATCTTTTTTCATTTTAATTAATTTTGTTTTAAGAAAAATAATTTTATAAATTATGGGGCATCGACAATTAAATAATATATTTAATTTAACTAATTTTATAAAACTCACTATTTTTGTTTAATTTAAAAATTGAATTATTTAAATTATATATAATATCTAACTTTTAAAGCAAAAGACATCATAAAATTATATATAAAATTGATCATTATTTCTTTTATGATAATTTTAACTATATTATAAAATAACAAATTATTATATTATTGTATCAGCTCCAGCTCTAATTAATTTAAATACGTATGGAAAACCTTGTTTGGGGTATCTCCTTTATGTCAATTATTCTATTTTAATCATTTTTTTGTTACAAATTATCATTATTTATATCATTCTTCTGTAAAAGCATGGTTAGGATATAATATTATCAAATATCTTTAGACCTCATCTTATTGCGAAATTTTTAACTTAATATGACAGTGATATAACTCTTTGATTAAAACTAGGCCCAACCAAAGAGGTGCGGGTCCAAAGGACAAATCAATATGATCTTAGCAAAATCGTATGATTCAAATCCAATAATGCGTCTGAGACGACAAAAGACAGTATAAAGAAATGGAATGGATGTATCATATGATATCTTATGAGACTAGTGGACCTACGCAACACGTGGTAGTCTGTAATATGATGGTTTTTTTTTTAAGGTAAAAGAGAAGTAAGCAAAGTTTACAAAAACAAAAAATTACCTAACATAAGAGACCCCTATTAAATCATGATCAATTCATCTACTAAAATTAAGAAAGACTTGCCCCAAAGCATGAAAAATAGGAGAAAAATTAAAAGCAAAGTGAGGAAGGGAGTCAGCGGTAAATGTAAGTGAGTTTCATATTATTGAAGCCCTTTAATAAGTTTAGAATTTTGTTAACAAGAAATAAGCAACTTGTATTTTCTTGAACACCACTGATCAACATTTTGATAGCAATCTCATTATCACTTTCTACAAGAATATCTAAATAGGCAAAATTATAAGTAAGTTGAATACCATAATATTAAATAGCCCACAATTCAACACAAAAAATACCCTTTCATACCAAAAACATTTCATCAAGATTAGTAGATTTGACATTTTGGTGGGTCGAATTTGGACCAAGTCAATCAAGAATATTTTAGTTAAATTTTGTAATTTTAAAATTCACAAAAATATTTTAATCTTTTAAATTTAATATAAAAATTAATTCAAAATTATTTGAGATAGGTTTTAATTTAGAGTTATAAAACTCAAATTTAACATGATACACTTTTCATTTAGGTGAAGATCTTTTGTACTTTTTTTAACTTTATTTTGTCTTAATACGACGTATCTTATTTACGTTACATTACATCGAGCTAAAAATAAGATATGAAGAGGCTAACGAGACCAAAGAATTTCATGCCCTTTCATTTGTGGTTGAGTAAAATAGTCGTTTTTCGGTGTCATATGTAGTTGACATGTTCTATTCTACTCGAGAAATCTGCCCTTGTTTCTTATACATTCGCACACAAACTATGAGCAGTAAGTGCTGATACCATAAACATCACGGTGTATTCAGAAATTTTTTTGAATGGATGTAAAATTGATAAAATTTTATTTTTAATAAGAGTAAAATTATAATAGGAATAAAATTTTATTTTTTTATGAAAGAAAAATTTAAAATAATAATTTTTTATAAAATATTTATTGTGCCCCTACTTGCCCCCATTATAAATCCGCCCTGATAAAGATTATTGTTCTCGTGTTCTTTTAATGCATCAAACATATGCCAAGCCCTTTAATGGTGTAGCATTCTCATGTTATAAATGATAAGGTTGTAATGTGCATGTTGATATTGTGCACCATCAGTGACCTTTTTCTAGTTTAATGCGCCAACAATACTTTAATGAGAATAGTACTGTTGTTATATATATTTGTCTAACCTTATGCCCCAATGTTTCGGAACTCATGCGTTACATATTAAAATAAATTGTAATCAGACTACCATTAAACAAGAAAGATCTACGTACCAGAAATAAAGAATATCATAACACTAAAGTATTAAGACTATTATTGTCACAGAAAGCGTTTTTTTTTTTTATAAAGAAAGTAACATGTCACAGAAAGCGTACCAAAGCTTGTTGGTCTCGTTTTGGCAAAGGGAAGTGCAAGCAGAGTTGGCGATGTCGGATGGGTTGAGTGAGGAAGGAGAGAACGAGGAGGTTCTCGATAGGGTGCGAGGGACGACTGATACTTCTGGAAGTAGACTTTTGTTAGCAAAGAGTACAGTGGGGAAACTTCGAAGCTTATTCGATTGTTTTTCTTTGGGCTTTGAGGTTAGCGCATTTGGATTGGATCAAATCTTGAAATGTTGCATTTGACATTATAAGACCACTAAGATCAAGTACAACGCACTTTCCAAGCGGCTCAGCCAAACTCCCCCGCCTTTACCACCTACGGTAATCAGTATCCAGAATGTTCCACGGCAGGGTGATCAAAGACTGATGAGGTTTGGTCCGTCAGCGACGAAGGAAGAAGAAGATCCAAAGCTTATGTTACTTTTTTGTTAAAATTAATTTGATTATAATTAAGTTAGATTATCTATGTTAAATTAAGGTTATTAGTTTTAATAAAATTTGTTATATATAATTATTAATTAAATATAATTAATTTAATAATAATCAATTATCTAGCTGAACTTCCTGATCGATTTTAAAGACATTGGTTAAAACAACAATACAATATCTTAACCAAATCTTACAAATATAGAGTGAATACTGAATACAACACTCTTGAAATTTTAAAATTGAATCGTTGGATACTCCTATACACCACATTATACTAGCTAGTTGTGCCCAACTCTTACATATATAGAGAAGAAGAAAATTCATAGGAACAAGGTATTTTAGTCATATTTGACGAACAAGTAGATTAGATTAATGTTATTGGTGATAACCGATTATATCATTATTTATTAAAGATGTTTGGTAAAATTAACTATTTAGTATTAATTATTAATGTGTAAAATAACTTAATGAGAGTATAATTTTAAAAAATTATAAGAGCATGAATATTATATTTCTTAGTGTTTTGTTGAATATTTTAATAAGAATTTAGATTTAGATATTTAATCTTACAAAAATTAAGTTTATAACTTTATAATAATAATAATAATTCAACGTTAAATTCTTTATTAATATGAATGATGCAATGAACTACATCATATTAATATTTTCATATAATATGTATGAATTTTATTATTTAATAAATTAAAATATCTATAATTATAGTATGACACATATACGATATACTGTAGTTATATACTAAAATATTAATTTGATGTAATTTTTATGTTCAAAACTTAAAATTATGGTATTTTTAAATGTGAACTAATATTATAAAATAAAATAAAGATTTAAAAGTTAATTAATCATTTTATTATATTTTTCAAACTTTACGACATAATTATACGATACAAAAGCTAACTTTAAAAACACACAAAGTAAAAGTAGAGAGCAAAATAGAGGAGCTTTTAGAGATCAGTTTATTAGAGTCAAATAAGCTAACCAATAAGTCATTTATCAAACACACCTATAAATTTTTAAGATGGTCAAAAAATTAACTTTTAATTAATAAATTAAAAATGGCTAATAAGCTGTTTGTTATTTACCCCCCTTTTTTAGTCCTAAAACAAAAAAAAAAGGAAAAGGGAGAAACAAAAGATAAAATATAAAGAAACGTTTTCCTTTAAATCTTGGACCATCAGAAATTGGTCCCCGATCAGAACCAGACATGTACTCTCGATTTTAATAGTATAGAGTCAAATTTACAACTTTTCTTATTTTAATATCACACTTACTACACTAACTCAAGTATTTTTTAAAATATTTTAAATTCTCAACTCATTAATAAGAAAACAACAAGAATGCCTCACTCATCTACCTAATGCATAAAATGTGTAAAGGATTTTTAATAATATAAACGTTTTAATCAAAATTAGGAAATTACTATACAAGTTACTTCATGTACATAGACTAAAAAAATTATGTAAATCATCAGGAGATTCTTTAATAATAATGAAAAGAGTAATTTTGCTAACACATGTACAAGACAAAAGTTACAAACTCGAATTACAGTAATATTTTTATAAAATAAATAGAAAAAGTTGGGTATAATTGAAATGATTTCTTCGATCTTACAAAATGAGGAAACAAAATTTGAACATTCGCCTGCCCATGTTTATTACTATCACTTATCGAATTTTGTTAAAATATTGGATAATCATTTGAAAAGAAAGGGTTAAAGTTGTAAAATCACTTGTGGGACCCCACGCAATAAACAATGAACGGCTCTGATCCATAGGACGGACTTTGACTTTTCTTCTCGTTCTAGTTTTCAGCCCTTATGGCCCAACCCTACCCCCCATCCTATTTGACTCACAGTACGCCGACCCAACCCACACGCTCTCCAACCTCAATCCTAAAAGATTTACCACGGGCAATACGACCGTGCAGAGGCATCAAAACGGGTTCAACACCAATTAATGGGCACGTTTAGAAATTAGAATGGCATCGGCGCGTGACTGTATTAAAGAAAAGAAAAGGGTTTGACTTGGGGCTTGCTCTTAGCTTTGGGAAACGCACGAAGAGCCATTAAGAAAATACCACGTGTATAAGAAAAACAGTAAATGCAGTAATTGGCATCTCATCCGTTTCCTTTCAAAAACCCTAAAAATTATCCAGAAATGCCCATATTATCCCTATCCGGTGAAACCACATTAAATTTTCCTATTTATGACAAAGAGAGATAGAGGATAGAGATTATAGAGAGAGAAAAGGAGAGTGAGTAGAAGAGAGATCTTTCAACTCTTGGAATTCTCAGCCCTCCAAACGAATCACCAGAAGTGCTTCATGTATTGCTGCTTCTGGTATAGTATTCACCATCTCAGCTTGCAATCACTTATTAAATTTCACTGTAGGTCACCATCTTCTTCTTTTTAACTCTAAAAGATGGTCATGGATTCTCAGTTGATTTTATTACTTGTTTCTTTCCCTTAATTGAAGGCCATTTTCTTGTTTAGTGTTCAGAAAATCTTGCAATCTTTGGCAAGATTTTGTCCTTAGCTAACAGGGACTTTTCTTTCTTAAGTTAAAAGGAAAATATCTTCGATGATTGCATTGTGTTTCCACTTTAAGAGAATGTCTCACAGCTTTCTTCTCCTTCGTCCTCGTTCCTTTTTTTTGCGGTTTTCCTCCTTGTCTCTGTGCTATTATTGAACTGCATGCGTTGTTTTGATGGTTCTTTTGTGCTTTGTGAGTATCTGTTGAGTCATGTCATAGGTTCAGTTCTCTTTGTCTCTTGGTACTACATATACTTTTTTTTTTTTTTTTCCCGTTGAGATTATGTTCTGTTGATTGCAGAAACAAAGTGAACTTCGACGTGAAGGATAGTCAACCGTAGAGATAAATTAAGCTCGGAACTCGAGACCGAACTAGGTCTTTGCCTTTCAAGACATTATGTATGGAGATTGCCAAGTTATGTCAAATATGGGTGGCAACGTTGTTTCTTCAGAATCCATCTTTTCGTCGCAGATCGGGAACCCTAATTTCAACTTCATGCCAAACTTACCCTTCCATCCTTTTTCTCCTATGATTCCAGTAAGATCAAGTTCTCTGTGACATGCTTTGTTTTCCATCAGGAAGGTTTTTCTTAACTCTCTCGAGAGATTAATAGAGAATTTCGTGGGAATGTTGGTGGTTTTGGTGTAGAAAGAAGAAAGTGGGCTAATGATGCGAGGTAAAGAGGAGATTGAGAGTGGGTCCGGTAGCGAGCAAGTTGAAGACAAGTCTGGCAACGAGCAAGAGAGCGGGGAGCAACCTCCAAAGAAGAAACGTTATCACAGACACACTCAACATCAGATCCAAGAAATGGAAGCGTAATTCTCTTTCTCCCTTTTCCTCTCTCGCTGCACATCTAGAAAATATTTTATTTGTACTTGGATTTTCTGTTTTAGTTGAATGTAAACAATTTGAGCAAGCATACTGAACATTCGACAAGCCCTCCCCTGAAAATTTCAAGTAGATGCAATTTACAGAACCCACAATTCTTAGAGGCACTACATAAACTCTATGTGTGTTTATGGTAATCCTTTCTCCTTCTCAATCGATCTTCTCTGGATGATCGTGCTAAGTTTTTCTTTCAATGTCTGAAATCATAAAGCTTGTTTTGCAGCTTGTTTAAGGAATGCCCACACCCAGACGATAAGCAAAGGATGAGACTTAGCCAAGAACTGGGTCTTAAACCACGCCAAGTCAAGTTTTGGTTCCAAAACCGTCGTACCCAAATGAAGGTAACTACATTATAGCCTTTCATTTTCTTGGCAACCCTAGAATGTCCCAACTATAAATGAAGTCGTTGAACTTACTTATGGTGAACACGGTTCCCGAGAGAGCGCGTCCATTTCATGGTGAAACAGTGTTTTTACTAAGCCATCATCACTTCTTTGTAACAAAAGAATCGCATTTATACCTTTGGGTCACTGGCTTCTTTACCTTACAGTGGGTATCTTTAATGGCCTGCTTGGTAGAAATTATTAAGCCCTCACCTGCTTCCCGAATAGTGAAGGTTTAATGTCATGTCACATGTACAAATTAGGTTAGCGTGCAAAACTGGTAATTAGGGTTAGGGCGAAAAAATGGTTAATGTTCTTTTTTGTTATTTTCTTGAGGCCAGTAATAAGCTATAGGTAATAGGATGACAATGCCCAGTCTGCAACATTAATTCATCTTCTCTCTCCTTTGAAATCAATAGGCGCAACAAGACCGATCAGATAATGTCATACTTAGAGCAGAGAATGAATCCCTGAAGAATGACAACTATCGGTTACAAGCAGAGTTACGGAATCTTGTTTGCCCTAGTTGCGGAGGACCAGCAATACTAGGTGGAATTTCCTTTGAGGAGCTTCGAATCGAAAATGCACGTCTGAGAGAGGAGGTACATCATATCAACGTTGAAATACTGTTTTGATTGAAAAACTGTTATAGATTATGGAGCAAAAAGTGTTTGAATGGATAATTAATCAATGTTTTCCTCTATTTACAATCTTAAACAGTTAGAGCGTGTCTGTTGTATGGCTTCACGATATAGTGGGCGGCCAATCCAAGCAATGACTATGGCTCCCCCTATTGTCTCCACTTCCTTGGACTTGGATATGAATATATACTCAAGGCAATTCCCAGAGCCAATGGGTTCTTGCACAGATATGATGCCCCTGCCAATGCTGCCGGAAACTTCTTCCTTTCCAGAGGTCGGACTTATGTTAATGGAAGAAGAAAAAAGCATCGCAATGGAGCTAGCAATTCCTTCCATAGACGAACTTATGAAGATGAGCCGAGCAACACAGCCCCTTTGGATCAGAAACAGTGGAACGTCCAAGGAAGTGCTTAATCATGAAGAATATGCAAGGATGTTTCCCTGGCCTTTGAATCACAAGCCGCATTCAAGTGAGTTGAGGACCGAAGCCTCTCGTGACAGTGCCGTGGTTATAATGAATAGCATCACCTTAGTTGACGCGTTCCTTGATGCTGTGAGTCAAAATTATTTCATTTTTTTACTTCCTTATGAGTTGAAGCTAGGTTTTTTGGCTAATGTCCTTTGAACGTTTACCTACTCAGAACAAATGGGCGGAACTGTTTCCTTCCATCGTCGCGAGGGCAAAAACTGTTCAAACTATATCACCTGGTGTCTCGGGTGCAAGTGGCTCTCTTCACCTGGTAAAGATGCATTTGATGATCCAATTTTTTTATTTGTAGTTGGACAAATTAGATATTTTAAGATATTTATTTGCTATTTTTAACAGATGTATGCAGAACTACAAGTTCTTTCTCCACTGGTGCCGACTAGAGAGGCTTATTTCCTCCGTTTTTGCCAACAAAATGCGGAGGAGGGAACTTGGGCAGTTGTTGATTTTCCCATTGATAGCTTCCATGACACCGATATTCAACATTCTTTTCCTCTATACAGGAGGCGACCTTCTGGTTGTGTCATACAAGATATGCCCAATGGGTACTCAAGGGTCTGTGCTGTTTTACTAATTCTACATACTTTCAGCTTCATAGATGAAACGCATATGTATTTGGTTCTCTGACATTGATGAACTTATCCATATAGGTAACATGGGTAGAACATGCAGAGGTTGAGGAGAAGCCAGTCCACCAGATATTTAGTGACTTGGTGTATAGTGGGATGGCGTTTGGAGCACACCGGTGGTTAGCTGTGTTGCAGCGACAATGTGAGAGGGTTGCTAGTCTCATGGCCAGAAATATTGCTGATTTAGGAGGTTCTCATCTAATTCCATCTTTCTTATAAATTTCTCTTTGTATGATTGAAGATCATTGCATTTCAATTAATAGTGTTTGTTTAAATTATCGTGGCTTTTGCAGTTATACCCTCTCCGGAAGCACGTAAGAACGTGATGAGACTGGCGCAGAGAATGATCAGAATATTTTGCTCCAACATAAGTGCTTCCAATGGCCAGTCATGGACTGCTTTGTCAGATTCATCCCATGACACTGTTAGAATTACAACAAGAAAAATCACAGAGCCCGGGCAGCCAAATGGGGTCATTCTTTGTGCTGTATCCACCACTTGGCTCCCCTATCCTCACTACCAAGTCTTCGATCTCTTGAGGGATGAGCACCGCAGATCTCAGGTTTTGTTTTCATTCCAGGAATTTCGACAGCAATTGCTTTTAAAATCTTAATCGCTACTAACTTGTTATATTTTTGGCAGTTGGATGTTCTTTCGAATGGGAATGCATTGCATGAAGTCGCCCACATTGCCAATGGCTCTCATCCAGGGAACTGCATTTCTCTTCTTCGCATCAATGTAAGCCACTACTAACATTATTTAGGGTTCAAATTTCAATAATCATATAGAGCTAACGTTACATGAAAGATTTGCTTTCTTTAATGTAGGTTGCCAGCAACTCATCCCAGCACATAGAGCTAATGCTACAAGAGAGTTGCACTGACCAGTCTGGTAGCTTAGTAGTGTATACAACCATTGACGTGAATTCAATCCAGCTAGCCATGAGCGGTGAGGATCCATCATGCATTCCGTTACTTCCGCTAGGGTTTGTCATAGTCCCAGTTGAAATGGGCACAAGTAGCAGTACTACTACTGCTACGCTAAATGAAGGCAACTCGGTGCCAGCTTCAGCTTCTCAAGATGGAAATGGACATCACAGCTCAGGCTGTCTACTCACTATGGGGCTCCAAGTCCTTGCCAGCACAATCCCATCTGCAAAACTCAATCTCTCTACTGTCACTGCAATAAATAACCACCTATGCAGCACAGTACATCAAATTAATGCTGCTCTTAGCACAGCCGCAGCGGCAACTACCACCACCACCACCACCCCTAACACAGCCAGCAGCTGTCCAGATAACGGTTCCGCACTCGTAGTAGGCTCCTCCGGTGAGCCTAGTACTGCTCTCAAACATTAGTTGAGTTCAACATAATCCGGTTGTTAATTACCCAAAGTCTCCCCATCTCAAGGAGGTTAACGAATTTGGACTGCAGGGTTTTCAAGCTAGGGTAAAGGCATGGTTTGTTATGAAGAGTAGGGAGATTTTAGGTAATTACAGTAGGAAAGTGAAAATAGTAGTATGGGTTGTGTACTAAGTAGGTAAATAAAGGACTATACATACTAATGTAGCGGTCTGTTGGGTAAGTTAGTAGGCTTGTGGGAAACTGAGAAGGATATGTGTGTAGCATTAATGGTGGCATGCATGCATGCATGGAGTAGTTAAGTTTAAGTGAATGTGGAGTCACAAACCAAACTGCGATAAAAACAAAAACAAAAAGTAAGTATTTGGGAGGTTGTGAAGATAAATAGGGGAAGTCAAGAGCGCACCAACCTATTAACCTTGCTTTGTGGTAAGGCCCTTCTTAGATAGATGATGAGTAATGGGGACTCACCAGTCAGCAAGGGTGGTGGTTCGGGTATTGACTTCTGCTTGTCTACCTTTTCTTTTGTTTTTTGCTGCTTTGAATTTAATGCTACTCGTGAATCGTGTGCTTACTTTTTCTTGTTTATTTATGTCATCTTTTAAATTCAACTTCTCCTACTCTTTTTTTTTTTTTTCCATTTTTTCTATACATGTTGAAAGTATATAAACCAATTTTCAGTTTGCATAATTTCCCATATGCCAAAGATAGAACAGTTAAGGTACCAAATTTAATTATAATTAGAACTTGTTAACCAATTAATCCATTGCTTTAATATTTATCAAACTTTGAGAAAGATACCATAAAATACTACAGACATCATAATGCTTAGGAAAAATATGTTAAGCGTGGAAATGCTGGAGACTATATCCATTACAATAAAGTAGTCATTTAGTTACATTTTTTTGTGACGTTTGCAAAATCGTTAGCAAAAGTTATCATATTTCAACTTTAGTGACTAAGTAAAAAAGTGTCACAAAAGGAACAACATTTCGTGACGAATGATAAAAATTGTCCCCAAATGGTAAACATTTAGTGACGATTATCGAAATTGTCACAAAATGATCTACAATGGGTGATGATTTCAGAAATTTGTCGCTAAATGAACTTTTGGTGACGCTTTTCAAAAATCATCACCATAATTTGTTAAACATTTGACGACTAATGATTAAAATCATCACCAAAGGGTTCATGATTGGCAACAATTATTTAAAATCGTCATTAAAAAGATGTTTAGTTTTTTGCTACGTTTTTGACATTGTTGCTAAAAGTGACTATTTGGTGACGATATTTGGAAATGTCACCAAAAGATCAACATTTAGCGAGGTCACATTCGGTGATAATTTTTAGAAATCATCACTAAATGGTCCACATTCAGTGACAATTTTTAGATATAGTCACCAAAGGTTCTACAGTAATTTGCAACGCATTTGGTGACCATTTGCTTAAATCATTACTAAAAGGTTGACATTTTTCAAAATTGTTAAACTAACATTTTTATAATCTATCATAATTAAGATATGTTTTATTGGAGATTTGTTTTAAATGTTTGTAACTTATTGTTGAAAAAACACATATAATATAATTTTAAGTGTTAAACAATAGCATTAATTAATCATTAATATTTACTAACATTGCAAAAATTAGTTATAAAAAATTTAAACTATTGTATCAATATAATAATATGATATATGGAGTAGTATGAATTTTGAATTAGAAGTTTAACAACTCATACAATCATAGAACAAGAACAATAACAGTCCATAGTCAATAGTACACAGCTTGACCCCTAACTAGTAGATAGGTTGCTTGACAAATTCTTACAGATACAAATATAAATCAACTTTAAAGCTGAGTTCAGTTGATTGCATCAATAAATGATAATGATATAATTATTTTTTTGGATTTCAAGTGATATGAGAGTCGGTAAAGGTAAATGAATACCTGATGTCTGGATTCCTGAGAAGGGTTCTTGCACGTTCGAAGATATCAATTAAAATAATGATAGTTCTTTCCTCAGGCGTAGAGTGTCTTACACCCCTCTTGTAATAGCATTTTCACTATAGCTAAACTTGCAGATGATATAGTGAATGAGTCGCCAGATTTAGTATAGAAGATAAGTTCTCCAGATGAATTACCTGTACGAAACGATTTATTAAAACACAATCAGTATAAAACTTAGATATTATCAGAATAGTAAACTGTTAAACGAATTGAAATTAGAAATACATGCATATGTGAATGACCGGACGAATCTATGGAATTGATGAATTTTCCAAAACAACTAATTGTCCTAATCCTTTATTGACTGTTGTGACATTGCTTCCGCCTTTATGGGCATACATGTAGTATATACTACATGTATGCCATCTTCTAGATTCAGAAAAGCTTAAAACAGCATGTAGTATATACTATCAAATGTGAATATATATAATAGCTTCATAAAAGAAAATGAGATGTACATAAAGAGGAAAGTGACGTTCGGATGGTACTAAACACCTTGAAGTAGAAGATTTACCATGAAAGGCAAACGATGATTAGTATATGAAGTGGAGATTTTTTCTGCATCATTTATTTTGTTAGTAGGGCCAATTTTGCCACATTTCTTCCAACTGGTTGAATTAGGGTCATTCATTCGGAACTAGTTTCTATATTGACATTCCTTGATTAATAATGTTAAGAGGTATATTCTGCAAATGTCGGTTTAGAATAAAATGATGATATGTTCAACTCCAATTTCAATGATAAGTGTAAGTAGTCCAGTTTATCACTTATACATCTTCAATGTGCCTAATGGTATGAAAGTTACCCTTACTAAAATTTCAAAAATCTATTGTGTAGTTTGTATCACATGCAAAATTTATAATTTAAAGTAGAATAGACATGACTATGTTCTTGATGTATAGAAATATAACATTATCCATATTAGGCTATATTACTATTAATGGAAATTAATTAAAATAAAATACTCTTGAAGGTCTTTCATCAAATAATTACGAAGCTTTGATGAGGGAAGCGTTAAAGGTCGTTGGGAAGAAGCTAATCCATATATAAATAACAAAGACAAATAGTAAATCATGGTCAAAACACAACCATAAATACAACCCATACCTTAAATGCATGATTAAGAACTAACAACAAACACCTAATTAAAGGTATAAGTTAACTTTGCTAATAAAAATAGAACAAAAGAATAATACCGATTTAGTTAATAATGATTCTTTGACAATGATGATCACAATACAGAACCCAAACAGAAGAGATGATTTTGAAAAATGTTGACAACTTGAACGAAAATGTGTAGCCTTTTATTGTGGTTATCATTGAAAATCTAATACAAAACCACGTCATTTTTCTTGTTTAGGTCAACGACGTTTTTTTCTTGTTTATTGTAATTGTTTAGAAGTAGTATTAATTAATTTGTTACGATCTATTGTATTTGGTCGACAAACGTCATATGTAGCGACTAATACATGGTTCGCTGTCAAAGCTCGCAGGTTTATAAATAATTTTTTATAAAGTTATATTCCTATTCCAAAGAAAAGATAATTTGAATAAAAAATTAAATTATTCAATTAAAAATATTTCGAAATTAATTTCTTCACCCTTCAAATAAATTATAGTTGACTTACAAATTTTAGAAAATTATACTATTTAATTTTATGGAAATTGAAAACTATTTTTTAAATTTAACAAGACATTCTAATATAAATAGAAAACTATTTCTAACACATCTTTAGAAATTACTATTTTGTAACATAATAGTCTATTTTCGATATTAAAAGAAAACTTCTTTTCAAATTAAATAAAATATTTAAATAATTAAAAAAATAATTTAGATATTTTATTTAAATGTTAAATTGTTAATTATTTAGAAAGTAAAGAATTTGCTGGGGTTGGCGATGATGTAGATATTTGGTAGCAAATGGTCAACCATTTTCACTAAGTTTAGAAGTTAGTCACTAAAATCGATATTTTATGACTCGCACGTCTTCTTCAAAAAACAATTTTAGGCAACAATGTGAAAATTTGGTAGCAAATTGTCTACCATTTGTGACTAAATGTGGTGGTTGGTTGCGGAAATGATCTTCTGTAACTAAACTGAATTTGTAGCAAATACCTGAGAGTATTTAATTTAAATGTATCTTTTTATACAAATAAAAAGCTTAATGGTAGATTAAGGGCTAAGGGATATATGTTGTCATGTTAGTGATGAATTTGGTAAAAATGAAAGATACAAAATTTTAAAAATTTCCCAATTTTATTTTGTTTGTCTACCAAAATAAAAATAAAGATCAATAATTTCTAAAATGAAGCAAATCAAGAACAATTGCATATATAAGTGTAAAAGACAAAATTTTCATTTTGTTATTTGTAACAGAATACCTCATATAAAGACTTAATCAATTAAGAAAATTAAGAATATAAAGAAAATGCTTTAATTAGGGTGTAGGCTAAGATTAAATTAAAGAACCGAGTCCTTGTCGAATTCTCCACTTTTATCAAATTTTTGCATATTTTCTTTAATTTGTTATTATCTGTCTAGTTTTATTTTATTTTATTTATGACAATGATTGTATAAGTGTAAAAATAAATTTAGTTAATAAAAATGTCATTTATAAATGTTGAACAGCATTGGCGATGCTTTCAGAATTTGGTATCTAAATGTTGAACATTTCGCAACGAATTGTGATATCATATCAAAATGGAAGGACGTGTAAATGAATTAAGTGAAACTACATTGCATTCATGTAAGGGGCAAAGATTTTGTGAATTGGTCACCAAATCTCTAATAGACCATTAACATTTGGTGACAATGACTAATTGTGAATTTGTCATCAAATGTGTCGACCTAAAAAATTTAGCTGAGACGATGTCGGTTGTTGAACAAATTATGAAATTAAATGAACAAAGACCCCCCGCCCCCTAACCAATAAAAAATCTCCTTGCCTTTCCTCTCTCCTCTGTTTGATTTTTTTTCTTCTCCCCGCTTATGCATCTTCTTTCATCTTATTCTCTTTGTTTTCTCGTCCATCATCTCCTTGCAATTGTAGTTGAGGTAAGTAATTCGTGCTTTTATGCCCTCATTTATTTTTTCTTATTTAATTGTTTCCTATATTAATGGTCGATTTTATCTAGGGTAAGTTGTTGAGTTGTTTAATTTAAAATATTTTGACTGTTAATGATTGAGTGGTTGTTTCAATATGTTAATGTTGGTAAAGAATGAGAAAAGATACGATTTTTGTTGTTATTTTGGGTTGAATTTTGGTTGCCTATAAACTATTCGATGGAAGTTCTCATACGATTTTAGTGTTCTATTTTGATAGGGAACAAGTAAGGTGGTGTGAAAAATTTTGAAACTACAATCTCTATCTTTATGCTACGTGATTATGGATTTCTATATGATCTAAGAGGATTGTATATCCAACACCTTATTGTTGTTAGTTTGTGTATTCATTTTAAATTCTAGCTTATACACATTCAAAGGATCATCAGTAAGAGCATATTAGGAAATTGGGAGGACATTTGTATCATTTTAAAGGTTTAGTGCAAAGTTTGCCTTAATTAATGTCCTTTTTAATTATCATGAGTTTTTTTCCTTTAAAGCTCATACAATTCATAACCTTTAGTACCAATATTTAGTCCCCTTTCTACTGCCTACTAAAATGATTGAATTCTACATAAGAAATTGAAGAATTTGAAGGGAGTTGGCCTTTCTAAATTATGAATATGACTTTTCTATTTTGAACAAGAATTATAATGATAAAAGAATATGATATAGATAAAAGAAGTTGTGATCTTAAAAATTGGTGTCATGCATTGCAACTACTATTACAATTATATCAAGGTGAGCAGGTTAGGATTACCACTTGTGTTGACCAATTGCTAATTGATCATTAATGCATGATTCAACATTACTCATCTTGATAATTTCCTTTCATACAAGGGAGGGGCATATTATATATTCCATTTTGCGAATGAGAGAAGACTACTCATGCGTGTGGAAGCATTATAGGGTTTCCAATCAAACTTGTGATTTTATTTATACTATGCAAATTTGAGTGAAGTCTTAACACGTTGCGATGAAAATAAATATTATCCTAACTCACATTTGATGTTGTTTTGAGTTCCTTGTATACGTTTCATACCATGAACAAAGTTTCAATTTACATGGATGAATCACAATTAGGTTCATTATTATAATTTATTGTGATTTTCAGTAAATGTAATTATGAGCACATTATGTATAAGTAGATGCTTTAAATATAATTTTGTGTGAAAGCATAGGTGCATTAGTTGTCTCATCTCCTTAAAGAAGATAATGTACAGCTTAGCTTGCATTTTGAAATAGTTCCTTCTTTGTTTAAATATATGAATGAAATTAATATTCGTATAAGTCATTTATTTTAACATTTTAAATTCTTAGATAGTTTTTAGCTTTGGTATGTTTTTTTTTCTTTGCTATATCTATTTTCTTATTAATATGTCATGACTAGCATATGTCATGACGCTTCAAAAGAAGAACCAGGTATTGAAGACTAAATTACAATGTACGTAAGAGAAGTTAGATTGTAATGTAAAAGAAGTGAATAAGCTTAATAAGATGGTTAAATAATTACTTGACTCAAACTATGTTATTAGTAGTGACAACAATAAGGAGTCATAATTTGTATATGATCTTTATTTTTTATAAAATGCATTCCATTTTAATGTTTATTTTATTTCAATTTTTATTATTTAAAAATATGTCACCAATATTAATTATAAAATGTAACTAATTTATATTTCAAACTGTCATAAAAATTGTAATAAATTAAATTAAAATTTTAACAATTATAATAAAATTTAAACTTAAAAATAAAATTTTGTCATTAAAAGTATTAACTATCAAAACAAAATCATCACAAAATATGATTACTTACGTTTACAAAAACGTCTCTAAAAATATTTACCTACAATAAGAAATTAGTAGTTAAAACTATCATGCTACAAAAATGAATCATCACAAAAAAGTATTAGCTACCAAAACAAAATCGTCACAAAATATTATTACCTACGTTTATAAGAACATCTCTAAAAACATTTACCAACAACAAACAATTAGTAGCTAAAACTATTATGCTATAAAAAAATTGTCAATAAAAATAATTACTTACGACTACGGTTTAGTAGGTAAAAACCTTTATCTACAAAATATATACGTCGCAAAATAATATGTATGATGTTCTTTGTTCTCGTTGGTTATATATTTACTAACGAAATTATTGTGTATCTAAAACCTATTTGTGAACATTTCAAAAAACATCACGGATATTGTTTTGCTACTAGGATTCAGTGACCATTAGGATGATGATTGTTTTTCATCGCAAATATTATTTTTTAATATTTAGCGATGTTTGGTTTTGTCACCAATAAGCTTATCTGTTGTAGTGATCATTCACATTCTAACTTCGTCCACTGCTTAGTATTTGATAAAAGCAAATCAACTACAACGTTGCCAAATAAATCTCTTAAATAAAATAAGATCTTTTCAAAAGTATGATTAAGTGTGCTAGAAAAATCCTCTCGCAGTTTAAATGCATTCACATATACAATATTTTAAAAACCGAACCGAAAGTTAAACTCATAAGAGAACAAGTTTAAAATTTAAAATGTTCAACCGGTATTAAAGTATCATAACATATGCTAAAGATTAAATAAAATTAAAGAATTTAAAATATGATTGAAAAATAATGTCCTTACCTTTTGAAGAATTTGAAGTTAAATTGAAAAAGATATTATTAAAAGAAAAATAATTGATTTATTTTGATTTATAAAACTTATTAATTTATAAAATTGACTTATTAATTAATAAATTAATTGGTTTTAATAATAATTATTATTAAAATAAAGAAAATGAAAAGTAAAAACTGAATTAAAAATTGGATGATTCAAAATTTCATAATTAAATTGGTTAAATTTTTAATCATTAAGTGTGAACGCCGATTCGCAAATACACACATAGATATTAACATTATTATTTCGTTCTTTTATTAGCCATAATACCTCCTTTTTCGGTTTTCAATTTATCTTCTTGATTCTCAATTTTTAAGTTTTATTTTTCTCGATTATTATTGTTCTGTATTTATTCTCATTAATACTATTCAACTGTTATTTATTTATTTATTTAATTAATTATTGTTAGTATTATTTTATTATCTTTTGTTTGTTATTATTATTATTATTATTATTATTATTACTATTTTATTATTATTATTATTATTTAATTTTCACTTATATTAGGTTTTTCTGGATATTACTATTTTTATTCTAGGGAGGCGTCGGTTAGTTTTAGCTTTCAAGGTTCCTTTCAGATAGCACTTGTGAGACACGTCAGCGGCGCAGATTAAAAGGGATGTCGTTCGCCAGAGTGACTAGACTCAATGCAAGTGGGTCGGCACGCGGGACTTGCAAGAACAAAGCCGACGATGATTTGATACGATTAGGGTCTTGGAATGTGGGCACTCTTACGGAAAAGTCTTTGGAATTGATAGCGATTTTAGCCAAGTATAGGATTCACATAGCATGCATTCAGGAGACTAGGTGGGCAAGAGCCAAAGCAAAGGAGGTAAGGGGGTTCAAACTATTATTTTCGGGTAGTCCGAGAAAGCAAAATGGGGTAGGTATTTTAGTGGACAAAAGACTACTGAATCGAGTAGTTGAGATCACAAGGGTCAATGACAGGATAATGGTGGCAAAAATTGTCCTAAGTAATATGGTTCTCAACGTAGTATGTGCATATGCTCCTCAAACTGGCGCGGACAATCAACAAAAACTTATGTTCTGGGAGGCGCTGGATGGGGTGCTTCAACAAATCTCTTGGAATGAGCAACTCATCTCAGGAGGGGATTTTAACGGGCATATAGGAGCAGATTCAGTTGGATATACAGGGACTCATGGTGGCTTTGGATACGGATCTAGAAATGATAGTGGGGTGGATTTACTAGACATGGCCATCGCATATGAGTTGGTGATAGTAAATTCTCTGTTTAAGAAAAACGAAGTGCACTTGGTAACGTTTCAGAGTAGTTCTACCAAGACGCAAATTGATTATTTTCTTATCAGGACAAGAGCCAGATCGTGGTGCAAGGATTGCAAATTACTTCCAGCCGCGTGTCTATCTAGCCAACACAAACTGCTAGTTTTGGATCTACAAATTAAGGGATGGAGGGCTCAGCGATTTATCGAGAGATTTTGTAAATTTCGATGGTGGAGACTTCACGGAGACATGGTGAAACTTTTTAGGACTCAAGTAAGGGCTAATACACCATGGGCGGTGAGTGGGAATGCAAATCAGATGTGGCAGGGAGTAGCTCCTATGGTGAGAGAGACAACCACAAAACTCCTAGGGGTTTCTAAAAGACAGGGGGCGGGCGATTGGAATCCTGGTGGTGGTCAGCCGAGGTCCAAGAGACGGTAAGGGCAAAGCATCGAGCTTTTCAAGATATGTTGAACAGTGCTACCAAAGTCGAGTGTATAACAAACAGAGTCCGGTATAGACTGGCAAAACAAAAAGTGAAGAAGACCGTCGTCGTGGCTAGAGGAGAAACTTACAAGAATATGTACAGAGAGTTGGATACAGTCAAAGGAGCACATAGAATTTTCAAGCTAGCACGGGATAGGGCACGTGAGACGGGAGATTTTAACCAAATCTGTTGTATTCGAGACGAAGCAGGAATAGTACTTACAGAGGCGCAAGCCATCAGACAACGATGGCAGAGATACTTTTACGACCTATATAACGAAGACATGGTTGTTAACATAGAGATGGGGGAACCCTGTGTGTCAAGCCTCTATCAAAACGGGAACCCATGGGGGAGGATCACGAGGGGAGAAATTGTAAAGGTTCTCAGAGGGATGGGGAGCAGACGGGCTTAAGGGCCGGATGAGATCCCTATCTAGGTATGGAAGCGAATAGGTGCTGTCGGTATTGCATGGTTAGTTCGGCTCTTTAATGTGATCCTCGAGTCAACCAAGATGTCAGATGAATGGAGGTTGAGTAGATTAATCCCCGTGTACAAGGCAAAAGGAGACATTCAGCAATGTCACAATTATCGAGGCATTAAACTATTAAGTCATACCATGAAACTGTGGGAGAAGGTAAGTGAAAGGAGAATCCGACGAGCAGTTTCAATATCAAACAACCAATTCGGATTTATGACAGGTAGGTCTACGACAGAGGCTATACATCTACTTAGGAGGTTGATGGAATGCTGCAGGGAAAGGAAACGGGATTTGCATATAGTTTTTGTAGACCTGGAGAAAGCATATGATCGGGTTCCTAGAGAACTCTTATAGAGGTGTTTGGAGGCAAAAGGCATTCCTAGCACCTATATCAAAGTGATAAAGGATATGTACGAAGGAGCATTGACTAGTATACGGACGGTAGGCGGGGACACAGAAGCGTTCTCTATTAGTGTTGGACTACACCAAGGCTTGGCTTTGAGTCCTTTTCTATTCACATTAGTGGTAGATGAACTTACTAAGCATATTCAAGGAGAGGTACCGTGGTGTATGTTATTTGCGGACGATATTGTCCTGGTGGATGAGACAAAGGAGGGGTTAAATGGCAAGGTAGAACGTTGGAGAGAAGTTTTGGAATCGAAATATTTTCGAATGAGCAGGACCAAAACGGAATATTTAGAATGCACCTTTTCGGGTAGCCAGAGGGAACATGAGGTGGAGGTAGTAATCGGTACTGATATCATACCATAGAAATCAAGTTTCAAATACTTGGGATCCATCATCCAGAGAGATGGTAATATTGATAACAATATAGTACATCGCATTAAATCTGGGTGGGTCAAATGGAGGAGTGGATCAGGAGTTCTCTGTGATAAAAAGGTTCCTATACGACTCAAAGGGAAGTTCTATAGAATGGTGATTCAGCCAACCATGTTATATTAGGCAGAGTGCTGGCCTACTAAGCGCAGACATATGCAACAATTACTAGTAGCTGAAATGCGTATGCTTAGGTGGATGTGTGATCTTACCATAAGAGATAGGGTGCGAAATAGGGTAGTGAGAGTCAAGCTACAAGTGGCTAGCATAGACGACAAATTACGAGAGAAAAGGCTTAGGTGATTTGGGCATGTGAGCAGGATGCCTTGTGATATTCCGGTTCGATGCGGCGAGAGAATAAATCTCTGTGACTACAAGAGGCGAAAAGGGAGACCTTACAAGACTTGGAGGGAGGTGATCAAGGGAGACATGTCAGCGTTGGCCCTCACCTCTGCAGTGGTTAGAATTAAAACAGTTTGGCGTGATAGGATAAGAGTAAACGACATAACATAGAGTTTTTTTTTTCAAGTGTACGGGGAGATTCCTTAGATGGACACATAATACAATGGGATTACCGCACCCTTAGGGCATTGACCAAGGCAAAAACTTAGAGTATCTCGCTCCGAGGAAAGCTGGTTTTGATAAGGTGCCAGGTAATATCAAATTATGGTCTTCATCAGGTATGTATATGGATGTACTTTCAATATTTACGTATTTATTCTTTGTACCCTACATCACTATTATCATGTCACATATGCATGTGGGCCTACTAAAAACAGCCTCTCTATCATGTAGGGGCAAGGCTGCGTACTATCAGGCCCCCTAGACTCTGCTTCATTGTGGGACTTTTCGGGGTATGATGATGATGATGATCCATATTATACAAATACTAATAGGGTGGTGGTCAGTTGTACTGCATCTCATATCTGTCGAAGACTCACGACCATCTCTTTTTTTTTCTATGGTCTTTAGTCTTTGTTGATCTGAAATTCATATATGAGAAACTCTAATATTATTTGGACATAATAGATTGACAAGGTACCGATTTTTGGGCATCCTCTCTCTTTATTTATGAGAATGCTATCTCTAGCCTTTTCCTTTCAATCTTGAGCTGCTGCATACTCGAAATATAAAATGAACAAAGCCGAACTATTTTAAATAACAACAAATAAATCTAAAGATATACTGTTGAAGACACCTTCTTAGATTGATTGAAATTCAATTTTTGCTCTGTTCGGACGTCAAGAAACTGGAGAGAAAAATTAACAAAGCTTAGAAAAGAAGAGAAGAAGATCCGAGAGAATGAATATGTAAATGTGTCTCAATGAATGAAGACGCTTTCAATTAATTTAATTAACTGAAGACGGTGCTATTTATATATAAAACTAACATGTGTAAAAGAAATGAAAGCTCACTAACAGTTGTACATTTGCCCTTTTTGGCCAAAGCTAATAATATTTTATTTTGAGCTTTGACTTTCTTCTTTATATTGACCTTACTTTTGGTAGTATTAACAATAGGCTTATCCTCACAAAACCCCCCTCCTAGATGGATGTCCACACATTCATCCTGGTTAACAACCGATAGTGATTGATGTTTTTATTTATATCAATAATTATATTAATCGCAAGTGCACGACATAATTATAATTAGTACAAACAAATACTGGTCAATCCCATAAAGATATTAAGTATTAATAATTATCTTTTTTATCTACCTTACAAATTGGATTTTAGTTTTGATTAAAATAAAACTTGAATAAATAAACTAAAATTGGAAATAATAATGAATGTAGAAGGCTAAGAGAATTTATAAGAAAAATTAGTATCAAAGATTAGTGTCTAAATGATAAATCACCCTAAAATTATTAAATAATTAACCTTTTATCATGCAATTATTTTATTGATTAATGAACCGTGAAAATTCCTATATTTTGCTATTAACTTTCTTGAGACTTCTAACAAATAATCCATATGATGATTAACTGAAATCTTTCTAGTTGAAGTTCTTAGGATTGCATTATCGATTTATAAATTCTGCTATCAAGTTTACATCACACCTAGACGCTAAAAATGTTTAATTACTAATCATAGAAGACGAAATCAAATATAAACATGCAGAAAAACTAATGAAAAATAAAGAATTCATTTTTAAAATTTTCTTTCTCTTCTATTGAATCTTTTTCAAGTTTTGATTGGATGTAGCCTTCTATCAAATCTCTTTTGATATTAACTTCGTGTTTTTTTTCATCTTTGAATCAAAATCATCACCTCTCTGTATGTTTTACGCCTCAAGTTTGCTGAAAAATTCAGCTCCTTTTTTTTGCCTCCATTTACGTCATTTTATAGTAAAAACTAGGGTTATTAGGACGTACACATTCGCTTACACGACTGTGTAGGTGCTTGTGTCTCTCCACAAACCTCTAAAATTGTAACCTTACATGTTCATAAAGACTTATATGGTCACTTACATGGCCATGTATATCCAAGATGCTTCAAATCTTTGTTTTACGTCACGATTTCATCCAAATTTGTCTCCTTTAACTCCATGAAGATAATTATAACCTATAAATGCACTTTTAGCAAATTAAATACCAAAAATACAATAAGATTATAAAATATTGAGCCAAATACATCAAATATAAGTGTATAATTATAGTCAAATTAGCATCAATCAATCACCTAAGGGTCAATTGGAAAGAATATAATGTAAAAGATTATCCGCTTTTGTATAAAAGCAAGCCAAAACTTTACATTAATTAAGTAAATAATTTTATTTTAATCTCTTATACAATATTTATTAAAAATGTTTATTAAAATAAATAAGTAGATAATTTAAAAATTATTTATTTATTAATATATATTAAATTATTAAAATTAATTTCATTATTGAAAATTAAATAATTACTATTTCTATCAAATTTAAAATTATTTTAAAGTCTTAATTTAAATTAGTTATCAAATAAAATTAAAATATATTAATAATGATATTAATAGTAATTAACATAAAATTATTAAATAATCCATATTCATTTAGCGATAAATTATATTATGACAAAATAATAATTTTATAATTTCTTAAATTATAAAAATGAAAAGCAAAAACTAAAACTAAAAATATAAATATATATTAAAATTCAACCAAATAGTTTTCTGTTTTAATCTAAACCAAATTGCTATTTTTTCTATGTTTGTTTCACGCATTTGGTGGTTGTGTTGATGTGCTAAACTTCTCTTTGATAATATAATTTTGTTACTTACGAAAAGAAAAATAATAAAGTGATGATCTAGTCTCCAATGAACCCTTTTTTTACTTTACGGTTATCTTCTTCTTTTTCTTTTGGCTAATGCACTTTTTGCTTCATTTGCATGATAAATCACAAAGTCATACACCTTAATTTTTTTAAACCAAAACTACAAAACTTTCAAGCTATTGATCTTTTGAGAGTTCTATTTCAGCTTTTTCATGTTTATTTACTCTTCTTTGCTTTATTAATATGTTGTTCTATCTATTGTTTTCTTAACACTTTTAAATATATTAAAGATAATTGTGGAGAAGTGTTTTCATATTAAAAATAATATCTTTACATTTTCTGTTCTAATTCGTAATTGGATTCTAGTGAGATGCATACGACCCATTATTATGGATCAAAATTTGAATTTAATATAAGTGAGGACTTCATGGAATATTGTAAGCTTAATTCAGACTAAAACAAAAGTAAAAATTAGATACAAGTCCCAAACTAAATGAAAAAGGTAAAACCAAATTAAAAGTAGCCTTTGAATTTAGAGTTGAAATGTACTATCTTGCCCCTTATCAATGACAAAAATAAGCAATTCTTTCTTTCAATTGCCTTGCCAGTACATTTTTCAACCAAAATTGAAGATGTTCAAAAATTAAAGATTGATTGGCCTAGAGTTCAAATAAAGAACTGATTATTAAATTGATTTATCAATGCTTGGAAATAATTTTCTTCATTAAGAATGGTAATGAGCTGGTAATAGGTCAGGTTCAGGCTCAGACTGGCTCAAAGTCCAATTCTTCATTTTGCTTAGAAGTTTTAGGCCTCGGGCAGGTCTGGTCGGACTCAATTAAAAAAAGACATTATATTACACTTTTAATTTTAAGAAAATTATTTTAAAAAATTGACAGGGTCAGCCCATGGGTTGGCCCATTTCCATCTTTATAATCTTCACGACGAGTTGGAGGAACATATTTGCAAGGAGTAGATAGAAGGGTTTAGTAAACTCGAGCAAGAGCTTGGTTTGTTAATTGAGGAAGTTACTTTATATGGTGGCACAAGCAACACTTCAATAACATTAACAATTTGACTCGCACATGATTCAAATTGACTGTAGGAGATTTGATTATGATTATTGTGTTTATGTTAAGATCCTTACTGATGATATATTGATTTTGGCTAAGAGTATGTATGATGTGAATAAACTAAAAGCCTTATTGAGATAAAAGCTTGATATGAAAGATTTGGATGTCCACTATTACTGACGATGGTGGGCCCCCTACTCAAGCTGTGGAGGAGTTCCTTGCGCTCTCGCATGAAGTTTCATAGAGAACTAAACCTAGCGTTGGCGTTGGCGTTGGCGTTGGCGTTGGCATATTTGGGGTATCTAAGTCCCATTGGGTTTCCCCAAATGCTGGTGCATGGAGCAAAAAAAATTCTATGAACACAACGTACAAATGAAACATTATCCTAATGTCATGAAGGATGGCATAGTTTGTCCCCCACTTTAACTCTTACAAGTAGGGGAAATATCGTGGTTGAATGCACTGGAGGGATCATTCTGGAGCAAACTTCATGCATATCTAATAATAAAGGCTTGAGCTAGTGCACGTTGAAGTAAACAAGGTTTGAAGAAAACTCTACTCACTGATGATGACATGATTATTTTCAAATTTGCTTCAGATGTTAATCTGAATGAAATAATGACACGACCCGCCTTTTTGGACCATGTTGGCACTAGAGAATGGGTAGGCTTAATGCCACCAAAACCCGTAGTAAGCCTAACTTTTATATATTCTACAAAAAATCCGGCATGACCTATTCATTTATCTGATTAATCCTTATACCTGCTTAATAGGTTGTAAGAAGTAAGGATCCCAATCTGCAATTCTCACATACATTATCTACTTATAATCAACCAATCTATGATCAGCTTATATCATCCATCGACATCATTCTCAATAACATAGCATATCCATACATGTTTTATGTACATATGATCATGACAAACCATGGAGCAATTAGAAGTAACAAAAATTTACATCATGCCAAAGACATTACTTGTCTGCTTATCCAAGCGAGTCTCAAAAGGCTTGGATTTTCTCTCTTGTCCGATTTGCTAATCTCCTGAAATGATGATAGTGAGGTGTGAGTCTACAACGCAAATCAGTGAGATATAAACATACTACCATGCTTGTGAGGCTAGGTAACACAAGGCTAGCTTCACAAGAATGGTTTGAGGCATTCTGAGCATCAATACATGATCAATATAATGAACAGGTAGTAATATCAAATGCGACAATCACATGAGTATCAATGATAAAGCTCAATATGAATTGTTCAAATAAAACATGAATCTGGGTTCTGGGTTCTTTTTTTTTTTCTGGGTTCTTTCTAAATTCTGGTTTCTCTAAGATTCCTAATTCTGAGCTTTCTCATTTCTGAGTTCTGATTCTTTCTAAATTCTGAATTTCTTAGGAAGAGACAGAGGTATGCTAGTACGACATATCTCCCATTTTTCTGATTCTAGACAAGGTTGACCTAACCTTGCCCCTGGAGGCCTGCCCTCTCCAGGTAGGACCCGCATCTAACCCATCACCAGCGAGTTATCTATGTGCATATAGTCTGATAATTTACCCTATCAGCTGGGTATTCTGTGAACTCATCAATAATGGTTAACAAGAAAACGCGATTCATCAAAGAATCATAATTCAATAGGTTCAACACAATAAGGGAACTAGAAGATGCAAAGAATTTGAAATCATCTAGTCAATCTGGCACACAACATGGTAGACTCAACTACATGGAGTCATATGTCAAATAAGTCATATGGATTTGAGAACAATTCAATAAGCCGCAAGATAAAAGAAAGGATTACTACACAAGTATAGTAGCATGATTATACTCACCTCAACTATCGCAATGGTTCTGATTTCTTTTCTAATTTTCTTGAACTTGAGAAGTATTGGGTACAACTTCTAGTTCTATTCCTTGTCCGCTTTCACAAGCTATTGGGTAACATGCATGAAAATACATATACCCTCATTAGTCATTCTCATACAAACTTCATTTCTTAATACATATCATAAAAAACTGCATAAGTCCCATTCGTGATGGCATAACTCTTTATACATAGGTCCAATGTTTTTCAAACTTTTCAGACCTCTAGTTAACACATAATTTCACATTTCTTCTTTTATGACCATGCTCTAATTCGGTCATTAAGGGAATCCAAATCTCCCATTTACAATCAACTTTAACATGCAGTCATGAGCTGGACCCTTCCAGACTCAAAATCTTAGAACTTATTCATTTCTCATCCAATTAAGGCAATTCAAAACTTCATTTTCAATATACTCATATGGATATCACATATCCAAAGATGAATAAAAAATTAAGTAAATTGGATTTATTGTGATTTTTACAATCCTGTTCTGTTTCTGTTCTTTTCTATGTCACTAACATTAGCAACACCCTTCCCTTTTTCAGCCATATCTAACAGAATACTTATCAAATTAACATTTCCTTTATACAGCACTTAGGTGACACATCTTTGAGAATTTCGTAAGAAGAACTCATTATCCAATTCTAACTCTATAGTCTTCAAACAATTAACATTCAGTTCTCGTTTCAATCCTGCTGGTATTCTGAACCAGTGCCAATTCGGGGCCTCTTATATTTGTTAGGCTCACCCTAAAATCGTGAAAAAATCAGGGAGATAGTAGACATCTGGATCTACAACTTCTATGTTTTGAGTTTCGCAAGATTCTCACAGTAAACAGCTCAAAAAAAATGAACAAAGAGAGCTACGAATCTGTCTCTATGACAGCTTAACCTTCAAAACCCTAGGTTTTGGTTTAACCCCCCAAATCACCATAAAAACGAAATTCCTTCAAGAATAAGTGTCATTAGACATCAAGGAACAAGAATCCATCATCCAAATCATCAAACTCATACATTCCCTCAAATGGGTTTCATAAAAGAAGAGAAAAACTAAGCTTTAATCCATAGATCTAAGCAAAGGAATGGAGGCTTACCTTTTTATACTACCCAAATGCCTTGGTTCACCTTCCAAAACTTGTTACAAGGATTGAAAAAAAGCTTGGAGGGCTTCCATGGAGGTTTTTGGTGGTGAGGGAGAGGAAGAAGACAATGTATTTTGTCTTATTCCCAACTTACTCCTTTTATATGCCCCATGTCCACTTATTTACAAAATTGGCACTCTTATACTGGTTTTTAATCATCTGCTCGTATAATTTCCTGTGATCATCGAAAACAAATATCATACATCATTAATTTGATGTCACTAAAAATTATTATTCATTGTTTTGTGATTTTTAAGGACATCAGTCTAAAATACCGATTTATTTTGGTGTACCAGGTATTACATTCTCCCTCCCTTATTAAAAATTCATCCACGAAAAATTTACCTCATTGGGGAAACAGCTGTGGATATCTGACTCTCATTGATTCTTCTGTTTCCCATGTACATTCCTCAATTCTTTGATTGTGCCATTGGACTTTAATCATTGGAATTTCTTTATTCCGCAACTTTCTAATCTGTCTGTCTATGATGGCAATTGGAGTTTTTTCATAAGAAAGATTCTCTGCTATATTCACTTCTGGGGTTTGCAAGATGTGAGAAGGATCTGAAATGTACTTTCTTAACATTGATATATGGAAAACTAGATGCACGTAGCTAAGATGAGGAGGCAAAGCCAATCGATATGACACATTTCTGACCCTTTCAAGGATCTCGAATGGTCAAATGTATCTAGGATTCAACTTTCCTCTCTTTCCAAATCTGAGTACACCTTTCATAGGAGAGACTTTAAGAAAACTTGATCACCTGGTTCATACTGTACGTCCCTTCTCTTAGAATCTGCATAACTCTTTTGTCTACTGAAGGGCATTTTTAATCTTTCCTGTATCACAAGAACTTTTGCAGCTGTTTCTTGAATTAGGTCTGGCTCCTCTATCTGTTTTTCTCCCAGTTCTGTCCAGCAGAGTGGAGATCTGCACTTTCTACCATACAATGCCTCGTAAGGTGCCATTCTAATGGTGGAATGGTAGCTATTGTTGTAAGCGAATTCTATTAAAGGCAAATGACGTTCCCAATCTCCACCAAAGTCCAAAACACACATTCTTAACATGTCTTCGAGTGTCTAGATAGTTCTCTCTGATTGCCCATCAGTTTGTGGGTGGAATGCTGTACAAAAATTTAGCTGTGTACCCAAGGCTTCTTGTAGTTTCTGCCAGAATCTATAAGTGAACTGTGTTCCTAGATCAGAGATAATAGACACTGGCACTCCATGATACTTCACAATTATGTCAACATATAATTGAGCTAACTGAGTTGAACTATAAGTAGTCTTAACAACTATAAAGTGGGCTGACTTGGTGAGTCTGTCGACTATAACCCAAATAGAATCATGCTCCTTAGGCGTCCTTGGCAATCCAATCAAAAAATCCATAGTAATCTGCTCCCACTTCCACTCGGGTAGTGGTAGCTCCTGTAGTAGTCCAGTGGGCTTCTGATGTTCAAACTTAACTTGTTGACAAGTTAAACAGGTAGATACAAACTGGGCTACATCTTTCTTCATACCCGGCCACCAATATATACCATTAACATCATGGTACATCTTGGTGGTCCCAGGGTGAACACTATAGGGTGCATAATGTGCCTCATGCATAATCCTTTGTCTTAGCCCATTTATGTCAGGTACATATAACCTGTCACCACACTTTAATACTCCACCCACTATATTGAACTCTGTCACCTTACCATCTTGGACAGCTATTCTCAATTTGGCTAGCTCTGGATCACTATCTTGGGCAGTTTTAATCTCATCAATTAAATTGGGCTTCACTTGGAATTGAGCAAGCAATACTTGAGAATCAGATACTTCCAAGTGCAATCCCATATTAAATAACCCAGTTAAATCTTAAACTAGCTCTTTCTTCTGCATGGGGATATGATACAAACTCCCCATTGATTTTCTGCTCAAAGCATCAGCCACTACATTGGCTTTACCTGGGTGATACAAGATCTGACGGTCATAATCCTTCAGTAACTCAATCCACTGTCTTTGTCTCATATTTAGCTCTTTCTGTTGTTGAATGTACTGCAGACTTTTATGATCTGTATATATTTTACTCTTTTCACCATATAAATAATGTCTCCAAATTTTTAGTGCAAATATCACAGCTGCCATTTCTAGATCATGCGTAGGATAATTTACTTCATGTTTTCTCAACTGTCTATAAGCATAGGAAATTACCTTTCTATTCTGCATCAAAACACAGCCTAAACCAACTTTGGAGGCATCACAGTATATCACATAATCACCTTGCCTTGAAGGCAATGCTAACACTGGAGTTGATGTGAGACATTCCTTAAGCTTTTGGAAACTTTGCTCACAGGCATCATCCCACTCAAATCTTACTTGTTTTCGTGTTAACCTTGTCAGTGGAGCAGCTATCTTGGAAAAATCCTTTACAAATCGTCTGTAATAACCGGCCATACCTAAGAAACTTCGTATTTCGGTAACCTTCGTAGGTCTAGGCCAATTAGATACTGCTTCCACCTTCTGAGGATCTACTTGAATCCCTTCTTTACTAACTATATGACCCAGGAAATGCACTCTGTCTAGCCAGAACTCACACTTTGCCAACTTAGCATATAACTGATTATCTCTAAGGATTTGCAACACTATTGCCAAGTGTCTTTCATGTTCTTTTTGGCTCCTGGAATAAACTAATATATCATCAATGAACACCACAATGAATTTATCCAAATACGGCCTGAAGATTCTATTCATCAAATCCATAAAGGCTGCTGGTGCATTCGTTAAACCAAAAGGAAGCACTAGGAACTCATAGTGCCCGTATCTGGTTCTAAAGGCAGTTTTCGGCACGTCCTCCTTTCGGATCCTCAACTGATGATACCCAAATTTGAGATCAATCTTAGAGAAAGGACTTGCTCCCTGTAATTGATCAAACAAATCATCAATCTGAGGAAGAGGGTATTTATTCTTAATAGTCACTTTATTCAGCTGCCTATAATCTATGCATAACCGTAGGGATCCATCTTTCTTCTTAACAAATAACACTGGCGCACCCCACGGTGAACTACTGGGTTTAATGAACCCCTTATTAAGCAAATCCCGCAACTGCACCTTTAACTCTCTCAGTTCTATAGGTGCCATTCTGTATGGAGTAATTGAGATAGGGTTTGTACCAGGAAGGAGTTCTATATTAAACTCGATTTCTCTTTCTGGTGGTAATCCAGGTAAATCTTCTGGAAACACATCTGGAAAATCCCTTACTATAGGGATCTGCTGTAACTCATTGATCTCACTTCTGGTGTTGGGACCCGATTCGGGAACCGGATCCCAACCGAAAAACGGAACACGAAAAACGGAATTCAGAATCGAATGCACATCGGATAATTGGAATCCGAAGATGAAAACAAAGCGGATCGAATTACATCAAACCAAAAGTAGCAAAGTACCGGAGCAAAACGGTTAAGCGGAATCGATATTAACAAATGGCGCCGACATCCGAGAACAATCAAGAACACAAAACATATTCAATAGATGAACATAATCGCGTTGGAAACCCTAAGACGTTCCAAAATCTGGTATGAATTTTTTTCCTTTTTCTCATCTTATTTATCTTAAAACCATTCTCATACTAATCAAAACCATATCGATTTCCTTTCTAGGAAACTATTCCTCATGCAATTCTCAATTTACTTAATTTTATTAATCATTTCTTATACAATCATATAAATCCTCAAACTCATTTCTTTAAACCCATTTTATCGAATTTTACGAAATTTCAAAAGATAATGTTTGTATTTTGACAGCCCGTAAATTTAAAACCAAAGAAACGCACTTCTAATACATAATCCAACAAAGACAAGGCAACATCGGACCTCCCGTCCGCATCCCAACACCAATAAACACAATCTTAGTTCTAAACACTTCATAAATGCATTCCATAATACATGTCTCAATCCGAACCAAGTCATTCATATACATAACCATTCACAATTCATAACCATAATCATAAACAAACTCAATTCCAATATGTATCCATCCTTCAATTCCAACTATTTATTTACATTCCAAACTGAATACATGTCTAATTTCAATGACGTTCTAAGTCATACTCAATTACACATAAAGCAGAAGCATATAAAAATATCGGGCCGACATCATACTCGTCTTCCATCCGATCTCCTAATTGAAAACCTGGAGACGGGGATGAAAGGGGGGGTGAGCTCGGAAGCTCGTGGATAATACATTTATAAACTGAACAATAAGCGGAAAAATCTTTTATTTTTTTGCTTCAAACTTTTCAAACATTTCCCATTTAAGAATTTCTCCAAAAAACTCATTTTCAAAATTTTCAATTCCATCAACACTTTCTAAGATTTTTCTCAAAATTTTTCATTTGTTTCAAAACATTTATAACCTTCATCAACATTTTCTAAAATTTCCAAATCCTCATTTGTTTCAAAATATCCATAAATATTTACTTTCTCATTTCTCATGTACAATTTCAACTATGAATGCATCACGTCATAATACATCACAACATAAACAAAACAAAATCACATAACACGTCAAGTGGTTTAGTGTTGGACCCCACACCCCACCCGTAGGTGTTTGCAGGTTATACTGCGGCGTGTGTTTGCGGGTTATACCGCGGCATCCAACACAAATCACATAACACATCAAATGGTTTGGTTTGGTCCGGTCCAAAATAGACGATCGCACATTCCAAGATAGCGGTTACATTGGTAATGAGCGGGGAGTCTGAGATCGGAACTCCTATGCCACTAGCGGGCAGCCGGGAGAAGGCTATAACAAGTAGAGACAACGCTGACTCACAAAAGACCTTACCAAACCCATATAGCACATAAACAAAACATAATTTCAAATGGCCCGAAGGCACTTTTCAAACATCTTGCTTTTCACATTTTTCATCTCATAACATCAAATTATGTCATAAATGACGCAAGCATATATTTACATGAATTCACATAATAAATCTAATACAATGTACATCACCAAATTAATCACATAATAATCACATTCATCACCAAACATGCACTAATTTCCTTAAATCATTTAAATCATAAATCACATAATTTGAAAACCATGAAATTCATAAGTCTTGCATTTTCTAAAACTCATTTTACTCATTTGAAATCATAATTTCAAACATTTACATCCTTTTTCAAACATTTTTATCAATAATAATTTATCAAAATCAAATTTTGCTTTTTTAATTTTCAAAATTCACATTTAACTTATAATTCAATAAATAAATATACTACCCACCTCATATCCATACTAGCATCTTGTCCAATGCTTCAATTTGACCTTTTCTCCTTTCTTCCTTCCAATTGAAAATTTCTTAAATCAATTTCATCAAAATTTAATCTCATAAATAACTTAATCCTTCAATTTGATGCATAAGTCATCAATTCCTACTAATTCCAAGATAATTACATCACTAATTTCAAAAACTCCCAAATCACAAATTGAACCTAAACCAATCCAATCAAATTCAATATCATAATTAACTTAATTTCTCAAATTGAACTTAGGAAATATCAATTCCTCTCATATTCAAGCCATTTCAATCTCCAATTTTGAAAATCCTCAATTTTTGAAATTGGCCTAAACCAATTTACACAAATTCCATATCATAAATCACAATTTCCTCAAAATTGATTTCATATTTCATCAATTCATACTAGTATTGATGATTCTATACCATTAATTCACAAAATCCCCAAATTTCTAATTTGGCCTAAACCTCCAATTTACAATTTTTCAAATTAAACTTCACCTAAAGCATAAACATCAAAATTAACTTAAGATATCTTAAATTCATCACTAATTCAAGCCATCTAAATCATCAATTTCAAAAATCCCCAAATTTTACTATTCATCATCTTCTTCACTAAGCTTTCTCTCTCTAGAATCTTCCATAACCAAAAATTAACTCATTATACTTGAAAATCACTAAATTAATCTCATAGCACATAAACCCACATCATTTCTAATTAATCTAAACCAAACTTTCAAGAATAACTCAAAACTTAAAACTTTTCTCTTACCTTTTTCCCTTCAATTTTCGGATTTCTTTGCCTCCAAAGGAAACTTTCAAGCTTTTCTACTCTTTTCCCTTTGATTCCATGTAAAAACTCAAGCTAGAACCCTTAAAAACTTGAAAACTCTCACTTCTCTCTCTTCCTTCACCATGGACGAGCCTTCCACTTTCTTCTTCTTCTTATTTTCTTCTTTCTTCTCCTCTCTTCTTCTTTTTTTCTGGAAATTTCGTGACTTCTTCTAGTTTCTGGAACCAAAAACGACAGCTTCTTGTGTGTTTCATTTAGTGAAACACAATTTACCATCTTGCCCCTCCAATTAAGCTTATTTCCAAGTTTGTCCCTGTGCAGGATTTTGAAAAACTGATAACTTGCATCCTGATTTCCAGCATCTAAACGAAATAATTTGGACAAAATTTCTTCATAAAAATTGTTCCTCTAGATCTTACGAATCCAACGCCACTGACGGCGCTCAATTCAGATCTAAAACGAAGAAGTTATGGCCAAATTACTAACTGACCTGCACAAAATTCGAGATTGAACATTACTCGAATTTAATTCCAGAAATTAACAATCTTAAGGATGAAATTAAATTTCGATCCCTTCACAAGAGTTGTAGCCCTATGTCTTAAATTTATTTTCCCTTAAGAATCACCTCAATTGGAGTTATATAACTCTCGAAAATCGCAAAGTACTGAACCATGTTCAGAAAATTATCCAACTTATAACCTATAACCTATCTCTTACTTTGGTTCAATAAATCTCTTTCCATTTAATCTCCTAAAAATCATAATTCTTCATAAAAATGAACGTAATTATCTTAGGAATCCAACGCCTCGAGAATCAAATCAATCGGATGTCGGACGAAGGAATTATAAGCAAAAGATTACAAAAGGGTCGGAGTTTAAACCAAGGTACAAGACTTCAAATACATACTTATACCTGAATTTTCCAAGAATCATATCTCTTAATCCCGAACTTAGAATTTGATGAATTTGGTGTTAATAAAAAGATCAAAGGAAGCTCTACAACTTCCCTGAAGAACCCAAAATCAAATTAGGTCTCAAAAGAGGTCATAATCTCAATCAAAGATTCTGTCCAAAATAGCTTTTCCTAAACGACTTCCAATCTTTAATCGCTCATAACTCCTAACCTCGATATCGAAAAATTGCAAACTTTATATCAATGGAAAGATAAAAATATCATCTAAAACTTTCATGAAGATCAGTTATTCTAATTCAAACGAAATTCATACGACAAGAGGCCTCGAAGTATAGAACACACAAATCTATACTTAATAGCATTTTCAAAACAAAGCATATCTTTGGAAAGTCATAACTCTCAATCCCGACATCGAAAAATAGCAAACTTTATGTCCACAAAAAGCTCTCGACATAATCTACGAATTTTATGTAGATCATTTTCTTAAATTTTGCCTAGATAAAAGGTCAACTGTCAACCCCAAAAGTCAAACTTCAAACAAATTTCATACTTAACTTTGACTGATCATAACTTCCACTCCCGATATCGAAAAATATCAAACTTTATGGCTACGGAAAGCTCTTGACATAATCTACAAGTTTCCAGAAGACCATTTTATCAAATTGTGCCTAAATCAAAAGTCAACCCTCAAAGGCCAAAAAGTCAACTATTTCGCAATTTCTCATACTTTCACACTTTCTCTTTTTACTTCTTACTATTTAACTTCATTTCAATCAACTCATCCACTTTTGAATATTTCTTATTTTTACTCAAAAATCGGGGTCCAACATCTGGTATCCCTTACATGAGCAATATACCCCTGACATCCCTTTCTTAGAAGTCTTTGGGCAGATAATCGATATTCATTAACAGAAACCCAATTCGGTCACCCTGATATAACACTTCTGTTTTTGGATCAGGCCTAAGTATAATTCTTTTAGCATAACAATCCATTGTAGCATGGTAATTTGATAACCAAATTGCACTCCAAGATAACATCAAATTCTAATACTGCCAACTCGATCAAATTTTCCATAAATTTTTTGCCCTCTATTTCCACTACACATGAGGGGTAAACATATGTCACTTCAACAGTTTCCCCTAAGGGTGTAACTATGAACAGTGGGTCTTTCATTACTTCTCTCCTTTTATCTAGCTTTTTGGCAAAATTTGGCGCTATGAATGAACGAGTGGCACCCGAGTCAAAAAGCACTTTAGCATTCTCATTCTGGATAAGGACTATGCCTATATCAACATTCATCATAAAGAAAGAACAATCATATCCTTTATCATAACAGAGCATAGACATTTTATTCATAATAACAATTTAACTAAATATCAACAGGTTTGCATAGGCTTACCTGTTACAGCTGTATTAGAGGCCTGTGCTTCTTGGGGATTCACAACAAACACTCTCCCCTGACCTCTATTTGCTAGGGTTGGTGCTGACATTTGCCCCATATTCTGAGTGAGAGCTTGGCCCTGAGGTCTACCTCTACCAACTGGGTCTCTATTAATAGATCTTTCTATCTGCATAGTAGTCTGTGAAGCTGGGAGTGGAGTTGCTTGGTTTTCTGGCATTAGGCAGTCTTTTATGAAATGCCCTTGTTGTCTGCACCTATAACAACCTCTGAACCCGAGTCTACAAGGTCCTGGATGATTCTTTCCACAGACATTACAAGCGCTTCTAACTCGTGATCAGGCTTTGGAGGTTGCTGTGATCTAGATTTAGCTGGGTTCTGTGTACCACTAGGTGTTGGAAAGGCTGGTGCATCTGGATTTCTGACCCTGCCTTGACCCCCTCTCTGTGGTTCTGGCGGAACAGACTGTATTGTTTGTTCTGTTTGTCTCATTTGAGAGCTATCTCTTTCTCTACGGCCTCTACTGCTCTGGCCTTTCCCTTTTCTTCTTCATTCTCTTTCTGCTCTCCCTTCCTTAAACTTTGCTTCTAATTGCTGAGTCTTATCAATCAACTTTGACAAATTGGGGAAGTCAATAGCTGCAACAACACTATACAAGGAAGGTATGAGTCGCAACTTGTATCTTTCCATTTTTGCAGCTTCAGTAGGTACAATGGTTGTAGCAAATTTGCATAAGCTTAGAAATTCACTTGCATAATCATCCACACTCACACAAAAGTTTTGTCTGAGCCTTTCAAATTGTAGGGCTCAATTATGTCTTTCATATGGAGAAATGAACTCATCGATTAATGATTGTTTAAAGAATTCCCAGGTCGGAGGATTCCCACCATATAATTGATCTTTAATATTCCTCGGGAACCATTCCCAACCATTCTTTGTCAATTTAACCCCCACTAATTCTATGATCCGTGCATCCGAGCAAGTCAATCTCCGAACTATTTTCTTAGTATGACTCATAAACTTTTGGGGATCCTCATGTCTCTTACCGCCAAACACAGGGGTTTGTAATTTTAAGAAATCATTGATACTCACCCCTTCATCATCTAAAGCTCGCCTAGGTATTCCTCTAGGAATTTGCACTGGCTGTGGTGGTGCAGGAGCAACTTCAGGTACACCCTGAGTTCTTTCTCTTTCTCTTTCTCTAAGTATTCTTACTTCTTCTCTCAATTATAGAACCTCTTGCCTTTCTCTTAAGGCTCGGTTCTCTGCTTCTAAAGCTTCAATTCTTTATTGTAAGGTTCTAACATCTTCCCCTTGAGCAGCTGGGGGCTTAGGTTCAGTTCCTATCTCTGATCTCCTCCTAACTTTGGGTGGAGACCTTTCTTCTTGTTCTTCTTGCTGTACCGATTCGACATCAGGTATAGCAGTCGGGATTTCCCCCTTTCTAGGACGACCTCGACCTTGTCCTCGTTGAGGAGGTGTTCTTCTTCTAGGAGGCATCTCTAGTATGGAGAAAATAAAAATCATTTAGACACAAAAATAACATGTTATTAACATGATGCAGATCCTATGCTCCATGGTGTCATGCTTATGCAAAAATATCATATGCATTTTTCATATCATAAACCTTTCTTTAATACTTCTTGTACATCATCTAGATCACAAGATCCTTACTCGTATACAACCTTTGGTTCTGCTACCATCTGACACGACCCACCTTTTTGGACCATGTTGGCACTAAGGAATGGGTAGGTTTAATGCCACCAAAACCCGTAGTAAGCCTAACATTTATATATATTTTACAAAAAATCCGGCATGACTCATTCATTTATCTGATTAATCCTTATACCTGCTTAATAGGTTGTAAGAAGTAAGGATTCCAATCTGCAATTCTGACATACATTATCTACATATAATCAACCAATCTATGATCAGCTTGTATCATCCATCGACATCATTCTCAATAACATAGCATATCCATACATGTTTTATGTACATATGATTATAACAAACCATGGAGCAACTAGAAGTAACAAAAATTTACATCATGCCAAAAACATTACTTGTATATTTATCCAAGCGAGTCTCAAAAGGCTTGGATTTTCTCTCTTGTCCGATTTGCTAATCTCCTGAAATGATGATAGTGAGGTGTGAGTCTACAACGCGACTCAGTGAGATATAAACATACTACCATGCTTGTGAGGCAAGGTAACACAAGGCTAGCTTCACAAGAATGGTCTGAGGCATTCTGAGTATCAATACATGATCAATATAATGAACAGGTAGTAATATCAAATGCGGCAATCACATGAGGATCAATGATAAAGCTCAATATGAATTGTTCAAATAAAACATGAATCTGGGTTTTGGGTTCTTTTCTTTTCTGGGTTCTTTCTAAATTCTGGTTTCTCTAGGATTCCTAATTCTGCGCTTTCTTATTTCTGAGTTCTGATTCTTTCTAAATTCTGAATTTCTTAGGAAGAGACAGAGGCATGCTAGTACGACATATCTCCCCTTTTTCTGATTCTAGACAAGGTTGGCCTAATCTTGCCCCTGGAGGCCTGCCCTCTCCAGGGAAGACCCAGATCTAACCCATCACCGACGGGTTATCTATGTGTACATAGTCTGATAATTTACCCTATCAGCTGGGTGTTCTGTAAACTCATCAATCATGGTTAACAAGAAAACGTGATTCATCAAAGAATCATAATTCAATAGGTTCAACACAATAAGGGAACTAGAAGATGCAAAGAATTAGAAATCATCTGGTCAATCTGGCGCACAACATGCTAGACTCAACTACATGGAGTCATATGCCAAATAAGTCATATGGATTTGAGAACAATTCAATAAGCCGCAAGATAAAAGAAAGGATTACTACACAAGTATAGTAGCATGATTATACTCACCTCAACTATCGCAATGGTTTTGATTTCTTTTCTAATTTTCTTGAACTTGAGAAGTATTGGGTACAACTTCTAGTTCTATTCCTTGTCCGCTTTCACAAGCTATTGGGTAACATGCATGAAAATACATATACCCTCATTAGTCATTCTCATACAAACCTCATTTCTTAATACATATCATAAAAAACTGCATAAGTCCCATTCGTGATGGCATAACTCTTTATACATAGGTCCAATGTTTTTCAAACTTTTCAGACCTCTAGTTAACACATAATTTCACATTTCTTCTTTTATGACCATGCTCTAATTCGGTCATTAAAGGAATCCAAATCTCCCATTTACAATCAGCTTTAACATGCAGTCATGAGCTGGACCCTTCCAGACTCAAAATCTTAGAACTTATTCATTTCTCATCCAATTAAGGCAATTCAAAACTTCATTTTCAATATACTCATATGGATATCACATATCCAAAGATGAATCAAAAATTAAGTAAATTGGATTTATTGTGATTTTTACAAGCCTGCTCGCTTCGCTCGCTTTTTACATTACGCTTCGTGTGTCACTAACATTAGCAACACTCTTCCCTTTTTCAGCCATATCTAACAGAATACTTATCAAATTAACATTTCCTTTATACAGCACCTAGGTGACATATCTTTGAGAATTTCGTAAGAAGAACTCATCATCCAATTCTAACTCTATAGTCTTCAAACAATTAACTTTCGCCTCGTTTCAATCCTCGCCGTATTCGAACCAAAGGTCAATTCGGGCCTCTTACATTTGTTAGGCTCACCCTAAAATCGTGAAAAAATCAGGGAGATAGTAGACATCTGGATCTACAACTTCTATGTTTTGAGTTTCGCAAGATTCCCACGGTAAACAGCTCAAAAAAAATGAACAAAGAGAGCTACGAATCTGTCTCCATGACAGCTTAACCTTCAAAACCCTAGGTTTTGGTTTAACCCCCCAAATCACCATAAAAACGAAATTCCTTCAAGAATAAGTGTCATTAGACATCAAGGAACAAGAATCCATCATCCAAATCATCAAAATCATACATTCCCTCAAATGGGTTTCATAAAAGAAGAGAAAAACTAAGCTTTAATCCATAGATCTAAGCAAAAGAATGGAGACTTACCCTTTTATACTACCCAAATGCCTTGGTTCACCTTCCAAAACTTGTTACAAGGATTGAAAAAAAGCTTGGAGGGCTTCCATGGAGGTTTTCGGTGGTGAGGGAGAGGAAGAAGACAATGTATTTTGTCTTATTCCCAACTTACTCCTTTTATATGCCTCATGTCCACTTATTTACAAAATTGCCACTCTTGTACTGGTTTTTAATCATCTGCTCGTATAATTTCCTGTGATCACCGAAAATAAATATCATACATCATTAATTTGATGTGACTAAAAATTATTATTCACTATTCTATGATTTTTAAGGACATCAGTCTAAAATACCGATTTATTTTGGTGTACCGGGTATTACAAATAATTGGAACGGGTTCTTGGCATATCGATGGACAATCCATGTTCCTCTAGAAGTTGAAGCCAAGGGTTGCATTTAATAGGGAGTTGAAGTTTTTTCAATTTGGGTACATTTGTGTAACCTATTGCTTGAATTGTGGACTGTGGAAGGATTAAGTTTTCTTGCTAGTTCCTCAGGTAAACCATTGAGTATGGATACATTGATATCAGGCATGGATAGGAAAATATGTGCAAAAATATGCATAGAAGTGAGTCGAAAGGCTACACTACCAGAATGTCTTCCAATTATGCACCTTAGTGAATCTGGGAGAGGATGCAAGGAAAAATACAATTATCCTACACGTGGAAACCACACAATCCTGTCAACAAATGCGTTCCAACTGGGAGGAGGTATAAAATAGGTTGGCAAGAGGAGTTAATGGGGATTAAACATTCAACAATCAAAGTTGAAGGTGGTATTGAAGTTCAACGGGATGTCTATGAATAACCTACCTAGATTGCTCCAACTGAGAGGGACACAGGGGAGCATCCTAAAGTGGTTGATCACATAAGCCAAAATCAGGGTGATCCTAGATCTAAGGTAACATCAACTACTTTTAAGGTTTCAATTGAGGAAAGTTTAGCTGGAAATAACGCTATGCATAAGGAACAAACAACAGATCATACAATCTCTACATAGAGTCCAAAGTTGGCAGAGTATGCTACTAGAAATAACGCTATGCATAAGGAACAAACAACAGATCATACAATCTCTACATAGAGTCCAAAGTTGGCAGAGTATGCTAGTACTGTTGATGTAATGCAAAGTAAGACAACTAGAGCTTATGTTGAGAATGAGAAACGGACAGTTTAATGCAAAAGTTCGAACCAAACACAAATCACTAAGGAGTAAGGAGTCGGGAGGGTTGTAGAGGTTATTTAACATAATGAGATTGTCAAAGCAGTGCAATAACAGATAGTTATGGACAACTACAGTGCAGACAATGTGGAGAGTCTAGATAGTAGAGTGAATCACTTTACTCACAAAATTTGGAGCAATGTTAGATAGATTGGGCCAACATATTGACTCCATTAGCAACTATTCGGCAAAACGAGACTTCTTAGGCTAGGTTGAAGTATGAAGAACAGGCAACAATGGTAAACTCTAGTGATAACTATGTGGCAAGTTAGAGAACTGAGGTTATCATTTACTATAATGCAGAACATTCTAGGCCAGAGCACGTCTTGACATTGAATTGTAATTCTTTTGCTTCTATGACAATAGTTTCCCCTTGGGAAAACAATTTAGATTTAGTAGCAGAGGAATGTGATTTCCCATCTATTGCAGCCCAATTACTTGACATTTTAGGAGATTTTTTTTGTGTTATCCAATATTGCAAAAAGAAAATTAGCAAGCAAGAGAAAACAAAATCTCAAATACTAATAATAGCAAGTTAAAATAATGTATCTTGGCATGCAATGTTCAACCTACTTTTTCCATGAAGATGAAGTATAAGTGATGTCTTTAACGGTTCTTTTTGTTGTCTATATATCTTGCAGACATTTATACTGCCTTACTTAGGGAGTTGTTCGATCATTTTGTAAATATGATAGTAAGCCTAATGCCTTGAACTCCTTATAATGTGGATATAGTTTCAACTATAGTAAAAATTCCTTTTACTTTAAAAAAATTATATTGGGTGCAGTGTTCAGTAAATTAGGCATGAGTAGTGTTAAATTAGTGAGTCCTTTATTAAAAAATTACTTTAGGTTGTCCCTAAATCAACGCTTGAAGACAGATAATAAAGTTAAAGATATATCTAAAGTTCTATATGCTAATGTTGTAAAATGATAGATGTATGAACTAATTTGTAGTAGGCTAGTTGGCTTATGCTATTACTTAGTAAGTTTATGAGAAAAATGGATTTTAAAGTATTGGATGTACTACAAACCATGACATTATGTTTAGCCGTCAATGGGATAATCCTATGGTTATAAAATATGTGGATTCAAACTAGGTAAATGATTTTAATAATACCATAAGGTTGTAAGATATGTGGATTCAAACTATGCAAATGTTTGAATAATAGGATGTTGGGCCCCGATTTTTTTTTCTTCATTTATTTAATTAATTAATTATTTATTTATTCGATTACTTTAATTACTCTTTATTTTGCTTTAATTGTTTTAATTGTATATATTTTTTTTTTGTTGAGTCTTGGAATTAGCAAGTATGATTGGGATTAGAATTTTGAAGTTAAAGTGAAGGATTAGAATTAATTGGATTAATTGGTAGTAGGTTTGTGAGTGTAGAGCCATGTGAGTCAAATTAGGGCATGTTGGAAATAATGGGCTTTAGAGGTTAATGGGATAAGTAGAAGGAGGAGAGCCCAAAAGCATTGTAAGTTATAAGGAGAGCTTAAAACTACGTAGTATTGGAGGAGGGCTTTAAATTGAGAAATAAGTGAATTAAGTTGTTAAGGAGAAGAAGCAAGTGTCGTGAACCAAAAGAAGAGAAGCCAAAACGTGAGCTAAGGAAGAGGGAGCTTTCGGCTAGGTGGAAGAGAGTCGTAGAAAGCTTGAAGGGAGGAAGAAAGAAGAAGAAAAAGAAGAGAAACTACTTGTTGAAGGTTAGTTCCATCCTTGTTTATGTTAGGTTCAAGAATGAGATAAAATGGAAGTTAGGGTTTGTGTAGGGTTTGAAGAAAGAAAGAAGAGAAGGTGAAATCAAAGGGATTTTGGGATTTCTAAGTTAAGGTTTTGGTTATTCTAGCATAGATGGCCTATGGGTAGGTTAGGTTTAAAGTTTATTTTATCTTTGCCTGATTTATGAATGCTATGCCTTTCTTTTAGAATATATTCATTGAACGAAGTATGGTTTAATTGAAGGAAATTAAGAAAACCCCACTCAAGACAAGGAGGAAGGGCAATCTTGAATTCGGATTCCGATGTTATGTGGGCTAACATTTTTATAGTTATTGTGTGATGGGCAAATGCCCTATGTGTGCAATCTTTGTTAAATTGTGTGTATATTGAAAGTGTATTTCCTTTGATTTGAAAGAAAAGTATGAAACTATGATGATTCGATAGAATGAAAGAAGCATAAAATGCTATTCTTGTGTTTGAATATGTGAGCATAAATTGGTTGTGATTGGGCGAGAGAGAACCTGTTTTGTTAGTCTCGTGCACGATGACCCCCTAGCCTTCTCCCGGCTGCCCGCTTGAGGCCACGAGATCCTGAGAAATCGGACTCGTCATGTTTACAGTAAATTTCGGTTTCCGTCGTGTTTGTGGAACTCTCGAACTAATTGTGTGCATTTCATCATTTTTGGGTGTTTATGATGCATAATACGTGTTTTAACTTATAGAAGATTTCATGTTATGCTTTATGTGATGAGTTCGGTTAATTGTGATTTATGTGATAAAGTTGGGTATTTATGCATAGTATGTTGATTGCTAATGCTTTGAATTCTTGATTATGTAATGTATGGCTCATTACTCAATAGCCATAAGCGTGTTAGCCACTGAGCCGTGTTTTGCTCACCCCATTCTCCCTCCTCAGGTGTAAATTCTGGTTGATCGCTGAACCTTGCAAGGCATCGGGCATAGCTTCAAGAATCTTAGACACTTTTGTATTAAGTTAGTAACTAGCTTTTGGAATAGCTTTATAAGCATATCGATCATTGAGCATCTCATATTTTGTATTTTTTATTTGACTCTTGATGAATAGGCTAATATGTAACTAAAATTGTGTATGAGCTTTTGTTATGTTTAAAAAGAGAATGAGAGCTCTAGTACTCTCTTCTTCATGTGTTTGTGTTGAATTGCGATCTATGTGTGATCTTGAAAAGGGTATGTGTGTGAGTCTTTTAATTGTTAAGTTGCTGTTGAAATTTTGCTTTGGGAGAGCTCGCTGGAAATTTGCTAAGGTTTATGAGCTGTTGAATTCTGGGCTGATGTGTTCATGTGGTCAATTTTGGATATATTGTGCACTTAGCCAAATTTTGGGTTGTTATAGGCCGAATAGGATCATTTAGACTCCTTGAGGGTGTTAGGCGAGCTGAAGAGATTTCCATGATGTATTATGAGCTATTTTAGGGTGTGTTAATTGATAGATATGAGTTGTTAGAATTAAGTGCAGGTGCTGTCTAAATGGCAGATTTTAGCAGAAAGCTTTGAGCCCAATTCTAACCCTTATAGAGTTGGAAATCATCTTGGAAGTTGTAGAGCGTTCTTTTACCTTTCCATAGACACCAAGTTTTCTAAATTTGGAGTTCTGGGTCAAAAGTTATGGTATTTGCAAGTTCTGGTACTGTTATGAAGAGCTAGTCGATCGGTCTTGGAGTAAACTTTTGATCCATTTAGAAGTCGAGCTTGCTCTTAGGTCCTTCTTGAAAATGGTAGATCTGTCTTTTAGCTTTCCAACGCCGTAAACCTTGTCTAATTCAGAGCTCGGAGTCAAAAGTTTTGAGTGTTAGAAGTTTGAAGGTCGGACTGGGTGCTGGCCGACCTTTGTTGGCCGACCGACCTCTGTTGGCCGACTGACCTCTGTTGGCCGACCTTTGATGGTCGACCGACCTCTGTTGGCTGACCGATCTTCGTTCTGGCCGAGCTTTGATTTTCTGGCCGAGCTTTGACCTCCCTCCGCTCTTTTGGCCATAACTTCTTCTTCCGACCTCCGATTATGCTGATTTTTGAAGCGTTGGACTCCTAAGAAAATTTTCTATCTCTTCGTGCCTGGTTGGTCGGTATTGTTATTAAATTGAAAAAGTTGGATTGAAACAAAGTAGGATGATCGGTTGATAATGTCTGACTATGCTTCAATAATTTGATGATAGCTTGAGCTATAGAGCTCTGATTGAGGCGATTCTTGTTCCAAATTAAACTAGAGACGTAGATATACAAGCTATATGAAGGTTCCGATCTACAATCTAGCCTCTAAGACTTTCTATTTCTGACATGAAGTCAGTAGAGTGTTCAGTCTTGGCTGTTTTTCTTTAAGACAGTATTTTGGTCATAACTTCTTCATTTCTAATCCAAATTGAGAGTTTTCGGTGGCGTTAGAACCGTTGAAATATGAGGAACTAATGTACTTAAGAAGCCGATCTGAAATTTCAATTGGAAATCCCCCAATTTATGGTCAGTATGTTGTCGGTTTTGGGTCTTCTATGCTTGTGTGTTTCCGAATGTTGGGCTCGGAGACGGGGTCTAACATTGTTTGGTATCAAAGCCAGGTTTACTCCTAGGCTTAGGATGCATAGTAGGGAAATTTTTTTGTTATGTGATTAAACTTTTGCATTATGAGTTGATTGTTTGTAGTAAGTGACGTGCATATCATGCATGCATATAGAAACGAAGATTAAAAAAAATTATAGTTAATCGTAAATGTTTTCATTGAAGGGGTAAGATGCCACCTCGTAGAAGGACACGAGGAGTTCTGTAAGGTTCAATTGCACCTAACTCTCCACTGAGAGAGGAGAGCACGGATGAGTCCGTAGCCCCGGGAGTTGCTGAGGCTTCTTTAGGGCAAAGTAGTGAGCCCCTCCGACCTCAGACGCAGCAGTCGCCTAGTCAGTCTAAGCAAGTGCCTACTCTAGATCCGAGATTGTTCCAGGAATTTACCCAAGTCTTTGTTCAGGCTATGGATCAAATGCCACAGGCTTCTGGTTCGGCCCCAGTTAAGAAGGGGAGACAGTTTGACAAATTGAGAAAGTATGGAGCAGTGGACTTCTATGGGACCACGGATCCTGAGGAAGTCGAGACCTGGTTGAGGAAGACCAAGAGAGTGTTGGATCAGATGGAGTGTGAGGATGATGAGAGGGTGGTTTATGTTGCCAGTTTACTCTAGGGTGATGCCTTGCATTGGTGGGAGTGTGTACCGGGGAGTCAGCTGAAGCCGATAGGGTTGACATGGGAAGACTTCCTGGCTGTTTACAGGAAGAAGTATCTGTCTGAGGTGTACATTCAGCAGAAACAGAGGGAGTTTCTGAGTCTCACCCAGAGGGAGATGACAGTTGCTGAATATGAGCGCCGGTTTACTCAGTTGTCAAGGTATGCTTCAGAGATGATGTTCAGTGAGGCTGCAAAGTGCCGCCGGTTTGAGTCGGGCCTGCACCTAGCTATCAGAGAGAAGGTGGTAGTGCAGAACTTTGGCGACTTTCAACAACTGGTTGAAGCAGCGTTGAGAGTTGAGAACATCAAGAACATTAAGAGTGCAGTTAGCAGGAAAAGAAAGGGAAGAGAGCAGTTCAAGAGGGGAGGTGGTACTTTTATACCTGAGAGAAGTGCTGAATCTTTCTGTGCGATCCCGAGGAGAGAAGCGGCCATGCGGCGAGGTGCCTAGTTTATGAGGACTTCTACTGTTTCTCACCAAGCCTCAACGGTGGGCAGCAGTAGAAGAGAAGATGGGGAGAGGCCACCTCTTCCCAAATGTGAGCATTGTGGGAATGTCCATAAAGGAGAATGTCGCAGATTGACAGGAGCATGTTTCAATTGTGAGCAGAGAGGACACATAGCCAAGCAGTGTCCTAAGCCAGATAAAAGAGAGGGATCACAGATGCAAGTTTCCAGGAGAATAGAGGCAGTGGGACAGAAGGCTGTGAATGAAGTGGGTAGCTCTGGAGTACCTAAGAGAGCTCATCCGCCAGACAGATCCAGGGGGCAAGCACCAGCTAGAGTGTTCGCAATGACTCAAGAGGAGGCAGAGACCACTCCAGAAGTGGTGACGGGTATGGTAAAATTGTTTGATGATGATGTTCTTGCTTTAATTGATTCGGGTTCTACCCATTCTTTTGTGTCGTTGGGTAGGACTGTGCCTAGGAGAAATTTGACTCCATTGGATACTCCGCTGATGGTGAGTACTCCGATCGGCCCGTGTATTATTATCATTCAAGTGTATAGAGAGTGTGAGATATGGATAAGTGGAGAAAATTTGTGGTGGACTTTATGCCCTTGAAGATGGGAGGATTGGATGTGATCCTCGGTATGGATACATTAGAGAAGTATCATGTCAATTTAGAATGCAAGCAGAAGACAGTGGAATTCGAGCTAGAGGATGGCAGAAAAGTGGTATTCTTGGGAGATAGAAAAGTCAGTTCATCTCGGATTGTTTCGGCTATGACAGCAGAGAGAATGATGAGTAAGGGGTGTGAAGCATTTCTAGCCTATATGTTAGACACGGAGGCAAATAGAGGGAGGTTAGGAGACATTCCTATAGTCAGGAAATTTCCGGACGTCTTTCTCGAGGAATTGCCAGGACTACCTCCACCTAGGGAAATTGAATTTCCCGTTGAGCTTTTTCCAGGTACTACGCCGATTTCAATTCTGCCTTACCGAATGGCTCTGACGGAATTGAAGGAGCTTAAGGAGCAATTGGAGGATCTTTTAGAGAAGGGTTATATTAGGCCGAGCTCTTCGCCTTGGGGAGCTTCGGTTCTCCTTGTAAAGAAGAATGACGGGTCGTTGCGGATGTGTGTGGATTACAGGAAGTTGAATCATGCCACCATTAAGAATAGATATCCGCTCCCCCACATAGATGACTTATTTGACCAGTTGCAAGGGGCGAGAGTCCTTTCCAAGATGAGTTGGAAAGGACTCTATTGAGGATTAATGAGACTGATGTGTCAAAGACTGCTTTTAGGACGCGGTATGGCCACTTTGAGTTTTTGGTTATGCCTTTCGGGTTAACAAATACTCCTGCAGTCTTTATGGATTTGATGAATAGAGTCTTCAAGTCTTTCTTAGACCAATTTATCATTGTCTTTATTGATGATATATTGGTCTATTCTAAGAGTGATGAGAAGCATGAGGATCATTTGAGGGTTGCTTTAGAGACATTGAGAATGAATGAATTGTATGCCAAATTCAATAAATGCGAATTTTGGCTAAGAGAAGTAGTATTTCTTGGGCATGTGATTTCAGAGCACGGAGTGCATGTGGATCCACAAAAGATAGAAGCTGTGATTAAATGGGAAGCACCTAAGAATGTAGCTGAAGTGAGAAGTTTCTTGGGATTAGTTGGATATTACAGGAGGTTTGTGGAGGGTTTTTCTATGATAGCTGCTCCATTTTCCAAATTGATGAGGAAGAATCAAAAATTTGAATGGACTGAGGAGTGCTAGAACAGTTTTGAGGAATTGAAGAATAGGCTTACTACAGCACCGATTTTGACATTGCCTTATGGTGATGATGGATACATTGTATACAGTGACGCCTCTAGGAAGGGTTTAGGGTGTGTATTGATGCAAGGAGAGAAAGTGATTGCCTATGCTTCTAGGCAATTAAAGCCTTATGAGATGAACTATCCTATTCATGATTTGGAATTGGATGCTATAATTTTCGCATTGAAGATTTGGAGACATTACTTGTATGGATTTTCTACTAGGTTATTTATAGACCATAAGAGTCTTAAGTACCCGTTGACTCAGAAAGAGCTGAATTTGAGGCAGAGGCGATGGTTAGAATTGTTAAAAGATTATGATTTGATGATAGACTATCATCCGGGAAAAGCTAATGTGGTAGCAGATGCTTTGAGTAGGAAGTCCACTATAGCACATGTGGAAACGGTGTATCTTCCCTTGCTGAAGGAATTAGCCAGGCTTGATGTGACGTTTAGACAAGTTGAACCTGGTTGTATCTTGACAAATTTTAGAGTGAGACCAGTATTGAGGGAAAAGGTTAAAGAATTGCAAGAACGGGATGAGTGCTTGAGCAAGCTTAGAGAAGAGATAAAGAATGACAAACCTTCTGAAGTAGAGGTAAAGGAAGATGGATTGATGGTATTGGATAACAGATTGTGTATTCCAGACGTGTTAGAGTTGAAGGATGAGATTCTTGACGAGGCGCATAATGCTCCTTATGCAATGCACCCAGGAAGTTCTAGGATGTATCAGGATTTGAAAGAGCATTTTTGGTGGAAGGGAATGAGGAAAGATGTGGCAGAATTTGCTAAAAGATGTTTAGTGTGTCAGCAAGTGAAAGCTGAATACCAAGCACCTTCAGGCAAGCTTAATCCTTTGTCGATTCCGGAATGAAAATGGGATAAGATTACAATGGATTTTCTGATGGGATTACCGAGGACTAGCAAAAAGCATGACGCTATATGGGTGATTGTTGATAGGTTGACCAAGTCAGCACATTTCTTACCAATTAGACAGACAGATTCTTTGAATGTTTTAGCTAAGAAGTATGTGGATGAGGTAATCAGACTTCATGGGATTCCAAGCTCGATAGTTTCTGATAGGGATCCTAGGTTTACCTCTAGATTTTGGAAAAGTTTGCAGGAGGCTCTAGGGACTAAATTACATTTTAGTATGGCTTTCCATTCGCAGACTGATGGACAATCGGAGAGGACGATACGGACCTTGGAGGCAATGTTGAGAGCTTGTGCTTTGGATTTTAAAGGTTCGTGGGATGATCACCTACCTTTGATTGAGTTTGCTTACAATAATTCCTATCACTTGGGAATTCAGATGGCACCTTATGAGGCTTTGTATAGTAGGAGATGCAAAACTCCTATTTGTTGGGATGAGGAAGGTTAGAGGAAGCTTGTAGGACCTGAATTGGTACAGGTTACAGTTGATAAAATTAAGTCAGTGAAGCAGAGGCTTAAAGCAGCTCAGGATAGGATGAAGAGTTACACGGATGCCCATAGGAAAGAGATAGAATTTGAAGTGGGAGAAAAGGTGTTTCTTAGAGCTTCTCCATGGAAAGGTGTTTTGAGGTTTGGTAAGATGGGCAAGCTTAGCCCGAGGTACATAGGCCCATATGAGATCATTGAGAGAATTGGGCCTTTGGCTTATAAGTTAGATTTGCCATTGGAGTTATCTAAGATTCATAATGTGTTCCATGTATCGATCTTTGAGGAAGCAGATCGGATCCTTCACATATAGTTCAACCTTGAGAGGTTCATTGAGGGAGGATTTGACTTATGAGGAGCAACCAGTGGAGATCTTAGATTCAAAGGAAAAGGTGTTAAGGAATAAGATTGTAAAGCTGGTTAAGGTCCTGTGGAGGAACCATTCGACGGAAGAGGCAACTTGGGAGCCTTTGGAAGCCATGAAGGAGAAGTACCTATACCTTTTCATGGACTCAGGTAAGGATTTCGATGACGAAATTCTTTTAAGAGGGGAGTATTGTTGGGCCCCAAATTTTTTTTCATTTATTTAATTAATTATTTATTGATTTATTTATTTATTCGATTACTTTAATTACTCTTTATTTTGCTTTAATTGTTTTAATTGTATATATATATATATATATATATTTGTTAAGTCTTGGAATTAGCAAGTATGATTAGGATTAGAATTTTGAAGTTAAAGTGAAGAATTAGAATTAATTGGATTAATTGGTAGTAGGTTTGTGAGTGTAGAGCCATGTGAGTCAAATTAGGGCATGTTGGAAATAATGGGCTTTAGAGGTTAATGTGATAAGTAGAAGGAGGAGAGCCCAAAAACATTGTAAGTTATAAGGAGAGCTTAAAACTACGTAGTATTGGAGGAGGGCTTTAAATTGAGAAATAAGTGAATTAAGTTGTTAAGGAGAAGAAGCAAGTGTTGTGAACCAAAAGAAGAGAAGCCAAAACGTGAGCTAAGGAATTGGGAGCTTTCGGCTAGGTGGAAGAGAGTCGTAGAAAGCTTGAAGGGAGGAAGAAAGAAGAAGAAAAAGAAGAGAAACTACTTGTTGAAGGTTAGTTCCATCCTTGTTTATGTTAGGTTCAAGAATGAGATAAAATGGAAGTTAGGGTTTGTGTAGGGTTTGAAGAAAGAAAGAAGAGAAGGTGAAATCAAAGGGATTTTTAAGTTAAGGTCTTGGTTATTCTAGCATAGATGGCCTATAGGTAGGTTATGTTTAAAGTTTATTTTATCTTTGCTTGATTTATGAATGCTATGCCTTTCTTTTAGAATATATTCATTGAACGAAGTATGGTTTAATTGAAGGAAATCAAGAAAACCCCACTCAAGACAAGAAGGAAGGGCAATCTTGAATTCGGATTCCGACGTTAGGTGGGTAACATTTTTATAGTTATTGTGTGATGGACAAATGCCCTATGTGTGCAATCTTTGTTAAATTGTGTGTATATTGAAAGTGTATTTCCTTTAATTTGAAAGAAAAGTATGAAACTATGATGATTCGATAGAATGAAAGAAGCATAAAATGCTATTCTTGTGTTTGAATATGTGAGCATAAATTGGTCGTGATTGGGCGAGAGAGAACCTGTTTCGTTAGTCTCGTGCACGATGACCCCCTAGCCTTCTCCCGGCTGCCCGCTTGAGGCCACGAGATCCTGAGAAATCGGACTCATCGTATTTACGGTAAATTTCGTTTTCCGTCGTGTTTATGGAACTCTTGAGCCACTTGTGTGCATTTCATCATTTTTGGGTGTTTATGATGCATAATACGTGTTTTAACTTATAGAAGATTTCATGTTATGCTTTATGTGATGAGTTCGGTTAATTGTGATTTATGTGATAAAGTTGGGTATTTATGCATAGTATGTTGATTGCTAATGCTTTGAATTCTTGATTATGTGATGTATGACTCATTACTCAATGGCTATAAGCGTGTTAGCCACTGAGCCGTGTTTTGCTCACCCCATTCTCCCTCCTTAGGTGCAAATTCTAGTTGATCGCTGAACCTTGCAAGGCATCGAGCATAACTCCAAGAATCTTAGACACTTTTGTATTAAGTTAGTAACTAGCTTTTGGAATAGCTTTATAAGCATATCGATCATTGATCATCTCATATTTTGTATTTTGTATTTGACTCTTGATGAATAGGCCGATATGTAACTAAAGCTGTGTATGAACTTTTGTTATGTTTAAAAAGAGAATGAGAGCTCTAGTACTCTTTTCTTCATGTGTTTGTGTTGAATTGCGATCTGTGTGTGATCTTGAAAAGGGTATGTGTGTGAGTCTTTTAATTGTTGAGTTGCTGTTAAAATTTTGCTTTGGGAGAGCTCGCTGAAAATTTGCTAAGGTTTATGAGCTGTTGAATTCTGGGCTGATGTGTTCATGTGGTCAATTTTGGATATATTGTGCACTCAGCCAAATTTTGGGTTGTTATAGGTCGAATAGGATCATTTAGACTCCTTGAGGGTGTTAGGCGAGCTGTAGAGCTTTCCATGATGTATTATGAGCTATTTTAGGGTGTGTTAATTGGTAGATATGAGTTGTTAGAATTAAGTGCAGGTGTTGTCAAAATGGCAGATTTTAGCAGAGAGCTTTGAGCCTAATTTTGACCCTTATAAAGTTGGAAATTGGATCAGTGATCTTCTTGGAAGTTGTAGAGCGTTCTTTTACCTTTCCATGGACACCAAGTTTGCTAAATTTGGAGTTCTGGGTCAAAAGTTATGATATTTGCAAGTTCTGGTATTGTTATGAAGAGCTAGTCGATCGATCTTGGAGTAAACTTTTGATCCCTTTAGAAGCCGAGCTTGCTCTTAGGTCCTTCTTGAAAATGGTAGATCTGTCTTTTAGCTTTCCAACGCTGCAAACCTTGTCTAATTCGGAGCTCGGAGTCAAAAGTTTTGAGTATTAGAAGTTTGAAGGTCGGATTGAGTGCTGGGCGACCTCTGTTGGCCAACCGACCTCTGTTGGCTGATCGATCTTCGTTCTGGCTGAGCTTTGATTTTCTGGCCGAGCTCTGACCTCCCTCCGCTCTTTTGGCCATAACTTCTTCGTCCGACCTCCGATTAAGCTGATTTTTGAAGCGTTGGACTCCTAAGAAAATTTTCTATCTCTTAGTGCCTGGTTGGTCGGTATTGTTATTAAATTGAAAAAGGTGGATTGAAACAAAGTAGGATGATCGGTTGATAATGTCTGACTATGCTTCAATAATTTGATGATAGCTTGAGCTACAGAGCTCCGATTGAGGCGATTCTTGTTCCGAATTAAACTAGAGACGTAGATCTACAAGTTATATGAAGGTGCCGAGCTACAATCTAGCCTCTAAGACTTTCTATTTCTGACTTGAAGTCGGTAGAGTGTTCAATCTTGGCTGTTTTTCTTTAAGACAGTATTTTGGCCATAACTTCTTCATTTCTAATCCAAATTGAGCGTTTTCGGTGGCGTTAGAACCGTTGAAGTATGAGGAACTAATGTCCTTAAGAAGCCGATCTGGAATTTCAATTGGAAGTCTCCCAATTTGTGGTCAGTATGTTGTCGGTTTTGGGTCTTCTATGCTTGTGTGTTTCCGAATGTTGGGCCTCGAAGACGAGGTCCAACATAGGAAGTCTTCCATAAGGTATGCTCTTACTCTTGTAAGAAGACCTATCTATTGGAAATCAATAACTCAATATATAATTGAATTGTCTACAACTGAAGTAAAATACATGAGAATGGTTAGGGTTGTTGAAGAAGCACTATAGTTTACAGGACTGATGATGAAAATGAGTATTGAAAAATGTGAAGTTTAAGTGCACTGTGATAATCAAAGAATCAGATTTATCATGCTAAAAACAAACGTGCAGATGTGGAATTTTACAAAATTAGGGAGTTGGTTGCGTATGACAAATCTTGTTATAGAAAGTTCACACTCAAAAAATGCAACTAACATGTTGACACAAAGCTAATTACCATTAATAAGTTCAAGAACTGCTTGAAATTGATCAAAGTCCCTAGATATTAGATAAAGCTATTATCTCAACCTATTTGATGCATATTTGCTAAGGTAAAGATTGTTGTATATAGCTCATGTACACGGGTATATCTTGGAATGTTTAGCTAAACATGATTGATGATCATATGCCAAGATGTGTTTTTTGCTTAAAAGGTGAAAAATATATAGCCTACTCATGTTCCTCATAAGAAGAGTTATAGGAGTAGGTAACTTATGACATGACTTAGAATATAGATAAGTTTGCACTTTCTTCGTTACTTTCTTTTCATTATGATCTTCTTTTCAATACATTTTCATACACTCTTAAGAATCAATTTACTTGTTTTCTTTAGTATCATTCGGATGCCAACTATCTGATAATAAAAATTAGGAGGCAGGAACCGTTTCTTTAGATAGGATAATTATTATCTTGCCAACCATTAGATTGTAATGGACTAACCTCTCCTGCAGAAATTGGTTTTGGGGTTGGAGCAAAACTTATTCTTTTCAATTATATAGGGCATTTGTCGATTTCCGAAAAGCACTGGCGACATTATAGCAAAATCTCTAATTAAACAAGAACATAAAAACAAATCAGAAGTACTCTCCTTGAAGATACAAAGTTTGTTTGATAGGTTTTCCGTCATATAGTTCCGGCATAAGAAACAGACCATTATTTGTTATGCTCCAGTTGCAGTTCCTGCATCTTAATCTTTCGGTGAATGCCCAGAAAACTCCATGATTCGCATCATTGATATGCAGGTAGCACCATTTCAGAGGAAACATTATATTAAGGAATTTCCATGATATTGATTTTCCTGGTTCCATAACAAGCAACGCTTTGTCATAATTCTTGGCGTCGCACTTTATATACACATCATGAGTGGCATTGTTTATGATATTCACCTCCACATTCTCAAACAACTTTTCCCACAAAGATGCTCGTGCCGTAGCAGTGTCCAGACTCGACAAAAGAAGAACGAGCAATGTTGCCATTCCCCAACTCTTGGTATTAGTCATGATGGAAGAAATGTTTGTGACGTTTCCAAACTTTTCAAGGAATAAGTTGATGTTTTTCCTGATGTAAGAGATGAGATAATTGATTAATAGTTTGCAAGGATGCCAAACTACTAATCAATTATCTCTTGCTCAACTCGCTGACGTTCAGAGGCAATGATACGGACTTGCAGATTGATTTCTTTATATGAGAGAAATGGTTAAGACGGAGAAGATGCGTTATGGAGCTAGTGCTGACTTTTGGTTATTCTTCTTTTATCGTTAGAAGTTAGTAATTAGTTGAAGAATTTGTGATGCCAATTTAGTTACGTTCCAGCTATATAGTTCTCATTTTCTGTACCAGTAAGTTTCATACGTCAAGAAACATCTCCGAGGGTTTTGGTTTTAGTTTTAAAGTTGGCAGTTGTTAGCTTTTCAACGTAACTATTCAATATTTTTGAGCTATCCAGTAGACCCCTTTTATCTAAAAAAAGATAAAACGGTATGATTGTTCACTCAATAAAAAAGGTGGAGAAGAAACTCTTTTAAGTTGGATAGCACGATGGCCTATTTACTATTTAGTTGTAGAAATACTAGACGGTTTGCGGAGGAGACCCTTCGATGCTTCAGTACGCAGCTGTGAGGAAATAATACTTAATAAATATAAGAGGAGAAGATGAAAACTTTATAAGAACTGACGGAAAGTGATCAAAGAGGATATGTAAGAGTTGACCCTTAATGAGGTAATAGCTAGAAATAGAAAAGATTGGCGTAATCAGATAAGGATAAAGGATTAACCGTTCCAGTTATCCAAAATCAGTACAGCAGTCACTAGGAGATACCGTGTCACGATGCGTAGATTGCACGACAAGTGCGGGGGATAGTAGGAGGCCATTCCGGCAGGGTCTCTGAGGAAGGTCCCCTTACTTACTGAGTGATAAGGAGGGATGGACCTTGTAGCCTATTAGGTTCTCGCAAATCTGACCTCCTTAAGGTAGTCTCCATTATTGATATTTTCATTTATTTTATGTTTTTTAATGAATTGTTTCTGCAATCTGCATCATTCTTATATTGTCTCATTTACATGTGAGTTCACAGAAAACAACCTCTCTACTATAAAGGATATTTAATCAGACTTCTTCCATTATCAGTTATTTGATTATTATATTAAGATTTAGCGGAGATCCTCATTGAAGAATAGAGATACGAATGATTTCAAACTCGTCTATAAAAAGTCATCAAAAGATGTCAAATATGCTTTTGATCATAATATATATTGTGGCAGCTTGGGCATTAGACCAAGTAGGGTTTCCATGTGTCAGTTGATCTCAAAGCACTTGTAATTTAGATATATAACTATAGATAGTTTAACCATGTTGTTGTTATATATGATAAAGTCCTTTATAAATTTGAAATTGATTGACATCATTAGATATAGAATAAAACTTTAAAGTAAATTCCATACCTCTTTAGTAGTATCAAACCGCAAAAAAATCCAACTTGATTACTTTAGCACAAGTATTAGAAAATCATGTTAGAATATGATGATTTATTCTATCCAAAGATACTATACATTTTACGAATATATCCTTTGCTTTACTTGACCTTTGAGTAGGTCTAAGTACCTCTCAGTAAATATGCCAAATAATTCTTCGTTTAAGAAAGTTACACATTTCCTTAACCCAAAAATCTTAGTTAGATTTAAGATGGCATTAATTGGTTAAGAAATGTATTAATGAAGCTTGGAAGTATCTATAGTGCACGCAACATAAAAATCCTTAACAATAAAGTTGAAAATACAAAAAAAAAAAGAATAAACATGTCTTTTGGAGCTAGAATTTGATAAATTTGACTCAAAATATAAGTTCAAAACAGAAAAAAAACCTTAAGAACTGATTAAACTTATGAAAAAATCACAAGATAATAGCAAAACCAATTAGTAAAAGTTATATCCATATGTGATTTTGTGTTAACGTTCTAGAAAGAAACTGTGAAATACACTGTTTAGGACACATCGTGTTCATAATCGGCAATCTTATTTGAAAGCACATTTTAGTATACTTCAAATTCTGAGAGGATTGATCCTAGAACTTATTAGAATTATGCTTAAGTTAAGTTCAGTTAGTAAATGGGAAAATTATATATATATATATATATATATATATATATATATATATATATATATATATATATATATATATAATCTTTATTAAGGGGACATTATTATTCAATAGTAATATATATATATATATGTAATCTTTATTAAGGGGACATTATTATTCAATAGTAACTTTTAGCTCTCAAGGATGTAAGTATACCTAATTAATTATATCTCATTAAAACTTCTTATATTTTTCTTTCATATAACTTATATTCTTATCCTATGTATTTTCTCAAGAACTTTAATACTAATATGCTTCATGAGTAATTAGGTTGAAAAGTTAGCGGCTATCAAATTTAAAAATAAACGTAAGGAACAAAGGAAGAAAATAAAGAGGCTTGGTTTTAAATTTCTGAAAAGAAAATAAAACCAAAATGCTTACATATTTCTTGATGTATCACAAATAATAACTATATATATAGTTAAAAGACAACAAATTCTTCAATTAAATACTAAAACGGCACTAACTTCTTAAAAAATCCATAATTTCTTTACCATTCCTCTTATTTAGAGAAATCAATCTACAGGTACATTCCTTTGCCTTTGCCTTTGAAGATCAGCAAGTTGATCAACTTTTGCATCATTACGTCATTTCTTTCTTTTACATAAAAAAAAAATCGTCAATATTCCTTAGAAAATATGAAACTAGTACTTATAATTTTGGATATAAAATACGATTTACCTGAATAAAAACTAGAATAATTGGTTTCAATTAAAATTAAAAAATCACCCGATGATCAATTCATTAATATCAAAAGAATTTTAATTTATGAAATATTTTATTTATTATTATTTACATGTTATTTAATGTAAATGTGTGATTTTATATCGTAATCCAATTTAGTAAACTTAACACTAGGAGTTATTGGCAAGCTAAATTTATAACAAATTTTAAAAAATCAATCGTTTGATTAGTATTTTATTTTTACTAATATTATAAATTAAATAAAATATAATTCACTCTAAAAATATTAGGACTTATACATGATTACACCTTTTGGTTGAACTTAAACAGTTTTTTCTCCTACGAAATATCTTTAAAAACCAAAACACCACTGTTTATGATTGCTTCAATACCTAATTAAGTTAGAAAAACAGTTAGCTTGAAAAGCCAGCAACTACCAATTTCAGAACAAACGAAGATAAAAGAGAAAAAGATCTAAAGTAGTTTGACTTTAAATTTCTGGAAAAAAAAAACTAACTAACTAAAACGATTAGGTATTTGTTGATGTATCAAACTTTTCACACCAAAACAAAACTAACAACATTATGGTTGAAATACAATTAAATTGGCATAACAAATTCTTCAACTAAATGCTAAATTCTAACCAGAAACGAAGAGTAACGAAAATCCAGCACTAACTCCTTAGCTTATCCACAATCTCTAGCTTCTCCGTCTTTACCAGTTCTCTTGTATACAGAAATCAATCTACAAATCCGCCTCTGAACATCAGCGATTTGAGCAACTCAAGCGTCCCTGCAGACTATTATTCAATTACATATCTTTTCTTTTACATCATAAAACAATCATCAACTTTTTCGTTGAAAGATCTGAAAAAGACGGAAACATATATTATTCCATCATGATTAGTACCAAGAGTTGGGCAGTCATCCATTTCGCAGCATTGCTTGTTCTTCTTCTATCGGGTTTGGACACTGCCTCAGCGCGAGCATCTTTGTGGGATAAGTTCTTTGAGAATGTGGAGGTGAACATCAGAAACAATGCAACTCATGACGTGTATATAATGTGCGACGCCAAGAATTATGACAAGACGTTGCATGTTATGAAATCAGGAAATTCAATATCATGGAACTTTCATATGATAATGTTCCCTCTGAAATGGTGCTACCTGCATATTAATGACAGGAATCAAGGTGTTTTCTGGGCATTCACTGGAAGATTAAAATGCAGGAACTGCAACTGGAGCATAACAAATAATGGTTTGCTTTTTATGCCGGAGATAGGTGACGGAAAACCTGTAAAACAAACTTTATATCTTGAAGGAGAATACTTCTGATTTGTTTAATTCTATTCACTGAGATTTTCCATTTTCTAAAGAACGGCAATGTTTGGGTGCTTGTTAATAAAGTGGTAGAAAAACCAATGAAATTTAAAAAAAAAAAGACAACAATAATAATAATAATAATAATAATAATAATAATAATAATGATGTGATAAAATTAGGAAAATACGAAAAGAAGTTCAAACAAAACGTGTAAAATGAAAGAGCTACCGAGGTCTCGAAGTATGGGTGTGGATGTTGTCATAAATTAGAAATTGATCTCTTAAATAAACGGAGGTTACTGTAATTATTTTGAATTGAAGTTTCACAAAAAATTTAGAAAACCATTAATTGGTCGAAATGAAAATGTACATACAATGTGTTGTAAGAAATAAAGATTATTAATATAAAATAATGTTTACAGAATGATGCGTTTATATATTTTAATTTTAACTACATAATTACGGAAGACATTCCTTAATTTATACTAATTGTATATGCTAATTATATCGTTGAATATATACTAATGAGCATCTAATGATAAGTAATGGTTGACTTACATATATGTTAGCGCCTTCTCAAATTCAACGTGGGAGTGATTTGGTAAAAATATATGTGATCCAAGATTGGATACCACCATAAAGGTAGAAAGAGTAGATAATAGATTAACATACAAAGGGGCTAAGAAAGAGGTGACAAAGGCAATATCAATAGCTAATAGCAAAGCTTAAGAGAAATTCTGCCATAGACTGAAAACTAAAGATGAAGAAAATGTCATTTTTAAGTTGACAAAAGCTAGAAATGAAAAACGAGAGATTTAGATCAAGTTTGTTATATAAGAGATGAAGTAAGGTGGATACTCGTGATTGAAAATGACATTAAAAGAAGATGACAGAGATACTTCTATAATCTTTTTAATAAAAGCGTAGAGAACAACATATCTCTACGTGATCTTAGCACGTCTGAGAGGTTTCATAACTTGTTGTAGGCATATTGCAAAGGAAAAAAATTAAATGAATTTTGAGAGAAATAAAGAGCGGAAAAATAGTAGAGTCTGATAAGATACAAATAGAAATTTGGAAGAGATTAGGCAAAAAGTATCTTACTTAACACTACACGGTCCATCCTGAGCCTTGTTAAGATAGGGATATGATAGTTATTGTAGCTAGTATCCAAATACCAAATATTTGACTCAAGTTTCTTTTCATCTTAAACAACCATCAACAATATTTTTACTTCCTTCTTTTTGACAAAGTTTGAACTCTCCTCCTTTTTTATCATTAGGCAACTTCGTATAATTTTCAAATATATAATAACTAAAATTTTGACATCTATAGCACTCTACCTTTGGTTTATTGAAATATAGCCCTTTGTCTTCACCTTAAAATTGCTCATTATTAGCTTTATGATCCTTTTTGACACATTTATTTCCATGATCTTCTCATTCTCTACCTCTATCTTTACCTTTACTCCTTCCTCTACATTTGTTGGATCAAGCATTAGTAGAAACCTTCAATGTTTGCTCCTCTGCTATTGAACTTTAGTTCATCTTTAATTTATAGACTCATAAAGAGCTTTGCAATTCATTAAGACAGTGCATTATGTCTTTAAACTCTTCAATTGAATAGACAACATAATTAAACTTTAGTATCAGGAGATACAAAATCTTTTCCACAATGATGATCACCTCTTATTGCCAATCTCCATTGTTCTAGCATAATAACTAGTATAGATTCTCCATCCTTCATCACCAGTGTCTCAAAGGACTAGTTTAGTAAATAACTTATCAATCATTTTTTGGCAAATTGAAAGGTTTTAGCTATTAAATAATGTCAAACTGTTACGTATAGTAATCAGCCGATTGGGTTAACAGTTTAAACTCAATCGGTTGATTTTAAAAATGCTCATATGAGGAGCATTTTCCTCTAGTGGCTGAGAAATTAAAGAATTAAAAAACTATTATATTTAAATGTTATTACAAATTACTCAAAAAGTTATAGATATCTTAATAGAATTTTGATATTTCTTCTTCATAGAATCTCAAATATCATTGGAAGTTTCTTTAGAAAGGATAATTTATAATATTATGGGGTGATCAATATCATAAAAGAGATCAATTTTTACTTTCAAATCCTTTAGTTTTCTAGCTTTGAATTCTACTTAATATGTCAAAGCTTAGGATGTCCAATGATAAGCAATTGCTTGCACAAAATTGGAAGATGTGGCCAATAGATAAGGAGAAATATATGAAAGAAATTTGTTATTTTCGGACTTGTTTCCATTCTGAAGATGACTTGACTCTAATATTAACTATTAAAACAGAAATTAAAAAAACACAAGTAATATCCATCTAAAGAGAAGAAAAGCTAAAGGCTTGATTTTAATCAAGAGTCTTAAAACCTTTATACAGGCAAATACATAACAAAAATAATAAATTATAATCTTTATAAATCACTTAGTTAACAACCTATAATTTGTATAATTAAATTAACCAACAAACGATAACTAGGTAAGCTATGAAGAACAAATAAATTTTATATATAGAAAATATATAATATTTATCAACGTCTTAACTACAAATTTTGTTAGACCTATTTAACTCATCAAATTAAAAAAAAAAGTCCTAAATAAATTCTAATCTCCACCAACCCGTTTAGAATCTCCTCCAAATATATATAACTTGTTTAGCCATATCTAGCCTAATGTCTGGTTACCTTGTCATGCTATTCATTACAATCAATGTATCTACAAAAGGAATTCTTCCAGATGTATGATTTCCAAGATATATGCCAGCCTGAGTTAAAATATTTGGATAACATGGTCATGTCTTTGCCAATTGAACATGCCTAGCATCATTTTATTCCAGTCACGTAAGTTTGACAACTTCTTTTAGTATGTTATATTAGAACAGCAACTCAAGGGCTGATATTTCTACATCTAAATTGGCTCTGTTGCTATCCAACTTAAAAGAGCTTCTTCTCCTACTTTTTTGTTGGATGAACAATCATACCGTTTTATCTTTTTTTAGATAAAACGGGTCTATAATATTGCCTAAAACATTGAATAAGCTACGAGAGAATAGTTAGGTTGAAAAGATAACAACTACCAACTTCAAAACTACAACTAAACCCTTTGATGTATGAAACTTACTGAAACAAAAAATGAGAACTATATAGTTGGAAGATAACTAAATTGGCATCACAAATTCTTCAACTAGATACCAACTTCTAACAGAAAATGAAGAATAACCAAAAATCAGCATTAACTCCATAACGCATGATCTTCTCCGTCTCTACCATTTCTCTTATATAAAGAAATCAATCTATAAGTCCGTATCATTGCCTTTGAACACCAGCGAGTTGAGCAACTTATTAGCATACTTGCAAACTACTAGTCAATTATCTCTATCATTTCTCTTCTTTTACATCAGGAGAAAACGTCATCAACTTATTCCTTGAAAATTTTGAAAACGTCACAAACATTTCTTCCGTTATGACTAATACCAAGAGTTGGGGAATCACTCATTTGGCAACATTGCTCGTTCTCCTTCTGCCGAGTCTGGACACTGCTACAGCACGAGCATCTTTGTGGGAAACGTTTTTTGGGAAAGTGGAGGTGAATATCAGAAACAATGCGACTCATGATGTGTATATAATGTGCGACGCCAAGGATTATGACAAAACGTTGAATGTTATGGAACCAGGAAAATCAATATCATGGAAATTCCATAATATAATGTTTCCTCTGAAATGGTGCTACCTGCATATTAATGATGCAAATCATGGAGTTTTCTGGGCATTCACTGAAAGATTAAGATGTAGGAACTGCAACTGGAGCATAACAAATAATGGTCTTCTTTTCATGCCGGGAGCAGGTTACGCAAAACCTGTAAAACAAACTTTATATCTCGAAGGAGAATACTTATGAGTTTTGATTTGTTTGTATCTTATTGCTTACTCCAATCTTTATCTTCTATATTATCTTTGCAAGATTGTTAGTACTTGACGGAAATTGGAAAATTTCATTCAATGATATAAAAGGATTAGTAGAATAAAACAAATATTGTTGTGCAGCTGTAGAGGAAAAGTTTCATAAGTATAAACTAAGACCAAATTATTCCAAGGCCATCAAACGACCAGCTTTCTGCTTCTTATTCCAACATAATACGTAAGTAAGAAAATTTTGTATTTCATTAGATCCTCATTTAACCCAACAAATTAAAGGAAAGTCCTGTATAAATTCTTGTCTCCACCAACCTGCTTAAAATATATAACTTCTGCTTAAAATATATAACTTGTTTACCCGAACGTGTCTAGTGCTATTTATTAAGATGTTTTAATCTTTACAATGCTATTTATTAAGATGTTCTAATCTTTACAATCAATACAAGAAATCATATGTTTACCGAAGGAAAGCACCAATGGTAAACAGGAGAATTTCATCAGTAATAATAATTACCAACAGAATAAAACGACAGATAAAGGTGTCGTTAATACGATCGTAGGTAACTATAACACGAAAATTTCACTCTGTCGGTAAAATATACCAACGGAAGAAAAAGAACGGTTGATAATTACTATAAACAATTTACCAACGGTTTATGATATTCCGTCGGTAATTATAGTGTTTTTTGCGACGGCCATTCAGTCGATAATAGAAAATAATAAAAAAATTAAAAATCCCTATATTAAATTTTATTTGATGATCTTGTGAAAAATGCATAATTTCAACAGTTGTGAATTATCTATGCATAATAAATTTATTATTTATATATTTAATTTGTTTAAACAGAAAGTTAATTGATGATAAAATTTTCTTAATTGATAATAAAAATATTACAGTGTACATAATAAGCCTTTATAATTGAAAGAAAATGACTACAACAGTGCTAATGTCCTGGTGATGGCGGGTGCTCTGAGATGATACACTTCCCCTTCAACTACTCCACCTCCTGTCCCCGAGCTATCTACTCCATCAATGTCTGCACTGTGGTATGAAGTTCAATGACTTCACCCTCATTTATAGCTGGTATAGTAGACACTGTTGTATTGGACATGGAGAATTGCGAATAATATATGTTCGCAAGTAAACCTAGCCCGAATATCTGTCCACGACAGTCCCTAAAACTGACAACCTCAAGATACGTCCGAGTCTCATCAACAGGTTGTTCCTCCTGAGACTGTCGTCAAATGACATGTTGTATTTAGTCTTATTAGGAAGTAATGTTTACATTAGTAATGGATTACTATTAAGAAATAATAATAAAGCATTAATTTCACATACATTCAGCTCTTTACATCGGCTGTTGACGAATGTCATATGGTCATGCTTCTTCATATGAGTGTGCAAAAACAATTGAATAGGTGTAGGCCTCATGCCCAAAGACTGTTCCTGCATATTTAACCTAAATTGTTAGATGTGAACTACAATTTATTAAATTTTCGACAGAGTTTCCTCTATTTTTAGGATATTTCCCCCTTTTGAACAAAAAAATAAATTAACACAATCATATATGACACCAAACATTTATACCATTATTATTATATATAATACAGCAAAGTAAAACATTTACAATATAAGTGTCAAGTTCAAATACTTACAAGTCTTTATGCATGCTCGTGGTGGGTTATTGATCCTCCTATATGTACGGGAAGGCTCTCTCCTCCCGAGCCTCCACGTCTGTTGGTGGAGTTATGCCCTGAGAAGGACATAACCTAAGGGCTTCTCCAATACTCCTGCCAACAACTCTATATTTCCTCCAAAATATAAGGCGGTCGTACACCTGCCTTGTGTATCGAACCAATAAAGTAACAATAACGTGTACAAGCTCGCCTCTCCTAAGTCTATGTATGATGGCGTCGATACCAGAATCTCAGAAAAATTCTTTCTGAAATAAGAAGAAAAAAATTTAAACTACTATAATATAATAATATTTATTTAATTAGTGTATACAAATCAATATAAAAGAAAATAAATATTTATTGTACCTCAAACTCCTGAAAGTAAAATTCCTTTGTTGCTAGGAAATATACTTCCACGCATAACCCAGGATCAATCCTTTCTTTAAATTTAAAGGTCATATTTCTGGAACACTGTAACAGCTCAAACCACTCGTCCACATATATTGTTCGCTTTGGGTTGCCTCTAGGGCCAAACCCCTCACTGTTTTGCTCTTCCCACCCTTGGAAAAACAAGTCTTGTGGGGGAGAGATATCCATATCCTTTTAAGGCATGTTTCATTGATGCAATCATATTTTTATATGTTTTTAGGACCTTATATTTAGTATCTTGCATGTGTTTTATGGATATCTATGGCCTATTTATCATGTTTCAAAATTATTAGAGTTTTAGACACATAAAATACAAAAAGTCCTTAATAGGTTGAAATTAACACTGTTTTTCAGTTTCCGGATGATTTGACCTTTGGATCTTTGGGAATTTGTATCTCGGGATTGGTTTATTAGAAAATTCTAAGATTTGGCAGGCATAATCTTGACTCATTGAAAAATGTTTTCACCAAGTTTCAGAATTTTTGGAGCAGTCATTTGAGAGCAGTAAATTTGTGAAAACTGACGTAAATAAGTCTACAAGCATGAGGAAAACAACGTGGCAGCACATGGAACTCCAAAACGCAGCACAAGAGAGACATGATCTTAGGAGGGTTTATGAATGGGTTTTTAATTGTCTAAGGATTGAACAAGTGTTGTGAGGGACAAAAAGAGGATAGCTAGTTAGAGGTGGAGGCATGCACAAACAGGGAAGCTACCAGCAAGAGGACACATGACGCATGTAACTGGAGGAGAAAAATAAACACACGCCAACTCCAAGAAATCAAATCACGCATGCAGAAAACAGCCCACCACGCCGACAGAAGAAACACAAGAGCATAATGGATAGGAGCAAATCAAAGAAAAGCAAAGAGGGGCTCCACTTGGTGAATTCACGCAAAAAGCTCCAGCAAATTGGAGACTACGTTGGCAGCAAGCATCCAGAAAATTAGAGACCCCACTCAAAAGCACTCACTCACTCCATTACTCACTCTCTACAAGCTCCAAACGTTACACCAAGAGGAGACTCTAGGAAAGCTGAAGCTGATTCGTGAAGAAGGTTGAAACTCCATTTTTACTTGTCAATTTCAGCTATAATAGATAGAGACTAGCATTATGTGTGGCTAAGTTTTTAATCTAGACAAGGTACTTTACGTTTGATTCATGTAGTTCGTGAGACTCTAGTTGTTTAATTGTTTTCGTTTATTTCTTATGTTTATTTGATCTCTGCGCTTTAATTAATTTATTATTGCCGTGTTTGTTGATTAATGAGGCCTGTTAATTAATTGACTTGGTGATAAATTGCCGAATAGATTAGTTAATCCGTGATTGCTGTATATCGAGTGGCGAATTAATTTTAATTAAGAAATTAATGAGATTAAATAATTTAGTCTAAATAGATCGTGGCTTTTTCGATAGTCAAGTATCAATCACTTATACAAAAGATTTCAAATTTTATTACAAAACTAAGTATGAAGATGCCAAGTATAAATGTGTGAAGGATATAGTCGTATGAGGTGAAGTGAACATGAAGTATATATCTACATGTAAATGTGAAGTCACTAACATTAAATATATATTGTTTATTTTATGATAAGCATTATGTGACATTTGATTCTAAAATATATTTCATGTGCATGAAGTATTTAGATGTGAATTAAAGAGTATGCCAAGCAGATAAGAGATTAGCCGTCTCAAGGCCACAATAATCTATAATTTTTTTAATAACCAAATATTACGTGGTATTTTATTTATCGACAATTATAAAAAATTATCAAGTGAACCATGTTGACATCTTTCACCTTATATAGAGGGATGGATAATTGAGATTGACTTGAGTCAACAGTTAAGATTAAATGATAATTTATCCCCTACAGTTCATTGAAGTTTCTATATATATATTACGAGGGATAAATGTATTTCAAATGAAATTTTTCTTAGGAATAATCCTAATGAATCTTCTAAAGGAAGATAAAGATTCTTCTTAAGTCTTCATGTGTCTTATGATGAAGGCTTGAGGGTTAAACATAAGATGGATATCTAAAGGTCGATGTTTCTTTTTTGCTTGTTTTAACATACATATATTGGTTTATGAATTAATGCTTAAGGAACAATGTTCTGTTATAACTTATAACTCGTCATCCTTCTTTAGGCTTATGGGCCTTAAGTTTACTTAAAATGCCTAATTATTTGAAAAGGGTAAGTTTAATCAATAAATTTTGATTTATATAAGGAGGTGAAGTCCTAATCGATATCAAATTCTAATAAAGTTTAATTAAGATATAATTCATCCACATAATCTCAGTTATAAAAGAGGAGCAAGAGTTACATAGTTTTCATTTTAAATTAGAGATGAGAATTATCATTCTACCCTAAGAAAATGACGTAGAGGAGGAATTAGGCTATACTAGAAAACATTTGAAAAGTCTTAAGTATAATGTTATACTTATCATGAATTTAAGCATTATTCTTAAGAATGCAAATTGATGCTAATTATAATGTAAATACCATGCATAAAATGTTTATTTCAAAATGTTCCAATATTTACTAGGGTACTTAATTAGGGTCTCTAGTTTATATCTATCTTAATGCTTCTTAATGTAGCTTAATTATACAAGTGACAATGATCTTCTTCAATTATTATACATGAACCCTAAATATGCATGTACGCTCACCCATAAACTCATTCTTTGAAACAAAGCAACTCCATCTTCACAAATTAACAAAAATTCCTAACAAGAGGCATTTCATCAAACACCTCATATGCATAAACAAATCATCCCAACTTCAAAAAGAAATTTGAGAACTTAACCTTCTAACGCTAACATTTCAACCTAAAATGTTGTTAGCCATTCACAAAAGACTCAAACATACCAAAAAAATAACTCAAACATACCCCAAAAATTCAAATTATTAACGACATACGTACGGGTAGGGGTGGGAAGGAAAACAAAGTCAAATGGTGGGAGAAGGCCTACCCCTTCCGACGCACCACCATTGTTCCACAACGCCGACGACAATGGTCGACCAACTGACAATGACACACCGAAGGAGAAGACGCAAACGCAACAGGGAGGAGAAGAATAGAGAAAGAGAGTCGACGGTAGATAGGGGACTGATTTGGGAGGCTTATAACATTATCAAAACGACGCCATTTTCTTCAACTTAATAATGTTCAATTGCAAGCAGACAATGTCATATAGGTTTTTCAATTTACTGATGAAAATTTTTGTCGGTAAATCCCCTCAATAATATCAAACTACATTCACCCGCCATCACTTCCCATGCTTCTTTTCCGACGATATTGTGACCGTTACTAAATTATTTTTTACCATCAATATTTCCGATGAACATGTTAATTTTGTTGGTAATTTACGACGTTGTGATTTTCGTCATTTTTTTTTGTCCCCAATTCCTATTCTTCTTATACTGAATCAATGTACCCATGAGAGGAATTTTTACGATTGAAAATCTTTTACAATCAGAATTACATGAAAAACTGATGTTTTCTACTTATCAACACAAATAAGATGTTTACCGGAACTAAAAAATCCACCTTATAATTGTAGGTAAATCCCGGTGTGAGCATCACATGCCCAAGGTGTGGAAAACAAAAAAATTTTGTTCCGGGACCTTCCCGAAAGCCAGGATCCATGTGTCTATATAACAAACTCAAACCATAACGGGCAAAGGAAACCGTCTCTAACGGTATCCACGCAGAGATCGGAAAACCTAACCGGGACAAACTCTTTGACCCGGGAATAGCTAGAATAAGGAGAAGACTGCTAGATCTTACCTTATTCTTGGAGAGCTTGGAGAATAACGATGGAGAAGAAGCTTGGAGGAGAGAAGCTTGAAGGATGAAGAAGAGACCTTCGTGTATGAAGCTTGAAAACAATTTTCAAAAACTTAACAATTAAGTCTTCTACCTCCTTCTTGTATCCAACGAGCACCAATATATATTGTCTTCACTTTCTTTTTGTCTTATTAGTAATTAAAGACATTAAAGGCTAAAGAAGAGTAGCTTTCCACGTTGATACATATAAATAAACAATTCTTTGTCTTATCCTCCTCTCCACTCTCCACGTTGCACATATATTAATTAATTAATTAATTAATTAATTAATTAATCAATTATATATATATATATAAATAAATGCTGAAGTGGTCCAGTCACACTGGAGTCGGTCCTACCGGCCTACCGGGTCTTGGTATGGGAAAAACCCCCGGAAACGTTTTTCAGCAATATCGATGTCGCGATCTCATCGGGACATCTCTCGATCTCATCGGGATCCATTTAATTCGATTGCTCTCCATATATTGGATCTCTATCCAAAACTATTTTACGAATTCTCTGAAACACTCTTATGCGTGTGACCCATTAGGTTTCCGGTTATGTTGGCCACTTAGATTAACACTTAATCTGAGCAAGTCATGAGCGGTATCTAACAACACATCATGACCCCCAATTGACCGAAAAGTAATTGGTTTGACGAATGAACTTATATCCATCATGAACCATATTACGAACCTTTCCATAGACAATTGCCGTGCAATTCGTCCTTTCACCATGCTATACCCCACTTGGTTATGAGTATGGGCAATGTATCAACTCTTTACTAGACTGACTACGTCAAATCTAGTCCAAGTGATATCATTTCTTATCTTGGGACTCATTACTTTATATGTCACTGAAGACACTCTTCATGACATATATACTCCGGCCAGAGATTTTCAAGTAATGACCCTGACAAGAGGCCATGGGTATCATCTTCTGCTATCACAGAAGTGGTGAATCCTCTATTGGCTACTCAATTACCTTCAATACCTCAAGTTGCACCCAAGCACCACCCTATGAGCGACCTCTCGAAGGCAACAAGGAATGGAGTCAAAGCACGTAATCAAGATTCAAGATATCCTCGAGTACCTCAAGTCTAAGGATACTTGCACCATTGCTATGATGAGATTATCACTGACATTAGAATAGGACATCCATGTGATGATCTCATAGCAGATCATCCAATGTACTTACTACCTCTAGTAAGCATCCACATCTCAACCCTAAATATCTCATATATACGGTTTCGAGATCCACCGCTGATCAAATCAAGGAGCTTGAGATGTGCTAGTCTTTCCGGATTCATCATGATGTCCGATCTCGGTAATCCTATGACTAGGGATAATTTAGATACTGACATAATTGTACATGATAGGAATCTCAATAGTATGATCACATCATAATTTCCTTCATGCTATGTCATATATCAAGGACTTCATTAATTTGCTTATAGATCAATATCCATTCATAAATAATGAACAGCAAGTTAATGAAATATGCCTTTCTTTATTTATTTATAAAGAATGTACACAATTTTGTACAAAATGCGCTAAAGGCGATTGCCTTTAGGGCACTACTCTAACAATCTCCCACTTGACCTAAAGCCAATCGCCTTGATATCTAATACCATAGGCGAGTACATGAGAATCAAAACTCTTCTGTGACAATGGCTTTGTCAACGAATCAGCAATATTCTGCTCTGTGGAAATTCTCTCGATCTGGACATCACCTTGTCCTATGATCTCCCTGATCAGATGATATCTGCGGAGTACGTATTTGGATCGTTGATGAGACCTTGGTTCCTTCGCCTGCGCAATAGCCCCATTGTTGTCACAATACAACTGTATGGGCCCATCATCGCTAGGAACCACACCAAGTTCAAGAATGAACTTCGATCCAAACCGCTTCCTTTCTTTTACGAGCGGCAATGTACTCTGCCTCGGTTGTTGAATCGGTAGTCGTCTCTTGTTTGGAACTCTTCCAACTAATCGCCCGCCATTTAGTGTGAATACATAACCCGATTGAGATTTGGAATCATCCTTATCGAGTGAAAATCGGCATCTGATACCCACTCACCGGAGATCTCCATCCCCATATATCAAGAACACATCCTTAGTCCTTCGCAAGTACTTGAGGATATTCTTGATACCACCCATGACCCTCACCAGATCCGATTGGTATCTGCTCGTAACATTTAGAGCATATGATACATCGGGTCTCGTCATATACAACAGTACATGATAGATCCTACCGCAGATGCATACGGATCATATTCATGCGCATCATCTCATCTTGTGTCTTAGGACACATAAATTTCGAGTGTTATCCCATGAGTCACGGGAAGGTACCCTCTCTTGGATTGCTCCATGCTAAACCTTTTTAGCATCTTGTCTATGTACGTTGATTGTGAAAGACCAAGCAACCTTTTTGATCTATCTCTACAGATCTTTATCCCAAGGATATAAGTTGCTTCACCAAGGCCTTTCATGGCAAATTGTTTGGACAACCAAATCTTGACTGATTGTAGCATAGAGACATCGTTTCCTAGCAATAATATGTCATCTACATACAGCACAAGGAATACGATTGCAATCCCACTAACCTTCTTATACACAGTATTCATCCGAATTTTGTGAGAAACCAAACTCTTTGATTATCTCATCAAAACGGATGTTCCAACTCCAGGATGCTTGCTTCAATCCATAGATTGATTTTTGAAGCTTGCATACCTTTTCGCCATCATAGGAGGTGAAGCCCTCAGGTTGTGTCATATACATCCTCGCCTAGATTTTCATTTAGGAAGTCGTCTTCACATCCATTTGCCATATCTCATAATCATAATGAGTGGCAATGGCTAGGAGTATCCTAATGGATTTAAGCATTGCTACTGGGCTGAAGGTCTCGTCGTAGTCAACTCTTTGTCTTTGACGAAAACCTTTAGCCACAAGCCTTGCTTTATAGATAATCACATTACCATCCATGTCGGTTTTCTTTTTGAAAACTCATTTGCACCCTATGGGTTTTATTCCTTTGGGTGCCTCAACCAAAGTCCATACTTGGTTTTCATACATGGAATCCATTTCAGCCTGCATGGCACAAAGCCATTTCTCATACTCTGAACTCTTCAGAACCTCTTCATAGGTGGTAGGCTCATTATCTTCTATGAGCAATACGTCATCCTGTTCATTCACGAGAAATCCATATCTCTCGGGAACAGAGCGTATCTTACGTGACCTACGAACTTCATGTGTTGTAGAAGGTTGAACTGTTACTTCATCTGTATGAGTCACGCTTTGAGTTCGAGCGATTGATCTGCGTCTGCATTGAGCATCTGAACTTCTTCAAGTTCAATTTTGCTCCCACTGTCTTCTTGTAAAAGAAACTCTTTCTCTAAAAAGACAGCATGCTTTGAAACAAACACCTTTTGTTCCTCAGCAAGGTAGAATTGATATCCCATTGTTTCTTTAGGATATCCTATGAACAAACACTTGTCAGACTTTGCATCAAGTTTATCTGACTGTGTCCGCTTCACATAAGCAGGACAACCCCAAACTTTCAAATGAGTAAGATAGGGTCTTTTGTTAGTCCATATCTCATATGGAGTAACATCAACTGCCTTTGATGGAACTCTGTTTAACAAGTAAATAACTGTCTCGAGTGCATACCTCCAAAAGGATTTTGGTAACTTTGCAAAGCCCATCATTGATCGTACCATGTCTAACAAGGTTCGATTTCTCCTTTCTGCCACACCATTATGCTGTGGTGTGTAAGGAGGAGTCTATTGAGATAAAATCTCATTATCTCTGAGATAATCCAAAAACTCTTGGTCTAAGTATTCCCCACCACGATCAGATCGTAATGTCTTGATACTTTTCCCAAGTTGGTTTTCTACTTCATTTCTGAATTGTTTGAACTTTTCAAATGTTTGATTTGTATCTCATCGACATGGTACCCATATTGAGAATAATCATCAATAAAGGTAATGAAGTAAAGACAACCACTTCTGACATGGATGGACATCGGACCACATACATCTGAATGTATTAGGTCTAATACTCCAGTCGCTCGTTCACCCTTTCCCTTAAAGGGTAATTTAGTCATCTTGCATAATAAACAAGATTCACATGTGTCATATGATTCATAATCAAATGACCCTAAACTTCCATTCTTATAGAGCTTAGCGATGCGTCTCTCATTTATATGGCCAAGGCGACAATGCCATAAGTAAGTTGATTTTAAATTATCTCGTTTATGTCTTTTCGTGTCATCGACATTCATAATTGGATGTGACATATCTAATATGTAAATTCCATTGCATAATGTACCAGTACCATAAAGCATTCCATTCAAACTAATAGAACAATCATTGTTACTAAAAGTTAAATGAAAACCAGCTCTATTTAAACAAGAAACAGACAATATGTTCTTTGTTAATACAGGTACAAAATAACATTCATCCAATTTAATTACAAGCCAAGTGGGGAGTGACAAAAAATAAGTGCCTACGGCTAATGCAGCAACTCTTGCTCCATTTCCAACACGCAGGTCTAGTTCTCCCTTCATGAGCTGTCTACTGTCCCTGAGGCCCTGCATATCATTACATATGTGTGAGCCACAACCGGTATCTAATACCCATATGTTATAGTCAGAAATAATATTAACCTCAATGACAAACATACCTGAAGGAGCTGAAGCATCTGATGCCTTCTTCTGCTTCACTTTTTCTAGATAGACTTTACAGTTTCGCTTCCAGTGGCCAGTCTTGCCACAATGAAAGCAAGTTCCTTTTGGTGCAGTTTCTTTGGTTTTCTTCTTGGCTGCACTTCCTTTCGGTTTCTTAGACCTTTTCTTCTTTAGATTCTTTTTCTTTGAACCAGAAGAAGAAGCCACCATAAGCACTTGCTTACTATCCTTCTTGATAGATTGCTCTGCTTTGTCTTGGCGATTGATCAACTCGAGGATTGTCGTGGATATTTGGTTCATCGATAGTTTAACACAAACCGTGAATAACTATCGACAATCCAACTAAATTAAGTCAACACTTAATTCATAATCCATAACAAAACCTAAGACGACCAACCTCTCATATACTCATTCATCTTCGGTCATCTTGCTGCGCAGATGAACCCGAGTCATCTTAGTAGTGAAGAGTAGCCTCGAGGTCTCGAACCTTTCAGACCGAGTTTGCTCATCAAACAGCTCCAAAGATGAAACACTATGGTATGAGCATCCATAGACTCATGCTGCTTCTGCAGCTCTGGTGACATCGAGGCAAGCATAATGCAGGTAGCCATGTCACTGTCTTTAAGATGCTTACGATATGCTTTCTGATCCTCATCAGAAGCATCAACAGCAGGTGGATCAGGAAGTGGAACATCTAGGATATATCTCAGTTCCTCAGACCTGAGAACAATTCTCAGATTTCTCAGCCAATCGAGAAAATTTGGTCCAGTTAATTTGTTGGAGTCCATAAGTGAGCGCAAATTCAAACTGGAAGTCATCTTCAATAACCTTTAGAGAAAGAGAGAAAGAATGTTAGAATAGAATTAAATGCATGATCATAAGGACTTGCATGACATGCATATGGCTCCCACTAGTTTCAAAGAATCCATAACCCTCAGTATGAATCCAAGAAACATTATGACAAAATGTCCTAGTGGGTCGATATCTGACATTGCTAAGATGACCTTGGGTTTACCCAACAAACCACCTTAGGTCAATCGGTAGGTATCGGTCATACCAATTGCATCATAGATATCCGACATTACTAAAATGACCTTGGGTTTACCCAACAAGCCACCTTAGATCTATCGGCAGGTATCGGTCATACCACTTGATTCATAGATGCAACTATCAACTAGTGCTATCAACTCGTGATGTATGCACACACATTGGGTTATCAACTCTTGATGCGTGTACATCTGATGTACATTACCCAATTTCGCCTCTGTCCACGTTGACCTTGAGTTTACTCAACAAATCAACGCTTCTAGTGAAAACCGACCCATTAATCCGAAAATCTTATTTTCATGGTTCGAACATATCCGTATAGAGCAAGCTTGGGTTTACTCAACAACTCAACTCTATAAGAGCTCTGGTTCTCCCCATATTAATGGAAGGCGTTAGTTTTCATAAGATGTGTGAGGATTTTCTGGTCTCATCTTTTCTTCTCCAAGCCGTAGGATTATAGTCACTATGACTATATGGAATGATTTAGGGTATTTCATCAATCACATTGAGTCTATACCTAAGATCATCCAACATCCCACCTCTGCATGTTGTAGTAGTCGACTGGTGCATGTTCTAGTCGACTGGTGCATGTGCCAGTCGACTGGAACTTGTGCTAGTCGACTACTATAAATTCTCGTGCGCGTTCGCCCAATGACCGATGGATTATCGTGCACTTTCCAATGATCGGTGCATGTTCCATTATTGGAATGGATGTGCTAATCGACTGGTACATGTGCTAGTCGACTGATTTTTGGCCTGCTCTCTAATCGGCTAATTTCTCAATCCGTGTAGTTCAAATTCACAATACCAAGTGTAATATCCTTTATTATGATGCACCAATGAAACACTTTCATTGTACCATGCTTACCATATATAGTCAAACTATACATGAAACTTGAAATTGATGAATACACTCTTATTCATTTAGATTTCCAAATAATTTGAGAATATCAAATTATCACCCTAAGTATCTCTAGGTAGTCTACACTTTATCAAAACTATTTCGGCACTTGTCACAAAATTTGTGACGGCCAAAACAATCAAGATAAGGGAATATATTAACGAGACGCTAATGAGACACATTTAACATCCTAAATTGTTTGGAAACCCGATTTCAAGAAAATCATTTAGGCAAGCATACAACATCAATTTAACACATTTTTAATCACATTAAAAATGATCCAAGACATTGGAATTGAGAAATACACAATTTTTCATTTCAAACAAAACAGCTCCAGCAATTTTCTCAAAACTGCCAAGTTTTATCTTTTGCTTGAAAAACTCATTGAAAAAATTTCAATAAATTCTGAGAAAATTACAGAGGTTACAACATGTTCACAACATGCTTCATGAATTTTTTCAGGATTTATTTCCAACAAAAACTCATCCAACCTCAGCAACAAAGCCAATGTAGAATCTGTGTTCCTCAACACAGTTATTCCCAGCAGCACACAATAAATTCTCAAATAAATAGTAAATCACCTTGAAAACATTTTTCCATTCTCATAGACATTCATAAACATCTTAGAGACATGTTGGTGAAAGCAAATCCGAAAACAAATTTTCTACAATTTATTCTCAAATTTATAAGCATGTCTGTTCATTGAATATGCACAAAGACAGCAACCAGAACATTAGGGAATAAATTAGCAAAACCATATCAAATCACATTGATAAATACCAAGCTTCCACAGACATATGCAACAACATCTTGTGAACATATCTGGGCAAGAAAATTTCGAAAACAATATTTCTACACTGAATTCGAAATTCACACAATCAACATGCATCATCGTCACAAGCAATAGGCAACTCCGACCTAGTCATGGTTTCTTCATTATATACGATACAAGTGGCTCTGATACCACTGTAGGTAAATCCCGGTGTGAGCATCACATGCCCACGGTGCGAAAAACAAAAATTTTTTATTCCGAGGCCTTCCCGAAAGCCAGGATCCATGTGTCTATATAACAAACTCAAACCATAACGGCCAAATGAGACCGTCTCTAACGGTATCCACGCAGAGACCGGAGAACCTAACCGGGACAAACCCTTTGACCCGGGAATAGCTAGAATAAGGAGAAGACTGCTAGATCTTACCTTATTCTTGGAGAGCTTGGAGAATAACGATGGAGATACGACACAAGTGGCTCTGATACCACTGTAGGTAAATCCCGGTGTGAGCATCACATGCCCACGGTGCGGAAAACAAAAATTTTTATTCCGGGACCTTCCCGAAAGCCAGGATCCATGTGTCTATATAACAAACTCAAACCATAACGGCCAAAGGAGACCGTCTCTAACGGTATCCACGCAGAGACCAGAGAACCTAACCGGGACAAACCCTTTGACCCGGAAATAGCTAGAATAAGGAGAAGACTGCTAGATCTTACCTTATTCTTGGAGAGCTTGGAGAATAACGATGGAGAAGAAGCTTGGAGGAGAGAAGTAGTTCTTGTGCGTTCGCCCAATGATCGTACATGTTCCAATGATGGGATGGATTATCGATCCACTCCAGTCGACTGGTTCTTGTATCCAACGAGCACCAATATATATTGTCTTCACTTGCTTTTTGTCTTATTAGTAATTAAAGACATTAAAGGCTAAAGAAGAGTAGCTTTCCACGTTGATACATATAAATAAACAATTCTTTGTCTTATCCTCCCCTCCACTCTCCACGTTATACACACACACACACACACACATATATATATATATATATATATATATATATATATATATATAAATAAATGTTGAAGTGGTCCAGTCACACTGGGGTCGGTCCTACCGGCCTACCGGGTCCCGATATGGAAAAAATCTTTGGAAACGTTTTTCAGCAATATCGATATCACGATCTCATCGGAACATATATCGATCTTATCGGGATCCATTTAATTCGATTGCTCTCCATATATTGGATCTCTATCCAAAACTATTTTACGAATTCTCCGAGACACTCTTATGCGTGTGACCCATTAGGTTCCCGGTTATGTTGGCCACTTAGATTAACACTTAATCTGAGCAAGTCATGAGCGGTATCTAGCAACACATCATGACCCCCAATTGACCGGAAAGTAATTGGTTTGACGAATGAACTTATATTCATCATGAACCATATTACGAACCTTTCCATAGACAATTGCTGTGCAATTCGTCCTTTCACCATGTTATACTCCACTTGGTTATGAGTATGGGCAATGTGTCAACTCTTTACTAGACTGACTACGTCAAATCTAATCCAAGTGATATCAGTTCTTGTCTTGGGACTCATTACTTTATATGTCACTGAAGACACTCTTCATGACATATATACTCCGGCCAGAGATTTCCAAGTAATGACCCTGACAAGAGGCCATGGGTATCATCTTCTGCTATCACAGAAGTGGTGAATCCTCTATTGGCTACTCAATTACCTTCGAATACCTCAAGCTGTACCCAAGCACCACCCTATGAGCGACCTCTGTAAGGCAACAAGGAATGGAGTCAAAGCACAGAATCAGTATCCAAGATATCCTTGAGTACCTCAAGTCTAAGGATACTTGCACCATTGCTATGATGAGATTATCACTAACATTAGAATAGGACATCCATGTGATGATCTCATAGCAGATCATCCAATGTACTTACTACCTCTAGTAAGCATCCACATCTCAACCCTAAATATCTCATATGTACAGTTTCTGAGATCCACTACTTGATCAAATCAAGGAGCTTAAGATGTGCTAGTCTTCCGGATTCTGATGTCCAGCTCGGTAATCCTATGACTAGGATAATTTAGATATCTTGACATAATTGCACATGATAGGAATCTCAATAGTATGATCACATCATAATTTTCTTCATGCTATGTCATATATCAAGGACTTCATTAATTTGCTTATAGATCAATATTCATTCATAAATAATGAACAACGAGTTAATGAAATATGCCTTTCTTTATTTATTTATAAAGAATGTACACAATTTTGTACAAAACGCGCTAAAGGCGATTGCCTTTAGGGCACTACTCTAACAATAATTTATGGTTCAATTACTAAAGTTGAAGGAAGTACTCCACCTGAACATCTTTAACAAAATTGGCAATGAGAAAGTGGCTTCATTTTACTTTAATAGTTGGAGTAAGATAATTCCCTATATTTCTAATTTGCATCAAAGTCTAAGACACATTTTGTTTAAAAAATCTAAATTAAGTAATTGTCATAGTTAATGAGAACAATTGGGCGATCGATTCAACTTTACTTCAAAATTGGAGGAAAAGAAAAAGCTCACTTATTTAGCTAAAGCATTCAATAGAGAGGTTCACTGATGCTTCTTATAAAACAATCTTACTTCCTCAACATCATATCCTGGTGTAGAATAGTTTGGTACAAGATAATTCTTCTAAAAGTTTATTTCTCATGTGATTTTGTTTATTGTAGAAATAGAGAACAAAGAAGAAATGTAAAAATATTCTATATATTTCAATGTGTTTGTAATATAATGTACATCCATCTATTTATACACTTTAGGTAGGTGTGAGGCTTGTATAAAGTGACCATAGTGGAATCAACATGGAAGTATTTATGTTGAATAGATGGTTGACTTACACGTGATGATCGACGGAGAGGTTGTGAAGACTTAGCATATTCTGGTGAATAAATAAAAGAGGAAGAGCTATTTGGTAAGGATGGAGGATCTACAACTGAAGAAGATACAATAGAATCAAACATCAGTTGTGTTAAGTTTTTAGAGTTGTAAGACGGATATGTAGAAGAAATATCAGGAAACAAAGGTATGGTAGGGTCAGAAAAAAATTATGTGATGACCTACTGGCTCAAAATTTTGATAATTTGGAAAAAATTTGCATTCCCAAAAAGTGACATACTTAGATATTCGAAGTCTTTGAGATAATAAATCCTAAAAAGCTAAACGACATCATCTAGATGTTCTTCTTCCTCTAAATATCTGTAACTAGGGTTTTAGAATCTAGTAGCTTTGGACAATGTGTGAGGGCGCGTGGAGAGGCTTATAAAGATTATTTTTTTCACCCTTTTAATATGCTCAAGACGAATAACAATTATGTATATAAAAATTTGCTTTTAGAGAAGATTTAGAAATTCATATTATGAAAGTAGAATGTTTGACGAAATAATAAAGGAAGCTCTAGAATTTTTGACTCATTTTGTTACAAAAGAGACTTTAATACCATGTAAAATTAGAGAACGAAAAAGAAATGTAAAAATGTTTGTATTTCAATGTGTTTGTAATGTGATGTACATTTACCTAGTTATACATTTTAAGTGACTCTAACTAAAGAAGCAAATCAACTTTTTTTTGGATTATTCATGTACGCGCTTTTAGGAGAAAAAAAAGCTAATTAGAGTTTATAGTTGATTGAACGAAGATTACGCTAATATATGTTAATATCTATAAAGAGCGGATGGGAACATTATACGACAGTGTAGGATTTACACGACCATGTAGGTTACAGGGGAGGCTGAAACTACAATTCGCACTCCTATATGCTTACAATGAGTTACATGGTTTCGTACATGACCATGTAAGTTGCAATAACTTCATTTCTTTTATTCTTTGTCTAATCTTTACCCTAATTCGTCTCCTTCTTGTTCCACAAAAGGGAAATAAGATTAAACATTAATAGGACAACACTAAGATATGTTTTTAGCTCATTTTGGTTCTTATTCTTCCAACTTGTATCTAAAACAAAAGATAAACCAAAATAAGTATCTTAAGCACATCATAACATTAATTACTAAGCATTAAGCAGTTAAATATATAGCCAATCAAGCATTTATCAAGTCCTATCCTTGTAGATAAGCTTCCATGCATAGCTTGTAGTAATTATAGTTGTTGTTAACAAGTTTTTGTATAGAGATGTTGGAAGCACTTCTACCATTTATCTTAGTTGAGTAATAATATCAAATATTTGGAAGACAAGTCGAGCTCCAATATCTTAACATGAACTCAAAATGCGCAGATAAACTTGATTTTAAAAAAAGGTATTTTGAGAAGAAGAATATTATTACTCAGTTAAGAAAATAAGACAAAAATAAGAAAGAAATTGAAGTGGTGCAACTATCTTATTTGTTATAAATTACACTTCAATTTATATTAAAAACCTCTTAAGAAATATTAACTTATTTGACGAAGTGGAGCTAACAAATTGCTAATGAAAAGAGATAATAACAAACTCCTAATAAAAAGAGATAATGAGGTAATGATAAAAGAAAATCATAGACCAATTCAAGGCAAAAGTAAGTTGCATTAATTTTGACCCATCCTTCCACCTTTTATAGATAAGAATCCAATTGTTTGATTATAATATATTAACATAAAGAAAATTTTCAGTCAACAATTAGCAATATCAACATTATAAATAATAAAGATATTATTTTATAACATAAAATTTTATTATTTAATATTGATAGTCATCTATATATAATCACTAAATGATAATAATATAGTTGATCTATGATATTAGTCGTTACATCTTTCGCTAAATGATAATAATGTAGTTGATCTATGATACTAGTCGTTACATCTTTCTCAAATTCCAATCATCATCCATATTCCAAGGATTTGAAAGTGAAACCTCCCTATCAACCACTCGAGTTAATGGAAGCCTTTCTATCATTCTACTTGTTACATCAATTGTTCTTTGTTAGCATTTGAGCAAAATTCTTCAAAAATGTGTAATCACCCCATATAAAGAAGCGAATGTAAGAAATGAAAATCATTACATTTGAAAATCTTTGGTAATGGGATCTATTACATGAAAAACACAAGAAATTTTAATCAACTTGCTTCATCAGATTTATTTCATGGTAATGAAAATTGATTGCCTTTTATATCTTATGATCTTTCACTCTTGTTGCTGGTAAAGTGAATCGCTTTCAGGGGAGGGGAAGTGATAATGTTTGATCTCCAAAGTGAGTTGGACATGAAAGCTCCTCAAAAGCGAAGGTTTAGAATGGAGAGGTCCTCTTTACTTTAAAAAGAAAAGCTTGCTGTTTTATCTTGATCTGGTCTCTGTCCCTATAAGTTCACCTATAAACGGATAGGCATATTGATATTATGACATGCTACCTCCAAACTTGGTTTATGTACAATGCCTAAGCATTTCGCAACAATTCTTTTAATAATTTTATCATTAATGACAGGAATTAGGAAAGATTAAATTGTCTAATACTACAGTAACTTCCACTTTTGGGTTATCAAATATTGGATGAAGGATGTTGTTGGAAAAAAAGGGGACGTTCACATCTAAACCAAGCCTATATGAAACAAGAAATATCTCAAAATATTTTCTGGAATTGACTAAGATATGTAGAGTTAGTTGAATTAAACATCACAAGGACTTGTCCGTCTAGTCTAGGAAAAGAGAAGTTTGGTCCTATTAGAATTAGAAGTGTACGACGGTCCATCCATGGCAAAGTTTCTTTGGAGGGGATTATCAATCAAAAAGTGAACTACTCTGCTCTGATTCACACTCATCAAATCAGAAAAGATAAGAATGGTCTTGGCCTAACGACAATCATCATCTACGCAAATACCAGTCAATGCCTGAGAAGGGTCGGTCATGTACATATGTAAGCCATTGTCTCTCCATTCTTGAGAAAATACAGGAGATTACTTGTTCTTAGTTTGAGTCGAAAAGATCAATTAAGTTTGGTCTAGATTAAATTAATCTCGAACTAACTAATTGATTATCTTTAATTTAATCACATCATCAAATGGCTTGTACTTAGTGGGTAATGATTGAATTAAAAAAAAGTAGTCACATGACTGACCTTAAATTAATTGAAGGGAAGTTTGTCTGATAAATGTATTGGGCTGTAGATCCAATGCCCATGCCCATAGGTACCTGATGGTTTATGATTCATGTTGTTTAGCAACAAGAAGTACCTGTTTAGAATGTGCTTACAATTAAATAGACTTCAGCTTTTTATAATCTTATCTTTGTGTGGATTAGGTCTTCACTTCTCAAACATCAAATTGAGTGTTTTTTTGTTATTATTAACTAAACGAATCCAACCTTAATTATCAGAAGATGAAAGAAGGAATGCTAACTGAAATATGTAACCCATTGGCCTAGTCCTGCTCAAATGAGGCGTTGACCTTATCCAACTGCCTCGAAGTTCGAACTTCGCCAAGTTACTCAATTAGTTCTTGTTGATAAATGCAAATACAATTAATAACAAAAGCGCTTGCATGAAGAAAAGACAAAACAAGAAGTTGCATGATTACATGTTAGGACACAGGTTGCTCTACTAAAATAAGCAACTGGGCATTTAAGGATGTCAGATAGTTTCCACATAGTATATCTATCCTCACAAGGCACATAGTATAAGATTTATTAAATAAGCACTTAAACTCACAAATATTGCAGATTTTCCAGAGTTATTGAGAAGACGAAGAAGAAGATTCAATCTGTAACCTGAAGGGGCGTTTGATTCGGTTGCTATATGAAGTTATGAACCAACGACTAGGAAGGGTACACTTGTGAACAAAAGGGCATGAAAAGGACTTGCTATTGCTAACCAATAGAAAGATAGATAAATAAATGGGGAAAGGACAGGTTGACGTGTCAGGGGTCTTCCTCCTCTTCATACGCGTAACCCCACACAGACGTACAACCGACAAGGGTGACCATCTGAACGAATCTTTTGGTGCGTTCTATGGAACCTCACGAGATCCAGAGTTGGCCTCTCATTTCGTGCCTCCTAACAACAGACGAATAATTAAAAAAAAAGTGACGTATGAACCCAACAAGGTACGATTAAACATTTAGAAATAGCCCACATGTGGATATATTATTACCCTAAATCTTTCTGTACGTGGCACTGAATCATAAGCTCATGTTAATGTGAAAGCTTAGTGGTTAAAACACCTCGATGGGAAAAGATGCTTTCTTACGCCCAAACTAAACATGAATTGGAAATGTCAGGTTTCACTTTTCCTTTCCGGGCCAGCTACGTGGTAGCTTCTATGCCCATAGACAAAAACTTTAACTTTTCTCCGATAGACCCTGAGAGACGGGACAGCTCATAAGCTGGAGCAAACTTATTTAAAGATGAGTGAAATTAAATACAAATGGAGCTAGTAAAAGTTTACAATTTTTTGATCACAGAAGGTGGCTTGCTGCGGAATAGTTGGGGCACTTGGATGGGAGGATTTGTACATAATATTGATTGGTGCTCTACTTTAGCCACGGAATTTTGGAGTGTTTTCTCAAGCCTCAATTTGATCTGACACTTGGGGTATCAACATATAGAATTAGAAGTAGATTTGAGTACAGTGATCAATCTGCTTTCATCTTCGACTAAGCGAGGTACGTCTCTTAATCCTTTAGTGCTGGGCATTGATGAACTGTTTACCCATAATTGGATTGTTGTAATTCAGCATACTTAAAAGGAAAGTAATCAGTGTGTGAACTGGCTAGTAAATTATGCAGATAAGTTCAAAATAGGAGTCACTACTTTTGAGCCCCCACCTAGGAGATGCATATCTATCCTCTTAGAGTAAATGTTGGGAGCTTGTCGCCCTATATATAACATGTAATTTGTAATGTTTGTCTTCATTTTATTAAAAAAAAGGTGCTGATTATCTAACAAAATTCGGCTCTTCATCTTCACAGCATTGGTATTTGTGAGAGATGTCTATTTTAAGTATTGGACAATTTCTACATAATAATGTTTTATTTGTGACAGTCTTGAGGGCTTAGGTTTCTTTGTTGAATATCCTCTTGACTAAAAAAAAAAAAAGTTCTTTGGTACTGAACTCTAATTCAACCTAGAAGAATTTGAGAATAATATAAATTAAATATTATTTTTTAAATTTAAAGTATTTATTCTTTTTTAATTAAAGTAAGTTACAATCTTTTTAAATAAAGATAACTCTTACATTCGGCTACTACTTAGAAGCAAACTTGGACACGAGCTGGATTGCCAAATTGAAAGGAAATTGACCAACGATGCCAGATAAGAAAGTCAAAAGCCCCAATCATTTTAAAGTTAAGACGTAGACGTTACATGTGGTGTGTGTGTGTGATTGGGTCGAGCAAAACCCAAAGAGAGAGATGTCAAGGTTCGACGATTATCATCAAGCGGTCTTAGTTCTTGACCTTTTTGCATGTGAAAACAAATATTAAATAATAATATAAGTCCTGTATGACCATTTACGCGTAATCTTCTTTTTTCTAGGATGCGACTACTTTTGTTTTGCTCGGAAGAGTATCTTTCGAGGTATTGTAAATCTAGTTGGTCGGCTTCAAAATCCTCGTGATCCAAGCCCAGGATTTAGACTTGGAGACCTACGATATTCTTCCTACGGAAAAGAAGTTTTATGGGAAGATGCCAGACAACGAGGTTTTGGCCTTACCAGTTTGACCAATACACTGTATAATATCTATCACCGCCTTGTAGTTGACATTTATGCCGACCTTTGAAATTGTACATCAAATCCTCAACATCAAGCTTATTATTACAAGTGACAATTTTTTCTTTTCCCTTTGTTTTTTCCCACTCTTGCTTTCTTGTGTTCATTGGCACGAAAATACGTGTGCACGCCATCTTGGGTTGCTTCACCCATTAAACTATCTTTGATTTTTGTCTTATGTTTGCTGAAGAACAAGTCAAAGAATCTCTGGGGAGTATTGGAGCTAGAATTAATTAAGCATCTTCTGTAATCACTAGTTTCAAAAACGTAATCAAATTAAACAAAGAAATCAAACAAATAACAATTGTGTGGCTATTGGTGGAAAAGGGGCCATAACCACTATAGACCACCTGATTTAGCGTCGGTGCAGGTACATAAATATAGAAAATTTACATATTTGATTAACAGCTTTGACCCAAGTGATGTGTGGCTATTTTTGTATTGAAGTTTTAATCCCATTAGATGTATAGTGACTAGGAAGATGAACCCTCGATCAAAATTTGTTACATTGTAATATGTGTGCTTGGTGAAGCTTCAACATCCTAGCTAGCTATTTCATCTTTAAATATGGAACTTGCCTTCAAATTTTTTGTTTAAGACAAAACCTAAACGCTTTTTTAGGCCATTTGTCTCCCACAAAAATCACGGTAACAAAATGTGTCATGACATTTTGTGCGTCCCCTAGTGACGTAGACGGGCAAGGCTGATTAATTAAGACATCACCAAACACATATAAACGTTAATACGATTATATAATATGGGAAATCAAATACAACAATAGGTGAACCAACTTTACTTTCTTTAGTGAGAACCTAAATGGGTTGAGTATAGGATGGGGTCACGTATGATATTAAATCAATTCATATAAAAAAAAAGAACAAGTAATGTAAAAGGGTGTTGAATAGTACCTTGAGATTCCAAAAACTATTCTCAAGTGATGTTGGTGTGATGATGGAGTTAAATGGATAAAAGCAGAAGCGACGTTAGCTTAAAAAACAGGATTAGTTGGTGAGGTATAATAGTCATTTAAGGATAATAAGGCTTCGTGATTGGAATGAAATGTTTAATTCTTTTCCTTCCTTTTCTTGTCCGATTCAAGTAAATTTGGAATAATATTCAGTAGAAAATCGGCTATATAACTAAAAGTAGAGCTAATTGTGTATAATTTTGATAAGTATACGCATAGATATTATAACTTCATTTAATAAAAAAATATAAAGCGTTTGGGAAATTAAAATGTTAGAATGCTATCAATTTTAAGAAATATTATAATTAACATATACTGACATTAAAATATTTAGGTAATTTGAATTTCTTAAGGATATATAATGTTTAGAAGCATATAAAACAATATATAATATATCATTTTAATAATAAACAAGACATTTTAATAAAATTAAAATTAAAATAATTATAATTATTAGTAATAATTTGATTACCCAACAAAGTCTCTCAACAAAACGGAAAATTTATTTTAATTAAAACATTTTTTGAAATTAAAATCTATATTAAATTTCTTCTTTACAAAACAAACAAATATTCTTATAATTCAAACATATAAAAGTAGAATTTTATTTTTCATATATATATGCACACACACACAAGTTTATAAAATAAAATCATACATAATAGTCAGATTCTTAATATTTTAATCAAGTTCATGCAATTTTACACGAGTAAAGTCGGGTGTAATTCCAAATGTCGGCTTTGGGTTGAATCCACCGGGGGCTTATATGTTAAGTCTTTTTTTTTATTTAGGTCAGGTGACTTAATAAATTGTCTTGTTCTCCCAAGTCGTGGAAAGGTATACACAGTTCACATTTAGCCGGGTCAACGATACATGTGCCCGACCGCCGGAAAATGCCCCACTTGCATCGACATTTATATTTTCTTACACTGACAAAGAAAGGAGATTAAAACATCCGTATCCTTGTGGCACTGCTTAACCATGGCGTGGTCTTATTTTATGTACGAAGCCTGGTCCTTAAGACATGCTAACGTGTGGGTATCCTTCAATGCATAAAGCCCATTTCTCATATTTAATCGACCAATTGTGTTTTTTAAAAATTGGTAGTCATAAGTGTCGTGTACTCCTCAAATTCTGGAGTGTGACGATTAAGTTTTGCTGGACTCTCAAATATTTAAATGAAGTTGGTTTCGCTTAGAAACCTAAAACCTTCTCTTTTTGGTTCTATCCGTTTCTGCCTGCTGGGGCGTATGGTGATAGATGAGGCACTACCGGAAATCCAACGCCTACGTTAGCTAAATTGTGTAAGCCGTAAACGACCCTAACCTCCCACGCTTTAACGTCGTTTGGTGGGAGAGAAAATTTGGAAGAAAACTTTTGAAGCAAAATTGTCCGTCTTGGTACGTCAATTGAGTAGTTTTGACGTTTAATTAGGTATTGATGATAATGCTATTATTTTAAATAAAAAGTTTGACATATTTTATATCACGTGAAAAATCTGGATATCAGTTGATTTGAATGAATATAAAAGTTATAAAAATTCAATTTAAAATATATAATTTAAAAATATTTTTACTAATACAATTTTATCATTATAAAAAAATTAAAAATTCCTGCTTTCCTACAGCCCCTCTGTACCGGACCTTCCTTTAGAACTCCTTTCTTGTCTTGTGAAGACAAAAGCTGCGGCTTTGCAGGGAGAGTGGTCCCTTATATAAGCAAGTAATGACGAGTCCTTATATGAGCATGTATTTTGTTTTCTTTGGTAATGTAGTGTCCCCATGGCATTACTTTTGTTGTGTACCAAGAAGGGCAAGAATTTGACCAAACTTTAATGCTCGTAAATATTTAGCCACTTATCCATAAGAATCATTGTAGAGCTTGTCCTAATATTATATTTTTCGTATTTTACATATGATTATGAAATTCAAGTGATGATATACTTCTAAAACATTTAAGTAGGCCTTGATTTTTTTTAAAACATGAGATTTATTACAATCTCCAAGAAAATTCTCAATGTAATATTATCATAATTCTTGGGCCGGAGACTTTGTATGTATGCATTCTCTTTTGTGATTTTTTGAGAAAAGGGTAGTGCGGATGGAATTTACCAAAACGAGGGAAACCTTTTACAAAAGCCTAAAGGGGGTATCAGGGAAAGGTAAAGGTGTGCTCTAATTATTGTTCTTTCCTTCATTAGTGGTGTAAAAACGCACGTGGATGCAAATACGACGATGCTCCAGGGAAATTTTCCAGAACAAGGCTTCTAGGGCTAGAGTAAAGATAAATGAAGGCTAATCAAGGAAGGAGATACGAACAAGATTATAAAAGAAAATAAAAAGGGACCAAATAGAGCCGAGCCAAGAAGCTGGCTGGAGACTAAGGAGACAACGTTGACCGGTGTGAGAGCCGAGCCGTCATAATAGTGAATGAAAACTTCTCCGACCAATTCCAAAAGCCCTCGTTTTCGCTGACTCTGCAGGTACTAATCATTACACCAACCTCCCTCAAACCAATTGCTCCAGCCAATCTCCTTTAGAGAGAGGAACCTCCTTCCCCACACTTACTTTTACTTTTCTTCCCATCTGCTCCGCTTCCGTTAGTCTCCGTTTCAAATTTTTTAATTCTGATTGGGTCGGTCATGTTAGGCTCAACTCCAATCTTATTATAGCTTATAAGCCAATCGACCCATTTCTAATATAATGAGTTGGACATGGTAGATATTTATTATATAAGTTCATTATACTCTCATAACGCAGGTACGACTCTTAAAAACTCTAATATTTTCTATTCTTAGAGAAAATTTACGACAAATAACTGACTTAAACATCGGAGCAGAAGTTCTACGATCAACCTCCTAAGTGCTTTATGATTTTTACAGTATTTCTAATTGTTTAATCGAGTTCATTTATCTAAATAACGACGCTCAGCCTCACCAAAATCAGACTGAACCAAATTCCTTTATTTAAATGAATTTATATATTAAACTAAAATATTTAATTACTAAATAATAATAAGAATTATAATGTTCTTTTTTTAATAATGAAATACATTAAAAATTGTAATTAAAAAGAGAAAACTAACGACGATAAAAATAAAAATGATACAAAGAGCTGGGGGGACGGGTGAGGTATGCGTCCGTGAAGCACATAATCTGTATAAGACCCAGTGATTGTCCGTCCGCCACGTGAACTCTACCTTACCAAGATCACTCCACGTGTCGAGTTAGCGTCGACTTTAGTGTCACACTAGGTCAGCATTCCGGGGCTAGTTTACCGAAGTCAGTCTTAAATGTCTATTGTACCCTTGAGTTTGAGCGCCTAATGTGACACCACACAAGCACAGAAATGTCTTTCTACCAATGGCTTAACTAACCAGAAGGTAAGGTAGAAACGATTCTGTGAAAAGTCGACCGGATGTAGGAAGAGCTACGCGTGGCGTTGATTTCAGATCTTCTGCGTTGGACTCCTGACCATCCCAGGTACGGTTGGATTTGCTAGCTTCATGAACCGGGATACGGTTCTCTAATGAACGTCATAATTGCACCCCTCCACCCATCTTGCTTCTCTAGTTCTCTGACCCAACAGAGACCACAAGACTTCAAGGACACCGTCATATCGATTGACCGAAATGCCCTTACAGAAATACCGTAACTCCTTCCAAAGTTTCGAAAGAATCCGATTCTCTTTCCTGACCCGAAATAATGAATATAGTCATATACCTTTTCAGAAATTAAGTGTAACAAACGGGGGCAAAATGGTAAAACCGTTGAAAACGGAAAAAGCGTGCAACAGAAGCGAAACGCGAGCCGAGTGAACAAAATAAAAAGCGTTTTGGCCGCCGAGGGCGTTTGGTTGAACTACTTAACAACCACCACTTTTCTTCACACAACAACACCTCTATTCATTTTAGTTTTTACTCAACTCATTTTCTCGTAATATTCTTTTCCCTTTTTTGTTTTGCATTATAAAACTATAAATCTTCCTCGTTTAACTCTTTTTCGGTTTTCTAAGTCGTCCTCTTACTTTTCTATTTCTCTTTTTTCTCTCTCTTCTCTCTTGACTTTCTCTCTCTACCTTCCACCGGAAAACTCCCTCGCTTTGCCGGAAACCGTTCATAGTCCCGGCGACTGACCTCCTTATCCCGTCTGAAAACTCCTCATTTTCTTCGAATTGAGGCTCCGTCGATTTCTTCTGCTTCGTTTTCATAAGCCGGCTCGAGGACGATTTCGGATCTCCCCTTTCGGCAGTTTTTTTTCATGTTTCGGGCGTTTTCGGAGAATGTGGGCTGCTTGGTTCCTGTGTAATGCATTGCTTTGAAGTTTTACTGGAGAAGATCGTGACCTAGGGTTCGGATTTCGGGTTCCGGATCTTTTGGGTTCGGGTTTTGTTCCTAACGCTTTGTGGAAAATCGCAGACGTATAGAAAGCATTTACGGGATGAAATGGTGAGCAGACCGTCTGTGCGCATACATGTGCATGTGGGTTGAATGTTTTGTGTATTTTGGTATTTCCTTATCTTTTAAAAAATATTGTAACCACTTTTGGATTATTTTGTTCAATGATTACAGATTTTGTTTTCGTCTTCAGATCTTAGACATTGTTTTGTTTGCGAAGGCTTGTGCTATTTGTGGAACTATTACCTATTTCTCGCATATCTCTTTCGAGAAATTCGTTTTAATTAGTTTCTTTTTCTACTTCTGGTTATTTTACCTGTGAAATTTCGTGTTGCACGGTCTATCAAGAGCTACGTCGTTCTTTTTATTTTCCTTTTGTCTTTTTATAGGCATTCGTGTTTTAATTTGGTGAAGAAGTTTCACGAAATCGTAGTTTCCCTTGTGTTGCATTTCATGCGAAGATGGGGCTATGATAATCGATTTTATTTTTCATTTTAGTAAATTTAGTTTTATTGGAGGCAGTAAAACTCGGCGCCGATGTTCCTTGAATTTTAAAGACTGATCATTATGTTCTTTTCATTTTGTGGATACTGGATAAGATTCAGTCGGTGTTGAAAAATCATCGTCGTAAACTCTAGATGGTTGAAATGGTCACGGACCCAGTTGGGTCAAATTCTACTTTGTGTGTTTGAAATACATGCATAGATTTTGTGATTCTTTGACTCTCAATTAAACTTTGGGGTCCAGTAAACACTCTTTTTCTGGACTTGGTTATGGTGATAGAAGGATTAACCCATGTCGTCATATCTGATTGACTTGGTAAAAGATGACTGCTGGTACAAATGGCTAAACGAATATTGGTCCTCTGTTTGATGACCCAGGCGGTGGGTGATTGGATTGAGGGCCTACTCTATGGGATCAGTCAAAAGTTAATGAAGTTTTCAAATTTTAGGTCTGAGCGGTCTTATAAACCTTTTTCTATTCCTATTCCTATTCCTATGGCTGCGTGTAGGTGTCTCGTACATAATACGGTCATCGATTCTAACCCACCGTGGATTATTTAGAAATTGAAATTCTTGTGTCTGGAAGCTCTTATTTAAATAAACACAGTAGAACTAAAAATTTCAGGCTATTAACTTCCGTGACGTTATATGTTTCATGGCTTGCAACTCTGCCCTGTTTTGGTATTTTGACTGGAGCGTTTTGAGTACATATGTTCTATCTTTCCCTCGTTCAATCTGTGTAGCTGAGCCGTTTCTATAAGATCTTGAAACCTGAGTTGTGAAATGACTCAAATGTGGACGTACATGCATTAGAAACATGATGTGCAGATGCGTTGGCAAATGTTTGCCTACTGGAAATCTTGCTGGAAGATAGTTGCCATCTTTTACCTTTTAGTAATGTTAATCAACTGGTGGCTTGCAGTATAATATAATCTGATAGTCATTTTCCTGACTAGATTTTACTAATCAGTCAATTATTTTACATGGAGGATAATTGGATAATTTTCTACTTAGTTTGTGCTTTGAACCTGCTTTTGTATCTACAGTTCATTCATGATCAAAATATGTTATATGACTATGGTCTTAACCAGGTGGAAGGAAGAGTTTGTTTGTCCAGAGAGGCAAGAAATGGTTTGGAATATTTGAAACATAGGAGGCTTGAACGATTGAAATCAGAGTGTATGTCGGAGGCGGCAAACACTACTAACGTGATGAGTAGAAGTGGAGGGGATGCTTTAAGGACTGCAGCATCATGTGGTGTTAGGTTACAAGGTACTACTGATTCATTTTATCGATCAAGTAGTGCCTCAAGAGGGAAGGATGCCATTTTGAAGTGGAAGGGGGATAAATTCAATATAAGTGATTTGGAATGGACTGAGAAAGTTCCAGATTGCCCTATATACCAACCAACAAAGGAAGAGTTTGAGGATCCATTAGTATTCTTACAAAAAATAGCGCCAGAAGCCTCAAAATATGGTAATGCTTCTTCTATGTGTTGAACATTTCTTATAACAGAAAATTATGCTAGCGATAACTTTGCAGTTGCAAGTATTCTTCCAAAATGAAGCAATTGTAACCTACTATCACTGATTTTGATTCCAAAGGCATATGCAAAATTGTCTCTCCCCTGAGTGCTTCTGTTCCTGCTGGGGTTGTATTGATGAAGGAGAAAGCAGGATTTAAGTTCACAACCAGAGTGCAACCTCTTCGTCTTGCTGAATGGGATACTGATGACAGAGCTACATTTTTCATGAGTGGAAGGTTAGTGTTCTTATACAGTGAACTGCCTCTTCATAATATCATGTTGTATCTGCTTTATAATTGGAGCATATCTTTTCAGAACTTATACATTTCGTGATTTCGAGAAAATGGCAAACAAAGTTTTCGCTCGTAGATATTGTAGTGCCAGTTGTCTTCCTGCAACATACTTGGAAAAAGAGTTTTGGCATGAAATTGCTTGTGGAAAGACAGAAACAGTTGAATATGCATGTGATGTTGATGGTAGTGCGTTTTCATCTTCTCCCAGTGATCCACTTGGAAATAGCAAATGGAACTTAAAGGTCTTGGCTTGCTCCTGCTTTTCTAATTTCAAAATTTCATTCTGATACAGGTTTCTTATGTAATTCCAATTGTGTAACATGACGGAATGGTGGAAACATTTTAGGAAAGAGTGAAACTGCATGGTGTGTGATAATGGGAATTGGTTTATTTTTCTGTGGGTTTATGTCGGTGCATTTAAAATCCCTTGGAAGATGACCGATTGACCATTTGAGATGAGAGATGCTTTTATGTGAAATTATAAATGGCATAGCAAAGTAATGAGATATTGGGAGAGGTTGGAAGAATGTGCCAGGGGATGGGGTTTGGGCATCCCATTATTTAATACCTCAATATTTATCAAAACCATGTGCTGCAGAAAGATTTTTTGTGTGGTCCAAGTTGTGCCTTGTTGAGCTAGGTTAGGGGGATTTGTTGCTAAGGGGCACAACTTGTTCTGGTGGGTATGTTGCTGGCACATGCTGGAATCCTGGGGGGGTTGCATTGTGGACTGGAGATGTTTTCCCCTGTAAGGGACTACAGGAAGTGAAAATCTTAGTAAATTGTTTCTATGTTATGGTTGCCCCCTTATTATAATCCAATTTCTATTTCTTCATTTAAGATGTCTCTCTTGTTCTCCGTTTTCATCTTATTCATTTCACTTCCCTGGGCATAGATTGAACTTTTTACAATTAATAAATTCTCATGAACAAAGGGAAGTTTATTCTTTTGAGTCAAATTTTCTGTTTAATGTTCAGAATGCTGCACGTAAATTAATTAGCAATTTGATCTCTCTTTGTGATTTCAGAAACTTTCTCAGCTGCCAAATTCCATTCTACGGCTTCTTGAAACAGCTATTCCGGTAACTAGAAAACAAAATATTTCTTTCATAATAGCTTTTCTTCTCTTTATCGATCCTTTTTGACTTCCATGCAATTCTTTCAGGGAGTAACCGATCCCATGCTTTACATTGGAATGCTGTTCAGTTTGTTTGCTTGGCATGTTGAGGATCACTATTTATATAGGTCTGTCTTATGTTGCCTCATTGATCGTGTAAGATTGTGAATAACTATGATTCAAAATGTTATGGTTCACGTACTTCTTTTGTGCAGTATCAATTACCATCACTGCGGAGCATCAAAAACATGGTATGGAGTTCCTGGTCATGTGGCTTTAAAATTTGAAAAGGTTGTCAGAGAACATGTATATAATCATGATATTTTGTCAACTGATGGAGAAGATGGAGCGTTCGATATTCTTTTGGGAAAGACGACTTTGTTTCCTCCAAATGTTCTATTAGAACATGATATTCCAGTCTACAAAGCTGTGCAAAAACCTGGAGAATTCATAATAACCTTCCCTAGAGCATATCATGCTGGATTTAGCCATGGTATGTTGTTTTAGGTGCTAAACAATCAAATGCTTATAGAATAAAAGCTAAACTGGAAGAAAATTGAAAAATATTATCCTTTTGTTTTTAGAACCTAGAAGCACAATAATCACGCTTATTGTTTATGAATCCCTAGGTTTCAATTGTGGCGAGGCTGTGAACTTTGCTATTGGTGATTGGTTTCCTCTGGGAGCTGTAGCTAGTCAACGTTATGCTCTTCTCAATAGGATTCCTCTACTTCCTCACGAAGAACTTCTCTGCAAAGAAGCTATATTCCTAAATACTAGTCTGGAACTTGAAGATTTAGACTATTCTTCTGCAGATTTGGTCTCTCATCATTCCATCAAGGTTGCTTTTGTGAAATTGATGCGTTTCCAGCATCTTGCACGCTGGCTTCTTATGAAATCCAGGGCATGCACTGGCCTTACGTCGAATCCCTATGGCACTATTCTTTGCACCTTATGCAAAAGGGACTGTTATGTGGCTTTCATTAATTGCAATTGTTATCTGCATCCAGTGTGCCTTCGCCATGGTATTGTTTGTTATATTCCTTCTATAGACAGCATATTGATTATAATGTGGTTCATCTTCTTGATTCCTTATGATGATACCTTGTTTTACTATCCAGATGTTAATTCACTTGACTTCTCATGTGGGAGGAATCATACACTTTTTTTGAGAGATGATATTTGGGAAATGGAAGCTGCAGCTAGGAAGTTTGAGATGGAAAATGAAATTTCTGAGGAAATACGAAGGCAAGCAAAAGGTGGTGATCAGTTGTATTTATATCCATCATCAAATACCTTTCAGAGTGTTCTAGATGGATACTCCCCTTATTGTGACATCAACTTTGAGTTTACTGCTCAGATTGCTGCCACAACTCAATATGGCATGCAAGAGCTTAGCCATTCTACATGCACAGATGGCATTGAAAATCTTAGACCTGAAATTTCAGAGCCTTCTGCTTCTTCTGCTGCATCTTCTCTGTGCTTCTGTGGAGATACAGTTGAAAGCTTTTCAGCAGGCAACAATGTAAGATTGAGCTTTGTTATTTTCAATTATGATTTTACCTTTTTTGTCCTTTTGGAATATATGTTCTACTTCAATAACGTATTGAAAAAAAAAAACAGTTTCTGATTTTGCAGTTAATTAAGAATTTCTATTCTTTTGTTTGCTGGTTGTATCTTTGGCAGGTGAAGAGACAAACAGACTTTAGTGTAGGGAATTTTGGCTGTAAAAGGTTTTCAGGAGTGTCAGACAGCAAAAAGGACTCGACAATTTTGTCTGTATCACAAGAAGCGGATCCATGTACCCAGCAAGCTGATGTTGCTGGATTGGATGTTAGACCATTTGTAGATCAGCAAAGTGATGATTCTGATTCAGAGATATTTCGGGTTAAGCGACGGCCTTCTGTGAAAGTGGAAAGGAGAGTGGTGAATTATGTATCTTCAAAGCCTAGGGAACACATGGTAAGGCTTAGTACAATGAATTCCATTCTGTGCATTAACTCTTTTTATTGGGATTTTACTTGTAATTCACTGTCCATATGAGACTTCCTTCTTGAAAAGAACATCACGTTGCTTCGTGAAATTTGGATATCTGTTTCCTTTTTCCCGATAATCCTGAAAATGAACCCAAGACACTTTCAATCTAAAACCACTTGGAGAAGTTGGTAATGCTGGGAACTTCTTTCTTCTATTCTCTTTCTAATCAGTTGTGTTTGTACGGCATTTTAAGGGGTCTTATGGATGCTATATCTTACCGTTTTATGGGGGACAAGCGTCGTGTTTATCTGGCTTCAAACAATTATAACATTGAAAGAAGTTCTGGTACCAGTAAGAAGGAGAAATGCTGTTCACCTTTGTTGAGCAAATGCTCTGAAAGAGAGCATTTTCTCTTTACAAGAACTGTTTCATTCAATAATCACTTTACTACTGTCAGTATAGTTGCATTTACAGCTTTGTTTAATTTGTCTCACCGGATAAAGCAGTTACTGTTACCTTATAAATTGGTTTGTGTCCGTAGCAGTTGAAGGTACAATTATCTTTGGATCATCAATATGAAGATCTGGAGCATAAAATTGTATTTTTATGACAGTTTACTATTTCATATGTTGAAAGTGGTCTTTTGGATTCAATGATGGTATGTTTGCATAGATAAAGACATTTTGTTCACCAATTTTTACTTGGCTGAAAACGTCTCAAAACCCAAAGTCAAGGTTCAAAGTAGGCGTATAGTTTTTGTTGGAAGCGTACAAATTTTTATTATCTGCAATCTATAATCATGTTAAAAGGGTGAGCTCGTGCTAATCCTTTATTTTTTCCCTATTTAGCATGCGTAGCATGAACTGTACTGTAAGCTTGAATTTCAATATCTCTTGAACATCCTGATACACACTAAACTCTTAAATCTTCTTTAAGTGTTGAGAACTTGAGATCCAGTCGTTTGTTATAATGTGGTTGAAAGCAGTTTTCTTGAAGTAAAGATGTCATGCATAATAAATTTGTTGGAGCCATGGAAACACAGAAGGGGTGTAGTTGTTGATGGTTGTCTAACTTGATTGATCTCTAGAATTCTGCTTCAATCTGTGAAGGAAAAGTTGCTTTCGGTTGCCAGCCTTACTTCTTTTACGTTCTTTAACTTGAATATTTTTCAATTTACTGATTTTAAATTCCACCTTGTTTGATTTTGTTACACAGGGAGGACTTAAACGGTTGAAGAAGCTTCAACTTGACGGAAGGTGTGGCCAAACTTTGCCATCAGAATTCTGCAGGAATGATGAATCAAATTGCGGGCTTACATCCATTTCAGACCATAAAGAAGCTGCAGATAGTACTTTCAGGGACAGGTTTCCCAAGGGAAGTACAAATCCCATCTCTATTAAGATAAAAAGGTTGACCGATGAGGGCAAACTGAATAGACAGCGAGAACAGAGAACGGATAACTTCCACCATGAATTGGGAAGGACTGTGAGGGAGCCACCTCCTATAGAGATTGGACCAAAACGCCTTAAAGTCAAAGGCCCTTCACTAGAGAGAGCAGGTTAGATTAACTGACAAGTAGACCCGTGGTCCCAGTATTTGGAGGATAATTTAGAGCTTGATTTTGCCAACTCTTTTCTCTAATGGGGTTCTAACAAGTAACAATACGGACTGAATGTCCAAAAGATTGATTTGGGGAGCAGCAGCAGATAACCAAGTTTAGGTCAAATTTTTATTCTTTGGGCAGGCTTCGAATTGAGGCACTGCCCTTGGGCAGGAGAGAGGCTGAAAATAGAAAATTTGGTTAGAGTAACTTTTTGTAAATTTGTTTTCTTACTCAAGGACAAGTTTGCTGCTTCCTGTTAGGTTCTTTATTCTTTTCGTAGCTAATGGACTACTCGAATAAATTAGAGAGATGCCTTTTCTCTCCTTGCAGCTATTACATATCATTTAATTTTTGAGGTTGAATACTTATTTTTCTGTGGGGTATCGGATATAAAGAGCAACCCTTAAAAAAATGCCCTTTTCTACCCGCCATCTATGTCAGATAATTGATGGTATTAATGAGCCCCAAAAAACATTGAACTTTCCCTCGCGTGTTGGCAAAACATTATGATCCAGCTAGCATTTCTTTTCGCAGCATGTGCTTTGGCAAGTGTTCTCGGTCGATTTCTAAAGTGTTCACTGTGAAATACGACATTAATCTCAAGAGAAAATGAGGAAAGAAGGAAACCTTTGTTATGCGGCCTAACGTAAGGCTGTTGTTCTGCATAATTCACAAAAATAATAAATTAGCCATAGATTATGCCTCCTCAAATCACAATAATTGCATATTTCTTTTTGAAGAAGGTACGCAAATTGGTAATATCTCTACATTTCTACATAAGATCTGGTCAGAATTTTGGTGTCTAGCTCAAATCAGGACAACTATTTAATGTTCAAACATATCTCTGACAAAGGTGTTCAATTAATTGCGTAAGTGCTTTATGTCTCGAGACGACGCCAATGGTTGAAACAATTTAGGCATCAAGTTGTTACAGCTCACATGACTTGCTTCGTTCCATTGTGGTTTCGGCTATCTATGCTGGTCAACCTTTAATGAGCCTAATTTGGTGAGAACCAAATCAGTCGCATCAAATCAGGGTTTCGTTGTCTGTTAAAATTTATCAATTTCTGGAATGGATGACTAATTAATATATTTCACTTAAAAAATTGTACCTTGTGATATCCACATATGAGTCATATGTATCTAACACATGCAAATTAGAAATTATAGAATAGTTTAAGAAAATTTGGACATCTTATGTAATGTATTTAACGTTGCTTCTTAACCATTTAAGAAGACATCCTAATATTCCAAATACTAGTTTTCAATTGTTATAACTGAAAGAAGAGCTTTATTGTTGCCATCCTATTAATGGGATATAATCTTTCTATGTAATCAATACCCTGAATATATATACATATATAAAATATATATCCTTTGTTTATTTACTCTATATTTCTTATTGCCATACAATTATCTAAAGCGAAAAGAATTTTGTAACTATAAATTGAAATATGAATACAGTCTCATATATTGACATGAATGGGTCAAAATAAGAATTAATCACCAAAAATATCAAAGGAAAAGATAGCAAACCACACTATGATTATTACAATGCATGTTCAATTAATTAAATATTAAATTGTAAATGAAAAGAGATGAGGATTTACGAACAAAATGAAAAGGCTTGCAAGGTAAACACCATAAGTTTATTGTTGTGTGTCCAGTCCCATTTTATGGATGTTCACTTAACTAATTCTATTAAGTCTATACTCTAGAGATCTTATCTGTCTCATTGGATTAAAAAGAATGAAGTTCAGGTAGATTTGAGGCATAAATCAAAGATTGAAAGTTGTTTCTAGAAGACACACCCATGTCTAGAAGCCACACGCCTATGTCAATGGTAGACACGGTTTTGTGTCTGACAATGTAAGCTTCTCTAACCATGAAGAAGTTGAAAGTAAGCTGACCATGTAACTCTCTACGATCATATATCTCCGCGATGTTGAGTTTGGAAGCTTAATGGTCAAACACAATCATTGTATACAGTCGTGTAAATGATTATGTATGTTATAAAACTTATCCTTTTTAAAGATTTAAAGATAAGTTTTAAGAGAAAAAAGTTATATGAGACAGAAACAATCAACAGAAGATGAATTGAAAGGTCTCTTGCATTGCATTGCATGGATCTCTATGATCCAATCGATGTGGAAAAAAGCGTAAAAGATGATGTCTCATCTAAATAAGAGAAGATGATAGATAAAGAGTAGGAGAAGATGAAACGAAAGACCTAGGGAACTATTAGACAATGGATTGATATCGGTATCTTTAATCAGATATCCCAATAGATGTACAATGAAGTTAACAGGGACCAAATACTCAAAATGGAGACTAATGATGGAAGGTCTCTTGCATTGCATGGATCTCTATGATCCAATCGATGTGGACAAAAGCGTAAAAGATGATGTCTCATCTAAATCAGAGAAGATGATAGATAAAGAGTAGGAGAAGATGAAACGAAAGACCTAGGGAACTATTAGACAATGGATTGATATCAGTATCTTTAATCAGATATCCCAATAGATGTACTATGAAGTTAACGGGGACCAAATACTCAAAATGGAGACTAATGATGGAAGGTCTCTTGCATTGCATGGATCTCTATGATCCAATCGATGTGGACAAATGCGTAAAAGATGATGTCTCATCTAAATAAGAGAAGATGATAGATAAAGAGTAGGAGAAGATGAAACGAAAGACCTAGGGAACTATTAGACAATGGATTGATATCGATATCTTTAATCAGATATCCTAATAGATGTACAATGAAGTTAACGGGGACCAAATACTCGAAATGGAGACTAATGATGGAAGGTCTCTTGCATTGCATGGATCTCTATGATCCAATCGATGTGGACAAAAGCGTAAAAGATGATGTCTCATCTAAATCAGAGAAGATGATAGATAAAGAGTAGGAGAAGATGAAACGAAAGACCTAGGGAACTATTAGACAATGGATTGATATCGATATCTTTAATCAGATATCCTAATAGATGTATAATGAAGTTAACGGGGACCAACTACTCGAAATGGAGACTAATGATGGAAGGCCTCTTGCATTGCATGGATCTCTATGATCCAATCGATGTGGACAAAAGCGTAAAAGATGATGTCTCATCTAAATCAGAGAAGATGATAGATAAAGAGTAGGAGAAGATGAAACGAAAGACCTAGGGAACTATTAGACAATGGATTGATATCAGTATCTTTAATCAGATATCCCAATAGATGTACAATGAAGTTAACGGGGACCAAATACTCAAAATGGAGACTAATGATGGAAGGTCTCTTGCATTGCATGGATCTCTATGATCCAATCGATGTGGACAAATGCGTAAAAGATGATGTCTCATCTAAATAAGAGAAGATGATAGATAAAGAGTAGGAGAAGATGAAACGAAAGACCTAGGGAACTATTAGACAATGGATTGATATCGATATCTTTAATCAGATATCCTAATAGATGTACAATGAAGTTAACGGGGACCAACTACTCGAAATGGAGACTAATGATGGAAGGTCTCTTGCATTGCATGGATCTCTATGATCCAATCGATGTGGACAAAAGCGTAAAAGATGATGTCTCATCTAAATCAGAGAAGATGATAGATAAAGAGTAGGAGAAGATGAAACGAAAGACCTAGGGAACTATTAGACAATGGATTGATATCGATATCTTTAATCAGATATCCCAATAGATGTATAATGAAGTTAACGGGGACCAACTACTCGAAATGGAGACTAATGATGGAAGGTCTCTTGCATTGCATGGATCTCTATGATCCAATCGATGTGGACAAAAGCGTAAAAGATGATGTCTCATCTAAATCAGAGAAGATGATAGATAAAGAGTAGGAGAAGATGAAACGAAAGACCTAGGGAACTATTAGACAATGGATTGATATCAGTATCTTTAATCAGATATCCCAATAGATGTACTATGAAGTTAACGGGGACCAAATACTCAAAATGGAGACTAATGATGGAAGGTCTCTTGCATTGCATGGATCTCTATGATCCAATCGATGTGGACAAATGCGTAAAAGATGATGTCTTATCTAAATAAGAGAAGATGATAGATAAAGAGTAGGAGAAGATGAAACGAAAGACCTAGGGAACTATTAGACAATGGATTGATATCGATATCTTTAATCAGATATCCTAATAGATGTACAATGAAGTTAACGGGGACCAAATACTCGAAATGGAGACTAATGATGGAAGGTCTCTTGCATTGCATGGATCTCTATGATCTAATCGATGTGGACAAAAGCGTAAAAGATGATGTCTCATCTAAATCAGAGAAGATGATAGATAAAGAGTAGGAGAAGATGAAACGAAAGACCTAGGGAACTATTAGACAATGGATTGATATCGATATCTTTAATCAGATATCCCAATAGATGTATAATGAAGTTAACGGGGACCAACTACTCGAAATGGAGACTAATGATGGAAGGTCTCTTGCATTGCATGGATCTCTATGATCCAATCGATGTGGACAAAAGCGTAAAAGATGATGTCTCATCTAAATCAGAGAAGATGATAGATAAACGAAAGACCTAGGGAACTATTAGACAGTGGATTTGTAACATCCCATTATCTGTGGGAAGGTTAGTATAATAAATATAAGTGAACAATGAGAGTTTAACAATGCTTGTGCATGCTCATGCATAATGCGACATACACACATATGTAAATAGTGAAGTTGTGGTATTTAAAAATAGTTGTACATGCATTCATGAATAATTCCCGGTGTAATTTGATTGTGTTGTGATTTTTAGGTATTTTGAGAATTTTGAATTTTATTTATATGAAAAATTTTATTGGCTAGCAAGAATATTACAATTTTGAACTTTGGTGAATTTAGGCATAAATTTTGGAAAAAGGTATAGGAAAGGGGAGAAAGACATCAAATGGAGTTTTGGAGATAGTTGAATTGTAAAGGTGAAAGTTGAGGGAGTTAGTTTCAAAAGAAACTAAGTTAGAGCTTAGATGTGAGGGAAGTGACAAATGTCACTTAGGCTGGGTATTTTGCTAGAAGTAGGTCACTATTTTCTGAAAGTTGAAAGGTTAAGTTATATGTCTAAGTTCATTTTTCATTGGGATCATCTCCAAATGTTCTTCCCATCCACAGAGTTTTCCCTCTAACACCTTCCAAGTGATTTCTCTATTTTTCCTTTCCTTCGCCAACCCCACTTCACTATTCGTGTCTTCTACCCTAAAAAAAACCAGAAGCTGATCATTATCTTTAGTGAAGTACGTAAATTGCATGAAGTTTAGGGCTTGAAGATTTTAGCGTTTTCAATAGGTAAGTAGTGAATAAATCCTTTTGAGTTGATGATTTATGAACGAAAGTTGATGAGTTACTGTCATCTGCATGGAAAGTGACATTTAAGTGTATATTCATAAATACTGGGTGGTTGGGAGGAAATAAATTTGGTTATAGTGTTAAATTAGTTTTTGAAAGATTTTTTTTTTTTTGTGATTTGGTGATGTAAAAGTGAAGTTGGAATTGAGATAGCAAAAGCAATCTAGATAGATTCGTCTAATGGCCTTATGAAAGTTATAGTTCTTTTCATCTTCCCAATAGTATATAGTATGAAAACTATGGACATCTGAGCTGAAAGTCAAGGTCCTTATAAGGGAAGATGTATAAGAGAGAGGAGTTGCTATCTTCTGTGTTTTACTTCTTCTGTGATGACGTCATCTCCTTCTGGGTTTTCTTTGTGATGACGTCATCTCCTTCTGGGTTTTCTTTGTGATGACATCATCTCCTTCTATGTTTTGTATCATCTATGTTTTGCTATCTTCTGTGTTTTGATATCATCTGCCTTTCGCTCCTTCTGTGTTACTGTTCATGAACTCCTTCTGTGTTTTGTACCTTCTGGGTTTTGTTCCTTCTGGGTTTTGTTCCTTCTGTGTTTTGTTCCTTCTAGGTTGTGTTCCTTCTATGTTTTGTTCCTTCTGGGTTTTGTTTCTTATGTGTTTTGATTCCTTCTGTGTTTTGTTCCTTCTGGGTTTTGTTCCTTCTGTGTTTTGTTCCTTCTGGGTTTTGTTCCTTCTAGGTTTTTATTTCTCCTGTCTTTCTTCGCCTGGCCATAACTTCTTCTATAGGAGTCCTAATAGATTGCTTTTTGAACCATTGGACTCGTAAGACATTACCCTACATCTCTATCTAAAAATTATAGCCATTTGAAATAAATTAAGAAAGATTGAGTGAGAAACGTGGAACGAGTGCAGTGAGTGTGCCCTTACATTATATAAATTGGGGTTATTCCATTAAACATACTTCAGTGTTTCGATTTTGTCTGGATCTATAGGATTCCAAATGAGTAATGAATTGTAAATTCGATGGTTTTAGTGAGGCCTAAACCTAAGCATGAATCATACTTAGATAAGTTTCAGATATAGGACTGATAATGTGATCGGAATAAGGGAACAATATCCGGGATTGTCATGAACATGCATTGTACATAAGTTGTTTCATACACGTGCATCATTGGATATTTATGATTGAAGAAATTGTGATATTGTGTATATTATTTGATATAGAGGAGCAACTAGAACGTCAGCCTCCAGACGTTGTTGGATCTTCCAGGCATTAGCTTCAGGAGAAACTTATGAGTAACCTAGACGGTCTCACTTAATTACTTGTTTGCTTAGATTATATTTTAGATAATGATTGAATGAGTTTTGATTGTGGATTCCGGACAGAAGGTCCGTTGATTATGAAATGTGGATTGTGATATTGAAGTGCGACTTGAATGTGAATGTGTGGACCTATGTGTTTTATCAAGTGAATGATCGAGTTACGTGCATTCCATTCATGCATGCAAAGTCAGATAATGGAAGTTGTGACTAGAGTATGTAATGATCAGAGCTTAAAGCTCAACGTGTGAAAATGAGCCTCGAGCTCAAAAATATTTCAGAGCCTCAGGCTCAACGTATAATGAGCCCTGTATCCTCCTCGGATAAGGGACAGTTATTAATGAGTCCGATATTCAAAGTGGATACGGGACAGTTTAGGCACTCAGTCACAACAACGTAACAATTGAAAAAGAGTCTCATGATCACTTCATATGCATTTGGTTAAGTAGATTCGATTGATTGAAATGCATAATTTGTTTCTGCTTAAGGGAAAATGTAATACCTATGTGAATTGCAAACTATTAAATAATTGTTATGTGAATTGATGTGTTGCATGAACTATGTGGACCATCAATGATGGTTACCTCATTGAGTTCGCAAAACTCACCAAAATTGCAACGTTGTCTTTTTAGGATCGAGAGACGACCCTATCCACTGAGAGGCTCCACTGTTGTGTGGATTGTGATTTAACAAGAGAAGTCATGGATCAAAGGTCAGTCAGCTGAGATTTTTGGATGGCTTAGATAGATTTGATATATTTTCCTCTTTCATGTAGTACTTTTGTACTAGGTTTTGTGAATGTACTGGTAGAAAAGGTTGAAGGACACAATGTAGACTCTTGGTTTGAATTAGTGAAAAAAAAGAGATGGGTTTATAAATATTGTGATTCTCTATTGATGCTTATTAAGTGATTAATGATACGATGCCATGTGAAGTAAGTGTAGTGATCGTTCGTAGTTTGCACTTATCGCAGGATACGTACCGGAATAACCTTTGGGTGTTCTGGTGGGTACTGTAACATCCTGTTACTGCGAGCAAGGGTATTCTAGTAAATTGGGACGGACTGATAGGTTTCATTACATTTACTGATTGATTTTGCTACTGGCCTCTAGTTACAGAGGAACTGGGTTCTTGCATATGCATTTATTCATAGGTGCATGCATTCATGATTTTCCGGCATTTTAATTATGATTGGACTGTGAACTGGAAACTGACTGAACTGACTGGATCAGGATTGATTGAATAAGAAATCTAGAGTAAGTGAGCTCGAATGACTAATTTAGAATAGCCTAAGAGTGATTGGCAATTGATAGTGACTTATAGGAAATTTTCGGGAGATTCGGGAGAAAATGCCCGGACCGAAAATTTTGGAGTGATGATCGATTGATCAGATAATCTTGAAAGAATTGTTCAATGGCAAAGGAAATATTAGGGTTATACTGATAGGAAATTAAAATGTTGAGCCATTGAAATTTAGAGACTGAAATTTGGACTGAGTTGGAGACCTTTGTCTATAAATTCTAGGTTTGAAAGAAATTGGGAAAATTTGTCTAAGGCATTTCGTTTCTTCTTCTTCCCCTCTACGGTGATCTTCAATTTCTCCCAACGGTGAGATCCTTCGATTTTTTTCCTTGTGGTTTTCTCCTCATTGTATAAGGCTAACTTGTTTATTGTGATTGATGAAGGATTGAGAAGCTATAGAGTGGATCATCGTTGATTTTGAAAGATTTTTAGGGTTTACGGTATTTGTGAGAGATCTGTGGATTGGAGCTTGATTGGTAAGTTTTAATGGTTTTAATGTTATTATTGATGGTTTTAATGGCATTTATGGCATTTATTATGGTTGATTGAGTAGTTGAGAGAGTTAATGATGGTTTTATAGAGAGAGAAATAGCTGAAAACGATCGGAGAAGACGAAGGATTTGTCGCACGCTGCGAAGAGAAGAGGATGTCGCGGCGAGCGTCATTTAATTGATGCCGCGACGAGTCTTCTTCGCCTCGCGGCGCGCCCGAATTGGATTGTTCGCCGCGGCGAACGTGTTTCACGTCGCGGCGAGGGGACCACTTCACGCTGCAGCGAAGGGCCTCTTGGCCGCGGCGAAAGGGACTGTTCCATTGAATTAATTTCAAATTATTGGGCATAATTCATGGTGTAGACCTCCGATTGAGGTGATTCTAGATTCGTTACGGACTAGGGAACGAGGTCTACAATTGAGGATAATTATAGGAATTAGAATTGATTTAAGTGACATTGATTTATAGAGAATAAGGTTGATTATGGTTCATAGTGTGACCTAAATATTGAATTTAGACAATTGGAGTTTTATTGGGATTTTTAATAGAGGTTTTGACCCAATGGATAGGAAATTGCTATGGGGATTATGAATTGAGGAAATTGAACCGGATTTTAGGATTGGATCAATTACTGTTAATCAATTGAACTGCGAGTTAGAATGGGACATAAGAGTTATAAATTGGATTTTAGTGCCGGGAAAATTGTGAACATGCATTGTACATAATTTCACTGAGACATATGCATTACTGTACTGTTTAATTGAGCAATTAGTGATGAGACTGTATTTTATTGTTATAGAGGCGCCGTTGGATCGTCATTCTACGGACGTTCTTTGGAACTTCGAGCGTGCTTCGGAAGTTACAGGTGAGTAACCTAGTTGGTTTCTCAATTCTGATTGTTTAAATGCTTAATGTGAATTACTTGTCAAAAGTGAAACTGCATGATTACTGAAATGTCTGAAATGTACATGATCAAATGACATGTTCCTACTGTACTGGATTGGATTACTGTACTGAACGGAATTACTGCATGATACTAAGAAATACAATACTGGGCTTTTATAGCCATACACTGAATCACTGAATACTGAATTACTGAACACTGCATTGCACGCATGAATGCATGATCATATAATGGAATGTGACCCAAGTTGCTATTATCACTGAAAAGAGCCTCGAGCTCGAACACTGTACTGACCGGGCCTAGCTCGAGGGGAGAAATCCCTGACACGTCCCCCACTGAACACTGACTGAGCACTTGGGCACAATACTGAACAACCGGAAAGAGTCTCATATGCATTATATACACGACTGATTGAATTGCCAAATTGGGTGATGATTACTGAAATATGTGATGCCATGATTTACTGTAAATTGTGATGTTATACTGTAAACTGTCATATGCTCTTTAATATTATTACCGATCTCATACCTTCGTTATAAATTACCGTAAATCGTTATAAACTATCATGGCGTTATATAATATCGTTAATCAATATTATTGTCTTGCGTCTTTGTCTGCAATTTGCGTAATGCATGATTTGAGTGAACCATCGATGATGGTTTCTCACTGAGTTCGCAAACTCACCCAAAATTGCAACCTATTTTTCAGGATCGATAGAGTAGACTCCTAGCTCCGAAGATATTCTTTCCTGCCGTGCGAGCTGCTGGCAAGAGACGCGATGGCACACAGGTCGGTCAGTTGGGTTAGCTTTTGAGGATGACTTAGGATAGACGTTTGTATCAGTTTCCTTTTTGGTTTGTTTAGGGGACTGATAGACTTGTCTATTCTGCTATTGGATGACTGTATCAGATTGATATTATGATTTTAAAATTAGTGGTTTATGATATTGTGGTATGTTGTGATTTATTTATTGCGATGCCATGTGGATATTATTGGGAAATGTTCTGGTGGTGCACCTTTATCGTGGGATACGTATCGGAGCGACCTTCGGGTTTCCCGATTTGTACCCTACGGTGAGGGGGCGTTACATTAAGTGGTATCAGAGCATGGTTTGACATCTTTTGGGCATAGTGTAATTTAGGCTTGAATTACTGTAAAAATAACGAAACTGATCGAAAATTTCTTGTCTGTTTTAGGTCATCCGTACTGGGAGATCGAGTTGAGTTACCAGCTGACCTGGAATCGGTGGGAGCTAGTAGGGAGTCTCCTGTGCCTCATTCAGAGGAGTTGCCTCCTCGAGTTCCTGTGAGATGGGAACGGAGATATGATCAACTACGTAAGCAGGGGGCGGTTGACTTCTATGGTAGTACCGACCTTGCGGAGGCAGAGGGATGGTTAGAGAGGACTGAGAGAGTCCTCGATCAGATGGACTGTGACCCGGATGAGCGTTTCGACTACGCGGTTTCTCTGCTTCAGGGTTCTGCATATCAGTGGTGGAAGACTGTCCCGGGCAGTACCACCAGGCCCTGCACACTGACATGGACGACTTTTATGAGGGCCTTCAAGGACAATTTCATGCCCAAGCTCTATTTGGAAATGAAGTTACAGGAGTTCCTAGAGCTGAGAAAAGGGCAGTTGACCGTAGCCGACTACGAGGTGCGGTTCAACGAGTTAGTGTTATATGCTTCTTCACTGGTGGCTTCTGAGGCTGACAGGTGTCGGCGTTTTGAGGGCGGACTCAATCTGGAGATCCGTACCCTATTGGCTAGGTCCGATATGGACAGTTTTATTGAGCTAAATTGCCGCAGAAGAGGATAGAAGCATTCTTTGAGACAAGTCGTGATCGAGACTGGTCCGGGGACCAGGCATAAGAGATCTAGTGATAGCTAGGGCAATGCTGGCAGAGAGTACAGTAAACGCCATAGCAGGCCCTCCAGGTCCGCCGAAGGGGCTAGACAGACAGGTCATGGACAGAGAGACAGCCTTGCACAGACTGGTACTGACGGAGGTAGTGTCAAAGGTTCAGGGGGGTCTATTCCTCTATGCGAGCATTGTGGTAAGAGACACAGTGGAGAGTGTCGATGGCTGTCTGGAGCCTGCTTGAGGTGTGGTTCGATGCACCACCTAGTGAGGAACTACCCCGAGACTGTGAGAGCCCAGTCTGCTATGACTGGAAGATCTGATAGCTATACCACGGTGCAGCAGAGCCGTGGTGGTGGATCCGGATGGAGAGGTCGAGGCCGAGGTCGAGGTCGAGGTCGAGCAGAGGGATCAGCAGTGAGGTTGGAGGACCTGAGCAGCAGACAGCAGTCTCAGGCCAGGGTCTATGCCATGACTCGGCAGGAGGCCCAGGATTCCCCGGATGCTGTCGCGGGTATGCTTCTAATTTCTGGTTTGGAGCATATGCATTGTTGGATCCTGGATCCACTCATTCTTTCATTGCACCGCATTTAGCATATACACTGTATGAGGATAGACAGAGGTTACAGTATGGGTTAGAGGCGAGTATACCTCTAGGTAGTACGATTGTATTGGGAGATAGATGTGATATTAGGGATGGACTGACTGACTGAGCCTAAGGGCTATTATGGACTGTTACACCAGGGAGGTTGTGAGGCCATCTGGCTCACGTAGTGGATACCGGAGTTGATCGGATGATAATAACTGAAGAATTTAGCAACGAAAGGATAAATTGGAAATAAATTGAAATGAATGAAAAGTCGTTATTTGGAGACCTGATTCTAGTGGAAACTCAAGTGTGAGAGGTAAAATCTGTTACTAAGGAAATGTGCATTATGTTAACGTCAGGCATCCGACTGTGTAATAGGATTACTGAATCGTAAGGAGAAATTAGTCTTGAAATTGAGGGGACTATTGGTTCACAAAATTTTTTTATGTAAAATGTTTGGGAAGTACTTAGTTGATATGATGAATACGGGAGAATAGTGTAAAGGAACTTGTGGCAGAATATGATATTTAGAAATTGAGAAATCATAAGAGAAAATTTCAATTCGAGTATTAATTGTATCGTTGTAAATTTGGAGACCTTGTAATGCTTATCGAAGTATCCCAACAAAGGTCATGATGCAATCTGTTGAATTGATGTAAAGTAGTTTTATGTGCATAAAGATAAGTATAATCTCTTGGACTGTAATATAATTGATGACTGGAAATTATTGTGTTGGACACTGTTATGAAAGCTTGGAGATACTGGTCGGAACAGAAACATTTCAGATATGATTATGAATAAGCAAATTGATAGTGATCGAGGTATTAGTGAATTTGAAAGAATTGAAAAGGAATGTGTCATTATTAGTTATGGGAATTCCGGATCAGGTGTGTATAGTAAGGACTGGCAAAACAGATTGGGGATTTAAAAAGGTTCAAACCTTATTGGGAAATTTAAATGGGATTCGACTTTTGAGAAAATGATATTTATGACTGTATTGTGAAGTGCGTGTTGTACCCGCTAAAGAAACTGTTAGAGAAATCTCTAGGAGTCATCGAAGTGTTGTGTTTCAGCAATAGTGTACAGGAAGAGTAATAAGAGGTTTAGAGTGAGAAATTGAATAATTATTCGTAGAGATAACTCACATATGTGACTGCTGAGGCAAAAGTAACACTGATATTCGTAGAGTCCGTTGAGATTGAGGCATTATTTTGGTGTTACCATTCGAACAGTGCATAAGAAGTCGTTAACCCCTACATTAGAGTGAACAAGATCTGAACATAGTCGAAGACTATGATTGATTTGAGTTGATGATGATAAGTGAAATGAATCAGAAAAAGGGGTAGAGCGATCCAAGTTAATGACAATGAGTCGAATCGAGTAGGATCATGGTTATGAGAATCTGATGAAATTAGTGTTTTAACCCTAAAGAGATGTAATCAGATAAGTAAATCGAGGAAATATTTCGAAGTGTATAGCCCCGGCCAAAATGCAAAAAAAAATGGAGATAAAGGTCAATAAGAAGACTAAATTCTTTACTAAATGGCCTCTTTGTGACCGTCGTGTAAATAGATTGGTAAAGTGGGTTAAAATCTAAAAGATGATTCTGATTTACAGAGTGTTTTATGGACTGGATTAATAAACAGTGTTAAGATCTGATAAATGTGTTTTTGGTACCGAATGTGAGGATTTGCGAATGATAATAAGGAAATGAGTGAGAGTCAGACTAGAAAGGAGCGAATTAATTCCCTAATATGAGATCTATTGTATATGAAATTTCGAGGACGAAATTTTATTAGGAGGGGTGAATTGTAACATCCCGTTACTGCGAGCAAGGGTATTCTGGTAAATTGGGACGGACTGATAGGTTTCATTACATTTACTGATTGATTTTGCTACTGGCCTCTAGTTACAGAGGAACTGGGTTCTTGCATATGCATTTATTCATAGGTGCATGCATTCATGATTTTCCGGCATTTTAATTGTGATTGGACTGTGAACTGAAAACTGACTGGATCAGGATTGATTGAATAAGAAATCTAGAGTAAGTGAGCTCGAATGACTAATTTAGAATAGCTTAAGAGTGATTGGCAATTGATAGTGACTTATAGGAAATTTTCGGGAGATTCGGGAGAAAATGCCCTAATCAAAATTTTGGAGTGATGATGATTGATCAGATAATCTCGAAAGAATTGTTCAATGGCAAAGGAAATATTAGGTTATACTGATAGGAAATTAAAATGTTGAGCCATTGAAATTTAGAGACTGAAATTTGGACTGAGTTGGAGACCTTTGTCTATAAATTCTAGGTTTGAAAGAAATTGGGAAAATTTGTCTAAGGCATTTCGTTTCTTCTTCTTCCCCTCTACGGTGATCTTCGATTTCTCCCAACGGTGAGATCCTTCGATTTTTTTCCTTGTGGTTTTCTCCTCATTGTATAAGGCTAACTTGTTTATTGTGATTGATGAAGGATTGAGAAGCTACAGAGTGGATCATCGTTGATTTTGAAAGATTTTTAGAGTTTACGGTATTTGTGAGAGATCTGTGGATTGGAGCTTGATTGGTAAGTTTTAATAGTTTTAATGTTGTTATTGATGGTTTTAATGGCATTTATGGCATTTATTATGGTTTATTGAGTAGTTGAGAGAGTTAATGATGATTTTATAGAGAGAGAAATAGCTAAAAACGATCGGAGAAGACGAAGGATTTGTCGCACGACGTGACCTGTGCGCGAGCCTCGCCGTGACGAATTTTAATTCGTTCGCCGCGGCGAGGGAGAAGAGGACGTCGCGGCGAGCGTCATTTAATTGACGCCGCGACGAGTCTTCTTACCCTCATGGCCTTGAATTGGATTGTTTGTCATGCGAACGTGTTTCACGCCGCGACGAGCGGACCACTTCACGCTGGGGCGAGGGCCTCTTGGCCGCGGCGAAAGGGACTGTTCCATTGAATTAATTTCAAATTATTGGGCATAATTCATGGTGTAGACCTCCGATTGAGGTGATTCCAGATTCGTTACGGACTAGGGAACGAGGTCTACAATTGAGGATAATTATAGGAATTAGAATTGATTTAAGTGACATTGATTTATAGAGAATAAGGTCGATTATGGTTCATAGTGTGACCTAAATATTGAATTTAGACAATTAAAGTTTTATTGGGATTTTCAATAGAGGTTTTGACCCAATGGATAGGAAATTGCTATGGGGATTATGAATTGAGGAAATTGAACCGGATTTTAGGATTGGATCAATTACTGTTAATCAATTGAACTGCGAGTTAGAATGAGACATAAGAGTTATAAATTGGATTTTAGTGCCGGGAAAATTGTGAACATGCATTGTACATAATTTCACTGAGACATATGCATTACTGTACTGTTTAATTGAGCAATTAGTGATGAGACTGTATTTTACTGTTATAGAGGCGCCGTTGGATCGTCATTCCACGGACGTTCTTTGGAACTTCCAGCAAATGTTCGGAAGTTACAGGTGAGTAACCTAGTTGGTTTCTCAAATTCCTGATTGTTTAAATGCTTATGGTGAATTACTTGTCAAAAGTGAAACTGCATGATTACTGAAATGTCTGAAATGTACATGATCAAATGACATGTTCCTCTTGTCTTTGGATTGGATTATCTTGATCGAACTTGAATTATCTTGATACCGAAATACAATACTGGGCTTTTATAGCCATACACTGAATCACTGAATACTGAATTGTTGAACACTGCATTGCATGCATGAATGCATGATCATATAATGGAATGTGACCCAAGTTGCTATTATCACTGAAAAGAGCCTCGAGCTCGAACATTTCGACTTGTGGGCTAGCTCGAGGGAGAAATCCACGATCGTCCCCATCAACAATCGATCGAGCACTTGGGCACAATACTGAATAACCGGAAAGAGTCTCATATGCATTATATGCATGACTGATTGAATTGCCAAATTGGGTGATGATTACTGAAATATGTGATGCCATGATTTACTGTAAATTGTGATGTTATACTGTAAACTGTCCTATGCTACTGTAATATTGTTACTGATACTGTACACTGTTATAAATTACCGTAAACTGTTATAAACCACTGTAAACTGTTATATAATACTGTTAACTGAATATTACTGTGCCGTGCTGTACGCAATTTGCGTAATGCATGATTTGAGTGAACCATCGATGATGGTTTCTCACTGAGTTCGTAAACTCACCCAAAATTGCAACCTATTTTTCAGGATCGATAGAGTAGACTCCTAGCTCCGAAGATATTCTTTCTGCGCCGCGAGCGAGCCGGCAAGAGACGCGATGGCACACAGGTTGGTCAGCTGGGTTAGCTTTTGAGGATGACTTAGGATAGACGTTTGTATCAGTTTCCTTTTTGGTTTGTTTAGAGGACTGATAGACTTGTCTATTCTGCTATTGCATGACTGTATCAGATTGATATTATGATTTTAAAATTTAGTAGTTTCTGATATTGTGGTATGTTGTGATTTATTTATTGCGATGCCATGTGGATATTATTGGGAAATGTTCTGGTGGTGCACCTTTATCGTGGGATACGTATCGGAGCGACCTTCGGGTTTCCCGATGCGTACCCTACGGTGAGGGGGCGCTACAGGTACCTTGTGGTAAGGGGGCACTACAGGATTGATATCGGTATCTTTAATCAAATATCCCAATAAATGGATCCTTTCAAGCTGTGAAAGAAGTTAAAGGGTCTTTATGAGAGGAAACCCACTCATAACAAGGCCTCGTAGATTAAAAAGTTTATAAACCTAAAGTGAAAGACTGGAAGGTGGTGGAGTATCTCAGTGGTTTCGAGGATATCATTAATAAGTTGATTACTATGAAGATTATTTTCTAAAATGAATTACAAGTGTTTTTCTTTTTAAGTTCTTTACTAGATAGTTAAGAGACTTTAGTTATGATTATGAGCAACTTCACATTAAATGGTGTGCTTTCTTTATATAAGATCAAATAGAGCATGTTCAATGAAGAGATTAGGAGGAAGGAGATCGATGTTGACAATGTATAAGCTCTTATGGTAGAAAGCAGAGAAAGAAGCATGAGTAGAGGTCCCAAAGTTAAGTCGAAGAATAGTTCGAAGTCAAAAAATAGCAAGAAGACCAAAACATGCACTATTGCACCAAACTTGGTCACATAAAGAAAACTAGAAGGATGGTGATGACAATAACACTGCAGAAATGATATATGGAGACACTCACTAATTGTACAAATTAGTGATACTTCATCTTAGTAAGTGTCTACATATTATTCACTTAGATTTAGAGTGACTTATTGATACAAGGGCACCTTATCATTGTGTTCCAAGGAGAGAGTATTTTACCAACTACAAGAGTGGTGATTTTAGAGTGTGAAGAAGGGTAATCAGAGCTTTACTAGCATCATTAACATGGGAGACATCCAAGTTCAAATCAACATTGGGTGCATGTTGGCCTTAATAGGTATACGACATATTCCAAACTTATTTCTTAATTTGACGTCTGTGAATATGCTTGACTAAAAGGGAAACTAGCACACTTGATGATGGTAAGTGAGAGTTGTCTAAAGGAGCATTGATGGTTACTCATGTTGTAATGCAAGACCTTTACCTTATGCAAGACAAGCTTGAAGGTATGCAGTGGAGAATTACATGTTGTTCAAGAAAATACTTCACTAGATTTGTGGCACTAAAAAATAGAACACTTTAGCAAGAAAGGGATCAAATTGCTAATTGGAAAATCACTTACCCTTGTAAAGACTACAATTTCGCTAAGTGTGCTTAGATGTAAAGCTTTGAAGCACTGTTAAAGGAACATAGAATGAAGACAAATTCAAAGATTACTCCTTATGTATTGATTGGATATGGTGATGAAGAGTTTGGCTAGAGGCTCTACAACTTGAAAAATTGAAAGATTGTTAGAAGTAGAGCATGAGATAGGTGTAGATCTCATCAGTAAAGACAAGATAACATCCAGTAGTTCATATTTTGACAGTGAAGATACTACCCTTGTTCATACTTTCGTTAATTAGCCTATGAGTGAATAAGGCAAACATAAGCAATCACAAGAAGATAATAATCATAAGCAACCTGATGGGGATGATTAATATGAATCACATCCTTTAAATGTTAAAAAAGGGGTTCATGAGTATCATGAGTAGGGGAAGAAACCTATTTAAGTGTTGAAAGATGGCCAAATTCGAAGGTTAATGAGAGAGAAGAAGTCTTTGAGAATATACCCTAAAATAGAAAGAAGACCAAAACATGCACTATTGCACCAAACTTGGTCACATAAAGAAGTTTTGCTACAAGCAGAAGAGAGACCAGAAGAAGCAAGAAAACTAGAAGGATGGTGATGACAACAACACTACAGAAATAACAGATGGAGACACTCATTAATTGCACAAATAAGTGATAATTCATCTTAGTAAGTGTCTACATATTATTCACTTAGATTTAGAGTGACTTATTGATACAAGGGCATGATATCATTGTGTTCCAAGGAGAGAGTATTTTATCAACTACAAGAGTGGTGATTTTAGAGTGTGAAGAAAGGTAATCAGAGCTTTACTAGCATCTTTAACATGGGAGACATCCAAGTTTAAATCAACATTAGGTGTATGTTGACCTTAAGAGGTATACGACATATTCCATACTTATGTCTTAATTTGATGTTTGTGAATATGCTTGACTAAAAGGGAAACTAGCACACTTGATGATGGCAAGTGAGAGTTGTGTAAAGGAGCATTGACGGTTACTCACGATGAGTTGTGATGCACGACCTTTACCTTATACAAGACAAGGTTGAAGGTATGTACTGGAGAATTACATGTTGTTCAAGAAAATACTTCACCGGATTTGTGGCACCAAAGATTAGAACACTTTATCAAGAAAGGGATCAAATTGCTAATTGGAAAATCATTTATCCTTGTAAAGACTACGATTTCGTTAAGTGTGCTCAGATGCAAAGATTTCAAGCACTGTTAAAGGAACATAGAATGAAGCTAGATTCAAAGATTACTCCTTATGTATTGATTAGATATGGTGATGAAGAGTTTGGATAGAGGCTCTGCAACTCGAAAAATTGAAAGATTGTTAGAAGTAGAGACTTAAGCATGAGATGGGTGCAGATCTCATCAGTAAAGACAAGAGCACATTCAGTAGTTCGTCTTTCGGCAATGAAGATACTACCCTTACTCATACTTCCGTTTGTAGGAAAATCCCGGGAGGTACATCACATGTACCGGCAGCGGAAAACAAAAATTTTTGTTCCCGGGACTTTCCCGAAACCCAGGATCCAGGTGTCGGTATGAAAACCTCAAACCTGAATAGCCAATAGAGACTATCTCTAAAGGTATCCACGCAGAGATCAGAAAACCTAACCGAGTCAAACCCTTTGACCCGGAATAGCTAGAACAGATTAAGAGCTGCTAGACCCTACCTACATCTGAAGAGCTTGAGATCGACGTTGAACCCTTGTCTTGGAGAAGAGAAATCGATGGTTGCCTTGAGAAAATGAGGAAATGAAATCTCCTTAAGCTTAACTCTTAAGCTTTCTACTTTTCTCTTCTTGCAAACCCTTGCAAAACCGTCGACCCACTTCACTAAGCCATCTTCTTATATATGTCTTTAACCATTAAAGAATCCATAAGAATGCATACACGTGGGTGGCTTAAAACCATGCTTTAATTAAATGAATTAAATAAAGCATCTTTGACTTTTCAAAGGCTTTATCTCTTCTCCCTTTCCAACTCACATGTACATATATATATATATAATAATTAATTAATTAGAATATATTTGCTAAGGTCCAGTCCAACTGGGTTGGTCCTACTATCGTCTTAGACTCTCCTTTGGTCAAACTCCTAAACCTTTCTTAGCAATATCGATGTCGCGATCTCATCGGGACATATCCCAATCTCATTGGGATCCATTTAATCCGAATGCTCTCCATAATTGGAACTCTGTCCAATTACTATTTTACAGATTCTCTGAAACACTCTTATGCGTGTGACCCTTTAGGTTCCCGATTATGTTGGCCACTTAGATTAACAATTAATCTGAGCAAGTCATGAGCGGTATCTAGCAACACATCATGACCCCCAATTGACCGAAAAGTAATCGGTTTGATGTATTCATCACGAACCAGATCACGAACCCTTCCATAGACAATTACTGTGCAATTCGTCCTTTCACCATCCTATACCCCACTTGGTTATGAGTATGGTCAAAGTGTCAACTCTTACTAGACCAAGTCCAGCCCAAGTGATAACAGCTTCGCCCTAGGACTCATTACTCTATATGTCCATGAAGACACTCTTCATGACATATTCACTCCGCCGAGATTTCGAGTAATGATCCCGACAAGAGGCCACGGGTATCTCTTACGCTAATCCGAGTGGTGAATCCTTTATTGGCTACTCAATTATCTTCAATACCTCAAACTGCACTCCAAGCACCACCCTATGAGTTACCTCCGAAGGTAACAAGAAATGGAGTCAAAGCACGTGATCAAGATTCAAGATAGCCTCGAGTACCTCAAGTCTAAGGATACTTGCACCATTGCTATGATGAGATTATCACCGACACTTAGATAAGATATCCATGTGATGATCTCATGACAGTCATCCAATGAACTTACTACTACTAGTAAGCATCCATATGTCAACTCTAAATATCTCATATTTACAGCTTACGAGATCCACCGCTGATCCAATCAAGGAGTATGACATATGTTATGCATGCGGATTAATGATGTCCAGTCTCATTAATCCTATGACTAGGAGAATTTAGATCTTGACATAATTGCACATGATAGGAATCTCGGTAGTATGATCACATCATAATTTCCTTCATGCTATGTCATATATCATGGACTTCATTAATTTGATTAAAGATCCAATCAATTCATAAACAATATTCATGAACATCAAATTAATGAATTATGCCTTTTCTTTATTTATTCATTCAGTCTGCATACGACTGTGAATAAAACGCGCTAAAGGGATTGCCTTTAGGCACAAATAAACAAGATCGTCCTTGAATAAGTCGACTTATCCAATGTACAAGTCGACTTATCGGCATCGAAGAAGCATAAGTCGACTTACACATGGTACAAGTCGACTTACCACTTACAAATCTCCCACTTGACCTAAAGCCAATAGCCTTGGTATCTAATACCATAAGCGCCCATGAGAATCACAATTCTCCTGTGACAATGGCTTTGTCAACGGATCGACAACACTTTGCTCAGGATTTCTCTCTATCGTGACATCATCTCACTAATGATCTCCGAATTGGTGGAGTAGATGTTCGATCGTCGATGAGACCTTGATTCCTTTGCTCACAAGACTAGCCCCATTGTATCACAATACAATCCTATAGGCCTATCACGGTAGGGATTAGATCAAGTTCAAGAATGAACTTCTTGATCCAAACCGCTTCCTTCATGCGTCTCATGCGACGTGTACTCTGCCTCGGTTGTTGAATCGGCATTCCTTTCTTGTTTTGAAACTCTTTCAATTGACCGCCACGCTATTCAAGTGTGAATGTATATAACCTGATCGTGATTCGTAATCATCCTTATCGATTAAATCGCATCCGAATGCCGCTCACGTGGAGATTTCCATCTCCAAACATCAAGAAAACATCCTTAGTGCTTCACAAGTACTTGAGGATATTCTTGACAGCCACCTAGTGACCCTCACTAGGAACCGATTGGTATCTGCTCGTAACACTTAGAGCATACGATACATCGGGCTTCGTACATAGCATCGTTTCATGCTAAACCTCTTTAGCATCTCAACTATGTACGATGCTTGTGAAAGACCAAGCAACCTTTGATCTATCTCTATAAATCTATATCCTAAGGATATAAGTTGCTTTACCAAGGTCTTTCAAGGCAAATTGTTTGACAACCAAATTTTAATCGATTGTCAGATAGAGACATCGTTTCCGAGTAATATGTCATCTACATACAACACAAGGAAAACGATTGCGTCCCATTAACCTTCTTATACACACAATGATCATCCGGATTTTATGAGAAACCAAACTCTTTGATTAACTCGTCAAAGCGGAAATTCCAACTCTGGATGCTTGCGTCAATCCATACATGGATTTACGCTTTGCATACCATTTCGCCATCATAAGATGTGAAGCCCTCTGGTTGTGTCATATACACATCCTCGGCGATTTTCGTTAAGGAAAGTCGTCTTCACATCCATTTGCCATATCTCATAATCATAATGAGCGCAATGGCTAGGAGTATCCGAATGGTTTTAAGCATTGCTACGGGTCAAGGTCTCGTCATAGTCAACTCCTTGTCTTTGACGAAATCCTTTGGCCATTAGTCTCGCTTCATAGTAATCGATTACCATCCATGTTGGTTTTCTTCTAAAACCTCTTTGCACCCTCGTGGGTTTTATCCTTCGTGTAACAACCAAAGTCTATACTTGGTTTTCATACATGGAATCCATTTCGATTTCATGGCACGAAGCCATTTTCCGCACTCAACTCTTCGTAACCTCTTCATAGTAGCAGCTCATCATCTCATATGAAGCACACGTCATTCTGCTCCCCACGAAAATCCATATTTCTCGAGAACAGGCGTATCCTACGTGACCTACTGAAATTGTGTGTAATAGAAGGTTGAATGTTACCTCATCTATATGAGTGACAGTTTGAGTTCGTGCAGTTGATCTATGTTTGTTCGAGCATCTTGAACTTCTCCAAGTTCAACTTTGCTCCCACTGTCCTCTTGTAAAAGAAACTCTTTCTCTAAGAAACAGCATGCTTTGAAACAAACACTTTTGTTCCTAAGCAAGGTAGAATTAATATTCCACGAACAAACACTTGTCAGACTTTGCATCAAGTTAATCTGACTGTGTCCGCTTCACATAAGCAGGACAACCCCAAACTTTCAGCTGAGAAAGATAGGGCTTTCAGTTAATCCATATCTCCATATGGAGTAACATCAATCGCCTTTAATGGAACTCGCTTAACAAGTAAACAATTGTCTCGAAGCATACCCTAAAATCTGCAAAACCTATCATCAATCACACCATGTCTAACAAGGTTCGATTTCTCCTTTCAGCCACACCATTGTGCTACGACGTGCAAGGTGGAGTGAACTGAGATAAAATCCCATTATCTACGAGATAATCCAAAACTGTTGGTCTAAGTATTTTCCACCACGATCGATCGTAATGCCTTGATACTTTTACCAAACCGCTTTTCTACTTCATTTCAATTGTTTGAACTTTTCAAACGCTTGATTTGTATCTCATCGACATACATGTACCCATATCGTGAATAATCATCGATAAAAGTAATGAAGTAACGACAACCACTTCGGCATGGATGGACATCGGACCACATACATCCGAATGTATTAGGTCTAATAATCCAATGCTCATCCTTTCCATTGAAGGATAACTTAGTCATCTTGCCTAATAAACAAGATTCGATGTGTCATATGATTCATAATCAAATGACCCTAAACATCCACTCTTATGGAGCTTAGCGATCGTGTCTCATTTATATGGCCGTCGACAATGCCATAAGTAAGTTGATTTTAAATTATCCCGATTATGTCTTTCCGTCATTGACATTCATAATCGGATATGACATATCTAATATGTCATTTCTATTGCATAATGTACCAGCACTATAGAGCATTCCATTCAACTAATAGAACAACCATTGCTACTAAAAGTCCAATGGAAACCAAATCTAATTAAACATGAAACATACAATATGTTCTTTGTTTAAAACAGGTACAAAATGTCAATCATCCAATTTGAATACAAGCCCAGTAGGGAGTAACAAGACATAAGTGCCTATGGCAAATGTAGCAACTCTTGCTGCATTACCTACACAAAGGTCTAGTTCTCTTTTATGAGCTTTCTACTGTCCCTGATGCCCTGCATATCATTTCATATGTATGACCGACATCCGGTATCAAATACCGATATGTTTGGATCAGGAATAGTATTAACCTCAATGACAAACATACTTGAAGGAGTAGAGGCATCTGATGCCTTTTACTACTTCAGGGACTCCAGATAGATTTTACAGTTTCGCCTCTAGTGGCTAGACTTGCCACAATGAAAGCAAAATCCTTTTGGGGCAGAATCTTTGGTTTTTGATGGCACTTCCCTTTGGTTTCTTCTAGAACCAGAAGAAGGAGCATCCACCACTAGCACTTGCTATCTCTCTTGATAGCCTGCTCAGCTGTCATGAGCAGATTGATTAGCTCAGGAATTATTGTGGATATTTGGTTTATCCGATAGTTTATCACAAACTGTGAATAACCATCAGACAATCCAACCAGAATTAAGTATCTACTTAACTCATAATCCATTACAAATCCTAAGGCGGCCAATCTCTCAATATAGCTATTCATCTTGAGGCATCTTGCCAGATATCCCTCGAGCCATCTTTATGATGAAGAGAAGCCTCGAGGTCTCGAACCTTTCGCATCGAGCTTGCTCAACAAACAGCCCTAAGATGAAATACTATAGAGTGAGCATCCATGGACTCGTCTTTTACGCAGCTCTGGTGACATCAAGACAAGCATAATGCAAGTATCCATATCATCGTCCTTTAGATACTTCGATATGCTTTCGATCCTTATCGAAGCATCGACAAAGAGTGCATCTGGAAGTGGAACATCTAGGACGTATCCCAGTTCCTCAGATCTGAGAACAATTCTCAGAGTCCTCATCCAATCAAGAAAATCGGTCCAGAAAGGAGATCATAAATTCACACTAAAAGACTTCTTCAATCAACCTAAACGGGATAGAGAGAAGGAATGATAGAATAGATATGCCTGCATGATCATAAGGACTTGCATGATATGCATATGGCTCCCACTAGTTTCCTAGAATCCATAACCCTCTTTACGAATCCAGAGAAACAAAGTGACATAATGTCCTAGTGGGTCGATATCCGACATTGCTAAGAGTGACCTTGGGTTTACCCAACAAGCCACAACTTAGGTCAATCGGTAGGTATCGGTCATACCAATTGCATCATCGATAACCGACTTTGAGAATGACCTTGGGTTTACCCAACAAGCCACCTTAAGTCTCGGGAGGTATCAGATATACCAATTACATCTTAGACACAACTATCGATCGTCTTATCAACTTGTTGATGTATGCACTTACATTGGGTATCAACTCTTTGATCGCATACATCCGATATATGCTACCCAATTTCACCTCTGTCCACGTTGACCTTGAGTTTACTCAACAAACCAACGCTTCGGTGAAAACCAACCCATTAATCGAAAATCATATTTTCATGGTTTGAACATATCTGTATAGAGTGAGCTTGGGTTTACCTAACAACCCATCCCTATAAGAACTCGGTTCTTACCATATTAATGGAAGGCGTTAGTTTTCATATACCGAGGAGGATTTAGAAACTCTAGACTCCAAGTGAAGGATCATAGTCACTAGGACTATATGGAATGATTTAGGTGTCATCAATCACATTGAATCAATCCTTATAATCATCCATCATCCAACTAGAGCATGTCATAAGTCGCCTTTATATCAAATGCAAGTCGCTTTAAGCCATCGCCAACACACAAGTCGACTTATGCGATATAAGTGGACTTATGCTCTCGCTTGAAACACAAGTGGACTTGTCTAATATAAGTCGACTTATGCAAAACTTTGAACAAGTCGACTTATGTACAATACAAGTCGACTTATCCGAAACTTTGAACAAGTCGACTTATGTATAAGACAAGTCGACTTATCCAAAATTTGAACAAGTGGACTTATGTATAAAACAAGTCGACTTATCCAAAAAGAATTGCTATACTTACTAATCGGCTAATACCTCAATCATTGCAATTCCAATTCACAACACCTACATACCTAAGGTAATATCGATAAATTTGATGTATCAATGAACAATTCATTGAACCATGAAAGCCTTAAATAGTCAAACTATATGAAAAGCTTGAAATGAGTCAAAACTCATTCATTTCCAAACAATTTAGGAACACCCAAATTATCATCCTAAGCATCTCAAGCTAGTGTATACACTCTCAAAACTACTCCGGCACTTGTCACAAAATTTGTGACGGCCAAAACAAGCAAGAAAATGAAATATACTAACGAGACACAAATGTGACCAATTCGGCATTCAAAAATTCTTGGAAAAAACAACTTCAAGCAATTCAATTTGGAAATCATACTACATCAAGATAACACATTTTTAATCACATTAAAAATGGTGCAAGGCATTGGAACTGAAAAAGCACACTCAATCAAGCCAAGCAAAACAGTCCCAACAATTTTCACCAAAACTGTCCAGTTCTGTACATTGCTTGAAATGATCAATGAAACAATTTCAATAAATTCTGAGAAAATTATATAGGTTACTAAATGTTCTGAAAATGATACCTGAATTTTTTTCAGGATTTTAGGCCATCAAAAACTCAGTCAACCAAAATAACAAAACCGATTCCAATTCTGTGTTCATCAACACAGCAATTCCCAACAGCATAGACTAAAATCGAAAATAAATATCCAATCACCTTGAAATCCAATTTCCATGCTCAAAGACATTCACCAACATCTTAGAGACATGTAGGTGAAGGAAAATCCAGAAAAATATTTTTCTAGAATTTATTCTTGATTTTATACTACTGCCTGTTCACAGAATCGTTTCAAAAACAGCATCTGTAAGCTTAGGGAATTAATTAGCAAAACTATATCAAATCAAATCAATAAATTCTGAAAATTCATAGACATATTCTCTAACATGTTATGAACATTCCTGGGCAGAAAATTTTCTAAAAATATATCACAATATAAATTCGAAAATCAGGCAGTATGCATGCATCAACATCAACAGCACTTAGGGTTTCTGATCTAGCTTCGGTTTTAGCTTCATACACGACACCAGACTCTCTGATACCACTGTAGGAAAATCCCGGGAGGTACATCACATGTACCGGCAGCGGAAAACAAAAATTTTTGTTCCCGGGACTTTCCCGAAACCCAGGATCCAGGTGTCGGTATGAAAACCTCAAACCTGAATAGCCAATAGAGACTATCTCTAAAGATATCCACGCAGAGATCAGAAAACCTAACCGAGTCAAACCCCTTTGACCCGAGAATAGCTAGAACAGATTAAGAGCTGCTAGACCCTACCTCTGTCCTGAAGAGCTTGAGATCAGACGTTGAACCCTTGTGCTTGGAGAAGAGAAATCGATGGTTGCCTTGAGAAAATGAGGAAATGAAATCTCCTTAAGCTTAACTCTTAAGCTTTCTACTTTTCTCTTCTTGCAAACCCTTGCAAAACCGTCGACCCACTTCACTAAGCCATCTTCTTATATATGTCTTTAACCATTAAAGAATCCATAAGAATGCATACACGTGGGTGGCTTAAAACCATGCTTTAATTAAATGAATTAAATAAAGCATCTTTGACTTTTCAAAGGCTTTATCTCTTCTCCCTTTCCAACGCACATGTACATATATATATATATAATAATTAATTAATTAATTACTTAATTAATTAATTAGAATATATTTGCTAAGGTCCAGTCCAACTGGGTTGGTCTACTACGTCTCATCGCCCCGATCTTTAAAACGATTCCCTAAACCTTTCTTAGCAATATCGATGTCGCGATCTCATCGGGACATATCCCAATCCATTGGGATCCATTTAATCGAATGCTCTCCATAATTGGAACTCGTCCAATTACTATTTTACTGATTCTCGAAACACTCTTATCGTGTGACCCTTTAGGTTCCGGTTATGTTGGCCACTTAGATTAACAATTAATCTGAGCAAGTCATGAGCGGTATCTAGCAACACATCATGACCCCTAATTGACCGGAAAGTAATCGGTTTGATGTATTCATCACGAACGGATCACGAACCCTTCCATGTACAATTCTTGTGCAATTCGTCCTTTCACCATCCTATACCCCACTTGGTTATGAGTATGGTCAAAGTATCAACTCTTACTAGACCAAGTCCAGCCAAGTGATAACATTTCTCGTCCCTAGGACTCATTACTCTATATGTCCATGAAGACACTCTTCATGACATATTCACTCTGCCGAGATTTCGAGTAATGATCCCGACGAGAGGCCACGGGTATCTCTTACGCTAATCCGTAGTGGTGAATCCTTTATTGGCTACTCAATTATCTTGAATACCTCAAACGCACTCCAAGCACCACCTATGAGTTACCTCCGAAGGTAACAAGGAATGGAGTCAAAGCACGTGATCAAGATTCAAGATAGCCTCGAGTACCTCAAGTCTAAGGATACTTGCACCATTGCTATGATGAGATTATCAACGACACTTAGATAAGATATTCATGTGATGATCTCATGACAGTCATCCAATGAACTTACTACTACTAGTAAGCATCCATATGTCAACTCTAAATATCTTATATTTACGGTTTACGAGATCCACCGCTTGATCCAATCAAGGAGTATGACATATGCTAGTCAATGGGATTAATGATGTCGGTCTCATTAATCCTATGACTAGGGAGAATTTAGAATCTTGACATAATTGCACATGATAGGAATCTCGGTAGTATGATCACATCATAATTTCCTTCATGCTATGTCATATATCATGGACTTCATTAATTTGATTAAAGATCCAATCAATTCATAAACAATGTTCATGAACATCAAATTAATGAATTATGCCTTTTCTTTATTTATTCATTCGATCGCATCATTTGTGAATAAAACGCAGCTAAAGGGATTGCCTTTAGGCACGCAAATAAACAATACAGTCCTTGAATAAGTCGACTTATCCAATGTACAAGTCGACTTATCGGTACCGAGCAAGCATAAGTCGACTTACACATGGTACAAGTCGACTTACCACTTACACCGTTAATCAGCCCATGAGTGAATAAGGAAAACATAAGCTATCACAAGAAGATAATAATCATAAGCAACCTGATGGGGATGATTCATATGAGCCACATCCTCTGGATGTTAAAAAAGGGGTTCATGAGTATCATGAGCAGGGAAACAACCTATTTAAGTGTTGAAAGATGTCTAAATTTGAAGCTTAATGAGAGAGAAGAAGCCTTTGAGAATATACCCTAGTTTGGAATATCTCATAATCACTACTGAGGGGAAGCCAGAGAGTTTCCAATAAGTGTAAGTGCTCAAAGATAAAGATTCTTGGCTCAAGGAAATGTAAGAGAAGATAAGAGTCATTAAAAAAGAATGAGACGCATGACTTAGAGAAGCTTGCCAAAATTAAGAAAGCTTCGAAGAATAAGTGGGTATTCAAGATCAAGAAAGATGGTGACAAGCTAAAAGCAAAAGATAAGATTGATGATAAAAGGTTACAATGAAAAAAAGGATATCAATTTCAATAAGATTTTCTAACTAGGGGTGGGGATGACATCAATGTGCACTATATTTCTAGTTTGAATCTTGAACTTCACTAGTTTGATAAAGACACTACTTTCTTACATAGTGATTTGGATGATGAGATTGAAATGGAGCAACTGGAAGGGAAGTCAAAGAATAGTCTTTATAGGCTTAAATAGGCACCAAGGCAATGGTACAAGAAGTTTGATTCATTTATGATAAGTAGTAGTTACAAGCGAACATTAGTTGATCATTGTGTCGTTTTAAAAAAAAATCATGGTGGTAACTTTATCATCCTTCTATTATATATAGACGATATGTTGGTAGTTGGATAAGATGTTGACATGATTTTGTAGGTTGAAAGAAGACTCGTCTAAGTCCTTTGATATAAAATATTTGGGTACTGTAAAATGTATTCTATGCATGGAGGTTACTTATGATAGGATGGCCGAAAAGTTATTATTGTCACATGAGAAACATATTGAACAAGTGCTTTAGAGGTTTAATATAAAGAATTTCAAGCATGTGAACTACACCTTTAGTTGTCCAATTCAAGTTGAGCAAGAGAGCTTATCCTATCTCTGAAAAGGAGAAAGAGTTTATGTCCTCTATTCCATACTCCTCTACAGTTGGTTCATGATGTAGCATTCCCTTACCGCAGGGTACGCACCGGGTCGCCCGTGGGTCGTCCGACGCGTATCCCACAATAAGGGTGCACTACGATCGATCATTTCTATAATCCATATGGCATCAATACAATAAAACTGCAATATCAAAATCGCTGAATTTAAAAACCATACTGCTTTTTTCATTTCATAACATCAAATAGAAAAATAGAAAAGTTTATCAGTTCCTTACGGTTTAAATACAATACTCCAAAAAGGGAACTGATACAAAAATCTATACTATGTCATCCTCAAAATCAATCCCAACTGACCGACCTGTGTGCCATCGCTTCTCTTGCCAACGCGCTCACACGACAGGAAAAGTCTATCTCTGGAGCTACGAGTCTAAACTATCAGTCCTGAAAAAAATGCAATTTTGGGTGAGTTTGCGAACTCAATGAGAAACCATCATCGATGGTTCACTCAATTCATGCATTACGCAAATTGCGTACAGCACATCACAATAACATTCAAGTATCATATAACAATTTGTAATTTCTCATTCCATCACAGAACTCAGTAATTATCACAAATCAGTTAACTCACTTGTATGCAATGCATATGTGTCTCTTTTCCAGTTTATTTCAGTGTTGTGACCGAGCCTAAATCGATGTCGCGTTCAGTGGGCGCGCTTCATGGAGTAGGAGAGCCCTCATGCAGGATGCACTAACTCCCCTCGAGCTCGAGGCTCGGTTCAGTGACAGTGTTCGAGCTCAGGGCTCCTTTCAGTTTCAGTGGCGACTCTGGTCACAACGTTTATTATCTATTCATGCATTTATGCATGAAATGCAATGCTTAATCATTCACAGTCATATGGCTATAAAAGCCCATTTGTCACAATTTCTCAGAATCACGTGACAGTCAAACCCAATTTATCAAAAGCACGCATTTCGATCCTAACCATTCCCCGTAATCATACAATTCACATTTACAAACAGTTCACACAGAGTATTTAACAATCATAAATTGGGGAACCAACGAGGTTACTCACCTGTAAACTTCCGAGCTAATGCCGGGAAGTTTCATCCATGTCGGAGGATCGACGCTCCACTTGTGCCTCTAAACAATCAGAATAAGTAAACATTACTAATTGCTCAATTTACAGTAGCCAATAATGCATATGAAACGATTTAATTGCGTACACTACATGGTTATGACATTCCCGATCCTATTTCTGAATCTTTCCAATTCAACTCTTTTTCCTCTAAAAGATAACAATTCCTAACACCATAACTCATTTAACTAAATTCTGGACTCTCCAAAAGTTACACTCCAATAAGAAATCACATTCACTATTCAATTTCCATCCGATTTTCAAGAACCTTCGAAAAAAAATTCAGAAATTCCATTCTTATAAATTCACAATTCTTAGTCTCTAAATTCAATCACTCATGAACCCATTCAATAGGAATAAAACCGCAAAACCATCAACTAAAACACTCAACTTCAATTTCGAAAAAATGGGCGTCCTCGCCGCGGTGCAAGATCGCTCGTCGCGGCGTGCGCTCCTACTTCCCCATTCTCGCCGCGGCGTAAGGTTTTCTCGCCGCCACGTATGCCTCGCATGCGTCGCGACTTACCTCGCTAATGCTCGCCGCGGCGTGCGGGAAGGGACTTGCTCGCCACGGCGTGCGATGAACACGTCGCGACGTGCGATCCCAGAAACACGCCCGAAACCCAGAATTTTTCAGTTCTACCGAATATAAATCCTTCTAACTCCCTTTAAACACTCTAAAACAACTTATTACACTTCCACAACTCATCCCTAACCTTGATTCCATCTAAAATCAACCATCCCTCAATTACCCAAATCAAAATCAAGAAAATTCTCAAATCCCTATCATCCGAAACTCAAACATATCACAACAATCAATCTCTCTCTAATCACTCATCAAATCAAACTATTTAAAGCATAAAGGAGTAAGAACTTACTTGATTAATCCTTTAAATCTTCAAAAAATCATTCAAAATTCTCCAACCCTCAAGCTAAGCAACACCCACGGCAATTACCTCAACCCACACTTAACATCATCATCTCCATGTCAAAGATTAAGGGGTAGATTTATGGTGAAGGAGGAAGCAATTAAGTAAGAGAAATGGAAACAAAGATCAAAGATGGTGATCCATGAAGAAGAAGAGAAGAAGAGAAATTTTCTTCTTTCAAACTCAAGGAAGCAAATGTCGTGGAAGCCAAATTCAAAAGGTGTAGGGTTTTATATAAAATGACTTAAAGGCTTAAGGGATCGTTTGGCAATTCAATTGCCCCAAGACCAATCCGAACAGCGTAAATATGATTTTCTATTCAAATTTCTCCCAAATTTCCAATGGCTCTAAACCCTAATTCCAAAAATGGTAACTATAATCTTTCCGTGCCATTGGACCAATCAAATTCGGAACTGGAATCCGATCTATCAGCTATTAGGTCATTTTTTTCGGTCTGGACCTATTACTCTAAAAATTTCAGAAAAATTCTTATAATTCCTCAAAAATAGGAAATACATGATCCTACACTCCAATTAAATTTTCAAAGCTCAATTTATACGGTTATCATAGAATTTCCCATTTACACAATTATACCGAGAATATATCATACATGTAGGTACTCGCATATGCTAGTGCAATAATTGCCAGTTATCAAAACATATAGAGGCTAAAAAAATAATGCATGAACATGCCAAAATGAATGCACAATCACTGTACCCATCCTATCGGTAATGAGATGTTACAATTCTCCCCTCCTAAAAAAAAATTTTGTGCCGAAATTTCTTACCTGACTGGTCGAACAGATGAGGGTATTGCTTCCTCATGTGCTCCTTAGTCTCCCAAGTCGCTTCCTCAATTGAGTGGTTCTTCCAAAGGACCTTCACCAATGGAATCACCCTGCTCCTCAACTGCTTGATCCGAGACCCCACAATCTGGATCGGCTCCTCAACATAACTCAAATTACTGGTCACCTCAATCTCCGGAGCCGGAATCACATGAGTCGGGTCTGAACGATATCTCCAGAGCATACTCACATGAAACACGTCATGCAACTGGGACATCTCACTCGACAATGCAAATCTATAAGCCAAGGGTCCTATCCTCTCTAGGATCTCATAGGGACCAATGTACCGAGGGCTCAACTTGCCCTTCCGGTCAAATCTTAGAACTCCTCTCCACGGTGACACTCAGAGAAACACTCTGTCACCCACATCATACTCCATCTCTCTCCGATGCTGATCCACATAACTCTTCTGCCTATCTTGAGCCGCCTTAATACGACTCCGAATTAATTTCACCTTATCCACAGTGTCCTGAATCAGCTCGGGACCCTCAAGCATCCTCATACCCTCTTCATCCTAATAAAAAGGCGATCTACACTATCGTCCATACAACGCCTCATACGGTGTCATCCCAATACTGCTCTGATACTGATTATTGTAAGCAAACTCAACCAGAGCCAAATATTGATCCCAAGCACCTCTAAACTCCAACACACAAGCTCGCAACATATCCTCAACAGTCTTAATCGTCCTCTTACTCTGTCCATCTGTTTAAGGATGAAATGCTGTACTGAAGTTCAACCGAGTACCCATAACCGACTGCAAACTCTTCCACAACCTCGAAGTAAATCTGGGATCCCTGTCTGAGACTATAGACACCGGAACCCCATGCAGTCTCACTACCTCCGCCACGTACTTCTGGGCCAACTGATCAAGCATATTGCTGTAACATCCCGTTATCGATGTGATGGACATATTGGTAAATTGGGACGGGTTAGGATTTCATACTACATTCTATTGATTGAGCATTCATTGACCTCTAATTATAGAGGAATGAGTTACTTACATATGCATTTATAGGTACATGCATTCATGACATTTTCCGGTACTTAATTGTGAACAAGAATTGGTTTGTGAATTTTCGAGGTAATTATGCTTGATTGTGATTTATTAGGAATTCTGAAATAATTGGGTTTGTATAGTTGAAGTGGAGTGTCTTAGGAGCGATTGGCAGTGGTAGTGACCCATAGGAAATTTTCTTGAAATTCGGGAGAAAATGTCCGGACCGAGATTTTTCCAAGTCACGGACCGATTGACTATATAGTACCGAAATAATTGTCCAATGGCAATGGAAAATTAGATTTATGTTGTTAGGAATAAAAATGTTAAGCCATTGGAATTTAGAGACTGAAATTATAAGATTTTGAGGACTTTGAGCTATAGGTCAAAATTCAACCCTTTATAAGCCTTAGGTTTTAAATTCTTGGCATTTAAAACCTCTTCTTCCAATCTAGGGCATTTTTCTTCTTCCTTTTTTTTAGTGATCTTCGTTCCTTCCTCCTTCTCGATTGTTGCTTGCTTTCTTCCCGTTTGTGCGAGCCTAGCTTGATCCTTGAGAAAATGAAGATTGGTGAGTGTTAAGGGTTCACTATGGGTGTTAGAGAAAGGGGAAAGAGTTGAAGGATTTTCGAAGGTTTAAGGATTTGAGGCTTGATTGGTAAGTTTAATGGTGTTAATGTTGTTATTTATTGTTGTTTGATGCATTTATGGTATTTTTTGTGTAAGAATGGGTAGTTGAGAGTGAGTTAAATTTTAGAGAGAGAAATGGGTAAAAGTTGATCGGAGAAGACGAAGGAGACCCGCACGTCGCGACATCTGATAGAGGCCTCGCCTCGACGAGTAAAGGAGTACTCGCCGCGACGAGCTGGGTAAAGCCTTCGCCGCGGCGAGCGTATGGATTTACGCCGCAACGAGCTCCTCCCATTGCGTCGCGGCGAGCCTTGAGGAAGATGTTACATGGCGGCGTTTCGGCCAAGGAAGCGACTCTCAGACGCCTTGTGGCGAGAGATCTCGAGTCATGCGAGGACAATCTGGATGGAGGTGTTTTAATTTATGGAGCATAACTGATGGTGTAGACCTCCGATTGAGGTGATTCTTGATTCGTTATGAACTAGAGAAAGAGGTCTACAATTGAGGAAATGAATGACAGTTAGAATTTAATTTAGTATGGTCTCAATCGTAGAGTGATAGTCGATTATAGATCCTATTGCAACCTAAGAATTGTATTATGATTATTGGAGTATAAATTGGGGTCTTCAATGGATGGTTTTGACCCAATGAATAGGTTTTCTTGGGAATTACTATAGGGTGTATGGTATGATGGATTGAACTGAATTTTAGAAATGAAATAAATCATTATTGATCAATTGAGTGAGGAGTTAGATTTGGGCATAAGGTAGCAAATTGGGTTTTGACATCGGAAAATCATGAATATGCATCGTACATATTTTCATTGAGACATATGCATCATTGAATTGTTTTGACTGAGCATCTAGTAATGCGAAATTATTTAACTGTTATAGAGGCACCGTTGGACCGTCATTCCATAGATATTGCTGGGACTTCCAGGCAGTAGCTCGGAAGTTACAGGTGAGTAACCTAGTTGGTTCCTCAAATTTCTGATTGTTAAATGCTCTGTATGAACTGATTGCAAATTGTGAATTGTATGATTATGTGAATGATTAGGATTGAAATGCCTGTTGTTGACAAAGTGCACGTGACTGTTACATGATTCTGAAACTGGGGATAAACGGGCTTTTACAGCCATATGACTGCGAATTATTGGCATAGGCATTTCATACATAAATGCATGAACAGATAATGAACGTTGTGACCTGAGTCGCCCCAAATACTGAAAAGAGCCTTGAGCTCGAACATCGCCATCGAACCGAGCTCGAGCTCGAGGGAGTTAGTGCATCCTACATGAGGCTCCCTACTCCCTAGACGCGCTTCAACAACATCATCGATTTGGCGGCTCGGTCACAACACTGAAATAAACCGGAAAAGAGTCACATATGTATTGCATACAATGAGTTAACTGATTTGTGATAATTACTGAATTCTGTGATGACATGAAATATTGTAAACTGTTATACGATATTTGAATGTTATTGTGATGTGCTGTACGCGATTTGCCTAATGCATGGATTGAGTGAACCATCGATGATGGTTTCTCATTGAGTTCGCAAACTCACCCAAAATTGCATCCTTATTTTTCAGGACTGATAGATTAGACTCCTAGCTCCAGAGATAGACTTTTTCTGCCGTGTGAGCGCGTTGGCAAGTGAAGTGATGGCACACATGTCGGTCAGCTGGGATTGGCTTTGAGGATGTCTTAGTATAGACTTTTGTATCAGTTTCCTTTTTGGAGTATTGTATTTAGACTGTAGGGAACTGATAAACTTGTCTATATTTCTGTTTGATGTTATGAAAGGAGAAAAGCATTATTGGTTTTAAAATTTAGTGATTTTGATATTGCCGTTTTATTGCATTGATGTCATGTGGATTATAGAAAGGATCGAGCGTAGTACACCCTTATTGCGAGATATACGCTTAAGCGACCCACCATGTCCCTGCGTACCTTCTTGATGTGGGGTGCTACATTTAGGTGGTATCAGAGCATGGTTTGGCATCTTATGGGCATAGTGTACTTTTAGGCTTGAATTACAGTGAGAAAAGTGGAAATTGATCAAAATTCTTGTTTATGTAGGTCATCCGTTCTTGGAGATCAAGTTGATCAACCAGCTGACCTAGGATCAGTGGGAGCTAGTAGGGAGTCTTCTATGTCTCGTTCTAAGGAGTTGCCTCCTAGAGTTCCCGTGAGACGAGAGAGGAGGTATGATCGACTGCGCAAGTAGGGGGCTGTTGATTTCTTTGGCAACACCGACCCTGCTGAGGCTGAGGGATGGCTGGAGAGGACTGAGCGAGTTCTCGATAAGATGGACTGCGACTCTGATGAGCGTTTCGATTATACAGTCTCTCTCCTTCAGGGTCCGGCTTACCAGTGGTGGAAGACTGTCCCGGGCAGTACCACCAGACCCTGTATTCTGTCATGGGACGACTTTCTGAGAGCCTTCCGGGACAATTATATGCCCAAGGTTTATTTGGAGATGAAGATGCAGGAGTTTTTAGAGTTGAGACAGGGTCAGATGACAGTAGCAGAGTATGAGGTGCGGTTCAATGAGCTGATGCGATATGCTTCGCTCGATTACTCTCGAGGTGACAGTGCCGAGATTTGAGGCGGACTCAACTGAGATTCGTGACGTTGGCTCGGTCTGACATGGGTACTTTTATCGAGTTGAGGGTCAGCAGATTGCGGATCAGCAGCCTTCGAGACAGAAGTCGACCGAGACCGGTCAGGGCCTGGGGTAAGAGACGAGTGATAGTCGAGGCGGTCTAGCAGATGATCTGATAAGCACCAGAGTAGGCCCTTCAGGTCCTCTGGAGGAGCTAGACAGTTTGGAGTTGGGCAAAGAGGCAGATTTGTACAGACTGGTAGTGGCAGTGGCAGTGCCAGAGGTTCAGGGCAGTTTTTTCCAGTCTGTGAGCATTGTGAGAGGAGACACAGTGGAGAGTGTCGGTGGCTGACTGGAGCTTGTCTTAGGTGCGGCTCGATGGACCACTTGGTTAAGAATTGCCCCGATAGACTGGGAGATCTGGCAGCAATACCACGGTGCAGCAGAGCCGTGGAGGTGGATCTGGATGGAGGGTCCGAGGTCGAGGCCGAGGCCGAGCTGAGGGGTCCATAGTGAGGACTGAGGGACTGAGCAGCAGACAGCAATCCCAGGCTAGAGTCTATGCCATGACTCGGCAGGAGGCTCAGGATTCCCCAGATGTTGTTGCGGGTATGCTTCTGATTTCTGGCTTTGAAACATATGCATTGTTGGATCCTGGATCCACTCATTCATTTATTGCACCGCATATGGCATGTAGACTGCATGGAGATAGGGAGATGTTGCAGTATGGGCTAGAGGTGAGTACAACTCTAGATAGTACGACTATATTAGGAGAGGTCTGCAAGGGGTGCCCGATTCAGATAGATTGAGCAGTTTTGCGTGTAGACTTGATTGTACTGCCTCTGAGGGAGATAGATGTGATTTTGGGGATGGACTGGTTGATTGCGCATAGGGCCGTCATGGACTGTTATACCAAGGAGATTGTATTAGAGTCTCCTGGTTAGCCCAGAGCTATTTTTCGAGGAGTTAGTCATGCAGTGCCAGCCAGGATGATTTTCTTTCTGAGTGCTTTGAGGTTGATGCAGGGTGGATGTGAGGCCTATCTGGCCCATGTTGTGGATACCAGAGTTGAACAGAGGTTGCAGGATATTCCCGTGATCGGGGAATTTCTAGATGTGTTTCTCGAGGAGTTATCGGGTTTTCTACCGGATCAGGAGATGGAGTTTTCGATTGACCTCGTTCTAGGTACCGCTCCTATATCTATACCTCCGTATAGGATGGCACCGGTGGAACTGAGGAAAATTAAGGCTCAGTTGCAGGAGCTTCTGGATAAAGGATTTATCAGGCCTAGTGTTTCGCCATGGGGAGCTCCGGTGCTGTTTGTGAAGAAAAAGGACGGGACTCTGAGATTGTGTATCGACTATGGGCAGTTGAATCGGGTGACAGTGAAGAATAAGTATCCACTGCCTAGGATCGATGATTTATTTGATCAGTTACAGGGGGCTCAGGTGTTCACTAAGTTAGATCTGCGATCGGGTTATTATCAGTTGAGGATTGCAGAGGCTGATGTGCCTAAGAGTGCCTTTAGGAGCAGGTATGAGCATTTCGAGTTCTTAGTGATGCCGTTCGGGTTGACTAATGCCCCGAAAACTTTCATAGCCTTGATGAATAAGGTTTTTCAGCCCTACCTGGATCAGTTTGTGATAGTATTCATTGATGCTATATTGGTGTACTCGAGGAGTAGGCAAGAGCACGCTAAGCATCTGAGGATTGTTCTACAGGTGATGAGAGAGAGACAGTTGTATGCCAAATTCACTAAATGTGAATTCTGGCTTGATGAGGTAGTATTTCTGGGGCACATTGTGACTGGTGAGGGTATTCAGGTGGATCCTCGCAAGGTCGAGGCAGTGCTGCATTGGGAGGCTCCTAGGAACGTGTCTGAGTTACGGAGTTTCTTAGGATTGGCAGGATATTATCGGAGGTTTGTCGAGGGGTTTTCGCTGATCTCAGCTCCTCTGACAAAATTTCTGAGGAAGAGTGTGCCGTTCAGATGGACTGAGGAGTGCCAGAAGAGCTTTGAGGAGCTGAAACATCGACTGACTACTGCACCGGTGTTAGGCATTCCATCTGGGATTGGAGGCTTTGTGGTGTACAGTGATGCTTCGCATCAGGGACTGGGATGTGTATTGATGCAGCATGGCAGAGTGATAGCTTATGCCTCGAGACAGTTGAGGTCTCACGAGGTGAATTATCCAGTGCACGATTTGGAGTTAGCTGCAGTTGTATTTGCTCTGAAGATCTGGAGACATTACTTGTATGGTGAGACGTTCCAAATCTTCACTGATCATAAGAGTATAAGGTATTTACTGAGTCAGAGAGAGTTGAATCTGAGGCAGAGGAGATGGATAGAGCTGCTTAAGGATTATGACTGCACGATTGAGTATCACCCAGGGAAGGCGAATGTGGTGGCCGATGCATTGAGTAGGAGATCTCATATCAGTGCAGCTCAGATTCAGATTGGGAGATTACCTAGTTTGATTCAGTTGAGAGCTCTCAATGTGCAGATGGATTTGGGTCAGGATGGAGCTCTGATTGCTAGTCTGAGGCTTAGGCCGATGTTGCATGACATGATCAGGCGAGTTCAGGATCAGGATCCTGTGTTGGTGAGATTGATGGAGAGAGCGAGATCTGATCGGGATTCGGAGTTTGAGTTGAGAGATGGGACTTTGTGGATGGGTCAGAGACTCTGTGTTCCGGATGTTGATGATTTGAGACGTGAGATTTTGGAGGAGGCGCATTTGACTACCTATGCTATGCATCCTGGTACTACCAAGATGTATAACACGCTTAAGTTGAATTTCTGGTGGCCAGGTATGAAGAGGCAGGTGGCAGATTTTGTTTCCAGGTGTTTATCGTGCCAGCAAGTTAAGACTGAGCACCAGGCTCCAGTGGGTAAGCTGCATTCATTGCCTATTCCAGAGTAGAAATGGGAACAAATCTTGATGGATTTCATTATGGTTTTGCCTAGGACGCCGAGGCAGCATGACGCTATCTGGGTCATAGTGGACCGGTTGACCAAATCGGCTCACTTCTTGCCAGTGAGGGAGAGCAATTCTCTCGATCAGTTGGCCCAGAAGTATGTGGCAGAGATTGTGCGGCTGCATGGGGTTCCGTTGTCGATAGTCTCAGATAGGGATCCCAGATTTACTTCGAGGTTCTGGAAGAGTTTGCAGTCGGCTATGTGTACTCGGTTGAACTTCAGTACATCATTTCATCCTTAGACAGATGGGCAGAGTGAGAGGACGATTAAGACTATTAAGGATATGTTGCGAGCTTGTGTATTGGAGTTCAGAGGTGCATGGGATCAGTATTTGGTTCTGATCGAGTTTGCATACAATAATCAGTACCAGAGTAGTATTGGGATGGCACTGTATGAGGCTTTGTATGGGCGACAGTGTCGATCGCCACTGTATTGCGATGAAGAGGGTATGAGGACGATTGAGGGTCTCGAGCTGATTCAGGATACTGTAGATAAGGTGAAGCTGATTCGGAGTCACATTAAGGCGGCTCAGGATAGACAGAAGAGTTATGTGGATCAGCATCGGCGAGAGATGGAGTACGGTGTGAGAGACAGAGTGTTCCTCCGAGTGTCACCTTGGAGAGGAGTTCTGAGATTTGGCCAGAAGGGCAAGTTGAGTCCTCGGTATATTGGTCCTTATGAGATCCTTGAGAGGATAGGACCTTTGGCTTATAGATTGGCATTGCCGAGTGAGATGTCCCAGTTGCACGACGTGTTTCATGTTAGCATGCTCCGATGGTACCGATCAGACCCGACTCATGTGATTCCGGCTCAGGAGATTGAGGTGGCCAGTAATTTAAGTTATGTCGAGGAGCCGGTACAGATTGTGGGATCTCGGGTCAAGCAGTTAAGGAATATGGTGATTCCATTGGTGAAAATCCTTTGGAAGAACCACTCTTCTGAGGAAGCAACTTGGGAGACTGAGTAGAATATGAGGAGTCAGTATCCTCATCTATTTGATAGGAGATGTATGAAATTTCGGGACGAAGTTTTTTTTAGGAGGGGAGAATTGTAACATCCCATTACCGATGTGATTGACATATTGATAAATTGGGACGGGTTAGGATTTCATACTGCATTCTATTGATTGAGCATTCATTGACCTCTAATTATAGAGGAATGAGTTACTTGCATATGCATTTATAGGTACGTGCATTTATGATATTTTCCGGTACTTAATTGTGAACAAGAATTGGTTTGTGAATTTTCGAGGTAATTATGCTTGATTGTGATTTATTAGGAATTTTGAAATAATTGGGTTTGTATAGTTGAAGTGGAGTGTCTTAGGAGCGATTGACAGTGGTAGTGACCCATGGGAAATTTTCTTGAAATTCGGGAGAAAATGTCCAGACCGAGATTTTTCCAAGTCACGGACCGATTGACTATATAGTACTGAAATAATTGACCAATGGCAATGGAAAATTAGATTTATGCTATTAGGAATAAAAATGTTGAGCCATTGGAATTTAGAGACTGAAATTATAAGATTTTGAGGACTTTGAGCTATAGGTCAAAATTCAACCCTTTATAAGCCTTAGGTTTTAAATTCTTGGCATTTAAAACCTCTTCCTCCAACCTAGGGCATTTTTCTTCTTCCTTTTCTTTGGTGATCTTCGTTCCTTTCTCCTTCTCGATTGTTGCTTGCTTTCTTCCTGTTTGTGCGAGCCTAGCTTGATCCTTGAGAAAATGAAGATTGGTGAGTGTTAAGGGTTCACTGTGGGTGTTAGAGAAAGGGGAAAGAGTTGAAGGATTTTCGAAGGTTTAAGGATTTGAGGCTTGATTGGTAAGTTTAATGGTTTTAATTTTGTTATTTATTGTTGTTTGATGCATTTATGGTATTTTTTGTGTAAGAATGGGTAGTTGAAAGTGAGTTAAAATTTAGAGAGAGAAATGGGTAAAAGTCGATCAAAGACAAAGGAGACCCGTACGTCGCGACGTCTGATAGAGGCCTCACCACGACGAGTAAAGGAGTACTCGTCGAGTCGAGCTGGGTAAAGCCTTCGCTGCGGCGAGCGAGGCGAGACGTTGCGACGAGCGTATGGATTTACGCCGCGACGAGCTCCTCCCATTGCGTCGCGGCAAGCCTTGAGGAATATGTTCGCCGCTTAACGCTTTTCCACGTCATGACGAGCCATCTGTCTGTGTGGAGAGATCTTAGGTCATGTGAGGGACAATTCTGGATGGAGGTGTTTTAATTTATGGAGCATAACTGATGGTGTAGATCTCCGATTGAGGTGATTCTTAATTCGTTATGAACTAGAGAAAGAGGTCTACAATTGAGGAAATGAATGACAGTTAGAATTTAATTTAGTATGGTCTCAATCGTAGAGTAATAGTCGATTATAGTTCCTATTGCAACCTAAGAATTGTATTATGATTATTAGAGTATAAATTGGGGTCTTCAATGGATGGTTTTGACCCAATGAATAGGTTTTCTTGGGAATTACTATAGGGTGTATGATATGATGGATTGAACTGATTTTTAGAAAATCATTATTGATCAATTGAGTGAGGAGTTAGATTTGGGCATAAGGTAGCAATTTGGGTTTTGACACCGGAAAATCATGAATATGCATCGTACATATTTTCATTGAGACATATGCATCATTGAATTGTTTTGACTGAGCATCTAGTAATGCGAAATTATTTAACTGTTATAGAGGCACCGTTGGACCGTCATTCCACGGATATTGCTGGGACTTCCAGGCAGTAGCTCGGAAGTTACAGGTGAGTAACCTAGTTGGTTCCTCAAATTTCTGATTGTTAAATGCTCTGTGTGAACTGATTGCAAATTGTGAATTGTGTGATTATGTGAATGATTAGAATTGAAATGCTTGTTGTTGACAAAGTGCACGTGACTGTTACATGATTCTGAAACTGGGGATAAACGGGCTTTTACAGCCATATGACTGCGAATTATTGGCATAGGCATTTCATACATAAATGCATGAACAGATAATGAACGTTGTGACTTGAGTCGCCCCAAATACTGAAAAGAGCCTTGAGCTCGAACACTGTCACTGAACCGAGCCTCGAGCTCGAAGGGAGTTAGCGTATCCTGCATGAGGGCTCCCCTACTCCCTAGACGCGTCTACTGAACACTGTCACTGATTTAGCGCTCGGTCACAACACTGAAATAAACCGGAAAAGAGTCACATATGCATTGTATACAATGAGTTAACTGATTTGTGATAATTACTGAATTCTATGATGGCATGAAATATTGTAAATTGTTATACGATATTTGAATGTTATTGTGATGTGATGTACGCGATTTGTGTAATGCATGGATTGAGTGAACCATCGATGATGGTTTCTCATTGAGTTCGCAAACTCACCCAAAATTGCATCCTTATTTTTCAGGACTGATAGATTAGACTCCTAGCTCCAGAGATAGACTTTTCCTACTGTGTGAGCGCGTTGGCAAGTGAAGTGATGGCACATAGGTCGGTCAGCTGGGATTGGCTTTGAGGATGTCTTAGTATAGACTTTTGTATCAGTTTCCTTTTTGGAGTATTGTATTTAGACTGTAGGGAACTGATAGATTTGTCTATATTTCTGTTTGATGTTATGAAAGGAGAAAAGCATTATTGATTTTGATATTGCCGTTTTATTGCATTGATGCCATGTGGATTATAGAAAGGATCGAGTGTAGTACACCCTTATTGCGAGATATGCGTCGGAACAACCCACGGGTGTCCCGGTGCGTACCTTGCGGTAAGGGGGTGCTACAATTGCTCTCTCTCACTGGCAAGAAGTGAGCCGATTTGGTCAACCAGTCCACTATGACCCAGATGGCATCATGTTGCCTCGGCGTCCTAGGCAACCCTATAATAAAATCCATCATGATTCGCTCCCACTTCCACTCCGGAATGGGCAACGAATGCAACTTCCCTACTGGAGTCTGGTGCTCAGCCTTAACCTGCTGGCACGTCAGACATCGAGAAACAAATTCTACCACCTTTCTCTTCATGCCAGGCCACCAGAAATGCAACTTAAGAGCATTATACATCTTGGTAGTACCAGGATGCATAGCATAAGCGGCCACATGCGCCTCCTCCAGAATCTCACGCCTCAGACCATCCACATCTGGAACACAGAGCCTCTGACCCATCCATAATGACCCATCTCTCAACTCAAACTCTGAATTCCGATCAGATCTCGCTCTATCAATCAGTCTCACCAATACAGGATCTTGATCCTGTACTAGCCTGATCCTGTCATGCAACATCGGCCTAAGCCTCAAAGTAGCAATCAGAGCTCCATCTTAACCCAAATCCATTTGCACATTCAGAGCTCTCAACTGAATCAAACTAGGCAGTCTCCCAATCTGAATCTGAGCTGCACTGATGTGAGATCTCCTGCTCAACGCATCTGCCACCACATTGGCCTTCCCTGAATGATACTCAATCGTGCAGTCATAATCCTTGAGCAACTCTATCCATCTCCTCTGTCTCAGATTCAGCTCTCTCTGACTCAACAGATACCTCAAACTCTTATGATCAGTGAAAATTTGGAACGTCTCACCATACAAGTAGTGTCTTCAGATTTTCAAGGCAAACACAACTGTAGCTAACTCCAAATCATGCACTGGATAATTCACCTCATGAGACCTTAACTGTAACACCCCACTCCAGAGTGACCCGAACCCAATATCGTTGGTGATATCCGAGTCCGTGCCCCGCGAGGGTGGCGTACTACATCAGTCGACTAAAACTCAGTATAACATTAAAACCCATTCATTAACGTGGCATAAACAGTAAGAAACTTGAGCCCATGTTCACAATTAGTCATTTTCAGTTATTACAGTCATCCAGTAATAATTTACAATCAATCAATGTGTAAAACAATAAACCACAATGGGCTCATTATAAATACAAGCATCCTTTACAGAAAGTTCAGTATACAATTATGCGACACTAATGAAGACACGAACTGATCCCGACCTCTATCCTTCACTTGCCTACAGTAGACATACTCCCGTGTCAACCGGGGTATTCTTCAAGACCTGAAAAATATATGCAAATTTTGTGTGAGTTTTGCGAACTCAGTGAGGAACCATCATCGATGATTCACCCAATTCATGCATATCGCAAGCAATTCACAGTTTCAGTCAAGTATCCTTTCATTATTAACATATAACAATTTACGTAACCCATGCAATTTCAGAATCGCTTATCACATTTGTATGCAATGTACATGTGACTCTTTTCCGCTTTATTACAAGTTGTGACCGAGCGCTAATGGATCGAGATTCAATGAGACGTGTTCAGGGAGTAGGAGAGCCCTCGGGTATGCACTAACTCCCTCGAGCTCGAGCCTCTGCTCAAGAATAAGTAGTAATGGCGACACTCAGTCACAACTATCATTATTATCGGTTTATGCATTGATGTATGCAATGCATATGCCCAATTTAATAACAAGATAAAAAGCGATCGCCCCAAGAGAGACGTCGAAATGCAAAGACAAGTAGTAAGCAATGGATCACAAGATAGCCATTGATCACCAGATAACCAAAGAGATCACGTATCATATCACAAGGATCACAAGACATCACAATTGATCACAATACGCTTAAAGAATAGCAGTACAATCAAATTATGTATCACAGTTGTCACACAAGGAAGCCGCGATTCCATAGAATCACAAATGACATACTTCTATGTCAGATCTTCCAATTCATCGGACCCTCTGTTCGGAATCCAGAGGCAGTAAACAATCGCAATTATGATCCCACCATTATTCTCCACAGGGTTATAAGTACAGAATTATAAACACTTACTAATCGAGGAACCATCTAGATTACTCACCTGTACTTCCGAGCTAATACCTGGAAGTCTCAGTGACATCGGTGGACCGACGCTCCAAATGTACCTCTAAAATAGTTACAGTATATAAACATTACCAACTACTCAATTAGAACTATTTAATAATGCACATGTAGCAGTTTGCAAGTGCACAATGCATGTTCATGATATTCCCGGCCTTAATCCAATATTTTTTCCATCAGAAAAATCCGTTTAAAAAAATTAAAAATCCAATGGCACTGAAGGCGCTCAATTTGGACCCCTATAGGTCCCCAATTAAATAAAACAGTGGCTAAAGAACCATTATCCGGACACCCGTCAATTTCCCGTCCAAAAATTCCCAATTTCCAATGAAATGAAATTAAACCTTTCACGAATCCGATGCCTCAAGAATCAGGTCAATCGGACGTCGGACGGACAAGTTATAAGCAAAAGAATGGAAAAAGATCAGTACAAGTCCACTTATCTGAGAATACAAGTCGACTTACTCTACTGTGTATGATTAAGTCGACTTACTGAAGATACAAGTCGACTTACATTACTCCCATAACAGATCTGGAAAACTTTCTCTAACATGCCAACTTCCACAGGGCATAATTCCTTACTCCGGGCTCCAAATTGGACAAACTTGGTGTCTATTTTATAGAGAAAAGAGAGCTCTACAAGTTTTATTTTACTATTTTACCCTTCCTATCGGGGGTGAGATGTTACATCAACTGTCTCGAGACATAAGCTATCCCTCTACCGTGCTGCATCAGAACACAACCCAATCCCTGCTGGGAAGCATCACTAAAAACCTTAAAACCTCCAGTCCCCGATGGCAAAGCTAACACCGGTGCCATAGTCAATCGATGTTTCAGCTCCTCAAAACTCTTCTGACACTTCCCAGTCCAACTGAAGGCCACATTCTTCCTCAGAAGTTTTGTCAGAGGGGCTGAGATTAGCGAGAAACCCTCGACAAACCTCTGGTAATAACCTGCTAATTCGAGGAAACTCCGCAACTCTGACACATTCCTAGGAGCCTCCCAATTCCTCACTGCCTCAATCTTGTGAGGATCTACCTGAATACCCTCATCGGTCACTATATGGCCCAAAAATACTATCTCATCTAGCCAAAATTCACACTTACTGAATTTGGCATACAACTGCCTCTCTCTCATGATCTGCAGAACGATCCTCAAATGCTCAGCGTGCTCCTGCCTACTCCTCGAATACACCAGAATATCATCTATGAATACAATCACGAACTGATCCAGGTAGAGTTGAAAGACCTTATTCATCAAAGCCATGAAAGCTGTCGGGGCATTAGTCAACCCGAACGGCATCACTAGGAACTCGAAATGCCCATACATGCTCCTAAAAGCACTCTTAGGCACATCGGCCTCTGCTATCCTCAACTGATAATAACCATATCGCAGATCCAACTTAGTGAACACCTGAGCCTCCTACAACTGATCAAACAGGTCATCGATCCTAGGCAGTGGATACTTGTTCTTTACTGTCACCCGATTCAACTGCCTGTAATCGATGCACAACCTCAAAGTCCCATCCTTCTTCTTCACAAATAGCACTGGAGCTCCCCAAGGTGAAATACTAGGCCTGATAAACCCCTTATCCAGAAGCTCCTGAAGCTGAACCTTAAGCTCTCTCAGTTCCACCGGTGCCATCTTATATGGAGGTATAGATATAGGAGCGGTACCTGGAACGAGGTCAATTGAGAACTCCGTCTCCCGATCCGGCTGTAAACCCGGTAACTCATCGGGGAACACATCGAAAAATTCCCTGATCACGGGAATATCCTGCAATCTCTGCTCAACTCTAGAATTAACCACATGAGCTAAATAAGCCTCACAACCTCCCTGCATCAACCTCAAGGCACTCAGAAAAGAAATCATCTTGGTTGGTATTGCCTGACTAAGTCCTCGAAATACTGCTCTAGGTTGACCAGGAGACTCTAAAATGACCTCCTTGGCATAACAATCATAACAGCTTTATAGGCAGTAAGCCAGTCCATCCCCAGAATCACATCTATCTCCCTCATAGGCAATACAATCAAGTCTGCACCTAAAACTGCTCGATCAATCTGGATCGGGCACCCTTTGCAGACCTCTCCTAAAACAGTTGTACTACCTAGAGGTGTACTCACCTCTAGCCCATGCGGTAATCTCTCCCTATCCCCATGCATTCTACATGCCATATGCGGTGCAATGAATGAATGAGTGGATCCAGGATCCAACAATGCATATGCTTCAAAGCCAGAAATCAGAAGCATACCCGCAACAACATCTAGGGAATCCTGAGCCTCCTGTTGAGTCATGGTATAGACTCTAGCCTGGGACTGCTGTCTGCTGCTCAGTCCCTCAGTCCTCACTACAGACCCCTCAGCTCGGCCTCGACCTCGACCTCGGCCCCTCCATCCAGATCCACCCCCACGGCTCTGATGCCCCGTGGTATTGCTGCCAGATCTCCCAGTCATAGTAGACTGAGTTCCTAAGGTGTCGGGGCAATTCTTAACCAAGTGGTCCATTGAGCCGCACCTAAGACAAGCTCGAGTCAGCCACCGACACTCTCCACTGTGTCTCCTCTCACAATGCTCGCTGATTGGAGGAAGTTGCCTCAACCTCTGCATCGCCATCGCCACTATCACCAGATAAATCTGCCTCTCCCCCAAATCCAGATCGTTTAGCTCCTCCAGAGGACCTGAAGGGCTTGCTCTGGTGCTTACTGTACCCTCTGCTAGCACTGCCCTAATCACACTCGCCTCTTGCCCTGGGCCTGACCAATCTCGACCACTGCCTCTCGAGCCGCCGATCCGCACTGTAGTAGCCTTGAACTCGATAAAAGTACCCATGTCAGACCGGGCCAACCTGGTATGGATCTCCAGATTGAGTCCGCCCTCAAATCTCCTGCACTGTCGACCTCAGAGCAATCGTAATGAGCATACCCCATCAGCTCATTGAACCTCAGCTTGTACTCAGCCACTGTCATCTGACCCTGTCTCATCTCTAAAAACTCCTGCATCTTTATCTTCAAATAAACCTTGGGCATATAATTATCCCGGAAGGCTCCTAGAAAATTGTCCCATGTCGAATCTGTGGTCCGTGGTACCGCCGGGACAGCCTTCCACCACTAGTAAGGTGAACTCAAGGAGAGAAACTGTGTAACATCCCACCTCAATTGGAAGGGTAGAATAGTAAATTGGCATATGTTGTGCTAGATTGGGATTTCATAGGACTGCTCATGTATAATAAGATTGCTACATAGTCACAATTGTGCACATGAACTTACTGTACATGCATACATGACATTCCCGGTTTTCGTGCCTAAGACAATTTTATTGGGATTAGCGTGATTATTGGATTTGGAAAATTATTCTGAGTGAGCCATAAATTGTTTTCTATTTTAAGGAATTTTTAGGAATTTTTCTGGATTTTTCCGGGGAAAATTCCCGGACCGAAAAAATCGCCAATTGGTGAATCGGTCGATTTTCGGTAGCGAAAATTATTACCCAATAACACTGTATTATTGGATATATTATTTTGGGTTTAAAATTGGGGTCAATTGAGTTGATTGTGTTAGTTTTTGATCTGGATTAAAGAATTAATACTTTGACTTTTCTTTAAACTTTTGAACAAATCACATTTTGCCACCAAATGCCATCATTTAATGCTCCAAGTTGTTCCCATCGGTTTTGCATTGAAAAATTGAATAAAAAGAGCAAAAGTGGAGAGGTTTAGGCATCATCCGAAACTAGCTTCAAGTCTTCTCCTCCTTCATCGATTTTCTTCTTCTCTTTTCTCTTATCAAACCTTCCTTAACTTTCTTCATACACTTAACTTCCTTGCTTGCCTACCATGAAGACCACTCTCTTGCATGAGGTGAGAAGAAGGGGTTAGCAATTGTTAGGAAAGAATTGAAAAGAATTCAAGGTTGGAAGCTAATTAGGTAAGTTCTTTCATTAAGTTTTAAATGATGTTTATGATGTGTAATGAATGGAAATAAAGTATGGGAATTGTGTATATGTGTGCTGCCAACTTTTGTGTAAGTATACAAATAATTGTTGTGTTGAGTTTGTGGCTGAATTGGAGGTGTAAATGAATGTATATTAAGGTAGGTAAAGTGATAGAATGGAAGAGGATGAGGTATAGATGAAATCTGGACAATTTGGTGTTGAGCCTATTGTAATGTTTTGATCATAACTAATTGTGTAGGTGAGTAAATGAGGTGAGGTTTGTTCCCAATTAAACTTTGGGATGTTGGCTACAACTTTGTGTGAAATAGGTATTGTTAAATTGTAATGCTAGAAGGGCGAATTTTTGCATGGAAAGTTACTGTTTTATTGTTCATGAGCAGCTACATAACTATGACCAAATAGTTTTGCTGATTTTATAAATTAATTGATATAGAATTAGGGACAATGGTCTTCATGAATGTTGAAACATATTAAGTTAGCTTTCCATTCCCACTGATTTTGTTATTTTTAGATCTGTATATTGGGAGTTATGCATTGTGGACTGTGGACTGATTTTCTGTCATTTGTGGAAACCTAGCCTAATTGTCGATTTTGTGAGCTTTCTGATTGGAAGCAATTTTAGAAATTTTTGTGATTTGAATTGGCTTTGGTGATCTTCTGAAAAGTTGTAGAGTAAGTAATTATCTTGAAAATGATATATGGCGTGTAATTCTTGGAGATCAGATTTGGAAGTTATGATTTTGAAAAGAACTGAACCTAAGTTAGGTCATGGATTGCTGATCATGGCAGAAACTTACATAACAATTTTGAAATTGTTATAGATCGAATTGGATGTTGAGTCCTTCATGAAAATTGAAGTTTGAGATCTTATCTTTTCAGGAATATAAGTTAGTGAATTTGGTGACATTTGTTATAAGAGATATACTGTTGTGAAATGTGCTGTTCAGATTGGGAAAATTCTGAGGGCTGATGCTTTGGTGAATTGTTTGACATAGTTAGCAAGTGAATCTGATTTTGGGTTGTTCATGAAAGTTGTAGATAACATTGTGATCTTGATGAGCATATTTATTGTATAATTTTTTGACTACATAGAATGAAAGATAGTGAATTTCCAATGACTGTTCTGTTTTAAGAAGTGAATGTGTGGACAGTAGCTTTGATGAGATATTTGACACCCTTAGGGGTGAAATTGATTTTTATGGTCTTCATGAGAATGGTAGAGCTTTTCATGATCTTTCCAACAAGCTATGGGTTGTGTTTTTCCGATTTGTGTGCTAAGAATTATTGTTGTTGAAAATTCGGATTGGAAATAGGAAAAAAAAGAGAAGGAAGTGAGGTAGAACCTCACGGATTGCATGAGGCGCCGCCGCCTCGCGAGGTGAGGTAAGATGGCCCGGTCGCTAGGGCGACGCCTCGCCCTTGCGACAAAGCGAGGTGAGTCGGCCTCGCGAGGGCGTCTCGCCCATGAGGCAAAGCGATATATATATATATATATATAATTTTATTATTATTTGGCATTAAGTGACCTAATTGTTTCTTTTGTCAATTTCTTTTCCGTCCGACGTCCGATTGACCTGATTCTTGAGGCATCGGATTCACTGAATATTTAATTTCATTTTCTGAGAGATTGGGGATTTTCGGACGAGAATTGACGTGGCTCGCAACGAGCCTTTAATAACCTTTTGTTTAATTGGGGACCTATAGAGGTCCTAATTGCGCCGTCGTCGCCGCCAATAGGTTTCTAATTTTTAGACAAATTTTTATGATAGAAAAAAATGGGATTAGGGCTGGGAATTCATGAACCTGCATATTTCACCTACATGTGCACAAATTACATATTTAGTGATTCGTTCTTTCTCTGATTCTTATAAAGGCCCAAGTGGAGCGTCGTTCGACTGACGGGGCGAAAACTTCCCGGCATTAGCTCGAAAATAATAGGTGAGTAACCTAGTTGGTTATCCCGATCTATGTGTTTACTGTGACTTGATTGCCCTATGGGGATTACGTGGATTATATATGGCTTTTATTGACTGTGAATTGGGCATTAGACAACTGTTTAATTGGACTGTACATTTGGACTGACCCATGGACTATGATATATTATATTGACAAATGCATTAAACTGCTAAAAGGAAAATTATGAATCGAGACGCCACTGATACTGAACCGAGCCTAGAGCTCGACATACTGAAACGAGCCTCGAGCTCGAGGGAGATAATTCTCCCGCACGCGTCTACACCGAATATCGTTTATGCGCTCGGTCACAATCTTGTAATAAAACTGAAAAAAAGTCACATATGCATTGCATCATTACTGGATCAAATATCTGAAATGGATAATTATTGTATTTGTTTGACTTCGTGATCAGTATTGTAAATGGATGTCTACCGATGTGGATCGCTTTATTTTTCAAATTAAATATTGATCCGTGTAATATGAACTATGAATATAAACCGTATTAGTAGTACTAAGACTGTTTTATTATTGTGATTTGATATGTGATGCTCGATTGGGAGAACCATCGATGATGGTTTCTCATTGAGTTCGCAAACTCATCCAAAATTGCAATCTATTTTTTCGTGCTTAAGTGTCGACAGATAGCTCCCTTAGGACTGTAGAGCCGTGTACTGTGGATTGGCGAGAGAGGCGATGGCTCAAAAGGTCGGTGAGCTTTCTTTTGGAGACTTATAGTTAGATCTGTTCTTTGTACATTATCAGATGGTACTTAGTGTACAGTGTTTTGGAACATGTCTGATCGAAAATATTGGCGCTTTGTAACTTCTTCAATTTTGAGTGAATGAAATGAAATCCAGTTTGGTTTTAAAAGTTGTCAATTTCTTCGCATCGCTTTATGATTGTGATGCCATGAGGAGTTTAGTGGTAGTTGTCGGTAGTGGTCTCTTATCGTAGGATATGTACCGAATGACCTAAGGCGTTAGCCCGGTACTCTATGGTAGGGGCGCTATAAACCGCATAATCAAACGCTTCATCGAGTCACGATCCATCCGATCGAGGACTCTCTCGGTCCTCTCCACCATCCTCAAATTTCTCGGCAGGTCTCATGTTTGCCATAGAAATCAACAACCCCCTGCTTGCGCAGTCGATCATACCTCCTCTCCCATCTCACGGGAACTCTAGTAGGCAACTCCTCGGAATGAGGCATAGAGGACTCCCTACTAGCTCCTACTGATCCTAGATCAGCTGGTTGATCAACTTGATCTCCAAGAACGGATGACCTAAAACAAACAAGAATTTTGATCAGTTTCCACTTTTCTCACTAAGATTCAAGCCTAAAAAACAAAATATACTATGCCCATAAGATGCCAAACCATGCTCTGATACCACCTAATATAGCACCCCCTTACCGCAGGGTACGCACCGGGTCGCCCGTGGGTCGTCCGACGCGTATCCCACAATAAGGGTGCACTACGATCGATCATTTCTATAATCCATATGGCATCAATACAATAAAACCGCAATATCAAAATCGCTAAATTTAAAAACCATATTGCTTTTCTCATTTCATAACATCAAATAGAAATATAGACAAGTCTATCAGTTCCTTACGGTCTAAATACAATACTCCAAAAACGGAACTGATACAAAAATCTATACTATGTCATCCTCAAAATCAATCCCAGCTGACCGACCTGTGTGCCATCACTTCTCTTGCCAATGCGCTCACACGGCAGGAAAAGTTTATCTCTGGAGCTACGAGTCTAAACTATCAGTCCTGAAAAAAACTGCAATTTTGGGTGAGTTTGCGAACTCAATGAGAAACCATCATCGATGGTTCACTCAATTCATGCATTACGTAAATTGCGTACAACACATCACAATAACATTCAAGTATCATATAACAGTTTGTAATTTCTCATGCCATCACAGAACTCAGTAATTATCACAAATCAGTTAACTCACTTGTATGCAATGCATATGTGACTCTTTTCTAGTTTATTTCAGTGTTGTGACCGGCGCTTCATCGAGAATCGATGTTCGATGGACGCGTCTAGGGAGTAGGAGAGCCCTCATGCAGGATGCACTAACTCCCCTCGAGCTCGAGGCCCAGTTCAGTGACAGTGTTCGAGCTCAAGGCTCCTTTCAGTTTTAGTGGCGACTCTGGTCACAACGTTCATTATCTGTTCATGCATTTATGCATGAAATGCAATGCTCAATCATTCACAGTCATATGGCTATAAAAGCCCATTTGTCACAATTTCTCATAATCACGTGACAATCAAACCCAATTTATCAAAAGCATGCATTTCGATCCTAACCATTCCCCGTAATCATACAATTCACATTTGCAAACAGTTCACACAGAGCATTTAACAATCAGAAATTGGGGAACCAACTAGGTTACTCACCTGTAAACTTCCGAGCTAATGCCGGGAAGTTTCAGCCACGTCGGAAGATCGACGCTTCACTTGTGCCTCTAAACAATCAGAATAAGTAAACATTACTAATTGCTCAATTTACAGTAGCCAATAATGCATATGAAACGATTTAATTGCGTACACTACATGGTTATGACATTCCCGATCCTATTTCTGAGTCTTTCCAATTCAACTGTTTTTCCTCTAAAAGATAACAATTCCTAACACCATAACTCATTTAACTAAATTATGGACTCTCCAAAAGTTACACTCCAATAAGAAATCACATTCACTATTCAATTTCCATCCGATTTTCAAGAACCTTCAAAAAAAAATTCAGAAATTCCATTCTTATAAATTCACAATTCTTAGTCTCTAAATTCAATCACTCATGAACCCATTCAATAGGAATAAAACCGCAAAACCATCAATTAAAACACTCAACTTCAATTTCGGAAAAATGGGCGTCCTCGAGGCGAAGATCGCCATACAGCGTGCGCTCCTCGCTTCCCCATCCTCGCCAGTAAGAAGTGCAACACCCACTCCCGCCAGACCCGAACCTGATATCGATGGTGATATCCAAGCCCGCGCCCCGCGAGAGTGGCGTACTAGGGCACTCAAATGCGATTCAAAACTCGGTATGACATTTTTATTTCGTTGAAAACATTCGCATATACGGAACCCAATAAACAACTTGGGCCCACTCATATAAAAACATTTTCAATCAAAACACTATTGCCAATAATCAATTCACAATACAATATTAACCAGTTGGGGCACTCTATAAGAATAGTACAACTCTGAAGAAATACAAATCAGAATGACTTAAATGCAGACATGAGACTGATCCCGACCTGATCTCTGACTTGCTTGCTGTAATCATACTCCCGTCTGTCTAACGGGGTACTCGCCAAATCTTGGGTGAGTTTGCGAACTCAGTGAGAAACCATCATCGATGGTTCACCCAACTCATGCATATGCATATACATTACCAAATATTACAAATCACAAGATCATATCCAATCATTCATGTACAGGTATACAATGCACATGTGACTCTTTTCATTTTATTACGTTGTTGTGACCGTGCGCCTGAGCTCATTAACGTTGAGCCAGTGGCTCTGAAATTTCGTTAGACCAGAGGTCCTGTGCGTTGAGCTTAAAGCTCTCATATACATTGGGCGTGATATGTAACACCCCACTCCCGCAAGACCTGAACCCGACATCGACAGTGATATCCAGGTCCGTGCCCCGCGAGGGTAGCGTGCTACATCACTCAGTAGAAAATTCAGTAAAACTTTTTTTTAACACATACTCACACATATTATCGTGAATGCGGAAAACAATTTATATAAACAATTCAATGGCCTTGGGGCCCTTTTTACATTTACAATTTATTTCAATCAATTGACTTTACAACTTGTCCAATTTAGTAATACAAAGTCCAAGAATAGAAATACTAAGACAGACGCTTAACCGATCCCGACCACTTCTCCGCTTCCTCGACCAACAGATGTCATACGCCTTGCCTAACGGGTATTCTTCTAAGTCCCGAAAAATAGATGCAAATTTTGGGTGAGTTTTGCGAACTCGGTGAGAAACCATCATCGATAGTTCACTCAATTCATGCATGTTCAATCACTTACCAAATATCACATACGATCACGATTCACAAATGTAATCTCAAATAATACATACCATTACATTTCACAAATGTAAGGCGTATCACCTTTCATACAATCCAAATTCAATCATACCATATATGCAATGCACATGAGACCCTTTCTATTTTCATTACGTTGTTGTGACTGTGCCTGGCTGTCCCATGAATTGGGCACATTGCGTTGAGCCAATGGCTTCAAACATTGGGCTTGAAGCCTAATACATTGAGCCCGAGGCTCAATACGTTGGACTGAGGTCTCATGCGTTGAAATAAAGCTCTCATATATATTAGGCGTGATATGCCCCGATACTTGGTGGCTTCCGGTCCACAATGTCTTTATCGATCATGTCCTTATGCATGAATGCATATGTTCCAATTTCCATTTACAGCTATTTCTATCACTTACATTCAATGCCATTTCCTATTTCTTGGACCTTCATCCAGATTTCAATCATATATTTTTCCAATTTATTGCATCATACCATATCGCATTTAAAAGTCACATCCAATGTATTGAAATGCACAATTAACACTTCAATATCAATTTCTCATTTCCTCGGACCTTTGGTCCGAGATCTCCAATATAAACATTCACACACAGTTACACACAAATAGCACTTCGTTATCTCATTCCAAATATTTCAGACACCTATGGTCCGAAATCAATCAAAATCAAACACACATAAACCCTCCATTATCTCCACATGGCATAATGGCAAAATCTTAAACACATAAGGTTGAGGAACCAACTAAGTTACTCACACGCATTAGAAGCTAACATCTGGAAGTTTCAGTAACGTCGGTAGATCGACGCTCCAAATGTGCCTCTATAACAAACAGAGAGGAAATCCGATCACTAATTATCCAATCCGATCACTAATTATCCAATCCGAACTAATATAATGCACATGTAAGTGTATAATGCATGTTCATGAGATTTCCGACCCTAAATCCAAATTTTTCCCATCATAAAAATTCCATCAAAAATTAGAAAACTATAGCCACTGACAGCACTCAATTCGGACCCCGATCGGTCTAAAAATAAATACAACAGTGACCATAGAACAATTTCCCGGGGCTACGTCAATTTCCCATCTCAAAATTCCCAATTTCTCATAAAATGAAATTCAATATTTCACTAATCTGATGCCTCAAGAATCAGGTCAATCGGACGTCGGACGGAAAAGAAATTGACAAAAGAATTAAACAAAACCATTAAAAAGATTAAACCTCGTCACTAGGGCGAGCAGGCGTCACCCTAGTGATGGGCGACTTATTTCACCCCATCGCTAGGGCGATGCTCGTCACCCTAGTGATGAGCGACCTTTTTCCACCCCATCGCTAGGGCAACGCCCGTCACGCTAGCGATGGGCAAGTTTCCGCCCACTGCTTCCCTTTTTCTCCTAATTTTTAATCCAACTTCCAATACCCATAACTCTTTCTACACATTTCTAAAAAATGCAAACTATACCTTGTTGGAGAGCTTATGAAAAGCTCTACAATTCTCAAGAAGACCATAAAAATCAATTCCAACCCTAAGGGTGTCAAATATCCCATCAAACCTTCTGCCTACTCAATTCCCATTAACACAGGGCAGTACCTTGACACTTTCATAACTCACTGATTCTTCAGAAATAAATTACCAAAAAAATATGTTCAATAAGTTCACATTGTCCTCAACAACTTTCATGAACAATCCAAAATCAGATTCTATTTTTAAGCAAGTCAATTAATTCATTTAATGTTACTGTCCCTGCAATCCTTCAATTTGGGCAGTAACCTTACAACAAGCATATCTCCCTATACACAAGTCAGTAAAATCAGAACTTTATATCCCTGTAAAGATAACATCTCAAACTTCAATTTTCATGAAGCACTCATTATCCAACTCGATCTCTAACAATTTCAAAACTGTTATGGAAGCTACTGTTATGATCATCCATTCATAACCTAATGTAGGGTTCATTTTTGCAAAATCATAACTCCCAATTCTGACTTCTAAAAATTACAAACATATATCAATTTCAAGGTAATCTCTTCCTCTATAACTTTTCAGAAGCTCACTCACACCAATTCAGTCCACATAAAATGTTAAAATTGCCTCCAATCAGTAAACTCACAAAATCACACTTAAGCTAGGTTTCATCCAAAATGCTCAAAACCAGTCATTAGTAATCAATTCATATCTCCCAATATACAATTCTAAAAATAACAAGATCAGAAGAAATGGAAAGATAATTCAATATTATACAACTTCCATGAAGACCATTTTCCCTAATTCCATCTCAATTAATTCTGAAAAATCAACAAAACTTAGATGTCATGGTTGCGGTTACTGTTTATAGGCAATGGAACAGTAACTTTCCATACAGAAATTGACCCTTCTATCATTGGAATTCAACAACACCTATTTCACACTAAATTGAAGCCAACATCCCAAAGTTTCAGTGGGAACAAACCTTGCCTCATTTGGATAACTACACAATGAGTTATGCTTAAATCAGTGTAATAGGTCAAAAACCAATTTTCCAGCTTTGGTACTAAACTTAACTTCTATCATTTTCAATGCCACTAACACATCACTAAGCATCCAAATGGGCACAAAATCAGTCCCTACAACACTCATAAATTCACTAGGAATATCCATCTCAATTTGGCAGCACTTACTTCATAAATTCCATGCAAGAATAGTCATCAAGAATCAATCAAAACCAAGCTCAAAGCAATCTAAACCATATTCATTCACTAACCCTCATTCATACCTTACACAAGCATACTTTATCCAACAATTCAAACTCTAATTATGCATCATACATCATCTTTAATGCACCATAACACCAAATGAATGCATCTAATAACTATAATTCATGAAATACATAATGAAAACTTAACATAAACCTTACCTAGTCAAAGCTCCCATCTCCTCAATTCTCCAACTATCACAACTTCCTAGCTTCTCCCACTCATACACGACATCATCACTTGCAAAGGGAGGTAAGAGGGTTGCTTGCATACATGAGAGGAAGTGTTTAAAGGTAGAAGAAAGGAGTGATTTAGCTAGAACCAAAGAGAAAAATCGATGGAGAGAGGAACTCAAGTAGGTTTGGATGATGATGGCTCAAGCAATAATTCAACCTTTTTTCACTCCTTTATCATGAGTTGCCGACTTTACAAGGATGGGAATAAGACAAAGTGGTAGGACACTTGGCAACTAATAAAGAAATGAAGAAAAGTCAAAAGATTTCATCACTTTAATCAATATATATCCACAATTTCGGTTCCAACAATATATATAAGGGTTCTCCCTTAGGTCCCACCAAAATAATAGTTCCAAATAATAGTAGAAAAATCAACCGGTTCGTCAATTGACGATTTTTCCGGTCCGGAAATTTCCCCGAATTATTTTTCTGAGAATTAATGAAATTCTCCAAAATTATAAAACATGTAACAGTGCACTTCAAATAATTTTTCAATCACGAAAATCACCTTTTCTACCCCAAAACATGTTTAGACCAGTTACCGACGATTTTGCCGATCCGGAAAGTTTCTTCAGAAAATTCCAGAAAAATTCCTATAAATCCCAAAAAATGTAAAACGCTCAATGGCGCACTCAGAATAATTTTTCAAATCCCATAACCACGTTAATCACAATAAAATGTCATTAGGCCCAATTACCGGGAATGTCATGAATGCATATACCGAAATTCCATGTACACAATGGATACTGTGTATCAATCCTATTATGCATGAACAGTATTAATTATTCCTTATCAATCCCATCCTACGATAAATTTCCTATTTTACCCTTCCAGGAGGGGGTGGGATGTTACAATTCTCCCCTCCTTATAAGAATTTCGTCCTCGAAATTCTTAGTCAACGGTTCACTATGACCGTTATTTGGTTTCTCAAATTTCTGGTTGTTTACATGCTCAACGTGAATTACGTGCAAAAGTGAATTGAATGATCACTGCATGACTACTGGCGTGTATGGGATTGTATTGTATGATTTTCTTGTCTTGAATGATCGTCTTGATAGATGGGCTTTATAGCCATCATCTTGAACATTTGCTATATTGGGCTTTATAGCCATATCATTAACTTCTTGCTACACGGGCTTTATAGCCAAACACCGTACATTCATTGAATCTCGCATCGCATGCATAATTGCATGATCGATAATGGGCGTGCCCCAAGTTGCTATTTTCTCGATAAGAGCTTCAAGCTCTCACTTTATCTTGGCCGGGCCTCGAGCAGGGGAGAAATCACAGCGCGTCCCCATCGAACACCGATGAGCACTTGGGCACAATCTTGAATAATCGGAAAGAGTCACATATGCATTGCATTCGCATAAATGACTGCTACGTGACATGTCTTGCTTTTGTAATGGCATGAATTCTCGTGAATGGTTTTCATTCTCGGACATTGTTATTGATCGCCATGGTAATTGATTATTCTTTGGTCGCGTCTTTGTGCGCCATGGGCGTAATGTCATGATTTGAGTGAACCATCGATGATGGTTTCTCACTGAGTTCGCAAAACTCACCCAAAATTTGCATCTATTTTTCAGGTCCTGAAGAATACCCCTGTTGACACGGGAGTATGTCTACTGTAGACGAGTAAAGGTTAGAGATCGGGATCAGTTCGCGTCTGCATTAGTGTCTTAGTAAATTGTGTTCATGATCGCCAGATAACAAGGCTTTGTATTGTTCTGAGCCCATTGTGGTTTTAATGTTTCTTGCATTGGTGATTGTAAATTATTCTTGGATGGTATAATAATCTGGCTGGTTTATATTGAACACGGGTTATATTTACTTCTTGTGTTTGCCGCACTAACGTTGAATTAATGGCTCCAAAAAAAAAAAATGTATCTTGAGTTTTAAATCGGTGATGTAATCGCCACTCTCGTGGGACACGGACTCGGATATCACCAGCGATATCGGGTTGGTCTTGCGGGAGTGGGTGTTATGATATGCCCCGATAATCCCAAAGTGGCGGGCCTAATGCGTTGAGCCCGTGGCTCAAATACGTTGGGCTGAATCGTTGGGTGCGAATCTGAGTGGAGTGCGAATCCCAAAGGCTCAAATACGTTGGGCTGAATGCCTGATACGGTGAGGCTGTGGTATCCGAAACATCGCGGGAGAGCCCTCAGGGTATGCACCACCTCAGGGGGCAAGCGATACCACGACATTACGTTGGTTGCTCCAGTCACAACTGTCTTTATCTAATCATGCCTTGATGCATGAATGCATATGTTCCAATTTTCATTTACAGTCATTTACAATCATTTACATTCAATGCCATTTCCTATTCCTTCGGACCTTCGGTCCGGTATTTCAATCATACACATTTACAATTTAATGCATTGATGCACTCACAATCGTTTACACACATTAGTACTTCAATATCACGTTTCCAATATTTCGGACACCCATGGTCCGAAATCAATCAAAATCAAACACATATATCCTTCCTTAACTCCTCATGGAATAATGCGTAATAGTAAACTCATCAAGATTGAGGAACCAACTAGGTTACTCACCTGACCTTCCTAGCTGTTGCCTGGAAGCTCCAGCACTGTCCGTGGATTATCTATCCATCGGCTCTCTAACAATCAAATAATTCCATTCATTACAAAATGCACAGTCAAAAATAATTAATGATGCACATGTCTTGAATAAAAGATGTACTATGCCTATTCATGATTTTCCCGGTACCATTTCCCCACTTTCCATTTTCTTTTGCTCAGTATCTAACTTTCACTCAATTGATCAATAATAACTCACTTCCAATGCAATAACATGTTACAAAACTCCCCAATTTCAATTCTAGTATTTAGTCCATTTATCCAATCATATTTGTCAGGGTATTACCTCAAAAGCAATAGCACTATTCTCTAGGTCGAATTCAGCCTTTATGCTCAGTTGCTAAAATTCCCAGTAACGTTGAATTCACTTTCAAAGTCTCACATTATACCTCAATTACTCAAAACAATTCTTGCGATGCAAAACCATCATATTTCTTAACTTTCTTTCACTAATTGAGATCACAAAAATCCAAATCCAAATTCAAACTCTCATTTTTTTACCAATTGTAGACCTCGTTCTCTAGTTCGTAACGAATCAACTATCACTTCAATTGGAGGTCTATATCAAAAGTTATGCCTCAAAAACCAAATCAATTCATTTCAGAAAAGGCCCCTCGTCGCGACGTGAAAAGGTTCACTTGCCACGGCGTGAAGGACGTTCGTCGCGGCAAACACTTTTCACCAGCCTCGCCGCGACGCATGAATAAGGACTCGTCGCGACGACAAATCGCTGCCTTCGCGACGTCCGACCGAGCTTCATTGCGGCGACAGTAATCGCTTGCTTTCGTCGCGACGAGACTCAACAAGACGTCGCGACGTCATGAAGCTCGATCGTCTTCTCCAATCGATTTTCTCTCATTTCTCTCACTAAAACCAGTCCTAACTTAACTCAAACACTTTAATCTTTAATAATTAACCCCATGCATGCTTTAAACACAATAATAAACAACATAAAACCAATTACTTACCAACTTAAGCTCAAAACCTCCAATCTCCGCAATTCTCTAACTCCCACGGTGAACCCTCGAAACTCATCGAATCTTCTTCTTCTCTCAAAGGTTTACATCGATCTTTAACCAGAAGGAAAGAACAAACACAAATCTCCAAGGAAGAATCGAAACTCACCAAAGAGAAGAAATAATTGTGCCCTAGGAGGAGGAAACAATTTTCTTTTCCTTTCTTCCATTTTCAAAACGTAGAACACACATATATATATAGAACAAAGAAGCCTCTTTTCATTTTTCCTTCTAAAACATTTAAATCTCTTTCTCTAATCAGTTTTATTTCCAGTCCAATTCATCTCCAAATCTCAATGACTCCACATAATAATTTCTAAAATCATAATTCTAGATTTCCATTGCCAATGGACAATTATTTCGGTCCAATTTATTCAATCAGTCCGCCACTCGAAAGATTTCCGGTCCGGACATTTCCTCTCAAATTTTCAGAAAAATTTCCTAAAGTTCACTGCCAATTGGCGATCACTCTAATACAGTTCCCACTCAATATGCAAACTCAATTAGTTCAAATTTGTGATTTGTTCGCGTAATATCACAATTCGCATCTTATTCACAATCAATTGCCAGGAAAATGTCATGAAGGCAGTTTCACATAAATGCATGGGCCACTAGACTCATTCCTCTCTATATCGAGAGGTCAAATGTATGAACAAGTCAAAATATGCAATGCAAACTACTAGCATGTCCCAAATTACCAATTTAACCCTCCAATCGGGGCGGGATGTTACAGCAAGGTTTTCTCGCCGCGGCGAGATCCGCGGCGTATGCCTCACATGCGTCGCGGCTTACCTCGCTAACGCCATGGCGTGCATGCATCTTCGCCGTCGCGTGCGGAAGGGACTTGTTTCGCAAGGCGGCGTATGATGAACACGTCGCGACATGCGATCCCAGAAACAAGCCCGAAACCCAGAATTTCTCAGTTCTGCCGAATATAAATCCTTCTAACTCCCTTTAAACACTCTAAAACAACTTATTACACTTCCACAACTCATCCCTAACCTCGATTCCATCTAAAATCAATCATCCCTCAATTACCCAAATCAAAATCAAGAAAATTCTCAAATCCCTATCATCCGAAACTCAAACATATCACAACAATCAATCTCTCTCTAATCACTCATCAAATCAAACTATTTAAAGCATAAAGGAGTAAGAACTTACTTGATTAATCCTTCAAATCTTCAAAAAATCATTCAAAATTCTCCAACCCTCAAGCTAAGCAACACCCACGGCAATTACCTCAACCCACACTTAACAACATCATCTCCATCTCAAAGATTAAGGGGCAGATTTATGGTGAAGGAGGAAGCAATTAAGCAAGAGAAATGGAAACAAAGAGCAAAGATGGTGATCCACGAAGAAGAAGAGAAGAAGAGAAATTTTCTTCTTTCAAAATCAAGGAAGCAAATGTCGTGGAAGCCAAATTCAAAAGGTGTAGGGTTTTATATAAAATGATTTAAAGGCTTAAGGGATCGTTTGGCAATTCAATTGCCCCAAGACCAATCCGAACAGCGTAAATCCAGTTTCCTATTCAAATTTCTCCCGAATTTCCAATGGCTCTAAACCTTCATTCCAAAAATCGTAACTCTAATCTTTCCATGCCATTGGACCAATCAAATTCGGAACCGGAATCCGATTTATCAGCCATTAGGTCATTTTTTCGGTCCGGACCTATTACTCTAAAAATTTCAGAAAAATTCCTATAATTCCTAAAAAATAGGAAATACATGATCCTACACTCCAATTAAATTTTCAAAGCTCAATTTATACGGTTATCACATAATTTCCCATTTACCCAATTATACTGGGAATATATCATGCATGTGGGTACTCGCATATGCTAGTGCAATAATTGCCAGTTATCAAAACATATAGAGGCTAAAAAAATAATGCATGAACATGCCAAAATTAATGCACAATCACTGTACCCATCCCATCAATAATGGGATGTTACACATGATGTATGCCATAGTGTGTACTAGATTACATATTACACATATTGTTAGATATGTGAGTAGATCTTTATCCAATTTGGGAAAGGTACATTGGGAAGAAGTGAAGTGGATTTTCAAGTATTTGTGGGACACTTCCAAATTGTGTTCAAGTTTTGGAGGTGATAAGGAAAACTTAGGAGGGTACATAAGTGCAAACATGGCTAGCGATATTGATAATATAAGTTAACCTTAAGATATTTGTTCAAATTTATGGGGGGAGTTATTTCTTGGCAATCTAAGTTGCACAAATGTATAACTTTATCTACTACTGATGTTGGCCCCTAATTTTTTTCTTTAATTAAGCATGATTTAAATAAATTATGAGGTTTTGATAGATTAATTTTGGAGTTTAATTATTATGTCTATGTTAGTAGGATTTATTTCATTGGATTGTTGAATTAAAAGTGGTAAGAATGCATGAGGGCAATTTTAGCATAACTGTAGCGCCCCCTTACCGTAGAGTATACACCGGGACACCCGTAGGTCGTACCGATGCATAATCTACGATGAGGGTTCACTACGATTCGATCATTCTATAAACCTCATGGCATCAATATAATAAAGCAGTAATATCAAATTCACTAAATTTTTAAAACCAAAAGATTCTTCTCATTTCTTCCATAAATCCATAAGTACACCATTCGGTTTGATAAAAATTGTACAAGCCCAAAATAATCAGTAACAACTCCTAACTAGATCATCCCCCAAAATATCCCAAAAGATCTCAGCTGACCGACCTGTGGGCCATGCTCCTCTCGCCGGCACACACACAGCAGGAAAAGTCTCGCTAACAGGAGCTAGGAGTCAAACTATCGCTGTCCTGAAAAAAATAAATGCAATATTGGGTGAGTTTGCGAACTTAGTGAGAAACCATCATCGATGGTCCACCCAACTCATGCATATTCAACAATCACACAAAAATCATATTTTATCACAATTAAGAATCACATGCATCCAATTTCACATTTATAAGGCAGTACGTCTTTCACACAATTCACATTCGAACAATTATTTATGCGATGTACATGTGACTCTTTCATTTTATTTCGTTGTTGTGACCGTGCGCCTGAGCTCATATACGTTGAGCCATTGGTTCTGAAAACATTGGGCTCAAAAGCCCTAATACGTTGAGCATAAAGCTCTGAAAATCGTTGGGCACTAGACCCTGTGCGTTGAGCTTAAAGCTTTGAATACGGTGACTGCACCGGTCACAACTGCCTTTATCTGAGCATACTTTTATGCATGTATGCACATATCCAATTTACAATACATGCATCACAATAAAACTTCATATGTCTAAACTTCACATTTAAAACCAATTAATTCCAACTAGTTCACACACAACACTTCTATATCACATTCCAATATTTCGGACACCTTTGGTCTGAAATCAATCAAAACAAACACAAATAATCCATCCTTAACTCCACATGGCATAATTGCATAAAACGTAACACATCAAGGGTTGAGAAACCAACTAGGTTACTCACCTCAGAACTTCCGAGCTACTTCCGGGAAGTCTCGCCTACGTCGGACGATCGACGATCCACTTGAGCCTCTATAATGATCAAAATATAAATAACATTACTAATTGTATCAATTCCAATACTCAATGATGCATATGTATCAAATAATGTACGTACTATACATGTTATGACATTTCCGACACTAATTCGAAATTTCCCCCAATTTCAATTCTAAATCCCAAATTCATAATCTCCCAATTGAATTTAATCCATAACTCACTGAATCATCAAATTCCTAAATCCCAATTTTTAAAACCTCCAAACCACATTTTCAGAAAACAGCATTCCTCGTCGCGGCGCCTTCTCCCTCGCTGCGGCAAGCTCCTTTCTCTGTGCCTTCGCCGCGGCGAACCAAGCGTCCTTAAATCGTTATGCGCATACGCGTCGTCGTCATGACGCCGTCCCTCTCTGCTGATTAAATCAACGAAAATACCCATCGGAAACCCTAAATGGCAAAAACCTCAAATATTCAAATTAAATCATCAAAATAACTCTATAAACTAACCAATCAAACTATATAAGGCAAGAAAGAAGTAACTTACTTGATTAATAATCTCAAATCTTCAAAGATCACACCAATCCAAGCTCATCGACATCCACGACAAACACCAAACTCAAACCCAAATGTCACGTTCTCCAATTTCAAACCAAAGGAAGAGATCAACGATGGAAGAGGAAGCCAATCCAAGAGGAAGATCCACGATGATGGAAAGAGGAAGAAGAATCAAGAGAAAACCCACGTTTTCTTTCAAAAAGGGAGGAGCATCGTAGAAGCAAATTTTCAAAGGTAAGAGTTTATAAACTAAGGAACTAAGGGCTTGTTTGGCGAATCTAATTGCCACAAGTCCGATCCGAACAACTTCAAGTCAGTTTCTAATTCTAATTTCTCCCGAATTCTAATAACGATGAATAACAACTCCTAAAATCATGACTTCAAGTATTTCATGCCAATTCTCAATCAATCTCGGAACCGGAATTCAATTAATCAGTCATTATGTAAATTTTTCAGTCCGGACCTATTACTCCGAAAATTTCAGAAAAATTCCTATAAATCCTCAAAATTAGAAAACTCATGATCGTATACTCCAATTTCATAATTCAATTTCCTAAATTTCATTTCTAACTCAAATTCAATTCTCGAACCTAATTTGACCTAATTATCACATGCCCTAATCATCTCCAAATCCAAGTTAGCCAAATCAAACCGGAAATGTGTCATACATGTATGTACGTACGAATGCCAGTACAATAATTGCCAATTATACATAATTCAATAATGCATGTACAAGCCGAATACGTATGAAATGAACTGTACCCATCCCATCGGTGACGGGATGTTACAATAACACTTAAGTATTAAAGTTATAAGGCACAAAAGGAAGGGTAAAGTGGACTTTTAGCACTCATTAAGGGTAAAATAGGAAGAGGAAAATGTTGTCTTGCTTTGGAGAGGAAGAAATCATGAATTGAAAGGAGAGAAGAAGAAAATAACGAAAACAAAGAGAGAAAGATTGAGAGAAAAGAAGGAAGTTTGAGCTATGAGAAAGTTATTGCTCTTTAAATGCTTTGAGAAAGTGTTACATATTTATGGTGGAATTTATAAGCTATGAACATTTTTAAATCAAGAAAGTTAAATGTTTTCAGTTGTGTTATAAATGTTGCATTTATTGCTTCTTGAATGATTTGAGAAATTGCTACATATTTGGTGTATGAAATGTGTTGAAGATTTATGGAAAAAATGTGAAAATGGTTTTTTTTTAAAGATATTGTGTTTATGAAGTCATGTTTTGGAAATATGCCATTTTTGGCAACATGTTTACAAGTTGTAAAATGCATAATTATATAGGTTTGTGGTGGTCCATTCAGTTATGTCAAGTACACTTTGACTCTATTAAAGGCTTCTCCTGCTTGCCCTCTAGTGGTACTAAGCTCCTTCATGAACTCCTTCATATTTACGATTATGTAAAACCATTAAGTGAGATTATGATAGTACGTTCTGTTTACAACTACATAAGACCATTATGTGAAAATGTGTTAGTACATTCTGTTTATGGACCTACCTAAACCATTTTGATTTGCTTGTGTGTTTAGAATGTGTTGACAAGTTTGATGAATACATGAATTATTTTGTTTATAAATTACTTGATAATGTGAGAATTTGGGAACTATGTGTTTTATGGATTTGATGCAAAAATTATTATGACATTGAGCATTTTCAAAGGTTTTGCTTGTTTTTTTATTATAAATTTGTTACCCATAAGTTTTTAAGCTCACCCCTATTCTCCTTCCCATATTTAGGTGATGAGCAAGAGATCGAGTAGTTAAGAGTCACGACATCACTCCGAATTTGCATACTTTTGTAACTTAAGCTAGAATTTGTAAACACAAAACTTTAGTTGCATTTCAAGTGTTATTTGTTCATGTATCTTTTGTATTTTGGGGATTTTGTGAAATGATATATTGTGGCTTGAAATTCCCATTAAAGCTTTGTAAAACTCTTATCTTTGGATGATAATGAAATATGATTGTGTTTTTGCTTATGACTCTTAAAATTTGTACATTGCATTTTCAAGCTTCTATAGGGGTAAAATGTGTGTTCTGACTTCTAGGAAAAAACTGTATTAATCTAGACTGAATTAGACAAAGTGTCTTCTTGGAAGTTGTAGATTATCTTTCTAGCTTTCCAATGATATAAAGTATGAAATTTTTTTGATATCGGAGTTGAGAGATATGATCATTATAAGTTGGTGGTGCTGTATATGTAGCATCTCACTCCCGCGAGACCCAAACTCGACATCGTGGGTGATATCCGAGCCCGTGCCTCACGAGGGTGGTATGCTAGAGCAGTCAAAGCAGTCCAAAAACTTAGTAAGATATTCTTTTATTTTTGCAAACAATCGAGTGCGCGAAAATCAGTAAACAGTTCGAGCCCACTTAATACAAAAGCATTTCGATTGAACACAATTTCAGTAATCAAATTACAATACAGCAATAATCAATTGGGGCCCTCTGAAATAACAGTACTGTTCTGCGGAATACAAATTTACATATAAATCAGAATAACACTAATGCAGACGTGAACTGATCCCGACCTCTATCCGTCACTTGAATGATGTAAGTATACTCCTGTTGGCTTAACGGGGTATTCTTCTTATCCTGAAAAATAGTTGCAATTTTGGGTGAGTTTGCGAACTCAATCAGAAACCATCATCGATGGTTCACCCAATTCATGCATATACAGTCAATTCACAGAATATCACACAGTACCATATACAGAAATATCACATGCACTATCATTTTACAAATATAAGGCGTTTCGCCTTTCATACAGTCCATTTTCAATCATATGGTTATGCAATGCACATGTGACACTTCCCATTTTATTACGGTGTTGTGACCATGCGCCTGAACTGTCCCAGTGACGGGCACATTAATGGTGAGCCGGTGGCTTTGAAATATGTTGGGCCTGAATGCCCTGATACGGTGAGCCTGTGGCTCTGAATGACGTTGGGCTTGAAGCCCTGTTGCGTTGAGCTTTAAGCTCGAAATCGTTAATTGCTTCGGTCTGTTGTCATTATCGATCATACTTTTATGCATGGATGCATATGTCCCAATTACATCTACCGTCGGTTTACATTTCGGTGTCCCATTTCACATTAACGATAATTCAATTCACAATCACACCTGAAATAGCGCCGATATCACATTACAATACTTTGGACACCCATGGTCTGAAATCAATCATAAGCAATCACAAATAAACCCTCCATTATCTCCACATGGCATGATTGCATAAAATCAAACACATAAAGGTTGAGAAACCAACAAGGTTACTCACCTGCACTTCCGAGCTACTGCCTGGAAGTCTCAGCACTGTCCGTAGAATGACGATCCAACGGTGCCTTTATAACAATCAAATAGTCATTCATTACTAAATGCATAATCAGAAAGATTCAATGATGCACATGTCTGAAATAAAAGATGTACGACGCAAGTTCATGACCTTCCCGGCACTATTTTCCAATTTCCACTTTCTTTTGACAAACCTAACCTTTCACTCAATTGCTCAATAATAACTCATTTCAATTCATTAACATAACATGAAACTACACTAATTTTATTTCTAACATTCAGTCAATTTACCAAGTCATACTCACTCAAGAAAGACCTCGATTTCAGTGTCACTATTCTCTAGATCAAAATTCATCCATTATGCTCAGTTTCTACAATTATACTCCAATTATCATGAAACAATCCTTAGGTTGCAATAGGAAACCATATTCAACTTTCTTTCAATATTCAAGATCTCACTCATTTGATTCCAAATTTTCTTTCTTAACATCAATTGTAGACCTCTTTCTCTAGTTTATAACGAATCAAGAATCACCTCAATTAGAGGTCTACACCATTAGTTATGGCCCAAAAACCAAACTAAATCAAATCAGAGAAATATCCCTAGCCGCGGTCAAGGAACGCTAGCCGCGGCGTCTTGGAGTCGCTCGCCGCGGCGTGGAAAGACACTCGCCGCGGCGAACAGCTTCTATGGAACTCGCCGTAACATATAAGAAAAGGCTCATCGCGGCGTAGATTTGCACGCTCGCCGCGACGTCCATCCATGCTCGTCGCGGCGAGTAATTGTTTGCTCGTCACGACGAGGCCCATCAGCATACGTCGCGGCGTGCGGGGCTCCGATTATCTTCTCCGACAAATTTTTTTCACCTTTCTCTCACTAAAACCTCCATAACTCACCCATAACTACCTCAATCTTTCACATTAAAACCCATGTATGCATCAAGCTAACAAATAAACAACATTAAACCATTTACTTACCAAAATCAAGCTTTAAATCTCAAGCGCGAAAATCCTCCAACCTCTTTCCTCTTTCTCTATCACCAACGGTGAGCTTCTGAGCTCTCGAAAATCAACACTCTCTCAAGGGTTTTAATTGATCTTCAACCACAGAGAAGGAACAAGCAATAATCTCACAGGTGGAGATCGAAAATCACCGAGGAAGGGGAAGAAGAAAAACTTGCCCTAGGTATAGGAAATGGGTTTTACTGCAACATGGATTGTCAAGGTTTAAAAGAGGATTTTAAACTTAGGACATTTTAAAGGGGTTTCTCTCTTCCTCTATACAATATCATTTCCAGTCTAATCTATTTCTAATTTCCAATTTCCAATAGCTCATCATTTTTATTCCTAAACTCATAAATCAAATTTTCCTATAGCCATTAGATAGTCATTTTAGTCCTATAAAATCAATCAGTCTGTCACTCAGAAAATTTCCGGTCCGAACATTTCCTCCCAAATATTCCAAAAAATTTTCCTAAGGGTCACTATCAACTGACGGCACTCAAATACAGTCCCAATTTAATCGTTCAAACCCAAATATTCCATAATTCCTATTAAATCATAATTCATATCATTCTCACAATTAAATGCCGGGAATGTCAGAACTGCATGTACCTATATATGCATGTGCAAAAAGACTCATTCCTCTAAAATTAGAGGTCAAATAAATGTTCAAATCAAAATATGCAATGTAATCAACTACCTGTCCCAATTTACCAATATAACCTTCCCATCGGGGATGGGATGTTACAATTCTCTCCTCTTAACAAAAATTTCATCCTCGAAATTTCATATACGATTAATCAGAAAGGCAGGGGGAATTGTTTCGATCGCTTATATACTGTTTCAAACTTATTGCACTACATGACTAAATTCTGCCAATTAACTGAAATCAATACAATCGATCACCCTTTTTATCTTTCTCAAATTTTACAATGTCTTAACTGTTTCTGTAACATCCCGTCACCGATGGGATGGGTACAGTAGATTGCATTCATAATTGGCATGTGCACGCATTGTTTAGCTTATGTATATTTGGATAATTGGCAACTATTGCACTAGCACATAACTGTACATACATGTGTGACATATTCCCGATAAGATTGGGTAATTTGGTAATTTGGAGATTATTTGGTCAATTAAGCTGTGAGAAATTTAATTAGAGTAAGAAATGAGAATTTGGAGTTTGAAATATGAAATTGGAGTGAATGATCGTGAGTTTTATATTTTTGAGGATTTATAGAAATTTTTCTGGAATTTTCAGAGTAATAGGTCCGGACCAGAAAATTGACCAATGACTGATTAATTAAATTCCCGGTTCCAAAATTTGATTAACCAATGGCAATGAAGATTATAATTTCGATTTGAGAAATTAGGATTTTGAGTCATTGGAACTCGGGAGAAATTAGAATTAGAAATTGGATTGAGATTGTTTGGATTGGTCTTGTGGCAATTAAATTTGCCAAACAAACCCTTAATTCCCTTAAGTTATAAACCCTACCCTTTGAAATTCTTGTCTTCCACGATCCTTTGATTTTTTAGAAGAAAATTTCTCCTTCCTTCATCGTGATCTCTTCCCTTGATTTCTTCTTGATTCCTTCTTGCCATTTGTTCCTTTCCTTTGCCTTGAATCTATCTTTTGGCTTGGTGTGGAAAAAAAAAGATGGAGATGGGTTTGGGTTTTGGTGTTGCCGTGAGAGGTGAAAGTGTAAGGAGTTGGTGATCGTTGAAAATTTTGAAGGTTTTATCAAGTAAGTCTTCATTTTCTTGCCTTGGAGAGTTAGATTTGTTAATTTATTGAGTTATATTGATGATTGGTTTAGCTATTGGATGATTGAATATGTTAAGGTTTCGGATGATGATTTTTAATTGATTTAATGTTGATAATTTAGGGATAATGGCTATTTGGTGTAATAGAGGATAGAAATTAGTTGTTTGATGTATATTGAATCATTTGGGAGTGGTTTGGAAAGGAAGAAATCGGATTGGAAAGGTTGCAGAGTTGGAAATCTGGAAAAATCTGGGTTTTTGGGCATTGCTGGGTTTGCACGCCGCGACGTGCGCGAAGAACACGCTGCGGCGAGCAAGTCAGCTTCTGCGCGCCGCGACGAGCGATTTAATGCACGTCGCGACGAGCAGATTAGCCCGCACGTTGCGACGAGCGCGGATGAGTTTCGTCACGACGAGCGCAGCGCGCACGCCGCGGCGAAGGAAAGGAGGCTCGTCGCGGCGAGGGACCAGACGCCGTGACGAGGAATGCCCAAATTTCCAAAAATGGGGTTTTTAAAAGTGGAATTTAGGAATTTGGTTGATTGAATTGGTTCTGGATTAAATTCAATTGGGAGATTATGAATTCGGGTTTTACAATTGATATTGGAAGAATTCGAGAATAGGGTCAGAAATGCCATAACATGTATAGTACGTAAATTATATTCGATACATATGCATCTTTGAATATCTGAAATTGTGCAATTAGTAATATTTGGATATTATGATTATTGTAGAGGCTCAGTGGATCGTCGATCGTCCGGCGTGGCGAGACTTCCGCGATAGCTTCGGAAGTTAGAGGTGAGTAACCTAGTCGGTTTCTCAACCTTTATGTTTTACATTTTATGCAATTATGCCATGAGGAGTTAAGGAAGGATTAGGTGTGGTTGTTTTGATTGATTTCGGACCACAGGTGTTCGAAATATTTGGAATGTGCTATAGAAGTGTTAATTATGCATAAATTGTCATTAATTGGTTTTGAACGCAAATTGGATAGGTGATACTAGATTGTGACACGACTAGTGAAATTTGGAATATGTGCATTCATACCATTATGCATGATCAGATAATTATGATTGTGGCCAGGTGCGACCCCGTATTGAGCTTTAAGCTCAACGCACAAGGCATCATGCCCAACGATTTTCAGAGCTTTATGCTCAACGTATCAGGGTTTTAAGCCCAATGTTTTCAGAGCCAATGGCTCAACGTAAATGAGCTCAGGTGCACGGTCACAACAACGTAATAAAACGAAAAGTGTCGCATATGCATTGTATATGAATGATTAAATGTGAAATTGCATGTATGAGATTTTCTGGTTGTGTGAATATATATATGAAATAGTGTGAACTGTTGTTTAGACATGATTTGGGTGGACCATCGATGATGGTTTCTCGCTGAGTTCGCAAACTCACCCAACATTGCATTTATTTTTCAGGACATCGATAGTTGACTCCTAGCTCCAGTTCCTGCTGTGTGAGTGCCGGCGAGAGGAGTATGGCCCACATGTCGGTCAGCTGGGATCTTTTGGGGATGACCTAGTTAGGAGTTATTTTAGTCCCTTTTGGTTTTGTACAGTTGTAATCAGTCAGGATTGTGAAGTTATGGTTTTTAAGAAATGAAATGAGAAATATCTTTTGGTTTTAAAATTTAGTGAATTTGATATTGTAGTTTAATTATATTGATTCCATGAGGTTTATAGAAATGATCGAATCGTAGTACACCCTCATCGTAGGTTATGTATCGGTATGACCTACAGGCGTCCCAGTGTATACCCTACGGTAAGGGGGCGTTATATTAGGTGGTATCAGAGCATGGTTTGGCATCTTTTGGGCATAGTATATTTTAGGCTTGAATTTTTGTAAGAAAAGCAGGAATTGATTGGAAATTGTGGTTTTGTGTAGGTCATCCGTTCTTGGTGATCAGGTAGATCAAACAGCTGACCAAGGATCAGTCGGAGCTAGTAGGGAGTCTTCAGTGCCTCTATTTGAGGAGCAGCCTCCTAGAGTTCCCATGAGACGGGAGCAGAGGTATGATCGTCTGCAAGGTGGAGTCATTGATTTTATGGCAACACGAGACCTACTTGAGGTGAGGATGGTTAGAAGGGTGGCGAGTCCTCGATCGGATGGATTGTGATCGCGAGGAGAGATTTGATTATCAGGTCTCTCTCCTTGAGGTCGGCTTATCGATGGTGGAAGGCATTAAAGGCGATGTCGCCGGACCACAATGTTTTGACTTGGCAGATTTTACGAGAGCTTTTGGGATAATTATATGCCCGAGTTTATTTGGAGATGAAGATCGGGGAGTTCTTAGAGTTGAGATAGAAATCGATAGCGGTGGCGAGTATGAGGTTAGGTTGATGAGCGATGGCGTCGCTTCATTACGATTGCCTCTGAGTCTGATAGGTGCCGGAGATTCGAGGGAGGGCTTAATCTGTATATCCGTACCATGTTAGCCCGGTCAGATATGGGCACCTTCGTTGAGTTGAGAGCTGCTGCGGTCTGGGATTGAGCGAACCGAGACAGAGTCGGTGAGGCCGGTCGAGGATTCGGAGGCAAGAGATCTAGTGACAGTCAGGGTAACTTTGGTAGGAGCTTTAGCAGACGCCAGAGTAGGTTTAGATCAGCAGGAGGATTCAGAAAGTCGGGTTCTGTTCAGAGGGGGAGATTTAGGCAGATTGGTAGTGGCAGTGGTAGTGGCAGAGGAGCAGGACAGGCTTTACCAGTTTGTGTATATTGTGATAAGAGGCACAGTGGGGAGTGTTGGAGAGTGACAGGAGCCTGTTTGGCATGCGGTTCTATGGACCATATGATTAGAAATTGTCCTCTGACTTTGGGAGTTCAGTCTGCTGCAAGTGGGAGAGCTGGTAGTAGTTCGACGGTCGGCAGAGTCGTAATCGTGACACGGATTAGGGGCGGCGAGCTGAGGTAGAGCTGGACATTCTTTTGTGGGGACCAGGGTCGTGGCAATCGACCACAATCCCAGGCTAGGGTCTACGCCATGACTAGGCAGGAGGCCCAGGATTCTCCAGATGTGGTTGTAGGTTCGCTTCTGATATCTGGTATTGAGGTTTTTGCATTGATAGATCCAGGGTCCACGCATTCTTTTATTGCACCGCATGTGGCATGTAGATTGCGTGTGGATAGGGAGATGTTGCAGTATGGGCTAGAAGTGAGTACACCTCTAGGTAGTACTACAGTTTTGGGAGAGGTCTGCAAGGGGTGTCCGATTTTGATTGATTAGTCGGAGTTGAGTGCAGACCTGATAGTGTTGCCTCTGAGGGAGATTGATTTGATTCTGGGGATGGACTGGCTCACTGCCCATAGGGCTGTTATGGATTGCTATACCAAGGAGGTCGTGTTGGAGTCTCCTGGTCAGCCTAGAGCTGTATTTTGAGGTGTTAGTCAGGCAGTGCCAGCCAGGATGATCTCATTTATGAGTGCCTTGAGGTTGATGCGGGGAGGTTGTGAGGCTTATTTGGTGCATGTGGTGGATTCAGTGGAAGCGAGGTTGCGGGATGTTCCGTGATTAGGGAATTTCGGATGTGTTTCAGAGGAGCTCTAGGGTTTGTCGTGGATCGGAGACGAGTTCTCGATTGACCTCGTTCAGTCTGCTCCTATATCTATACCTCCATATAGGATGGCACCGGTGGGCCGAGGGAGCTTAAGGCTCGATTGCAGGAGCTTAGATAAGGGATTTATTAGGCCGAGTGTTTGGTGTGGGAGCTCGGTCTTGTTTGTGAAGAAGAAGGGCGGGACGTTGAGGTTATGCATCGATTATAGGCGGTGAATCGGGTTCTGATTAAGAATAAGTACCCACTGCCTAGGATCGATGATTTATTTGATTAGTTACAGGGAGCTCAAGTGTTTACCAAGTTGGATTTGAGATCCGAATACTATTAGTTGAGGATCGCAGAGGCCGATGTGCCTAAGAGCGCTTTCAGGAGCAGGTATGGGCATTTCGAGTTCTTAGTGATGTCGTTCGGGTTGACTAATGCCCCGGTAGCCTTTATGGCTTTGATGAATAAGATTTTTCAGCCCTACCTGGATCAGTTCGTGATTATGTTTATTGATGATATCCTGGTGTACTCGAGGAATGAAGCGAGGAGCATCGCGAACATCGAGGGCTATATTATAGATTATGAGAGATAGAGCATTTGTATGCCAAATTCACTAAGTGTGAATTTTGGCTGGATGAGTGGTGTTCTTAGGCCATATTGTGTGCGGTGAGGGTATCAGTGGATCCTCACAAGATTGAAGCGATGAGGAGTTGGGAGATTAGGAATGTGTCAGAGTTAAGGAGTTTCCTAGGATTGGCAGGTTATTACCGGAGGTTTGTCGAGAGATTTTCTGTAATCTCAGCTCCTTTGACAAACTTCTGAGGAAGAATGTGGCTTTCAGTTGGACAGATGAGTGTCAGAGGAGTTTTGAGGAGCTAAAACATCGGTTGACTCTGACCTTGTGTTAACTTTGCCATCTGGGCGAGGAGGTTTTGAGGTTTTCGTGATGCTTGTGAGAGTTTAAGATGTGTACTGATGCAGCATGGGAGAGTTATAGCGTATACTTCGAGACAGTTGAGGTCTCATGAGATGAATTACCCTGTGCATGATTTGGAGTTAGCAGCAGTTGTGTTTGCTTTGAAGATCTGGGGACATTATTGGTATGGGGAGACGTTCCAAATCTTTACTGATCATAAGAGTTTGAGATATTTGTTGAGTCAGCGAGAGTTAAATATGAGACAGAGGAGATGGATAGAGTTGCTGAAAGATTATGACTGCACGATTGAGTATCACCCAGGGAAGGCCAATGTGGTGGCTGATGCGTTGAGTAGGAGATCTCATGGTAGTGCAGCTCAGATTCAGGTTTCGAGGTTACCGTGTTTAGTTCAGTTGAGAGCTCTGAACGTGCAGTTGGATTTGGTTCAGGATGGAGCTTTGATTGCTACTCTGAGGCTTAGGCCGATGCTTCATGATAGGATCAGGCGAGTTTAGGACAGAGATCCTGCCTTGGTGAGATTGATTGAGAGAGTGCTGGCTGGTTCAGATTCTGATTTTGAGTTGAGAGATGGGACTCTTTGGATGGCCCAGAGATTATGTGTTTCGGATGTAGATGATCTGAGGCGTGAGATTTTGGAGGAGGCTCATATGGCTGCCTATGCTATGCATCCTGGTACTACCAAGATGTATCGCACTCTTAAGTTGCATTTCTGGTGGCCAGGCATGAAGAGGCAGGTGGCGGAGTTTGTTTCTCGGTGTCTGACGTGCCAGCAGGTTAAGGCTGAGCACCAGGCTCCATTGGGTAAGTTGCATTCGTTGCTCATTTCAAAGTGGAAATGGGAGCGAATCACGATGGATTTTATTATGGGGTTGCCTAGGACGTCGAGGCAGCATGATGCTATCTGGGTCATAGTGGACGATTATTCATCGGATCACTTCTTGCGGTGAGGAAGCGATACTCTCGATCTGTTGGCCCAGAAGTATGTGGCAGAGATAGTGAGACTGCATGGGGTTTCGGTGTCTATAGTCTCAGACAGGGATCCCAGGTTTACTTCGAGATTTTGGAGAAGTTTGCAGTCGGCTATGGGTACGAGATTGAACTTCAGTACAACGTTTCATCCTCAGATAGATGAGCAGAGTGAGAGGACGATTAAGACGGTTGAGGATATGTTGAGAGCCTGTGTATTGGAGTTCCGAGGTGCGTGGGATCAGTATTTGCCTCTGGTTGAGTTTGCGTATAATAATAAGTACTAGAGCAGCATTGGGATGGCACCGTATGAGGCGTTATATGGACGACAGTGCAGATCTCCTCTTTACTGGGATGAAGAGGGTATGAGGATGTTAGAGGTCCGTGATTGGAACCACGATGGATAAGTGCAGTTGATTGAATCGCATCAAGGCGGCCGGGATGAGCGGAAGAACTATGTGGATCAGCATCGGAGAGAGACGAAGTACAGTGTGGGTGATAGAGTGTTCCTCAGAGTGTCTCCATAGAGAGGAGTTCTCAGATTTGGCCGTAAGGGCAAGTTGAGTCCTCGGTATATTGGTCCCTATGAGATCCTTAAGAGGATAGGACCGTTGGCGTATAGATTGGCCTTGCTGAGTGAGATGTTGCAGTTGCATGATGTGTTCTACGTGAGTATGTTCAGACGGTATAGGTCAGACCCGACCCATGTGATTCCGGCTCAAGAGATTGAGGTTGCTAGTAATTTAAGTTATGTGGAGGAGCCAGTTCAGATTGTAGGGTCGCGAATCAGCGGTTGAGGTCGAGGGTTATTCCATTGGTGAAAGTCCTTTGGAAGAACCATTCGACTGAGGAGGCGACATGGGAGACTGAGGAGCACATAAGGAGGCAGTATCCTCACTTGTTCGATTAGTCAGGTAAGAAATTTTGGGACGAAATTTTTATTAGGAGGGGAGAATTGTAACATCCCGTCACCGATGGGATGGGTACAGTATATTGCATTCATAATTGGCATGTGCATGCATTGTTTAGCTTATGTATATTTGGATAATTGGCAACTATTGCACTAGCACATAACTGTACATACATGTATGACATATTCCCGATAAGATTGGGTAATTTGGTAATTTGGAGATGATTTGGTCAATTAAGCTGTGAGAAATTTAATTAGAGTAAGAAATGAGAATTTGGAGTTTGAAATATGAAATTGGAGTGAATGATCGTGAGTTTTATATTTTTGAGGATTTATAGGAATTTTCTGGAATTTTCGGAGTAATAGGTCCAGACCGAAAAATTGACCAATGACTGATTAATTAGATTTCCGATTCCGAAATTTGATTAACCAATGGCAATGAAGATTAGAATTTCGATTTGAGAAATTAGGATTTTGAGTCATTGGAACTCGGGAGAAATTAGAATTAGAAATTGGATTGAGATTGTTTGGATTGGTCTTGTGGCAATTAAATTTGCCAAACAAGCCCTTAATTCCCTTAAGTTATAAACCCTACCCTTTGAAATTCTTGTCTTCCACGATCCTTTGATTTTTTAGAAGAAAATTTCTCCTTCCTTCATTGTGATCTTTTCCCTTGATTTCTTCTTGATTCCTTCTTGCCATTTGTTCCTTTCCTTTGCCTTGAATCTATCTTTTGGCTTGGTATGAAAAAAAAAGATGGAGATGGGTTTAGTTTTGGTGCCGTAAGAGGTGAAAGTGTAAGGAGTTGGTGATCGTTGAAAATTTTGAAGGTTTTATCAAGTAAGTCTTCATTTTCTTGCCTTGGAGAGTTAGATTTGTTAATTTATTGAGTTATATTGATGATTGGTTTAGCTATTGGATGATTGAATATGTTAGGGTTTCGGATGATGATTTTTGCTTGATTTAATGTTGATAATTTAGGGATAATGACTATTTGGTGTAATAGAGGATAGAAATTAGTTGTTTGATGTATATTGTATCATTTGGGAGTGGTTTGGAAAGGAAGAAATCGGATTGGAAAGGTTGCAGAGTTGGAAATCTGGAAAAATCTGGGTTTTTGGGCATTGCTGGGTTTGCACGCCGCGACGTTCCCGAAGAACACGCCGTGGCGAGCAAGTCAGCTTTTGCGCGCCGCGATGAGTGATTTAATGCGCGTCGCGACGAGCTCGGAATGCACGCCGCAGCGAGCGCGGATGAGTTTCGTCACGACGAGCGCAGCACGCACGCCGCGACGAAGGAAAGGAGGCTTGCGAGGAATGCCCAAATTTCCGAAAATGGGGTTTTTAAAAGTGGAATTTAGGAATTTGGTTGATTGAATTGGTTCTGGATTAAATTCAATTGGGAGATTATGAATTCAAGAATAGGGTCAGAAATGCCATAACATGTATAGTACGTAAATTATATTCGATACATATGCATCTTTGAATATCTGAAATTGTGCAATTAGTAATATTTGGATATTATGATTATTGTAGAGGCTCAAGTGGATCGTCGATCGTCCGACGTGGGCGAGACATCCCGGCAGTAGCTTGGAAGTTAGAGGTGAGTAACCTAGTCGGTTTCTCAACCTTTATGTGTTACATTTTATGCAATTATTCCATGAGGAGTTAAGGAAGGATTAGGTGTGGTTGTTTTGACTGATTTCGGAGCACAGGTGTTCGAAATATTTGGAATGTGCTATAGAAGTGTTAATTGTGCATAAATTGTCATTAATTAGTTTTGAACGCAAATTGGATAGGTGATACTAGATTGTGAAACGACTAGTGAAATTTGGAATATGTGCATTCATACCATTATGCATGATCAGATAATTGACAGTTGTGACTGGTGCAGCCACCGTATTCAGAGCTTTAAGCTCAACGTACAGGGCATCGTGCCCAACAATTTTCAGAGCTTTATGCTCAACGTATCAGGGTTTTAAGCCCAATGTTTTCAGAGTCAATGGCTCAACGTAAATGAGCTCAGGCGCACGGTCACAACAACGTAATAAAACGAAAAGTATCGCATATGCATTGTATATGAATGATTAAATGTGAAATTGCATGTATGAGATTTTCTGGTTGTGTTAATATATATATGAAATAATGTGAACTGTTGTTTATGCATGAGTTGGGTGGACCATCGATGATGGTTTCTCGTTGAGTTTGCAAACTCACCCAACATTGCATTTATTTTTCAGGACAGTGATAGTTGACTCCTAGCTCCAGTTCCTACTGTGTGAGTGCCGGCGAGAGGAGTATGGCCCACAGGTTGGTCAGCTGGGATCTTTTGGGGATGACCTAGTTAGGAGTTATTTTAGTCCCTTTTGGTTTTGTACAGTTGTAATCAGTCAATGGTAAGAGGTGTGCACTTTTGGCTCAATGGTAAGAGGCGTGCACTTAAAGTGCAACAAAACCTTGAGGTCTTGGGTTCGAGTCGTGGCTCACCCTTGACCAAATAGGACAATACCTGGAGTGATGGCGATAGAGGCCGGGCTCTACAGTTTCCTCATGATTACTCGCCATTCTTCACTTTCAGTATCAATAACACATATATCAGATCATAACAATACTTCCTAATCCTGTCCAAGTAACACTTTGCGAATCCAAATCATCTTTTAGGTTTAAGACTGACTTACCAATCTAATAACACCCCAATCACATAGAGGCCACTTATAACAAATTTAATTCTCCGATTTACTCCTTCATCTTCATCAAGTGTATCTTGGCCAAGGTGATACACTTCGAAGCATTTCATTTATCGCTTATCAGATTACATTGCTTTAGGATTAACAATAACCTCGATAATAATCAACTCGACTCATTGTCCTTAATTTGGATTTCTTAACCCCTATTACCGATTCATTTCATTTACCAACATTATTTCAATCAATCATGGCCTTCGACTATTGAATGTTATCAACAATAAAACAATTGATATACCCACAATCAATCTGGACTATACATCAATTTCATGTCTCAATAAATTCTAAAGGTATCAGTTTCACATTTATCTCCAGCAGTCAAGTCTTTTGAAATATCACACATATAATCATTCGATTTCACATTCTAAACTGTCTATTACTCTTTCAATGAATTCTTACCAGAACATAAAACTTCGATTGTTCCTTGTGTTTTCTCTAACAGTTTCTTTGGTGGGTATTACCCATACTTCTTAATCCAGTCATAATTCTCGTTTTCTCAAAACTTGGATTCATTATCAATTCCTCCATAAGGTTCGCAAATTCCAAGTCCTCAATTCGGGTTTTGCCAATCCTTTTATACACATCTGATTTGGAATTCCAATAGCTAATAATACTTTCTTTTTGCCCCTTTGCTAGATCGACGGTTTGCACTCAGTATTACACTAGGTTTAATAACCTTATCACCCAAATTGTGATCTTCTATCATTGACTTTTCTATTCAATACGTTAAACTGCATCACTAGCTTAATTTCAAAATATTCAATCGCATAATCCTTTTCAATTCCTTCAAACTCCCGAAACATCTTGATCGATTATCGACTATCAATTTGCATATCCATAGATATCTCCAAAAATGTTTTTTTACAAATAAAATCTCCAAACTTTCAAAGCAATACTTAATACAACAAGTTTCAAGTCGTCAATCACTATGCAGTCCATGAGATTATACTTGTCCCTATGCACATCAAACCTCTTTACACTATTTCAATAGATTGCATCATAACCTTTACTGAGACATTTCATTAAATATTGCAAAATCTCCAATTCAGAGTACTACCATCAAAACTCGAATTGTAAATATCTCAAATGTTTCTTTTTACAATCATCAGTCATATAATTCACACGTTCTTTCTCAATCAATTCTGTCAATTAGCTAAGACCAGAAAACCTTTAACAACTTCTGGATGCATCCAACATACAGCTAGTTCTAAATAGCTCCAAATCCCATATACATATGTCCTTTGCAATTTTGCGATCTCCTATATTATCATTAAGTCTCCCAATGCCATATTCGAATACTAATGCATCCACAATTCATTTGATCAAGCTAAGATTCAGTTTTATGAAACTTCCATGATATGAAAGATTTCCCTATCTATGCAAAATATTCTTCTCCACTTTTCACATACATAAATACATAATTAATGATCATAACCACTATCCAATCTAAATACAATTCAGAAACTTAATTCTTCAATAATATAACACTGTCGGGACATTGCTATCTCTGACAGTTACAACCCTAAACTCCTTATACCCATGATTGATTTCCTTAGCTCTTAAAATATCTAAATTCCCCAATGAGGAAAAATTCTCTTATGATTTTCTCAGTTTCATCATAACATATTCTGACACATGTTCCTTTACACTAATTTCTCCACATACTTCAATGTATTGCCATCATTACAAACTGGGTTGATAACACATTCATCATATCAACTTTATACTTCCCGAACATTTTACACAAAATATTCGTGAACCGATATTCTCCTCATAATCACGACTAATGTCTCTTTACTGTTTAATAATCCTATTACATAATCGGATTCTTTACATTGACATAGTACATACCTACTCAGTAGCAAATTCTATCTTTTACGCTTGAGTCTCCACTAGGATCAGGACTCCCAATAATGACTTTTCGTTCATTTCAAATTTATCTCTAATTTGTCCTTTCATTGCTAAATTTTTCAATTGTAATCGTGTGATCGACTTAATCCAATTCAAGGAAACTCTTCTTTGAAAGAAGATTTCTCGATACTTTCATCGATACTGCTCATGAAATTCCAAATCATCAACAGTCATCTCATTTCTTGTCAGCTAATCACAATGCCTTAGGAAATCAATTTTAGCTATAACTCATAATATCCCATAAAGATCAATTATGCCACAATTCATATAATCAGGACATCCGTTTTAATAAAATTCAGCGAAGTATATACTACCAAAATCATTTCATCTTATCGAGAGACAGATGTAGGACAACTCACCAATAAGTCACTCACGCTAAGGATACTTTGATCTCAGTTGATTTTTGACAACACTCTCCTTTTTTTGCACCTGTCCTCGCTCGTGAGGAGTATGCCATGCTCGTGTCCTTAACATATAACAATTTCCATTCATTCCCAATTGAACACTATAAGCACTTTCATTTCTTATTCTAACTCATATTGAACTTTAAACTATAAGAACTATGACTAGCAATTATCCACTAACTCACCGATTACTTCCAATATCATCTCCACACATATGATACATATAAGCTTAATAATTTCACTGGCCACGGTGCTCCCATTATCAGGTGTGCGTTCACATAGGCAAATCAACTGAACCTAGACGACTTTTTCATCTACCATCGTCATTGTCTTACATTTCAATCTTTTCATTATTTTATTAGACCCATGTATTTTCACACTCAAATCCATATCATAGATGTACAATCATTCTTGCTTTCCCACTAACATATTCTGACTTTAAATCATAAACCCTTATTCATAACTCTCATCACGGTAATCAAACCCAATTGTAGCTTCTACAGATCCTAGAACATTTTAATTTCATCCACTTTGCTTATACACTTTAAATCTTGCCATTTCTAACACATCGCTATTTTCCTTTATCAATCCTCAACTATAACTTCATATCTATCCAACATTCACGGATATATTCGGTATTACTCTGATGTCGTATTTCATAATATATCCATCAGTACCAATACACTAAATCTTCATTTGTCAAATCGAACCATACACTTTTTCTTATTTCACGATATCCACAACTTCTATTTATCACTTTCCAACATATCATCATTTTCCTCACTATTTCTAACCACTTAAACAATTGATACAGGCTCATGCATGTGACTCATATGCTAGACTGGGGATCAGTTGTCACTGTCTGCCATGACATGACTTAAATGCATGTAACTTGACCCATATTTTCAGAATGCCCATGTAAGATTGTACTTCTGGGCTCTGATACCACAAATGTAGCATCCCACTCCCGCGAGACCCAAACTCGACATCGTGGGTGATATTCGAACCCGTGCCTCACGAGGGTGGTAAGATAGAGCAGTCAAAGCAGTCCAAAAACTCAGTAAGACATTCTTTTATTTTTGCAAACAATCGAGTGCACAGAAATCAGTAAACAGTTTGGACCCACTTAATACAAAAGCATTTCGATCGAACACAATTTCAATAATCAAATTACAATACAGCAATAATCAATTAGGGCCCTTTGAAATAGCAGTACTGTTATGCGGAATACAAATTTACATATAAATCAGAATAACACTAATGCAGATGTGAACTGATCCCGACCTCTATCTGTCACTTAAATGCTGTAAGTATACTCCCGTTGGCTTAACGAGGTATTCTTCTTATCCTGAAAAATAGTTGCAATTTTGGGTGAGTTTGCGAACTCAATGAGAAACCATCATTGATGGTTCACCCAATTCATGCATATACAGTCAATTCACAGAATATCACATAGTACCATGTACAGAAATATCACATGCACTATCATTTTACAAATATAAGGCGTTTCGCCTTTCATACAGTCCATTTTTAATCATATGGTTATGCAATGAACATGTGACACTTCCCATTTTATTACGGTGTTGTGACCATACGCCTGAACTGTCCCAGTGACGGGTACATTAACGGTGAGCCGGTGGCTCTGAAATACGTTGGGCTTGAATGCCCTGATACGGTGAGCCTGTGGCTCTGAATGACGTTGGGCTTGAAGCCCTGTTGCGTGGAGCTTTAAGCTCTGAAATATATTGGCTACTCCGGTCACAACTGTCATTATCTGATCATACTTTTATGCATGGATGCATATGTCCCAATTTACATTTACCGTCGGTTTACATTTCAGTGTCCCATTTCACATTAACGATAATTCAATTCACAATCACACACAAATAGCACTTCGATATCACATTACAATACTTTGGACACCCGTGGTCCGAAATCAATCATAAGCAATCACAAATAAACCCTCCATTATCTCCACATGGCATGATTGCATAAAATCAAACACATAAAGGTTGAGAAACCAACTAGGTTACTCACCAGCACTTTCGAGCTATTGCCTGGAAGTCTCAGCACTGTCCGTGGAATGACGATCCAACGGTGCCTCTATAACAGTCAAATAGTCATTCATTACTAAATGCATAATCAGAAATATTCAATGATGCACATGTCTGAAATAAAAGATGTACGATGCAAGTTCATGACCTTCCCGGTGATATTTCCCAATTTTCACTTTCTTTTGACAAACCTAACCTTTCACTCAATTGCTCAATAATAACTCATTTCAATTCATTAACATAACATGGAACTCCACCAATTTTATTTCTAACATTAAGTCAATTTACCAAGTCATACTCACTCAAGAAAGACCTCGATTTCAGTGTCACTATTCTCTAGATCAAAATTCATCCATTATGCTTAGTTTCTACAATTATACTCCAATTATCATGAAACAATCCTTAGGTTGCAATAGGAAACCATATTCAACTTTCTTTCAATATTCAAGATCTCGCTCATTTGATTCCAAATTTTCTTTCTTAACATCAATTGTAGACCTCTTTCTCTAGTTTATAACGAATCAAGAATCACCTCAATTGGAGGTCTACACCATTAGTTATGGCCTAAAAACCAAACTAAATCAAATCAGAGAAATATCCCTCGCGAACAGCTTCTATAGAGCTCGCCGCGACGTATAAGAAAAGGCTCGTTGTGGCGTAGATTTGCATGCTCGCCGCGACGTCCATCCATGCTCGTCGCGGCGAGTAACTGTTTGCTTGTCGCGACGAGGCCCATCAACGCATGTCATGGCGTGCGGGGCTCCGATTATCTTCTCCGATGAATTTTTTCACCTTTTTCTCACTAAAACCTCCATAACTCACCCATAACTACCTCAATCTTTCACATTAAAACCCATGTATGCATCAAGCTAACAAATAAACAACATTAAACCATTTACTTACCAAAATCAAGCTTTAAATCTCCAAACTACTGAAAATCCTCCAACCTCTTTCCTCTTTTCTCTATCACCAACGGTGAGCTTCTGAGCTCTCGAAAATTAACACTCTCTCAAGGGTTTTAATTTATCTTCAACCACAGAGAAGGAACAAGCAATAATCTCACAGGTAGAGATCGAAAATCACTGAGGAAGGGGAAGAAGAAAAACCTGCCCTAGGTATAGGAAATGGGTTTTACAGCAACATGGATTGTAAATGTAACATCCCGTTACTGATGTGATGGGCATATTGGTAATTCGGATGAGTTAGTTTTGAGTGCATATATATTTTGAACTGCACATGCATTTTGCCTCTATATTATAGATAAATGATTATTGTTGCACTAGCATATGCATGTTGTTGGACCCCACCCCCCACCCGTAGGTGTTTGCAGGTTATACTGCGGCGAGTGTTTGCGGGTTATACCGCGGCATCCAACCTTAATCAGTATTGTCCTCTTTGGTCATGGGTGAGCCACGGCTCGAACCCATGACCTCAAGGTTTTATAGCTTCCACATGCTCGCCTCTTACCATTTGACCCCTTTTAATGTTGGACCCTTTTCACTTTAGTAGGTGTTTGCGAGTTATCTTGCGGCAGTGTTTGTAGGTTATACCACGGCATCAACCTTAATCAGTATTGTCCTCTTTGATCATGGGTGAGCCACGGCTCGAACCCGTGACCTCGAGTTTATAGCTTCCACGCTGCCTTCTTGCTTTGGCTAGGCTAGCCAAATGGTAAGAGGCGATCATGTGAAGCTATAGCTGAGGTCACGGGTTCGAGCCGTGGCTCACCCATGACCAAAGAGGACAATCTGATGGAGATTGAATGTCATGTATAATCCATGAAACACTCGCCGAAAGATAACTCTTCTACACCTACGGAAAGGGGGGGTCCAACACATGTACATGCATGTATGATATTTCCCGGTAAAATTGTGAAAATCGAAATTATGAGATTTTTGTATAGATTGTGCTTTGATTAGTGAATTGATGTGAAAATTGAAATTTTGAGGTTTGAAAAATGAAATTGGAGTGTAGGATCATGTATTTCCTATTTTTGAGGAAGTATAGAAATTTTCTTGGAATTTTTAGAGTAATAGGTCCGGACCGAAAAAATGACCTAAAGGCTGATTAATTGGATTTCGGTTCCGAAATTGATTAGAAATTGGCACGAGATACTTAGAGTTATGATTTTAGGATTTATTATTAATAACCATTGCAAAATTTGGGAGAAATTAGAATAAGAAACTGGATTTACGCTGTTCAGATTAGTCTTGGGGCAATTGAATTGCCAAACGATCCCTTAAGCCTTTAAGTCATTTTGTATAAAACCCTTACCTTCTGAAATATTGTTTTTCACGATCCTCCCTTACCTTGGAAAGAAATTTCTCTTTGTTCTTCTTCTCCTCCTTTGTGGATCTTCCACCTTGCTTGCTTTTTCCTTTCATTGTCTTCTTGTTAAATTGCTCTTATCTTCATCTCTAACCTAACCCTAAGTTTTGTGTTGGAGAGGAAAATGTTTGGTGTTTTTATGGGTGATTGCCGTGGGTATGCTTAGCTTGAGGGTTGGAGAATTTTGAATGATTTTTTAAGATTTGAAGGATTAATCAAGTAAGCTCTTTCTCCTTTATGTTTTGGATAGTTTGAATTGAAGGTTGATTTGAGTTTATGATTGTTTAGAAATAGTATGAATTTTCGGATGATAGGGATTTGAGAATTTTCTTGATTTTGATTTGGGTATTTGGGGAAAAATTGATTTTAGATGGAATTGAGGTTAAGGGTTAGTAGTTTAGGGTATATTGAGTTGTTTTGGAGTGTTTGTGAAGAGAAAAGTTGGATTAAAAATCAACAGATCTGAGAAATCTAGGTTTCGGGCGTTTTCTGGGTTTGCACGTCGCGATGTGTGATGAACACACCACGGCGAGCAAATTCCCTCCTGCACGCCGCGAAGAGCTGAAGCGGGCACGCCGTAGCAAGCAGATTTCTTCTACACGCCGTGGCATGAGCGCGCCTTGCAAGCGGTGGCGAAGCGAAGCGTCGCGATGCGTCAGTAACGCAGACGTCATGACGAAGGCTAGGGTCTCATGTGGTGAGGGCACCCATTTTTTTCGAAAATGAAGTTGAACCTTGTAATTGATTTTTGAGGTTTTAAATTCCTAATAAGTTGGTTATTGATTGATTGTGATTTAGAGACTAAGAATTTCAAAAGTTATAAGAATAGAATTTTTAAATTTATTCTGAAAGTTCTCGAAATCGGATGGGAATTGAATAGTGAATGTGATTTATAATTGGAGTATGACTTTAGAGAGTTTGGATCTTAGTCAAATAAATTATGGAATCCAGGAATTGCTATCTTTTAGAGGAAAAAGAGTTGAATTGGAAAGATTCGGGATTAGGATCGGGAATGTCATAAACATGTAGTGTACGCAATTAAATCGTTTCATATGCATTATTGGCTACTGTAAATTGAGCAATTAGTAATGTTTATTTATTCTGATTGTTTAGAGGCACAAATGGAGCGTCGATCCTCCGACGTAGCTAAAACTTCCCAGCATTAGCTCGGAAGTTTAGAGGTGAGTAACCTAGTTGGTTCCTCGATCTTTGTGTGTTTAAATTATGTGCTTATGCCATGCGGAAGAAATGGAGGGTTTACGTGTTTAATTGTGATTGGTTTCAGACCATAGGTGTTCGAAGTATTGGAACTTGTTATTGAAGTGTGTACGTGTATAATTAAATGCGAATCGGGCATGTGCTATTTAGTAATTGAAACATATGCATTTCATGCATAAAAGTATGATCAGATAATGACAGTTGTGACTGGAGCAGCCAACGTATTTTAGAGCTTTAAGCTTAACGCACAGGGCTTCGAGCCTAACATATTGCAGAGCCACTGACCCAACGTATCAGGGCATTCAGGCCCAATGTATTCAGAGCCACAGGTTCAACGCAATGTGCCCGTCCTTTGGGGCGATTCGGTAAAGAGTCACAACAACGAAATAAAATGGAAAGTGTCACATGTGCATCGCATATGCAAAGGATTGAATGTGAACTGTGTGAAAGGCGAAATGCCTTATATTGTGAACGATAATGCATGTGATGACTCTGAATATGTTATTGTGTGATATTATGTGAAATTCTATGAACTGTTTGTATATGCATAAGTTGGGTGAACCATCGATGATGGTTTCTCGCTGATTTCGCAAACTCACCCAACATTGCAATATATTTTTCAGGACAGAGATAGTAGACTCCTAGCTCCAGTTAGCGAGAGACTTTTCCTGCCTTGTTGAGCGCGTTGGCAAGAGATGTTGGACCCTGAATTTTTTTTAAAATGTCATTAAGTATGAATTGTGTTAATTATATGATTATGCTTTAATTTGGGTTAATTGGGAGTATTATGGATAATTAAGGTTTAATTGCGATTAAATGAGAATTAAAAGGTAAGAATTATGAGGGTATTTTGGGAAAATGACTTAGGTTGAAGAGGGTTTAGGCTTGTGAGAAGGGTAACTTAGTCTTTGTTCCCTTTAGGTTTAAGGGAAAGAAATTAAAGAGAAAAGAAAGAGAAGAAGGAAAAGAAGGAAATAGAAGGGAAGAGAAAGAGGAGAAGCGCCGTCGGTGGAGAAGAAGAGGAGAAGAAGAGAGATTTTCGATCTTTGAGACTTCCGACAGTTTCGAATCATTTCCGGGTAAGTCTCATTTTGTTTAAGCTTGTTTTAGTTGGATTAAACCCTAAGGTGGCTTGAATATGTGAGAATCGAAGGTTTATGGTTTTAGGGCATAAGTGTAGGGATTTCCTTGGGTTGATGTGTTGCATCCCGAATTCGGAACCCAACTACTTAATCTGAAACCCTCATACTTATATACAAGTATAAGGTCAATTAAAGTCCTCCGTAAAAAAACTTGTAAGATTCATCTTAATTATCCTCCAATTAAAAAAAATAATCTTCTTAGGGCCCAAAATTAAAATCCAATTCCTAAGCTGATATGAAATTTCATGCCGCTGTAAAATCAGCAATGAAAATCACTTGATCGAGCTTCCTTGATTTCACTAGAATTTTCCAAAATGCGGACTCATGTTCTATAATTTTCAACCAATTGCTTCACTTTGATTGAATCCATAATTTCAATTTAATTCCTAAGACTCTCAAATTTGCATAAAAAGGGGGACAATGATTTTAGAAAACTAATGCTTCGAAAATCGAGAGAATCGGAAGTCAATTGCAAAAGTTATAAGAGGAAAATCAGAAATGACCAAATGAATAGTAACAATGACCAAATGAATAGTAATCAGCCAAATTCTGACCCTCATAACTTCTTACTCCTAACTCCGAATAAGACATATCATACCTCCATGGAAAGATGAAAAGACCCTCTACATCTTTCATGAAGGATGGAAAAACCGATTCCCGCTTTAAAGGGGCGAAAAACCCTTTCGATGGTTCAGCCCAAATTACCATATGAATAGTAATCCGAGAACCAAAAGCATAGTGGGCAACAATTTTCAAATGTTCATAACCTTTTTATCTTAAGTCTAAAAATGACCCATTTTATACCATTTTAAAGATCTTAACAGGCTCTACAATTTTCCAGAAGACCTCCTAGTCTAATTCAACCATTTAGGAGGTTAAAAACCCAAGCGAAGTTGCTGCCAAATTTATGAAAAATTTGACAGCACCTCCCCTAAAATTACTCTAGCCAAAATCTCCAATTTTATTAATCCAAACTTCAAACCTGCATAAAACCACTTCAATCTTCCAAATCTTCAATCATTCAACTACTAATCCAATCCAAATCATCTCATCAATTTACGCAAATGGCAGCAATCTCACTGTTAAACATCTATCTATTTCAAAGCTTAAGGAAATACTATCTCATACTTGCTTTTAGCATTTCCAACCATACAATCATACATGCTTAATACACTTTACATTTGACACTTCAAATATTAAAGGAAACATATACAATACACTTTAACTTCAAAATTCTTACATTTTCGCGGAAATACGTAAATACAAAGCTTCAAAGGCATTTTAGCCCAAATACATCAAAGTTAACACAAATGCTAGTATCAAGAACAAGCTAATGCTTTGATTTCTCAAAGCACGACAAAATGCATCGGAGTTGCCTCAATCCCGATGCGGCTACTCAATTTCTCGCTTACGACCTGCGGAGGGGAAATTGGGGGTGAGCTCGACGGCTCCGTGGGTAATAACTTAATAAAAGAGAAATAAGCAAAAACCATTTTTCATTCATTCATTCATACAAAGTCACATTAAGAAAACCATTTTCAATTTTTCAAAACTCGTCACAGAATACAACAATTCAAACAATTTACAAAGTTAACGAATATCAAACAATAGCACAAAATCACATAACGGATGGTTTGATGTTGGACCCCACACCCCACCCATAGGTGTTTGCAGGTTATACTGCGGCGTGTGTTTGCGGGTTATACCGCGGCATCCAACACAAAACACACAACAAATGGTTTGAGTGATCCTAACATGACGTACTATACATGTCCGACAAGCGACCATGTATAGCCGTGAACAGAGGAGAGTCTGATTTCGGAGCTCCTATGCCACTAAGCAAAGGTAGTGCGGCTATATAGACAAGTGCACACTTGCTAACGGAGGGGATCACTACAAACCCAAGTAATCATGTATTTTCATATCATTCACATCATTCACACATTTCATAAAGCTTAGCCACAAAGGGCCTTACTATAATTCACATAATCGTCGAAATCACATATTCTAACCTTTTTCACTTAACAAACCATTTTACAAACATTTTCACAATGTCTTTACATACACAAGACATCTCATAGTAATTTAAACCATCACATAAAACAAGTAATACAAACTTTGTAAATCATTGGAAAGCAATAGTTAGCATTGATAATAAACTATAACATGCTTATTAACTCAATTATTAAGAAATCACCTACCTTAATCCCTTTAGCTCTAGGATTGACCAAATTGCCTCTCCTCTACTTCCAATTGCCTTATTGGACCTTAATCAAAGCATAACAATTCTAATTAACAAAAGATCAAATGCTGGAAAATTTTAAAGCATGGAAAAACTTGACTTTAACCTTACATAATCTCACTTATACCTTTCCTATACCTCCAATTACCCTATTTGTCCTTAATCAAAGCATAAAAGCCTTAATTAACACTAAACATCAAAGCTGGAAAATTTTAAAGAATGCAAAACATGAATTAAAGCCTACCTAACTTTGCCTATGCCATTCCTAAACTATAACCATCATAACCTCTCTCAATTTAATCAATATTTTCGAAAATCTCATGCTTTAAAGAGACCAACACCAATCTGATTTTTTTTAACAACCCTTCTTCTTTCCTTTACTCTTAACAAAACCTCTTAAACTTTCCTTTCTAAGCAAGAAAGGCAAAATTCTAACAAAAACCCATGAATTAACAAAAGATAAACATGCTGAAATTTTTAAGAAAAGGGGAAAACATGAAATTGATTCAACATCACCTTAACTTTATCTAACCCATTAGCATCAAAACCTATCCAAATAATTAACAAAAATTCGAAAATCTTCAACCCACGAAATCAAAATTTTGCTTCAATGGAAATTCAAACCCCTTTCTTTTCTTATTCTCTCTCTAGAAACTCTTCCAACCATCCTTGTTAAACATGAAAGACAACAATCTAACATTCAAGCCATGAATTTTGAATTTCCCATACCTTAAGCATGACCCACGAATCTGATTTTTGTTTTCTTTCTAATGGAAGCTTACACTCTTTCTCTTCCTTGCAAAACCAAAGCCTAACCTTCTTCTCTTCTTCTTCTTCTTCTTCTTCTTCTCCTAGCTTGGCCGAATGACTCTCCCTCTCTTTTGTTCTTGTATTTTCGTAACCTTCTCTTCCTAAGGCTTAAAAATAAGTTGTCTTAAACTTAAAAACCCTAACCCATACGACAACACTTCAACACTTCCACTTTTCTTATTTTCCTTACACATTTTCGATGGTTTACTCTCCTCCCACGGCAACACTTCATTCCCTACTTCATTCTTTATTTAATTTCACCATAAAAGACAAATAAGCCCTTCCTTATAAGCTTTAAGCTTTATAAGCTTTAGTAAACTTCCTAATTTACCTCATTCATTCTCTTTTAATGACAACCTAATGGACCCTAGCCCAATGCTTCCATTCTTCTTCATTTAATTACAATATATGTCAAAGGGCTAAAAGCCCACCTAATATACCTTAGGCCTTAAAACCATATACAACATCCCAATTTACTTTTTCAATTCAACTTTTTTTTTCAATTCTAACAACGTAATAAAACTCTAATCCCTCCATTTAATCTTTATTAGCCTAAACAAATATAACCCTCAATTCATATAATTCTTTGAATACTAACAATGCATCACAAAATAATAATTTCTTAACAAATCGAATTTCACTAAATCCCTTCATTTAATAATCATAACCTACACAATAAAATCCTCAATTTATTCCAACTAAATTAAAAATTATCGAACTAAAACCTCAAAATAATTTAAACATGCTTAATGCGAATCGGGGCCCAACATGATGTGTTTGTGATGGATTTGAAGCTCAGAATGGGTTAGAAATGTAGTAGAGGACTTGATCTAAAGTTTAGATGTGTTGCATTTGAGTTTGGGTAAGGATTGAAGTCGGAAAATGCAGAAATCAGGGGTTCGGAATCTCAACTCCGCCCCGCACGTCGCGACGTGCGCAAGAGCACACCGCGGCATGCGGAGAAAAATGGCACGCTGTGTGCACCAGGTGCACGTCGCGGCGTGCGAGTGATGCGCACGCCGCGACGCACACTTCGGTGCACACCGCGGCCAGCGTACCTTCGCCGCGGCGAACCCTCCCTGTTGTCCGAAAGTAAAAATTTTTAGTATTTTGGGCATATCTTTTGGTGTAGATGTCCAATTAAGGTGACTCTTGATCCGTTGTGAACTAGAGCTCAAGGACTACAAGTTTTATAAAGAAGGGAAGTTTGGAATTAGTCTGTAAGTGTTCGGAATTTTGTGAGGAAGTCGAATGTAGACTTTTAATACTTTATTTTGGCTTTCCAAGCTGTGATTATTTTCTGTGGATATTGATTGGATGAAAACTTGGTTGTTTTAGGAAACCAAGCTGACCCGATTTCATCGCAAGAGGAAGGACACCAGTGAGTCGACTACTCGAGCGATCTTAGGTGGGTAATATACCTATAGTTATTGTGTAGCTAGGTAATTTCTTGCCTATGTATGAATATATGTTATATGTTATGCGTGTTTAAATATGATGAATTGAATGATTTTGATCTCATATATTTTGAAAGAATCATAAGAATTGATAGCATTACATTCTGATTCTGAGCATGTTATGCCTCGACTTCGGTCATGGCATTTTGACTAAATGCAAGATATGAAAGGATACCATATGATGAAATGATTATGAGCATGATTATGTGCTTTTGTATGGGCGAGAGTGGAACCATTTCGTTAGTCACGTGCACGTAGACAAGAGCCTTCTCCCGGCTGCCCGCTTGTGGCCTATGAGATCCGAATGGACTCATTTCGTTCAGGGTGTAAACTTCAGTTTCTCCCTTTTGTTTCCATGGAACCCTCGAGCCATTGTGATGTGCATTGCATATGTGAATTAGGCATTGTGAAGCATACTTGGTGACATATATATGAGTTGAATTAATTATCTTGAATGCGTAAATTGTTGATTGACATGTGAATGCTTGAAATGATGCCTATATATATAATATATATATACATTCATATGCTGGGATTTGTGCTAGTTGCCGATGGCTATAATTATATTAGCCACTGAGCTGTGTAGCTCAACCCATTACTTTCCCTCCTCAGGTGCAAAGTAGGACGATCTTTGAGCTTGCGAGGCATCGAAAACTTCGAGCTAGTTAGGAGCTTTGCCTTAAGTTCGTATTTTGGTTGGCCCTCCGAGCATATTATCATAGAGAATTCTAATGTATTTTTGGATTGAAACTTATTTTGTATTTTGGATGATTTTGAACACTTGTTAAATGTCTTTAGGTTATACTGGCATGAGTTTACTTCATGATTTAAATGCATGTGTAAGTGCTGGATTGTATGAGAATGGTTGTGTGTGAAATATGATCGAACTATGTCTATGTATATGTATAAATGTTGGGATCGGGTCCGACGTTATATGAGGCGCCCGTCGCCGGCGCAGCCCGAGGGGCCGTCCTCAGGAATCGGGGATCCGGGGCCCGGGCCCAACAAGAGAAGTATGGCTCACAGGTCGGTCAGCTGGGATGATTTTTGTGGACGACCTAGTTAGTTGTGTATCAGTTTCTTTTTGGAGTATTGTATTTAGACTTTGAAAAGCTGATGGACTTGTACTTTTACGATTTTTAAGAAATGAAATGAGAAGTATCCTGGTTTCAAACATTTAGTGATGTCAATATTGCGGTTTTATTATATTGATGCCATGTGGATTATAGAAATGATCGTTCGTAGTGCACCCTCATCGTGAGTTATATATCGGAATGACCTACGGGCGTCCCGGTGTAGACCTGGCAAAACGGGCGGGTCACCGCTTATACCGCCTGCACCATCTACCATCGGGTATGGGTTGATATATTTTTACCGTTTTTATATTTACCGTGCAGACCCACCCACCCGCTAATTTTATGGGTGGGTCGGGTCAATCATGGTACCGTGGGTACCATAAAATTATTTAAAAATAAATAATTATTTATTTATTTTTAATAAAAATTGACTTATCAAGTTGCTTTCCTAATTAAATGTCAATTTTGCTTATCTGTTGACGACACTCAGCTGTGCGGGCGTAGCTGTCTTGTGGTTTATAAAACCAAAAGAAGAGGAAAAGCTGAAGCACGAATTAGCAGCTTAGTTACTTGAAAGAGTTTTTATGCAGCAGATAATAGTAGATTAAAGTGTGTGGAGACTTTAGCGAGTTTAACAAGAATTCGATCGAATCAAAGCGTTATGTCTTGAAACACAAGCAAAGTATCTTGCAATGGAATTTCAATTAATATAATTGATTTATATTATTAACTTATTAATTTAAACTTGTTAAATAAGTTTATAAATTAAAATTTTAAAAATGAAAAATAAAAAAAATATAGCGGGTAACCCATGGTTCACCCATACATACCATTGGCGGTATGGATTTTCAAAATCATTACCCGTTTCTATAAATTTACCCGCGAACCCGTGCACTGCAGACCTGTGCCGTGAGACCCGTACCCATACCCAGACCACCCACCCGTTTGCCAGGTCTATCCCGGTGCATACCCTACGGTAAGGGGGCGCTACAGTAAAGGTTTAAAAGAGGATTTTAAACTTACGACATTTTAAAGGGGTTTCTCTCTTCCTCTATACAAGATCATTTCCAGTCTAATCTGTTTCTAATTTCCAATTTCCAATAACTCATCATTTTTATTCCTAAACTCATAAATCAAATTTTTCCATAGCCATTAGACAGTTATTGCAGTCCTATAAAATCGATCAGTCTGTCACTCAGAAAATTTCCGGTCCGAACATTTCCTCCCAAATATCCCAGAAAATTTTCCTAAGGGTCACTATCAACTGACGGTCACTCAAATACTGTCCCAATTCAATCGTTCAAACCCAAATATTCCATAATTCCCAATAAATCATAATTCATATCATTTTCACAATTAAATGCCGGGAATGTCAGAAATGCATGTACCTATATGTGCATGTGCAAAAAGACTCATTCCTCTGAAATTAAAGGTCAAATAAATGTTCAAATCAAAATATGCAATGTAATCAACTAGCCTGTCCCAATTTACCATTATAACCTTCCCATCGGGGATGAGATGTTACAGTATGGGATGTACATACGGGATAACTACATTAAATTGAAAATTTTAGAGGTAAAAACTTTCTTCGGGGTCTATACAGAAGTTGTAGGTCTAGAAATCTTCTTCAAAATGGTTTAAGAATGACCTTAATTTTGGCATATTTAGTAAAAGCTATGTCTATTTTTCCAAAGCAGGCCTGGTCGAAGAAAAATGAAGAGTCACGATCGTGACCCAAAAGTTTTCCCAAACCTGAACATTTTTTATTCTTTTGACTATAACTTTGTCATCTGACCTCTAAATGGCTTAATTTTGAAGCAATATATTCCTAACACATACCTTTATCTCTCCACAAAAATTGGTAGCCTTTGGTGTTGATTTGAAAAAGATTGATGTAAAGAAAGTGAGGGAATAGGTTGGAAGAGCATGATTGGTCATGTACATACTTCAATATTTTAATCATATCTTGATCTGTAGATATCCAAATGAGATGATTATTGTTTCAAAATAAACTACAAACATAGAGCTATAATTTTCAGAAGTTCAATTTGTAATTTTGGTCACTGACTAACGTGAGCATGTCACTTTTGTGGGACGCGTGTTTAGATGTCACTTAGGACGTCGAGCACGTATCTTGTGAGAGCGGGGTGCCCAACACTTATGATATCAGAACGACTAGGTTTAGGGATATCCTTGGCATGAAATGGGTAGTTTTTAAATGAACATACATTATTTTAAATGAACCACATGCATTGTTTTAAATGAACAACATGCATTGTTTTTGAAATTGTTTCATATGAATTGAATTGTTTCACATGATTTGAAGTTTTTTTACATGAAACTTGAACTAAAGGTTTTTAAATGATTTTGAATTAAAGGAGTGATTATGCTACCTCAAAAGAGAACTCAAGGAGATATGACTCGATCTTGCTCTTATCAAGGGAGCACGGATGAATCTTATGTCCCACAAGATGCAAGGACACATTCTGCTCCTAATTTTGAGACACCTAGTGTTCAGCATGAAGTGCCACCGCCTCCTCCTCCTATACCTCAAGTAAATCCCATGGATCCACATTTGCTCAGGTTTTCATGTATGCCATGGGCCAAGGGACACAAGTTCCGGTGTAAGCTCCAGTGGAGAGGAGTGGACAGTGTTGGGACCCGATCTCAGAACCGGACCCCAATCGGAAAAACAGAAAACGGATTGTAAATAAAGCGAAGGAATTCGAAACATAAAGTGAAAGAATCGAAAACAAATTGAAACACAACGGATCAAACAAATATTACGAAGGAAATCTAACACGAAAAGCCAAAAGTGAAATCGGAATCTGAAACAAAAACGAAAGAATGGAAGCAAAGCGCAACGAACGGTTCAAAACAAACGAACGGATCATGAGATAAAAACAAAGTCCAAAGCGGATCGAATACGAATGGTTCGCCAAAGAGGCAGAAACGAAAGAACGGATCTTAACCAGAAACTGGGCTAAATCATAAGCGAAACACAAAGCGAAAGTAGCGAAACAAAACGAATCAAATCGGTAAATCAAAGAATCGGATTTACCAAACGAAATCCAATAAAAAACGAATCAAATTGGCTCGGAATCAAAGCAACAACTTTCCGACATCCGAAAACTTATACCTTATAAAAACTATCGCGTTGGAAACCTTAGACTAAACCAATCCGAACAAAGTGATTTAATTTCCTCTTAGGAAATTTATTCTCATGCAAAATCTCAATTCATAGTAATAATGTTCTTATATACAATCATACTTATCCAGAAATCCACGAATCATACAAGACACAATTCATCGGACCTCCTGTCTGGAATCCATATCGTATTCATCCATATCCAAGACATAATCATATCTCGATTTCAATATACAATCACAATTCATTTACATGCCAAAATACATGCCTTCCAAACTTTAATGGCGTTTTCAAGCCACAAAGCAACATCAATCATAAACCAATATACAAGGATACAAAAATCTCCAAAATACACAACCTAAGCCTAAGCTCTCATTTCTTCAAAAATCTAACTTAAAAACACATCATACGTACACATACAAACAAACAAAAACCTTCACTTTCTTTCACCCAATCTTCTTCTCATCACCTGTGGATGGGAATGAAGGGGGGTGAGCTTATAGCTCGTGAGTAACAGGTTTATAATGAAGAATAAGCAAAACCGTTGAAATTGGTCATTTGTCGTATAAAAATCATAATGAATTCATAAAATGCTTTATTCCCAAATTCTCAGTCAAATTTGAAAGTTGAACTCAAAACTCATAGTTAAAAATGTCATCACGTCAACACAACATATCCATTTAACCATCAATACAAAACACTCAATTTATGCAACATACTTGACAGATCAATTATGCAATGCACAAACAAATGGCTCGAGAGTTTCATAAACAAAACGGTTTACACCGTGAACAAAAAGAGTTCGATTTCTCAGGATCTCGTGGCCTCAAGTGGGCAGTCGGGAGAAGGCTATGGATCATCGTGCACGTGACTAATAAAACGGGTTCTCTCTCGCCCAAACAAAAGCACATAGTCATTTCATGCTCAATTAATTTATCAAATGATTTCAAGCTTTTCTATCTTTTCCATTCATACAAAAATGCCATGACATGTTTCAATGGCATAACTTGATCATTATTCACAAATCGCAGTGCATTTTCAATAATCACAATAATTCAAATTCAATCAATTAAGCATATACACACATAAGCAAATTCTTTAAATCATTTAAAAGCAATATATGAACTAATTGAAATCATTTAGTCTCTTGATTTGGGAAAAACTTTAATGGCTCATTATTCAATCATAAACATGAAACCCACCTCATATCCATATTTATACTTGACTTGCTCAAAACGCCTCTTCTCTTTGCAAACAACCTGAGGTATCAAAGGTTCTTTCTCTTGTTCCTCTTGTCCCTTTAACAATAACAAAATCCCACAAAGCATAGTCACTAAAATTTACTTTAGAAATCACAAACCCATAATATCCTCAAGCAAATTAAACCAAAATCTCTTTAAAAATTCAAAGATAAAAAATCTTCTCTTACCTTAATCTTCTCCAAATTCAGATTTTCTTGGCTTGGAAGGAAGCTCTTGTCTTCCATCTTTTCCCCCTTGAATATACTAAAAAATTATGCTTGAAGACCCAAAAATTTCGAAACCTAGCTATCTTTCTTCTTCTTCCTCTTCTTCTCCGAAAACCCACTCTTCTCTCTTCTTCTTTTATTTCTCTCCTTCTATTCTTCTTTTCCTTGTAATTTTGTGGGTTGCATCTCTTAAAAATGACAGCCCCTTTCCTCTAGTCTTTAATGAATGATAAATGACCCTTTTGTCCCTCCTATAAACCTTAAACCTTAACCCTTTAAGTGAACTTCCAAAATTTCCCCTGAACTTTATTTTCATTCATGCTTACTTTAGGAAAACTTTTCTCACCATCAAATTGAAGGAATTTGCCAAAACTCCCTTCTAGAGAAATGTTCCTTATTGTCTTAATTTCATAATGCCACTAAAATCATTTAATTTGGTGCACTACACCAAAAGTTATGCTCCAAACATTTCGGGTTATTCATATGCTGAAATATTTTCCAGCACTTTATTTCCATCCGAAAATTGACCTTCTTAAAGACAGAATTGAAACTCGATTTCTTCATAACAATTTTATCCCTATTTCTATAGTTTAATCCAAATTAAGAATCACCTCATTTGGATTACTAGAACAAAAGTTATGGCCAAAATACTTTCAGACCATTACAAAACCGAGGTTGAACACTACACCTAACTTCACTCCAGAAATTGACCATCTTAAGGACTGAATTGAAATTTTATTCCTTCAGAACACTTGTATATCCATGTCTCTAGGTTTATTAGCAACAAGAATAAACTCAATCAGAGCTTTATAGCTCCATATATCTCCAAATTACTGAAGCATGCTCAGAAAGTTTCTAACTCATAACCTTTTAATCGATCTTCCCACTTTGATACGATTGATCTTTCTCAGTTTGATCTCAAAAAATCATAAAATTTCATGGAGATATATAGGAATATCTTTTAAATCCAACTCTTCAAAAATTAGGTCGATCGGATGTTGTACGAAAAAGTTATGGCCAAAAGAATGGAGGGAGGTCGAATCAGAAAGACAATTTGAAAATCGGCCTCGCGGACAAGCTGAGCGATCGTCGGGCGGAAGAGCTGACCGATTGATGAGCAGAAGAACTGAGCGATCGACTAGCAGAAGAGCTGACCAATTGACAAGCAGAAGAGCTGAGCGATCAAAGAGCGGAAGAGCTGAGCGATCGACGAGCAGAAGAGTTGGGCGATCGGCGAGCGGAAGAGCCGACCGATCGTCGAGCAAAAGAGCTGAGCGATCAGCGAGTGAAAGCACTGAGCGATCGACGAGCAGAAAAGCTGAGCGATTGACGAGCAGAAGAGCTAACCGATCGACGAGTAGAAGAGCTGAGCAATCGGCGAGCGGAAGAGCTGACCGATCGACGAGCAAAAGAGCTGAGCGATCGAAGAGCAAAAGAGCTGACCGATCAATCCCCAACTTTTAAAATCCATAACTTTTGACTCAGAACTCCAAATTTAACAAATTTGGTTTCCATGAAAAGGTAAAAGAACGTTATACAACTTCGATGAAGAGTTTGAAAACCAAAACGACCTATAAAGGGGTCAAAAAGTCCACGCAAAGTGACTATTCGTCAACTTTATCCTAAACAACATCAGAACTTCCAAACCTTATAACGTTTCACTCCCTTGTCCAAAAATTCCATACCTTAGATCAATGGAAAGATAAAAACAAGCTCAAAAAATTTCATGAAGACCCTAAGAACAATATCTAACATTAAAAGGGTTAAAAGTTCACTCAAAATTTCTGTCCACTAACGATCATGCCAAATAGTAACAAAAACTTCTAAAAATCATAACTTCCTATTTCATAGTCCAAAAATTACATACTTTACATCAATGGAAAGATAAAACATAATCTAAAACTTTCATGAAGCACTTAAAGGCAATCTCAACCTCTAACTAGGTCAAATTTTCAATAAAAGTTTCTATCATGCTAAAAATCACCTGAACAATATCAAGACTTCAAATTATCATAACTTCTAGCCCCGATATCGAAAAAGTGCATACTTTATGGCGTTAGAAAGCGGGAAACATAAGATACAACTTTAATTAAGACTACTTTGGCTAAATCCATCTAAATCAGTACAGGTTTGCCATTGAAGTTTCTAAACACCATTCCAACACATCAACTTCACATATCAACACATCGACTTCATATATTCACTCACTACCACAAACTCTTCAACTAATTCATCTCAAACACATTTCAAATCTCCAATAAGTTATTCCAAAGCCATTTCGCAACAGCAAACTCATTAAGTCAAAGTTAATGCGCATGCCACTTTCTCATTCACACAAGTCATACACAATCTCCTACAATGTCTATAAATAACACAATCATACACAAAACACCCATTTCATGCATTAACCTCAAAATATCATTGCAATTTCTCAAATTAACATTACCCAAATTCAACATTAAACACTACTAATTCCTCATTTAATTTCATTTAATAAATCAAATCTCCAAGAAAACTTCGGGGTCCAACAGATAGTATGATAAGCTTCGCAAGTATAGGGTTGTAGATTTCAATGGGATTACCAATCCTGAAGAGGTTGAAGCATGGTTGAAGAGGAATGAGAGAGTCCTGCTTTAGATGAAGTGCTCCGATAAAGAGAAGCTAGATTATGCAGTTAGCTTGCTACAGGGGGCACACTTCATTGGTGGGAATCAGTGCTCCCATATTTAAGTCACGCCGCCGATATTGTCATGGAGAGACTTTAAGGAAGTTTTCAGGAAGAAATACCTTTCGAGAGTTTAAGTTCAAGAGAAGTCCAGGGAGTTCCTGAATCTCACACAGCGAGACATGAGTGTGAGTGAGTATGAGCTGAGGAAGGATAAGTGTCATAAGTTTGAGGGAGGACTTCATTTGAGGATCAAGGAGAAAGTTTTGATCCACAATTTTTATGACTACCAACAGTTGGTAGATGCTAAACTCCAGGCTGAAAAATAAGAGAACATAAAGAATGAAGTGAGTAAGAAGAGGAAGAACTGGGAACAATCTTTCAAGAAGGGAATGAGTGCTCCAATGCCTGAGAGGAGTATGATGAGGTTTCACACACAGAGTGAAGTGGGAAGCAGTGGCTCTACTAAGAGCAAGCAAGCAAAGGCAGTTTTAGTGCAAGCCTCAACCGTAGAGGGTAATAGAAGGATGGAAGGGAGCAGGTATGCGAATTCCCAATGTGAGCATTGTGGGAAGTTTCATAAAGGAGAGTGCTTCAAGTTACTTAGGGCGTGTTTCCGATGAGGGGATAAGGGACACATGATTAGGGATTGTCCCCAGATACCGAGGCAAGAGGGGTCACAGTTACAAACTCCAAAGAGAGTTGAAACAGTGGGAATCAGGCCAGTCACTAAAGTGATCAGTTCTAGAGTAGTAAGAAAGGCCAGTCCTTTAGGAAGACCAAGGGGTTAGGCACAGGCTAGGTTGTTTTCTATAACCAGAGAGGAAGCTGCAACTGTGCCTGAAGTTGTTATGGGTATGGTTCAGTTATTTAATTCAGAAGTGTATTTACTGATTGATTTTGGCTCTACACATTCTTTTGTTTCTGCAAGCATGGCATTGCATGGTGTGAATTTGGTGCCATTAGATAGTCCACTGGTTGTTAGTACTCATCTAGGGATGAATGTGATAATAAGTCAAGTATATAGAGATTGTGAACTCCTTATTGATGGTGCTAAACTGGTAGTGGATTTACTGCCTTTAGACTTAAAGGGGCTAGATGTTATACTTGGGATGGATACTATAGAGAAATGTCATGCAAAGTTAGACTATAGCCTCATAAAGGTAGAATTTGATCTTGGCAATGATTAGAAGGTAATTTTCAGATGAGATTGGAGAACACGATCACCAAGAATTGTTTCAGCTTTGTTAGCTTTTAATGTTGGACCCCACCCCCCACACCTGGGCTAACATTTCCCACCCAGCGTGTGCTTGCGGGTTATACCACGGCGGGTGTTTGCGGGTTATACCGCGGCATCCAACCTTAATCGGTATTGTCCGCTTTGGTCACGAATCGAACACGCGACCTCACGGTTTTGTAGCGTTTAAACGCTCGCCTCTTACCATTGAGCCAATTGGCTCAATGGTAAGAGGCGTGCTTGTAAAAGCAACAAAACCTTGAGGTTGGGTGTTCGATTCCCACCAAAGAGGACAATACTGATTTATGTTGGATGTCGCGGTATAACCCGCAAACACACGTTGGGTGGGAAATGCTAGCCCAGGTGTGGAGTCCAACAGTTTTGATGATTTATGGAAAGAATGTGAAAATTGTTTTTTTATATAAAAAATATATTGTGTTTATGAAATCATGTTTCAGAAATGTACCATTTTGGCCAAAATGTTTACAAATTGTGAAATGCATTATTATTTGGGTTTATGGTGGTCCATTCTGTTATGTCAAGTGCACTTTGACTCTATTAAAGGCTTCTACTGCCTACCCGCTAGTGGCATGGAGCTCCTTCATGAACTCTCTCATGTTTATGACTACATAAAACTATTATGTGGGATTATGATAGTATGTTCTGTTTACGACTACATAAAACCATTATGTGAAAATGTGTTAGTACGTTCTATTTATGGACTTACCCAAACCATTCTAATTTGCTTATGTGTTTAAAATATGTTGACAACTTTGATGAATGCTTGACTTATGTTGATATGAATTGCTTGATAATGTGAGAATTTAGGAACTATGTGTTTTATGGATTTGATGCAAAAATTATTATGACATTGAGCATTTTTAAGGGTCTTGCTTGTTTTCGATTATAAACCTATTACCTATGAGCTTTTAAGCTGACCCCCATTCTCTTTCCCATATTTAAGTGATGAGCAAGAGATCGAATAGACAAGAGTCACGACATCACTCCAAATTTGCATACTTTTGTAATTTAAGTTAGATTTTGTAAACACAAGGCTTTAGTTGCATTTCAAGTGTTATTTGTTAATGTATCTTTTGTATTTTGGAGATTTTGCGAAATGATGTATTGTAGCTTGAAATGCCCATTAAAGCTTTGTAAAACTCTTATCTTTAGATGATAATGAAATATGATTGCGTCTTTGCTCATGACTCTCAAAATTTGTACATTGCATTTTCAAGCATTCATAGGGGTAAAATGTATGTTCTAAATTCTAGGGGAAAATGTATTAATCTAGGTTGAATTAGACAAAGTGGTCTTGTTGGAAGTTGTATATTATCTTTCTATCTTTCCAACAATATAAAGTATGAAATTTTTTTTAGCATTGGATTTAAGAGATATGGTCATTATAAGTTAGTGATGTTGCATGAGATGTACATACAGGACAACTACATTAAATTGAAATTTTGACCCTTTTAAAGGCAAAACGTTTCTTTAGGATCTTCATATATGTAACATCTCATCACCGATGAGAAGGGTATTTTGGTAAATTGGGACGGGTTAGGAATGTTTAAATATATCTCGGCATGCACATGCATCGTATAGCCTCTATATTAATATGAATGGCAATTTTTGCACATGCACATGATTGTATATGCATTCATGACATTTTCCGGCATATGTATTTTTGTGAAATATGTGATAATTGTGTTTGAAAAATGGAATTGGAGTGATTTATGTGTGTTTTATATTTTTAGGTACTTTTAGGAATTTTTCTGAAATTTTTAGAGAAAAATGTCCAGACCGAAAAAATCTCCAAGCGGCGAACTGATAGATTTCCGGTACTAAAAATGATTGTCCAATGGCACTGGACTATTAGACATATGATTTTAGGAATTATGAACTTTGAGCCATTGGAATTTGGAGGCAAATTGGACTAGAAATTTAACTGAAATTGGATTAATGTGTCTTCTTGAAGATTGTAGAAAATGTTGAGAGCTTTCTAATGGTGTATAATGTACCTTAATTGGAGTTATGAGTAAAAAGTTATGAGGATTGGAAGTACACAATTCTTTTATCATATGGTCATTTATGGGCGATAACTTTGAAGCGCTTTTAGCACCCTTAGAGGTGAGATTGGTTTGTGATCCCTTCATGGAACTTGTAGGGTTTCTTGTTATCTTTCCAAAGAGATCTTGTTTGTAATTTTTTGATAAGTGTGTAAAAAGTTATGCACGTTAGAAATTCAGATGTGGAAGAGATGGAAATAGGGCAAACTCTCTTATCTTTTGTTTTGTCCTAAAGCTTCTTTTGCTTATATCTTCGTCATCCGACCTCCGATTGACCTGATTCTCGAGGCGATAGATTCATAAGTCAATGATCTACCTCTCCATGTGGAATTGTGAACTTGTGGGATTTTAATTGAGATTTAGGGATTGAATCCAAGTGAGAGAATTAAGTAAAGTTTGGCAATATCTGGACCTATAGAGGTCCAAATTGAGTAATTCTGGTGTCTATGGGTTCCTAAGACATAAGGGAGTCTTTTGTGATGTGAATTTTGGAAAATGTCGGGAATATCACGAACATGTATTGTACACATCTAAATTGCTACATGTGCATTATTTAATATTTTTAATTGTGCATTTGGTGACATATGACTATTGTGATTATTATAGAGGCACAGTTGGAACGTCATCTCACGGACGTTGCCGAGACTTCCCGGCATTAGCTCGGAAACTATTTGGTGAGTAACCTAGATGATTCCTCGATTAGTAAGTGTTTATAATTCTGCACTTATAACTCTGGGGAGAATAATGGTGGGACGATTGCGATTGTTTGTGATTGGATTCCGGACAGGAGGTCCGATGTATTGGGAGAGTATGACGTAGAAGTGATATATATGATTAATGTGAACTACTTGTGTGAATGTATTCATTTGGGATCGAATATGATATTGTCTTTACTTTATTTGGACATATGCATTTCATGCATAATTGCATGATCAGTAATTGGCAGTTGTGACCGGAGCAGCCACCGAGAGCTTAAAGCTCAACGTAATTGGGCCTTGAGCCCACAGTGATTCAGAGCCTAAGGCTCACTGTTTAATGCGCCCTTAATGGGATAGTTTTAGGCGCTCGGTCATAACAACGCAATAAATTGGAAAAGCATCACATACGCATTTCATGTGCATTTGATTTGGTTCCTTTGATTGTTATAGTAATCATGTGGTACTTCTGAATGTGATTTGGTGAAATAACTGTGTAATCCCTGTGTATATGTATGAATTGGGTGAACCATCGATGATGGTTCCTCACTGAGTTCGCAAACTCACCCAAAATTGCAAATTATTTTTCAGGACCGAGAGAGTAGACTCATAGCTCCAGAGAGACTTTTCCTGCCGTGTAGATCGAGTTGGCAAGAGAAGTCATGGCACACAGGTCGGTCAGCTGACACTTTTTGAGGGATGACCTAGCTAGGTTTATGTTTGATTTTCTTTTGGAGTAATGTACAGAAAATACCAGTTGTGTAATTTACTGCTTTGAGGTTATGAAATGAGAAATTTATGGTTTCAAAAAATTAGTGAACTTCATATTAATGCTTTTTTGATGCCATGTGGAATGTTAAAGATAGTTCGTAGCGCAACCTTATCATACGGTGTGTATCAGAATTAACCTACGGGCGTCCCGGTACATATCCTATGGTAAGGGGGTGCTACAATATAATTGTAGGTCCAGAAGTCTTCTTCGAAATGGTCTAAGAATGACCTTAATCCGATATGTCTAGTGAAAGTTATGTCTATTTTTCCAAAGTAGGTCTGGTAGAAGAAAAATGAAGAGTCACGATTGTGACCGCAAAAATTTTCAAGGTTTTCCTAAACCTGAACATGTTTGATTCTTTTAGCCATAACTTTGTCATTCGACCTCCAAATGATTTGATTTTTAAGGCAATAGATTCCTAGCATATTCCTCTATTTTTCCAAAAACATTGGTAGCCTTTGGTGTTGATTTGAAAAAGAATGATGAAAAGAAAGAGAGGGAATAGGTTGGAAGAGCATGAAATGGTTATGTACATACTTCGGTATTTTAATCATATCTTAATCTGTAGAGCTCTGAATGAGATGATTCTTGTTTTAAAACAAACTAGAGACATCGAGCTACAATTTTTATAAAGAAGTCAATTTGTAATTTTGGTCACTGACTAGTGTGAGCACGTTACTTTTGTAGGATGCGTGTTCATATATCATTTAGGATGTCAGGCACGTGTCTTACAAGGGCGGGGTTGCCCAACAATTGAGATTGAATAAGTTACATCAATATAAGTTGGAAAATAAATGCTTTGGTTGAAGCAATTTCTTTAAGAATTAGACATGGAATAAGATGAATACATGGTATTTTATAACAACTAAGGTGCTATAGAGGTACCACTAGTTAAGATCTGTTATTGAATAACAACCTATGAAATTGAAGAAGATCCACACAAATAAGAATAACACTAACATGTTAACAAAGGTGGTTCCCAAGAGCAAGCCTAAGCTTTGTTAGAAGTTCGTTGGGATGGCATTCAAGTGATTTATGGGGTGGTTGATTTTTTTTCTTCAAAATGGGCTAGAAAGGGAGATTATTATGTGTCCATCCCTATTTATGGATATTCACTTTACTAATTCCACTTTGGACTCCAGAGGTCTTAGCTATCTCATTGGATTAAAAGGAATAAAGTTCGGGTAGATTTGAGACAGAAATCAAAGATTAACAACTACTTTTAGAGGACAAGCTAGTGTTTGAGAGTCACATGCCCCTATTAATAGTGGACATGATTATGAGCCCAATCACATAAACTTTTGTAATTATGTGAAAGTTGAAAGGTGAAATTTCAAATACAATTACATAAGTGTAAACAACCATATAAGCTGGCCCTTTGTGCAGCTTAAAACACATATCAACTTTGAATATCAAGATGCTCCTTTTTTATTTTATTTTTTCTCAATTCTCCAGAGACGAGAATCCTGTCTATTAGTTCGTTTGTTTACCCTCAGTTTACAGCCCCATTGACCTCTAGCTCTCTGCTTTCATTTCCCTCTTCCCTTTAAGCCACAAACATTTGTTTCATTTCCAGTCCTCAACTTCTTCACAAACTATCGCCATCTCCCCCATCTCTAAAACCCTTTGCTCTCACCGAATCCCTCTTTAGTTGCTAGGGGTTTTATTTGTCTTTCCTTGCAATACGTTTTGACTGTATTCCTCATTTGGTAACCACTTTTTCAAAACTTTTCCCACTCTCTGCATAGCATCCCATTCCCATGTCTGTCAACTATGCCTACACTTGAACTTCCTGCCTTTTGTACATATTCTCCCTCTTATTTTCCTTTGTTACCCTTCTAAACTTTAGCTGCTTCCAAGCTACCTGAAAAGGGTTCCTCTTCTTCCTCTTATCTTAAGAAGATTTGGAGGCAAGTGATTGATGTTGAAGGAGATACAACACTTCATTACTCCTTGAGTCCTTATTTTGCCTGATCTGGAAGTCCTTCATGAAGGAGCCCAATCATGGAAGGCTTCACTGGTGGGGTTCTTTTTGGAGAAAAGACCCCCCATTTTTGGTGCTGCAAAAGTGGACAAACATTACTTGAAAGAACAAAGGTTTGTTAAAGGTATTGTTTGAAGTGAATCACACGTTAATATAAAACTTATTATACGATGTATAAATGCACAAGAAGGGGGGTTGAATTGTGTATTTCCCCTTTTTGAAAATCCTTTCAAAAACGTTTTGTTAAAAGAAACTTGTTCTTTTCACAAGAACTACTGTAAATCAAAGTTATAAAATATTTTTCGAAAACTTGTTTTAAAAAAATAAGATCAAAACTTTGAAAGATAAGAGAGATAAGGATAGAGAGTTGTAGGCACATCAATTTTTATAATGATTCACCCCAAACCGTAGGCTACGTCCAGTCCTCAGAAGTCATTATGAGATTTCACTATCTCTCAACAACTTTACAAGTATTCTTTTTCTCTGAGCCTCTTCAGGTCTCTTCACAGTTAGTATTTTTTTACTCTTAGCCTCTACAGGCTATCTATACAGTTTTCAACTGAAAGATATTTCGAGCTTTGTTATTGTTGGACCCCGAACCGTGAGTGACAATTTGATTTAGTAATATGAATGATCAAGTGGATGAGTTGATTGAAATGAAGTTATATAGCAAGAATTAGAAAGAAAAAATGTGAAAATTTGAAGGATTTAGAAAGTTTGACTTTTTGGAGAGAGAATATTTGACTTTGAGAGTTGACTTATGATTTAGGCAAAATTTGATAAAATGGTCTTCTGGAAACTTGTAGGTTATGTTGAGAGATTTTTGTGGACATAAAGTTTGTAATTTTTCGATATCGGGAGTGAAAGTTATGATCAGTCAAAGTTTATGTTTGATCGGGTTTGACTTTTATTATGGTTGAAACTTTGACTGAGAAATTAACCTAGTTAGAGATTAATTGAGCTTTGATGTTCTTCATGAAAATTGAAGGATTTGTTTTGATCTTTATTTCGATATAAAGTATGCAATTTTTCGATCTCGAATATTAAGTTATGATTTTACAAGTTTGTATAGAGGATAGTATCTTTGACCGAAAATGGACTCCGTAGGAGTTGAATTGAGTTTTATGTTCTTCTTGGAAGATTTAGAGCTTCTCAAGTTTTCTATAGAGACTAAGTTTGTCAAAATCGGAGTTCGGGAGTAAAAGTTATGAATTTGGAAGTTTCGATTTTAAGTGAAAAAAAAAAAAAAGAAGAAAAGTTTTAAGCGCCGCTAGTAGGCGACGGCTCGCCTAGCGCGGTGCCCCTATCTTGCCTCGCTAGGGCGACGCCTCCTAGCGAGGCGGGCGCGCTCCTCGCCCTCATGAGCTGTGCGCCTCGCTAGGCGACGCCTACCCTAGCGAAGGCGCCTCGCCTCGCATGAGTTAGGCGTCCGTCACGCCATCCGACGCTGTTTTGTTTCTTAAATTTCTTGATTTCTTTGTTTTCAATCCGACCTTTGCTCACTATTTTGCCTATATCTTTCCGTCCGACATCCGATTGAGTTGATTCTTTTTGCGTTGGATTCCTAAGACAATGAATTTCATTTTATAAGAAATTTGTGAACTTTTGAGATTAAATTAATGGTGATTAATTTAATCAAAGTGAGTCGGGAAATTTTCCAAGCATGATTCAGTGTTTTGTGAAATTCGGGATCTGTAGAGATCCGATTGAAGCGATTCTTGAGGCGAAATAAAGATAAGACAAGGGGCTACAAATCATATGAAGACATGAAATGTTAATTTTGCCCTTAGGACTTTTAATTTTTGAATTTAAGTTCGGATTGGGGTGTAATTTTTGGATTGGGAACACCTGTGAGTAATTTGAGTATAACTTTTGATCTGGGAATCGAAATGAGACGATTCTTATTTTGAATTAAACTAGAGACATAAGGATACAATTGTTATGAAGACATTGAGTTTCAATTCTGGGATTAAGAATGTGAACTTTTGGACGGAAATAATCGTACATGGAAATGTGTTAGAATATGGATATTCCCGAACTGTTTTGCGCATAACTTTTGATGTAATGCTCGGAATTGAGCGCGGTCAGTGGCGTTGGATTCGTATGAGTGAGAGGAACATTTCTCGAGAAGGAAGTTTTGACAAATTCCTTCAAATCGATAGTGCGAATTAGACCCGCAAGTGAACATGACTTAAAGTAACATGACAAGGACATTTTGGTCTTTTGATCAAATTTAATGACATGGCACATTAAGTGATGAGTTGTCGTATAAGAAGGATCTGGAAAATGAAAGAATAAAATTAAAAGAGTAGAAGTCGTGGAGGAAAGAAGGAAGAAGAGAAAATAAGAAGAAAATGAGAAGAGAGAAGAGATGAGAGAGTTTCGTATGGGAGAAAAGATTGGAGAAGAAGAAAATTTCCGATTTTCTTTGATATTCTAAGGGATTTTCATTGTTTCTAAGAGGAAAGGGGAAGAAGAACATGAAAACTTGCTTGGAGCTCTCATGGCCGAATCTTAGAGAGAGAAGGTAAGAGAGAGAAAAATTTTATGTTTGAATTTTGATAAGTTTATTGATTGATTTAGTTTAATATGGTTATGAATTGAAGTTTCCTATGATAAATTGAAGAGATTAGGCTATGATTATGCTTAATTTTGGATTAGGATGAAATTTGAGTTTATGTCAAATTTTGAAATTGGGGTTTTGTGAAATTGATGCTTTAGATGGCTAGAATTAGTGATGAATTTGAGATATCCTAAGTTAATTTTGATGTTTATGCTTTAGGTGAAGTTTAATTTGAAAAATTATGAATTGGGGGTTTAGGCCAAATTAGAGATTTGGGGGGTTTTCCCAAATTTTGTGAATTAAAGGTGTAGAATCATCAAAAATAGCATGAATTGATGAAATATGGAATTAATTTTGAAGAAATTATGTTTTATGAGATTAAATTCGAGTGTCTTGGTTTAGGCCAATTTTGAAAATTGGGGATTTTCAAAATTGAAAATTGAAATAGCTTGAATGTAAATGGAATTGGTGAATTCCTAAGTTGATTGTGAAAATTAAGTATTTTCTGATGTGAAATTTGGATGATTATGGTTTAGGTTTTGGTAATTTGGAAGAGAGAGAAAAGCAAGGATCAATTGGAGCTTGAAATCAAGTTTCCTAAGCAATAATTGAGGTGGGTAGCCTATTTATATTTTGATTTATAGGCAATATACGAATTTTCAAAAATGAAAGAAAGCAAAAGTTTGGATTTTGATAAATTATTGTTTGTAAATGTTTGAAAATACGAATTGATTAAAAGTTTGAAATTTTGATTTCCGAAGGTTTTCTGAAAAATTATTAAAAGCTGATTTGATAAATTGATAAAAATTTCTGAAAATGCATTTGTTGTGTATGCATTATTCAATTGCTGAAATTATTGTTTGATTGAATGATTTGATTGTTGAATTTAGTGAACGATAGATTGAATAAATTGAGTTGTATGCATTTTGTGAAAAATTTGAAGAAAAGTAAGATTTTGGAAAGTGCCTTCGGGCAATTTGAATTTTCGTTTTCGATATGTGTTATGTGGGTTTGGTAGGTCCTTTGGTGAGTCAGCGCTGTCTCTATGTGTATAGCCTTCTCCAGGCTACCCGCTAGTGTACGGAGCTCGATTTGGACTCCTTCACGGCTACAATTGGACCGCAATGCGGAAAGTGTAATACGTTCTATTCCACGACCGCACAGACCGCTATGCGGATCGGCATGCGACTGTCGCTTGGACATAGCTGCACCATTCGATATGTTATGTGTTTTGATTTGTTTCGTGTTTTGCATTCATGTTTATGAGACATTCAAGAATTTTGAAAATTGAGAGAATGAGTTATAAAAGTTTGAAAAATATTAAGAAGGGTTTGAGAAAAGTATTTGAAAGTTGAAAAGTTTGAAAATTAGCCCTTTTGGAAAAAGATTATGAAAAATGTTTTCACTTATTTGTCATTTTATAAATGTGTTATCCACGAGCTTCGAGCTCACCCCTTTCATCCCCATCTCCGTGGTTTGAAAGGAGATAGGATGAAAGAATGTGAAGACGTTTGATCCGATGTCTGCATCGTCTGTATTTTTGAGTGAATTGAGATTTGAAATGTTTGTAAATGGCTTAAAAAGCCATTAAGGATTTGTAAGGAATTAACTTATGATGCCTATGAAAATATTAAAATTGTACAAGAAATTGTGTTATAGAAGGGATTTGAGTATAACATATTTCGATTTCTGGAATTGTATTATTCATGAATGGTTAATTAGAGTGAAATTGTCATTTTTAAATGATGAGAATTGGATATTGATTATAAATATGATGATCGTGATTTGGACATAGAAAATGAGATTGATGTGTTGATAGGTTGAGAATTATGGAAGTATTAGATTTAGGTTTGCGTTTTCTGGTGTTCGAATTCCGGACGGGAGAGTCCGATGATTTTGAGTGTGTTTGGGATTATAGAAGTGTTTTGAACCCTTGCAGTTTGGGTTAGGATTAAAGCGATCGTTATCTTTAGAAATTTCGATAAAATCTGGGTTAAAAATGTAATTTGAGATTGGTATGGATTTATATAAGATTGGGTATGACTGTATGGATTTAAGATGATTGGTATATGATTGAGTAACGAGAAAAGAAATGAGAATAAGAAAAGAAAAAAAAATTCATAACGGATTTTGGAACGTCTTAGGATTCCCAACGCGATTATGTTCATTCGATAAGTTTTCTTTGATCATTGTTTCCGGATGTCGGATGTGTCTGCTTTGATTTCGTTTCGCTTTGCAATCTGTTCGTTTGATTCGATTAGTATTTGCTTCCGCTTCGCGACTTTTCGATTTGTTTCCGATTCGCTTACTCGATTCGTTTCGCTATTTTCGCTTCCGCATTCGCTTTGCTTCTGCTTTGTTTCCGCTTCGGTTGTTTCGTTTCTTCCGTTCTTTCGCTTTTCCGGTTGGGATCCGGTTCCCGGATCGGATCCCAACATTTATGGTATCAAAGCATAGAGTGAAAGTGTTAAGTTTAAGTAGTTGGATTTCGAAAGCGGGATCCAACATTTATGGTATCAGAGCCCAGTAATATGATCTTACTTGGGCATATTAGTATGAATAAGGAATTGATACGAGTTTGTAAAGATAAAAGTGAATTTGTGAGAGTGTGCTAGGTGGTCATTTGATTTTGATGAAAGAAATATGATGGTCTTTAGGAATTTGAAATTGATGTGCATGACTATTTGACGAATTCAAATGATTGGTTTGATTTTAGTGTTAAGAATATGTTTGATTTTCGGAATGTGTTGAGGAAATTAAGATTAGAACTTCTTGAGAAATTGTGATGAATTGATATAGATGAAAGAATGATGACATAATGATGATTAAACCATATTAGGGTTCCTTAAGAAATGGACCATTAATTTGTGCCCATATATGAAGAAATAATGAGTTATAGATATAGTGTTTTGATATGATATGAGTGATATATGATTTAAGGAAGTGAAAATTTTGAAGAGATTGAGAATATGTATGAAGAGTAAAAAGTGATGAAAAAGAAATTGATTATGAGTTGTGGAAAGAAATTAGTAAGAAAGTGCTTGATGATTTTTTTTATTTAGAAAGAAATTTATGTAAGAATGAGTTACTTGGAGTTACGTAAATATGAATTTCGAGGACGAAATTCTTTTAAGAGGGGGAGAAATGTTGGACCCCGAACCGTGAGTGACAATTTGATTTAGTAATATGAATGATCAAATGGATGAGTTGATTGAAATGAAGTTATATAGCAAGAATTAGAAAGAAAAAATGTGAAAATTTGAAGGATTTAGAAAGTTTGACTTTTTGGAGAGAGAATATTTGACTTTGAGAGTTGACTTATGATTTAGGCAAAATTTGATAAAATGGTCTTCTGGAAACTTGTAGGTTATGTTAAGAGATTTTTGTGGACATAAAGTTTGTAATTTTTCGATATCGGGAGTGAAAGTTATGATCACCAAAGTTTATGTTTGATCGGGTTTGACTTTTATTATGGTTGAAACTTTGACTGAGAAATTAACCTAGTTAGAGATTAATTGAGCTTTGATGTTCTTCATGAAAATTGAAGGATTTGTTTTGATCTTTATTTCGATATAAAGTATGCAATTTTCGATCTCGAATATTAAGTTATGATTTTTACAAGTTTGTATAGAGGATAGTATCTTTGACCGGAAAATGGACTCCGTAGGAGTTGAATTGAGTTTTATGTTCTTCTTGGAAGATTTAGAGCTTCTCAAGTTTTCTATAGAGACTAAGTTTGTCAAAATCGGAGTTCGGAGTAAAAGTTATGAATTTGGAAGTTTCGATTTTAAGTGAAAAAAAAAAAAAGAAGAGAAAGTTTTAGCGCCTCGCTGGCTAACGACGGCTCGCCTAGCGAGGCGGGCGCTCAGATCTTGCTCGCTAGAGCGACGCCTCCTAGCGAGGCGGGGCGGCCAATCGCCTCAGCGAGGCAAGGCTCGCCTCATGAAGCTGTCGCGCTCGCTAGGCGACGCCTCGCTAGCGAAGCGCGCCTCGCCTCATGAGTTGGGCGTCCGTCACGCCATCCGACGCCGTTTGTTTCTTAAATTTCTTGATTTCTTTGTTTTCAATCCGACCTTTGCTCACTATTTTGCCTATATCTTTTCCGTCCGACATCCGATTGAGTTGATTCTTTTTGCGTTGGATTCCTAAGACAATGAATTTCATTTTATAAGAAATTTGTGAACTTTTGAGATTAAATTAATGGTGATTAATTTAATCAAAGTGAGTCGTGAAATTTTCCGAGCATGATTCAGTGTTTTGTGAAATTCGGGATCTGTAGAGATCCGATTGAAGCGATTCTTGAGGCGAAATAAAGATAAGACAAGGGGCTACAAATCATATGAAGACATGAAATGTCAATTTTGCCCTTAGGACTTTTAATTTTTGAATTTAAGTTCGGATTGGGGTGTAATTTTTGGATTGGGAACACCTGTGAGTAATTTGAGTATAACTTTTGATCTGGGAATCGAAATGAGACGATTCTTGTTTTGAATTAAACTAGAGACATAAGGATACAATTGTTATGAAGACATTGAGTTTCAATTCTGGGATTAAGAATGTGAACTTTTGGACGGAAATAATCGTACATGGAAATGTGTTAGAATATGGATATTCCCGAACTGTTTTGAGCATAACTTTTGATGTAGTGCTCGGAATTGAGCGCGGTCAGTGGAGTTGGATTCGTATGAGTGAGAGGAACATTTCTCGAGAAGGAATTTTTGACAAATTCCTTCAAATCGATAGTGCGAATCAGACCCGCAAGTGAACATGACTTAAAGTAACATGACAAGGACATTTTGGTCTTTTGATCAAATTTAATGACATGGCACATTAAGTGATGAGTTGTCGTATAAGAAGGATCTGGAAAATGAAAGAATAAAATTAAAAGAGTAGAAGTCGTGGAGGAAAGAAGGAAGAAGAGAAAATAAGAAGAAAATGAGAAGAGAGAAAAGATGAGAGAGTTTCAGATGGGAGAAAAGATTGGAGAAGAAGAAAATTTCCGATTTTCTTTGATATTCTAAGGATTTTCATTGTTTCTAAGAGGAAAGGGAAGAAGAACATGAAAACTTGCTTGGAGCTCTCATGGCGAATCTTAGAGAGAGAAGGTAAGAGAGAAAAATTATTATGTTTGAATTTTGATAAGTTTATTGATTGATTTAGTTTAATATGGTTATGAATTGAAGTTTCCTATGATAAATTGAAGAGATTAGGCTATGATTATGCTTAATTTTGGATTAGGATGAAATTTGAGTTTATGTCAAATTTTGAAATTGGGGTTTTGAAAAATTGATGCTTTAGATGGCTAGAATTAGTGATGAATTTGAGATATCCTAAGTTAATTTTGATGTTTATGCTTTAGGTGAAGTTTAATTTGAAAAATTATGAATTGGGGTTTAGGCCAAATTAGAGATTTGGGGTTTTCCCAATTTTGTGAATTAAAGGTGTAGAATCATCAAAATAGCATGAATTGATGAAATATGGAATTAATTTTGAAGAAATTATGTTTTATGAGATTGAATTGAGTGTCTTGGTTTAGGCCAATTTTGAAAATTGGGGATTTTCAAAAGTGGAAATTGAAATAGCTTGAATGTAAATGGAATTGGTGAATTCCTAAGTTGATTGTGAAAATTAAGTATTTTCTGATGTAAAATTTGGATGATTATGGTTTAGGTTTTGGTAATTTGGAAGAGAGAAAAGCAAGGATCAATTGGAGCTTGAAATCAAGTTTCCGGCAATAATTCGAGGTGGGTAGCCTATTTATATTTTGATTTATAGGCAATATCTGAATTTTCAAAATGAAAAAAGCAAAAGTTTGGATTTTGATAAATTATTGTTTGTAAATGTTTGAAAATACGAATTGATTAAAAGTTTGAAATTTTGATTTCGAAGGTTTTCAAAAATTATTAAAAGTCGATTTGATAAATTGATAGAAATTTCGAAAATGCATTTGTTGTGTATGCATTATTCAATTCTGAAATTATTGTTTGATTGAATGATTTGATTGTTGAATTTAGTGAGCGATAGATTGAATAAATTGAGTTGTATGCATTTTGTGAAAAATTTGAAGAAAAGTAAGATTTTGGAAAGTGCCTTGAGCAATTTGAATTTCCGTTTCGATATGTGTTATGTGGGTTTGGTAGGTCCTTTGGTGAGTCATTGTGTCTCTATGTGTATAGCCTTCTCCAGGCTACCCGCTAGTGCACGGAGCTCGATTTGGACTCCTTCACGGCTACCTTTGGACCGCAATGCGGAAAGTGTAATACGTTTCATTCCTCACGATCGCAGGACCGCTTATGCGGACCGCGCAAGACGCTCTATTGGACCTAGCTGCACCATTCGATATGTTATGTGTTTTGATTTGTTTACGTGTGTTTGCATTCATGTTTATGAGACATTCAAGAATTTTGAAAATTGAGAGAATGAGTTATAAAAGTTTGAAAAATATTAAGAAGGGTTTGAGAAAAGTATTTGAAAGTTGAAAAGTTTGAAAATTAGCCCTTTTGGCAAAAGATTATGAAAATGTTTTCACTTATTTGTCATTTTATAAATGTGTTATCCACGAGCTTTCGAGCTCACCCCCCTTTCATCCCCATCTCCAGGTTTCGAGCAGGAGATAGGATGAAAGAATGTGAAGACGTTTGATCCGATGTCTGCATCGTTTGTATTTTTGAGTGAATTGAGATTTGAAATGTTTGTAAATGGCTTAAAAAGCCATTAAGGATTTGTAAGGAATTAACTTATGATGCCTATGAAAATATTAAAATTGTACAAGAAATTGTGTTATAGAAGGGATTTGAGTATAACATATTTCGATTTCTGGAATTGTATTATTCATGAATGGTTAATTAGAGTGAAATTGTCATTTTTAAATGATGAGAATTGGATATTGATTATAAATATGATGATCGTGATTTGGACATAGAAAATGAGATTGATGTGTTGATAGGTTGAGAATTATGGAAGTATTAGATTTAGGTTTGCGTTTTGCTGGTGTTCGGATTCCGGACGGGAGAGTCCGATGATTTTGAGCTGTGTTTGGGATTATAGAAGTGTTTTGAACCTCGCGGGTTTGGGTTAGGATTAAAGGCGATCGTTATCTTTAGAAATTTCGATAAAATCTGGGTTAAAAATGTAATTTGAGATTGGTATGGATTTATATAAGATTGGGTATGACTGTATGGATTTAAGATGATTGGTATATGATTGAGTAACGAGAAAAGAAATGAGAATAAGAAAAGAAAAAAAAATTCATAACGGATTTTGGAACGTCTTAGGATTCCCAACGCGATTATGTTCATTCGATAAGTTTTCTTTGATCATTGTTTCCGGATGTCGGATGTGTCTGCTTTGATTTCGTTTCGCTTTGCAATCTGTTCGTTTGATTCGATTAGTATTTGCTTCGCTTAGCGACTTTTCGATTTGTTTCGATTCGCCACTCGATTCGTTTCGCTATTTTAAACTTCGCATTCGCTTTATACCTTTGTTTCCGCTTCGGTTGTTTCGTTTCTTCCGTTCTTTCGCTTTTCCGGTTGGGATCTGGTTCCCGTATCGGGTCCCAACATTTATGGTATCAAAGCATAGAGTGAAAGTGTTAAGTTTAAGTAGTTGGATTTCGAAAGCGGGATCCAACGTTTATGGTATCAGAGCCCAGTAATATGATCTTACTTGGGCATATTAGTATGAATAAGGAATTGATACGAGTTTGTAAAGATAAAAGTGAATTTGTGAGAGTGTGCTAGGTGGTCATTTGATTTTGATGAAAGAAATATGATGGTCTTTAGGAATTTGAAATTGATGTGCATGACTATTTGACGAATTCAAATGATTGGTTTGATTTTAGTGTTAAGAATATGTTTGATTTTCGGAATGTGTTGAGGAAATTAAGATTAGAACTTCTTGAGAAATTGTGATGAATTGATATAGATGAAAGAATGATGACATAATGATGATTAAACCATATTAGGGTTCCTTAAGAAATGGACCATTAATTTGTGCCCATATATGAAGAAATAATGAGTTATAGATATAGTGTTTTGATATGATATGAGTGATATATGATTTAAGGAAGTGAAAATTTTGAAGAGATTGAGAATATGTATGAAAAGTAAAAAGTGATGAAAAAGAAATTGATTATGAGTTGTGGAAAGAAATTAGTAAGAAAGTGCTTGATGATTTTTTTTATTTAGAAAGAAATTTATGTAAGAATGAGTTACTTGGAGTTACGTAAATATGAATTTCGAGGACGAAATTCTTTTAAGAGGGGGAGAAATGTTAGACCCCGAACCGTGAGTGACAATTTGATTTAGTAATATGAATGATCAAATGGATGAGTTGATTGAAATGAAGTTATATAGCAAGAATTAGAAAGAAAAAATGTGAAAATTTGAAGGATTTAGAAAGTTTGACTTTTGAGAGAGAATATTTGACTTTGAGAGTTGACTTATGATTTAGGCAAAATTTGATAAAATGGTCTTCTGGAAACTTGTAGGTTATGTTAAGAGATTTTGTGGAAATAAAGTTTGTAATTTTTCGATATCGGAGTGAAAGTTATGATCGATCAAAGTTTATGTTTGATCGGGTTTGACTTTTATTATGGTTGAAACTTTGACTGAGAAATTAACCTAGTTAGAGATTAATTGAGCTTTGATGTTCTTCATGAAAATTGAAGGATTTGTTTTGATCTTTATTTCGATATAAAGTATGCAATTTTTCGATCTCGGAATATTAAGTTATGATTTTTACAAGTTTGTATAGAGGATAGTATCTTTGACCGGAAAATGGACTCCCGTAGGAGTTGAATTGAGTTTTATGTTCTTCTTGGAAGATTTAGAGCTTCTCTCAAGTTTTCTATAGAGACTAAGTTTGTCAAAATCGGAGTTCGGGAGTAAAAGTTATGAATTTCGGAAGTTTCTGATTTTTAAGTGAAAAAAAAAAAAAAAGAAAGAAGAGAAAAGTTTTAGCGCCCTCGCTAGGCGACGGCTCGCTCTAGCGAGGCGGGCGCCAGATCTTGCCTCATTGAGGCGACGCCGCCTCATAGCGAGGCGGGCGCCTTCGCCGCTTCAGAGGCAAGGCTCGCCTCTCATGAAGTGCGCCTCGCTAGGCGACGCCTCGCCTAGCGAGCGGGCGCCTCGCCTCGCGAGTTAGGCCGTCCGTCGCCATCCGACGCCGCTTGTTTCTTAAATTTCTTGATTTCTTTGTTTTCAATCCGACCTTTGCTCACTATTTTGCCTATATCTTTTCCGTCCGACATCCGATTGAGTTGATTCTTTTGCGTTGGATTCCTAAGACAATGAATTTCATTTTATAAGAAATTTGTGAACTTTTGAGATTAAATTAATGGTGATTAATTTAATCAAAGTGAGTCGGAAATTTTCCGAGCATGATTCAGTGTTTTGTGAAATTCGGGATCTGTAGAGATCCGATTGAAGCGATTCTTGAGGCGAAATAAAGATAAGACAAGGGCTACAAATCATATGAAGACATGAAATGTCAATTTTGCCCTTAGGACTTTTAATTTTGAATTTAAGTTCGGATTGGGGTGTAATTTTTGGATTGGGAACACCTGTGAGTAATTTGAGTATAACTTTTGATCTGGGAATCGAAATGAGACAATTCTTGTTTTGAATTAAACTAGAGACATAAGGATACAATTGTTATGAAGACATTGAGTTTCAATTCTGGGATTAAGAATGTGAACTTTGGACGGAAATAATCGTACATGGAAATGTGTTAGAATATGGATATTCCCGAACTGCTTTTGCATAACTTTTGATGTAGTGCTCGGAATTGAGCGCGGTCAGTGGCGTTGGATTCGTATGAGTGAGAGGAACATTGCTCGAGAAGGAAGTTTTGACAAATTCCTTCAAATCGATAGTCGAATCAGACCATAAGTGAACATGACTTAAAGTAACATGACAAGGACATTTTGGTCTTTTGATCAAATTTAATGACATGGCACATTAAGTGATGAGTTGTCGATAAGAAGGATCTGGAAAATGAAAGAATAAAATTAAAAGAGTAGAAGTCGTGGAGGAAAGAAGGAAGAAGAGAAAATAAGAAGAAAATGAGAAGAGAGAAAAGATGAGAGAGTTTCAGATGGGAGAAAAGATTGGAGAAGAAGAAAATTTCCGATTTTCTTTGATATTCTAAGGATTTTCATTGTTTCTAAGAGGAAAGGGAAGAAGAACATGAAAACTTGCTTGGAGCTCTCATGGCGAATCTTAGAGAGAAGGTAAGAGAGAAAATTATTATGTTTGAATTTTGATAAGTTTATTGATTGATTTAGTTTAATATGGTTATGAATTGAAGTTTCCTATGATAAATTGAAGAGATTAGGCTATGATTATGCTTAATTTTGGATTAGGATGAAATTTGAGTTTATGTCAAATTTTGAAATTGGGGTTTTATGAAATTGATGCTTTAGATGGCTAGAATTAGTGATGAATTTGAGATATCCTAAGTTAATTTTGATGTTTATGCTTTAGGTGAAGTTTAATTTGAAAAATTATGAATTGGGGGTTTAGGCCAAATTAGAGATTTGGGGGTTTTCCCAAATTTTGTGAATTAAAGGTGTAGAATCATCAAAATAGCATGAATTGATGAAATATGGAATTAATTTTGAAGAAATTATGTTTTATGAGATTGAATTGAGTGTCTTGGTTTAGGCCAATTTTGAAAATTGGGGATTTTCAAAATTGGAAATTGAAATAACTTGAATGTAAATGGAATTGGTGAATTCCTAAGTTGATTGTGAAAATTAAGTATTTTCGATGTGAAATTTGGATGATTATGGTTTAGGTTTTGGTAATTTGGAAGAGAGAAAAAGCAAGGATCAATTGGAGCTTGAAATCAAGTTTCCGCAATAATTCGAGGTGGGTAGCCTATTTATATTTTGATTTATAGGCAATATACTAATTTTCAAAATGAAAAAAGCAAAAGTTTGGATTTTGATAAATTATTGTTTGTAAATGTTTGAAAATACTGAATTGATTAAAAGTTTGAAATTTTGATTTCGAAGGTTTTACAAAAATTATTAAAAGTCGATTTGATAAATTGATAGAAATTTCGAAAATGCATTTGTTGTGTATGCATTATTCAATTCTGAAATTATTGTTTGATTGAATGATTTGATTGTTGAATTTAGTGAGCGATAGATTGAATAAATTGAGTTGTATGCATTTTGTGAAAATTTGAAGAAAAGTAAGATTTTGGAAAGTGCCTTGAACAATTTGAATTTTCGTTTTCGATATGTGTTATGTGGGTTTGGTAGGTCCTTTGGTGAGTCGTTTGTCTCTATGTGTATAGCCTTCTCCGTGCTACCCGCTAGTGTCACGGAGCTCTGATTTCGGACTCCTTCACGGCTACACTGGACCGCAATGCGGGAAAGTGTAGTACGTTCTCGTTTCACGATCGCAGGACCGCTATGCGGGACTGTGCAGTACGTTCTATTGGACCTAGCCAGACCATTCTGATATGTTATGTGTTTTGATTTGTTTCTGTGTGTTTGCATTCATGTTTATGAGACATTCAAGAATTTTGAAAATTGAGAGAATGAGTTATAAAAAGTTTGAAAAATATTAAGAAGGGTTTGAGAAAAGTATTTGAAAGTTGAAAAGTTTGAAAATTAGCCCTTTTGGCAAAAAGATTATGAAAATGTTTTCAACTTATTTGTCATTTTATAAATGTGTTATCCACGAGCTTCGAGCTCACCCCTTTCATCCCCATCTCCGTGTTTGAAAGCGGAGATAGGATGAAAGAATGTGAAGACGTTTGATCCGATGTCTGCATCGTTTGTATTTTTGAGTGAATTGAGATTTGAAATGTTTGTAAATGGCTTAAAAAGCCATTAAGGATTTGTAAGGAATTAACTTATGATGCCTATGAAAATATTAAAATTGTACAAGAAATTGTGTTATAGAAGGGATTTGAGTATAACATATTTCGATATCTGGAATTGTATTATTCATGAATGGTTAATTAGAGTGAAATTGTCATTTTTTAAATGATGAGAATTGGATATTGATTATAAATATGATGATCGTGATTTGGACATAGAAAATGAGATTGATGTGTTGATAGGTTGAGAATTATGGAAGTATTAGATTTAGGTTTGCGTTTTGCTGGTGTTCGGATTCGGACGGAGAGTCCGATGATTTTGAGTTGTGTTTGGGATTATAGAAGTGTTTTGAACCTTGCGGGTTTGGGTTAGGATTAAAGCGATCGTTATCTTTGCCAAATTTCGATAAAATCTGGGTTAAAATGTAATTTGAGATTGGTATGGATTTATATAAGATTGGGTATGACCGTATGGATTTAAGATGATTGGTATATGATTGAGTAACGAGAAAGAAATGAGAATAAGAAAAGAAAAAAATTCATAACGGATTTTGGAGCGTCTTAGGATTCCCAACGCGATTATGTTCATTCGATAAGTTTTCTTTGATCATTGTTTCCGATGTCGGATGTATGCCTTTGATTTCGTTTAACTTTGCAATCTGCTCGCTTGATTCGATTAGTATTTGCTTCGCTTCATGACTTTTCGATTTGTTTCGATTAAACTTACTCGATTCGTTTCGCTATTTTCGCTTCCGCATTCGCTTTACTTCTGCTTTGTTTCCGCTTCGGTTGTTTCGTTTCTTCCGTTCTTTCGCTTTTCCGGTTGGGATCTGGTTCCCGTATCGGGTCCCAACATTTATGGTATCAAAGCATAGAGTGAAAGTGTTAAGTTTAAGTAGTTGGATTTGGCGGGATCCAACGTTTATGGTATCGAGCCCGATAATATGATCTTACTTGGGCATATTAGTATGAATAAGGAATTGATCTGAGTTTGTAAAGATAAAAGTGAATTTGTGAGAGTGTGCTAGGTGGTCATTTGATTTTGATGAAAGAAATATGATGGTCTTTAGGAATTTGAAATTGATGTGCATGACTATTTGACGAATTCAAATGATTGGTTTGATTTTAGTGTTAAGAATATGTTTGATTTTCGGAATGTGTTGAGGAAATTAAGATTAGAACTTCTTGAGAAATTGTGATGAATTGATATAGATGAAAGAATGATGACATAATGATGATTAAACCATATTAGGGTTCCTTAAGAAATGGACCATTAATTTGTGCCCATATATGAAGAAATAATGAGTTATAGATATAGTGTTTTGATATGATATGAGTGATATATGATTTAAGGAAGTGAAAATTTTGAAGAGATTGAGAATATGTATGAAAAGTAAAAAGTGATGAAAAAGAAATTGATTATGAGTTGTGGAAAGAAATTAGTAAGAAAGTGCTTGATGATTTTTTTTATTTAGAAAGAAATTTATGTAAGAATGAGTTACTTGGAGTTACGTAAATATGAATTTCGAGGACGAAATTCTTTTAAGAGGGGGAGAAATGTTAGACCCCGAACCGTGAGTGACAATTTGATTTAGTAATATGAATGATCAAATGGATGAGTTGATTGAAATGAAGTTATATAGCAAGAATTAGAAAGAAAAAATGTGAAAATTTGAAGGATTTAGAAAGTTTGACTTTTTGGAGAGAGAATATTTGACTTTGAGAGTTGACTTATGATTTAGGCAAAATTTGATAAAATGGTCTTCTGGAAACTTGTAGGTTATGTTAAGAGATTTTTGTGGAAATAAAGTTTGTAATTTTTCGATATCGGGAGTGAAAGTTATGATCAGTCAAAGTTTATGTTTGATCGGGTTTGACTTTTATTATGGTTGAAACTTTGACTGAGAAATTAACCTAGTTAGAGATTAATTGAGCTTTGATGTTCTTCATGAAAATTGAAGGATTTGTTTTGATCTTTATTTCGATATAAAGTATGCAATTTTTCGATCTCGGAATATTAAGTTATGATTTTTACAAGTTTGTATAGAGGATAGTATCTTTGACCGGAAAATGGACTCCCGTAGGAGTTGAATTGAGTTTTATGTTCTTCTTGGAAGATTTAGAGCTTCTCTCAAGTTTTCTATAGAGACTAAGTTTGTCAAAATCGGAGTTCGGGAGTAAAAGTTATGAATTTCGGAAGTTTCTGATTTTTAAGTGAAAAAAAAAAAAAGAAGAGAAAGTTTTAAGCGCCTCAGCTGAAGCGACACTCGCCTAGCGAGGCGGGCGCTATATCGCCTCGCTAGGCGACGCCTCGCCTAGCGAGGCGGGCGGCCACGCCCTCATGAGGCAAGGCTCGCCCTCATGAGTGTCGCGCCTCGCTAGGCGACGCCGCCCTAGCGAGCGGGCGCCTCGCCCTCGCGAGTTGGGCGTCCGTACGCCATCCGACGCCGTTTTGTTTCTTAAATTTCTTGATTTCTTTGTTTTCAATCCGACCTTTGCTCACTATTTTGCCTATATCTTTCCGTCCGACATCCGATTGAGTTGATTCTTTTTGCGTTGGATTCCTAAGACAATGAATTTCATTTATAAGAAATTTGTGAACTTTTGAGATTAAATTAATGGTGATTAATTTAATCAAAGTGAGTCGGGAAATTTTCCGAGCATGATTCAGTGTTTTGTGAAATTCGGGATCTGTAGAGATCCGATTGAAGCGATTCTTGAGGCGAAACAAAGATAAGACAAGGGGCTACAAATCATATGAAGACATGAAATGTCAATTTTGCCCTTAGGACTTTTAATTTTTGAATTTAAGTTCGGATTGGGGTGTAATTTTTGGATTGGGAACACCTGTGAGTAATTTGAGTATAACTTTTGATCTGGGAATCGAAATGAGACGATTCTTGTTTTGAATTAAACTAGAGACATAAGGATACAATTGTTATGAAGACATTGAGTTTCAATTCTGGGATTAAGAATGTGAACTTTTGGACGGAAATAATCGTACATGGAAATGTGTTAGAATATGGATATTCCCGAACTGTTTTGCGCATAACTTTTGATGTAGTGCTCGGAATTGAGCGCGGTCAGTGGCGTTGGATTCGTATGAGTGAGAGGAACATTGCTCGAGAAGGAAGTTTTGACAAATTCCTTCAAATCGATAGTGCGAATCAGACCCGCAAGTGAACATGACTTAAAGTAACATGACAAGGACATTTTGGTCTTTTGATCAAATTTAATGACATGGCACATTAAGTGATGAGTTGTCGTATAAGAAGGATCTGGAAAATGAAAGAATAAAATTAAAAGAGTAGAAGTCGTGGAGGAAAGAAGGAAGAAGAGAAAATAAGAAGAAAATGAGAAGAGAGAAAGATGAGAGAGTTTCAGTATGGGAGAAAAGATTGGAGAAGAAGAAAATTTCCGATTTTCTTTGATATTCTAAGGGATTTTCATTGTTTCTAAGAGGAAAGGGGAAGAAGAACATGAAAACTTGCTTGGAGCTCTCATGGCCGAATCTTAGAGAGAGAAGGTAAGAGAGAGAAAATTTTATGTTTGAATTTTGATAAGTTTATTGATTGATTTAGTTTAATATGGTTATGAATTGAAGTTTCCTATGATAAATTGAAGAGATTAGGCTATGATTATGCTTAATTTTGAATTAGGATGAAATTTGAGTTTATGTCAAATTTTGAAATTGGGGTTTTAATGAAATTGATGCTTTAGATGGCTAGAATTAGTGATGAATTTGAGATATCCTAAGTTAATTTTGATGTTTATGCTTTAGGTGAAGTTTAATTTGAAAAATTATGAATTGGGGGTTTAGGCCAAATTAGAGATTTGGGGGTTTTCCCAAATTTTGTGAATTAAAGGTGTAGAATCATCAAAATAGCATGAATTGATGAAATATGGAATTAATTTTGAAGAAATTATGTTTTATGAGATTGAATTCGAGTGTCTTGGTTTAGGCCAATTTTGAAAATTGGGGATTTTCAAAATTGGAAATTGAAATAGCTTGAATGTAAATGGAATTGGTGAATTCCTAAGTTGATTGTGAAAATTAAGTATTTTCTGATGTGAAATTTGGATGATTATGGTTTAGGTTTTGGTAATTTGGAAGAGAGAAAAGCAAGGATCAATTGGAGCTTGAAATCAAGTTTCCTAATAATTAGAGGTGGGTAGCCTATTTATATTTTGATTTATAGGCAATATCTGAATTTTCAAAAATGAAAGAAAGCAAAAGTTTGGATTTTGATAAATTATTGTTTGTAAATGTTTGAAAATACGAATTGATTAAAAGTTTGAAATTTTGATTTAGAAGGTTTTCGAAAAATTATTAAAAGTCGATTTGATAAATTGATAGAAATTTCGAAAATGCATTTGTTGTGTATGCATTATTCAATTGCTGAAATTATTGTTTGATTGAATGATTTGATTGTTGAATTTAGTGAGCGATAGATTGAATAAATTGAGTTGTATGCATTTTGTGAAAATTTGAAGAAAAGTAAGATTTTGGAAAGTGCCTTGAGCAATTTGAATTTCCGTTTTCGATATGTGTTATGTGGGTTTGGTAGGTCCTTTGGTGAGTCGTATTTGTCTCTATGTGTATAGCCTTCTCCAGTCTGCCCGCTAGTGCACGGAGTCTCGATTCGGACTCCTTCACGGCTACTACTGGACCGCAATGCGGAAAGTGTAATGCGTTTCATTCCACGATCGCAGGACCGCTATATGGACTGCAAAGACGCTCTTTGGACCTAGCAGCACCATTCGATATGTTATGTGTTTTGATTTGTTTACGTGTGTTTGCATTCATATTTATGAGACATTCAAGAATTTTGAAAATTGAGAGAATGAGTTATAAAAAGTTTGAAAAATATTAAGAAGGGTTTGAGAAAAGTATTTGAAAGTTGAAAAGTTTGAAAATTAGCCCTTTTGGCAAAATGATTATGAAAAATGTTTTCAGCTTATTTGTCATTTTATAAATGTGTTATTCACGAGCTTTCGAGCTCACCCCCCTTTCATCCCCATCTCCATGTTTCGAGCAGGAGATAGGATGAAAGAATGTGAAGAAGTTTGATCCGATGTCTGCATCGTCTGTATTTTTGAGTGAATTGAGATTTGAAATGTTTGTAAATGACTTAAAAAGCCATTAAGGATTTGTAAGGAATTAACTTATGATGCCTATGAAAATATTAAAATTGTACAAGAAATTGTGTTATAGAAGGGATTTGAGTATAACATATTTCGATATCTGGAATTGTATTATTCATGAATGGTTAATTAGAGTGAAATTGTCATTTTTTAAATGATGAGAATTGGATATTGATTATAAATATGATGATCGTGATTTGGACATAGAAAATGAGATTGATGTGTTGATAGGTTGAGAATTATGGAAGTATTAGATTTAGGTTTGCGTTTTGCTGGTGTTCGGATTCCGGACGGGAGAGTCCGATGATTTTGAGCTGTGTTTGGGATTATAGAAGTGTTTTGAACCTTGCGAGGTTTGGGTTAGGATTAAAGCGATCGTTATCTTCGAAATTTTGATAAAATCTGGGTTAAAATGTAATTTGAGATTGGTATGGATTTATATAAGATTGGGTATGACTGTATGGATTTAAGATGATTGGTATATGATTGAGTAACGAGAAAAGAAATGAGAATAAGAAAAGAAAAAAATTCATAACGGATTTTGGAACGTCTTAGGATTCCCAACGCGATTATGTTAGATTCGATAAGTTTTCTTTGATCATTGTTTCGGATGTCGGATGTATGCGCTTTGATTTCGTTTAAACTTTGCAATCTGTTCGTTTGATTCGATTAGTATTTGCTTCGCTTCACGACTTTTCGATTTGTTTCGATTAAACACTCGATTCGTTTAGCTATTTTAAACTTCGCATTCGCTTTATACGCTTTGTTTCCGCTTCGGTTGTTTCGTTTCTTCCGTTCTTTCGCTTTTCCGGTTGGGATCCGGTTCCCGGATCGGGTCCCAACATTTATGGTATCAAAGCATAGAGTGAAAGTGTTAAGTTTAAGTAGTTGGATTTCGAAAGCGGGATCCAACAGTTATAGCAAGATAGCTCTAGACAAATCGCACAAAAATTTCTCTCAAGTATTGACAGCTTTTGTAACGTTCATGTGTGTAACTATGCAATCTTCGACTTCGACTTATATTTATAGTCTTCTTGTAACACCCCCTTACTATAAGATATGTGCCGGGACACCCGTGGGTCAATTCCGATACACACCCTATGATAAGGTTGCGCTACGAACCATCTCTAACACTCCACATGGCATCAAAAATCATAAAGCATTAATATGAAATTCACTAATTTTTGAAACCATAAATTTCTCATTTCATAACCTCAAAGCAGTAAATTACACAACTGGTATTTTCTGTACATTACTCCAACAGAAAATCAAACATAAACCTAGTTAAATAAGGCAAGGATTTTGAGTTTTGTGCATAAAAGGGAAGAGAGCACATAGGGTATGAAGATCTAAATAAGTGGAGAAGAGAAGTAATAATAAGAAGAAGAAAAACAAGCAAAGGAATGAGGAGGAAGGACCTACGGATGGGAGAACAATTTGCAATCAAAAGTGGTTTTTTTCATACTTCCAAGGAAGAGTCGTGGAAGCTAAGGACATGAAGGGTTTATATAACCTTTAAATGTAAGATTAAATAGGCAAGTGACAAGTGTCACTTGCCACTTGGTCTGATTTTTTTTTCCGGTTCCAAATTTCACTCCAATTTCTCTCCAAATGCCAATGGCTCGCAATTCATAATTCCTAAAATCATGTACCTAAATTCCCAGTGCCATTAGACAGTCTTTTTTCAGTACCGAAAATCCACTCAGTTAGCCAGTTAGAAATTTTTCGATCTAGGCAAGTACCCCGAAAAATTCCGGAAAAATTCCCACAAATTCCTAAAAATGTAAAACACACCTAGAGCACTTCAATTCAATTTTTCAAACACAAATTTCACATAAATTTCACAAAAGATCACAATTAAACACTTATGCCGGGAAATGTCATGAATGCATGTATACCATGTGCATGTACAACAAATCATCATTTATAGAAGCTACATGATGTATGTTCATGCCGAGATATAATTCAATATTCCTAACCCATCCCAATTTACTAAAATACCCTTCCCATCGGTGATGGGATGTTACACTTCTCCTGTAACTGCTTCTTGATTCTTGCTTCTTGCGTCTTTAATCTTGTTTCTTAAAAGAAGCGGTTATTCAGTTGAGTTCTGTAACTAACTCAAACTGATTCTTGAATCTGACGCAATTCGTTTCCATCTGCTTTTCATCATCTGCTTTTGCTTCCGTTTGTTTTTCACCTTCCGTCTGCTTTTCAGCTTCTGTCTGTTTTTCATCGTCTACTTTTTCTTTCGTTTGCTTTTCACTTTTCGTCTGCTTTTCATTCTTTCATTATTTGTACTTCATCAAAATCATTTATGTAAAGTCATTTTGACTTAACAATCTCCCCCTTTTTGATGATAACAAATAATCATACAAGTAAGATGAAAAACTGTAAGAAGATGTACAGATAAGAAAAAAATGGCTTCATTCTCAGTCTTCTTCTGACTTCTTCATTTTCTGCTTACTCTTCCTCTCCATATCTTTATCGTGCTTCTTCAAAAGTTCATCTCCTTTGTTCACCCCCTTTGATTTATGTTTTCCATTCTCCCCTTATTTGTTATTAATAAAAAATGATTAGGACCGATGATGCTTCAACAATTCTTTCACCATCTCCTTCAACTTCTTAACTTCTCTATGTAGGTGCATTACCTCTGCTTGTAAGTCAAAAGAGAAGGTCAGTCGGTCATCATCCTTCGAGTGTTCTTCTTCAAAAGCAATTGTAGTAGTGTATGCATCTGAAGATGGAACATATTCTTTAAAAATCTCAAAAGTAGGAGGTTGAACCAATAGGTTGGGCTCAGGAAGGTCTAAACCATAAGGAGCCGGTAGCCTTAACACTTGTCTTCTACGCAAGGGTAGAGCTTCTTCTTCAATCGAAGATGTATTAGATAGTGGCCTAATACGTACTATTGTCTGCACAAGGGATTCAGTGAACATCCCTTTAGTAAGCTTTCCCCCCACTGGACAGTGTTCATCCTTCACTGTAGAACTGCTACTAGCTCTTGAAATATGATGGGAAATGAAGGTTCCCGTCATTGTATTTTCTACAGAACATGCTTCATCAATGCTTCGCACGTGTTCTGCAATTTGATCTGCTGACAGATCATCTATCACCCCTTCTGGGTATAATTTCTTCTTCCCCTTATTATCATCCATGGGTTTCCTTGGTTGAAGGTCTGGTATAACCTTTATCACCGTTTCCTCTGTAATTGGGTAAATAGTGTATGGTTGACTGGTCATATTTGTAGGATATGGATTTGTAGCAGCATACCTCAAGGCTTCATAAAAATTCCTTTCATCTTCATTCAACAGATGCCATGTATAACTATTTATCCGAATAGGTTGTAAGTATGCCTTCACTAACCTCCTCGGTGTATCCCTGATGATTATTGAAGTACTCCCTTTAGTCACAGGTTGAACTTCTTCAATCAATCTGATTCCCAATTCTTCTTTCCTCAAAAGTTGAGAATAGTTGTATGGAACCAGACTGAGTTCTTCCGATTCTTCTTGTTGAACCTGTACCAAACTAAGTTCTGTTGATTCCTGTTGACCATTCGTAGGAGTAGTCTGTACCAGACTAAGCTCTGCTAGTTTCTCCTTTTGAACAACAATGGCAGTATTCTTCTTCTGACTAACTTCTGTTGATTTCTCTGGTGGAACAACAATAGGAGTAGCCTTCTCCTGACTTGGTTTCTTAGCAATCGAAGTAGTCGTTTTCTGACTAACTTTCTTAGCAGTAGGAACACTCTTCTTCTGACTAACTTCTTTAGTCTTCTTCACTGCCTTAGTCAGTCTTGGAGTTTTATGAGGTTGGGGTTTCAGCTTCTCAGACTCCAATTTTCTTTTCCTCTCAGTCTCTTTAGCCTGTTTGGCTGAATCTTCATTTATAATAGAGACTAGAGACCTTGTAACCTTCGGTGCGTCTATCTCAGAGACTTCTGCCTGACTTCGTTCTCTGGACCTCTTTTCTACGTGTTGTCTCAAGGTTCGAATCCTGGGTGATCTCTTCGCCTTCTTTGGAATTTCACTCAGAAGCTTCTCCCCTTTTCTCTTCAAAGCACCTTTGTCTGTCATCCGAACTTGGCTACATTCTTTCTGAGAAATCATCTTTTCCTTCAAAATTTCTTCAGATGATTTTCTTCTTTCAATTATAGGCATTCTTCCACCAACCTGAGATTTAGAACTCTTTATAGGAGATTTCTTCTCGATACGCTCCCCCTCAGTTCTTGCGTTTATCTCAGAATCTGCTTCTACTTTCTCCAGATTCTTTAAGCCCATTTTCTCTACAGTACCTAAGTTGATAATACTCTTGACATATATCTTCATTATGTTTCCTCTGTCAAGAAGGACTTCAAACTCCCTGAATATCCTTGTTAGCAACATTCCATAAAGATAGCTATTAGTATCCATCATCCCCTTAACCATATACTGAAAAATCAGAAATGGTAGGTCTATGGGTTAGCGATTCAGCAGGTAGAATAGGCATTGCTCATCCAAAGTTGTCACCAAATGCCTTGAACCCTCTCTTGGTAAGATGTAGTTAAATAGTATCGCATTTAAGACCCTAGCCTTCGGCACCAGACGCGAGGTCTTCCTCTCTGTTGGGTCATTATCCCCATACAACTGTCGACTGACTTCATCTTCCTTCATACTAACTTTCATCATCCATTTGGCTTTGCTTGTAAGCTTCTCTCCGACAGATGGACATTCAGTCACCTTCTCAATCAACTCCCTTGTCACAACAATAGACAATCTATCTACTGAGGAAACAATAGCATTGTCTACTGGCTGCACATTCTTCCAGAAATCGTATACTTCATTTTGATATACATATTCCCGCACATGGAAGAACTTCCTCCATCCTGCTTCTACTATCTCTGGTTTGATATCCATGTCGTCTTTCTTCAAGGATCCCGTAGATCATTGCTTACTCCATTGATTCTTTGATGAGTAGAAACTGAGTTGTTCTTCAAAGGGTAAGGTTGGTTACAGAGATTTTGAGAGAGATGAGAGCTGAAAGGTTTCTGAGTTGAGACTTCTCAAATGGTCTTTTCAGGCGTGTTCTAGAATAGTTGAGGTTCTCAAAGCTATGTAACTTTCCCTCCAAGGGTTCCTTCTGTGAGAAGTTACCAGTTGTAACTCACTGTTACCAATGCCGTTAACCTTGACGACCTTTTAACTTGCCTGTGACATATTAGACGGTTGGTCATTTAACATCACCATGTTAAGATTCCGTCTGATTTCCTTAAAACTTTCTTCACTTAGTGGTTTAGTGAAGATATCCGCCCATTGAAAATTCGTCTCAATAAACTGTAGACTCACAACCTTTCTCTAAATGTAGTCTCTTAAGAAATGATGTCTGACTTCGATATGCTTCACTCTCGAATGCTGTATAGGATTCTTCGATAAGTTGATGGTACTGGTGTTGTCACAGAAAATTGGGATCTCCTCTTCTTGAACTGAATAATCTTCTAGTTGGTATTTAATCCACAATGTTTGTGAACAACAGCTTGCGGCAGACATGTACTTGGCTTCGGAAGTTGATAAGGCAATTGAGCTTTGTCTCTTGCTTGACCAGGAAACTAGGTTTGAGCCAAGAAAGTGACAGCCTTCACTCGTACTCTTCCTTTCAATTCTATCTCCGGCATAGTCCGCATCGCAGTATCCTTGTAACATCCCACCCTCAATTGGAAGGGTAAAATAGTAAATTTGACATAGGATGGAATAGATTTGGAGTGCATAGGATTGTTCATGCATAATAGGATTAGTCCACAGTCACATTTGTGCACATGAAATCACTGTGCATGCATACATGATATTCCCGGTTTACGTGCCTAAGACAATTTTATTGGGATTAACGTGGTTAATGGATTTAAAAAATTATTCTGAGTGCACCAAAAATTGTTTTCTATTTTAAGGGATTTTCTGGATTTTTTCGGAGAAAATTCTCGGACCGAAAAAATCACCAATTGGCGAACCGGTTGATTTTCGGTAGCGAAAATTTCTACCCAATGGCACTGTAATATTGGGTATATTATTTTGGAATTGAAATTAGGGTCAATTGAGTTGATTGGGTTAATTTTTGATCTGGATTAAAGAATTATTAAGTTGACTTTTCATTAAAATCATAAACAAATCACCTTTGGCCACCTTATACCTTTATTTAATGCTCCTTCTTTGTGCCTATCGGTTTTGGCCTTATTAATTCAAGAAAAGAGCAAGTGGATGGGTTGTGAACTCATCCAAAAACATCCTTTCTCTTTTTGCCTATCCTCCATCGATTTTCTCCTTCTCCATTATCATTGATTTTTGCTTCTTTCTTCACCTTCCTCCAAACTACTTCATGCTTATTGCCTTACCATCATGATGAGTTCTTGTTGGAGGTTAGAAGAAATGGTTAGAAGGCATAGTTAAGCAAAGAGTTAAAAAGAAGTGAAGGTTGGAAGCTAATAGGTAAGTGTTTAAATTAAGCTTTGAATGGTGTTTTCAATGATGCTTAAGTATGACTTTATGAATCATAGTAGGTAGAAACATTGAATGGGAGGTTTGGTGCCTTTATTATGCTTATGGATGCATTAAATTGATGTCTATTATGGCTTGAATTAATGGGTATAAGGTTAGGGTTGGTTATGAATTGAAAGTAGGATGATTGATGCATGGTTTTAACTTGATTTTGATGGCATATTGATCATTGATTTTACTTGGAAATGAAGAAGTGAGTGCTGCCAATTTTTGTGTATTAGCCCTAGTACATGTATGAATGGTATAAGAACTGATTTGTGTTCCTTTGGATGTTTAATGATGTGTTAAAGGCATTGGAAATGATAGAAATTAAGATTGGACCAAATCTGGAAATTTAGGGTTTTAATCGATTGTACTGTTTTGATCATAACTCATTGTATAGGAGTGCAAATGAGGTGAGGTTTGTGGCCACTTAAACTTTAGGATGGTGGCTACATTTTTGTGTGAAATAGGCACTGTCCAATTTTAGCTTTAAGAGGGTGCAATTTGTCTTGGAAAGTTACTGCTATTGACTGGAATGAACAGTACCCGAAATCTTACCCTATAGTTTTGCTAATTTTTATAAATTAATTGAGAAGGAATTAGGACAAATGGACTAAATGAAAGTTGAAGCCTATTAAGTTAGCTTTCCAATTCCACTGATTTTGCAATTTTTCTATATGTCTATTAGGAGTTATGAACTGATGATTGTTGGCTGTTTTTATGCATTGAATGAAACCTAGCTGGAATGTCAAATTTGGTGTACATTCAGATTAGGAGGAATTTTAGTAATTTTTGTGCATTGAATTGGTGTTAGAAATATACTGAAGAGTTTTAGATGAACATTCATCTTGAAAATGGTGTATGGCATATAATTTCTGGAAATCATATGTGGGAGTTATGGATTTTCACAATTTGAACCTACATTGTGATGTTAATTGCTGATTAGGTCAGAAACTTGCATAACAGATTTGACACTGTTAGAGGCTGAATTGGAGTCTGGTTATTTCATGAAGAATTGAATTTTGAGATTTTATCTTTTCAGGGATATAAAGTGGTGATTTTTTTGACTTGTATACAGGGAGATATGATTGATAGAAAGTTACTGCTCAAATTGAGTGATTTCAGGGACAGCAACCTAGAGTGAATTATTTGACCTAGTTAGCAAGGGAATTGAAATTTGGGTTGTTTCATGAAAGTTGTAGATAACATTGTGATCTTGATGAGCATATTTATTGTATAATTTTTGACTGCATAGAATGAAAGATAGTGAATTTCCAATGACTGTTCTGTTTTAGGAAGTGAATGTGTGGGCAGTAGCTTACATTGGATGTTTGACACCCTTAGGGGTGAAATTGATTTTTCTGAACTAAAGGAAACTTATAGAGGGTTTCATTACCTTTCCAATGAGATATGGTTTGCATTTTTTTGAACTGTTTTTAAATAACCAATTGATAATGTTTATATACTGTCACTGGTATAGAGGTCCTATTAGAGCGCCAATCCTCCAATGTCACTGAGAGAAGGTAATAGCTCGGAAATCCAGGTGAGTGACTGAGATGGCTTTCACTCAATTATTATATGTTTAATGTGGAGAATAATGGAGGGATTTGGATTGTGATTATTTATGACTGGATTCCGGACGGTTGGTCCGATGAATTGGGAGAACTGACATAGAAGTGTATCTGGGTGTGATTACGTGAATCAATTGTTTCTCTGTGTAAAAGTGTACTACATCAATGGCTTGTCTTGTTATTGCTTCTCGTTTCAGGTGATATATTGTGATGTTGTAATATACTGTAATACTGTGATCTGTTGGTTATACTGTGATCAATGGCATTGCTTACTACACTGTACTACATTTCGTTGCCTCTCTTCAAGCGATCGTTTATATTGATGTGAATTGGGCATATGCATTGCATACATCAATGCATAAACCGATAATAACAATAGTTGTGACCAGAGTTGCTCTCATTACTCATCGTTATTCGAACCGAGCCTCGAGCTCGAGGGAGTTAGTGCATACCTAGAGGCTCTCCTACTCCCTGAGACGCGTCTCATCGAATACCGATCATTTATTAAGCACTTTCGGTCACAACATCAAATAAAATGAGAAAAGAGTTGCATGTGCATTGCATACATACGGACTGAATACCGAATGATCGTATGATTTACGGATCGATTTCTTCTTGTATATTCGTGGATCGCCGAGGATATAATATCGTGACATTATTATTATTACTGTAATTTGTTATGTGATGCATGAATTGGGTGAACCATCGATGATGGTTCCTCACTGAGTTCGCAAAACTCACCCAAAATTTGCATCTATTTTACAGGTCTTGAAGAATACCCCGTTTGACACGGGAGTACTGTATACAAGTGAAAGAAAGAGGTCGGGATCAGTTTACGTCTGCATTAGTGTATTTCTATTCTTTGATTTTCGTATATTGCTTAAGTCGGTTTGTAAAATCAACATCTTTGGAGTTAATTGTATTTATGAAAAGGGCCCCGAGTCCATTGAATGGTGTATGTAAATTGTTTCAGATATGTTATAATGTGTATGTGTGTGAAGGAAAGAAAAAAGGTTAATCTTGAGTTTTGACTGACTGAGTGATGTAGCACGCCACCCTCGTGGGACACGGACTCGGATATCACCATCGATGTCGGGTTCGGGTCATACGGGAGTGGGGTGTTACAATCCTATCAACCTGAAATCTTTACCTTTCTCATACATTAAGCAAAGATCAGTAATACCTGCGAGATATCTCATAATTCTTTTAACAGCAATATAACGAGACTCTCTAGGATCGGCCTGAAACCTTGCACACAAGCATACACTGAACAATATGTCAGGTCTGCTTGCTGTAAGATAAAGCAAAGAACCGATCATCCCTCTATACAGGGTTTGATCCACCTTCTTACCAACTTCGTCTTTCGACAAAAGGTTCGAAGGATGCATCATAGTTTCCATAGGCTTCACTTTATTTATATCAAATTTACACAGCAATTCTTTCACATATTTCTGTTGATGGATAAAGATCTTCCCTTCGGTTTGCTTAACTTGCAACCCAAGAAAGAACTTCAACTCTCCCATCATACTCATCTCAAACTCATTTTTCATTAAACTCTCAAAACTCATGCATAAATTTTTTGAAGTAGCACCAAAAATGATATCATCTGTAACATCCCACCCCCTCCTGGAAGGGTAAAATAGTAAAATTGGCATAGGATGGGATTGATAAGGAATAATCATTACTGTTCATGCATAATAGGATCGATACACAGTATCAATTGTGTATATGGAATTACAGTAAATGCATTCATGACATTCCCGGTAATTGGGCCTAAAGCAATTTTATTGGAATTAATGGGATAATTGAGTTTGGAAAATTGATTGGACTGCACCATAAATGGTTTTACATTTTTAGGGATTTTTAGGAATTTTTCTGGATTTTTCCGAGAAAGTTCCTGACCGCAAAATCGCCAGAATCGCCTAAACATGTTTTGGGGTAGAAAAGGTGATTTTTGTGATTGAAAAATTATTCTGAGTGCACTGTTACCTGTTTTATAATTTTAGGAATTTCATTAATTCTCGAAAAAATAATTGGGAAATTTCCTGACCGGATAAATCGTCAATTAGCTAACCCAGAGTTTCTCAGAGCAAAAATCGCTACCCAATGGCACAATAATATGGGGTATATTATTTTGGGACTGAAAGTAGAGTCATTTGAATTAATTGGAGTAAAATTTTGATCCGGATTAATAAATTGATATTTTGACTTTTAAGAAAAGGGACCAATGAGAAATTGCCATTACAAAAGCATCATTTAATGCTTCCTCTCCATTCTTTCGGATGTGCTTGCTTTAAAAGTAATGAAAGGATGAATTTTTATGCTTTGTTCTTAGTCATCCAAACACACATCTCCTTACAAAATCCATTGAAAATTTGTTTCTTCTTTCAACTTTCTCTCAATCGTAGCTACCATCTCTTGATCTCATCAAAGCTTAAAGATGAGCTTTGTACATACTTGAGAAGGAAAAGGTGGTAGCTTGGTATAGAAGTTAGAAGGTAAAAGTTAGAAGTTGAAGGTTTGAAGGAGGTTTGATTTGAGGCCCAATTGGAGCGTCGATTGACCGACGTCACGGAGACTTCCCGGCATTAGCTCGGAAGTAATAGGTGAGTAACCTAGTTGGTTTCTCAAATTTCTGGTTGTTTACATGCTCAACGTGAATTACGTGCAAAAGTGAATTGAATGATTCTTTGTCGAATCTTGGCGTGTATAAGAGTGGACTATTGTATGTTTATGATTTTATTGTCTTCGGGCTTTATAGCCAAAATATCAATCTTGCTATATTTGGGCTTTATAGCCATATCATTGATTTATCGATACACTGGGCCTTATAGCCAAACACCGTACATTTATCGAATATCGCATTTGCATGCATAAATGCATGATCGATAATGGACGTGCCCTAGTTGCTATTTTCTTGATAAGAGCTTGAGCTCTCATATCTTGGACCGCCACGAGCCCGAGGGAGAAAATCTCGACGCGTCCCCACCGAACACCGACCGAGCACTTGGGCACACATCTTGAATAATTGGAAAGAGTCACATATGCATTGCATTTGCACAAATGACCGCTCGTGACATATAACTTGCTTCATAATGGTATGAATTATTGTGAATGGTTTCATATTCTTGTAAATTATTCTTGATTGCTTCGTAATTGATTCTTCTTCAGATCTTGTCAGCGCCATGTGCGTAATGCATGATTTGAGTGAACCATCGATGATGGTTTTCACCGAGTTCGCAAAACTCACCCAAAATTTGCATTTATTTTTCGGTTACAAGAATACCCGCTGACACGGAGTATGTCTCATGTAGACGAGTAAAGGTTAGAGGTCGGGATCGGTTAGGTTCCGCTTTAGTGTCTTAGTAAATTGTATTCGCAATCACCGTATAACAAGGCATTGTATTTTCTTGAGCCATTGTGATAGTAATATTTCTTGCATTGATGATTGTAATTATGATTTGGATGACCGTAATAATCAAAGCGGGATTCTATTAAACACGGATTTTATTTACTTACTGTGTTTGCCGTGTGAACGTGGAGTTAATGGCTACAAAAAAAGAAAAAAAAATGTATACTGAATTTTAAATCAACTGATGTAGTACGTCACTCTCGTGGGACGCGGACTCGGATATCACCAACGATATCGGGTTCGGGTCTTACGGGAGTGGGGTGTTACATCATCAACATAAATTTGCACTAAAATGAAATCATTCTCATAGTTCTTCCTAAAGAGTGTCTTATCTACCTGACCTCTACTAAAACCACTCTCAATAAGAAAGGTACTTAGATGATCATACCAAGCTCTAGGAGCTTGCTTCAGGCCGTACAAAACTTTATGAAGTCTATAGACATGATCTGGATACTTAACATCCTCAAATCCAGGAGGTTGCTTCACATACACCTCTTCGTCTATAAAACCATTCAGAAATGTGCTTTTCACATTCATCTGAAAAAGCTTTATATCATAACAAACAGCATATGCTAGCAGTATCCTAATTGCTTCAAGTCTTGCTACTGATGTAACGCCCCCTTACCGTAGGGTATACACCGGGACGCCCGTAGTTCATACTGATACATAACCTACGATGAAGGTGCACTACGATTTGATCGTTTCTATAAACCTCATGGCGTCAATATAATAAAGCGGTAATGTCGAATTCACTAAATTTTTAAAACCAAAAGATACTTCTCATTTCATTTTTTAAAAACCATAAGTTCACAATTCTGTCAGATTACAGCTGTACATAACCAAAAAGGACTAAAATAACTCATAACTAGATCATCCCCAAAAATCCCAGCTGACCGACCTGTGGGCCATACTCCTCTCGCCGGCACTCACACAGCAGGAAAAGTCTCGCTAACTGGAGCTAGGAGTCAACTATTACTGTCCTGAAAAATAATTGCAATGTTGGGTGAGTTTGCGAACTTAGTGAGAAACCATCATCGATGGTCCACCCAACTCATGCATAATCACACAATTTACACTATATCATATATATTAATACAACCAAGAATCACATTCATTCAAATTTCACATTTATAAGGCTGTTGCCTTTCATACGATTCACATTCAAACATTCATATGTACACGATGCACATGTGACTCTTTCATTTTATTTCATTGTTGTGACCGTGCACCTAAGCTCATTTACGTTGAGCCATTGGCTCTAAAAATATTGGGCTTAAAACCCTGATACGTTGAGCATAAAGCTCTGAAAATCGTTGGGCACGAGACCCTGTGCGTTGAGCTTAAAGCTCTGAATACGGTGGTTGCATCGGTCACAACTGTCAATTATCTGATCATGCATAATGGCATGAATGCACATGCTCCAAATTTCCCTAGTCGTGTCTCAACCTAATATCCCTATCCAATTTGCATTTGAAACCAATAAATGACAAATTATGCACACTTAACACTTCTATATCACATTCCAAATATTTCGAACACTTGTGGTCTGAAATCAATCAAAACAAACACATATATTCCTTCCTTAACTCCTCATGGCATAATTGCATAAAATGTAACACATAAAGGTTGAGAAACTAGCTAGGTTACTCACCTCAGAACTTCCGAGCTACTGCCGGGAAGTTTCGCCTACGTCGGATGATCGACGATCCACTTGAGCCTCTACAATAATCATAATATCCAAATATTACTAATTGCACAATTTCAATAATCAAGGATGCATATATATCGAATGATTTACGTACTATACATGTTATCACATTCCGACACAAATCCGAAATTTTCCCCAATCTCAATTCTAAATTCCGAATTCAAAATCTCCAAATTGAATTTAATCCATACCCAATTGAATCCACCAATTCTTGAATCCCCAATTCAAAAACCTCAAAAAGATCAAGTTCTGAAATTTGGGCTCCCTCGCAGCGACGTCTGGTCCCTCACCGCGGCGAGCCCCTCGTCTTCGCCGCGGCGTCCGCTCGCTTCGTCGTGGCGAACTACTTCTTCGTCGCAATCAGACGTCGCAGACGCCGCGTCGCAGTTTTCCCTCTCTGCTTTCGTCGCGACGAAGTTATTCGCGTCGTCAGGCGTGTAAGAAGAAATTCACTCGCCGCGGCGTGTTCATCACACGTCGCGACGTGCGACTCCAGCAACACGCCTGAACCCAGAAATTTTCCAGATTTCTGATTCTGCAACTCTCCAAATCCATTTTCTTCCTTTCAAACCACTCCCAAATAACTATATACACTACACGCAACTCATCTTTAACCTCAAATCCATCATTTAATCATTATCCCTAAATCCTCAACACCAAAAGCAAGGAAATCATCATCCGAAACCTAACATTTCCAACTTCTTAAATATTCAAACCAATCATCAATCTTACTCAATAACTTGACAAATCTAACTATCTAAGGCCAGAAAGAAGCAAACTTACTTGATTAAAGTCTCAAATCTTCAAAGATCACACCAACCCAAGCTCATCGACATCCACGGCAAGCCAAAGGATAGATTCAAGGCAAAGGAAAGGAACAAATGGCAAGAAGGAATCCAGAAGAAATCAAGAGAAGAGATCTCGATGAAGGAAGGAGAAAGCTTCTTCTTTCAAAAGCAAAGCATCGTGGAAGCAAAGAATTCAAAGGGTTACGGTTATAAACTAAGGGAAAATAAGGGCTTGTTTGGCAACTTAATTGCCACAAGACCAATCTGAACAACCTTAATCTAATTTCTTATTCTAATTTCTCTCGAATTCCAATGACTCTAAACCCTAATTCTTCAAATCAAATTCTAATCTCCATTGCCATTGGTTAATCAAATTTCGGAACCGGAAATCTAATTAATCAGTCATTGGGTCACTTTTCTGGTCCGGACCTATTACTTCAAAAATTCCAAAAAAATTCCTATAAATCTGCAAAATTATAAAACTCACGATCATTCACTCCAATTTCATATTTCAAACTCTGAATTCTCATTTCTAACTCAAATTCAATTTCTCTAAACTCAATTGACCTAATCATCTCCAATTTACCAATCTACACAATCAGGTCAGAAATATGTCATACATGTATGTACGTTCACATGCTTATGCAATAAAATCATTTATCAATATTTATAGAGGCTATATATGCAAATGCAAATCAAATTCTAAATGCACCCAGACCTAAACCATCTGAATTACCAATATGCCATTCACATTGATAACGGGATGTTACAAATGGAGCACACGTCTCATTATATTCTATTCCTTCTTGCTGATTATAGCCTTGTGCTACTAATCTGGCTTTATTCTGACTTACTCTCCCTGATTCGTCTAACTTATTCTTAAAAACCCACCTAGTTCCTATAATGGATTTCTTCGAGGGTTTAGGAACCAAGGACCAAAATTTATTCCTAGTAAATTGGTTCAGCTCCTCTTGCATGGCTAAAATCCACGTTTCATCTTGAAGAGCTTCCTCAATCTTCTTAGGTTCTATTTCAGAGACAAAAGCTACATTAGCTTCTCTTCTGAATTTGGACCTTGTTCGGACTCCTTCTGAGGTCTCTCCAATAATTAACTCTTGTGGATGAGAACTCTTATATCTCCAATCAAGAGTCTCTGGAATATCCTCAACCTTGTCTAACTGAGTTCGTGATGATGAAGCTTCTATAGTATCACCTAAGGGCATTGAAGGAACTTCACTATCCATGTCATCTTCCTTACTTGGTTGGAAACTATCATCAAACTTGACATGAATAGTCTCCTCAACAGTCTTCGAGGTAAGATTGTAAACCCTAAAAGCCTTTAATGATAAAGAGTAGCCTAGAAAGATACCTGGATAGGTCTTTGAATCGAATTTATCCAACAACTCCTTTGTATTCAGTATAGAGCACTTGCAACCAAATGAATGAAAGTAAGATATATTCAGTCTCCTTCCATTCCATAACTCATAAGGAGTTTTCTTCAATATAGGTCGCAGTAATATTCTATTCTGAATATAACATGTTGTATTCATAGCTTCTGCCCAGAAGTACTTAGGAAGATTCATCTCACATAGCATAGTCCTTGCCATCTCTTGAATTGTCCTATTCTTCCTTTCAACAACTCCATTTTGCTGCGGAGTCCTAGGAGCAGAGAAATTATGGAAAATTCCATTCTCCTCACTGAATATTCTAAACTTCTCATTCTCAAATTCTCCACCATGATCACTCCTAATGTTGGCTATAGACATTCCTTTTTCATTCTGTAACTTTCTAGAAAGGGTCCTAAAATACTTAAAAGACTCATCTTTGTGTGACAAAAATAATATCCAACAAAATCTAGTAAAGTCATCAACAATAACAAGTCCATATTTCTTTCCGTCAAGACTTATCGTCTTAGTAGGACCAAATAAATCCATATGTAATAACTCTAGAGGTCTAGAAGATGTTGCAGTATTTTTAAAAGAAAACGATGTTTTGACTTGTTTTCCTTTAAGACAACTTTCACAAAAGAAATCCTTGTCAAAACTTATTTTTGGTAAACCTCTTACCAAATCATGCTTTAACAACTTTGAAATATGTTTGAAACTGACATGACCTAGCTTTTTATGCCAGATTAGTCTTTCTTCTTCAGTTGATAAAAAACATGAAACATTTTGATTTTGAAAATCTTCTAAATCAATTTTGTAAAGACTATTTCTTCTCTTGGCAGAAAAGAATATAGAACGTAAAGATTGTTTCTGACTTCACAAAGACTTTGATTGAACGTAACTTCAAAACTAGAATCACACAATTGACTGATACTAATCAAATTGTGTTTTAGACCATCAATAAGCAGCACATTATCAATGCATGCAAAGGAATCTTTACCTATTTTACCGATTCCAATTATCTTACCCTGCTGGTTGTCTCCGAAAGTTACCGATCCTCCATTCTTATATTAAAGATCTAGGAACATAGACCTTCTTCCCGTCATGTGTTGCGAGCATCCACTGTCCAAATACCAATGGTGCTTGCTGCCTCTTCCAAGGAAGGATATCTGCAGGAGATACTATTTTATTCTTTGGTACCCAAATTTTCTTGGGTTCTTTTGAGTTAGTAAAATACACAGAATGATGCATTTGATAAGGTTGTTGATGAAAACATGATTTTTAAAACTTCTTTTTCTGAGGGAAAAACTTTCTTTCATGTTGAGGCTTATTTCTCGTAAACTCTAATCCGGTTTTATCACTCGGATGTCTATGTTTACCTAACATCTCATTCATTTTCTTCATACTTCCAGTGAAACTCGCTAAATCAGCTGAAAGATTCTTAATCCTGAGCTTCAGCTGATTGATCTCTTCAAATCTATCTACAACTTTCTTTTTCTTACTTTCCTCTACTTGCTTTTTTAAGCAGGTATTTTCTCTCTCTATTTCTTCTATATGTTTGAGGTTTTCTACATACTTTTTTTTAAACAGTTTGTACTGTTTCAGAATAGCATGAGAATCTTCTAGTAGTACCGAATATGCATTATGCAAGTCATCATATTTAGAAGTTACCTCCTCATCACTTTCCTCCTCGACTACTAGGCAAATATTTGCATGATCTGATGTTTCTGAGCTTGTATCTGATTCAGATAAATCTAGATCCTCCCAAGTTTCCATCATGTTTTTCTTGCCTTCTCTACTCTTCTTTGGTTTCTTTTTTAGAGTTGGACACTCGGACTTGTAATGTTCAGGTTTATTACACTCGTAGCATATGATGGATGTCTTTTCTACTTTTCCATCATCTTTATCGTTCTTCTTGAAGAATTGACTTCCTTTGGACTTCTTCTTCCACATCCATCTGATCTTCTTTGAAATGAAAGATAGCTCATCATCTTCATCACTGGACTCTTGTTCTGAATCACTGGAATCATCATTCTTAGATTCTTCAATCTTCAGCGCTTTTGATGGATTCCTCTTTCTTTAAGTTTTACGATTCTTTTGTCCAACCTTTAGTGCTATCGACTTATCCCGTTTGGGCTTGTCTTCAGCATCGAGCTCAACTTCATGTATTTTCAACGATCCAAGTAGTTCGTCAAGCTTTAATACGCTTAAGTCCTTAGCTTCCTGCACAGTAGTAACTTTTGGTCTCTACCTCTTTGGTAGACTCCTCAGGATCTTACGCACATGATCTTGGTTGTCGTAAGTTCTTCCGAGAGCTTTTAATCCATTGATAATTTTTTGAAATCTTCCAAACATTTTATCAATAGATTCTTCATCTTTCATCTTAAAGAGCTCGTACTGGTGCACAAGAATGCTTATCTTGGATTCTTTGACTTAGTTTGTACCTTCATGTGTGATGGATAACGTATCCCACATCTCCTTCACAGTATCGCATCCGTGGACTTTGTCATACTCACCTTTGTTTAGGGCACAACTCAAGAAAAACTTCGCTTTAGAGTTCAGTTGAAATCTTGCCTTCTAATCAGCCGTCCATCTGATTGGTGGAATAAGATTTTCTTCTTCATCAGTTGGTGTGTATGGTCCATTCTCTATTATGTACCAAAGGTCAATATGAGTAGATTCGATAAACAACCGCATTCTGTCTTTCCAGTAGTAGTAGTCTTCTCCGTTGAACGCCGGAGGTCTAGTGACTGAGGCACCTTCCGCAATGTATGTATGTGATTTTGCCATAATCTTTAATCCACACGTTGTTAATGTGATCCTTAGACACCAAGCTCTAACACCAATTGAAGTGAATCACACGTTAATACTAGACTTATTACACGATGTATAAATACACAAGAAGGGGGTTGAATTATGTATTTTCCCTTTTTGAAAATCCTTTCAAAAACGTTTTGTTAAAAGAAACTTGTTCTTTTCACAAGAACTACTGTAAATCAAAGTTATAAAATGTTTTTCGAAAACTTGTTTTAAAAAAAATAAGATCGAAACTTTGAAAGATAAGAATAGAGAGTTGTAGGCACAGTAATTTTTATATTGGTTCACCCAAACCGTGGGCTACGTCCAGTCCTCAGAAGTATTTCCGAGATTTCACTATCTCTCAACAACTTTATAAGTATTCTTTTTCTCTGAGCTTCTTCAGGTCTCTTCACAGTCAGTATTCTTTTACTCTTAGCCTCTACAGGCTATCTGTACAACTTTCAACTGAAAGATATTTCAAACTTTGTTATAATAAGATAGCTCTAGACAAATCACACAAAAATTTCTCTCATGTATTGACAGCTTTTGTAACGTTCATGTGTGTAACTATGCAATCTTCGACTTCGACTTATATTTATAGTCTTCGTCTGCAACTGCTTCTTGATTCTTGCTTCTTGCTTTTTTAATCTTGTTTCTTGAAAGAAGCGATTATTCAGTTGAGTTCTATAACTAACTCAAATTGATTCTTGAATCTGACGCAATTCGCTTCCGTCTGCTTTTCATTGTCTACTTTTGCTTCCGTCTATTTTTGTTTCTGTCTATTTTTGCTTTCGTCTGTTTTTCACCTTTCATCTGCTTTTCAGCTTCCGTCTGTTTTTCATCGTCTGCTTTTGCTTTCGTCTACCTTTCACCTTTCGTCTGCTTTTCATTCTTTCATTATTTGTACTTCATCAAAATCATTTATGTAAAGTCATTTTGATTTAACACTACTAGTTGAGAAAAATTTAGAGTTATTTACCTTTTCCTACAAAGCTTATGTAACATCCCGTCACTGTCATTAAGGGTATTTTGGTTATTATGAGTCATACTGATAGGTTTCACTGCATTCATTGAATGAGCATGTTACTGGCCTCTAATTGTAGAGGAACAGGTTTAATGCATATGCATTTATCCATAGGTACATGCATTCATGATTTCCGGTATTTAATTGTAAGTAAGAATGGATGAGTTGATCAAACCGATTTGGATTGAGAGTTAATTGAGAATTTGAGTAATCGAGTGCAATTGACCGATTTGATCTTGCTTATGAGTGATGGTAATTTATAATGGCTTATAGGAAATTCTCGTGAAATTCGGGAGATAATGCCCTGACCGGAAAGTTTTGGGTGGTGGTCGATCGATCGACCTACAATCTCGAAAGCATCGTCCAATGGCAATGGAAAAATTAGAATTTTACCGATAGGAAATAATTATGTGGAACCATTGGGATTTAGAGGCCAAATTTGACCGACTTGGAGACTTAGGTCTATAAATACTAGGTTTGAGGAATTTGGGAAAACATCTAAGGCAATTTCACGCTTCTCTTCTTTCCCCATCTTGTGACTTGCGATTTCCTCCCATTGGTAAGGATTCCTCGATTTTCTTTATGGATTCTTTCCCTTGAGATGAGGTTAACTGATTGACTGTTATTTGTGATAGTGTTTATTGATGACATACTGGTTTATTCGAGGATGACAGAGCACACCGAGCATCCGAGGATAGTGTTGCGAGTCATGAGAGAGAGGCAGTTGTTCGCCAAATTCGCTAAGTGTGAATTTTGGCTTGATGAGATCGTGTTTCTGGGACACGTGGTGTCCGGTGAGGGTATCCAGGTGGATCCTCACAAGATAGAGGCAGTGATGAGTTGGGAGATTCCGAGGACTGTGCCAGAGTTGAGGAGTTTCCTAGATCGGGCGGTTATTACGGAGATTCGTCGAGGGATTTTCGTTGATCTCCGCCCCTCTGACGAAGCTATTGAGGAAGAATGTACCGTTCAGATGGACTGAGGATTGCCAGAAGAGCTTTAAGGAGCTGAAACATCGGTTGACGACCGCACCGGTGTTGGGCATTCCTTCTGGGACTGGAGGCTTTGTGGTTTACAGTGATGCCTCGCACCAGGGGTTGGGATGTGTATTGATGCAGCATGGGAAAGTTATAGCGTATGCCTCAAGACAGTTGAGGTCTCACGAGGTGAATTATCCAGTGCATGACTTGGAGTTAGCTGCAGTAGTATTTGCTCAAGATCCGGAGACACTATCTCGTATGGGAGACGCCCGGATCTTCACGCACTATAAGAGTTTGAGGTATCTGTTGAGTCAGAGGGAGCTCAATTTGAGACAGAGAAGATGGATAGAGCTACTGAAGGATTACGACTGCACGATTGAGTACCATCCAGGAAAGGCCAATGTAGTGGCCGATGCTTTGAAAGGTGAGATCGCATGGTATTGTAGCTCGATTCGATGGAGAGATTGCCTAGTCGTCTGATTGAGAGCTCTTAATGTATGAGATGGATTTAGGGCGATGGAGCACCGATTGCTCTGCCGAGGCTCGAGCCGATCTTTGCATGACAGATTCGGAGGTTCGTGACGTGACCCGTCTTAGTGAAACCCGATTGATAGAGTTGAGACTGCATGCATTCGAGTTTGAGTTGAGAGATGGGACATTATGGATGGGACGGAGGTCGTGTGTGCTTGATATTGATGATTTGAGACGGAGATCCTAGAGGAGGCTCATGTAGCCGCTTATGCTATGCATCTGGTTCGACCAAGATGTATAACACATCGAGGCGACATTTACGGTGGCCCGGTATGAAGAGGCAAGTGGCGTAATATGTGTCGGTGTCGACATGTCAGCGAGTTAAGCGAGCATCAAGCTCCGATGGGAAAGTTGCATTCGTTGCCCATTCCGGAGTGGAAGTGGGGCGAATTACCATGGATTTCGTGATGTGGTTGCCTAGACACCGAGGTAACATGATGCTATCTGGGTCATAGTGGACCGATTGACCGTCGGCTCACTTCTTGCCGATGAGAGAGAGTAATACTCTCGATCGGTTGGCCCGTAAGTATGTAGATTGTTATGCGATTGCATGGGGTTCCGTTGTCGATAGTTTCGCGGGGATCCTGTGTTTACATCGAGGTTCGGAAGAGCCTCGGGCTATATGGGTACTCGATCAATTTCAGCACCGCATTCCATCCTCGATTGATGGATGAGTGAGAGGACGATCAAGATCGCTGAGGACATGCTTGGGCATGTGTATCGGAGTTTAGAGGTGCGTGGGATCAATACTTGGCATCGATAGAATTTGCATACAATAACCATGATCGAGGCGGATTAGGATGGCACCGTATGAGGCCTTGTATGGCGGATCGTGTAGATCACCACTTGTGTTGGGATGAAGAGGGTCGAGATCGATAGAGGTCCCGAGCTGATCCAGATACTGCAGATAAGATCTGATTGATCGAGAGTCGCATCAAGGCGGCTCGATGAATGAACGAGAGTTATGCGGATCAAGATCGGCGGGTATGGAGTATAGTGTGGGTGATCGAGTATTCTTCGAGTGTCTCCTTGGAAAGGAGTATCGAGATTTGGTCGTAAGGCAAATTGAGCCCTCGGTATATTGGTCCGTTTGAGATCCTTGAGAGGATAGGACCATCGGCTTCTGAGTTGGCTTTACCAAGCGAGATGTCGATTGCATGACGTGTTTCACGTTAGTATGCTCCGACGCACCGATCGGACCCGACGATGTGATTACGGCTCGGGATATCGAGATAGCCGGTGATATGAGTTATGTGGAAGAGCCGGTACAGATCATTGGATCACGGGTCAAGCAATTGCGAAACCGGGTGATTCCATTGGTGAAAGTACTTTGGAAGAACCACTCTGCTGAGGAAGCTACTTGGGAGATCGAGGAACATATGAGGAGCCATCCTCATTTATTTGAAGGGACAGGTATGAAATTTCGAGGACGAAATTTTTATTAGGAGGGGTGAATTGTAACATCCCGTCACCGTCATTAAGGGTATTTTGGTTATTATGAGTCATACTGATAGGTTTCACTTGCATTCATTGAATGAGCATATTCTCGGCCTCTAATTGTAGAGGAACAGGTTTAATGCATATGCATTTATCCATAGGTACATGCATTCATGATTTCCGGTATTTAATTGTAAGTAAGAACTGACTGAGTTGACTGAAACTGACTGGATTGAGAGTTAATTGAGAATTTGAGTAATCGAGTGCAATTGACTGATTTGATACTGTTTATGAGTGACTGGTAATTTATAATGGCTTATAGGAAATTCTCGTGAAATTAGGAGATAATGCCCTGACCGAAAGTTTTGGGTGATCGATCGATCGACCTACGATCTTGAAAGCACCATCCAATGGCAATGGAAAAATTAGAATTTTACCGATAGAAATAATTATGTGGAACCATTGGGATTTAGAGACCAAATTTGACCGACTTGGAGACTTAGGTCTATAAATACTAGGTTTGAGGAATTTGGGAAAACATCTAAGGCAATTTCACGTTTCTCTTCTTTCCCCTCTTGTGACTTGCGATTTCCTCCCATTGGTAAGGATTCCTCGATTTTCTTTATGGATTCTTTCCCTTGAGATGAGGTTAACTGATTGACTGTTATTGGTGAAGGTTAGAGGCTCTGGGATTAGTGAATCGTTGAGCTTGAAGGATTTTAGGGTTTCGGAGGATTTTGAGGAATCCGTAGCTTGATCTATGATTTGGTAAGTTTTAAGAGCTTTGATGTTGTTATGGATGATTCTTACTGTATTTATGGCATTTATTATATTTGATCGGGTAGTTGGGAGTGTTTATGGATGGGTTTTGTTATTGATGATTACCGTAGAAGTGTATAGGGTCGAAGTGTGGATTTGTGGAGGTAGATTATCGATTTGTTGATGATAGAGTTATATGGATGATTGAATATGCTAAGGTTGCCGATGATGATATTGCTTGATTTATGTGTATTGAGTTCTTGGTGAGTTGCGTAATCGAAACTGGAAATCTGGACTGTGTGTTTAAAAGCTATGTGTTGGGGAAGAAGGAGAGCATGCGTAGTGGATTTAGGTTGGAGACCGCACAACCGTGAGGAGCTCGGCATGCGGACGAGCGATGGAGTAGCTTCAGCATGCGACGAGCGGTGAGGAGCTCAAAGATGCGACGAAGCGGTGAGGAGCTTCAGCATGCGACGACGAAGCGATGAGTAGCTTCAGCATGCGACGAAGCGGTGAGGAGCTTCGGCATGCGACGAAGCGATGAGGAGCTTCGGCATGCGGACGAAGCGGTGAGGCTTCGGCATGCGATTTAGCGATGAGTAGCTTCGGCATGCGGACGAAGCGATGAAGTAGCTTCGGCATGCGACGAAAGCGATGAGGAGCTTCGGCATGCGGACGAGCTGCGAGTAGCCCAAGATCTGAACGAGCTGCGGATCGATCGATCATCCGGCGACCGACCGACGAGTTGCGTGTCGTTCGGCTATCTGAGCGGCCGAGCGACGAAGCTTTAGGAGTCGCTTCGGCGCGGGCGGCGATGGGCGCGATCTGCGTAGCTAGTCGATGAGCGAGCGGTTTAGCGTGCGGGCTAGGGCTCACGTCCAGGTCGACCTGTGGCATGCGGGTGAACGCCCAGGCGCACCCATGGTCGCAACCTTTGCCCTAGTCGTCCGAAGAGGAGTGTTTGAGGCTTTTGGCATTGGGACTTAGGAAATTAACCGATTGAGGTGATTAAGGATTAGATTTGATTTGAAGTTTAAATTGGAATTTTATGGATGTGTTCGACCCAAGGAATAGGAAATTGCTATTGGGGATCCTAATTGAGGTAAATTGACTGGATTTTAGGAATGGATCAATTATTGTCAATCAACTCAATGAAGAGTCGAATTGGGTTTTAGCACCGGAATCGTGGCGTGCATTGTACATTATTTCACCGAGACATATGCATTCTTGCATCGTTTTATTGGGCAATAAGTGATGGGTTGTACTTTATTGTTATAGAGGCACCGTTGGACCGTCGTTCCACGGACATTCTTTGGGACTTCGAGCGTGAGCTTCGGAAGTTCTGGTGAGTAACCTAGTTGGTTTCTCAAATTCTGATTGCTTACATGCTCTACATGAATTACATGCAAAGATGAATTGTATGACTCTTGTATGATTCTTGGCATGTATTGGATTGAATTGCATGTCTTTCTTGAACCAATCTGTCTTCGCTACATGATATGAGATCAATCTTGGGCTTTTATAGCCATACACCTGAACTCTCAATCTTGAATTTATGAACATCGCATTGCATGCATAAATGCATGATCGATATAATGGGCGTGTCCCAAGTTGCTAATTTCATCGAAAAGAGCCTAGTGCTCGAATCTTTGTCTTGACCGGCTTAGCAGGGGAGAAATCTCACAGCGTCCCTACTGCTTTCTTGGATGAGCACTTGGGCACAACATCAATAAGCGGAAAGAGTCACATATGCATTGTATACACATGGTGATTGATTTGTGACATTGGTGATTACGTGATGACATGATTTCTTGTGTATTACGATATGATCTTGCAAATTGTTACATGCTATCAGAAATCGTGAAATGACATTGTAAATGGTTTATCATCGTAAATCGTTTTATAATATCAGATATGGCTATATGATATTTATTAAGTGAATACTCTTGTATTATCTTTATCAGTACGCCATGCGTAATGCATGATTTGAGTGAACCATCGATGATGGTTTCTCACCGAGTTCGCAAACTCACCCAAATTTGCAACCTATTTTTCGGATCATTAGAGTAGACTCCTAGCTCAAGATCTTTCTTTCTGCCGTGCGAGCTTTGGCGAGGTCGTGATGGCACATAGGTCGGTCAATTTGGATTAGTGTTTTGAGGATGACTTAGGATAGATGTTTGTATCGGTCTCTTTTTGGTTTTGTTAGAGACCGATAGATTTGTCTATTCGGATTGGATTCTTGTCTTCGATAATTATTACTTTGGATGTCAATTTGTTGATTACTGTTATTTTGTGATTTAAAATACTTCGATGCCATGGATTTTAGATGGGTTCCAAGATTGCCTAAGGAATGGGGTGACAGCAAATGTGAACGGAACTCTCAAATTCAAATGTGTTCAGAAGCTTAAATTAATCAAGGAGGGATTAAAATCATTAAAGAAATAGATAAGGGAGAACACTTTTCAAGCCATCTCAGTATCCAGGGACAAGCTCTCCCAAGTCCCATATATTGTTTCTTATAATCTTGGGGACAATTTGTAGCGCCCCCTTACCGTAAGGTATGCACCGAGACGCCCGTAGGTCATTCCGATACATAACCCACGATGAGGGTGCACTACGAACGATCAATTCTAAAAACCTCATGGCATCAATATAATAAAACCGCAATAACGAAATCGCCATATTTTAAAACTTTAATGCTTGATCTCATTTCATAATATCAAACAGAAATATAGACCAGTTTATCAGTTCCCTACAGTCTAAACACAATACTCCCAAAAAGGAAACTGATACAAAAGTCTATACTATGTTATCTTCAAAAATCAATCCCAGCTGACCGACATGTGTGCCATCGCTTCTCTTGCCACACACTCACACGGCAGGAGAAGTCTAACTCTGGAGCTAGGAGTCTAATCTATCAGTCCTGAAATACAATTGCAATTTTGGGTGAGTTTGCGAACTCAATGAGAAACCATCATCGATTGTTCACTCAATTCATGCATTACACAAATCGACTACAGCACATCACAGTAACATTCAAAACCTCTTATAACAGTTTATAGAATACAGGCAATTCGCAAATCAGTTATCACAATCGTATCATGCAATGCATATGTGACTCTTTTCCAGTTTGTTTCAGTGTTGTGACCGAGCGCTTATTCAGTGGCAGTATTCAGTGGATGCATCAGGGAGTAGGAGAGCCCTCATGCAGGATACACTAACTCCCCTTGAGCTCAAGGCTCGATGCGATGGATGTTGTTGAGCTCAAAGCTCTTCTCAGTAATAGTAGCGACTCAGGTCACAACGTTCATTATCTATTCATGCAATTATGCATGCCATACCTATGCCCAGTAAATCACAGTCATATGGCTGTAATAGCCCATTTATCACAATTTCTCATAATCATGTAGCAGTCAAATCCAATTTATCAAAAGCATGCACTTCGGTCCTAAGCATTCATATACTCATACAATGCACATTTGCAAACAGTTCACATAGAGCATTTATCAATCAAAAATTGAGGAACCAACTAGGTTACTCACCTGTAACTTTCGAGCTACTACCTGGAAGTCCCAGCAATGTCTGTAGAATGACGATCTAACGATGCCTCTATAGTAGTTAAATAGTTACCCATTACTAATGCTCAGTCAAAACAATTCAGTGCTGCATATGTTTAATGAAAATATGTACGATGCATATTCATGATTTTCCGGCGCTAAAACCCAATTTCGCTATCTCTTGCCTCATAACCACAATTCACTATTCACTATATCAAGAGTATCCATTGATTTCATAAGTCTCCAATTTAAACTTCAATTATCAAGAATTATCCTTAGGTTGCAATAGGAAACTATAATCGACTTTCTTTCAGTGATTGAGACCATACTAAATTAAATTCTAACTCTCATTCATATCCTCAATTGTAGACCTCTTTCTCTAGTTCCTAACGAATTAAGAATCACTTCAATTGGAGGTCTATACCATAAATTATGCCCCAAAAACTAAACTGTTTCACTTCAGAAAACTGTCCCTTGCCGCGACCAAGGATCCCACATCGCGACGTAAATCGACGGGCTCGTCGCGACGTACCGCTCTGCTCATCGCGACGAAGACCTAATTCACTCGTCGTGACGAGTACGCATTTACTCGTCGCAACGAGGCTGCTCTCAGGCGTCGCGACATGCGGCTCCACCATCTTCTCCGATCGACTTTTCATCCTTTCTCTCTCTAAAAACCAGTATTAATAACTCTCAACTACCCATTTTTACACAATAAATACCATAAATGCATCAAACAACTATAAATAACAACATTAAAGCCATTAAACTTACCAAATCGAAGCTCAAATCCTTAAACCCTAAATCTCCGAAAAATCTCTCAAACCTCTAACAACCACGGTGATCTTCCATAGCCATACCCAACATCATCCTCTCCAAGATTCCTAACAGATATTCAACGACAATTAAGGAGAAACAAGCAAGAATATCAAAGGGGAAAATCGAAATTGTCGAAGGGAAGAGAAGAGTCGTGCCCTAGGGGAAGAGAAGATGATCTTTTGTAATATTCAAACACTAAGGTATATAAAGGTTGATTTAAACCTATAGATCATAATCCCCTAATTCTTTTAATTTCAGTCTCTAAATTTCAATGGCTCAATATTTTTATTCCTAACAGCGCAAATCTAATTTTCCATACCATTTGCCCATCCATTTCGGAACCGGAATCTAATTCATCAGTCTCTAAGTCATTTTCTCGATCCGGACCCAAAACTCTAAAAATTCCAGAAAAATTTCTATAAATCCTCAAAAATATAAAACACAAGATTCTATACTCCAATTTCAATTTCCAAATCCCAAAAATTCAATTCTCACTCCAATTCAACTATACAAACCCAATTATTCCATAATTTCAATTAAATCGAAGTCAAACATAATTAACTCAAATTCACCAATCATGCTCACAATTAAATACTGAAAAATATCATGAATGCATGTACCTATAAATGCACGTGCAGACAACTTATTCCTCTATAATTAGAGGTCAATGAATGATCAATTAATAAAATGCAGTATGCAATCCTACCCAATCCCAATTTACCAATATGCTCATCACCTCGATAACGGGATGTTACACAATTCCTTTTTATCTCGAGAGAAATATGCTTTGTTAGACTATTTGCAAACTCTAAACAATCATGCTAGTGTTCTAGAGCAGAGGGCCAGGATTAAATGGCTCAAAGAAGGCGACAAAAACTCCAAAATTTTCTTCAACTGAATAATTTCTTGATAAAACTATAACTCTATAAAAGAAATCACCATACAAGATTGGACAAAGATAAGTAAACATGAGGATATGTTGAAAGAAGCTAAAAGGTTCTTCAAAGATTTCTATCTCTCTTGAAATACAACTATGGATAGTCAACTCTTGAAATCTATTATTCAAAATAAGCTATCCAATGAAGAGAAAGCATTATTAACTGCAGCTATTGATGATTCAAAAATAGAGAAGCTCGTCTTCCAAATGACAGGGTTCACAGTTTAAAAATCATAGCCGATGCAAGAAAGTCTCTTTGGTGAATTTATGCTTTGTAGATGACCTCTTTCTATTCTCTAAGGTTGATGAGGTTTCAATCAAGCTCTTTATGACTTCTCTGAACCAATTTAGCTCTATGTCTGCATTGATAGTTAATTACAATAAAAGCTATTTTGTTCTTTCTAAAAGTGCAGATCACATAAAAGGACCAGTCTCCTCGTTAGTTGGAATGCAACAAAAACAAACTCCCCTATGCTATCTAGTCTTTCCAATCACTTCCAGAAGGATTCAGTTTCATGAATGTTATCCTATTATTGAAAGAATTCAAAAGAGATTGTCCCTTGAACCAACCGTGCTCTATTTTTCGAGGTAGATTACAACTAGTCAATTCTGTGTTTAACTCTATGAAACTTATTGGTCCTCTAATATGGTGTTTGCAAGGGGAGTTATTAAATCATTGGAAAAGTTAATGAGAAACTTTCTATAGGGAGGAGGTTTCCCTATTAGGGGACATGCCAAGGTAAAGTGGATTAATGTATACAGACCTAAGTTAGAGAGAGGCCTTGGAATTATTCCTATCAAATCCTCTAATAAAGCTCTATTAATGAAGAAATTATGGTCCATCCTACAAGGAGATGACAAACTTTGGGCCAAATGGCTCTATGCTTATGTCCTAAAAGGTCAGAGTATATGGACTATTAACTCAAAGACCTCCCACTCTTGGTTTTTATCACAATTATTGAAGATAAAGGAGGAATTGAGTTCTGAAATTTCATGTCAGGTAGAGGATCGAGTAAGGGCTTGTTTTTTGTATAACAACTGGACAGGAAATGGACAACTAATCATGAATCAAATTGCCACTTAATTACTGAGCCACCTCCTATTAATTATTAAGGTTAAATCCTTTATTATGGAGGGTCAGTAGATGGAATTCCTGAGAGAAATTCACTACCTACAACCCAACTACCCCCTAACTTATTAATCCCTAATAGATATATTCGAAGAAACCACCCGTAGGGTTTATTTACAACAAAACGTTGTAGGGAATGACTGTTTCGGAGAAATGTCAAAGTGGAATGCTATGAAGTAGTTTGGCGTAAAGAGCTTTTGCCTAGCTTCTTATTCATCCTATGACTCACTATCTTAAACAAGCTTAGTACAATAGATAGACTTTTTTTCCTAAATTCAATTGAGGTTTCTGTAACATCCCATCACAGATGGAAAGGATAAAATAGTAATTTGAAACGGGTTAAGAGTGTTTAAAATTGTTTTGCTATGTTCATGCATTCATATATACACGTGAATAGTGAATTTTGCACATGTAATGATTGTACATGCATTCATGGCATTTCCCGGTATATGTGTCTCTAATGTGCGTATTGTGAAAAATATGATTTTTGTGCTTGAAAATTGAATTGGAGTGGGTCTTTGTGAGTTTTGAATTTTTGGAGAATTTTAGAATTTTTTCTGGAAATTTTTGGGTACTTTTTTGGACTAAAAAAATGCCAAGTGGCAGACTGACTGGTTACCGGTAGTAAAAAGTACTGTCCAATGGCATTGAAAATTTAGATAAATGACTTTAGGATTTATTTAAGTGAGCCATTGAAAATTGAGAGATGATTTGTGTAGAAATTGGACTTAGGTTTTGAAAATTGAATTTGTAGAGCCAAACATGGTCTTAACTCCACTAACATTATTTTAATTCAACACTTTCCCCCTTTTGCTTTATCTTTTCACAATGGTTCTTCTTTAATAGGTCATTGGTGTTTTAAGTGAGAGTTTCTCCATAATATACGTAGCCTCCCTCTTCTTTCTTCTTTGTTGGGTTTCTTCTTCTTGTTAATGGTTACCAACCTCTAACTACACAAAAACTCTCATATCCTACTTATTTTCTCTTCTTTTGTTTACAAAAAACACAAACCTAAGCTTTTCCCCTTAAGAAGATGATGGTTGTGTGTGGTAGGGAAAGTTAGGAGGATTGTGGGATTTTGAAGTTTAGAAGTTTTGGAAGCTTGTTTAGGTAAGAATTGTGTTTTATGTCATGAAATACTAGTTAAATGCACTATTTATGATGTTATTTAAAGTTAATTGCATGGAAATTGAGGTTGGAGTATATGGGTGTGTGTATGTGTGAATTTCTTGCCTAGATGAATGATAAATGATGTAGAATTGGATGAATGTATATTAGAAATATTTTGGAAGTGAAAGTAGGTGTAGAAGAGTGTAGGAAATGTATGGATGTTTGAATGTGTGTTGCTGCCATTTTATGGCTAATTGTTTAAGTGAAGGTCTTGATTAAATTGTGGGTGATTTATTGACTAAATTGGATGCTTATTGGTGTAGAAATGGTATTGGAATGATAGGATTTGAGTTAGATGTAAAAGCTAGAAAATTGAATTTGTACATGTTTCAATATTAGTGTCATAACTTTTTATGTGGTTATGCAATTATGATGAGGATTGGCTTGACTTAAACTTGAGGGGTTTGGCTACATTTCTTGTGAAGGAGGTTCTGTTCAAATTTGGCTTGAAGAGTTTGAAATTTTAACTTGAAAGTGGTAATGTGTATAGGGATGAATAGTGTCATTTTAGTGACACTAACTTTGAAATTGTGATCTGACATTTTAGGAATTTTTATAGGTTGTTTGAGACTGATTTTACTAAGTTGGTCTTCATTAAAGTTGTAGCTCTTCTTGATAGCTTTCTATCTCCATGAAATGTGCTATTTTTCGACATTGGAGTTGGTAGTTATAAGTGCTTGAACTTTGCTTATGGTTTAGGTGATGTTTAATAATGAGAAAACAGGGCAGCAACAATCATGTAGGAAATTGACCTCGTTAGAGGTAGAATTTGTTTCTAAGTGCTTCATAATAATTGTAGAATGTGTTCTGAGCTTTCCATTGATATAAAGTATGGAATTTTTGGCTAAGGGGATAAGAAGTTATGATTTTTAGAAGATTGTGGTACTGTTAGGATGACATGTGTTGGGCAGAAACTTTGATTGAGATTTTGACCTTTTTAGAGGTTGAATTTGATTCCAAGTTGTTCATGAAAGTTGTAGAATGTGTTTTGATCTTTTCATTTATCTAAAGGTTGGAATTTTTGGCCAATGGAAGAGGAAGTTATGAGTTTTAGAAGATGTGTTTTTGTTTAGGATGACATTTGCAGGACAGATATCTTTGAAGTGCATTTTGACTCCTTTAGAGTTGGAATTTGTCTGTGAGTCCTTCATGAAACTTGTAGGATTTTCTGTGATCTTTTTAATGATATCAAATTTGTCAAATTTAGACACTTTTGTGAAAAGTTATTCATTGTGGTAGAAGAGAGAGAAATAGGTGCAAATGTTATTTTCTTTTCATTTTATTTTTGTTCTAATTTGACCCTTTTGTCATTTTTTTGTGTATAACTTTTTCATCCGACCTCTGATTGACTTAATTTTTTAGGTGTCGGATTCGTAAGTCATTTAATTTCCTCTCCATGAGAATTTGTGAATTTTGGAGATTAAATTGAAAATGATGGATTATATCAAAGTTAGAGGACCGAGCGATTATTTTTCTGGTCCGTATTTTAGCAATAATTGGACTTATAGAAATCCAAATCGAGTGATTTTGGTGTCTATGGATTTCTAAAATTTAGGGGAACATTTTTAGATAAAATTTATAGATTGATACCAGGAATGTCACGAACATGCATTATACACATTTCAATTTCTGCATGTGCATTATTATACATTTCTGATTGTACATTTGGTAATATTTGTGTATTTTAACTGTTATAGAGGCACATTTGGAACGTCAACCCACAGCCGTTGCTGAGACTTCCAAGCATTAGCTTCGAAAGCTATTGGTGAGTGACCTAGACGGTTCTCTCAATTATTGATTGCTTACAATTTTGTGGTGAATAATGGTGGGTTTGAGATTGATTATGATTGTGGATTCCGGACAGAAGGTCCGATGTACTGAGGAGCTATGACATAGAAGTGCTACTTGTATGTGCATTTGAGAACTACTTGTTTGTGATGTGATAAATTGTGACACATGTGTTGATTGTGATGTATGTACTGCTTAATTGTCACATATGCATTTCATACATGAATGCATACTCAGATAATGACAATTGTGACCGGAGCAGCCACCGAGAGCTAAAAGCTCAACAATTGTATTTGGGCCTCGAGCTCCACAGTGATTTAGAGCCTCAAGCTCAACGATTAATGTATCCATATTGGGACAGTCCAGGCGCTCGATCACAACACCGTAATAAATTAGAAAAAGGGTCACATGAGCATTTCATATGCATTTACTTACATGTATTTGATTGAGTGAAAGGCAAAATTTCTTATGCTTATATGAAATAAATGTGTTACTTAGGATCAATGTAGAATGGTGACATAATTGTGTTGTGCTCTAATGTGTTGCATGAATTGAGTGAACCATTGATGATGGTTACCTTACTAAGTTCGCAAACTCACCCAAAATTGCAACATTATTTTTCAGGACCGCGAGTAGACTCTTAGCCCAGAAGGACTTTTCCTGCCGTGTAGATTGTGTTGGCGAGAGAAGTCATGGCTCACAGGTTGGTCAGCTGGGACTTTTGGGATGACCTAGATAGATCTTATGTATTTTTCTTCTTTCATGTAGCATTTGTACTAGGTTTTTGGAATTGATGTACATACAGTAAAAGATGACAGACGTGTAGACTTCTGGTTTTGATGAAATGAAATGAGGAAAATTTTGGTTTCAAAAATATTGTGATTTTTATACTAATGTTTTATTATGATTCCATGTGAAGTATTTGTAGTGATTGATCGTAGCTCACCCTTATCGTAAGATATGTACCGGAATGACCTGTGGACATCCCGGTGTGTACTCTGCGGTAAGGGGGCGCTACAGTTTGTGTCTTATGCAACTCATAATAAGAGAATAAGGACCATTTGTTCTTTGAGTGTCCCTTATCTAAGGACATTGGTCTTAGATAAGACATAAATGTCTTTGGTCCCTAAGCACACTTCAATACACAAGGATACTACAACAGTTTATCATACTGAAGTCCATTTCCCATCCTAATTCTATTATCTGCCTAATTTCCTTTGCGACTTGCATTAAAGAAATATAGGCATAAAGAAACCTACGTAGGTTCCAGAACATCAGTAGAAATCAACAAGTACATAAGTGTATTTATGCTAAATTCAAAGACCAAATAATCTCCTTAAGCTCTATCAAGGAGTGCTCATCCTATCTAGCTAATTTATAGAGAATATAGAGAAATATGCATAACAATAGTAGTAGGAAGATTTCGAAGCAAATATTCCCTGTGAATATGGAAAGCATCGGAAGGGGGACTTACCATTCAGGTGGCAAAGGGGAAGTGTCATTGGTATAAGGCTAGGCTAGAAATGATGCTTAGGACACTTACTTGATGTATTGGTTGACAGTGCATCATTACTCTAGTTAAAATAAAATGAGTAGACTACTACTATAGCAGTGATAAGTCTAGGTCGATCCCAAAGAGAGTGTATGTAAAATTGTTGAAATGAATCAGTGTTTAGGCTAATAGGGTTTTAGATTTTTGAAATAAGAAAATAAAGTGAAACTAGACTAATAAAATCAAGTTAAGGAAAACATGAGAAAAATGATAAAAGTGGGGAATTCGGTAGGGACCCAATTCTTTGGTTCAATCTCAGCCTACACCCTAATTAAACATATTTCATTGATTTATTGTTTTTAAACCTCTCCTATAAACTATTAATCGTGGGTTAATAATTAACCTGAGTTTTTCCTTAGATAGTATTTAATCAATATATGATCGTTAATTAAACCTAACTACCAAATAACCTAGGATACAATCTCTAGATTTAATTAGGTACTAGCATTAAAAATTAGGAAAACTGATTAATAAAGGCAATAACCACATACGATACTTTATTTAACCTAGGTTATGTAACATCTACACAGCCCCTTGAAGGATATGCAAGTGTCACACAAAACAAAACTGAAACAATCTAAATCATACCAAACATTCATTACATGCATTCCCAGAAACTCGAGCAATGTACATTACCTTTCATTAAAAGTTGTTTTTAAACAAAACATACTAAACATATTGTACTAATCCAAATACATGCCTTAAACATAATTCATCCTATAATAAAGTTATTACAAACTATTAAATAAAATACAATTGTCTTGTATTGTCATATACAACTCAAAAACAAACTCAAATATATATCTTTCAAAATAAGATACATTCTTCTTGGCCACTGTGGTTGTCTTTGTCATGTTCTTTAAACCTTCTTATCAGAACCTACATGAAGGCAAAACTACCGTGCTAAGCATATAGCTTAGTGGGGAATAACTAAACAAGATATAAATTGGCGACTGCTAACAGTCATCTAGCATTTACATGCACTGTATGATGTCAATTCACATACAAACTTTAATTGTTCAAATTACAAAGTAATCCAATCATTATACTTCAAAACATAGTTTGATGGATATTGATTCAGAGCATTCTCTCATCAGAACAAAACTCATAAATATCAAAATAGAATGTACAAATATCATAATTGAATATCAGAATACGATATAATCCTTTCAGATCAAAGTATGAATTATGTTAGAACAGAACCTGGTTTGTTTCAAATCAGACCTTATCTTTGATCATAACAGAATTTGTTTTGTATCATAACAAAATTTGCTTATATCAAAACTGAACATGTATTAGAATACAAAACAAGTTAGATTGCTAATCCTTTTTGACAAAACTGGGTAATGGGACCAAAACAGCAGATACCATGATTGGTATTTGAAATAGAAGAGACTAATGTCTCTAAATCAGGTGACACTGTGGTGTCGATAATCAGGGAACACTGTAATGTCAATAATCAGGGGACACCGTAGTGTCAATAATCAAGGGATACCTTAGTGACTAGTTACTAGAGCAGTTATAAACCCTTCTAGGCATGCCTATTTACCCACGACTAGGACTTGGCAGTTTTTAAAACAATCCATTTCAAATTTCAAAATCACAAGCAAATAATATAGTGTATAATATATGACTTTATTTCATTTTTCCCCAATTAAACTTATTTGTTGGCATATGATCAAACTTATCATACCTTATAAATACAAGAATATGCAATAATGCATCAATAAAAGTATTTAGTCATCACACATTATGTATATTCACATAATTAGAAAGCACTTCCAATATAATCCCAATTATCAAACTCTTTAGACAATTGATGGTGCAAAATTATCACAATGTCATAATCACCTGACAGTGAAATAATGCATAAGTATGAATTCATTTCCTTATGATCAAATTGAACCCTTTCATTCTCACTCAAACTTATCATACCTTACAAACATAAGCATTTGTAATAATGCACCAATGAATACATTAAGTAATTACACTTTACATGAACTCACCTAAGTTCCCAATTCTCGAACATTCATAACTAACACATCACTTTTATCATTTAAAACACATTTGTGTTTATAAGTATACTTCATTCCTTTAACAGCTTATAAGTTCCAAAATTAGATACCTTGATATATAATAACACCTTATTTAAGTTATTACTTCAATTAAAAATCCAAATCTTATTCACCTTTTAATAAACTTATTCCACATCAAACTAGGTTCATTTTACACCTTAATTAAGTCTAATTAAACCATTATAAAGGACCTTAACCTTATATGGTCCAACAATTGCCCAAAACCAATCTTTTCTCCTTCCTAAGTACTTCCCATGATTGTGGGAATAAGCTTTATGCATCCCACGATTGTGGGACAATCTCCAATTTATTTCCAAAACTTAACTTCTTCACTTCCATTCGACACACCTTCACTAATGACCATCAATTTCACTTCAATTATACCTTATTCATGCTTCAATACCTCATCAAATTCATGTCCATACTTGTAATGATTTGCAATAATAGCGACAAGAAAATTTTGATATCGCAGATAAATTTTATCACAATTCACATAGTGCGCTATTGGACAAGGTGTAGCTAAGGTATGCATTGGGGCAAATGAACTAGTGTAAAGGCTCAATTTCTAGATAGTATTAGTAATATAGTCACATAGATGAATAGATTGCTATTTTATTCAACTTCTATGACCCAATTAACGCTCATTGCTCTCCCTTTTGTTGCCCCTCATGTTTTAGGTCTCCTATAGGTCTCCATCCCTTATTTCTTAGACCCCTTGGGCATTATTTCCTTATGAATTATGGGCTGCCTCCTTAGAATGACTTTCTCCATCATCATATACACCCCTTTACTCCTTCACTCTTATGTTCTCCATATTCAACAACTGAAGCAATTTGAACATCTACCCCAACTCCATCAAACTCATCATCAACAACTTCATCAAAAACTCCTCTCCCAAAATTCTCCCCATAACTAGGGCCTTGTTATGTAAATGAGAATTCATTCCTATAAATATCACCATTGTTTAAAAAAGTACTCTCTTGTTTTTAGATCATACAATTTCTAACCTTTATTCTCATATAGGTACCCAACAAAAATGCAACGACTTTTTCTTACAAATTTATCCACTTTCTTTCCTTGGTTATATGCATAACACAACAAACCAAACACTCTCAGGTGCTTATATAAAGGTGGCTACCCATGTAAAACTTCATATAGGGTTTTCCATTTAAATTGAGGACAAAGTTCTATTTATTATCCTACAACAAATAGACATTCTCCCCAAAAATTGAATGGAAAGTGCCTTTGAGAGTGTAATGCTTGTATACATTCAAAATATGTCGATGTTTAATCTCCACCCTATCATTTTGTTGTCACCTATTTCTTATTAATTAACAAAAAGCACCCACATGGTATGAGAATAATCATCTGTTATCGTCAAAAAATATGAAGCACCATATGATGATAAAGTTCTATATAGACCTTATAAATCACAATGTATAAGTTCAAACTTATGAGAAATTTTATGATCATTTAAGGAAATCTATCTCTAGTTTATTTAGCCTGTTGACATTTATTACAAGCTTTATTTATAATCTCACTATTTTTATTGGAAACAACATTGGGAACTAATTTGGTGACTTTTAGAGAAGGGTGTCCCAGATGCTTGTTCCAAAGATCAAGTGAGCAAAATCCATTAGTTGTAATGCCTTCGCTATGGTACCATTAATATGTGATATTTTATTTGTTTTAAAAAACAAGGGCACAATGTAGCTGTAACTAGCACCGGTAAGAACGGCAAGTATGGGTCAATTCCAAAGTTGTGATTACTGTACTAGACTTAGTACCGGATTGAGTTCTGATATAGTACTTTACTGGTATCGGTCAATACCAAATACCTTTTCGAGTAATTTTTTAAATTTAAGAAATAGTCCCTAAAATTTTTAAAATTTGAAAAATAGTGCATTGGTATATAGTACAATTATATTGTATACTTCACAAGTTTATTGTTTACATCAACCCTATTTCTAAAAATTATAAATAATAATAATAATAATAATAAATATGAAATAACAATAATTTTAAATATTTCACATATAAATAATAACCACAATAAATATAAAAAGACAATCATCATACAAATATAAAATTAAGAATAATACAAAGTTTTTAAATATTACAATAATACAATTTCATCATTTTAATAAATGATAATTATATCAAAACATCCAACAAAAATAATAAATATCCTTAAACAATTTACAAAAAGAGTTCATGACGAAGAAACAATCAAGTAGAAGTTAAACATGAAACAAAAATATTTACAGTTACATGACATATATAGAATTTAACATAAACATCAAATATACGTCAAATTAAAAAAAGAGGAAAAACAAAAACCTGGAACAAAATTCAATCGTCAACAGGAGGATACTTGTTAAAACTGTATTGACTTTAGTTATCATTTGGTACAAAATTCTCATCATTGAGAGGAGTTTCATCATCATTATCATTTAAATTTAATGCACCAAATGACATATCAATGCTTTCTCATCCAAAATTATCTTCCAAGTCATTGACATCTACCAAATTCGGTTCTTCAGAAACCCAATATGCCAAAAGATCAATACTATCAATGGAAATAAGATCAATATTCCTGAAGCTTTAAATCGTAACGAACAAAAACCAAGTCATTTAACCTCTTATGCTCTAATTTATTCCTTTTCTTTGAGTGGATAAATTCAAATGTGCTTCAATTTCGTTCATAGCCTATTGCACTCACACATTGACTTAAAATCCAAATTACAAACTTTTTCAATTCTGGAACACCATTTTCGAATTGATCCCACCAAGAAATTGTAAGTTATAAGATAACAAAAGTAGTGTTATAAACAAAATAAAGTAATAATTAATTTTCAACAAATAAGAAAAAGAAAATAATGAATACCTGGAGAAAGTTTTCCTCTTTGTCGAATAGCAATCGACATTCCAAACTCCCTATAAGATAACTTGTAAAGCTCCATTTGTGAGCTTAAAAGATCTTGCATCGCGTCAATGCTAACAATTGTTGTAATAGTTAAAATCATTCCTCTATTAACTTCAGCTTGCTTAGTCAAATCCAATCTAAAATAGACACTAGGATTAAAAATGCCCCCACCTATAAACAATGGAGAAGAAAGTTGTCTTTCCCTTCTCTCATTAATGATTGAAAGATATGGTGTGCATAAAAAAGGCCTATGTTTCAGATTGGCCTTGATTGCTTCCATCGCTCTCTCTCCATGGCATTAAAATATAACTCATTGTTGACTTTTCTTCACTATCATCCAAGCGAAACACCCTCACCAAAGACTTACAAACTCAAATAACAAATTGACATTGATACCAAAATTGTCTATCTTCCAGTATAATATTACAAACCTCCACTCCAGCATTAGACCTAGCATGTTGAGATGCAATTCACTTATCACTTGTAAGCATTTATCTTAACTAAGAAAATTGTGACAAATCTTGTCACAATAGGATGACATAAATTTCTACCATTGGTAAATTTCTTTCTTATCAAATTCAATGCCCATGCACGAAAATAAATAAACTTTGTCAACTTTTTAGCTTTATGCATAGTCTCATCAATAACAGGAAAATACCTAGGATCTCCTATATTCTCCAGCAATAGGTCAATGCAATATATAACACAAGGAGTCCAAAAAATGAATTATACATATTCTGCAACCTTTTTCTTGCCGCTTTGTAAGCGGAATCATTGTCAGTAATAAACTGAACAATATTTTTCGGGCCCTACTTCATTCACAACTTAATCAAATATCGCAAATAAAGTCCAAATATTTCTAATAAGGCCAGATGCATCAATAGATTTCAAAAGCATAGAGTCATTTGTAGAATAAACCAAAAAATTTGTAATAGGCGCCTATCTCCTATTTTTCCAACTATCACATATGATTGAACATCTATAAGTACCCCAATTCACTCTTTTTTCAGCTAAATAATTTCTAATTTCAGAAACAGTACAACTCAAAAGTTTACCTCTTAAGTCATCAATCGAAGGACCTTTGTATCCTGGACCATAAGAGTCTTTGCATCCATCATAGGTTGATAATAATAAGACTAAGAAGCATTGAATGACGAACCTGTATCATATCACTATCTAGCTACTGCCATAACAACCTTGTGAGCCGTATCTCATGATTGCATTGCACCACGAATTAAAAGTTGGGCTCTAAGAGTTGTTCGTGGTACAAAGAAACTAAACAATGGCCTTCTTCTCTTCTTCACATCAGATTCAGGTTCTTCTTCTTGAGCTTGAGATGGAACACTACCAGTACTACTACCACCACTACCACTACCACTTCCACTTTCAACATTTCCAAAATCACCATGGAAACTAGAAAATTAACTTTCGCTACCAATTTCAAAATTCAACCTTTCCCTTCTATCTCTCTCATATTGATATTCATCAAGCAATGTTTACATCTGTCACTTCACATGATGACTTACTTTTTTACAGGGGTCCATATCTCCTTTATCTACAGCTAAATGTTTTTTTAATCGGGCGATTCCTCCACCTTTCAAATGCTTGTTACAAAACAAGCAAATAGTATGGTTCCTCATACTAAGAACTAATACAACATGAGCCCAAGCTGGATCATTGTATCTTCCAAAAGTAGGTTAATCAGGAGTACTTGAACTTTCTTCCATTTATTTTTAAAAATAAATTAATGCATATAAAAAAATAAGTAAAAGATAATTTCAGTACACAATATGTATATCCATCTTATATAATATAACTCATTATGTATGATTACATTACACACAATTCAATTTCATATAACACAATTCACTATAAGTCAAAAGTTAACAATTCAAAACATTCAACTTATATAATTACACAAAACATACATAAACATTTTCATTTCTAACAATCACAAAACATGCATAAACAATTTCTATTTCCAATATTTTTCAACAATTGCCATTTCCAACATCCACAAATCATACATAAAAATTTCTATTTCCAACAATTTTCAATAATTTCCTTTTCCATTAATCATAAAACATTCATAAAACAATTTCTATTTTCAACAATCATAAAATATACATAAAAATTTTCATTTTCAATAATTTTCAACAATTTCCATTTCCATTTCCAATAATCACCAAACATTCATAAAATAATTTCTATTTCCACCATCCACAAATCATACCAAAAAAATTTCTATTTCCAACATTCACAATGTAGCACCCCACACCCGACGAGACCCGAACCCGATATAGACGGTGATATCCGAGCCCGTGACTCGCGATGGTGACGTACTAGAACAGTCACTACTTTTTTAAAACTCGATATGACATTTTCTTTTCTTATTTAAAATAGTTGAGTCTTGAAAACAATAATGATTTGGCCCAATTATAACAAAACATTTGCAATTACAAAACAATTTCAATTATAAACCAATTTCAGTTATACCATACAAGTACACATAAATCAAAAGGGCCCATCAAACAATTCACTACTCTAATGCAGATGTGGCGACACCGATCCCGACCGATACTACGCCTTCTGGCGGTAGACATACTCCCGTGTGTCTAACGGGTACTCTTCACTTCGAAAATAGATGCAATGTTGGGTGAGTTTATGAACTCGGTGAGAAAACCATCATCGATGGTTCACCCAACTCATACATTCACAATCATATACACATAACACACAAGTAGCACTTACAAGAATATCACATGCAATTTCCTTATTCACATTTCACGGTCATTCACAAATCAATTTACATTTTCAATCGGTCATATACATATGCAATGCCCATAAGACACTTTCAATTTTTGTTTCGTTGTTGTGACCGTGCTTTGATCATTTACGCTGAGCCAAAGCTCTCAAATCGTTGGACTTGATATGCCTGCGGTGAGCCCGAGGCTCTATCGGTTGTTGGACCCGAGGTCTCATGCGTTGAGCTTAAAGCTCTATCATATACATTGGGCATGATGTGCCCTGAAAGCCCAGTGATGGGCACAGTGCATTGAGCCTGTGACTCTGCATACGTTGGTACCACCGGTCACAACTACTATTATCTGATCATTTACTATGCATGAATGCACATGTCACTTTCCAATTTCCAATTATTGCATTTCTATTTCCAATTTCAATTAATTACTATTTTCGATCATTTCCTAATGTCCTCGGACTTTTAGTCTGGTATTTCATTCCTATGCATTTCCATTTCATTTCATTAACACATTTACAATCCAATTTACTCATACATTTACACATACTTATTCATATTTGTACTTCAATATCACAATCCAATATTTCGAACACCCATGGTTCGAAATCAATCAAATCACTCAATCACATATATCCATCCTTGCTTCCTTATGGCAATCAATGCATATAATTAATAAACACATAAGGTTAAGAAACCAACTAGGTTACTCACCTGCACTTCCGAGCTACAGCCTGGAAGTCCCAATATCGTCCGTGGAGTGTCGATCCATCGAAACCTCTATGTCAATTCAAATAATTCACATTACCATTTTGGCCAATATCAATTCAATAATACATATTTAACAAATACGATAAATACTATACATGTTATGACATTCCCAATCCAATTCCCGAATTCCTCAATTTGATCACTCTCTTACTAATCCAAAACACTTTCAATTATAATAAACCAATTTACCAATTTCCATAGTCTATAATCACATTTCAATTAAAATCATATTCACTAATCATTTGTCATTCGATCCCGATAATCATCTCGATTCAAATTCAATTTCCATTCTTACCAGCTCAATATTCAGAATTCCAAATTCCAATTAATTTCTAGAAACCAATTATTTGAAATCAACCTTAAACCCATTACTTGTAACAATCACCTTATAATCCTTTAATCATTTCTTCTTAATTGCAATTTTCTATTCTTAAAAAATTCAATTCATAGGATTATCAAGAAATCGTAATTTAATTCACTATTCCTTTGCTATTCATAAATTTCGAAACTCAAATCTCTCAAATTGAAATTCAAATTCCCAATTTCATAATCTCTAATTTGAAATCAATACATATTCAATTGAATCATTAATTTCCTCAAACCTCAAATTCATTTTCTAAAGCATCCTCGCCATGGCAAGATCGCGCCTTGTCACATGCGAATCACGCGTGCTTCGTCGTCATGCAGACGTCACAGACGTCGTGACGACGCTTTTTTTCTCGCCGCATAGCGCTTTCCACGCACGACGTCAAGGCGTCTTTGAAAGATCTGCTGCGCGCGACGTGTTCTTCATGCGCCGCGGCGTGCAACGACGGACACGCCAAAAAAACCCAGATTTTCCAGATTTTCGACTAATCAAATCCGTTTCTTTTGGTCTAAAATGCTTCCAATCAACTTAATTCACTACATACTACTCATTTCTAACCTCAGATCATCATTTAAATCATTTTCCATCAAAAACCCAAATCAAAACCCACGAAACCCTATCATCGACATTTTCCAACTTTCTAAACAATTTCTTACTCAAATCTATGATCAAACAACATAAACACATATGAACTTACTTGATTAAGTTATCAATCCGTCAAAAATCCGTCAAACAACTCCAAATCCGATTTCTCACACCCACGACCGTCGATTTAAGGCTTAAGAGAAATGAAGAAATAAGCTTACCTTAAGCTTATACATATATATATATATGAGATCCTTCACTTCATGTCCAATTCTTAGGGTCTAACACGTCCGATTCTTATTCTATTTTACTCCCAATTTCAAGGCTACTCATAACCAAAATTCCCAAAATCATAATTCAATTTATTTCATATTATTTGTCAATCAATCTCGGACCTTAATCACATTAATCACCCTTAGTCAAATTTTCCATCCGATTCAAAACTCTAAAAATTCTGGAAAAATTCTCATAAATTCACAAAATTAGGAAATGCTCATTCCTATACTCAATTTCCAATTTCCCTTCCTCTATAATCCATTTCATTCCAATTTCATATTCAAAACCCAATTATACACTTACTAAATATCCAATTTTCACAAACCAATTCTCATATGTACAATTTTGATAAATTCCCAATTGCACAATTAAGCCAATTCTCATCGGTCCAATTATAACCAATTTCCAATTTCACAATCAAGTCGGGAATTGTCATATATGTATGTACATATATATATACTTATGCAGTCAATAATCATTTATCAATGACTATCAAAATCTGTAATGCATGTGCAATGCAACACTTTGCTGCACCAAATCCTAACCCGATCCAAATTACCAATCTACCCACGATCCGATAACGGATGTTACAATTCTCCTCCTAATAAAAATTTCGTCCTCGAAATTTCATATACGATTTATCACCAAGTTAGGGAGTCTTTTCGATCATTGATTCTCGATTTCCACTTATTTCGCTATACTAATAATTTCACAAATCTTTCTTAACCCTATATTGCCCTTTACACACAATTTATCACTTCCAAAATCGATAACACATATATCGGATCCTAACAATATTTTCCAATTCAGTCTTTGTAACATTTTGGGATCCGAATCATCTTTTAGGATTTTAGACGGACTTGCTATTTTAATCACACTACAACTGCTTACTTACCTCTTTTTCCTTTCTATTTATCTTTTAGGTTACCACTGACTTGTCAATCCATAAATCGATTCACAACACGGTCACATCGAGGCCCCTAATAACAAATTTCATTTCCCATTTACCGTTATCTCAATCAATACATAGATTGGCCAAGGTGACACATTTAGAAACATTCTCAGATCGCTTAACATATTGCATCTCTCCAATGCCAATTTCTAATCTCATCGTTTCAACAATTTCGTAATCATTAATTTAATTCATTCTCATCAACTTGAATTTCTTATACCATATTACCGATTCAAACACCATCAATCTTAACTTAAATCATTCAGTATTCTAATTATATTAGGTCCCGATCATTTTACTATCCGAATGAACAACTCCTTTTAGATATAAAACCTTTCATACACTTTTCAAATGATATCTCCAATGAAACACAATCAATCTTATCTATGCATCAATCTCATAATCTTATGAACTCCAAACCTATATTAGTTTCACACTGATAACACACAGTCAACCATATAGGTCAAACATACTCATAATCTTTCAACGTCACATTTTACTTTATGTTACACTTTTAATACACTTACAATTCCTTTCATGAGTTTTACTCATATTTCCTAATCCAGTCACATTACTCATTTTCTTTACGCCTAATCTATTCACACATTTCTCGATACTATCCACTATTCAAAATTCTCGATTCGGATTTTGCCATGCTTTCAATACACCTCTCGCACACTTGATGTGGAATCCCCAATTGCTAATATGTTCCTTTTACACTTTACCAACTCGATAGCTTTACATATAATCTTTCATCCAGTTTCATAATCTTATCATCTAATTATTTGCTTCCTTATCAAAATTCGGAAACATTCGAACACATAATCCTTTTTCCCAATTTACTCATATAACTTAATCATTATTACTTTACAAACGATATTCATCCAAAACATTTTCTGTATAAATAGAATCTCCAAACTTTTCACAACACTTTCCAATACACTATTCAATACAATAGATTTTAAGTCATCAAATACCAATGCAGCCCATAAGCTTATACCGATCTCCATACATAGAATCTCTTTACATTTTTCCAATAGATCACATTATCATCTTTACAATTCATTTCATATTATAACACCAATTCAATTGATACGATCAATACTCGAATTGAACATTTCTCTAAGTATCTCTTCTTACAATCATTTGTCATACACTTCACATATTTTCCTTTTAACACTTTCCTTATCATTTACAATCGTAAGACCTTTACCAATTTCGGGTGTATCCAAGATACAATCAATCCTATTATAACTCCAAATTCTTTATATACTTATCCTTTACAATTTCACATTTATCATTGCCTCTATTTGCATTTAATCTCCCAATACCATGTTCAATAATAATAATTCATCCACTAATTATTCTACCAAGATCAAATTCACTCTTATAAATCTTACATGTCAAACAATTTCCTCAATCGTGCTAATTTCTCTTATTCACTTTTCAAATGTATTCAATCGATCATCATCCACTTTGAACACAATTTAAACATTTCACTCTAAACACAAGTAAGATATGTTGCTCTTCAAAGAAGATAATGACTCTTCATATCAATAATCAATTTATATCATTTCCTAATTATCGGTTGTCTCCAATGAGGAACAAATTTTCTCACGATCTTTCTCCATTTCATCAAATATATTTTGACACACATTCTTTTACACTGGATTCTCCACATATTTCAATTTATTCACTATCATTTCAAACAAAATTTTCAAAACCACTTTATACTTTCCGATATTCACACAAAATATATCTGACCCGATATTCTCCTTAAATCACAACCGATATCCTTTTCTTTGCTCAATACTCCTATTACACAATCAAACTCTTTACATTATCGTAACACATACTTTCTTAATAACTTATTCTATTTTTTTCCTCTCCTAAAAGCGACTTTTCATTTATTTCACATTTTTCTCCAATTTGTCCTTTCATTTCTAAACTTTTCAATTTTAATCATCTAATCAACTTAATTCAATTCAGGGAAATTCTTCTTTCAATTCCTAATCATCAACCGTCGTCACATTTCTTATCGATTTCAATTATTCACAATGTCCTGTGACGATCAATCTATACCATAATCCACATAACCAAAGCATCTCTTTTTGATACCGTTCATTGAGGTACATACCATTTACAGTATTACATTAATTTACCACTTAGTCACTTACGCTAAAGACACTTCAATCTCATTTGATCTTTGACCACCTTTTTCCTTTTCGCACCTATCCTCGATCACGAGGCTTTTCCTTACCAACATCCTAATTACAATCTCAATTCATTTCCAAATATCACTATAAACACTTTTGGTTCTTACTCTATCTCACATGAACTTTTAACTATTTGACTTGGCGGTTATCCACTAATGCACCAATTGATTTCCGATATCATTTCCATTTATCAGGTGTGCATTCGCATAGGCAAATCCGTTGACCTTAACAACTTTTTACTTTTTCTTCTCTCAATACTATTTTCTCTCATTTCGATCCTTTCATCATTTTGTTTTACGCAACCACACTCCAATCCGTATCACAAATATACATTCATTGTTGCTTTCTCACTTAACATATTCAAATTCTAGGTCATAGACCTCCAATCATAACTCCCATCACGCTCACAAGCAACTCTCGATCATAAAACATTTTATTTGCCATCTTCACATATCTCTATATTTCTTCTATCACTTCACAACTACACATATACAATTCACATCTACTTCCCATTCACGATTTTTCCAATATCACTCTAATGTCGATTTCATAATACGCCTATCAATACCAATACACTAAATCTCCAATCATCATATCGCACCGTATACTTGTTCTTTTCTTTGATTTCTACAATTTTCATTTATCACTTTTTCCATATCATCTTTTCCTCACTATTTCTAACCACTTAAATCACTAGTACAGCTCATGTATGAGACTCATATGCTAGACCGGGATCGATTGTCACTATCTCGCCGAGACATAACTTATATGCATGCACTTTGACACATTTGTCTCAGAATGCCCATGTAAGATTGTACTTCTGGGCTCTGATACCACAAATGTAGCACCCCACACCCGACGAGACCCGAACCCGATATCGACGGTGATATCCAAGCCCGTGACTCGCGATGGTGGTGTACTAGAACAGTCACTACTTTTTTAAAACTCGATATGACATTTTCTTTTCTTACGAAAACAGTTGAGTGCGCAAAACAATAATGATTTGACCCAATTATAACAAAACATTTGCAATTACAAAACAATTTCAATTATAAACCAATTTCAGTTATACCATACAAGTACACAAATCAAAAGGGGCCCACTGAAACAATTCACTACTCTAATGCAGATGTGACGACACTGATCCCGACCCGACATCGCTTGCTAGCGGTAGACATACTCTCGTGTCTAACGGGTACTCTTCACTTCCTGAAAAATAGATGCAATGTTGGGTGAGTTTGCGAACTCAAGAGAAACCATCATCGATGGTTCACCCAACTCATGCATTCACAATCATATACACATAACACACAAGAGCACTTACGGAATATCACATGCAATTTCCTTATTCACATTTCACACCATTCACAATCAATTTACATTTTCAGTCAATCATATACATATGCAATGCCCATGAGACACTTTCAATTTTCGTTTCGTTGTTGTGACCGTGCGCCTGATCATTTACGTTGAGCCAGTGGCTCTGAAATCGTTAGGCTTGATATGCTCTGCGGTGAGCCTGAGGCTCTATCAGTTGTTGGACCTGAGGTCCTGTGCGTTGAGCTTAAAGCTCTATCATATACATTGGGCATGATGTGCCTCAAAGCCCAAAGGATTCGCACAAAGCATCGAGCTCGTGGCTCTACATACGTTGGTACCACCGGTCACAGTTACTATTATCTGATCATTTACTATGCATGAATGCACATGTCACTTTCCAATTTCCAATTATTGCATTTCTATTTCCAATTTCAATTAATTACTATTTCCGATTATTTCCCAATGTCCTCGGACTTTTAGTCTGGTATTTCATTCCTATGCATTTCCATTTCATTTCATTAACACATTTACAATCCAATTTACTCATGCATTTACACATACTTATTCACATTTGCACTTCAATATCACAATCCAATATTTCGAACACCCATGGTTCGAAATCAATCAAATCACTCAATCACATATATCCATCCTTGCTTCCTCTTGCAATCAATGCATATAATTAATAAACACATAAGGTTGAGAAACCAACTAGGTTACTCACCGCACTTCCGAAGCTGACACGGAAGTCCCAATATCGTCTGTGGAGTGTCGATCCATCTAACCTCTATGTCAATTCAAATAATTCACATTACCATTTTGGCCAATATCAATTCAATAATACATATTTAACAAATACGATAAATACTATACATGTTATGACATTCTCAATCCAATTCCCAATTCCTCAATTTGATCACTCTCTTACTAATCCATAACACTTTCAATTATAATAAACCAATTTACCAATTTCCATAGTCTATAATCACATTTCAATTAAAATCATATTCACTAATCATTTGTCATTCGATCCCGATAATCATCTCGATTCAAATTCAATTTCCATTCTTACCAGCTCAATATTCAGTAGTCTCCAAATTCCAATTAATTTCTAGAAACCAATTATTTGAAATCAACCTTAAACCCATTACTTGTAACAATCACCTTATAACCCTTTAATCATTTCTTCTTAATTGCAATTTTCTATTCTTAAAAAATTCAATTCATAGGATTATCAAGAAATCGAATTTAATTCACTATTCCTTTGCTATTCATAAATTTTGAAACTCAAATCTCTCGAAATTGAAATTCAATTCCAATTTCATAATCTCTAATTTGAAATCAATACATATTCAATTGAATCATTAATTTCCTCAAAACCTCAAATTCATTTTCGAAGCATCCTCATTGCGCGCAGGCGCCATGGCAATGAAGCTTCCATTTTCGCGTTGTCATGGCAAGATCGCAAGCCTTGTCACAAGCGAATCACGTTGTTCGTCATAGGCAGACGCTCACAGACGTAGCGACATGACGCCTTTTTCCTCCCAGCGCGCTTTCCCACGCGACGTCACAAGCGTCTTGAAAGGGCCCTGCTGGCCAAGCGCAACGACGGACACGCCTAGAAAACCCAGATTTTCCAGATTTTGATGATCAAATCCGCTTTTTTTGGTCTAAAACGCTTCCATCAACTTAATTCACTACATACTACTCATTTCTAACCTCGATCATCATTTAAATCATTTTCCATCAAAACCCAAATCAAAACCCACGAAACCCTATCATCGACATTTTCCAACTTTCTAAACAATTTCTTACTCAAATCTATGATCAAACAACATAAACACATATGAACTTACTTGATTAAGTTATCAATCCGTCGAAAATCCACAAACAACTCCAAATCCACGATTTCTCACACCCACGACCGTCGAAGGCTAAGAGAAATGAAGAAATAAGCTTACCTTAAGCTTATACATATATATATATATGAGATCCTCCACTTCATGTCCAATTCTTGTGGTCTAACACGTCCGATTCTTATTCTATTTTACTCCCAATTTTATGCTACTCATAACCAAAATTCTCAAAATCATAATTCAATTTATTTCATATTATTTGTCAATCAATCTCGGACCCTAATCACATTAATCACCCTTAGCCAAATTTTTCGTCCGATCCAAAACTCTAAAATTCGGAAAAATTCTCATAAATTCACAAAATTAGGAAATGCTCATTCCTATACTCAATTTCCGATTTCCTTTCTCTATAATCCATTTCATTCCAATTTCATATTCAAAACCCAATTATACACTTACTAAATATCCAATTTTCACAAACCAATTCTCATATGTACAATTTTGATAAATTCCCAATTGCACAATTAAGCCAATTCTCATCGGACCAATTATAACCAATTTCCAATTTCACAATCAAGTCGGAATTGTCATATATGTATGTACATATATATATACTTATGCAAATAATAATCATTTATCAATGACTATCAAAATCTGTAATGCATGTGCAATGCAACACTTTGCTGCACTCAAATCCTAACCCGATCCAAATTACCAATCTACCGTCAACCGATAACGGATGTTAAAATTCTCCTCCTAATAAAAATTTCGTCCTCGAAATTTCATATACGATTTATCACCAAGTTAGGGGAGTCTTTTCGATCATTGATTCTCTGATTTCCACTTATTTCGCTATACGAATAATTTCTGTCAAATCTTTCTTAACCCTATATTGCCCTTTTACACACAATTTATCACTTCCAAAATCGATAGCACATATATCGGATCCTAACACATATACTCAATTTCCAATTTCCCTTTCTCTATAATCCATTTCATTCCAATTTCATATTCAAAACCCAATTATACACTTACTAAATATCCAATTTTCACAAACCAATTCTCATATGTACAATTTTGATAAATTCCCAATTGCACAATTAAGCCAATTCTCATCGGACCAATTATAACCAATTTCTAATTTCACAATCAAGTCGGGAATTATCATATATGTATGTACATATATATATACTTATGCAGTCAATAATCATTTATCAATTACTATCAAAACTGTAATGCATGTGCAATGCAACACTTTGCCTGTACCAAATCCTAACCCGATCCAAATTACCAATCTACCCGTCAGTCCGATAACGGGATGTTACACACAATTCATACACAATTTCATTTCTATTTATAAAAAATTAATAACCTTTGTTGTTGAATTCAAAAAGATTGATCGAAAGAAAGTGAGGGTTCATTGAAATAACCCTACAAGAAAACCCGCTCATGTAGCATCCCACTCCCGCAAGACCCAAACTCGACATCGATGGTGATATCCGAGCTCGTGCCTCACGAGGGTGGTATGCTAGAGCAGTCAAACAGTTCAAAAGCTCAGTAAGATGTTTTTATTTTTTTAAAAAACAATCACATTACAATACAACATTTATCAAATGGGGACCCTCTGAAATAACAGTACTATTCTGCGGAATACCAAAATTACATATGAATCAGAATGACACTAATGCAGACATGAACTGATCCCGACCTCAGTCTCTGACTTGCTTACAGTAGGCATACTCCCGTTTGTCTAACGGGGTACTCTTCAATTCTTGAAAAAATATTGCAATTTTGGGTGAGTTTGCGAACTCAGTGAGAAACCATCATTGATGGTTCACTCAACTCATGCATATACAAACAATTCACAGAGTATCGCTTAGTATCACTTTCATAAATATCACATGCACTGTCATTTCACAATTATAAGGCATTTCGCCTTTCACACAGTTCACATTTAATCATTCATATATACAATGCACATGTGACACTTTCCATTTTATTTCGGTGTTGTGACCGTGTGCCTGAATTGTCCCAGTTACGGGCACATTAACGGTGAGCCGGTGGCTCTGAAATACATTGGGCCTGAATGCCCTGATACGGTGAGCCTGTGGCTCTGAAATACGTTGGGCTCGAGGCCCTGTTGCGTTGAGCTTTAAGCTCTAAAATACGTTGGCTGCTCCGGTCACAACTGTCATTATCTGATCATACTTTTATGCATGGATGCATATGTCCCAATTTACATTTACAGTCAGTTTACATTTCAGTGTCCCATTTCCCATTCCTTCGGACCTTCAGTCCGGTATTTTAGTCATAACAGTTTTCACAATTTATTTCATTGAAGCATTCACAATCAGTTACACACAATAGCACTTCAATATCAAGTTCCCAATACTTCGGACACCTATGGTCCGAAATCAATCAAAATCAAACACATAATTCCTCTGTTATCTCCACATGGCATAAGCATATAATATTAAACACATAAAGGTTGAGGAACTAACTAGGTTACTCACCTGCACTTCCGAGCTACTGCCTGGAAGTCCCAGCAATATCCGTAGAATATCGTTCCATCGGTGCCTCTATAACAATCAAATCATTTCCCATTACTAAATGCACAATCAGAATAATTCAATGATGCACATGTCTTAATTAAAAGATGTACGATGCAAGTTCATGACCTTCCCGGCGCTATTACCCAATTTCCACTTTCTTTTTGTCAAAAACTAACTTTTCACTCAATTGCTCAGTAAAGACTCATTTCAATTCAATGGCATATTACAGAACTCCCCAATTTCAATTCTAACATTCAGTCAATTTACCAAGTCATACACACTAGGATATTCTCAAGAAAGACCTCAATTTCAGTGTCACTATTCTTTAGATTAAAATTCACCCTTTATGCTCAGTTTCTAAAATCCCAATAACATTTTCTTAAATTCAGAATTCTCACAATTATACCCCAATTATCATGAAACAATCCCTGAGGTTGCAATAGGAAACCATATTCAACTTTCTTTCAATATTCAAGATCTCGCTCATTTGATTTCAAATTTTCTTTCTTAACATCAATTGTAGACCTCTTGCTCTAGATCATAACGAATCAAGAATCACCTCAATTGGAGGTCTACACCATTAGTTATGACTCAAAAACTAAACCAACTCAGTTCAGAAAAACCATTCTCGCCGCGACATAAGAACACTCGCCGCGGCGTCCCATCGTTCCAGAGTTGCTCGCCGCGGCGTGGATTTTTCACGCTCTTCGCGATGTTCCATCTAGGCTCGTCGCAACGTATAAATTCTCGCTCATCCCGACGTCTACGATCGTCGCGACGCGCGCTCGTCGCGACGTCTAAATTATTACTCGTCGCGACGTGCAGTCGTCTTCTCCGATTCTCTTTTTTTTCTTTTCTCTTTCTAAAACCAGTTACAACTCACCCATAACTACCCCAACCTTTCACAATCAAACCCATGAATGCATTAACTAACAAATAACAACATACAATCAATTTACTTACCAAATCAAGCTCAAATCTTCAACTCTTGACAAATCCTCCAATTTCTTTTACACTTACGGGCTCCCCCTCAAAACTTCAAAATCTTCATCTTCCTTAAGGTTAAAGCTTGGCTTTGCAAGTAGAGAAGAAGCAAGCAAGCTAGAAATGGAAATCACGAAGGGAGGAAGAACGAAAATCACCAAGGAAGAAGAAACAATCGTGCCCTAGGAGAGAAAGGATTTCCTTTCTTCAAACTTTTGAAAACCTAAGGCATTTAAAGGTTAACAATTAAGCCTCTTGTCGTTTTCCTCACAAAACCATTTAAATCTCTTTCTCTTTTCAATTTCATTTCTAGTCCAATTCATCTCCAAATTTCAATGGCTCGACATAATAATTTCTAAAATCATATATCTAATTTTCTATGGCCATTGGACAGATATTCAAGTGCTATACAATCAATCAGTCCGCCACTCAGAAAATTTTCGATCCAGACATTTACTCTCAAAATTTTCAGAAATATTTACTAAGGTTCACTATCAACTGGCGATCATTCTAATACAATCCCAATTCAATCGTTCAAACCCAAATGTTCCATAATTCCCAATAAATCATAAATCATATCATTTTCACAATTAAATGCCGGGAATGTCAAAAATGCATGTACCTATATGTGCATGTGCAAAAAGACTCATTCCTCTAAAATTAGAGGTCAAATAAATGTTCAAATCAAAATATGCAATTTAATGAACTAGCCTGTCCAAATTTATCAATATAACCTTCCCATCGGGGATGGGATGTTACAATTCTCCTCGCTTAAGAAAAATTTCATCCTCGAAATTTCATATACGATTGATCAGGAAGACAAGGGAAATTGTTTCGATCACTTATATAATACTTCTCACTCATTTCACTACATCACTAATTTCTGCCAATTAACTGAAATCACTAAAATCAAACATCTCTTTTACACTGCCTTAACTGTTTCTTCATCATTACTCGCAATTCTTCACTTTCGGTATCAATAACATATATGTCGGGTCTTAACAATATTTCCTAAACCTATCTATGTAACACCTTGTGAATCCGAAACATCTTTTAGGTTTTAGACTGCCTTACCAATCTAATCACACCCCAATCACATAGAGGCCACTTATAACAAATTTAATTCTCCGATTTACACACTTATCCTCATCTCAGTGCATCTAAGCCGTAGTGATACACTTCGAAGCATTTCGTTTATCGCTTATCAAATTACATTTCTTTAGGGTTAACAATAACCTCGATAATAATCAACTCGACTCATTGTCATTAATTTGGATTTCTTAACCCCTATTACAGATTCATTTCATTTATCAACATTATTTCAATCAATCATAGCCTTCGACTATTGAATGGTATCACCAATAAAACAATTGATATACCCACAATCAATCTGGACTATACATCAATTTCATGTCTTAATAAATTCTAAAGGTATTAGTTTCATATTTATCTCCAGCAATCAAGTCTGTTGGATTATGACACATATAATCATTCGATTTCACATTCTAAACCTTCTATTACTCTTTCAACGAATTCTTACCAGAACCTAAAGCTTCGATTGTTCCTTAAGTTTTCTCTAACAGTTTCTTTAGTGGGTATTACCCATACTTCTTAATCCAATCATAATTCTCGTTTTCTCAAAAGTTGGATTCATTATCAATTCCTCCATAAGGTTCGCAAATTCTAAGTCCTCAATTCAGGTTTTGTCAAACCTTGGTATACACATCTGATTTGGAACTCCAATAGTTAATAATACTTTCTTTTTGCCCCTTTGCTAGCTCAACAGTTTGCACTCAAAATTACACTAGGTTTAATAACCTTATCGCCCAGAAATTGATCTTCTGCCATTACATTTTCTGTTCAATCCATTTAATTGCATCACTAACTTAATTTTGAAACACTCAATCACTTAATCCTTTTCAATTCTTTCAAATTCCCGCAATACCTCAATCGCTATCGATTTGCATATTCATAGACATATCCACAAATATTTCTGTACGAATAAAATCCCCAAACTTTCAAAGCAATACCTAGAATAACAAATTTTAAGTCATCAATCACAATGCCGCCCATAAGGTTATACTTGTCCCCATGCACATCAAACCTCTTTACACTATTTCAATAGACTGCATCATAACCTTTACAATGACATTTCGCTAAATATTGTAAAATATCCAATGTCTCTTTTTACAATCATCAGTCATGCAATTCACACGTTTCCTCGAACATTTTTGTCAAAGGGCTAAGATCAGAAAACCTTTAACAACTTCTGGACGCATCCAACATATAGCTAGTTCTAAATAGCTCCAAATCCCATATACATATGTCCCTTGCAATTTCGCGATCACCTATATCATCATTAAGTCTCCCAACTTTCATGCTCGAATACTAATTCATCCACAATTTGTTTGATCAACTAAGATTCACTTTTATAAAGCTTTCATGAGATGAAATTTCCTCAACTATGCTAACTATTCTTCTTCACTCTCCAAATGCATTTGATGTATCATTAAATAGCCACTATCCAATCTAAATACAATTGAGACACTTAAATCTTCAATAATATAATACTGTCGGGGCATTGCTATCTCTGACAGTTACAACCCTAAACTCCTTATACCCATGATTGACTTCCATAACTCTTAAAATATCTAAATTCCCCAATGAGGAAAAATTCTCTTATGATTTTCTCAGTTTCATCATAACATATTCTGACACATGTTCTTTAACACTAATTTCTCCACATACTTCAATGTATTGCCATCATTACAAACTGGGTTGATAACACATTCATCATATCAACTTTATACTTCCCGAATATTTTACACAAAATATTCGTGAACCGATATTCTCCTTATAATCACGACTAATGTCTCTTTACTGTTTAATAATGCTATTACATAATCGGATTCTTTACATTAACATAGTACATACCTACTCAGTAGCAGATTCTATCTTTTACGCTTGAGTCTCCACTAGGATCAGGACTCCCAATAATGACTTTTCGTTCATTTCAAATTTATCTCCAATTTGTCCTTTCATTGCTAAATTTTTCAATTGTAATCATCTGATCAACTCAATCCAATTCAAGGAAACTCTTCTTTAAAAGAAGATTTCTCAATACTTTCATCAATACCGCTCATGGAACTCCTAATCAAAGATCAATTTTAGCTATTCATCATATCCCATGAAGATCAATTATGCCACAATTCATATAATCAGGACATCCTCTCTTTTTTTTTGACAACACTATCCCTTTTTGCACCTGTCCTCATTCGTGAGGATTTTGCCATGATCATGTCCTTAACATATAACAATTTCCACTCATTCCCAATTGATCACTATAAGCACTTTCATTTCTTATTCTAACTCAAATTGAACTTTAAACTGTCAGAACTATTATTAACAATTATCCACTAACTCACCGATTGCTTCCAATATCATTTCTACACATACGAGACAAATAAGCTTAATATTTTCACTTGCCATGATGCTCCCATTATCAGATGTGCATTCACAGAGGCAAATCAACTGAACCTAGACAACTTTTTCATCTACCCTTATCATTGTCTTACATTTCAATCTTTTCATTATTGCATCATACCCATGTATTTTCCCACTCAAATCAATATCATAAATGTACAATCATTCTCGCTTTCCCACTAACATGTTCTAGTCATAAACCCTTATTCATAAACTGTAACATCCCTTCACCGATGGGATAGGTACAGTTCACCTCATACGTATTTTGTATACGTATTCTGCATATGCATTCGTAGCCTCTACATCATTGATAAATGTTCAGCATTGCACAAGCATATGTATGTACATGCATGTATGACAGATTTCTGACTTGCTTGTGAAATTGGAGACTTTGTGATTAAGGTTAATTGTGCTTTGATACATAAATTGGAGAGTCAAATTGAATTTAGGAATTGAGAATCGAAGATCGGAGTATGTGGCTAGATGTTTTCTAATTTTGAAGATTTATAGGAATTTTTCTGGAATTTTCGAAATATTAGGCTCGGACCGGAAAAATGGCTTAGTGACTGATTAATTGTGATTCCGGTTCCGAATTTGATTGAAAATTGATATGAGGTAATTTAAATTATGATTTGAGGAATTAAGGTCTGAACCATTGGAATTCGGGAGAAATTAGAATTAGAAATTAGATCGGGATTGTTCGGATTGGACTTGTGGCAAATGAATTTGCCAAACAAGCCTTAATCCTCTAATTTTTAAACCCCTTTCTTTTGAAAACTTGCTTCCACGATACTTGCTTCTCCCTTGAAGAAAAATTTGATTTTCCTCCTTCTTTGCGTGGATCTTCCCTTGATTTCTTCTTGATTCCTTCTTATGATTTGCTTCCTCTTCCATCCTTGATTCTACCCTTTTGTTGGTGTTGAAAAAGATGGAAATGGGCTTGAGTTTGGTGTTGTCGTGGGTGTCGTGGGTGGTGATTTAGCTTGAGACTTGGATGATCTTGGTGATTTGGAAGGATTTAAGCTTTAATCAAGTAAGTTTCTGCTTATTCATGTGTTTAATATTTTGATTGAAGTATGGAATTAAGTGATTAATTGTTTAAGAGTTAGAAAGTTTCGGATGATATAGGTTTTAGGGTAAAAATGTGATTTTGATTTGGGTATTTGTTGAATCATGATTATTTGATGGATTGAAGCTTAGGAATAAGTTGTGCTAAGTGTAGAATGATGTTTTGGAGTGTTTAGAAAGGATTTGGATGGATTATATCAAAAAAAATCTGGGAATTTCTGGGTTTCGGGCGTGAATCTGGGATTGCACGCCGCGACGTGTGATGAACACGTCGCGACGAGCAAACCAGCGTTCACACGCCGCGACGTGTGCTTGGCACGCCGCGGCGAGCGGATGATCCTCGCACCCCACGACAAGCATTCTCACGCCGCGGCGAGGACGCCTGATTTCCGAAGTTGAGTTGTTTGATTTTTAATGATTTTGAGGTTATTTTAGTTATGTTTAGTGAGTGATAAATTGATCTTGATTTAGGAATTTGATAATTCATTTAGATATGGGTTGAATTCAATTCAGAGACTATGAAATTGCGGAAATTTAATTTGGTGGTTCTCAAAATCGGACGGCATTTGAATAGTGAATTTGATTCTGATTTAAGGATAATTCCTATGTCTTCAAATTTGACTTTGGAAGATGTAGAACTTAGCCAATTGACTTATGGTATTAGAAATTGCTATGAATTAGAGTGAAAGTGCGGAATTGAAATAATTCGGGATTGTGGTCGGAAATATCATAGCGTGCATAGTACAGCATTCATTTGAGACATAAGCATTTCTGATTATTGAAATTGATATAATTAGTGATATTTGAATGTTCTGATTTTGATAGAGGCTCAAGTGGAACGTCGATCCTCTGACATAGCAGAGACTTCCCAGCAGTAGCTCGGAAGTTTAGAGGTGAGTAACCTAGTTGGTTTCTCAATCTCTGATGTGCTATATGCTTTGTGTGTGAACTATCTACGATTCTGATTGAGTGATTTGCAAGTGATATGCTACTGTGAAGTGTGAACGCATGCTAGGCATGAATAGAAATCAGTAATTGATAGTTGTGACTGGAGCACATTCGATCCGATTGAGCTATAAGCTGCTAATTGTGATAAGTGAGAAGGATTAGTGCATACCGGAGGGCTCTCCTATCCCTAGTGCTGCGTGGGCGTAGTGTATACCCGAGGGCTCTCCTACCCAAAACGCGATTTACGTGTGATGTGCCCAACAATGGGAAAATTCTGACGCCCAGTCACAACATTAAAATGAACTGGAAATTATCAGGCATTCAAGATGTGATTATTTTGTGATTGTACTGCAAATTTGATATGGGATTAATTGCAAATGTGTGATTATGATTTTATGAACTTCTAAATTATGATTCTGATTATGATAGTGTTTTGTGTTGTACGCAATTTTGCGTAATGCATGAATTGAGTGAACCATCGATGATGATTACTCATTGAGTTTTCGCAAACTCACCCAAATTATGATTATTTTTCAGACCGCGAGAGTGTGACTCCTAGCTCGGATTTTGAGACTTCTCCTTCGTGTGTGTGTCGTGGCGGAGCATGGCCCATGTGTCGGTCACCGGGGATCCTTTGGGATATTTTAGGGATGACCTAGATAGGAGTTAATCTTGTCTATTTTGGATCAGATATTTGTAAATTATAATGTAAGTATGGTTTTCGAAATGAGATGAGAAGTACTCTTTTGGTTTCAAAATTTAGTGATTGTGATCTTACCGCTTTATTATTGATGCCATGAGGTTGAAAGAATAAATCGTATCGTAGTGCACCCTCATTGTAGGGTATGTACCGGTATGACCTACGGGCGTCCCGGTGTATACTCTACGGTAAGGGGGGGCTACATTGGTGGTATCAGAGCATGGTTTGGCATCTTTTGGGCATAGTATATTTTAGGCTTGAATTTCGTAAGAAAATTAAGAAATTGACCAGAATTGTGATTTTGTTGTAGGTCATCCGTTTTTGGTGATCAGGTAGATCACTCAGCTGACCAAGGATCAGTCGGAGCGAGTAGGGAGTCTTCTGTGCCTTTGTATGAGGAGCAGCCTCCTATAGTTCCCATGAGACGGGAACGGAGGTATGATCGTTTGCGCAAGCAGGAGGCTGTGGATTTTTATGGCAGCACAGACCCTGCTAAGGCTGAGGGTTGGTTGGAGAGGACCGAGCGGGTCCTAGATCAGATGAATTGTGACCCCGATGAGCGCTTTGACTATGTTGTATCGTTGCTTCAGGGTCCAGCATATCAATGGTGGAAGACTGTCCCGGGTAGTTCCACCAGACCCTGTGTTCTGACTTGGGCGAATTTTCTGATGGCCTTTCGAGATAACTATACGCCCAAGGTCTATATGGAGATGAAGATGCAGGAGTTCCTAGATTTGAGACAGGGGTCCATGGCAGTGGCCGATTATGAGGTCCGGTTTAATGAGCTGTCGGCGTATGCATCTGTTTTGATTTCCTCTGAGGCAGATAGGTGCCGGAGACTTGAGGGAGGGCTGAATCTGGAGATTCGTACCAGGTTAGCCCGGTCAGATATGGGCACCTTTAGGAGCCGAGGTCACTTGTCGAGATCGAGCGACTTTTGAGGCAGAGTCAAGTTGAGGTTGGTCAGGGATCTCGAAGTAAGAGATCCAGTGATAGTCAGGGCAGCTCTGGTAGGAGCTTTAGCAGACGCCATGGTAGGCTCAAATTTTTGGGAGGTCCCAGCGATGCAGTTCTGCCTGAGAGGCGATTTGGGCGATCAGGCGAGAGTGGCGGTGGTAGAGGCTCGGACGACTTCCTCCTTTGTGTGAGTTTTGTGAGAGGAGGCATAGTGGGAGTCTTTGGAGGTTTCTTGGAGCTTGTTTGAGATGTGGCTCGATGGAGCATCAGATCCGGCACTGTCCGGAGATTCTAGGAGCTCAGTCTGCTTCGAGTGGGAGAGTTGGTAGTAGACGATGTTGCAGCAGAGTCATGATAGTGGACTGGATTGAGGGCGAGGTAGAGCCCGGGAGCTGGAGATTTCTTTGTGGGGTTAGAGTCGGGTAGTTTGGACGCAGTCCCTGTGCCGTGGTCTACGCCATGACCAGGCAGGAGGCCCAAGACTCTTCAGATGTGGTTGCAGGTTTGCTTCTGCTCTCTGATATTGAGGTGTTTGCATTAATAGATCCAGGGTCCACGCATTCTTTTATTGCACCGCATGTGGCATGTAGATTGCATGTGCATAGGGAGATGCTTCAGTGTGGGTTGCAGGTGAGTACACCTTTGGGTAGTACTACTGCTTTAGGCGAGGTCTGCAAGGGGTGTCAGATTCGGATTGATTCCGCGGTATTGAGTGCAGACTTGATTGTGTTACCCTTTCGAGAGATTGATTTGATTTTGGGGATGGACTGGCTCACTGCCCATAGGGCTATTTTGGATTGTTATACCAAGGAGGTTGTGTTGGAGTCTCCTGGTCAGCCTAGGGCTATTTTTAGAGGTGTTAGTCAGGCAGTGCCAGCCAGGATGATCTCTTTTTTGAGTGCTCTGCGGTTGATGAGAGGTGGCTGTGAGGCCTATTTGGCGCATGTGGTGGATTCCCGAGAGCAGCAGAGTTTGTAGGATATCCCTATGATCAGGGAGTTTTCAGATGTGTTTCTCGAGGAGTTACCAGGTTTGCCGCCGGATCGAGAGACAGAGTTCGAGATTGACCTCGTTCCAGGTACTGCTCTTATATCGATACCTCCGTATAGGATGGCACCGATGGAACTGAGGGAGCTTAAGGCTCAGTTGCAGGAATTGTTAGATAAGAGGTTTATTAGGCCGAGTGTTTCGCCGTGGGGAGCTCCGGTGTTGTTTGTGAAGAAGAAGGATGGGACTTTGAGGCTTTGCATCGATTATAGGCAGCTCAATCGGGTTACTGTTAAGAATAAGTACTCACTGCCTAGGATCGATGATCTATTTGATCAGTTGCAGGGAGCTCAGGTGTTTACCAAGTTAGATTTGAGATCCGGTTACTATCAGTTGAGGATCGCAGAGGCCGATGTGCCTAAGAGTGCTTTCAGGAGCAGGTATGGGCATTACGAGTTCTTAGTGATGCCGTTTGGGTTGATTAATGCCCCGACAGCCTTCATGGCCTTGATGAATAGGGTCTTTCAGCCATACCTGGATCAATTTGTGATCGTATTCATCGATGATATTTTGGTGTATTCGAGGTCTAGACAGGAGCATACGGAGCATCTGAGGATAGTGCTGCAGATTATGAGAGATAGGCAGCTGTATGCTAAATTCACTAAGTGTGAATTTTGGCTGGATGAGGTGGTGTTCCTAGGCCACATTGTCTCTGGTGAGGGTATCCGGGTGGATCCTCACAAGATTGAGGCAGTGAGGAGTTGGGAGATTCCGAGGAACGTGTCAGAGTTGAGGAGTTTTCTCGGATTGACAAGATATTACCGGAGGTTTGTCGAGGGGTTCTCTGTGATCTCCGCCCCTTTGACAAGACTTCTGAGGAAGAGTGTAGCCTTCAGATGGACAGATGAGTGCCAGAGGAGTTTCGAGGAGTTGATACATCGGTTGACTACGGCGCCGGTGTTAGCCCTGCCATCTGGAGCAGGAGGTTTCGAGGTTTATAGTGATGCTTCGCAGCAAGGTTTAGGTTGTGTGCTGATGCAGCATGGGAGAGTTATAGCATATGCATCGAGACAGTTGAGAGCCCATGAGATTAATTATCCTGTGCATGACTTGGAGTTGGCAGCAGTGGTGTTTGCTCTTAAGATCTGGAGACATTATTTGTATGGGGAGACATTCCAGATCTTCACCGATCATAAGAGTTTGAGATATTTGTTGAGTCAGCGAGAGCTGAATCAGAGGCAGAGGAGATGGTTAGAGTTGATTAAGGACTATGACTGCACTATTGAGTACCACCCAGGGAAGGCTAATGTGGTGGCTGATGCGTTGAGTAGGAGATCGTATGGTGGTGCAGCTCAGATTCAGGTTTCGAGGTTGCCGTGCTTGGTTCAGTTGAGAGCTCTTAATGTGCAGATAGATTTGAGACAGAATGGAGCTCTGATTGCGACTTTGAGGCTCAGGCCGGTATTGCATGATCGGATTAGGAGAGTTCAGGATCAGGATCCAGTGTTGGTGAGATTGACTAACAGGGTCAGATTTGGACGGGTATCTGAGTTTGAGCTGAGAGATGGTACTTTGTGGATGGGCCAGAGGTTATGTGTTCCAGATGTGGAGGATCTGAGGCGTGAGATCTTAGAGGAGGCTCATTTGGCTGCTTATGTCATGCATCCTAGTGTCACCAAGATGTATTGCACTCTTAAGTTGCATTTCTGGTGGCCAGGTATGAAGAGGCATGTAGCGGAGTTTGTTTCTCAGTGTCTGACATTCCAGCAGGTTAAGGCTGAGCACCAGGCCCCTGTTGGGAGATTGCATTCGTTGCCCATTTCGGAGTGAAAATGAGAACGTGTTACGATGGATTTTATTATGGGATTGCTCAGGACGCCGAGATAGTGTGATGTTATCTGGGTCATTATGGACCGATTGACTAAATCAGCTCACTTCTTGCCAGTGAGGGAGAGTAATACCCTCGATCAGTTGGCCCAGAAGTATGTAGCAGAGATAGTTCGACTGCATGGGGTCCCAGTATCGATAGTGTCAGATAGGGATCCCAGATTTACTTCGAGGTTCTGGAGGAGTTTGCAGTCAGCTATGGGTTTGAGAATGAACTTCAAGACTTTTCATCCTCGCATGGATGGGCGAGTGAGAGGACTATTCAGATCGCTGAGGATATGTTGAGAGCCTGTGTATTGGAGTTCCGAGGTGCGTGGGATCGATTTGCCTCTGGTAGAGTTTGCGTATAATAATCAGTACCAGAGTAGCATTGGTATGGCACCGTATGAGGCGTTGTATGGACGTCCGTGCAGATCCCCTCTTTACTGGGATGAAGAGGGTATGAGGATGTTAGAGGGTCCCGAGCTGATCCAGGACACAGTAGATAAGGTACAGCTGATTCGGAGTCGCATCAAGGCAGCTCAAGACAGGCAGAAGAGTTATGTGGATCAGCATCGGAGAGAGATGGAGTATGCTGTGGGAGATAGAGTGTTCCTCAGAGTGTCTCCATGGAGAGGAGTTCTCAGATTTGGCCGTAAGGGTAAGTTGAGTCCTCGGTATATCGATCCATATGAGATTACCGAGAGGATTGGACCGTTGGCCTACAGATTAGCCTTACCGAGTGAGATGTCCCAGTTGCACGATGTGTTTCACGTGAGTATGCTTCGGAGATATCGATCTGACTCGACTCATGTGATTTCGGCTCAGGAGATTGAGATAGCTAGTGATCTGAGTTATATTGAGGAGCCAGTGCGGATTATTGGATCGCGGGTCAAGCAGTTGCAGAGCAGGGTGATTCCATTGGTGAAAGTCCTTTGGAAGAACCATTCATTAGAGGAGGCAACTTGGGAGACTGAGGAGCACATGAGGAGGCAGTATCCTCACTTGTTCGATCAGTCAGGTAAAAAAATTTCGGGACGAAATTTTTGTTAGGAGGAGAGAATTGTAACATCCCTTCACCGATGGGATGGGTACAGTTCACCTCATACGTATTCTGTATACGTATTCTGCATATGCATTCGTAGCCTCTACATCATTGATAAATGTTCAGCATTGCACAAGCATATGTATGTACATGCATGTATGACATATTTCCGACTTGCTTGTGAAATTGGAGACTTTGTGATTAAGGTTAATTGTGCTTTGATACGTAAATTGGAGAGTCAAATTGAATTTAGGAATTGAGAATCGAAGATCGGAGTATGTGGCTAGATGTTTTCTAATTTTGAGGATTTATAGGAACTTTTCTGGAATTTTCGAAATATTAGGCTCGGACCGGAAAAATGGCTTAGTGACTGATTAATTGTGATTCCGGTTTTGAATTTGATTAAAAATTGATATGAGGTAATTTAAATTATGATTTGAGGAATTAAGGTCTGAACCATTAGAATTCGGGAGAAATTAGAATTAGAAATTGGATCGGGATTGCTCGGATTGGACTTGTGGCAAATGAATTTGCCAAACAAGCCTTAATCCTCTAATTTTTAAACCCCTTTCTTTTGAAAACTTGCTTCCACGATACTTGCTTCTCCCTTGAAGAAAAACTTGATTTTCCTCCTTCTTTGCGTGGATCTTCCCTTGATTTCTTCTTGATTCCTTCTTATGATTTGCTTCCTCTTCCATCCTTGATTCTACCCTTTTGTTGGTGTTGAAAAAGATGGAAATGGGTTTGAGTTTGTTGTTGCCGTGGGTGTCGTGGGTGGTGATTTAGCTTGAGACTTGGATGATCTTGGTGATTTGGAAGGATTTAAGCTTTAATCAAGTAAGTTTCTGCTTATTCATGTGTTTAACATTTTGATTGAAGTATGGAATTAAGTGATTAATTGTTTAAGAGTTAGAAAGTTTCGGATGATATAGGTTTTAGGGTAAAAATGTGATTTTGATTTGGGTATTTGTTGAATCATGATTATTTGATGGATTGAAGCTTAGGAATAAGTTGTGCTAAGTGTAGAATGATGTTTTGGAGTGTTTAGAAAGGATTTGGATGGATTATATCAGAAAAATCTGGGAATTTCTGGGTTTCGGGCGTGAATCTGGGATTGCACGCCGCGACGTGTGATGAACACGCCGCGGCGAGCAAACCAGCGTTCGCACGCCGTGACGTGTGCTTGACACGCCGCGGCGAGCGGATGATCCTCGCACCCCGCGACGAGCGTTCTCACGCCGCGGCAAGGACGCCTGATTTCTGAAGTTGAGTTGTTTGATTTTTAATGATTTTGAGGTTATTTTAGTTATGTTTAGTGAGTGATAAATTGATCTTGATTTAGGAATTTGATAATTCATTTAGATATGAGTTGAATTCAATTCAGAGACTATGAAATTGCGGAAATTTAATTTGGTGGTTCTCAAAATCGGACGGCATTTGAATAGTGAATTCGATTCTGATTTAAGGATAATTCCTATGTCTTCAAATTCGACTTTGGAAGATGTAGAACTTAGCCAATTAACTTATGGTATTAGAAATTGCTATGAATTAGAGTGAAAGTGCGGAATTGAGATAATTCGGGATTGTGGTCGGAAATGTCATAACGTGCATAGTACAGCATTCATTTGAGACATAAGCATTTCTGATTATTGAAATTGATATAATTAGTGATATTTGAATGTTTTGATTTTGATAGAGGCTCAAGTGGAACGTCGATCCTCTGACGTAGCAGAGACTTCCCGGCAGTAGCTCAGAAGTTTAGAGGTGAGTAACCTAATTGGTTTCTCAATCTCTGATGTGCTATATGCTTTATGTGTGAACTATCTATGATTCTGATTGAGTGATTCGCAAGTGATATGCTACTGTGAAGTGTGAACGCATGCTAGGCATGAATAGAAATCAGTAATTGATAGTTGTGACTGGAGCACATTCTGATCTGATTGGAGCTATAAGCTCGCCAATTGTGATAAGTGAGAAGGGATTAGTGCATACCCAAAGGGCTCTCCTATCCCTAATGCGCGTGGGCAGTAGTGTATACCCGGAGGGCTCTCCTACCCCCGAAAATGCGATTTCTGTGTGATGTGCCCAACAATGGGAAAATTCTGACGCCCAGTCACAACATTAAAATGAACTGGAAATTATTGTGCATTAAGTATGTGATTGTTTTGTGATTGTACTGCAAATTTGATATGGGATTAATTGCAAATGTGTGATTATGATTTTATGAACTTCTAAATTATGATTCTGATTATGATACTGTTTTGTGTTGTACGCAATTTTGCGTAATGCATGAATTGAGTGAACCATCGATGATGGTTACTCATTGAGTTTTCGCAAACTTACCCAAATTGCGACTATTTTTCAGGACCGCGAGAGTGTGACTCCTAGCTCCGAATTTTGAGACTTCTCTTTCTGTGTATGTGCCGGCGAGAGGAGCATGGCCCACAGGTCGGTCAGCTGGGGATCCTTTGGAATATTTTGAGGATGACCTAGATAGGAGTTAGTACTGTCTATTTTGGATCTGTATATTTGTAAATTATGACAGAAGTATGGTTTTCAGAAATGAGATGAGAAGTACTCTTTTGGTTTCAAAATTTAGTGATTGTGATCTTACCGCTTTATTATTGATGTCATGAGGTTGAAAGAATAAATCGTATCGTAGTGCACCCTCATTGTAGGGTATGTACCAATATGACCTACGGGCATCCCGGTGTATACTCTACGGTAAGGGGGCGCTACATAAACTCCCATCACGGTAATCAAATCCAATTGTAGCCTTTCTAGATCATAGAACATTTTAATTTCATCCACTTTGCTTATACACTTTCAATCGTGCCATTTCTAACACATCGCTATTTTCCTCTATCAATCCACAACTATAACTTCATATCTATCCCACATTCGCGGATCTATTCGGTATAACTCTGATGTCGTATTTCATAATATACCCATCAATACACTTTTTCTTCTTCTATGATATCCCCAACTTCCATATGTCATTTTCAAACATATCATCATTTCCCTCACTATTTCTAACCACTTAAACGATTGATACAGACTCATGCATGTGACTCATATGCTAGACTGGGGATCAGATGTCACTGTCTGCCGTGACATGACTTAAATGCATGTAACTTGACCCATTTTTAGAATGCCCATGTAAAATTGTACTTCTGGGCTCTGATACCACAAATGTAGCATCCCACTCCCGCAAGGCCCAAACTCGACATCGATGGTGATATCCGAGTTCGTGCCTCACGAGGGTGGTATGCTAGAGCAGTCAAACAGTTCAAAAGCTCAGTAAGATGTTTTTATTTTAAAAAAAAAACAATCACATTACAATACAACATTTATCAAATCTGAAATAACAGTACTATTCTGCGGAATACCAAAATTACATATGAATCAGAATGGCACTAATGCAGACGTGAACTGATCCCGACCTCAGTCTCTGACTTGCTTACAATAGGCATACTCTCGTTTGTCTAACGAGGTACTCTTCAATTCCTGAAAAATATTGCAATTTTGGGTGAGTTTGCGAACTCAGTGAGAAACCATCATCGATGGTTCACTCAACTCATGCATATACAAACAATTCACAGAGTATCGCGTAGTATCACTTTCAGAAATATCACATGCACTGTCATTTCACAATTATAAGGCATTTCGCCTTTCACACAATTCACATTTAATCATTCATATATGCAATGCACATGTGACACTTTCCATTTTATTTCGGTGTTGTGACCGTGCGCCAGAATTGTCCCAGTGACGGGCACATTAACGGTGAGCCGGTGGCTCTGAAATACATTGGGCCTAAATGCCCTGATACGGTGAGCCTGTGGCTCTGAAATACGTTGGGCTCGAGGCCTTGTTGCGTTGAACTTTAAGCTTTGAAATACATTGGCTGCTCCGGTCACAACTGTCATTATCTGATCATACTTTTATGCATGGATGCATATGTCCCAATTTACATTTACAGTCAGTTTACATTTCAGTGTCCCATTTCCCATTCCTTCGGACCTTCAGTCCGGTATTTTAGTCATAACAGTTTTCACAATTTATCTCATTGAAGCATTCACAATCAGTTACACACAATAGCACTTCAATATCAAGTTCTCAATACTTCGGACACCTATGGTCCGAAATCAATCAAAATCAAACACATAATTCCTCCGTTATCTCCACATGGCATAAGCACATAATATTAAACACATAAAGGTTGAGGAACCAACTAGGTTACTCACCTGCACTTCCGAGCTACTGCCTGGAAGTCCCAGCAATATCCGTGGAATATCGTTCCATCGGTGCCTCTATAATAATCAAATCATTTCTCATTACTAAATGCACAATCAGAATAATTCAATGATGCACATGTCTTAATTAAAAGATGTACGATGCAAGTTCATGACCTTCCCGGCGCTATTACCCAATTTCCACTTTCTTTTTGTCAAAAACTAACTTTTTACTCAATTGCTCAGTAAAGACTCATTTCAATTCAATGGCATATTACGGAACTCCCCAATTTCAATTCTAACATTCAGTCAATTTACCAAGTCATACACACTAGGATATTCTCAAGAAAGACCTCAATTTCAGTGTCACTATTCTCTATATCAAAATTCACCCTTTATGCTCAGTTTCTAAAATCCCAATAGCATTTTCTTAAATTCAGAATTCTGACAATTATACCCCAATTATCATGAAACAATCCCTGAGGTTGCAATAGGAAACCATATTCAATTTTCTTTCAATATTCAAGATCTCGCTCATTTGATTTCAAATTTTCTTTCTTAACATCAATTGTAGACCTCTTGCTCTAGATCATAACGAATCAAGAATCACCTCAATTGGAGGTCTCAGTTCAGAAAAACCATTCTCACAGCGACATAAGGACACTCGCCGCGGCGTTCCATCGTTCCAGAGTTGCTCGCCGCGGCGTTGATTTTTCACGCTCTTCGCGACGTCCCATCTAGGCTCGTTGCGATGTATAAATTCCCGCTCGTTCCGACGTCTACGTTTGTCGCGGCGCACGCTCGTCGCGACGTGCGGTCGTCTTCTCCGATTCTCTTTTTTTTTCTTTTCTCTCTCTAAAACCAGTTACAACTCACCCATAACTACCTCAACCTTTCACAATCAAACCCATGAATGCATTAACTAACAAATAACAACATACAATCAATTTACTTACCAAATCAAGCTCAAATCTTCAACTCTTGACAAATCCTCCAATTTCTTTAACACTTACGGGCTCCCCCTCAAAACCTCAAAATCTTCATCTTCCTTAAGGTTAAAGCTTGGCTTTGCAAGTAGAGAAGAAGCAAGCAAGCTAGCAATCTAAATCATGAAGGGAAGAAGAACGAAAATCACCAAGGAAGAAGAAACAATCGTGCCCTAGGAGAGAAAGGATTTCCTTTCTTCAAACTTTTGAAAACCTAAGGCGTTTAAAGGTTAACAATTAAGCCTCTTGTCGTTTTCCTCACAAAACCATTTAAATCTCTTTCTCTTTTCAATTTCATTTCTAGTCCAATTCATCTCCAAATTTCAATAACTCGACATAATAATTTATAAAATCATATATCTAATTTTTCATGGCCATTGGACAGATATTCAAGTGTTATACAATCAATCAGTCCGTCACTCGAAAAATTTCCGGTCCGGACATTTACTCCCAAAATTTTCAGAAATATTTACTAAGGTTCACTATCAACTGGCGATCATTCTAATACAGTCCCAATTCAATCGTTTAAACTCAAATATTCCATAATTCCCAATAAATCATAAATCATATCATTTTCACAATTAAATGCCGGGAATGTTAGAAATGCATGTACCTATATGCATGTGCAAAAAGACTCATTCCTCTAAAATTAGAGGTCAAATAAATGTTCAAATCAAAATATGCAATATAATCAACTAGCCTGTCCCAATTTACTAATATAACCTTCCCATTGGGGATGGGATGTTATAGCTCACGCTTTTCGACTCCCGATTGTTGAGCTCCAGAAACGGAACGCAACATAAAGATGAAGTGAGTTATATACAAAGATAAGACTCATAACCTATCGTCTTAAAGTTTTGTGTTGAGATATGATACCTTGATTATATATGGGCTCGCTTGGATTTGGTCCAACTTCTCCCCAGGCCCCTGTTAAAACCCTTTATTAGTATCAAAGCTAAGTTGCGAAGTCCGATGACTAAAGATTCATGGATTTGGGTCAGATGAATAAGTGATTCATGGAGTAACCCAAATGACTTCACATGAGCTATAGGTTGAAGGAGAGCTAGTCTGATATGGATGGATCAACTTGTAACGGGGAGATGTTAGAAATTTACAAGTAGAATAATCTCACATCGGAAATAAACATAAGGGTAAAGTATGTTATATACAAAAATAAGACCCGCAACATATTGTTTTAAAATTTTGGGTTAAAATATGATGTCTTGATTATTATATATGGCTCACTTGCTCCGGTCTAATTTCTTCTCCAGCCTCCTCAAAACTCTTCAATTATGTAGTGTTTTAAATCTTAAGGGAGACCTCCTCACTTATCGAAAACAAGGATCCATGATTCTCTCATCATAATAAACTATATACTGACATTTTTGTTAATATTCAAGCTTTCTTTTAATGCCTCTCAATCTACTTTAATTACAACGAGAAGATAGAAGATTAGACAAAAATGTTCTAAAAACAACGCTGTCTATAATGGTTTAGTTGTAAAAGACAAAATTTTATATGAGAAGGCCTTTACTTGTTTCCATTTATGGCTTCACTGAGCCACATAATTCTGACACAACATAAAACAACTCTTCGTCCCAACTAAGCCTTACACGGTTGGGCCAAATATTTTTGAAGTATCAATCTAAAGATCCATATTTGATGAGCTAATTCAAGTGCATTCTCTTGAGTTAAAATGGTTGCATTAGAAATTGTTGTTGTGACTTTTGACAATTATGATAGTATTTTCCTATAATTGAGTTTGCTTAATTTATAATTATTGCAATCACCCTCAAGTTTACAATTTAAAATATTGCGCCTTTCATATTAACTAGATACCAACTCAATTATAGAAATAAAATATATTCGCTTCCAGGCTTCAATGGTTTGGGAAGAGGGTAAGACCCAAAAGCAAGTGAATATTTGTTGAAGTAATTATATGGATTGGCCTACCATAAGTGTTACTGTTCTAGGACAGGAGATTGGGCTTTTGGGTTTGCAAACGTAAGTAGTTCCTAGTTCCTACAGCCATCGCCTAAAATTACTTCTTACCATTTCCTGGTGGAAGTGTCAATTTTGAAGGGACAATTACTGAACAGGCAAATGGTGGTCCACAAAAGACATGTCTCAACAGGTGACCTAATCAGGATTCTTCTCCTTGTTGTCTCCCACCACAAAAAACATGTTTCACTGTATGTCACGTCACGCCATCACCACTGCATTAAAAGCTAGTAATTATGAATGAATCATTCATCTCTGACTTCCCGATAAAAAAAAAAAGATACATAAAGAAAAACTCTGAGTCGGTTTCAGATTTCTGGGAATCCTCAAGCAAAGTTTTTCTCTGACAACCTCATCAACACCACCCTTAGGTTCTTGGAGTTTTATGGAAATGCCACAAAATTTCAGTCTTCGTTGTTTAGATCCACTTCCTCAAATCGGTATACCTTAATATAATAATCGTTAACAAAAATTAGCAAAAGTAATGAAACCCTTTCCATTTTTCTCGCTGAGATCCATGCAACAAAATGAAAAATGAAAAGTACAATCAACTTGTTTGATAATGAGTCCTTAATTTCCATTAGACCATCTCAAAACTCGAGATAACAAATGTACAATCATACTATCTTGTACCAATAATGTTAGCTGAAATAAATTTGTTTGTCCTCTTCTTTTGTTCCATTCAGAGTATATATCATGTGAATATATTTTCATGCAGAATATTCTTGAATGCCGGCATGAATGTCCCTTCCATTATGCTCAGTATTGTCTATTACTTCCAGCAGCTCCTTTTGCTCCTTTTCTTTTTCTTTCTCCAGGCAGGGTTTATAAACCCATTTCCAATGGGCTTAAACCTTTGAAAGTGCCTTCGTTTCCCGTTAGGCTTGAATTCTATAACTAGCAGCGTATACTAGTGTTAGGTCCTTACAGGAATTTCATTCACATCTAATACTGTACGATTCGTTTGATATACGTTCATAATGTAAAAGAGAGTGATACAGGGTTGATGTTTACTAATCAGCATCTATTAAGTTTAGTTTTAAAATATGGTCATAGCACAGACAACCCATCGTACATTCATTAGGGCAGTTCTGGTTTCTGTGAAAGTGAAGTGGCATCGAAATTTAGAGTAAATAAATAAAGTTCCCCCGCCTTGAATGCCGGGCAGACGAAGACAGGACTGAAGGAGCAAGGGGCAGGACTGGGAGGAATGGTCTCTATCAACCACACGCTGCCCGTGCTGCCCGCAAGAAAGAAACAGATAAATTATGTAAAAGAAAACAAAAAAAAGGGGAGAAAGGGGATGTGAAAGGACAAAGCTGCCATCACTACCACTGCTACACTACACTGACACTACTGTCAGCGAGGCGTTCAATCATAAAGCAATGGATTGCATAATGATTTCTCTCTCTCTCTCTATTCTCCTCTCCTCTCCCCAGGCCCTGACGCGGTCTTTGACCGTATCCATTGCTTTAACTTTGACATGTCAACATCTCCATGACACGTGTGCCGAGTAAAAAGGACAATTTCCTATTTACCTGTGAGTGAACGATGGATTCATGTGCTCTTTTATAAAAGTTCATATTCTCTATTTAATATTATGGTGTCTTATTATATTTAATAAATTTTTATCATTTATTTATGTATATCTTATATAAATTTTGTGTATATCTTATAAAATAAATGACTGAAATTTTATTTAAAAAAAATAATAATATTAAATAGAAGATCTTGTCCCGTCAATTTGTAACTTAAATTCTTTTCTCTACTATTACTCTTGTCCTTGTGCTCTTAAACTTTTCTGTAAGAAATTTGTAAGGGAGAATGATTTCTATTCTGTCTCCCGCGAGAATCTCGCCTTACCATGCGCCTCTCTACGTTTCAACAACTTTAGAATATTTTTATATTTACGCTATAATCAGTGCTGTCTCTCAAGTGAACACTCGTGCATATTTATAGACACATTTTTCTAACCAAGTCAAACTTTTTATATACAAGACTTTTCTTTTTGTGAGCTTGAGAATTAAAATATACGTTATCTTTTTATTTTTATAAAAGATTATTTCTGTAATTTTGAACACGTAATTTTATGATCATGAAATAATAATTTTACGAATTCCTCTAAATAATATATAAATAAATTCTCTAAAAAAAGGAGCAACTTTAGTAATTGTTCCAAGTACTTTATAAATTATTGAATGAGAATTTGCGAGAAGATTATATATATCAAATGAAAAAGCAAAAAGAAATAAAGGGTTGTTAAAGGAATCAATGATCAATCACCAAACACAGTTGAATTTGTATACTTGACGATAAGTTTTTACCTAGAGACGTGCGTTTTTTACATCTTCACAAGTTAGTGAAAGTTGTCGTTTGTCTGAAAACGAACAAGGATCAATCACCAGAACATAGAAAAGTCGCAGTCTAGCAAAGTTGCAATTAAAAGGAAAGCCCTAGCAGCCACAACACAGTCTTAATTGTCACATATAAGGGAGTAATTCGGAAAGAACATGTGTAATAAAAGGAAATGTACACTTTCTCTAATAGAAAAGGAAGCTCTATTCTTGTATTTGAAACTTCCTACCTATCTTTAAACCAGGGATAGATCTAGGGGGGCTAGCAAGGACTATAGTCCCTACAAAATTAAAAATTTTTTAAAATATGTGTATATATATAATCAACTAAGTAAGACTATAGCCTCTACAAAACTAAGTTCCTTACCCCAGGACTAAAATCCTTGATTCGTCACTGCTTTAAACGTGATTAAAATGTGAATAGGTCCTTCCAGTAAAAAAAGAAAAGTCAAAAGAAAAAGATCTGATCAATTCCCCAGCTTGAACTACTTCTGTTGCGCTACTCTGGTTAATGGTCAAAAAAAAAAGGTGCGATGTTTTCTTTCTCCATGCATCGATAACCAAACTAACAAACCAAGCACATGTCACCTACATTGCTCACTTTTGTCTTTCAACCGTGATTCAGATGATCAGTGCCTTTGCGTCTTGTGGAATAAGTTTTCCCTAGTTCGTGAAAATACGGTCTATTCCTGACCAAACCTATAAAGTGGTTTCAGCATATACCAATGTTCACGTACGTTAAGAATACCCTTTCAAGCATTAGGAAGATAACTTGGAGGCTCATATTTAAGTGGAATATATCCCTAGATGTGCTATATATCTCACATTTATACAGAAATGTGCTAGACTTGAAGCGTTCGACTCAATTTCACGAGAAGAGAACCGGCCACTGTTTGCTCTTTTTGTTGACTTGTCAGCTTGATGATGCATTTTACCTGTAAATTTCTTGTGCCAGGGGAAATAATTGTCTATATTAAGGCCTCCACCGAAGGTGCTCCAAGGGCACAAGCATGCCCTAGCTGCTAAGGACTCACACAAAGCAACAAACAAAATTTCTTTTTGGCTATGGCCATTCCATGCTGAAAACGCCAAAAAGCAAAAGAAAAGAAAAACATGTGTGTGTGTCATCAGGATGCACGATTATCGTCGATTTGCACTTGGAAGTGAAAAAATGTGACAATATAAAATCACCAAATGCATCACAACTGTATCTACCAGTAGAAACAATCGTCCTGATCTGCTTGCATAGGTGCTCTGACATTATATGTACAAAATGGTATGTTTGGTGAATCGTACCAAACACAAATTAGCTATGAAACTTTATGATCAATTTCTCTGAAATCGTTAAATTACTCTTCAAACTAGAAGCTGACAAGATTCATTCATGGCACTATTAGTAACACAATCGTGCCCTGTAGCTTAAGATCTTATGCAGTTTAATCGCTGTTCAGCTTCCACAAACGAGAACAAGCAAGACTATCCAGAAAAAGGAAAAGGAGTCGGAGGACGAAGCTACGGTAAGTAAAAGATGCAGTAAATTCTACATGGAAAAACTCCAACTTGCAGGTTTCAAGAAGATGGCCTAGGAATTGCAGAGCAGAGAGAATTGAATAATTTGCATAAATAAGCATACAACGCAATGGCACCGTAGCTACTGTCACATTTATGACTTAAATGGGGTCCATCGTCACGACTTTTTTCATGCAAAAAGTTCCTCGAGCTACTCAAACACTGCAAAGCTTAATTTATGAAACCAGCTCAGAAGTTTAACTTCACTAACAAAATGGAAAAAGAAATTACAAAGAGGGAATTAATTATTAGCCATCTATCACTCCTTACTTGTCACCATCCTTCTCCGGGAGGCAACATCTGATGGCTGGCAGACCTGAATGATGTCCCGAATCGATAAGACCAGAAAATGACACGTGTAAAGATCGTGGACCGAGAATGAATGATAGTGCAATGATGTTGTAATTATTATAGTTTTGACATTCTGTGTGCATGGCAGTGCAGTGTAGCTGATGATACTGCTGGGCCTCTGCACGCAAATCACAGTACGGCCTACGATATCTCGCTGCCCTATAATTGAGGATGAATTAGAGAGATAGAAACAGCCTTCAGTCATCTACTCATCCTCTTTTTTCTCTCTGTATGTATAAATTAAATATGCATGTGTCTACACTTATAGTTTGTACTCAATCCTCTTAAATTGTTACCTTACAAAATTCAAATCCTTAATTAAATGCCCTTTAGGCTTTGTGAGGCTTCTTCATTCTTGTAGTATATGTATTTCCTTTCTTATTTTGTTTTTAATCGAGAGGTAATTCCATAAGGTCAGTTTATGTTGCATCACATATAAATAATATTTCCTTAATAATTTAAGAGATGTTTAGTTTTAACTTTATTTTATTGTAGTTTTAATTTTTAATTTTAATTTCTATTTTGAATTTAAAAAAACTTATGTGGCTATTAATATCAACATGCTTATAATTTTATCATTGACAACAATTACATAACACATAAAACTTATAGAAATTTAATTTTGTAAACTAATTAAATACAATTATTTTATATGGATATCAAGATGAAGCTATAGCAAATATTGGGAGATGCATCATGGTCTGTAATTTTATGTACAATTACTGACTTCAGGTCAAGAGCAATTGAACATTATTAAAGTGGAAAGTGTCTGGCCATCGAGTAAAAGTCAAAAGAATAAGAATGGTACAATCATAATTCTGCTTTTTAGAATTTTAAACATGGTCGAGTTCAATCAGCAGGTACGGACCCTAACATATATAGGTAGGTAGATATATATATATGGACCATCACATACTAGAAATAAAAATTATACGAGTACAGCGTATTAGGTTAGTAAAGATTTGCCGTTTACGGATCATCTTGCGGGATTTTTTGGTACAAGGATTCTCTATTTTATTAAATCTCAGTCATTCATTTACATGAATCTTATATAAATAGATGGTTAAGATTTAATGAGACAAGATAGAGTACAAAGTAAAGAACAGAGGATCTATTCTTGATTTCTGGAGGCTATGAACTTGACAAATAAGCTTAATTAGACTGCTGTGTTATTCGGACGAGCTAACTAGAGAATTATTATGTTCTCGTTCAAAATCTAAAGACAATGAGACAGTCAATCCAAGTTGTTAAGTGTGTCTGCTAAAATGGAGAAGCTAAACTATTAGTGTGTTGGGTAGCAACTTAGAAGCATTGGAGTATGTCCAAAATGAACAAAATTCTTCTCCACTTTTCTTGTCAAGAAAAGAAGTGCACGAGAGCACTAAAATAATTAACAGCTATTGTGGGATGAAACATCTTATCAAAGTACCCTATACATTCACAGCCGATGGGGCTCACGGTTCTAATCTTAGAAAAAGGATGTTCGATTAGGTGAAATTTCACTATTAGTCAAACATATCAAGGGCTTTGTATGAACAAACAATTATCTGCATCCCTTTTGTGAGTTGCGCTATACTATACGTTTTAAGTTAAATTAATAATTTTCTCTATATCTGTCCGATTCATCAATTCTTTACTAATATAGTACAATATTAAGGTTTTTTTAAAATATTTAGTCTTAATATTTTTATTTATAATCTTTGTTTACTGAAAATAACTTCTCTATCTTATAAAAGTAAGATTGCGTCCTATCAGACTTTTTTAAACTCTACGTAACAACGAGACTCTCGTTAGGTGGTGGTGTTGATTTGTTATTTTTATCTGTAATCTTTACCTGCCTTTATTCACGAGTTAGACCAAATATTTTAATAGTTATTCATTTTCTTGGACAATTTGTTCTGATTGGGACCGATTTAAATTTTTTAAGAATACGTTAATTTCGAATTAAATACTCGTGGAACTATTAGATACCAGTTATATTGAGCTAGGAAATTAACCAAATTCCAGGGAAATGGGTTTTTAATTTTTTATATTTAAAAAAATTTAGCAGAAGAAAACTTGGGAAATTAGGGATTGTACTTCGTGAAGAGAATACATTACGTACTCACGTGAAAAACACGTGCCTTAAGTTTACTTTACAGTCATCTTTGACTGTCAAGTCTATCGTTTTCTTTCCCTATCAATGATCGGAATATCATGACTTAATAGGCATAAATGTAAAAACTAATAAACACTCTTCACAGTAAATGTATTGTATTATAATGATGAAGGCAATAATTGCTAAAAAGCAGGAAAGTTTTGACAGATTGTGAATCATGAATGATCGTCCTCAGAAGAAGTAGTCTGAACCCATTCCCCGAAACACTGCTTGTTTCTTGCTTACTTTCCTTCTGTCCACCAGTGCCACAGCTACTGAAGCTACTGCAACTGCATAACTCAGCCCTATGCATCATCTATTGCAGCCTTCTCTAAAATCTATCCTATGCTTCTGTTTTGTACAGATTTCTATGCCACTGCTTTATGCCTCTGTCTTTACCCGTTACTTGAATAGAAATGTTAATTAATTTTCTCTTTTTAATTTATTATCCCATCAATTAAAGAAGGTAACAAATTAGAAGTTACGTATCTGTCTACTATTACTTTACACTGAATTGAATACTCTCTTCAGTGGACTGTTTCGTACTAAACTTGGACTATTTCATTGTCAACTGGAAAACTAGAAACTCACAATCCCTTCTACTTCTCTGTTCTTCAACTTCCTCCTGTTCTACGTACCCTCTTCATACGATCGTAGAATTCAAGAAAATATAGGGCAATAACTGAGCTCATCAATTGTTTCACACAATCACACTTTGTTTTTTTTGGTAAAGATCTATTAACACCCTTCTTCTTGCAAGGACTCTGCTTATGTTTGGTTGGGTGGCCAAAAATCTTAAAAAGTTCAAATATTTCAATTATTGCGCGTAATTTTTACTTAGTTTTCAAATGTCAAAATTTTATTAAAATTGAAATTTTAAAAATTTAAGTCTATGATAAGACAGCTATCTATATTATAAATAAATTAAAGTTAATCTGGTAGGTTATGAATTTTGAAGAGAAATGGTGAGAAATTCTTGTTTCATTTCTCCTCCAATTTTGGAAAATTGAAATTGAATTAAGTATTTTCCTTTTTATTTTGAATAGAAGATATTATTATTAGTGGAAAATTGGAGTAGGATCTAATCTTGCGGGCCGTAGAATAAATATGATTTTTTTAATTTTTTGAGCGGTAAGATCACTTAAAATTTTATAATATGATTAACAAATAAAATAGAATAAAGTATGAATCATAATTAGTATTTTATTTTGAAGATTAATCCTTTTTATTGTTTTTTGAACAAATTTTAAAATTGGCTCATTTCAACCATTGTAGCAAAACAAGTATCTAACTTTTAATAGTATCTATGGAATGTGTTGAAAGAACTCTATAACTATTTTAGAGAAGGTTAGGTAGGAAATACTAGCTACTTGGAAGCCCAAGCTTATTTATAATGGACTTTAACTTTTAGTTATTTAATTAAAATAAAATTCTAATTTCAATAAAACTTTAATTAAAATACAAATTGACTCCAAATAAAATTCAATATCTTTTATTGCTCCTTATTGAATATCTCATATTTAATCATAAAGTTTCTCAAATTTTACAATCAAGTCTAACTTAAACAAAAAACATTTTCTTTCTTCACCCATTTTTTGTACGTGACCCATTATGTTTCTAGATTTTGTTAACAATAAATATAAATTATAACCTTAAATCATATTTAGTATTAAATAAATTAAATTCCTTTAATTTATCTTCGTTCTCTAACTAAACAATTTATCTCTGATTAAAATTATTGTCTAGCAATGCATCACGATTACCTAAATATTTAGGAATATTAAAATAATTTTGCTAATTTTTTCATGCATAATTTTTATATACTCCAATCTTTTCATTATATAATAAATACTTTATTTTAGTTCATCATCATTATTAATTTTTAGTTAACAACATTTGAAGTCTATTTTTAAATTGTTATTTCACCTTGGTCAAGAATTTCTTGAATCAATATTCATTGAAACATTCTTCCTAATTAATTTAGAATGATAAATCATATATTAATCACTCAAACACTTTCATATAGTTCATGTTATATATAATGATTCTTGAATGAGGTATCTTTGAATAGAATAGATCATAAGTAGTATCAAAATATAATAAGTCTTATATGAAATATTTAATTTAGTAATCTCAAGTTAAATGATTACTCATACAATTATCACAATGAGAACTTTTATAGACATATTTTCAAATAGAATTCTCATATGAGGTTAGGTTAGTGAATTTATTTTTAACTAACACTCACACGTTTGTTTAAGTATTACCATACTTTAGTATATAAAATGACTACTCCTTCACAAGGAAAAACATATCATGTGGTAGTCTTTTATGTTTTATTAATGTCTAATTTTAATAGTACAATGACCATAAACAATTTAAAGATAATACATAGATGCAATATGAATCTCATTATTATGATCTAATTATAATTTTATTTGCATTGTGTATTTATCCCAAAAACTTCATCATATACATATAACTATGTATAAGATAAAACTGTCTTTAAATCATTATTTCACTCATCTATAATGAATTGATTGGCTATAGGGTATAAACCAATATTTATGATTTTGATTTATTTTACATATTTTATAGGTTCCATGAGATTAAAACCTTTTCCACAAAACACCTCTAATATTATAAAAATTAAATCAAACTTTTTTTTTGGTTATGGAAATTAAACTTCTAATTGCATTTAAGATATTTCTGAAGATCGACTAGAGGGTTGTTCTCCCACATTCTATGTATCAATAATTTAATCATGGTTGCACTTCAAAATTTTAGCTTGGGGAGTGATGTTGAAACCAAAAAGAAAGGCATTCCTTTTTATTTGTCCTGAATTTTAACCTGAACACTTCCTTTTCTCTTTTCTCAAACCAAAGCAACGATTTCGTATGTAAACAATAAATTCTGTGCCCTCTAAAAAGGAGAAATATTCGCCAAAAGGAAAAAAAAAAAGAAAAGAAAAGAGAAAAGAAAGGTAGTTGCGGGAAAGTACAAAGATTTAACTCTGAAGTCAAAAGAATAGCCCTCTAGTGATGGTGATGAATGAAAGAAAGCAGGAACAACCCTGGTATTGCATATATGCGCATAACATTCTTTGCCTGAGCAAACTCACGTGAACGATCTGTCTTCATATCAGCGGATATTATATAATTATAACAAAAAGGAATATCATCATTGTACAATTCAAGCAGTTGGACCATATTTTTTCTTGTGAAAGTGTGGGCATAGCTTTTCATAAATTATCACTTTGTCTTTTATTCTGCATATATGTAAAGCTGCCACTCGAGTAAACTCCTAGTCTCGTAACAATGGGGTTTTTGTTGTGCTCCAGATTCTTTACTAAAAGCCTTATAATGTCTATTAGATTATTTAAATTAACACAGAGTTTAGAGAAGTCCAACAGTACGCAACATTATCTCTAATTAATACAAAGGTTGATTATAATTATGAGAAGGTTTCGGTACATTTTTTCATCAAATTATCAAGATGATTGTTCAACTTTAGGGTGATCTTTAAATATTCTTCATGAACTTGCTCAATCAGTATTTCACTCGTCTTTGTTTGTGCAGTCACTGATACATATCCAGACAGTGGGTATTTGAGACCCCATCTCTCGTTATTGCCAGCCCATTATGGCACGCTAATACTTGGATGGTTCCTTTTTTTTTTTCCCCCATAAAAACGAGCATTAAGATATGTTGCATAATATTTGTACTCGTATGGAACATCCGACAAGAGAACAAAATTTAGAGGAATCTTACTGTACAATGAGACCAATTGTTCTTTTCTTCCCTATTCTTTCTGTTTGGAGCTTTCCTAGGGTCCTTTCAATCATTTTCTTTGAATTCTATTAGGGTTTAACTTGTGGGATTCTTGATAATGCTCCTTCCATATTTTTATGCTATGATATAATTAATCTAGCTAGTCTGCTAAGGGCCATCAAGTCAATTAACCAATATTATCGCAATATTGGATACTTAATTATGATAGATCGGTATTAATTTAAATTAGTTTGATCTATAAAGAAGCATCAAAATTACAATTGAAATTAGAATTAGAACTCCACATTCAGTATTTAATTCCTTTAAATCATAAAGCTATGCTTCAATTCTTGAATTATTGAGGGACGAACGGATAGCTTAATTATGGAACCAATCAATGATTCTCTTCACAATCGTACGCTATGTTAGATTGAATCTTAATAAGAAATTTAAATAAGTCAGCTCCTCACCTGACAATTTAAACTTTAGCAATTGTGGAGGATTGAGCTAATTAGTAGTCTTCAAGCTTGAAAAGCTTTCTCACATGAGCGCACACTTGTTTATCTCTATTTACTATAACAAATTCTCCCTCACTTTCAGAGAAGCTTCCCCTCATCTCATGAAATGGGAATTTCAAGGCGCAATCTTCTTTTTGTAAAGCTCCGCGCGCGCTTTATCCATACTAAATATAAAGTGCAATGATAAAGTTAATCATTGCAACAGCTAAACTTCCTAGAATGACATAAAAGCCTCTCATGTTAGAAGCATAGTTTTCGAAGGTTACAACTTACAACGCAACGAGATCAGAGGTCGAAATGAGGGCACTCCCTTGGTGATAAATGTAGTTATTTCGATTGACACTCCCCAATTCCCTTTGGCTATTGGTTCGCTCTCTCAACTCTCTTGAACATACGGAGCAGCAACAGCAACAGGACGATAAGGATTTGTCCATCATAAACGCTCGATGAACACAAACATATATTCCCTCCAATTCATAATAAGAGTCGTTTTAGATACATTTTAATTATTCAAAATAAGTGTCATTCTTGACTTTGTATGCATTTTTATAACTTTTCTTCCAAAATTAACCTTTCGTTTCTCTCTGTCTTAATTATACGATCACAATTTAAAGCAATTTCTCTCATGATTTTATTTAAGATCTTTGATTCATCAAGTAATTTTATGGGAGTATTAATAAGGACATATCTATAATTTTATTAGATTTCTTAATAAAGCGTGTATTTTTAAAACAACTCTTATTATGAATCGGAGGGAGTATAAAATATAAACATATCACTTATTATGTCATACTTTATAACTATCACACTGTCACTAACACAATTTTTATTGGGAGTTGGAACAGTTTTTGAACAATATATCCATAAATGTGTAGACACGGTCATTGTCACCAAGATCCCTATTTCTATGGCTTTCTTATAATTCTGTTATATTTCTAATATTTGTTGAATCCTTATTCGGTTGTCTTTTTTTATGACATGACTAATTTAGATGCGTTAGCAGTGCATATTTATCATTATTTTCAACATGTATTTTTGTTTTTTTTCATTTTACAATATATAGCATCTATAAATTTTAATAGATTTCATTTAAATCTTAAGAATCCTTTTCTTTAAATATATAACACATAAATAATTTAAAACTAAATATGTACAAAATTATTATTATTGAGGGACATAATATTTCAGGGATGCAAGAATTTACATAATCTTGATTGACAAAGTTTGTGCCAAAACAAAATAATAAAAGGGGATTCTCTTTTTTTTTTTTTTTTGGTATTATGTATCCATAACTTCTCTCATTGTTCATCTAACTTGTAATTGGAGCTTGGATGGCCCCTCTCTTAGCTCATATTCTCAAAGTCTTTTATTTTAACTTTTGTATTCATAAAAGTGTAAGGCATGTGATAAAGGCTGGGGATGTATAGAGCCCCAAAAGGCATGCTTTGGTAAAAATATGGAAATATTTTATAAGAATGTAAAAAAGTGCTCCATTACAATTACCAAGGATCACCTCATACTTTAGAGATGATAGTTAAACTTAAAAGCAGTCCCTCTGATCTCTCTAATGTTCTCTTTCTATCTTCCTCCCTGTGGAGAATATGACAGAAGTAACATACAAAATCAATTAGATTTTTCATATTTACGTAGGAATATAATATCATCTATGTTGTTGATTTGGATGCTCACAGTCACGGCTTGATAGGGTAGGACCTGCCTTTTTCCACTCTTCTCCCCTTTTCTTGCTTTCTGTCTTTCTTGTCTCCTTGTCTTTCTTTAGCTCTCCCTCTCTTTTTTCTTTGCTTTTCTTTTTCTTTTCTTTTCCTTTCCTTTCCTTTCTTTCTTTTTTTTTTAAAAATCTGATTGTCTCATGCTGACTAGCTGAGTACCCGATTCTCGCCATCAGTACCCTTCAGAAGATACAGTCATTTCAAAACTACGAGCAGTGCACAGTGGCACTTATATATAAATATATAATAATATATAATCACTATCATATACATAGGTATAAATAATGATCAAAGCGGCCTTCCCAAGGTAAACTCAAGATTAGGCTTCTTGGGGCTCGACTCTGAGAGGGTTGATGAGCTCACATCTGATATTCTTTCATAGCTCAAGCACTTTAGATCCATTTCATTCTGTGGTAAAAGGAGAAGGGAAACAAAACAAAAAGAAAGCAACAGCACTAAGGAATCATTATTGGAAGCAAACAAAAGTAGGGTTATTCATATATTATTATTACATTTATGTGATGAGGAGGGAGAGGAAGCACAAGGGAAGTGTGTGAAAGTGGGAATCAAAGGACACTTTGACTCAGGGAATAATAGAATACTTATCTGGAAAAAGAAACCTTGCTAGGGTACAATTTTGAAAGCCTGCTAAAGTATGCCCTAGCTACTGCGTGTGACGCACAACTCCTAAGAACATTATGATATATACTGAACGATATTTACCTGAGTTATGGCCAATGTTCTTTTTAAGTTCTCTAAATTTCTTAATTACTTTTCTAAGAAAAGCTCTTTCCACATCACATAAGCAGAATCCTACTCTGGACCGTGTTAATTACAATGGTGACCCTTAAAATTTGAGAATGACCTAATTATAAACTAGCTAGCTTTTGAAAGGCCGTTGCCTTTCTTTCTTTTTTCTTTGGCAATAAATATGACCGAAAAGGAGAAAGAAAATAGCTCATCTGCTTTTCCTAACCCATTCCAACATTTGCTACTTATGTTGAAAATTTTGTCCATTTCCTTCCAAAACCAAGGATACTTTTGGGAGAACAAAGATTTGATATTTGAAGGTACCTCAAGAGAAGGACGGTTTAGAGCAGAATCCTTTGGTTTCCCATGCAGCCAAGCTTCCCTGCTACAACCAACAGATAGAGAGAATAATATTTGCTATCAGTGGAAGCCATGCAAAAGGATGAAGAAATAAAGCCAAATGGGAAAAGAAAGCTATCTTGTACTGTCTTTTTTTGTAGTTCCCTTTTACTTTACTTGTTATTCATGCATAATGAGAAGCTTGATAGATAAAGTTGATGGACTTACTACTCTCTTAAGTCTCACCACCCCATGTGATAGCCCATCGACCATCTCAAAGGTTACAACCAAGTTTCAAAGGGTATATTATCTTTGTCACCGAGATTTCCACAAATGGGACCATAATGAGGTTTAGCTTTGAAACTAAGTTTCCTATGTGTAGGTCCCATTCTTATCTGAGCCCACAAAATCCAAAGGAAAGAGATATCTCCATTTCTATTTCTTTAATCAAATGGGATTCTCATCATACATTGGACTGGCAGGCGAGAGTGAGCTGTCTCTTTTCTGTTTTTTTTTTTTTACAAGAGCATATGTATAATTGATCCATCATGGAATTTCAGTATTCAAAGTCTTATTGGACAGACAGGACAATTGCAGGGAAATCATTTCCTTCTTCCTCTTTTCGGGATTTCTTGCTTGCAACTATGTCTGTTTGTGGGTGACGAATGGTGAGAGAGAAAGAAAAGGAGGTTACTTACACACTAGTGTATTCTCATAAATTTCTGGATTTTTGTGCATGTTTTGACGTAATCATGCGAAAAGTTAAAATCATTTCTTAGTACATAAACACACATATATGCATTGAGAAACAATATCCAAAAAGAAAGTCAAGAACAAAAGAATCAACGTCCCAAATCTTTCCTCCTGAACTAAGAGGTAATGAAAGTGCATATATGAAGGTCAAGTGTCTATACCCAGATACAATTACTTGTCAGGTTTCTAAGAAAGCGGTGAGATCAAAAGCGATAAGAAAAATAGTGTTTGTTATGTGTTTATTTGCTGCGGATTCCATATTTTGTTCTTTCGTTGTCCATTGGATTCTCCGTAAAAGCAGTAACCAACAGAAGACAGATAAAGGACAAAGAAGCAGTGTGAAAACACGCAAAAGTAGTACAAGTTTCTTCACCTTGAAGAGTTGCTCCAAAGCCCACGGTAGTCCTTGTCCTGATGAATACTTGGTCTTCCCTGTTGCATTGATTGGTCAGACCTCCTTGGATTTTGTATGTCAAACATAAGATCTTCCGAATTATCCCCAGATGATCCATTATCGAATACATCAGATTGCCCTGTGTTAAGAAAAAAGATACGCAATCTTTTCTTATTAATATAACGAAGATAGTTTCTTATCAGGAACATATAACTAAGAACATGCATTAGTTACCTTCTAACAAATTAAAAAAATGGCACGAACCTGAAGAAGCAGCTGCTCGGTCAGTGGTCTTTACCGTTCGATACATCTGCCAATGCAAATGTATTTTCTTTAGATAAATATGCATTAAACTAGTGGACAAGTAGCTAATTAGCATTAAGAAAATGCCAAGAAATTGGAGAAGATAAGGATAAAGCTAGCCGTAAAAGGAGACCAATATACTGTTCACTGATACTGCAGAATTTGTCAAATGCAATGCAAGTACAAACTGTAACAAGTGGGACTAAGAGAGAGATAAATATAAACTGCGAACAGAAACATTTATACGTCATTAATGCATATTTATCTTATATGTGCATAAACATGGAAGTGCAAAGTATAAAACTTTGTGAGGAATTAACCATGGTCAGCGGGAAGTGTGATTGTATACCCCATATCTGAGAGGCCGATGCTGAGAAAGATATCATTGAGAAATGATGGTGTTCGGTATTTGTGTATTTTTCCTCTTTTCTATTCACTGTTAGGGAAGAAAATGTTTTTTCCTATTTTTTTTCCTGTTTCTATGAAGAAAAGTAATAGACTGCTGCAAAGTGGTCTTGGCTGAGTCGTAGGCTCTAAGACTCGATCTGATTTAATACTCATTTTCACTCTCTCAGTCACTCGACATATATATTCTTTTACTTGGGTTGGTTCATTCTTCTAAGCAAAAAGCTGTTTATGGCTATCAGAACATCAGATCTAGTAGAAAAAGAAGTGCTAAGGATTTGAGAGACCCTCTGCAAGTAAACATTGGAATTTGTAATCTATGTATTAAAGCCTACCTCTAATGTAAGCTATTAAAAGGAAAATTCAACTTTCAAGTACCATTATCGCTGCATGAATTTAAGACCATAGCACAGGGATCGACTTTGGGTAGAAAGTACAGGGGAAACAAAAGAGAAAAACAAAAGCAAAGGTCTAAGCATTGCTCGGATTCACTCAAAGAATATTGAATTCCAAAGAATTGGGACAAGAGGATGTTTAATACCTGCAAGTGAGACTTAACGTGAGCTAAAGTGAGATCTTTAACATCCATAAGCTCAAGAACTGACTTAGGAGTAGCCCCTAAACAACAGAAAGAGGAGGGCATGAGTCAAATTTGCTTTCATTTACTTCTCCCTCCATATTATTGAAGAGAGAATAAGAACAAGAACAGTGCAAGAGGAAGAAGAAAAAGGAAATTGTCGAGAAAAATTGGAAAGCTTTTAGTCAAAAAGATAGGAATAAAATGAAGCATACTTTCATGGCCACCCAATAGCTCAACAGCATGAACAAAGCGAGCGTGAAGAGTGGTAGTCCACCGCATCCTTGGTGCTCTCATGGTGCGTTTAGCAGGAAACCTGGGCATGAATCTTGATCTCATGAAACCTTGAGACTGATAAGGACTTGAGCTTTTGGCACTTGTGTTGCTGTTAGCTAAAGAAGTAGCTTGAGAATAAGTATTATCCAAAGGCTGTTGAGGAGAGAATGGAAAAGCAGAAGTAGGAGGGTTTTGGTATACAGGGATCCCTCTGATGGGTCTCAAGAAACCAAGCTCTGGACTTAACCCTTGTGGTTGTTGTGGCTGTTGAAAGAGTGGGTGGTTGTTATGGAGGCGGCTTTGTTGGTGATGATGGTGTGAGTACTGGTTTTGTTGGAAGGAATGGAAATAATTGTTACCAATACCATTACAACCGGTGGGATTTTGAAGGAGGTGTAAATGGCTGGAGTTGGAGTCTAAAACGCGTGGATTAGATAGAGAGAGGTCAAAGCAGTTGGTGTCAGGTTTTGCCGTTGAAGACATGGAGTTCCTAGAATCCAAAGCTCTCTTCCAAAACCCCAATTCCACTTCTTCTTCTGTTCTCCTCCATGTTGTTTTGGGTTTGCTGTTCGGTGGGCTGATTTGAAGAGATAAATCTGGTTGTGCAGGGAAAAGCTCCATGTTTGACCAACCAAAGAAACCCTTTTTTTCTGATGCCGCTAGCTACTTCCTTATCTTCTCCTTGAATTTGCTGACGTTAGTTTACTCTTGTGTTGCTAGTGCAACAGAAGCACAGGTATTATCAACCGGCAAGAAGAAAGAGTTAGCTGCAGAGAGAAAAGTATGAGGAGTGACTTTGGTTTGAGGTTAAATTTTGTGAGCCTGATCTTTGAGGTCTACAGGGTGGGATGAAGTTGAAAGGGGAGTAGTTGCAGAGATTTGAGATTGAGTTGAGTGGAGGACAGAGAAAAGAAATGACAAGGTATGAAGTGAATGGTTGTTTCTTTTATGTGAAGTATGTGGGAGAAAATGACACTTGAATGGTTATAGGAAATAGCAAGAGAGAAAGATAGGATAGAAGAAGTAACTGAGTTTGGGGCTAATTTGATTCCTTTTTACTACAACTCTTTTTAAAGCCCTTTGGAGTAGAAAAGGAAGTTTTTAGTGTGAACTTTAACGTGTGCATTTGTCCCTCAACAACTCATACTTACCTTTCTAACCCACACAACACAAACTCTTCTTTCTTTCAACTCCAATCCAAACATAGGGTCTTTGCCTTCTGCCTTCACCTTTTACAAAACCCTAAATTCTAATCCCATTTTCTACATCTTACCTACACACGCACATGATTGCTCACTTTTTTCTTTTTTTTTCCCACTTTCTAGGTTTGGTTAATTCCTTAATTACTCTATTCATTCAATCATTGTCACTGATGAACCCATAATTCTCATCATTCAACTTACCCATTATTTTATAATTATTCATTTTGGGTAAATCATGAATCCATCGGCCCTCCTAAATTGGGCCCAAGGTTCTAGTAGACTAGTATATAAAAGTCAAACGTACCTTTTCGGTTCATTAAGTAAGCAAAGCAGAGATGGTGCTGACTGAGTAATCAAAAGGACACATTGATCGCCACAAAACAGACGTCTTAAGTGGGATTAAATCAGCTTATAAGACAAGGGAATGTACCATTTCAGACACGTAGCTGCTAGTGCTAGCTAGCCCACTTATCTGCCATCTTAGGCTTGCAACCTCTCCTTTCACTACCAATCTATAGTAGAATCAATCTCAGTGAGCGAGCGTCAAACACACAAACTCACAGAAGGGAATTGAACAAGAACTGGTTTTTATATGCTTATAAAATCAAACATGCGGGACACAACGTTCACATGCATTTTAAGTGTATCAATACTCGCCGGATTTCCCAACTTTAAGTATTAGTTCTGAAGGCAGATGAAACTTGCTGTCTGTCACAAGTTATAATAATAGTCTCAGAAGTTTGTATTCTGACCCCAATAAACCATGCATGTGATTTAGGGTATTATTCTTAATTTTAGTTAAAAGGTTATACCATTTCTAACTCTAATAGAGTAAGTAATAGAGCTAGTTCATACACTTTGATATTCTTTCTAGTCCCATTACACACTTATGAGGCCGGTATTATTATTTAATATATATTATATACACATACTCATATTTACTAACGCATTCAACTATCTTCGTAAAAAAAAAGTTGTGTATGGTTCAGCCTGGTTCTGACGAGATTGCATGTTGCCGTTTGGATCCATGAAGTTGGTTGCTTCTTACGAGAGCTCCAACTTGAAGGTTCCTGCAAAACAAAGAAGGCACGTCGGGAGTTGTTTCCCGATAAGCCCCTCCGACGCTCAAGTCAGTCTTTTGGTGTGGGAAGGGTCGTTGTGAGCAGAGGAAGCTAGGGTTATGATCACGTACCTCTATTATGGCAGAGTTATACCTTATATATATGGAGTAGATGATAGGTTTAAGTCTTTACGTATGCATGGGAGACTTCCACCTGCGAATGGGGCCACGGATGCGTAGACTGGATCTGGGCTTGGTGTAGCCAAATAGGTATGAGACTGATCTTTGAATGATGGACCGATCGACCCACGGGTAGTTGTGACTGAGTTCGGGCCCAGCACGACCAGCCCGATCAGTGTATAATTAATATTTCTTCTCCGACCCTCGCAAAATAGGAAAGCATATTAGAAAATTGTGTTGTTTTGTCTTACAATAATCGACTTAGGAAATATACAACAAGTAATACTTGATTTCGATCCTTTTTATATTTCAAATAAGCAGCCTAACTTTTTTAGGGGGTGTTTGCTTGAAGGGTATGAAAAAAAAAGGTATAGGTATGGAATGAAAATTGATGCTTGGTATGAATTTATCATTGAAGACCTAAGAGTTTCATTTCTTAGTTTTGGACAATCTTTCATTCCTTTCATAATCTAGATGAATAAGAGAGAGGAATGAGAGTAATTAATTAAATAAATAAATAATTACACTATAATTAATTAAAATATTAATATTATTTAATTAATTACATTATAGTTAATTAAAATATTATTATTAATTAAAATAACTAATTAAATATAACTATTCATTAATTAAAATATTATTATTACACTATAATTAATTAAAATAATTTAATTTAATTAATTAATTAAAATATAATTACTCATTAATTAAAATATTGTATTTAATTAATTAATTACAATATAATTAATTAAAATATTATTATTATTTATTTAATTACATTATATTTAATTAAAATATAATTATTCATTAATTAAAAATAATTAATTAAAATATTATTATTAATTAATTAATTGTAATATAATTAATTAAAATATTGTAATTAATTAAAATATAATTTATTTAGTAATTAAATAATTATAATATTTTTACAAACTAACCACTATCAATGATAATGGTAATCATTCATTCCTCTTAACCAACTATCATAATTATAATGATAATATTTATTTCCATTCCTCACTATATCATTCCCCCAAGCTAGCCAACCGCCCCCTAGTTTTACTATTAGAGGACAGTAACCATTTTTCATACTTGTTCTTGGTGACCCGTCTCTCTTTACTACCTATTTCTGATTTTTATCTTTTAAAAAAAGGGTATGGCAGGTCAAGGAAATTTCAGTTGTTCCTAATTACTTTGTTATAATTATAACATCCCACCAACGACGGAGATACATAGGGTCAATGGTGCATATATATATATATACAAAAACAAAGCTATTTAAGGGTTAATGGTATATTGGACCTCCTAAAATTTAAAAAATTAAATATTTGAACCCTCTTATCTTAAATTTCTAGCTCAGTCACTACATCTCAATTTCTTGCTTACAATGGGAAAGCAACCATAAAAGATATAACTATCATTATAATCTTTCTTTTTAAAAACGTTTCTATTTTTCTACATTAAATAATAGATCATATCAGTTATGATGTTTTCACTAATGATTGAAAATGTTCCTAAGAAATATATAACCCATGGATTTTGCTTCTTTAGCTATTAGTTTTCATTTAACAGTTATTAATTAAACCTTCGAATATTTAACAGGTAAAGATAATTTTTAATCATATTTTAAATTTTTAAATTTATTTAATTTTAATCAATTTAATAACAATATAATATCAATTGAATCTTTTAAATCTTATATTTTAATTTTTAATTTTTAGAAGTATTAAAAAAAATTCGATTCGAATCGAAAACAGTACTATAGCTCTCATCTAGGTCCTCTAAATTAGGGAGGAAGAATGATATCGACCCTATCACCTTAATTAGTTCCATTCCCCTACTGTGGGTCTCTAATTTGAGCATTCCAACGCCGAGCACTTCGAATATAATAGAACTATGGACCATTTTAAGTTAAAGCCTATTTTTATAACAAATGAAAATTTTGACTGTCTTCTGATGAGTTGTGGATAATTAGAGTATTAGACTGCTTAGATAGGGTATGGAACTTACAAAAACAAGAACACACTGAATCTCTGAACATCACTCAAAAGAATTAAAATTGCTGTCATCTGTCTTAAATGTGATTTTTAAGCCGAGATTACTGAAATTGCACTAGCTTCTCGAAAATGAAAATTCCTAACATGTATAGTTTTAGGGTTCTCTTTTGAACTCTAATCAATCTTGTTTTAGATGTGAACAGCAATTAGGACACAAAATTATAACCACGAAGGTCAGTTAAATGAACCTGCATTTGTCAGTTTGGAAAATGACGAGGATTGATTGAACAAAGTGTGTTATGCAAGTTGGTCCTCTTAGCTTGACCCCTTTTTGTCGGTAAATTCACTGTATTTTGTCCATTAATCAATATACTACCTGGGAATGACCTAGCTAGGTACATCCAAAAATCAAGCAAAAAAGCTGTTTCAACCTTTTGACTTTGCATGGAAAATTGTGGGGTAGGAATCTTTTGCATGCATTGATGTCTCAAATTTTATGACAAATTAAATTTTCAGTTCTTCCCATAAAAAGCATCATACTTATTGGCCCTATCTTTCAAGGTAAGTTCCACATCAAGCATAATCAGGCGATGCATAACATTCGAGAAGTGAATTGATAGTCCAATATGGCATATTAGTTTTGTATTCGCCAGTGGTGGTAATTAATGTTGTCAGAACTCAATGTAAAGGTTCAACCCCACCAAGCCTTACCAAAGGCTTGTAATTTTATAAAATGTCACGAAATAGTAAAATAAAAGTAGCAAATACGTATATATATATATTAGCTTAATTAAAATGAATAAGCAGCAAGCTTTTAGATACATAAACAATCATTGTGAGTAGAAGATTTGAAGAAGATATTGGCTAAAATTATTATTTGTATTGGCTTTAGTGGTTCAAAATTTTCAAAGGACAAGATGGCAAAGAAAAGTTTGATATAGAAACTAAAGAATATAGTGGTGCAAGACAAAGGCATTTTTCCACGAAAAAAGTAGGAGGATTTATCTTGTCATATCGAAAGATGATAATGCAAAGCTTTTTCTAGTAACTTTAACACTCCCAATGAGCTAGCATTGATGAGTGTTACCTTTGTCATGTAACTTTGCTTTAGATTGCCCCCTTCTTTGCGGTCACCTAACAATCCTTTTGGCCATCTCTTTCGCCAGAATATATATAACAAGACAGGTCCCCACTGCCCTTCACATTAATTTCTCTACTCAAGTTTCCAAGGAAATACATATATATATAATGTCATGAGCTCAACAAAAAGGTCTTAATTTGTAGTGTATATATGGTTTAGTGGTGCAAATGCTTAGTAATTATTCTTACATTAGTCGTTTTTGGGACTCAAGAACTACTCTCTTGGTCTTGGGTAACCATCGATATCTCTCCTTCAGGCGTACTCGTGTCGTAAGAATTCAATCGAGAACATTAACATACTCAACAAAACAACTTAATATCATATAGTAAAATATCTTTGGTTACATCGGGTTACGGCGGCCCGAATATTCTTGTTTGGATTAAATGGAATTGGTTGGTTCTTGCAAGAGCTTGACGAGGTTCTGCAAAAAAGGAAGGCGTCGGGATTGTTTAAGATAAAGCACTCCGACGCTCAACTCAGTCTTTTTGGTGAAGGTGAGATTGCGGCATGCAAAAAAAACTAGGTTTACTATTACGTACCCCTGTTATAGTAGAATTTTACCTTATATATAGAGCAATAACTAGGTTTAAGTCTTTACATATGTATAGGAGTCTCTCACCTGCGAATGGGCCAAGGAGATCGTGGATTTGACCTAGACTTGGCGTAAGTATAAGACTGATATTTAAAGAACGAACCGATCGACCTACGGATCGACAATTAAGTACAGACCCAACACAACTGACCCGACCATATACATTTAACGTACATTTCCGTTTGGCACATTTTGGTGTCAGCATAACCTATACAAAACGTTTTGTTAATTAACCCTAAATTTCTCCCGACTTCTCGATCCCTGAAACTTATCATTGTTTTCTCCTTTAATTTGGGCTCTAGCTACTATGCGCTAAGCTTAAAGTAAAAACTTGCTATGGAAATAAAACACACCTGACTAAGCAAATGCCTTTTAATGATGACACTTATTTTGTAAAATTTTCATTTGGATGCGAGCTTCTAATTACATTACATGTTGATGACATTATGGAAATTTTGTTCAGTTGTTTTCAAGAGGGGGGCCCCTCTTCTTTAATCATAAAGTCACATATTTAATTTATGAAAATAATCTCTTTATAAAACTACAAAAGAAAAGTTGCATACGTTATAACCCTCTCTAAATTTCCGCAAAACAAAAAATCTTATGTACTGAATATGTTGACTTTTTGTTCAGTTGTTTTCAAGTATGATTTTCTTAAGTTCACAAAGTGCTATAATCAAACCGAAAATGAAAGATCGAAGAAATTTAAGACAAACATAACTATTTTTTTTCTTGTTTCCTTAAAAAAGAATCCAATTAATTAAAAATAGAAAAAGAAGAAGACTTTACTTGAACATAGATAGATTGACTAGAATTTTTTTTCTCTATGGCACTGATTTGCTTTGGGATCCTTACACTGTTTAGGTAGAAACAGAAAATCTGAATGAAAATAAAAAAAATCTACATATTGAAAATGAATACATGATAGCCACATGATCAAGACGAACTGTCTTGTTCAATGTTTAATTTGAGTATAAAACATATACGGATCAATTTTCCTTCATATTTTTCTTCGTGTGGTTATTCAATAGTCTACTTTTCTTGTCACATTGCTTCACTAAATACTCAGAAGTAATATTCATTGTGTCTTGTCATATCAATTTATTCAGGGTGGGTGGGGAGGATGAAGGTAACCATAAAAGTGGAGGCTGCTTCATATAATTGATCTCATAAGTTTTTTCCTTTCTGGACATCTTTTTAAGCCAACACCTCTTCAAGGGCAAGCTTCATATTGTCCTTATCTCCCATAACCCTACCTTAAAATCATCTTGATGCTATGAGATATCCCCACTGTATGATGGAAAAAGAACATCTATTGTTGTTCCAAGAACAAATTGAGCATCTTTCTTAAATGTCACCGAATTGTTTTAATCACCATGTAGATGTAGTAACCAAATATGATATGGGTAATTCCCAGGGTCCCCCGACAGCATTGGAAGCAATGTAAGGAACATGAATTTTCAATGTTCGAGCAGCGTTTATATATATTAGTGTGCTTGTTTCCAATTTTAAAATAAATGTTGAGACTTGTGAACCACCACAAAGAACAGGAATAGAGAATACTGACACCTTGTTTTCTGTATCAATGGACTTTGTAATACATAATTAAGGCGGGGGTTTATTATTATAGTCATGCGATCAGATCATTGTCAACCTATTCCTCGATTACAAGAAACTGGAGATTTCATAAAAATATATTTTTGTCTTTTTCAGAAGCATCCATATTTGCCACTCCAAGGCCTTGAAACTATTATCTACTGAATAATCACCGACTCAGTTTTCCTAGCTAGTGATTTAATTTGATAGGTCAAAAACAGAATCTTACATGAATACTTGGACCATTTTGCATCATAGTCTATCTTATACTGATTCGTAGTTTAACTTTGTTTGTCCTATTGTATGTTCTTATTGATTTTATAATCAACCGTGTTATTTATTTTATACATAGTAAGATCTAACTGATGCATGGTTTAACCTAGACTAAGCTTAACCTGCAGCAGGATTCCATTGTTTTGTGTAATAAAGTTGACCTTGGAGAAAGAAGAAGCCGTTGAAAATGCTTTTTTTTCTTTCTTTTTAATCTTTAGTTCCTTCATTTCCATAGGTCTCGTTTTATTACTAATTAAGAGAAACACAATAGAATAGTTACGTTGATTTCTTATTTCTGTGTTTCATATTAAATTTATCAAATTATAATTAAATGAATTAATTTTCATAATCTCTAGTTAGTTTAAACTTTTTAGTCAAAGCGAACCTGAAAATGAGATTCCATCTTCATAAAATCCTGACTAATTAATCCACTTAAACTTGATTAAAAATTAATGATCAAAAACCAAAGGGAAAATAATAAGATCACGTGACAATGGTGGAAAACAATATTCAAATTCATCATGGAGAATAAAGAAATTCTCATACCGACATAACATGTCACGACTCTATAAATACTGGGAATTTGTTAAGTCTTTTTCTTAAATGGATATGGGTCATCGTGTTTCTCTACTTCCCAAACGTCGGATCATACACTTTATGGTGTGACAGAAAAGCTGGACATTATATGTATATGCAGAACTTATTACACATGGGTCACCCCAGTTGTCAGAATTAAGCGCCTAGTGTTAGAAGAAAATTATTGAAACTATCTTACTAAAGCAACCGGAAAGATTACTCATTTAGTCGATGAATCATATATATATATATACAAACGTACTTGTAGTCTGTTACTTCTTTTTTTTTTTTTTTTTCCAAAACCCTTATTTTTATTAAGCTTCCAAATGGAACATGCAATGAGTGGAAGTGGAGCATCTGCTTTTGAGAGTTTTGAGTGATTTTCGTTGTATTTGGCAAAGTTCAGTAGATATGTTGATGTTCTAATGAGGACATTGACGTGAAACTTTCACTCTTTATAGTCATATCATCAAAAACCTGATGGAGATTAGGTGGCTATATTGGACCAAGTTAGACATAATTTATTAAGAGTGGAGGACTTCCAACGACACTGAAATATTCCATAATGTTTAGAGCTTCTTGATTAAATACGTTTCGATGGTGAGAGAGGTATAGCTTTTTTTATATATATAATTTTCTTGGCATAAGAAATGAAGGGTTAGCAAGCATAATCTTGACCCAAAAGCAGAGTTTTTCTTTCCTTTTTCTCCAATCAAACCCACATAACATGACTAAAGTAGTAAGTGCCTCTTTTTCTCCAATCTAATCCCATTCCCATGCAGATATAGGGGTATATAGATAGGATCAATCCTGTTTTTACACAGAAGAACAAAAGAAAAGTGGGAGACATTTTGAATCTTTTTCAACGACTTGGAGCAAAGGGGAAGCTTTGATTAATGCCCTACAAATCTTTGGGGAGATTACAAGTTAGATGAAAGAACTTAGCTTGTAGATTTTGATTAGAACCTATCAACTTTTTTTTTTCTTTTGGGGATTAACTTATTCCTTTCTCATTTTACATGATGCTTCTCACTTTGCTTAGTTTTCCACGAAATAAAAATAAATAATAACTTGGTAATTCCTTTCATTATTAAGAAAAAGGAATAAATGATTGTTGGTAAAGGGTTGGCCCCAATAAACCCTTTTACATGACACAGAAGCCAATCGATATCAACAATGGTGAAAATCAAGGTAAAGAAGTTTGTGGGCGACCACCCAAGCATGCATCACTTTGACCCACATGATTGGAAGTTGGAACCATTCGTTTTCTCCTCTTTTTTTGTTGCTCTTTTTTCTTTTGTTTTCTTAAAAAGTATTTAGACAATAAATCTAAGTTGTAGAGAAATTGATCGCTCTCTTTCTATATTTTTTAACTACACTATCCTCAAGAAAGCCAATGATTGCATCAAAATTATGACAACGCCATGTAAGCAGTACGAGGGAGTAGGATCTTCTGTCTAATATTATAGTGTCTTATTCTATTTCATGAATCTCAACTATTTATTTATGCGAGTCCCGTGTTCATTTATGCGTGAGTCCCATATAAATAAATGACTGAGATTCGTGAAACAAAATAAAATATTATAAAATTAAACAGAAAATCTAAACTCGTATTAGAGTGGAGATTCTTGTCTACTTTTACTCCTTACAAAACTACTGGAATTAACTATCCAATTTTACTCTTTCCAATCTTATTTGATGCTCAAAATGACATTTTTGATCATTGGATAGAACAATCTCTAAACTTGTATTCAATAATAAAAAACATATCGTTTTGGACATTAGACAGAGTTACATAGAATAAAGATTTGAACTCATAATTACACATGCATTCAAAAACCAAGTGAAAAAAATCTTCATTTTCCACTTATTTAAATTGATTTATCAAAAGTGCAGGTTGAAGCCCTCAAGGAACCCAACTTTCTGGTTTAATAAAATCGATTTTTGCCCCAATTTTATTAATTATTTTAATGGAGAGAGGAATACTTATTCTCCTTAATCTTTAGACTTAAGAAAATATTATTAGTTGAGATGCATGTGGGAGGAGGCATTAAAAAAAATGCCAACCTTTAACTTGTAAAACTCAATTAGCATGGATTAGTCCATGTGAAATTTAATATTTTAATTTAAGGTAATTTGGAATTTAGTATTAAATTCATTAAAAAAAACTATGCGTATATCAATTTAATATTTAGGACACCAATTTTAATCAAACTTCAATTTCAGTCATCAAGCAGTTAATATTGAAATTTTAAATGTGATCTTTTAATAATTAAAAAGTTTTAAGACAGTTATATGAGTGTGCTTCCATTCCAGATGCAACTAAATTATATAGTTGATGGGCTTAATCTATATCAACCCAATTGGTGCATCGCTAGATTTGAATTGGATCCACATTTAACAATGCCAAGCCCACGAAAGCCCACCGGCATCTAGAGGTACACCGGCGGCGAGTGGAGAATGTACAAACTAAAACATGTTTCGTAAGATTATATAAAATGATGGATGGAAGCTCCTCACCTTGTTCATAGGCTTCACTTACAATGCCCACTCTTCGTGTATCAACAACACTTATTTTATTGTTTCTTCATAGATGGAGGACTAATCATCGAGCAATCAGTTTTCCTTCATATTCCATTTTTCTTTAAAAGTGCCTGTAACGCATAATCCCTGCGTCTGTGTTAATGCATAAATCAACCATAACTGAGTCTTGCTGGTATTGCTATTGAAAATTGCCCATGATGAGGAGTTCAGCTACTCATGTAAAGAGATCCTCATATAAAAGGCATCTGGGATACGGTTGGAAAAGGGACAAACATGCCGAGTATCACCAGACACTACCCTTGCTCAGAAGTTTCATTAATCTACCATATTTCAATATAACAAGCAAACCTTTATTGGCAAATGAAAATAACAAAACCAAGTTGTTCCAGTCAAAGAAAAGCTTGCAGTCCTCGACAGAACAGAACAATATCGTCAAAGACTAATGAGATATTCACAGCTTCATGTCGACACATTCTAGTACACAAACATCCAACAAAAGTCAGCTAAAGTTCAATCAAACAGATGATCATATACCCAAAGTTTTTTTCTTCATTCCAGGGAACCAAACCTTTTAGAGGCGTGAGTGCTGCTTCTTTGAGGCGATGATACCTGCAAAAGGATAGCAAATTGTCGGGACAACAGAAACATCAACATCCTTCAACAACGGACAAAGCAAGGAAATTTATAGCACTTTATGATGCTAAGAAAATTTATTGCCACTAGCAAATATCAGCGGATAATATATCCAAAAACCAATGTTCTTCATCAGCCTATCAGTCGATGTCCCCAAATAATAAACCAAGAAATGAATCACAGCATTGTTTACATACTACAATCCGCTGGAAAGATTTAGACACCAACACTTACCTTAACCAAACCAATCCTCAACCTATACAAATTCATACCAGAAAATCTCCCTAACCTTTAGGTCTAAAAAACCAAATAACAATTGAAGAAAACCAAACAAAACAAAGATCAGATACACTTACTAGATCTGACAAAAAGAAGGTTACAGCAATTGCCATATTCATGACTGTTGTAGGCATACCGCAGAGACTTGAGAACACAACAAGAATGAAGTTTAAAATCTAGAACCTGAGCATAATAGATTCTAACATGTGTCCAAATATCAAGTTTTTGAAGGAAAGTAATTCCAAAAGATTCAGGGACATCTACTAAGAAGCTCACACCAAGGACAAGTCTTAACAAGGTTAAGTACTAGCAGCTAGTTTCTGTGCATTTTGCATGTGGAGGAATTGATGAAATCTTAGGTTTCGTAAAATGCATATTCCTAGGACAAAAACTAGTAGGACCACATCAAAGGTTGAAATACCTTGCACTGAAGACTAGTAATTGTTGATTTTAGTAAACCATCTCCAACTATCGACCTCAACCTTTTAACAAACTCTTCCCGTCTTATCTTTTTGGCCTGATAAAACATCGAGAGAGACCAGTCTAAGATCATGACAGATCTCTTAAATCAAATCAGCAGGAAAAAAAGCAGCATAACGTCCTCCAACATACCCTGAATTGCTCATAATGATTGGTTATTCGTTCCATATCTCCAGAAGAGACTTTATTAGAGATTGCAGCAAACAACATTGGGAAAGGCATCCAGGGGGACTTCGGAGTTCTTGTATTGCTTGAGCCCAGACTTTGTGCTTTTCCCTGGGAAATTCCAGATTCTAATGCTGCTCTACTTTTACTTGGCTAAAGGAAAAATAACAAATTAGCAGTTAATTTAAGGTACCTGTAACTAACTGGAACTTGAAATGGCAAGACACAGATAAACAATTTATGTACAATTCACATGCACGATTGTATGATTATCCATTTAATCTAGCTTTGCATGGTTGAAATCTCAATAAAAGAACAAAATCTACAATCAAGCGCCTCAAGATACCAGATGATATAATCTCAAAACCTTCTCATTCAAGGGATTTTTGGTCTTCAACACAAAAAGGTAAATAAGAATTAGGACAGGCTAATACAAAGGAGGAGAAAAGACATACAATGTACTATTTGAAAATATTTTAGGATTGCTTTTAGTCTCTCTACCACACCAACCCTCAACCTCATGCCATTAATAAGAACATAAAACTAGAAACTCAATAGGTTTACTCTCGCCTACTTTGACTCCTCTTTTAAAGGTCGAACAAATACGCATACATTGTCACCAAAAGTCATAACACAGTTGTGCCAGACACTGCCTAAGAAAAGAAATCTGCTTATTATATTTTCCTGCTCCATTAAGTTAACAAATGAACTGTGAATCACAAAGCGCAACAAAGATACACACGAGAATGGTGAGAATACAACTAAGCTTACCATGTACGCTGCAATGGACTCAACTGGTAAATTCAGATCAGCAGCAGTAGATCCTGTTTGCAAATTCAAATCAAGTCCAGTGGATTCCTTTCTAAAACTTCCCTGAGCACCAAGAGTACAAGTGGTGATGTCCGAGACAGCACAGTTACTATCACTTCTAGCATCCAATCCTGTAAGGACAATATCAAAATTATAGTGATCAAATACTGACAAGGCTCCAAAAAGAAAATGTTTCATGGTCATTCAGCATTTGCAGATAGTGATCACTGACTAAGTCACTGGATCAATTGCTAGTACTGATTGATCTCTTGAATGTAATAAGCCAGATGAATGCAGATCACTCGGAAAAATATGTTTCTAAAACAATGGCTTTTCAACTTCAAAAGATAAGGTGGATGGAGCTGAAGTTAACAGTGATGTTGTGACCACCAAACTCAGTTTCCAAGTTCCGTCCAGCAAATAATCAGCTTGTATCCATCACAAGGATATACAAGATACACAATATGTTGTTAGCCAAAAACAATATGAGCAAGGCATGCATATACACAAATGATATCATTCATCTAGTAACAAAAAAATCCAAAAGAAGTAGCTTATCACCTGCCGTCGATCGACGCTTGAAGCTAACAACAAACTCTGGATAAATGCATGTGTTCATGTTCATATTCCAGACTATGTAGTGTCTTGGGTTTTGAAGATTATCAACTCCACTGTCAAAGTCCTCACAACTTGGTTGGTACTGTCGAGTCCCAGGATGTAAAATTTCCATATTCCCCAATATTACGCGACAAAGTACAATATGCCTTACTCCATTTTTGTCAAAATCACAACAATTTGCACTGCTGAGAAATCTTAGTTAAAATTTAATGAAAGAAAAAAGATATAATGATGTGTACTGATTAAAGCCTAGATTCTTGCTTAAATTCAACATAGGATCAGTCGGATGCTTGTAGATAAAATGCTTGTAGATAAAAATTGATGATGTTAACTGCTCAAGAATACCAAAGATACAGGAACAGTACTCATTTTGGACAAACAACATAAATAATCGAGAAAATTTGACATGCGTCCCCAACTTAAGATCAAATTGTTAACACAAAAAACCATACATGGAAAGGATACCCTTCAATGGAAAACTTAAATTTATTATAGACAAGTAAGCCTGGCTACGATGACAAAGTGGGATTACTCTCTTTAGTTTGGCTTATAACCCTTTTGCCTCCTAAAATACTAAGTTAGCTAGAAGAAAAATAGAATAGTTAGCTAACAGAACAACCTTTTTGTCTTAACTTTTATCAAGACCACAAGAAAATTGACATGAAATTCTACAGTACGACTAGGCTTGACATCGGGCCGAAAATTCATCATCAGGCCTGATTAATTTTCTTAATTTAAAGTTTGTAAATGATGTCATTTTACTTAACATTTTTTAGGTTTCAGACAGGAAACTCAAACCCAAGCCCAGCCTGAAGCCCAAATATTAAAAGAAATTCCGAGTCCAGCCCGAAGCCCTGTCAAATGGTTGGGCCGGACTGATAAAACATTGTCAGTCCTACACTACCTGGTGTGGCAGTAGTTTGCTGCAGAGAGATGAACAGCAATGTTAGACTTAGCTGCAGATGGGCTGCAATGACCAAGACCATACTGCAAAACTGTAGGGAGAGCATCCTTGGACGAAGCAAGCCAAGCATATCGAACATTTGCATCACCACGAAATCGTTTAACCAAATCAATCTGTTTTTCAAAAAGCTCTAGTCGAGCTTGCATTAAGATACCAAAGCACGGATGGACATCAACTATATCTGCGCCACCAAAAGGACTCATGCCCATAAGAAACATCTGTCGAACAGTATCAGCATTCAATTTTTCATGGTCAGACTCAGCCTCATTAACTGAACTCATTTTAGTCTGTTGATTCTCCTTCTTAGCTTCATCAGCTTTTTCACCAAATCTTTTATTGCAACTATGTTCAACGGTGCAAGATTCTCTTGCAGGTTTTTCAGCTATCTGAATCTGCGTAACAAGACCAAGTGACTCTTCACTACAATCCTTTAACTTAGCCTGCTCAACTCCATTGATATCAATGTCAAACTGCAACTTGATCTCATGAGGTCCATAAGGCTCCTTAAATATGATTCCCTGATTTTTCCCACAAACATGTTGGCAATACTCATATGATTCATCGTCATCAATGTAAATATCAGGAAAAAAGCAGCTACCTGCATCATCAATCCAAGCCATTGGCTGATGTGAACCTGTTCTCATGTTGACTCGAAGCATATGCACAAAATCCAATATGCAGTGACCACCCTTCAACTCAGCCTCGACAACACCCTTCTTCACTTTAAACTCATTCCAAACCAAGTCCAGAAGATCTTGAGAGGAATCACTCCATTCACCATTCTGATAAAACATAAGCCTCTGTGGCATTCCAGTCTTCATAAAATTGGAATAACACCGGAGCAACGATCTTTTCAAATGGTACTGGCAGCTCTGAGGTCCACTTCGGCTTGCATCTACTTTCCTTCGCTTTGCTAGCTTAAGCATTGATGACTTCACGGTTGGCCACTCAGGTGAAACCAAGTGGGGAGCCCTAGCAAAATATGCTGCATGGCGGGCCACTCGCTTTCTCTTCAAGCTGGGTATAACTTTGAGGGAACTATCCAATACCTTTGCGATCTTGGCTTCCATGTCTAACCACTAGATTAATCCCTATGAACAAGCCTAAACTAACAGATAATGTTAGTAACCTTTCGCCAGCATCAAAGATGTGATGTGATTGAAGGTGACTGAAATGCCCTGGATAAGAAATACTTGTCAGGATACTAAAGAGAAAAATAAGACAATAACAATGCCTTTAATATAAACTTCATCGACAAAAGACCACCTACAAGGACCAATCAAACTATATAAAACACCAGGGAAACATTGGATATTTTGTTTTATTGATTCAAATGCGTGTTTCCTTATTTTTGGGAACAAAACCAAATAACCCATATAGTATATAAAGTTAGACATTATACCGCATGTCAGCTGGTTGATTTTGAGGTTACAATTATAAAGCATGGCATATCAAGTAAATAGAGACAACCACCACTTATAGAAATATCACTTGAGATATATTGATCAAGATACATTTATAATGGTCACCAAGTTGGAGAATATTACAATTCAGAAATGAAGAAATCAAACGATCGTCTGAATAGGAAGAGGTTAATTAGGCATAACAGATATCACTGCCTCTTAACTTCATAAATTTAAATGCTTAAACACGAGAAATATATAGAGATCGGAAACATGTAGAGAGTACAACGATTGGAGAAGAGCTTTCAGTTATTCAGAAGAAGTTGATTACAACAGAGCGTTAAACTTAAAATGCAATTAAAAGTGTAATGGTCTATACAAGAAAACCCGTGTAGCTTGGCAGGAGACTATGCAGAACACGTAGTTTTATGTAGTTAATGCCATATGACACTCAATTTAATATGAAAAAATATGAAATTGAAAATGTAAATGCTTAGCAATCATGCAAGATATGATAAGAGAAACTATTGCTTTTGACAGAAATTGAAGCTTAAGTTTAGTAAAGTAAGATCATAAAATTCACCGGGCTAGAATCAAAATCATTAACCAAAACATAAGCTGCAGAAAATGAGACTACCTAGTGCTGTAATTAGTCTTCATTATGTATATGTTCATCTTCTATCAAACCGATCAAAAAATTCACAGGAGTATAGCGCTCCTTATTTATACAACATTGGGTAGAAAATCCTCCTCCTTATAGCAAAACATTGAGCAGCTTTTCTCCTGTACCATCCACGAGTAACATAAATGACACTTAATTTCACATTAACAAGTAGAAATAAATCTGATTTCAAACAAAGAAGACATAATTACCACCATAACATCCCATTAATAAAAGAAAATAAAAATTAATCCACTGTTTTAGAACAAATTTAATGAGAACATAAGTATCAGCAATTAGCATGAAGGCTTAGTTAACACAAAATTCCACTTTTTACAGGTCAGTGGAATCTTTATGCTCAAAATTCCAATTCAATTAGTCATTTATTTGATACCTACCAAGGAGCAGGAATGAAGTATCTGGTTCGAAAGGACAGGGAACAGGAGATTACTGCTGCTATTCGTTTTAGAGAATCAACTGCGAACTCTAGTCTCAAGAATCTGCTCCTAATTAACAGAAGGATCTTCTGAAGATCCTGACTTATTCTGTACAACTTTTCCACATTCTCCCTTGAGCTGGGTTATGGATGTCAATCATACCCAGCTTGGACTCCAAGTTGTCAAAACTGTATCTGGGTAGTGCTTTGTGAATATATCTGCAACCTGCTGCTTAGTAGGAACGTAGGAGAGCTTGAGTATCCCTTGCTCAAATTTTCCTTGATAAAATGTCGATCAATCTTGACACACTTGGTTCTATCATGATGAACTAGATTCCTTGCTATCTCAATGGCTACTTTGTTGCAACTCTGCAAAGTTATTGGAATTGGATTAACAACTCTCAGTTCCTCTAGCCTACTCCTAAGAGAAATTCCTTAGCAAATCCCATGACAAATTGCCCTGAATTCTGCCTCAGCACTATTCCTTAAAACTACAACCTGTTTTTCCTTCTCAAAGTAAGAATATTACCCCAGACATATGTGCAGTACCCTGTAGTAGATCTCCAATCTATTAATGAACCTACCCAGTCTACATCGGTACAAATATTTAGTCCTCAATCTGTAGATTTTCAAAAGAAAAGACTTTTTCCTGGACTTTTCTTTAGGTATCATAGGATGTGAAAAGCAGCCTCCAAGTGTTTCTCTGTTGGCTGATTCTTCTCTTTGCTCACCATACATATAGCAAAACTTATATCCGGTCTAGTGTGTGAGAGGAAGATTAGTCTTCCCACTAGTCGGTATCTCCCTTTATCTATCAAGCTTCCTTCTTCCATCAAGTGCTGCACCATAGGGTCCATAGGAATGAGAGCCGGTTTGCAATCTAACATGCCAATCTCTTTTGATAGATCTAAGGTATATTTTTGTTGTGAAATTCCCTGTTGTGAGCGAGCTATTTCCATCCCCAGAAAAAATTTTGAGTTGTCCTAAATCTTTAATCTCAAATTCACCAGCTAGAACCTCTTTCAAAAACTTGATTTGTTCTAAGTAATCACCCATTAGAATGATATCTTCTACATATACTATCATGATTGCTTTCTTTCCTTTGGGAGAGAATTTGATAAACATAGTGTGATCTGTTGGATATTGAGTGGATCTGTAACTTTTTACAACTTGAGTTAATTTTTCAAACCATGCACGAGGTGATGGTTTGAGCCCACTCGGTGATTTTCTTAGCTTGCAAACCTTTCCAAAACCTTCATGTGTGTCAAGACTTAGAGAAACCTTCATTTATACTTCTAGGTCACATTTTAAGAATGCATTCTTTATGTTAATTGATACAACAGCCTTCCTAGATTTGCTGCAAGGGAGAAAGAACGCGGATAGAGTTGAGTTTTGCAACAAGAACAACGAACGCATTCTTAAAATGTGACCTAGAATTGTGTAAACCCTGGCAACTAGTCTAGCCTTGAATCAATTTATGCTTCCATTTGTGTAAAACCCTTGGCAACTAGTCTAGCCTTGAATCAATTTATGCTTCCATTTGTGCAATACTTGACTGCAAATACCCACTTGCAACCAACTACCTTCTTCCCAATAGGTAGCTCTGTACAATCCCAAGTCTAGTTCTTCTTTAGAGCATTCACTTCCTCCATAATTGCTTCCTTCCATCCAAGTTCTTCTAGAGCTTCTTGAATATTACATATTTTACTCAGAGTAGTAGTAAATGCCCGTAATTAGGAAACAAGTTGTCATAAGAAACATAGTTTCCATCTGATATAAAGTACATGCTCGTTTTTCTTTTCTTAGGGCAACAGGCAAATCCAAATCATCCAAATCAAGTGCACAATCTAATGTGGTAAAATCATTACCAGTGTGGTGTTGAGGGCCTGGGATGACTTTTTGACAATGTTGTGGATGATTGTAAGCAATAGGCAAATCCAAATCATTCAAATCAAGTTGTGGATTAGTCTCCTTTTGTTCATTCTACCTTCTGGAATAGAAAATTAGTTCTTTGTCTTTCGTATTCTTTTGGTCATCAGGAATGGGTATACTAGGGACTGGAATTAAACTTGGAGCAAGAGGAACCAGAATGGGTACACTTGGGGCAACTAGACTGGGCGTATGAATCCATAGACCAAATATGATATTCCTCTGTGAAACTCTCCCCCTAAATATTGGATTTGAGTAGAATGGTTGTTCTTCAAAGAATGTAACATCCATGGTGTTGTAGATCTTTTTGTAACTAGGGGTAACATTTATCCCCACTTTGATTTGATGAATATCTTAAGGAAATACACTTAACTGATCTAAGATCAAGCTTGCTATGGTTTTGGTGGTGAATATGGACAAAGGATGTACAATCGAAAAATTTTAAAGGTAAATTGGTCATGAACCAAATGTGGGGATAGGTGGTGATAAGAGATTGATATGTAGTTTGAAAGTTTAGGATACGAGACGACATTCGGTTAACTAAATATGTAGTATTCCTTCCCTATCTTGTAATACATAAAATTTTCACTTGTCTCATTGATCAAGGAATTTAACAGCCATGACATCACTAGATTATTTTCCACCTTCCAGATTCAATAGTCAAGCCTGTTTTCCACCGGTTGGACAGCAGCACCGATAAGATAGTCTTCTTTTCCCTTTACACACATGAAAATCATTACTAATTTAGATCACAAGCTGAAATTTTGACCATTAAGTTTCTGCCCAATAATGGCCTCAAACTACTTTCAAAAACAACAGTTGAGTAGGTAGGTATGGCCATTTGACTGGAATTCAGGTTGGATATGCCGCTTTCAAATTTATTTGCCATGGCAGATTTGATGAGTTTTGTCATCGGTGTACAATAACAAGAATGGAATAGGGATTGATTCAGATCAAGAATGGAATGGAGATTGCTTCATATCTACTCTGACACCATGTAGAAGTTTATTGAGACTTCTATTTCTTCAAAAACTTATTCAAATAACTACTCTAGTTAGATATTTAAGCAAAACCTTGAGGCATACCTCATAGTTCTTAAAAGATATACCTAAATCAGTCAAGATTATCTCCTTGATTACAAGGAAATTTTCGTGAGCTGAATTAAACAACCTGCCTTTAACTAAGGAGGTTTAAAATAGAAAAATTATTCCTAAGAAGCTGCTCCAACTTAACATAAGGATCTTGTAAAGATCCTGATTTATTCTTTCCACCTTTCGCATAACAAAATAAAAACAGAGGAGAAAAAAACGAAGTACAGGAGTCAGAATTATTGTGTTCAAAAAGAAAATACACTAAATTTTAGCATCGATCCACAGAATCAACAGTAGTTAAAATCAAACGCGATCTGCTTAATTCTCCCCCCAAACCAAAAAATTCGTTGGCCCAAAATATATAAAGATATAAGCAAACAGCATCAGAACTAAAGCATGATTTCTGACAGCAACTTCGGGTAAGTAAAAACATACAAAAAGAAAAACACACAATGATCAAAAACATTCCACACACAAAAAAAAAACACATGCAGAAGAAAAGATACCTCTGTACTGATGATAACGCAAAAAAATATAAACGAAAAAGAGCAACTAGTTTTGAAGAAGAATAGGATCAGAAGAGAAGAGCCACCAGAAGACGCCGTTGAAGAAGTTGAGATTGGATATACATAAGAGCGTTGACGGTGGATAAAGCTAAGTCGGCAGTCTCCTATGGCTCTCTCTTCATCTCCTTGGTCTCATTTTCATTTTTTTAAAATTTTATAGTTAATTTTTCTTGGGCGATAAGCAATCAGAAAAAATCCACGAAGTTATGATAAAGTCACCCGCGGGTTGCGAGTTGCTGTTTTGTGAAACTTTTATAATCGGGTCGGGTTTGGTTATTCGTATTCATAATCAACAATTCGGGTCGGGTTGATAACATTGGAGCTGCTCACGAATTCTAGAGAATAGATAGTCTCCGAATTTCCTGTGTTGTTCTGTGTTCTTGGGCTTCACTCTCTCTGCCTTGGATCTGATCTCTCTCTCTCTCTCCATTTCCCTGGAATTTTAGTGTCTGGTGGAGTTGATTGTTGGTCGACTGAAGACAGGGAGGGAATAGATGCAATTCTTCGGAGGATCAGATATAAGTCCTTCGCCGCCGGCACCGACGGCGTCTGGGAACAATGCACACATGATGTATGTGTTCAACCGGAATGGGGTGTGCTTGTTCTACAGGGAGTGGAATCGTCCCCTTCACACTCTCAATGCCCAGCAGGACCATAAGCTCATGTTCGGTCTGCTCTTCTCTCTCAAGTCGCTGACTGCCAAGATGGATCCCACTTGGTTAGTTCTCTTCTCACAAGTTGTTCGGTTTGAGGCTTCATTATGAAAATTGGCGAATTGGATCTAAAAGATTTACGAGGGTATTGATCTTATATTGTTTGATGATTTGTATTTTTTTTGTTATCAATTTGGTGCAGTGCGGAGAAAGGGAATCTTGGAATGCCCCAGTTGCCTGGTCAAGGTTGTTCCTTTCACAGTTTTCGGACAAACACATACAAACTAAGTTTCATGGAAACACCCTCTGGGATCAAGGTCGGCGTTTCACTTCATCCTTTAACCCATTTCATGTAACAAAAGATGATCACAAGACTCCATTCTAAGCGCTAGAAGCATAGGGCTTTGTGCTATGTTTATTTTGTCTGCGTATATTCACAACGACGAGCCTTTGTGCAGATTATCCTGATAACACATCCTAGGACTGGTGATCTACGGGACTCTCTCAAGTACATCTACAATTTATATGTTGAATACGTTGTCAAAAACCCACTCTATGCTCCTGGAAGTCCAATCAGGTAAAAGATTTGAGCTTTTCTACTTGCTAAATTGAAATTAAAAGCCATTAACTGATTCATCATAAAAATTTTCAAATTATATTTGGGATGTTTACCGTTCTATACTGGACGATCTCTAGTGTTTTACGCAAGTGACCTCAAAGTCGTACACGCGATTAGACTGATGATTTATGGTAAATGTGTGGTTTGTTAAAGAGATGAAGCCATGTGATAAGGCCGCATTTTAGTCGTTTATTCATATTCCAGTTAGGATCTAGCTGAATGTTCAGTATGAACTGTTGATAATATTATGACTACTAGCTACCTATGTATGCTGCTCATCATTGTTTATGGTTAGCACCTCTGATAGGCAATTCGTGTGTGAATATGAGTTTATGGGTTGGTTTAGACCAATTTAATGAGCAACTTACAGAAGGAGAGTGTCTTTATATCAAAGCTTCAAGAGTTTACCATTCTTCACCTGATGCAGTTTTATTTACCTGGGGCAGGTGTGAATTATTCAATACTAATCTCGACCAGTATGTGAGAAGCATTGCGTAGTTACGACATCTGATGCTCAATGGCTTTAACATCCCCTGGCACGGTGCCTATTAGTGATTCAGCTTCGTCTTACAAGAAAAAAAGGGGGGCAAGAAGATGACCAGACATTCAAGTACAAAAGAAACTTGTGCCTTTACTCGAATTCGCGTAGAAAAGTTACCATTTGTATTCGGAATTCAGTTGTGCGATTCAATTTACTTCTTGTTGTGGTTATGAAATGCTTGACAATTTGCATAATGAAAGCAAAATATTAGAGTGCCTTTCATGTGAAACGCAGATCGACAACGTGATGAACCAGTTCCGTATAAGTAGAAAAGGGTAGAAATCTAGTGTAGCTTTCACCATTCATAGAAAACTTGAATATGCCAGTTATTCAAACGCGACCTATGGTAAGCCTTCCTGGGGTTAGGAAACCTCCTCTTGTCCCAACTATACATTTGAGGGCTACTCTCTTTGGCCTCCTGTATTTCCCTATGGTACTCACTTTGCTTCCCCATTATTGGCCTCGCTATCTTCATCGGATTCCTCCCTCTCACCATTTTCAGGCCACTTACCTCCGCCGCCACTCGGTCTGGCACCGTGAATGATATACCAAACCTTCTTGGTTGTACGCGTACTTCAAAAAAGTAACACGTCTTTTCTTGCTGTGCTGGTTCTGGTGGCTTGTGCCCACCTTCTGTCACGTCCATTGGCTTCTTTCCTTTAGTAGGAGCTAGGTGTGATGCATAAACTCACACGTTACACGTACGATTAATTTCTACTTCTCTGCAAGTTGGTCTTCTGCTTTGAGAGAACAGAAAGGATCCAGAAGAAGACAAACTAGAAAAGTAAATATCTCTACATATAAATATATATACGTATATACACATCGTAAAGTGGGCAAAAACGTACGTCAATGCAGGCCTCTGTCTCTTGTGTACGGTCGCCTATCCTGTTCTCCGGTTATCCTGGCCCGAGCTTGATGGTCGTGATGGTGAAGTTGGTGTAAAGGAGATTATTAGGAAGAACTAGAGAAGTAAAATTTATAGATTATTAGGAAGAACTATAGAACTAAAAGCCTATATAATACCATCGGCATTAAAGGGTAGTTTGTTGATGGTAATAATGTTTATGGTATTGGTTAAAGCATTAAACACGTATCCTAAACCACGGCGGTCAAGTTGTTAGTTTTGGATGAACTAGGGATCTTGGATTGTTAATTAACTAGCAAATGTGATGTAACTAAAGGGTGGTTTGTTGGAGTCGTACGATGTAAGACTAGTAGAAGTTCCTCGTCTTATTCGCTATTAAATGTGTTATTAAAAAGTCATACACAACCCTAATTAACTTTCTTGTGACATAGATGTGCTGAAAAATTGTTTCAATCCCTATGAATATGACAAATCACCAAGATAAGATGATAAGATGATATGACATTTTATGAGAGATAGATTTTACTCAGTCAAGTCTGATTATAGAGCAACCCTTAAATGACTAAGTACCACTGTTTTTGAGGAATTTGTTGGCCAGTGGAAACAATTATGACATCTACCCATTCCGTCCAAAACGAAGGAATTTCTTTGGAGAGCATGTAAAGGGATCATCCCGGTGAAGGAGACCCTAAGATAACGAGGGCTATCAATTGAGGACGTTTGTCATTTTTATGACAAGACGGAAACAATTTTTCATGCTTTGCTACATTGTGCCGATGTTAGAGCATATTAAGATTTATTATCTCTACATCATGTTGCTCCAAATTTTCTTACTTTTTTGCCGAATATCTTGACGGAACAGGGAGAAGAGGTGAGCTAGGCTTGTGTACTTTTGTGACACTTATGAAAAGCCCAAAATTCTTTCATATGGCAGCATCGCAGATTAGACCTCCGAGCTATAATAGCATCATCACACCGATTTCTTAAAGAATGAAAAAATACTCAAGCCCAAACTAGCGTTACTAGTACACCAATAGGGGTCGATGAATCGATAATACGATGGTCAGGCCCAACCGATAGAGCTGTAAAGTGCAATTTTAATGTCACAGTTCACAATGCTCAGGAGACAAGGTCGTATAGTATAGTCATAAGAGGACAAAAGGGTCACTTTGTTAAATATTTTTCTGAGTTTTCCCACTCATATTACACCCCTCTTATTACGAAAGCTATAGCTTTTAAAGAAGCACTATCTTGGTTGATACACACCGACATTAAATCAGTGGAGATAAAGACCGATTGCCTTCAATTAGTACAACGGTTCCATAAATCTAACATCGACATTAACAAGTTGGAAGTGATCCTGGACGAGTGCAAAGTCACAACTACAAGATTTCGATCCTTTACTTTTATCTAGATTCTCAGTCATGTTAATATGGTAGCCCATATATTAGCTAAAGCAGCTGCTAGATATCCCAATAGATATACGCTGAGGACTTTTTTATTAGATACTCTAATGTGATGCAAGATTATCCTAATAAATAAATCCAATTTCAAAAAAAAACTTTTTCTCTAGCCTGTACTTGTGATTGAAAAATAAAGAATACTGACGCTATGTTTTTATTAGGCATGACAATGGATCGGACTGAACTCAAGTCCATATATAGTTCAGTCGGATCTATTATATATATGGAAACAAAAACTTGTACAAAAAGAAAAATGCAAAACATATGCATATAAAGATGCAAATTACTTAAATTTAAAAAAAACAATTGCTCGGAAAAATACAAGAATTGCTTAAGGAGTTCTAATAATTCTAAGGAGTTACCAGCTTCCACCAAATATTGAGAGCACGAGATTGAGTACTAGCCTCTAAAAACATTTCTCCATTCTGCTGGAAACTTTATATTTGATATGAATTGAAAAGGAAAATTTGAGAACACTAATTGAGTTAATAAATCAATTAGCAATTAATGCATGAACTTTTGAACTTAGGAGACATCAAAGGACTGCAGGGAGAGAAGAAATTGCATACGAGATAAAAACCTTCCTTTCTTTCGCCTTTGTGCCCTTAAACTACATTGATAAATTAGCTAAGGTTCCTTGCTTTTAGTATCAAGACTAGGACACTGCCAAGCAAACTCAAATACCTAAAACTTTGGTCTTTGCTTTCATTTTGGCATCTTGTTTGGGTGTAAATTCCATCATGACATCCAAGACTCTTTAAAGCATGATTACATAACATTAAGAACACAATCAATAAAAAAAAAACAAGAAATAGGAAAGCCTGAAATACAAAAATTCCATCAAAATCATAATAGGTCAAGTTTAGTAAGTGGATCAATAACTTAGTGATTGAATACTCGTAGTTCTAGCATGTACATAGTGTTTCTACTTTCATATCCATCCCTTCTCTCCCTCTATACCAATAACAATTCGAAAGTCATAGTTGCATAGTGTAAATGATTAAAACAACATAAAAATCAATTAAGCAACTGGTGTAATCACACAAATAATCGGCCACGCTGCTTATATACTTGGCAACTTCAATTGGGAATCATGCAGCTTGTACTCAATATTGGTAAAAATCTTAGGTCCTCTCGTTAATTTTACAACTCAAGACCTAGTCAAGACGCTTCTTCGCAATATATTGCTCTGTAAGATACCTATATCCACATGCCAAAGTTCAAGAGGTCAAGATACAAACGATAACAAACAACAAAGTATTGCAATTGCGCACACTGAAATCAGTAAAATCTATAGGACTCTGATTCTGCACAACCCCTGATAGCCACAGGGTAGTAAATTCCTCACTGACGACAATCAATCACTCATATGTTTGATTTGAAGTAGCATTATCTATTCATATCTTGATATGCAAAACAAACCTCACAAACATGCATCATGAATGCTTTATGTACATACTAAAAACATAGTACACAAAGGTAAGGCTTTTTATTCATAGATAACTCTCTTGCATGCATTTCCGAATTGACTCTTAGCAAGTTTAGGTGCTTTTTTAATTTAAGCAACATTTTGCGGTTTTATCATAGAGGACATGATGGCAAGTAAGACATGATGTCTACTTACTTGCCGGAATAGAAGCCAGCGGAGTACCATGCATTTAAAACAACACTTAGATCTGTTTCAGAGCTTGTACTTTGAACTGTTTCCTCCTCTTTACCTGTCTTTGCCAGATGCTCTGCATCTGGAAAACATGAACCCAAAGGGTGAAAGTTCTATCAAGAAAATATGCACGTGTTTCTGCTTCCTGAATATGATACTTTTGAAAAATCTAAGAATATCAAGCAATGCTTTCCTATTTTCAGCATTTATTCCTGGACTTTTACCCCTTTCCATATATAAGGTGCAATACCTTTAGAACTAGGAATTTATAAGAAGAAAGATATTCATAGCAAGCAATCAATGTTTCTCAGATCAAAACAATCAAACAATGCCAATCAAATGTACAAAGCACTTCTTTATTCTCTCCAGAGCAGAGTTGGAGTTGCATGAGTACTTACTGGAGATTGCAATTTGCTAAAGAAATATCAAGAAAGTTTTAATTGCCCAAAAAGAAACTTAAAGGTTTGATTGGGTTCATGTCAGTGCTTAATTCTGTTACTTATATGCAGAGATTTAGGTAACTTAAACCTTTATTACTAATTCTGTCTGTGTATTCCTATTTTCTTTGTCCTGTTGATTCCAAAATAGATGCAAATTTCATTAACAGATTCCTGCAATAATTATATTAGGGAGAGGAGTTGACCTTTTGAGCCAGAAATGTTAGAGGTGTTCATCTTCATGGAGGATATTGCTCTTTCCGCAGCTCCCAATGCTATCTTAGAAATGTCATCATTTACAGGAGCGAAAGAATTTTGAGGATTTGTCACTACAGTAGAATCAGTACATTCTTTATTAAGACACGTCCCACCTAATGTACAAGCAGCAGACGAGGCACATGGAGCCACATAGCAATGACAAATACAACAGCAAGAAGAACCAATTAAATTCAAGAGAGAGGCTTGGTTCGCAGGGACCAAATAATATTGAGAAGTTGAACAGAAACCACCTTGTTGACCAGAACCAGAGCCTTCAACAGGATACTGTGTATCGTAACCACTTAATTGATGAAGCTTCTGTAGAATTACTTGCCTCTTTTCCTCAAGTTCATAGTACTGACTGAGTAACTGGTTATATTCTTCCAAACCTTGTGAAAAAAACACAGCAATTAACTGATTGCGTTAAAACTTTTTTGAAAAACTTTTACAGGGTTTGTTAGTTAGAGAACCCACACCATGATCAGTTACAGAATTTGTTGCCTCTCCCAGCTCAAGCATTTCACCTGATGTGGCATAATTATTATCAGCTTCCTCCCTATGTTTTACAATGCACAAGAAAGGAAAAGACAATTAATCAGTTAATTTAATCTCCAAAATAGATATAGTGTTATAAAGAAGAGGTATTGAGAGAGAAATATTTCAACAGATTCATTTAATGAAGGATGCATTCTAGCTCATTGTTTCTGTGCTTAAAAAGGCCAAACTTTAAGCAAATTAATTGTATGATCTGTAAAAATGTCAAAGTAAATGATCAGTTCTGTAAAAACTCAGATGCATGAATTATGAACTCAATATATCAGTGGCATTACAAGGTACCTTAATGTCCTGCAATCTGTTGCATCATTTGAAGAAGCATTCTCCACAGTATTACCAGCAACATTTCCTATATCAGTGGAATAGTCCTTGCTGTGCATGCCATGCATTTTCTGGAAAGAAAATACAAAAGGAAGATTAAATATTTATAATGTCTAGGCTACCAAAACTCGAAACATAACAAAATTATGAAACAGCTTGAATCGTGGTCACAAATAAGCAATATATAGAACTGCGAAAAACAAAAAGTTAGGAAATTGGCGTTCATGATAAGCAAATAAGTGTGTCCCATCTCATTCATGTCCAGGTGAATGAAAGCGCTACTTTAACATTTAAGCCCTTAGGAAAGCTCTTTTCTCCCATATTCAATTTCCATCTTCTCATAATCAAAAACTAAATGAAAAGTAGTTTTACTTGTATCCGGCCCGAAAAAAAAAAAAAAACAAAGACATTAGAGAAAGTTGTGAAATGAAAATCTCCAACTCCTTGCTCTTAGAATTGCTAACACCAAAACCCAGCAGATCAAATATTAATTACTTGTAGCAATTACCTAAAGTACCAAAAACACAGAATGCGAAAATATCACACGAATAACTTTCCTATTTTATATACCTAAATCCACTACAGGAGCGTTGTTTATTTCACATAAGTAGATAAACCCAAGTTAACCAAAACCAGCTCATGCTCAATCATTCACTCATCCAACCAAATGAACTAATCTAATTAACAAGGAATTGAATAAATTAAGAAGATATCAAACGTCTGATCAAATAACATCTTCTAACAAGTCACTTTCCTCACAGTGTATAAAGATGCGTGTGCTTACAGATACAAAGTGTACAAATGTACCTTATATTTGGACATAGCATCGTCGAAGGCGTTAACTAAAGCGGAGTCATCCCAGAGGTCTCCTTCTTTCCCCATCTCCAGTCACCAGCAGCTAGGCTGAAGAAGAATCACGAAGAGGCCGGTTGGTGCTTGCTCTGTTTGGAATCCAAACCCCACTAAACAAAAACCTGAGACAGCGACGCGCCTCAAACGTCAAAACAACCAAAAGTAAGCAGGTTCAAATGAGGATGACTCATTTATGGGCTCATGATTCTCATTTGGCCCATCATCACATGTGCCGCAAATTAGTTATCGGGTAAAACATCCATATCACGTCTGGTTAGGTTTGTTTTTAAAATCTTCTTACGATTTTTAAATCTCGTATTTAATTTATTTGTTTTATATTTTATTAATTTCCTGTTGGTTAAATTTTAATAAAAATAATAAATTTTATATAAATTAAAATATAAAGATCATCAAAATAGAAAATACTACACTAAATTATAAATTAAATTATTAAAAATTCAAATGCCTTTTTTTTATCAAAATATATCAAACAATTGAAAATAGTCTTTATGAAGTTGTCCTCAAGGGGTGTGGCTTGATGGTTGAGAGCGGGGTTTGACTTTGGTTAGGTCCTAGGTTCGATTCTATACTAGCTCCTCTTGTAAGAGTCTGAGAGCGTGGGGTTTTCTGTAAATGGAGAATAGTTGGCGCCGATGATGAGTGCTTGCGTTTGACCACTTTGTGGGGTGATCGCGTGAATTGGACCTTTGTTCTAGTGCTATCTGTTAGATTATTTAATGGCCCATGTCACTTATTGGTGTTTGAGTCTAATGAAAAGAGCATTAGATAATGGTTATTAGGTATTAAGAAGTTAGCCTCAAATAGGTCCAAGATCCTTTTCCTTCCTCTTTTAAAATCAAATGCATCAAAAGATAGTTTTTTGTTGGATCAAAATACTATCACAGACGAGCTTCTGAACCATTGGGGAAACGCATTAAAGAAATAAAAGTCGGATATGGAATCAATCTTAATCAACACTATCATGTATTCAGATATGACTTTAATAGATCAATCCATAAATGTCTAATAATTGGTATCAGAACAAGGTATTGCATTATTTGTTGTCTGTCATCATTAACTATTTGTTTCTTTTCTGGAATGATTGTTTTATGTATTTATAATGGCATTGCTTTCTTCATATATGACATCTTGAACTGCCATGAATGGAACTATCATAACCAAGAACACAGATAGAAACAAACCACAAATGCTGATTTTATTCTTATATTCCCATACATTTCTTAATGAATTTCGACGTTGATTTGTATGGAATGGGAAAAGTTATTTTCAGATGTTCATAGAATTTGTTTGCTAAGGACTTAATTCTCATTCTCAATGCTTGATCGAAGTAAAATATAGATGGATGGTTTAGAGTGAGAAATCACATAAGTTTAGAGTGAGGAGCACTCGCAATTCATTGTTTTGACCACCAAATAAGTAAATGGTGGATGTCATTATTGCTGGCGAAGGCCAAGAAAGGATTATGGAAAAGAATTGCAAGAAGAATCCATGAAAGAAGATTTTAGAATAAAGAAAACGAAAACCAACATGGCTTGAGGAAGATGAGGCAACGCACGCACCTCACATGACAAGAGGGCAAACGATGGGTGCATGTAGCTTTTTTTTTTTTGCTTTGTTCTCAACAAATGGGCTAGGAGTTAATGGACTAAGCTTTGTAGACCTTATTGCTTAGCAATATTATGAATACTGTATCGAATTTAATATCGGATTGAATTCTGGTATGGTATTGTATCGGTCTTGATTAATACTAGATATCGTTTTGAGTAATTTTTAAATTTATGAAATAGTCTCGAATATTTTTTTAAATTACAAAATAATTCATTGTCATATTGTATAGTTATCTCATATATTTTAATCTTATCTTCAAAATTCATAATAATAATCACAATTTAATTTAATTTATAAATTTAATTTAATAATTATTAATAATTATAATTAAATTTAAAATATATTTTAAAATATATATATTTCAAATAAATTTTGGTTTAATAATTAAAATTTTATAAAATAAATATTAGTTTATAAATAATAATTTTAAATTATTTAGTTAAAAATAAGATATTTTATTAATATTTTGTTAATAAATATTATATAAAATATTAAAATAAATTTGAATAAAATAATTTATTTTAAGTTTTATTTAATTTATAATTATTATTAGAAATAAAATATTTATTATTATTTTAAAAAATTAAAATTCACAATAATTATAAAAGTTTAAGTAAATAAAATAACTAATTAAAAAAAATTTGAAAAAAGGAGGGAAGAAGAGGTAGGAGGGAGATTTTTAAAATTTTTGAAAATTTTGCAAAAAAATCTCTTTATTTTTTAAAGTTTTCAATACTGACCAATATTTGAACGGTATTTTGAATATCAGTTGATACTGACCGGTATCATCCAAAACGGGCCAGTACTGACTAGTATTTAAATCCTATATATTGATCTTTTATTTCGTACTAGTTTTGGTCTGATACAATATGTACCAGCCGATACGTAGTGGTATTCATATCACTATTGCTTATACCCTAATTAAAGAATAATTGGTTATGGATTCAAACAACTTACGGGGCTTTCAAGTTTAGGTCAAAATTATTGGTTTTGGATTTGGCTATGATGGTGGACCCTAAGCTACTTTCTTTCAAGTTTTGTGGGTTTGAATATTGGTCCTACTCAAGGTTTTTTTTTTCATAACTCACAACTCATTAATTAATTGATAATTTAAATGAATTAATGAAGTAATCAATTAGTTAATTGAGGTTTATATGCATAAAAGATGGGCATATGTTTGCTATGAAAACTATAACTTTGTGTCATATTATGTTTTAATTGGTACTTTATATTATATGTTGAATGTGCTACAAGACATTATGGTAATTAAGAATAGTTTGTTGGTCACCAAAGTTACCAAACTAATTAAATTAAAATTTGTCATTATGATAATTGTCCAATTAAATGTTTATTGCATGGACAGCTTGTTAGTCACCAAAGTGACCTAACTTGAAAATATTAAACATTTAATTGTGTATGTTTCAATTGTTCATATTGATATGATGCTATTAAAAAAAATATTAAGGTTGAACTGAACAATTAAGATTATTAATTATAACGTTAGGAAGTCGCCCAAAGGTGGACTATTGCTTATAATTAATGACATTAAAGGGACTTATCAATTTTGTTTAATATGATTATATATCTAAAGATAACATGCATGCTGACTAAAATATGATTGATTATCCATTATAGTGAATTTTATTGGCATCATTATTGGTTATAGTTATGTATTTAAATATCACCCAAAGGAGAATTTAAATACATAATCAAAGTTATTATTAGTTTCAATCCATTTAGGTCTACTTAAAGCATTAATGCGTGCGTTATATATTGTATTTTCAGTATCTACTAATTTGTTCGCTTTAGGAAATGGCTTAATCAAGTTCAACGGTCTGAATTATGTGGATTGGTCCCAACAAATCCAGTTTCAATTGGGCATAATAGATTTAGACTTAGTCATAGTTTCAGACGTAAGGCCCGCAACCATAACTGAGACTAGTTCTAAAGCTAACAAGTCTTATTATGAGGCTTAGGAACGATCTAATAAGTTGAGCTTGAATTTGATGTGAATGATGATCGCCGAAAATGTAAAGCGATCAATGCCTAAAACGGACAATGCAAAAGAGTTCATATTGAAACTTAAGGAATACTCCCAATTTCATATAGCTGGCAAGTCCATAGTAGGGACTTTAATGAGTGAGTTGATGACCAAAGAGTTTGATTGGTCACAACCCATTCATGATTATGTAACACATATGTCAAATCTAGTTGCAAAGCTGAAATCTATGGGTATGGATGTAAGTGAGTCCTTCCTTGTACAGTTCATTATCAATTCACTTCCTCTTAAGTTCGGTCAATTTCAGGTGAATTATAACATCATGAAGGAAAAATAGAATCTTCAAGAGATTAAGGCCATGTTGGTTCAAGAGGAATGGAGATTGAAGAAAATGAAGAAACGCTCTGTTCATCTGATATTTCAGCAAGGAGTTAGTAGCAACAAGAAAAAACCAGGAAAGAAAGACAAAGATAAGGATAAAGCTCTCAGTAAAGTTAATGAGGGTCAAATCCATAAATATAAGATGTGTCACTTTTGCAAGAAACCTGATCGCTTCAAGAAGGATTGCCTTAAAAGAAAGGCTTACTTCGAAAAAAAAGGTACATATTATATCTCAATATGTTTTGAATCAAACCTTATTAAAGTGCCTAATAATACTATATTACATGTTAAACAGTGATTCCTTTCAATCCAGCCTATAAGCGAAATTGAAAAGTTCTTATATATGGGTAACATAATGAAGGCACGAATAGAAGGCTTTAGGATGTACAAATCGACCTTAGATACTGGGTGTCACCTGGATCTAGAAGAGTGTCTTTATGTTCCTAACTGTGATAGGAATTTAGTTTCTATTGCAAAATTGGATGATGATGGTTTTAACTTTAAGATTAGAAACGTTGTATTTTCTTTATATAAACACAAGAACTATTATGATTTTGGTATTTTATTGATTGTTTATATCATTTTAATCTTGATGTTAATTTTGCTGAATCTCTGTTTCATGTTGACCATATTATAGGAAGTACACGTAGTGCACATAATGAATGATATGCTTTTTTGTGGTATAAAAGATTAGGTTATATATCAAAGGAAAGGGTACAGAGGTTGGTAAAAAATGATATCTTACCTCAATTGGATTTTGTTGACTGAGATATTTGTGTGGATTGCATTAAAGGCAAACAAATTAGATATATATCGAAGCATCCCACCACAAGAAGTAGCGACCTACTTGAGTTAATACACATTGACATCTGTGGCTCTTTCGATGTTCCTTTTTGGGGAGGCTAAAAATATTTCATTACCTTTATTGATGACTTATCACAATATGGTTATATCTATTTACTGCATGACAAGTCTCAATCCGTGGACATCCTAGAGCTATTCATTAATGAGATAGAAAGGTAGCTAGAAAGAAAAGTAAAGATAGTGAGGTCTAATAGAGGCGGTGAATATTATGGTAAGTTTGATGAAAGTGGACAACGTCCAGGTTCATCTGTAAAGTTTCTTGCAAGTTGCGGCATATATGCACAACATAATGTCTGGTACACCGCAATAAAATGGCATTGTTGAAAGGCAAAATCATACTCTTATGGATATGCTTAGGAGTATGTTAAGTTATAGTACCGTACCATTATCAACGTGGATGCATGCATTAAAGACCGCTGCGTATCTGTTTAATAGGATTTCTAGTAAAACAGTTCCTAAGACACCTTATAAATTGTGGATATAACAAAAACCTAGTTTATGAAACCTTCAAATTTAGGGTTGTTCAGCAAAAGTAAGACTGTATAATCCATATGAAAAGAAGTTTGATGCGAGAACTGTTAGTGTTTATTTCATTGACTATCCTGAAAAATCAAAGGGGCACAAAATTTATTATCCTAACCATAGTATAAGAATAGTTGAGTCTAGTAATACTCGGTTCATTAATAATGGTCAAATAAATGGAAGTAGAGAACCGTAAAAAGTGGATATTCACGAGAGTCGAGTAGAAACTAGTACATCAAATGCGATTCCGTTGGTTATTATTCCTCTTGTTGCATCATGAATATGCAATATACTGAAACAAAAAATTAATGTTTCAATTTCACAAATTGAACATATTAATGAAGAACCAGCTAATGACATTCACGTTACAAATGATCATCAAGTGATGTCATAAGAAACAACATTATGAAGGTCTGTAAGGCAAAGAAGACCAACTTTTTCGAGTGACTATGAAGTTTACTCACTTGAACATAAATGTGACTTGAGCATTGATCAAGATCCATTCTCATCCAAACAAGCTATAAAATGTAGCAATTCTGAAAAGTGGTTCAACGCTATGAAAAAAGAGTTAAAATTAATGACAACAATGTATAGGAATTAGTTAAGTTGTCGAAAGGTGTAAAACAAGTGGGTTGTAAATGAGTCTTTAAGACCAAACGTGACTCACAAGACAACATTGAAAGGTATAAAGCCAGACTTGTTTCCAAAGCTTACACTCGAAAGGATGACATTGATTATAAAGAGGCATTCTCTCCGATTTCAAAGAAGGACTCTTTAAGAATTGTTATAGCCCTGATGGCTTATTATGACTTAGATCTTCACCAAATGGATGTAAAGACCACTTTTCTAAATGGTAACTCGGAAGAAGAAATTTATATGGATCAACTGGAAGGTTTTGTGATCACATGAAATGAAAAATTAGTATGTAAATTAAAGAAGTCAATATATGAATTAAAACAAGCTTCCCGAAAATGGTATCTTAAGTTTAATGATACCATTACATCTTATAATTTATAGAGAACACCATTGATCAGTGTATCTATATGAAGGTTAGTGGGAGTAAGTTCATCATATTAGTATTATATATTGATGATATCCTTCTTGCTACTAATAATACGATTTTGTTACATGATGTAAAGAATTTTTATTCTGATAATTTCTAAATGAAAGATATAGGTAAGGCATCCTATGTAATAGAAATTAAAATATTTCCTGATAGATCATAGGGATTGTTAGGATTGTCTCAGAAAGGATATATCAAGAAAATATTAGAAAGATTTAAAATGAAAAAGTGCTTCGCAAAAATAGTTCCAAATCAAAAAGGGGACAAATTTAGTCAAATGTAATGTCCACAAAACGATTTGAAATGTAAGAAAATGGAGTATATTCCTTATACGTCAATAGTTGGGAGCTTAACGTATGCTCAAACATGCACTCAGCTAGATATCAGTTTTGCTATTGGAATGCTAGGCTAATATCAAAGCAATCCTGGAATGGACCACTGGAAAGTTGTAAAGAAAGTCTTTAGATATTTACAAAGCACAAATGACTATATGCTCACACATAAAAGTCAACCAATCTTAAAGTGATAAATTACTCGAATTCAAACTATGCCAATTGCATAGACTTACGAAAATCTACATTCGGTTATATGTTCCTATTAGCAGGAGGAGAAATTTTATGAAAAAGTAGAAAGCAGTCCTCATTATTACTTCCTCTATGGAGGCTGAATATGTGGAGTGTTTTAAGCCATGGTTAATAGATTATGGTTGCAGAACTTTATCTTAGGTCTTAACATTGTTGACAGTATTGCCAGACCATTAAGAATTTATTGTGATAATTCTACTAAGAATGACAAGTATTCAAAGGATGCGAAACATATGGATTTGAAGTACTTGCTTGTGAAAGAAGAAATACAAAAACATAACGTGTCAATTGAGCATATTGATACCGGTCTAATGATAGTGGATTCGTTAACTAAAGGCTTACTGCCCAAAACATTTATTGGCCATATTAAACCGAAGGGCATTATAGAAAATCCTTGTTCGCATAGCGTTCTAACATGTATATATACATATAATTGTCTTGCTCGAATTGTTATGACACTTGTGAATTCAATTAGTTATATTTTTGCTCGCTTACTTGTTATCCACATTATGTTATATACAATAATTGTTTATGTGAGATAACAATTACATAATTACCTACTTAAAGTTTTATGAGTTGAGTTGATTATGTGATACATGGAAAAAAATCATGTTGTCTAATTTGTGACCGCCATGATCCAATCATCTTAATTTACTTAAGGATGACTTGATCGATTCAATGTATTGTATACACCTAAAATTTTATTGTTGAATCATCAAGTCAAAACATCGATCAAGTGGGAGATTGTTAGACTATTTAGTGACCCATTTTATTTATGGGTTTGGGTCCAATGAAAAAAGCCTAAGATAATAGTTATTGGTATTAAAGAATTAGCCTTAAATGGATCCAAGACCCTTTCTCTCTCTCCTTTAAAATCAAATACATCAAAGGACAATTTTTTGTAGGATCAAAAAATTATCACAAAAAAGAGATTTTGAACTATTGGGGAAACACATTAAAGGAATAAAAACCAGAGAGAGAATCAATCTTAATCAACACTATCTTGGATTCAGGTATGACTTTAATAGATCGATCCATAAATATCTAACACTATCTATGTTCATAAACTGTTAGAATGAACATTTCTAGGAGAAACAAGTATAGTCCTAATGGCTAAATTCTTTTTCAGGGAGCTAAAGACAATAGTTACCGTTTGATGTTTGTCTCTGAATATTCTGCGATTTCATTTTGTCTGCTTGTGAAGCATAGTAGCAGCAACTATAAAAAATACAATATGTTGTTTAACTCCCTATTTTCTAAAAACATAAACAAGCCAAGGTGTTCATAACTAAAATATAAGGGGAAAAGTAGATTATTCCAATCCTATTGCATACTAGTAGATCTTAAGATTAAAAGTACTCGAAAAACAGGTGTTTACCCTATGTTTGGTTCCTATCCCCGCTAGTGGGGACAGGGACAGGGACAGAAAAATCCTATCTCCAGAGATGTTTGGTTCCTGTCCCACAAGTTTTGTCCACCATCCTCAGTAGACAAGGACAAGGATTTCTGTCCCTCCCAAAAAGAACTGACAAGGACACGTTGTTCCTATCTCCCGCATATACCACAACCCTTTCTGAGATTTCTGTCCAACTCCTTCAGCCTATTCTTCCCCGACTCCTTGTTGTTGTCTTCTTCCCCGACTCCTCCTCGTCATTGCCACGGATCGTGACCACCACAACCTCCTTCTCCCTCACGATTACAGTCTCCAGCCTTCCCTCTCGCATGCTGCCCTTCTTCCCGAAGACGTTCGTCTCTCCAGTGTGAAGTAAGTATTTGTTTGTATGGTGGAAAAATGTCGGTCTTCGTTGCTTGGCCGACACCCTAGTTGCCCAAACGTGTTGTACATCATCGTCTTCTTCTACACTTTCCCTCTTTTTTATGATTCATTTTCTTTGGTTGACCCGGTGACCCACTTTTTTGTCGGATCAAGCTACCCATGCCCACTAGGTTTTTTAATTGACTTCATGTGTTGGATATGCTTTCTGGAAGAAGGGGTTTGGTTGGGAGGTTGATTTAGTTCGCAATATTTTGATGATGCACGATTGAATGTGGGGATTTGGTTGGGGATTTGTATACGGATCTGTGTTGGGTTTTTGTTGTATGCAAAATTGGTAAGAATAATGTGTATGCATTGTGTCATTATGGTTGGATAGCTGTTGAAAGTCCCTAACCAGTAACATTGGAAGTGTCGAAGAGGGTTAAATTGATATGGAAATTTTTGGATGAATGAATAAAAATGTTGCATGAATTTCAGTCGACTACTTAAACATGTTATCTGCCAGACTTCTGAGTGATATACGGTTCTGATTTATATACATGTTATTCATTCATTACTTAAACAGAAATGGTGTTTGAGCAATATCAGTCATTGAACAGGGTGTTTCTTACATATAGCTATTTGATTCATAATAATTTAATAAGTGCATTGGTCACTTATCTGAAAGTGTTGTATTGGTTGATGCTTGCAAATGCAGAACACTTAACCTGTTTCTTTTGTTTCTGTGTAGGAATCATTGGTTGTTGTTTTTCGGTTAGAGGTTCCAATTATCTCCAAAGAGTTGCTGAACTTTCTGTTGAAAGGTATTTCATATATTCTGACTTTAATCATCTGCTTGAATTGTAAATCAGATAAACCCTAGTATTGTTGCCTCAACTAATTTGGTCCATCATGCTATAGGAGTAACAACATGAACAATAGCTCAGCAACCTATTTAAGCCTTTTAGTTGAGTAATATTGAAGGGGACATTTGAACATGAATGCATATAAATGGCTGAGAAATTGTGGCATGTTATCATTCAAGTACCAAAACATGTAATAAATAAAACTTCTAAGTTGTAATCGGTTCTGTTATTCATTGATTACTTAAGCAGAAATTGCGTTTTACCAATATCAGTTTAGTTTGGGCAATTGAATTGTATCTTTCTGATTGAACTGATTCTATTACTAAAGGGATGTCCAGCATTCTTTGTCTGATAGGTTTGGCAAATAATATCCTAGAAAATCTTAATCAAAACAAGTCAAAAGAAAAGATGGAGAAGATTAGAATTTGTGTCTAATCTGTATATGATCTGTGATTGTTATTTCAGAACATCTTTCTCCTGAATGCACTAGATGTAGAGTTTCAGTGAACTCGTGCTATGCTACAAATGCTGTGTTTTCTTTCTTTTATTCTCTTTGATATCATATTCAACCATATGGTATTGTATGTGATTTAGTGCTTACAGAATTTAAACAAAAGAAACTATATACATTCTAAGAATCTTACTAAGTAAACCATTTTCCTTATGGACTAAGAATCTTACTAAGCAAACCATTTTCCTTATCAAGTACAGTTTTGGTGTGTAAGTCCATGGGGAGGAATAATTTTCAGTAGACGAATCAATGAATTGAAATTACACCCATGGAATTGTTCCCAACAGAAAAATTATGCCTTTTTCTTATAGTTTTTACTGTCACCGCCCTATTGGAAACATTCCATTTTCCTGTTCTATTCCACAAAAACAGCACATAGGGCTTAAGAGTTTAAGTCTGTAAGTTTTGTACGTATTTTGTGTATATACTCGAACAGATTTTATTATCAATATATTAAGTGTATTTATACATAATATGGAATGAATGTCATCCATTGATGTGAATATGTTAAAATCTAATGCCTAAAGATTCTAACTAATTCTGACAGCTTTGGTTGTTAGCTAAATTCCAGCTGACAATCTTTTTTGATCATCGTTAGTATTCTTTTAATAGCAAATAGGAGCAAGCGGATTGTCTGTTGCCTTTAATTAGGTTCAACAATTTATTTCACAGGATTTTGCCTATGTCTCCATTAAAACTCTGAATTGTTAGTTAACTTCCAATGAAAGAAAAACAAACAGGAAAAGAAGGAATTGAACTTAGTAAAGCAGCAATGGAGTCCCAACTGTTTTGGGCTTAACTTACTACAATTAATGTATTTCTAACAAAGATTGCAGTAAGGTACTAAGGATACAAAAGATAATAGACAAACATACTGATACATTAAGACGCGCATCTATATGAACTATGATATGCAATATGTGACTACAACACGATAGCAAAGACTACATTGATGGATCATATCCATTTAGAATCTCTAAATGTTTCAGATTGGTACACTTTAGGGTATTAGATTTTGGGTACACTATCTTTCATTTATAATATTTTTTTCATTAGCTTGGTTTATTGTATCCTTTAGAAGCTTCTTCTTATTATCTTAATTATTATTACATAATGATCCTAATTCTTCTTAGTTTTGAGTATTTCATATTTGAATTGTTTCCTTCTATTTGTGTAGTAAGAGTGAAAGGTATATGTGTGTTTGCAGATAGTATTTACACTTAGACATGGACTTGGTTTTGATAACAATGTATAAATACTTTGCAGATAGTATTTATTTACAAATATGGATAACAGGGTTCGTGAAGCGATTTTAAAGTGTTTGACTTTTCTTGATGTTTGGAATGGGCAGTTGGAATTAATGAAAGTGGTAATATTGGTAGTGTTGGCAGTATACAGAAGAAAACGGAGGAAGAGTGACAATGCATTAGGGAGTAGGGCATTGACAATGCCAACAAGGCAAGCTAATATAAATAGGATTTTGAATGAGGGTGATAGGAATAGTCAGTGGGATTTAAGGATGGACTTACATACATTCAATGTGTTATGTGAAATGTTGCAAGCCCATGGTGGGTTAACGAAAACTGGCCATATGCCGATTGAAAAAAAAGTTTTAATCTTCCTACGAATATTAGCGCAAAATGAATCTAATAGAGTACAACAAGTTAGGTTGATGAAATCGGGAGAAACAATAAGTAGGGCCTTCCATAGTGTGTTGAAGGTCGTAATAAGGCTACAAAATTTGTTGTATGTAAAGCCCATACCAATTCCAGATGATTGCACAGAAGCTAGATGGAAATGGTTTAAGGTTAGTACACTTTCTTAGCTAAAACAATTTGTCTAATATCAGTATTGTAAATAACTAATGATATAACTTTATTTTCATAGATTTTTGTTCAAAGGATTGCCTCGGTACCCTAGATGGGACCTACATAGATATTACGGTTTCCCAAGCAAAGAAACCCAAATACAGAGGTTGGAAAGGGAGAATATACACAAATTTGTTAGGGGTGTGTGATAAGAACTTAAACTTTATTTATGTTCTTGCGGGATGGGAGGGTTCAAAGATCGGTTCAAGGATCCTCGACGATCTTTAGTGAACGAGGCACCATGGGCTTCAAGTGCCAAGGGGTATGTAACCTCTGAATTATACACAACTTCCAAAATTTTCACACATGTTTGATACTAAATATGCACAATAGTAATAGTGTCATTTTGTGTATAGGAAATTACTACTTAGTCAATGCTGGCTATACCAAAGGTCCTGGATTTCTTGCACCTTTTAGAGGCACAAGATACCACATTCAAGAGTGGGCCAGAGATGGAAGGGCACCTAGAAACCAATAGGAGCTTTATAATAAGAGGCACTCATCTGCTAGGAATGTAATTGAACGTACATTTGGACTACTGAAAAAAAGATGAAAAATCCTAAGAACTCCATCTTTTTATTCACCAACCACTCATGTGCACATAATTCCTGCATGCACCCTTCTGCACAACTTTATTAGGTTGCATATGGCAGAAGATCCAGCAGAGCATTTTCCTTTTGAAGCCAAGGATATGCCAATTGGGGAAGATGCTACCTTACCTGAAACTGTTGATCGTGATCAGGCACATGATGAATGGAGTCAATGGAGAGAGGAATTAGCCACGAACATGTTTGATGAATGGAGAAGCAACAATTAAAATGTGAACTTCCTTTTAGAGAGTGAGTTCTTATATCAGTGAATTGCAGGATTCATTTCGGTAGGCTTTGTATTGTAACTGAATTGAGGGATTGTTTTCATTTATTCTTTTATTGATGACTTTGATTTTTCATAGCATGTTACTGCAAATTCAATCTTGTCTTTTTTAATTTGCAACTTGCTATCAATTGATATATTTTGTTAGAATCATCTGTTGAATGGTTTGACCCGTTATGGGATTCTTGACATTGCGTGGTGTAGCTGCAATGTCAAGAATTTGGACGGACAGTGAAACAGATGCATTTGTTACCTTAACGGAAGAGGCTGTGATAGCTGGTCAGAGGGCAGATAATGGTCAATTCAAGCCTGGTACTTTCCAAACTCTTGCTCGTCAGATGGTGGAGAAGTTTCCTGAGTGTGGGATTGATAGGAGACATGTAAAAAATAAGCACAAAAGGTTAAAAGACAAATATCAAATGGCTTTTGACGTGTTAAACTGCAGTGGCTTTGGCTGGAATGAGTCAAAGCAATGCGTTGAGGTCGATAGCAAGCAAGTCCTTGATGAATGGATAAGGGTAATTCTGTGCTTATTGTTAATTATTTTTAGACTTGTCTGAATAATCGTATGTAATTCATTCTGATGTTATCTGATGTTTTTTCCAGAGACACCCGAACAAGTACTACATTCCTGGCAAGCCATTCCCGCTTTACCCTAGGCGAAGCCCTAGCGGCTGAGCCAACTTTTGATGACCCTTGCAAATATCTCCTCCTCTGACTACTTCAGCCCATGTCCTCGGTTCTGTGGCTTCTTCCAACAACACTGCGGGAAATCTACAAAACAAAGGGAAACGGAAGATGCGGGATAGTGAATCGCTGGAAATCCTTTTGCATCATTTTCTGTTGCTATTGAAACTAGCAAAGAGAATGCTAAGGTGATTGCGGACGCCATTGCAGGAATGCAAGGAGCTAAGTTGGGTGAAGAGCTTGTCAATTTCGGCTTCCCCATTGTTAATGAATATTTACTGGGGTTTACCACCACAGCTAAAACAGGCTTATGTTAGGAGCCTTTTAGATTCAGACATATGACATGTTGTTTAATTTGTTTATTTGCATGGTGATGAAGCTGGGTACATGTCATCTTGAATTATGTATATTTGAACAATTATCTTACTTATCAATGGTTGGTTTACTTACTATATAATGTTTGTCATTTTCTTGCGTGTATGGATGATGATAATATGATTCTTTTTCAGGTTCTAAAATATGGGCCGATACAATTTTTATGTGGTCTTTGCTGGATGTGAAGTTGGTATTTTTACCAATTGGGATGATGTAAAATTAGCAGTTGAGGGATTTCCGAATGCTCGATTCAAGGGTTATCGGACATTGGATGAAGCACAAACTGCTTATGCTATGGGCTCATATACGCCGGATCAACGCAATGTAGACATTGTCCCCACCGCCAATGCACCCTTCTCTATGCCGACTCCAGTCCCACAACTAACAAATCAACATCTCAATGCAGTTGCCCCTTTGCAGACAAAAATGGAATGGGCTCATGCTTTTTTACTCATAGCCATTGGCGTCATTTTGGGAATGATTATTCAAAACATTATTAATAAATTCTAAGGCCTTTATGTATGATGAACCAATTATGTTATTATGAACAGTAATGCTTACATGTTTTGTTTCAATGAATGTTGAACCTATCATATAATTAATTATATGAATGCATGTTGAAGCTATTATGTAATCAATTCTATGAATGCTTAGATGATGAATTTGAATGTATGTTGACCTATTGTTACTAATTTTGTATTGAATATCATTAATATTAATATTATTATTATTGGTCCAAAATTATTATTATCAATATTAGTATAATATATTTCTTATTACAATTATTATTATTCTTATTATTAAATGTATTATAAAATATGTATTTATTATTATTTTATGATTATTATTAGCAATAATTTTGTATTAGTTATTGTTATTATTAACTATATTATAAAATTTGTATTTATTATTATTATTAGTAGTAGTAGTAGTAGTCGTATATGTATTATTAGTATTAGTACCGCATTCATTTCCTCTTTATTATTATAAATATGCTAATAAAATTTTATTATGTCTAATTATTATTATTACAAATTATTACATAATTTGTATTTATTATTATTCAAATTTATTGTTATTAAACATTTTTCACTTGTTTATGTTTGGTTATTATTTTTGTGTTATGAAAATAATAATAACAATTATTATTAATTTTATTCGTGATTAATCTAAAATTGTTCTTATTATTCTAAGTTATTTTTTAACTAATACAAACCATTTATAATAAAAGTTTCAATGAATTACATATTTCTAATCATATTAAAGACCAGGGGCATATTCGTCATTTGCACTATATTTGTATTCTGTCCCCTGCAACCAAACACATTCTATCCTCGAGACGGAGACAGTTTTCTCTGTTCTGTCAACCCTAACTAAACACCTCATTGCCCACAGTTTCTGTTTCGTTCTGTCTTGTTTTGTTCCGCCTCCAACTACTGAAGACAGCAACCATACGCAAGGTTACGCAACGTTTGGTTGCCGTCCCCATCACCGGGGACAGAGCACAGAACATTAAAATCCTGTCATCTGAAGTTGTTTGGTTGTTGCCTCCCTCTTTTTGTCATCTGCCCCTAGTGAACAGAGACAACAATTTCTGTTTACCTCAAAACCGTAGGACAAGGGACATTACGTCCCTGTTGCGGAAACAAAACGTCGCCTTGTCCAAGATTAGCCCTATCCTTTCTCTACCGCCGTCTCCCTCAACCGTCGAACCAGTCGTCGTCCGGTGTTGATCCACAACCCCGTTCCGTCTCTTTTATGTCGACCCAACTCTCGCGGTGAACCTTCCGTCTGTCAGTGAAGTCCAAGTCGAGAACATCACTTTCTTGCCGGTGGTGAAGCCTCCAGCCAGCTGTTCGTTCGTGGTGCAGGTTAAAGTCAGTTATAATGACCGTTTACCTTTTAACTTATCTCTTCTTGTTAACTTGTTCTCATCTGGTTAGATCTTTGGTTTTACAATAATCGCCAATAGATCTATTGAATTTGTGGCTAAGACGGTGAAGTACACTCCCGAGTCCTTGTTTTCGGGGATAACCTACTTGGGGTCGCTGCATTTAATCATGAAATAACTGGATTTCTCAGATCTTTATAAATACAAACTTGAGAGACTCGAAAGACAACTTGGTATATTTTTCCTAAAACTTAAATTTATCTCTTCTAGTTCTTCGTCTCTCTGCAACTTTTGGACGGTGTCTTAAAATTCAACATGGTTTCTCAAACACATCCGGATAAAACGGTCCAAAAAGTTAGTATCTTTCTTTCTCTAATCTGAATGTGCTTCACCTTTGCGTCCTCCATGCTCCATGTCCCTGTGTTTTTCTTTAATGTATTTTTGTCCTTTAGCTTCTGTTTTAGGCAGAAGGAGATAAAGATGAGAAAAGTGGAGAACTTTTCCAATATTGGTGGAGATTTGTTTTCTTCACTTTTCAAGTGCAAACCTTCTTGATTGCTTTTTGTACTCTTACATTAAATAATTTGTGAATATAATCTGCACCCATCAATTCTTCACATTTTCGTAAGTGCATCCCATCATCCGTAATGGTGTATCGTTGTGTGCATATGTTCGGTTTAGTCTTTTTTTGTCTTTTGTTTTCCTTTGTTTTCTCTTTTCTTGTGGAGAAGAAGAGTTTGGATACTATAACTTCCGTGTGATAACGATAAAGCTCTCAAGTGTTTATGAACTACATCGATATGCCTTTTCCTGTACCCCTATACCGTGATCCTGCTCCATCTATTTGCCTCCTTGCATCTTAAATTTTCAACAAATTTATGTAATTATGCATCACTCACCATTGGTCCAAAGCAGGTTTTACTCTTTCCGATCTAGTAACTAAGAATAATTTTGCAGTATCTTAATTTGGATCTGTTAATGGTTCTGCTAGATGAATAGGGCTAGCTGGTTAAAAGTGAAGAGTAATAAAAAAGTTTAGTTCTTTTAGCTTCTTAAACAGGGACGTATAACCATGAAGGAAAAGATAAAGATTCTTTGAATGAAGATCCATGAACAAAAAGAACAAGATAAAGTGGTCGAATAAAATTAACTTGGACCAAAATTCTGTGTCTTGAGTAACCTTTGATATATCTCACAATCCTTATAGTTTCTTCAAGGTATTCTTTTGAAGGAGCTTGTGCAAACTGAGATAGTATATGCACATTATAGGATATTTTTAGATAAGTAATGGTCAATATGGAGTTGAAAAAACAAGAGATTATACAAAGGGATTGAAACGGAAAATTATCAAATAGCAGATACGATGATATATTGGGTTTGAGTTGCCTTGATCACAAACTCCAAGCATAATGCAATTACTCATAACATGAATCACCTGGATGATATAATTACTTGTACCTATTGTACATTAATTTGTAGATTATTTTGTTGATAGATGAACAGATTAAGCATTCCATTGTAATGTGGTTTTGTAGCTTTTGCTATGATTGATACAATATCTTGTAATATAGTATTTTTAACCTTTGTCTTTGTTGGTGTTTAGGTTAGTTGGGTTGTTATTGCTCGGTCAGAGGTTGCTGAAGCTCCAAAAAGAATCTTGTGTTTCTTTTGAAAGGTAATTCAATTATGTTTGGGAACTTTGCAGTATGGCTTATGTTTGTGGATGAAAATTTGGCTGTGTCTGTAGGAAAAATGTTAGATTGATTAATTTTGTTTCTTTCTAACTTAGTTACTTACAGTTTGGGTACTTTTCAATACAAGCAATAAGTAAATTAATGAAACCGAGTTGCATACAAATCGGTTACATTTGAATTAAAAAACACAAAAATAAGAGAGAATAATAATATCATCTTAACAATGTATAAGATGAGCCTGGTTTTGATTATGGACTTGGTATTCATAACAGTGTATAAGTGTTCAATTTTAGTTAACGATCAATACGTTGTGAACTCTTTGCAGATAGTTTTTGTGCCTAAACATGGATAAATCGCGTCGTGAAGCGATATTTAAGGCTTTGACTTTTCTTGATGTTTGGAATGAGCAGTTGGAATTAATGAAAATGGTAATTGCGGTAGTGTTGGCAGTATATAGAAGAAAACGGAAGAGGAGTGATCTTGCATTAGGGAGTAGAGCTTTCACAGTGCCATCAAGGGAAGCTAATATACATAGGATTTTGCATGAGGGTGATAGGAATAGTCAGTGGGATTTAAGGATGGACGTTAAGACATTTACAGTGTTATGTGAAATGCTTCAAGCCTATGGTGGATTGGCAAATACTGGCCATCTGCCTATTGAAGAAAAGGTGCTAATCTTCCTAAGAATATTAACACAAAATGAAACTAATAGATTATTACAAGTAAGGTTGATGAGATCGGGAGAAACAATAAGTAGGGCCTTTCACTTCAGAAATTACCCCTCGTCACGACCAAGAGTCCCTCGTCGCAACGTGGGAAGGGACGCTCGTCGCGGCTTGGAAACGCGCTCGTCGCGATGAATATCCACAAGCTCGTCGCGGCGACTCGACCCGCTAGTCGAGGCGAATACGCACTGATTCGTCGCGGCGAGGCCAGTTGCAGATGTCGCGACGTGCGAACGATCTTCGTCGTCTTCGATTCATTTTTTCGCCATTTTCAACCATTCTCTCTCTATAAACCAGCATTAACTCACTCTAACTACCCAAACTAACACATTAAAACACCATAAATGCAACAACCACAATAAATAACAACATTAAACACAATAAACTTACCAAATCAAGCTCAAAGCTGTAAACCCTAAAAACCTCCGAAAATCTCTCAAGCTCTAACAATCACGGTGATTCTCCAAAGCCAAGCAAAACATCAACTTCCCCAAAGCTTCTAGTAGCTCATCAACCACAAGCAAGGCTTCCACAAGGAACAAATGAAAATCTCCAAGGGGGAAAGAGATCGTCGACAGGGAGAGAAGAGAAAGGAGAAGGAAAATGTTTATCTCTAATTTCAAAACCTAACTCTTTTATATAAAGATTTATACCTATAGCTCACAAATTCACAAGCCCTCAATTTCTTTTAATCTCAGTCTCTAAATTTCACTGGCTCATCACAATAATTCCTAAACTCACAAATCTAAATTTTTCCAAGCCATTTACCACTCACTTTCGGAACTGGAATCTAAATCATCAGTCTCAAGATCATTTTCCCGGTCCGGACACATAACTCTAAAAATTCCAAAAAAATTCTCATAATTCCTCAAAAATGTAAAACACTCGATCCCAAACTTAATTTTCAATTTCCCATTCCCAAAAATTCAATTCTCACTCTAATTCAACTATTCCACTCAAATTATCCCTAATTTCACTTTAAATCAAATCTAACTCAATTATCTCAAAATTCACAATTCAACTCATAATCACAATTCAAATGCTGGAACAATCATGAATGCATGTCACTAAGCATATGCATGTAAAAAATGATCTATCTTTTTAAAATCAGAGGCCACAAAGCACTCGATCACAATTTAAGCAACAATAGAACTACCTGTACCAATATGCTCATCGCATCAGTAACGGGATGTTACAATTCTCCCCTCCTAAATAAAAATTTCGTCCCGAAATTTCATACCTGACTGGTCGAACAGATAAGGGTACTGCCTCCTCATGTGCTCCTCAGTTTTCCAAGTTGCTTCCTCTGATGAGTGGTTCTTCCATAGGACTTTCACCAATGGAATCACCTTGCTCCTCAATTGCTTGACCCGCGATCCGATAATCTGCACTGGCTCCTCAACATAACTCAGATCACTAGCTATCTCAATCTCTTGAGCCGGAATCACATGAGTCGGGTCTAAGCGATATCTCCGGAGCATACTCACATGAAACACATCGTGCAACTGGGACATCTCACTCGGTAACGCTAATCTATAGGCCAACGATCCAATCCTCTCAGTAATCTCATACGGACCGATATATCGAGGACTCAACTTGCCCTTACAGCCAAATCTCAGCACTCCTCTCCAAGGTGACACTCGGAGGACACTCTGTCGCCTACACTGTACTCCATCTCTCGTCGATGCTGATCCGCATAACTCTTCTGTCTATCCTGAGCCGCTTTAATGCGACTCAAATCAATCTTACTTTATCCATCAGATCCTGGATCAGCTCGGGACCTCGAGCATCCTCACACCTCTTCATCCCAAAGAAAGAGGTGATCTATACTGGTCTCCCATATAAGGCCTCATACGGTGCCATCCAATACTTGCCTGCATCGATTATTATACGCAAACTCAACCAGAGCCAAGTATTGATCCCAAGCACCTCTGAACTCTAATACACAAGCTCTCAGCATATCCTCAACAGTCTTGATCGTTCTCTCACTCTGCCCATCTGTCTGAGGATAAAATGATGTACTAAAGTTCAACCTCGAACCCATACCGATCGCAGGCTCCTCCGAATCTCGAAGTAAATCTGGGATCCCTATCGACGACATAATCGACATCGGGACCCCATGCGATCGCAATCTCATCACATACTTCTGGGCCAACTGATCGAGAGTATTTGTAACACCCAAATACCCCCTGGGAGGATAAATGGATGCCACCCAAGACAGGACAAACAAATCAAAACGTTTCACACATGCATTTTTAAAAACTAAACGTAACACACATATAATACATCTCATAATTTCAGAAACAAATCGAAATAATATTTACAGGCCCAAACAAACCAAGCAAAATACATTTTCGCACAACATAAAACTCAGACGTTTTTGGCCACTGCGGTTGATTTGTCCCAGTCCTTAATCTCTTAGCTCCGAACCTACACGGGGCAAATCTACCGTGCTAAGCATATAGCTTAGTGAGTAATAACTAATCTATATTAACCGATTTGAAAAATGAAAGAATGCATTTGAATGTATTTTTATACTAAATGCGAATCAGAGAACATAGGAGATCCTTCAGAATCAGAATAATCAATCAGATATCAGAATACATAACAAATCAAACTATAAATCCATGAATAGAAGTGGGTAACGGGACTTATACAGGAGATACCATAATTAGTATCAGCAGGAGAGACATATGTCTCGATATCAGGAGACACCAAAGTGTCAAATAACAGGAGCAGCTGCAGACCCTTCTAGGCATGCCTATTTACCCACAACTAGGACTTAACAGTTTTACAACAGAACAAGATAATTTCAGTCATTCATGTGCAGGCAAATAGCACTCCCAATAAATCAATCTTAGACATCATCTAGGTTGACTCACAAAATTTATCATTACCAAAATTTACTTACCTCAATTACTTACACTGAAATTTTCTACCTATATTTCAGACTTGAAATTATCGACCAGACATTTACCTAAATCGCACTTAGTGTTTATTGTCCCGATAATATCCGGCAGTGGTCTTTCCTCTATAATAGGGAACACGGACACAAATTATTATTATTAACTTCATTATTGTATGATAACTAAGTATGATGCATGTTCATGACAAATTTTCGGGATTAATCAACAACTTATAGTACCAAATGATCCATGAAGTTTCAGGAAATTAGCGATACCGCAAGTATTCAAATGAAAGCAAGTCTTTATTAAATCTAAAAATATACAAATTACATTAATTCTCAAATGCTATGCCAATAAGCAACATAACGATCATAGGACATGTTAAGAAGAGAAAAAGAGTACGAGCTGAATCATTTAGCTCTATACTCAGAATGAAACAAAGATACATAATAATAAGAAGTAGACAAAAAAATTGAAATAGCGGACAACATTTGAAATTTGGTTTTCGTCAAGAATCACTTGTGAGGTAAGGGATGAAGTAAATGATGGAGGAGTGGTATCTATTTATAGAGCATTTTTGTAAACTAGCCGTTTTTGTACCGTTATTACCTAGCCGTTATATCTTTTTGGGTGAAAAAAATACGTATGACAACTGTTCACAAATATTCTTCGTTTATAAATACATACTGATTCTTCGTTCACAAATACATTTGCCATCGTAGCAAGACATTTGCTCACCGACACTATTCACCGACACTGTTCACAAGTCACTATTCTGCACTATTCACCGTCTTCAACCTCCGACTCTGAAACTTCCTTTTTTTCTCTTTTTTTTGACCTTCCTTTACTTCTTCACTTTACAACTAACCTATTTAGCAATTCTAACCTATCAGAAGTATCCTAAGCTTCAAACATGATAAATCTAAACAAAAACAAAAACAAAGATGTAACTCGCGTATGATAAACTAACCATCAAAGCTTCCCAACGCAACCTCCAATAGCAGGTGTTGATGAGTGAATAGCTTTGCTATCGCTACTAATGGATGGGTAACGGAGGCATTCGGTGAGGAAATAATGATAATGGTCGATTTAAATCTAGGTTTGGATGCGTCTATGTAAGAAATACTAATAGGTCCAAATAGTAATAAATAACCAAAAATATTGTTTTGAATCTTAGTTGTAACAATTACCCAACAAATACCCAAAAGTTCCAGAAGACTTCTGAAAATTTACCAAAATTCCGTCAGAAAATAATGACTCGCAAAATAAATTGGCAACTCAAAACTAATCCTCCATTAATTTCTAAAAATGTTTGAAGTATACAAAAATTACAAAAATTATAATAATACGGTCCAAATCACTCCGAAGTTTCATTAAACCAATTAAGCCGGAAAATGCCATGAATGCATGCCAAAATACTTATGCACAATTTAAGCCAATAGTTAATAAGTTAATAAGCAAATAACACTCATAATTCGTACTAAATTCCTTTAATATTCTAACCCCTAATTTGGGGCGTTACAGTATTATTCTCTCGCACTGGCAAGAAGTGAGCCAATTTGGTCAACCGGTCCACTATGACCCAGATCGCATCATGCTGCCTCGGCATCCTAGGCAACCCCATAATAAAATCCATCGTGAATCGCTCCCATTTTCACTCCGAAATGGGTAACGAATGCAATCTCCCAATCGGGACTGGTGCTCGTCACTTTAACTCACGCTTGCACGTCCAAACACCGAGAAACGAACTCTGCCACTTGTCTCTTCATACCTGGCCACCAGAAATGCAACTTGAGGGTATTATACATCTTGGTAGTATCAGGATGCAGAGCATAAACGGCCACATGAGCTTCCTCTAAAATATCTCGTCTCAGATCATCTACATCTGGTACACAAAGCCTCTGACCCATCCAAAGAGTCCCATCTCTCAACTCAAAATCAGCAGCCAATCCAGATCTGACTCTATCCATCAATCTCACTAACACGGGATCCTGATCCTGCACTCTCATGATCCTGCCCTGCAACATCGGCCTCAGCCTCAGAGTAGCAATCAAAGCTCCATCCTGAGCCAAATCCATCTGCACATTAAGCGCTCTCAATCAATCGGGCTAAGCGGTCTCCCAATCAATCATCGAAATGACCGATATGAGATCTCCTACTCAACGATCGCCACCACATTGGCCTTCCTGGATGATACTCAATCGTGCGGTCATAATCCTTCAACAAATCAATCCATCTCCTCTGCTCGATTCAACTCTCGACTCAGCAGATATCTCGGACTCTTATGATCAGTGAAGATCTGGAACGTCTCCCCATACAAATAATGTCTCCAGATCTTCAAAGCGAACACCACTGCAGCCAACTCCAAATCATGCACTGGATAATTAACCTCGTGAGACCTCAATTATCTCGAGGCATACGCTATAACTCTCCCATGCTGCATCAGAGCACTGCCTAATCCCTGCTGCGAAGTATCACTAAATACCTCAAAACCTCCGGACTCTGACGGCAAAGCTAACACTGGTGCCGTAGTCAATCGATGCCAAAGCTCCTCTGATACTCATCAGTCCATCTGAAGGTCACATTCTTCCTCAGAAGTTTTGTCAAAAGGGCTGAGATCACTGAAAACCCCTCAATAAACCTTCAGTAACATCCAGCTAGTCCGAGAAAACTCCGAATCTCTGACACGTTCCTCGGAACTTCCCAACTCCTCACTGCCTCAATCTTGTGAGGATCCACCCGGATACCCTCACCAGACACAATATGGCCTAGGAATACTACCTCATCAAGCCAAAATTCACATTTCGTGAATTTGGCATACAACTGTCTCTCCCTCATGATCTGCAACACAATCCTCAGATGCTCCGCATGCTCCTGTCTACTCCTCGAATACACTAAAATATCATCAATGAACACAATCACGAACTGATCCAGGTAGGGCTGAAAGACTTTATTCATCAAAGCCATGAAGGCTGCCGGGGCATTGGTCAACCCGAACGGCATCACTAAGAACTCGAAATGCCCATACCTGCTCCTGAAAGCACTCTTAGGTACGTCGGCCTCTGCAATCCTCAACTGATAATACCCTGACCTCAGATCCAACTTAGTAAACACCTAAGCTCCCTGCAAGTGATCAAATAGATCATCAATTCTAGGCAGTGGGTACTTGTTCTTGACAGTCACCCGATTCAGCTGCCTATAATCGATGCACAACCTCAAAGTCCCATCCTTCTTTTTCACAAACAACATTGGAGCTCCCCACGACGAAACACTAGGTCTAATAAACCCCTTATCCAACAACTCCTGCAACTGAGCCTTAAGCTCCCTCAGTTCCACTGGTGCCATCCTATATGGAGGTATAGATATAGGAGCGGTACCTGGAACGAGGTCTATCTCAAACTCCGTCTCCCGATCCGGCGGCAAATCCGGTAACTCATCGGAAAACACATCCGGGAATATCCTAATCACGGGAATATCCTGCAACCTCTGCTCAACTATGGAATCTACTATATGAGCCAAATACGCCTCACAACCTCCCCGCATCAATCTCAAAGCGCTCATAAACGAAATCATCCTGGCTGGCACTGCCTGACTAACACCTCGAAAAACAACTTTAGGCTGATCAGGAGATTCTAACACGACCTCCTTGGTATAACAATCCATCACAGCCCTATGCGCAGTAAGTCAGTCCATCCCTAGAATCAGATCAATCTCTCTCAAAGAGAAAACTATCAAGTCTGCACTCAACTCTGCCTGATCAATTGATATCGGACACCCCTTGCAGACCTCACCCAAAGCAGTAGTACTACCCAAAGGCGTACTCACCTGCAACCCACACTGCAATCTCTCCCTATCACAATGCAGTCTACATGCCACATGCGGTGCAATGAAAGAATGAGTGGATCCAGGACCCATCAGTGCATAAACCTCAAAGCCAGAAATCGAAAGTATACCCGCAACAACATCTGGAGACTCCTGAGCCTCCTGCCGAGTCATAGCATAGACTCTAGCCTGGGACTGCTGACGGCTGCTCTGACCCTCAGACCTCACTACGGACCCCTCGGCTCGGCCTCGGCCTCTACCTCAGCCTCTCCATCTAGATCCACCTCCACGACTCTGCTGCACCGTGACATGACTACCAGATCTACCAGTCATAGCGGACTGGGCCTCCACAGTAAAAGGACACTCTCGAAGCTGATGGTCCATGGAACCACACTTGAGACACGCTCCGGTAAACCTCCAGCACTCTCCACTGTGTCTCCTCTCACAATACTCACATAGCGGGATCATCGGCTGAACCTCTAAAGACCGCCACGCTAGGCATCGCTAGATCGAACACATCGCCCTCTACCCAAATCTGGACTGCTACCTCCTCTGACGACACAAAGTCTGAGTGCGCGCTTACTAAATCCCCTGCTCTCACTACCCCGACTGCCACTCGATCTCTTGCCACTGGGGCCCTGACTAGGCTCAACTCGGCTCTGTCTCAGAAGCTGCTCGATCCTCACTGCAGCTGCCCTGAACTCAACGAAGGTGCCCATATCAGACCGGGCTAACCTAGTACGAATCTCCAGATTGAGCCCTCCCTCGAATCTCCGGCACCTATCAGACTCTAAAGCGATCAAAGCAGAGGCATATCCCATCAACTCATTAAATCGCACCTCATAATCAGCCGCTGACATCGACCCCTGTCTCAACTCAAGAAACTCCTGCATCTTCATCTCTAAATACACTTTGGGCATGAAGTTATCTCTGAATGCCCTCAGAAAATCATCCCAAGTCAACATACAGGGCCTGGAAGAACTGCCCGGGACAGTCTTCCACCACTGAAAAGCCGAACCGTGAAGCAAAGACACTGCATAGTCAAAGCGCTACTCAGAGTCGCAGTCCATCTGATCGAGGACTCTCTCTGTCCTCTCCAACCATCCTCACCTCTGCGAGGTTCCCTTGCCATAAAGCCAACAGCCTCCTACTTGCGATCTATCATACCTCCTCCGTCTCACGGAACTCGAGGCAACTCATCAGAATGAGGCACAGGGGACTCTCTACTAGTTCCCACGGATCCTAGGTCAGCTGGTTGATCCACTTGATCCCCAAGAACGGATGACCTATAATAAACAAGAACCTGATCAATTTCTGCTTTTCTCACTGAAATTTAAGCCTAAAATACACTATGCCTAAAAGATGCCAAACCTGGCTCTGATACCACCTAATGTAGCGCCCTCTTACCGTAGGGTACGCACCGGGACGCCCGTGGGTCGATCCGACGCATATCCTACAGCAAGGAAGTGCTACGCTCGCAACTATCACTAAATACTCGCATGACATCAATACAGTTAAACCGCATTATGCAAATCACTAAAATTTAAAACCAAAATAATCTTTCATTTCATAATATCAATCCAAAATATAGACAAGTCTATCAGTCCCCTAAAGTCTCAATACAATATCCCAAAAAGGAAACTGATAAAAACGTCTATACTAAGTCATCCCCAAAAATTGCCCCAGCTGACCGACCTGTGTGCCATCGCTTCACTTGTCCAAGCACTCGCACTGCAGAAAAACTCTAACACGGGAGCTAAGAATCTACTAACGCTGTCCTGAAAAATATTAGCAATGTTGGGTGAGTTTGTGAACTCAATGAGAAACCATCATCGATGGTTCACCCAACTCATGCATATACACATAATATATCACAATATATTACACAGTCAAAATACACAATCGGAACACTATCAGACACTTTACACATTTTCACTATAACATAAATCTGATATATCACTGAGCAATCATCACTTAATACACATACTCTCACTTTTCACATTTCAACTGATGCATAATGCATGCCACTTCTCATTTTATGTCAGAGTTGTGACTGAGCGTCAATATTCGCATTTTTGGCAAGTAGGAGAGCCCTCAGGGTATGCACTACTGCCAGCTCACTTTAGGGATAGGAGAGCCCTCTGGTATACCTTATTCCTTTTGGCCTTAGGCCCTTTCACTAAAAATCGAGCTCAAAGCTCGATCACTAATTGCTCGATCCTGGCAATTAATTACCGCTTTAATCATACCTAGCATGCACTCACACTTGCACAATCAATCACATATATCTCACTCACTTCTATGTATCACATTGAACACTTATTCACAAATTCCAAGACATATATTCACAATCTCAAAGACATTTATTTCACATTTGTAACATTCACATGGACAACAATTCACACATTCACAGCACATTTAATCACACAAAGATTGAGGAACCAACTAGGTTACTCACCTGTAACTTCCGAGCTACTGCCTGGAAGTCCCAGTAATATCCGTGGACTGACGATCCAACGGCGCCTCTATAACAATTCAAACGAAATCTCATCACTATATGCTCAATCAAGTAAATTCGAAAATGCACATGTCTTAACTCAAAATTGTACGATGCATGATCATGATTTTCCAGCGCTCTAATCCAATTCCGCTATTTCTCGCTTCACAACTCAAAATTCACTATTCATTATGTCAAATTCCTTCAGTAAGTCCCCAATGACAACTCCAATTGTCAAAACATAACTCTTAAGTTACATTTGAAACTATAATAGATTCTATTTCGATAATTACGATCCCTCTAATTAAAATTCAAACTCTCAGTCTTTACCACAATTGTAGACCTCTTTCTCTAGTTCACAACGAATCCAGAATAACCTCAATTGGAGGTCTACACTATAAAATACACCCCAAAAACCAACTTATTTCACTTCAGAAATTGCCCCTCGTCGCGACCAAGAGTCCCTCGTCGCGACGTGAGAAGGGACGCTCGTCGCGGCGTGGAAACGCACTCGTCGCGACGAATATCAAAAGTCAACTTTTTACTCCAAAAAGTCAAACTTTCTAATTTCTTCAAAATTTTACACTTTCACTTTCTATTTCTTGATTTCAACTTCCATTTCAATCATCTCATCCACTTAAACTTTCATAACCAAAACTAATCTTCAAAGTCATCAAAATCGATCACTCCATTTTTCATCAATTTCCTTTAAGTACAATAACATCTATAACGCAATATCAATACAAACATACTCATTTAATTCCATTTAATATTTCCAATTTCTACCGAAAATTCGGGGTCTAACAATTCTCCCCCTCTTAAAAGAATTTCGCCCACGAAATTTCTCTTAGACATTATCAAGTAACCCAATCTCTTAACTAATTTCTTTCCAATAAATCATAATCAATCACTTTTCTTATCTAATGTCCCCATCATACATATTCTCAATCTCTTCACAATTTCTCAATTCTTGAGTCACATAGCACTCATACCATATCAATACATATATTTCTATCATCAAGCTCATCTTTTAAATATTCTGCTATTGCATCTCCTATATATTCGAAGCCAAATCATCCAACCTCATCATGAATTTCTAATCTTAATTTCCATACACACAATCTAAAAATCAATCATACTTGATACGTCAATCAAATAGTCATTGTAATTCCTCGAATAATTCATGAACACTTATTCACATCAATATCACATTCTCACTAATTCAATCATATAACTCATCACCTCAATCATTCAATCATTTAGATTCGTCAAATAATTCATGAAAGACAAACACATCATGCTCACATTCTCACAAGATCAATCTTATCCTCACAAACTCTTATCGATTTCTTACTCATACACATACGCCCAAGTAAGATCATATAACCTGGCTCTGATACCACAAATGTTGGGACCCGATCCGGAGACCGGCGCCCCAACCCGAAAACGAAAGACGGAATGAATCACAAAGAGGCGGAACGAATAAAACGATTGATCCTGGCGAAACAAATCATTAACGAATCGAAGCCAACTTGGAAGCGAAGCATACAAACAAAGTCAAATCGAATTGGCTTGGAGACAAACCAAACAAACGATCACGAATCACAAATCGAATCGAAGCATTCAAACTGAAACACAAGTACCAACATCCGATAATATACTTTTAGGAGAAAGCGTCGCGTTGGAAACCTTAGACTAACCTTAATCCGAAATCGGTATAAATTTTTTTTCTTTTTCTTTTTCTTTTTCTTTTCTTTCTTTTCTCATTCCTTAATCCAAATACATTCACATACAATAGCACTATCCATGTGCAATACCATAACTCAATAGCCTTATCCAACTCTCAAACCACAATACCTTATCATACTCATAATCATATACACATTCCATACATAACTTAAATCAATACATAATTCCAGAATTCATACACCTTATGCTCATTACATACACAATTTCATGAATCAAAGCTTTACACAAATCATAGTGGCATTTTCAAGCCTTATACATTACCCATAACCCTAAACCAAAGTACACAATACACAACAATTATAGACTTCTCAGCAATCCTTTAACTTACCAATAATACATTATAAACACATGCAAATAGAAATCTTTATTTTCTTTCACCCGATCTTCTTCTCATCACCTGTGGATGGGAATGAAGGGGGTGAGCTTAAAGCTCGTGGGTAACAGTTTATAACAAATATATAAGCAAAATCCTTGAAATTCTTTTTCTTTTCTGGTCTTAGAAAACATTTCTTTGAAATCCGTAAAGCACATTTTCAAAAGGTTCTTTTCCTTGCTGTAACCAAAATCTCCATTTGCAAAATATATGATTTTTAGGCTTTCATCCATAAACCCATAAGTTTATAAAACATGAATGCATCAACTTGATAATTCATAGATGCAATGGCAATCACATAAGCAATGCACAACAACACATGGCTCGAGAGTTCAGAACACAACGGATAAACCAAGTTTATACCAGTAAACTATCCGAGTCCTATTTCTCAGATCTCATGGCCTCAAGCGTGGGTATGGAGAAGGCTATAATTTTCATACGTCGGCGTGCGTGACTATCCATCCAGTAACTCTCTCGCCCACAAAAGCATATAAGCAATGCTCAAGATCATTTATCAAATGATATGCTTCCATTTTCTTTTCTTCTTTCCATTCAAATCAAAATGCCATGGCACACTCCAATGGCATAACATTATCACATCAATAAACATATTCAATCTCAATTCAACAATGTAATCACATATGGATCAACATCGAATAATGAATGCAAGTGATTTCTTTAAGACATAAATCAACGTATGCAGTTCATAAAGCACATTATTCAATTTTTTTTTTTTATAAATCTTGTATTTTCTTAAAACATTCCAAAACATTTTCATAACTTATCAAATTAAATGAAAATAACGAATTTAACAATTTACATAATTTCTTAAATCCAAATCATGAAATAAATTTCAAAATCTTTCTTCATTTCTCAATTCATTTTAAAACTCATAACCCTTTTCCAAAATATTCGGAACAATAAAATTCAATACTTTCTCAATTTTCAATCAATCTCCTAAATCATTTGAAGACAAGAAATTGGGCCTTTGTGTCATTTTTCAAAACTTGAAATTTTCTTAATTTATCAAACATTTAAAACTTGTATAAATTCTTAAAGCAGTTTCTAAAACCATTTTAAACGCCTTTCAAAATCGTATTTTCAACATTTAAATAAACCTTATTTTCTAAACAATTTCAAATGCATTTGAAATCACACTTTGTCAAACATTTTTATAAACAAGTTTGGAAATCGTAAACTTTTCAAACACTTTTATAAACAATGTCGAAATCATAATTTTCAAATACTTTTTTTATTTATAAACATTAGACATTCTAAATCGAAATCTTTCAACCACTTTTATAAACAACATTTTCTAACTAATTTGAAAGTATTCAAAATCATAAATTTTCAAACATTTGCATAAACCATTTTCTAGACAATTTCAAAGCATTTTAGGAATCAAAACTTTCAAATATTTCCATAAACAATATTTTCTATACACTTCAATTTATACGAAAATCACAAGTTTTCAAACTTTTACATAAAACCATATTTTATAAAAGCTCTTAAAACTAATCGAAATCAAAATTTTCAAACCTTTATCATATTCAAGCTCAATATCATTTATTGAATGCTCTTTCTTTGAATATCTGAAATGCCATGGAATCTTTCGAGGCATAACACAAATGTATTTTGCAATTCATCAAAAGCTCATGAATGGAATCAATGTGATTTTTCAATTCATTCACACAATGATGCAACACTTATGATGCAATTGAAATTAGAAAATCCCTTTATTTAAAGAAAGCAGTAGTGGCTTATAAATTCTATTATAAACTGGTACCCACCTCGATTCGATGCTATAAAGTTGTTCCTAGCTCCAATTTGTCCATTGGTTCCTTCTTTCTTCCAATTTAACTTCACCTAAAGCAATTTCACTCAAATTCAACATCATAAATAACTTAATCCTCAAATTGAACTTAGAAAACATAAATTCCTCATATATTCAAGTTTTCTAAATTACAAATTTCCAAAAGCCTCAAATTCCAAATTTGGGCATAAAACCTAATTCTCAAAATCCCAAATTAAACCCATCATACTTAGCAATCATCAATATTGAATTTATACTCCACAACCCCATACCATTTTCCATATTTCTAAACCAGAAATTCATCAAAATTCACAGATCTCAAAATTTCGCATCTTACCTTCTCTCACACCATTTTTGGATTTTTGGGCTCCATAAGAAGCTTTCATCTTCTTCTTCACTTTTCCCTTTGAAAAGCACCAAAAATCCCTCAAGAAACTTGGAGAAAACTGAACCTTTGAAGCTCTCTTCTTCTTCTCTTGGGTTCTTCTCCACCGAAACAAGCTTTCTCTCTTCTCTCCTCTTATTTCTTTTAAGTCTTTTGGGCAATAATCGTGATTCTCCTCCAAACAACTACAGCCCCCTTGTTTTTTATAGTGCCAGGTCAATTAATGAATAAGGAATGACCCATAAGCCCCTCCATTTAAGCCTATAAACTTAACCCTTTAAGTAAACTTCCAAAATTGTCCCTTCATTGGTCTTTAAAACTGACATCTTGTCTGATTATTTCGACCAGGTAGCTTAAGTCATTTGATAAAACTTTCTTCTAGATAAATGTCCATATGTGTCTTACGAATCTATCGCTTTAAGAATCAGATCGATCGGAGCTCTATAACTCAAGATATCTCCAAAAATACTGAAGTCTATTCTTCAGACTCGAGGCTGAACATTACACCTGCCTTCCGACCCATATTTGAAAGGCTTAGAGGCTCCATTGTCGATCGGCTCCTCATAACATTTGTAGCGCCATCTCTCTAGTTTAATTCTCAAAAAGAATCACCTCAATCCGAGCTCTAGTGATCGAGATATATCCAAAATACTGAACACTGTTCAGCCACTACAACACTGGGGCTAAACACTACACTGAACTTCCGACCTATATTTGGAAGTCTTAGAGGCCACATCATAGCTCGGCTCCTTCATAACATTTGTATCCCCATGTCTCTATTTTAATTTTAAAAAAGAATCAGATCGATCGGAGCTCTACCGATCAAGATATCTCCAAAATACTAAACACTGTTCAGCCACTACAACACCGGGACTGAACACTACACTGAACTTCCGACCTATATTTGGAAGTCTTACAGGCTCAATTGTCGATCGGCTCCTTAATAACATTTATAGATCTATGTCTCTAGTTTAATTTTCAAAAAGAATCAGATCGATCGGAGCTCTATCTACCGATATAACTCCAAAATACTGAACACTGCTCATACCATTACAAATCTGAGACTAAACTCTATACCTAACTTCCGACCAGTATTTGAAAGTCTTGGAGGCTAAATTGTCGATCGACTCCTTCATAACATTTCTATCCTCATCTTTCTAGTTTAATTCTCAAAAATAATCAACTCAATCCGAGCTCTATAGCTCAAGATATCTCCAAAATACCAAACACTGTTCAAACTTTTAAGACTGATCAACTCACTATAATCCGAGCTATCTTTCTCCATTTAATGCCAAAACCGATCTATCTAGTATGGAAAGATAGAAAAATGTCTTAGGAATCCAACGCTTCAAAAATCGGTTTAATCGGATGTCGGAAGAAGAAGTTATGGCCAAAACAAGGAAAAGAGGTCGGTCGGCTGAAAATCGATCGCAAAGGTCGCCTGAGAGTTCGGTCGCCCGCACTGTGTCGGTCTCCCGCTTTTGGTCGGTCGCCCGCACTAGGTCGGTCGCCCGCACCAGGTCGGTCTCCCGCACCAGGTTGGTCACCCGTACCAAGTCGGTCTCCCGCACCAGGTCGGTCGCCTCGCACTGTCGATTCGCTCGTCTTGGTAGGCAGCGGTTGAGCGATCAACCATGCGATCCGACCTCCAAACTTCAAACGTTCATATCTTTTGACTCCGAGCTCCAAATTAGACACAGTTTGTTTCGTTGGAAAGCTAAGAGACAGCTATACCATTTTCAAGAAGGACTCAAAGGCAAGCTCGGACACTAAAGGGATCAAAAGTTTACACAAAGATGACTGATCGATAATTTCTCAACAGTACCAAAACTTGCAAACATCATAACTTTTGATCTAGAACTCCAAATTTGACAAACTTAGTGTCTATAGAAAGCTAAAAGAACCCTATACAACTTTCATTAAGGCCTTAAATAGTAGATCAACCTATAAATGGGTCAAAAACTCCACATAAAGTGACTGGTCGATCAGCTTCACACTAAACAGCATCAAAACTTCTAACGATCATAACTTTCTACTCCCTTGTCCAATATTTTCGTGCTTTATATCAATGGAAAGATAAAAACAAGTTCTACAATGTTCATGAAGGACTCTAAGGTATCTTCAACCTCTAGATAAGTTAATTTTTCAATCGAAGTTTCTGCCCTGATAGCCATCACCTAAGCAATATCAAAATTTCACATTATCATATCTTTCAACCTCCACAACCAAGAATCGCATGTTATACATCATTTTAAAGCTATTCAAATTCTCTATAACTTTCACGTAACGATTTACTCCAATTCAAACCACATCAGTACGGAAATCGCCTCAAAACACAACATATACAATCCTACACTTAGAGGATTTTTCAAAACCAAGGCAAAATACACTTAACTTTCAAAGATCATAACTTTCAATCCCGATATTGAAAAATAGCATACTTTATGGCTACGAAAAGCTCTCAACATAAGCTACAAATTTCATGTAGATCATTTTCTCAAAATCTGCCTAAATCAAAAGTCAACTTTTTACTCCAAAAAGTCAAACTTTCTAATTTCTTCAAAATTTTACACTTTCACTTTCTATTTCTTGATTTCAACTTCCATTTTAATCATCTCATCCACTTAAACTTTCATAACCAAAACTAATCTTGAGTCATCAAACCGATCACTCCATTTTCATCAATTTCCTTTAAGTACAATAACATCTATAACACAATACCAATACAAACATACTCATTTAATTCCATTTAATATTTCTAATTTCTACCGAAAATTCGGGGTCCAACAATAGGTCGATACAATTTTTATGTCGTATTTGCTGGACGTGAAGTTGGTATTTTTACCAATTGGGATGATGTGAGATTAGCAACTGAGGGATTTCCAAATGCTAGATTCAAGGGGTTTCGGACATTGGATGAAGCACAAGCTGCTTTTGCCATGGGCTCATATAGGCCGGGTCAACGCAATGTAGACATTCTCCCCACCGCCGAAGCATCCTCCTCCTCTATGCCGACTCCAGTCCCACAACCAACAAATGAACAACTCAATGCAATAGCCCCTTTGCAGACAAACATGGATTGGCCTCGTGAATTTTTACTCATAGCCATTGGCGTCATTGTGTGAATGATTATTCAAAACATTATTAATAAATTCTAAGGCCTTTATGTATGATGAACCAATTATGTTATTATGAACAGTAATGTTTAGATGTTTTTCATTAATGACTGTTGAACCTATCATGTAATTAATTATATGAATGTATGTCAAACTATTATGTAATTAATTATATGAATGCTTAGATGATGTATTTGAATGTATGTTGACTCAATTGTTACTAATTTTGTATTGGATTTCATTATTATTATTATTATTATTATTGGTCCAAAATTATTATTATTCTTATTATTAAATGTATTATAAACTTTGTTTTTATTATTAATTTATGATTATTATTAACAATAATTTTGTATTAGTTATTGTTATTATTAATTGTATTAATAAATTTGTATTTTTATTATTTATATTATTATTATTATTAATGACAATAATTTTGTATTAAATATTGTTATTATTAATTAAATTATTAATGGTATCGTACATTTTGTTTTTTGTTATTTACAATTTATTATTATTATTATTATTATTATTATTAGTGGTGGTAGTAGTAGTAGTTGTTGTTGTTGTTGTTGTTGTAGTATTAGTAGTAGTAGTCGTACATGTATTATTAGTATTAGTACCACATCTATTTTCTCTTTACAACCGATATTATGGTAATAAAATTATTATTATATCTAATTATTATTATTACAAATTATTATATAATTTTATTTATCATTATTCAAATTTATTATTATTAAACATTTTTCACTTATTTATGTTTGGTTATTATTATTTTGTTATTGAAATTATAATAAAATTATTATTAATGTTATTCATGATTAATTTCAAATTGTTATTATTATTCTAAGTTAATTTTTTAACTAATACAAATCATTCATAGTAAAAGTATCAATGAATTACATATTTCTAATCATATTAAGGACCAAGGGCATATTCGTCATTTGCATTATTTCATTTTACATCCCTATCGCAACCAAACACATTTTGTCCTCAAGATAGAGACATTTTTCTCTGTTCTGTCAACCACAACCAAACACCTCCTTGTCTCAGGTTTACATTCGTTACGTCTTATTATGTTACATCTGCTGCTTCTCAAAATAAAGAAACCAAACGCAAATTAGTGCTTTCAACTTCAACACCACATAATACACATAAATGGTCGGCTACAATAATACTTACGTACACAAATGTTTGCTCTTGGATTTTGAGTGATTTTTTATTAGGAGTTCTATGCATTTCTTTTTCATTTTTCTTTGCTCCATAGGTGTCAATTTCCACTTTCACATACAATTTATTTTAAATATTTTTATGTAATTTCTTATAAATTTTGTGTAATTTTTACTGTAATTTTTTTTTAAAATGTAACTTCTTATAATTTTAAAAAACAAGTTTATTAAAAAAAACTTATTTTGCTACGCCCTTTTTATAGTATTTCATCTTTTCTTTATTAGTAAGGATTTTCTTGTTCCAAAAGGTTGAATCCCCAACTCCAAGGGCCCCCAGTCGCAGGCCCGACCACCGCTGGAGGAATGAATCACGGTATAATCTTGGTCAGCCCCCTAACAGAGCGGTCCACTGCCTCCTATTACCAGGAGTCGAACCTAGGACCTTGTTCCAATTGACCTGTTAGTTTACCAATCAAGCTACCCATACGGGCTTAGTAAGGATTTTCTTAACTTATTAACAGTGATGTTACTCACATCTTTTTTTTATAGTCATTATTAAACAATTAAATTTTGAGTTAAGAGACAATTCAGGCTTATACATTTTGATTATCATTCTTAGGATTCTTGTAAAGACGTCCAAATAAACTCATCATCTTTCGTTAAGAGTATCAAACATAGTCCTTAAAATTTTGGTCACACATATTTCATTTTATGAATTCCTATATCTCAATTTTAGATAATTGTTTTATTATCTTCTCAAACAAAATTTATTAAACTTTGATGAATAATGCCAAATGCATTTTAATATTTTTCCTTTTACTGCTGTTTGGTTGAGCTTTTATCGAGAGAGCTTTTTAAAAAGCCAGGTTATTTATTTAGTCATCAATTAAAAATAGCTTTTAAAAAGAGCTTCATTCAAGAGATCGTTTGGTAACATAAAATAAAATCACTTTTATTAATTTTAACTATATTTTATTTTATAATAAAATTATTTATGCTAAATAATTTTAAAGTATATTAAACAATATGCCAAGTATTATATTGTAGGAAATTTTGATAATCATCTTGTAAGAAATAATTTAAAAGATGTCTCATTTTTAATAAAAATAAAATTAATATGAAAACAAATATTAAAACATGTAAAAAGTTAAATAATATTACAAAATTTTAAGCATTCAACTTTATTACAAATTCTTAAGCAGAATCGATGGAAGAGTCTTGTGGTTTAACAACATCCATGTACTGTTGATGAGTAATTCTAATATTCATCTAATTATGTGCGTTTGTGGACTATTACTCAATTACAAGCTAATTAAAGCAAAAATTGCCAACAAGTTTTTTCGTTCTAAAAAAGAAAGTAAGAAGACAGGTCTAAGGTCTGTGTGTTTATGAACAGTCGAACGTCTGCGTCAACAACACAGACGTCGAACGTCTGTGTTCAAAAATACGTAGATGAAGGTCTGCGCGCAGACGTCGACGTCTGCGCTAAAAACACAGACGAAGGTTTACGTGTCGACGCCTGCATTTTTAATGCAAACGTTCGACGTTTGCGTTGAAGACAAACGTTCGACGTCGCGCTTCATAGAAAAATAAAATTTTAGGAGACAAATAAAATAAAAGAAAAACTAACTTTGAGAAGATAAGAGGTTAGATGAGCGGAAGAAACAAAAGCAGTCGTATTTGGTTTTGTCGAGAGGAGAAACGACGTTATTTCAAGTTTTATTTACGTAAGTGATGAAACATTAAACAATTAAAAATCTATTTTTTATATTTTCTATTTTCATTAATAAAATTTTATTATTTTATTATTTTATTATTAATTATATAAAATTTATTATTAATTATATTAAAATATTATTATTAATTATTTAATAAAATTTATTATATTAAATATTATTCTATTCTATTTGATTTATATTTAAAATATTTTATTTCTATAACATAAAAAACAGCTTTTGGAAAAAGCTGAAATTTGGGATTTTCTGAAAAGCTCCAAATTTTAACTTTTGAAAAAGTTGTATTTTAGTTTTTTCAAAAGTTATTTCTACTTAAAAAGTGCTTTTGAAGTTTGCAGTCAAACACTTATTTATTTATTTATTTATTTTTTCTGAAAACAGCTTTTATAGTTAAAAAAAGTACGTTAAAATTTTCAAAAATTGAACCAAGCAGGAGTCAAACTTATCTTATAAGTGATTGAGAGTCAAAGATAAACTCGAGGTTTTTCATAACCATTATCGCAAGTTAATGGTCAAACCACCCATGTCTATCTCGAACGGCGGTCTAATAAGTGCAAGACGGTACAAAGGGTTGGGCTAAGTCTATTCAGTAATCACTTTGGATGATATCACAACAGTCCCATTAAAATATATTATGGTCATATCAAAGCGATAGTTCCGAAGGAAAAGTACAGCTTTAATTTTATGAGCTTCGCTTGGATCCAATAAGATTCGTTGGGAGATCAACTTAAGAGATCTTTTTGAAATTTAAGAGATAAAATGAAGATTAGTTAAACACATTGTCATACGTTAATAATAATTTGGTTATGGCCAAAAGACTTGGTCCATAGATTATAAAAGTGCAAGTCAACTAAATAGACTACGTACCAAAGAAAAAAAGACGGCATTCCTATCTATAGGTGAAATCACAAGATCAGTCCTCAAACAAGAAAACAATAAGCTTATATGTGATTTTTTTACAAATGTTGATTACTTGACTTGGTCTTCTATTAATTGTTTATCCTTCTCGCAAAACATGAGAAATTTTTAACATGTGTACACCACCAAGTGATCTAAATACCTAATCAATAATCTAACTCACTAGAAAATAAGTAGACAGTGACATAATAAGAATTATGGTCTGGCCAGAAGGGTATTGGTTGGTTGCTACAACAAAGTGTTGTCCATTACGCCAGCACGATGAGTCCCAAGGAAAAGGGGTTCGGGAAGTCGACAATTTCTTTACAAATTTTTCTTAATAAAGGTGGAATTTACAAATGAGATTAAGAACACAAAATTCTTCTCTTATCTTTTTTTTTTTTCTCTTGCAGTCTCTAAGATTCAATAATTTACAATTTTAGGCTAACTTCAAGAAGAAAAAAATAAAAGACTTATGTGAATTATAAAGATCTCTTTATGAAGATTTCTTATACGAGTCCTATTACGTCAAAATTTTCTATTATGAATCATGTCATCGGGAAGTTTCATTATTATTGTATTATTCTTCTTCACTTCCCTTAAATTCTTCTTCGGTCTTTCTTTTTTTTTTTCTTACCGTCTCTAAATATGACTTTCTCAAATCTTCTCACTGGCTTTTTTGGTTATCTCATCTTAAAAATGTCCAAATTATTTAAATTTTGTCTCTCTTAATTTGTCAATTATTGGTAGTAAGTCCAAAGTTAATTTATTAAAATTTGGTTTTGGAAATTATAAAATTAACTAGTTATTTGATCAATAAAATGTAGTAAATGCTTCATTATTATTTTATGATGCTTATTTGAATCATGTATATGAAAATCATAAAATATATAATAATATATGCTTTATTTTCTTTTACTTTCAGTTAGCATTTTTTATTTTTGAACTTTAATGTAATGTAAAAATAAATTTAATTTTTTAACATAGTTGAATTCATCACTCCTTTTAATATAAATGATCAATTGAAAAAAGTTAGAGAGTTTCTAGAAAATAATGACCGCAAAATATCTGTCAACTATTCTTATCTATAAATCTGTCATTGAGTTTGTTAATTATTCTTATATACTAAAACTATTAATTAATAAAATTTAAAATTTAGTTTATTCTTATATACTAAAACATTTGGACGGACAATCGTACGAGATTATTACAGGGAGATGGCCGGCACAGCACCAACAGACCACGTGTTTTAAATTTACGCGAATAAAACCTTAAAATCATCGGCAATTCAAGAAGAGAGCAAAGAGACGAGACAGGATCGTGTTGATTTGTTTTCTTTTTGGTGATATTTTAAAAAGAAAATTACGCATATCGGGCAGCACAACAATGCAAGGAACTAATCTTAAGGTTGTTATGTCTGCATTCCGCGCAGGCATTAGGTAAGACGGCAAACCAGACTTAAATTCAACTTAGCAAGTTTAAGTTGAAATTCATACTTAATTTAACATTCTAGGATTAAGTTGAACATATAGAAATTCATACTTCATTTCATTTAACATTCTAGGATTAAGTTGAACATATATTGTCTTAAATGCAACTTAGTGAGTTTTGCTGGATTTAATCTATAGCGTGGGCAGATATATATATATATATATATATATATATATATATATATATATATATATATATATATATATATATATATATATATATATATATAAGTTAATTATATATTAGGTTAGGAGCTATAAAAAATTAAGTCCGATTTAAGTGATCTATTAAGATTAAAGGCGTTGAGCTATATAACATCTACGAAAACATGAAAACTTAATAGTCGATTTCTATTTTATGATGAGTTAAAATAGAAATAAGGCAAACTATATAAAGAATTAGGGTTATGGTCACTAAGTTAGATGTATGATTATTGTTCTAATATACTTTTAGATTTTTCGAGAGAAAACAAATGACCTAAGATTTAAGAATCACATTGCTCTCATAGATTTAGTACCTTTTAGCAACATATTTAAGTATTCATGATGATTTTACATGATTGTTTATATAATTGATGATAAATTTCACCTAAAGAATTGAAAACTATCAAGTTTAAGTTGAAATTCATACTTAATTTAATATTCATATTATTAAAAGATTGATCTTAAACTTAATTGAATTTATCTTATATTTCGAAATTTTTATTAGAGAATTAAAATTGTTTATAACTAATTGTAAAATACTATTAAATAAATTTAAGTATTCATATAAATTTCAAGTCCAAACTAAATATATGTAATGGAATTTTAAATTTTAATGAGAACTAAAATAATTAGTTTGTATAATTTACAAAAATCGCGTTATTCACATCGATTAGTCATAATATTTATTTTAATAGAAGAATTATTTTTTGCTAAATTTTATTTCATAAATAAATGATATGTTTTGAAAATTTTGTTATAAAATTAAAACGTAGATTTATGTCTCAAACAAATTGAAGTTCAACATAGTCAAAAGGTGAGAGAAAGGAAAAATAGAGATTAGGATTTGCAATACGAAGCAAAAAAAAAATGGACAATTGGCTATTCCTATCATTTAATAGGTTAAGGGCGAAAAAAAAAAGACTTTAATAAATTAAATATATATTTAAATTTACATGTTTGTATGAACATTAACTAAAACATTAAACAATAAGCCTTTTTATAATTTTATACTGCTAATTAACCAAAACATTAAACATAAAGCCTTTTTTAATGGTGAGCCTTAGGTAAGTGCCCCGTCTGCACCTACTCAGGGTCGACATTGACTAGTAAACATTCGATATATTTGATATTATGGTTTAATAATATGAACGTGATTTTTTGAAGTATAGTTTTTAATTGAGTATTTAGTTAAAAAAAATAAGAATTAGTATGTTTGAAAGACTGAAAACTGAAAATTGATTTTAGAAGATCTAGAGTGGATAGCTAGATCCAGATCTGAAGTAGTTGGGTATCCGACTGGACACAGAGCTGCCTTTCAGCCTGTCAGCCTGCCGTCGGCACCATGGCTGTCCCTCCGCCTCCGAGGGCTCCTCTTGACCCTATTCCTCCGGACCCTAAACCAGCCCTGAGCCATCACCCCCCTCCTCTCCTGATGTTTTTTCGCCAAACCCTAATCTCACATCCCCTATGGTGCTGGATGAGCCTTCTGTGATGGTCAATCCTTTTGCCCCTGATCCGTCATCGATCGGTAAGCGACTCCAAGACGGCTCTGTTGCTCCCCCATCGTCGACCACTAGCAGAGTACCCGATGGTGCAAACCCCTTTGCGTTTAGTGCTGGTATTTCATTCCGTGATGCGGCACTGAATAAACGTTATTCTCCAAAGCGTACATGGGACGAAGTTCTTGATAATTCTTTCACGCTTAGTGAAGACATGCTCAAACCGACCAAACATTCATCACAGGGAGTGTATGTTCCTGTCTCCCTGATTGATTACGAAACTTATATCAAACTATGGACGAAGTCTCTGATTATCAAAACCCTTGGGAAAGCTATAGGTTTCAAGTACTTGAACTCTCGTTTACGGCAGTTATGGAAATTAGCGGAGAATTTCTCGCTAGTGGATATTGGCAGGAATTTCTTCCTTGTCAAGGTGAAAAATCCGGATGATTACTATCATATTCTTACCGGGGGACCCTGGATTGTTGGAGGACATTATTTAACGGTTCAGCGTTGACAACCTCTATTCAATCATTTGACGGCTGATATTAGCAGTACCGCGGTTTGGATACGTCTCCCGGGTCTTCCGATAGAGTTCTTTAACCAGCAGACGCTTACGGATGCCGGTAAGAAGTTGGGCAGGATGGTGAAGATTGATGGCCACACTGATGAATCTTCAAGGGGTAAATATGCTCGTATTTGTGTTGAGATAGATTTGACCAAGCCTTTGGTATCGGAAGTCACCATAGGGCCAATTACACAAATTGTTGAGTACGAAGGACTTGATGATATCTATTTTCTCTGTAGGGTGTACGGTCACGCTACTGCCAGGTGCCAGTATAAGAAGAAGGATGCGAACACTGCTAATGAAATTGTTGAAAATTGTAGTTCTGGGGTTGAAAATTCGAATGCTAATGTTCCAACGGCGGATAATAAATATGGACCGTGGATGATTGCGAAGAGAATTACAAAGCCTCGAATCCAAAAGCAATCTTCCAACATGCAGAAACCGATTGTGGTGACGAGGTCTAGCTTTGATGCTTTGGAGATTGAGGATATTAAGAATACCGATGACCGGGTAGAGGCGGATATAGGGGCTGCGATTGCTCCGACCTTACCACCCATTGCTTCATCCTCGAAAACTAAGGATAAAGGCAAGAAAGTTGCCTTTGTGGACATTTCGAATCTACCTAAAGCCAAAACTACCATATCAAATCATCAGGCCAAGTCTCTCTCGACCAAGCAGCCCACCATGCAAAATCCTAAGCCTTCTACGTACAAATCTAAACACATGTCGAATATCACCCTTTCACCATCCATACCTAACCCTAAACCAACTTCTCCCATGCAAACCAAACTGCAAAACCCTCCTAGGAAAAATGTCACTGGTCCGAATAAGCACCACACACGGCTTTCAACCTTTACCTTGGGAGATTTCATGGATTTTAAGAATAGTCCGATCAGTGTTGAAACCACCGTCCCTCTCCCTACTATTTTGAATCCTAAGACCAATTCGGTTGTGGAGAAACCGAGTAAACAAGCTGACCCTAAACCAGGCTTACCGTCGGCCTCTCCCAATGATATTGATCTGGCAATAGTTTCGAAAGAGAATGTGATCAGTGGTCGTCCTCCAGATTTGCCTGCACCAGTTATGGATGATGTTATGGGTGAATGCGAAAGTTCAATTGGTATGGAGCATGATAGTAAGAATGTTATGAATGACGAGGGCAATGATCAGTCCTTTGTCAATATCCGGGTTTGAGCTTTATCCTTTGTTTTTTAATGAATATCTTAGCCTGGAATTGTCAGGGAGCTCGTGATGACTCCTTTATTCGTGCATTGAAATTTCTTATTTTCAAATATAAGCCTGTTGTTGTTGTTCTTCTTGAGCCTCGTATCAGTGGTGTACAGGCGGATGATTCTATTGCTAAGATTGGCTTATCTTTCTCGCATCGTTTTGAAGCCACAGGTTTTTCTGGAGGAATTTGAATCTTATGGAATGATTCTGACAAGATTGACATCTTTGAATCCAATTCCCAATTTATCCATTGCCGGGTTATTGGTAATTCTGGAACTGCCTCCTTCTTCACAGCTATTTATGGACATCCGGCCCCTTCGCGGCGGAATTGTCTATGGCAGCACTTATCGCGTCTTCATAGCTCTATGTTGGGTCCATGGGTCTTGTTGGGTGACTTCAACAGCCTTGCGTGTGCCACTGAAAGAAGAGGGGGTTCTGTGAATCGTACTGGTGTCAATTCTGCTTTTGTTGATTGGATTCAGGACACGGGTTTGATTGATCTGGGGTTCTTGGGCCCTAAATTTACTTAGAGGAGAGGTACGTTGAGCAGCCGTCTGGATAGGGGTTTGTGTAATTCTAGTTGGAGACTCCAATATCCCGAAGCTACTGTTACTCATCTTGTCCGTTACCAATCAGATCACCGGCCCCTTTTGCTTAACTTCTGCAGTTTCCATAAGGTTCCGTCTAATCGATCTTTTAAATTTCTCCAAGCTTGGCTCACTCATGAGGACTATGAACAGTTTGTGAGGAATAATTGGGATTATGGGGACTATTTCATGGATTCGGTTGCTGCCTTTACAGGTAAACTTCAACTATGGAACCGTGATGTTTTTGGCAACATTTTTCGTCAAAAGAACGCTCTTCTTGCACGCATCAATGGTATTCAACGGTCCCTGGATCAGAGACATAATCCCTTCCTTGTTCGGCTTGAGAAAGAGTTGAAAACTGAGCTTGATGATATTTTGCTTCGTGAGGAATTGCTTTGGTACCAGAAATCTCGTGGTGAGTGGGTCTTATGGGGTGATAAAAATATGGCATATTTCCATCTCAAGACTATCCGTCGTCGTAAACGTAATAGAATTGAGCTACTGAAGGATGGCACGGGTAATTGGATTGATGACCAGAATGATCTTCAAGAGATGGCGGTTCGCTTTTTTGCTTCTTTATACACTGAGGTGGATAGTAACCGAATACATTATAGTATTCGTGGAGCTTTCCCACAGCTCTCTGATGATGCTACTGCCCTCCTTAATCGTCCTTTCTCTGAAACTGATGTTCGCAAGTCCCTTTTTGATATGAAGCCGTGGAAGGCACACTTGCTTTGATGGCCTCCAAGCTGGTTTTTATTAGAGCCATTGGGATACAGTTCATAGTGATCTTTCTAGTGAGATGTTGAGAGTTCTCAATGGCGGTGTGCTTGATCCCAATATGAACCGGTCAATTCTGTGCCTGATTCCCAAATTGGATGCGCCAACATCTATCTCCCAGTTTAGACCGATTGCGCTTTGTACGGTAACTTACAAAATCATTACTAAAGCGATTGCCAATCGGCTTAAATCTTTTATGCCTAATATCATAGGACCTACTCAGGCTAGCTTTGTTCCAGGGAGACATATCACTGATAACATTGTTATTGTGCAAGAAGTTATCCATACTATGTGTACTAAGAAAGGTAAAACAGGTTTCATGGCTATTAAGGTGGATCTCGAGAAGGCCTACGATAAGATTAGTTGGGTGTTTTTGCTTGATACTTTGATGGAGGTAGGGCTGCCCATGCATCTTATTCGTGTCATTATGGATTGTGTGTCCTCTAGTTCTATGCAGATATCCTGGAATGGAGGCTTAACGGAATCCTTTGTTGCATCTTGAGGGTTGAGACAGGGATGTCCGCTTTCTCCTTATCTTTTTGTTCTTTGCATGGAGCGTCTTGCTCACGGCATCTCTAATTCCCTGAATCTGGGGTGGTGGAAACCTTTCTCTTCGATGTGAGAGGACTGACTTACCCACTTATTCTTCGCTGACAATCTTTTGCTTTTTGGTAAAGCAACTTGTGACCAGGCGAATGTGATGACCTAGGTGATTTTTTATTTTTGTTATAGCTCGGGGCAATCTGTTAATGTAGCCAAAACATGTATCTACTTCTCGAAGAATGTCACTCGCGCCACTAGGAATGGGATCAATGCGATTCTGGGTTTTAAGGAGGTTGATGATTTAGGGGAATACCTTGGTGTTCCTCTTATCCATTCTAGACTTACTCGAAAAACCTACGGGTATATCCTGGATACAATGAAAACTAAGATTTCATCTTGGAATGCTACGAAAATTTCTTTCGCTGGGAGAATTACTTTAGCACAATCGGTTCTTGGAGCCCTGCCTGTATATGCTATGCAAACCTCGAAAATCCTGATTGGCACTTGTTTTGACATGGAGCAACTCACTCAGAAATTCGTATGGGGTGGTGCTGAGGAGCATCGTAAACTTAGCCTTGTAGCCTGGCCGACAGTCACTAAACCGAAGGTGGAAGGCGGACTTGGTTTGCGCTTTCAAACAACTTTCAACAATGCTTTTGGCATGAAACTTTGTTGGGAGGTTTTCACATGCTCGAACAAACTGTGGGTTCAGGTCCTGAAGGCCAAGTACAACTTTGATTGCTCTATCTTTTCCCTCCCATCGCTTTAACTCTTGCACGTCTTTATGGAGACTAATCGTGGCAAATTGAGATGATATGGCCTCAAATGTTGCATGGATAGTTGGCAACGGCAAGTCAACCTTATTCTGGGAGCAAATATGGCTTCCTGGCTCGAGTTCACCTCTTTTAGATCTTGTTATTTCGGACCCCCCTTCTTCAACAAGGTTTAAACTGATTGCGGATTTTGTGGATACAAATGGAGCTAGGATGTGGCACAAGTTTGCAACTCATTTACCTCAGCTTACGATGCAACTTGTGGCTGCGACTTTACCCCCTAATTCAGCAATGGAGGATGATGAAGCGTATTGGAACCCGTCGCCTTCAGGTAATTTCTCTTTGCGAACAGCCTATGCACATTTAAATGATACCGATTTCACTCTTCCTAGGCTGCCTTGGTCTTTAGTTTGGAAATGGATTGGTCCCCAAATAATCAAATCTTTCTTTTGGCTCTTATTGAATCGTGGTGTCTTATCTAATACTGAGAGAAATAGACGACACTTGACTGATGTTGATCGCTGCCATTTATGCCGAGTTAAGTCTGAAAGCTATTTCCACTTGCTTCGTGATTGTACTGCGGTCAAGGACATTTGGTTGCAAATTGTTCCAATCAGATTTCAAACCTTCTTTTTTAATCAGTACATCTCTTTTGTGGATTGGTGCTTCAGGAATTTGAAAGAAGATTCACAGGTTCTTAACACGAAGTGGTCGGTTCTCTTCGGGGTTTGTTGTTGGGCGCTATGGAAGAGGCGAAACAAGCTGATTTTTCAGAATGAGATGTAGCAGAATCGTGCACTGTTTCGGTATATTTTTCAGCAGTGTTCGGTGATTGAAGGGACATTGAAAAAGGGGTTGCTACAGCCGGCTGGTGACACGCAACTAAGGGCTGTGTTTTGGTCTTGTCCGTTGCCGGGGTTCGTCAAACTTAATTGTGATGCCTCGGTCACGGGTGCTCTGAGTTCAGCATTTGGAGGGGGCCTCATTCGAAACTCGAGTGAAAGTTGGGTTGGTGGATTTGTATCCAATCTTGGTCGATGTCCTATTCTGCGAGCGGAGAATTGGAGTATTTTTATGGTCTTGAATACGCACTCTCTATTAATGCTCGTAATATTCTGATTGAGTCTGACAATGCCATTGCGGTTGATATGATTAATGATGTTGCTTCACCTAGTGCAAGCTGTTTAAGTCTCGTCCTTCAGATTAGACAGCTTCTTAATGCTTTTGATTCCGCCCATCTATCGCACATTCATCGGGAAGGAAACTTCGTGGCCGATAGCCTCTCCCACCATGCATACACTTTCGATCCGGGAGTGCATTATCTATCGGAACCGCCTGATTGTATAGCCTCTTGACTCTTCCATGATTTTGTTGGTGTCACTTATTTTTGCTAGTCAGTTTGTACTCTAGGGCAGTGCCCTCGGAATCAACCCAAAAAAAATTGATTTTAGACTGTTGAAATTGGCGATTGCCACTTAACCTGTTCAAACCCTATTTCTACCGAATAATGTTTTAAATGGGAACGTGAGAGTGTCTAAAGCGTGGCCGTGTGGGACCGGGACCTATTCCCTACTTTTAGGACAAAATAAATGCTATTATTAGTTAGATACAAATGTGGACACAGAACATAGGAAGTGGCGCCATATGAGGCTTGATCGATGTTTGCTTTTCCTTTTTAACATTTTGGTTGGTTTTGGTCTACGCGGCTACCTTTCTTTCTTTACCTATATTCAAGATGACAAGACTTTTCAATTACCCATTTTCTTTTTCCTTTTTATAACAAAAAGCAAAAAAAAAAAAAAAAAGCTTTTTTATTTATGGAGTCATTAAAATCTTAATTTTCTGGAGAAATTTACAATGTAATATAATTATTATTAGATTAATAACAATAACCGAAGGTTTAAATATGTATTAAATATAATATTATTAAGATGTGTTCTTGTCATTCAGACTTGGACTACCTAAATATGAAAAGGGAGCATATTACTTGTTTTCATTATTCCGTTCCTACCCTACTTTATGAACATCTATTTATTTAATAAATAAGATTTATAATAAATAAATAAATACTCGTAAATCTTGATTTAATAAAATATATTTGAATCCGAGTAACTGAAACAAAGAATTTAATATGCCTAAAATGCAATTGTACTAAATGAAAATGAAGTTCGAAAACTTGTAATGACCGCTCTGGTCGGAACAAAAGATTAAAAGATTAGTTATCAATGATTTTAATTGTACAATATTATTAATACATTCGGTAAAATGAAAATTTATTCACACCAAAACAAAGTAATTAGACCAGTCTGTTTTATAATATTAAAATTTAAAATATTTAAACTCCTTTTAATTATGAAATTGAAAAATTGAATTACTCAATTAAGTAATTATCTTAAGGTCCTTGTTATTCGATATGTACAAGGAATGTAGCCTCCAGAGGAGTCCTTCCAATTATTACCACCAAAAAAACACAACGCCGGCAAATAACCCCTGTTGCCAGAACCATTCTGCATCATCTCTTATAACGTGTCTTTGGTTTTACCATTTTATTTTAGATTCATTCAAACTATAAAATGTTATTATTGAATTGAATTGAATAGAAAATTTTGTCAAATCAAAATTAATTATGTTACTAAACGTATTGTTGTTTGTCTTGGTTACTACATGACACTATTTTATAGATACAAAGAGATTACCTAAATGTTAAAAGCAACATATTGCCAATTTATGAGAATGAATCCCCATTGCTTTGTGTTTGCAAAGTCATGTGGTTGGAAATTGGAACAATTCATGTATGATGTCTATTATATTCTTATTGGATTTGATTCTTGTGAGACTAAATGAAATCTCTAGTATGTATCAAGTTGACGCGGAAGAGCAGAGACGTGGCCTAAAGGACAAAGGGGTAAATAAAGACAAATTGGTGAGACATTTGTGACGAAAAACGTGCTTAATCCACGGCTGGTATTTAAAAGTTTGCTTTCTTTTCTCCACACAGAATTACAGTAAACCAAACGCGGTGTATTAAAATTCCCATAAGGTACTTCACATATTTGAAAATTTACAAGCACGGAACTCCCTCCAAAACCCAAAAAACTCGTTTTTCAAACCCAATTTTGGAAATATAACTTCTTTTTTAATCCACGAGATGTTCTAACATAGTTCCAATTATAAGAACACACTTTTAAACCATCCCCTCGTAATAACGACTGGTCTATGCTCTAGTGTTAGAGTTGTAAATGTACACACGGTTTCCTTTAGACTTTGGGTTTGGGTCCTCCATATAAACCTCTACAAAACCTCACAGTTGACTCTCGGCTTTTTCCTTCTTTTTTTTCTTTTGTGTTTGTTCATTAGAGCCTGCAATGGTTGTTGCTTGAGAGAACAACAAGGGTTGGTTCCATTTTTATATATTTGTTTCTTGTGGGGATTTTATAGTAAAGAAGAGACGGTTGGAATGGCTTGAAGTGAAGGTGGTGGCTTTAAGGTTGGAACTGGACTTGGTCTTTGGTTTTGTCTCTTTTGCTTACAGCTTACGGCTTCCCATGAAACTTTCCTTGTGCATGTTGTTTGATTGTTTCTAAACCACTACGCGTTGTAGAATTCAAAGAGACGAGTATTCATTTCTACTCTTATCATGTTTGTCTGTATTCTAGTCATCATATAGCATACACACGTATGTATTGCGGGCGGTACTTGTTCAAGCTACACCCTTTTTCCTCCATTGCCATAAAGATTACACTCTCAGTTTTAGTTTCAGAGATTACCTAGTTATTTACATTCAAAGTTTCAAAATTTCAGAGATTTTGTTTAACATAAACTCTCTATTTGATTCATCTCCTCAATTCCATAAACTGCCGTCTCCTGTTTCTGAGTCTCCAATGTTGAATGTCATTTTGTTCAGGTTCTGTTTCTAGTTTTCTGCTAACAGAGCAGAGTCCAACAAAATGGCTAATAACTCGTATCGTCATACAAGGACACCCTCAATCCAGCAAATCAGCACCTCCGTGGGTGAGATGGATAGTGAGGTTGTTAGTATGGATTATACTACATACACAGTACACATACCCCCAACACCTGACAACCAGCCTATGGGAATCTCCATTGAATCAACCTCCGATGTGGGTGGGAGAACTTATATGTCGAGTTCTACTTACGCGGGCGGTGATAGTAGTACCACGCGTGCCCATGTGAAAGACAAAATGGGAGAGCCCGATTTATGGCGCCGAGCTACTGTTAACGAGTCATTGTGTTCGAGACATGGATGCAATGCTAAGGCCATGTCTGATGATCATAATGCGGGGTCGGTCCCTTGTGACTGTGCATACAAGATTTGTGGGAATTGCTATAGGGACATCATAGTTAATAGTGATGGATTGTGCCCAGGTTGTCTGGAGCCTTATAGGAGGCGTGAATTGTCGGAGTTGGATGGAAGGTTGGCTATGGTTCAGGTGAGTAATATAGAAGATTTTGATTACTCCGGTATTTCGCTTGAACAAAAGAGGGACTATGGATACGGAAACGCAATGGAGCTTGGGGAAGCTTCAGATGGAAATGACGAGTGGAGTGACACGAAAGAACTTCTTGAAAAGAAATGCAATCCGCTAACTCGGAAACTGAAAATATCTCCCATAATCATCAACCCATATAGGTAAGTATCAGCTTCATTAATCTATTTTCTTCTAGGCGATTTCCCGCAGTTCTGATCTGATTTTCCTTTTTCTCTTAAGCACTGAGCACTAAATTGTATGTTTCAAACTGGACTTCAAGTAGTGAAAGCTTTCTGAGCATATTTGTTTTTCTTGAAACTGCCGTGCATAGAAAAAATAAATTGCTCCTGTAACTTTTACATTGTCTTCTCTTATTGCTTGTAATAATTGTTTGTTCATTGGATTACTGTTCTTTCAGAATCCTGGCTCTTTTCCGAATGGTTGCTCTTGGATTTTTCCTGCATTGGCGGATTAAAAACCCAAATGAAGACGCAGTCTGGTTATCCATCTTATCTGTGGTGTGTGAAATATGGTTTGCCTTCTCATGGTTACTTGACCAGGTCCCTAAGTTGTTTCCTGTTAACCGAGCTGTGGACCTTGATGCTCTAAAAGAGAGATTTGAAGCTCCTAGTTCAAGCAATCCTTCTGGAAAATCTGATCTCCCTGGCATAGATATTTTTGTTTCTACAGCAGATCCTGAGAAAGAGCCACCCCTTGTCACTGCAAATACTGTCCTGTCTATTCTTGCAGCTGACTATCCAGTTCAGAAACTATCGTGTTATATATCTGATGATGGAGGTGCTCTTCTAACCTTCGAGGCCATGGCAGAGGCAGCTAGTTTTGCCAATTTGTGGGTACCATTTTGTAGAAAACATGATATCGAACCAAGAAACCCGGAATCTTATTTCAATTTGAAAAAAGATCCTTTGAAGAACAAGGTACTCCCAGATTTTGTTAGAGATCGCAGGCGGGTAAAACGTGAATACGATGAATTCAAGGTTCGTATCAATGGCCTTGCTGACTCAATTCGTCGACGCTCTGATGCATATAATACTCAGGAGGAGATTAAGGCTATTAAACGTTGGAAAGAGAGTGGTGATGATGTGCCGATAGACAGACCGAAAATCCCAAAAGCCACTTGGATGGCTGATCAGACCCACTGGCCCGGGACCTGGACAGTTTCAGCCTCTGAGCATAGCAGGGGTGATCATGCCAATATTATACAGGTATGAATGCTATGCTAGTTCAAGAACTTTTATTTCTAACGGAAAATATATTATATGATGATGAACAAAACTGGAATAATAAGTTAAACTTTAAACTGCAGGTAATGCTACAGCCTCCAAGTGATGAACCAATTGCAGGCATGCCAAATCGAAACTCCATTAATCTAAGTGAAGTTGACATTCGTCTTCCCATGTTGGTGTACGTATCACGTGAGAAAAGACCTGGCTATGATCACAACAAGAAGGCGGGGGCGATGAATGCTCTGGTTCGAGCCTCTGCTTTAATGTCCAATGGCCCCTTCATTCTCAACCTTGACTGTGACCACTATATTTTCAATTCAAAGGCATTGAGGGAAGGCATGTGCTTCATGATGGACAGCCATGGGGATGGAATTTGCTATGTCCAGTTTCCTCAGAGGTTTGAAGGAATTGATCCTAATGATCGATATGCCAATCACAATACTGTTTTCTTTGATGTCAACATGAGAGCCCTTGATGGGCTTCAAGGTCCGATGTATGTGGGGACAGGATGCCTCTTTCGTCGGACTGCCATTTATGGCTTTGACCCTCCTCAGCCTCAAGGACAGTCACAGAGCAGTTGCTGCTCCTTCTCCTGCTGCTTTGCCCGACACAGGAAGGCTGCCGTTACTTCTGCCCCAGATCATAACCAGTCTCAGGACCATGCGGATATGACCAAAGCTCTTATTCCCAAGAAGTTTGGAAACTCAAGGGCATTTCTTGATTCCATAAGGGTGGCAGCAATTCAGGGCCTGCCTCTTGCTAGTCGCCCTCCAGGTGCTCTTATTGTTCCTAGGGAGCCTCTGGATCCTTCTTCAATTTCAGAGGCCGTGAATGTCATATCTTGCTGGTTTGAGGATAAGACAGAATGGGGCCAAAATGTTGGATGGATATATGGTTCTGTTACTGAAGATGTTGTCACCGGGTACAGAATGCATGAGCGTGGATGGAGGTCGGTTTATTGTGCGACGAAGAGGGATGCGTTTCGTGGCACTGCCCCGATTAATCTAACTGATCGACTTCATCAGGTCCTCCGGTGGGCTACTGGGTCTGTTGAGATCTTCTTTTCACGCAACAATGCACTTCTGGGTGGCCCAAGATTGAAATTCTTTCAAAGGGTCGCATACCTCAACGTTGGAATATACCCTTTCACTTCTATTTTCCTCATTGTTTACTGCTTCATTCCTGCGATCTGCCTCTACGCTAACCAATTTATTGTCCAGACTCTTGATGTTACTTTCCTCACATACCTCTTGGCGATCACTGTGACTCTTTGTCTTCTGGCGGTGTTTGAGATCAAGTGGTCTGGCATTGCCCTTGAAGAATGGTGGAGGAACGAGCAGTTCTGGTTAATAGGAGGCACAAGTGCTCATCTTGCTGCTGTGCTCCAGGGGTTGTTGAAGGTGATTGCAGGCATCGAGATATCTTTCACGCTTACATCCAAATCAGCAGGTGATGATGCTGACGATGAGTTTGCAGATCTCTATATCTTTAAATGGACATCTCTCATGGTACCTCCTTGCACAATCATAATGGTTAACATGGTAGGCATCGCGGTTGGAGTTTTCCGAAATATTTATCTTCCACTACCGGAATGGAGCAGTTTACTTGGAGGTGTGTTCTTCAGCTTTTGGGTGTTGGCTCATCTTTACCCTTTCGCGAAAGGGCTAATGGGAAGAAGAGGAAAAACCTCTACTGTTGTACTTGTTTGGTCTGGTCTAATTTCAATCTGCATATCCCTGCTCTGGGTAGCCATTGATCCTCCAGCAGGAAGTGATCAAATTGGAGGGTCATTCCAGTTGCCATGAATTTTGAGTTTGTCGTGTTAACTTACAGATGTTCCTAGAGACAAGACACGGACAGGGGCAGGAATAGGATGGCTTATACTTTGTATTGCATTCATTCTTTCAACATGTCTTAATTTCCCCCTCAAATCTCCTGTCTATTTTTTCCTGTCCTACCTTGTCCACTTTGCATCCCACATGAGTGGATAGCTCAGATACAAAGTGGACAGAATAGGACAGGAGAAAATGGACAAGGAATCAGCCCTCCTTAATTTCCTAGACACACACAAAGACACCAAAGAGATCCCTGTCTAACAACTTCATTATTTGACACGACTTCAGTACAGGATGGAACATACATCTTTTTCTCTGTTTTCTTGAAATTTTAATATATACATAATTTATATCTGTCAATATTTGAAACATTTTATTATCTTGACAGTCAGAAAACGAAGCCCAAGTCTTCTATTTCGTTGTTGTTTCGTGTGTTTAATTAGTCAGTACGTCAGGAGGTGCAAAGCGGAAGATAGAAGTGAGAAGCACATGCTGCAATACATGTTCACCTTTCGTTTTAATCTATTTATATGTATTGGACAATTTCTCAGCTATATAAGAAAATAACCTAAAAAGTGTAATTTTTCGTTAAAAATACTAATTAGAATCTAATGTTTCGTAAAGTTCAAATTTAATTATATGAGATTTATAAAATATTTGAATTAAATTACTAGTGAAATATATATCATATTGGTATTACTTTGATATAAATTTATTATTTTATTAATAGCATCAATCATATTGAGACAAAATATTTTAAATTTTAAATTTTAAATTATGATTATATTTAATAAATTATAATTAAGATTAATAAACATAATTAACTCAAATAATTTGATTTATTTGTAATTAACTTAAATTTAACTAAGAACCCCTATTTTCATATTACAATCTTAAATTGAATACCCCTAATCCTAAGTTCAGTACCCAAAAACATGCAACATCATTATCTCCCTCTCATGACTTATTTATTAGGGTTTTTACCCTAACATTAGCACATTCTTCGACATCGATAGCTTTTCCTCTTAACTCAAAATCGACGTTATTTCTGACATTTAGTCTATGCTCTTACTTAGACTTAGTAAAGTCGGACTTGAGATTGTTTGAGACCGACTTAAAGTTTCGAATTCAGCTTGAATTTCAATTGAGCCTAACTTATGTCTCCCACGTTGGCTTATCCCACATCAAAAGTAGGTAAAATTAGAAGCCTCAATTGAGACTATATAAGGAGACCTTTATTTAAGGTACTCACCTCAAATATCTTTCCCATATCTTGCATATTAATTATTGGTGTGAATTGTGAAATCTTTTTATCGTAGTCTCTATTTTTTATAGTGGAAAGTTTTCCATTCTTGTCTATGATTTTTTTCCCATATTCGTTAAGAAGTTTTTCATATTAAATTTTACGTGTTTCTTTTTATCTCAATTTTTTTTTATTGGTGTGTTTGTTCTATTAACGTAGAGTCCATCTTCTATTAGTGATATAAGAGATCAAGGTTTGGTCAAGTATACTTTGTGGTTACCACATAGTATGATCTTTAACATCAAAAAAGAAAAAATGATCTTTAACATCAAAAAATGAGTTTTTCTTTGGTGTTGCTAGTTAAGGGTGGTTTTATGCTCAAGTTTTTGTTGTTGTTTTGGGCATTTTTCACAGATATATGATGTGATTGAGTACATTTCTAGGAAAAGCTCTCTCTATAATGTAAAGTTTTCTATTCTTGTTCCAACGAATATGGGGAAAAACTAGGGAAAAATATAAAACTTCCCACTATAGAAAACAAAGTTTACAAGAAAAAATCTCACAATCTATACCAAGAATTAATACACAAAGATAATCTATACCAAGAATTAATACACAAAGAATTAATACACAAAGATAATCTATACCAAGAATTAATACACAAAGATACAGAAAAGAGATTTAGGGTGAGGACAACTTTAAGAAAAAGGTCTCCTTATATAGCCTTAATTGAGGCTTCTAATTTTATCCACTTTCGATGTGAGATAAGCCGGCAATGAGAAAGGGATTTAGGGTAAGGAGAATTTTGAAGAAAGGCCTCCTTATATAGTCTCAATTGAGGCGTATAATTTTATCCACTTTCGATGTGGGATATGCCAATAATTTCTTTTATTTGTGTGTTTGCTCTATTTGGATGAAGTCTATCTTCTATCACCCCAGTCCTTATTGTCTAAAGTTTGCCCAATAACTCGAACATATTCATTTCAACTTTCTGTTATTAAAGATTCAAAATTTATACTACTAGAGACATGTTTCTACGATCTTACAGATCCTAATGCAAACAAGAAGGATCCTATATCTATTTTTTATTGAATAAGGTTGTTTTTGGAAAAGTGACTATTGGTCTTTTTGTTGTTAATGTCTGCTTGATTGAGCTTTTGGAGGGTGAATAAACAATTTTTTCTATTGCAAAGTTTTTTTTTTTTAATGAGTGTTTCGCTGTAAAATAAAAAATCACTTTTTTGATAGATATAGTTTTTTTGGCAGCCAAAATATAGCTTTTTAAGAAGCTCAAATTTAGAGCTTCTAAAAAAAGAACCTTTTTAGGTAAAATTTTCAGAGCAATTAATGAGTCTTTTTTAATCCCTTTTGTTCTTATATTTTACACATAATTTTCACAATACCCACAAACTCATCTTCATGTTTATTTTGTGATTTATATAATATTATTTAGCTTTTATATGTTTTAATATTTATTTTAGATATTAGTTTTACTTGTGTCCCGATCTATATAAAAGATTATATTAGATATATTTTCATTTATGTTTCATATTGTTTAAAATTATATAATAATTAATATATTGTGCTTTGCATATTATTTAATATACTTTAAATAATATTTATATGCATAAATAATTTTATTACAAAATAAAATATAGTTAAAATTAATAAAAGTGCCTTTTATTTTATATTACCAAATAGTCTACTATATGAAGCTTTTAAAAATCGTTTTTTAATTGACAACAAGCAGTCAATTGAATTTTTAGAAAATTCTTCTAAAAAACTCTCTTGACAAAAATTCTACTAATATAAGCTCATCCGATCTAAATTGGCGCTTATTCTAAATCATTTAATCTTTTAAGGATATTGTTTTTAAAAGTGAATTGTTTTCTTGCAACTTTATTTCTTAACCATCGTAATTCATAGTTGTGATTATTTAAGTTTATTAATCTTAATTGCAATTTAATGAATAAAATTATAGTTTAAAATTTAAATTATATTGTTATTATGCCCTCCTTATTTCTTTCAAATAGCTAAATTGTGAGCACGCATAATATGATTCAAAATTTAATTAGTTAACGTGGAATTGCAAAAGAATTTATAATTAAAATATACTTTATACTTTTTAAATAATTATTTCCTAAATATTTTTATTTTCATTTTAATTCAACATTTCTACTCTTTTGTTTCTCTACCGTATTAAAGTTTTTGAGTAATAGTAAAAATATAATAAAAGTTGAGATATTACATGTCAGTCTATTAAAAATAGTCTATCTATTTAGTAGGAATAAGACTATATACTATCGGATCTTTCTAAATCTCACGTCTCGTTAGAATTTCACTACAAAAAAACTCACGTTCTCCGACGGAATATTCCGTTGGAGAAATGAACATTTCCGTCAGAAATTATTTTTGCTGACGAAACGCGACGAAAGAAGAAACCGTCGTAAACATGACTGTCGTTATTACTTACCGACAGAAAATGACCGTCGGTGTATTGTCAACGGAAAACTGACGGAATATTATCCGATGTTGTTATGTTGTGACGGACATCGATTAAAAATTGCATCGGTGAAATTCATATATCACCGACGAAATATGTCCGTCGGTATAATTTAGGGATGGAACCACCGTCGCTACGTTGAGAGCGAAACGGAAGTAAGTAATAACGTTAACGACGGAAATATAATCCGTCAGAAAGTTTTATCCATTACCGACGGTAATTTGTACGTCGCCAATTTTAGTTCAGGTTTTGTGCCGACGGAATGTTCCATTCCGTCGGAGAAGGTTTACATATACCGACGGAATTGTGTAATCCGTCGGTGTTATAAAATTGCTATAACACATAAAATTGTACATAATTGGATATCCACACATCAACCAGAACATCAAAGGTTTAAATAATGTCAATTGTTATAAAATTGGATATAAACACATCAAAGTGTACATAAATTGTTATGTTTGTATCTTAAAATAATGAGTTCGACTATCTAAGGTTGTGGTGATCGTGGGTGGTCCTCTGTAGAACTTCCCTTCGACTGTTCGAACGGTGGTCGCAACTGAGCCATCTGCATAATCTCTTCTCTCATCTTTCCCATCTGCTCTCTTATCCGTAGCTCTATCTGCTCCCTGATTCGTTGCTCATGCTCCCTCATCCGTTGTTCCTCCCGCTCTGTCTGTCCCTCTTCCAAATGAGCTATCTTGTCCATTAATGTTTGTACTGTGGCCCGAAGCTCGATGACTTCATTGTTGTTCGATGGCCTAGTGGACGCCTTTGATCGGACATGGAAGATTGGGAATAACATGTGTTCCCATACGAACCTAGACCAAATATCTTGCCACGACGATCCCTACCACCCACGGCCTTAAAATACGTCTGAGACACGTCTATAGGTTGTTCCTCCTGCGACTGTAGCTCAATGGTTTGTTGTAATTGGTCCTATAAGGTATGTGAAGTTAACATTAAGAAGAAGGACGGGAGCAGTATTTAGAAATATATAAAATGCAATAACTGCACATACATTCAGCTCTCGACAACAGTTGTTGATGAAGGTTACACCGTCGTGCTTCTTTGTGTGAGTGTGCAGAAATAACTGAAGGGGGTAGTGTAACATCCCGTTACTGTTAGCAAGGACATTATGGTAATATTGGGTCGAACTGATAGGTTTCATTGCATTCACTGATTGAACATGTTACTGGCCTCTAATCATAGAGGAACATGTTTATTGCATATGCATTTATTCATAGGTACATGCATTCATGATTTTTCGGCATTTTAATTGTGAGTATGAATTGATTGAATTGTGAACTGGAAACTGACTGGATCGTGATTGATTGAGAAATTAGGGGTAATTGGGTTCAAATAATTGATTTAGAATAGTTTAAGAGTGATTGGCAATTGATAGTGGCTTATAGGAAATTTCTGAAAACTCAGGAGAAAATGCCCGGACCGAAAATTTTCGAGTGACAGACCGATTGACCGTATGGTACTGAAAGAATTGTCCAATGGCGATGGAAAAATTAGAGTATACTGTTACCATTGAAATTTAGAGACTGAAATCTAAAGAAAATTGAGGACTTATGTCTATATATATATATACCTAGGTTTTGAAATTTGAGGATTTTATCCTAAGGAAAAACAATCTTCTTCTTCTCTTCTCCTACGGTGACCTTCGATTTCTTCCCCTTGGTGCGAGCTCTCGATCGTTTCTTGTGGTTTGCCTTTCATTGTGCAAGGCTAGCTTGATTATTGTGGAAGATGGAGTTGGTTGAGGCTTGAAGGTGGAGATCGTTGGTTTTGAAGGTTTTAGGGTTTCTAGAGATTTGTGGATTTAAAGCTTGATTTGGTAAGTTAACGGCTTTAATGTTGTTATTAATGGTTGTTTGATGCATTTATGGTATTTAATGTGCTTGAATGGGTAGATGGGAGTGTTTAATACTGGTTTTTAGAGAGAGAAGAGGAAAAAGCGAAAGGAGAAGACGGTGGCGCGACCCGCACGTCGCGACGTCTGGCGCAACCTCGCCGCGACGAGTAAATTAAGTGCTCGCCGCGACGAGCGCATGGTTTCACGCCGCGGCCAACGTTTTCTTCTACGCCGCGGTGAGCCGCGAAGAGGATGCACGCTGCGGCGAGCGTCCTTCACGCCGCGGCGAGCGACCTTCTGTACATCGCGACGAGGGATGTAGGTCACGGCGAAGAGCAGTTTTCTGATGGATTGATTTCTAGTTTATTGGGCATAACTTACGGTATAGACCTCCGATTGAGGTGATTCTCGATTCATAATGAACTAGGTAAAGAGGTCTGCAATTGAGGAAATTTATGGAAGTTAGAATTTAATTTAAATGGTATTGATTTATCGAGATTAAGGTCAATTATGGTTCCTATAATGACCTAAGTATTGAAGTGTGATAATTGGAGTTTTAATTGAGATTTTCAATAGAGGTTTTGACCCAATGGATAGGGAATTGCTATAGGGAGTATGAATTGAAGAAATTGAACTGAATTTTTAGGAATGGATCAATTATTGTCGATCTATTGAGCGAAGAGTTAGAATGGGGCATAAGAGTTCAAAATTGGATTTTAGCTTCGAAAATCGTGAACATGCATTGTACATAATTCCATTGAGACATATGCATCACTGAATTGTTTAATTGAGCATTTAGTAATGGGACTGTATTTAACTGTTATAGAGGCACCGCTGGATCGTCATTCCACGGACATTGCTGGAACTTCCAGGCAGTAGCTCGGAAGTTACAGGTGAGTAACCTAGTTGGTTTCTCAAATTCCTGATTGCTTAAATGTTCTGTATGACTACATGCAAAGGTGAACTACATGATTACTGAAATGTATAGGAGCGAATTTCATGCTTTTACTGTATTGGATTGGACTACTGTATGACACTGAGAATTGCAATACTGGGCTTTTATAGCCATATCACTGAATTACTGAACATCGCATTACATGCATAAATGCATGATCGGATAATGAATGTTGTGACCCAAGTCGTGATTTTTACTGAAACGAGCCTTGAGCTCTAATACTGTACTGACCGGGCCTCGAGCCTGAGGGGAGAAATCCCTGACGCGTCCCCACTGAATACTGATACTGACTGAGCGCTTGGACACAACACTGAATAACTGGAAAAGAGTCACATATGCATTGCAATTTCATGATTAACTGATTTGTGACAATGACTGATTACGTGATGGCATGATTTACTGTAAATTGTGATATGATACTGCAAATTGTTACATGCTATTGTAATTGTTATATGATAAATTGAATACTGTCGTGCTGTACGTAATATGCGTAATGCATGATTTGAGTGAACCATCGATGATGGTTTCTCACTGAGTTCGCAAACTCACCCAACATTGCAATTATTTTTCAGGAATCGAAGAGTACCCCGTTAGACAAACGAGAGTATGTCTACTGCAAAGAGTCAGAGTAAAGGAGTCGGGATCAGTTCACGTCTGCATTTCTGTTATTTCGGATTATGTGTAAATTTGTATTTCCGCATTTAGTACTGGATTTGTATTGGGCCCGATTTGGCTATGATTATATGTATATGAACTGATTTAAGTGTTGAAATAGTATTTGATTGAAAATGTTTTAGTATCGCGGGCTCGAATCGTTTATTTATTTTCACGCACTCGACTGTTTTCAAAAAAGAAAAAAAAATCTTAATGAGTTTTAAACTACATTGACTGCTCTAGCATACCACCTTCGCGGGTCGCGGGCTCGGACATCACCGTTGATGTCGGGTTCGGGTCTCGCGGGAGTGGGGTGCAACATTCACCCCTCCTAAAAAAAATTTTTGTCATCGAAATTTAATACTCGTCCTATCGAATAAATGAGGATACTGACTCCTCATATGCTTCTCAGTCTCCCATGTAGCTTCCTCAGAAGAGTGGTTCTTCCAAAGGACTTTCACCAATGGAATCACCCTGTTCCTCAGCTGCTTGACCCTTGATCCTATAATCCGTACCGGCTCCTCGACATAGCTCAAATCACTGGCTACCTCAAACTCCTGAGCCGGAATCACATGCGTCGGGTCTGAACGGTACCGTCGGAGCATACTAACATGAAACACGTCATACATCTGGGACATCTCACTCGGTAACGCCAATCTGTAAGCCAACGGTCCTATCCTCTCAAGGATCTCATACGGACCGATATACTGATGGCTCAACTTGCCCTTACGGCCAAACCTCAGTACTCCTAGAAATATATAAAATGCAATAACTGGACATACATTCAGCTCTCGACAACGGTTGTTGATGAAGGTTACACCGTCGTGCTTCTTTGTGTGAGTGTGCAGAAATAACTGAAGGGGGTAGGCTTGGTGCCAAATGACTTCTCCTACATGAGAAAGACTAAAATGTTAGATGTGAACTAAAAATCGTTTAAACTTCGGCAGAGGTTCGTAAAGTTGTATGATATTCGCCTCCTGTTAGACAAATAAAATAACTCAACACAGTTATAAGTGACACCAGACATTTAGACCATTATCATTATCCATAATACAACGAAGCTAACTATCGACAAAATTAGTGTAAAGTGTAGATCCTTACAAGTCTGTCTGCATGCTCTTGGTGAGTTATTGAGCCTCCCATATGTATGGGAAGACTCTGTTGACCTGGGCCTCCACGTCTGTTGGCCGAGTTACGTCCTGAGATAGACATTGCTGCAGGTGATGCTCAATACGCCAGCCAATGACTCCAAATATCCTCCGAAATGAAGCGGGGTTGTGCACCAGCCTTGTTTATCACGTTAATGAAGTCGCGATAACGTGTACGAGCCCGCCTCTCTCAGAATTTGTATATGCTCCCGTCCAAAGTAGCGTCCCAGAAAAATGCTTTCTGATTAAATAATAAAACAAAAATATGTTAGTTAATGTAAAACTATATATATATATATCATGACACTATATATATATATATATTAAATAAATAACAGAAATAATTATTGTACCTCGAACTCATGAAAGTACAATTGTTTAGTAGCTGCAGTGATATTCTTCCATGTAGCGCCCCCTCACCGTAGAGTATACACCGGGTCGCCCGTAGGTCGTACCGGTGCACAACCTACGACGAGAGTGCACTACTAAACTATCATTTCTATATCCTCATGGCATCAATATACATAAGCAATAATATCGAATCCACTAAATTTTTAAAACCAAAAGATTCATTCCATTCATTCACAAAACCGTCGATACAACATTAGTCATAAATATATATACATCTGCACAAGTCCAAAAGAACTACTACAACTCCTAGCTAAGTCATCCACAAAATACCCAAAAGATCCCCAGCTGACAGACCTGTGGGCCATGCTCCTCTTGCCGGCACACACAGCAGGATAAGTCTCACTGATCGGAGCTAGAGGTCAAACTATCTCTGTCCTGAAAAAATAATTCGCAATTTGGGTGAGTTTGCGAAACTCAATGAGTAACCATCATCGATGGTTTACTCAACTCATGCATAGCCACATAATCACACAATATCATATACTATCACATTCAGGAAATCACATGCAGTCAATTTCACATTTATAAGGCGATAAGCCTTTCACACAATTCACATGTAATCAATCATATATGTAGTGTGCATGTGACTCTTTCATTTTCTTTCGTTGTTGTGACCGTGTGCCTGAGTTCATATACGTTGAGCCATTGGCTCTGAAAACAGTGGGCTTAAAAGCCCTAATACGTTGAGCATAAAGCTCTACAAATCATTGGGCATGAAGCCCTGTACGTTGAGCTTAAAGCTCTGAATACGGTGGCTACCCCGGTCACAACTGCCCCTTTATGTGATCATACTTTTATGCATGTATGCACATGTCCCATTTACAATACATGCATCATTTGAAAACCTCATCCGCTAATTTTCATCATTTGAAATCATTTATGACAATTTACACCCAATTAACACTTCTATAGCACATTCCAATATTTCAACACTGTGGTCCAAATCAATCAAATCAAACACATAGAATCCATCCTTAGCTCCACATGGCATATGACATAAAATTAAACACATAAAGGTTGAAGAACCAACTAGGTTACTCACCTCGTAACTTCCGAAATATCGCCGGAAGTCTCGCTTACGCCGATGATCGGCGATCCACTTGAGCCGCTTATAACAATCAAAATATACATAACATTATTACTGGTACTAATTCGATGCTTAATTATGCAGATGAATCAAATCATGTACATACTATACAAATTATGACATTTCCGACCTAAACCAATTCCGATCTCAAACTCAAATTCCCGAACTCAATTTCTAATTTCCAATTTCAAAATCTCCAAATTGAATTTAATCCATAACCAATTAGATCCTCAATTGCCTAAATCCCCAAATGATTAAAACCCTAATTTCATTTTCAAGAACACCTTCCTCGCCATGCACTCAACTTTCACACGCCATGGCAGTATCCAATTAATGCTGCATTACATGGTTGCAAGGCCTTCTTTCACAAGGCGACGCTCACAGACGTCACGACGCATGCCCTTTTCTCCTCGCCATGGCAAGACGTCATGGCGTCTTCAAGTTTCCTACTCGCCATGGCGTGTTCTTCATCTTGCCAAGGCGTAACGACGACACGCCTTAAAACCCAGAATTTTGCAGATTTTCGACTGATAATCGTTCCAAATCCAAGTTTTCTCCTTACAAATCACTCCTAAATAAATCCATACTCATCATACAACAATCCCTAACCTCTATTTCATCAAATAAGTAAAATCCCTAAATTCTAACCCTAATCACCGTCGGAAATCCTAATGCTCAAATCCTCAAATTTTCATGTTCAAACATCAATCTAACTTTATAAATCAACAAATCAAGTTATACAAGACAAGATCAAAGTAGCTTACCTGATTAAAAGCTCCAAATCTTCAAGAATCACCAATCTCTCCTCTCTCCCACACCCACGACAACTCCCAAAATAATGCCCAAAATCATCTTCTTCTTACACCAAGCTTAAGGGAATGATCAAAGAGAAAGGAAAGAACAATTTTGTGGAAGGAAATCAACCAAACTCTCAAGAAGAAATCAAGAAGAGGAATCACGAAGAAGGAGAAGAATAAAGCTTCGTGGGGGAGAAGATTCAAAGGTTTAGGATATATATATATATTAAAAGGGATTAAGGCTTGTTTGGCAAATGTCAATTGCCACAAGCCCGATCCAAACAACCTCAGTCCAATTTCAAATTCTAATTTCTCCCGAATTTCAATGACCAAGTCCTAGTTCCTCAAATCAAATTACTAACCTGTCCGTATCATTGATAATCAATTATGGAACCGAAATCTAATTAATCACCATCGATCAATTTTCCATTCCGCCTAATACTCCAAAAATTCCAGAAAATTTCCTATAAATCCATAAAAATAGAAAACTCATTATCCTATACTCCAATTTCACAATTCCACTCTCTAACTTTCAATTCTAACTCAAATTCAATCATCGAACCTAAATTGACCTAATTATCCCACATATCCTAATCATATCCAAATTTCATTTTACAATCTCCAATTTCTCATTTCTTATACCAATTAAATTTCTCACATTAATTAACCCAAATCAATTTCCAAATTCAGATTATCCCAATCTAGTCGGAAACATGTCATATATGTATGTACGCATAAATGCCAATTATACAAGATGCTATAATGCTCGCACATGAACAAATCGAATGCAATAAATCTGTACACATCCCATCTAGAACAGGATGTTACATTCCACGATATCCATCGGGTTCAATCATTTCCTTAAAAGTGGAGGTCATATGCTCGAAACCATTCCGCATTTGCATTTAACCTAAAACAAGAAGTTATTGTAGTGTACAAATGGACGAAAAGCCTAAGGCTTAATCTACTAGAAACAAAGGCTTAATCCTATAGCCATACTTCATCGGTCATTGATGAAAGTGATATACTTGCCCCATCATCTCCTACAGATCCAGGCTGGCGGGCATGTCCTCCATCCCCTATTGTGGTATTGGATGATATATGAGTTGGCGTAGGGGATGGTGTGACATTAGTAGCAGCAGGTGATGGCTCATCTGGAACGGGAGGATGTGTAGGAGGAGGAGGTGAGTCGGTCTTGAGTCGCAGATCGTGACGATCCACCTTGACACGATCGCCTCACTAACATCCTCTAATCCTCGACCGCATAACCTCACGTAGTCTCTTAGGTCCCATATTAATGAATGAAATACAATATTTATCGAATTTTATACAAATACAACAATCTTAAGAGCAATCGTTTACACAAGTTATTTACATATAAGCCAATGACATTGAAAGTTAGCAAACAAGTTAACAACAACAAATCAACGTCAACAATTATATAATTATGACTGTGTTTACCAAATTCAAACAGATACAACAACAAACATCTTTTAAGCTTTGTCGAATTATGTAATGCATGAGGAAATTATTCCGTCAGATTCCATGTGACATGAGAGTCGGTAAAAGTAAATGAGTCCCCGAGGTCCGATTTCGAGAAGCGCCCCGCACCTTCAAACGAAGCTTGGAAATAATGATTTCCCCACTGTGAAGGGCTTTGGACACCTTCTCTCAATAATGTTTTGGCTATAGCCATACTTGCTGAGGAAATTGTAAATGTGTCGCCGCTCTTGGTGTGGAAGACGAATTGTCCAGATGAACTACTACAAGGGGGAACAGTTACACCTAAAACAGGGAAGAACATATATTCACATTTGATTCCGTGCTATTAGACCACCGTGACACAAAGCAAAACTGGATATGGTAGCTTACATGATTGTCCAGACCCAGTATGAGCAATTGACGAATCTTTCACAATAACTGATTTGCCATATCGTTCATATGCCGTCGTGTCATAGCTCTGGCCTCTACTGGCACTCATTTCTTCGTTGAGAATACAGGAAGTTTAGAGCAACATGAAGTGCAAACCATCAAATTACTATTATTATATCATGGGCACTTCAACTAAGAAAATGAGATGTACAGAATAAGAACAGAGATGTAATAATCATACGAAACACCTTCAAGTAGAAGATCGATCATGGATGGCAAACGAATCTGAGTGTTTTTCGCAACACTGTTTCCTGCATTGGTGATTCCCTAGGGCAGGACAAATTTTCCACATTCCTCCCTACAGTAAGAATTATTACTGTCGGGAACCATTCGCCACATCGACATCCCTTGAATAAGAATTGCAATGATTAAAAGGAATAATGTATTTGGTACAGAAAATAGTCTATTACAAACATAAATTAATTGCTATCAGAACTTAAATGTAAATTACAATCATCTTCCTTGTCGGAAGAATAAGAATCAAACTCTTCCTCTTGTTCAGATCCATTGTTACCCTCGCCGACTCGCAGATGAAATATCAACATAAGCGTTAGAAGGATCGCAAAGGTTCCAGATCGTCACATCGCTATCGTTTTCATTGATAGAAGCCATGTCTTCTTGAAACGCTTCACTGTCATTTCTCTATTCTCCGTTTCTATGGGATTCAAACACTCCCCTAGGTTTAACTTTGCACACCGCCAACCAATCCGTCTTATCACGTCGTAAGCTTGGAAAAGGGAAATAACACACCTGTCTTGCTTTCATATCCAAGATGAAAGGTTCAAATTGTCTCAATCGTCTACGGAAGTTGATTTCAACCACATTGTATCGGCTATGCACTTTTGTTCCAACGTTTAGTGTCGGGTCATACCAGTCACATTTAAATATCACACATCGCTTAATTGGCAACACAGGGTACTCAATTTCAAGTATTTCAATTATTTTCCCATAATAGTCCATCAATTCTCCTTGTATCGAAACTCCACTGTTCATACTTGACATGCTATGTCCATGCGACTCTGTATGGTATTTATATCTATTCACGAAATACACTGGATACGAGTAAACAGTTCGCAGAGGTCCCTTCGCAAGATCAGAAATGAACTTGTTCTGTATTGGATTTTCGGCGGCCTATGTAACAGGAAGTAGCAAAGGAAAGAGTACAATGTCATCGAAACATTTCAACATGATGGGTAACAATAGGAATAGTTTAAAGTGAGAACTTACATATCGCGCGAACCATCGAGAAAATTGTTTTCCAACTTCGTTATTCATGTCATCCTGTGTGATACCAGGCATTATCTTGTGCAACAATGCCTCGTATACGCTGCATATGACATGACACCAATCAGTAACGTTCAACACACTAATACCGCAATCGAGCATATCAACAGGCAACTCACTGCATTTAATGGAAGAACCTCTTGACAGTTCAATAAAATATACCCATGTGCAGCATCAATTTCCTCCTCTGTTAGCATTCGTCTTGTTGCACGTCCAGAGGTTCGTCCTGGATATGTAAAAATTGACAAGTTCCCATCCGCACCACTTGTTCCTCCCCCATCGTCGTTACGAGGAACTTGTCTCGCTCTTGTACACACATGAGGCTGAAAATGATGTCCACAAAACGTACTAGCTTCCTCAACTAAATAAGCATTACATATGGAGCCCTCAACTCTAGCTTTTTTTTCACATTTTTTTTCAAATGATGTAAATACCTATAATAAAGCAAATGGTTATTACAATGTTTGGTAGAAACAGCATGTACAAATGGGTAAGGATATGATAGTACTGGAGTTACCTCTAAAATGGATACATCCATCGATATTGGACTGGACCGGCTAGTTTTGCTTCGTGTGGTAAATGCACCGGTATATGCTCCATGCAACAAATAAGCTTGGAAGAAAATCCTTCTAACTTGCGTAAAATAACTGGAATTTCATTCTAGTTTTCCATTTCATCTAAATTGATTTCGATGATGTTAAGCTTTTGAAAAACAAGCTCAACTCCGTTAATGGTTCCCATACTTTAGAAGGTAGCAACTCGCGAAAGGCAATTGAATTAGCCTTTGCATAAAAACATGACAATCATGACTTTTCATCCCAAACAATTTGTACTTTCTCATATCTACACACCTAGACAGTTTGAAACATAACCATCGAAACTTTAGTCCTTTCAACCATTCACACAAACGCCCTTTTGTTGCTTGTCCAAAGTGTAACATGTTTTCGGATATTTACCGCACGAACATCTTTATGTAACTCATGTCTTCTACAGAGCGCTTGCAAATCACTCTGGATTTGGCATTGTCTTTGTCCTCCTTCAATGTTCATAATGGTATTGAACAAGTTGTCAAACATGTTTTTCTCAATATGCATCACGTCCAGATTATGTCGTACCATATTTGTTTTCCAATATGGTAAATCCCAAAATATGCTTCGTTTTTGCCAACCAAAGTTTTGACTGATGCTTCTATTTACTTCATCGGCTTCAAATTCAGTTACTTTAAGCAAGCCCTATGCCTCAATCTCTTGCAAAATCTCAACACCACATTTTAGAGGTGGAGGCGGTTGTTTGACAATCCTATTTTTCATGAACTTATATTTATTACGCCTAAATGGATGATCATGAGGAAGAAATTTTTTGTGATTGTCAAACCAACTAATTTTGCCACCGATTGGAAGATAAAACGCATCTAAATCATTGCCGCAATGAGGGCACGCCAACTTCCCAGCTGTGCTCCAACCAGATAACATGGCCAAAGTTGGGAAGTCACTAATCGTCCACATTAAAGCTGCTCTCATAACAAAATTCTGTTTCAGAGATACATCATATGTTTGCACACCAGTTTCCCAAAGATGTTGCAATTCCAATATCAGCGGTTGTAAGTAAACATCTATTTTCTGCTTGGGATTTGTTGGTCCTGGCACAAAATCTGTAAGGAACATGTAAGCCTCTTTCATACACATCCACGGAGGCAAGGCACAATAACTGTAAGGAACATGTAAGCCTCTTTCATACACATCCACGGAGGCAAATTATAAGGAGTAATTATCACCGACCAAGATGAATATTGCTGCCCGGATTGACCAAAAGGTTGGAATCCATCAGTCGACAATCCCAACCGCACATTTCGACTTTCAACTGCAAAGTGAACATGGGTGTCATTGAAATACTTCCATGCCAGTGCATCTGATGGATGACGCATAACTCCATCTTCCTGATCGTGTTCAACATGCCATCTCATGTGGCATGTAGTCACATCAGATGCATAAAGTCTCTGCAGTCTCGGAGTTAGCGGGAAATAATACATCTGCTTTCATGGAACTAATTTTTGTTTCATTGCATGCTTTCTTGGCTTAAACCTCGATTGACTACAAAAATTTGCACTCATCTAAGTTCACATCATCTCCCCAGTATAACATACATCCCAACCGACAGCAATCAATTTTTTCCACTGGCAAACTAAGACCCCGAATCAGTTTCTTCATATTGTAAAAGCTGTCAACCATTGAATGATCGTGGTAGTGATTCAATATACCACTCCAGAATGTTATCAAAACTACGATCCAATATGTGTCCTTCACTCTTTACGTTCAAAATTTGCGCAATTTAAGACAATTGCGTCATTTTCTGACAACCGGGTCACAATTCTCGGTCAACAGACTGGAGTAAGTCAAAAAAATTTCATGCTTCTGCGTTTGGTTCTTCTTCAACATTTACCCTATTTGTCCCAAAGGTACAACCGACACCATCAAAGACCATTTGCCTGTACGAGTTTTCAGTTTCATGAATAAAATTCCCTCTACTTCCAACCTCCCCTTCATACTCATTTACGTTGACAGACATTTGTGGTTCATTCCCCCTTGAGATGCTACAAATTAACGGTTCGTCATGTCGTGTCCACTCAAAATAATTGGGCACAAACCAATTTCTCAGCAAATGCAACTTAACTTCATCAAGAGTAAGGAAACATTTGTGCTTGCACTTCCTACATGGACATATGATCTTTTGTCCATCCATATATGCAGGTTGAGAGCATGCATAATGAATAAAACTCACAACTCCATGCACTAATTCAGATTAATGAAGCCAACAGGGTTAATCGCCTATACATCCAAGATCTATCCTGATGCTCATAATTGGATATCGTTAATTTCAACCACCAATCCATTGTCAAGATTATTCATGTATGCCACATATAACAAGGTAGGTCAAGATCATTAATTGTTATACGAGGATCCCGCTGAAAATTCGCAAGATTTCTATCACATAATAATCCCCTCGACACATAAGAGAGCCCTCGCATGTGAAAATACACTTCTATATTCGACAAGTAAAGTCAACTCACAACCGATCTCTAAACTACATGTCCATACTTTGCATTGTCAACAACTCATGTTACTTATCAAGAATTAAACATTAAACTCAAATCAATTCACAACCATACAAAATTTTCTTATTACGTCAAATTATATTAAAATATATATGCTTAAAGTTACCACAATTGAAGTAAAAGTATAGTTGTCATTTCAATACTCGCGTGAGGCTTCTCTTCATGTTCCTCAAAGTATAAATCTGGGGACAATAGAGTTCCTACAACCAACAAAATCAAATTGTGTCTTATCATATCGAGGGGTCCTAGCATTTGTCATGTAAGTTCATAGGATTGATTCAAATGAAGGAGGAATAAGGCAATTATAAAATAAGTAGTAGTGATTTTGCTCAACTCGATTACTAAAGACATAATTGGTTATCATAATATATTCTTTATTTTGAATATTTCTTTAAAACCTAAAGATAGAGTAAAGTCGCTCTTGAAATATTATTTCTTGAATTAGATCAAAGTATGTCAAGATACTTGTGGGATGATTTCTTAGAATATAATAAAAACAATTATTGGCTAAAGTTTTAGAGGGCTATATAATTAAATTATTAGTTACTCTTAAGTGTAATCTGAATTGTAAAGAGATTAATTACTTTTGATGGAAAATAATGCACTAAAAGAGGTTGGACATAACTAACTATTGTCAAGATTCATTAAACTGACTTTGGCATGGAAATGAAATCCTTCGACACGAATCGAAAAAGAAGACATAGTTTCTAATGGATTATGCCAATTGTAGAAATAAAATAATGTGTTTTTTCCATCGGTTATGATATATGTAATATAGTTATATGTTACCTTGTGGTCAAGATTTTGCTTGTTCATGTTTAAGAGGCATTGTTGCCTACTTTTAATTGCCAAATCTTTTGCTTTAGATGTGAACGGAATGAATCCCTCACCCAATGTGCATTATGATTCTTATAAAATATCTATATTCTTTATGATAGAACACTTAGTGAATTTTATTAGCTTGGTTCTTAATTTTCTTTTTTTTATACTATGACACCCTTTACTCTTATTTTATATTAGCATTATGGGACTTTTCAAAGAAGCCACTTCAATGAAAGTTTCTTATAATTTTCTCAATGAGTTTAACGATTTTAGAGGGTATTAACGGTTGCATTGTCTAGTATGTATATATGTATACAGCTAATTATAGATAAGTTTACTTGCATAGGAGAGTATTTAAAAAGTCCAAATGTTCATATGACTTCCAGCTTTGTAAATGAGGGGTATGCACTCTTTGTGGATTTTTCTTAAGTATATTAGAGGTAGGATAAGATGTTTGATCTTGGCCAATTTTATCCTTATTGAACAAGATAGTGTATGATGAGGTTAAGATGCATTCCTCTAACCATTTGATGAATTAGAGGAAAAAATTAACAGCTTGTAAGGTATTAATAATGAAATATTAATACATGTTACCAAATGCCTTTGAAAAGTAAATTTAAAGAGATAGCTGACATTATATTTTTCTCTATAGTAGTTTTTAAAAAGATTTTGAGCTATCATCATATTTCTTTACTATATCTCTACCATTTACGAAGGCATCCTAATTCTCACAAATAAGAGATGGAATAATTTTTATAGCATTATAAAGAACATTTTAAATATAATTTTAAAGAGGAAATTGTAGCTACTTATATGTTTATAGTTTTGAAAAGTTAGAAGGGCATGAGATTTTATGACTAACATAATGTTACCATTTGATATGTGCTAATAGCACTATATTTTTAGTTTGATCTTTTTTAGAGCAATCAGATTACATGTTTGTGGATTTGTTTATGACTTAGTGCTTAATTTGAATTATTCGTTTGGTCATATGCCTATTTTAACTACCCAATGGAGAAGTAAATATAAACAATTTATAGCCAAATTGGAGAAGTTTTGAAGTAATTTGGTGGAACAAGTTTTGCATATGGCTCTATGTTCAGTAACATCACACCTACTTTAATTAAAAAGGTTGAATTGCATTCTATCCAAGGTTTTTTTTCCAACAATAATAATGATCGATCAATTACAATCACAAGAAAGCCTCTAATTATAAGCATAAACGTTATAAAAGAACATAGCCTTGTTCAAATAATAACAATGTAACTCTTCAAATCTGTATTTGGTACCTATCTTAGGATACATTGGCTCTGGTTTAGTTCTACAACTCCTAATGCATTCCATCGAACACCTTGAGGCCAAAACCATCTCAACCCTATCTACACACAAATCATTTAATTCTTTCCATTATGAACATGCAAAACATTCACACAAGACCAATCAAACCTAAATAAACAAATGAAATGCATTAAATCAGTCCAAAAACACATCAAAAAAATGTAACCCACGTCTTACCTTCGGATCCACCAGAGGAGAGACGGACGTTGTGGTCGCCGGAGACGCAGCAACTGGTCGAACGTACACGGAGGACGAGCTTCGCCAGAGGAGAGGAGAGAAAGAGAAGAGGAGAATCAGGGAGAGGAGAGAGGAGGGACGGCCGCAGAGGATTTAATTTAATTTTGGCGACGGAATTATCCGTCGGTATAATTAAAAAAATCCTTCGCAGCATTAAGCTTCCTAACCTAGTTTCCCGACGACGTTTTGCAATATACCGACGGCTTATTTTCATCGGTGAACCATTTCTAGCCGACAAGTTTGTCGATCGAAATTTAAAGTCCGTCCCTATTTATAGACGGGACTGTATTCATCGGCATATTTTCGTCGCTATAAGTCACCGCGAAATTTTCCCTCCAACGTTAGCAACGAATTTCTTAACCGTCGCAAATTTTATTTCTTTCATCAACGGATTAGGGAGTCCCGTCGCAATTCACATACGATTGACGTTTCGTCAGTATAGTTCCGTCGCTATTTAACAATTTCCTTGTAGTGTTTCATGTTGATGATAATGACTAGAAAAAATATAACAAATATTACAAAGTGAAGGTCTTATCAAAATTATATTTGATCGCACATTATAGTTTTTCTTAAAATGATAAGGCTTACAAGTATTTCAATTAATTATTTGGTCCATTACTTAAGTGGGGAATGATAATAAGAGTTATTATAAATATAGGGAAAAATAAAATACATATAACTTTCAATCTTTACTGTATTAAAAATATAAAGTGTTGTCTCGAAAGAATATAAAAATATTATCCATCTAATTATAATATATTATTAATCATCTTTTTCATTCCTTTATTTTCTTACGGTAACAACCAACGTGCAACTCCTAAATCAATTAATCTAAGCAAATAAATTAATAAGAACCAGATATCTTATCAAACAACAAACAATTACAATCACATAGCCTTGTTCATCGTGTCCGGAACACGGTGTGTTCGTCCCTGCCGCCTGGATCGTCGATGACCACCACCGATTTTCAACCGTCCGGTGTCCTTGAACCGTTCCTTCTCGTAAGCGTCCATGACACACTCCGGCAACGCCACGGGGTACCTTAACGTGTCGTAACAATATGAATAATACATGAAACGTTGCCGGAACTTGCGCATTGCGGTACGTTGTTTCCGGGTGATCACGGCATAATCTGCGGCGGCAAGACGAGTGTTCAACTCGGTGCAGTTCTCAGCTGCCGGAATTTGTTCAATGGTGTCAACTCCGCAGCCCTCCAGAGTGAAGTCCTTGAACTCCGCAACAAACGGTGCATAGTTGTAGTTAACCTTGTATCTGCCACCGGAAGTTGCCCAAGTTGACGCATCCCATATGGTCGCGTATAATGACATAGGCTTTGTCGGGTATTCACCGTTCATTGCCTCTGTTCGCACCACCTCTCTGATCGGAACCTCGTCAATGAAAAATCTGAAAGTTTGTTAAATGATGCAGACGTGCAAGCAAACATTCAATGAACTTATTCGATTTAACAAAAGGAAATGGACATGGAAAAATTGTCAGTTGGAAGTGACTAATACCAAGTTAGGTAATCAGAAATAACAACTCCTAATAGTTATTTGCTAACTTGTGACACAATCTGACGTTTCTTACCCGTTGGACAAGAGGTAATTGCATTTAATTCAGACGTCAGTATATAATATTTCAAAAGATGGCTGAAAAACAATCTAACTTGAAAACCAAAGTTTGTGAGAACTCACATGATGTTCTTCGGCGTCCACAGGATGCTATACCTGTGGAAATCCTTTGTAGGATCGAACCATAACTCGTATCTTTCTTCTCTACCCCTGAAGGTGCTGCCGTTCCCGTACAGGTTCGTCTGAAACCTCCAGGGCTTCCCTTCCACGTTTCCTAGGAACTCGAAGTCCAACTCGTCGTGTGTCTTTGGGAACACGTCACCGTTTGATGTCTGTTTTTGACAATTTCGACCATGATCATCATTCATAATCATTGCACCTCATCATTAACTATCATGAAAGTGTTTCAATCCGTATGGTTTAATTATTATAATTTGAAACAAGTCACACAATGGGTGGAGTTTTTATAAAGAAAGTTAAGCACATAATTCAAAAGCAATCCATGGGGTGGAAGATATAGAGACTTAGCTGAAACGTCCAGGAATGTTTGAATTTTCACTGTTTTAGAAACTCAAAAGTCCTGATCTGAATCAGAGGTCAGGATCATTAGAAACCATGTGATCACTCGTCACTTACATAGAAGGCGACACACACACCGGCCGTGTAAGCATCTGGAAGCTTGATGTTAGCGCTAAAGAATCCATATTTGTACATCTTAGACGAAATAAAGCCAGACCCTGATCATCCATTTCCATAACGAACCATGATTTTCAGTAATAGTTCACCGGAAACTCAGTCTACAGCGGAGAGACGATAAGAAGAATCTACACATGAGTTACGTAAATATGATAGACTTAGAAGCGGGTATATACCTGTGAAGCGATTTAGGAGAAGGCGTACGCTTCTGGCATTAGGAGAGCGAATGAGATTGCCATCTCCGAAGAGAGGTGTGTAACCTTCGTCGAATGAAATGGTGGAGATGTTAAAAGCTGCATTGGTAGTACAAAGAAGGATAGAAAGGAAGAGTCTTATTAGTAAGGTCTTGTTGGATACTGATGAAGACCAACAGAATAGAGAATTCATATTGTCTTTCATCTTCATCATTTCTTTCTTCTTCTTCGTAATGTTTCTCCACAAGTTACTCTCTTTATACACACACACACACACATACATATATATGCCCGATCATACAAACGAATACTTCAAAAGAAAAAAGATTGTATAATTGTATTATAATATCCAAGAACCCTCTACACTCATAACAACGGGAATGGATAACGGGTTTGGTGATTTCTTGTGGTTTAGGTGAACCGAAACAAGGTGACAACCCAGTATGATGAGGACATATCCATTTTCAATGGTTTATATGGTGTGTTAATTCTAATAGGGACAACTAACTAAAACTCAGGTAACATGTTCTATCAAGATTGAACTATAAGTCTTTCAATTGGTTAGATCTCACCAATGTGAAATTTGAGGAATAATTGAGGAAACAGACACATATCGCTCTATCTAGTCATTGCAATCGCATGTATATCTTCAACATCTATATCTTCAATTATCGATTATCAATAATTGTATTTATTAACCAAAAAGTTAATGTTATCATCCCTATAGACATTTTTTTTTGAGTAATTCAGAAAAAATCAATTAATAAGAACGAGATATGTACATAGCGGTCTTTTATAAGTGCCTCAGGAACACACGACGTGGATTTAAAGCAACAGATGATTAACAACTCCAAATAGAGACAAGAGTCATCCTGCCTTAAAAGGAGGACCTCCCATGACAACTCAAGAAGATAATAAAAGCGCAAGCAGAATTAAACCCAATAATAAAATAACGAGAGTGCCTAAACTAGTTGACATTCAAACCACTAAAGACTTTTAATGAACAAGACATTAAGTATGATCTTCACCCCTCTGCATCCTTCTCCTTGAGAGACTTAGTGGAGCCTTCGAGTATGCACTTATCCTGCAAAAATAGTGAAACCCACAAGAATTAACAAAGAAAAAATTACCTCGCATCAATGAAAAAGCTAAGAAATTCCCTAACGTGGGAGATTACCATCCCTATAGAGATTTGGTTTAGCCTAACCTTTAAACTTACTTAACTTTTAGTTTAATTCTGTTTGTATCCAAATATCATCATGCTAAACATAATTTGGACCGTTGACTTAAAATAATCGTTATTAATCGATTGAGTGTGAATATTTGAATTTAATTTTAACTAAATTAGATTTAGTCTGAAAAACTTTACATTGAATTAATTCGAACTCAAAATAATTTGTTATTATTAATAGGACTATTAAAAAATTATAAAAAAGAGTAGGATCAGTTCGTAAAACAAGTCAAGGACAACAAGTTAACTGTACCTAAATATAATTAAGATCTAACCATATCCATCTGCATTATGTGTAAGCTGGCTGAGTGCTGGAGAAGTTTCAACGTCGTCAAGTGGTCCATGGTCCATACCATATATAGCGACATAACAACTGCATTGTTTTGCAATTAGCCAATTGATAATCAAGAAAGCGACTTGGTCCTTAAACTAATAATGGTCAGTGAATAATTTGAAGCATTATTATATATTGGAATCCAACTTACAAGAGTGATACCAACATCCCTTTAAGGCCATAATTATAAATTTGAACCAAAACAAACAACTAGGCCCAATAACTTAATAAAACCCACATGATGTGCATGCATGCACTTTTTAGTCAAAATCTTACATACAATTTTATGGTGTCTTATCATGTCAAAGAATCTTGGTCGTTCATTTATGTGGATCTCATGTAGTCCGCGTAAATAAACGATCGAGATTCATTGACACAATAAGACACCATAAAATTGGACAAAGAATCTTGTCTCTCTTTTTTGATGTTATAATTACATGTTGCTCCGATCTTTATATTCAAAAATTGTTAATAATATTTTTTTATTTATTTTTCCATAACTTAATTTTCATCTCTAAAAAAACATGTCACATCGATTGCTTATTTGAGTTATTATGGAGAAAAGAAAAAAAATATTATGAAAAGAGAATCAAAGAAAAAGAAGCACTACTCGATGCATTAATTCCTACTTGGGCATGGCTTGTATGATAGTGATGCTTCAAGTCGCTTCTCAACACAATTTACCCCCACAGTTTAAATGCGGGATAGAAGCTCTGGCTCAGCAAGCAATTTCACGTTTTCAGTTATTCCATAGCTGAGAAAAAGGAGGGCATCTCGCGTTCATGAACTTGGCATTAGAGGGTTCTTCAAGGAATTTCTTCAAAAAGGGTTCTTCAAGGAAAGATGGATTTAGCAGCGAGCTTTTCCTTCGCTTGTGCTATGTGACTTCAAGGTCCATTCTACAACCAAACTAGATTGGCTTGTTCACATTGCAAAGAATATTTTAACGTTCCAATATCTGGGTTTCTTTTGTTTTCATTGTAGTTTGTTTCTAAATAGTGTACGTCTTGAGGATTGTAAAGCTGAAGATTGTCTTACTCAGGAGGTAGCACCAGAAGAAAGAAAGTGATAATTTACACAAAGTTCCATTCTAAATGTTTACTTTTAGGTGCTGTTTAAATGGTAATCTGATTCAACATATGTTTCTGCATCCCATAGGAACGATCCAAATGCTAATGCCTCAGCAACATATGTTTCTGTGTTTAGTGAACCATCATCTGCAACTCATATGTCAGGCATCCCAAAAAGTGCTTGTGTTTGCTTTTCAGTCAAGGAAATAGCTTCACTGGATCTTATGGTTGCATATCTCTAGTGTCTCTTCATCCAAATACATCACACAGGGTCTTAGCATATAAGATTTTCCTTCACCAGAGTCCGTGAAGCTCTCGCCAATATTGCCTTCATCATCAGGTGCTATATCCTTGATATAGAGTCTGCTCTATTTGGATCTTTGAAAGAGTGTTTACTACAAGAAAAATGAAGCTTAACGACGAAAATTACTAACAGAACATCTATATATTTTGTCGGAAAACTAAATTAGTGATGGAATTTACCGATGGACAAAGACGTCGGAGAAACAGCCGTAGGTAATAATTTGCGACAAATCACAAAATATCCGTTGTAAATTTACTGACAAAAATTTTGTGTAACCATCAACGAATATATTGACGGTTGTTCTGTGTTATCTTCGGTCGGTAAAGTTACTAACAGATAAGATATGTCCATTGGCAAACTTACCAACGAAATTGGTTATTCTGTCGGTAAGTTAATGTTATCATTACTGACGGTTATTAGTTATTCGTCGGTAAATCGAATAGATTTTACTGAAGGACTTATTTTTTTCGTCGGTAAATTTACTAAAAACTAATTTTAAAAACCTTTCTACATTAAATTTTATTTGATGATGTTATGGTTGATACATAATTTAAACAATTATGAGTTATCTGTTGATAATATTTTGATTTGTTTTAACATTTAATTTGTTAAAACAAAAAGTTGATTGATGATATAAAATAAAATTTATCTTAATTGATAATAAATTTTTTTGTACATAATAAGTATTTATAATTCATACAAAATGACTACAAGTACACTATTCATTTGGTGACCGCGAATGCTCTGATTACTGAGATGAGGTGCTCTGCCTTCCCTTCAACTCATCCACCTCATTACGGAACTGAGTTATGTACTCCATCGATTGTTGCAACTGAGTTGCCAATATCTGTATTGTGTTTTGAAGGTCATGAACTTCATTGGGTGCGAACTGCTTACTAAATATTGCTGTATTGGATATGGAGGATTGCGAATAATATGTGTTCGTAAATAAACCTAAGCAGAATATCCTTATACAACGGTCTCTTTCACCCACTGCATGAAGATAGGTTTGAGTCTCATCAACATCTTCAGACTATTGAGATTGTCATTGAATGATTTCTTATATTTGGTCTTATCATAAGGTAATGTTTATGTTAGTAAGTGATAATTATTAAGCATCAATATTAAAACATAAATTTCACATGGATTTAGTTCTCTATACGGATGTTGATAAAGGTCATACCGTTATGCTTCTTAGTGTGAGTGTGCAAAAAGAGTTGACGGAGTGTAGGCTTCGTACTCATTGACTTTTCCTGCATCAAAATAAAATGTTATAAGTTAATTACAATTTATAAAAATTACTATAAAATTTTCTTTATTTTTATGATATTTACCCCTATTGAATAAAAAAAATAACTCAACAACACAGTCATATATGACACCAGACATTTATAACATTATCATTCTTCATAATATACATATTTTTATTCCAAAATTTACATGTCAAATTAAATTAAAATACATCAAAGTAAAAAAAATCAGAATATAAATGTAAAGTGTAGATACTTACAAGTTTCTCAGCGTACTCTGGTGGGTAATAGATCTTTCAGTATGTACGAAAAGAATCTCTCCTCTTAGTCCTTCATGTCTGTTGGTAGAATTACACTCTGAAATGAACATTGCCTCGGGTGATATCCAATACTATTGCTAACGACTCCATATTTATAAAGAAATATAAGGCGGTCGTATACCAGTCTTGTGTATCACACTAACAAAGTCTCGATAATGTGTATGTGCTCGTCTCTCCCATACTTTATAAATGATCGCGTCAAATTTAGAATCTCAAAAAAATTCTTTCTGAAATGAAAGAAAAAATATACGATAAATATTTATAATGTAATAATATTTATTTAATAAATGTATAAAAATCAATTAAAAAAATAATTTTTTATACCTCAAACTCTTGATAATAAAATTCCTTTATTGCTTGATAGATCTTCTTCCATATATAACCTTCAACATCAATCTTCTCTTTGAATTTGAATATCATGTTTCTTGAGTATGGTCCAGATGGAATCTACCTAATATTTAAACAATTAATTTTATACAATTTTTAAAATTTAAACATATAACTTAATTATAAACATATGGTTTATAATTAAGTGGTGGAGGCTAAGAGGGGACAAGATGGAACGATTTAGGACACAAGTTCGGTCAAATGCAACATGATTTGTGAGTGGGGATGCAAACCTGATGTGGGAGGGTGTAGCCTCTGTAGTGCGTGCAATTGCTACAAATCACCTAGGGGTATCCAAAGGGGTCCCTAAAGGGCAAGGAGGAGGGCGAATGGAAGGTTGGTGGTAGTTGGTTAAGGCAAAGAAAAGAGTTTTTAAAGATCTTTTGGCTAATTCAACGGAGGCAGAGAGGGAAATTAATAGAGTAAGGGATGGATTGGCAAAACGGAAGGCTAAGAAAACTATCGCAGTGGCTAGAGGGGAAACATATGAGACTATGTACAGGGACTTGGATACGTTAAGGGGAGCACAAAAGATTTTCAAGCTAGCACGAGATAGGGCACGTGGGACGAAAGATTTCAACCAAGTTTGTTGTATATGTGATGAAGCAGGACAAGTACTCACACAAACCCAAGACATCAAGAGGAGAAAGCAGAGGTACTTTCATGGCCTATATAACGAAGAGATAGTAGGTAACGTAGAGTTAGGAGAACCCTTTGTGACGGGGCATGTTCATAACAGGTGTGCATGGGTAAGGATTACGAAGGGAGAAATTACGAAGGTGTTGAGAGGGATGGGAAGTGAAAGGGCCGTAGGGCTAGACGAGATCCCCATAGAGGTATGGAAATGGTTAGGAGTTGTCGGTATTGTATGGTTAGTTCAACTCTTCAATGTAATTTTAGAATCAGCCAAAATGCCTGATGAATGGAGATTAAGTAGGTTGATCCCCTTATATAAGGTCAAAGAGGACATCCAACAATGTCACAACTATATAGGCATCAAACTATTAAGTCATACTATAAAGCTGTGGGAGAAGGTAATTGAAAAGAGAATCCAGAGAGCTGCTTCTGTATCGGCCAACCAATTTGGATTTATGCCTGGGAGGTCCACGATAGAAGCGACACATCTACTCCGTGACTTATGGAATGCTATAGGAAACGAAAACGAGATTTGCATATAGTTTTTATTGGTTTGAAGAAAGCGTATGACAGGGTTCCTAGAGACCTTTTATGGAGGTGTTTGGAGGCCAATGGCATTCCTATCACCTATCTTAAAGTAATTAGGGATATGTATGAAGGAACATTGACTAGTATAAGGACGATAGGAGGGGACACGGAAGCGTTTCTATCGGTGTTGGTCTCCACCAAGGATCTACATTAAGTCCTTTGTTGTTCACATTAGTGTTAGATAAAATTACCAAACATATTCAAAGAGAGGTACCTTGGTGTATGTTATTTGCGAACGATATTGTTCTAGTGGATGAGACTAAGGAGGGGGTCAATGCCAAGTTAGACTGTCAGAGAGATACGTTAGAGTCGAAAGGTTTTAAAATGAGCAGGTCTAAGATGGAGTATTTAGAATATAACTTTTTAAGAAACCAGATGGCGCATGAGGTGGTGGTAGCAATTGGTACCGACGTCATACCACAGAGGACAAGTTTTAAGTATCTTGGGTCTGTCATTCAGAGTGATGGTAATATCAATGTCGATATAGTACATCATATTAGATCAGGCTGGGCTAAATGGAGGAGTGCATCAGGAGTTTTATGTGACAAAAAGTTTTCTTTAAAACTCAAGGAGAAGTTTTATAAAACGGTAATTCGTCCAACCATGTTATATGGGGCAAAGTGTTGGCCTGCCAAGCGTAGGCATATAAGACAGTTGTTGGTAGCACAAATGCTTATACTTCGGTGGATGTGTGACATTACAAGGAGAGATAAGGTCTGAAACCGGGTGGTGAGAGATAGACTACAGGTAGCCAGTTGTGCCGACAAGTTGAGAGAGACTAGGCTTAGGTGATGTGGGCATGTGCGTAGGAGGCCCTCCAACATTCCGATACGAAGCTATGAGGGAATAACACTTAGTGAATATAAGAGGAGAAGAGGGAGGCCTTATAAGAACTGACATGAAGTGATCAAGGAGGATATGTCAGAGTTGGCCCTTAATGAGATAGTAGCTAGAAATAGAAAAGTTTGGCGTGATCGGATAAGAATAAAGGACTAACCGTTTCAGTTACCCAAAATCAGTACAACAGTTACTAGGAGATGTTGTGTCACGATGGGCAGATTGCACAACAGGTGCGGGGGTACAGTAGGGGGTCATCCCGGCAGGGTCTTTGAGGAAGTTCCCCTTACTTACTAAGAGACAAGAAGGGATGGACTTTGTAGCCTATTAGGTTCTCGCATATCAGGCCTCCTTCAGGTATTCCCCATTACTTGTGTTTTCATTGTTTTCTATTTTTAATGAATTGTTTCTATAACTTACATCATTCGTATATTGTCTCATTTACATGTGGGTCCACCAGAAATAGTCTCTCTACTATGTAGGGGTAAAGCTACGTACTATCGGACCTCCCTAGACCCTGCTTCATTGCGAAATTTCGAACTGGGTGATAATGATGGTGTTTCATATATTTTTACTTACAGATTATTGATAATTGTGAAGTAAGTTCTTTCATTAGCTCCCTTAGCTCCAGGCTGGAGGTCATCTCTTTCATCCGCATCGTTTACCCTTGATATCTTTGTTGGTATAGGGGTGGTGGATAATGTAGTAGTAGGTACAGAAGATGATGCCTCATCTGCAAGTGTAGTAATAGCTAGAGGTATAACATCTGATTTGGTTCTAGCTGTAGAATGTGATGCTTCACGTGGACAATAACTGACTCCAAATCATGGTCTGAATCTTGGTCGCATTATATCATGTTTTCTCTTTGGTGACATATTTTAACCTGAAATTCATGTCCCATCTTTTGAATTAATATTTCTCATTTTCATCATTATCATTATCCTCGTTTCGATTACATGCTTCTTGATTGAAATTAATATCCTCAATATCTATTATAAAATTATTTCCTATATCCAATTACATATCCCTTAAATCATCATCCAACCTAACACTTCCAAGTTAAGTTATATGATATTTCAAGTAATTGGCCTTAACTTTTTACGATCAAACTTGATTTCAATTCTAAGAGGACCATACAATAGATAACCCCTTTTTTCAAACCTTACCTATTCTTCTATAGAAATATTTCTTTAATAATAATATATCTAGATCATTCATTATAGTGTCAAATGTGGAAAAATTGTTGAACTCAATAATAGTCCAATTGCTCGGTAGCTTCTCTTGATGAACAGCTATAAGACCTCTTCTCCTTACTTCAAAGTAGCTCTATGAGTGCATAGTATGTGAATCAAGTCCTTCTTAAAGACAACATCTCTATCCTCATCTTCAAAACTCGAAGTATCTATCCTTATCATTAGTATAACACCTTTGTTTTCCACCACTTTGGTCATCATTTTCATTAAGAAGCCCCAGGGTAACCTAAATCCCATCAAAATTATCAACAATCTCCTTTTGGTGAATAACGTAATTCATTAAATCCTCTTGTTTTCTAAATTTTATATTTCTTATTCTTATTTTTAGGTCAAATCTTGCTAGATAAACATATGGTTACAAATTTAATGAGTTGGTTTTGATCGAAATAGTCACACATATTATCAATAAATAGCTTAGCTTATTATTGACAAGCTCTTTAACTTCTCATGAATTAGTGCCTTATAAGGAAGTAAATATAATATAGACAAACTGCAAGTTGGCGATTTATTACTGGCATGGATGAGTTCTTCGCTCAATTGACTGTATTTGCTATCTTTTCAGGTGATGTTTTTCCACCAAATAAACATGATCATTATCAAACACAAACATACAAATTCTGTTCCCGAAAACATTACATTACGTAAATAAAAAAACACTTCTTTTAAGCTAAAATTAACTAAGGAAATAGTTAGGAGCTCATAGGACAAACAAGTTAATGATGAATATAGCGTAACTAATTAGAATATTGGATCAAACACAAAACGAATAAAGCGAGTATAAATGTGTTTTAGACTATGTTCTTATTGTGGTAACCTGTTAAGGATGATTAACATATAGTAACAACTAAGGAAAAAGCTAAACTTTAAACATTTAGGCCTTGATTGACAATCGACTGATTTTATTAGCTAATAGCTGATTTTATCAATGGTTAGTTGATTTTATCATTATATCAACTTATTTGACCAAAGGAATAACATCAATTGTTTATTGTAGATGTTTAGTAAAATTAGTTGTTTATGTATAAATGACTTATAAGGACATGACTTTAAAAATTATAAAATGAGTATTATATTTTAGTATTTTTGAATATTTTCATAAGAATTTAGATTTTAGATATTTATCTTTTAAAAAACTAAGGGTTCGTTTGGTTATACTTACTTTTTGTTTTCAGTTTTTGTTTTGTTTTTCTTTGAAATAAAAACAAAACCTGTTTGGTTATTAATATTAATGTAGTTATAATAATTACATTTTAAATAAAACTTAAAGATAAATAATTTTTAATTAAATAAATTTATTTAATCTTTTATATAATATTTATTAACAAATTATTAATAACATTATGTTATTTTAATAAAATAAATAATTTAAATTAAAATTGTATTTATAAATTAGTATTTATTTGAAATATATCTTAATTATTAAATCGATTTTTATTTGAATTTTATATATTTTAAATTTAATTATATTCATTAATAATTATTAAAATTTAATTACATATAATTTAATTATAAAATTTAAATAAAATAAAATTATTTATAATTTTTATTGATAATTATTTTAATTTATTAAATATATAATCTTGAATTAAATTATTAATAATTTTATTAATAATTAAATAATATATATTTAAATAATAGTAAATCATATTATGATAAAACAAAAATTGAAGACAAAATCACTTTTATAGTTTTCATAATTTTGAAAACCGGAAGAAACCAAAACTAAAAACAAAAATTAAAAATAAAACAAACAGGCTTATTTTTACTCATTTTGAAAACAAAAACAAAACTTAAAAATAAAAATAGAAACAAACACTCCCTAATTTGATAAATCTAATAAAAATGTAAAAATATAATAATAAAAATTAATCAAAATTTAAATTTAATTTAATAATTTTATAATTTATAAATGAATTAAAATTAAAATTTATTTTAATATTTTCTATAATTTATAAATTAATTAAAAATTTTATTAAATTAATCAATTAAAATAAATTATTGAAATCAAAATAAATTATTTCACATATATAATATATTGTATAATTTATTAGATTTCACGAGCATACTATGTAGAAAAACTTTATCATAAATACACAAGATGTTTAATGTTGTTTAATACGTATGTGGGCTAATATAATAATAATAATAAATAAAATTAATCAATTTTAAATTTAATTTAATATTTTCTTATAATTGATAAATTAATTAAAATATTTGAATAAATTAATCAATATTTAAAATTTAAATTTTTATCTTATAAATTTTATTTAAAATTAAAACTAAAATAATTAGAAAACAAAAGTGAAAATATGCTTCACAGACGTAATACTACAAACCTAATTTTTTTTTTATTATTATTTTGTTTTAATTTTTATAAAATTAATAGTGGAATAATTAAAATTAAAATTAAAATTTAATGTAAATTTTATTAAAATAATAGCAGTATAATTAAAATTAAAATGATAAAAAAATAAAAATAAAAAAGAGTTACGACACTGCGGGGTTTTGATCCAAGGACTGCGTTTACTGCTCCTTTTCTCCATTATAGGAAAATCTCAACAAGCCTCCACTTTCTCCCACATTTCATTAAGCATCCTCGCTTCACCCCGAGGTAGTTAGTTCGATTTCTTATGAATCCTTGGTTTAATCATTACTCACATAGCATCATGTTTTTGATACAATTTGTAGGAAACTTCCGGAGCTAGAAATGGCCGTGTATATGGTTTCACGCCGACTCTCCGGTGGATCCAAGACGGCGCTGCATTATGCGACTTGTTGGAGATCTTATTCGACGGGATACAGAGAGGAGACAGACACTTTTGGTCCCATACGTGTTCCTGATGATAAGTAAGTCATAGCTGCTCTTTTGGAATCTCAGCTTCTGTTCTTATATTCTTTCATCATTGTTTGTTTTCTTTTTTCTTTTAATGATCACGCGACTGTGAAATTTTTAGGTTGTGGGGTGCACAAACTCAAAGGTCGTTGCGGAACTTCGATATAGGAGGGGAGCGCGAGAGAATGCCAGAGCCTATCATTCGTTCATTTGGTGTTCTTAAGAAATGCGCTGCCAAGGTTGATCTTTTCTTCGGCTTCTTGTCAGTTTGATGATTTCTGCGTGGAGACAGATTTCGCTTATTGGTTGTTTGTTGTTGAGATGGAGTGTGTTTTGTTATTTTTGTTGTTGTTGCAGGTGAACATGGAGTACGGGCTCGATCCATCCATAGGGAAAGCAATAATGCAAGCTGCCGATGAGGTGGCTGAGGGGAAGCTCAACGATCATTTTCCACTTGTCATATGGCAGACTGGTAGTGGTACTCAATCTAATATGAATGCCAACGAGGTCAGTTCCTTTGCCCACCATTTGTGTGTGTTTCGTTCCGCATGCTGTTGTTGTTTGTCGAAGACAATGGTAAATCAAGTTCTCCAGTAGTCTTTTTAGACTGCAACGATGAACGAAATGCAAAGAGGAACATGCTATGATGAAAATGGTTTCACAATTCTTGAGCATCTTAAACTGCCACGGAAGAAGTTTTCACTGTATCAATTATTCAACCACTAAAGTGTATGAAGAGAGTTAGGGAATCTTTCCCAAGAACATGGAATTAGTGCCTGCAAAAGTTCAGGAGATTTCCTAGATCTGAAGTGTATATTGTTCTAGCACATACCATGAAAGTATGATCTATCTAAACTTGGGTTTTTATACTGATCTGATCATTTTTTCTTTAGCCATTAACCTCCCAGGAGGTCATGTTTTAGAAATCTAAACATTGAACGTTGAAGGGAAGTTGAAAGTGTATATAACAAAAATGAATGGTGGTTATCTGGTGTTTTTTTCTTTCCTTTGGAATTCTGTCATGGGATTGTGTAATATTCTGAGTCCTAAGATACAAAATTGTCAAATGATAAAGTGATGATTTAGTTTATAAAATGATTAAGCAGTACAAAAGCTTTTGTATGTTATGTCGATATGTAATTTCATTTTTCCAGAAAAAAAGAAGATGATTTATATTATGATTTATGTTATTTCTCATGGATTTTCTAGGTCATTGCCAATAGAGCAGCCGAGATCCTTGGCCATAAGCGTGGTGAGAAATTTGTGCACCCAAATGACCATGTGAACAGATCACAGTCTTCTAATGACACATTCCCAACCGTAAGCATGATTTGTATTTTACAGTTATATGTATATTGCTAGTATCTTTGGTGATTGATTCACAACAGTGAACATAATTAAATCTTACATTTTAAACAATAAATATTATGTGGAAATTCTTTCTGCAGAACTCTTGTAAAATCTATATAAAATTGCTGATCCGTAGAATCTTTCTATTGTCTTTATATTTGACTGTTGTTTCTCTTGCTTTCCAGGTAATGCACATTGCAGCTGCAACTGAAATAAATTCAAGATTACTACCAAAGTTGAAAATTTTGCAAAATGCACTACATGCTAAGGTTCACACCTAATTGTATAAAGAATAAATATAGATGTTGTGCTGGATACTGTACTCTTTGAGTAGTTATTTTTCATCCCAATTTCTTTCACGCTGTCCATGTGAATCAATCGTTTCAGCCACATGGTTGAGCATTGCATGTATTTGTTTTTCAATATCAGTATCTTGATGTCACCTTATTATTGCTAGAATCTGCAGCTGTAGGAGACTCTAAACTGTTTAGTGCTTTTTAAGAGCATGAAATATTGGTGCTAGTAAAGTCTTTTGTGATTCTTTAAACTTTGTTTTTCGTTGGGTGGAGAAAGATACAAATAAATCGAAGTGAATTTACACCATTAATCTATTACTGCAATCTGAAAATTTTGATTATTTTAACTTTAATTCAGGTGGATAAGGTCTTCAATTATTCGCCGGATAAGGTCTTCAATTTTCTCTGTTATTCAAGATATTATATCATCCTCCTACTAACTTTTTTGAAGGCATACTTTTAGTTTTGTCTCTTGGTCTGTTACAAGCTATAATCCTTTATGTCCCCACGATAGGTTCTAGAACAAAGTCTTTCTAGGCTCACTAACTTTTGTGGGGTTTAACCTTCATGCATTTCAGCTCACATTTACGTTTATGCTTATGTGCATGCTTGTGCCTTTGGACTTCTATATGTTGTTGCAAACTGATGATAATCCTGTTGTCCTATACAGTCTATTGAATTCAAGGATATTGTCAAAATTGGCCGCACTCACACCCAAGATGCAACACCTTTGACCCTAGGGCAAGAATTCAGTGGCTATACCACACAAGTCAGTTATCTTTTTTTACAAGGCTTTCTTCATGTTCCTTTGCTGTTCTTTTTCTCACTTACTCAAAATCGTTTGCATTCTTTGCAGGTTAAATATGGGGTTGATCGAATCATCTGGATTCTACCCCGGTTATATCAAGTGACAATGCTTAATTTTATTCTGCATCTTTTTCTTGTTCCCTTTCTTTTTCTGGATATACTTTTAATATGCATTGATATCTATTCAGCTTGCCCAAGGTGGAACTGCTGTTGGAACTGGACTGAACACGAAGAAAGGGTATGTATGGCCTTGAGTATAAAGCATGTTCACACAGATTCTATCTTGGTGTCTTTGGGAATTGTAATTGAAAAATTTCCCAAACACAAGAAATGTTAGTCTTGTCCTTGTGAGTAAAACTCCAGCCGCAATGGTTTTAGGTGATGGCCTCTTTAAGAGGCATTTTTTGCTTGTTGGATATCATAAATAAACTGTTTATTTATGTGCTTACATGAGAGAATTATCACAATCATCTGAGCACAGGATAGGATGAATGCATTTGAAAGAAAGCATAAAACATATGCATCCTGTTCAAACAGTCTGCTTTATTGGCACTCTTTATGTATATTTTGTTTTTGTCAAAGATAGAAGTACACAAATTTTTGAGCCATCTCAGTTGTGTAAAAAGTAGATTAACTGGTTTAATCAAAATATTTTTGTTCATTAACAGCTATTGATGTTTGCATCCATCTAGTTTTGATGAAAAGATAGCTGCAGCTGTGGCTGAAGAAACAAACCTACCGTTTATCACAGCAGAAAACAAGTTTGAGGCTTTGGTCAGTTTTCAAAATCTTAATTGCTCTGCTTTTCTTTTCTTATCTTCCAATTTCATTATCATTTCAATCACTAAGTTATGCTTAAAATACAGCATTTTTGGTAAATTGCGAAGTCATTTTTGATGCTTAAATCTCATATAAATCTTTCCCAGGCTGCACATGATGCTTGTGTTCATGCCAGTGGAGCACTCAACACAGTTGCTGTTTCTTTGATGAAGATTGCCAATGATATACGTTTCTTAGGAAGGTCGATACACTAATGTGAATATTCTTTCCCATGTTCTTTATTTATTTTTGCCTTGGTTTGGAACTTGCTCTTCTTTCTTTGTTCAGTGGTCCAAGATGTGGCCTTGGTGAGCTCATTCTTCCTGAAAATGAGCCAGGAAGCAGTATTATGCCAGTAAATCTTTGTCCGGTCATTTTTGTTTGTGAACCAAAAGTTTTCAGGTCGCTTGACCTAATTTCAAATTCTATTCACTTAGGTTGTTGTATGATGTGATTTATCCTTTGTCAGGGAAAGGTGAATCCAACCCAGTGTGAAGCTCTCACAATGGTTTGTGCTCAGGTAAGTTTAGGTTGGTTAATTTTGCTCCTTAGGATCAATGGATTTATACCAGCAAGCAGTTGATCATATGTGGAAATGGTTGCTACTACTTTTTTATGGGTTTAAACCTTTTATTTTGGAACCTGACTCAGAATGGAATTTTCCTTAGAAAAGGAAAAACCTTTAAAGCTTTTCTCTTCAAATTGCAGGTTATGGGAAATCATGTCGGCATTTCGGTTGGTGGATCTAATGGCCACTTTGAACTAAATGTGTTCAAGCCATTGATTGCTAGTAATCTTCTCCATGTATGTGAAACTGCTATGCAGTTTTTACTTTTAGATAATTTCCAAAGTTTAAGGTTTGCATTGTGGTATAACAGGTGTTATAACCTGAATGCAAATGATTTATCAGAGGAAAACCCCTAATTGATATGATTTGTTTTTGCACGAGTTCTGAATCTGGTCATTTTACTTGCTAAAGTTTTTGAGAGTGGATTTCAATTTTCAATTTTACTGTCGTGTTACCTTTCTTGGCAAGATTCAATTAGACAAGATAATGGTTTAAATAAAATGGGGAATGCTGATGAAATCTGGTTTCTGAAGATATATATTCATTAGATTGTCTTTGAAATTGTCATTGTTGTACAGTTCTCTCTTAGATGACATATGAAGATGAATGCAGCAGAATCATAAATGCTTATCTTCTACCTGGATCTAAGTTGACAAATAAATTTCATTGCCTATAGTGACATATTTATATTATCATGTGTTTGTACAATATTGGATGTATGCTTTGAACTCATTGACATGCACATGGCCCATACTTAAACCTCTTTGAGATTTTACTGTCTTGTCCACTGAAGTAGTTTGTTAGACTCTTTTCTGCAGTCAATAAGATTACTCGGAGATGCATCTGCCTCATTTGAGAAGAACTGTGTGAGGGGGATACAAGCTAATAAGGAAAGAATTTCAAAATTGCTGCACGAGGTCAGTTTTTGGCTAGAGAGAATGTTTTAGATTACAGTTTTAGCCATTAGATCTGGAACTGATCAATCATGTGTTCTTGGTGCGTGACCATTTGCATGAACCTGCAGTCGCTAATGCTTGTCACATCATTGAACCCAGTAAGTTTCCACCCTCTTATTTTTATTTTGAAATTGCTCTTAATTTAAGTACTTCACATGTATTTACTATTTTAACGATGTTTTCCAGAAAATTGGTTACGACAACGCTGCAGCAGTTGCGAAGAAAGCCCACAAGGAAGGATCTACTCTTAAGGTGACGAGTCTTCTACATTATGGTTCTGTGCGGCATACCTTGATTTTTAGCATTCAAATTTAGTTGCCGAGAAGCAGACTGACTTTAATATGGAAAGGGTTCTTGAATTATTTTTCTTTTAAGAAGCTTGGCCTTGCTGAATTATTATTTTCTGTCAAACTTTATTCTGCAGGAGGCTGCACTCAAGCTTGGTGTGCTAACCAGTGAAGAATTTGATAATCTTGTGGTACCCCAAAAAATGCTTGGCCCATCTGACTGACCTACAAGCTATTCTCCGAGATTTTAGCATTGAGCATCGGGGATTATTGACTTGTTACGTAAGATTAGGCAATTTTGTCAAGCACTATTCTTTGAGAGGATTGGTTACCAGCTAGCAAGCCCTTTGTCATAAAAGTAGCAGTGGCCGTTAATTGGTTAATAAGGGAAAGCCTCGCAGAATTTGTAAGGATGCGAATTTCAGGCCGTTGATGAAGATGATAATCTTTGGCTTGATAGCATTACGTCCATCAGTAAATGATGGTTTTCATGTTTGTTACTTTCTGCTAACCCTTGCTAGTATAGCTTCACATATGTAGGGTTGTATTCGTAGAGACATCTCCAATCATGACTTGGTAGGGGTAAGATGCTATATCAGCTTGAGTTTGACGTTGGTGCTACTCTCAAATTAATCTGTTTTCAATTTCAACCAAATCTAGGAAATGAAAGTACAAAGAAAGACACATTTGCTCGTATTTCAGCAGAAAAGTTACACAACTTGACACGGCCATTTACAGCCATTTACCTACTTTGTTTTCATGGATGATGAAAGTCGTGCTTCAAGAGCCTGTCAAGTGTGGATACCCTTTTTCATGGAGAAGGTCAAATCACGAAAATGGTGCTAGAACATTAGCAATTGTCACAAGACAAAGCCCCATTGCTGTTTAACCTTCTAAACGGAAGAAAAAAGTTTTTAAGTTTCATAGGCAAGGTTTGGACTCGTCATTTAAGTTTTCCCAAGATGCAATTCAAAAGCTTTTGTGAAGCCTGTGTTGCAAGAGATAATTAGTCAACTAAGTACAAAATATAGTCAGCTCGTGGCCTTTGAATTAACCATACCCTCAATCTGATAATACTTTGCCTTCATCTGTGACCTTACAGGTAAGGAACACAGATTCATCTGCCATTCATGTTTGCATTTTCATTTGGTTTTCTACGTCCTGATTCTTCATCATTAGACAATTTCTTGCTGAATAGGCAGAGATATGGTTTCATAATTGTCATGATTTCCTAGTTAAGTTGCGACAAACTCAAATCCATTAATTTCCAACCAACACAATCATGAAGCATATATTTAACACAGATTAATGTTAAAAGGGTGCATAACCGCCAGGGCATGGCACAAATTTCACTCTGCATACCATCCCAGGTCTTCCAGACATTACGGACAGACCAGATACAAATATTGGGATGACATGATATGAGCAGATCAGATCCTATAACTATAAACCTCAGCTTTCATCAAACTTGGAACTATGTCGCTATTTAAAATAAGGCTCTTCTGTTGCTAATTAGTTAGGTTATGCTCTTCATAAACAGCAAGAATCAGGGCAGATGGGTCCTACTCACTGGCCTGTACGGCTTCTGTTTGTGCAGTAGGTTTTTTGTCATTGTTTAGATTTTGGTCATTCCTGCTACCCCTAAGGTCTTCATTTCCCTCAAGTTCTCCCAGCCTTTCCTGCAATTGAATATCAAAGACAAATCAGAGATGCGCTTGCTCCATGTGCTGTTCAATCAGTATCTTTTGGTATCATTAACATAGCACTGAAATGAGCATGTAAAATTGCACATGTTCGGGTTTCATTCAAACATCACTGTTCGAGCTCGTTATTCACATAGGTGGCATTGCAATGAAACCAGAAAGATCTCTCTGTTGTGTAAGTAACGTTCACTGAACAACTCAAATTTTGACACTTCATACTTTCGAACAACTTTTCTCCACGGAAAGGAACCAGTTGCCAGAAAATGACAAATTAAAGCTATTGCAGTATTTGCATGATGGTAAATATAGAAATAGATTAAGCAGTCTCTCATATGTGTCTGAAGCAGATCAAGCAGGTAATTGCTAGCTAACAGTGAAAGAAATTAAATTCAATAATCAAACCAGTATCAGACCATCACCTTGAGGGAAGCATTCTCAGCAAGAAGCTGCTCATATTCACTCTTGATTCGATTTACTTCTGATCTGAGATTGGCATTTTCTTCTGTTAAGGCTTCAGCACGCTGTGCCAACTCATCACATTCGGCCTGGTGAAAGTACAGAAGAACAAATGATTTTGAAGTAAAGGCATGAAGAGACAGAGATTATGAACATCAAAATAGTTCATCATTACCTGTTTGCGCAACCTGGAACGACGGGCAGATTCTCTATTGGACTGCTTCCTTCTCTGTCTCTTGATCTCTCTTTCATCCTAACCAACAAAGAGAGAGTCATGCAAATCATACTTGGCCATGGAACAAAGTTCATCAAAATTAAGCATGCAAATACTGCCCAAAATACCACCACTCTTCTGAGGTTGCTGAAACATAAGTCCCATTCAATCATTTCCAGAACAAATTTGACATTGATAATTTGAAAATTACAAGTAATTCTTGTCCATAATAAAACATCTAACATATAAGAAATTATCGATGCAGGCACTTTGACCTGACTTCTCATGAAAAGACGGGTTACAACACAGGCCAAAAACAGTTGATCAAAGTTGGTAAAAGGTTGCATAAACACATTTAATATAGGTTTAAAACGAATGTTGCGTGTAACCTGTAGCCAAAGTTGTGATTGAACACTATCTCGTGAGCCAGTAGTAACTATTGCACCTGCAATTGGAGTAGAAGAAACCTTCCCATGTATTGCAGTGCCTGTAGAAGAATTTGGGGCTCCCCAGTAGTCCATTCCAATGTTTAAGTTGGTTGCTGGACCAGGAATAGCACCTGGAGCCCCAGTAGCAGAAATTGGAAGAATTGACACCGGTTGATTCACAACGGCATTTCCTTGCCCTCCGTTCTGAGCACCTTGTGCAGAACCACCATTTTCAGATGCATCAGCTGCGTAATACAGAGAGAATGTCATATAATTAACTTTTTAAAGGAAATTAGCCGTGCATTTGGCTTCATCATGCAAAGAAAAATGACATCAGAACTGAACCTTCAACAGAATCTTGATAGCCACCGGACTTCATTTGTGAGTCCTACAACAGACAGATTGGGTAGGTATAAAATATCAAGATGGGACAAGCACAGCAGACAGATAGTAATGTGTGTGGTACTTATATAAGCCAACAAACTTTAGAAAAAATTAGGAAACAAAGTTTAAGATAAAGAAATCCTAGACTACAAGAAAATAAATAATTACTAAGTACCCAAACGAACCAACAGCAGCTCTCTCTCTCTCTCTATCCCTCAATAACAGGTGCATAATGCCTGACAAAAACCATCCATCTCTTAATAACTCAACTGCCATAAATAAAGGCAAATGATGAAGTCTCTTATTTCTTCTAATTTTTTCACAATATCATTACAGAGACATCTAGAACCAATCTGGAAGTCAACCTCTCATCCATCTTTTACACAAGATATACCTGAAAGCTAAACATTGAAAACATCAAACTTATATGCAGGTCATTGAAAAAAGACACATTGTGCTACTGAATACCAGCAAGACCAGCTAAATCTTGAAATTGTAGGACAAATCAGATGAACACTAAAGTCACGATTCAGTAGTGAAGTTTCTTGTTTCCAGTAAAAATCCAATCAAGCTCACACTTCAATCAATCATCAATATGTAGCACAGTACACATTGGAATAAGCAACTTCAGCAACATGACACTTACACTCTGAGAATTTGCATCACTTCCTTCACTAGTGCCTTCACTTCCAGTCTCACCACTTCATTTTAAAAAACAATTACATCAGACCAAGAAGCTTTTAACAGGTAACGGAATCTGTACTAAGTGCAGTCTCAATGCATAAGATTACATTTTGAAACCCAGTTAAATTTTAATGATGAGAAATATGAATAAATATAATAAACCAGAGTGAAATGGATTTTTAACACTCTTGAACAATTAGGGCCATTACTAAAAAATGTTCAATAATAAGAAACTGCAGACTACAGTAAAAGAACAAGTTTCAGGATTCAGAGAAACTGTAATCACAGGTTAGAATAAAGAAAAACTGTTTGGGATGGTGTGTAGAAGATCACTAAAGGGAAGAATGATTCAATTACATTCAGCAACTGCCTCCTAAACACAACTTTCAAAATCCCTCTCTCACCCTTCCAATTGAATTTGTAACTAAAACAAAGCATCAATAAATAAAACTTTAGAAACCAAATATCAGGAGAAACCAACCACTGATCAATAATGGCGACAATTAACTCAAAGTTTATTCCTAAAATTACCTTTTGGAATAAATTCCATTAGCAGCTGCTCCTGTTGTTTTATCAAGGTGATTATTTTTCCCAGTTATCATGTTCAAACTGCCTAAACTTCCTTTTGATCTTTTAATTGGAAGCTTTTCCTTTGTATCTGAGGGCTTGCCGTCTGCTTCCATGCTGCCAGGTGTATTTCCCTGCATCAAAGTTATGATTAAATATATATTATACTCTACAGATACAGAGGGGGATCTACTGATGAAAATTAGCACAGAGAACTCACAGATGCCTCAGTGACACCATTAGAAGGCATTGCAAATGGACTAAAAGGATAAGAACCCTATAGAAAATGTAAAGATCATTAAATTCTACGGAATCCAGATATGAGGATAAAATGAAACTTCAAGAAGAATAAAGAAAGCCTGGTGAAAAACAAGATACCGGAGGTAGAGAAGGATGCGTATAAATTCCGCCAGGTGGATACATTGTCACATACGGATGTGGAGGGGTGCCATAGGGAGGCATAATGTGCTGCACTTGACAATATATTTTAGAACTGGAACGCTTAAATATCATAAAGTAATTACTCAATCAGAGCAGTCAAAAAGCCCACAAAGCATGTACAACAGATGACACAAAATAACAAGGCAATCAAACAAACTCAAGTATTCAACATCCTCCAGCTTGTAAAGCATATGGAACATACTGCTTGAATGCCACATCATCTGTTTTCTTCTACTTTCCATTGCCCCTAATTTCACCACTAAACTAAAATAGCTAAAGTATTCCCTGATTACAACAATCCATTCATATTGCTGGACATTGTCTTCAGAAGTGAAATAGTCAGCCTTACAAGTTCATCAGCACACAGTTTGCAACATGATGAAGTTAAATTTATGAGTTTACCAACATATAAGATATCTATTCAGAATACCAGTTGAAATCATTAGTACCTGAACCCCCCACATATAAGGGGGAGCTTGGGGACCTGAGGCCAAGAATCCATGTGGTGGCATCGGTGAATATGCCTGTAGAAGAAGCAAGCAACCCGATAAAAGCCACAAACTTGAAACTAGAATACTTTGCTGAAGGAAGAGAAAGAGGGTAGGTGATCATTTAGAAGACCTGAAATCCTGACCAGTCTGGGTTATTCACATGACCAGTGCTGGGAGTCGAAGACTGCTCCTGAAGAAGACAAATAAAAGCTTGTTTGTTTTAGGATGGGATTGCTTATGGAATTTTTTTTTAATCCTATAATGAAGATAAATGAAAAAAACAACAGACCAGAATACCTGCGTGGTACTGGCAGGTTGTGTCGATGTCTTTGGTTCCTTTTCTTTTGTTGTTTTATCAGTATCACTGCCACCCATTATAGTTTATATATCTCCCAATTATTCCTCAGACCATCCTTTACGACAACCAAAAACATATCATTTAGTGTCTACTAAGTAAACCATCCTTCCCACCAGTCAATAAAACCAGAAATCAACTCAAGCTAAAAGTTATATTGAAATAACTACAAAAACGTCAGAAAACAAGAAAAAGCACATACACATCGTTAGCTCCAAGCCCGTAGCGTGAAAGCCTATAACTTTAACAGTTCGAATTTTCCTCAGCCAGCACAGAGAAAAAAATAAAAAAAACTCATGCCATAAGCATCCATTAGCTTTTTTTTTTTTGAAGTTCAAGATTCAGTTAAAAAAAGATCCAACTTACGAATTCCAGATCCCAGACATGGGTTTAGCGTAGTCAGTATCTTAATGCATATAGTTCTACATATCCACTAAAATCAAAGTTAAGATTAAGAGAACCCCGCGTGTACAGATACAGAGCAATTCAACCCAAAATATGCTTTTAGCTCAAACTAGCACGCACAATTCACAAGCTCTTGCAAACTAAAAACATAAACTTTCCAATTACCACTAGCTAAAACTCTCCAGTTCAGCTGAATTCGATGCAAGATCAACCACGTCTCCCTAGTTATAACAAGGGACAAAAGCCCACCAAAAAGCCGCTGCCCCGATGAGACAACACAGGTCAAATTGGGAAAGATTAGGGCTAAGGATTGGTGGAGAAGAGGGGAATTTGAAGCCAAGTGTGAAATAGGGTATAGGGAGAGACCGGAGATGAAGACCGGTGGTGTAGATGTTAAGGGGTTCACGGAAAGTATCGTGTGGGTGGTGGTAGGGTATCGCTGCTGAGGACAGTACAGAGGCACGAGACAAAAACCATGTCCTGCTTACTCGAGGAGAACTAGGTAGCTCCGGACTTCACAGTCGGACAGGCTTTTAGTTAGTTAGGAGTCCACAAACGAATTGGAGGCGAATGCTGTTTTTTCATAACGATCGTGCGGTGGAGATTTTTCTAATGCGATACGGACTTGGATTATGGACGGCTCATGATGGGTTTTTTCAGTTTTTACTTTTAGGCTTTAGCCGTTAATATTATATTAAATAAATGGATTAGTAAATAGGAATAAGGATTAATGAGATATATGTATAGTATATATATAATATAGAGAAACGAACATAGACTCTAAAAAGGAAGTCTTTGTCTCTCTCCTCCTAAACTGCAAATCGACTCCCTTCTCTCCGACTGTTCCATCCGCAGGGTTTCTCACAATCCGCCGCCATGGCTTACGAGGACGATCCGTAAGCCTTCTTCGAATTCGGGCGTTCTTTCATCAAATTATGGCTTCTTCTTTTTTTTTTTTCTTATAGTAATACGTCGAAAGTTCGGGCATTTTTTTCTGGATTTTTTGTTTTAATTTAGGGATTTAGGGTATCGTTCTTTTTTTTTTTTAAATATGTTCATTTTGTGTCAGATACCGTGACGAGGACGGAGAGCCGCTGATGGATTTTGATGATATGCAATCAGACGGCGGGCAATCCCCAGCGCATGATCTGCTCGACGATGATGTTGATGGTTGGGATGAGAGAGAACGAGAGAGGTCGCCAACCCCTGTTTACGACCCAGACAAAGTGGGTAAACCCAGGAAAAGGCTGGTGAAGAAGGGTGGTGATTCGATTGGAAAAGATAGCTTTGGGGTGCCTGATTTTGTGGATGATGATTATGGTGATGATGGTTTTGATAGTATGAAGAGGAAGAGACTGGGGAAGGAAGGCAGTGGGAAGGAGAGGAAAAAGTTTGGTAAGGTGGAGAAGAAGTTTGGGAAGGGAGGGGGAAGCGGATCCAAATCAGGATTTATGAAAAAGGGGGTGTTTTCCGGGAAGGATGATGGTGAGGTCAAGGAGATGTGGGACACTATTGCTGGTGGTGATTCTGAGGTTTGTGCCTCTAATTTATCTTTTTGATGCTTGGATGTGTTATTGGCTTGCTGGACTTTGTGTTTAAGTGAATTTCTATAGTTGGTGTCAGCTTGAAGAGTTGAAGTTTATGTTGATTAGTTATGCTCATTATTTATCAACTTTGCGCTGCTTTTTCATTATGATTTGTTTATCTATGTCGTCACCATGAGAATGACTACATTAATGAACTTGCTGGTGTTAGAGCCAAAGTTGTTAATTTTGGGGGTGATATTAGCTTGCCTTCGAGGATATGTTGTGTGGTTGATCCTTTTTAGTAATTGCAAATTCAGAAAGGAGAGTTTCTTTGGGTTTGTGTTGTAATTTTGCCTTTCATGTTTGTATTTCTATGGCTAGATGTTTTTGATCTGTTGGGATGTTTTGTGTGGCTGATGCGAATTTTAGTTGTTACTTTCTATGTGTGCATTTAGCCTTGAGCATTGTGAATATTTGAGTGGGTAATTGTTTATATTTTGTTTACTGCATATGGTTAACTTTGTATGCAAGATTTAGTAATATATTTTTTACCTATTTTTGCTCATGTTTCTTATTTGTTTGAGCATTGAGCTTGCAATACTGGTCTTTGATTCATTGTCTTCCACAAATATGCTTAAATTAGAATCAGAAGCGTCTGTGGTATTAATTTTTAGTGTTTAAAAGCTTGGTGAGTAAAGGTAGTTTATGTCACCACCCCAAGGATGGTCCCTGTCCATAAATGTATTTTTGGTTGGGGAGGTAAGGTCAGTAACTAAATGTGCGAGTCTTCCTAGTGGCTCATCATTTTTATCTTCTTTTGCTATTTTTATGCTAAAAGATGATCAACCATATCTCTGTTCCCTTTGCACTAGGATGATCAAGAGGGTCCTAGGACTGTGGATGATGACAACTTCATTGATGATAGTGGTTTGGATCCTGCTGATCGGTATGGCAGTGAACCAGGATCTCCTGGTGATGCTCCTCAGGTTAGCATGCAATTCTTATAAATCTCACTTTTGAGTACTGACATATCATACACTGCGTTTAGTTGTCTTGGCATTCTGAGATTACATTATATGTATTATACCTGGATTTGTTGCCTTGTATTTTTTGTGTCCTGTCTCTACTGTATATTATTTTGTTTTGCTGGATGGTGAGTTCCTTGACTTATGATGTTCAATTTGTGATTTCTCTGATCTTTCCAGGCTGAAGAAGGTGAAGAGGATGAAGAAATTAAGCAACTATTTAGGATGGGTAAGAAGAAGAAGAAGAATGAGAAAAGTCCTGCAGAAATTGCATTGCTAGTTGAGAATGTGATGGCAGAGCTTGAGGTCACTGCTGAAGAAGATGCAGAACTTAATAGACAAGGGAAGCCTGCTATTAATAAGCTTAGGAAGTTGCCTCTCCTTACTGAGGTTTTATCAAAGTAAGTTGGCTGCCTCCTTCATAGTATTTAATTTGTCTTTGCCAAATCTTGTGCTCATCTAGTCTTTGGGCTGCAGGAAACAGCTCCAACAAGAATTTATTGATCATGGAGTATTGACTCTCTTAAAAAATTGGCTTGAACCACTCCCAGATGGAAGTTTACCCAATATAAACATACGAGCAGCAATCTTGAAGATTTTGACTGATGTATATAGTACTTCCCACATAATGTATTATTTTGAATGCAGTCCTTCATTTTTGCTTGATCATAATGTGTTTTCTTCTTCTGCTGTGCAGTTTCCAATTGATCTAGAACAGTATGATAGAAGAGAGCAATTGAAGAAAAGTGGTCTTGGAAAGGTTAGGGATTTTTGCAAGTAGATAATCTACTTGTTCTGATTTACAGCTTTCGTCGGTGTGAACTTCAATACCATGTGGCAGGTTATTATGTTCTTATCCAAATCTGACGAGGAAACCACTGCCAATCGAAAACTGGCGAAGGATTTGGTTGACAAATGGGTAAGAGAGTATAGTTCTTTGAACTCTTTTGCGCAATTTGTATATTGTTACTCTTGCAGCTTTTTATTCTGGCAGATTGATCAATTGCATTTGTTTACAAGAGAATATGATAGAGTGGCATTATGGCTTAAGTCATGCGTTGAAGATTATAATTTTCCAGAATGTTTGTGGAATATTTAAAGTGTTTCTTTTTTCTGAATGTCTATTCTTCAGTTATTTATGGATCACAGGTCTTAATATAACTAATAGAACTTTGGATTTCTTCTCTGAAATTTTCTAGATGTTCACCTTGCATGATTTCCTTTGCTTGAAGAATGTGTTTCTGCAATATTAAGATTTTGTGCATAATACACTTTGTACCCTAGTATTAATCATAGAATTTTCCTTTATTGTTATAAATAACAAATGTAGAGTCGACCGATTTTTAATAAGAGTACAAGGTTTGAGGACATGCGAAATGTTGATGATGATCGGGCCTACAGAAGGCCAACTGCAAGAAGGTATTGCCCCCACATATTTCTGTTGGTTTCTGAGTGACTAAAACTGTAGATATTAGCGGCTGCTAATTTGATATTTCTTTTTAATTCTTCTATTTTTCTCAACCTCTTTGCAGGCCAGTAACTAGTGCAGCAGGAATGGATTCTAGAGATGGCGATCTTGATTTGGATGTTTCAAGGTAATATGTGATGCCATATGATCCTTCATGGTTTGTTGGTTGCTTTTTCAAGCTTTTGTTGACTATTTGCTCTACCATGCACTGGTTACATGTTTTCAATATTGCGGAAATTTCAGGGATAGAAGGCCTGGTCAATCATCTGCCCGTCATCAACATGCTTCCAGGCCAGAAGCAACTCCTTTGGATTTTGTTGTGCGCCCACAATCTAAGGTTGATCCTGAAGAAGTAAGAGCCCGGGCCAAACAAGTTATACAAGATCAGCGTAGGCAGAAGGTTGGTTTTCTCAATGCCACTGCTTTTTGTTAGTTCCTTGAAATCTTCAGACGAATGAACGCTCCTCTTGTAGTCTTGTATGAAAAAGTTGACCAAGCCCTCCTTTATCCTGATTTCGTTTTGTTATGTGGGAGGCAATGCACGTTAGACATTCATGCTTGCCTTGTCAACCTGCTAACTCTGGCGTTTTTATGTTCCTGCTTGACGGCTCATACTTTTTGACTATGTTCATGGCAGATGAATAAAAAGTTGCAACAGCTTAAGGCGCCAAAAAAGAGGCAATTGCAAGCTACAAAACTTAGTGTTGAAGGTCGCGGTATGCTCAAGTACTTGTGATGACCGGAGGATGCGATGCGTTGCCCCAATTAGAAGGTGTGGAACGTGGCATTGGGATGAAATAAGTGGTTCAAATGGGTGCAGAGCACTCTGAATTAAAAGCTCAATAAGATGATTAATTTCCCATTTGGCTGTGTCGACGGGGTAATTGTTCTCTTAGTTGCTTATTGCATTCAAAGACTCCAAGATCGTCACTGATTTTGAACTTGTTTAAACTTTATGATTTCGGCGCCCAACATTAATGTTCAAACTATATGTATATTGTACATTTGTATTTTCCGAATTTGAGAAGAATTATCCGAGCTAGAATTTATTTTAAGGAACAGTCACTGTTTTCTTATTTGACATGTCCAACACGGAAATATGGTCAACTCACGCGTATCAGTATGTGATGAATAGATACTTTTTTGAGTGAGCCAATATTGCTCTTTTCCATTTCTGTTGAACTAAACATTATATCTAAGAAGAAACGAATTCATCTGAAAGAGAAAAAGAAAAGGAAATCATCCCTTAAAATAAATTCTTAATATTACAACTTACACGTAATTATTCTTAATTTCTTGATATATATATATATATATTTATTTATATCATGCATGAATTTGGACCAATTACAACTGTGCACTACTACCTGAAAGTATCATTTATCGTGTCACCTGCAACATAATGTTTTGTGAGTTTCAAATGTGAAAAGCCAACTCATGCATTTGGAAAATAATACACGTAACGGAATTGAATTCCGCAGTTGTGAGCTCCACTTGCATGACTTCGACATTTTGCAGCATCTCCCTATACCTCGATGAACAGCAATCGTGGTTGACTTTACCATGTCGTAGCTAAGCTGGTTGAAGACAAGCAAGAGGATGAGGAGTATTATGTTCTGTTAGTGGACTTTTACTAATTTTACTTCATCATCTAATTCAAATGTTGCATTTATCAATTCGTAAGGATCTAAACAAAATTATTCCAAAATCTACCGTGTTTTGAAAATGGACTAATTGGTAAATGCAACCTTTGAACTGTGGGCCTTACATGGATTGCATAGTTTAGAAAACGTGGTCATACTCCAATCATTGTCACTTGCACGTCTTCAAACAGCTCTGGCCTGCTAAAGGTCCACCTGATTGCTGTTCATCAAGCACAGGGAGACGCTACAAAATATCAAAGTCAAGCCAGTGGAGATTCAAGTCAATGGTTTCTGCGAGTTGGGCTTTCACATTTTAAAGCACAAAATTATTATTTGAGATAGTACTGCATGATTGTAATCGGTCCAAAATATACTCTATATGCATATTAAAGTTAATACAACGAGCAAGTATCTGATTTTGCAATTAATTATTCCTACTTCTAAATGAACTTGTTTATTATTTATTTCACTTCTAAAAAGCTCTTTATCAGAACTCTTAAAAGTAGAAGAGAGTCTTGATTATATTATTATCAATTAAAATATTAATATCATAAACATTTAAGAATATCCTAATTAAATTTATAGAATTAAATCAAAAACTTATTGACATATGCTTTTCTAATTATCCAAATCCCATTTGAGTTTTTTATAATGTTTTTTATTACTCAAATACTATTTATGATATCTTTTGATGTCCATGTGTTGTCACTTTAGAGCAATGTTTTAAGAAAATAACCAGAAATTAAACTGATAAGATAAGAGATTTAAGGTTTAAATAGGTCAACCGATATTAGACTGTTATAAAATTGACTAAAATTAAATAAAATTAAAGAATTTATAATATAATTGAAAAGAATTTATAATTTGAAAAGTCAATATGGTGTTACATCGTGTTATCTTTATATTCCTAGATAGTATATTTTGTTATTTAAAATTTTAGACTAAATAGGTTGAGTGCTGTTATGATATCCTTCGTTATCTCCATATCTTTAATTTGGACTGCTTCCAATTCTATTAGGATTTGACCCTTGAACTCCTCATTTTGACAACGATAATGGCTTATGAAGAGAGAGAGAGAGAGAGAGAGCACAGGCTTTCTTGAACGAAGACAAATGGTTTCCTTGACTTCTCTAGCCCAGAGGTCAGACATCTCAAGAGAGACCATAGTTAGATATCTGTTACATTCTATAAATTGGTCAGTGTTCATCACCTTTTTATCACATTAACTCTTCATCCTTGAACACAGATGGAGCACACAAACATGCAACTGAAACTGGATGTCATCTGTTCTGTCTTTGTTTCATGTTTTCTCTTCCACTTCATTAACATGTCTGCCAATGCTGCTATGCTCGGCCCCAGCCTTCTCTTTACAAACGATACCGACCACCTTGCTCTGCTCGCCATAAAAGGTGAAATTATTGGTGACCCATTTCAGGTCCTGAAGTCGTGGAACGATTCAGTGCCCTTCTGTGAGTGGCAAGGAATTAGTTGTAGCCCCCGACATCAAAGAGTGACCATGTTGAGCTTACCATCTTTAAGCTTGAAAGGCACATTGTCTCCTTACATTGGAAACTTATCCTTCCTCAGGGTCGTAAACCTGACAGGGAACAGTTTCAGCGGAAATGTACCTGAAGAGGTTGGACGTTTGTTCCGTTTACGTAATCTAATCCTAGTTAATAATTCCTTCGAGGGAGAGATTCCTGCCAGTTTATCCAACTGCTCGGAGCTTAGAACCATTGGCTTATCAATGAACCTTCTCAGTGGAGAGATTCCTCCGGAGATAAGCTCTGTTTCTAAGCTTGTTTCACTTAATCTTGCGAGAAATAGATTGATTGGAACCATTCCGTCTTCCTTGGGGAACCTGACAGCACTCACCGATCTTTCCCTTGATTCCAACCATCTTGAAGGACGGATTCCTCCAGAAATAGGACTTCTCTCCAACTTACAGTCCTTAAATCTATATACCAACCTTCTCTCTGGTGCAGTTCCTAATTCGCTTTTCAATCTGTCGTCCTTGTTAACTTTTGACGTTTCCAACAACTCTTTTGAAGGACAGTTACCACATGATTTTGGCCTGAATCTTCCAAACCTCCAGAAATTAAATCTCGGAGGAAATCAATTCTTTGGCCCCATTCCGTCCACAATTCTCAATGCTTCAAGGCTTAGAGATATTGACTTCACTCAAAATGGTTTTGTTGGACAAGTGCCAACAAACTTTGGAATGCTTAAGGATTTAGAGACATTACAGCTCTCTATCAATCCTCTGGGGACGGAGAACAGTACGGATGACCTGGGATTTATCAGCTCCTTGTCCAATTGCACAAATATGAGAATGTTGATTGCAGTTGGCAGTGGACTGAAGGGCCAGTTTCCTGATTCAATTGCAAATCTCTCCAGCAATCTCACGTTCCTAGGACTGTCCAACAACTCTATATCTGGTAACATTCCTGAAGGCATTGGAAACCTTGTTAACTTGATATATCTTGGATTAGCTGACAACATGCTTACGGGCATCATTCCTGGTTCTGTTACTAAACTTGCTAAGTTGCAACGACTTCTCATGCACAACAATTCAATCTCTGGGCAAATTCCATCTCATATTGGCAACCTGTCTCAGCTAAGTTCTCTTTCTTTGTGGGGGAATTCACTAGAAGGAAGAATACCCACTTCATTGGGTGCTTGCAGCCGCCTACAACAATTAGATATTTCATACAATAAGCTTAGTGGTCCAATACCCGAACAGGTTATGAGTCTTCCATCACTCTCGTTGCTTCTCTATTTATCCGGGAACCAATTAACAGGCCCTCTACCAGTTCAAGTGGGAAGTCTTAAAAGTCTTCGAGCAATGTTTATTGAAGACAACAAATTGTCTGGAGAAATTCCAAGCACTCTTGGTGATTGCGTTATGCTAGACTCACTGGACCTGAAGGGTAACATGTTGGAAGGAAATATTCCTTCGTCTCTCAGTAATTTGAGAAATCTTCGAATTCTAGATCTTTCTAAGAACAACCTCTCTGGACAGATTCCAAAGAGTCTAAGTGAATTAAAATCCCTATCTCAACTCAATTTTTCTTTCAACATTCTTGACGGCGAAGTTCCAACTGAAGGAGTCTTTTCAAACATTAGCAAATTTTCAGCTTTTGGAAATCACAAGCTATGTGGCGGAATTAGGCTACTGCAGCTACCGTCATGCCCAAAACAAATTACAGAAAAAGATCATAGGCGTAGTGGCCGCGCGCTTCTACTCTACATTGCCGGTCCCATTGCCTGTGCCATTCTGTTATCATTATGCTTCTGTGCTTTCCTTTACTGGAAAAGACATTCAAAAAGGGTTCATGCTCCAGTCTTACCTTTGATAAACCAGCACGTGGAAGTTACTTATGCAGATCTTCTTCAGGCAACAGAAGGGTTTTCTTCTGCCAATCTGATTGGTGAGGGAAGCTTTGGTTCTGTCTATAAAGGAACTCTCATTGCAGGAGAAATGTTTGTTGCGGTCAAAGTATTCCACCTCCAAGCAAGTGGCGCCAACAAGAGCTTCTTTGCTGAATGTGAAGCCTTGAAAAACATAAGGCACCGTAATCTTGTCAAGATCATATCAGCGTGCTCAAGCATAACTTTTCAAGGTGAGGATTTCAAAGCCTTGGTCTACGAGTTCATGCCTAACGGAAGTTTGGAGAATTGGTTGCATCCTGTCTCCCTTGAGCTTCCTGAAATTAAGAACTTGAACTTCAGGCAGAGGTTTTCCATTGCAATGGATGTGGCTGAAGCCTTAGATTATCTTCATCATCAGTGCCAGACACCAGTTCTCCACTGCGATCTAAAACCAAGCAATATCCTCCTCGACGCTAACCTGACTGCCCATGTAGCTGATTTTGGGCTTGCCAGATTTCTTTTAGGCAGTGCGGGTCACTCCCAAACATTTTCAACTGGGCTCAGAGGAACAATTGGTTATGCAGCTCCAGGTAATACCATAAGTTCTCTCACTATTCTGTTACAACCAAGAAATAAGGAAAGCAAATCTTAATTTAAGAGAGTCTGAATTGAAAAGTGATCCATTCAAGAAAGTTAAAGTTTTCTCATCTGTTGATTGCTGTGATCGCAGAATATGGTACGGGCTCAAAGGCTTCAACTCAAGGTGACATGTACAGCTATGGAATTCTGCTGTTTGAGTTGTTCACAGGAAGGAGGCCCACAGACAACATGTTCACCGACAACCTTAGCCTACATGTTTATGTGAGGATGGCTTTTCCAGATCAAGTGATGCGAGTCATTGATCCCCAGCTCATACTGCATGAAGCACAAGGTGAGACAAGTAGTGGCTACAGGAGCACAGAAAGGAGCAACGTCCCCCATATAGAGAACTGCCTGGCATCAATTCTTAGAATTGGAATCCTGTGTTCCGCTGAACTACCAGCAGAGAGAATTAGTATTCAAGATGTTCTAAGGGAGTTTCATGGGATCAAGAAGTCATTTCTAAGCAATAGAAGAGAAAATACTCGGAGAGTATCCTGAAGTTACTTTCTATTGAGGTACCATTCACTTAAAACGAAAGTGTAGCAAGCATTTTCACCTGTATGCACACTTGAAATTAATAATTTCGAGCAAAGAATTGTAAGCTGATTAGTTACCCTTTTAACGCAATTTAGCAAGATGCTTATTGGTTTCGGGTAAGAAAAAGTTTAGGTTCGGGCCAGGTAAGATGAAAAAAAATTCGGGTAATTCGGGCCGGGTCCGAAGCATTGAAATTTCAGCCCGAATTACCCGAATGCTCACCCCTACTCCTAAGTACAAGAACAAGTATTATATTCGCTATAATACTAAAAGTTAAAGACATCATTTTTCACCGGAGAAAGGTGTTGAAATGATTATTCCAGAGAGAATTCAATTACAATAAAAAATGAAACTTACAAAATATTAGTACTCATAAAAAGAGAAGTCATAACACAAACATTCATTAATTATAAGTTATAATTATTAATTTATAACTTAAAACTTATAATGTTGGGATCATCCCAAGTTCCGGCCTTAAATGCTTGAATTGTTTCTTAATATATAAAACACAAAATGAATAAGTATTTATAGGTGAATTAAAATAACTATAGCCATACATTTCAATTTGTTTTAATTAACGCATATTTTAATATTTGCTTTTGCACCACATATTATTTATCATCTACATTTTTTAAGAAAATTTCGATTCTTCTAATAATTATAAATAATATATAAATATTATGAGTAATATCTAAATTATTCTACGACTTAAGTATTTGATTGAAAATAATCAATCTCCACGCCACCTTGCCGTTATCATATTGCTTACATTTCTATTAGGTCACATAAGGATTGATACTAAATAAACTTGTCATTATCGATTACTTTTGCAAAAAAAGGTTACAATATTGTCTTTGGTATGAACTTTTTGCATATGCATTGTTCCTTTCTCCACTTTCTCACAAAATAAGTGAAATTGAACTAATAAATGCTTGGTTTAAGAATAGAATGCTAGATTTCTTGCTAGATGTTAGACATTATGATGATCATAAAATAACAAAACCTTTTGTTGTTTGTGCGCAAATTATTTGAACACTATTTTCAATCATACTACTTCTTTAATAGCTTGTGTAAGTGTCACATATTCTACTTTTATTGTTGACGTAGTCACAACTAATTATAGTTTTGAAACCCAACTTGATACTTTGATAATAAGCACGAACACTTAGCTTTAGTGGATTTACTTTATCAAGATTATACTTACATAATTAGAGTCTTCTAGTCCTCTGTATTGTAATGCAACATTATAGGTCTTCTTAATGTATTTTAGGATCTTATTTACATCATTCAAATGCTCTCTTCTATAATTCACCATTTAGCCACTAACTGTTTTTACTGTATATGCAATATCTTATCTTATATAAATCATGTTGTACATTAAGCTTCCCATTATAAATGCATATAGCACTTAAGAATTCTACATCCTCTTATTTTCATTGTTAAAGCTAATACTAGAGGGTAACTTCAAGTCAATAGGAAGAAGGGTAAAAATTGGCTTACAATTTTACATATTAAAGAGTTGCAAAACCTTCTTCAAATAGTTTTTATGAAAGTCGAATCTTTTGATTATTTTTGTCTTTGTTAATTTGTATACTTATAATCTTGTATGTTGATTCCAAGTCCCTTATTTCGAATTTCATACTCAATTATGCCTTCATTTCTTTAATATGATCATTGTGAGGCCAACAACCATCATATCATCTACATACAATAACAAGATAATGAAACCATCATCACCAAACCTTTTAAAATATGTACAAGGGTCTACCTTAAGCGAGTTGTATTCAAAGCTTATAATGTAGGAATCAAATATCTTGTACTAACACCTTAGTGTCTATTTAAGACTATATAGAAAATTATTCAACCTAACTTCTCTTTTTTAAAAAAATATTTTGGTTAGATCATATAAATTTTTTCTTCAACATCTTCGTAAAGAAAACATTTTTCACATCTAGCTATCTTAGATGTAAGTCAAATACAACACACTTTGTCATGACTACTTGAATTTTAGTAAGTTGGACCATAAGAAAATTTTTATATTAAATTTAATCCTTCTTTTTGAATATATTCTTTTACCACCAATCTTAAACAACATAGCTCCACTTGATCGTCTCCAGTTTTGGTAATCTTGAAGACCCATTTATTACTAGTTAGCTTCCTTCCTTATGGTAATGGTACAAGCTCTTAAGTTTTGTTATCACAAAGAGCTTAAATTTCTTTTTCTATTATTTTCATTGATTAAGGAGCATCTAGATTATTAAGTGCTCTTTAGAGAGCTAATAGTTCTCTATCCTTTGTTAAAATATAGTATTATATATTGTCCTCTATTATATAATTTGAGTGTCAATTTGGTAGTTTTTCAGTGATTTGATCGACAAACTTCTAAAGTTTCAAACTTAACTAGTTTTTGATCATTTTACCCTAGTGTTACTTAAAAAAAAAACTCTTGTTGAAATTCCTTTCCTTTTTCACTTGTATCATTATCTATAAATTTTTTATCAAGCATTGTTATCTTTTTTTCCTTTATAATTTATCTTCTACAAAGCTGATGTCTTTGTTAATAATAACCTCGTAAGTAGTAAGATCTCATAAGTAATATCCTTCACTCAGTCAGTATATCCTAGGAATTAGGTTAGCAATGGATCAAGCCTAAGGCTATTTAGCTTAGCTTGAAGCCCCTTATAGGTGGCTCGAGTCTAGTCTAACACTTGATTAGGCCTAAATTATGTAGCTTAAAGCTAAGCACGATCATATTTTATTAGGAATAATGTCCCATCAAGCTGAGTAAGGGCATAAAAACCTAATAATTCTTTAACTTAAATGCATTTTAATTAAATTTAACTATATAAATTATGAGGAAGACATTTTTAAAAAATTCAAAAAGCTCAAATATAGAAACTAATACTTTATAAACCTAAAATTTTAACTAACGATAACCATAAATCAAATGTGGTGCATAAAACTCTCGTAAAATACCTTTCTATCTCTCTAATAAAATGAAGTGCTATGATTAGCTTTATTAAGATCGACAAAAAGAAATTTGTATTTGAGAAAAATGAACTGCTTTACTAGAACTGAAAGCAAGAAAACTAGGTGGCAAGCAACGCGCAACATATATTACATGGTAGGAAGCATGTGATAGGTGTTAGAGTAGTGCCCTAAAGGCAATCGCCTTTAGCGCGTTTTGTACAAAGTTGTGTACATACTTTATGAATTAATAAAGAAAGGCATATTTCATTAATTTGATGTTCATTATTTATGAATTGATATTGATCTATAAGCAAATTAATGAAGTCCATGATATATGACATAGCATGAAGGAAATTATGATGTGATCATACTACTGAGATTCTTATCATGTACAATTATGTCAGTATCTAAATTATCCCTAGTCGTAGGATTACTGAAATTGGACATCGTTAATCCGGAAAGACTAGCACATGTCAAGCTCCTTGATTTGATCAAGCAGTGGATCTCAGAAACTGTAAATATGAGATATTTAGAGTTGAGATGTGGATGTTTACTAGAGGTAGTAAGTACATTGGATGACCTACTATGAGATCATCACATGGACGTCCTATTATAATGTCAGTGATAATCTCATCATAACAATGGTGCAAATATCCTTAGACTTGAGGTACTCAAGGATATCTTGGATACTGATTCTGTGCTTTAACTCCATTCCTTGTTGCCTTACAGAGGTTGCTCGTAGGGTGGTGCTTGGGTACAGCTTGAGGTATTCGAAGGTAATTGAGTAGTCAATAGAGGATTCACCACTTCTGTGATAGCAGAAGATGATACCCATGGCCTCTTGTCAGGGTCATTACTTGGAAATCTCTGGCCGAAGTATATATGTCGTGAAGAATGTCTTCATTGACATATAAAGTAATGAGTCACAGGACAAGAACTGATATCACTTGGACTAGATTTGACGTAGTCAGTTTAGTAAGAGTTGACACTTTGCCCATACTCATAACCAAGTGGGTATAGCATGGTGAAAGGACAAATTGCACAGTAATTGCCTATGGAAAGGTTAGTGATATGGTTCGTGATGAACATAGGTTCATTCGTCAAACCAATTACTTTCCGGTCAATTGGGGGTCATGATGTGTTGCTAGATACCGCTCATGACTTGCTTGGATTAAGTGTTAATCTAAGTGACCAACATAACCGAGAACCTAATGGGTCACACGCATAAGAGTGATTCGAAGAATTCGTAAAATAGTTTTGGACAGAGATCCAATATATGGAGAGCAATAGGATTAAATGGATCCCGATGAGATCGAGATATGTCTCGATGAGATCGCGACATCGATATTGCTGAGACAGGTCTTCGGTGTTTTTTCCATACCGGGACCCGGTAGGACCGACCCTAGTATAACTAGACCACTTCAGCATTTATATACATATATATATCTTATTAATTAATTAAGTAATTAATTAATATATATAAATATGTGTGATCAACGTGGAAAGGAGAAGGAGAAGACATGTATATATATATATATATATGCCTAACGTGGAAGCTTCACCAACTTTGCATTAAATGTCTTTAAATGAATAAAAAGACAAATGGCAAATGAAGGCAAAAAGAGAATGATGGTCGTTGGTTTTGAAGAAAGGTTTTGAAAATAAAAAGCTTTTCTCTTTTCATTCATCTTCATCATCGATCATCACTCTCCATCATCTTCTCCAAGCTTCTCCTTCATCGTCTTCTCCTAGCTCTCCAAGAATAAGGTAAGATCTGTTAAGTCAAACCAGACTTCACGTATTAAATAATTTTGATAATAAACAAAGAGAAATATACGGAAGGAAAAGCAGACGATACAAAAGCAGACGAAAGAAAAACAGACGGAAGGAAAAGCGAGGCGATACAAAAGCGCATTTAAAGAAAAAGCAGACGGAAGGAAAAGGGCGATACAAAAGCGCATTTAAAGAAAAAGCAGATTTAAGAAAAGCGAGGCGATACAAAAGGCGATTTAAAGAAAAACAAACGGAAGGAAAAGCGAGGCGATACAAAAGCGAGCGAAAGAAAAAGAGCGGAAGGAAAAGCGAGGCGATACAAAAGCGGGCGATACAAAAACAGATTTAAGAAAAGCGAGATTTATACAAAAGCGATTTAAAGAAAATGCAGGCGGAAGGAAAAGGCAGGCGACAAAAGGCATTTAAAGAAAAAGATTAAGGAAAAGGGCGATACAAAAAGCGATTTAAGAAAAGCGATGAAAGAAAAATGATTTAAACAAAAAGCGAGGCGGAAGAAAAAGCAGGCGGAAGGAAAAGGACGATACAAAAGCGCATTTAAGAAAAGCGGGCGAAAGAAAATGCAGGCGAAACAAAAGCGAGCGGAAGAAAAATGCAGGCGGAAGAAAAAGCGGGCGATACAAAAGGGGCGGAAGCTTTACGAAGACAAAAAGGATTTATACGAAAATATGACGGAAGAAAGAAACATCAGTTTAAGACGGTTCTGAGCTAAACCGAATAACCGTTCTTTAAAGATTCAAGCGCGAGATAGTCAAGAACAGTTGAAGTTCCGACTATAAATAAGAGTCGAGATTGAAGAAGAAATAACTTTTGGAAAAAGTGAATGAAACTCTATGTATTCAATATCATCTATCGAGAAAAATTACGAACTATTTTCGAGTGTATATTGTGAAGAGCAACTCTTTTGTAAAAGCTCTTTATCGCTTTTCATTTTGAAAAAGTGCTACTGAGATAACTGAAGAGGCTAAGAGTAAAAGAATACTTCTTTGTTAAGAGACTGAAGAGGCTCGATCTAAAGAATACTTGTAATCAGTTTGGAGATAGTGAAAATCTCAGAAGAATATCTGAGGACTGGACGTAGCCCACGGTTTGGGGTGAACCAGGATAAAATTGCTGTGTTTCTCTCTCTAACTCTTACTTTTCTTAAATCGTAGTTTTCATTATTAACAAAGTTTTCAAACTAGTTAAGAATTGATTTACGATAAGTTTTCGAAAGAACAAGCAATTGTTATTGAAGGGATTAAAGAAAAGTTTATCACAATTCAACCCCCCTTTGTGTATCTTGGTCATATTATTACTCAATATATTAACGTGTGATTTACTTCAATTGGTATCGAGCAAGGTGTTCAAGAATCACTCTAATAAAGTGTGAACTAAAGAAAATGGTGGAATCACACACGTATATTGCCAGAAGGAGCCTCGGTCACGGACCTCCAAAGATTCAATGGTGAAGACTACCACTATTGGAAGGATCGGATGAGATTGTTTATCGAGTCTACTCACATTGACCTTTGGGACATCATCGAGAATGGACCTTACACACCGAAGATGATGATAAAATCCAATTCCACGAGAAAGATGGACGGTGAAAGGAAAGCAAGATTTCAACTAAACTCCAAAGCGAAATTTTTCTTGAGTTGTGCATTGAGCAGAAGCGAGTATGACAAAGTGCATGGATGCGATACTGCCAAAGAAATGTGGGATACATTATCAATTGCACATGAAGGAACAAATCAAGTGAAGGAGTCCAAGATAAGTATTTTGGTGCATCAGTACGAGTTATTCAAGATGAAAGAAGAAGAGACCATTGATCAAATGTTTGGAAGATTCCAAACAATTGTTAATGGGCTAAAAGCTCTTGGAAGAACGTTACCAGTCAAGACCATGTTCGAAAGATTTTGAGGAGTCGCCCAAAGATGGAGACCCAAAGTAACTATTGTCTGAAGCCAAAGACCTAAGCGTCTTTGAAGCTTGATGAATTGCTTGGATCATTGAAGATACAGTAGAGCTTGATGCGGAAGATAAGCCCAAAAGGAGAAGTCCATAGCGCTCAAAGCAAGTCAAAAGAATCACAAAATCCGAAGAAGAAAACAAAAGGAATACATCAAAGGCGTTAAAGATTGAAGAAGCAAGGATGATGATTCCAGAAGTCGAAATCTGAATCAAGTGATGAAGGCGATGAGCTATCTTTCATTTCAAGAAAGATAAGAAGAATGTGGAAAAAGAAGTCCAAAGGAAATTCAACATTTAGAAGGAACAATGACAAAGACGATGAAAAGTCGATAAAGCATCCATTACAGTTATGAATGCAAGAAGCGGGACATTACAAGTCCGAGTGTCCAATGTTGAAAAGACAACCCGAAGGAGTAGAGATAACAAGAAAAGCATGATGGCAGCGTGGGAAGATCTGGATTCATCGAATCGGATACAAGTTCTAGCGTCGAACATGCTAACATATGTCCGTAGTGAAGAAGAAAGTGATGAGGAGGTAACTTCCGGCTATAATGATATACAAGATGCATATTCGAATTGTTAGAGGATTCTCATGCTATTACGAAGCAAGACAAGCATTGAAGAAGAAATATGTAGAAAACCTCAAACATACTCATGAGATAGAGAGAGAATATAAGTTTGAGAAAGCAAGTTGAGGAATTGAATAACAACAAAGTTGTAGATAGATCTGAAGAGATTAATCAATTGAAATCGAGAATTAATAATCTCTCAATTGATCTAGCTAAATTTACGATAGTACAAAAAGATGAATGAAATGATAGGAGAATCTGACATCCGAGGATAAAAGCTGGATTAGGGTTTACTAAAAATAAGCTCCAAAGATTACGTAGTAAAATCGGTTGCTCAAAAAAATAAGAAAAGATATCAATCAGATTTTCAGAAAGGTCATCAACATTATCATTCTACACATCATTATCATTCATTACATCGTACTAACCCTAAAGGACCCAAGAGAATCTGGGTACCTAAAAATAAAATAGTATCTCCCACAGAAATCCTTCGTTGGAAGAACCAGCAAGCACCATTGGTATATGGACAGTGGATGCTCGCGTCACATGACGGGAAACAAGTCTATGTTCCTAGATCTTGATCTGAAAGGAGGATCAGTAACTTTTGGAGACAACCAACAAGGAAAGATAATCGGGTTTGGTAAGATTGAAACCTTTCCATGAGATTACAAAATGAAAGAGGAATGTCTATAGCAAGCATATGGAGTTGTTGAGAGGAAGAATAGGACGATTCAAGAGATGGCAAGAACAAAGCTGCGCGAGATGAATCTTCCTAAATACTTCAGGCGGAAGTCATCAATCTGACATGCTACATTGAAATAGAGTCTTCTGCGACCAATCTTGAAGAAAACTCCTATGAGTTGTGGAATGGAAGGAGACCAAACATTTCTTATTTCCATCCTTTTGGCTGCAAGTGCACTTTTACGAACACAAAGGAAGCTCGGACAAATTTGATGCGAAGACACTTTCAGAATTTTTCTAGGCTATTCTCTCACTTCAAAGGCATTTAGAGTCTTCAACCTCACCTCAAAGATCGTTGAAGAAACTATTCACGTTAAGTTCGATGATAGCTCTCAACCCAATAAGGAAGAGGAATCGAAGAAGATGATCTTTATTACGATGCCCTTGACGCGTTGTAAGGAAGTATCTTCATCGGGAACACTTCATGATGAAAAGACAGATATCTCTAAGAATTTTGAGTTAAAGAAAGATTGGAGATACAAAGCTCTCATCCTAAAGAGTCAATTATCGGAGAAACCTCAGAAGGTGTAAGAACAAGGTCCAAGTTCAGAAGAGAAGCCAACTTGGCATTTATATCTGAAGTAGAACCTAAAAAGATTGATGAAGCTCTAAAAGATGAAGCATGGATATTAGCTATGCAAGAGGAGTTGAATCAATTCGGTAGGAATAAAGTCGGTCCTTAGTTCCTAAACACGAAAAGAAATCCATTATTGGTACTAAATGGATATTCAAGAATAAGCTAGACGAATCGGGAAAAGTAAGTCGAATAACAAAAGATTAGTAGCACAAGGCTATAATCGGCAGGAAGGAATAGACTATAATGAGACATATGCTCCATGGCAAGACTTGAAGCAATAAGGATCTTGCTTGCATATCTTTGTTTGCCATGACATAAAGCTTTTTCGGATGGATGTAAAAGTGCATTTCTGAATGGCTTTATAGATGAAGAAGTCTATGTCAAGCAACCTCCTGGATTTGAGGATATAAAGTATCCAGATCATGTCTCTGAGACTTCATAAAGCCTTATATGGATGAAACAGGCTCCTAGAGCATGGTATGATCGTCTGAGCTCATTTCTTATTGAAAATGGATTTACTAGAGGTAAAGTTGACAAAACTCTTTTTAGGAAGAACTTGTATAATGATTTTATTATTGTGCAAATCTATGTTGATGATATTATTTTTGGTGCCACCTCAAAAAAGTTATGTATAAGCTTTGAAAATATGATGAAAAATGAATTTGAGATGAGCATGATGGGTGAGTTAAAATTCTTTCTTGGATTGCAAGTAAAGCAAACTAAGGATAAGATTTTATCCATCAACAAAAATATGTCAAAGAATTGTTGTCTAAATTTGATATGTGCGGTGTTAAAAGTATGTCTACACCGATGCATCCTTCAAACTTGTTGTCGAAAGGCGAAAGTGGTAAGAAGGTGGATCAAACCCTATTAGAGGGATGATTGGTTCTTTGCTTTATCTTACAACAAGTAGACTGACATTCTATTCAGTGTATGCTTGTGTGCAAGGTTTCAGCCGATCTAGAGAATCTCATTACATAGTTGTAAACGAATTTTGAGATATCTCGCAGTACTACCGATCTTTGCTTAATGTATGAGAAAGGTAAAGATTTCAGGTTGAATGGATATTGCGATGCGGACTATGCGGTGATAGGATTGAAAGGAAGAGCACGAGTGGTGGTTGTCACTACCTTGGACCAAACACGGTGTTATAGTCAAGCAAGAGACAAAGCTCGATTGCATTATCAACCGCAGGTTTAATATATGTCCGCCGCAAGTTGTTGTTCACAATTCTGTGGATCAAGTATCAATTGGAGGACTACTCAATACAAGAGGAAGAGATTCCAATATCTTTGCGACAACACCGGTGCCATCGACTTGTCAAAGAATCCAATTCAACATTCAAGAGTGAAGCACATTGAAGTTAGACATCATTTCTTGAGAGATTACGTTCGGAAGAAAGTTGTCGATCTACAATTAGTGGAAGCGAAATTTCAGTGGCGAATATCTTCACAAAACCACTAAGTGAAGATCGCTTTAAAGAAATCGACGCAACCTCAATATGGTGATGTTAACGGACCAATCATCCGGTTTTTGCAAAGAAGAAACAGATAGAGCGGAGGAGTTAACGGACCAATCATCCGGTTTTTGCAAAGAAGAAACAGATAGAGCGGAGGAGTTAACGGACCAATCATCCGGTTTTTCGCAAAGAAGAAGCAGATAGACGGAGGAGTTAACGGACCAATCATCCGGTTTTTTCGTAAAGAAGAAACAGATAGAGCGGAGGAGTTAACGGATCATTCATCGATTTTTAAAGACAAAGACGAAAAACGGCGAGTTAACAGATTGATCATCGATTTTTCAAAAAGAAAGACAATGAAACGGTGGAGTTAAGCGGCGTTGGCGGTTTCGACTTAAAACTTCTTTCACAAAGAAAAATTTTAGAGGAAAAAGGTCATCGGATCATCGAGAAGTACAATCGTTCTAGAATTTGCTATAAAATCCCTAAAGCGGCGTTTGGGATCTCTAACAAATTCGAAATTGCTAGTTCTCTGAAATCTCTCTGAAAATTCTTCAAGCGAGTTCCTATTCACTCGTAATCAATAAGATGAATGTCAAGCCCATTTTGCGAGTTGATCCGAGAGCAAACTGGGAAGATTAGTAAACTTTGAAGATCTAAGAAGGAACAAATGGATATAAATAGGAGATAATAGCGGCGGGATGGAGAAACTTCTTTCAAATACGAGAGCAAGTTTATCTCAAAGAAGTTTATGAGTTACGAAACATACTAAAGCTGTGGATAATACAATCGTATCGTATGTAGAAACACTCCTGTTATAGTAACCAAGGAGTTCTTGGAAAGAGTCCTTGAATGTCCGAGTAGTGGAGTTCAACCTACTAACATGGTGAAATGGATGACTAAGTGAAGTTGAGCGAAGATGAAGTTACTCGTCAACTTTATGGTCGAGAACAACCCAATCGAAAGAAGAGCCTCTTGGCTTGTACCAAAAGCAAGGGTTTTGTTTATTGCTTTGTGTGACTGTGTTACCTAGGATAGGTTCAAGACATCAAGTCACTACTTTGGATGAACAATGTATCCTTCATCTCTGAATCACCAACCAATAGATTTACCATTTTGATTTATCAATATATGGTTAAATCAATAAAGGATACAAACACTCTCCGTATGGGATGTTGTTGACAAGGATGTTTAAAGAATCGGAATCGATTGAAGTTGGGAGTCGAATGGAAGGTATCTGTAAAGTTATATAGATTCTACATCGATTGCCAAAATGGGTCCGAGATTTTCGGACAAACAAGGACCGAAGAATCAAGGAAAGCAACAAGCGAGGGGAGCCTAAACCAAGAAATCCTCTATGAAGGAGAGAAGATCACACTCTCGAGAGTCGAAGTCAAGATCTGCTCGATTTTTGAATCGGTGACTTAAAGCGGAGAGGAACCTTTGGTGAGTGACATTCATAAGCAAGCAAGAACGTCACCCACAAAGGAAATCTGTCATGACGAAAAAGCCATCCTTCCAGAGATTCAAGCAAACCAAAGCATTATGAGCGACGAGAGATCAAAAGCTACAAAATCATCATCATCAATCCTTGAGAAAGATTGAAACTCAATCTCAAGGAAATGAAGGAAAAGGAAAGTAGAAGAACACGAGAAGAAGAAAGTTCAATCCAAGAGGTCACCAAGATTAAAGAAAATGAGTGCAAGAAAGAAGAAAATCCAACAACAGAGGCAAAGGCTAAGAAGACAAGGCTAGAAGAAACTGTTGTTGACATTTCAAAAAATCTGCTGCGTGTCTTTGTTAGTCTTTGTTGATCTTCTTTGAAGTTAATATGGAAGGCTCTCTTGAAGCGATTGTGGAAGCTGTTAAGGGTAGTATTAAGGATTCTCACAAAATTCTTAATAATCCAATTTTTGAAGAAATAGTTCCTACTACTTTTCAGTCCACACTTGTCCATAAACAAGTTACTACACATGTTTTGGGACAGAAGGCTACTTCAAAAGTTGTAAGTGTGATGACTAATGTTCCATCCAAGTATTTAACTTCTCAAAGAGAAAGATGGGAACATAGATTGGTTGTAAGAAAGGAGAAGAAGACCAAGTCAGTCATCATCAGAGACAAACCCAAGAGATTTGTCAAAGCATTCTTCAAATCATAGAATATGATAATGGCATTTCTCATCATTGGATAGGGGTTACAAAAATTTCTATGATCAACTGAAGAGAGTTGGGAGAGAACCATATCCACCAGAGCCATTTGGAGAGCGTATCACTTCTTATCCTATACTGAGCAGTACAATAATCAAGGTGGTACCTGATCTTCAACCACCAAATTTTGTTGAACTCAATTATGAGAAGCTAAAGCTGAAAGTTCAACCTGAGCCAGTATTGGATGACATGTCTGCTGATCAGATTGAAGAGGCAGTAAAATTGATTGATGAAGCATGTAAGGAGAAAAGGAGTGGTAAGTCCATCTGCGTGTATCAAGATCCAGGACCAAGTCTAACTAAGGCCACAGCAGATGATCCATAGGGAGGCAATATCAGAATGGGTCGAGATTGTTACATTACGATTGGCAACTCAGAATGTTGTTTTACTATAATACAGAGCATTCTGCGAAATCGACCTCTGTGGGAGATCAGTTCAATTGCAGAAGCTATGCCATGGTTTGGACGCACTTTTCAACGAATAAGAGATTCCTATGATCTTGATATCAATGAACAAGTTGTATTTGTTCCTCCTCCTTTTCTGCAAATCATTGAACCAAATGTCTTTAACAAGGAAGCTTATACAACAACAGTGGCTATCGTTGAAAAGCAAGTTGTTAAGACAGTACCCTCGACTGCAGATGAATCATCAACTCTAAAGAAGCATGTTCAAAAGCTTGATAAAGATATGAAGAAGATTAAGAAGATGCTGAAAAAGTTGGTGAAGCAGATTGGAAAATAATTTTTTGATCAATAACAAATAGGGGGAGAAGGGAGAAGGAAGAGAGAAGGGAGAAGGAAGAAATCAATTTGGAAGGATGAAGATAATTTTTATCTCAATACTTAGATAATTCACAAGTATATGATACTTTTCATATTTCTCTAAATTCACAAGTATTTGTTATTATCAAAAAGGGGGAGAATGTTAAGTCAAACCAGACTTCACGTATTAAATAATTTTGATAATAAACAAAGAGAAATATACGGAAGGAAAAGCGATACATAAAAAAGCGAAAGAAAAAGCAGGCGGAAAAGGCATTTATACAAAAGCGCATTTAAAGAAAAGCAGACGGAAGAAAAGGGCGATACAAAAGGCGAAAAGAAAAAGCAGGCGGAAGGAAAAGGATTTATACAAAAGGCATTTAAAGAAAAATGATTTAAGGAAAAGCGGGCGATACAAAAGGCATTTAAAGAAAAGCGAAGGAAGAAAAGCGAGGCGATACAAAAGGCATTTAAAGAAAAAGCGAGGCGGAAGGAAGCGACGATATAAAAGCGTATTTAAAGAAAAAGAGAGCGGAAGGAAAAGCGGGCGATACAAAAGCGACGGAAGAAAAGGCGAAAGAAAAGCGAGGCGAAACAAAAGCGAGCGGAAGAAAAAGCGAGGCGGAAAAGCGACGATACAAAAAGGCGAGGCGGAAAAGCGATTTAAAGAAAAAGTAGGCGAAACAAAAGCGATTTGAAGAAAAGCGAGGCGGAAGAAAAGCGGGCGATACAAAAGCGATTTTAAGCTTTACGAAGACAAAAGCGAGCGATACGAAAATAAGACGGAAGAAAGAAACATCGCTTTAAGGCGGTTAAGGAGCTAAAGCTGAATAACCGTTTCTTTAAAGATTCAAGAAGCGATAGTCAAGAAAGCGATTGAAGTTCACTATAAATAAGAGTCGAGATTGAAGAAGAAATAACTTTTGGAAAAAGTTAATGAAACTCTATGTATTCAATATCCATCTATCGAGAAAAATTGCGAACTATTTTCGAGTGTATATTGTGAAGAGCAACTCTTTTGTAAAAGCTCTTTATCGCTTTTCATTTTGAAAAAGTGCTACTGATAACTGAAGAGGCTAAGAGTAAAGAATACTTGTTTGTTAAGAGACACAAGAGGCTCGATCTAAAGAATACTTGTAATCAGTTTGGAGATAGTGAAAATCTCATAAGAATATTTGAGGACTGGACGTAGCCCACGGTTTGGGGTGAACCAGGGTAAAATTGCTGTGTTTCTCTCTCTAACTCTTACTTTTCTTAAATCGTAGTTTTCATTATTAACAAAGTTTTTCAAACTAGTTAAGAATTGATTCTGATAAGTTTTACGAAAGAACAAGCAATTGTTATTGAAGGGATTAAAGAAAAGTTTATCACAATTCAACCCCCCTTCTTGTGTATCTTGGTCATATTATTACTCAATATATTAACGTGTGATTTACTTCAAGATCTAGCAGTCTTCACTTTGTTCTAGCTATTCTCGGATCAAAGGGTTTGCCCCGGTTAGGTTCTCTGACCTCTACGTGGATACTGTTAGAGACGGTTTCCTTTGGTCGTTATGGTTTGACTTAGTTATATAGACACATGGATCCTGACTTTCGGGAAGGTCCCAGAACAAAAATTTTTGTTTTCCGCACCGTGTGCATGTGATGCACACACCGGAATTTTCCTACAGTGGTATCAGAGCCACTTGTGTCGTATATAACGAAGAAATCATAACAAGGTTGGAGCTGCCTATTGGTTTTGACGATGGTGCATGTTGACTGTGTTAAATTCGAAATCAGTGTGGCAATCTTGTTTTCGAAATTTTCTTCCCCAGATGTGCTCATAAGATGTTGTTGAATATGTCTGTGGAAGAACAGAATTTATCAATGTGATTTGATATGGTTTTGCTAATTTATTCCCTTATGTTCTGGTTGCTGTGTTTGTGCACATTCCTTGAACGGGCATGCTTATAAATTCGAGAATAAATTATATAAATTTTTTTTTGGATTTTCTTTCACCGACATGTCTCTAAGATGTTTATGTCTACGAAGATGGAAAAGTGTTTTCGAGGTGATTGACTATTTATTTGAGAATTTATTGTGTGCTGCTGGGAATATCTGTATTGAGGAACACAGATTCAAAATTAGCTTTGTTGCTGAGGTTGGTTGAGTTTTTGTTGGAAATAAATCCTAAAAAAATTCATGGAGCATGTTGTGAACATGTTGTAACCTCTTTAATTTTCTCAGAATTTATTGAAATTGTTTCAATGAATTTTTCAAGCAAAAGACAGAGCTTGGCAGTTTTGAGAAAGTTGCTGGAACTGTTTTGTTTGGAATGATTGATTGTGTATTTTTCGATTCCAATGCCTTGGATAATTTTTAATGTGATTAAAAATTTGTTACATTGATTTTGTATGCTTTCCAAACTGAGTTTCTTGAAATTGGGTTTCCAAAAATTTTTCGGATGTCAAATGTGTCTCATTAGCGTCTCGTTAGTATATTTCGTTGTCTTGATTGTTTTGGCTGTCACAAGTCATGTGACTAGTGCCGAAGTAGTCTTGATAAAGTGTAGACTACCTAGAGATACTTAGGAAGATAATTTGGTATTCTCAAAATTATTTGAAAATCTAAGTGAATAATAGTGTATTCATCGATTTCAAGTATTTCATGTATAGTATGACTATATATGGCAAACATGATACAATGAAAGTGTTTCATTGGTACATCAAAGTAAAGTATATTACACTTGTTATTGTGAATTGGAACTGCACGGATTGAGAAATTAGTCGATTAGAGAGCACTTCTAAATATATAAGTCGACTTGCATTCTCAGGTAAGTCGACTTGCACAATGGTATAAGTCAACTTGCATGTGCACAGTAGCATAAGTCGACTTACACATGCATAAGTCGACTTACAACATGCTTAGGTGAGATGATGGATGATTATAGGTATAGATTCAATGTGATTGATGAAATGCCCTAAATCATTCCATATAGTCATTGTGACTATAATCCTACAGCTTGGATGAGACCAGAGTTTGAAATTCCTCACATAGAATATGAAAACTTACACCTTCCATTAACATGGGGAGAACCAGAGTTCTTATAGAGTTCGGGTTGTTGGGTAAACCCAAGCTCACTCTATACGGATATGTTCGAGCCATGGAAATAAGATTTTCGGATTAATGGGACGGTTTTCACTAGAAGCGTTGATTTGTTGCGTAAACTCAAGGTCAACGTAGACAGAGGCAGAATTGGGTAGTGTACATTAGATGTACGTGCATCAAGAGTTGATAACCCAATGTGTGTGCATACATTACGAGTTGATAACACTAGTCGATTATTGCACCTGTGATGTAACTGGTATGACCGATACCTGTCGATTGATCTAAGGTGGCTTGTTGGGTAAACCTAAGGTCATTTTAGTAATGTCGGATATATATGATGCAACTGGTATAACCGATACCTACCGATTGACCTAAGGTGGTTTGTTGGGTAAACCCAAGGTCATTTTTAGTAATGTCGGATATCGACCCATTAGGACATTTTGTCATAATGTTTCTTGGATTCGTAATGAGGGTTATGGATTTTTGAAACTAGTGGAAGCCATATGCATGTCATGCAAGTCCTTATGATCATGCATGTAATTCTATTCTAACATTCTTTCTCTCTTTCTCTTTAGGTTGATTAAAGATGTCTTCTAGTGTGAATTTGCGCTCACTTATGGACTCTAATAAATTAACTGGACCTAATTTTCTCGATTGGCTGAGAAATCTGAGAATTGTTCTCAGATCTGAGGAACTGGGCTATGTCCTAGATGTTCCACTTCCTGATCCACTTGCTGTTGATGCTTCTGATGAGGATCAGAAACTTTATCGTATACATCTCAAAGACAGTGACATGGCTACCTGCATTATGCTCGCCTCTATGTCACCAGAGCTGCAGAAGCAGCATGAGTCTATGGATGCTCATACCATAGTGTTTCATCTGAGAGAGCTTTTCGATGAGCAAGCTCGGTCTAAAAGGTTCGAGACCTCGAGGCTACTCTTCACTACTAAGATGACTCGGGTTCATCTGCGGTCGATGTCTGCATCAAGATGAATGGGTATATTGAGAGGTTGGCCGTCTTGGGTTTTGTTATGGATTATGAATTAAGTGTTGACTTAATTCTGGTTGGATTGTCTGATAGCTATTCACAGTTTGTGTTAAACTATCGGATGAAACAAATATCCACGACAATCCCTGAGTTGATCAATCTGCTCAAGACAACAGAGCAATCTATCAAAAAGGATAGCAAGTCAGTGCTCGTGGTGGACTCTACTTCTTCTGGTTCAAAGAAAAAGAAACTGAAGAAGAAAATGCCTAAGAAACCAAAAGGAAGTGCAGCCAAAAAGAAAACCAGAGAAACTGCGCCAAAAGGAACTTGCTTCCATTGTGGCAAGATCGCCACCTGGCTTAAATCATAAAGTCTATTTGGAAGAATTGAAGCAGAAGAAGGCATCAGATGCCTCAGCTCCTTCAGGTATGTTTGTCATTGAGGTTAATACTGTTTCTGACCATAACATATGGGTATTAGATACCGGTTGTGGCTCACACATATGCAATGATATGCAGGGCCTCAGGGACAGTAGACAACTCATGAAGGGAGAACTAGACCTGCGTGTAGAAAATGGAGCAAGAGTTGCTGCATTATCCGTAGGCACTTATTTTTTGTCACTCCCTAGTGGGCTTGTAATTAAACTGGATGAATGTTATTTTGTACCTATTTTAACAAAGAACATATTGTATGTTTCTTGTTTAAATTGAGTTGGTTTTCATTTGAGTTTTAGTAGCAATGGTTGTTCTATTAGTTTGAATAGAATTCTTTATGGTACTGGTACATTATGCAATGAAATTTACATATTAGATATGTCACGTCCAATTATGAATGTCAATGACACGAAAAGACATAAACGAGATAATTTAAAGTCAACTTACTTATGGCATTGTCGCCTTGGCCATATAAATGAGGGACGCATAGCTAACCTCCATAAGAGTGGAAGTTTAGGGTTATTTGATTATGAATCATATGACACATGTGAATCTTGTTTATTAGGCAAGATGACTAAGTTACCCTTTAAGGGAAAGGGTGAACGAGCGACTGGAGTATTAGACCTAATACATTCAGATGTATGTGGTCCGATGTCCATCCATGCTAGAAGTTGTTGTCTTTACTTCATTACTTTTATCGATGATTATTCTCGATATGGGTACCTGTATCTGATGAGATACAAATCTGAAGCATTTGAAAAGTTCAAACAATTCAGAAATGAAGTAGAGAACCAACTTGGGAAAAGTATCAAAACATTACAATTCGATCGTGGTGGGGAATACTTAGACCAACAATTTTTAGATTATCTCAGAAATAATGAGATTTTATCTCAATGGACTCCACCTTACACACCACAGCATAATGGTGTGGCAGAAAGGAGAAATCGAACCTTGTTAGACATGGTACGATCGATGATGGGCTTTGCAAATTTACCAAAATCCTTTTAGGGGTATGCACTCGAGACAGCTGTTTACTTGCTAAACAGAGCTCCATCAAAGACAGTTGATGTTATTCCATATGAGATGTGGACTAACAAAAGACCCTATCTTACTCATTTGAAAGTTTGGGGTTGTCCTGCTTATGTGAAGCGGATACAGTCAGATAAACTTGATACAAAGTCTGACAAGTGTTTGTTTGTAGGATATCCTAAAGAAACAATGGGATATCAATTCTACCTTGCTGAGGAACAAAAGGTATTTGTTTTAAAGCATGCTGTCTTTTTAGAGAAAGAGTTTCTTTTACAAGAAGACAGTGGGAGCAAAATTGAACTTGAAGAAGTTCAAGATGCTCGAATGCAGAGCGTAGATCAACCGCTGAACTCAAACGTGACTCATACAGATGAAGTAACAGTTCAACCTTTTACAACACATGAATTCGTAGGTCACGTAGGATACGCTCTGTTTCCGAGAGATATGAATTTTTCGTGAGTGAACAGAATGACGTATTGCTCATAGAAGATAATGAGCCTACCACCTATGAAGAGGTTCTGAAGAGTTCAGAGTCTGAGAAATGGCTTCATGCCATGAAGGCTGAAATGGATTCCATGTATGAAAACCAAGTATGGACTTTGGTTGAGGCACCCGAAGGAATAAAACTCATAGGGTGTAAATGGGTTTTCAAAAAGAAAATCGACATGGATGGTAATGTGATTACCTATAAAGTAAGGCTTGTGGCTAAAGGTTTTCGTCAAAGACAAGGAATTGACTACGACGAGACCTTTAACCTAGTAGCAATGCTTAAATCCATTATGATACTCCTAGCCATTGCTACTCATTATGATTATGTGATATGACAAATGGATGTGAAGACAGCTTTCCTAAATGAAAATCTAGCTGAGGATGTGTATATGACACAACCTGAGGGCTTCATCTCCTATGATGGCGAAAAGGTATGCAAGTTTCAGAAATCTATCTATGGATTGAAACAAGCATCCAGGAGTTGGAATATCCGTTTTGATGAAGTAATCAAAGAGTTTGGTTTCTCACAAAATCCGGATGAACACTGTGTGTATAAGAAGGTTAATGGGACTGCAATCGTATTCCTTGTGCTATATGTAGATGACATATTATTATTAGAAAACGATGTCTCTATGCTACAATCTGTGAAGATTTGGTTGTCCAAACAATTTGCCATGAAAGACCTTGGTGAAGCAACTTTTATCCTTGGGATAAAGATTTATAGAGATAGATCAAAAAGATTGTTTGGTCTTTCACAATCAACGTACATAGACAAGATGCTAAAGAGGTTTAGCATGGAACAATCCAAGAGATGGTACATTCCCATCACTCATGGGATAACACTCTCGAAATCTATGTGTCCTAAGACACAAGATGAGAGGATGCGCATGAATATGATCCCGTATGCATCTGCAGTAGGATCTATCATGTACGCAATGCTATGTACGAGACCCGATGTATCATATGCTCTAAGTGTTACGAGCAGATACCAATCGGATCCTGGTGAGGGTCACTGGGTGGCTGTCAAGAATATCCTCAAGTACTTGCGAAGGACTAAGGATGTTTTCTTGATATATGGAGATGGAAATCTCCAGGTGAGCGGGCATACAAATGCTAGTTTTCAATCTGATAAGGATGATTCTAAGTCCCAATCAGGTTATTTATTCACACTGAACGGCGGGGCGATCAGTTGAAAGAGTTCCAAACAAGAGACAACTGCCGATTCAACAACCGAGGCAGAGTACATTGCCGCTTCAGACGCAGCAAAGGAAGCAGTTTGGATCAAAAAGTTTATTACTGAATTTGGTGAGGTTCCTAACTGTGATGGGCCCATACAGTTGTATTGTGACAACAATGGGGCTATTGCGCAGGCGAATGAACCAAGGTCTCATCAACGATCCAAACACGTACTCCGTAGATATCATCTGATTAGGGAGATCATTGGTCGAGGTGATGTCCAGATAGAGAATTCCACCGAAGCGAATATTGTCGATCCATTGACAAAGCCATTATCACAGAAGAGCTTTGATTCTCATGTACTACTTTATGGTATTAGATATCAAGGCGATTAACTTTAGGTCAAGTGGGAGATTTTGTTAGAGTAGTGCCCTAAAGGCAATCGCCTTTAGCGCGTTTTGTACAAAGTTGTGTACATACTTTATGAATTAATAAAGAAAGACATATTTCATTAATTTGATGTTCATTATTTATGAATTGATATTGATCTATAAGCAAATTAATGAAGTCCATGATATATGACATAGCATGAAGGAAATTATGATGTGATCATACTATCGAGATTCCTATCATGTGCAATTATGTCGATATCTAAATTATCCCTAGTCGTAGGATTCTTTGGCTGGACATCGTTAATCGGAAAGACTAGCACATGTCAAGCTCCTTGATTTGATCAGCGGTGGATCTCGAAGCCGTAAATATGAGATATTTAGAGTTGAGATGTGGATGCTTACTAGAGGTAGTAAGTACATTAGATGACCTACTATGAGATCATCACATGGACGTCCTATTCTAATGTCAGTGATAATCTCATCATAGCAATGGTGCAAATATCCTTAGACTTGAGGTACTCAAGGATATCTTGGATACTGATTTTGTGCTTTAACTTTATTCCTTGTTGCCTTACAGAGGTTGCTCGTAGGGTGGTGCTTGGGTACAGCTTGAGGTATTCGAAGGTAATTGAGTAGCCAATAGAGGATTCACCACTTCTGTGATAGCAGAAGATGATACCCATGGCCTCTTGTCAGGGTCATTACTTGGAAATCTCTGGCCGGAGTATATATGTCATGAAGAATGTCTTCATTGATATATAAAGTAATGAGTCCCAGGACATGAACTGATATCACTTGGACTAGATTTGACGTAGTCAGTCTAGTAAGAGTTGACACTTTGCCCATACTCATAACCAAGTGGGGTATAGCATGGTGAAAGGACGAATTGCACAGTAATTACCTATGGAAAGGTTAGTGATATGGTTCGTGATGAACATAGGTTCATTCGTCAAACCAATTACTTTCCGGTCAATTAGGGGTCATGATGTGTTGCTAGATACCGCTCATGACTTGCTTGGATTAAGTGTTAATCTAAGTGGCCAACGTAATCGGAAACCTAATGGGTCACACGCATAAGAGTGATTGGAGAATTAAATAAAATAGTTTTGGACAGATCCAATATATGGAGAAATAGGATTAAATGGATCGATGAGATCGAGATATGTCCCGATGAGATCGCGACATCGATATTCTTGAGACAGTCTCTTGGTGTTTTTCCATCTGGGACCTTAGGGACCGACCCAGTGTGATGGACCACTTGATTTATATACATATATATATCTTATTAATTAATTAAGTAATTAATATATATATATATATATATATATATATATATGTGTGTGTTTGTGTGTGTGTGTGTGATCAACGTGGAAAGGAGAAGGAGAAGACATGTATCTTAATTATATATATATATATATATGCCTAACGTGGAAGCTTCACCAACTTTGCATTAAATGTCTTTAAATGACTAAAAAGACAAATGGCAAATGAAGGCAAAAAGAGAATGATGGTCGTTGGTTTTGAAGAAAGGTTTTGAAAATAAAAAGCTTTTCTCTCTTCATTCATCTTCATCATCGATCATCATTCTCCATCATCTTCTCTAAGCTTCTCCTTCATCGTCTTCTCCTAGCTCTCCAAGAATAAGGTAAGATCTAGCAGTCTTCTCTTTGTTCTAGCTATTCTCGGGTCAAAGGGTTTGCCCCGGTTAGGTTCTCCGACCTCTGCGTGGATACCGTTAGAGACGGTCTCCTTTGGTCGTTATGGTTTGACTTCGTTATATAGACACATGGATCCTGACTTTCGGGAAGGTCCCGGAATAAAATTTTTTGTTTTTCGCACCGTGTGCATATGATGCACACACCGGGATTTTCCCACAATAGGTGGTAGGGAGTACGTGATAAAGAGAGATGTGGAGCAGAAAATGTTTAACATTTTAGATTACTAGCATAACTGACTAGACAATTATAACTATTAAGTATTAATTAATAAACGATGTCATTTATATAGGGAATAAGTTCAAGTTTGATCACCCTATTCGAAGTACTAACTATCTTTTTATTATCTAATCTAAAAAGTAGATTATTAAATAAAAAGATAAAAGAATAACTAAACTAAAATTACTAATATGAATTAACAAACCGAAGCGAATAATAAGAAAGAAACAACCAATTGATGGTAAAGATCCTAAGAAGAATCTCCCTAAAACTTTTTTGGGTTTAAATTTAACTTGATTTAACGATTAACTCTAGTTTCTAGGCTAGTAGAAATTTTTAAGTTATAACTATATTCTTTCTCAATATAAACCTTATCCTTAAATTGATTGATTGAAATATCTTTCTAATCAAAATCCCTAAGAATGCATTAGTTTGTTTTGAAAATTCCTTTGATAGATTTGACATTAACCTGGAAGATTTATATTTTGTAATAACCGATTTCCTAACCTATTGAGGGATTAGAGTGTTAGTCACATGAATTGCATCATATTAGAATGAATTGGTACATTTGGGATATGATTTCATGATTTCATTCACATACATAACATGAACATATACACATATGAATGTTGATTTAGAAAAAATTGCATTCAATTGACATATTCCAGGGCATCAAAGTTTCTAAATAATTGTGCATTTCTAATGTCTTATACTCTGATTTGTCAATAAAAAGAATTGATAAAATTATAGTAGTAATTTGGAATTATTTGTTACAATTGGGAGATTGATGAATTCATATGTACATTTAGACTAGGAAAATTTTCAAGTAGCAAGATAAGTTGACATGTGAAAAATTAGGATGATTAAACCTATAAAATGAGTGACATGTGAAGTAAATCACACGTTAGTACAATGCTTATAATACGATAACGAATACACGAGAAGGGGGGTTGAATTGTGTATTCCCCTTTTTTGAAAACTCTTCCAAAACTGTTTTGTTAAAACAAGTTCTTTTCGTAAACTTGATGCGTTCGAGCTTAATCAAAACTTTGAAAACTTGTTTCGGAAATTAAGTAATAACAAAACTTTGAACTTTAAAAGAGATAGGGTAGAGAGAAGTTGACACAGTGATTTTATCCTGGTTCACCCCAAACCGTGGGCTATGTCCAGTCCTCAGAGTTCTTTATGAGATTTCACTATCTCTTCAATGTATACAAGTATTCTTTCCGAGCCTCTTCAGGTCTCTACACTCAATATTCTTTCACTCTTAGCCTCTGCAGGCTATCTGTACTACTTTCTTACAAAAGTATTTGAAACTTGTTACAATAAAACTAGCTCTCAACTAATTTGCACAGTATTTGCGTACGTAAATCAATTATCTCAACTTTTGCTCTTTTTTGCTAACTTTGCAATCTTCGACTTCACCTTATATTTATAGTCTTCGTCTGTAACTGCTTCTTGATTCTTGAGTCTTGAATCTTGAATCTTGCTTCTTGAAAGAAACGGTTAATCAGTTGAGTTATGTAACTAACTCGAACTGACTCTTGCGTCTTCTTTTGACTTCTGCGTCTACTTTTCTCCATCTATATTTTTGTGTCTGCGTCTACGTCTACGTCTACGTTTTACTTTGCGTCTGCGTCTGCGTCTGCTTTTTATTTTGCGTCTGCTTTTCACTTTGCGTCTGCGTCTGCGTCTGCGTCTGCATTTTGTCTTGCATCTGCGTCTCTACTTCCCGTCATTTTTTCAATCAAATCAGTATTTCTTCGTCTGCATGCATTTTTATACTCAAATCATACATTTTCTATTTTGCTTCTACTTTTACTACTTCTTTGTTATTCATCAAAATCATATATATGTAAAGTCATTTTGACTCAACAATCTCCCCCTTTTTGATGATAACAAATTATACACATAAAAAGAAAAAAAATACAATGTTTAAAACAAAAAAAAAACTTATCTTAAAAAATCTCCCTCTTCCTTCTTTCTTTTTCTTCGACTCATTCAATCACACCTTTTGAGATTCCTTGATTGCTTCCTTCCATTCTCTTCTGCTGCCTCCCATTCTCTTCTCCCCCTATTTGTTATAATAAAAAATGATCAATGACGATGACTCTTCATCAGTTCTGTCATCATCTTCTTCATTTCATTCATCATCTCCTTTATCTCGTTGACTTCTCCGCGTAAGTGACTAATTTCAGCTTGGGAGTCACACGGTGAGGAGGGATGATCATTATTTGCTGAGGGTGCAGTGAACACAATTGTTGTAGCATATGCGTCCGAGGATGGAATGTAGTCATCAACAACCTCAAAAATTGGTGGATGAATGGATAGATTAGCTTTTGGAAGATCTAAATCAAAAGGAGCAGGTAGCATTAGCAACTGTCTTCCTTGCAGGGGTATGGCTTCAGCTTCAATAGACAGTGTATTAGATAAAGGCCTAATACGCATGACTGTCTGAACAAGGTATTCAATAAACGACCCTATTATTAGTCTTCCCCCTACTAGACAGTATTCATACTTATCTGTATAGCTACAACTAGCTCCGTTCGTATTCTCCTTTGAAACGCATGCTGCATCAATTCGACGCACTTCATCTTCAATTTGATCTACGGACATATCATCACTGATTTCTTCAGGATATAGCTTCAACTTCCCCTTATTCAAATCCAAAGGATATCTTGGCTGAATATCCGATACAACCTTTATTTTTGTCTTCTCTGTGATTGGGTAAATAGTACACGATTTACTGGACATTTTCGTAGGGTATGGCTTTGCAGCAGCATCCCTTAAGACATCATAGAAAGTCTTTTCATCTTCATTCAGTAAATGCCATGTGTCACTATTTATCGAAATACGTTGTACGACAGCCATTATCTTCTTCCTTGGTTGATCACAGATGGCGATTGCAGTTATCATCTTGGTAACAACTTCAACCATTCTGATCTTCAACTTGTCTCTTCTCAAAATTTTAAAATAGTTGAATACAATCAGACCAGGTTCATCAGATTTCTGCTGTGTTTCCTGAACCAAGTTTAATTCTGTTGTTGCCTCTTGTTGATCTTCAATAGGATTCTCCTGAACCAGGCTTAGCTCCTTTGGTTCCTCCTGTTGAGTAGTGGGAATATCCTGAACTCTGCTATGCTCAATTTTCTTTTCCTTTTGAGCAGTATTGAAGGTATCTTTCTTTCGACTAACTTCCCCAGCAGTGGACACACTCTTCTTTCGACTAATTTCCTTAGTCTTCCCTTCTGCTTCAGTCAGTCTCGGAGTTTTATGAACTTGAGATTTTTCCTTCTCAGACTCCGACTTTCTCTTCTTCTCAGTCTCTTTAGCTTGTTTGGCTGAATCTTCTTATAAAATTGAGACTAGAGATCTTGTTCCCATCGGTACGTGAGATCCAGAACCTTCGCTCTTTGACTACGCTTTACGGCTCTCTTCTCTTCTGTTGTCGCATGATCTGAATCCTAGGTGATCTCCTTGCGTTTTTAGAAATTTCACCCAAAAGATTATCTCCTTTTCTTTTCTGCGCACCTTCTTCTGTCCTCCGAACTGGGCTTACTTCTCTTTGAGGACTTGCCTGTTTTATCAACCGTCTACCTGATAATTTTCTTCTTTCATCTATCGGTAATCTCATACTTACTTGAGATTTAGAACTTGTGGCGGGAGACTTCTTCGATAACCGCTCCTCCTCAGTTCTAGCTTTCTTTGTAGACTCTGCTTCTACTTTCATCACAGTTTTCAAGCCCATTCTTCTTATTGTATCTGAGTTAATGGTACTCTTGACAGATACCATCCTTCTGATTCCTCTGTGAAGGACTCTGAATTCCCTAAAAATCCTGGTGAGTAGCATGTCGTAAGGATAACTGTTGGTATCCTTCATCCCTTTAACCATATAATGAAACATAAAAAATGGTAGGTCTATTGGTTGGCGATTTAGCAGATAGAACAGACATTGCTCATCCAAGATAGTCACTAGATGTCTTGACTCGGCTCTTGGTAAGATGCAATTAAACAAAATCGCATGAAGAACCCTAGCCTTCGGAACCAGACTTGAAATCTTCCTCTACCATGGGTCATTAGCTCCATATAACTGTTTTCTGACATCTTCTTCCTTCATACTAACCTTGGACATCCATCCAGCTTTGGTTGATAGGGTTTCTCCAACCGAAGAGCATTCAGTCACCTTCTCCATTAACTCCTTTGTCACAATAACAGTTATTCCATCTACTGTGGAGACGATGGTGTTATCAACCAGTTGCGCATACCTCCAAAAGTCATATACCTCATCTGTATACACTGGTTCCCGCACCTGGAAAAAATTTCTCTACCCAGCTTCTACAATTTCCTGTTCAACATCCATAGCATCTTTCTTCAGAGATTCAAAGTCCACATGCCTTCCAAACATCATAGATGGCTCCATTGCTTCTGATTTGAAATTGGCTCTGGTAAAGTGTTCTTCAAAGGTAGAGTTGATTTCAAGAGTTTTTAGATAGAGAGATGACATGTCTGTATTTGAGAGTAACCGTAATGATTTTAATTTCAGACTACTTGTAGGTGGCTTGTCTGGTGGGTTCTAGAATCATTGGGATCCTCAAGACCATCAGATTTTCCCTCCACAACTTCCTTGTGAAAGAAGTTACCAACAGAAACCATTTGCTTCGATTTACGTTAACTTTGACTATCTCTTAGCTTGACTGGTCATTTAATATAACCATGTTAAGGTTCTGTCTTATTTCCTTGAGTCGTTCTTCACTAAATGGTTTAGTGAAGATATCTGCCCATTGATACTATGTTTCAATGAACTGTAGTCGCACCACCTTCCTCTGGACGTAGTCTCTCAAGAAATGATGTCTGACTTTAATATGCTTTACTCTCGAATGCTGTATTGGATTCTTTGACAGATTGATGGCACTGGTGTTGTCACAATAGATTGGGATCTCCTCTTCTTGAACTGAATAATCTTCCAATTGATATTTAATCTACAAAGTTTGTGAACAACAGCTTGCGGCAGTCATGTACTCGGCTTCGGCAGTTGAAAGAGCGATTGAGCTTTGTCTCTTGCTTGACCAGGAAACTAGGTTTGCGCCAAGAAAGTGACATCCTCCACTAGTGCTCTTCCTGTCAATTCTATCTCCGACGTAGTCCACATCGCAATATCCGATTAACCTGAAATCTTTACCTTTCTCAAACATTAAGCAAAGATCAGTAGTACCTGCGAGATATCTCATAATCCTTTTAACAAAGAATAAAATGAGACTCTCTAGGATCGGCTGAAACCTTGCACACAAGCATACACCTGAATGTAATATTAGGTCTACTTGTCAGAAGATACAAGAAAGAACCGATCATCCCTCTATCTGAGGTTTGATCCACCTTCTTACCAAGTTCATCTTTCAAAAAGGTTCAAGGATGCATCGGAGTTGCCATAGGCTTCACATTATTCATATCAAATTTACATGAATTCTTTCACATACTTTTGTTGATGGATAAAGATTTTCTCTTCGGTTTGCTTAACTTGCAACCCAAGAAAGAACTTTAACTCACCCATCATACTCATTTCAAACTCATTTTTCATCAGACTCTCAAAACTCATACACAACTTCTTTGAAGTAGCACCAAATATGATATCATCAACATAAATTTGTACTAAGATAAACTTATTCTCATAATCTTTTCTGAAAAGCGTCTTATCAACTTGACCTCTAGTAAACTCACTATCCAAGAGAAAATTACTTAGATGATCATACCAAGCTCTAGGAGCTTGCTTCAGGCCGTATAAAGCTTTATGAAGTCTATAGACATGATATGGATTCTTAACATCCTCGAAACCAGGAGGTTGCTTCACATACACCTCTTCATCTATAAAACCATTCAGAAAAGCACTTTTCACGTCCATCTAAAAAAGCTTTATATCATGACAAACAACATATGCCAGCAATATCCGAATAGCTTCAAGTCTTGCTCTTTGGAGCATATGTCTCATCAGTAGTCATCCTTCTTGCGATTATGGCCTTGAGCTACTAATCTAGCTTTATTCCGGCTTACTCTTCCTGATTCGTCTAACTTATTCTTAAAAACCCATCTGGTTTCAATAATGGATTTCTTCGCAGCTTTATATCATGACAAACAGCATATGCCAACAATATCCGAATAGCTTCAAGTCTTGCTACTGGAGCATATGTCTCATTGTAGTCTATCCCTTCTTGCTGATTATAGCCTTGAGCTACTAATCTAGCTTTATTCCGACTTACTCTCCCTGATTCGTCTAACTTATTCTTAAAAACCCATCTGGTTCTAATAATGGATTTCTTCGCAGGTTTTGGAACTAAGGACCAAACATTATTCCTAGTAAACTGATTCAGCTCCTCTTGCATGACTAAAACCTAAGCTTCGTCCTGAAGAGCTTCCTCAATCTTCTTAGGCTCTATTTCAGAGATGAAAGCCATATTAGCTTCTCTTCTGAATTTGGACCTTATCCTAACTCCTTCTGAGGTTTCTCCGATAATTAGCTCTTCTGGATGAGAACTCCTATATTTTCAATCTCTTTTTAATCCTATAGTTTTTGGAATATCCTCAACCTTATCTACTTGAGTTCCTGATAATGGAGTTTCTGTTGTATCATCTAAGTTCTTTGAAGGATCTTCAATCTCCATGTCATCTTCCTTGTGGGGTTGGGAACGATCATCAAACTTGACATGGATGGTTTCCTCAACTGTCTTTGAGATAGAGTTATATACCTGAAAGGTCTTAGATGATGATGAGTAGCCTAGAAAAATTCCTGAATAGGTCTTTGAGCCGAACTTATCCAACAACTCCTTTGTATTCAGAATAGAGCACTTGCACCCGAATGGATGAAAGTAAGATATATTAGGTCTCCTTCCATTCCATAACTCATAAGGAGTCTTCTTCAACAAGGGTCGCAACAGTATTCTGTTCTGAATATAACATGTTGTATTCACAGCTTCGGCCCAGAAGTACTTAGGAAGATTCTTTTCACACAACATAGTCCTTGTCATCTTTTGAATCGTCATGTTCTTCCTTTCAACAACTCCATTATGTTGTGGGGTTCTAGGGGCTGAGAAATTGTGGAAAATTCCATTCTCCTCACAGAATAACCTAAACTTCTCATTATCGAATTCTCCACCATGATCACTCTTGATACTAGCTATAGATACTTCTTTTTCAATCTGTAACTTTCTGAAAATGGTCCTAAAATACTTAAAAGATTCATCTTTGTGTGACAGAAACAATATCCAACAAAATCTAGTAAAGTCATCAACAATAACAAGTCCATATTTCTTTCCGCCAAGACTTATTGTCCTAGTTGGACCAAATAAATCCATATGTAACAACTCCAAAGGTCTAGAAGATGTTACAAAATTTTTAGAAGAAAACGATGTTTTAACTTGTTTTCCTTTCAAACAACTTTTACAGAAAAATTCTTTGTTAAAACTCATTTTTGGTAAGCCTCTTACCAAATCAAATTTTGCCAACTTTGAAATGTGTTTAAAAGAGACATGACCTAGCTTTTTATGCCAGATTAGTCTTTCTTCTTCAGAAGATAGAAAACATGAAACATTTTGATCTTGAAAATCTTCTAAGTCAATTTTATAAAGATTATTTCTTCTCTTGGCAGAAAAGAATATAGATCCATCTTTGTTTCTGACTTCACAAAGACTTTGATTGAACGTGACTATGAAACCAGAATCACACAATTGACTAACACTTATCAAATTGTGCTTCAGACCATCAACAAGCAGTACATTATCTATGCATGCAAAGGAATCTTTACCTATCTTACCGATTCCAATTATCTTGCCCTGCCGGTTGTCTCCGAAAGTCACTGATCCTCCCTTCTTATACTGAAGATCTAGGAATATAGACCTTCTTCCCGTCATTTGTCGCGAGCAGCCACTGTCTAAATACCAACGGTGCTTGTCGCATTTTTCAAGGAAGGATATCTGCAGGAGAAATTATTTTACTCTTTGGTACTCATATTTTCTTGAGTCCTTTCTGGTTAGTAATATGCATATAATGAGTTCTCTTATGCCTTTTCTTAAACTGTTGATGAAAACGTGTTTGGTAATTCCCTTTATTTTGAGAAAGAGGCTTCTTATTATAAAGAGACTTATTATCCGAAAATCCTAATCCGGTTTTATCGCTCGGATGTCTACATTTTCCTAGCATCTCATTCATTCTCTTTGTACTCTCAGTGAATGTAGCTAAATCAGATGAAAGACTTTTAATTATAAGCTTTAACTGATTTATCTCATCGGATCTGTCTACAACTTTCTTTTTATCCTCTAGTTGTTTCTTTAAGCAAGCATTTTCTTTCTCTATTTCTTCTATATGTTTAAGATTTTCTACATATTTCTTCTTTAACAGTTTGTACTGTTTCAGAATAGCATGAGAATCTTCTAATAATTCTGAATAGGCTTCATGCAAGTTATCGTATTCAGAAGTTACCTCCTCATCACTTTCTTCTTTGGCTACTAGGCAGATATTAGCATGTTCAGATGACTCGGAATTTGTATATGACTCTGATGAATCTAGATCTTCCCAAGTTGCCATCATGCGTTTCTTGCCTTCTCTACTCTTCTTTGGTTTCTTCTTTAAAGTAGGACATTCGGACTTGTAATGTCCAGGTTGATTACACTCGTAGCATATGATATTAGTCTTTTCAACTTTACCATCATCTTTGCTATTTTTCTTGAAGGGTTGGCTTCCTTTGGACTTCTTCTTCCACATCCGTCTTATCTTTCGGAAAATGAACGATAATTCGTCATCTTCATCACTTGACTCCTGTTCTGATTCGCTTGAGTCATCATTCTTTGATTCTTCTATCTTTAATGCTTTTGATGACTTTCTCCTTCTTTGAGTCTTGTGGTTCTTCTGTCCAGCTTTTAGTGCTATTGACTTATCCCGTTTGGGCTTGTCTTCAGCATCGAGCTCTACTTCATGAATCTTCAGTGATCCAAGCAACTCGTCAAGCTTTAGCACGCTCAAGTCCTTTGCTTCCTGCACCGCTGTAACTTTTGGTCTGCACCTCTTCGGAAGACTTCTTAAGATCTTTCGTACATGATCTTGATTATTGTACGTTCTTCCAAGGGCTTTCAATCCATTGACTATTGTTTGAAATCTTCCAAACATTTGATCAATAGATTCTTCATCCTTTATCTTGAAAAGCTCATACTGGTGCACAAGAATGCTTATCTTGGATTCTTTGACTTGGTTTGTGCCTTCATGAGCGATGGACATTGTATCCCACATCTCCTTCACAGTGTCGCATTCGTGAACTTTGTCATATTCACTCCTGCTTAGGGCACACGTCAAGAAGAACTTCGCTTTAGAATTGAGCTGAATTCTTGCCTTTTGATCAGCCGTCCATCTGGTCCGTGGAATAAGATTTCCATCTTCGTCTACTGGTGTTTATGGTTCATTCTCTATTACATCCCAAATGTCGACATGAGTAGATTCTATGAACAACCGCATTCTATCTTTCCAGTAGTGATAATCTTCACCGTTGAATGCTGGAGGTCTAGTGACTGAGACACCTTATGCAATGTATATATGTGATTCTGTCATTATCTTTAATCCACACTTTGCTACAGTGATCCTTGGATACTAGGCTCTGATACCAATTGAAGTAAATTACACGTTAGTACAATGCTTATAATACGATAACGAATACACGAGAAGGGGGGTTGAATTGTGTATTCCCCTTTTTTGAAAACTCTTCCAAAACTGTTTCGTTAAAAACAAGTTCTTTTACAGAAACTTCAGTACGTTCCAGTTAATCAAAACTTTGAAAACTTGTTTTGGAAATTAAGTAATAACAAAACTTTGAACTTTAAAAGAGATAGGGTAGAGAGAAGTTGACATAGTGATTTTATCTTGGTTCACCCCAAACCGTGGGCTATGCCCAATCCTCAAAGTTCTTTCTGAGATTTCACTATCTCTTCAACGTATACAAGTATTCTTTCCGAGCCTCTTCAGGTCTCTACACTCAGTATTCTTTCACTCTTAGCCCCTGCAAGCTATCTGTACTACTTTCTTGCAAAAGTATTTGAAACTTGTTACAGTAAAACTAGCTCTCAGCTAATTTGCACAATATTTACGTACGTAAATCAATAATCTCAACTTTTGCTCTTTTTTGCTAACTTTGCAATCTTCGACTTCAACTTATATTTATAGTCTTCGTCTGTAACTGCTTCTTGATTCTTGAGTCTTGAATCTTGCTTCTTGAAAGAAACGGTTAATCAGTTGAGTTCTGTAACTAACTCGAACTAACTCTTGCGTCTTCTTTTGACTTCTGCGTCTTCTTTTCTCCATCTATATTTTTGTGTCTGCGTCTGCTTTTCACTTTGCGTCTGCATCTGCTTTTCACTTTGCGTCTGCGTCTACGTCTGCGTTTTACTTTGCGTCTGCGTCTGTGTCTGCGTCTGCGTCTGCTTTTTACTTTGCGTCTGCATCTGCTTTTCACTTTGCGTCTGCGTTTGCGTCTGTTTTTTGTCTTGCTTCTGCATCTCTACTTCTCCGTCTATTTTTCAATTTAAATACAGATTTCTTCGTCGCCTTTTAACCCGATGCATATTTTTATACTCCGTCATACATTTTCTATTTTGCTTCTGCTTTTACTACTTCTTTGTTATTCATCAAAATCATATTATGTAAAGTCATTTTGACTCAACAACATGTGGCAGTAGAATTGAGTGACAAATGACCTAGGAGCTAAGTGACAAATGGCAGCCTAAGGAGAGGATAAGTAATTGGCCTAGACATTTGACAAGTGTCCCTAAACTTACTCTCCACTCACACCACATGACTCACACATGGCAAGCCTCTTCATTTGTTGTTTTTTCCTGAAACTCTCACCTTCTTCTTCCTCTCACTACCTAAAGCTTACTCCTCCCTCATATCTTTGTGTTGTTGCCTAAGTTATGTTCAATTGGCACACCAAAATTCATGCAAAAATCCTTCATAAAGATAGTTATAGAAGTAGATTATTGTTATACTTGCTATTATCTTCTTATCCTTGTTAAAACCATCCTACTCCCAACTTGTTCTTGAGATAATTTTGCATGCATGTGAGTCAAAGCAGGCTTGATTGTAGCACCCCCTTACCATAGGATATGAATCGGGACGCCCGTAGGTCATTCCGATACACACCCGACGATAAGGGTGCGCGACGAACAACTAACACTCCACATGGCATCCAAGTATCATAACGCATTAATATGAAATTCACTATTTTTTTTTGAACCATAAAATTTTCATTTTTCATAACCTTAAGCAGTAAATAATACAACTGATAGTTTCTGTACATGACTCCAAAAGAAAATCAAACAAAAAGCTAGCTAGGTCATCCTTCCAAAAAGTGCCAGCTGACCAACCTGTGTGCCATAACTTCTCTTGCCAACTCAATCCACACGGCAGGAAAAGTCTCTCCGGAGCTATGAGTCTACTATCTCGGTCTGAAAAATAATTTGCAATTTTGGGTGAGTTTGCGAACTCGGTGAGAACCATCATCGATGGTTCACCCAATTCATGCATATACACAATAACATGATTCACATAGTTATATCACTAAAACACATTCGAAGTACCACATGATTATCACGATATCGATCAAAAGAACCCGGTTCAAATGCACATGAAATACGTATGTGACGCTTTTCCAATTTATTACGTTGTTGTGATGGCGCTGGCTTGTCCGTCCCTTTAAGGCGCGATAATCGGTGAGCCATAGGCTCTCGATCACTGTGGACTCAAGGCCCAATCACGTTGAGCTTAAAGCTCTCGTTGGCTGCTCTGATCACAACTGCCAATTACTGATCATGCAATTATGTATGAATGCAAATGTCCAAATAGCCAAATCTACACCATAACTGATTCCCATTTAACATATTCACATATGTCAACTCCAAGTAATTACATGAAAATCAATTATAGCACTTCGATATCTCATTCCAAATATTTCGAGACACCCATGGTCCAAATCAATCAAAATCAAATACACATATTCCCATCCATTATCTCCACAGTTGTATAAGTGCAAAATATAACCAAATAATAACTGAGGAACCATCTAGGTTACTCACCTAATAACTTCCGAGCTAATGTCGGGAAGTCTCTGCCACGTCCGTGGATCTCTTCCAACCGAGCCTCTATAGTAATTAAAATAGGTAAACATTACCAATCAGTATAGTTAGAATGACCAAACAATGCACATGGAATAATTAAAAGCGTGTATAATGCATGTTCATGGCATTCCGACCCTAATCCAAAATTTTCCCATCATAAAATTCCATCTACAAATTAGAAAGCTATAGCCACCGACGGCACCCAATTTGGACCTCAATCGCCCAAAATAACTAAAACAAAGGATCACCGGACAATTACCCGGGCCACGCTCAATTTCCGTCTAAAATTTCCAATTTCTCACAAATGAAATTAAATATGTTACAAATCCGATGCCTCAAGAATCAGGTCAATCGGACGTCGGACGGAAAAGAAATTGACAAAAGAAACTAAAACTCAACAATTAATATCTAAATATATATATATAACCCTTATTTCCCCCTTTATTTTCTAATTTCCAACCAAACTTCCAACACCCATAACTCTTTCTACACATTTCTGAAAAATGCAAACTATACCTTGTTGGAAAGATAATGAAACCCTTTACAAGTTTCATGAAGACCATAAAAATTAATTCCAACCCTAAGGGTGTCAAAAATCCCATCAAAACTACTGCCTACTCAAAACCCATCAACACTGGACAGTACCTTGCAAATTCAAAAACTCACTGATTATTCAGCCAAAAATTACCACATAAATATGCTCAATCAGCTCACAATGTCCTCTACAACTTTCATGAACAACCCAAAATCAAATTCCATTGCTAAACAAGTCAATTAATTCACTCAATGTTTCTGTTCCTGAAATCATTCAATTTGAGCAGTACACTTATAACAAGCATAACTCCCTATACACAAGTCAGAAAAATCCAAAATTTATATTCCTGAAAAGATAACTCCTCAAACTTCAAGTTTCATGAAGAACTCAATCTCCAATTCGATTTCTAACAATTTCAAATATGTTATGCAAGTTACTGACCTAATCAGCACTTAACATCACAATGTAAGTTCAGCTTTTGAAATTCCATATCTCCCACATCTGATTTCCAAAAATTACATGCCATACACCGATTTCAAGATCAATGTGTCATCTAAAACTCTTCAGTAGACCCCTAAAACCAGTTCAGTTTACAAAAATTACTAAAATTACTCCAAAACAGAATGTATACCAAATTTGCTAATCCAGCTAGGTTTCACTCAATACATAACAACAGTCAATAGTTATCAGGCCATAACTCCTAATATACAACTCGAAAAATAGCAAGATCAGTGGCAATGGAAAGCTAACTCAATATGCCACAACTTTCATGAAGACTCTTTTCCCAAATTCCATATCAATTAATTTATAAAAATCAGCAAAATAATCAGGTCATAGTGTCGGTTACTGTTCACAGGCAATAAAACAGTAACTTTCCATGCAAATTTTCGACCTTCTAACATTACAATTTAACAATACCTATTTCACACTAAATTGAAGCCAACATCCCAAAGTTTACTTGGGCACAAACCTCACCTCATTTTCTCACCTATACAATTAGTTATGATCAAAACATTCCAATAGGTCAAAACTCAATTTCCAGCTTTCATCATTAACCTAACTCCTACCACTTCTAATACCTATAACACATCACTAAGCATCCATTTCTACCACTAATTCAACCACAAACTAATCACAACATTTACTTACATGTTTATACATAAGTTGGCAGCACTCACATACACAATTTCCAGATTTTATTTCCATTCATTGAAACATCATAAACATCATTAACAACATCTCTTTCACACTCTTTAACTACCATACCCAATTCCCTCACACAAGCATGCATTAAACCTATGCAAAACTACCACTTTCATGATCAAATAAGTGCTTAAAGGATCTCCATAAATGCATCAAACTACCAAAAGCATAAAAACAAACATCAATCCTCACCTTAAACAAGTTACAAGCTATCAATCTCCAAGTCTTCAAAACTCTCCCTACTTCCTACCTTGATACCTCACCCACGGTTATCATAAACATAACAAAGATCATCATCAACTCAAGGTGTGAGTTAGCTTCACATGAGAAGGAGAAGGAGAAAACACAAGAACAAGAACTTCATCCACCAACGAAGGAAGAAGAGACACACCAAGGAAGGAGAAAACAAGATTTCGTATGGTGAGAAGGCAACAAACCAACTTTCACTTTGTTTTGGTTAATGGAAGAGCCGTAAATGATAAGAGCACTCAAACATAATTGATTAAAATAAGTTGTTAACTTCAAGAATGAAGAATATCGTGGATGATGAGTATAAAAGACAAGGTTAAGCTATAAGAAAAAGGACACTTGGCTTTTAATTAGAGAAAAAGGACAAAATCAATTAATCCTAGTTAATTAAGTGCTAACTCCAATTAATGTCTAAACATGGCACTAAAATATTATCCTAACCTCATTTATCCACTAATTTTTTGTCATTAGGCAATCCTGTTCAATACAAAACAGCTCACTAAGTCAGTCAATTGGAATTTTTCGGTCCGGGTACGAATCCCGAAAATTTCAGAAAAATTTCCATAAATCCCTAAAAATGTAAAACAATTTATGGCGCACTCGGAATAATTTTCCAAATACCATTATCCCATAAATTTCACAAAGAATCTCAATTTGAAACTTAAGCCGGAAAATGTCATGAATGCATGTATACTATGTGCATGTGCAACCAATCATTAATCATAGAGGCTATATGCTGTATGTTCATACCGAGATTCAATTCCATACGTCTAACCCATCCCAAATTACCAAAATACCCTTCCTATTGGAGATGGGATGTTACATTGATACATTGAGGCGGAATTTGAGCCAAACAAGTAAGTGAAATACTGATCTTTGTGGCTTGTGTTAGTAGAATTTTATGATAACTGAATTGAGATGGATTGAGGGTAGTGTTGATGATGATGGTGGATGAACTGGTTACTTTTTTGTTTTATTTTTTGGATGCATGAAAATAGTAGTTTATAGGTTGTTATATGGATGATTAGGTTGGGATTTAAGGTATAAATGATGATGAATTCATGCCAAAGATAGGTGTTATTGAAGTGTTCTTAAATTTGGAAAAGTTAGGACTACATGTATGATGTTATAAAGTGAATGGTAATGAAACAAATAAGTAGAATTTTATGACATTTAATGTAACCAATTTGGAAGCTAGACTAGTATGAAATCAAGTAGCTTTATAGGACATGAATTCTAGAAAAAATCAAGTGTTAGTGATGTTTCTTGTTAGAGAAGTGCTCAAAAGGCAATCACCTTTAGCACTTATTGTATAAATCATTTCATAATTAATAAAGACATTTTTTATTAATTCGATGTTCATGCATTTATAGATTTGATGTTAATATTAAATTGATTTAATGAAGTCCTTGATACAAAACATATCATGGAGGAAATCATGATGAGATCATGGTAATGAGATTCTTATCATGTGTAATTATGTTATTATCTAAACTTTCCCTAGTCATAGAATTAATGAGATAGGATATCACTAATCTAGATAGATTAACATATGTTATACTCATTGATTGGATCAAGCAGTAGATCTCATAAGTTGTAGATATGAGTTGTTTAGAGTTAACATGTGGATGCCTACTAAGGGTAGTAAGTACATTGGATTGACCTATTATGAGACAATCATATAGATATTCTATTCCAGTGTCAATGCTAGTCTCATCATATCAATGGTGCAAGTATCCTTTGACTTAAGGTACTTAAGGATATCTCTAATACTGATCTGGTACTTTGACTCCATTCATCGGTGCCTTTCAGGGGTTATTCATAGGTTGATGATTGGGTACAACTTGAGATATTCAGAAGTAATTGAGTAGCCAATAAAAGATTCACCACTCTGGATAGAAGGAGATGATACCCACGACCTCTTGTCGGGGTCATTACTCAGGAGTCTCTGGCTAGAATAGATATGTATCATGAAAATAGTCTTCAATGATACATAGAGTAATGAGATCCTTAGGACAAGATCTAATATCACTTGGACTAGATGTGACGTAATCAATCTAGTGGGAGTTGGCACTTTGACCATACTCTGAACCAAGTATAGATGGTGAAAAGACAAATTGCATGACAACATTGCATATGGAAGGGTTCAAAATTCAACCACTGACTTTCTGGTCAATTAAGGGTCATGATGTGTTGCTAGATACCACTCTTGACTTACTTGAATTAAGTATTAATTCAAGTGCCCAACATAATCAGGAATCTAATGGGTCACACACATAGGAGATCCGAAGGATGAGTAAAATGGTTGGTCTTGAATGGTGATTTAATATATGAGAGAGTGTTTCGAGATTATATCCTGATGTGATAATGGTAGAAAACGTTGCATGAAATGGATTAGAAACAAGTATTGTTGATTGCCAATTTGGCCATTAAATTTCCAAAACTTCCATTAATATATGTTATTCATGATCATTAACTTCCTATAACTTCCATTAATGCGTGCTATTCATGGTTAGTAACTTCCGTTAATGCATATTATTCATAACCATTAACTTCCCATAATTCTCCATTAGTGATGGGGGTTATGGAAGGCCAAATGATGCAGAAAATAGAGATGATTTTCGTCTATTTTGTGTAAGACATAAGTGAAAGAAAGATTATTTTCTCACACACACACTCTTTTTCTCTCTAACTCTCACAAGAGTTCTTGTGTTTGCTAGCACAAAGAAAGAATTCTAACTTTCTCCTAGTGAGATTTCACCCTTCTATTTTCGTGTGAACTTTCATTAGAAATGGTATACGTTGATCGTTGTAGTTTACGACAACCTAACACGGAGAAGATTAAAGAACGAAGGAGATCATTGGAAAGGTATGTAAACATCTTACATTTTATGTTTTTGTTTTCTATAATCTATATGCATGAGTAGATCTATTTTCTTTTAATGTTCCGTTTTATTTTTCACTGTGTATATTTGATATATATTATGTATGAGATGCATGATCGAAACCTTACATTTCTAAGCATGTGAAATTCGTGGAGAATTGAGAGAAGAAAGATAGTGCACAATCGTGGTCTCATCCCACGACCGTGGCTTGTTGCACTAGCGTTTGTCACGATCGTGGCAATGTTCCCCACAATCGTGGGCCTAGTTCTAGAATGATAATTTCTACTTTATGTACTTGTTGAACTAGCTAAGGAAAAATCACTCTAAATTAGTGTTTTTGGACTTGATTAAGGCTTGAAATGAACCTATATTATTGCTTGATTAATTGGTTAAGAGCTTAATAAGTTTAGGTTGTTAATTGATGTCATAACTTAAAGAATGGACTATTTTGATATCTATATCCAAATTTGGACATTATGGGTTGTCAAAGGAATAAATGTGTTCTTATTAATGGAAACATGATCTTAAGGATATGAGTAATGTGAATTAGGCATGAATGAATGAGCATGGAAGAGCATGAGGTACTTGTGAATGAGAATTGGGTAACTGCATGAATATATATTGTTAGAAAAGTGTGGTGAATGTATGATTGATGAATTTGGAGTAAATCAAGCTTACTTAAGGTATAAACCTTATTGCAAACTAATTATATACAAGCTATAATGTTGAATGGTCAAGATATTTGTATAAGAATACAAACCCAAAAAGTTAATTGAGCATACATAAAAACATGACACATATACATGTGCATAATTCTATATTCATATGATTAAACAAATTAATGATTTGTGAACTATGCGTGTATTGCGTAACAATAGATGCACAAGGTAATCGTCAGCATCCAATAGCTTTTCTGGAGCATACTGTGAGTTAACTTACAAGTGTAAAATTTTTTTAATGTGCTTCTATATGAATTGAATGTTTAATATGAAATGTGTGTATAATTGATTGATGAGTGCCAAACTTAGATCCGAGGACCTTGTTATATGACATGAGTATACTGAAATGAAAGCATGGCATATGAATGATGAATCTCATTATATTGAAATGCATGATTAGATAAAGGAGTTGTGACTAGAGTGACTGATGTTAAAAAAGAGCTTTGAGCTCAGGATTGTGAAAAAGAGCCTCAGGCTCAGATAAAATGGACTCAATATCCACAATAGGTACGGGTCATAAATGAGCCCAGTATCCACAATAGATACGGGACAATAAATTACGTTAATAGGCACTTGGTCACAACAAAACAAAAATGAAAATGGAAACACATGTGCATTTGCATATATGTCACTACATGTATCATATGATTGAATTGAATAAATTATTGAATTGTTTTGAAATAGTGAAATATAGTTGAAGTAAACGAGGATGTGTTAAGATATGCAATGCTAGCTTACATGACATACTTGTTGAGTATGATAAAATGTGATGTGAAATTCAATACTGGATGTTATGATATACTTTTTTTTGTAATCTAACTTGAGTGAATACATCGATGATAGTTCACTCACTAAGTTTGTAAACTTATCAAAATTACAACGTTATTTTTCATGTCCAGGAGAGACGTAACAACCTACTCCCGTTCGACACACGTGCACATACCGATAGAAGTGGCATGTTAACTATCTCACCTTTACTTTATCACATGGCATTGTAAGAAAACCATAAATAACACATTGTTTAAAAACCAAAATTTTCCTGATTTCATTTCTCAAACTATAATTCACACTGTAGCATTAACCACCATCTATATTTTACAATGTCAACTTAGAGTGTTTACAACTCAGTCTACATAATATGCTACATACATGAGGAAAATAAACAAAAATTAAAACAAACTATTTCTTCAGGCCCAACTGACCAACCTTTGACCATATCTGAACTACAAAAGTTGTACAAAATCGCTTCTATGTAGTTTTAGAAGCTAGGTCGTCTCTCTCTCGAACATGAAATTGTAAACGTTGCAATTTTGATGAGTTTTACAAATTTAGTAGAGTAACCATCCTCGATGGTTCACTTTTGTCATACAACACAACAACTCCTATTATCATGTAATTTACGTCAACTTGGTCACATCAATTAATTTTATGCATCACTTGTTCATAATTCAAACACAAGTTCATACCATTCATTATCATATATCCATACGAGGGAAGTCATTATAACAATACAGTTATTCAATTTATTCATATCATATTTGAATGTAATGTTTATGAGACTTAATTCATTTATTACATTATTATGACTGTGTGCCTTTTTCACTGTCCTATATCCATTGTGAATATCGGGCTCTTTTATACTATCCCTTATCTGTCGAGGATACAGGGCTCTTTAAGCACATTGAGCCTTAGGCTCTAATCACGAATGTCTGAGCTTTAAACTCTTTAGGCAACATCAGTCACAAGTGTCTTTATATTACATGCATTGAAATGAAATGCATGCCATAATTCAGTCATCACATTCAATCATTTTCAATCGCATTCATTTTCGTATTTGTGCATTCGCTAGGTCTGGCTTTCAACTTTTCAGTCGAGAATCAAATAGTCAATCTCATTCACATACAAGTAGCACTTTCAATAATGTTTACATGCATTAAACGCCTCAGAAAATTATTGTCTGAAATTCAGAACACAATTAGCACATATCAAATTCAATTCAGTAATAAACAGAACAAATTAAGGTGAGACCATCTTAGGTTACTCACTATTTCTCCCTTTTTGCTAATTACATTGAAGTTTCGGCAATATCTGGAACTGGTCGCTCTACTTCCTCTTCTTTATGCAATCAAATATAATTTCATGTTACCACATTGTTCATGTAACTGAATATGCATTTTTATAAATGTATCAAGTAACATACATGTTCAATGGCATATATCGGGTATACTTCTGTAATAAACAAATGCAAACATCAATAGTACTCCAAAATGTGTCAAAATTCATACACTCATTAACTATTCCGGCTTTCTTTTCAAATAGACATTCGGGTCCACTTTACATGATCATTATGACAAGGAAAATGGTATATTTCTATAACACTTTCTTCTAGATAATTGTTCCCATATTCCTTAAGTTTCTAATGACATCAAGACAATTCTTCCTAGCTTAGTGTGTGATTTAGGTCCTAAAGTTGTTCTTGCATGGATTAGCTAATTACTGTTTTGAATAATCATTATTGTCTTTGGAACAGAAGCGCCCAAGGTTATTATCCGAATCACTTTTCAAGGTGCAAATAAACACAACGGCTGTGAAAGAAAACTTGATGGTTATAGGTGGTTTTTAGGGAGAACTTATTTGGAAGGTATGGAAACGTTGAAATTTAAAGTATATGCATGTGGATTTGGCTCATTTTCGTAATTCTATAATTCATTAGTTTAGCATATGAATCAACCTAGTGTGTAGCGTCCTACATAAAATTAACTTCAGATGAAAACAACATCTGCATATATGCATGTATTTCGTTTATGTAATGTGATTTACAATCCATGAATGGTTTTAGACTTATGTCATCAAGTATGTGACTTGATAGTAAAACCATAAGCGTTATAAGACTATTCTAGATTGTCCCTGGTCGATCATTATTGGTGGAACAATAATGAATTAAGGCTAGTATATGTTCTTGTTGATGATCACGTTTTACTGATCATGGATATGAGATATCAAATAAGAAACATAGATATATGTTAGAGAAGATATATTGGACTGACCCACATAAAGAATATTACATGGTTTCATGTCATTAGTGATTCTTAATATGGTTTGACTTTAGTCTTTTGACCTGAAGTCATCATGGTTCCCTACATGAGGAATTCGATGTTTTGATATTAGACGAAGTTATTCTTAACCGAATAACAATTAGTCTTATGTTGGACATCAAATGAATCATGCGGAGGGATGTGAATGACATAGATGAGATTTGTACCTCTCTTAAATGAGAGAGATATCATTTGGGCCTCTTGAAAAGTGTGACTAAAGAAATGCATGGTCGTGCTCAAATGAATTGATGAAGAGTCATCAATGTCATTTGTTATAATCAGTCAACTTGGGGATCGAGAAACTATGATTAATCAAAGGTTGATATGTACCATGCCTTGTGATTAATATTGATATCGTGTTACAAAAGGACTGAGCTTATAACTATGGTTACAGGTTAAATCGGATTATCGATCCTCATTTGATTTGAGTAGTCATAATGTCTTGCTAGAGGCCGCTTATGACTTATGGGCCTTGAAGTGTGATCAAGCTCATTGCCAACATCAAATGAGCCTCTAGGGTCGCACACAAAGAGTGATGTGATCTGGGCTTATTCTTTTGGACCTAATTTATTAGGTATTGAATAAATATATGTAGATATATTTATTGGGCTAGATTGAATTAAGTTGTCGGACTTTTATTATATGAGATATAATGGGTCGAAACTTATTGGGCTTCAATGGGATTAGGGTTTCTCTATAAATAGAGAAACTTAGGTCTCATTATAATGAGACACTATTGTCACACGAAACCCTAGCCACCATCTGAGAGGAAAAACGTGCGGCGTTTGAAAAGTGTTTCAGGACGTGCTAGCACACCACAGCCGCAGCCCGGATCGTGCATACTCGTGTGGATACCGGTAGAGGGCATTTGCACATTGCAGTGTCTTGGAATTCTAAAAGAATCAACCCACCCACGGCATAAAGGTATTTTCGTACATCCTAAATACTTTCGATTATACTTCATGTTGTTGTATGGTCTTTTTCGCAGTATATTGTGAATACTCGGACTGTACGCGATCCAACATCCTAAGCCCCTAAACCCCACCCCAAGAGCCCTAGAGGAGGTAAATTTGGGACCCTAAGATTCTTCAGTTATTACGTAGCCTGTATACTTCTGCGCACAAGGAGTTATTACATACTTGATTGGTCAACTACTGATTGATTACTGGCCCTGCTCAGCATCAGGTTTCCTAGTAGCTTCAACTCCCACACTGCCGCTGGAACTGAGATGTCCATAATTGATCCGATTAAGGAGCTTTACCCAGAGAGTTAGAGGATCATCAATAAAGAAAATTTCCCAAGAAAAGGGGAGAGAGAGAGCCCAGGCTTTCTTGCATGAAGACAAATGGTTTAGTTGTTTGACTTTGACATGACTTCTCTAACCCCAAAGGAAGACCATACCTAGATATCTATTATACTGTATAAATTGGTTATAGTGCATCACCTTATCACATTAACTCTTCATCTTTGAACACAAAAAAAGTACGAAACATGCAACTAAAACTAGATGTCATCTGTATTGTCTTTGTGTCATGTTTTCTCCTCCACTTTATTAACATGTCTGCCATTGCTGGTATGTTTGGCCCCAATCTTCTCTTTACAAATGAGATCGACCACCTTGTCCTGTTGTCCACAAAAGGTGAAATTATTGGTGACCTATTTCAAGTCCTAAAGTCGTGAAACGATTCAGTGCCCTTTTGGAGTGGCAAGGAATTAGTTGTAGCGTCGACGTCAAAGAGTGACCACGTTGAGCTTAACATCTTTAAGCTTAGAAGGCACATTGGAAACTTATCCTTCCTCAGGATCATAATCCTAACAGGGAATAGTTTCTGCAGTAATGTACCTGAAGAGGTTGGACGTTTGTTCCATATACGTGATCTAATCCTAGGTAATAATTCCTTCAAGGGAGAGATTCCTGCCAATTTATCCAACTGTTCGGAGCTTAGAACCATTGACTCATCAATGAACCTTCTCAGTGGAGAGATTCCTCCAGAGATAAGCTCTTTTTCTACGCTTGTTTCACTTAATCTTGCCAGAAATAGATTGATTGGAACCATTCTATCTTCCTTGGGGAACCTAATAGCACTTATCAATATTTCTCAGGATTCCAACCATCTTGAAGGACGGATTACTCCAGAGATAGGACTTCTCTCCAACTTACAGTCCTTAAATCTGGATAACAACCTTCTCTCTGGTGTAGTTCCTGTTGATGTTTTGGTTGTTCCAAAACTTAGAATACGGTTTTTGTTTTTCATTTACCAACGTTTAATGTAACATCCATCATTTTTTAACACTTTATTACCATAACGTTTACAACGTTTCTTATATTATGTCTTTTAATTGTCATTGTTGTTATATCTCCAACGTTCTTATTTTTCAGTATCTATATACCCACTTTGTATTGGTTTTTCAATACACAGACACACAACGTTATTCTACTCTCTAGCTTCGTCAACCTCACACCCCTCTCTCCTTCTCTCTCTATATATAGAGGTACAAAAGAAGCTTATAACATCTAAAAATATCATTCTTCTTGTCTTAAGGCCCTTGTAGCCCATCTTATCCAAATATACTCTCTTTTGGTTCTTCTACTTAATTCTCAGAGTTACTTCCTACTTTGATCTTTAGATTGCAACAAAGTTGGTGAAAAAAGCATTAACCCTATAGTCAAATCCTGTTGTCCTGATGCATCGTAGAAGGGAAATTTCTAACTTAAGACTGATTTTTTATGATGTTTATTTTCAGATATATAAGTTGTTCCAATTTAATTATATCTGCTATTTCTACTAACAATCTAAGTTGGAAAATATTTGTTACGTTACTACTGTTGTCAAAAATTGTGTTGTTCAGCTTGCTCTTTGTCGGGATATTTTCTATTCTTACTAGTGTTTTCAGATTTGCTACTAAGTCAGAATATTAGGCTACTATATGTTAATTTCAATATAAGTTAGAATTATGTTGTCCGCGAATGAAACCAACGTAAGTTTTGCCCTTTCTGTTTCCCACATAGGTTCTAACCCTATCACCGTAGTCTAGAGGATTATACCAAACCTAACTAGATTAGAGCCTCTAGATGAGAGAAACTTTAAATAATGGTTTGAGAAAAAAAAATTTACTTTCAACATTATGAAATTGATTATATACTGTTTCAAGAAATTCTCAATGACAATACCAACCCTAAGACAACTAAGGATAACCGTACTGTTAGAGGAGTATTGCTCAATCATATGATAAACCCATTATTTGATATATACTACAAATACAAAACTGCTAAGAAAATTTAGGATGCTTTAGAAGTAAAATATGAGACGAATGATGTTAGTACTAAGAAATATGTAGTCGCAAGGAGTTTAAAATTTACCATTATTGATGATAAGCCCATTATGGATCAATTAGATGAGTATGAAAACCTAGTTGCTAAAATCCTTGCTGAGGGTATGATCATGTGTGAGTTGTTTCAAGCTAATGCCCTTATTAAGAAACTGTATGTCTCATGGAATGAGTATAAAAACCATTTGAGGCATAAAAAGAAAGAGATGAAGTTTCAGGAGTTGATGGGGCATATAAAGATTGAGGATGGCAACCGTACATAAGATAAGACCAAATCACCACCCATGTCCCTACTGTTAAGACTAATGTGATAGAACATATAAATGCAAATAACTTCAAGAAGAATGGTGGACAAAACAAATCTTTCAACAACAACAAGCAGAGTCAGTTTAAGTGCAAAAGGATTGATGGTGATTGTTGTTGGTACCACAAGCCAGGCCATCCTGCTACTCTTTGCTAAGATAGAATCAATCATGAGAAGAAGGTCCAAGGACAAAAATCATGACAATTCGAGAAAGGAAACCATAAGGGATACCAATAAGGTAACCAGAAGAATTTTGGTAAGCCCCAAGCTAATATGGTCAAAGCTGGTGATGATGGCGAGGAGATCATTACTGTTGTGGTATTTGAAGTCAATCTTGCTGAAAACTTGGTAAAGTGGATCATTAAAACAGGAGCCACACGCCACATCTGCACCAATAAGGACCTATTCAAGGAGTTGAATGATGTTTCTTATGGTAAATTTGTATATATGGGCAACTCCAATAGATCTCCTATCTAAGGAGTTAGGAAGGTCACTTTCAAACTCACTTCTGGAAAAGTGTTGGCATTAAAAAAAAGTTTTATTCGTTCTTGATGTTCGTAGAAACTTGATTTTTGGAGCATTACTTAACAAAGTTGGTGTCAAACTTACATTTGACTCTAATAAGATAGTTCTTACTAAGAATAAGAACTTTGTTGGTAAAGGATTTTATAATGGGGGTTTATTTTGTACTTGACGCTCAAGTGATCTACTTCTTCTACTTATATTATTGAGTCTCTAGACTTATCACACTCTAGACTTGGGCATGTGAATGAGAGGTCAATTAAGAGGATGCAAAGCTTAAAATTATTGCCTAACTAGATCACTAATGAAATATAAAAACGTCAAATTTGTGTTGAGGTTAAACACTTTAAGAAACCATTTAATACAAAGACCGAGAAAGAGTCACAATTGTTGGATTTGGTGTATATAGATTTGGGTGATTTTAAGAATAATGTGAGTAAAGGAGGCATGGGATATTATATTACTTTTATGGATGATTGTTCTAGATTTACTAAGGTTTACTTATTGAAAAATAAAAATGAAAGTTGAGGTTAAGAACCAATTACAAAGGAAAATTAAGATATTAAGGTCTATCGAGGTGGTGAATATAGCATTGACTTCCTTGCTGATTTTTGTGAAAAAGTTGGTATTATTCATGAGCTTTCAACCCTTTATACACCGAAATGAAATGGAATAGCTGAGAGGAAAAACTGAACACTTAAGGATATGATGAAAGCAATGTTGATTTCCTCAGGTTTACGCGACTTTATGCAGGGAGAAACTATTCTTTCGACTTGTTATGCTTAGGAGTCCCTCATAAGAAACTAGATCAAATCCCTTATAAAATTTGGAAAGGTTATCCACTTAACTTGTGTTTTTTGAAAGTGTGGGAATGTCTTGCTAAGGTTGCTCTACCTGAACATAAGAGGAAAAAAATTGGGCCTAAGACTATTGTTTCAATTTTTGTGGAATATGTCTCTAATAGTGTTGCCTATAGATTTATGCTTAAGGGAGAGGGATCTAACACTTATAGACCAATTATGGACTCAAGAGATGCAGTGTTCTTTGAGGATATATTTCCTGTGAAAGCAAGTGTGCAAGTTCCTAAAGAGTTTACCCCCAGTTCTTCCACTAACAATGACATAGAGGAAGAGGAAAATATTGAACTAAGGAGAAGCAAAAGAGCTAGATTAGCCACTAGTTTTGGTTCTGATTTTATTACTTCCTTTGTAGTGAAAAAACCTGAGGAGATAGATGACGGTTTTGTAGTGACTTATATTATTAAGGAAGATCCCAAAACGTATGAGGAAGCAATGAGATTTATGGATGCTACCTTTTGGAATGAAGCCATAAATAGTGAGTTAGAGTCAATCATGTCTAATAAAACTTAGGTTTTGGTTGATTTACCTTGAGGTTGTAAGCCTTTAGAGTGTAAGTAGATTTTGAAAAAGAAATTGAGACCTGAAGGAACTATTGAGCGGTTTAAAGCAAGACTTATGATTAAAGACTTTAAATAAAAGGAAGGATTGGACTTTGTTGATACTTACTCTTTTGTTACTAAAATTGCATTTATAAGGATGTCGTTTTCTATTGCCTTGTTATTTAAGCTTCATATGCACCAAATAGATGTTAAGACAACTTTCTTGAATGATGATCTAGATGAGAAAATCTATATGGTGCAGCTCAAAGGGTTTAGACTGCCTAGTCAAGAACAAAAGGAATGTACGTTAGTTAAGTCTTTGTATGGACTTAAACAAGCTCCCAAACAGTGGCATGAGAAATTTGAAAGTGAGATTTTCAAACATGGTTTCACCTCTTGTGATGTTGATTCTTGCATTTACATGAAATTTGACATCAATGGTTGTGTGATTATAACTCTTTATATGGATGATATGCTTAATTTTGGTACTAACTTATCTGTCATTGATACTACCAAGAGTTTGCTAAAGTCTTCCTTTGATATGAAAGATCTAGGACATGTGGACTTTATTTTGAGAATCAAAGTTGATATGATTGACTCTAGTTTTAGGTTGAATCAAACTCATTATGTTAATAAAATTTTGAAGAAGTTTGATTACTGTAATGTTGAACCAGTCAAGACTCCCTATGACGCTAATGTTGTTTTAAAGAAAATTCTTAGTAATAATGTAAACTAAGCTGAGTATGCTAAAATTCTTAGTAGTGTGATGTTCTTGATGAACTATTCTCGTCATGATATTGCATACTGTGTGAGTAGACTTAGTAGGTATAGTCATAATCCTAGTCAAGAGCATTTGAATGTATTGATTCGTTTGTTAAGATATTTGAAAAGTACTATGCATTATGAATTATCTTTTAGTGGTCATCCTCCTGTATTAGAGAGGTATTTCGATGCTAATTGGGTTACGGAGAGTGATGATATACACTCAACTAGTGGTTATGTTTTTACCTTGGCAAGAGCTGCAATGTCTTGGAAATGATCCAAGCAAACATGTACTGCCAGATCAACAATGAAGGCTGAGTTTCTGGCAGGACAAAAAGTTGAGTGGCTAAGGAATCCCTTAGCAGATATCCCGCTTGAGGAAAAACCAATTCCTTTTGTGTCCTTTCATTGTGATTCACAAGCTGCCATTCATGTTACCAAGACAAGACATATAATGGAAAAAAGTAGACATATCAGATTGAGACATAAAATTGTCTGTAATTTAATTAGACATGGTGTAATCTCTCTAGACCATGTCAAGTCAAAGAGAAACTTAGCAGATCCATTTACAAAAGCTTTAAGTAGGAAACTAGTTTCAAAGTATGCTAAAGGGATAGGGATAAATCCAATTGTGTAGTAACCTCGTGATGGACACCTATCTTGGAAAACCAAGTTCAATTGGTCAAACAAAGTTATGCGGTGACTACTTACTTATACATTGTTTGTAGAATAATACTAAGATATTCAGTTGTTGAATATCATCCTTTAGCGTGACTTTATTGCGTTTGATGAAGTTAGATTGTTTAATCCTTAATGAGTTCCATAGCCCTTTTATGAGAGTATTTAGGCTATCTCTCTAGAACGATCATGAGATTAGGGCATTTTGAGGCTGTTATTTCTCTAACAGGTTCCGTCTCCGATTTTCTTGGACACTAGGTTCAAGACTTAGTTCACTTGGTTGTTCACCTATTTTTTTCCTTTTAAACTATTACAACTTGTTTATCAGGTTTTGGACCAAATAGGGGATTGTTGATGTTTTGGTTGTTCCAAAACTTTAATACAGTTATTATTTTTCAATTTCCAATGTTCCAAGCAACACCCCTCATTTTGTTACTCTTTATTACCATATCGTTGATAGTGTTTCTTATACTCATGTCTTTTAATTTCCATTATTATTATACCTCCAACATTCTTATTTTTCAATATATATATGCCCACTGTATGATGGTTTTTCAATACACAGACACACAACGCTACTCTACTCTCTAGCTTCGTCAGCCTTACACCCCTCCCTCCTTCTCTATATATGTACAGAGGTACAAAAGAAGCTTGTAACATCTGAAGACATGATTCTTCTTGGCTGAAGGCTAGCGTAAACCATCTTCTTCAAATCTACTATTTTCTTGGTTCTTCTGCTTAATTCTTGGAGACAGTTCCTACTTTGCACTTTGAAGTGCACCAAAGCTGGTAGAGAAGGCGTTAACCTTGGTGTCAAATCTCATTGTCCTGCTGCACCGTAAAGAGGAAATTTTTAACTTAGGACAGTGATTTTTCACGACGCCTTGTTTATAGATAAGTAGTTCTTTAATTATATCTACTATTTCTGTTAATAGTTCCTAATTCACTTTTCAATCTATTGTCCCTTTTAACTTTTGTTGTTGCCAACAACTCTTTTGAAGGACAATTACCACATGATTTTGGCCTTAATCTTCCAAAACTTCAGGAATTAAATCTTGGAGAAAATCAATTCTTTGCACATATATTTCTTAATCCCTATACATGACACTTTGAAATTAAATCAAACTCCATATTTCAATTCAACATGAGATATAATCATGAACAATACATTAAAAAAAACCTTGGTCTTTGATCAAATCAAAAAATCAATCAAAATATATACTTCCAGGTTTCGTAGTATTTAAATCTATCCTAATTTACTTTATACTAAGGTAAAGAAATCTAATAACAATCAAGTCATCCTTACAAACTCTTAAAATTTTAAAGTTCTTTACTTGAATCTTAATGGAATTCTCTTATTGGTCTTTAAAGTTGCTTATTTCTCGTCTCAAAATGCTTTAATTTGGCTTCTTATAATTGCCTCCGAGTTCCTTATCGCTCTCCATCTTCTTAACCATAAAATCATAAAATGTTTATAATAAGTTGCTGTCAATATGGGACTAACACGGGCTGTGTTTTACTCGAGCTGGCTTATTAACTCGATAATTAAATCTTAAATTGCACATTCGTTGGTTTATCTTGAGAACATAGTTCTAAAGATAACACATATTTAAATTTAGTCCATATTTGTTTATATGACAAATTCTCAAACTAGTAAAATAAACCAGTAGCCTTACAATATATAGGACCATGCTACGTTTAATCTAAATTATAAAGAATTGTTATTATTTTAATTTAATATTTAACTTTTTATATGGCTATGAATTATTTGTTTGTTTAAATCCTTGTGCACTTGTCAATAGATTAATTTTATTAAACATGTCAATCTTAGAGGAAATGACAGCACTAACACATCGAATTTATTGCCTTAATAACCCTGTGTTATTCATAAGTTACTAAAAAATCTTGACATATAAAAATTAGCAAAAAAAATCATGAGTTGAAATTTTATTAACTCACAGCCCCTTAACAACACACGGTTAAGGGTTTTTTTGCAGCAAAATTAAAAACATAAGATTAATAGAGTAACATTTTATATTTCAGGGTTTAATTAGCTACTTTCGTATAACATAGGGGTCACTACAGCAATTTTATCCTATCACGTCCTAAGACAATTACCGACTTACCGTGCAGTCAAAACTGAGAACTCCATGGTAGATGCCGTCTGGTCCCAAGTGTTTGTACGAGGAATGAATGTTGAATCCAACAACAAAAGCGTTTGTGCGTCTCTTTCCACTCTGGAACTACAGTCTCTCGCCTTGCTTTGTTTGTCGTCCCCTTCTTTCTTTCTCACCCATATTCCTTTTTGATTCTCTGTTTCAAGACATCAACTTTCTTGTTGTATCACATCCACAGCTGCTGAATTCGTACATCAAGAGACGCAATGGCTGTGTAAGTTTAATTTCCTTGCTTCACCGATCCTACTCAACTTGTCTTTCCCCCCTCTTTCATTTCTGTTTCTCGATTTGAGGTTCCAAAGATGAACAAAACCCAGATGGGTTTTCTGGCTATTTGGCAGTTCCACTTACTGTGATTAGATGATGTTATTGCTGTGCTATAATAAAACAGATATAAGCTACATCAATAAAGTTTGAATTTTTTCTCTGTACTTCTGATTTCCTGATCTCGGCCAACTTGATGAAGACTACTTTTCTTCTATGGTGTCTTATTGAGGTGTTCAATTCTTTTAATAACTGCGTTTTTAGCTGTTTTGGCTTTCTTGGATTTTGTACAACAGAGTTGCTTCTGCTCCTGGTAAGGTGTTGATGACTGGAGGCTACCTTATATTGGAGAGGCCCAATGCTGGGATTGTTCTGAGCACCAATGCTCGATTCTATGCCATTATCAAGCCTCTGTATGATCAAATCCAACCTGAAAGCTGGGCATGGGTATATATGACATTCTTCTGGTATTAGTGTTCGTAGGTTTCTTTCTGGTTTTGTCCTAGCAACATAACTTTAGAACATCTTGTCTATTCTTATTTCATTTTGGATATAAATTTGGAGAATGCTTGCTTTGCTCGAAAAGATTGATGCCAGTGTTAATATTCTATAATCCTCGTGCATTAACTTTCAGGCATGGACTGATGTGAAATTAACTTCTCCCCAACTCTCCAGAGAAATCACGTATAAATTGTCACTGAAGCATCTAACTCTCCAGTGCCTGTCCTCAAGGCAAGTTTTCATTTGCTATACAATGTCTGATTTTCATGGTCATCTGATATTTCTCGTCTTCCTTGGCTTATACGGTAAGTTTAACTTTTTGCATCTTTTGTAACACATCTACTAGAGGAATCTCAGGGTGTATGGGAGAGCCATGCTCAATCCAGATGAGAGAGAGAGAGAGAGAATATGATAACATTTTTGAGAAAATCACGGACACGGTTAAAGAAATCTTTCAATGACAGTTACTTCTCTTGGCTTAATTTTTAGTGAGTCGAGAAACCCTTTTGTGGAACAAGCTCTTCAATATGCCGTAGCAGCTGCACATGCAACATTTGACAAAGAGAAGAAGGATGCGTTCAACACACTGCTTTTGCAAGGTAATGCGTGATGCTTTCTTTTTTCTCCTATCATTGTACAGTCATGAATGGCCAGGAGTTCAGTAATCTAATCTTTTAGCTGGGTTAGTCATGCAGGTCTTGACATCACAATTTTAGGTTGCAATGACTTCTACTCATACCGAAATCAGGTTTTGACCAGATCTATGATCTGCTTAATGGTCTTTCATTTGCAATTATTTGGGAGGTATCTTCAGTTATTGGCAGGCTATTCGGATGCATTTCATTTTCTGAAAACATTTCCAGCCTTTTAATTAATCTTCATTTCCTGATGTTGTTTCTTCAACCATAGTGTACAAGAACTACCAGGTAGGTTTATCCGTTAGAGTCATTCGATTTGCTTTGAAATATTTGTTGTGTGATAAGTACAACAATATCTATATGATGAAAGAATGAGTTAGGAACTTTTGAGTATTGATATCTCAAAGGTCAATTGCTTTTCAATTTTGGAGATTCTAGTTATTAGATCTCCATCCAAGCTTTTCATTTTTAAGATTCTTCAATGGATTAGATATCCTTGCAGATTGAAGCAAATGGACTTCCTTTAACACCAGATTCATTGACTCAACTTCATCCTTTTACATCAATCACCTTCAATGCTGAGGAAGCAAATGGACAAATTTGCAAGCCCGAAGTTGCAAAAACAGGACTGGGATCATCTGCAGCAATGACAACTGCTGTGGTTGCTGCTTTACTTCATTATCTTGGAGTGGTTGACCTTTCATCCTGTTCTAAAGACAAAAACCAGGAGTATCTTGATATTGTACACATTATAGCTCAAAGTGCCCATTGTATTGCACAAGGGAAAGTTGGTAGTGGGTTTGATGTGAGTTGTGCAGTTTATGGTAGTCAGCATTATGTTCGCTTTTCGCCACAAGTTCTATCTTCTGCTCAGGTCTCTCTCTTTCTCTCTCTCTCTCTCATGCATTAGCACACTTCTGTACAGACATCAAGACTATATTGTGTCTGAATTTTACTCTGAAATTAGAGTTCAAATGTGTGTGCAAGATTCACAATTATTTTCAAGATGACTGCAGGCTACCCATCACTCATATCATCTTGGGTTCAATATTACATGCCAAAAGTTGATGCATTCGGTTGATAATAGGCTACTCTATGTACCAATATTATTTTTTTGGGTTTTAGTGCACGAATATCCATGTTGACGACATGGTCAGGCCCATCTGATATCCAAAATCAATTTGCGTATCAATGGCAATTCTACAATCTGGAAGCTATGGCAAACTTAGATTTCTAACTAGATGCTAAGAGTTTTACATTGCTATCTTTTATATGTTATTTTCAAATTCTTCCTATACTTTTTACTCTTACTTAGACACTGCCGTTCCTTTCGACTCTCAATCATTGGAATTGGTGTTTAAATGGATATAGAATATTTATTTGATTCATATTTTATGCCTATCTTCTAAGAGACATGGAGGACAGATTTTGTGAAGGTATATAACAGCTGGCAAATGTGACTGGAAGATCAATCCGGATACTGCATAAATGATGCATTGATATTGAACCTATGTTAGCTAAGCCAATAGGCAATGCTTCAATTTCAATAGAAAATCTATTTGAATAGCCCCCAAACAATATGTTTATTCAAGAAACTATTTAACCCAAAAATTATACATTTGGGTTAGCCTAAAAAGTTATCATTTATAGCTCTGAAATGCTCCTTGTGGGCTAGAAGCTTGGAAAATTCACTGGCCTACCCTACAACATGCTGAAACTGAAAATTAAGTTTTAGATGACATGGTAGCATGATGAATTTGAGAGCTTTTTGTGATAAGACTATGATCCTATATTAAGAAACTATTCAACAATAAACTAATATCATGCGTGATGAATTCAACAGTTTTTACTGATAAGAATATGATCCTATGTTAAGAAATTGTTTAATCCTAAAGTATATGTTGTTATGTAAGACTTGGGAATGGATCATATATAACTCTTTAGAATATTTGTATTATTTGCAATGGAGCTTTGAGAACTTACAAAGAATAAATTGTTTAAGACATCCTTTATTTGTAGCAACTTCCATGTCAATTGTGATATTCCCAATGATTGGTAGTTTCTAAACATTCTAGGGTTCTGACATTGTTACTGTAAGTTTGTCAATTTCGACACTGATGCCATGCTTTGAGCAACAGGAGAAGTACAGCAAGGAAATGATCTTTGAGAAGATATTAAATAAATCTTTTACTTGTCATCTTCATTAGCGTTACTATCACAGGAAAGATTACACTTGTAATGGTTGCTGTTAAGAGTATACAGTTACGATATAGTTATATTTGTAATTTCTCTTTCCTGTACCCACTTATATAGATAATGTATTCATGGTGGTTGGCATTTAACCTATTCACACTCTTTGTGCACGGCATCAGAGCTGACATAAAAACAGTTGCAAAAGTTGAGTTTCGGCTTTAAACAGTTCAGTACACCCTTAACCTATTTTGAAATAAAGAAACTTGATGAACTGTAATCTTTTTGTTTTTCAAAAAATACAGCGATGAAGGTAATTTGCATATGTAAGCTGTCTCTTTGGATTTACAAACTGTTATTTGGAAGTCATGTTAAAATTTACTACCATTACCTATTCTGCTATTAATGTGAAGGATGCAGCAGAAGGAGTACCACTAGAGGATGTTATTGCTGATATCTTGAATGGAAAGTGGGACCATGAGAGGACTGAATTTTCTTTGCCACCATTAATGACCTTGGTAAATATCTTATGCCACAGTGTATATTGTACCTTATAGATATCTATCTTTCTATCTTACGGTCACATTGATGTTATGCTAAAAGTCTTCATTTTTCTTTGATTCTAAGCATATGATTTCACCAAGAGCTTCCCTTCAATAGTTCCTTACTTGCCAGACAGTAACTTTTAGTTTTGCTTATTAATTTTGTTTCTTCACAACCTTAGTGGGAAGCATAGAGAACTCCATGCCTATTCATTCTCTGCTTTATTAATCTTGTAATGGAAGTCATGTGATTCATTCGAGAAGCTTCTACTTCCATGGCTATGTCTATGCATCTAAACGTGCTAGTTGTCATAACTGTTGAAGAATTGAAGCAAATTTATCTGCCGTTAGTTTGTAGGCTATCTAAAGAAAATTTGGTGAACTGTAAATTGGACCATGGTATTTTTGGCTTCTACTTTTCCCCAATGTTGTAACACCAAATTTGTTTATTGCAATCATTTCACTGCTTATTCAATGGTAGTTCAGTTCTGATAATTAAAATGCTTTTTGAAGTTGCTGGGAGAGCCCGGAATTGGTGGATCATCCACACCATCCATGGTTGGTGCTGTGAAGAAGTGGCAGAAGTCTGACCCTCTAAAGTCCCTAGAAACATGGAGACAATTGTCAGAGGCAAATTCAGCCCTTGAAGTGCAATTCAATGTTTTGACCCAGCTTGCAAAAGAACATTGGGAGACATATAAATGTGTGATAGAGAGATGTAGCACACAGAGGTCAGAGAAGGTATTGCTTAGCTCTAATTTCTCTTTCTATTTCAGCTCGACTCCTTTTCCCTTTGTGTTATTACTCTGTTCCTTGTAAGATTGATGCTGTCACTATTGAATTGCAAGAGCAGTGGATTGGGCAGGCTACAGAAGCGAGCCAAGAAGCAGTAGTTCGAGCTTTATTAGGAGCAAGAAATGCCATGCTTGATATTAGACATCACATGTGTAACATGGGCAAGGCTGCAGATGTCCCGGTATGCTAGTCTTTTTTACTTGGACGTTAATCAGTTATATTTTTATTCATACATTTGAGTGTTTTAAGAAAAAATACAGGTAGGATGATAGCTTTTGTTAACTGTTTTTCCCAAAGGCATCCAGAGTTGTTTATTGTAACATTTCCTTTCTGTAAGCACGCCATAAATGCTCACTCAACCTAGGAACAAGTACTATTAGAATTCCTCTCATTCTTCAAGGATTCAATTTCACTGTAACTTGATGATCCGAGTCTACTTTCATCAAACTTACTTTCTTGTTCACTTCATAAACTTATTGATTCACATGTCAATTCAATTATCTTTTTTCATATAATATTTGAGATATATGTAAACATCTTAAAAGAAGGAAAATTCTTCTCGTCGTTCCTTTCTTTAGCTCGAATCCTGTGTCAATTAATGCATGAAAGCATGCTCTTCACCATGGACAATTTTTGAATAGGAGCTGAATCACGAAATAACATCTAGGTTTCCTCATTCCTATTTTTTTATGTGTTGATTGGAGAATAAAGCCAGTATATATTGTAGTTTGTTATCTATTTGGGAATATCACCAGATTCTCATGGTGACAATCTCTTTTCGTTTTCCTTTCTGCAGATAGAGCCTGAATCACAGACTAGACTTCTGGATGTCACCATGAATGTGGAAGGAGTTCTGTTGGCTGGAGTTCCAGGAGCTGGTGGCTTTGATGCAATATTTGCCATTACCTTGGGAAACTCCAGCAGTGTCACAACAGTTTGGAGTTCCCTCAATGTTCTGGCATTATTAGTAAGGGAAGATCCTCGTGGTGTTGCTTTAGAAAATGGTGATCCAAGGACCGAAAATATTACATCAGGTGTCTCTGCAGTTCATATTCATTAAGTTAGATTTCTGACTTCTGTTTGATAAGTTGGTACTGGTCATCTGAGTGGTAGAAATTTAACTTCCAAGCTGAAGTGTTAGATTTGTTGAATTGATTAGCCGGAGATGGGAGACTCAAAAGAAAAACAACAGTGGTATACTGAACAATGGTGTAGATTTTTCAAATCTGCTAATATCTTGAATAAATTTATAGCAATGCAGTTTCTTTCCTGTGGTATTGAGTAGTGTTGCATGTGCTTAAACTTGCTTTCCTGTGGTATTGAGTAGTGTTGCGTGTGCTTAAACTTGCTACTTTAACTGAGATGTTCAGCACTGGTCAATTTAATCTAGTTAAAGACATCTCAACTAGGAAGCTATCTAATAAAAGGATGAGCCTGTTGGATTATCATCCCATGAGTAGTCTCTTAGAATCATTTCAGCAGCAGCTTATCCTCGGAAGATATAGCGGTCTCTTGACAGTAATTCTCTTTGATACATCGTATAAATAAACCTGCCATCTCTGAGAGAAGCTATGGCTAACTTTGACTGTAAGCTTTCAATCTCTGCTTCTTCTCTTCTTCATCTAACTTTCAGCAGCATTCATGATATATCTGGCGAATACCCTTCAAATTTCAATTTCCAAATTTTCTTTAAGGATAATAACGAATAATGCCAAATTAAAACAATAAATTATCTAAGTTTTATTTTAAAAGGTGTAGTCTTATATGAAAATATGAAGCCATAAACTAAAAAGTATATTTTAGTTATTTCAAAACATTTTAAATGAATTGTTGGTATAAGATAAATTTATTGACTTATTAATTACTTGATATATTAAAACAAGTTGGACTAAGAAAACTATTTTGGTATTTCTATTAGATACTTGTTGCCCACAAATTATATTCTTACAACGATAACATTAAGTAAAATTCCTGTTAATTCGAGAAGTCTGGATAAGTTTAATTAGTAAAGAGGTTGTTTCTAATGTTATTAGTATAGTAGATATATTACAATTCATTGAATGAAAGCTCAAAGATTAATTAGTTTTGTTTTATTATGAACATGACCGTATCTGATATATTTAAATAAATGTGTTTAATATAACAAAAAATTGCAAGTATGCCTTATTAAAGTATATTTAATTACAAATTACGTGACATCAGTTATGTTTATTGAAGTACATTGTTAAAATACTTTTTTTAAATTACATCGTTAAATCATCAAAGGAGAATTTCAATGGACACGTATTATCTGAGTATTGTCTGAACCTACGTTATGTGTTCTTATTTACGATTTTAAAGCATTAGTGAATGATCATATATATATATATGCTTTTTGTTTTCTTTATTCACAAGCTTAAATGATAAGCATGATGTTATTATTAACTCTAATAGTGTGAAAAAAGATCTTTCTATAAGGTTTGAAAAAAAAAACAAATAAACTAGTGTTAGAATAACAAAGAACATCAAGCTAATGATCTATAAGAATGATAGTGTTACAAAGTTTATAGAGTATGTTAAAAGCATGTCTTATTTTGATATTGTTTATAATTCAGTTGATGGTACACTAGTGAGTATATTAACTACTAAAATTAAAAATACACTGCATAGGTTGGGAGCATGATGGGCTGTCTTCTCCGCTACAGTGTCATCATTCAATAACACTGCAAAGCGAGATCCTCCTTTAGAGTGCCCCAGCTGCGTCGTACTTTCCCGTGTCTGACCTTGTCTTTTCAAAGATTGACGTCTTCTTTGGACGTGCGTCCACGGCCCATAGCCGTTAGAGGACGCTGAGTTCGGCTGGCCTCCTATAGTGTTCACCTTGTCGCCTTGCTCAGGCTCAGGTGCGCCAACTCTACTCTTCGGTGAAGCGTCTTTTGTTGCGGACGGAGCTAGCTTGGCACAGGCGGTAGGAGTGTGCCCAAGAACTCCACACCGAACACAGACTTGGGGTAGGCCCTCGTAGGAAATAAGAAACGTTTCTCCATCCAGTGCGATGTTCGGCGTTAGGGGGCAGTTCAAATCAATCTCCACAGCAATTCGGGCAAACTTCGCACAGTTGGCTAGCATCGTCTCCTCATCCAAGCGAATTGTAGAGCTTACCAAGTCACCCAAAGCAGTCAGGATTCGGGGATGATAACGGGAAAGTGGCAAGTTTGGTATCCATATCCAGACGACAGCTAGGGAAACCGTGGCGTGCTAAGAAGCATAGACACGGACACACGCGACACGACATGGACACGGACATGGGGACACGCCAACTTCTAAAAATTAGTGGACACGGACACGGCATATATATATATATATATATTATAAAATTTTGAATTAAAAAAAATCAGAATTCATATTTCAAGACTTCCAAAAATTCAGAATCTAAAAAAAATGGAACATATATTAAGCAATTTGTCTACTATCTTCTATCCAAAAGTAGAATTAGTCATTCACATGGGTATTTACAACAAAAAATCTAACTAAAGTATCCATCCTCTAATCACTTTACTCTCAAACATTGGCATTACTTTCATCAGTAAAGATCATACTCTCCAACTCTGGTTCATCAAGTGAAAGATTGGCAACTTCAAGGATTCCATGATCATTATCAATTGGTGAAAACTCATCTCCTGCAATATCCCACATCATTGCTTCTCCTTGTTTATATTGTGAAGATTTTCTTGAAAGGAGTCGCAAATTAGTATGAATATATACTAAATTCTCAGCACGCTTAGGTTTGATCTTGTTCCTTTTAAGGGAGTGAATAAAAGAATAAGTACTCCAATTTCTTTCACAACAAGATGAAGACGATGGTAGTCTAAGTAATTTGAGAGCAATTTTTTGAAGAATTGGACCATGAACACCATGAACTAGCCACCAAGATTTTGCATCAAGGATACCTCTATCATTTATAGAGTCATAAACTTCAAACCCTTCTCTACTGTCCGAAAAATTAGCAAACTCAATGTTGACTTTTCTTCGATCTTCTACATCAGGAAAGTACCTCTTCAAACATTTCAATCTCTCGTTGGTGAGCTCCACATCTCGATTTGGTGGAACTCATTTTGAGTCTTTACTCAACCATTCATGACTATAATACCTATATAGTTGTAAGAAAAAAATGTTATGAATTATTCATCATCAATTACCATTTATTTATCACTAATAGAAAAGAAAGTATCAAAATTTGAATTAATTACCTTGGATTCAAAGAATGAGCTAAACAATGAAGAGGGGTACTACTTTTTGTCTAACGTTCAATTAAAATTTAGAGGATCACTTCATAAAAGGTTGAAAATTCATTGTCATCCTTTATTTCAAAAAGATATATGGCCTTTCGTACTTTTTTAATCATGGAATCCCACATCTTATACACCAAATGGAGAGTAGATGCATCCGTATCTGTGCTTCTCAAAACATCATAAATAGGATTAGTGAAAGAAAGAATGAAATCTATCTTTTGCCACCAACTATCACTCAGTAGCTTCTCTTTGACAAATTAAATTTTGCCAACATTATCTTCCTTGTAAGCAGACCATTTTTCACTTATCGCCATCTCTTGAAGCCCATGTTTGAGAAGTTTAAATCGCTTCAACATCACTATTGTAGAGGCAAATCGAGTAGGAGCAACATTAAGTAACTTCAATGAAGCAAACTCATTAAAGATAGACAACCTCATATGGTGATTAACAATGAAGTTCTTAATAAAAGAAACATCGTCAGCGATTTGTGAAATCCAAGAACATTCTTGATACACGAGATTGTTCCTTTCTGTATTCTTAGCCGCACAAATGCTCTTCAAAGCAAGGTTAAGAGTGTAGACAACACAAGGAGTCCAAAAAACAGTTGAAAACTCCGTCTCAATCATTAAATCAGTCGCCCTACAAACCGATGCATTATTCGTCACAATTTGCACAACATTATAAAAACCAACTTCCATAATCACATCTCTCATTTACTTGGCTATAAAATCCTTGTCCTTGATATTTTCAGAGTAATCAATTGCTTTCAGAAACATTGGCCCACTTTCAGTCACAGCCATAAAGTTAAGAAGAGGTCTTCTTTGTGGATCACTCCACCCATCACTTACAATGCTCACTCTTTTTAGATTCCATGTATTCTTTATAGGTTGAAGAAATTTCTCAACATGTTTTATTTCTTTGTCAAATAAAGTTGTTCTCAACTTGTTGTAACCTGGAGGAACATAACCACTAATATAATTATTAGCGGCAAAAGAAAAAGCTCTGATGAAATGAGGATTCCTTGCAAGATGAAAAGGCAATCCTGAAGAATAAAACATTCTAGCTATCTCAAGATCTAAATTTTCTCTAGCTTGCATGTTGAAAGCATCCTCTACAGGTCCCAATGTTGCCCTCCTCTTTCTTGAATCAAAGCTACTAGTAAATGATGCTTCACCAGTTGAAAAATTTTGAGATTGACTAGATAAGGGTGGAAGAGGGACAGGTCTTGCCTTGGATTTTTCAATCAACAATGTAGCTTTATTGTCAATTTTTTAAGTTATGTTACCTTTGAGGATGAAATGTCACTACAAACTCAAATTCCCTTGCCTGGCAATTTCAACAGATGTGCCTTTACCCTAGTGTAAGAACCTCTGAATGAGCTATGGCAAAAACTACACTCAAACTCAAAGTTTCCACCACCCTCTGTTTTATTTTTCTTGACCACATATTTCCATTTTTTCTTGTTCAGCACCACTACTAGAAGCCATGGAAAAAGGAAAATAGTAAATTGAAATACCTAATTAAGATACCAAATTATATTAACAAACAAGTAAAGAATATCAAGAAAAAACAAAGTATTTTTGTATCAATGAAGAAAGCAAGAGCTTGTATCTTAATTAGACAAGTGCAAAATTCCAAACACTGGGCAAATTTTTTTCCATAAAAGTCAGCTTATTCAATCAAGAAATTAAACATGGAGCAGCATTACAACAAAAGCAAGCTACATAATGGTTTCCAAAGACGGATAACATTTATTTAATACTTGAAAAGTGAAAACAGGCTTGAACTTTTGAACATTTGTTAATCCCATTGACGCCAATAGGTAACCAGTTTTCTAGTTTTATACATCTTAATAATCCAGTGACACCAACGAGAAGTGTCATTCCAAAAGACACACATGGTAATTAAAATAATGACAAAACACAAATGTCGATTGATCTTGGCCCAAAAGCTACATATAGTCATTAACATAATAACAAAACAGTACACAGATGGTTGATTGATCTCGGAAGAGAAAGCTACACTTGGTCATTAAAATAGTAAGAAAACAGTACATGCCTACATGGTCGATTGATCTTGGAAAAAAAAGCTACACATGGACATTAAAATAATAAGAGAACAGTACATGTACAGATGGCTGATTGATCTTGGAAGAGAAAGCTACAACTTGGTCATTAAAATAATAAGAAAACAGTACATAATCGATTATCTTGAAAGAGAAAGCTACATGGCCATTAAAATAATAACAAAACAGTAAATGTACAGATGGTCGATTATCTTGGAAGAGAAAGCTACACATGGACATTAAAATAATAAGAGAACAGTACATGTACAGATGGTTAATTGATCTTGGAAAAGAAAGCTACAACTTGGTCATTAAAATAATAAGAAAACAATAGATGGTCGATTATCTTGGAAGAGAAAGCTACACATGGTCATTAAAACAATAACAAAACAGTACATGTACAGATGATCGATTGATCTTGGAAGAGAAAGCTACACATAGTCATTAAAATAATAAGAAAACAGGACATGTACAGATGGTCGAAGGTCGATTGATTTTGGAAGAGAAAGCTACACAAATGATTCAAATACCGAGTGGCGATGCTTCCTGACGGTGGCAACTTGAGCTCGACGTTAACTGGAAAACAATGACGAGCGACAGGCGCTTGAGGGAGTGTGGACAACTTCGACTGAAATCGGCGGGACAGAAGAAGAAGGGATTTGAGGAGTTCTTTCTTAATAAGGAAGACGTCGACTATTCGCATATCCAAGTCGTACTGAGCTGTCTTGAGTCGTATTTGCGCCGTATCCAAGCCGAAAAAACTATTTAATTATTCGGACACGTACGGACACGAGTCTGACACGTGTCCACCGAGTGTCCAACACGTGTCCGTGTCGGACACACGGATACGACAACATTTTGTCGTGTCCATGCTTCAGAGGTGGCGTGGGAGGGCCAGAAGGACAGACTCCACATCTGAACGACGACTACCTATCCAAAGACCACCCAAGGTCCCTCAGTGAGGACCCTGAAGTAGTCTCCTTCCTCCTGAAATTTGACCAGAAAAAATTCGTTCTCAAGATCGATCATCTTCATCCTGCCACGCAAACGCTACAGCGTCTGCAACCGGTTACTAAGCACAGCGAAACCCACACATCGTCCCAGAACTTTTAGCACGACCGCCCACTCCCACTGCCTGTCAGGCTTGTCTTTGAGGTTCTGGGATAGAAAAAGGCTGCCTCCTTGATCACCAATGACTGGGGTGATGTAGCCCTTTTCAACGTCAACGGAATCCTCGTCAGGTCAGCCCTGGGGCGTCACCTCGTCGCCCGCAGCAGGGCTTCCTGTCACTACCGCAACGTAGGACTGCTTGGGATGAGAAGTCTCGTCCTCTCATTTTCGCGTCCTACCCTTTTTCGCTGGATGACCCACTGGGTCTAAAGACTCTATAGTCCCTCATCACGGTGGCCTTGCCCACGGCGAAGAGCACCTCCACTAGAGGCTTGCGAAAGAACCACGAACAAACTGTCACCTTTTATCTCTCAAGACTTTCTCTCTCTAGAATATCAGAGCGTTTGTACAGGTTCTAATTCTTTTAACTCTTCACATAACATATTCTAATTGATTATCTTTTATTTAGTTTAATAATTATTAAGTTTCAAAATTGTATTCATCAATAAAGATATATTTTCTTTAATTATCGCACATATTGATGGTAAATGTAATATAAAAAAAAAGATTATAAATTGTTCCCTCTCAATCTATTATGATAGCTTTCTCTTGTTAAAAAAAAGTATGTCGGCAAACTTAAAAGGAGTCAAAAGAGAGAAATATAAAAATTTTAAATTATTCTTCGACTGAATGCTATCTTTAAGGGTCTTATCATAAAATTATGTATGTTTTTCTTGGGATGACAATGACCCAGCCCATAGGTCAGACTCGTCAATTTATTTAAAATAATTTTTAAAAATTAAAAATATAAAATAACATATTTTCTTAATTAAGTCCAAATTTGCTTGATATCCAACTCTTTTAAATAAAACAATGTCATTTTATTTAGAATAGTTGAGTTTTGGGCTAATCTGAGCCTGAGCCCAAGGACGGAGCCACAATGGGGGCAAGTGGGGGCACTTGCCCCCACTGGCTCCAAAAAGTTTTAAATAAAAAATTTATTATCTTAAGTTTTTGATGTTATAAAAAAAATAAAATTTTACTTCCATTAAAATTTTGCCTCCACTAAAAATAAAATTTTGTTTCTATTTAAATTTTACCCCTACTTAAAAAATTTTCTGGATCCGTCCCTGCCTGAGCCTAGTCCTATAAACCCATGAGCCAGCTCATTACTATCCTCAGATTTTTCTCTTATGAATGATTGAATTATAAGAATCATATATTTATAAGATCTTAAATATTATGTTTACGCATAATGAAGGTTTGATTTTCATAACTAAAATATTTTAACAAAATTTCATTCTGTTCAAACATGATGTTCTAGTTTGGTTTAAGAGATATTTGTTTTTCATTCAATTTCTAATAATAACTTATTAGAATTTGTTTGGTTAAGTAAATTGAATAATAATTTATGGTCAAATCGTGATAATTATTAACCAATAACACGACGTTGAACAATGGGGAATGACACAAGACAGGTATTCAAAATTGAAAATCACAATTAGTAAAATATGAAAATAATAGGTAGGTACTTTAATTGACTATTTAATATACGTAATAAAGATAGATTAAACAACATTGCAAGAAAATACACCTTTCGTTGTCACTTTACATGGTTGAATTGAATCAGTCTAGGCTTTAGATCTTGTAATTCTCGATAAAATAAAAACAGATTTGAGTCTTGATGTATAATAAATAATAGTCATTTGCGTTGAAACAAAGACAGAGGCTATAATTAATAATGATTCAGTCCGACTTATCTGAACCAAAGCCTATGTAAGAAAGTATATCTCTACGTTTACCTAACAAAAAGATAAGTACGTCTCTAAGATTGAATGAAGAAGTTGTAATAAAATGCAAGGGTGACTCGGTTTTAAAGATAACAATGGATTGGCCGAGCCCTGCCTTAGGCAGCCCCACTTAGCCCCGTTTGTTTCAACTTTTGGAAGCTTTGAGCCAGCAGCCCGACTTAGCCCCGTTTGTTTCAACTTTTGGCAAAGCTTCCAAAAGTTGAAACAAACAGGCTAAGTCGGGCTGCCTAAGGCAGTAAAAGTTGAAACAAATAGGAGCTTTTTTTTTTCGCAAAAGTATTTTTAAGAAAAAAGTGAGTGTTTGGTTGAAAATTTTAAAAGTACTTTTAAAATAGAAATAACTTCTTTAAAAGCCTAAATACAATTTTTTCAAACTGGCCCTTAGGCTCTATTTGAGACAGTCGACTGAATAATTTTTTTGCAACTTATTAGGCTTCAAGTTGAGTAGCCCCAGGATAGCTCGAGCCCAAGGTTTTAGCATCATCTGTTAGGCCTCAAGTCAGGGTACAGATCTTCTGTACCATTTATTTTGTACCTACTCAATACTTCTTTAATTTTAACCATCCAATGCAATAAATTGGATGGTTGAGATCAAAAAGTGACCGAGGGCACAAAATAAGAGGTACAGAAGATCTATCCCCCTCAGGTCGGGTTGAATATGATAGCTAGCTTGAGCCAACATAATTTTTATTAATTTTTATCCATTTTAGATTTAAAATAACATATTATTAGTATTTGTCATATTAGATATTAAATATGATGCCGTTTTTATCATAAATAAATCAAATTTTAATAAAATATATAAATTTTTTGTTTAATTTATTATTGAAAGATTTTTATAATTAAATAAAATCGAAAATGTACTTATAGTTTGTTAAATAGTTGAAATAACTCTCCTTCTTAAAATGTAGTGCTATAAAATAAATTATTGTAAAGAAAATGTGTAAATTAATTTTAAAAATACATGAGTTTTATACTAATAACTCGTTGGTTGAAGTCCTCTAATATTAATATCTATACAAGATAAAATAAAAGGCAAATTAATAAATTTGGTCAAAAGAAAAAAAATGAAAAATGTTGGGCCAAATGAGGCCTACCCGAAAACAACGCGCTCCCGAAAGCACGTGCATGAGAAAAGTCAAAATACACAAAAAAACAAAATATCTTGGTCGTGCGGTGAAGTTAGGGCACTCGTGTTGCGGACCAGTTGCTTCCACTCTCAATCACTGTGGGTGTGGGGTCAAGAAGCCAAACAAATAAAGAAGCATAGAAAAGTAGAAAACTGAAACCTAAATGTGGTCCCCACCTTCTTCTCCTCTGTCTTCTCTCTCGTGTCTTGTGTGTGGTTTTCTCCGCATCATCTCCCATCTCTCATTACTCTCCGCTCTTCCTTTTGAAAAGGTTTTCACTTTTTGGTTGAACCACAAAGCATGTACAAGAGAGAGCTCTGAAAGCACAGTGTTTCTTTTTTTCCGTTCTCAAGCTCAATCTTTCCGTCTCCATTTTTGTCCCTTTCCCTTTCGTATCATATCCTCTCTTGGTGTGTGTGTGTTAAAGTTTGTGTCTTTTTCCTTCTCGTCTTTCTCTCTTTAGAAAGTTTGTATCATATCCTCTCTTGGTGTGTGTGTGTGTGTTGCAATTGAGCTTTGATTCTCTTTTTCTAACGTGGTCATTTCTGGGATCTTTCGTCTTGTGATTTGATTGGGGATAATTGATCTTGAGTGTAGCTGGATTGATTTTAGGTTTCCTTTTTCGGGTATTTGTTATGGTTGCTTAAAACCCTTGATTGGACCGTGAATAGGGTGGAATTTTGGTACTTTTCAACTTGAATATGTCTTATTTGACTATGATAATATTCAACTTTAGATGGCATTTCCCACTTTATCGTATAAAAGTTGTACTTGCTCTATGAATAAATGATTTGACTTTTGCTTAATTCTTTTGGAATAGGATAGCTTTCTGGATCAAAGGATAACTATACTGCTGGGTGTTGTCCCATGCGAAGGGTGCCCTCTAGAATTTCCCTTCTGCTTTGTAAGTGGTTCTTTATTTGGAATCTTCAAGGGACCATAATTTATTGATTATTTTCTGATGATTCTTTTTATGAAGGTACGATCCTGTGAGCAGTCAGTAGGTTGATGCCGTGATTGAAGGTATAGTTAATTAGTAGTTGTGGTGGAAATGGAGCAAAGTGAGGGAGAGAGCTGGAGGAGATTGGTGCGAAAGATGCTCCCTCCAGGAGCTTCTATCCCTGAGAATGAGGCTGAACTTGATTATTCTATAGCTTTGGAGTACGAGGGTCCACCAGTGTCCTATGAAGTCCCCAGAGTTGAACCCCTGGATGTAAATTCAGACGCAATCCCAATGGCCGAGCCTCTTTCAGAATCGCACAGATCAGTTGCAAGTTTTGGTCTTCATACTGCAGAGCCAATTCCCTTACCAGTGTCTCGCGTTTCCGGTTTGACAAGGTCACTAACTCAAAGTCCTAGAGGATCTGCAAGCTCGGAATCAGTTGTTTCTGTATTGCAAAACCCTGATTTTTCTTCAGCCTCACCTTCAGCTTCTCCTGGTTCGGTCCACAATCCTCCTAATAATCATTCAAAACCACTGGGCAATGAAGGAAAGAGAGTTTCAGTTGTGACATTTAATACTGTTGATGGATCGTACAAGAAAGATGTTGAAATGCAGAAGCCAGTTTATCCGCAATATGTTGGAGTTTCGAAAGAAAAGAAGAAGAAAAGGAGTAGACTTTGTAACAGGTGTGGAAAAGGGAAGTGGGAAACCAAGGAGTCGTGCTTAGTTTGTGATGCCAAGTATTGTAGCAATTGCGTTCTTAGAGCAATGGGATCGATGCCTGAAGGCCGCAAGTGTGTTACATGCATTGGACAACCCATAGATGAATCAAAGCGGTCAAAGTTGGGAAGCCATTCAAGAGTTTTATCTCGCTTGCTCAGTCCTTTGGAAGTTAAGCAAATTATGAAAGCAGAGAAGGAATGCTCTGCTAATCAGCTTCGACCAGAGCAACTAATTGTGAATGGATTCCCTCTGAGGCCAGAAGAAATGGCAGAATTGCTTGGATGTCCATTGGTTCCTGGGAAGTTGAAGCCTGGCAGATATTGGTATGATAAAGAGTCTGGACTTTGGGGAAAGGTGAGTGGGTTTTCAACAAGAGCATTCAGATAAATTTGTTTAGGACTTGGAGTTGTGTTAACTGGAGAGTTGTAGAAAGTTCTTTTAACATACTAACTTGCTGGCTTACAGGAGGGAGAAAAACCAGACAGAATCATTAGTTCAAACTTGAATTTCACTGGGAAATTGAGCCCTGATGCAAGCAATGGGAACACTGAAGTTTATATGAATGGCCGAGAGATTACTAAACTCGAACTCAGGGTATTAAAAGTAAGTACTTACTATTTTCTTATTTTTGTTCTCATGCAAGTAGCTAGGTTGAATTATTTCAACATGAATGTGACAGCGGCAGTTAGGTTGGTCAACAATCCCCTTCTGTTCAATGGATTAACAGAGTCTGTAAAGCATTAAAGGCCTGTAATTGAGTTTCTGTGGTTATTTATCTGTAATCCTCATATTCTATGAGATACTCTTGAATTTGGTAAAAGAAATCTGTAATCCTCATCCCGTTTGTTTCATGAAAACTCTGATAACAAGGAGCTCATAATTTTCTTTCAACCAAGAGTGTCAATTATTCAACGAAGCCTGTTATTGGGCCTATCTGGTCTGTCTTGTCCTGAACAAAGTAGTGTTCTTAGTTAGCTCAATGTACATATCAAGATTGGATTCAAGCGCAAGCCCCTGTATCTACAAAAATCAGTTAATTTCCCTTATTTTTTAGTCAGCTAGTAGTTCATGGTGTGATCTTCAATCACACGCACCCACTTTACCTATGGTGCATCCATCAACCTTTAAGTAGCAACTATCCTCCAACATTGATTGTTAATGGACTATAGTTAATTGCATAAACCTTAATTTTTTTTGATTAGTTCCAAGTTGGCTGCTCTCTCATATTTCTCATATAGCTTACATTTTATTATGGTCTGCATGATAGTTTATTGAGTTTGACCTACTTTGTGAAGTGCTTATGCTTATTTTTTAATCATTTTGTTCTTATATTGTCGAGCTTCCTGATTAATAGGCAAGTTTAGTTTTCATTTACAAGATATTTGATGCATTTTTCTTGGCTTCGATAAGTGAAAAGTAGATATAACACTTCACAAAGGATCTGTCCAACTTCTATGAGCAATTATCTTTTTCTTGCTTCAAAAGCTTTATCATTACCAAGAATTCATAGGGACATATTATCCAGTGTTTGATCATCTGTCTCCATAGAAACAGTTTCCAACTTTTGATTATCTGTGTGTTTGCATGTGTACACTGTTCACATCCTCATCAATTTGGGTCCATGTTTAGGAAGATGCTGGCACTCTCACCTGTTGTTCTTATCGTATCTGCTTTGTTGTACTTATTTATATGGATGAATGTGCGACGATCTGCCTACTTTGATGTTACTTGCTCTACATGTTTGGTGAAAGTATAGATCAAGCCATTTTTGAAATATTTCATCAAGCATTGAATTCATGGGGCCCCTTACTAAATAATGCGAGACTTAGATATTTATGTACCTTCCAAATCAATTGTTAGCTGTAAACTGAGTTTATTTTCTAGATCATCATCCTTTTGTAGAATGTTATCATTTTTTCTTGGTGCTCTATGTGTCATCTACACTCTGTTTATGGCCTATGAACCCACTAACCTGATTTTGGATGTTCTCAGCTAGCAAGAGTGCAGTGTCCACGTGATACTCATTTTTGGGTTTATGATGATGGCCGTTATGAAGAGGAAGGTCAAAATAATATCAGGGGAAACATTTGGGAGAAGGTATATATTTGAAACTTTACTGCCAACAATTTGAGAGCTGCTACAAATTATTGATCTTGAATAAAAACATTCTGGATTTGTTTTTTGCTAGACAGGCATCAACACGGTTTCTCTGTGCATTATTTTCACTACCTGTGCCACGCGGTCAACATAATTTATTGAGAGATGAAGCTAGCAATTATACTACAGTTCCAAACTATCTAGAGCAGAAAAAAACACAAAAACTCCTTTTGCTTGGTCTTCAAGGCTCTGGAACCAGCACTATCTTCAAACAGGTTTGTCCACTCATTTCAGTGTTCTTAAGTTTTTAATGCAGGTAATCCTCTAAATATACAGCTTCCAACTTTAATTCTAATCCATCTTTGATAATTTTGTTTTTGTTTGGTATGTTTTTGTGTTGAAGACAGAAGTTAATTAGGCTGGAGTGTGATTTTATTTTTCCACAGGAATATATACTCTTTTACTTGTTATTACTTTGTTGGGACCTGGTAAAAAATCCTTGATGCCATATGTATAGAATGCTATGGTGAATCAATGCTGCAGAATACTCTTGAATCCATATGTTTTTTGACAAGATAACTCGGCGAGTGCTTGATATCAGTGATATCCTACTTTTGCTTTACTGTGGTAGCTGGACAACATATAATATGTCAAACCACGGTTATGCCAAACCTTGCTATTTATTTAGATTAGTGAGGGTATTGGGGTTCTGGTGCATATGAGGTGCTACATTGGTGTCTTTGGGGAAGATAACTCTGTGCTCTAGAACATCATCATCTTATGTGATTGCAACTTATGATGTTAGACTTTTGTGCATGGATGATCATTTAAGTTATTTTGTCAGATTTCTTAATTGAATAAAGATTCAGCATTCATGTAGTAATCTGAACAAGCATTCTAGAGGTGGATGGTCTAACTGCTGCAGAGAATTATAGAGAACTCTTTAAGTTTGGGTGGATTGAATATAACTTTATTCAAACCTCCGAAACTTTTTGTGTGAACTTTTGAATCTTTTTATTCTCTTTGAGTCCTCTCGTTCTCTCTCTTTATACCACCAGTTTGGTTTGTCCTCATTGTCTTGGGTCATTTGCTGAATGCAACAATTTCATGTATGTCTCTGTTATTATCCAACTATATTCAATTCATGCCAATTTGGCTTTAATCAATTGTGATAGACGAACGTTGGGTATAAAATTTCATGTTAACCTGAAATACATCAATATAAAGGTATGGGCGTATCTTCTAGCACTTCAAGCAGTCATCGGGAGAACTCTTAAAGTACATGAAAAGAAAATTTTCATCAGTTCTCCAATACATTAATGGGGCATGATGCTTTTGGTTTATTGTTGTTGGATTGACAATTTTTGATAAAGGAATGGACAAGAGAAATTGAGTCATTATAAATTCATTATGCTTCCTGTAGTGGGAAATTTGCTGTCATTTTCTCAAGAATTATTAGTTTTTATGTTCAAAACCACAGATTCCATCTCATTTAAAAGTTGTTGTACTTGACTCAACAGTCCAAATTTCTGTATGGGAACAATTTTACGGTAGAAGAACTGCAGGATATTAAGTTGATGATTCAGAGCAACATGTATAGATATCTCAGTATATTGCTGGATGGAAGGGAACGTTTTGAGGAGGAGGCGATGTCTAGAATCAAAGAACTGGATTCTCAAGATCACAACTCTGAAGCAGGTAATAATAGTAATACATATTTAAATAGGGTTATTTGACATAGTTCTTTTGTAGTCTCCTATTATTTGTTGTTGCCAGTTTGGTATGATTTTTGTTCTGAAGTGCTTCATTGAGGGGCATCTAGGCCACATCTTGTTTATCAAGTTTAAAGTCTGTAGTATGTTATGGAATAGTGTAGACTTGGTAACATATTGGGTCTCCAAGTCACAGTTTTGATTCCAACTTTGCTTCAGGTGGCGAGATTGATTCTGTTGAAACTAATCTATGTGTCTACTCCATCAACCCAAGGTTGAAGCATTTCTCAGACTGGCTGCTGGACATTATAGCCACTGGAGATTTGGATGCATTTTTCCCTGCAGCAACGCGCGAATATGCTCCATTAGTTGAGGAGGTGTGGAAAGATCCTGCCATACAGGAAACTTATAAAAGGAAAGATGAGCTTCATTTCCTTCCTGATGTTGCAGAGTATTTCTTAAGCCGGGTATTTCATCACCTTCCTAGTTACTCATAGAAACTTGACACTTGCTTCCTTAAGTTTGTTTACTGTTGTAATTTCTCATAATTACCACTTTCTTATCAACAAATAATTATATTGTCCCACATTGGATTTGCATTGGATTTGCCTTCGTGTCTGGGTTGATAAGCTTATGAGCACTTTTGATGTTGAATGACTAATTAAGATGGTATGTTTTCAGGCTGTAGAGATCTCAAGCAATGAGTATGAACCTTCAGAGCGTGATATGCTTTATGCGGAAGGTGTAACCCAAGGAAATGGTTTGGCTTTCATAGAATTCTCACTTGATGATCGCAGTCCAATGTCTGAGACTTACATAGATAATGTTGAAGCCCCACCACCCCCTCTAACCAGGTAATTTTACAGAATTGTTGTCCGATGTCTATAAACAAACAAGCTTGTCATCTCTTTTTTCAGAGCTTGATTAATCCTTTGTGATATAAAAAGCGGCATGAGTTTGACTGGTCCTTTGTTGAGTTATTTGCTATAAATCCGTTGAAATCATGAATTGAAATCAGTTTGACTTTTGTTTGGTCATCAGGTACCAACTTATCAGAGTAAATGCCAAGGGTATGAATGATGGGTGTAAATGGGTGGAAATGTTTGAAGACGTGAGAGTTGTAGTATTCTGTGTAGCACTTAGTGACTATGATCGAGTGTGGCTTTCACCTGAGAATAGTGGCAGTGGTTCATTACTGGAAAACAAGATGATGCAATCCAAGGATCTGTTCGGTGCAATGATTAGACACCCTTGCTTTAAAGATACGCCTTTTGTCTTGATACTTAACAAGTATGATCTCTTTGAAGAGAAGATCAGTAAGGTACCTCTTAGTACCTGTGAATGGTTCAGTGAGTTCAGTCCTCTGCGTCCTCACAACAGTCAATCGCTTGCACACCAGGCTTACTTCTATGTCGCAAAGAAGTTCAAAGATCTCTATGCTTCCCTTACAGGTCGCAAACTTTTTGTATGGCAAGCAAGGGCCAGGGACCGAGTGACCATCCATGAAGCATTTAAGTACATAAGAGAGGTTGTCAAATGGGATGAGGAGAAAGAAGATACTTATTATGGTGGGTTTGAGGACTCGTTTTACAGTACAACCGATGTCAGCTCCCTTCCATTTGTGAGGCAAGAGTGATTCTGTAGCGCCCCCTTATTCTGCCCATCGGTAAGAGGATGTTACAGATTCACTTCCATCTTATATTAGGGGAGTCAAAAATGTACACATCCGAAAAAAATGAAAAAAAAAAGACGAATGATCACTTCTTTATATAATCCTTTCTTTTTCCTTTCATTTTTCAATATTATCAATTTTAGTGCAATATTGATGAATCCTTTGCCCTATGTAAAATTAATTGTGATGGTATGTAAAGTTGTTCTGAGATTTATGGTAGTAGAGGTACAAATGCTGTTATGGTTCATATGCTCCGTGTAAATTATACAACGTCACACATCTCTGGGAACAAGAAATTTCTCAGGTCTATTTCTCGTCATGCGAAATCTACATACATTGCGATGCATCTTCAAACAAAACGGGTCAACATATCGCAATCAGGACCTTACTGATAAGTTAGTTGCTCCATTTAGAACACTAAAAACATAGAAATGTTAAATAATCCAGTAACTTGGACATTTGATTCAGAACATAAAGTGTATAAGAAACCAATGTTCTAGCAGACAATCAAGTCATACTGTCCTAAAAGCTAAGCAGGCGATTGTGAGAAACAAAAGGCAGTTCCACCCACGTAAAGTGGATCACATTCCCTGTTACCCGAGAAAAATCCCAATGGCAATAAAATAACACACACCCTAATGACGGACCGGTGCTCCAAGTAGAATTCAGAAATTGAACGGTAAACTAGGTGCTCCTTTTAGAAATTTGTTTCATTCAAAATGATCCCGCAATAAAAAAAGAAGCGCACCAAGTTGGCCCTAACACCCACCCAAATTATCTATGCTTGATTCTCCATTTTGCAGCATCTGAAAAGTCTCGACTATGGGTAAAGAAATTGTTACAACTGGGCAGATCAGATCAGATGGGAAGAGGGGAGAGGAGTGAGAAAATCAAGCTGCAACAAGATCAGGAGTCTCAGCTTCAATAGATATCAAGGCCGTGTGTACTTTATCCAGCCAACCGTCCAGTCGATCACGCAAAGATTTGATTTGAGGGATTCCCAGAACTCTTGGCTGCACCCAGGACACATATACTGTTCCCTCAACTTGATCAATTATACCCTCTATAAGATGGACCTGCAGTAAAACATAAAGAGTTCACACTGGTAAGACAGCATCATCTCAGGGATGCAAATTAGGTAGGAAAAAAGAAAGCCACCAGCCTAAAACAAATCACAGACGTGCTATTTTGCTTTTATATTCCTAGATTGTGCCATAACCAGAACCGAGGCTTAAAGTGGGTATATAATGTATTCACCATCCAGGTAAATCCATGAGAATACACGCAACCCATCAACCTGGGCAGCTGTCAAGTCAAGTCAGAGGGAAAACTCAGCCTCTACAATAACAGTAGGATTTTCCCCAAAAAAATGCAGCTTGAACCACTACAGCAATGAGAAACTATAGGTGAATCCAGCAAAGCCGAACTGTTTTTTTATTACTATTATTTTTCTTGTTAATATTGTCCTAATACAGAAGTAAGTAAGAAAAAAAAGAAAGTGGTCCCGTAAATAACAACCGGGTAACACACAATGTCTCTCATCTTCAGGTATCAGTTTCATCTCTTATATAGTTGGTGGATTTTACCTTTACCATCAGAATTAGGTTAAGTACTTACAGAGAGACTCTTCATAAGCAGATGTTCCACATCCTCAATGGAAAGTTTTGTCCGCTCAGCAATAACATTTAGTGGAATAGTTCGATCTTCTGAAGGACGGCTGCAGGCCCAAGAACAAATGAAGTTTGTAAACAACTTTGATACTGCCTATATATATCACATGTAGAAGTGTATCAGAACATCATTTATACCTGAAGATAATTTCCATCAGGCAGAGGATGTTGATCTTCTCTAATAGCTTCTGCTCATTCTCAACTAATGCTGGTTGAGCCCTCAGGGCATTATTGTGTACACGGCATAATTCTTGATAGCGAACTAAATCACCAGCATTAAATGCCTGAAGAATATAGTAGAGCCACTCAACCTGAGTCCCCAGAAGACTCTTTATCTGTGAATGATATTTGAAGGTCAATTTTTGACAAAAGTAATGAAAATCTTAAAACAACTCCAGAATAAGTCATTTGAAAACAATCATAAATGAAATATCAGGACCCAAATTTAATCCACCCTCATAAATTGATCTTGAACAAAAGAATTCAAGTGATACAAAATTAATGCAAGGGAAGGAAAATAATATGCATCATTTTATCCGCTTGCACAACAATCAGCACTTCTGTAGTTACAAAATAAAAGTCTTTTATACTGTCCGTTACATGTAAAATCAAACTATTTTTCCAGACGAGACAACATCTTTCAGTCATTGCCATCCCATCCAGATACAACCCATAGCATTACCCATATCTTGTATCTTTCAAAACTGCATTCCACTTTGTAATGACTTCCTAAACATCCAATCCCAGACACATGAATAGAAGGCACCTCATAGCAGGAAAGCCACTAGAATTGCATAGATCTAGTTTACACAGATGCTAAATCTGATATGTAGGCATTGAAGCTAAAAAAGGAAAAGAATTTTCATGAACAAATGGTTAACAGAGACAAATGTGATAGCTCTTACATTCAATTACCATAGATATATGCAGTTCGGATGTACTCAACAAAACTTGTGGGAGAGCAAAGAATTAAGAAAGGAGGTGTTCTTACAATTGGATGAGCAAGCAGTTCACCAAAGTTGTAGATATTCTCCCCCAAAAGTGCAGAAAGAGAGAGGTCAAATGCCAAATCCTGAAATACACAATTGAAAGGATATGCCAAATTCAAGTAATTACATAATATCAATAATTCAAACATCGAACATGAATGCATGCAGGGAAATAAATGCATATGATCATAGTAATTTCTTTATATTCACAAACAACATTTAAACTCTGGAAACAAGAGATTACCAACTGGCACTCTAACCTAACAAAGAAATATTAAACCTCCAAATCTAGCTATTCGGTGAGACATAAATTCTTTCTATGTAAGGTTTGACCTTGTCATCTTAATATTCCGATAGATTCAGCAGCAAAATAATGTACTAGATGTATCTCAAAACAATAGCACTACAACAAGCAAACAAAAGCGCAAACACTTGTGCTCCTTCAGGCTTAAACTATATTCCATTAATAATTTGGTTGCACATGAAAAAAGACATGCCTCTGTAAAATAATTCAATATTTTACTTTTGCAGGCAATAAGATGCTCCAATTATGGGGAAAAAGAAGTCCAGGAGTGATTATAATATAAAAATAGCATCAGACATTGATATTCCTACATGCAACCTGACAAACCATTCATCATGAATGATACCACAAATAGAATTAGACTAGTATATACCAGCTTAAATGAATCTGAAAGGGACTCCACTGATGTGTATGCAAGATATAGAAGAGCACTTTTGTAGAACTCAGCAAACTCCTGACGATACTTATGGTACTGAGAAGAAACCCAATAATAACTTGCATAAACAGATGGATCTATGTCAGTCATACTGTCCAGAGAACTCTTTCCATCTTCTAGAAGTTTCTTGCACTCTTTTTGGTCCCCTTGCTCAAGCTTGAACAAAGCTATTTGCATCTTAATATAAAGAATTGGCTCCTCAATCCGTTGCTGTCTTGTTGCTTGAAGTTTTTCAATGACCCCTTCCAGATAACTGATTGCTGCTTCTTTCTCTGCATACTGCCTAGAAACTATCACAGCAAAGTGTGCAAGCTTGAGAAGGTTGATCTTGGTCTCAAAGTCGGTGATAAAATTGTGATATAACTGTATCAGAGCATCACCAGCCTGCATAAAATAAACGTGAAAAGTCAAATTTCAACTATTAATGTAACTAGATTGGAGAAGTGACAGAAACTGTGATGAAAAGCGCAATATGTACTTCCTAGAGTCTCCTGTATTGAGAACTAAGCATGAAAAAACAATCTTCAATGCTTCCACATCCAGAAATATAAAAAAATAAGGAGATTGATACAAGGAGAAACTGATTAATCTACCTCTTTCTTAGAACAGCTGCAAATTACCATAAACTGATTCGCTTCAAGACATAAATGACTAGTTATCAAGCTTATCCAAAGCCATCTATTCTCAATCCTTTCGACGAATAACAACAATACCATTAATCTTCATAAAAAGTCTCCAATTTCACCAAAACTATCAAAACCCTAACTGTCCAACATAAACCCTAATTCTTGAACAAAGACACCAAATTCCGAAACTCCAGAAGCTCAAAACTCGAAATCACAAAAAAAGCAACAATTACATAAGCGACCTCTGTAGGAGATCTATCAAACCTAAATCGAGAAGAAATAAAAGAGGCAGGGAGAGATTTGGACCTGACAGACGGCGAGAGCAACGAACTGTTCAAGCTTGAGAGTGAGCTGGTGCCAGAGCTTCTTCTGGTAGAGATCTGCGAGGGTGTTGTACCAATCAGCCAGCTCCGGATTGGCATTTCGCAGGGACTCCAGGTACTGAAGAGCGGCCATGTTGCGGAGGAGAGAGGTTTCGTGCGCGTTAAGAGGTTCTTGAGAAGTTAAATTAAATCTGAACAACTCACCATCGGTTTGTCTTGGGCTCGAAGAAAAGAATATTAGAATTACTATTACTATTGTAAACAAGACGACGGTCTAGAAGGAAAATGTTAAATTGGTATTAATCCTAATTATAATACCCTTATAAACTTGGTTTCAAGTATTTAGAATACGAGCTATATTTATCAATGTTTTCAAAATCCTACTAATGTTAAATATTGAATAAATTTTAAAATTAAAAATTATTCTTATTTATTAAAAATTTAAAATTTAATTAAAATATATTGTAAAATAAAAATTAATTAAATTATAAAACTGATTAGTTTAAGAAATTGGTCATATTAATCAATTTTTAACAAAATATTAAACTAAATTAAACCAAAATTTTGAATTAATATATTGACTGATTCAAAATTTTCAATATTAAATCAGTAGAATCGAATCTATTTTTAAAATATTGACATATATAAACTTAATTTTACTCTTAAACAGTTGAAATCAAAGTTTTAATAAAAACATTGATATTTATGGTTGGTACTCGTAATTTTGTTATTACCCTATATTTGATTCATTAAATACATTATTATTATATATTCTTTTATATGTACAGGATAATCTACTTCTGATTTTTCAAGTTCTTAATATTTACTCTTTTGAATCACAATATCTAAATGATAAGAAATTTTCTCTTGATGTAAATAACTCGTTTATAACAAAAAAAAAAAATAGCATCATTTTAAATAATATATTGAAATAAGAAAAAATGAGTTCTATATGATAAAAAATAATATACTGTAAATAGAATTTAGATTCGAATTATGACAACCAGTAACAATAAGTAACCATAATGTACCGATTAGGCGGCAATCTCCGCTTCAATTGTTTTGAACCATTCTAACGATTGGCTTGACCAATTGTAATTGAAAGTTGGGTTAGTCGAAAGCATTATACTACAACGTCAAAGTTTTTCTTACAACCACTCATCCCTAGTTTGCATTCAACTTAGGATTGCTTAAAAAGCATGTTGCCCTAAAAAATGTGTCGCTGATCTCATAATTGATTTTTTTTTCTTTCTTCTAAATATTTCTTCCTTTTTGCTTGTATTAGGATATTCAAGCTCGTAGAAATATGGTTCTTGTGGTAGAAAGTCTAGAACTTTTTTTTTTTTTTGTATAAAGGGAAAAAGTAAACAGGACACTAAATGAGGCGGGGAAAATAGCGCCCCGACAGATTCTCTAAAAGGAGGTTAAGGCACCCTGAAGGTGTAACATCAAAATAGGTGATACCAATGTCTACAGGATCAGTCTGGGTAGCGAGTCAGTCCGCGCATTTGTTGCTCTCTCGATACACATGTCGATGAACAACTGACCAGTTCCGGTTGAGAAGTTCCAGGATACCCATGATGATAGGATTGTCTGACTGAGAGTGGGATGTCACTGAAGAAAGGAGCTGGTGCACCCCCAACGAGTCCACTTTTAGCTCAATCCGACGAAAGCCCAACCGCCAAGCCAGGAAGAGTCCTGTGTAGACAGCCCAGAGCTCCGCTGACTGCGCTGTGCACCACTCTTTAAGTTGAGAGAAGTCGCCTTGTCAATTGTCGTCACTGTCACGGAGTAATCCACTGACCGAAGCCGTGAAATGGGTGCGATTACAGGCCTCATCAGTGTTCAGCTTGACCCACCTAGCTGGCGGTCGACACCACCCAATCTGGTGCTCCTGGCGAGGTCGGAAGCCGGTAATGCCCAGACTGGGCCTCTCGAAGGCCTTCTGAACTTGATCTGCAAAAGGCAAAATAATAAAAGAGGGTGAGATGAGACACACAAAATCATAATCAAAAATAGCCTTGTTCCTCCATGTCCAAAGGAACCAGCTAGTCAACCCAAAAAGAAGCGCCCAATCCTTGCCTTGCATTCATCGATGCTGGAGGATATTGGAATGCAACCAATCTCGTGCAGGAAGAGCAAACGAAGCCGAAGTGACGATATCCGACTGGATGGAGGCCCACACTTGTCGGGCTAGTAGACAGTCCCGAACAACATGAAGGGAGGATTCTTCATGGGAGTAGTGGGGACATGTATCGTCGGTGGTGAGATGACGACACACCCTTTGTTGATTACTTAGCAAGCGATCATTTGCTAGTAACCATAAAAACGATTGCACCTGCTAAGGTCCCGACCATTGCCATATGGCTCTCCAAACCCCAGGCAGATCGACAGACTCATGTCCCAGAAGCAGGGAGTTGGCAGAAGTCACGGTAAATTGTCCATAGTCGGAGGCACCCTAGACTAATCTGTCGGGGCCCAGAAACAGGGAAGGAGGAAATATGTCGGCTATAATGCGACAAATCGAAGGCGGGAGGAAAGCCTAAATGGCCGCCAAATTCCACTGGTCGGTGGGGTCCACAAAGTGAAGGACGTGGAGGCGAAGAAGGGGATCCGAGATGGGCTGAGTAAATTGGGATATGAGTGGGCCAACTCCCGTGACCTAAGGGACCAGCCAGAAGCTAGGCGTCGTACCATCCCCTATCCGCCATTGCAGACCCTGAGTCATTATGTGCCATGTCGCCCTGACGCTCCTCCATACCATCGATCCCCAGGAGGAAAGGAGAGAGGAGGGAATGTGGCGAACATCAAAAGCATATTTGTCAGAGAGCACCTGGACCCATAAGGCATTGAGATTAGTGATCAAGGCCCAGCCGAGTTTGGCCAGGAAAGCATGGTTCATTTCCTTGATCCGTCGGATGCCTAAGCCCCCCAAATCCTTAAGCATACAGACCTCCTCCCAGCTAACTAGGGGTATCTTGCGGCGGTCTTGTACCGATCCCCACAAAAATTGCTGCATAGTTTGTTCGAGATCGTCACACAACCCTCGCGGTAACTGGACAGTCTGCATCGTGTAACTCGATATAGCCGATAAGACCGATTAAACCAAAGTGACCCGACCAGCGAAAGATAATGTGGAAGGGGCCCAACTCGACAGACGGTGATGGACCGTATCGAGGATGTGCTGATAAGTATGCTTACCTACCCGCTGATGAAGGAGGGGAACCCCCAGATACCGACCTAGGTAGGATGTACGTGGGAATCGAAGCGCACGGCTTAAGGCGCAAGCGGTTGAAGGAGGGACATTCTTGGAGAAGTAACATCTCGATTTTTCTCAGCTCATGCGTTGTCCCGACGCTGTGCAGAACGAGTCCAAAACAGTCCGAAGCACGTAAACTTGGTCGAGAGAAGCCTCTGAGAAGAGGATGAGATCATCAGCAAATAATAAATGGGAAAGAAGGGGCCCATGCCTACTCAGCCGGACCAGATGCCAACAACCAGAGGACACCTCATGAGTGATCACATGTCTGAGTCGCTCCATGCACAAGCAGCACAACACAAAAAGGTACAGGAAAAGATGGTCGCCTTGACAAATACCACAAGCAGGTTGAAATTCCTGGCTCAGCGCGCCTTGCCAATTCACTTGAAAGGACACCGTAGTGATGCATTTCATGATAAGCAAAAGAAGCGAGGCTAGGAGACCAATGTCATGCAGAGTGGCTTGAATGATGTCCCAATCAAGGCGGTCGTACATTTTTTCAAGGTCCACTTTAATGGCCATAAACCCAATCCAACCAGTTTTGTGATTCATAAAGTGAATCACTTCCTGGGTAATGATGATATTATCAGTAATAAGACTGCCAGGCACAAAACTACACTGGGTCGAGCGGACAAGCGTGTTGAGATACGACTTGAGTCGATTGGATATAATCTTGGAGAGGGCTTTGTACAACACGGTGCATAGCGCAATGGGACGGAATTGCGAGATGGAAGTAGGGGAGGGGGTATTAGGAATAAGGACAATGATAGTGCGGTTAACAGCCTACTCCCACACTTCGAACCGAAATATCCTCTGAAGGAAATGAATCAAGGAGGGCCCGACTGTAACATCCCATCTCCCATGGGAGAGGTATTTTAGTAAATTGGGACAGGTTAGAAGTAGTAAATTATATCTCGGCATGAACATACAGCATATAGCCTCTATGATTAATGATTGGTTGCACATGCACATGGTATACATGCATTCATGACATTTTCGGGCTTAGGTTTCAAACTGAGACTTTTTGTGAAATTTAGGGGATAGTTGTATTTGGAAAATTATTCTGAGAGCGTCATAAATTGTTTCCCATTTTTAGGGATTTATGAGAATTTTTCTGGAATTTTTCGGGGTTCGTGCCCGGACCGGAAAATTCTAACTGACTGACTGAGTGAGCCTTTTTGCACTGAAAAGGATTGCCTAATGGCATGAGATTAGTGGATAAATGGGGATTATGAAATTATTTTAGTGTCATGATTAGAGCTTAAGTGGGTGTAGTGCTTAATTAATTGGGATTAACTCATTTTTGTCCTTACCATTCATTAAAAGCCATGTGGCTTCTTGATTTTTGTCTTATATGATGCTTCATCACCGAAATTTCATCATCACCAATGACTTTTCTTGGCTATTTCATAGACCAAAATCATTAGACAAGCTTATTTTCCTCTTTTCTCATCCGAACCTTTACTTCTTCTTCTTTGATGTCTTTCTTTTCTCCTTGAATTTCTATCTTCTCATCCCTCACAAGAAGGGTTGTCTTGGTTCTTGGTTTGCTTCTTATTTGTACATACCTAAGACCAAGCTTGCTCTTTGAGAAGATGATATGTGCATGTGTAGTGATAAGAGTCGTGAGCGGTGATTGAGAAGTTTCAAGTTGAAGAAATTGAAAAGCCTTGGAAATTGCTTGAACTTGTTTAAGGTAAGTGTTAATGTTTGTTCTTATGCTTTTGGTAGTTAGAAGCATATATGGGAAGCACTTATGTATTTATTTGATCATTATAAGGGTAGGTTTGAATGGGTTTAATGTATGCTTGTGTGAAGGAAGTGGTTAGGGTAGTTAAAGAATGAGAAGGTGATGTTATTAATGATGTTTATGATGCAAAATAATATGGAAATTGTGTAGGTTTGTGCTGCCAAAGTTTGGTTAGTTATATAAGTCAATGTTGTGATTAGTTTGGGGTTGAATTAGAGGTATAAATGGTGCTTAGTGATGTGTTATTGGTGTTAGAAGTGATGAGAGTTAAGTTATAGATGAAAGCTGGAAAATGGTTATTTGACCTATTGCAATGTTTTGATCATAACTTATTGTATAGGTGAGAAAATGAGGTGAGGTTTGTGGCCACTTAAACTTTAGGATGTTGGCTTCAACTTTGTGTGAAATAGGTGTTGTTAAATTGTAATGGTAGAAGGTCGAAAATTTACATGGAAAGTTACTGTTTTATTGCCTATGAACAGTAACCGACACTATGACCTGATGATTTTGCTGATTTTTATAAATTAATTGATATGGAATTTGGGAAAAGAGTCTTCATGAAAGTTGTAGCATATTGAGTTAGCTTTCCATTACCACTGATCTTGATATTTTTCGAGTTGTATATTAAGAGTTATGGCCTGATAACTATTGACTGTTTTTATGTATTGAGTGAACCTAGCTGGATTAGCAAATTTGGTGTACATTCTGTTTTGGAGTAATTTTAGTAATTTTTGTGAACTGAACTGGTTTTAGGGGTCTACTTAAGAGTTTTAGATAACACATTGATCTTGAAATTGGTGTATGGCATGTAATTTTTGGAAATCAGATGTGGGAGATATGGAATTTCAAAAGCTGAACTTACATTGTGATGTTAAGTGCTGATTAGGTCAGTAACTTGCATAACAGATTTGAAATTGTTAGAAATCGAATTGGAGATTGAGTTCTTCATGAAACTTGAAGTTTGAGGAGTTATCTTTTCAGGGACATAAATTTTGGATTTTTCTGACTTGTGTACAGGGAGTTATACTTGTTATAAGTGTACTGCTCAAATTGAATGATTTCAGGGACAGCAACATTGAGTGAATTAATTGACTGGTTTAGCAATGGAATTTGATTTTGGGTTGGTTATGAAAGTTGTAGATGACATTATGAACTTATTGAGCATATTTATGTGGTAATTTTTGGCTGAAGAATTTCAGAGTTGTGGAATTTGCAATGTACTGTTCTGTTTTTATGGGATTGGAGTAGGTAGTAGTTTTGAAGGGATTTTTGACACCCTTAGGGGTGAGATTGATTTTTATGGTCTTCTTGAGAATTGTAGAGGGTTTTATGATCTTTCCAACGAGGTAAGATTTGTATTTTTCTGAAGTGTGTGTTGAGATTTATGAGTGTTGAAAATTGGTTTGGAAATTAGAAAGTTGGATTGGAAATTAGGAAAAAAAAAGGAATGGGAATTTGGATTTTCGCCCGGTCACTAGGGCGACGCGTCGCCCTAGTGACGAGGCTTGGGATGAACGGCGTCACTAGGGCGACGCGTCGCCCTAGCGACGACGCCGGATCATCCGGAATCACTAGGGCGACGGCTCGCCCTAGTGATGAGGCAGATCAGATTTTTTTATTATTATTTGGTATTATTTTGATTATTTGGTATTTGGTGTTTCTTTTGTCAATTTCTTTTCCGTCCGACGTCCGATTGACCTGATTCTTGAGGCATCGGATTTGTGAAATATTGAATTTCATTTTGTGAGAAATTGGGAATTTTTGGACGAGAAATTGACGTGACCCCGAGTAATTGTTCGGTAAGCGTTGTTTTGTTTAATTGGGGACCTATAGAGGTCCGAATTGCGCACCGTCAGCGCCAGTAGGTTTCTAAATTTTAGATGGAATTTATATTGGGAAAATTTGGATTTAGGGCCGGAAATCTCATGAACATACATTCTACACTTACATGTGCATTATATTAGTTCGGATTGGATACTTAGTGATCGGATTTCCTCTCTGTTTGTTATAGAGGCACATTTGGAGCGTCGATCTACCGACGTTACTGAAACTTCCAGATGTTAGCTCGGAAGTACAGGTGAGTAACCTAGTTGGTTCCTCAACCTTTATGTGTTTAAGATTTTGCAATTATGCCATGTGGAGATAATGGAGGGTTTATGTGTGTTTGATTTTGATTGATTTCGGACCATAGGTGTCTGAAATATTTGGAATGAGATAACGAAGTACTACTTGTGTGTAACTGTATGTGAATGTTTATATTGGAGATCTCGGACCAAAGGTCCGAGGAAATGGGAAATCGATATTGAAGTGTTAATTGTCTGTTTCAATACATTGGATGTGACTTTTAAATGCGATATGGTATGATGCAATAAATTGAAAAAAATATATGATTGAAATACCGAACCGAAGGTCCGAAGAAATAGGAAATGGCATTGAATGTAAGTGATAGCAATAACTGTAAATGGAAATTGGAACATATGCATTCATACATAAGGACATGATCGATAAAGGCGGTTGTATTGGAGCGACCACCGTGTCGGGGCATATCACGCCTAACGTATGTGAGAGCTTTACCAACGCACAGACCTCGAGTCCAACGTATTGAGCCGCAGCTCAATGTATCGAGGCTTCAAGCCCAATGTTTTCGAGCCACGGCTCAACGCAATGTGCCCGTTCTTGGGGCGATTTGAGCATGGTCCACAACAACGAAATGAAAATGGAACAGGTGTCACATCGCATTGCATATATATATATATTGTAAATGACCGGAAGATGTAAATGATAATATGTGCATGTGTATATGAAATTGGAACTGAAATGTGATAATATGTGATATTATTGTTAATGCTACTGTATGCTAATATGATTAGTGAATGCATGAGTTGGGTGAACCATCGATGATGGTTTCTCACTGAGTTCGCAAACTCACCCAACATTGCAACTATTTTTTTCAGGAATTGAAGAGTACCCCGTTAGTGAACCGGGTGTATGGTTACTACAAGAGAGTCGGTGTCCGATGTCGGGATCAGTTCATGTCTGCATTCGTGTTGTCTTGACTTATGTGTAAATTTACATTCCGCAAAAATTGTATTGAATTGATTGAGGGCCCTAATTGATTTGACATGTGATCAATTATTTGACATGTGATCTTTGATAAAGTGTATGACTAAAAAGGGTTTTTGTATCACGGGCCCGAATCGTTTATTTTTAATTTCGCGCACTCGACTAGTTTAAAAAAAATCATAATGAGTTTTGACACTGCAGTGACTGCTCTAGCATACTACCCTCGCGGGTCGCGGACTCGGATATCACCGTCGATGTCGAGTTCGGGTCTCGCGGGAGTGGGGTGCTACAATTTGTGGTATCAGAGCCCAGAAGTACAATCTTACATGGGCATTCTGAAAAAAAAAATGTGTGTCAAGTTATGTGCATTTAAGTCATGTCACGGCAGACAGTGACAACTGATCCCCATAGTAGTATATGAGTCGTATGCATAAATAAGTCTCAGTCGTTTTAGCGGTTAGAAAAAGTGAGAAAAAGGATAATGTGTTAGAATGTGATGAAAGGAAGAAATGGATATCGCAAAATAGGAAAGAGTGTACGGTTTGGTCAGACAGATGAATATTTATTGATATTGATGGGTATATTATGAAATGCAATATTGGAGTTATATTGGCAATATCCTTGAATATGAGATAGCTATAAAGATTATAGTTGTAAATTCATAGAGGAAAATAGAGATGTGACAATGGTCAGATTTCCAGTGTAGTAGGTAAATGAAAATAAAGTGTTCTATGATATAGAAAAGTTACAATTGGGATGGATTCTTGTGACGAAGGTAGATGAAAAAGTTGTTCGGGTTTAATTGATCTGCTAAGTAAATGCACACTGATTATGGGAGCCCTATGTTAAGTGAAAATGTTAAGCGCAATCGATGAGGTAATGAATACTTCTTGCCGTAATTCTTGTCGAAAAAAAAATCCCTTTAGGAGTTAGAAGAAGAAATTAAAGTGCTTATAATGATCGATTGTGAATGAATTGAGATTGTAGATGGTCCTCACGAGTGAGGACGAATTAAACAGGAAGGTTGTTGAGTTCGAATATATTGTCACCGTAAGTGTATATGTGATAGTGGGATTACCATCATGGGTGAAATGAATAATTTATGTGAATATGATATCAGAAGTAATTGGTGGCCTACTACATAAGCTTTGATTATAATGCCGGTAGCTCAAGTTTAAAATGAGTGAGAGTAAGGCATGAGAATACTTGTACTGAGTTATTGAGAAAGAAGTGAGACAGTTAAAGATGCTAGCATTGGTAATGAGCTTGAGGAAATAAAATGAGGGACATGAATATAGTAAAGTCCCCATGATTGAGAATTGGTACCAAAAAGAGAATGGTTATCGAGAATTAAATGCAGTTAAGGTATTCTTAGCAGTGTGATCTATTAACGGGCAAATTGATGGGACTATAGATATATATTGTCAGATAGGATGTGATGATTATGGTGATGAATGGTAAGATAGTAGAGGAAAAGAAATTGTTTAAGTGCTCTTCAGAGATTGATCTTCGTGAAGTATCAAGAGTAACGATTTGTATTATATCCGGCGAGACTCTAGTGTAAGAGCTAAACTATATTCTTGAAAGAGTGTACATTATGTAAATGAGATGATTCGATTATTGAAGAAAAGAATTACTGAATATTAATTATGAATTTGAGGGGATTAAAGTTTATGTTCGAAAGTACTAGACCGATATAACGATTGTTTATTTAAGTCAGTGAGTGGTCTATCACGAATAAATTGAGTTATATGAGTCAACTAAGTTTATTGTATTACTAAAAAAGAACATGTTTCAATTGTGTTTGGAGTGGATAATGAACATAAATATAAGAAATGGATAATGAAAGAGAAATAGATGAATGGGTATAGTTGAGGAAATTGGTCGTTATACAAGTCTCATAAGAGTGAATCTTAACCTGATTGAAGGAATAAAGGATGAATTAGTATGCGAACATGAGATATTGGAAGAATTAATCAAGATATAGGTACTGATAAAATGTGGAAGTTCAAAAGATATGGGTATGTGGAATTGGGAATTTATTAGACCTAACGGAATCTTGGATGCGTTCAAAATTGTCAAAGATTTTCGGTTTTAACAAATTGACAAGAATAATTGAGGAAAACATGTGAATGTTATGACCGATGATCATAAAGGAGACAATTGAAGAATTTACTATCTATCTTGAAGTGTTCCAAAAAGATTACGATGTGATCTATTGAAATTGTATAAAGTGATTTTATGCACCTTGGGACAAATATAATTCCATGGGTGGTATTATGATTGATGATTTGAACTTTGTTCTACCGAGTGTGACCTAAAAGCTTGGAGACATTAATCGTATGAAATAGTTTGGAGATGTCTATGAATATGTAAATCGATACCGATTGAGTTATTTCATGCAGTTGAATGATTTGAAAAGGATTTAGCGGCTGATTAATTCAAACTGAGCTAATGATGCAATTCAAGGGATTGAACAAAGTAATAAATTAATTCTATTGCAGAAGATCAAAATTTGGGTAATAAGGTTATCAAATCTAGTGTATTATTGAGTGTTAATAGTCGAACTGACAAAAAGGGGTAAAAAGAAAGCATTATTAGTTATGGGAATTTCAAAGTTGGTGTGCATCAAAACGGATTGGCAAAATCCGAAGTAGGGATGTAGAAATTGTAAACCGTATTAAGGAATAGGAATTTATTTCCAATTGTTGAGGAAAAGGATAGGTATAGTTCAAATTAAGAGATATGGGTGATACTCATTACGGGAACTGTTAGTGAAAACGTAAGGAATGATCGAAGCTTTAAGTCTAGCAAGAGTGTATTGATAGAATAATTGGAAAGGTTAGAATGGGAAATCAAATGATTATAAGTAAATGGTCTGAGAAAGCACAAGAAACAATTGAAGCGTTATGTTTTAGTAAAAGTATTGTGGAAAAGAAATTGAGGGATACCAATCAAAGTGCACGATGACATGTGTGATTAACCAACAGGTATTTTTGGATTTCATTAGGATATGAAATTGATGTATAGTGCAAAGTAGTTGTGGTATGACAGATAATCTGTAACACCCCACACCCGTAAGACCCGAACCCGATATCGTTGGTGATATCCGAGTCCGCGTCCCACGAGAGTGACGTCTTACATCGATCGATTTAAAATTCAGATACTTTTTTCTTTTCTTTTGTAGCCATTAACTCCACGTTCACACGCAAATCAGTAAGTAATTAAAATCCGTGTTCAATAAAACCGATTTAGTTATTACACCATTCATTATTAATTACAATCGACCAATGCGGTAAAATATTACTACCACAATGGCTCAAGAAAAATACAATGCCTTGTTATACGGTGATTATGAATACAATTTACTAAAACACTAATGCGATACCTGAACCGATCCCGACCTCTAACCTTTACTCGTCTCGGTAGATATACTCCGTGTCAACCGGGTATTCTTGAGACTGAAAAATAGATGCAAATTTTGGGTGAGTTTTGCGAACTCGGTGAAAACCATCATCGATGGTTCACTCAAATCATGCATTACGCCCATGGCGTCTGATGCAATCTGATAATCATCAATTACCAATAAGCGATCAATAACCATATCCGATAATAATAAACCATTCACGAGAACACATACCATCACGAAGCGGACTTATCACAAAACGGTCATTTATGCGAATGCAATGCATATGTGACTCTTTCCGATTATTCAAGATTGTGCCCAAGTGCTCGGTCGGTGTTCGGTGGGGACGCGTCGAGATTTCTCCCCTCGGGCTCGTGGCGGTCGATGCGATATGAGCTCGAGCTCTTATCGGTAAAAATACCAACTGGGGCACGTCCATTATCGATCATGTAATTATGCATGCGATGCAATGTCGATAAATGTACGATGTTTGGCTATAAAGCCCAGTGTATCAGTGAATCAATAATATGGCTATAAAGCCCGAGATAGCGATGTTGATGCGGTGGCTATAAAGCCCAGTCTATCAATATCAGTATCATTGATGACAAGTAAAATCATACAATACAATCCCATACATGCCAGTAGTCATGCAGTGATCATTTAATTCACTTTTGCACGTAATTCACGTTGAGCATGTAAACAACCAGAAATTTGAGAAACCAACTAGGTTACTCACCTATTACTTCCGAGCTAATGTCGGAAAACCTCTGTGACGTCGGTCAATCGACGCTCCAATTGGACCTCTATATGAATCAGAAAAAGTACGAGTCACTAAATATGAAATTTGTGCTCATGTTGATGAGATATGCATGTTCATGAATTCCCGGTCCTAACTCAATATTTTCCCATAATAAAATTCTATGAAAAATTAGAAATCCATAAGCGCCGACGGTGCAATTCGGACCTCTATAGGTCCTCAATTAAATAAAGCAGTGTTTACATGTTCCAATCGATAGGGCTACGTCAAATTCCGTCTAAAATTCCCGTTTTCTCATAATATGAAATTAAATGTTCAACGAATCCGATGCCTCTGGAATCAGGTCAATCGGACGTCGGACGGAAAGAAATTGACAATGAACAATCGGATCAATTTAATACCAAATAAAATTAAAAAATAAAATAAAATAAAATTTCCATGTGTTTGCCTCATGGGCGAGGCGCCCTCATGAGGCGGATCGCCTCATTTTGTCGCGAGGCGGGCGTCGCCTCGCGACCAGTCCGTCGATTTAGCCTCGCGAGGCGTCGTCGCCTCATGAGACGGCTAATTGTCTCGCCTCCATGAGCGGACGACGTCGCCTCATGAGCCGTGAATTCCTTCCTACTATCTTGCCCTTTCTTTTTCCAGATTTCAATTCCTAATTTCCAACTACTCTAACTTTTAGCACATAAATCAGAAAAATGCCCACTATACCTCATTGGAAAGCTTATGAAAAGTTCTACAACTCTCAAGAAGACCATAAAAATCAATTCCAACCCTAAGGGTATCAAATAAGCCATCAAACCTTCTGCCTTCACAATTTCCCTCAACACAGGGCAGTACATTGACAATTTCATAACTCACTGATTCTTCAGTAATAAATTACCACAAAAATATGGTCAATAAGTTCACAATGTCCTCTACAACTTTCATGAACAACCCAAAATCAAATTCTATTGCAAACCAAGTCAATTAATTCATCTAATGTTACTGTCCCTGAAATCCTTCACTTTGGGCAGTAATCTTACAAGAAGCATAACTTCCAGTATATAAGTCAATAAAATCAGAACTTTATATCCTTGTAAAGATAACATCATAAACTTCATTTTTCATGAAGCACTCAACACCCAATTCGATCTCTAACAATTTCAAAATTGTTATGGAAGTTTCTGTTATCATCAGCCATTCATAACCTAATGTAGGATCAGTTTTGAAAATCATATCTCCCAATTCTGACTTCTAAAATTACATACCAAATATCAATTTCAAGATAATCTCTTCCTCTACAACTTTTCAGAAGCTTACTCACACCAATTCAGTCCACATCAAATGTTAAAATTGCCTCAAATCAGTAAACTCACAAAATCACACTTAAACTAGGTTTCATCCAAAATGCTCAAAACCAGTCATTAGTAATCAATTCATATCTCCCAATATATAATTCCAAAAATAGCAAGATCAGTAGCAATGGCAAGATAATCAAATATGCTACAACTTCCATGAAGACCATTCTCCCTAATTCCATTTCAATTAATTCATGAAAATCAACAAAACTCAGATGTTATGGTTGCGGTTACTGTTCATAGGCAATGGAACAGGAACTTTCCCATTCAAAAATTCACCCTTCTATCATTGAAATTAAACAACACCTATTTCACACTAAATTGAAGCCAACATCCCAAAGTTTCAGTGGCCACTAACCTTACCTCATTTACATTTCTACACAATAAGTTATGAATAAAACAGTAACATCAATCTCAACTCTAACTTTCCAGATTTAATGTTAACCTTAGTTCAACCACTTCCAATGTCTTTTTCACATCACTAGACATCAAAATAAATACAATTTAAATCTTACCCCAGTCATACATATACTAAGGTTAATACTGAAAAATTTACAGCATTAAATTCCTCAATTCAGATACTCAATTAATTATCCATAATCAATTCAAAATCAAACCATATCATTACTTTCAATTCAGTCATCACTTAGCTTTATACCCATTACTTTAAATCATAATAATCAACACTTTAATGTCTACATGAACCTTATACATGCTTTAAATCCTTATATTAACTACCCCCATACTATCATTACATTTATTTCCATGTAAAAACACATTTAAAGATCAAAACTTAAGTAAATACTTACCAACTTAAAACCTCCTTCAAACCTTAACAACCACTTTCCAACTTCTTCACCAAGGATCAACCTCCTTCCCTTCTCAAGTATACACAAAACTCATCATCTAACTTTGATGAGATCAAGAGATGGTAGCTTAAAGTTGCAAAGAGAGATGAGTAAAAGGGAAAAATTCGATGGTTGCAAATGAAGAGTGTGTTTCGGATGAGTTTAAAACCAAAGATACAAAATGCATCTTTCCTTTCTTTAATAACCATACACATCCGAAGCATGAAGAGAGGCATTAAATGATGCCTTTTCAATGGCACAAAGTGATTGGTCCATAATTTAAAGAAAAGTCAATATATCATTTCTTTAATCCAATCAAAATTTTACTCCATTTAATTCCTATGACCCTAATTTCAGTCCCATAATAATATACCCAATATTATAGTACCATTGGGTAGCGATTCTTGCTACCAAGAATCGTAATTTGTTAAATCGATTGGCGATTTATCCGGTCAGAGAATTTTCCGAATTATTTTAGAGAATTAATGAAATTCCTAATATTATAAAACAGTAACAATGCACTCAAATAAATTTTCAATCACAAAATCACCTTTTCTACTCCAAAACAAGTTTAGGCGATCACCTACATTTTTTGCGGTCAGGAACTTTCTCCGGAAAATTCCAGAAAAATTCCTAAAAATCCCTTAAAATGTAAAACCATTTATGGTGCAGTCCAATCAATTTTCCAAACTCAATTATCCCATTAATTCCAATAAAATTGCTTTAGGCCCAATTCACGGAATGTCATGAATGCATTTACCGTAATTTCATATACACAATTGATCATGTATCAATCCTATTATCATGAACAGTTCTAAATATTCCTATTAATCTCATCCTATGCCAAGTTTACTATTTTACCCTTCCGGGAGGGTGGGATGTTACAATTCTCCCTCCTTATAAAATTTCGTCCTCGAAATTCTCAATCAACGATTCACTATGACGGTAATCATATGAGTCTATATATCCTATACACTTTTCCACTTAATGATTCACTTTTGGGTGATCACAAGAACCACTCTCGGTCAAGTGGTTCGATTACTATGGCTAACTCATTATCACTTAAGACGATGTGGTTTGACAAAACTATCGATTAGCGATCTCATTTTCTTAGCTATCTCACTTACCATTTCTAGAATTGTCACTACCTTTGGTTCCGATATATAACTCAGTTCGGTATTTTCGAATCTATTTACTTATTACATTTTATTCTTCTAATACCTTTTTCCCACAGTGCCATATAGTCCAATTCGTATTCCATTGAGGACATCTCCATATCTTTGGTACCTCCCTTAATCACGTCAGGGACGCTTTACATTCCTTTGGTACCAATACAGTGACACTTAACTCCACTTCACTATAATCAGTAACAATGTACCTAATGCAGTCATTTATCATATGTCATTCACTTTATATTCAAATTCGATTCTCGTAAGACAATTCACTATTCTATAATGTTCACACACTTTATCCGGATATACAGTTTACTCTGTCTCATTTGTCCGATCCAATTCTACTTTAGCTAACCATGCAGTCTTCCTAAGTCACTTTCCTTTTTCTCACACATTTTAGTCTCAAACCCATTACGGTCTTTAACTCCCAAGAGCCTTCACAGCGATGTAACAAGATATATTTTTCGATGAATCAAAGCTCTATAACACGACCATAATCAAACCTTTTTCCTATTGGACATTCAATCTATAAACTCTTGAGCCAAGAATCACTTCATTCTATACCTACAATTACTCAATTTCACTTTTCAAATATCTTTGACTAGAATGTCTAACTTTACTGCTCACTTTCTTGTTCTAATACCTTTTATCGGGTACACTTATTTCTCCTTCGACTTTTGTTCACTATAGTTTTCTAATTCCATTTGTATATTCAAACTCATCATAAAACTTCCTCTTTACTTTCTCGCACTCTTAACCTTTCTTATCACGATTTTTACAACTTCATTTTTCCGAACACTTCACAATTACCCTCGATATGCTTGACATTAATTGAAAACCCTAATATCTCGTAATGGATCCGTTCATTAAAGCATTATCTGCTCACTAGTTAAGGGTAGTAGGCGTAATTGTTTGTTCATTCTAGCATTGTCGTATCTTTCCTCAAATTAACCCGGTGTATCCTTATAGGAATCTACAGTCTCGAGGCTTTCAATCGCGAGCATGACACCAGCACCATTTATCACAGTCGATTCAATTTATTTCATACTCGTTCAACATATTGTCGCAGATTCAATACTCACGCCCACTTTTCCAAAGTATGTTTATCATCGATGTCGATTCCTCAATTCATCCTATCGTTCTTTTTACTTTTCACTGCTCAACACTTCCAAACACATTCATCTCTAATCACGATTACTACCATTTGCTTACCTCGCATACTTCCTATTAGGGTCTTATTGACTTTACCGTACATCTTTTACCCTTTTCATTAAGTCTACAATGAGTGTATCAACAATTTCTTTATGAAGTTGTCACTACATCACCTCATTGTCGGTTTCCTTTGACCCTCTTGTCTCCATTCGCCACTCTTTTCATTTCTCTTCTCATTTGTTTTCATATCATTCCTATCAACATATGTTAATACCTTGTCATCTATATTTAAACCTCCAAAATTTTCCATTTTATTTTAGTATCTCTCTTCTCGATTCGGGACTCTTTCATTTTTCGTTTCAAATCTAGATTCCTCAGCAGCTTTACATCATAACCGGAGATCGATTCACTTCACATTGCAATAGAATCACCTCAAATTAAAATCTCACTCATATGGAATTCTTTACATTTCAGTACATACAATGCGATAATCTCAGCGATATGAGCTAGGACCCAATTTCACTTTTAATTTTGTCCACAAAAGTCTCATCAACCAATGATTATTCCTAATTGTGTTTCAATCCTTCTTCACTATCGTGCAATCTCAATCAAGACACTCTTATGTCATCATTTAACGGATCGTAACATTCCTTTCGAAGGTTCCTTGTGCGATCACTTAAATACTTTTTTTTCACACTTATTCGTAATCTATACCGAATCACTTTTCGCCCTCTCATACAGTACACTCATTCCACCTTTGTCTTACTTTAACCTCTTAAGAACTTCACACTTATAATCACTCTAAACATTTACCGCCTGCTTCTCTATGATTTCCATATATCATCACATACATTTCATTAGTCACAATCAACATTCTTGTCAATAGATATCCCTAACGATAAATTGACTTAAAGACATTAACTCTTTTCATACACCACTATTGTGGTTTCATTCATTCAAGATCTTTATTTCATTCTCACCTTATCATTAAACTGTATGTCTCATTCCCTATCCATTACGTGCAACTTGACCTTATAAGGTCATATCAATTTGGCTTATCACCATGATCATTATTCCTATTTTTCATTCCGTTTCGCTACTTATCTTCTATTTTCCTCAAACAGTCTATGATCGGGTGTTCACAGTCCCCAATACCCGACAAAATCGTTGATACCACTCCATTTTATCTCTATCTATATACCTATCCATTTACCATTTTTGTGTCCATGTACACCTAATTCAGTATTTCTCGATACTCCATCAGTAGAATCATCTGTCTGTCTTTTTCCTTTATGATTTTATCATACGAATTTCCAACCTCGAAGCACCATAATCACCTAACAATTTCAGTCTCAAACTTATGCGGTCTAGTTCATAACTATTTCTCGAATTCATTTCAGTCTATCTGTACACTTTTACATTCTTTCAATTCTCAATAAACCGTTACAGTACTCTATTGAGCTTCTTTCCATTTCGCTATTATCATCTGCCTATAAAATCTACTAATCTCTAACTTGAATACAGTGAATCAAAATATGCCCGATTGGATCATCTACATTTTACTCAATTCCAATATTTCCCCATTCATGACATATACAGTCAGAACTGTAATTTCCTAACCATCCCGGGCATTTAATCTCACTTAGATCTACTATAACCAATAAGCTTCCCATATCTCTAATGGACCTCTCCAAGTTCTCAACATTTGCATTTTTCTGTCACCATAATATTGTCAATTTAATTCGGAAATTCTTAATCAGTCTAGACCAACACAGTCATTCTACTATCACATATGAGGGTTTCTAACCCAGTACAACATCAACCTTCTTATCCATTTTTCCTTTATCCTTTCCTAATTGATTATCCCTTTTAGGATTTTCACTCTAATCGATCTCACTCTTCTCTCACTTAATCACTTGACACTTATGCACCTTAGGCTTTATCCTCGTGCGACTCGACTAGGGATCGATTACCACGATGCTGCAACGACGCGACTCAAATGCATGAAACCTATGTTCCAAATCGTGCCCGATACATTACGTATCTTGGGCTCGATACCACCTAAATGTAACACCCCACACCGTAAGACTCGAACCCGATATCGTTGGTGATATCCGAGTCCGCGTCCCACGAGAGTGACGTACTACATCGATCGATTTAAAATTCATATACTTTTTTTCTTTTCTTTTGTAGCCATTAACTCCACGTTCACACGACAAACACGATAAGTAATTAAAATCCGTGTTCAATAAAACCAGCCAGATTATTACGGTCATTCAAGATTAATTACAATCGATCAATGCGGTAAAATATTACTACCACAATGGCTCAAGAAAATACAATGCCTTGTTATACGATGATTGCGGAATACAATTTACTAAAACACTAATGCGAACCTAACCGATCCCGACCTCTAACCTTTACTCGTCTACAGTAGATATACTCCGTGTCAACGGGTATTCTTGAGACTGAAAATAGATGCAAATTTTGGGTGAGTTTTGCGAACTCGGTGAGAAACCATCATCGATGGTTCACTCAAATCATGCATTACGCCCATGGCGTCTGATGACAATCTGATAATCATCAATTACCAATAAGCGGTCAATAACCATATCCAAAGATAACGATAACCATTCACGAGAACACATATCATCACGAAGCGGTACTTATCACAAAACAGGTCATTTATGCGAATGCAATGCATATGTGACTCTTTCCGATTATTCAAGATTGTGCCCAAGTGCTCGGTCGGTGTTCGGTGGGGACGCGTCGAGATTTCTCCCTGCTCGGGCTCGTGGCGGTCGATCTGATATGAGCTCAAGCTCTTATCAGTAAAAATAGCAACTTGGGGCACATCCATTATCTGATCATGTAATTATGCATGCAGTACAGTATGCAGTAAATGTACAGTGTTTGGCTATAAAGCCCAGTGTATCAGTGAATCAATAATATGGCTATAAAGCCCAGTATAGCAGTGTTCAGTACGGTGGCTATAAAGCCCAGTCTATCAATATCAGTATCATTCAGTACAGTAAAATCATACAATACAATCACATACATGCCAGTAGTCATGCAGTGATCATTTAATTCACTTTTGCACGTAATTCACGTTGAGCATGTAAACAACCAGAAATTTGAGAAACCAACTAGGTTACTCACCTATTACTTCCGAGCTAATGCCGGAAAACCTCTGTGACGTCGGTCAATCGACGCTCCAATTGGACCTCTATATGAATCAGAAAAAGTACGAGTCACTAAATATGAAATTTGTGCTCATGTTGATGAGATATGCATGTTCATGAATTCCCGGTCCTAACTCAATATTTTCTCATAATAAAATTCTATGAAAAATTAGAAATCCATAGGCGCTGACGGTGCGCAATTCGGACCTCTATAGGTCCTCAATTAAATAAAACAGTGTTTACATGTTCCGTCAATAGGGGCTACGTCAAATTCCCGTCTAAAAATTCCCGTTTTCTCATAATATGAAATTAAATGTTCAACGAATCCGATGCCTCTGGAATCAGGTCAATCGGACGTCGGACGGAAAGAAATTGACAACGAACAATCGGATCAATTTAATACCAAATAAAATTAAAAAAATAAAATAAAATAAAATTTCCATGCGTCGCTTCATGGGCGAGCCGCCCTCGCGAGGCGGATACGCCTCATTTTGTCGCGAGGGCGAGGCGTCGCCTCGCGACCAGTCCGTCTGATTTAGCCCTGGCGAGGCGTCGCCTCATGAGACGGCTAATGTCTCGCCTCCATGAGCGGACGTCGCCTCGCGAGCCGTGAATTCCTTCCTACTATCTTGCCCCTTTCTTTTTTCCAGATTTCAATTCCTAATTTCCAACTACTCTAACTTTTAGCACATAAATCAGAAAAATGCCCACTATACCTCATTGGAAAGCTTATGAAAAGCTCTACAACTCTCAAGAAGACCATAAAAATCAATTCCAACCCTAAGGGTATCAAATAAGCCATCAAACCTTCTGCCTTCACAATTTCCCTCAACACAGGGCAGTACATTGACAATTTCATAACTCACTGATTCTTCAGTAATAAATTACCACAAAAATATGGTCAATAAGTTCACAATGTCCTCTACAACTTTCATGAACAACCCAAAATCAAATTCTATTGCAAACCAAGTCAATTAATTCATCTAATGTTACTGTCCCTGAAATCCTTCACTTTGGGCAGTAATCTTACAAGAAGCATAACTTCCAGTATATAAGTCAATAAAATCAGAACTTTATATCCTTGTAAAGATAACATCATAAACTTCATTTTTCATGAAGCACTCAACACCCAATTCGATCTCTAACAATTTCAAAATTGTTATGGAAGTTTCTGTTATCATCAGCCATTCATAACCTAATGTAGGATCAGTTTTGAAAATCATATCTCCCAATTCTGACTTCTAAAATTACATACCAAATATCAATTTCAAGATAATCTCTTCCTCTACAACTTTTCAGAAGCTCACTCACACCAATTCAGTCCACATCAAATGTTAAAATTGCCTCAAATCAGTAAACTCACAAAATCACACTTAAACTAGGTTTCATCCAAAATGCTCAAAACCAGTCATTAGTAATCAATTCATATCTCCCAATATATAATTCCAAAAATAGCAAGATCAGTAGCAATGGAAAGATAATCAAATATGCTACAACTTCCATGAAGACCATTCTCCCTAATTCCATTTAAATTAATTCATGAAAATCAACAAAACTCAGATGTTATGGTTGCGGTTACTGTTCATAGGCAATGGAACAGGAACTTTCCCATTCAAAAATTCACCCTTCTATCATTGAAATTAAACAACACCTATTTCACACTAAATTGAAGCCAACATCCCAAAGTTTCAGTGGCCACTAACCTTACCTCATTTACATTTCTACACAATAAGTTATGAATAAAACAGTAACATCAATCTCAACTCTAACTTTCCAGATTTAATGTTAACCTTAGTTCAACCACTTCCAATGTCTTTTTCACATCACTAGACATCAAAATAAATACAATTTAAATCTTACCCCAGTCATACATATACTAGGGTTAATACTGAAAAATTTACAGCATTAAATTCCTCAATTCAGATACTCAATTAATTATCCATAATCAATTCAAAATCAAACCATATCATTACTTTCAATTCAGTCATCACTTAGCTTTATACCCATTACTTTAAATCATAATAATCAACACTTTAATGTCTACATGAACCTTATACATGCTTTAAATCCTTATATTAACTACCCCCATACTATCATGACATTTATTTCCATGTAAAAACACATTTAAAGATCAAAACTTAAGTAAATACTTACCAACTTAAAACCTCCTTCAAACCTTAACAACCACTTTCCAACTTCTTCACCAAGGATCAACCTCCTTCCCTTCTCAAGTATACACAAAACTCATCATCTAACTTTGATGAGATCAAGAGATGGTAGCTTAAAGTTGCAAAGAGAGATGAGTAAAAGGGAAAAATTCGATGGTTGCAAATGAAGAGTGTGTTTCGGATGAGTTTAAAACCAAAGATACAAAATGCATCTTTCCTTTCTTTAATAACCATACACGTCCGAAGCATGAAGAGAGGCATTAAATGATGCCTTTTTCAATGGCACAAAGTGATTGGTCCATAATTTAAAGAAAAGTCAATATATCATTTCTTTAATCCAGTCCAAAATTTTACTCCATTTAATTCCTATGACCCTAATTTCAGTCCCATAATAATATACCCAATATTATAGTACCATTGGGTAGCGATTTTTGCTACCAAGAATCGACCGGTTCGCCAATTGGCGATTTATCCGGTCCGAGAATTTTCCCGAATTATTTTTCTGAGAATTAATGAAATTCCCTAATATTATAAAACAGGTAACAGTGCACTCCAAATAAATTTTCAATCACAAAAATCACCTTTTCTACTCCAAAACAAGTTTAGGCCAGTCACCGGCGATTTTGCGGTCAAGGAACTTTCTCCTAAAATTCCAGAAAATTCCTAAAAATCCCTTAAAATGTAAAACCATTTATGGTGCAGTCCAATCAATTTTCCAAACTCAATTATCCCATTAATTCCAATAAAATTGCTTTAGGCCCAATTACCGGGAATGTCATGAATGCATTTACCGTAATTTCATATACACAATTGATACTGTGTATCAATCCTATTATGCATGAACAGTTCTAAATATTCCCTATTAGTCCCATCCTATGCCAAGTTTACTATTTTACCCTTCCAGGAGGGGGTGAGATGTTACATAATCAGTATATGAGTGACACCATTCGAATAATGTATAAGGGGTCTTACTGCCAAAAAGGAGTCGTTATCCCTATACTATGTGATCAATGCAATACAGTGATAGGCTAAGTAAAGTAAGGTGGTGACAATGAGTCGAATTGATTCACATTGAGGTTATAAATCTCATGAGATTTGTGTTTTGATAATAACGGAATCTGATAAGCGATAAATGAAATATATTGAAGGGTATGGCCTCGGCCAAAATGTGCTTAGATGGAAATAAAGGTGTAGTTAAAGGAAATTGAGTTCGTGAAAAGGGGCCTCTATGCGATTGTGGTGTAAATAGCATTATGGATTGGTAAGCTAGACTAAAATCTAAAAGATGATTCGGATTCACAAAGTGTTTCATAGATAGAATTAGGAAATAGTGTTAGGATCCGATATATTTGTTATTGATATTGAAAGTGACGAATTGCGCGTAAGCATGAGAAAGCAGCAAAATCATGGAAAGTTTGAGAAAGGGAAAAAAAGAGTAATTGATTGTTTTAATCTCCGTTCATTGACAGAATTGGGTCGTGTAGTGAAATCAGTGGGAAACAGAGGATAATAATCGAAAAGACTCCCCTGCCTTTCAGATTAATCGTATATGAAATTTCGAGGACGAAATTTTTATTAGGAGGGGAGAATTGTAACATCCCATCTCCCATGGGAGAGGTATTTTAGTAAATTGGGACAGGTTAGAAGTAGTAAATTATATCTCGGCATGAACATACAGCATATAGCCTCTATGATTAATGATTGGTTGCACATGCACATGGTATACATGCATTCATGACATTTTCCGGCTTAGGTTTCAAACTGAGACTTTTTGTGAAATTTAGGGGATAGTTGTATTTGGAAAATTATTCTGAGAGCGTCATAAATTGTTTCCCATTTTAGGATTTATGGAATTTTTCGGAATTTTTCGGGGTTCGTGCTTGACCGGAAAATTCTAACTGACTGACTGAGTGAGCCTTTTTGTACTGAAAAGGATTGTCTAATGGCATGAGATTAGTGGATAAATGGGGATTAGGAAATTATTTTAGTGTCATGATTAGAGCTTAAGTGGGTGTAGTGCTTAATTAATTGGGATTAACTCATTTTTGTCCTTACCATTCATTAAAAGCCATGTGGCTTCTTGATTTTTGTCTTATATGATGCTTCATCACCGAAATTTCATCATCACCAATGACTTTTCTTGGCTATTTCATAGACCAAAATCATTAGACAAGCTTATTTTCCTCTTTTCTCATCCGAACCTTTACTTCTTCTTCTTTGATGTCTTTCTTTTCTCCTTGAATTTCTATCTTCTCATCCCTCACAAGAAGGGTTGTCTTGGTTCTTGGTTTGCTTCTTATTTGTACATACCTAAGACCAAGCTTGCTCTTTGAGAAGATGATATGTGCATGTAGTGATAAGAGTCGTGAGCGGTGATTGAGAAGTTTCAAGTTGAAGAAATTGAAAAGCCTTGGAAATTGAATAGCTTGAACTTGTTTAAGGTAAGTGTTAATGTTTGTTCTTATGCTTTTGGTAGTTAGAAGCATATATGGGAAGCACTTATGTATTTATTTGATCATTATAAGGGTAGGTTTGAATGGGTTTAATGTATGCTTGTGTGAAGGAAGTGGTTAGGGTAGTTAAAGAATGAGAAGGTGATGTTATTAATGATGTTTATGATGCAAAATAATATGGAAATTGTGTAGGTTTGTGCTGCCAAAGTTTGGTTAGTTATATAAGTCAATGTTGTGATTAGTTTGGGGTTGAATTAGAGGTATAAATGGTGCTTAGTGATGTGTTATTGGTGTTAGAAGTGATGAGAGTTAAGTTATAGATGAAAGCTGGAAAATGGTTATTTGACCTATTGCAATGTTTTGATCATAACTTATTGTATAGGTGAGAAAATGAGGTGAGGTTTGTGGCCACTTAAACTTTAGGATGTTGGCTTCAACTTTGTGTGAAATAGGTGTTGTTAAATTGTAATGGTAGAAGGTCGAAAATTTACATGGAAAGTTACTATTTTATTGCCTGTGAACAGTAACCGACACTATGACCTGATGATTTTGCTGATTTTTATAAATTAATTGATATGGAATTTGGGAAAAGAGTCTTCATGAAAGTTGTAGCATATTGAGTTAGCTTTCCATTACCACTGATCTTGATATTTTCGAGTTGTATATTAAGAGTTATGGCCTGATAACTATTGACTGTTTTTATGTATTGAGTGAACCTAGCTGGATTAGCAAATTTGGTGTACATTCTGTTTTGGAGTAATTTTAGTAATTTTGTGAACTGAACTGGTTTTAGGGTCTACTTAAGAGTTTTATATAACACATTGATCTTGAAATTGGTGTATGGCATGTAATTTTGGAAATCAGATGTGGGAGATATGGAATTTCAAAAGCTGAACTTACATTGTGATGTTAAGTGCTGATTAGGTCAGTAACTTGCATAACAGATTTGAAATTGTTAGAAATCGAATTGGAGATTGAGTTCTTCATGAAACTTGAAGTTTGAGGAGTTATCTTTTCAGGGACATAAATTTTGGATTTTTCTGACTTGTGTACAGGGAGTTATACTTGTTATAAGTGTACTGCTCAAATTGAATGATTTCAGGGACAGCAACATTGAGTGAATTAATTGACTGGTTTAGCAATGGAATTTGATTTTGGGTTGGTTATGAAAGTTGTAGATGACATTATGAACTTATTGAGCATATTTATGTGGTAATTTTTGGCTGAAGAATTTCAGAGTTGTGGAATTTGCAATGTACTGTTCTGTTTTTATGGGATTGGAGTAGGTAGTAGTTTTGAAGGGATTTTTGACACCCTTAGGGGTGAGATTGATTTTTATGGTCTTCTTGAGAATTGTAGAGGGTTTTATGATCTTTCCAACGAGGTAAGATTTGTATTTTTCTGAAGTGTGTGTTGAGATTTATGAGTGTTGAAAATTGGTTTGGAAATTAGAAAGTTGGATTGGAAATTAGGAAAAAAAGGAATGGGAATTTGGTTTTAGCGGTCACTAGGGCGACGCGCCTCTAGTGACGAGGCTTGGGATGAACGGCGTCACTAGGCGACGCGTCGCCCTATCGACGACGCCGGATCATCCGGAATCACTAGGCGACGGCTACCTAGTGATGAGGCGATCGATTTTTTATTATTATTTGGTATTATTTTGATTATTTGGTATTTGGTGTTTCTTTTGTCAATTTCTTTTCCGTCCGACGTCCGATTGAACTGATTCTTGAGGCATCGGATTTGTGAAATATTGAATTTCATTTGTGAGAAATTGGGAATTTTGGATGAGAAATTGACGTGACCGGTAATTGTTCTAGTATTTGTTTTGTTTAATTGGGGACCTATAGAGGTCCGAATTGCATGCACCGTCGGCCTTGAGGTTTCTAAATTTTAGATGGAATTTATATTGGGAAAATTTGGATTTAGGGCCGGAAATCTCATGAACATACATTCTACACTTACATGTGCATTATATTAGTTCGGATTGGATACTTAGTGATCGGATTTCCTCTCTGTTTGTTATAGAGGCACATTTGGAGCGTCGATCTACCGACGTTACTGAAACTTCCAGATGTTAGCTCGAAAGTACAGGTGAGTAACCTAGTTGGTTCCTCAACCTTTATGTGTTTAAGATTTTGCAATTATGCCATGTGGAGATAATGGAGGGTTTATGTGTGTTTGATTTTGATTGATTTCGGACCATAGGTGTCTGAAATATTTGGAATGAGATAACGAAGTACTACTTGTGTGTAACTGTATGTGAATGTTTATATTGGAGATCTCGGACCAAAGGTCCGAGGAAATAGGAAATCGATATTGAAGTGTTAATTATCATTTTAATACATTGGATGTGACTTTTAAATGCGATATGGTATGATGCAATAAATTGAAAAAATATATGATTGAAATACCGAACCGAAGGTCCAAGAAATAGGAAATGGCATTGAATGTAAGTGATAGCAATAATCGTAAATAGAAATTGGAACATATGCATTCATACATAAGGACATGATCGAGATAAAAGCGGTTGTATTGGAGCGACCACCGTGTCGGGGCATATCACGCCTAACGTATGTGAGAGCTTATTTCAACGCACAGACCTCGGTCCAACGTATTCAGAGCCGCAGCTCAATGTATCGAGCTTCAAGCCCAATGTTTTCAGAGTCACCGGCTCAACGCGCAATGTGCCCAAGCTTCGGGACGATTTGGCATTTGGTCACAACAACGAAATGAAAATGGAACAGTGTCACATGCGCATTGCATATATATATATGACTGTAAATGACTGGAAGATGTAAATGATAATATGTGCATGTGTATATGAAATTGGAACTGAAATGTGATAATATGTGATATTATTGTTAATGCTACTGTATGCTAATATGATTAGTGAATGCATGAGTTGGGTGAACCATCGATGATGGTTTCTCACTGAGTTCGCAAACTCACCCAACATTGCAACTATTTTTTTCAGGAATTGAAGAGTACCCCGTTAGTGAACCGGGTGTATGGTTACTACAAGAGAGTCGATGTCCGATGTCGGGATCGATTCATATCCGCATTCGTGTTGTCTTGACTTATGTGTAAATTTACATTCATGAAAATTGTATTGAATTGATTGAGGGCCCTAATTGATTTGACATGTGATCAATTATTTGACATGTGATCTTTGATAAAGTGTATGACTAAAAAGGGTTTTTGTATCACGGGTCCGAATCGTTTATTTTAATTTCGCTTTTCGACTAGTTTTAAAAAAATCATAATGAGTTTTGACATCGCAGTTGATCGCTTCTAGCATACTACCCTCGCGGGTCGCGGACTCGGATATCACCGTCGATGTCGGGTTCGGGTCTCGCGGGAGTGGGGTGCTACACCGACAGTGTCCCACTGGGATTGATAAAACAGAGCGGTGAAGCCATCAAACCCTGGGGCTTTGTTGGAGTCATAGAAAAGAACGCCGCCGTGACTTCATCTGAGCTGAGCGGACGGGTAAGGTCCTCGGTCATGTGCTGCGGGGGAGGAGGAAAAAGCCCAGGAAGAGATCCAGGGAAAGAGGACCGTCCTTCGGGTCAGTATAAATCCTCCAAGTGGCACTTCGCCATACCGCAGAGAGTCACAAGGTCGGTAACTTCCTGACCATGGACATCGGGAAGAGAGAGGATGTGGGATTGACGACGTCGAGTACGTGTGAGAGAGTGGTAATACTGAATATTCCTGTCGCCCTGCCTGAGCTATTGGCTCCTGGATCGTTGGTGCCAGAAGAGCTCTTCCTGGGAGAGCACTGTTTCAAGTTCATTCCGTAAGGAAGTCTTGAGCTCAAGAAGGGGGGATTCGGATTCATCCACAGGTTTTTGAAGGCCCTCGAGCCGGGCTATGAGACGTTTTTTTCGATGGAATATATTGCCAAACTTCGTGGTATTCCAATGGTGGAGCGCTTCAGAGAAATGGTGGAGCGCTCCACTGAAATTTGAGGAGCTAGGAGTCCAGTTGTCAGCGACCGCTTGGGAGAAAGACTCATGAGTGAGCCACGCCGATTGAAAGCAGAAAGGACGACACGAAGGGGTGGGGGGTTTAGGAGCTAGGAACCTAATAAGGAGGGGTCGATGATCCGACTTGAGGAAAGGCAGGTTGTGAACCCTGGTGCTCGGATGCGCAGTGAACCAAGAAAGAGATCCAAAAGCTAGATCTGACGGTTCTCGGAGGTGGCCCCGCTTCCACGTGAAATGCGAACTGGTAAAGCCAAGATCTTGGAGGTGGCACTGAAGCATACAGTCCCAAAAGAGAGTATTTATACAGGGTTGAGTTCGCGAACCCCTTCTTTTATCGGCACTTTCCAACGTAGCATTAAAATCCTCGCCCAGTAGCCAGGGGCCTGTGATGCGTAGAGCAAGGGTTGCCAGGTAGTGCCAAAGATATTTTTGTAAGGCAGGGGGGCTCGCGTAAATAGCAGTAAAATCAAACAACTGTTGATCTCACTGCACGCGAGTATGAATAAATTGGCGCTGAGCTAGACGAACGTGGACGTCTATATTCTCCTGCCAAAGTAGCCATATCCCACCTGAAAAGCCCGTAGCCTCGATCCGGAAAGAATTGCGAAATCCCAGAGACCGTATAACTCGCCTAGCTCGTTTGCCACTAATACGAGGCTCAACGATGACCACTAGGTGGGGCTTGTAAAATCGAACATAGTTCCTCATGATGAGCTTGAAGGTCTGACCTCCAGCCCCTTTACAATTCTAGATAAAAATCGTCATAATTGTGAAGAAAACAAGTGTAACTAACACGACCCGGTCGGATCCGGGACAGCTTGCCCAACGGACTCGTGACTAGGAATAGTCACGTGGAAGGGAACTATATCCTCCATCGTCATATCAGGAGAGTCATGCACGTCCCCAGCCCTCGGAAGCTCAGGAGTGGGGTCGGGGGGGCATATCCTCTAGGATAGGTTTTGGCGGCAACGTATCCATGGGATCGGGAGGTTCGGTATTGTCCTTAGCTGTCTCCCCATTGAGTAGGTTCGCAGGGATGGGCTAGGGAAATGTCGGGTCCGGTGAGACCAGGGCCGCGTGCGACGGTAAGGAAATCGCAACGTGGCCCGATGAGAGCTTAGCGGGGTTGGGTTCAAAAGGTCGGGGCTGCGGGAATGATGGGCCGGGAGGGGTTGGGCCTGAGGCAAAGGCGGCTAGGGGTGGAGGCATTGGTGCTGGGCTCTTGGAGACGAGCTGGGCCAATTGGATTTCCAGCTGGGGAGGAGAGGGGGACGGGCCCGTGGGGGCGTGCAAGCCCAAGGAGGGACTGAGCCTACATGAAGACGACGTCGCTCCCTTACTCATCGCGTTGTTTCCATAAGCGCCCAAAATTGATCCCCGTTTGGACGATGGGCTTAGGGATTTTTGGTGTCGCTGGTCTTTTCCGGACGAGGCGCTACCTACGAGAGGTTGAGTCGAGTCAACCGTTTGGGGGATGTTTGTTGGGGTGACGTACGATGCCTCAGGAGTGAGAGCTGTGAAACGCAAAGCCAACGACCCTCCCCTAGGTTGGACTTTCCGTCCGAGGCCCGGCGGTGGAAGGGGGAGTCCGGAAAGGCCGGCTTGTCACCTGTATCCAGGGGCCAAAACCCGTGGAAAGGTGAGTATCAGGGGAGGGGTCACTGCTGGAAACTACAGAGTCTGGTGGGTGTGGAACTTCAGAGGAAGTAGAAGGATCCGACGGAGGCTCGGGCCACGATGGGCAAGCGGCGGTTCCATGCCCTACCCGACCATAGTGGTAACAAATCTGAGGGAGACCATCTTATGCGACTTGAATGTGTTCCCCGTCCAATTCTACCATCGATCGAAGAGGAGTGCTTAGGTCTAAGGTGACGGCGACGGGTGCGAAACGTCCACGGAAGGTTTGTTGTGTCGTTTCGTCAATCTTCACGTTTTTCCCAACCAGATTGTCGAGCACTGTGAGGATGGATGGGTGATATCGGGCGATAGGGAGTCCGAGGAAACAGACCCAAGCCACTACGTGGGTGATACGTTCGGAGGAGGGGCGAAAGGCCGAGGTCCATGGTTAGACTGACAGAACGTGGCCAAAGGCAAAGACAATCCAAGGACCCTGCATCAAGATATGAATGTAGTCCCTTTCCTCCCGGAAGTTGACCAAGTAAAAAGCGTTTTCTAAGTCCACAATTTTCAGGGGACTAGTCGGATGCCACAAGGTGAGGAGACGATCCTGGAGCAGATTGTACTATAAATAAGGGTTTTTTGCCAAATTGGTGGATAAGTTAGTTTTTTGCCAACTTTAGAATTGTACTATAAATAAGGGTTGGTGTGGGTATATTTTGTGTGTGTGTGAGAGAGAGGTTTTGTACTAATAGTTTCATATTAGTGGAAGTATAAGAAGTCCGTGGACGTAGGCAAGATTAAGGCCAAACCACATTAAAAATTCTTTTGTCTTGTTTTTCTTTGGTTCGTGAATCTTTTGCAGTATTACTAACAGAGCTTCACGTCCTCTTTTGCCTCAAACAAGAGGGCAGCTTCTCTGTCCAGAAGTAAATAATTTTTCATTATAAGAAAGATACTTTTTATGTTTTTCTTAAATTTGTTTTTAAAAGAATTAAAATTATGTTTGAATACTATATTGTTTAAAACTATAAAATTAAGAGATAACTCACCTTATATCAAACACAGGAAATAAATTGTCTTCTAAAATTCCTCTCTGTTAATAAAGTCTGCATGACAATCATTGACCAACAAAAATAAATAATCTCTTGATCCAACAAAGTATTCTTTGACTCGTAATGCTTAATCTATAGTCACTGGCAAAAGATACAACTAAACCTTAATAAATGCCCAATTATGGTGTTTTCCGTAACTTGGTGCAAGAAGTAAAAGTAGGGAGAAATGTCGAAAACCAGAACTTTACATGATTTTCCACGGCCTAGTGCAATTGGTTATTAACAAATGACTTTTACATGACTTGTAGAACATGCAACGCGATAGAGTGATAGATGCTCTTTCAGCTCAAGCACCACATCACATGGCTAGGATTTCCGAATAGATATTTTTTTTAAGAGCGAAACAAAACCAAAAAAAGACTAAATAGCTTAAAGCTTTTGGGTACAAAGCAATACGTAATTTACAAATTATTAAATATAATTAGTGATTTAATCGAATAATATTGGTTAAGATGTTAAAAAATAAAATAGAAACAAAATTATAATAATACTAGCTAGGTTAATCTTTTAATTTGAATGTTGTGTAATTGTACAGTGTCTTGTAATTTTGAAGTTAGGCTACATGTTGATCTTGTAGTAGTTTAAATATCAATGGATCAAAAGATACGAATAACATAAAAATGTTAGAAGTGGTAATATCAAAACAATGACGATTATCGTTTTTCAATTAGAATATGCAATGTTTTAAAATCAAGCTGATTTAACTAATTTTATATTGAAAATTTTGAATTAGCTTTTTTAACATTTGAATTAGTTAATTTTATTTAATTTTAATTTTTTGGTTTGATTTAATTGAAAATTTTTATTATTAAAATGGATCATTTCAGTAATTAATCAACAAATTTAATTTTATAAATTAAAATAAACTTCTTAATTTTTATTTAATAATCTATTTTGATTAAATTTTAATTTTTTGATAAATATGGATAATTTTTAATTACATTTAAAATTATTCAATTAAAATTATTATCTTATTAATTTAACCTTAGATCCATTTCAAAAACATTACTAATACTAGGGGTGAGCATTATTCGAGCTTATCCGATTACTACTACGGTCAATTAATTCGAGTAAAAAAATTTCAAATTTTGGGTAATTCGGGTATTACCCGAATTATTTTCGGGTTGAGGTCGGGTAATTCTAAAAAATTTCGGGTCGGTCCAATTATCCGAATTAGGTTATAAAAATATAAAATTTCGGGTTTTAAAAAAATATATATAAAAAAACAACTTCGGGTAATTCGGGTAAAGCCGAACAAAATTTCGGATAATTCAGGTAGGGTAAGCTCAGGTAAGAAAAAGTTCGGATTCGAGCCGGGTAAGATAAAAAAAAATTCGGATAATTCGAGCCGAGCCCGAACAGTAAAATTTCGGCCCGAATTACCCGAATGCTCACCCATAACTAATACAGCCAAATGTCTGAATCTTGAGAATTACAGGAATGTGTCAGGTAAGGTGGTATCCCATCCCATCAAGCTTGCTTAGCCTGGGGTACAACCGTACAAGTACAACTACTAGGGCGATTAGTTTAAGAATTTAATAAATTAACTACTAAAATGCACCGGAAAACCGCAACCCAACCGAACAGACGCGCCAACTTTTTCTTTAGCCAACTTTTTCTTTCTCTCTAAATTGTGCGATTCTTGAGCCTACATTTCGGAGATCTGAAGAAAGGAAGCAGAAAATGAGTCGCTACCACAACGATCCTAACCCCTTCGATGAAGATGAAGTTAATCCTTTCTCGGTATTCCCTCAGATCTGCTTCTATTTTTAGATACTGGATTCAAGTTTAGCGGTTGTCATGTTCCTTAGCGGAGGGAGTAGGATAGGTACTTGGTCTGGATCTGTACATTGCTGTTTTTGGATTTTCGTGTTTGTTAATTGGTAAACTAAATAATCTATTCTAATTGACAATTATACGTTGCGTGATTTTGCATTAAAAAGGAATTTAAAAAGATAAAATAAGTTTTATTAAGTAATTCAAATATCCAATGGATAACGTAGTCCTCGTATTCGTAATGATGTTGAGTTATTGAAGACTTTGGTTTCTATTAGTGAAGCAAGAGTAATTCTACGTCTCTGGACCTGAATTCGAACAATTTTAACTGTTATGGCTGCTTTGTACACCTAACCGGAAGAACTCCAATCTTGAATACCAGACGAGTGTGTTAACGTCCTGATTGGTTGTTTCTGTAAACTTCTCACAATACGTGTTCCCAGAGGAAATTCTTGCTTTAAGAAGCCAGACACTAGTATTTTGCTGTTTTCTTATTGCAGATTATTTCTGTTTGCACTCAATCTTCTTTAAATTTTGATAATTTGAAAAGTAAATGGGGAATTAATGAAAAAGAGCACGTAAGTTAGCACTTTGGCACTTGATTGGTATGTGCTTGGCACACAAGGAGCTGTTAAGTCGGTGTGCATGCTTGATGAGTCAACTTGTGCATGCATTTCGAACTCTTCCCAGGTGCACAAGGCTGTTAAAAGTTGTGCACAATGAAACTTTTAGGGAAGAATATGTACCTTACAAATTTACAGAAGTGATGCCCAAGTCTTTCACAAAACTTGAAATTTGGCCCCAGCACTTGTCACATGCACTTCAAGGCACAGGATGTAGTTTGGCCACGCACAAGGAGTAGTTGAGGAGGAAAGGACTTAAAAGGGCTGGCGTAGACTCCAGGAAGCTGACAAGGGTCCTCATGCTGTGATAGCCAAAGTAATTGGACAAGACTTTTTTGGAGGTATCTGTTATCAGCATACAATGTCTGATAAAGCAAAGATGAACACGCACAAGGATATTGGCATCAAGTTGGATTTGGCTCCAGACGGAGAGTTTATCTGAGACTAGTGCTGGTTATGAAATGTACATGTGAAATAAAATCCCAGGCTGTCAAAAAGTGTTCACCAGAAGTAACTTGGGCAGCAGTTGTGAAACGTGTGTGTGCAGGAGAGAAAGCAGAACATTTGAACTCAAGAAAGCAAGCACAAAAGGGTGTAGAGGAAAAACTTGGAAAAGAGGAAAACTTGGAATTGAGAATGTGGCGTGTAACTAGATACCCAGAAACCAACATGGACATGGTGAAGAGTGGGACACCGCTTAACAAGTAGGACACCATTATCGTTAAGCTATCTTTCTCAAAAAACTACTAATGGAGTTGCTATGTTAAATAACAGTATCTTCAGTTGTATATAAATAGGAGTTACAACATTTAGTTAGAAACCTAAACGCAAAAATAATTTCACATGGGCTTATATTCTTGTTTTTACCACTTAGGCTTGTTTTTCTCTTTACTTTTTTCTTATTAATTCAAATCCCAGTTGTATCTTAATATGCCTTTGATTTCTCTTATTAATTCAAATCGCAGTTGTATCTTAATTTGCCTTTGATTTGCGCTCTTTATGTGCCTGCAAGAGGTAGAACCCTTCTTAAGGAGTTCTCCTTTTGAAATTGTTTGTAACAACTTCAAATCTTAATTGAAGCCCCTGCTACTTTATAACGAACCAAAAAAAAAAAAAGTGATTTAGCTGCAGTTGGTGTGATGACTTAGTTGTACTCATGACAGAATGGCTCTTCAGCTCCTGGATCAAGGGCACGCATGCCTCCCCTGGGATCCCAGCCTTTTGGGTTTGGACACAATGATGCAACGGTGGACATTCCACTTGATACGATGAATGTAATGACGTTTAAAAAGTCTATTTGTTTTTCCTTGTGTAGTTCAGCTTAGGATATATTTTACCTGATGCATCATGCAGGATTCGAAGAAAAAGGAGAGAGAGCTTGCTAAGTGGGAAGCAGAGCTTAAAAGAAAGGAACAGGTTAGTCTGGACTTGTATGATTTAAATGCATTTCGTTATTGGATTGTGGTTTTTGAAAATAGGATCTCTTTGCCTTCTGTGGAGCATAAATTTTGGATATGTTTCTACGACAACATTTGAATAATTATTTGATGATGGCTTGTGATACATGTATCGGGAATAATAACTATTGGTTTTATTATGTATAGGAAATCAAAAGGAGAGAAGATGCTGTTTCTAAAGGTTAGAATCGAGATGGCGACCCATAGCATTTTGTATTTTAGACTTGTTTATAAGTGGTTTACATTCTGAGTCTGTAATTAACTGTTTTACTTCCAATTTCACTATCAGCTGGTGTCCCTGTGGATGATAGAAATTGGCCTCCTTTCTTTCCTTTAATCCACCATGATATAGCAAATGAAATACCTATTCATGCCCAGAAGCTACAATATTTGGCTTTTGCCAGTTGGCTAGGTACTGGAGTTCTTCCTGTTCTTCTTTCAATCTAATCTACACGACGTTTTTCTTTCTTTTGCATTTTAATTAATTGGAAATTATTATGCTCTCTGGTATCTGTAAATGCCAAAGGAGTCTCAGATGATACTGAATATTTGGCAGAGAAAACGACTGCTGCAACTTTGCAGGTCTAATAATGAGAGGGCCAACTATGGATATAGAAGTCCTCAAAGCTCTTGTCGCTGACTTCTGAGTTGGGATGTGCAGTCGGATTTTTTGGTCTACTTTCTTCTAGTGTAAATTTTTTTAAAAGAGAAATGAAAATTCTCTAATTACTATTTAAGGCATCGATCTACGTTTGTTGTAAGTACTGTGTCTGACAGAAGAGGTTATTAACAATGATACAGTTCTTATTAACTTAAATGCTAATACTTGGTGGCAAACGACTGATCTTCTTTCTGTGACACTTGCAGGTATAGTATTCTGTCTTTCATATAATGTACTTGCTGTAATGGTCTGCTGGATTAAAGGTGGAGGTGGGTATTCTATTTCCAATTTTAATAGTGTGTTGGTCATAAGTTTTATGTTCAAGGACAAAGGTTTATCATTATCTGAAAAAGCTGAGTACATGTAGGACCCAAGATATTTCTCCTATCAACAATATATGCTCTGCTTGGATGCCCTCTTTCATATGTGCTATGGTATAGGCCCCTATATCGAGCAATGAGGCAAGTATCATGACCCTGTTTCTTTCAATTTTATGACACAGCATTTGTTAAGCTCGTTTTATCTTGTCCAAGTGCTTTTTTCACCTTGATAAAAGTAATGCGAGTAAAGTCAATGTGCTTGGCTTAGCTTCAGACATCTGCTTTAAAGTTGTACAATGAATTCTCGTTTGAACTTGCAGGACGGATAGTGCATTAAAATTTGGCTGGTTTTTCTTGTTCTACATGGTGAGTTTGTCCATCTTCTGTCATTGGATGGTTCATTTGCTTCTTCTTGTTGATCATTTTCTGGCAATTATTGATAAAACACTCAAATGCAGCTTCATATTGCATTCTCTGTATTTGCTGCAATTGCTCCACCTGTCGTTTTCCACGGGAAGTCCTTGGCGTAAGTGCATAGGGTCTCAATTTCAATTTGATACCGCTGAGGACATTATGGGGAATTGATTGATTATTGTGTTTCTCACGTAAAGTAAAATGTGGTGGCATGTTTCAGCTCTAATTTCCCATATTTTTGGCTGCAGGGGCATTCTTCCGGCAGTTGATGTCATATCCGATAGTGTGTTGGTTGGGGTAAGTTCTGTAGTGTTGTCATTTCCCCCAAAGATTTGCTTTTTTTCTTAACAACTTTAAGGAAACTACCTGACAACAGTTAGCAAATAATGCCTATTAGTTCATTTGGTAATGTTTTTCTAGATATATCTGTTGTTTGCATCTAAGAGTTCTTTATAATAATCTCAAATTACAATTGCTACTTCTGAATCGAGGTTTGTTTAGTTTACATATCATTGTAAGTGCTTCTACAGAAGTGCATCCACTCCCTGAAGAAATTTAGTGCATTATTTTCCTTAGTAGAAATTCCTTTTAAATGCTTTCTTTGACACCATTGGCATAAAGATCTTTTCTTGTTCATCAAATGTCGGACTAAGTATTTTTCTTCGCACTTAGGTGACTAATTGCAGACGTAGTACTTGTATATTTCCTACTTATGCAAACTGGTGGATTCTTAGTTCACTTAATAACAATTGTGGAGACAAGTTAATGTGGTTTTCTGTGTTTATGGACATGTACTGAAAGAATAATTTTTTTAGGATCCAAGAATGAGCTAAGATCTAGTATTGCTTTCGTTGGCTGATTTAGGTAAATCAAAATGTAGAGAATGGAACATGAAAATATAACTGATCTTCTACTGAAGTATAGAACATGCCACTGAATAAATAATCAAGAACAAGAACAAAAATACTAAGTTACGATAATTTATACACAGTGAATCTAATGTCACATCATTTTATTGTGCTCAATGTGATATTTTCATGTCTAACTAGTAGTCGTTTGTCATGACAAGGGAACATCACTGGATAAATGATTAAGAATAAAGATACCAATTGATACTACTTTGTATGCCGTGAATCTAATGATATCACATGATTTTCTTCTAGTCAATGTGATTGATTTTCATGTCCAACTAAGGCTCGTTTGTCTTGCAGATTTTCTACTTTTTAGGTTTTGGCTTTTTTTGTTTGGAGTCACTTCTTAGCTTGTGGGTTCTTCAGGTGACTGCTAATGCTTCTTAATTTTTTTATTGTTATGCTATTATCATTCGTGTGAATACCCAAAATCAATAAAGTCCAAGTTGTTCGGATTTCAGGCTGAGCCTGGATTCGGGAGAGTCAGCCCGGCCCCATTTGAACCAGTTTGGACCAAAAACATCTCGTTTTGTTTAATGGCTGAAGAATCATGTGGCCCAAACAAAGCTGTTTTTTTAAGTTTTAACAAAATGACGTTCAGGTTTCGGGTCTGACTCGGTTCATTGCCACGTATAGGCATAGGGTGTGAACGTTGGCAATCATTACTATCTAAGGCTAAGGTGCCCCAAGATGTTAGATATTTGAATTGGAACAGAAAGGAAATAGTAGGAGGAACTTTTTCACAGAATGAAAGAGTTTTTAACTTTGATGTAAAACATTTTATATGGTATCTATCGTCAAAATTCTGCTGTCGAATTTGCTAGTTGATTTCACATATTTCTAACTATTGCAGATCTCTGACTTGCTTGGTTTGTTTGGGTTGTGCAGAAAATTTATATGTACTTCAGAGGGCATAAATGAGATCCTCGAGGGGAGTTGGGGTAAACCTGAATCAGATTTTGCCTTGGCCTCGCTACTTTGTTTGGGGTTTTAGTATAATCTTCACGTATCTTCCTTCCGTATATGCTTTTTCTCTTTTTCGTTTATGGTGATAAAATTAGTTCATGTACTGACGATACTACTTTGGCTTTTTCTACCCAAATAATGTTCTGAGCTTGAACTAACATCAAATACATATACATTTATATATTTATATATTAATTCTTTCTGGATAGTTGGATCTGAAGATTGGTTCAACAGCAAGGCTCATCAAGTGGTTAAAACTGTAAAGAAACACTTCTGTGATTTTATCTTAAGATTAGTTTATTATCTTGAAATTTTTGCATTACAAAATTAGAATAAGCATATATTTTTATTCTAATACTATCGCAATACAAGATCATGTTATATGTGAGACTATCGAAAATATAGAATTAGAATAAGCATATACTTTTATCCTAATAATATCGCAATACAAGATCATGTTACATGTGAGTCTGTCAAAAATAGTCTCTTTATTATGTAGAAATAAGGTTGTATAATAGCATAACTCCTTGGACCCTATGATTAAGTGAACTTTTAATTTATTGTTGATAATCATGACAAGTAACGCACTAGAAGAGAACTTGCCTTTCTAGTAATACTGGACAGTGGACAGCACCATCTAATTAATTCCCCCAAGGAAGTGTTAAAAGAAATGCTTGTGTTGAGCTATCATTAGAAATAGAATTAAGAAAATTAACGTTTAAAAAACTTCCCCTTATTGTTTAATTGTAAAATTTTGAATTATATAATTTAATTTTAATTTTGAGTTTAATTTATTTTAATAATTTTATTATTAAAATAAATCAATTTATTAATTAATAAGTTAAATTTTGTAAATTAATAATTTTTATTAATTAAAATTAATTAATTAATGTTTTATTTAACAATTTTTACTTAAATTTTAAGTTTTAATAAATAAGAATATTTTTAATCTTATTTTAAAATTAATTTTATTTAATTTTATATTGAAACTTTAAATTTTAAATATCTTATTTTATTGATTTAATTTTAAAATATTATAAAAAAGTTTGGCAATTTGCTACGCAAACTTATGAACACCAAAAATTTTCGCGGCAAAAGAGATGGGAGCAAAGGAAGCCCACAAACTCGTACGATATCAGAGTCCACAGGTTGAAACAGGTCCCATATCTTCTTCTTTCACTCCACACCCCAAACCCCTCATCCTCAACTATGCACTATCTGAATGCCACGTGTCCTTCTAAATATCCAAATTGCAACAAATAACGACCAAGCAAGTCTCCCATGTCCATGCCTCTTCCTATCCTAAACTCATCAACAATTCCATTCCATCAATTAAAATAACTATCTATTCTAGCTCTACACTATGGGTTAAATGACAACTTCGCCCATGATTCCTTGGTTTAATACCCATCCAATCACGTCCATTTCTGCATTAACATTATCTCCAAGTTTGTCCAAACCGAGGGTAGTCACAGAAACCCATAAACAAGAAGCGTAAGACAATGTAACACGGAGAAGTGCCATCTGTTCTTCTTCAACCCTTTCCTTTCCTTTTCTCCGATGGAAAGCCATCCACGCAACATTTTGTACTGAAACGAAAACGAATTGAACAAAAAGTTTTGTGCTTTGAAAGCCTCCTCTTCTTCTTCTTCTCAAAGCAACATCCCCCCTCTGCTTCTGAGAAAGAATGGCTGCTACTGTCTGCACAGTCTACACAGCCCAGTCCCTCAATTCAGCATGCTCTATCTCAACACCGTCGAAAACCCACTTGGGTTTTACTCAGAGGGATGTAGTGTTGTTTAGCAGTAGTGGGAAGAAGACCAACAGGAGGTGTAGTAAAAGTGTCATAACATGCGCTGGAGAAACTGTGGTGATTGGTCTAGCAGCAGACTCTGGGTGTGGTAAGAGTACCTTCATGAGGAGGTTGACAAGTGTTTTTGGCGGCGCGGCAGAGCCACCAAAAGGTGGCAACCCAGACTCAAACACACTCATAAGTGACACAACCACTGTCATCTGCTTGGATGATTATCACTCACTTGATAGGACTGGGAGGAAGGAAAAGGGTGTGACTGCTCTTGACCCAAGAGCTAACGACTTTGACCTCATGTATGAGCAAGTTAAGGCTATTAAGGATGGAATTGCTGTTGAGAAGCCTATTTACAATCATGTTACTGGTCTTTTGGATCCTCCTGAGCTCATCAAGCCTCCAAAGATCCTTGTCATTGAAGGTCTGCATCCAATGTAAGTACAACATTTCATCTCTCTCGTCTCTACCATAGACGTGCTTGTGAAACCTCTTGAAATTATCTATGCATGTTTCCCTTTTCGTCTTGTTGTTTTAAACTTTCCTTTTCCTATTAAAGAAACAACACTTTTTTCTCTTGTTTCAACAAAAGAATTATACTAAAGATTCCACGAACTTGATACTTTTCGTTTCTGGCGATAAAAGGATGTTACCTCTACAACATCAAATCTTATTTCTGTTTCTTTGCTGAAGCTGTTTTAGACATTGAGATTCTCAAGTCTGTCTTAAGAGTTGATACTGACAGTTTCATGTACTATATGCTTGTTGACCCGCGAATGTACCTGGGTCATAGGAAATGTAAGAAGAGCTGCTCGATAGTTTGTGAAGTGGAAACGAAACAAGCAAAACGCTTATAGTAGACATTGTTAAAGCAAGCTCTTGAACTCAGTTGCAAGTTTGAGTCTGTAGAGGCTTTTGGTCCCTAAGAAAAATACTTACATTAATGAATCGCCACTTCAGTTCTACGGTAATGTTTTATGAATCCACTAATTCCACTGACAAAACATGTAGGTTTGATGAGCGTGTAAGAAAACTGTTGGACTTTAGCATTTACTTGGACATCAGCAATGAAGTTAAGTTTGCATGGAAGATTCAGGTTTGCCCCTCCCGCAGATTTTATAGAAGTCTTTCATGGTGATATACTTTAGGTTTTGTGAACTAACCATCTCAACGAATAAATGCAGCGAGACATGGCAGAGCGAGGACACAGTCTTGAAAGCATTAAAGCTAGCATTGAAGCTCGCAAGCCAGATTTTGATGCTTATATTGGTATCATTCTAATAATCGCCTCTTCTTAAACTCTGAGGTGGATTGATATTAATAGCATTGTTTCTTCCAGATGAAGGTTCCTCATTAACTTCATATGGATTCTTATGTTGTTTATGACAATGGTGTGTGACATAGTTATGCTTCTTCATATATGACCTGGTTACAGATCCGCAAAAGCAATATGCTGATGCTGTTATAGAAGTTCTGCCAACCCAGCTCATTCCAGATGACAATGAGGGGAAGATCCTGAGAGTTAAGTTGATAATGAAAGAAGGGGTTCAGTTCTTTAGCCCTGTTTATCTGTTTGATGAAGGCTCTACCATCTCATGGATACCATGTGGAAGGAAGCTTACTTGTTCATACCCAGGCATCAAGTTCTACTATGAACCCGATACTTACTATGGACATGAGGTATCTGCTTTAAAACTTCTGAACATGAATCTTTATTGATCTGCATTACAAGCCATGTGAAAAGTGCTTCGAGTTAATGCACTGAACAAGTCTGGACTTCCTCTTTTCTTGGCACCCCCAGGAAAAGTAAAACAAATTCTACTCAAAAGTTTTTATTTTCTTTCTTGTGTTTCAATCCCAGGTGTCTGTTTTAGAGATGGATGGACAGTTTGATAGATTAGATGAGCTGATCTATGTTGAAAGCCACTTGAGCAACATCTCCACCAAATTCTATGGAGAAGTGACCCAACAAATGTTAAAGCATGCTGATTTCCCTGGAAGTAACAATGGAACAGGTCTCTTCCAAACGATCGTAGGATTGAAAATAAGGGATCTTTTTGAGCAAGTTGTTGCCAGCAAGGTCAAGACCCCAGTAGAAGCCACAAAAGCCTAAAATATTAAACTGCCTTAATCGAAAACCCTTTCCTTTCTGTTCTTAGGTAATCCCCCATAAGAATGAAATCTATTCCATGTTGAAATACTGTGGAGTATCTGTATAATGTAGAGAATGAAAAGCAAAGATGACATTGCAGTTGATAATTTTTATAAAAGAATGGATCTTCACCACCAAATTTCGATTCTTCTTATGCTACTACTACTACTTTTCTTGCAACAACCCCCTCATTAACATCCTTTGATTTCCTTTCTGACAGTTACAAATTGTTTGTTGGAAAAAGAATGATTTAAGCACGAGTCTTCAACTTGGCGTGCATGATTATGGATTTACTTGTATGCAAAAATGCCTCATGAGTGTTGATCTGCTTGACGCCAGAAAGAATAACAATCGTCAGGTGTTTATACTGATTTTTCCAAGTTAAAACCGTCGTCGTCACTAGTACATCAGAAAAGTAACATAAAAGAACATGAATTATTATAATTACCATTCCCAATGCATCAACAACAATATTAGTTGAGACTAGTGGAGCTGTAATAAAAAACTGGTTAATGCATTCATCATGAACTAAAGATCATTAACTCCTCAAAATAACACAGAGAAAGCTAGCAAACAAACAGGATGCTTACAAGGCGGTAAACACCCTTCGTGGTAATAGGAATCTCCATCCATGGTTCATACTAGAAAATGGTTCCAGACATTTGGTAAGCACTAGAACACTTTATCTACAAACTAGAAAAGAGACATACGTACAACACACCAATAATTACATTTCACCGGATGATGGGAGTTAAAGTTGAAATTTATACACCATCTCTCCGCATCTTTTACTTGATTGTCACAAACTTGTTGGTGCCATGTCTAGCCCAGTGTTCTTTCAAGTCAACTGACTGGGATAGATCATAACCTTCCACCGCCAATTTCAATAGAAGTTTCGAATATGCCCCGTTGCTCATTTTCCTCCCAGCCATACGAGCTCCAGGCCTTGTAGAGCTCATGGGAAGGGGATATTCTGAAATGCTAATAGTGCAGCATGAGGATTGCCATCCGCCAGCACCCCACTTATAGCAATTTCTAGCCACACCTGTGCAAGAACAATATGGAGTAGGCACCCCAGAGAAATCAAAATTTGCTTGGTCAATATCGATATTTAGATTCTTTTTCTCCCGTTTTGCTTCAGGAATGATCCGTCCCTTAGTCTTTTTGGAAGAATGCTTTTTTGGTTGCTTAGGTCTCAAAGGATCGACAGGAACTTTATTAGAAGCCTTCAAGGAGGACTTCTGTTTCTTTGCCTTTGGAGGTATAGTCACTGAGTTGCTATTATTTGCAGGCTCAGTCGTTGCAGTAACAGATCGAAGAGGCTGGACAGAAAGACTTGGCTGTGGGTTAAATTGAGTTCCTGAAGGTGGCCTTGGATGGTTTTTTGAAGCAGATAAGAAGCTTCCTGGATAGAACCAGGTAAAGTGGGATACAGATGCCCCTGAACTAGCTTCCAGTGGCAGATGGTTTCTATTGGAATATGTCCCCATCTTCCTGCAGAACTATTTAATCGATGCCTCGGCACCAGTTGTAAGTCAGGATCAGGAAACTGTTTTAAAAACATCAAAATTCCATCATTCAATTGCCTTTCACTCTATATCATCAATCAAGTACCTAAGACAAATGCAATATCGATACATAAATTCAACCCAGTAACTGGCCCAAGGATGTGACGCCTAATTTCCAAAGTTCTGAGATTCTAAAATGTAAAATAAACCAACATTAATATATAGGATAACTTTATGTTGAAAATAGAAGTGTTCCCATGTTCAGGATTTGAGTGGAAACATCTAAACCCCGTTAGGTTAAATTCAATTTTGAGAAGAAATTGATATAGTTATAGCACAATGGATCGCATAGCAAAAGACTGAAGAAAACTCATCCAACTGTATTTTCTAATGCATACTTATATTACGCACTGAACCTACAACTGCATTTATAAACCTCCATCAGTAAATTGATTAAAGATATTAAAGCATGATAAGAAAAGAAAAATGGACATCAATGAACACACAAATTGTTAGAAGATGATTAGAACTTGTCTTTAGTAGCTATCACACATAATAATTACAAAAGGGCCCAGGTAGTCACCCATGAAAAATGTGTAAAATAACAAGACTTTACCCTTCTGTGAAAGAAAAAGCTGCCATTCTAACCCAACAGCCCCCTTCCTCCCCAACTCTAGGGTCTCCAACCAATCACCCAACAGACACAGCCACCGGTTAAAACCTCATAAATAGGCATCCATTCACTAGAAATTCCACGAGAGAATCATGAAATTGAGGGTAAAACCTCATTAATTTGTTAATGGCTAAAATCACCTACAAAGAACAAAACTTTCAAACAGTAGTAACATACATGATATAAACCCAATCCATCGCTGGAAAATACTAAAAGGAAGTGGAAAACTAGCCAGTTCAATCAACTCACTTCACCCAACATAAGAGTTAGACATTCACTGGAAACAAGATGATTGAGTGTAAAGAATAACACCATAGCACTAACAGCAAAAATGCACACTGTCTCCAGCTCCCACCAAACAGATCAAACTCATAACAAAACCTATAATCCGAAAACCAATTAAAACCCACTAAAAGAAATCCACCTATCGCTTCAAAAATCACTACGAAAAACTCTACACCAAAGCAGAACATACTAGCTCAACACCATGAACTACGCCAAAAAAAAAAAGAAAAGGAAATAGCATAAAAAAGAGACAACCTTTAAAACGAAACAAAATAATTTACACAAAAGAAAGAACTTTTAGGATAAAAGGAGCTTACAAGCTTGGAAGATCTAAGCAAGGCCGCTGCTTTTTCACTTATTGCCTCCGAAAAACTGTTTTTAGTAACTGAGAGTAAGGGAGTGAGAGTGTTTAATAGTTCCAATTCCAAGTTGTGGAACCAAACTAAGATAGCAAGTTGTGTCTACTGCCTAGTCTCTCTCACCTATGCTCGCGGTTAGAGCACTAGCTGCTCATTTCTCGAAGAAGTTGTTAAGTTAATAATGTTTTATCGAATCTCGAAAACTTGCATTGCCTTACTCTCCTTCACTTGCCTCTTGTCTCGTGTGAACCACGCTCGGAACATCAGTTCATGAGTTAAAAGATATTCTTATTTTTTAACTTAAATCGAAGTCGGAAAAAAAAAATCTACTTAGTTTTAATTATTTATTTTAATAGACTTGTTACTAAATTTAGGTTTATTTAACATCCAGTTTTATTTAAAATAATTTAACAAGAATCTATAAAAGATTCAATTTTAACATTTTAAATATTATAAAATATTTTTAGACAATTAACAACAACAACAATAACAATAAAACAACCGAAAAAACTTCCGTTGAAATGTGGAGTTAGTATAATATTACATAACTTTACCCTTAATTAATTGAGAGGTTGTTTCGGAATTTGACAAATGAATAATTGTTATTAACAAACATCAATAATTATTTCAATTTTTTCTTCAGTATTTATGAGATCTTATATTTTATTTTATTTATTATAATCTTTGTACATACATCTCTTTATTTTAGAATTCAGCCCGCAATTGCCAACAAGCTTTGTCTAACTACCGGAACAGAGCAAATTACAGAGCCAAATATACCAGTAAGAGCATATGCTATGGCACAAAAAGGAAGTGCCTCTGGTTCTTTTGCTGACAGTGCTGCTGTTCCAAGTCCATGCGCACTGCAAATCAAGAAGATTGGACGCTACTATGGTTAGAAACTTTTGGTTCAAGACAAGAACAAGCATTATGGCACTAGTTAGTTTAACTGTTCTAGGGAAATAGAAAGTGCTAGTGCTGTTATCTAACTGCATATTGGATACCATGTTGGACATTTTGTATAGCAAGAATCATCCATGATTATCACTTCCAAAGCAATCTCAAGCTTAATCTCATGCTCAAGCTCGAGGAAGGTTGAATTAGGATCTTGCTCTGTCATTTCATTTAACTGTAAGAAACATTTAATACCTGGAAGCAGTTGCTATCCCCCGAGCAATAGGATCTCGAAACTTTAACTTATCAAGTGTTGCTTGCACAAAATTTGCTCCAATAAGACCGGTTACTACAACTACGGCAGCAGTAACAGATGCATTGGCACCTACAGTGAAAATTCTTGGATTAGTATCTCTAGAGTTGGCAATAATCCAGTAGGCGCATATATAATATATACAACAGATCACTATACCTTCAAAGAACGAGACTATACTGAGGGCAAGTGCCACAGTAATGCATCTGGGCAGAATAGATATAGTCAAGACTGGTTCTAGCCCGACAAGACGTCCGATAAGAGCGGTAGAGTACAATGAGAATAAGGTTGATAAGATGACAGATGTGAAAATCTCAGCTGCATGTCTTTTAACAAGCTGCATGATCAGGAACTCAATAGTTTAGATCAGTCTGACGATAAAACGCTCATCAAACTAGAATGGGCTTAATTGTGGTATTACTAAGCTTCAACATAGCCAAGCAGGATAAACGGAAGAGTCAGCTGAACTAAGAAATCAAGAATGAAACAGCAGCTATAGAAACTCAGTAACTGAGTGAGTAATGTGCAGAAAAACAGTTGTAGCTGAGACTCCACTGATCATCTGTCATGATTCATTTGTATTTTATTGGGAGTTAGTTCCTCCCTATTGTGATTTCTACCAAGGAAATGCAGATTATTTCAGTCGAGTTTCCATGCTTTTTCCTTGTCTTTACAATAATATCCACTATAAATTCTTTAGTTCCTTCCTATTGTGATTTCTACCAAGGAAATACAGATTATTTCAGTCAAGTGTCCATGCTTTTTCCTCGTCTTTACAATACTATCCACTGTAAATTCTTTACCTTCTGCTGTGTTCTTCTTAGTCTTGCTTTTCTCTTTTGGAATTCTGTTACCCTCCACTTGAATGCATCAGAGTGTAGAGTATAATGCAAGAAAATATATATAGATTCTTGATATTTTTCCACAATGTTTTCCCCAAACTACTTTTCGCTGAGAAATAATAAGCTTCCTAAATAGTTCTAACTGTAAGTAAAAAGGAACCAATTTGTCCAAAAACTTATCGAAGCAGTGATTGATAATTCCAATCGTTATAAACTGCTAAAATTTCTACCTTTGAATGTGATAATTGTTATTACCTTTCTCTGTTTGAACATTGAGAAGGCAAATGAAAGAATAACCGATCCCAGAAATCCCATTAGCACATCACCAGCTCCAGGATTAGATGATGCTTTCGTCAGATAATACCCTGTTCAGATAACATTCAGAGAAACATAAACATATATATAAACTAAGATGTAAGTAGAGTAAATATATAAACTAAGATGTCAATAAACTAAGAAACTAAGGTGTAAGTAAACTAAGTACGAAGTAGCATACTATGAAATAATCTTGATGAAGAAATTTGTCTGCAAATAGACAGTGAAATAGGAGAGACAGAGAGCTTGCTACGAACAAAAGACATTCTTTTTATATACACGGATTCATTAGATAATTAGCAACTAGGAAAAAAGATCTTTCTATATGCAAGAACTTGGCCCATGATCCTGAGTCCTTGGATTTGAAGATATCTGCAGTACATGATACTAGCTTCTTGTCATCTAGAGCATCATGTTTGAATTCTTAGACAACAAAGAAAAAATCATAACTCCAAGATCAACCAATAATAATTTTTTAATATTAATACAGCTTGAAGGTTTATCCAGATTGTGATACTTCCATAATCCCTGGATGGTATGTCATGTTTTGTTCTGTACAATTCTTGATCAAGAGCTAAAACATGTGTTTGTGGGTAATGTCCCTAAAAACTACACTCACCAAAGAGCTATATGGCTCCTCCAGTTCCCACTGCTTTGCGTCTATAATTTCTTAGTATAATGAACAAGTTGTTGACTAAAATGTTAAGTTAGTACCTAGAACAGGATCGAGTCCCGATCGTGAAAGATAACCAAAGGCTAATGCTGCCAAGTCTGCTGACAGAGCACAGCAAATAATAGGATGGAAAACTTTCTTCAGATTAGAAGGAAACCTGGAAACCAGAAAATACAACAAACTTGAGGACAATAGACAAATCAAAATGCAAATGGTTACAAATGAAAACAGTATTCCTATCAATGTCAATGCGCATCGTGCTTATGGGGACACTAGCATTTTACCCGGAACCAACCATGTAACCCAACACGGTGGATGCCAATAAGAATGGTAGACATGTCCGAGCACTTGTCCCTAGTGAAGTTGGGTACAATAATGCTGCAACAAATGATATAACAAAGATTCCACTCCATGTCAAAACTTCCACCGAAGAAAATGGGGACGGTTTGGTCATTGGCTCAGCATCCATCATTTCTGTTTTTACAAGTTTTCTCACAGTAATGGCAGCAAATCCTGCCACGCAAAGTGAGGCAAGCCAGCCTCCAGCTGCGCAAAGTTCAAAGACAGTTATAACTGAGCATGTGCACTTAACTCTACCTCTCTCAACGCATGCATACTCAAAATAGGAGAGAAACAAGCATGACAATATCCATAATCACTTGAAGAGTTATCATACCGCAGCTACAGTGGGGTAGTGTTATTGAATGCTTAATATTGTTAGATATGAATTTGCAATAATAAAATGATCATAACAGTCAAACTACAATAAAGCATGGTAAACTGGAATCTTTTCTTTTACCAATTATGAAGCAAATCTTGATTCCTGAAGCTGCAGGGATATCCTTAACAGAAAGTGGCAATATAACCAACGATGGAACGTAGAACAAGGGAAGCCATCTCTGAATGAACAAAAGGGCTGGCTCGAAGAAGTTCATCAAACTTGTAGCAGCGGCGGGAATAGTAGTGTCAAGAACCATTAGAACTGAGAATATGCAGAACATGCCAAATAGCGCACTTGGGAACTTAATAGCAGCAGCCACAAACGCCTTTTTCAACAATATATCCATTGCAAGGATAATTCCAAGAGAAACAAGCAAATGAAGAACTCCGATCACCTAGCATGATCATCTAAAGACTGGATAGGTATCCAAACAATGAAAAACATCTAAACGAGTTTTAAAAGAACAAATTTTTGGACAAACAAACAACAAACCATAGACGGATTTGGTACGTACAGTTTGAGACAGAGAGGAAGAGCTAGGGGTGCCATCTGTGCTCGTAGATTTCAACAAAGTCGTTCGAGCAGAGCAAGTTTCTGGAGAACGCATTTGCAAGAATCTCGGATTAGGCTCAAAACCTCTGATGTGTATTAAAGACCTCTGCGAACTGGAATCGTTATGTGAGTTTTGGCCACCGTTAAATGCAAGAACTGATTTTTTTAGATGAGTTCTATTCACTGACAACAGTGGCTTGTAAGTCACTTGCCGTGAGTTGTGTTGACTTCTGACGGTACAAAAATATGGAGGTGTAGCTAAAGGAGTAGCCATAGAGAAGCTATGACATACAGAAATTTGTGTGGGCTGTAGCTAGAGGAGTAGCCATAGAGAAGCTATCATACAGAAATTTGTGTGGGGGAGAAGACAGAGAAGAAGTAATTTCAAATTCCTGGTGGGGTCTTGAAAGTTTTGTATGGACATAAAATAACGCCGGATTCTCTGGAGATGAGATTCATTTGCTCTATTTATTCTCCTCCTCTTAAAATGCTTTTCTGGACGGACACTAAGAGGACTTCACCCGGGAATTTTGAAAGACAGTCACTTTCCATTCTGGTACCGGATGCTGAAATGCACCTGATCTAGTATCAACTAATACCTGTTTTCTGAGGTTTGATTCATAGTTGGGTCGTCTCTAGCATTCATGTCCTGTCTTGTTTTCTTTGGGTACAAAGATTTAATCTCATTTATCTACCCATATGTTGAGAAGAAACAGACTATTCCTGCTCTTTCTCAAAGGGAAATTATTTCGTTTTAACTCCTTTTCATTATCGACATCAAGGCTTGGGAGTCGGGACCTGAAAGGGATGGAGACTGGAGAGTACGAGATTAAGTTGCTTTTACACTCAAAATGCCTGGTCTTTCTACTGTAAGGTTTGCAATCATTTTTGGCGACCATGTATATTTATCAAACGACTTGCGGATTTCCTGCTGAATGGTTTGATAATTACACAATGAGGGAAAACTTGAATCCTCTTAACATTTAAGTTAAGTGTCTCCTGCTAGATTCTAACCAAGGAATTTCCCTGGCAATCAAGCGAAGCACCAGTGGGATTACAAGCATGTTGCAAGTACCGTAAACTGATGAGATTTACATTTCGAAACCCATAATTACAGATGGAAGATACACAACTCAAGTTAGCAGTGCTAAGTAGACAAAAAGAATAGGAAGAGAGTGGAGTTAGCAGCATTTCTATGGAGAATAACGGTTATTCTCATAATGGTATGCATAATGAGTGGGTGAAGGTGTTTCATAGATGTAATCAGGATGGAATGCTGAATACTGGAGATGCCGAGGAAGAGGAGGGGGATCGTAGGCTTGATGTGTTGGAGAGTAAGAATGATGATAGATATGCTGTGGCGGGGAAGAAGGATGATCGACATGATGCGGAGGAGATGGAGAGCTGACTTCTCTTGCTGGTTCGATAGTAACATGTGCTTTGTGTTTGTCGAGTCTGACCTCAACTAACTCCTCTTCCTCGAATGAATGGAAAATCGGGTGCAAATAAGCATCAGCCAAGCATGCCTTCAAATTTATGTCATGTTCTGCAGTCTGATCTAATATGTCTTTTTCCATTGCTTCCTATAAAAGTACCAAAAGAAACGAGTAAAGCAAACATCCACACACGCAAGCAGCCTCTGATGTAAACATAATTTGACTGCATAAAGATTGCAAAATACCTCAAGTGGGTACTTTCTGAATGCAGGCTCGAACCGATTCTGGCAGTACTTGTGGAAGGCTATTGTCAATATTGGTAATACAACTAGAAATGGAGTGGAGTTAGCAGCTTTTTTGGTACTGAGCAGACCCATCAATAGAAGCTGAGAAATCAATAAGCCTCCTATTATCCGGCTATGTACATGGGGCCAGAATGCAGCGGCACTCTCGTACTTCTGATTGTACACATTAATAATCTGCAAAGTTAAGCAATTAGTGGAATATAACAGATCAGAATACGTAACTCTATGATGGGTTTTTAAACAGTATCCAATGTCAATTAATTTCCTTACAGGTTTTTAAACAGCATCCAATGTCAACTGAACTTGCAAGTCATGATTAATATACAAAGGAAGATGGAAAAGTAGGACCAGCATGGAGAATAAACTGACCTGGTGACGGTAAACCAAGTAGGCAAAAGCAAAGAAGACCACTATAAAAGGAAGCAGGATAGGAGTGACGACAGAATAGACAATCCCCAAAAGGAAGTATAGTTGGAGACTAGGGAGAGTCTCAGGGAAGTCCACACTACCAGGGTCCATTGCCTTCTCCCTATCTCTAGCAGTCTTTACCAAAAACACATTCTTAAGATGAAATATGACCAAAGGCTTCAACCGAAGAATCTCGCCAGCTATACCAGCCCATCCATCAACCATTATGTATGTAATGAAAAAGGTGGCTTTCATTGGTATTGAGACCCCAATTGTTCTTGGAATCCTGCAAAAAATGGATGCATCATAGATTATGATTGGTACTCAACAGAATAATTCTGTGGATGACAAGTATCAGTTTCCTTAGATTGGGTAATTCAGACAAGCTACTCATTAAGGACCTTAGATAAAATTGCCTTACAGATACTAGGTGACTTGCATTGCTCATGCCAAGTCTACTGTTCAATCAGAAGGGATAAATCAAGATCTACATACTAGGATTTGTTCATGTCAAATGCTCTTTTCGCTTACTAGGGGATCATAAATGGGTCAAATATCGTATATGCTTATATCAGGATTTTATACTTGTCATGTGCAAAGAGGTTAATGATTCTTGTATATTCTTCAATTAGAAAACTGAAAATGAGAAAAATACGAGAAGGCTGGAGAATATCATGCAATGATAATTTTAAAAAAATATAATATCATGCAATGATGCGCCAATAAGCATTTTCATTTACTATGTCTTGCTTTTCATCACTAAAAGAGCACATAAAACGCCTATGAAAAATGTGCAACAATCAATGAAGACTTTCTTAAAATGCACACCCGTTATATTTGAGGAAGAACAGCAGTCTGACAATAAGAATAAATAAACAAATATGCGTCATATCCATGCATTCAAATGACAGCAGGCAACCAAGCAACTAGAGTTTTTGGAATGGTTCCTCAAGAATTTAGAATGTAACATCACTTGGAAATAATTTAGAAGCCAGAAAAAGAACATTTATGAAGAATTATTTTGCATCTAAACCCCAAGCAAGATCTTTTATATTATCATGGTTGAGTCAATTAGCAACAATATCCTCTAAAGCATCAACGAAGGACATATGATTTATCAATTGAAGGCTCCAAACAATAAACATGCTTTCAAAAAAAATAGTTAGCAAAAGTTGGTACAATCTAGAAGTTAAGTTTCAACTGAAGTTCTATCAGGGAATATAAATGACTTGGTGGATGAATATAATGGATACTGCAATAGAAAACCAGCCTAAGAATACACCTACTATCTACCAAAAGAGTAAATAACAACATATCATGCCATTAGGGAGTAGAATATTACTGAGTCGGTGACTGATGAAGGAAGGCATCAAGCTGCTCAAAAGCTGTTCCAGTTATTATACTCCCCAAAAACACATTCACCAACATAAAGTAATAATATTTGGCTGCTGCTTTCCGTTCTAGAGTTGAATGTGCAATATATCCCTCAAATTTCGACATGATCATCAATATTGTCGGTAGAATATACAAAAATATTTTCAGAGCTAGACCAGGAAGGAAACCCTGTAGGAATGACTTGATGAATTTCCTGCATTACCAGTGAACTCAGGGTAACAAGTAGAACTAAAATAGCTGAAGTTCGCATGTAGACATGCGTTTTCAATCAATCTGACATTCACTACTGTACAAAGCGTTTAGTAAACCATGCAACAACCAAACACACTACACTATGGTAACCAAATTCAAACTTCATTACTGTGCAAAAACAAGGCAAGCAATATGACCAAATAAACCTAAGTAAGCAATAAGTCAACTGCACTTTCTAAATTGCGATGAAGCATAGAGATCTCAAATTCCAAGAAACAAGGACAAAAATATTATGTAGAATGCTATCGAACAAATTAAATAAGCAAATAAAAATAAAAAGTAACACATTGTAAATATTGTCACCAGAGACTAAAACAACAAACAACAGGATTTGTTTACTTACAACTCTATTATTGGTCTGAGGAAAGGGGCAACCTTTTCAAGTCCCTCCAAATTTGCAAGGGATTGCACAAAAGCAATGGGTATCATGTAAAAGAAAACCAAAGCAAATACTGATACAGATATAATAAGTTTCCGGATGGTCAATGAAACGAATGGAATAGCCAAGTTACGCCAATAGATATCACGAGGCTCTGGGGCCCAATTTGTCAACCATAATGTAGGGTTCTTGCTTTGTTGAGTCTGTGCACAAACAGCAGCCCCCCAACGTGAAATAAATGAAACAAAAGCAACTGGCAAAGTGGATTTTGAGTCTTTGATAATTTTCCCACGTTCTGATGCCATCTGAAATAAAAAAAAGCAAAAGATACATGCATTAGAAAACAAAAAAAAATTTAAAATAGTCAAAATCAGTCTACACAAATAATTATACTACTGTTACCTAGTTAATATGTGATAAGAATAGCAACTGGAATGACTGTCATGAAGTGCTTACTCTTTTTTCCAATTCCTTTATTTGATGCTTGTAATAGTCAATAGAATCAACTCTTTCACCAAAGAGCCCGCAAAATCCTGTCTGAAAATGAAGAAGTTTTAAGCATGAATCAAATGACCCAAATGGTGTGTAAAGATTCTGAGACAATGATACAAGTAATGGAAGTTTGTGCAGATTGATGCTTTATTCAATTTAAAAATTACAGTTTTTCAAATTTCTTTTGTACAATTTAGCTTTCATCCAACTGCCTGTTTAGTGTAATGTTTTGCAAATATAGGATATTCTGTCAATTTTCAGATTTTATGTATTAGCCAGTAAAGTTTAGTCCAAAGACAGATATCGAGCACAAGTGATTAGTTATCTTGAGAACAGGGAATGGGCGCAACACTTTACATGAACTTATGAGCATTTATTCATATACAGGAAGCAATCCAATTAGTAGATAGAAGCTACCTTTCGAGTAGGTCTTTTGTCTGGATGCCTCTCAAACTTATGCTGGTTATAGTCAAGCCAATTTTGGAGCCTATCTCTTCTCCTCACAAACTTTGCAAACTTGTTTGCATTGTAGACTGCCTGAAAACAATATCAATTTTTGTTCATACTTTTGGATCATATACTAGTTTTCACACAGAATGCTAAAAAATTGTAGAATAGATAAATCATATTAGCTGTACCTGCTGACAGAGGTAGGTATTTGGGTGGTTTTTCTTGAAAAACTGCTCGACAGTGTCCGATGTTGACTGACCAGAAACACGCGGCACATTTCTGACTACTACCTGGAAAAGTTATGAACAGATTAAGAACAACACCAAGAGAAGTCCTTGAAGCCATGTAACTTCATGATCCATTTTCCAGGACTTATACGACAGAAACCATACCGAAAACAAATATGAAACCAAAGTTTTGTACGTGAGATTAGAAGATGAATTATACAATAAGATCATGAAAAAAATTGAAGATATAAAATTTGCTCTGTTAATATCCAGAAGAGGGGAATTAAAATTTAGATAGTAGTTGTTTTCAGTCAAATTGGTAATATTGCTGAAATGCTCAACTCACAGTGAACTGCTCAGCAAGCCTGCGTTGTGAAGCCAAGAAACGCAATCTCATTAATGCCACATTGTCATATTCCTTATAGAGCATGAAGCAAGTCCATATGGTGAACAAGTATTGGAGTCCTATGTGAACAAAAAATCTGCAATTGACCAAGACAGATGGCATGAAATTTGTTGAGACTATTTCTGCTTTAAAAAAGTTGTTACTTTACATATGCACTCTGCCCACAAAGAAATAGACTTATAAGACTTACCTTATAGATTTCGGACGAACATTTGATATTGAGAGCTTGTCGATATTGCTCACAACCAATTCTTTCCTTAAAAAGAACAGTGTTCCACTTGAGACATTCACTGGAATGAGTATAAGAAGTGCTACAACCGTAATCGGTATAAAAATCTTTAACCTGCAAGAAATGCAGAAAAACCAGTTGGCAGAACATTGATCAATATTAAACCATGCATTATGAAAGAGCAAGACAATATAAAACATTTCCACCCTAATCCTTGAGGTTGGAAATGTGGATCCTTTTATATCAATTTTACAATGTTTATCATCAAATTTTTGCATCATAATGCTTGATCATTGTTAGCGAGTTCACACACATCAATTTCCCAGTTCGACCCACTGTGTAAATTATAATAGGATCACTTATACTACATAATCTAGTGTTTCATGTTTCTTCATTTAATGAGCCAGTACATCCATCCAAGTTTTGAATCCAATGTCTGGAAATTTATTGCGACATTAGGGATAACATTCAACCACACTCAAATTCGAAGTAAGATTTCTTCGAACCCATAATATAACTCCAAACTCTGGACCACACTTTTGGACTGTTCATCGAGATATTATTATATTGTTAAATCAAGTACTATCCCAATCTTTACCTAGAAAGTGATAAAGTTGCATATTTTGACATACAAGCAGTTAACAGAGTTCATAAACTAAATGCAAAATTTTCATACTAGTGGCAGTATTACTCATGACATAAAACGCGGTGAATTTCAGATAACAGATTCTCCCTACATAGTATACAATCTCCTCGACAAAGAAACACCAAGTAGCAACAGGGATTCAGAAATGTGATTGTTAAATGGTCTTCTACCAAGCAACCCAAAAAAAAAAAAAAGCAAAAGGAGAAAACGACGTAAACTAAGAAACCCTGTAGTTGTAGCCCAACTGCGAGTACCCGGTAAAACAACAGGAAGAAAGTCCAAATTTCTAACAAAGACCTCAACTTTCACCTCTCGCACCCAGGGACAAAAAAAGTGTATTGCATGAACTTAAAAAACAAAAGACTCTTACTCAAAAAGAACAAGGGGAAAAAAAAGAAGAAGGAAAAGAGAGATTACCCAAGAGAGTAAATCCTTAGAAAGGCAGCAGAGTCAAGACCAGCATGGTTAATAATCTCAGACTCGCTCATCTTCAGGGCCTGAGGCATCCAGTTCAAAAAAGTGAGGTAAGTCCTGAAATTTAGGTTCACAAACTTGCCCACAAAAGTCCCACCCCTCCTTGGACTGCTTCTTCCTCCACTAATGTACCACTTGGGAAAGTAAACTCTATCATTGAAGGGTTGGATTCTTAGAATGGCAAAAGCTAGCAAGAAGGCAAAAGCAGTGAGTATGTTAATCAAAGCTGAGACCCCAATGTCCTGAAGAGTAGCCATTGGAGAGAAGAGGGTGAAGAATGGAGAAGGGAAATATGCAGACTAAGGATGGCTGTGAAAATGAAGGGTTTGGGGAGGAGAGGAGGAGTTACAGACGGATAAGGAAAGGAAAGGAAAAGGAGACGGTGATGCAAACGTTGAATGGAAAGAACAGAAAGGAAAGAATATAATCTTTAAGCACTCATTTCCAAGACTTTAAACATACTTTACATTTTTTGTGTGAAGCGGTTGAGTTGAGTTACCCTTTTGTTCTGGCTGGACGCCTTATCTAGTTAAAAGGTTGTCAGATGCATGCTGCTGTTGTGTGCTTCTCTGGTTTCTCTAACTCAATATCATAGGGATTGGCAAGTTAGGTTTTAAGATTTTGTTTTTTTTCATCATCTTCACGTGCATGTGAGGCATTAGCGGAATCAATCATGTGAAAAGTCTTTTGTATTTGGTTGTTATTGTCTGTTAATGGGTCTCTTTCTGTCTTTTGATTGCGTTATTTATGGTATAGGACTGTCTTTCTCAATTTCTATTTTGTAAATAAGGTGAAAAGCTCACCAACCCATGACTATTGACGTACCAAATCAATACCTAAAAACTAGCTAGAACTTCTTAAGAGTCAGAAATTAAGTGACTCGTGACTATGCATAACAATGTAGGTCGAGTTTAAACAGTCAAATTTCATCTTAATTTTTAAAATTGTAATTTGACCTAAATTATTATAATGTCCAAGCTCAAATCTGCAGGGCTGTTTGGATATCAAATTCTGACATTTGAGGTTCTTTAGGAACGAATTCTTCTTATGCAGAGGCATTTGGTGGTGTTTTTTTTTAATACAAGAGAGAAACTAAAACACCAAAATCAAACTAGCGCAAGGTTCTGTTGTATAATGCGCCTTGCAAGTTCTTCCGATAGAGATCCTGAGTAAGCAACGAAGGCTCCTAAAAAAAATGAATGCCTGAGTGGGCCATGAAGATTAGGGTGACCATATTATCTACGCTCTGGTTCTCTTCACGATGCACGGCAGTACATATTCATATTATTTACGCTCTGGTTCTCTTCACGATGCACGGCAGTACATATTTCAAAATTTAGTTTACTTTTTTAAAAAATTGTCTAATGCCTTTTAGGATTTTTTTTTAAATCTTGGTTATTGGATGGAGGTATTCCATAAATACACCTAATTCTCTTAGTAGAGAATAAATCTTATGCTATATTAAGAACAAAGAAGTATAGGGTGTATTGAGAATTTTAATTTTATATTTTTTTAAGAATATTTATTATAGTACGTAGCACGTGACTCAGCTATATATCCAAGATCAAACATGAAAAATAATGAACGACGCATACAAAAAATACCCGATTTCTAACAAGTTTTTCGAAGCCGAAACAAATCTATTTTCACAACGACCTTCACAAAAGTTAATCACAAGAACATAATTAATGCCTTTCTTAACACGTAAACCTCTTGACGAGTCAGAGAATTCAAACATTCACAAATTATTTAAGCGATTGCAAGAAACCTTAACCATATGTATATATATATATATATAACTTCTATATTCAACTTTCCTATCACATATTCAATACGGGTCCAATCTATACTGATTGTGGTCCATTTTCTTCGTCGAACTTCAGCTCCTTAATTCAAATTATTTATCAGCTACTTAATTACTTTGATTACTTTTTTTATTGGATCAAATTCAATTCTTATAACCTTAAATTTATTAAAACTAAAAATCATAATTAATGATTGTCCAATATTTTCAAAATGATCTAATATTGTGAAAGGACTTCTATTTTAATGTGGGCTAATTTATTTGAGTTTCATGAATCGTTGTTAAATACAAAATCGAATTAGAAGTTAAATCGATAAAGATAAGAGGTTTAATGTTAAAAGTTCAATTTAATGGAATAAAATGAAAAAGTTTATAATATGATTAATTTTTAAAAGAATTTAAAATTTAATAATTAAAATATTAAATAAAATTAATTAATTAATTTTAATTTATAAAATTCATGCATGGATCAATTTTAATAATAATAAATTACATTAAAATTAAAACTAAATAAAAATAATGATTTAAAATTTTATAATTAATTATTTCAAATCATTATCGAATTTTTCAGTCAATCGATAATAAATCAGAGGGATTTGAGCTTTCCTCTGTAGGACATCATTAAATATGGTAAGAATTGCCGTTGTCCATACCAGCTTTGGATGAATATAATGGAAGAATCGCTTTCTGCTCAAAAATTCCTTTTGTTCGCTCTCTTTTCTTTATGCTTTTCCCGAAATCCATATAAACAAAAAGTCCCTTTTTTTTTGGAAAACTTAATGTTTTTATTTAATAATCATAATTTATAAAATTTTATTTTAATAAATATTTTATATTTTTATATATAGATACAGAAAAAGGGAAGACTTTTGCTTCAAGTTTTGGAACTCTAGGCAGAGTGGCTAAGGCTTAAAAGGTTAACGATTAACGAAATAAAATAAAATAAAATATTATTTTATTCTTTGATATAAGATTTTATAATAAAATAAAGGGAGATTTTATATTACATTTTATCGTAAATAATAAAATTTTAAATTTTAAATTTGAGAGTTTATAATAAAATATAAGATGGTATACAATTTTATATTATATTATATTATAAAATTTTCATTTAAATAATATTTTATTATATATAAATCATAATTTTTATTATTTTATTTATTTATCATTATTTTATTTTATTATAAACTATCCTATTTTATTAAAAATTTCACATTCGTCCAAACCTCTGTTTTAAAACCTGGATCGGACCGGCCGGTCAGACCGGTCTGCCCGGTGACCGGTCGGTGGTCCGGTCCGGTTGATGCTTCAAAACCGGTTGTAAATTGACCCAATCTGAACCGGTCAATTGATCGGACCGACCGGTCCAATCCGACAGGTTCAATAATTTTTTTTTAATTTTTTAATTTTTTGATTTTTTGAATTTTTTGAATTTTTTTTAAATATTATATATAATTAAATATAATTATTGTATAATTATTACGTCACACCGATTCGACGGGTGGTTGAATCGGTTGAACCGATCAAACCAGTGACCAATAAGGCCACCAATTCAATGATCAGTACAGGTTTTAAAACATAGGTCCTAACAGATTCCTGGAGCTCTGACACGTTCATGATCTCTGGCGTTTTCTCATACGTCTTTGCCTTTTTGTGCATCACGTGGCGTCACGGCAACTTTCCTGCATTAATTCTTGTCATATACACCATATTGCGGCCATTTGTTATGCGGGCATCTTTTTCCTGTCCTGTCACGGTCAAACTCACTCGGAGTCATCATCCAACAATTAAATTTGTAAAAGTTGTTTTCAAAGTCTTTATTAATTTAAACATTTTGATTATTCTTTACTCGTCATCAGTCATTACCACTTTACTAAAGGAACTGTTCACTGGCATGCTTGTGAGTGGCCAAATGATTAATGAACATGCTTCATCGTCTTTTGTACTTGGTGCGATCCCCACAAGAATATAATGCGCTGATGGTGTATTACATCTAATGTTCAACTTTATGGTGAGGGGTAACATGTAATCCAGACAAAATTTAAGAATATTGTTAGCGGTAACTGCCTACTCGCCAAACTCCACTTTTGCTGCTGTTGTTGTATAGATTAGCTTTCTTCATATGTTTATTTATCTCATATGATGAAGAGAACACAATCATTATCAATATTTATTAATAAACTATATCCTTCATTTTTTTATTGTAGAAATTTAAAAGGTTGAGTCTGGCATTGGAATTAATCTAATATACTTGCAAGTTTATGTGCTTTAAACTTAATTTATTGATCAAGTTCTCACACAAAAAAAATTTTCTAAAAAATTTAAGTTAAAATCAAACTAATTATCAAGACCGAGTTCACTTCAAAACTCAATTAACCTAAACTTGATGTTCAAACAGTTAATAGATACCTTTTTACTATGCTTAAAGTTGGCTATCACCTCTCTCTCTCTCTAACTTTGTCTCTTTTTCTCTCTTTCACTTTCTCTCTTTCTATGCGAGTCATTTGGAAATAATCTTTCTACTAGTTAAGAATACGACTATGTATTACTGAACTTTTTCAAATCTCACATATCAGCAAGATTTATATTAGGTGTTGTTGTTGTTGTAAAGTTGACTATCACCAAACTTCTTATTTGACCAACAATATATTCAATTTGATCATTTTTAGGGTAATCTCTTGTATAATATTATTCACTACTTATAATTTAACTCGTTATGTTCATTGAACTTATCATTCTCATTGTCATTGGATTTTCTTCTTGTCTTTGTTTGGTTTAAAATCTAACAATCTATCTACCATTATAATGGCACTAGAAAAGTCTGGGACAACTTATCTCTCTAGCTCAATTTGTGCTTAATATTAATTCATTGACTAAATTCTCAATAAAATTTCCTCAAACACTTGTTCATTTTAGTAAGATGTTAAATGGTGTGCACTTTCACAAAGACATTGTTTCAAACGTTTGGTATGCAATTCAATTTTTGTAAGATTTTTTCAAAAATCTCCCTACTATTTAGAATATGGTTCATTTAATGGTTCAACCCATTAATTATGCACCTATTTTCGGCTTCACGCAAAAACCACTGAACACCATCGAGTTGTGGAGATCAGAGGCTAAAAGATTCAGAAAATTTTCAAACATTGTTGGACAATATTGGTGCAATGGCTGGAGGTATTTTTCTGTTATCCTTCCGCTTGTTGAACATTGTGAATGGCATGCATGTATTTTGTTTATACGTAAATAATTTTATGTTTTAAGATGCATGCTTAAGTTTACATTTGGTATAAGAGCTACCATGCCTTTGCCTTGCATCTAAACTGTCTGAGAAAACATTCCTTTATTATGCTTTGTTTCTCATTTTCATTTATGTTGTATGAGCTAAGCATGTTCTGTTAATAAATCTCGATGTTTGTGTACATGATGGATGTTAGAATCGTGTTTTGATACTCCATGTTGCACCCACTGGTGACAAGATGGTGAAGGGAGGAGGGACGACGATGATGGTGTTGTAAGTGATAAGTCGACTTGTACCATCTGTAAGTCGACTTACACATGTTCGGTATCGATAAGTCGACTTGTTCATTGGATAAGTCGACTTGTTTAGGTCGGTACTGTTTATTTGTGCCCTAAAGGCAATCCCCTTTAGCGCGTTTTATTCAAAGTCGTGTACAGACTTTATGAATAAATAAAGAAAAGGCATTATTCATTAATTTGATATTCATAAACATTGTTTATGAATTGATTAGATCTTTAATCGAATTAATGAAGTCCATGATATATGACATAGTATGAAGGAAATTATGATGTGATCATACTACTGAGATTCCTATCATGTGCAATTATGTCAAGATTCTAAATTCTCCTTAGTCATAGGATTAATGAGACTGGACATCATTAATCCGGATAGACTAGCACATGTCATATTCCTTGATTGGATCAAGCAGTGGATCTCAGAAACTGTAAATATGAGATGTTTAGAATTGACATGTGGATGCTTACTAGCGGTAGTAAGTTCATTGGATGACCTGCCATGAGATCATCACATGGATATCTTATCTAAGTGTCGTTGATAATCTCATCATAGCAATGAATTTGCAAGTATCCTTGGACTTGAGGTACTCGAGGATATCTTGAATCTTGATCCCGTCTTTGACTCCATTCCTTGTTGCCTTCCAGAGGTAACTCATAGGGTGGTGCTTGGAGTGCAACTTGAGGTATTCAAGATAATTGAGTAGCCAATAAAGGATTCACCACTTCGGATTAGCGAAGAGATACCCATAGCCTCTTGTCGATCATTACTAAGGTCGGCGAGATGTGTGTCATGAAGAGTGTCTTCATTGACATATAAAGTAATGAGTCCCGTGACGAGAACCGATATCACTGGGCTAGACTCGCCTAGTGAGAGTTGACACTTTAACCATACTCATAACCAAGTGGGGTATAGGATGGTGAAAGGACGAATTGCACGGTAATTGTTCATGGAAGGGTTCGTGATCCGGTTCGTGATGAATACATCAAACCGATTACTTTCCGGTCAATTAGGGTCATGATGTGTTCTAGATACCGCTCATGACTTGCTTTCGATTAATTGTTAATCTAAGTGGCCAACATAACCGGAGCCTAAAGGGTCACACGCATAAGAGTGACTCGAGAATCAGAAAATAGTAATTGGACGAGTTCCAATTATGGAGAGCATTCGGATTAAATGGATCCCGATGGGATTGAGATATGTCCCATGAGATCGCGACATCGATATTGCTAAGAAAGGTCTCCGGTGTTTTTTCGATGCAAGGGGCCTGTGAAAGTGGAGGACCAATTCCCAGTTGGATCGACCTTAGCAATTATATTCTAATTAATTAATTAAGTAATTAATTAATTAATTATTATATAAATATAAGCATGTGCGTTGGAATTGAAGAGAGGAGAGAAAAATATTTGAAAAGTCAAACTAGTCATCATTTCATGCTTTATTACATGCCAAATGGCCATTAACGTGGACACCATCTACTCCATTCATGATGTAGTCTTTAAATGAGTTAAAGACTATGTGCAAAAGAAAAAGGAAGTGGATAGTCGGTGATCGTGAGGTAGAGATGAAAGAATGTAACTTAATGGTTAAGTTATATATAAAAGTTAGTTTTTTTAATCTATCTCATCTCTCTCATATAAGAAGGCACACGAAGACACTCTCTTTATTAGCATTTTCGATGGTCTTCCATTTGTTTATGAGATAAACAAATTGAAGACTAAGAATGGATGCTTGATGTTCGATGATGGTGTACCAAAAGACGAGAGAAAAACTTAAGTGTTAAGTTATTGAAATGGTTTCAAAGTTTCTCTCATAGTTGATACAAGTTCTCTTCTTCTTCCTCTTCCAAGCAAGGTTTCAACGTCTCCTAAAGCTCTCCAGGACAGAGGTAAGCTCTAGCAGGCTTTAATCTGTTCTAGCTATTCCCGGGTCAAAGGGGTTTGATCCGGTTAGATTTTCTGATCTCTGCGTGGATCACCTTTAGAGATAGTCTCTTTTGGCTATTTAGGTTGATGTCTTCATACGGATACCTGGATCCTGGGGTTCGGGAAAGTCCCGGGAATAAAATTTTTTTGTTTTCCGCTGCTTGTACATGTGATGTACCTCCCGGGATTTTCCTACAGTGGTATCAGAGCGTCTGGTATCCCGTATGAATCTAAAACCTAAGCGAGATCAAAAACCCTAATTGCTGTTGATGTTGATGCATGTATACTGTCTGAATTTCGTTTTGCTATAGAGATATGCTTTTCGAAATTTTTCTGCCCAGAATTGTTCATAACATGTTAGAGAATATGTCTATGAATTTTGAGAATTTATCAATTTGATTTGATATAGTTTTGCTAATTAATTCCATAAGGTTACAGATGCTGTTTTGTGAAACGATTCTGGAACAGGCATGAGTATAAAATCGATAATAAATTCTAGAAAAATGGTTTTTCGGATTTTCCTTCACCTACATGTCTCTAAGATGTTGGTGAATGTCTGTGAGCATGGAAATTGGATTTCAAGGTGATTGGATATTTATTCACGAATTTATTCTATGCTGTTGGGAATTGCTGTGCTGATGAACACAGATTTTGAATCGGATTTATTATTTAGGTTGACTGAGTTTTTGATGGCCTAAAATCCTTAAAAAATTCATGTAGCATGTTATGAACATGTAGTAACCTATGTAATTTTCTCATGATTTATTGAAATTTTTCATTGCTCATTTCAAGCAATGTACAGAACTGGACAGTTTTGTGAAAATTGTTGGGACTGTTTTGATTGGCTTGATTGAGTGTGCTTTTTCAGTTCCAATGCCTTGTACCATTTTTAATGTGATTAAAAATGTGTTATCTTGATGTATTATGATTGCTAAATTGAATTGCTTGAAGTTGCTTTTCCAAGAATTTTTGAATGCCGAATTGGTCACATTTGTGTCTCGTTAGTATATTGCATTATCTTGTTTGTTTTGACCGTCATATTTTTTATGGCATGTGCTGAAGTAAATTTGATAATGTATGTGCTAGCTAGAGATGCTTAGGATGATAATTTGGGTGTTCCTAAATTATTTGGAAATTAATGAGTTTTGACTCATTTCAAGCTTTTCATATGGTTTGACCATATAAGGCATTCATGGATCAATGAAGTGTTCATTGATACATCAATTTACAGATATTACCCTAGGTATAATGGTATTGTGAATTGGAATTGCATGGATTGAGGAATTAGCGATTAGATATTATAGCATTCTCCCAAATAAGTCGACTTATATGGGACATAAATCGACTTGTTTGTTGGATAAATCGACTTGTTTGCAGAATAAGTCGACTTGTTTCTTCGTAAGTCGACTTGTTTGTTCGATAAGTCGACTTGTTTTTAGAATAAGTCGACTTGTTCGCCACATAAGTCGACTTGTTCATGGGCAGTGACATAAGTCGACTTGTCACACAAGTCGACTTATGTGTGGGCAGATGTTATAAAGGCGACTTGCATTTGATGAAAGTCGACTTGTGGCATGCTCAGGTTGGATGATGGATGATTATAAGGATTGATTCAATTGGATTGATGAAACCTAAATCATTCCATATAGTCCTGGCGACTATGATCCTTCACTTGAGTCTAGAGTTTCTAAATCCTCCTCGGTATATGAAAACTAACGCCTTCCATTAATATGGTAAGAACCGAGTTCTTATAGAGTTGGGTTGTTGGGCAAACTCAAGCTCGCTCTATACGAATATGTTCGAACCATGAAAATATGATTTTCGGATTAATGGGTCGGTTTTCACCGAAGCGTTGGTTTGTTGAGCAAACTCAAGGTCAACGTGACAGAGGCGAAATTGGGTAGCATACATCGATGTATGCGCATCAAAGAGTTGATACCCAATGAAGTGCACACATCAACAAGTTGATAGACGATCGATAGTTGTGTCTAAGATGTAATTGGTATATCCGATACCTCCGAGACTTAAGGTGGCTTGTTGGGCAAACCCAAGGTCATTCTCAAAGTCGGTTATCGATGATGCAATTGGTATGACCGATACCTACCGATTGACCCAAGTTGTGGCTTGTTGGGCAAACCCAAGGTCACTCTTAGCAATGTGGGATATCGACCCACTAGGACATTATGTCACTTTGTTTCTCCGGATTCAGAAGAGGGTTATGGATTCTAGGAAACTAGTGGGAGCCATATGCATGTCATGCAAGTCCTTATGATCATGCAGGTATTTCTATTATATCATTCCTTCTCTCTATCGCGTTTAGGTTGATTGAAGATGTCTTTTTGTGTGAATTTACGCTCTCTATTCTGGACCGTATTTTCTTGATTGGTGAGGAATCGAGAATTGTTCTCGGATCTAAGGAACTGGATACGTTCTAGATGTTCCACTTCCGATTCACTTCTGTTGATGTTTCGATCTGGATCGAAAAGTAGAAGTGCACCAAAAGAAAACCAAAGAATCGCCCCAAAAGGATTTTGCTTTCATTATGGCAAGACCGCCACCAAGGCGGCTATAAAATCTATCTGAGTCCCCGAAGCGAAAAGGCATCGATGCCTCTACTCCTTCAAATATGTTTGTCATTGAGGATAATACTATTCTGATCAAAACATATCGGTATTTGATACGGATGTGGCTCATACATATGAAATGATGTGCAGGGCCTCAGGGACGGTAGAAAGCTCATAAAAGGAGAACTAGACCTTCGTGTAGATAATGCAGCAAGAGTTGCTACATTAGTAGTAAGCACTTATGTCTTGTTACTCCCTCATCGGGCTTGTATTCAAATTGGATTATTGTCATTTTGTACCGTTTTAAACAAAGAACATATTGTATGTTTTATGTTTAATTAGAATTTGGTTTCCATTGAATTTTAGAAGCAATGGTTGTTCTATTAGTTCGAATGGAATGCTCTATGGTACTGGTACATTATGCAATAGAATTGACATATTAAATATGTCATATCCAGTTTTGAATGTCAATGACGCGAAAAGACATAATCGAGATAATTTAAAATCAACTTACTTATGGCATTGTCGGCTTGGCCATATAAATGAGACACGCATTACTAAGCTCCATAAGAGTGGATGTTTAGGGTCATTTGATTATGAATCATATGACATATGCGAATCTTGTTTATTAGGCAAGATGACTAAGTTATCCTTTAAAGGAAAGGGTGAACGAGTGAATGGAATATTAGACCTAATACATTCGAATGTATGTGGTCCGATGTCCATCCATGCCAGAAGTGGTTGTCTTTACTTCATTACTTTTATCGGTGATTATTCACGATATAGGTATCTGTATCTGATGAGATACAAATCTGAAGCATTTGAATAGTTCAAATAATTCAGAAATGAAGTAGAAAACTAACTTGGTAAAAGTATGCATACATTACGATTTGATCGTGGTGAAAATACTTACACCAACAGTTTTGGATTATCTCAGAGATAATGGAATTTTATCTCAGTACACTCCACCTTGCCTTGCAAAGACAATGGTGTGGCTGAAAGGAGAAATCGAACCTTGTTAGACATGGTGCGATTGATGATAGGTTTTGCACAGTTTTTGGGGGTATGCGCTCGAGACAGCTGTTTACTTGTTAAATAGAGTTCCATTAAAGACAGTTGATGTTACTCCATATGAGATGTGGACTAACTGAAAGCCCTATCTTTCTCATCTGAAAGTTTGGGGTTGTCCTGTTTATGTGAAGCGGACACAGTCAGATACATTTGATGTAAAAGCTGACAAGTGTTTGTTCGTGGAATATCAATTCTACCTTGCTTAGGAACAAAAGTTGTTTGTTTCCAAGCATGCTGTTTTCTTAAAGAAAGAGTTTCTTTTACAAGAGGACAGTGGGAGCAAAGTTGAACTTAGAAGTTCAAGATGCTCGAACAAACATAGATCAATCGCTCAATCAAACTGTCACTCATAAAGATGAGGTAACAGCTTCAACCTTCGCTACACACAAATTTCGTGAGGTTCGATGGGATACGCCTTGTTCCCGAGAGATATGAATTTCTCGTAAGTGAACAGAATGACGTATTGCTCATATGAGATGATGCGCCTACTACCTATGAACAGGTTCTGAAAAGTTCAGAGTCTGGAATATGGCTTTGTGCCATGAAATCTGAAATGGATTCCATGTATGAAAACCAAGTATGGACTTTGGTTGTTACACCTGAAGGGATAAAACCCACAGGGCGCAAAGGAGTTTTTAAGAAGAAAACCAACATGGATGGTAATTTGATTACCTATAAAGCAATGCTTGTGGTTAAAGGATTTCGTCACAGACAAAGAGTTGACTATGACGAGACCTTCAGCCCCGTAGCAATGCTTAAATCTATTACGATACTCCTAGCTATTGCCACTCATTATGATTATGAGATATGGCAAATGGATGTGAAGACAGCTTTCCTGAGAGGAAATCTACCCGAGGATGTGTATGACACAACCTGAGGGCTTCACTTCCATCGATGGCGGAAAAGTATGCAAGCTTCAGAAATCCATGTTCGGATTGAAGCAAGCATCCAGGAGTTGGATTATCCGTTTTGATGAGTCAATCAAAGAGTTTGATTTCTCACAAAATTCGGATGTACATTGTGTGTATAAGAAGGTTAATGGGACTGCAATCGTATTCCTTGTGTTGTATGTAGATGACATACTGTTACTGGGAAACGATGTCTCTATGCTGCAATCAGTTAAAATTTGGTTGTCCAATCCTTTTGTGATGAAAGACCTTGGTGAAGCAACATATATCCTAGGGATATACATTTATAGAGATAAATCAAAAGGTTGCTTGGTCTTTCACAATCATCGTACATAGATGAGATGCTTAAGAGGTTTAGCATGGAACAGTACTATGTACGAGGCCCGATGTATCGTATGCTCTAAGTGTTACGAGCAGATACCAATCGGATCCTGGTGAGGTCCTTTGGGTGGTCATCAAGAATATCCTCAAGTACTTGCGAAGCACTAAGGATGTTTTCTTGATCTATGGAGATGGAAATCTCCAGATGAGCGGGCATTCAGATGCTAGTATTTAATCTGATAAGGATGATTCTGAATCACAATCAAGTGATATACATTCACACTGAATAGCGTGGCGGTCAGTTGGAAAATTCAAACAAGAGAGGACTGGCGATTCATCAACCGAGGCGAGTACATTGCCACGTGAGATCGCAAGATGGAAGCGGTTTGGATCAAAGTTCATTCTTGAACTTGATCCGGTCCCTACCGTGATGGGCCCATAGGATTGTATTGTGATACAATGGGGCTAGTGCGCAGCCAAAGGAACCAAGGTCTTATCGACGATCCGAACTTGTACTTCGCCGATTCGAGATGATATCCTGATAGAGAGAATTCCCACAGAGCAAAGTGTTGTTGTTCCGTTGACAAAGCCATTGTCATAGGAGAATTGTGATTCTCATGGACTTGCTTATGGTATTAGATACTAAGGCGATTGGCTTTAGGTCAAGTGGGAGATTTGTAAGTGATAAGTCGACTTGTACCATCTGTAAGTCGACTTACATTACATGTTCGATGTCGATAAGTCGACTTGTTCATTGGATAAGTCGACTTGTTTAGGTCGGTACTGTTTATTTGTGCCCTAAAGGCAATCCCCTTTAGCGCGTTTTATTCAAAGTCGTGTACAGACTTTATGAATAAATAAAGAAAAGGCATTATTCATTAATTTGATATTCATAAACATTGTTTATGAATTGATTAGATCTTTAATCGAATTAATGAAGTCCATGATATATGACATAGTATGAAGGAAATTATGATGTGATCATACTACTGAGATTCCTATCATGTGCAATTATGTCAGTATCTAAATTCTCCCTAGTCATAGGATTAATGAGACTGGACATCATTAATCCGGATAGACTAACACATGTCATATTCCTCGATTGGATCAGCGGTGGATCTCGAAACCGTAAATATGAGATATTTAGAATTGACATGTGGATGCTTACTAATGGTAGTAAGTTCATTGGATGACTGCCATGAGATCATCACATGGATATCTTATCTAAGTGTCGTTGATAATCTCATCATAGCAATGGTGCAAGTATCCTTAGACTTGAGGTACTCGAGGATATCTTGAATCTTGATCCTGTGCTTTGACTCCATTCCTTGTTTCCTTAGAGAGGTAACTCATAGGGTGGTGCTTGGAGTGCGACTTGAGGTATTCAAGATAATTGAGTAGCCAATAAAGGATTCACCACTTCGGATTAGCGGAAGAGATACCCGTGGCCTCTTATCGGGATCATTACTAAGGTTTGGCCAAAGATGTGTGTCATGAAGAGTGTCTTCATTGACATATAAAGTAATGAGTCCCGGGCGAGAACCGATATCACTGGGCTAGACTCGGTCTAGTGAGAGTTGACACTTTAACCATACTCATAACCAAGTGGGGTATAGGATGGTGAAAGGACGAATTGCACGGTAATTGTACATGGAAGGGTTCGTGATCCGGTTCGTGATGAATACATCAAACCGATTACTTTCCGGTCAATTAGGGTCGTGATGTGTTGCTAGATACCGCTCATGACTTGCTCAGTTAATTGTTAATCTAAGTGGCCAACATAACCGGAGCCTAAAGGTCACACGCATAAGAGTGACTCGGAGAATCAGAAAATAGTAATTGGACGAGTTCCAATTATGGAGAGCATTCGGATTAAATGGATCCCGATGGGATTGAGATATGTCCCATGAGATCGCGACATCGATATTGCTAAGAAAGGTCTCCGGTGTTTTGATGCAAGGGCCCTCAGTAGTTAGTAGGACCGACCCCAGTTGGATCGACCTTAGCAATTATATTCTAATTAATTAATTAAGTAATTAATTAATTAATTATTATATAAATATAAGCATGTGCGTTGGAATTGAAGAGAGGAGAGAAAAATATTTGAAAAGTCAAACTAGTCATCATTTCATGCTTTATTACATGCCAAATGGCCATTAACGTGGACACCATCTACTCCATTCATGATGTAGTCTTTAAATGAGTTAAAGACTATGTGCAAAAGAAAAAGGAAGTGGATAGTCGGTGATCGTGAGGTAGAGATGAAAGAATGTAACTTAATGGTTAAGTTATATATAAAAGTTAGTTTTTTTAATCTATCTCATCTCTCTCATATAAGAAGGCACACGAAGACACTCTCTTTATTAGCATTTTCGATGGTCTTCCATTTGTTTATGAGATAAACAAATTGAAGACTAAGAATGGATGCTTGATGGTCGATGATGGTGTACCAAAAGACGAGAGAAAAACTTAAGTGTTAAGTTATTGAAATGGTTTCAAAGTTTCTCTCATAGTTGATACAAGTTCTCTTCTTCTTCCTCTTCCAAGCAAGGTTTCAACGTCTCCTAAAGCTCTCGGGATGAGGTAAGCTCTAGCAGCTTTAATCTGTTCTAGCTATTCCCGGTCAAAGGGTTTGATCCGGTTAGATTTTCGATCTCTGCGTGGATCACCTTTAGAGATAGTCTCTTTTGGCTATTTAGGTTGATGTCTTCATACGGATACCTGGATCCTGGGGTTCGGGAAAGTCCCGGGAACAAAATTTTTTTGTTTTCCGCTGCTTGTACATGTGATGTACCTCCCGGGATTTTCCTACAGGTGCATGGCGGCCTTCGGACGTTGCCAGTCATGCAACATCGTATGATTTGTTTTCTAACGTGTCACGTTCCTTGGCTCGTCGTCGTCGTCCCATCATTGTCGTACTCAACTTTTCGGCGGCTATCACGCACCTAGTTGCCATCGGGTTGGAACCAAGTCACATTGACCCGGTCAGAGGTTGAAGAAGATGATCTGTCATGTTTTAAAATTACCAATTCATTAATTTTGTTAACGTTAGTAATTGTTGGGTTAATCAAGCCCTTAACTCATTTTGTTGTGATTTTAATTATAAAATCATTTTTGGTATTAATATTTTGTGAACACTAATTTTTTAAATTTATATGTCTAATATTTGAATTAAATTTGAAATGCTAGTTATAATTGTTTAACTATTTGTACAAATTATAGGTGATTAATTGAAAATTGTGTGTATAAATTTATGATCATTATACATGCATTTTACTATGCTTAAAGTTGACTATCACCTCTCTCTCTCTAACTCTGTCTCTCTCTTTCTCTCTTTCACTTTCTCTCTTTCTATGTAGGTCATTTGGAAATAATCTTTCTACTAGTTAAGAGTAAGGCTATGTATTACTGAATTTTTTCAAATCTCACATATCAACAAGATTTATATTAGGTGGTGTTGTTGTTGTAAAGTTGACTATCACCAAACTTCTTCTTTGACCAACAATATATTCAATTTGATCATTTTTTGGGTAATCTCTTGTATAATATTATTCACTACTTATAATTTAACTCGTTATGTTCATTGAACTTATCATTCTCATTGTCATTGGATTTTCTTCTTGTCTTTGTTTGGTTTAAAATCTAAGAATCTATCTACCATTATAATGGCACTAGAAAAGTCTGGGACAACTTATCTCTCTAGCTCAATTTGTGCTTAATATTAATTCATTGACTAAATTCTCAAAAAAATGTCTTCAAACACTTGTTGTTCATTTTAGTAAGATGTTACATGGTGTGCACTTTCACAAAGACATTGTTTCAAACGTTTGGTATGCAATTCAATTTTTGTAAGATTTTTTCAAAAGTCTTCCTACTATTTAGAATATGGTTCATTTAATGGTTTAACCCATTAATTATGCAAACACCTGTACACCACCATTTTCATCTTCTATGATGGGCAGAGATGATGAAGCGATGGGTTATATATTTTTTGGTACCTATTTTCGGCTTCACGCAACAACCACTGAACACCATCGAGTTGTGGAGATCAGAGGCTAAAAGATTCAGAAAATTTTCAAACATTGCTGGACAATATCGGTGCAATGGCTGGAGGTATTTTTCTGTTATCCTTCCGCTTGTTGAACATTGTGAATGGCATGCATGTATTTTGTTTATACGTAAATAATTTTATGTCTTAAGATGCATGCTTAAGTTTACATTTGGTATAAGAGCCACCATGCCTTTGCCTTGCATCTAAACTGTTTGAGAAAACATTCCTTTATTATGATTTGTTTCTCATTTTCATTTCTGTTGTATAAGCTAAGCATGTTCTGTTAATATATCTCGATGTTTGTGTACATGATGGACGTTAGAATCGTGTTTTGGTACTCCATGTTGCACCCACTGGTGACAAGATGGTGAAGGGAGGAGGGACGACGATGATGGTGCATGGCGGCCTTCGGACGTTGCCAATCATGCAACATCGTATGATTTGTTTTCTAACTTGTCACGTTCCTTGGCTCGTCGTCGTCGTCCCATCATTGTCGTACTCAACTTTTCGGCGATTGTCGCGCACCTAGTTACTATCGGGTTGGAACCAAGTCACATTGACCCGGTCAGAGGTTGAAGAAGATGATCTGTCATTTTTTAAATTACTAATTCATTAATTTTGTTAACGTTAGTAACTCAAGGGTTAATCAAGCCCTAACTCATTCTCATTGTGATTTTAATTATAAAATCATTTTGGTATTAATATTTTGTGAACACTAATTTTTAAATTTATATGTCTAATATTTGAATTAAATTTGAAATGCTAGTTATAATTGTTTAACTATTTGTACTAATTATAGGTGATTAATTGAAAATTGTGTGTATAAATTTATGATTATTATACATGCAAAATTAGATTAAATATTTTTTGCATTTTATTTGATTTTTGTGCATTATTAATTATTCAATGCAAATGTTTAGGCTTTATTTAAGCTTAAAGTAATGTGAGTGATCTATACGACTTTAATTAATTGGGAGTAGCCACAACATATCTAATTAATTAGGATTATGTGTTTAGTTTTAAGATCACGTTAAAATGTTAATTGTAATTAATCATACGTGATATGATAAAATTTACCTACATGAATTTTGTTATAATTGTATGATTAATTATGATAAAATATCGGATAATATTTCTTAATCTACATGAAGAATTAAGAAAATGAATATAATTCAATAGTTTTGTCATAAAGGTGTAGATGAATTTAATTGAGTAAAACTTTAGCCCACAGGCAAGTCTTATGTCACTAGATTTATGTATTAAAAGCATGATTTACATTGGTACATTACAAAAAAAGCAAGAATTAGTGACGGAAAATATACTGTTGTAAATTGCCGACAAAAAATCCATTTTCGTAGGTAAAATTGATGGAAAATTTTCTTTTAGCGACGATACTAATATCCGTCGTTAAATATGAAGGAAAATCATCCCGACAAATTTTGCGATAGACTTTAACGATGAAAAATTACCGACAGAAAATATATCGTTGCAAATTACCAACGAAAAATCCATTTCTGTAGGTAAAATTGACGAGAAAATTTTCTTTTAACGACGGTACTAATATCCATCGCTAAATATGAAAGGAAATCATCCCAGAAAATTTTGCGATAGACTTTAGCTACGGAAAATATATCATTGCAAATTACCGACAAAAAATCCATTTCCATAGGTAAAATTGACAAGAAAATTTTCGTTTAACAACGGTACTAATATCCGTCGCTAAATATGGAGGAAAATCAACCTGACAAATTTTATGATGGACTTTAGCGATAATACAAGATACCCGTTGGCAAAAGATTTAGCAACGGTATAAGATATTCGTCAGTAAAAAGGCAGAAATTATTGGCGAAACAAAAAAATGAATTTACCTACGGACATTTTCATTGGTAAATTCCGTTGATTAAATCTCTTTAAATTTAAACTCACCCGACATCTCCCTCCCACCTGTGTCTTCTTCTTCCTTCTTCATGCGTCTCCTTTTCAGCTTTCTTCTCTTCGGTTTCTTTGTTGTGGACTCCTTTTCTACTCGTCGGCGTTGTCTTCTCCAACCGTTATCGTTGTGTCCTTCGGTGGAGGTATTTTTGCAACTATTGTCATGTGTTTTTTTGTATATTGGATGAAAATTAATTTAAGGTATTTGTATATTTTGTGATTGGAAAACAACTTTAAGGTATAGATGTTAGTGATAGAAGGGATAAGATGTGATTTTAGTTGTGATGTTGGGATAAATTTCAGATGCATGTAAGGTGTTTGATGAAATGTTTGTTCTTTGAAAAAATAGTTTTAGTTCTTTATTTTCCGTTCTTTTTTAGCATGACTTTCATCATTTCAATTCTTTAGTATGAATTATTTTCTTAACTTTTCACAAGAACCAGAATATAATAAATGATGCGATTGGTGCAAAGAGATTTAGCAAAGTTCTCTCCATGATGGCTTCCAGAGAAACTGAGCACTTTGCAGGTAATTTTGAAAAAATAGTTTCTAGCAAATTTATTGACGAAAAATCTATTTCTGTAAGTAAAATATATTGGATTTACCGACGGAAAATCAAATATGTTAGTAATTTTCTGACAGAAAAATTTTCTCCTTTGGTAAATTTACCGACCGAACAAAATTTCTGTCGGTAAATTTACCGACAGTATAAAAGTTTCCATCGGTAAATTTACCTACTGCTGTATTTTCGACACCTTTTTTCGTTAGTAAATTCCGTCGCTAAATAAGCTTACTAACGAAATGTGTACAAATTTCGTTGGTAATTTCCGTCGCTAAACTTTATTTTTCTTGTAGTGGTAAAGCATAAATTATTATTGGTCTCAAATTATATATAACAAGCATCTATGTCTGAACTTGCAGTTACTCAGACTGTGAATATTTCTAATATTAAGTGTGATATTCCCGAATTGAGGGATGACAACTATAAGGTGTGGAAGGAGATAATTCTACTTCATTTGGACTGGATGGATATAGATTATGCTATTAGGAAAGATGAACCAACGAGTATAACTGAAACCAATACTCCAGATATTGTTGCTCTTTATGAAAAATGGGAGAGATCTAATTGTCTCTCTGTGATGTTCAAAAATACCAAAATATTTTCTGGTATTCGTAGTTATGTCGAACAACATAATAAAGTCAAGGATCTATTGAAGGCCATTGATGAGCAATTTGCCACATCTAATAAGGCCCTTGCCACGTGATTATTCAGTTATCATCCTTGAAGCTCACTAGCATAAGGGGCGTATATGATTATATCATGCGTACGAAGGACATAACAGCTCAACTAAAAGCCTTGGAGGTTACCATATCAGAATCTTTCCTGGTACATTACATTCTATGCACTCTGCCCCAATAATACGATCCTTTCAGATTCTCTTATAAGACACATAAGGACAAGTTGTTGATTAATGAACAGTTGACCATGTGTGTGCAAGAAGCAGAGAGGTCGTTGATGGGAGAGGGTAAAAGGGTAAATTTGACTGTTTCAGGAAAGAAAAGGTAGGATGATGTCAAAAACAAGGGAAAATGTCAAATTTCTTCTCAGTCTAATATAAAGAAACCATTAAAGTATTTCTTCTACAAGAAAAAGGGACACATGAAGAAAGACTGCACTAAATTTAAGAACTGGCTTGGAAAGAAAAGTACTCCATTTTCATTTGTTTGTTATGATTCTAATATAGCTAATATTAATCATAACACATGGTTGATTGATTATTGTTCTACAATCTATGTTTCAAATACAGGGTATGCAAAACCTAAAGAAGTTGGTGAGAAGTGAAAAATACATCTATTCAAAAAGTAAGACGAGTTCATATGTGGAAGCCATTGACACTTGCAGTTTAGTTTTAAGCAGTGGCTTTATTTTATGTTTGAAAAATACTTTTTATGTTCCAAATTTCTCTAGAAATTTGATTTCTGTATCAAGACTTATACTTTTTGGTTTTTCCTTTTATTTTTCAGATTCTGGTTTCATTTTATGTAATGGACATGAAGTTATTGGTTATGGTACATTATCTGATGTTCTTTATTCCATTCAGTTACAAAATGATAATACCTATAATTCGATACATGTCACTGCTAGGTTGAAACAATGTATTGTGAATGAAGAATCCTCTATGTTATGACACTGTAGATTAGGACACATCTTCATTGAGAGAATTAAGAGATTAGTAAATTAAGGGGTACTTAGTACTTTGAATTTTACTGATTTTGAGACTTACGTGGATTGCATTAAGGGTAAGCAAACTAACAAGTCTAAAAAGAGTGCCAAGAGGAGCACAAATCTGTTAGAAATCATACATACATATATTTATTGTCCAAATATGGACGCAAATAGTTTGAAATACTTTATCACCTTCATAGATGATTATTTGTGATATATGTATCTCTATTTACTTTCTTCTAAGGATGATGCTTGGAAGCCTTTAAAATTTTTAAGGTTGGATTAGAGAATCAATTTGGAAAACTAGTTAAAATCGTGAGGTCAAATAGAGGTAGAGAGTATTATAGTAGATACACTTATAATGGACAAGCACCTAGTCCATTTGTGAAGTTTCTTCAAGAACACAGGATTGTTGCCCAATACACTAAATCTGGTTCTCTGGATCAAAATGGTATGGCAGAAAGAAGAAACCGAATCTTAATGGACATGGTGAGAAGTATGAGTAATACAAAACTTCCTCAATTCCTGTAGACTGAAGCTCTAAAGATGGTTGTGTATATATTGAACTGAGTTCCAACCAAGGTTGTCTCAAAGACACTTTTTGGGTTATATAAGGGTTGGAAATTGAGTTTGAGGCATAAATGCATTTGGGATGCTTATCTGAAGTGAGAATTTACAACCGACAAGAGAAGAAGCTAGACCCAAGGACCATTAGTGGGTATTTCATTGGATATGCTGAAAGGTCTAAGGGGTGTAGATTCTATTGTCCATCTCATAGCATTAGAATTTTGAAATCAAGAAATGTAAATTTTCTTGAAAATGAATTGATCAGTAGGAGTGGTCAATTTTAAGACATGGTTTTTGAAAAAGACAATTATGAAGCTCAACCCTCTGGTTCAAATGATAGATTAATTGTAATTCACACCCCTCAAGTTGAAACAGGTGATGGACAACCAGTTACTGAAGTTTCACAAGCTATTAATACCAATTCAGTAGATCAAGTTGTAAATGAAGAACAACAAGAAATTGTTGAACAATGGGTTGAACAACGGGTTGAGCAACAGGTTCTTCGAGAGGATGATAATACAACATTGAGGAGATCTACTAGAGTTAGAAGGTTAGCAATTCCTAGTGATTATATAGTGTATCTACAAGAGCCAGATTGTAACATGGAGCACAAAATGATCCTGAAACATTTTCACAGGCCATGAGTTATAAAGAATTGAATCTGTGGCATAATGCTATGAAAGATGAGAAGGATTCTATGGCATCTAACCAAGTCTAGGATCTCGTTGAGTTATTCGATGGTGTGAAAGCCATTGGATGTAAATGGGTATTTAAGACAAAGAAAGAATCACGAGACACCATTGAGAGACAAAAGGCAAGACTTGTTGCCAAAGGGTTTACTCAGAGGAAAGGAATCGACTACACAGAGATATTTTCTCTTGTATCTAAAAAAGATTCTCTTCGTGTAATCATGGCATTGGTAGCTCATTTTGATTTTGAGTTACATCAAATGGATGTAAAAATGACGTTTCTTAATGGTAACTAGAGGAAAAGGTTTACATTAAACAATTTGAAGGATTCTCCTCTAGTGATAGCGGGCATTTATTCTACAAGCTTAATAAATCCATATATGGATTAAAACAAGCCTTCTGGCAATGGTATTCAAAATTTCATAAGGTTATCACTTCATTTGATTTTAAAGAGAATATAATGAACCAATGTTTATACCAGAAGGTTTATGGGAGAAAGACTTGTTTTCTTGTTTTATATGTGGATGATATTTTACTTGTAATTAATGATAAGGGTTTGCTATATGAGGTGAAATAATTTCTATTAAATAAATTTTGATATGAAAGATATGAGTGAGGCATCTTATTTCATTGGCATCAAGAACCATAGAGAAAGATCTCGAGGCATTTTGAGTTTGTCTCAAGAGACCCATATCAACAAAGTTTTAAAGAGATTTTAGATGAAAGATTGTGCACCAATTGTAGCACCCATGTGAAGTGTGATATGTTCAATTTGAATTAATGCCCAAAAAATGATTTTGAACGGGAACGCATGAAGAACATTCCATATGGTTCAACAGTTGGAAGACTTATGTATGCTTAGGTCTGTCCAAACCTGACATCGCATATATTTGCTAAAATGTTATGTAGATATCAGAGTAACCCAAGTGTTGACCACTAGAAAGCTACAAAGAAGGTTATAAGATATCCTTAGGGCACAAAAGACTGCATGCTTATGTACAGGCGAACTGAGAACCTAGAAGTAGTTGGATACTCCAATTTAGACTTTACTAGCTACATTGATTCAAAAAAATCAACATCTAGTTGTATTTTCATACTAGTTGGTGGAGCTATATCTTGGAGAAGTACCAAACAGACTGCTACTTCTATTATGAAGGCTGAGTTCGTATCACGTTTTGAAGTCACCTCATATGATGTATGGTTGAAGAGTTTTATATCCAAGCTTAGAGTTGTCAATTCAATTCTTAAACAATTGAAGTTGTATTGCGACAACTCAGGGGAAGTCTTCATGGCTAAAAATAACAAGAGTAAAAGTCGAAGTAAGTATATCGATATTAAGTATTTAGCTATAAGAGAACGTGTTAATGAAAGGAAAGTTTTCATTAAGCATATTAGTGTTGAGTTGATGATTATGGATCCTTTAACTAAAGGCATGCCACCTAAGCAGTTTAAGGATCATGTAGTGCGAACGGGACTTGGTTCCATAATGTGATTTTATTGTGCATTTGTTGCTTCAATCAAACTCTTATTTAATTTGATGTTTTCTCATTTGGTTTTGTGCGCATATATTTGATTGTTTTGAGAAATATCATTTAATTTGGACCTATATTAAATATATGATTTATTCATTAAGTTTAAGAGGTAGTAATGAGAGACTTTATATATTGTAATATATGGAAGATAATACTCGCTATAAGAGGACTTATTGTCATGATTCATATATTTGGTTTCTTGTTATGTTTGATGTTATGTGAAATGGACCAAGTTGAAGAATGTAAATTTTTTTCTAAAATCTTCCTACTTTTAGAATATGGTCCATTTAATGGTTTAACCCATTAATCACGCAAATGCCCATACATCATCATTTTCATCTTCTGTGATGGGCAGAGATGATGAAGTGATGAATTATATATTTTTGGGTCCCTATCCTTGGCTTGACGCAACAATCATTGGACACCATTTAGTTGTGGAGATCAGAGGCTACAAGATTCAAAAAAATTTGAAACATTGCTGGACAGTATTAGTGTAATGGCTGGAGGTATTCTTCTGTTATACTTTCGCTTACTGATCATTATGAATAACATGTATGTATTTTGTTTATACGTAAATAATTTTGTGTTTTAAGATGCATGATTAAGTTTACAATTTTGCCATTTTAAAACTTAGAAATTAAAACCTAACAAAATATGAGTGAAGAGGTTTAATTGTTAAGTATAACCAACATATCGCCAACAATTAGGGTTAAGTAAATAGCCAACAAACTATATCATTTTATAAACCACCCCTAAGACTACCTTATGTGCATATGCTATAGGAACATTTTTGGGACATAATGAACTAAAACAATGTGTAGATATCTGATGGACTTCATTAACGTATCATAAAGGTTTACTGTACAAGATGGAGGCTTATAATAGGCATAAATTATGCCCTATCCTTTGCTTAAAAGTTACAAGTAGTTTTTTAGTTACATCTAACTCCTACCAATTGAAGTTATCTAACTATTTAACACTCGAGTCAATGAAATAAGGTAAAGACTTGTGAGTATACAAAGAAAACATGTATTGTCAATTAGTTGAAATGTATTGCTACACATTGGAGAAAATTTTCAATAAGATGCAAGATTCAAATGTGAGACCAAAAGATAGCTTGAGATAGACCTTGAGTTGAAGGTTAGATAGATTACATCCATAAGGGAGACATGTAAAAGCTCTAAGGACTTACAGGGTGTTTGGTTCACCTGGAGTGATGATTCTTTAGTAATAGAATAGATAAGGAATGAAATGATGATTCTTTAGTAATAGAATAGATAAGGAATGGAATGAATGAGTATTTTGTTTTAGTTTGATTTATTCTTAAAATTTTCTAATGATAATGTAATGCTAATGTTTGGTTTGAAAATATAAATTTGGAATGATAAAGGAATAAATAACAAAAAAATCAAAATATCCTAATAATCCTATTATTATTATTATTATTATTATTATTATTATTATTATTATTATTATTATTATTATTATTATTATTATTATTATTATTATTATTATTATTATTATTATTATTATTATTATTATTATTATTATTATTATATATATATATATATATATTTTCAACCAAACACCTTCATAATGTGTACTTAAATAAACGGACCATAACTAATGTATTTGACATGAATAAGTATTAGATCGGACTAGTGTGCTATAAAGGACTTTGAACTTGGATAACTTATTATAGATAGAGATCAAGAGAGATCTTAGATGATGTGGTTAATAAGATTACAGTAAATATATATTATCTCTAAAAGAAAAGAGGATGAATGTATCATTTTAAATATAATCTCTTATTAGTTGGAATAGAGGTGATCTATTTAGTTAAATTTAATTAGGATTATGAATTGTAAAGGTAGAAGTGCCTATAAATAGTTTATTTAAGCCTTACTCTTGAAGGAGAGATACAGGGGAAGAGAACACAATGAAAGAGAGCATTCCTCTGTATAGTTTTGATAAAGTAGTAAAAGTTGATTTTTGCCATAGTACTCTTATTCGTGTGAAAGTTAAAACACTGTGAAGATTGTGAGGCATTTAAACGAACATATGAAACGACTAAATCTTACATAAATAAATTTAGTGTCTAGAAAAACCTTCGTAACCGATGGCATGGGACATTAACCTACATAACAGAATAACTGTAACAGTCCAGAATAAGTTTAACTACCTTTGTTGTGAATTTGGACCGCCCATAATTTGTCTTTTGCTACTCCCATCATTGTTATCAATCAATCATGTTATTATCTTCCCACTGAAATGGACTGTTTAGACATTTTACAATAATCTGGATCCTTTACCAATTTTTAAGGGAACAGATCTTCTGTCCCTCCTACTTCCCCCAGTTCTCTTTTGATCTTAACCATCCAATGCAATAAATTGGATGGTTGAGAACATAGGGGAATAAAGGGAACAGATCTTTAGGAACAGAAGATATGTTCCCAATTTTCAAAGCAGTTTAACCTACACGATCTTTTTATCAAAGCATTCAACCATTATTATACTATCCATCTTATCAAAATGAGAATTTTACAATTGGCCCCTGAAATTTTTTTCTTGATGAATAAGCATGATTTAAAATTAATTATGAGGTCTTTATGGAATTATTTTGTGGATTTAATTATTATGTAAATGTTAGTAGGATTTTATTATATAGGTTGGTTGAATTAAATTGGTAAGAGTGTATTGTATGAAGGACATTTTTGGCAAGTCACTTAAGGATAAAGAGACATAAGGCATAAAGAAAAGGGTAAAAGGGACATTTCACACTCATGAAGGATATTAGGGGAAGAAAAGAGTTTCTTGTATTATTGAAGAAGAAGAAAATGAAAATAGAAGGGAGAAAAGGGAGAGAGTGCTGTTGGAGAGAAAGAGCAAGCTAGGTTTCCATTTTCTTAGCTTTCTAGAGAGATTTTGAAGTTGTTCAAGAAGAGAAAAAGGAAGCGGAAAAAAAGAGAGCTTTTTTTAAGCCAAGAATCTTGTTATTTGGTGAAGACTCAAGGTAAGCTCATTCTTAATCTTTTGGATTTTTGGAAAGGTTTTAGTTCTTAAGCTTAATAATTGCATAGGTTTAAGCTTTCTAGGATCAATTTTAAGCATATGTTTATTTGGGTCCTCAAATTTAAATTCCTATTGAATTGAGAATTTTGTCAATGTTAAGAAAATCAAGAAAGGCAAGAGGAGCATGAGGAGAGGCATTTTTTAGAAAGCCTTTAAGCAAGGAATTCAAGGTGAGTTACATTTTTATAATTGAGTAATAAACCATTAATGTTTCTTCCAAATCAAGAAAGTTAAATGTTTTCAATTGTGTTATAAATGTGTATTTATTGCTCTTAGAATGCTTGACAAAGTGCTATGTGTTTGGTATGTGAATATTGTATCGATGATTTATGAAAAGAATATGAAAACGATTTTTTTAAAAAAAGATACTATGTTTATGAAATCACTTTTTAGAAAAATTGTCATTTTGGCCAACAAGTTTACAAGTTATGAAATACATGTTATGTGGGTTTAGTTTGGTCCATTCTGTATGTCAAGTGCACTTCGACTAAAGGCTTCTCTTGCCTGGCCACTAGTGGCATGGAGCTCCTCCATATACTCCCTCATGTTTACGACTACACGGATTATGTTAGTTCGTTCTGTTCATGACTACATAGGATCATTTTATGGGAATGTGTTAGATCATTCTGTTTATGAACCTCCCAGACTATTTTGATGTGCTTATGTGTTGACAAGTTTATTGAATGCATAATTTGGGTTACTTATAAATTGTTTGATAAATTGAGAATTGGGAAATATGTGTTTCATGATTCAATGTGAGTTTTTCAATGATTTTTGTTTGTTATCGATTATAAAACTGTTACCTACAAGCTTTAAACTCACCCCCTTTCGGTCCCATATTCAGGTGATGAGCAAAAGATTGAGTGAAAGGGAGTCAAGGCATCACTCCAAATTTGTATGTTTTGTTTTGTTTTGAGTAATTTATGTTGTAGTCACATTTTGAGCAATTATCATTCAAGTACCTTTTCTATTTTGTGGATTTTGTGAAATGATGTATTGTGGTTTGAAATGTCATTAAAGCTTTGTAAACCCTTATCTTATGTTGTTAATGAAATATGAATTATGTATGGATGATGTTGAGTTGAAATTAGGTATCTTGAAGAAGTTATCAACTTGAGATGATGAATTTTGAACATGAATTATTATTATATATATAAGTGGGACGTTATGGAAAAGAAAGATAGGATTTTTGTGAATGATAAGAATTAGTTGTAAGTGATGAGTCAAACGAGTAGAGATTAGAGAGTTTAATGGTTATGCTAATGACATTCTAAGTTTGTACAGTGCAAATTTCAAGTTTTTCATAGGGAAAATTTTGTGTTATGACTTCAGGGAAAAAACTATATTAATTTAGGCTAAATTAGAAAAAGTTGTCTTCTCGGAAGGGGTATCTTGTCTTTCTAGCTTTCCAATGATATAAAGTATGAAATTTTTGGATAATGGAGTTAAGAGATATGATCATTATAAGTTGGTGATGCTGCATAGGATGTATATACATAACAACTATAGTAAATGGAGTGATATCACACAAGGAGAGTTGAATTGGAAAGATTATGAGTGAAATGGTGCTAAAATGGATGTAGGATCCATTAGAGATGTCTTGGAGAAGGAGATTTCAGTAAAAATCTGAGGAGCATATGGTCAGGACGTGTAAATTAACATTGACCATGTTTTCCAAGAACGAAAAGGCCATTAGACCCGAGGAATACACGGTCTGCCTGTATATTTCCACATGGCCCATGTTTTGACCCCCAAAATGGTAAAATCTCTCTTTCGAGTCTTCACAGACATTGTAGATCTCGAAGTACTCTTCGAAAATGTCCTAAGATAACCTTAATCTGATATCTCTATAGAAAGTTATGCCTTTTGTACCAAAACATGTTTGAAGAGTATGAATTTGATATTGTACTGAATATACTTCGGTATTTTGATGATATTTTGATTTGTAGAGCTCCAAATGAGATGATTCTTGAACTCATAGATTCCTAACACATTTTTATATCCTTCCATAAAAAATGGGTAGCCTTTGGTGTTGATTTGAAAAAGATTGATGGAAAGAAAGTGAAGGAATCGGTTGGAAGTGCATGACTTGGTTATGAACATAATTTGACTCTTTAATCATATCTTGATCTATATTGATCAAATAGGAAACTTTTGGGATGTTATAAGAGTGAAGATGAACTAGTGTTGGCTAGGTAGATTCTATAGAAATAACCTTACAGGATAATACGCTCATGTCTTATGATATTCCGGATAGTTGGGCTTCAGGAATAGAGTCTAACATTTACAGAGTCTACAAATAATCCAAACAAAGTGAATATCTATTTTACTTTTTCTTAGTCATATTTCAGTTCTTCAACTTATGTTTTCATTATTAAGTTACCTTGCATATGACCAGTCCAATATGAATTCCATTATGAAAAAAATTATAAATAAATATTAAATTTTATCTAACATTATACTTATGTGTGAAGTATCGATAAAACACCAATTTAAATTGTCAAATAAATAGTAATAAGAGTGATAATCTATTTTCAGATTCATAAAATCAAATATAAATCATAATATTTTGAAATTTGTGTGACAATGTGAATTCATCGGGCTTAATAATAAATTGAAATAATTATTTTATAATATATTATTTACATTATAGAAAAAATTATAAATAGTTAGAATTAAATTGATATATTACCATGTAAAATTTTAAATAAAAGTAGTCAAATAAGAATTAAGTCAAACAAGACGAGTGAAATGTTATCTTCTACTCCAAATATAAAAGGTAACTAACTCCTCTCACTTGCCAACATTTTACCAATTAAATAAGCTAGTTAAAAAGCAATCAAGCATTCGGTTAAATATCTACTTCCAATATCATTCAAATATTTGTCTTTTTCTTATCAAATTCATGTTTCTTAAGGCATATAAATTATAAGGTTTGCTAAATACTCCAATGTCCAAACCTTGTTGTCCTTCATGTCTATATTGCGGTGATGGCTTCCCAATATACAAAGAACAAACTCACATTATATGTACAATACTAACATCTCTAATATGTCTATAATTCTAATCTTTACTTGTACTATCAAAATCATCGTTATTATTATATTAAACAGTAAGAAAGGAAACGCATTAGATGAAAATAATGAAATAAAAAAAAACCACATAATCAAATTTACAAAAATCCATATTATGAGGGTCGAGTAACATTTATCATTATCATCTGCCTACAAGTTTTTTCAAAACTGAATTTCCAATATTCAAAGAAGAGAGATTGAAGAATTGAGTCCCAAAATGCGAGCAATTCTTTTATCTGGATAAAACACCTCTATAGTTGAAGGTTGGAATTGCTACCATATATTTTAGGAGAGAGGCTTTAGCTTAGCATCAAATCTACATAAGGAATAGGTTCAATAGAGGCTCCTAGTTAGGTAGAGTATTTATTAGTGTTAAAGCAGAGATTTGGGGAGACCATGTTTGAGGATCTTATAAATGAGCTTAAAAAACTACAAAAAAAAGGGCCTATGAGAGATTAATTCATAAGATTTGACCTTTTATTGCATAAATTAGTGGTGCCTGATTCTTATTTAGTGAATTTGATCCTTAAGGGATTAAAGCTAGAGATTAAGTACCCAATTAAGATATAAACTCCTAAGAATCTACAACAAGCCTATAACCTAGCTAAAAAGCATAAGGTAGTTACTTAAAGTTTTGATGGGTATGGAAGAAACCATTGAAAAGGGTATTTAGCAATATGGGTTTCTATGCAAAATCAGAATCATTAAGTGGGAATTTAATTTAAAACTAAACTAAACTAACTAGTATTGAACTTTTTCCTATTATCTAACTATCAAATCAAGCTGTGGATTTAATTTAAAACTAAAATAAACTAACTAAACTAAATTTTAACACAAGAATGAACTAGGATAAAGAAAGCACTATGATTAAACAATATCAAATAAGTAGTACCTAGGTGATGAAGCATCCTAAGATATCTTAAACACTATCCCTTTATCATGTAATTAAATTATTGATTATTAGACCTTGAAAATTCCTATCTTATGTTAATATATTTCTCAAGACTATTAATAACTAATTCTCGATTGGTTAACTGAAACCTCTTTCTAGTTAAAAATCCTAATATCGCATTACTCGATGTATGAATTTCACTATTAAGTTTGACCCTAATCAAAATGATTTACGTCAACATATCTCTAGGCTTGCATGCAATTTCTTCTAATTATGGTAGATCTATTCATATAAGAGGATCTAAATTATATAAAATCAAACATTAAACTAATATTCCGGACATATTAATCCAAGAATATAAACACATAATTGAATCTTAATAAATTAATCAATTAAATTCCATTGAATAAAAGACTAAATCATACTATTCATCCCAACATAGGGTTCATTACACCTAGGCACTAAACAATTTAGTTGATAAACACAAAAAATAAAGTAAACATCAAGTATTCAGAAGGACAATTAGAAATAAAAGAATTCATGATCTATATATCCCTATTTTATCTCTGACGAACTTCTTGAAACTTGGATAAAAGGTTGTTTTTTTGTTGGATCTTTTGAACTAATCTTCGTGTTCCTCCTCATAGGTTCAAAATTGTGTCTTCTACTCTATATTTGGTTTCTAATCTTACTTCAATCACTTCCTCATCTTTCTAGTCTTTATAATTTTCTTTTAAGGTGTGAAACTAGAGTATTCACAATCCCTTACACAACTTTATGAGTAACAATTTAATTTATCTTTAATTTTAAATTTACTTCAAAATTTTAAATTTACATATTTTCACGGGCTACATATAGGGCTATGTATGTGACAATTACACCACTATGCAAGTGATCGTCTATCTCAAATTTACTTCAAAATCATAACTTTACACATTTTTTAGAAGCTTACACGGGCCACATATAGGGTCGTATATCAAACGGTCATAAACAACATCTTCGAAGCTTGACATGTTTACAGTAGATTACACGATCCCTATACACGGATGTGTGTCTCCAAAGTTACTTCAATTCTTCCATTTTATGTCTCAAATTTGCACATATTCTTCTCCTTTTAATTTAGAAAGGTAATTATTACTTAAAAACACACTTAAAGAAAAATAAGTACCAAACATAACATAAAACTCTCAAATAATAAGCAAAGCACATTAAATATGGGTATAAAAATATAGTCAATTTATCGGTTATCAATGCATGAGGGCACAAATTAAGTTAAGAAGGGTAAAGTAAGCATATTTATCATGACGAATACTTTGATAATATATACACTAAATTTATTCGTATTATTAATGCTCTTAATGGTCTTGGAAAGATCTATACTAATGTTAAAATGGTAAGAAAATTACTTAGATCATTGTTGAAGATGTGAGAAGCTAATGTGACAGTCATACAAGAAGACAATAATCTAACAACACTAATATTGGAGGAGCTCGTTGGATCTTTTCTCACAAATGAATGAGATTTCTAGAGATGCAAGAAGAAATAATGTTTATGAAGAAAAAGGATTAGCATTCAAAGTCTCAAGGGAGGAATCAAGTGAAGAAGAGATATCTACAAGTCGAAATGATGGTGAAGACCTCACCTTTATCATTAAAAAAATCAAGAAGTTTTTGAAGAAAAAGATTTTTTCTAAAATAAAGGAAATCAATGAAAATAAAAATAATTCAAAAACATAAATCCTCTAACAATATTTGTTCTAAGTGTAGAAAATTCAGCTATATGAAGTCACAATGTCCTTTACTCAAAGGTAATGACAAGTATGGAAGAAACTTTAAGTAGGAGAAGAAGGAACAAACAAAAAGAAAGTACTTGAAGCCTTAACTTGGGATGGCACAAGTGAATTAAAAAATTAGCAATCAGAAGGAGAGATAACTCATATGTGCTTTACGGTTAAGGAAACTTATATATGCTTTACGACTAAGGACAATAATGAGGTAAAATCTAACTCTAATTTTTGTGATAATGATACTGATTTAATATATGATAAACTAGTTAAAAGTTTATAATCACAAGTAAGAAAATAAAGAAATTATTTTCCAAACTCAAGGAAGTTCAAAAACAGTTGGATGCATCCATAAATGAGAACAAAAAAACAAGAAGTGAATTGTATAACATTAAAGCATTTAAAAATGTGATCATTGATGACGATCATACTGAATCCATTAAAGTATGAAAATGAGACGTTGAAGAAGAAGACTGATGTTCTCAATGATTCATTATCTAAATTCATTAAAGGGAGTGAAAAACTAAAGAACATATTAAAAGCTCAAAATAATTCTAGTAATAAGTATAGTATTGAGTAATAAATAGAAATGCATCTAATATCATAACTACATTTTACAAGGGAGAAAGCATGTGTAATGAAGACCTTAAGATAGAAAATAAGCATGATACACATATCTAAACAAAAACATGCACGCAAAATGTACACTAGACCCCACCTTAAAATAAACCTTATGCTTCATATATAGATCTATACTTAGGCATCGAGTTCAATACTTTCAAAGGGAAAATAGGTACAACTTTTATAATAACATTTAAACCTACTTATACCCCTTTATGCCTTAAAGAAGCATACATTAAGCCTCCATTCATAGTAGGCATCATAAATATAATCATGGTATGATATTTTACTACCCTAGAAGAACATTCAACACTATTAATAGTGAAGGAATATTCCTCCTTATACATAGCATATAGAAGTTCAAGCAATACATTTATGCATCATCATCACCTATAAAGCAAAATATGACACACACACACACACACATAAATCATTATCAATGTCAAACTTAGAAAGATACCTAGTACTTGATAGTTGTGTGAAGCGACTAGTGGATTAGAGAGGAAAACTTAGAACTTCTTAAGGAGATGCAACTATTGCCTTTGTTCTAGCTAGTAATTATATTAAGCAAATGGTGGATCAAGGAGGAAAGCTAGAAACTTTTTTTTAACTGTGTGATTATTAAGTCTCTCATTAAGGCCTCTATTCTAGCTAATTATGCAACTTATAATGTGTTTTGATTTTTTTTTTGCTTTAAATGTCTTGGATCTACTTGCTTTATTAAATATTCAATGTAAAATTTTATTTATAAGTGTATGATTTGATCTTTTGTTTTATAGAAATTTGTTTTGAATGTACATGTAACATATAAAGTTTATGGTAAAAGGCACACTGAGTTATAAGAAATGAAATAGTTTTCTTCATAAATTGTGCAATATATTCAAAACTTTCTTTTCCATATAAAAACAACATAATCTTTAATATGATAATTATTTTGATATCATACAAATCTTAAATGAGCTTATATCTAAATTTTTACATGGTTTAATGAATCAAACTATAGATATAAATGTACATTATTGATGAAAAATTTGTTGATCATAAAAAGATTACCACCATATCAATAAAAGGTTCATAGTTGAAGATTTATGGAAAAATTAGACTTTGGGAATGTATATTATAATAACAAAGTGGAGTAGAACAAGTGATATTTATAATGATTATAATAACTTTGCTTACGCTACAACCTATATTCTTTTTAAAGAAGCTTAATTTAAGATGTTATGCTTTACGTAATGAATCAATTTCAAGATGTTATGTTTTTTGTAATGAATCAATCTTGTAAAAAAGTAAGAGACCTTTATGACTTGGACACTATTTTATTTCTTTTTAGGTATATTTTAGTTTTATTTTTCTCTTGGGGGAGAAAAAGAGAGATGGGAGAGAAAAAAAGGTTCTAATAGCATAAAATCTTATAATAGATACGTGCATGAGTTAAGCCACTTAATGAAGAATGCATAAATATCTTTTGGCTAGAAAGAATTACTTTGAATCAACTCTTTATTTTTCGCTTTTTTAATCATCATTTGTGGTGTTAAGTAATTTCAGAAAGTAGCATATGTAGAAAAATCCCGGTGTGTGCATCACATACACACGGTGCGGAAAAACAAAAAAATTTGTTCAAGGACCTTCCCGAAAGCCAGGATCCATATGTCTATACAAAAAAGTTAAACCATAACGACCAAAGGAAACCGTCTCTAACGGTATCCACGCAGAGGTCGGAGAATCTAACCGGGGCAAACCCTTTGACCCAGGAATAGCTAGAACAAAGTGAAAGAGTGCTAGCTCTTACCTTATTCTTGGAGAGCTAAGGAGAAGAAGCTTGAAGAGGAGAAGATGAAGCTTGATCAACGATGATGAAGAGAGTTTTAGGAGAAGAACTCTTTCTTCTTTTAAACCTTTCAAAACCCATGATCATCATCTCTTCCTTTTATTTCTACATAAGCCATGTGTCTTTAACATAATTAAAGACATATTAAATGCTAAGGTGGTGGTTTGTTCCATGTTAGCCTTTATATATATATATATATGAGACTAAGGTGGAAGGAGAAGAATAAGCCTTATCATCTTAACTTTATATATATATTACTTAATTAATTAATAAGATATATATATATAAAATGTTTGAGTGGTCCAACACATTGAATTGGTCTACCGCCTACAAGTCCCGGTATGGAAAAAAACATCGAAGACCTATTTCAGCAATATCGATGTCGCGATCTCATCGGGACATATCTCAATCTCATCGGGATCCATTTAGTACTATTGCTCTCCATATATTGGATCTCTATCCAAAACTATTTTATGAATTCTCCGAGCCACTCTTATGCGTGTGACCCATTAGGTTCCCGGTTATGTTGGCCACTTAGATTAACACTTAATCCAAGCAAGTCATGAGCGGTATCTAGCAACACATCATGACTCCCAATTGATCGAAAAGTAATTGGTTTGACGAATGAACCTATGTTCATCACGAACCATATCACGAACCTTTCCATAGACAATTACTGTGCAATTCGTCCTTTCACCATGCTATACCTCACTTGGTTATGAGTATGGGCAAAGTGTCAACTCTTACTAGACTGACTACGTCAAATCTAGTCAAGTGATATCGGTTCGCCCACGGGACTCATTACTTTATATGTCACTGAAGACACTCTTCACGACATATTAACTCCGACCAGAGATTTTCAAGTAATGACCCTGACAAGAGGCCATGGGTATCATCTTCTGCTATTACAGAAGTGATGAATCCTTTATTGGCTACTCAATTACCTTCGAATACCTCAAGCTGTACCCAATCACCACCCTGTAAGCGACATGTGTAAGGCAACAAGGAATGGAGTCAAAGCACATAATCAGTATCCAAGATATCCTTGAGTACCTCAAGTCTAAGGATATTTGCACCATTGGTATGATGAGATTATCACTGACATTAGAATAGGACATCCATGTGATGATCTCATAACAGGTCATCTAATGTACTTACTACCTTTAGTAAACATTCACATCTCAACCCTAAACATCCCATATTTATAGTTTCTGAGATCCACTGCTTGATCAAATCAAGGAGCTTGAGATGTGCTAGTCTCTCCGGATTAATGATGTCCAGACTCAGTAATCCTATGACTAGGGATAATTTAGATACTGACATAATTGCACATGATAGGAATCTCAGTAGTATGATCACATCATAATTTCCTTCATGCTATGTCATATATCATAGACTTCATTAATTTGCTTATAGATCAATATTCATTCATAAATAATGAACAGCAAATTAATGAAATATGTCTTTCTTTATTTATTCATAAAGTATGTACACAACTTTGTACAAAACGCGCTAAAGGCGATTGCCTTTAGGGCACTACTCTAACAAAATCTCTCACTTGAACTAAAGCCAATCGCCTTGACATCTAATATCATAGGCGAGTACATGAGAATCAAAGCTCTTATGTGATAATGGCTTTGTCAACGGATCAACAATATTTTGTTCGGTGGGAATTCTCTCTATCTGGACATCACCTCGTCCAATGATCTCCCTAATCAGATGATATCTGCGGAGTACGTGTTTGGATCGTTGATGAGATCTTAGTTCCTTCGCCTGCGCAATAGCCCCATTGTTGTCACAATACAACTGTATGGGCCTATCACAGCTAGGAACCACACCAAGTTCAGTAATGAACTTTTTGATCCAAACTGCTTCCTTTGCTGCATCTGAAGCGGCAATGTACTCTACCTCGGTTGTTGAATCGACAGTTGTCTCTTGTTTGGAACTCTTCCAACTGACTGCCCCGCCGTTCAGTGTGAATATATAACCTGATTGGGATTTAGAATCATCCTTATCAGATTGAAAACTAGCATCTGTATACCCGCTCACTTTGAGATCTCCAACTCCATATATCAAGAAAACATCCTTAGTCCTTCGCAAGTACTTGAGGATATTCTTGACAGCCACCCAGTGACCCTCACCAGGATCCGATTGGTATCCGCTCGTAACACTTAGAGCATATGATACATCGGGTCTCGTACATAGCATAGCGTACATGATAGATCCTACTGCAGATGCATACGGGATCATATTCATGCGCATCCTCTCATTTTGTGTCTTAGGACACATAAATTTCGAGAGTGTTATCCCATGAGTCACGGGAAGGTACCCTCTCTTGGATTGTTCCATGCTAAACCTCTTTAGCATCTTGTCTATGTACGTTGATTGTGAAAGACCAAGCAATCTTTTTGATCAATCTCTATAGATCTTTATCCCAAGGATATAAGTTGCTTCACCAAGATCTTTCATGGCAAATTGTTTGGACAACCAAATCTTCACAGATTGTAGCATAGAGACATCGTTTTCTAGTAATAATATGTCATCTACATATAGCATAAGGAATACGATTCCAGTCCCACTAACCTTCTTATATACACAGTGTTCATCCGGATTTTGTGAGAAACCAAACTCTTTGATTATCTCATCAAAACGGATATTCCAACTCCTGGATGCTTGCTTCAATCCATAGACGGATTTCTGAAGCTTGCATACCTTTTCGCCATCATGGAACGTGAAGCCCTCTGGTTGTGTCATATACACATCCTCAGCTAGATTTTCATTTAGAAAAGCTGTCTTCACATCCATTTGCCATATCTCATAATCATAATGAGTGACAATGGCTAGGAGTATCCTAATGGATTTAAGCATTGCTACTGGGCTGAAGGTCTCGTCGTAGTCAACTCCTTGTCTTTGACGAAAACCTTTAGCTACAAGCCTTGCTTTATAGGTAATCACATTACCATCCATGTCGGTTTTCTTTTTGAAAACCCATTTACACCCTATGGGTTTTATTCCTTCGGGTGCCTCAACCAAAGTCCATGCTTGGTTTTCATACACGGAATCCATTTCAGCCTTCATGGCTTGAAACCATTTCTCAGACTCTGAACTCTTCAGTACCTCTTCATAGGTGGTAGGCTCATTATCTTCTATGAGCAATACGTCATTCTGTTCATTCACGAGAAATCCATATCTCTCGGGTACAGAGCGTATCCTACATGATCTATGAACTTCATATGTTGTAGAAGGTTGAATCTGTTACTTCATCATATGAGTCACGCCTGAGTTCAGCGATTGATCTGCGTCTGTTCGAGCATCTTAAACTTCTTCAAGTTCAATTTTGCTCCCACTGTCTTCTTGTAAAAGAAACTCTTTCTCTAAAAAGACAACATGCTTTGAAACAAACACCTTTTGTTCCTTAGCAAGGTAGAATTGATATCCCATTGTTTCTTTAGGATATCCTACGAACAAACATTTGTCAGACTTTACATCAAGTTTATCTGACTGTATCTGCTTCACATAAGCAGGACAACCCCAAACTTTCAAATGAGTAAGATAGGGTCTTTTTTTAGTCCACATCTCATATGGAGTAACATCAACTGTCTTTGATGGAACTCTGTTTAACAAATAAACAGTTGTCTCGAGTGCATATCTCCAAAAGGATTTTGGTAACTTTGCAAAGCCCATCATCGACCGTACCATGTCTAACAAGGTGCGATTTCTCCTTTCAGTCACACCATTATGCTGTGGTGTGTAAGGTGGAGTCCATTGAGATAAAATCCCATTATCTATAAGATAATCTAAAAATTGTTGGTCCAAGTATTCCCCACCACGATCAGATCGTAATGTCTTGATACTTTTCCCAAGTTAGTTTTCTACTTCATTTCTGAATTGTTTGAACTTTTCAAATGTTTTAGATTTGTATCTCATCAGATACAGGTACCCATATTGAGAATAATCATCGATAAAGGTAATGAAGTAAAGACAACCACTTCTAGCATGGATGGACATCAGACCACATACATCTGAATGTATTAGGTCTAATACTCCAGTCGCTCGTTCACCCTTTCCCTTAAAGGGTAACTTAGTCATCTTGCCTAATAAACAAGATTCACATGTGTCATATGATTCATAATCAAATGACCCTAAACTACCATTCTTATGGAGCTTATTGTCGTCTCTCATTTATATGGCCAAGGCGACAATGCCATAAGTAAGTTGATTTTAAATTATCTCGTTTACGTCTTTTTGTGTCATTGACATTCATAATTGGATGTGACATATCTAATATGTAAATTCCATTGCATAATGTACCAGTACCATAAAGCATTCCATTCGAACTAATAGAACAACCATTGTTACTAAAAGTCAAATGGAAACCAGCTCTATTTAAACAAGAAACAGACAATATGTTCTTTGTTAAAATAGGTACAAAATAACATTCATCCAGTTTAATTAAAAGCTCACTGGGGAGTGACAGAAAATAAGTGCCTACGGCTAATACAGCAACTCTTGCTCCATTTCCTACATGCAGGTCTAGTTCTCCCTTCATGAGCTGTCTACTTTCCCTGAGGCCCTGCATATCATTGCATATGTGTGAGCCACAACCAGTATCTAATACCCATATGTTATGATCAGAAACAGTATTAATCTCAATGACAAACATACTTGAAGAAGCTGAGGCATCTGATGCCTTCTTCTGCTTCAAGGATTCCAGATAGACTTTACAGTTTCACCTCCAGTGGCCAGTCTTGCCACAATGAAAGCAAGTTCCTTTTGGTCCTTTTGGTGTAGTTAATTTACTAGACTCCATAAGTGAGCGCAAATTCACCCTAGAGGACATCTTCAATAACCTAAAGGGAAAGAGAAAAAGAATGTTAGAATATTAACATATGTATGATCATAAGGACTTGCATGACATACATATGGCTCCTACTAGTTTCAAAGAATCCATAACTCTCACTACGAATCCAAGAAACATTAGGAAAAAGTGTCCTAGTGGGTCAATATCTGACATTACTAAGGATAACCTTGGGTTTACCCAACAAGCCATCTTAGGTCAATCGGTAGGTATCAGTCATACCAATTGCATCTATTATCCGACATTGCTAAGAATGACCTTGGGTTTACCCAACAAGCCACCTTAGGTTAATCGGTAGGTATCAGTCATACCAATTGCATCTATTATCCGACATTGCTAAGAATGACCTTGGGTTTATCCAACAAGCCACCTTAGGTCAATCGGTAGGTATCGAGCATACCAATTGCATCATAGATGCAACTATCGTCCAGTGCTATCAACTCTTGATGTATGCTCACACATTGGGTTATCAACTCTTGATGCGCGTACATCTGATGTACACTACCCAATTCCGCCTCTGTCTACGTTAACCTTGAGTTTACTCAACAAATCAACGCTTCTAGTGAAAACCGACCCATTTATCCGAAAATCTTATTTTCATGGTTCGAACATATCCGTATAGAGTGAGCTTGGGTTTATCCAACAACCCGAACTCTATAAGAACTCTGGTTCTCCCCATATTAATGGAAGGTGTTAGTTTTCATATTATGTGTGAGGGATTTCAAACTCTGGTCTCATCATCCAAGCTGTAGGATTATAGTCACAATGACTATATGGAATGATTGAAGGCATTTCATCAATCACATTGAATCTATCCCTATAATCATCCATCATCCGACCTTTGCATGTGTAAATCGACTTATACATGTGTAAGTCGACTTGTGCATGTGTAAGTCGACTTACCTGAGAATGCAAGGCGACTTAGACTACTGTGCATGAGCAAGTCGACTTATGCATGTGTAAGTCGACTTATCTGCGAATACAAGTCGACTTGTGCATGTGTAAGTCGACTTATATGAGAATACAAGTCGATTTGTGCATGTGTAAGTCGACTTATATGTAGACTTGCTCTCTAATTGGCTAATTTTCTCAATCCGTGAAGTTCAAATTCACAATACCAAGTGTAATATACTTTACTTTGATGTACCAATGAAACACTTTCATTGTATCATGTTTACCATATATAATCATACTATACATGAAAAACTTGAAATGGATTAATACACTATTAATCTCTTATATTTCCAAATAATTTTTCGAATATCAAATAATCTTCCTAAGTATCTCTAGGTAGTCTACACTTCATCAAGACTACTTCGGCACTAGTCACAAATTTGGTGACGGCCAAAACAATCAAGACAAGGAAATATACTAACGAGACGCTAATGAGACACATTTGACATCCGAAAATTTTTGGAAATCCAATTTCAAGAAAATCAATTTGGCAAGCATACAACATAAATGTAACATGTTTTTAATCACATTAAAAATGATCCAAGGCATTGGAACCGAAAAATACACAATCAATCATTCCAAACAAAACGGTTCCAGCAACTTTCTCAAAACTGCCAAGCTCTGTTTTTGATTGAAAAAATCATTGAAACAATTTCAATAAATTCTGATAAAATTACAGAGGTTACAAAATGCTCACAACATGCTACATGAATTTTTCTAGTATTTATTTCCAACAAAAACTCATCCAACTTCAGCAACCAAGACAATGCTGAATCTGTCTTCCTCAACACAGATATTCCCAGCAACACACAATAAATTCTCAAATAAATAGTAAATCACCTAGAAAACATTTTTCCATCCTCATAGATATTTATAAACATCTTAGAGACATGTTGGTGAAATAAAATACGAAAAAAGAAATTTCTACAATTTATTATCGAATTTACAAGCATGCTTGTTCAAGGAATGTGCACAAACACAGCAACCAGAACATTAGGGAATAAATTAGGAAAACCATATCAAATCACATTGATAAATTCTTTCCTTCCACAGAAATATTCACCAACATCTTATGAGCAAATCTGGGTAAGAAAATTCCGAAAACAAGATTGCTACACTGATTTCAAATTTAACATAGTCAACATGCACAATGGTCACAAGCAATAGGCAGCATCAACCTAGTCATGCTTTCTTCTTTATATACGACACAAGTGGCTCTGATACCACTGTAGGAAAATCCCAGTGTGTGCATCACATACACACGGTGCGGAAAAACAAAAATTTTTGTTCCGGGACCTTCCCGAAAGCCAGGATCCATGTGTCTATACAACAAAGTCAAACCATAACGACCAAAGGAGACCGTCTCTAACGGTATCCACGCAGAGGTCGGAGAATCTAACCGGGGCAAACCCTTTGACCCGGTAATAGCTAGAACAAAGTGAAAGAGTGCTAGCTCTTACCTTATTCTTGCAGAGCTAAGGAGAAGAAGCTTGAAGAAGCTTGAAGAGGAGAAGATGAAGCTTGATCAACGATGATGAAGAGAGTTTTAGGAGAAGAACTCTTTCTTCTTTTAAACCTTTCAAAACCCACGAACATCATCTCTTCCTTTTATTTCTACATAAGCCATGTGTCTTTAACATAATTAAAGACATATTAAATGCTAAGGTGGTGGTTTGTTTCACGTTAGCCTATATATATATATATATATATAACTTAATTAATTAATAAGAAATACATATATATAAATGCTGAAGTGGTCCAGTCACACTGGGGTCGGTCCTACCGGCCTACAGGTCCCGGTATGGAAAAAAATACCGAAGACCTATTTCAGCAATATCGATGTCGCGATCTCATCGGGACATATCCCAATCTCATCGGGATTTATTTAGTACTATTGCTCTCCATATATTGGATCTCATCCATTTCGTCCTTTCACCATGCTATACCCCACTTGGTTATGAGTATGGGCAAAGTGTCAACTCTTACTAGACTGACTACGTCAAATCTAGTCCAAGTGATATCAGTTCTCGTTCTGGGACTCATTACTTTATATGTCATTGAAGACACTCTTCATGACATATTAACTCCGGCCAGAGATTTCCAAGTAATGACCCTGACAAGAGGCCATGGGTATCATCTTCTGCTATTACAGAAGTGATGAATCCTTTATTGACTACTCAATTACCTTCGAATACCTCAACCTGTACCCAATTACCACCCTATAAGCGACCTGTGTAAGGCAACGAGGAATGGAGTCAAAGCACAGAATCAGTATCCAAGATATCCTTGAGTACCTCAAGTCTAAGGATATTTGCATCATTACTATGATGAGATTATCACTGCCATTAGAATAGGACATCCATGTGATGAACTCATAGCAGGTCATCCAATGTACTTACTACCTCTAGTAAGCATTCATATCTCAACCCTAAACATCCCATATTTACAGGTTCTGAGATCCACTGCTTGATCAAATCAAGGAGCTTGAGATGTGCTAGTCTCTCCGGATTAATGATGTCCAGTCTCAGTAATCCTATGACTAGGGATAATTTAGATACTGACATAATTGCACATGATAGGAATCTCAGTAGTATGATCACATCATAATTTCCTTCATGCTATGTCATATATCATAGACTTCATTAATTTGCTTATAGATCAATATCCATTCATAAATAATAAACAACAAATTAATGAAATATGCCTTTCTTTATTTATTCATAAAGTATGTACACAACTTTGTACAAAACGCGCTAAAGGCGATTGCCTTTAGGGCACTACTTTAACAACATAGTGTGTAATTGTTATTTCAATGTGATAAATTTAAGTAAGGAAAAGGTTACATTCACAAACTTCTAACTTTTCAAAAGAATGAACATCATAAGCACTATTTAATCTTTAAGTATTATAGATTTTCTTATTGTTTATATTAGTTTTGGTGTTATAGTATAGATTTTTCTAAAGTTAGGGCTGTAAAAATTTTGATGATTTTTGAAAAAATTAATTTTAAGGAGTTCATCTATCCCTCTTCCTAGGTGTTACAAAGGTTTTCTTTTAAGCACGAACTTACCTGCTAGTTGCACCAACCCCTTTTGCACGGTAATCTCACTTCGTTCCTTTAAAGTAAGATTTAGCCATCCTATGTGATCTTCAACCAACCTACTTGTTTTCGAACGCTCTACGATGCTCGCAATGTTTAACTCTCACATTCGCAAGAAAATTACAGAAGCATTAGAATAATAAAGGCAACAGTAAGAACACGAGAAAGAGATACAACTAAAAGCTAACCTTCATTACTTCACTCAAAGTATACAAAGGAATTCTCTCTCAATCTCTAAGTCTCTCCTACACTTACTTCTCGATCATAAGAGCAAGACTCAAATGATCTATTTATAGGCATTTCTAAATAACTAAGTTAGAATCCTAATAGAACTCTACTAGATAATATCACAATCTTATCCTTATCAAATTACATCAAACTAACTAATAGGTGGCATTCTCATCCAATTAGGACTCTATCTAATAGAATTAAGCTACATCACAATAATAAGATAAAAGATTACATTATCCAGGAATGATTATCCATATCCACGAAGATTTCCTATATCTTCATATGATCCTTCCGCATGATTTTTATCTCTTAAAGCTGATGTTCATCCATTGTGATCTTATCCACCACATCATCCAAGATATTCTCGTCTCTATCCGTTGATGATGATTCATCCAAGCCAATAACACACTGGTTCATCTAATGCTTTCCCATGCCAACTTCAATAGTCATGGTTCGTTCACTTGAGCACACACTATATCCTTAGTCCATCAAGAACTTAACCTCAGCCAAGTCAGCTCGTATGAGGTCCGAAACTCTCCCAAAATTCGCACCATACTTGATCTACTTTTTAAGTAACCTTGGAACTCTCACATATTCTCGTCGTGTGTATGATCTAGCTAACCTTTCACTCGAAGTTCGTCTCAAGCCTTGTCTTAGTCTCACATCCAAATCTTGCATCTCATCGAAGATTTCTGCCAATGCCCATCAATGCATGCCAATGCTTGACATTACCCCTTTTCTCCCTTGCCTCATCGTAAGTCCTTGCCTTGCTCTGTTGTTTCACGTGTTGAACACTAGTCAAGGCTCGCCAATGCCCCCACAATTTTGTTATCATTGATTAGGGGTCTGATAAACCACCCCCACAAGAAGAAATTAACACCCTCATCGAAATAATCTGTTGATACTCCTCCAAGTGTGGTTCTCTCGAAGACTCCTTAGCCACTGGCACATCTCCCATGTACCATGTTCTCTCTCCATCAGGTGTCTCCTTGCTATTGTTCAAACGCTCCTTCACAAGGCCCATTGCGCTCAACACAACATAACTGTTGAGGTAGACTTCTTATATCGAGTCACCCTCTCCCTCTCCTTAATCCTTTGCAACCATAGTATTTACTTGTTCTTCACCTGCCTTCCGTCTTGGGCAATTTTGAGCAAAATGAGGCCCTTTACAAATAAAACAAGCAATATCTCTTTTGGTTGTTTCTTACCTTGAGAAGATGCACCTACCTTCTCATTGCCTTTCTTTGAGCCATTCTATATCTCACCATTCTTCTTGCCCTTGTGGCTAGTTTGAATCGGTGGTGGCATTTGGAGATCCATCAAGGCATCCACAGTCGTTATCACATTTGGGAGGTCCTTCATGTTTTGTCTTCAAAGCTCCATTTGCGCCCAACCTTGCAAACCGCTTATGAAGTTGAACAACCTGTCCTCCTCTGACAAATTTCATACGTCTAACATCAAAGATGTGAAATTTCTCACACACTCCTGCACTAAGTCATCTTAGTTCAATCTCTTTAAAGCTTCCATCATAAGCCATGACATGTTAGGGAGGAACTAATTTATTAGCTCCTTCTTCATCTTTTCCCAAGTGTCGATGTCTACCTGCACTAATGTCGTTGGAGGTTCTCGTTATCCGCCACAACTTTGCATCTTCCACCAAATACATAGCCATGGTTGACACCTTCTTTTGTTGTAAACCTTTGTCGCCATAAAGTATTGCTCTATATCTCACAAGAAATTTTCGAGTTCCTTGACACTTCGCTTGCTGTCAAAAACTTATCGACTCTCACACCTTCACCAAAGTGCTTTCAACACGCCCAACATCCTGTATTGTAATTGCATGCTTTAGGATTGTGATCTCAAATCTAGAATCCCCCTATATCTTCATTAGCTCCACGATTTGATGTTGCAACTGTTGGATTAATGCCTTCAACATCTCTAATCTAGTGTTGTAAGAAGTCACCTTTTCTTACCCTTGAGGAATCGACCCAATGAGTGTCTTCACTTAGTTGACACATTCTGTCAAATTGTTGCCTACTACCATCTCGAAATTTAGCTCTAATACTAGCTGTTACAAAGATTTTTCTTTAAGCATGAACTTATCTACTAGTTGCGACAACCCCTTTGCACGATAATCTCACTTCATTCCTTCAAAGTGAGATTTAGCCTTCCTTTGTGATCTTCGACCAACCTACTTTTTCTCGAATGCCTCACGACCCTTGAGTGTTTAACACTGACACTCGCAAGAAAATTACGGAAACATTAGAATAGTAAAGGCAACAATAAGAACACGAGAAAGAGATACAACTAAAAGTCAACCTTCATAAATTCCCTCAAAGTTATACAAAGGAAAACTCTCTCAATCTCTAAGTGTCTCCCACACTCACCTCTCAATTATGAGAGTAAGGCTCAATGAGGTATTTGTAGGCATATTTAGATGACTAAGTTAGAATCCTAATAGATCTCTACTAGCTAAGATCACAATCTTATCCTTATCAGATGACATCAAACTAACCAATAGATGACATTCTCATCCAATTAGGATTCTATCTAATAGGATTAAGCTACATCACAATAACAAGATAAAAGATTACATTATCTAGGAATAATTATCCATATCCACGAAGATTTCCTCCATCTTTAGATGATCCTTCCACATGATATTTATCTCTTAAAACTGATGTTCATCCACTATGGTCTTATCCGCTACATCATCCAAGATCTCCTCATCTAGATTTGTTGATGATAAGTCATCCAAATTAATAGCACATTGGTCCGTCCAATGCTTACCTATGCCAACACTATTAGTAATGGTCTGTTCATTTGAGCACATGCAAAGTCCTTAGTCCATCAAAAACTTAACCAAGTCAGCTCGTACATGATCTGAAACTCTTCCAAAGTCGCACCATGCTTGATTTACTTGCTAAGTAACCTTGAAACTCTCTCACATTCTTTTCATGCATGTGATCCAACTATCCTTCCACTCGAAGTCTGTCTCAAACTTTCTTTTGATTTTGCATCTGAATCTTGCATCTCGTCGAAGATTTTCATCAATGCACACCAATGCATGTCAATGCTTGACATTGCCCTTTTTCGTCCTTAACTCCTCGCAAGTCTTTGCCTTGTTTCGTTATTCTGCGTGTCGAACATTAGTCAAGGCTCGCCAATGCCTGCATAATTCCGTTATCATGACTTAAGAATCTAACACTAGGCCTCTTATTTTGTAAGAGACTAAGTTGAAAATTCTAACCTTTTTTTAAATTTTAGCTAAGCTTATCAATAACAAATTCAACGTGATACTTCTTGAGGGGTTTCCTTAATTTTTTAAATTTTGGTTTATGCATTTTTGTTGTCAATATAGTGGACCTTTTGTTATCAAGTTCTTCTAACATTTCATATTTAACATAAAAATCATTTATCATTAACTCATTTATTCATTTGTAGTTTAATAATGAGAATGGTAGTTAAAAAATTTAAGGTATTTTCCTTATAGTCAAACTTTTGAAATTTTATTTGCCATACCAAGTCTAAAAATTTTAAGATGCAAGATAATGCTTTAAATCTAAAATAGGCATTGTATTGACTAAAAATGCAAGAGCAAAAGTAAAAGCAAAAGCATAATCATTAATGTCATTGGTTGTTGGTTCATGTATATTGTATTTCTTGCATCTTTTTTCAGGAGTGATTTACATTATGATTGTATACGTATCTTGTTAGGCCCAGGCCCCGTACGTCCGAATCCCGAGGGCGGCCCCTCGGGTCGCGCCCGCGTCGAGCGCCCCAAACCGCGGACCCGATCCCAACATTTAGGCACAATCGATCAATTAATACATACATACATTGCCAGAATATACACAACCATACATTAAAGACCCTATAACCATAGGGATTTCATATCATTGCAAATTAAGAAAAGTCAACAAGTATCCTCAAATGTAGCAAAGCACAAAATGAAATCTAAATCCAAAAATACATGAGTATGCTCAATGTTAACATGCTCGGAGGGCCAACAAAATCTGAACTTAATACAAAGCTCTAATTTGTGCGAAGTTTCCGATGCATATGAAGTCAACGATCGTCTGATCGCACTTTGAGGAGGAAAGGAATGGGTTGAGCTACACAGCTCAATGGCTAATATATTTATAGCCATTGGCAATTAGTACAAATCCCAGCATATGAACATATATATATTATATCTATATACACACATCAGGCATTCACACGCCAATCACTAATGTACGCACTCATTATAATTAATGCAAGTCATAAATATGTCACAAAGCCTCCACATGAACAATTCACATATGCAATACACATCACAATGGCTCGAGGGTTCCATGGAAACAAAAGGAAGAAATCGAAGTTTACATCCTCGAATCGAAATGAGTCCATTCGAGCTCATATGCCACAAGCGGCAGCCGGAGAAGGCTCTTGTCGGCGTGCACGTGATTTAACGGAATGGTTCCACTCTCGCCCAAACAAAAGCACATAATCATGCTCATAATCATTTCATCATATGATATTCTTTCATTTAGTCAAAATGCCATGATCAAGTCTAGGCATAACATGCTCAAAATCTATGTAATCTATCAATTTTCATGCTTCTTTCCAAATATATGATAATCAAAGTCATTCAATTCATCACATTTAATCATGCATAACATATAACATATATTCATACATAGGCAAGAAATTGCCTAATCACACAATAACTATAAATATATTACCCACCTCTAATAAACGAGAATCCAATTCACGGATGTCCTTCTTGCGATAAAATCGGTCACTTGGTTTCCTAAATCAACCAAGTTGCCATTCAATTAATATCCATAGCAATATCCAAAGATTAGAAAGTCAAATAAAACATTAAAATCCATAATCGATCTTCTCCTAAAATTTGAACCCTTGAGGCTAATTCAACTTCCCTTGTCATACTTCTTATAGTCCTTAATTTCTAGATCACAACGAATCCAAGATCACCTCATTCGGATATCTACACCAAAAGATATCCCTAACAATATAAACATCTCAAATTCAGAAATAAGGGCTTCACAAGAACGAATGGACGCTCGTCATGACGAAGACCACCTCATCATGGCGTTAGCCATAAAGGTTTAAGGCTCGCCATGAACTAAACGTCGCCGACGTCGCGACGCTCACAACATTTCACACGCCGCGACGAATAATCGTAAAATTATTTACACGTCGTGGCGTGGCTCCTTCTTCGTTCGCCAAGCGCGTGTTCATACGCGTCGCGACGTCTGGGTCGAGGAACTCGACTCAACCCGTATTCTGCGAGAACCCAACTTCCAATCTGTTCCAAACTCAAATGCAACATATTTAAGGCATAGATCAAGACTTATACTACCATTCTAACTCATTCTAAGCTTCAGATTCATCCTAAAATCAATAACTCAACGTTGTTCCCAAATTTTCAACTCAAAACCCTAAAACATCGATTTCTCTAAATCCAAGTTATATTAACGTTTAATCCAAACGAAAACATGATAGGAAGGTCGAAAACTTACCGATCGAAGCTCGGAATCCGTCAAAACTAGCTGAAATCGCAACTCCTTCTTCTTCTCTTCTTCCTCCTCTCGACGGCTATACTTCTTCTCTTCTCTTCGTTTTTCCTTCTTTTTCCTCTTCCTCTTTCTTTCTAATCTCTTAACCCTAAGACACGAAACAAAGACCATAATGCCCCTTCCAATAAGCCTAAGTCCATTCCAATTTAAGTACACTTCCCAAAATGCCCTTACTCATATAAATTCTCTAATTTTCTATTTAACTACATTAAACCTTAATTCCACATTAATACCCCCAATTAACTCAAATTAAAGCATAATCACATAATTACCACAAATCATGCTTAATAACATCATAAAAAAAAATTCGGGGCCTAACATTTCTCCCCCTCTTAAAAGAAATTTCGTCATCGAAATTTACCTGAATCATCGAAAAGATGCGGATACTTCTCCCGCATAGCCTCCAATGGCTCCCAAGTAGCTTCCTCTATCGAATGATTCCTCCACGTAACTTTGACTAATCGAACTGCCTTATTCCTAAGAACCTTTTCCTTAGAATCCAAAATCAGACCGAAGCTCCTCATAGCTCAAGTCATCCTCACCGAACCTCACTAACTTTGAATGACATGCGACGGTCCGATCTATACCTCCTCAGTATAGACACGTGGAACACATCATGAATCTGCGACAACTCCGGAGGTAACGCCAACCTGTAGGCGAGTGGTCCAATCCTCTCAAGGATCTAAGGACCCACATACCTCAGACTCAACTTACCCTTCTTACCGAACCTCAGCACTCCTTTCCAAGGAGACGTCTTAAGGAATACCTTCTCACCGACCTCATACTCCATCTCCTTTCGGTGAGCATCAACATAGCTCTTCATCCTATCTTGCGCCGCCTTAAGTCGCTGCTTAACCAAATTAACTTTTTCAACCGTCGTCTGAATCAACTCTGGACCCATCAATTGCCTATCTCCTTCCTCATCCCAACAAATCGGAGTCCTACATCTCCTGCCATACAAAGCCTCATACGGAGCCATCTGAATACTCGAATGGTACGAATTGTTGTAAGCAAATTCGACCAACGGCAAATGCTCATCCCATGCTCCTCAAAATCCATCACACAAGCTCAAGCATCCTCCAGAGTCCGAATGGTCCTCTCATTGACCATCCGTCTCGAGGGTGAAGCATCAGACTAAAATGCAATTTGGTACCCAAAGCATCCTATGCAAACCGCCTCCAAAATCTCAAGTGAACCATGGATCTCTATCAGACACAATGGAATCCGGAATCCCATACAGTCTCACTATCTCATCAATATACTTCTTTGCCAATACATGCAAAGAATCGGTCCGCTTAATCGCTAGAAATGAGTGACTTCACAACCGATCCACAATCACCCAAATAGCATTATGCCTCCCATCGTCTTAGGCAAACCCATCAAAAGTCCATAGTCACTCGCCGCCACTTCCACTTCTAATAGAGCAACGGTCTCAACTTGCCCAAAGTGCACGGTGTTCACCTTGACTTGCGACACACTAGACACTTCTTCGATTTAACTCTGCGATATCCCTCTTCATGCCTCTCCACCAAAATGTTCTCAGAAATCCGATACATCCCGGTACTACCGGATGCATGGCATAAGGCGACAGTGCTTCATCCATAATCTCATCCTTGATCTCCCGACATCCTAATACACAACCTACTCCCAATGTCATCACCCATCGTCCCTCACCTCTATATCGAAATCTTACCATTCTCAATCTCATCCGAAGCTTGCTCAAGTCCGCATCCCGAGCACGCAAATCCCTAACCTTTTCCTTGAAAGATCGGTCTAACTCGAAAATTAGCGAAAGACAATCTAGCTCTTCCTGCGTCAAGCTTATCCTAATCTTAGCCATCTCTTCCAATAAAGGAAGATAAACCGATCGAACATGAGCAATCGACGACTTCTCGCTCAAGGCATCCGCCACAACATTGGCCTTGCCCGATGATACTCAATCAAGAAATCATAATCCTTTAGTAGCTCCAACCACCTCCATTTGCCTCAAATTCAATTCCTTCGACTCAAGAAATACTTTAGACTCTTATGATCGAAAGATCCGAGTCCGAACTCCATACAAATAATGCCTCCAAATCTTTAAGGCAAATATCACCGCTAACTCCAATCGTCGTCGGATAATTCAAATCATAAGGCTTCAAGCGCCTCGAAGCATATGCAATTATCCGATCTCCTGCATCAAAACACACCCAAGACCCTTCCTTGAAGCATCATCATACACAACATATCCTCATCCCTGAAGGCAAAACCAAAATCGGAGCACTCGTCAATCTGCGCTTAAGCTCCTCGAAACTCCTCGACACTCATCACTCCAAACAAACTTTTGATTTTCCTCAGCAGCTAGTCATTGGAGCGGATATCATCGAAAATCCCTCCACAAACCGTCTGTAGAGCTTTGCCAAACCCGAAAACTCCTCACCTCGCTACATTCTTGGCGCCTCCCAATTCACTACGCCTCTATCTTTTCGGATCCACATGCACTCCCCTTTCAAATCACATGCCCAAGAAAGGAAACTTCTCTCAACCAAAATTCGCATTTCTAATTTGGCATACAACTCATTACTCTCAAAGTCTCCAAAGAAATCCTCAAATGCTCCTTATGCTCCCGATCACTTTGGAATACACCAATATATCATCAATGAAGACAATGATAAATTGGTCCAAGAATGGCTTGAACACCGATTCATCAAATCCATAAAGCTACCGGAGCATTTGTCAATCCGAAGGCATCACCAAAAACTCAAAGTGCCCATAATAAGTCCCGAAAGCGAGACTTGGCACATCCGACTCCTTAATCCTCAATCGATGATAACCCGATCTCAAGTCTATCTTAGAGAAGACTCTCGCTCCTTGCAATTGATCAAACAAGTCATCAATGCGAGGAAGCGGATACCGATTTTTCACCGTAATCTGATTCAACTTCCTGTAGTCTACACACATCCTCAAAGATCCATCCTTCTTCTTCACAAAAAGAACCGAGCTCCCAAGGCGAAGAACTCGGTTGAATATACCCTTTTTCTAATAACTCCTCCAACTGCTCCTTCAACACTTTCAATTCCGCCGGAGCCATCCGATAAGGCGGAATCGAAATCGGCCTCGTACCTGACATAAGCTCAATGAAAACTCAATCTCCCGAGTGGCGGTAGTCCGCAATTCCTCGTGAAAGACATCCGAGAATTTCGACTCTTTGGAATATCTTCCAACTTCCTCTATCCGCCTCGAGTCCATCACGAAGCTAAAATGCCTCACATCCTGAACTCATCATCTTCTCTCGTCAAAGCCGAAACAAATCTGGCGGACATGCTCTCCGTCCCCAACAAACACTACTCTTCCGCCACACCCACATCAAAGTCCACCGTCTTCGCTTACAATCCAATCGGGCATTGTACCTCTCCAAAGTATCCATACCCAATATCACATCCAATCCGCGATCTTGGTGGCATCGGATCTACCACTAGAAGTGCTCCACCAATACTAAGCTCACATCCTCCAAACACCGACTAATCACAATGTGTGACCAATCGGAGTACTCACCATCGGCGGAGTATCCAACGGACTCATGAACCATATCACACACAGTCTACTCAACGACACAAACGAGTGAGTAGAACTCGATCAATCAACACAAGAACATCATCGAAAACAATCGAGCCATACCAGCCACAACATCCGGCGTGGCCTCTCAGATCCTCCCCGCCATAGCAAACACCTCTGCCGGTGCTCGCCTCTCGGTCTTCCCGAAGACTCACCCTCTTGGCAAGATCAATCGCCTACTCTCACACGCCCTCCTCGACCCATGGTCTTTGTCCTCCTAGGAGCTCAGATCGAGATCCTCTCTCTGGACGGTGAGGACACTCTCTAGCCTGCGCCCTTTCATCCCACAAATAAGCATGCACCCGTCAATCGGTAACACTCTCCACCATGAAATCGACCACAATGCTCACACTTAGGGCTGATGACTGTCCCCATCTCCTCCTATCGCCGCCCACCGTAGAAGCTTGGTGAGAAACAGAGAGGTCCGAGATCGCCTAGGTCGGCTCGCACCATCGCTCCTCTCTCTCGATCGAGTAGGGAAGCTCCTAAGACTCACTCGGACATAGGAGTACTAGTGCTACCTCCTCTCCTAACCGCTCTCGCCTTCCTCTTCTTATTCACAAAGACTTTGATATTCTCGATATTCTCTACCTCAAAGTCGCTTCAACCAAATTGGAAGTCACAAAATTTCTGCACAATCACCTTCTCTCGATGGCCAAATGCAATTCAGACTCAAACCGACGACATCTGCGCCTCTCGCCAACATCGATTCAAGCATACCGACAACATTGCAGAATCGGCGCCATACTCAAGAATCACATCTCCTCTCGAGTCAAACCGAGGAACTCCCTCGCTTCACAGACATATACCTCGACAGATACTTCTTCTTGAAAGCAACCAAGAAGTCCTGCCAAGATAACCTAATCGCCTCATCATGATCGCTCGCATGCTTCCCACCAATGGAGAGCATCTCCACAAGCGGACTAGCAAGATACACAACTCTCTCGTCATCCTCACAATCCATCGATCCAAAGACTTCTCGGTCTTCCTCACCAAGTCTCGGCTTCTTGAGATTTGTTGTCCCAAAGAAATCCATCGCTCCAAACTTCCTCAACTTGTCGAACTGTTTCCCCTCTAATCGGGTCAAGGTAAGGTGTGGCATCGACCCATACTTTGAACAAACGCTGAGTAAAGGCTCAAACATCCTCGGAACAAACTGAGGCACTTGCCACTTGCCCTGGCGGAATCGGCGATTCCTGAGACTGCGACATAGGCTCACTGCCTAGCCCTACAGAAGCCTCAGCATTTCCGGGGGCTACGGACTCATCGATCCTCTCCTCTCTAGTCGGAGAGTCAGTGCAGCACAGACCGTGCATAGCTCCTCGTGTCCTTCTACGAGGTGGCATCGCACTTCAAATGGAAACACTAAGGATTAGCTATACGACAATCTACATGTATGCATGACATGCATGTCACTTAATACAATCAAGGAATGCAACAAATAATCATAGAACACACAATCCTATATGCATTCTAAGTTCGAGGACACCTAAACCTAGGCGCTCGATACGTGACATGTTAGGCCGGGCCCGTCAGACGTCCGAATCTCGAGGCGGCCCTTGGTCGCGCCACGCCGAAGCGCCCCAAACCATGGACCCGATCCCAACATTTAGGCACAATCGATCAATTAATACATACATACATTGCCGTAATATACACAACCATACATTAAAGACCCTATAACCATAGGGATTTCATATAATTGCAAATTAAGAAAAGTCAACAAGTATCCTCAAATGTAGCAAAACACAAATGAAATCTAAATCCAAAAATACATGAGTATGCTCAATGTTAACATGCTCGGAGGGCCAACAAAATACTGAACTTAATACAAAGCTCCTAATTTGTCCAAGTTTCCGATGTCATGCAAAGTCAACGATCGTCTGACCGCACTGAGGAGGAAAGGAATGGGTTGAGCTACATACCGATGGCTAATATATTTATAGCCATTGGCAATTAGTACAAATCCCAAAGATATGAACGATATATATTATATCTATATACACACATCGCATTCACACGCCAATCACTAATGTACGCACTCATTATAATTAATGCAAGTCATAAATATGTCACAAAGCCTCCACAATGAACAATTCACATATGCAATACACATCACAATGGCTCGAGGGTTCCATGGAAACAAAAGTAAGAAACTGAAGTTTACATCCTGAACGAAATGAGTCCATTCGGAGCTCATATGCCACAAGCGGCAGCCGGAGAAGGCTCTTGTCGACGTGCACGTGATTTAACGGAATGGTTCCACTCGCCCAAACAAAAGCACATAATCATGCTCATAATCATTTCATCATATGATATTCTTTCATTTAGTCAAAATGCCATGATCAAGTCTAGGCATAACATGCTCAAAATCTATGTAATGCTATCAATTTTCATGCTTCTTTCCAAATATATGATAATCAAAGTCATTCAATTCATCACATTTAATCATGCATAACATATAACATATATTCATACATAAAAGAAATTGCCTAATCACACAATAACTATAAATATATTACCCACCTCTAATCGCCGAGAATCCAATTCACGATGTCCTTCTTCTTGCGATAAATCGGTCACTTGGTTTCCTAAATCAACCAAGTTGCCATTCAATTAATATCCATAGCAATATCCAAAGATTAGAAAGCCGAAATAAAACATTAAAATCCATAATCGATCTTCTCCTAAAATTTCGAACCCTTCAAGGCTAATTCCGAACTTCCCTTGTCATACTTCTTATAGTCCTTAATTTCTAGATCACAACGAATCCAAGATCACCTCATTTGGATATCTACACCAAAAGATATCCCTAACAATATAAACATCTCAAATTCAGAAACAAGGGGCTTCGCCAAGAACGAATGGACGCCGTCATGACGAAGACCACCGTCATTGCATGGTTAAGGCTCGCCATGAACCAAACGTCGCCGACGTCGCGACGTCTCCTTCGCGACGTCGCGACGCTCACAACATTTCACACGCCATGACGAATAATCGAATTATTTACACGTCGCGACGTGGCTCCCTTCTTCGATCGTCGCGGCGTGTTCATACGCACGTCGCGACGTCTGGGTCGAGGAACTCGACTCCGAACCCAGATTTCTGCAGAACCCAACTTCCAATCTGTTCCAAACTCAAATGCAACATATTTAAGGCATAGATCAAGACTTATACTACCATTCTAACTCATTCTAAGCTTCAGATTCATCCTAAAATCAATAACTCAACGTTGTTCCCAAATTTTCAACTCAAAACCCTAAAACATCGATTTCTCTAAATCCAAGCTATATTAACGTTTAATCCAAACGAAAACATGATAGGAAGGTCGAAAACTTACCGATCGAAGCTCGGAATCCGTCAAAACTAGCTGAAATCGCAACTCCTTCTTCTTCTCTTCTTCCTCCTCTCGACGGCTATACTTCTTCTCTTCTCTTCGTTTTTCCTTCTTTTTCCTCTTCCTCTTTCTTTCTAATCTCTTAACCCTAAGACACGAAACAAAGACCATAATGCCCCTTCCAATAAGCCTAAGTCCATTCTAATTTAAGTACACTTCCCAAAATGCCCTTACTCATATAAATTCTCTAATTTTCTATTTAACTACATTAAACCTTAATTCCACATTAATACCCCCAATTAACTCAAATTAAAGCATAATCACATAATTACCACAAATCATGCTTAATGACATCATAAAAAAAAATTCGGGGCCTAACATATCTTATGAAATTGAAACAATGTGCTTTAATGAAAGAAAACTTCTATTTTAAAGGATTTTTACTATTATCGTAATTAGATTGTAAACTATACTTTTATATTTTTATGTTGAAATTTTAATAGATAATAAGGAATCATCGGATAAAGATTTAGTAAACCTAACATTTTATTCAGTATGTTAACGTTGATCTAGTATGAAATATTTTTCCCTAACATCTAATAGAACTATTCAATATAAATGTATATTTTACGTTAAAATGTTTAAAGTGGAAGGAAATTCATGGATTGAAAGAATATCTTGTTGTTGTTCAAGGTAATATTATTTCTTACAAAAATTACTATTTAAAGAATGTGAGAGGATTAAAATGATTTGCAGCAACAAGTAAAAATAAACTAAAATTAAGACTTGTAATATATCTTTTAGAGATAATGAATTATAACAATTATTAAATAAGGGAAATTGAGACTTGTAGTATATCTTTTGAAGATAATGAAGCATAACAATTACTAAGTAAAGAAAAAATGTATTATTGACTTAGATTCTTATTTTCCTTTTAGAACAACTCATGGTTCTCAACCTAGTTTAAAAAGTACTTCATTGATAAGGATAATGTTTTGTTATGTAAAAGAACTTGGTTTATATGTATTCCTTTAAATGCTTCAAATTCAACATATTTTTAGAAACAATAAATGTCATAACAATGAAGCGAAAGGATTTAAGACACCCTTTTATTATGAGATTCATGTGACTTATAATTTAAGAAATTTAACAAGAAGAATGTCAATTTATTATGGATATAGATAAGTCTAATTAGGGAAAAATTGGATGCTTTATTACAACAAATGAGTGGATTGATCAAAGACAAATTTTAATTAATTTCTTAGTTTACAATAATTTTATAACAACTTTTGTTAGGTCTATTGATACTTTTGATATATTCAAAAGTACTTGTACTTTATTTGAATTATTTTATTGGTCTCTATATTTTTCATTATACAAATCACATTTTAAACAATATTGGTTATATAAACCATATTTATAATCTTTATTCATGTGTATATAAGATCATAATTTTGTATATAATCCTTTTATCGCTTTTGTTAAGAAAGTACGAAGATTGGATAATTTCAAAAAAAAAAGTACGAAGATTAGGTTAAGATTGTGCATCATATTGCTATAAGGTTTACAACTGCATTTATAACTTTGAAAATTGTTTATGAACATAAGTAAGTGCTTCAAAATTTAATAAAAAGTTGACCCTTTTTGAGACATAAATTATAAAATAAGTTTTGAAGGAAATGAGGTTTATTATATTATTCTAGATAATAATGTTTAGAATGTTTGCCTGATTATGGTGAAGATTGTGGCTCTACTTATAGGATTGTTAAGAATTGTTGAATCAAAATGAGAAACCATTTTGGAGTATATATATGATAGTATATATCTAGTTCACAAAACAATTATGAATCTTTTAAAAGAAAGGGAGAATTGAACAAATTTTATACAAATTTATTAAATGAAAACGGATAAGTAATTTACTCCAAGGAATCTACTTAGCATCTTACTTTTCAACCCTTATTACTTACCCAATAAGATGCATATATAGATGTTGATATTATGAATGGTATTTTAAAAATAATTGAATAAAAAATATTTTCTCTCATAAAGAGTAAAAACAAACGATGAAATTAGATTGTATCGTGAATGTTTAGGAAATTTTAGTAGATTATTTGTAAAGGAAAACTTATAATGAAAGAATTGCAGTCTAATAAGTTTTCATACTTTTAGTTTCATTGTTTATTTATTAATAATATTTTTATTTTTCATAAATTTTAATTTAAAATACAAATAAATGATAGAAATTATTTAGTGAAAGTGTCATAACAATGAAAAAACTTATTATTAGATTACGCAATCAAGTTATAAACACAATTAGAATAACTTTTAATGTTATGCATTAAATCGTTTAGGTATCAAAACCCAATGACCTTATTTTCATTAGTTATAAGTTGAGGATGAAGATTGATTAAATTTTATTCTAAAAATAATTATACTTTTTATTATTAATTTTATATTTTTATTATACATTTAGAGTGTTTAGTAATAAAAGAACATATGATCCAAGTAACTTTAATTGTATTAATTCTTGTAAATTTTAGATCAACGAAAAAGAATCATCACGTGATTTTGATTATAAAAATTTGGAAAAGCGGTTTACAAAGAAATGTATTTGTTATAATGAATAAATTAAAAACATATATTGATGTTTAATTAATTTCCTATTTTAAACATATTTACAAACTAAAAGTATAGTTTATTACAATAAAATAATTTTAGATATTAATGATTTAAAATTTATTTAAATAAGTAGAAGGTGCTTATGCACACAATTTAGATAAAACTTATTAATTTTTAAAAGTATTAACGAGTTTTAAACTTTTATGAAGATGAGATATAACTTTATTAGGAAGCATAATTTTAGTTGTTGACTATAATTTTGTTTTTATGTTAAATTTAAATTTAAATTTTGATTTAATTATTATATTATTATTTGATTATACAGTAATAAAAATTTAACAGATAGCCGTATATTGTTTTTATTTTAATTAATTATTTAATTTAATAAACATTAGTGATACATTAATTATTCTTTGATCAAAGCAGCAACGAAGTCGAGATGATCATCTATTAGAAAAAGTGACACCGTTTTATGACGTGAACCAAAAAGAGAAGCTGACAGAACTTACATCGATCTTCAGTTTCACTCAACGAAGATCCAAATTTGCATGCCCGAACTTTACAAGACTAATAGGACCTACACTAGAACATGAGCAACACAAGAATTTTTGTCTTGACGGTTTCTGTCATTTTCGAGCAAAGGAAACCCCGCCGTAGTAATATGTGCCGTAAATTGCTATGTTTGCAGAAGAAGACAGCTTGGCATGGTGCCAAGTTCGGTTCTTTGTTTAAAGACACCGATGCAGCTTGGCATGGTGCCAAGTTCGGTTCTTTTTTTAAAGACATCGATGCACTTTGAGTTTGTCGAAAACTTCGTAAAAATCTCTATGTGGCTAAGCCAGAGTACCAGCTGTAGATGAGCGAAGTGGTAAACTGGCGCTGTACCTGTAGACTTTACCAAAACAGGGTTTCTATCCATTCTTATATCAAACTTTCTCCAATGCTTTCTAGATCCTAGCCCGTGCATTGAGTTTCTCTGCTGAGTCAAGCAAAAGGGTCCCTTGATCCATAGTGATCAGGAGCGACATGTTAGAGGGTCCAACAGAGGCTGAATGTCCTGATCAAGAGGTCTCCTTCGCGAGGCCAAATGAAGATAACGTTGAGCAAGATCTCGCGACACCGGATTTGCATGATACTGCAATGAAAATTGAGAGGGCCTCAGAGGCTTATAAGGGTTGCACAGAGGTTGTGGATAGTCCAAGTAAACCCGAGATTTGGATTTGGTACTTCTACGAGTTCTGTTCCTATTTCATTCATACAGTTCTTCTACCGGTTCTTTTCCCACTTCATATTAGTCCGATCAAGAAACTGCCTGAGCGACCTGCCAGGAACGGCAGGGGTTTGTTGTGTACAAATAATGAAATGCACCTGTAAGCTTCTCATTCCTACTTCCACAAGCAGATCATATCTTATAGACATGGTTTCTCAAAGATGATTCCACCAGGATTAGTAATTTTTATACCCTATTTGAATATGTGCAGTTGTTTGACTTGGATTGAAATAACTTGCTATCTGAACTGTGAATGAGCCATTTCGGCTACCTTTCAGGTGCCCACTAAATATTGCAATACAGCAAGGGTTTACGAAAAAATTGACACAATGTGGAACGTTGTCCCAAAAGTTTAGTCATATGTTTCTGTCTTGTTAAGTAGATGTTGTATTCAAATTGCAGGTACGAAGCTTTGACACTTAGAACCATACCAGTCAGCAAGTCGAAATTCTCCCCAATGGAGTGGACTTCCTTTTCATGGGCTATAGGGTTGTTTTTGGCTGCTATAATTATTGCATCCGTTTCCAGACACTTTGACCATGGCAAGAAACAGACAGTAATTTCTGGTGCAGCAATTGCCACTGGGGCATTCTTTTGCCTGCCTACTGGATTCTTCAGCGTTACATGGATGTTTCCTCCATATATTACAGCCATTGTCACAGCTTACATTATTGCAACCACAGGCCATACCCGACACCTTGGAATAATGGTTCGAGGCTTCACAGGACCAAGCCTTCAGAAAAGCCAGTTTCATTTGCGCAGAAGGATATCTAACTGGCTCTCTCTGTACGCCACTGCTGCTGGTAGCTTAGGTTCTGCTATTATATCAGCATTCGTTTACCATATGCTTAGAAAAAATGAAAAGTTCCTTAGTCTCTGGATTGTCTCAATTTTCAGTGGCATTATCTGGATTCTTGGAATACCCCATATTTTCTTCTTCAAGCCTGGTCCAGCCAATATCTCTCGCGTTTCGTCAATAGCTCATTTCGTCTCCATTTTCAAGTTCCCACATGCCTTCGGAAATCTTGTGGTTGCCTTCCTTGCCTCGTTCACAACAATGAGCATTTTCACTACTGTGGTGCTCTATCTGATAGGCCAATTATGCATTAAACCCGTCTTCATACTCTTTCTTTGGTTAACTTATTTCACATTTCCATTGGTTGCTATGCCACTGGTGCAACCACTACAGCTACTCATCAAGTCGAATGGAATGAAAATGTATTTGCTCGGTTTCATCTTATCAGCAGTCACCTCAGGATTCGGATTCTACTTTCGAGGAAAGATTTGGCAGAGGCTTCATATACTTATTTTTGCTGGATTACAAAGCACATCAGTTGGTTTACTATATACTTTTGGGAGGGTTCTTCTGCTAGATTGCGCCCCCCATGGTAGAGAAGGTGCTTTTTCAGCATGGCTTTCATGGATTAGATCTTTCGGAACTTGTGCAGGTTTTGCACTTGCATCAGCTATGCCTGAAAAGTCAGGCACTTGTTTTGCCATCACATTCTGCACTGCAGTGGGTGGCGGATTAATCTTGATTTACAGCAACATAAGCGACACAGGAGGAGCCAGAGCAGCTAGGATTGTCATTGAGGAAGGAGACGACTTTGGCTCACCTGTACAAGGACTGGACAATAGCATGGCAGAGCCATCAAAACAGTCCATTCATGAAGGAGCTCCTTAGAATCTGGAAGGAAGTAGGTTTTTTAGATTGATTCTGAAATTTTTTAGTGTATGCAAAAATAATTAGATCGCCTTTGCCTTGTGTTCATCAGCAATTGTGAAAAATAATCTGTAAGTTCAATCTTTAAACATTGTTTGCTGGCTGAAATGCGGCGATTTGTGTGCCTCCATTCTATCAAATGTAGCTTTCAGGCACTTCATTCTTCCCTCATCATCATCATCATGGTCATTATTCACTACCATTTATGAACAACGCAATTTGGCTGTCCACTAGGGGTGCCAACGCTTCCCCAGGTTCCAGTTACACAAAATGCTGACTTAAGATATTTGTAAAGCGTGACTGGTTCGTTACCTGATTATCCAAAGTGACATTATAGATAAAAAGTGATAAATAAGTCTGATGTTGGCTTAACTGATAATTGCTAGCTAATGCCTCGCAGCTCATAGTTGTTAGTATTAAAATTTTAAAATGTCAAATAACAAACCAAAGATGAAATTAGTAATTAAGAATACCTGTATATTTTATTATTTGCTATGTATAAATATGAATATACACTTTTGTACTTTAATCATATATTACATAATAATAATAATAATAATAATAATAATAATAATAATAACAACTTTTGATATCCCTATTATTGTGTTTACATTCTAACTATTCTAAATCTTTGAGTTATAATAAAACAAAGATTAAAAATGTATAGTTACCTATAACTCTTGGAGATCCAATTTTACATTTTGGTTAATTGATATTCCTTTTTTATACATATATAACTGGAAAGGAGAACCAAGAACGCCCAAGTTTTATAGAAGACTACACGTCAATTACTTAAATTTCTACTGTTTAGAGACATGATTTGATGTGGACTCTCAAAGATTGCTGATTCTTTATTTCCTCAACCAACATTTGATTCCTTAAAATCGTATCTAGTGCCTAATTTAGACATCTTTGGTGGATATTCATGTCTTCTATACATATGTGAATAGTATTTGGACTAAGGAAAACAAAATTTGATAAAATAGATAAATTTATTAAGAAAGTGTGATTGGACTATTTTAATATTTCTTTCAAGGACTAATCACTAATTTGAGGATTCCTCAAATTTTAGAATTTGATGAAGATTTGTTTACCTTGGAATTTGTATTATAAATTCTGAATAAAGATTATCAATAATAAAATGTATAATTATTAAAAAGAATTATTTTATATTATAAAATATAATTGACTAAAATTACACAAATTTTTATTGAATTTTGAAATACAAAGAGAATTTTAAATTAAAATTAATCATTCATTATATCAAAATATTCAATTTAAACTTTTCATTTTGGAACGCCATATCTCCAATGTTTACTAATAATCCTAATTTTTTTGGAAGATAAATAAATAAATATCTTTGAAAATGCCAAAAGACAATCTAGGCAATCAAGAGAGTATAGGAACAATAGTGATAAAACTATAAGGTTAAGAAATCAGTTCTCGCAACAAAGCTATAAATTAATTAAAACAGACAAGGCTTGATTACTCGATACTTCAATTATGCTTCATGGAAAAATTTAAGCTATCAGCAACTTAGTTAGCCATCATAATCTCTCTTATCTAAAAATAAATCCTATTTGTAACAATATATTTTTCTGTGTAAATATCCCTAAAGATTCTTTGGTTTCTTTTAAACCAAATCAAATAGACAAAACAAGTTACCATTAGATTCAAGCGTTTCCTATCTTCTCTAATTATTTTATAAAGATTTTCAGCTCAAACCAAAATATTTCTCCAATCATTCTCAAGGTAAACTAAGTTCATTTGGTGCTATATTATTGCCCATATTGAAAAAAAAACTATATTTGAAGAGTAAGTGATTAGCGGTAATGTGAAGCGTAGGATACAAATATGATTATTGCTCCCTTCAGTCTATCTTTAGTCTTCAACCTTCCTCTAATAAGCTTTAGGCATTAGAGATCTTTTCCAGATTATATTATACTAAGGAACACTCGATTAAAGCAAGAAAAGTTAGTGAATTCTCAGTTATTGTTAGCAGACTAAATTAGTTTAACCATAACAAATAAATTAGGCAGGTATCTAGGAAAATAACCTTAAAATCTGACAACTCCTTTTCCAGTAATCTTTATATATATATATATATATGGAAAGAAAACAAAACAGATTACATTATGAGTTTAGGGAGACAAATCCCTGATAAATCCTTTAGAATGATTGAGTAGTACCCAATGGGTGTAGCGTCTAGGTAAATGACTCCGATATCAAACTGAACTGCATAGTTAGCAAGCCAGTTGGCGCTTCTGTTGCTTTTTCGATATATATGTCGATGAACAACAATCCAGTTTCAAGTAAACAGTTCATTAATGCCCATTACAATGGGATTGAGAGCCCGTGAACGGTTGGCAAAGGAAGAAAGGATATTTATCACTGCGGTATAATTCACTTCAAGCTCGATCCGCGCGATAGCCCAGATTCTCCGCAAGCGTAAGTCCGATAAAAACACCCCATAGTTCTACAGACATTGTTGAGCACCAGCCAAGATTTTGAGTGAAGCCATTAAGCCAGTTGCTTGCACTGTCTTGTAGCAGTCCTTCTGTTGTGATTGTGGACGAGGAACGTTTGCATGCTCCATCTGTGTTTAATTTAACCCATCCCGTGGGAGATTTGCTCCATCCGAAGAGTTGTTCCTATCGAGGGCGATGTCCGGCATCAGATCTGCTTTGCCATATGGCGAATTGGTGGATTAGATCTGCATAATACAAAATAAGAGAAACTGGTGAGTAAGGCCAAGTAAAGTGTTCATCAAAGAGGGACAAATTCCTCCATTTCCAAAGGAACCAGCAAGTAGTGCCAAAGATAATTGACCAATCACGTCCAAGCACTCGTTGACGATTTTGGAGATTCGTAGTGATCCACTCCCGAGGTGTCATAGTAAAAAAGTCAGAATAAATGATTTGCAAAGGGAATTTGTGCCACACTTGAAGATCTTTGGCATAGTCTCGCACTACGTGAACCGAAGATTTTACATTTGGCAATGATAACAGACATTGTTCGTAGTGAAGTGTATATGTACGCGTTGTTGATTCATGAGTAACCGGTCTTTAGTGAGGAGCTAGAGGAAGGAATGAATGCGTTGTGGTCCCTTCCACTGCTAGATTGCTTTCCAAATATCCTGAGGCGAGGCATTGTCGTGACCTATTATCATGGAATATGTGGAAGCTACGGAGAATTTGTCCAGTATCGGAAAGTACCCAGATTAACTTATCCTAACCTAGGAAGGGTTTTGGGGGAAAAGTATTGGCTATAGCCTAGCAAATCGACTTCGGGAGGTAATTACGAATAACGTTCCAATTCCACGTACCATCTGTGGTCACAAATTGTTGGACACTGCAATTGGTAAATGTTGGATCCCGATTTTTAAGTGAAATTTAGAAATAATGATTGAAAAGAAATGAGTGTTTATGTGTTTATGTTATGGTATAGTGCATTTATACTTAAAGAAAAATGGATGAGAAAAGAATTATTTTGGTTTTGATGGTTTTTTATAATTGTGGAGATTTGTATGAGTTATGAAAGTTAAAGTGAATTAGTGGATTAAAATGGAAGTTGAAAATCAGGAAATAAAGAGAAAAAGTGTGAGAATTTGAAGAATTAGGAAAGTTGACTTTTGGAGATAGAAAATTTGATTTGAGAGTTGACTTTTTGATTGAGGCAAAATTTGAGAAAATGGTCTTCTTGAAACTTGTAGCTTATGTTGAGAGCTTTCTGTTGCCATAAAGTATGATATTTTTCGATGTCGGAATCAAAAGTTATAAAATTTGAAAGTTTGGATGTGTTATAGGTTGACCTAAGTTATGGCAGAAACCTTGACTAAATAATTGACCTAGTTAGAGATTGTAATTGCTTTTAAGTTCTTCATGACAGATTTAAATTATGTTTTGATCTTTCCATTGATATGAAGTATGAAATTTGTGAATTATGAAATGTGAAGTTATGATTTTTACAAGTTTCTGTTACTATTTTAACATGATTATTAGTTGATAGAACTTTTGATTGAAAATTTGACTTTCTTAGAGGCCAAATTAATTTTTCTGTCCTTCAGGAAAGTTGTAGGTTCCTTTCTGATCTTTGCATTGATATAAAATATGACATGTTTGGACTTTGGACTTGAAAGATAGAAATTTTCAAAGTTGAGTTATTGTTTAGAGAATTATTATTTGGACAGAAACTTTGATTAGAAATTTGATCACCTTAGAGATGGAATTAGTTTTCGAGTTCTTCATGGAAGTTGTAGAACTTCTTTTGAGCTTTTTATTGATACCAAATTTGTCAAATTTGGAATTTGGAATCAAGAGCTACGATTTTTGGAAAATTTGGATATATATATATAATTATTTATATATATATATAATCGGAAGCCCTCTCGCGAGGGCGACGTATCACCCTCGCAAGAAGGGTCTTTTTTATTATTATATTTTTTAATTAATTATTATTTCTATCTTATAGGAAATATGACCTTTTCCTATTCTTTTGCTCTTATCCTTTCCGTCCGACATCCGATTGACTTGGTTTTCAAAGCGTTGGATTCCTAAGAGAATTATCTACATCCTCATGGGAAAATTATGAATTTTTTAGATTTAATTAAGGATGATTGATTTAATCAAAGTGAGTCGGAAAATTTTCTGAACATAGTTCAGTATTTTGAGATATTCTTAATCTGTGGTGATCCGATTGATTTGATTCTAGAGAAAAAATAAAATTAAGACATGGGGCTACAAGTCATATGAAGGAATTGAAATTCAATTTATCCCCTAAGACTTTCAATTTCTTAATGGAAGTTCGGATTAGTGTGCAGTCTTGGATTAGTAAAATCTGAAAGTATTTTGACCATAACTTTTGCTCTAGTTATCTAAATGAGGTGATTCTTAATTAGGATTAAACTAGATAAATAGGGCTACAATTATTATGAAGACATTGAGTTTCAATTCTATCTTTAAGAAGGTCAATTTTCAGATAGAATTAAAGTGCTAGAAAATGTTTGAGCATATAAGTAACTCTAAATGTTTGGAGCATAACTTTTAGCATAGTTCACCAAATTAAATGATTTTGGTGGTGTTATGAAATTAAGACAATGGGGAACATTTCTCTAGAAGGAAGTTTTGGCAAATTCCTTCATTTTGATGGTGAGAAAATTGTCCTAAAGTAGCATGGATTAAAATGAATGTTAAGGGCAATTTTGGAAGAACACATAAGGACTTAAGTTTTTAAGCTTAAAAGGAGGGGCATATGGGTCATTAACCATTCATTAAACGACATGGCAACAAGGATTGTCGTTTTTAAAGGGTGAAGCACGACTATTGCCCAAAAAACATGAAAGAAATATAAGAAGAGAGAAGAGAGGAGGTAAGCTTTCGGCTAGGTGAAGAAGAAAGCAGAAGGAGAAGCAAGGTTTTCGAATTTTTGGGGCTTCCATCATGATTTTTGTGTGGATTCTAGAGGAAAAACGTGGAAGAAGGTGAAAGCTTCCTATGGAGCTTGGAAATTTCGAAAATAGAGAAGAAATAAGGTAAGAGAAATTTTAAAACTTTGGAATTTTAATGAGATTTTGGTTTAGATATCTTATAAATAATACGAGTTTGTGATTTATCAAGTTAATTTTGATGATTATGCCTTAGGTTATGTTCAATTTTGGATAATTGTGAATTAGGATTTATGCCCAATTTTTGTGATTCGGAGATTTTGGAAGTTTTTGATTTAGATAGCTTGAATATATGAGGGATTTGTGTTTTCTAAGCTCAATTTGAGTAAGTATGGTTTTTATGATGTTGAATTTGGGTGAATTTGGTTTAGAAAATTTTAAATTGGAGGAAAGAAGGAAGACTTTGGAGAATTGAAGTGTGGAACAAAGTTCTAGCATGGATTTGAGGTGGGTAATGTGTTTATATTTTGAATTATAAGTTAATTGTATGTTTTAGAAAATTCAAGAAAGAAAAAATGGTTATAATTTATTGTTTTCGATTGATTTAAATTAACTGATTTTGAAATGATTTACTTAATTGTTAAATTTATTGTGTTTGAGAAAATTGAGAAAATTTGTTACAAGTTTGAAAATATTTTGATAAATTGAGAAATTTTCTGTAATTATAAAAATTGTTATAAAGGTTAGTTGTATTGTTTAAAATGATTTGATAAATTTGAAGGATTTTTGTTAATTAGGAAAATTGATACTTTTGTTACATTGCTATTTATGAACGATTTTGATAAAGTAGCTAAAGTATAGCATACTTGGTTTATGAATTGTTATGAATCGAATATGTTTTTAATTATTATAAAATTGATTCATGAATTGTGATTGCATTTAGTTACTATGTAATGTGTATGAAAAATTGTTATGTGAAAATATATGCTTTTGTGAAAGTTAAGGTGTCTAGTAGGACACAATATGAAAAATTGAGTTTTAGAAATGTGCATCCGGGCATTTTGATTTTTCAAGCATGAATATGTGTTACATGGGTTTGGTTAGGTCCCTTAAGTTGAGTTAGTGCACTGGTCTCGTTTTTAAAGGCTTCTCCCGCCTGCCCGTTAGTGGCATTGGAGCTCCGATTTCGGACTCCCATAAGTTCACGGCTACACTGGACCGCTATGCGGAAAAGTGTAGTACGTTCTGTTCACGGTTGCACAGGACCGCTTTGTGGGAATGTGCAATGCGTTTCGTTTTGGACCGACCCAAATCGTTTGAAGTGTTATGTGATTTTGATTTTGTTCATTATGTGATGCATTCATGATTTGAATTCTGTTTATGATTGGAGAAAATTTTTGAGAAATTGTGAAATGTAAAATTGAGTTTTCAACCGTGAAAATTTTGGATTCTGTTTATGATTTTTTTTTTCAATGATGTGAAAATTTTGACAAATATAAGCAATTGATGAATTTCTAGTTGAGAAATGTTTTATAAAGGGAAAAAGAATTTTTGCAAGGTTTTTGCTTATTGTTCATTGTATAAACATATTATCTACGAGCTATAAGCTCACCCCCCTTTCATCCTCATCTTCAGGTATCGAGCGAGAGTTGGGATGAAAGAAAGTCAAGACCTTGTTTCGATCTTGTTCGTCTTATATTTTATGTAATTGGAATTTTTGGCATTGTATATGGCTTGTAAAGCCATTCAAACTTGTAGTATATCTAATTCCGGGATGTAAATGATTTATGGATTTTTGTATTAAGATTGAGATATAGACTTGTGTATGGCTATGATTGGGTTGTGTTTGGATGTGAATTATGGATTTTATGTATTGAATTGACATATGGGTATGATTTGTGTATGGATGAATGTGAATGAATGTGTTTTGGATATTGGATAAGGTGATTTGGATTCCGAACGGGGAGTCCGATGATTACTGGTTATTGTTTGAGAAATATAGAAGTGTGTTTTAAACACTTTGTAGGTTTGAGTTAGTTAAAATGCAGCCGTTATGCTGCCGAAATTTCTATGACAAAAGAAAGAAAAGAATAAGATATATGATTTGTTAAAAAGATGAGATTGAGAAATTGCATGTTAAGAAGCTTTATAAGTTTTGAGATTTGTATAAGGTTGAATTTCCAAAACTGGGAATTATTTGTTTTGATTTTGAATGAGATCGAATAAAGATGAAAGAAATGAATAAGAAAGAAAAGAAAAAAAAATTATGCCATTACGGATTGGATTAGTCTTTAGGTTTCCAACGCGATAGTTATTCTACGCTATTTGTTCATGGATGTCGAAATTTGATTTTCGTTCGATCGAACCGTTTATTGTTTTGATTCGATTTGCTTTCGATTCCATTAAGAATTCGATTCGTTTCCGATATGCCTTTAGCATTCGATTCCGGGCCAATTTGCTTTGTCTCGATTCGGTTTCACTACTTTCGTTTTCGATTGTTTTTGCCTTCCGATTCGATTTGTACCTGTTTAGCATTCATTTTTGCCTTTCGTTTTCGCTTTTGCTTTTCGCTTTTCGGTTGGGATCCGGTCTCCAAATCGGGTCCCAACAGTAAATACATCCAGGATTAGGGTGGTAGTATGGGTAATGAGAGGTCCTACCCCAACAATCCAAGGGTCTTTCCAAAAGCGCATCTTCGTGCCATCTACAATTATCCATTTCATGCCCTGAAGCACGATGTGCCAAGTTGCCTTTATACTCCTTCAGATCATTGAGCCCTCGATTGCATCGAACGAGTTGGGGATATTGGTGACGTCAAAGCTGTATTTGGCAGAGAGAACTTTGACCCATAATGCATGCAACTTTGCAAGCAAGGTCCAACCTAGTTTAGCTAGGTAGGCATCATTGGTCTCGCAGATTTTTCGGATGCTAAGACCCCCTAATTCTTTTGGTTTGCAAACTTCCTCCCAATTGACTAAGTGGATCCCCTTTTTTCCATTCGATGAACCCTACATAAATTGCCTTAGAAGTTTCTCCAGCTCATCACAAAGGCGGCAGGGTAGTGTGACTGTCTGCATTGTATAACTAGGAAGGGTCGTTATGACATATTGAGCCAACGTGATGCGTTCGACAAAAGCCAATAGGTTGGCTAACTAGCCTAACAATCGTTGGTGAACCTTATCCATGATGTATTGATAAGTACGCTTGCTTACTCATTCGTGTAAAAGAGGAACTCCAAGATATCTTCTAAGATCCGTTATCAGTTTGAAGAAGCGAGACATCCTGGGAGGAGTATTTGTGGAGAAATAGCACCGAAATTTTCCTTAGATGATGTGTTGTCTAGAAGCCGCACAGAAGGAATCCAGAACATCCCGAATGATTGAAACTTGAACCAGTGAGGCTTCAGCATAGAGGATGAGATCATCGGTAAAAAATAGATAAGAGAGAGATAGTTTATTTCTTCCAAGTTTAATAGGTCGCCATCGTCCTTGTGACACTACGTGGTTGATGGAGTGACCAAGTCTTTCCATACAGAGAACAAATAGGTAAGGCGATATAGGGTCACCCTGTCGAATACCTTTGGACAGATCAAAGGTGTCACTGAGCTCTCCATTCCAAGTCACTTGAAAAGAGACCGAGGAAATGCATTTCATAATAAGATTGATCAACGATTCAGGAACTCCTATGTCAATTAGAGTATCTTGGATGAAATTCCATAACAACCTATTGTACACTTTCTCAAGATCTATTTTAATAGCCATTATCCCATTACGACCTGTTTTCTATCTCATGGTGTGGATGACTTCTTGGGTAATGATTATATTGTCTGTAATTAAACACCCTGGGACAAAACTACATTGAATTGGGGAAACTAGGTCGTCCAAGTAAGGTTTGAGACGAGTAACAATGATCTTGGTAATGGCCTTGTACAGCACTGAGCATAAAGCAATAGGATCGAACTGCGTAATCAAAGTGAGAAATGGGATCTTCGGTATCAAGAAGAGTTCTAATTCCTAAGTCTTATGCCAAAAAATGCACTACAAGAATGAGCTCAGAGAAGGATCGATGATGTCCCATTGGGATTGGTAGAAGAGAGTTGTTAATCCATCAAATCTCAGTGCCATGTTTGGAGCCATAGAGAAGAAAGCCATTTTGATTTTGTCAGGACTAAGTGGACTGTCCAAATCATGTTTTGCCTAGGGAGGAAGGAGAGGGAAATGGCCATAAAGCTGCCAGTTTGAGGGTTACTGGTTGTCGACCATATATAATTGCTCGAGATACTTCTGTGCAAGTCTCCTAATGCTCGCTGGATCTGAAATCTCATTCCCTTGGTCATCTTTTAAGGAGTTAATCCACATATGCCATTGTCAACCCATAGTAACTGCATGATAGAACTTGGTATTTTTGTCGCCCTGGCCTAACCACTAGCTTTTGGATCACTGGTGCCAAAAGAATTCTTCTAGGTACAGGACCTGTTTCAATTCGGATCGTAAGTATTCCTCTAGCTCCTGGAGAGAGTTCAAGTCAGTGTCTTCAAGGTGTTTTTGGATACCTTCAAGTCTAGCCATAAGTCTCTTTTTCCGATGGAAAATGTTGCCAAACGTGGTAGTGTTCCAAAGTTGTAAGTTCTTTGAGAAACTTTTGATTGCACCATGAAAATCAGAGCTGGGAGGATGTGAATTCGCAACTATGACTTGATCAAAGCTATTATGAGTAAGCCACGCAGACTGAAATCTAAAAGGCCTCATTTTCGGAATGGGGTGCACGTTGTTCGTTAGAGTAATTAAAAGAGACCGATGATCAGATTTCAGGAACGGAAGGTGAGAAACTTTGGTGTTAGGGAAACCAGAATGTCAAGAATTGGAGAAAAAGGCACGGTCTAATCTAGCGAGAATTTGTCCCCTACACCAAGTGAATCTTGGCCCTAAAAAACCCAGATCCTGGAGATGGCAACTGTGCACACAATCACTGAATTAGGAATTGACAATAGGTTGGAGGCGAGAATCTCCACGTTTATCCTGGCTCTCCAATTTGGCATTGAAGTCCCCACCCAGCAGCTAAGTTTTTGAGGTGATCCTCGCAATCTGCCTCAGATATTGCCATAAGTACTTTTGTAACGAAAACGTAAGGCTGGCATAAATGGCTGTGAAATCGAATGACAAGTGGTCTTATTCAATGCTGGCATGCACAAACTGTCGGTAAGCTAGCAGAATAAGGACCCTGATATCTTCCTTCCAAAGCAGCCAGATGCCTCCTGAAAAGCCTTCGACTTCTACCCTAAAGGAGTGGCCAAATCCCAAATTTTGAATAACCTTCAAAGCACAGACTCCACTTGTTCCGGGGCTTGACCAAAACAACAAGAAACGGCTTATGGATTCGAATATAATTCTTGATGATGGGCTTAAAGGTCCTGCCTCCAGCCTTTTGACAATTCCAGATGAAAATCGACATAAAACAGTTTTTTGAGGGGATATTTAAACTATAAGAGAGTTGACTTCCTTAGCAATCGGCTCTCAAAGCTGGTCTATCGTGGTATCCTGTGGAGTCTCCTCCATCTGAGTATTTGAGTCAATATGAAGTACATTTGTGTCCTGGGAAATATTATTCGGATCTGGGGGTCACGGTAGGTGTATCATGTATTTTTGACTTATCAAAGTCGAAGTTGTAGGAACACATTGTTCGACAGGGTCCTCCTCCATGTCCTATCGACCTAGTTCCTCGTGTGAGAGCAGAGTGATTTTCGATCTTGTAGTATCACATTGGCGTGGGAAGGGATCGATATGACCACATGGTTTGTTAATGGGCTATGGGATGTTGGCGTTGTGGGCTGATGGGTCTGCAAGAGAGAAGCCTGATGAGTATGGTCCTTAGGTTGGTTGTGAGGAGGGACGGGTTGGGCTTTGGCCTGGATTGGGTTATGAGGGCACGACGTCTTTTTGACCCTGCTTGGGTGGGATAGAACGGCGTCGTCTTGACGTTGCTTGGGTTAGGGATGGACGGCGTCGTGTTGACGTTGCATGGGTTGGGCATGGACGGCGTCGTCTTGACGCTGCATGCAGAGTAGTTAGCTTGCTCCTTAAATGAAAATCAGTTCTGTCTCATATCCCTAAATGTCAAGTGATTTGGGGATTTCTCCTGTATTAGGTCCGATTGCGAAGGAGCATGGGTTGCTAGAGGGAGAATCATTGCTGTTGTTGAGGGATTGTCCGTACTAAAAAGCAACGGTTCGATGTCTGACAAGGCCGAGTACCTCGAGCCTTTTGATCCCACATGGGAGGAGCTCATGCGGTTGTCATTTCGTGTTACAGTTAGAGCAACCGTCGATCGTCGAGGCCGGCGCTGTATCTGCATCCAGGAGTCGAAATCCCCTTGTCAGAGGTTGTCGGTGGAAGATTCTCCTCGGTTGTCTGAGTGGCTAAGCATTGTCTGTCCTTCGGTGGTGGGCGTTGTTTAAGTTTGCTCACGCGACCATGAGGGGCAAGACGGTGCACCATGGCCGATCAAACCACATGCGAAGTAAATTTAGGGAAGACACCCGTTGTATGTGACCTTAATGCGTTCTCTATCTAGCTCGACTATGGAGCGAAGAGGTGAGCTTAGATCTATGTTGACAGCTATACAAGTGAACTTTCCTCAGTAAGCTTGTTGAGTGTTATTGTCAATTTTAATTATGCGACCCACTAGATTGCCGAGGGCGGTGAGGATTGAGGGGTGGTACCTGGCTATGGGGAGTTCTAGAAAACGCACCCATGTGACAACGTACGTAATTTTTACAATCAAAGGTCAAAAGTCCGGATACCATGGTTGAACAGAGAGGACATGACCTGAGATGATCCATGGATCCTGTGTGAGTGTCTGCACGTAACCCTCCTTTTCCACAAAGTTAACAAGGTAAAAATAGTTTTCCAAATAAACTATTTTCATAGGTCCATTAGGTTTCCACATAGATATCAATATGGATTTTAACATGTTAAAACCCAGGTTGCGTCCCAGCAACTTAACCACAACAACAGTTTTCCAAGCTTTGTCGAGCTTACTTTTGAAAGTGTTTGAGAGTTCTAGCCCCAGTCCAAATTCTCCTTGAATGAATGAGATATCGCCCTCGGCAGTTGCAATTGGCTCCTCTTCTGGCCATTCAATTTCTTTTGGGTTACTGCCATGGTCGGAGTGACCAGAGACCACCACACTATAGTTGAGGTGAGTGTTCTGTTCCACTGGTGCGGGAGGAGGGGGGTCTTTTTCCCTTTCCCTTATTTGGACTTTTTTAGCTATTTGAAGATCAGAATCCGGTGAGATGATGACGTTCTGCGTTTGCATGTTCAAAGTAAGGGGCAACGCTTTTAGGGTGAGTGTGTGATGATACCTTCTTGTTCTTTGATACAGTAAACCTTATTCTAACACAACGACTCCAGATCCGAAAGAGACAAGAGATGCGAACAATGAGAAAATCAAATCCTGGAAACTACGATAAGCCCACCCAGATCTTGTCTTTGAGCCTATCGTCCTCTTAGATATGAGAAAATATCTGGGTAGAAACGGAGAGCTGTTGTCAGAGGGAGATGATGATTGCTTCTCAAAGTGTGAGACCTTAGTGTTGATTGTCCATTTACCAGCTCTCTTAATCAATAAACTATGAGGTGTTTAAATGTCACACCAACACTTTAACACTTAATAGAGTTTGTATGTCTATAACAAATTTTATTAAAATAATTTGAGATAAACTTGTCTTTTTTATTATTGTTAAAGGCAGTAACAAATCCCAGTGCACAAAATTCTTGAAGGAGTTCAAAGAGGGTCATCAATAGACCTAGTCTTCCCTTTTTATTTTTAAAAAGAAACTTTTTTCATAAGTCGAACTTGTGATCTTTAATATTGTTAATATCATAAAATAATTTTTAGTATTTTGAACTATAATTTTTTGGAATAAATTAAACTACACTCTTTTGCCCTTTTCATAAACCGAAGATAAAATATTGCAATTGTTATACGAGAAAAAATTATATAAAAATAAATATCCAATACATATTCAAGATATGTTTACCTTTAACACGCCTAGTGCTTTTTTGTTAATTATTTTTTCGATACTATGATTTGTATTTTATATATTTTATTACTAATATATTGAATTACTAAAGTTTCTTATCAACAACTAAACATACTTAATTAATCATTTATACTTTCTTATTTACCAAGGTAAAACCTGAATCTTGAAATTGAGTACATCTCTTCATTACATACCAACAATTTGTTCTCACATTTTCAAATGGTTTTCTTATAATTAATAATAAAATTTAAATTATACTAAATATATAGTTTAAATCTTTTTTTACTATACCTTTGATTTTAAAAGATTATAATTTACCTTTATGAAATTATATTTTGCATCACGTAGACATTTAACATTATTCTTCATTAAAATTTTAATAAAATAACAAAAAATATTGTATTATTTGTCTCACTTAATATAACTATGACAAGTGTCATATTATGAATCATTTTTAGAAACAATTTCTTTACGAGTCAAAAGTAAGGCGACAAATCAATGGAAATTTCACTAATGGTAATGGACTCAACACAAACAATACTATATTATTTTTCCATTTTCTGTTAAAATGTTTAATAGAGAATGATGTCAAAATTATGAATGATATATAAGGATCTTAAAAAGTTAAATAATACTTTTTTAAGATTAAAAAAATAAAATGACAACATCTTGTATTTGTATTAAAATGATGCGTTGGATTATACAGATCCGTAAACCGGCCCGTCTATTTAGATTTTGTCAAACGCTTATCGGGCGCTGCAGATAAACCCGCCCGCCAAGCACGCTCCAATCCCTGAAACGGGAAGAAATCCGTTCGGGCCAATACCTCGTCCATAGACCATAGCCGAAGAGCTTGTCACAATGCACAGACTATCAAACCAACTGCGTGCTTTGGTAGCGCAATCGTCCCAATTTTCGAACTCTTCACATTCCCTTCGCTCTTGCTTGAGGCTTCTTCACCACCAGCCTCTCCGTACCGTTGCTCCCAATGTAAAATGGAGCCTTAGCAACTCACTTCTCAATGCATCTACTTCGTCACTCATTAAGTCAGTGGATTTTAAGCAATTTTCATTCCCTCTGCCTGTAAGATTTGTTGGTTTTGCTTCTTTTGGTCTTTTAGGCGTGGTTTCAACTGTATTTTGCTTATTGCCTGCAAGGTTACTGAGTAAATGCCACTAAAATGTTTCTTAGAAAGTGTCTGCTTTTCTATCTTTGGTGTTTCATGAATCATCCTCGTTTGCTTCGGTAGCTGTTCTTGCTTGTTGAACTGAAATATTAGAGTTTTTAACATACCCTTTTCACCTTTTGTCCGTTTGATTGCCCATGAAATTTCTTATTGATGCAACTCGTGAACTTTGAACTTGTTCGAAATTAAAAATAAAATATGGATAATCAATTTTCATTATTTTAGATGAGTGATGTGGGCTTTTGTCGTTGCTAGATAAACGAGAGCTAGCATTTGAGTGTTTTCCAGTATCACAACATGCTAACTGGTCGTAACCTCGCGGGAGATTAGCTCTAGGGAGGATTGACCTAAACATTTTCCATTTGGATGATAATTTTGTATAGTTTTGTTATGAAAATGTTGAGCTTTTCACTGGAATTAACATTTTAATATGAAAACAGTTGGTGCATGTGCGGCATGTCTCATCACGGGAGCGGCGAAAGAGGAAAAAGCCAATGACTCCAATCACATCCAAAGTGAAAAAAATCAAGATAAAATCTTATTCGTAGGTTTAAGCTGCTGAAGTCGTTTATTTTTCTGGCTGTTAATGCATCTTTAGGTTTATAGAACTACTGGTTTTGACACATACTTGTCAGGTCTTACAAATTGCGATTTCGGACTATGAATGATGGGTCAATTCGTCGTTGGAGGGAGGGCAAAAATCATAATGCACATGAGAAGGTATGCTTCTTTTTCAGCATTTCTTTGCCCCGTCCTGAGCAAGTTGATGTCCAAGGCTGTTTTGGAAAAGAAATCTTTTCTCATGGATTTAATCATGTAACATGATGAATCTCACAACATAAGAATTATTTGGATTTGGAAAGTAGAGCTTGCAATGTGCTGTGTATTTATTATTTACAGCATGTAGAAGCATTGTGGTGTATTGGTATGAATTATGATGAATGAGAAGAATAACCCTGATATTTTACATTTGGAAATTAAAGATCCAGCATCTGTCAAACCACCTGAGAATATACAATGTGATGCTGTCAACCTTGGATGAGGTTCACCGATTTATATTTTTCTCTGCTCATTTACAGCCTCATGAGACGTGGGGCATCTTAAAGTGGGAATGCCATGAACTTTTGCCCTGCAAAAAGTTGTCATGTGATTAGCAAAAATGAAATGCCAATGGATGTGGCAAAGTTTTACGTTCTTCTCTATAGAAGTCCATTTAGTTAGTTTTTATCTGGCAGCAAGACCCAGGTGGTTGTATTTCACCACCACCTGTTCTGTTTCGATGGTTCTATTTCACCACAGCATATTGCTTGCCATTTTGAACAGTTATATTGACATGCATTGCACTATTAATTTCCTGAAAATGCCTGTTAGAATTCGTCATCCTGGAATGATGAATGCTTCTTGTTGATATCTACCTTCTTAATTGATAAAAAAGTTCAAATGAGCATTGTATTTCATTATTTACTTGCCTTTAGGTAGGGTTCTCTCATTTGAGAGCTTTTTATTGGTTTCCTCTTTGCATTGAAACTTAGTTTACCTCTAAACTAATAAAGTTTCTTTTATGCAGTCAAAGAAATCAAAACGTAGACTTAGACGGCCTTCTACTGTTCCCACAGCTTATGCCAAAGTTATGAAACGACTTAATTTCTGTGGTTGAAATTGTCACTTGGGCATGGTCTGCCAATCAGTTGACGGAGAGGAAGGTACTTATGAACCGGATCAGAATTGTGGCTGGAAGACTCGTATTTATTTTAGCCATGGCTAACAAAAAATGATTGATATCTGATAATTTTTGGATGTGTGGAACTGCTGTCATACTTCGGATTTCAGTGTCTGCAACTGTTCATTAATCAATGAGTTCGTTTAATAGTAAGCTTTTATTTACAATACTGAGCATCCCAATGATGCTGTGTCTACAACGGTACATTAGACGTGACGTGAGTCAGACACGAGCGTGCATGTGCATTCTCACTTTGAAATCCAGTACCCTATTGCATTTCCCTTTCCCGCCGGCATGCATTGCACTCCTTACGCTTGCGTCGTTGACGCTCCTGCGCCTTGAAATTGATACTAAAGGAATGCGGAAAAAAACCACAGGATGCGGGTGAGTTAATAAAAGATTTTTTTGGCTTAAGTGAGGTTGCGGGTTTGAATTCTTTCATGTATGCAGTCATTCAAAATTTGAGGTAGAGTTTTGCCTAACTTTGGGCTCTCTATCGCCTACCACATGCTTTCTTCTCTGGCTCTCCATTGCTTGCAACGGTGTTTTCTCCTCTTCCGGTTTTGTCCCCACTCACGGTTGGCAAAGCAGATCGCAGGGGGCACCTAGGATCTTATCACCGCACGTCCTCCGTCTGGCTTTTGGCTGTCCATCTCCTGAATCGTGCTTTCTACTATGGCTCTCCATCTCCGTTTTGGCACATTCTGCAGTGCTCTTACCTTTTATCCTTGGCTCCCAACGTTCTACCCAATTGCTCTTTTGCTAGTTTTGGCTATGGAAGCTGACTTCACCCATCTCTCTATTTCAGCTGAGAAGGACCAGGAATTAGTAATCCCACATTCAGTTCCGCAATCCCCCATGTCCTATGAGCTTTGTCTGGTCGGTATGTTTCTGACTTACAATCGCATTAATTTTCTCTCTATGAGGGAAGTGTTTGCAGATCTCTGGCACCCCCTGGGGGGTATCGCAATTTCTAAGTTGAGAGCCAAACGATACCTCTTCCGCTTTTTCCATTATGTTGATCTTGAACGTGTACTCACAGGGGCTCCATGGCTATTTAATAAACACCTACTCGTTATTAGCCAGATCAAACCCGGGGAAGATCCCCTTCTTATTCCGCTAATCTATGTGGATATTTGGGTTGAAGTTTGGGACTTGAAGCCGAGCTTTATGACTACTATAGTGGCATCTTCGCTGGGAAATTTTATTGGTTATTTTCTGGAGTATGATACTAATCATTCTACTACTGATAGACTTGATTTTTTCATGAAAATTCGGGTACGAATGGACATTCGGCAACCCTTAAAGAGGAAGAAGAAGTTAATTGATTTTGATGGCCACCCTTTCTATGTCACATTTCGTTATCAACTGATTCAGGTTTACTGTTATTTCTGTGGTAAGCTCGGCCACACTGATTCCTTTTGTGATCTTCTGCTCCATCACAAGAAGGAAGACCTGCAACCTCTATGGAGTGAAAATCTTCGGGCTATCCCTCGCCGCATTACTCGCCCCTCTAGCTCTTGGCTGCGACTCGACTTGGCTGGCACAAGTTTGCTATCCGGATCTTCCCTTATTGGCAACAGCTTGAACGTTCCGTTACCATCCCAAACTTTTCTCAACTCTTTCTTAGGGGCACACAAGTATGGGGATCAAATGGGTCTAATGCAAAGCAGTATGGATATGGACCAGATGAGCGGGACTCAGTTACTATCCAATGGGCCTCGTGAAGATGATCCAATTGACTACCATCATGAGGGGAAAAAACGAGCACGGGTCAGGTCTATATCGGTTTCCATTTCTAACTCCACCGATTCGGTAATCGACATCACTTCTAAACTAAAGTTCATGGTCGTCGAATGGAAATGTTACGCAATCAACTTAGTTTTGCACATTGTTTCTCTGTATACATTATTGGCATTGGTGGGGGTCTATCTATTTTCTGGTCCACGGATATTCAGCTTCATGTTTCCGGTTACTCTTCTAACTTTATTGATTGTGAGATTAGATCTGATGGTACACAGTGGCGCCTGACTGGTTTTTATGGCTTCTCGGAAAGAACTCAGAGACGAGCTTCTTGGAACCTCTTGCGAGCTTTGGCAGCTAGGAGTCAGCTTCCTTGGTTGTGTTGTGGGGATTTCAACGACATTGCGGCTTTGTATGAAAAATTGGGTGGTCCCCCTCGGCCTTCTCATTTAATGTCGGGTTTCCGTGAAGCTTTGAGTGATGCTCATCTTTCAGATATTCTGCAGGTAGGCTCGTCTTTCACCTATACCTACAGGGAAGGTTCTGCAGCTTGTGTTAAGGAAAAGCTTGATAGAGCATGTTCTACCGCCGAGTGGAGCTCTTTGTTTCGTGATGTTATTTGTTCGGTCCTTGTTGCCCCAGTTTCAGATCACTCGCCTTTATTGATTGATACTGCTAGCACCAGTTCGGAAGGGGTTCATCGGCGATTTCGTTTTGACAACTCCTGGCTTTCTGAGCCTAATCTTGGAGAAACAGTTGATAGGGCATGGGCAGCAGGGGCTACTTTATCTTTCTCCGACCGTACATCTTTGGTCGTGGATCACATACAGTTATGGGGTAAGCAGCGGAATCCGTTACGGTGGGCCCAAAAGGAAACAATTAAAAGACGGTTAGGAGAGGACCAACATACCATCGACCCAGCCGAGATTCGACGTTTAAAAAGCAAATGGAATGCAATCTTAGAGGTGGAGGATGTGAGATTAAAACAACAAACTAAAGCGTTTTGGTTTCGACATGGTGACAAAAACACCATATATTTCCATAACAGTATCAAAGCCCGCAGGAAGAGGAATCAGATCACCAAACTAACTGATGATGCTGGGAACGTTACGTCAGACGAACCTGCTATTTGTGGGATGATTCACACTTATTTCTCTAACCTTTTTCAGGCCATCGAGTCTTCCACTGGCGTGGTTCTTCGACTTGTTAAACCTTTGGTTGATGAATCGGCTAACAATGCACTTATTGCTCCATTTTCGGATGAGGAATTCCGAACTGCTCTCTTTCAGATGAATCCCAATAAAGCGCCAGGCCCAGATGGTTTAAACCCCGTTTTTTCCAAAAGTTTTGGAGCACTATTGGTGGTGACATATGTCAGGCTTGCCGTGAGTGGCTTCAACTAGGTACCCTTCCACCATCTTTGGCTACTACTCTTATTGTCGTAATTCCCAAAATGTGATAATCCTCTACATGTTACTGAATTTCGGCCAATTGCATTATGCAATGTGATCTATAAGATATTGTCAAAAGCTTTAGCCAATCGGTTGAAGAGCCTTTTGCCCACGATTATCTCTTTAAACCAATCTGCTTTTGTTCCTAGAAGATTAATTACGGATAATTTTCTTGTGGCTTCTGAGTTATTACATGGTTTAAAGCAACATTCCAGGGGTAATTCGGGGTCTTGTGCACTAAAGATTGATATCGCCAAAGCTTATGACAGAGTTAGTTGGGACTATTTGCTTGCTATGTTGACAGCTCTTGGCTTTTCTGCTGCTTGGATCAAATGGATGAGAATGTGTATCTCTAACATTAACTATATGCTTTCACTAATGGAACAGAGGTGGGCCCTATTATCCCGAGTCGGGGGCTACGGCAAGGGGATCCTCTTTCCCCTGATTTGTTTTTGATTGTCGCAGAGGGCCTCTCCCTTTTGTTGCAAGATGGTGAAAGGCGTGGGGTGATTCATGGCTGCCAAGCAAAGTTGGGTTGTCCTAGGATCTCGCATCTATTCTTTGCTGATGAGTCACTCATTTTCTTTAATGGTACGGTCTCTGAAGCTACCCAAGTTAAGAAAATTTTGGGCATTTATGAAGCAGCTTCGGATCAGTCCATCAATTATAGTAAGTCAGGCATTCTTTTTAGCCCATGTATTGCCCTGGATGTCAAACAGACCATCTCTACTTTACTTGGGGTGCACTTACCTTTGGGTCAGAGTCATTATTTGGGCTTACCTTCTCTCCTTGGTCGTAGCAAGAGGCATATTTTCTCTTTCCTCAAGGACAGAATTTGGAAGCGTATCAACAATTGGAACAGTCGTTTTTTGTCCCGGGCAGGTAGGGAGATCTTAATCAAGGCTGTCATTCAAGCTATCCCTACTTATTGCATGAATGTCTTTCTCATCCCTGCTGCTACTTGTTTTGAGCTCCAAGTTCTGATGAATAAATTTTGGTGGGGTGGTTGTCGAGAAGGTAGTAGGGGTATTAATTGGCTGTAATGGGATCGTATGTGTTGTGCGAAGTCTATGGGCGGCATGGGTTTTCGAGACCTCCGGTGTTTTAATACTGCTCTTTTGGGGAAACAAGGGTGGAGACTTATTGTTGACACTAACACCCTTTCGTACCAGGTTCTCAAAGCTAAATATTTCCCTCGGGGGGACTTTTTGACAACTCGGTTGGGTACCAACTATAGCTTCGTTTGGAAGAGTGTATTGTCTGCTCAAAGAGTATTGTTAAGGGGGGTCAGGTGGAGGATCGAGGATGGTCAACATGTCTTTGTTAATAAGGATTCTTGGATCCCCAAGACTGGTGGCTTCCATCCAGATGATGGACCTATGACCATTCTTAATGCTCTGCGTGTCTGTGATTTATTCATCCCTGGAGAGCGGTAGTGGGACCCTGCGAAGTTGCTATCCTATTTTAGTATTGATGATGTGCATGCTATCCTAGGTATTCCTTTGAGCATTCGCCCCACACCGGATAAGCTCATTTAGATTTGTGACCGTAGAAGGATTTACTCGGTTAAAACTGCTTATTATAAGGCCCTTGAGGATTTGGGAGATCGTCAGCACTGGGTACAAGGCTTTGTCTGGAAACAAATCTGGTCCCTTGATGTTCCTCCAAAAGTACGCGATTTCCTATAGCGGTGTTACCGTGACGTGTTACCTACTAAAGATAATCTGCAACTTCGAGGAGTGTACGTTGACTTACATTGCTTATTTTGCCATGAATATGAATCCATGCTGCATGTGTTCCTTGATTGTCCTATGGCAAAAGAGTTATAGAGGTTAGCGGGCTTAGTTCTACCATCCTCTTTATCATCTTTTCAGGATTTTTTTGCCTATGTCCTCGCGTTAGCAAGAAGAGATTGTGCCGTTAGAATCGGGATACAGGCATGGAAGCTTTGGTTGTCGCGAAATGACACGTTATGGCATAATAAATGAGTCACGCCACACTAGATTCATATACGAGTTAATTCTTACTATTCGGACTTCTAGGAGATCTTGTCGGGTGGTACTACCCGAACTGTTGCTTTCCCGCTACCATTATGTTTTCGGGTGATGGCTGCGATTACGTTGTCCTCTCATTGGTTGGCTTTCATTGATGGTTCAATCTTTGCCGATGCTGGCCTTCTTGGGTTTGGCATTTTATTTGAAGACGATGAAGGATCATTTTCATTAGCCCTTTCGGGCTACGAGGACGTCAGTGACAGTCCTGCAATGGCGGAGGCGCTTGCTCTTCGACAGTGTTTGTTATTTGCTCGCGATGGCATGCTACAAGCAGGCTCTATTTTTACTGATAGTCAACTCCTTATCCATGTTTTGAACTCTAGGTCTTTGAATTTTTCTTATTTTGGTCTTATTATTTCGGACTGTAAGGATATTTTATGCTCTAGAACCGATATCTCTGTTTCTTGGATTAGGTGTTCGGCGAATGGGGGTGTCCATTCTCTTCCTTGGACATCTGTTATCTATAGCTGTTTTCAGGTGTGGGTTGATATACCTGCCTATATTTTGGATTATTATTCCTCAAGATAATAGCTATTTCTCTCTTAAAAAAAACTCTATGTTTAATAAAAAAAAGTTTTATCTGTTGTTTTCTTATTATAATTAAAATAGAAGTAACTAGAGAATGTAAATCATATTGTGAAATAAAAACTTTAAGAAATATGAATAATTCAACACACTTGAAATCTCACCAAAGTGTGAAGTATGGAGAGATTTGATAGCATAGAGTCTTATTCTTACTGTTTGTGAATTCAAACGTTGAAATTGTTGTTATTTGAGTGTGTATTAATTTAATTATTTGACAATGTTGATATTTACCAAAAATATGATCCAAAATAAAAAAACTTTGGTATACTAAAATTAAGATAAAAGATCGCTCGTAAAGAGATTCTATCAGTTCTTGTATATTTTTTAACTCTAGCCTATTGCAGTTAACTTTAGTGACAATTATGTATTATTATTATTAATATTTTATTATTAGCATTAGCGCTAGCATTAGTATTTGATCGGGTCGGTCGTGCTAGGCCCAAACCCACTCGAAATGACTCATGGACCGATCGTTCCACCCCACAAGGATGACTAGCCCTTCTCGATTATCTGCCAGCCCGGTCCCACCACGATCCACATCCACTTGTAGGTGGAAGTCTCCCATGCATACGTAAAGACTTAAACCTAGCATCTATTCCATATATAAGGTACGACGTTGTCATGATTCAGATACGAGATTAGAACCCTAACTTTCTCTGCTTAATAGCAACCAAAACCCTCACAAAAGATTAACTTAAGAGTCGGAGGGGCTTGTCGGATTCCAACCCCCGGCGTGCCTTGTGTTGTTTTGCAGAAACTCTTTGTTAGAGACAGTCAAGTTCATGGATCCAAGAACAACACGCAATTTCGCCGAATCAGTCAACCAAAGATAATATTGTTATTGTTATTATTATTATCTTTAAGATTATAAATGTTAGAATCATTATTATAATTAATAGTATTTCTATTATTATAATTATTTTACTATTTTTATATATATCACATTTTTTATTGTATTTAATTTTTCCAATTATTATTATTACTATTATTATTATTATTGTTATTATGGTTATGTTTATGTTTATGTTTATTTCATTTTGGTTTTTCTTCTAATTTTCCTTTAATTTATTATTTATTTATTTAACCATTAATTTTCTTTTTCATTTTATTTTATTTTCATTCATTCAATGATTTGAAAATAATATCTTTATTAGTCAAGTGTAAAACTGCGTATTACTAGACCTCTTTATATCTCGTCACTAAGAGTAATTTTTACTTGGTATTATTGTATATTAATTTAGTTATTAAAATCAAATAATAAATTTAATTTAACTAAATAATAATAATAGTCATTAGTATTTAATTATGTGGGAGATTATAAAGTTTGAAACTGGTCTATTTTAATAAAATTCTAAATCTAGATTTCAAAGTTTATTTTTTAAAATTTCTAATTGGGCTTAACCCAATAATTAAACCCCCAGTTAGATGCTTAAGTTTTGTTGTTAGTGGCATTTGTCAAAATAATCTTACCCAATTTTCCTCATTCGTCACTTTTTTTACAATTTTCGTTTTAAAGAAACGTCGCTTCCTCTTCTCAATTTTAGTTCTCAGGATTCGTAGCCCTTTTTCTGTGGAGCTCACAATGAGCTCACCAACTATTCCAGAGTCTTTAGATCTGATCTTGGTTGATAATGGGAGTAGCTGCGAACCAGTTCCCTTGAACAGCTACGACCCCAAGAAACTGAGAAGATCCTCAAGATTCACCCCATCTCCTACTAAAACCCGCAATGTGGGTGACCGTGTAAAGAAATCCAACAAATGGCACATCCAAATGAGAAGATCTCCAAGATTCTGTTCCCCCATTTCGCAAAACGTTTCGAACGGAACTGTTGAATTCAAAAGCTTGACGAGGTCTCAGAGGTTGAGAAGCGGTTGTGCAGAGACCAGTGTGGTTGAATTCGGACAAAAGGCTGGCGGGAAGAGAAAGAGAGAGCTTAAGAATGGTGAGGAGCTATTCGAAGAAATGTACGTGAGAAGGTCACCGAGGCTGACTACATCATCTTGTGCTCGTGTTCGACTTCGTAAATTCAAGATGAAGTCCCCTACAATTAAGGTACGTAGCGTAATCCTCCACTTTTGCATGTTTACATATTTCAGTTCTGCTTCGTTTGGGCTCTTAATGTCCAGGCTTGCCGTCATTTATCAATGCCTGTCGGTGGTCAACCGACGGCGGTTTGTAGCAGAATGCTGATTTCTTTTTCAGATACTAGCAGACAATTGTCGGCGACAGCCGAGTTCTCGTTATTAGATGGGAAATTGTTGCCTTTCGTGTCTTTTATTGATTTGCTGCCGATTTTTGTTGCTTTGGGTTTTCAACCCTAAGAGCCTTACATTACACTTATGACTTATCTTCTTTTGGGGGTCCTCAATTGGGTTGGCTTGACGTCACCTAAATTCTAATCCTGGAATTGGATATCCATTTATTTTGGTTCTAATTTTCTTTTTGTTACACCAAGAAAACATCTAGAAATTTGAAGATACAGTAAACTCTATAGCATGAAAACACAATTTCAAGGTATTAATAATCACACGGGAATTGAATCAATTCATTTCATTCAATCATCAAAGTTGCGTGGTCCTTCACTGCTTGATGATCCTCCAAATATTTGTTTTGGAGCTTAAAAGGAAATATTTGCTTTCAGTTTTAACAAGAAAAGATTACTATAGATTTGAGGTTCACTCAGTATCGAATTCAAGGCAACTTCAAGATTTTCTGATGTTTTCCGTCGTTACTGTCTTTGTTTGTGTTGCAACTCTAGTTTTTCTTTTTTGACTGTTTTTATTGCGGTTTTTTATTAGCTTATAATTTTTTAATAAATTATTTACTTATTTAATTTTATTAAAATATAATAATTTTTATTAACATTTATTACGTATAAACTAATATTATTTGTTTAATTAATTCATAAAATTACTTAATTTTAATTTTAATTTAATATTTAATTATTATTAATCATAAAAATGTAATTATATTAATATAAAAAATTAAACATGTTATTTTTCTTTTTGTTTAAAAGATAAAAATTAGGAAACAAAGACCAAAACTAATAAGTGAACCAAACTGCTGGTCTTGGTGAACAAGTCTTGATTTGATCAAGAGTGGGACCAAAGTAAATATCTTGGGCCTTGTAACAAATTGACTTTTTAGCAAAACTTTGTCAAAGGAAAAACTAAACATTTGAGTAACGGGTTTGTGCTTGGTTGTTTCTGATGATGTTCTTTTGTGATCAACTCAAGCTAGGTTCTTTAGTCTGGATGTTATTACCTCAATTTTCTTTGTTTTTTATCTTCATTTTTGAGTATTTGATCCAAAAGTTCCAAGCCAAAAAAAAAGAAAGTTTCGAATGATTTCAACTTTCTGCCAAACCTCGGTTTGAATTTAAAGCTGGGATTCATCTAATATGGTTTTTGACAACATTACTCAAGCCTGAATTATTTGCTAACGTGAGTCTTTATTCATTTACTAAAGTTTCCTGTAATTCTGGAGGCTTTGTTGCTCTATTTAGTTTTCCAAGGTAGATCAATTTAATTGGGAAAAGTGTACGATGTTTTAAGCAATACTTGCACTTACGGATGTACCCAACAAGAAACAAACTTACATCTTCACTTCTACTTGTGATTTATGGTTATTCAGAGCCAAAGGTCCAAGTGTCAAGGTTTGATAGTGAAGTAAGTAACAATCACCATTATCTGTTACTCAATTTTATCATCTCATTTTTCACTTTTCATGTGATAGTTTACCTATGATGGGAATCTTTGTGGCACTGGTTGTCCTGCAGGAAAGAAAAAGAAATTGAAGAAGGAAAAGTTGGTTCAAATGTGGACGGCTTGAATGAAAATGTGTTGAAGAGCCCTCTTAGGCAGTCAGACTTTATTGAAAATGACAATTTCGTAAAAGCTTTGCCTACAACATGTCATGTCTCAGGAGTCTGTGAAGAAACGCAACTGAGAAGCTCGACAGAATGTACTTTGGAAACTGAAAACAGTCCTAACAACCAATCTTCAAAAATTTTTGTTGCCACTTTATCAAACAATAAATTGTTGCAAAGTATTCAGTTAGATGCTGCAGGGGAAAACGAAGAATGTGCAGATTCTTGTGGATTATCCGATCCTGAGAGAGAATGGCCTCTTAAGAGGATCAAAACTCACTCAGAAGATTTTGTTGTTGAAATGCTGGATGAAAAATTTTCTAAGCAATGCACCATAATGGTCGACTCTGGTATTGATTCCGAAAATGACAAAATAGGTCATCTCACTGCCGAATTGTCTATATCAGCTGAAGAAAGGACTGCAAAGGTGTACTCTTCTGAGAAGACTAAACCCCAAATTTCAGGGAAAAAATGTAAGAAATTCAAACGTTGTTCCTTCATTGGAGATCCAGTCCCTAAAGATGAAGCTGAAGAAAAGTGGAATTGGCGATATGAGATTAAGGTGATCCATAGTTCTCCAATTTTTATATGCTTTTTGATGTGATTTTATCTTCAGTATCAACAATTCTATTTTTTGTCTAGACATCAATATTAGATTGACTTCAAGAAACTGACTGGTACTGCTGAGACGCGGGGTTCAGAACATCATAGATAATTGTGATAATATGTCAAGAGTTAACACATGTTGACTTTGCATTTATTTGTTGTGCTGATCAAAACTCATAAGAGTATTTAAATTGGCAATTATGGAATGTCTGATTTTACTGATGCTGGTTCTGATGCTAAATTCTTGGCGTGTACAGAGTCAAAGATTCAAATGCGAAAAGCTTCCGTCAGTGTAAGCAATACTCACAAGCTTTTCCTCATGTTAATTTTTGTTCTTCGTTTTTGTGGTACCGGCATGAAGTTCACCTTTGATGGGTTTTTGCTTGTGCTTTTTGTGTGCTTGTGTTATCAGTGATGACGATAATGACGAAGACAAAGTTGTTTGGAATGTGGAATGCCATTACAATCAAGCAGAAATTAACGGGTGCATATTTAGTCTCGGGGATTGTGCTTATATAAAGGTGAATATGCTTAAATTGGTGTCTAAAGAGATGGACAGACATATTCACTTTTTTATCTTGTTACTCAACATTCTGAAATTTGGTTGTACTTTATTTTCGTTTGTTTATGCATTTATCAACATTTGGATTCATTCTCCTACTGTTATAAAACTTAATCTAGCTATGAGGAATAATATGTGGGAATGTGAATATATTTGCACTGCATTATACCGATTATATTTTTGCAGAAGTGAATCCTTTTGAGGGTTTTCTATTTTCAAATCATTGTTCAGATTTAACATTTATCTGCACTTATGCACCTTTGTAACAAGTTAAACACATACTGGGGGCTCCATTGAACAAGTTTTTCCTTATTTTACATGTCTTTGGTCATCTATTTTCTGAAAGAAGATGTCATACTACACCTAGAGTGGCTTTAAGCCCAATGATTCTGCATCCAACTTGCATCCCTATAATACTGCAGTTTCCTTTCCTAAGTACATGCATTATTTAGTATGTCTAGGCGTCAGCTGGGAAGAGCACTCTCACCTATTTACCGTTCTACTTTTGCATTGACAACAAAAACCCCTTTCTCCTCGTATATATCGTTTTGCTGTTGTGTGGTCTTTAATTGGAGGTTCAGTCATCTGTAACTGCTTTTGAACTTCAAGGCCTTATGATATGCATGTACCTTATAATTATATTCCCTTACTTTTCATTCTTTGTTCATTAGTGAGCATCACCTATTGAATTGACAAATTTTAAATTCTACCTTCATCCAAATGCTACTATTAACTTGCAGTCTTTAAATTTGTACTAGGCCTTTTACGATTAACAATTTGGGATTTTCTCTACCCAAAATTCTTTAAACAACAAGGTATTTTTAAATAAGCTTTTTAGTTTTATTATGAGCATGTGCTTCACTGTACATGGAAAAACATGCTGACAGTTTGGGGTGCTTATCAGTACATCTTGTTTCACATTTCATGCTGTTACTTGTGCATGAGATTGGATGTTTGCATTATTTGTTTAAAGAAGAGAAGTGATTTTTGCTTAAGAAGTCAACAACACATTATCATAAAATTCTTGCAGGGAGAAGGAAAACAAAAACATATTGGTAGAATAGTGGAATTTTTCAAGACAACAGATATGGAAGATTACTTCAGGGTCCAATGGTTTTACAGAGCTGAAGATACTGTAAGGATATGTTTTCGCAAAAGGAACTTTGACTGGCTTTTGTCAGTTATAAGTTTTACTTGTGCTTCTTGTTAACTATAAATAATATTGCCATCTTACTTATGGGTCTAGGTTCTGTTTCGAATAATGCTTTTGAATTTATCACATTATGATTCAATATTTGTTGAAAGTTTTTCTGTCTGTATTACATTTGCCCTTGCTTAAAAAAATTTATTTTGTAATTGTTATTTAACCTTATGATCTGGTTGGGTTTTTTGATTTGCAGTCTATGTAAAATGAATCATGCTTTGACACTTGTGCATTCATTTGTGTTTTCTCAGGTTATGAAAGATGAAGCTGCTTTTCATGACATTAAGCGTGTATTCTTTTCCACAATAATGAACGATAACCCACTTGATTGCATTATTTCTAAAATCACAGTTGTGCAGAAATTACCAAGGGTATGCTTGTTCTTTTTCATATTTTTTCCTTTATATGAATCTGCAGTTTATTAGAAGTTCTGGATTTTCAATTAGGCATTAAGGTATCTTTTCCTTTTGGCCAGGTCAATTTTTTTTCAGTTGCATCTGATGATCTTTTCATTAATATTTTGTAACGTGTTTCAGCTAGGTGCAAAATCGCTTTCAGTTCCATTATTCGACTTTTATTATGACATGGAGTACTGTGTGGACTATTCAACATTTCGAACTCTGCCTGCTGGTAAGTATATATATTAAACTCATGGTGCTATGTTGTCTGTTGAACCTTGTCAGTTGCATGAGAGCTTATTGTTATCAAAGTATAAAGAATTGGAAGTTTTGCATCAAGGTTAAGTGAATAACATAGAACCAAATTGTTGGGTAGGATAATCCATTATGTAGAAGCAGACTATTTTGATAGGATGAAAGACAGAAACTACCTACTCCATGTCTTGCTGTGTTTCTTGAATTCTCATTTACAGTTTCCACATGCTGGTGGCAGCTGCTTTCAAATGCATTTGAAGAAAACAAAATCATGAGACTTATGGCATAATGTTATCTTGAGTTCTAATTGTTCTTATAGCTTACTAATACTTTTCTTATTGGAGCAGAAGTGGTTCTCATCAGTATATTTTTATATATAAGTGTGTGTATATATATATATATATATATATATATATATATATGTTTCTGATATTACATTGGTGCATAGCATTATTGATTTGTTTTGAATAGGAGTTTGTGGTTCATATAGTTATTGAAGTGATCTGCACTAGTTTTAATCTAACGTGTCACTGGCATAAAGGTTTTTTTTTTTGTTGGCATTCTGATTTCTTCAGTTTATTGCACTTTTAGTGTACGTATAACGTATATATATATTTGTACATGTTTCTGATACTACATTGGTGCATAGCATTATTGGAGATTTGTTTTGAATAGGAGTTTGCGGTTCACATAGTTATTGAAGTGATCTGCACTAGTTTTAATCTAACTTGTTACTGAAATAAAGTTTTTTGTTTGTTTGTTTGTTTGTGCTGGTGTTCTGATTTCCTCAGTTCGTTGGATTTTTAGTATTTAGACATGTTGCTTATGGTGCTATGTCAATAACAGTTTGTATTTTAATCTGTGCTTTGTTTAGATATCTGCATAATAGTAAGATTTGCATATGGTCTTATGTTCTAGTCTGGGAAATCTCTTTATGATGCCTCTTTTACTTTTATAAATTAGCATCTCCCTACCCACTCATCTTTGCATGGACTGCAGCCATTGCTTTGTACAATGGTGCAAATATCTTGGACTTTCAACCAGAAAGGTGCATGTTCAAGTCTTGAAAGCAGCTAATTTGTCCCTAAGAATTGAAGGGTGGGAATGCTCCTAACATTCTCCCAAAACATCGTGGGAATACAAATGGGGAATGGATTAATGGTCATCTTTGTGTCCCATCTTATGTATGAATGGAGATGCATAGGTGTCCTGGAATGATATTTTCCGTAGCTTTTGTGTGAGAGGAAGTCAATGGATGGACTGTTAGATTGTCCAACTTGGGCTTTGGATTTTTCAGTTTATGAAAAGGAAACTTTATTCATGGAACTCTATAAGGATTAACATGTTCAATGCTAGGTAAAGGCTCATCCATAATAATTATGAACTTGAAAGTAAAGAGAAGGGGGAGAAATAATTTACACATTGATTAACATGGTTTGGCTGGCATGAGTTATGGCACCTTTCCTTTACACGAACTGGGGGCAAAGCAAAGGCTTTTGTTGGAAGAAAGATTGTAAATCAATCTCACCCAGTATGGTCTGAAGGACTTTTGGTGTGGGTGAAGTGGGGTTGTTACATACAACCAAGGCAAAAACCTGGCTTATGATTGAATCTTTGAGGCATAGTATTGAAGGTTATGTTCCTTTTTGCTTTTACTTGGCCTTCTTTTCATTCGTCTTGAAGTCTAAGTCCATGGACGCAAAGACCACCAAAGGTTATGAGGTGTATTATTCATTGTTTTTTGCCTGTCTATCTATAATACTAGGAAAGTAGAAGATTCTACAATGGTTAAATAAAATATTTGTAAATAGTACCTAAACTATTTTATTGTTGGATATAGAAAACGTTTACTATATTAGATATATAAAAAATATTCCTATACTAAATACTAAATTTCCATAATCTTCACCAAGAATTTTTAGCGCCTTTTAGAGATCTGATCTTCTTCTGCTTTTGCTTTCCTGCCTTTTCCCCATTTCTATGATGCTTTCAATTTGTAAACTTTTCAATGTCTTTTCTGTTGACCTCAAATAAGTCTCCCACCTGAGAGGAAATATTTGTTTGTTAGTCTTAGATGCCTAAAACTGTTATTTTATGATGCTAGCATTTTCCTAAGCAATGAAAACACATATTCTAGTGGGGAGAAGTTTGTTGTGTCCGCTTTTTGTTGTGCCCAAGAAAATTGTTCATTTTGTGCCCAAGAAAATTGTTCATTTTTTGACTCTGATTTTGATCTTGTCATGTGCTTTACCCTGGAACTGTCACTAGAAATTTTGCAAAATTATAGGCTATAAATTTTCACAATATCATGTGGAAAATTGGGTCACATGTTGCAATTATACTTGGCACAAAATTGATACGTAACCTGATATCTGTAGGTAATGCAATAAACCAACAGGAGTCCTCTGTTCTTGGGTCTGTGGAGAACGTATGCACAACAACCAGTAAACTTTCCTTGGAAGCATTTCATAGTCTTGAAAGTCCCAAAGCTGAACTTGTGCTGTTAGATGTTTTTTCTGGCTGTGGTGGAATGTCGACTGGATTGTGCTTTGGAGCAAAAGTTTCCTCTGTTGATCTTGTTACGGTACTATTTCAAACCACTAAGTTTCAGTTCTTAGTGTCACTCTTATGCCACATTCAATTTTTGTTAGCTTTGTGCTTCATGCTTTCTGCCATTAACTTTAGAGATGGGCCCTCGATAGTGATAAGTCTGCCTGTGAAAGCTTGAAGTTAAATCATCCAGAGACATATGTGAGTGCAGCTTAAGTTTCAGGACTTTTGTCAGGTTGGCAGCATCTGTGAATCATTGGGTATATGTTGATATGCTGGTACTTCTGTGTAGGTCAGAAATGAAGCAGCTGAAGATTTTCTTCAACTCTTGAAGGAATGGGAAAAGTTATGCAAAAGGTATGTGATCAGTGATTCTGGAAAATCACGAACTTTGCGATCAGGCAACAAAAATCGAAAGTCTCTAAATGGAACTGGTGACCCTGATGAACTTGAGGTTGCAAGACTTGTTGATATTTGTTATGGTGATCCTGATAAAACAGGAAAGCATGGACTAAAATTCAAGGTATCTCATAAAAATGTATGTCTTCTGTCATTGTGCTGCCTGGTTGTGGCGTCTTAGATGTTAGAAATATTTGATATACTATCAAAGAAATGATATCTTATTTTTGAGAGAAAGACCTTATCCTGTTCATGTTGTTTTCGGCTTAAGATTCAGGACTCTTTTGTATCAACATATGATATGCTCTTATAAGTAAAACTAGGAGTATGAAAAATGTGGTCTGTGAAGAGTTGTAAATATGTTGAATATGGAAGCCAGTGTTGTCAATGACCAAAATACATGGCTTGAAGGATTAGCGCAGCTCTGAGATACAACTTGGGTCACGAGAATCTTCTTGTTTGTTGCCAGTTCAATGTGTTTCATACATCAGTCATCAATATGGTCTGATTATCAGCTAATTGTAGCATGTTTTATAAATCACCTGTATCACTTCTAACCTAGCTGTCTCTATCTGCTTCAAGTGCTAGGAATTAAAGTTTAATTTCCTTAAATGCTTCAGAAACATGGGGATTTATTGTTAACTGAACTGCAGTTTATACAGTTTAGGTATACTCTACCACTACAGATTTTTTTCCCACTTTGATTATCTCTGTTTCTATAGGTGCAATGGAAAGGTTTTGATGCAAGTGAAGACACTTGGGAACCAATTGAAGGATTAAGGTATGATTCCATACTGTGATTTGCTAATTTTTGATTGAGTTGCGGCTTTTCACTCTTTTGTAACTAATTTTTTAGGAACTGTGTAAAAAGTCTACGGAATTTCGTAAGAACTGGATATAAATCCAAGATCTTGCCACTCCCAGTAAGTTTGGTTATTTAGAGGTTAGAAGCTTAATTTTTTGTATGAATCATCCCTTATAAATCAAGATGTTCCAGGGAGATGTTGATGTCATATGTGGAGGCCCTCCTTGCCAAGGGATTAGTGGCTATAATCGTTTTAGAAATGTTGATTCGCCCCTCAAGGATGAAAGAAATCAGCAGATTATAGTTTTTATGGATATTGTGCAGTTCTTAAAACCAAAATTCGTGTTGATGGAAAATGTGTGTGACATTCTAAAATTTGACAAGGGTTCTCTTGGGAGATATGCTTTAAGTCGTTTGGTACACATGAGATACCAAGCAAGGCTTGGCATCATTGCAGCTGGTTGTTATGGTCTACCACAATTTCGATTGCGTGTTTTCCTATGGGGAGCTCATCCCAGTGAGGTTAGTTTCTTATTTCATGGGTTAAGATGGTGAATTGTTGGGTGTTGCTTGACCAGATTTCTTCTCACACTTCCTTTTTCGAAAATTAAAGATTTCATTGATTAAATATATTTACTTATAGACTACAAAAGGACAAGGGTAATCCAAAAGGTCTAGATTACAAAGAGGTATAGTTCGCCTTGATATCTAAGGAGTACTTATGAGACCACGTACACCAGTATTACTCCAAAGCCCATCTTCTCACACTTTATAATACATTTAACATATGCACTTTGAAAGAGTTTGAACTACTGAACATAAATTGAGTAATGTTCTTAATACATTGTTTTATGGCCTTCCTTTTTAACCTTCTAGTCCATGAAACTGGAAATCTAATAAGCATGCAATGAAAGTTGATGGTATTTAAGTGTATGCACGGAATAAAACATTAATGACTACATGGTAGCTTGAGTAGTATCAAGAGTTTCTATTTTCTCTGAAAAGTTGTTCAAGGGACAAAAAGAGAGAAAATTTAGTGTAGTGTCTATTTTGGCACAAATCTAAGGAATAATTTTCATAATTAGATTTGAATAAGTGCAAGTAAGCTTAACTTTGATTAATATTTATGAATTAACTCTATGTTTTGATGATGCCCAAATTTTAATGTTCTAACTTTCATCTAAGGAAATTGATCTTGAAAGCATGGATTTAATTGCTTTTTATCTTTACCCCATGCAGAAACTGCCCAAATTTCCACTTCCCAGCCATGATGTTATTGTTAGATACTGGCCTCCACCAGAGTTTGAGGTATGGACTTCTTCTTCAAGTTTAACATCTAGTGGTGGATCTTTAGTATTGTAGCTATTTGATTAAGTTGTTTCCATGCTTTTCAGCGTAATACGGTTGCTTATGATGAAGGCCAGCCTCGTGAACTAGAAAAAGCCATAGTTCTTCAAGATGCCATTTCTGATCTCCCAGCAGTAAACCTGATATTTTGCACTTTTCAATTGATGATTTACTAGTTTAATGAAATTCTATCGCATTCTCACTCACTTTTGTACTAATAGGTCACAAGTAATGAAACTCGTGAGAAAATGCAATATGCAATTTCTCCTGAAACTGACTTCCAAAGATATATAAGGTCAACAAGAAATGGTAATGTAATTGCTATATGTTTTACAAGATTTGTTAAGTACAACATTGGAGCTTTTTATATTGTTCTGATTAGGTTTTGAACAAAATCTGACCATGCTTTATTGGTTCCCAAATCGCTCTGTCTTCTGCCAGTGTTTGTATTCTCCTTGTGCAAAATTCTTATATTCTTATATTTTTGTTATTGTTTTCACTTTTTTTTCCCATGCCCCAAGAGCCCCAGAATCCAATCTGCTCTGTGCTTCTTTTGAAACTTTTCCTCAGTTGTTTCATTTCTGTGGTTAGAGATGTTGGGTTCTGCACTGAACAGTGGTGCAAAAACTGATATACTGTATGACCATCGACCCTACTCATTGACTGAAGATGACTATGCTCGAGTTTGCCAGATTCCGAAAAGAAAGGTTGCACACGTATGAACCTTTGGTTATTCCTTTTTCTGATTCCATATTAATTTAGAAATTTTGTTCAGGGATCGAATTTCAGGGACCTCCCAGGCATAGTTGTAGGGGGTGATAATGTTGTTCGGCTAGATCCCACCCAAGAGAAGATTATGCTACCATCTGGAAAGCCACTGGTAAGTTAAGATTGTTCTCTTGAAACTTAATTGCTAGAGTTCTTTCCATCGCTGTTTGTGTCTGCAATTTTTAGATTTCTATTCATTATTTTTTTTCTATGTTTTATTTTCCACAATGAGATTAGTGATGTGATAAAAAAAAAAACTGTCAAGTTACTGTTCCCTGTGTGCAGTATTTCACAAAAGATAACCCTGTACTGTCAGAGTAAACACAATAACCCTGTAGTGTAAGAGTAAACACAATCATCTTTAATGATGCATTTCTGGAGAGAAAGCTCTGAGCAATAACCAGGTTAGAATACTTAGGACCCATAAAGTAGATTCCATTTTTCCTTTTAGTTTCAGCTTGCCGAATTGGAATTTGTCTCATTTAAAGTAAACCTAGTTCTCTGGCCTTTTGTCTTAAAAAAGGGCAAATTGATCTTATGTACATCAAATAATCAGCTTATCCCATTTTGTTGACTAGGCTTACGTCTATTGCTTCAAAATTACAAACTTGAATGTGTTTATGTGAGGCACAGGTCTTCTTTGCTTGCATATGTAACAAGCATTCCATAATACAATGTTCTTGTTTGTGCCTCTAATTTTCTCCATTGTTCAGATAAAACAATTTTCTTTCTGATGTTCATAGTTGCATATTTATTTTGTATTTTATATATATTATATCATATTGTTTCAACAAGTTGAAACAAATAGATTAGACTTGAAAAGTATCACATGCGCAGATATCTGTTAAGGTTATTGGTAGCAATAGACTGAATGAAATGAGATTGTTGAAAATGGTTGAATCTGTAATTCCCCGGTGAATGTTCCTGTAAATCAATGAGTCTAACTTTTCCGCGCCAGATGTCACACTCAAACAGTTCAAAATAATCATAATCTGATGTTAGTTCTTTTTCTTTACCAACATTTCTAGGTACCAGATTTTGCTTTGAGGTTTGAGCAAGGGAAGTCTAAAAGGTTTGATTTGACCTCATACTGTCTCTTTGATCAGATTTTTCAAAGATTTAGCTGATCTGAGCACATTCATAGGCCCTATGCAAGATTATGGTGGGATGAAACTGTTTCAACTATCGTTACTTATCCGGATCTTCACAGCCAGGTCTCTTCATGTTCTTTTTGAAGGTTGCAACATTTGTCCGATATAATGTCTGTGATAAGATTATATTCGTGTTTAGGCAGTGATACATCCTGAGCAGGATCGCGTCCTCACCATGCGAGAGTGTGCAAGGCTGCAAGGTTTTCCTGATTATTATAGATTCAGTGGCACAGTTAAGGAAAGGTAAGAACATATCTTCACGTCCCATTCTAAACATCAAATCTGTCTTCTGTACCATACTGCCATCAAATTTTAGGGAGGACTTCGCATAGTTATCCTACTGGAGAATTAGGGAGCTAAATGAGGATGATTGTTGGTTCACTGCATGGTTAGCTCATTTTTTATCTTCATCTTCATCACAGATGTCTTAACTGAAGTCGAAAATATTGTAAAATCCTTCATAATTTGGCCTTTTAAACCCATGTTGTCTTATGGTTGCTGCAACCAGTTATTTTCTCGGTTAACAAAATTGAGTTTATGTGCAGGTATCGTCAGATTGGAAATGCAGTTGCAGTTCCTGTAGGACGAGCACTAGGATATTGCCTGGGGATGGCATTCCGAAAAATCGGCGGGGATGAACCATTGATGAAACTTGCACCAAAATTCTCACTTTCAACTTACCTTGACTTGGCAAATCCATTGGTTGTGGAGGACTGTGATTCATGATGTAACATACCATTACCATTCATTCATTAGTTCTTGACAGAAGCTCTCCTTGGTCAGCGGTGGCTGTAACATTCAACTTGCTGGCTAGCCTAATTTCCATCCTGTAAAATCATAGTGTACAATGATCATTTAAAATGCATTGCTCATTCTCATTTCTTTCTTTTCTCGGTGTTCCAGGTAAAGATTTTCTAAAGTGTACCCTTTGTTATTAGGCTTTACCAAAAAAACATTTGGTAAGTCAATGGAAAAAAATTTCAAACCCTACTTGAAGTGTTTTTATTCCTTTTCTTAATCAATAGATTTATACTTTTTATTTAGTGTAAGATTTGGTTAAACTCATGCTTAAATTTATAAAACAACCTCTTTATTAATTAGTGGTTAAGTTGAGTATTATCGGACATCTTCAAATTCTACGAATTAGAAGATTTATATTGAATGTTGATGTTGATGTGTCGTCAAATTTATACTTTTTAATTATATTTTAAATTAAGTTTAATCATATAATTGGAAGCAAATATATAGTCATGCACTTTATAAATTAAATAGATTTAAATATGTTGAAACTTATTTATCAATTATTTTCACTAAATAAAAAAGGAAAGTCAATTTTCAGAAAATGAAAATACAAAACATATTTCTTTCTCAGTTTCAAAAAGAAATTGATAAAATGGATTCATGAAACTGCCCAATATGTTAAAGGTCAAAATGATTTTAAGTTGAAGCACAGTGTTTTTGACTTGAGGTTTCTTTGACTTTGATCTGACAAGGTTTTAGGTTTATTTGACACCTATCAAAGCTGGGGTTTTGGGTTTACGGACACTTTTGCTTCCCTTCAACAGTTACAGAAGAAAAAGATGGCGGTGAGGTTGTTAATCACTAAAACTACCTCGTCGATAGACGCTTCTCGGTTTTCATCTCAGTTCCTCAGAAACCTTCATTCTCTGGTTTCTGGGCATTTCGGATCATGCCCCCGAAGAAGTTTAAGGAGCATGGTCTCGGTCTCCGATGCTAAGCTTCAAGAGGAACCTTCTTCGACTGCTCCCGGCCTCGATAAACGCGTTCCTGCTACTGTTCTCACTGGCTTTCTTGGCTCGGGCAAGGTTCGGTTCATATGAGAGTATATTATGCATACACACAAGGAGAGAGATAGAATGCTTGCTTTTATTTTGCAGTGTTTCTGTGGTTTTTGGAATTTAAAAAGGCATCTTTTTGAGGTGCTCATGCACCTTCAATTACAGAGCTTGGGTGAGGGATTGTTTGCGTGAACTGAACTTACTGTTGTTGTTTCTTAAAAGCAGACAACTCTCCTCAACCATATCCTGACGTCCCAACACGGCAAACGGATTGCAGTTATCGAAAACGAGGTATGGGACCTTCTTCATCTTGTTTATTTGGGCTTTCTGTTTTTGTTTCATTTTCCCAGTTAATTGAATTTGTGGTTCAATGGCTACAAGCATTTCATTAGGCCCTACAGGAAGATGGGTTCTTATATTTTGAGTACTAAATGTAGCACTAGCTTCCAGTGATTGACATCGAACTCCTCAGACCAGATATGGCTGTTTTGTGAATTTAATGTAGTACTACTTTATGAGGCCCTACAGGGAGAACTTTTGTCTATTACATTTTATGTTTATATGGTCCTCGAGCACATGGCTGTAGTTTCTAGAAGGGATTGTTGGCTTCCGTTTACTAAATAAAGATTTTGACGTATACAACACAGTTTGGCGAGGTCGATATTGATGGATCCTTGGTTGCTAGCCATTCCTCTTCAAGTGATGACATTATCATGGTTAACAATGGTTGCTTGTGTTGTACTGTGAGAGGAGATCTAGTCAAAATGCTCTTGGAGTTGGTTAAGAAGAAAAGAGACAAATTTGATCACATTGTTATTGAAACAACAGGTGTGAGATATCTGTATCTTAGGTGCATTTTCATGTTAACTACTTTTTCTCAACTAATGGGGTGATTATTTGAGGTAATATAATAATGAACTAAAACAATTCTATGTCTATGCTTTCAGTCATCAACCTAATATGTGAACTTAACATGCATGTCTCATGACAACCGTTCTTGACGACATTTAACTTGAACAATTTGACTTCTTAGTGCTTTGTTCAAATTTTTAGATTATGAACTTATTGGTTTTCATTCATTTTGCATCAAGTTTCCAGAGCAACTTCATAACCACATTGCCCATTGCTTCTGACAGGGTCAAGTAAACTAGTTCCTTTAAAATCTGCCAAATGCATCACTAGTTTATTAGTTGATGGAATTTTCAGTCTATGTTTGCAGGACTAGCAAAGCCAGGCCCTGTTATTGAAACATTTTGTTCTGATGAACTTGTTTCCCGCTATGTGAAACTGGATGGAGTTGTTACTCTGGTTGATTCCAAACATGCCTTGCAACATTTAAATGAGGTGAAACCAAGATTTGTAGTGAATGAGGCAGTGGAGCAGGTTGCTTATGCTGATCGTATTGTGTTGAACAAGGTGGAATTTGTTTTTAATTCTTAAATATGTTGTTATACACTTACTTTATTCTTTCTTACTTTTGAGAACTTACTGACATTCTTTTCATGTCCTCAACATAGACCTGCTAACTCTTCAGTACACTGTTTTGGCAGATAGATTTGGCTTCTGAGGATGAATTAAGTAGACTCACCAAGAGAATTAAGGTAGAGCTCCAGTTGTGCTGACAGCAAGACCATTTGAGAGGACATTTCATTTGTATGGTTTGGCTTGTGCATATTTGGCTCCCCCCAATTTCTGTTTTCATAATTAAAGCTGCTATGTTAGGCTTCCTTTTATTCTGATGCTTAATTTTTGTGATTTACTATCGTGCCCCATCTACAAAGCAGTGACATTAGGATAAGAAGGAAAGAGTTGTTTATTAACTTGTTGATAACTATTTTTCTGTGTTTGTTCAGTTATCTAACTCATGAAATCCGTTTAATTTCAAAAACTTAATATGTTTGAATCTTTTTGGCAGCATATCAACGGAATGGCTCCAATTAAGCTAGCCAAATACGGATCTGTTGACATGGACTTTGTCTTGGGTGTTGGAGGATATGATCTTGAAAGGTTTCTATGTTTTATGTTCGAACTGGGATTCTGATCATGGACTGGTTACACAATTTGTTCTGCTGTATTTGCATATAATAATAGTATATGGACCTCATCATTCATATAGTTGATGTCTGTTTCATGAAGTTACATTTTTGGATGTATGGATTCTTGCAGAATTGATTCTGAAGTTCAGGTAGAGAATACCCATTGCTCGACTCATCAGCATGAAACATCAGAAGGTTGTTTTTCCTTTGACATTTTGTCCATTTTCTCATGATCAATTTCCTTTTCTACCATTCCTTGTTGAGCAATGGGAATTTGCTATTGACAGAAATGAGAGGAATAATTATAAGCAATTGGATTAAATATAAGGACCTTTTGTGTTCACAAGAGTCACAAATCAGCAAATGTTGATCCCTGTCGATGTATTTTCTTCCCAGTTACACGTAGCAATGGAAGCCTATTTTTGTAAATAGAAGAACTGCATTTAGTCAAGTCTTTGCCTCTAAAGCTTATCTTACATCCTAATAGCCCTTGGGGGAAGGGAAGTGCTGACTCCAACCCATGAACTCTTACGTGTGGAGGGGAGCCTTTACCTCTGTATTACTCCCCCCTCATCAAAGCGTTCATTCCTGTTGCCACTGAGTTAGCTTACATATTTATCCTTTGTTTCCTGCATCTAATCTGCAAAATCTCCCTGGAATTAATCAGTTCCTGTTTGCATTGTTCTCTTACACTGCCTATGGTTTGAAATGCAGATCACCATAATGGCCATCGTCATGACCATGTCCATGATGCTACTGTCTCTAGTGTCAGTATTGTATCGGAAGGAACTCTTGACCTTGATGAGGTTTGCGTTTCTTTTGATAACAAATTTGTATGTTTGTTGCATGTAATGCTGTTAAATGTTAACAGCTACATATGAGGGAGGTATGCAAAGCCACGTCTTCCTATGGGATCCGTTGTGCTATCTCAGTTCATTCTACAACTTTATTGAATGTTTATAACGATTAGATGTAGACTAAAAATAATATGATGTCAGTGAAATTCAATTTTCTTTTCCTGTCACGGGCACAACAATCATTTTCACAGTTAATATTGAAATGCACAAAAACAAATTTGTTAGATATGTTGTCATTGAGAGGAAACGTTCTTATTTAATTTTTGATGGACCAGCTTGATGATTGGCTTGAGCGACTAATTGAAGAAAAAGGAGAAGACCTTTACAGGATGAAAGGGGTCTTATCTGTGTCTGATTCTGATCAGCGGTATATCTTTCAGGTATCCTTCCTTCTTGATATTGTGTCTTCAAATATAACAGATGCGAACTTATGATAAAAGTCAATGCAATCACGATGGAACTGGCCCTTCTGACATGGGTGAATATTTTTAATGGCTGTAAGTTAGGACTGAACAAGTTGAAGCATAACGTAACGAATTCGTATTTAACTAGAAACGCGATATGGACAGAATTAAAAGGAAAAAATTGCGGCTTTAATTCAAGTTCTGTCAAGTTGTTTGTTGGATATGCATAATTAGTGGCCATCGAACTGCTTTTGAGGACATAAAATAAGATGCATGAAGCTGGGATGTTATTTTCGGTGGTGGAATATGTGAACAAAGATTTGACGGATAATTCACAATGGCTTGTACAGTTTCATCTTGCAACGAGTTTTTCTTGCTCCTTATAGTTGTGCTACTTGTTTCAGGGTGTGCATTCTATGTTGGATGGCTGCCCAGGCAAAGCATGGGAACCTGCAGAGAAGAGAGTAAACAAGCTGGTGTTCATAGGAAGGAACTTAGATGAAACTGCACTTAGAAAAGGTTTTAGAGGTTGTCTTGTGTAAATTCCCAAATACATTAACAAGTTATTTGGACTTAATGACAAAGTGCATCTGTTTGTGACCTGAACATATTTTACCTAATTGTTACAACAGTTCATAAACCGTATCTTTAAACATTCAAGTGTTTGTCGCATTATTCAATTTAATTTGTCTAAGGTCTGACATTAATCATCCACTTTGAAGCACGACCGCAACCATCCCACCACATCACATGGATCAAAATCCCCATCTTGTCCCTGCCCCATTTGTAGGCCCTCCACGTGCCCTTTGGAATATTCGACCGCCCTGCTTTGCCGGCGAATATTCCTACGTGGCGGCTGTGTCCGGCCTTGGTTTGTCCTTTTGCTGATCCTCTCAACCGTTGGATGTAGTCCAACACAATCTAACGCTCATCTGCTCATTAGTATAATAATGCATGACCCCGAAAGATTCCAATCTTTCGGCAATCATGTTTTTGCTTCAGATTCGTCGCCGAGGTTTCCTCTACATGTTGTTCTTCTTTTAACGTGGTCTTGTCTTTTTCGATATGATTTCTACTACTTGTAGCTACTACATCCACACAACATCGTACATGTAAGTTTCTTCACCAATATCGTAAAACACAAGATTGAAACATTAAGTAGTTGGGGTTTTCATTCTGTATCTGTTACAAAATCCCATCTCTACGTGGTTAATACCTTCTTGGAAAGAGTTTGCTTCATATGCACACAACCCTCAACATCTTTCTTTCACTTTGTGTATATCTCAGCTTCTGTGAGCTTTTTCCTGCTTTTCTTTTTCTGGTGTGGTCTTTAGTGATAAAAGAAATGCGATCTTGGAGTTTGGGAAAAGGGTGGAGGTAGCAGTGGAAACAAGCTAAAGGTGGCAACTTTGAGTCGGCGATATCTTTTTGGTGCAGAAGTGACGGTTGTGTGGCTTCTGTTTTTGTCCTATACATAATGGAAAGAACAGCTTTTGGTGGGATAATCGACGGAGGAGGCAAAGGAGGAGGAAGTTATGGGTACGAGAATGGGGTGGAAATGACTAGAGACCCAAAGCCAAGGCTGAGATGGACTGCCGAGCTTCATGATAGATTTGTTGATGCAGTCACTAAACTTGGTGGCCCTGATAGTAAGTCAAAATATCGATTGCTGCCCAATCTTCATTTTATTCTCAAAGTTCCGTAACACACACATATGCGATAATTTCTTTTCGACATTTGTGGTGCATGAAAAGAAAATCAATCAATCGATAGAATCAATTGTCAGAATCTTGATTGGTGTTGGTTTACTTCATTTCTTTTTCCTGTTTTCCCATTTCATGTCTGTTGCGGAAAAGTGGAGCTAACTGGTAGTGATCAACAAGTTTAGTGATGCCAGGGTCTGAAAATTGGTCAATGCATTCAAAAGTTTGTCAATTCTTAAGGAAAAACGTTCCGTTATGTCCCTACTGAAGTTAAATTGCATCAGTGAGCTAAAGAAATTTCTATAAATGCAGAAGCAACTCCAAAGTCGGTGCTGAGGTTGATGGGGTTGAAGGGTCTTACACTGTACCATTTAAAGAGCCATCTGCAGGTACCAATTGCCTGAATACGGTACTTCTTTTATAATATATCCCTTGTCCTTCTAATGTTATCTCCTTAATCTCCTTTTCTGAACAATTTGATGACTATACTTAGCTGTTAATGTGCAGAAATACAGGCTTGGCTTGCAGGCCAGGAGACAAAACGCTGGAGACCAAAATAAAGAGAATAAGGGTTAGTAAGATACTGTTTCCAACATCAAAGAAGATTAGGAGATTGTCGCCTCTCTAATTAGCTCCAGCCATTTTCTTGTAAAAACTTCTTAACAATTACGATTGAGTTGTTTCAAGTGCTTATTGAGTTAAAATTCCAGGGGATTCATACATACATTTCACCAATCAGTGCTCAGGGACAAGCACCAGCTCATCTAGAGTTGAGAACGAGCAAGGGTAATGCAAATTGCTTTTCCTTTTGATTGGTTTACATATGTACTAATACGAAAAATGATCGTTTTGCATGAAATCTTTCTGTAGCTTACATGTTAGCAGAAAAACTGTTCCTAGCAAGAAGTAAACTTTGCAAATCAAGACTCAAAGTTTAATTTTAAACTAAATAAAACAGTGCAACACTAATGGAAATGAAATTCTTGTTCAGATGGGATAAAACATATACCGATCGAACGGTCACTATGTGTTATACCAGATTAAAGCATTTATTTTTCATATAAGTTTAAATATTCTTTAATTACTATTTACAATTATATATATATATTTTTAAATTTCTTATCTGTTCCTTTTATCCTGAAAAAACAGCCTAATACTAATTGACTTGTATTCTGAACAGAGAACTGCCCATCACAGAGACTCTGAAACGCCAAATCGAAGTACAGAACAGACTGCAAGAACATCTAGAGGTATGATAATTCCTCGTATGAGTATTTCTGCTGAAATTTTGTAATTTATGAAAGATCATCCCGTAAATCTTTTGATCTTATTTTTCTCTAACAGGTACAGAAAATACTACAAGTAAGAATAGAAGCACAAGGGAAGTACTTGCAGTCCATACTAGATAAAGCGCAGAAGAGACTTTCACTTACGATGAATGGCAATAGCAATGTGAAAGATGAAAGATCCCAGTTAACAGATTTTAATTTGGAAATGTCAGGCCTGATAGAGAATATAAATGGAGAAGACGCAAAAAATGACAGTAGGATCATGGAATTGAAGGATCCAAATTGCTCAGCTTTCCACGTTTACCAAGACAGATCAGAGACAAGGGGTAGTAAAGATGTCAAACTCCAGGTTGGAGAAGGCTGCATACCGTTTGATCTGAATATGAGAATGTAACTTTGATTTTGTCGTTAAATAGGACTTGTTCATAGGTTATGCTAATATTCTAACCTTCTAAAGTTTTCATTTTCCTGTAATTTTCAAGTATGAGTTGAGTTTCATCAATAGCAATCAAATCTTATTTTTCCTGTAGATATTGGCTTGTGTTCAAAATGATAATTGTTAATTGATTTATTGTATTGAGTTGACTATTAGCATATAGATTAACTACAATTATCTAATTGTTCTTTTTGTTATTTCTTAAGCATCTTATTCCTTAAATGTGTCGTTCTCATAGTTGTGATCCTTCTAGAACACCTCGTGGGTTAACAATTTTTTTTTTTTAAAATCAAGAATGAAAATTACAGGGATTAGATTTCATTTTTCTGATTCTCTTTTGTGTCGGGTAATTGATAAAGTTATTTTTTGTGACCAAAAAATTGCAAACTCAAGTTATGGAAATTATTTTTTGTAAAATGTAAACGGAAGAGAGCCAGCTAACTAATTATTATTACCACAGGAATGTTGCATATCGTTTACAAAAAGCAAAATACGTATTGCAAGTTTCTAAAGCACTTATGTTTCAATCCAGATGATAGATTCATAGCTTACATACTTTGAAGTGCTAAGTTAATTGTAATTTAACACTTCTATGCAGTGATATTAATGCCGGTATATAGTAACTGATATTGGTTGATATATATTTTATCGGATCAAAATCGATACGAAATAAATAGTGGTTGTATTGGGTTTAAATATCAGTCGGTATTGGCTCGTTTCGGATGGTATTAGATAGTACAGGCCGGTAATCAAAATACCGACTAAATACTGATTGATACTGAAAATTTTTAAAAATAAGAAAACTTTTTTTGCAAAATTTTTAAAATCTTTCACCCTCCCTCGTAGTTCTCCTTTCCTCCCTTTTTTTCCAAAGTTTTTGTAGTTAGTTATTTTGCTTATTTCAACATATATAATTATTGTGAATTTTTAATTTTTGTTTTTAAAATAATAATAAATATTTTTATTACTAATAATAATTATAAAAATAAATTATTTTTATTTAAATTTATTTTAATATTTTGTATAATATTTATTATCATCATCATCATCATCGCACCTAGTCTGAAATTTCGCAGTGAAGCGAGATCTGAGGAAGTCATATAGTACACAGTCTTACTCCTATATAGTAGAGAGGTTGTTTTCGGTAAACCCACATGCAGATGTGACATGTAAAGTATTGATGCAAGACACAGAAGAAAAGAAAAAAAGGACAAAACCAGCACGGCAATGACTATCCTACGATTTAGGCGACCATCTTGGGAATCTTTCCCCGACATGTGGTCAAACTCCCAATGTGATACGTGTATCGTTTACCCTTATCCTATCACGCCAGACTTTCTTACTTCTAACAATTGTCTCAGTGAGGGCCAACTCTGACATATAGTTTTTGATCACTTCCTTCCATTTCTTGTAAGGTCTTCCTCTCCTTCTCTTGTAGCCACTTAGGTCTATCGACTCACTGCGTCGTACTGGAGCATCAGAGGGCATCCTGCGCACATGGTCAAACCATCTAAGCCTTATCTCTCTCAACTTGTCAGCAATACTTGCCACCTGTAGTCTCTTTCTAACTACCCGATTTCGAACCTTATCTCTTATGGTAATGTCACACATCTATCTAAGCATACGTATTTTTGTTACCACCAACTGTCTCGTGTGTCTACGTTTAGGTGACCAATATTTTGTCCCATATAACAAGGTGGGCCGAATCGCCATTTTATAAAACCTCCATTTGAGTTTTACTGGGACCTTTTTATTACATAAAAAACCTGATGCACTCCACTATTTGATCCACCTAAATCTAATACGATGTAATATATCGCTATCGATATTCCCATCTCTCTGAATGATAGATCCGAGGTATTTGAAATTCGATATTTGTGATATGATGTCAGTGCCAATCATTACCTCCACCTATTGTACTATCTGGTTACCTGAGAAATGACATTCTAAATACTTCGTCTTGGACTTACTCATTTTAAAACCTTTCGACTCTAACGCTTCTCTTTAACATTCTAACTTGGCATTAACCCCCACTTTGGTCTCATCTATCAGGACAATATTGTTAATAAAGTATTAATAAAAATATTTTATTTTTAAAAATAAATAATTTAAAATTATTATTTATAAACTAATATTTATTTTATAAAACTTTAATTATTAAATAAAATTTATTTGAAATTTATATATTTTAAAATATATTTTAAATTTAATTATATTTATTAATAATTATTAAATTAATTTTATAAATTAAATTAAAATTGTGATTATTATTTATTATTATAATTTTTGGAAACAAGGTTAAAAATATACAATACAATTGTACAATATGACAATGAATTATTTTGTAATTTAAAAAAAAATCAAGAACTATTTCATAAATTTAAAAATTACCCAAAGCAAGACTAATATTAAGCGATATCGATGCAAAGGTCACACAAAACCCAATTCCATACCAACCTGATATGGTATTTATAACATTGCTGTTATGACATATTTTATATGAAATTTATGATATTCTCTTATATTTGATTCAATTATTTTGTAGGTAATGAATTTGAAAAAATATTACGAATTTTAGTGTAATTTTCTCAATTTTTGTTTGATCGAGAAGCAAAAGTAATGGTTAAATATAGGACTAACACAAATTCATGTTTGAATATGTTAGTCATATTTTTTGTCCAAGACAAAATTAGTGCTTGATATAAAGTGTAATTAGAGGGAACCCATATTGCACTACTTAGCACCATTCTAAAAGTGTAATTGACCTCACTTCTTGTAACAAGCACTTCGAGGATAAGCAAAATTATAAGTTTAATCATCTTAGAACTCTATTATGTTCCCTGATTTATAAGTACTCTTATTAGGGTGCTTTAGTGGGAGATTTTGAAGGTTAATGACTACTTCCTTTGTCATGAAGTTGCTAGTTTAGGATTTCTTAACATCAAAGAGCCATTTGGAACAACATTTAGAGGAGTCTGTGACAACTCTTCGAGTGATTTCTCTATCTTCTTTCTTTTATATTAAGATTATCTTATTTTAGCTTGTTTTTTTGTGTTCAATGGTTAAAAATCTAGTTAAGGTTAAGGATGTAGTTAGTGATAGATTATTAAATTATTAACGCATCATTTATTGGTTTGTTGTCTGAATTTATTCTGTTCATACTTAATTGTATGAGTTTATGCCTTATTAACATATATTCAAATTTAGGGATTGTATAAAGGACTAAAAGGAAAAATATGATCTATGCACTAGGAAAATATATATCTTAGATCTAGAGAATTATACTACTATGATAATGAAAATATTAACTATGCTAAATAAGTTTGATTATGTTGCATTGCACAACCAAATATGGTAGTTACCTAGCTAAACACACCAAGTATGTCTTGAGAGAGGGCATATATAGTTAGGTTAATTGTCATTTCAACTTAAATAATTAATCTTGCACGATAATTATAATTTCATATATAAGTGAATTCAGAAAATATAATGTTTTTAATCTTGATTTTCCTTCTCTATTTAATTATCTTATTTTAATTAGTTTTATAATTTAATTATTTTCACAATATCTTTTTAATTTTCTTTATTTACCTAGGATTAACAAATATACTACTATGTTCCATATGGATTTAATACTCTACTATACTTTAGTTTTATTAACTTGCTATAAACAAACTTCCTACCTCCATTATTTTTTTAAAAGAACTAGACTAGTAGTTTTTAAAAACTTTAGAAGTTTGTGTTTTGTTTCTAACACTCAACCTAATAAAGAAAAGTTTATACCAATGCTTTAAAATCCATCTTCATAGAATGTTCACTTGTTTAAAAAGCATATAAACTATATGACCTCCATTCTTGCAAAGTTTTCACCTCTAAAGATTTTGTTTTTATAAACACATTTATCTCCATAAACTTAAACCATATACCAATGATGAGATTCCTTTACCTCTGGTGTTTATAGATGAAGAACCATAATTGAATATCCATACTTAAAGTTCTTTACCTGATACCAGACAAAATCCTACTTATTCAAATTTAATAGAATGTTATCTTGTACAAATTGAATATATTAACTTAAAAAATTCTCATTAGCCTTTTTGGTCATCCTATAATATATCCTTTTACACCTACAATTCTTAGATAAAGCCATAAAAATAGAAAAAGATCCTATAGACTAATGACTTTATAAAAATAGTGTTTAGTTGAAAATATCACTTATTATACTACTAAGCCAATTACTTCATCACACTCACCAAACAATTACTCACATAATGTATCATTAAATATGTCCACATCTCATATGTCATTTTTAGCAAATGTATCAAATATACGAGAATCAAGTTCATATAATCAAGCTACAAGTAAACTTGAAAGGGTGAAATTAACATAATTGCAAGCTTTAAAGCTTTCAAATATGGGAGCTATCAATATTGCAAGAAAGGAAGAAGAAATAGGGTCAGTATGGGTTTATAAGTTGAAAATATTCCTAGAAAAAATAATATACAAATCTAAGGCCGGGTTGGTAACAAAAGGCTATAACAAGATTGAGGGAATTGATTATTATGATAGCTTATCTCTACTTGCTAAAATGGTTATATGAAGAATATTCTTAGCTATAGTACCTACAAGATCGTGGCCTCTACATCAATTGAATGTAAATACCACTTTTTACATAGTTGCCTTAATGAAGAAATGTATATATACCCCCTAAAGGCTATGATAAAATTGGTCTAAATTAAGTTTGCAGGTTAAAAAGGTCTCTTTTATAGCCTTAAGTATGCCTTTCACCAATGGAACCATGAATTCACTGGCTAAATTTAAGGTTATAGTTTCAAACATTCAATTTATGGCAATTATATTGTTATCAAATATCAAGCCTTTGCTTTTCTTGCTCTAATGGTATATGTAGATGATGTTTTAATTATTGTTATTTTTTCAAATAAAGATAATGTTGAACCAATGGAGGTTTTAATTGATATTTTGATGATAACAAAACATAATTACCACTGATTTATTTATTATTTTAATAACAAATATTGTAACAAAATAAAGTCATAAACTTAAGAAGATAGTGTATGAAGTTGAACAAGAGAAGTTGAAGTTTACAAATTATGAAACGAAGATCAAAACAAGAACAAAAGAAGAATAGTGCTCATTAAGGTCATTTTACATTTTGTATTATTATATGTAAGCTCACTTTGTTAATTTGATGATCCACAATGTTTACCATGCACAATCATTTCATCTTACTTTATAGTATAAGTCTTTACATTCATTAAATGGTGTTGAAGGTTTTGATTTTAATATAAAAAGCCATTTGATCTTTCAAATCAATCTTTGGGGAATATTTTAGGAAGTATTTTAGGGTGATTGGTCAACCTATATAGGTTAGTGGTTGATCAATATATGCCAAAATTTGTTAAATTGGATGTACTGAGAGTTTGTTGTAACATTGATGTATGCATTGTTTGACCAATCTGTCATACAATGTTCTAACATTTGGTGAATCTAATACTGAAAATGCGTACAGGATAACCAGTGCATTGTATATAGCCATTGTAATGAGTAACTCTTGGATCGAACGACTATTTTGGATCCCAAAACACTATAAATATGTTTTTTTTTCATTGGTTTTAGTATTAAGTAGGTTTAGGGTCTTGTATACACACATTTAATAGTTTTTTTCAGTCATTTGAGCATCATTATGTAATTTTTGTATGAGTGAGCCATTTTGAAGTTATCAATCAAGTGATAAAGTTAGGTATTTTGAGATATAATATTTGGTTGGGGCAATCTACTATTATATTTGGGAGTAATATAAGTGAGATTGAGGTTTCTTTTCACCTTAGAAGAAAATTGTAAGAAGGGTTCCTTTTACTAAAAAATATTGTTCAAAGGTTATTCTTCACCTTGAAAAAAGTATTACTGTGGAATTCTGGGAAGACTCTTAGGAGTGAACAAAGGTAAGGGTTGTTTATCGAACCACTATAAATCAGTTTGCATTCTCTCCTCTTTATACTCTTTAAATTATTGTTTAATTGTTTGATTAATTTATATCAAACAATTCCTTCATTCATATTTATATTGATTGCTGTTAATTGAATAAATTAGTTATAAAAATTATTGAATTTTGTAAACACCAAATCCATCCTCCTCTTAGGTACCATTAGGAACTAACAAATGGTATTAGAGTAGGTCTATTAAGTTATTATTTCTAATGAAATCCTATAAAAAGGATCATAATGACATATTTAGGAGCATCATCGTTATTCAACCAAGAAGGACAAAGAATTAATAAACCACCTTTCTTTGATAAAAATGATTACCTTTATTTAAAAAACTAGGATGAGATTTTTTTTAAAGGCCAAAAGTGTAGACCTACGGAAATATTCCCTTTATTCCTATAAAAATTATAGATAAAAAAGGTAACCAAATTAAAGAAAGAGTGGGAACCTCGAGATAAGATATTAGTATCCTTGGATAGTAGGGCCATACACATCTTATTTTATTCTTTAGGAAGAAATGAATTTAATAAGCTCTCTATGTATGACAAGGCTTATGACATTTGGCATTCACTAGAAATTACTCATTGGGGCATAAATCAAGTTAAAAAGAGCAAAGTAAGCATGCTAACACATCAATATGAATTATTTCAAATAAATCACAATGAAGGCATTTCCAGCATGTAGGCTAGATTCATTGATATTATTAATATTCTTAAAGATATTGAAAAGAACTATACTAATGTTGAATTGGTAAGAGTTGCTTATATCACTTATAAAGACGTGGGAAGCTAAAAGGGTGACCATACAAAAAGCCAAGGATCTAACAATACTATCATTGGAAGAACTTATTAGATCTCTCCTCACATACAAAATGAGGCTCCAAGAGACATAAAAAGAAACGTGACTTCTAAAGAAAAAGAATTTAACATTTAAAGTCTCAAAAAGAAGAATCAAGTAAAGAGGAAGACACATTAACTAGTGAAAGTAAAGAAGAAGACATTAGCTTAATACTAGAACATTTAAGAAGTTCTTTAATTATATATATCCTCTAACATTAACAAAAGTGATTTTTAAATATAAATCCTCTAACATTATTTTCTTTAAATACAGAAAACTCAAATATATAAAGTCACAATGTCCTCAACCAAAGATAAAAAGAACTATGGAAGAAATTATAAGAAGGAGAAGAAGGATAAGAAGAAAGCATTTAAAACATCAACTTGAGATGATATAAGTGAATCCAAAAGCAAGCATTTAAAAGAAGAGATAGCTTATATGTGCTTTGAAAATGATGAGGTAACATCTAACCTTAATCCTTGTAAATGGTAGTGACAATGATATACCATATAATTAATTAGTTGAAATTTTAGAAATTACGAGTAAGAAAAAGAAGAAATTATCTTTAAAACTAAAGGAAGTTCAAAAATAGTTGGCTGCATGCATAAATGAGAATGGAGAAGTAAAAAGTGAAATGCATAGCATTAAAGCATCCAAAAATGTGATTATTATTGACAATCATGACTTTGATGCATTAAGGTGTGATGATGAAATATTGAAAAAGGAGAAAGATTCCATTAAGTACTCATTGTCTAAGTTCACTAAAGGGAATGAAACACTAGAAAACATGTGAAGAGCTCAAAAGAATTCCAATGATAGGTATGGAATAGGATATAACTATGGAAGTAAGGTAATTCTAAAATCATATATGTCAAGGGAAAATATTTGTATAGTAAATAACCTTTACCTAAAATGATAAATGAACACGAAGTATCTACACCTAAGCATACATATGTACACGACTCATCCAATAGGGGTCAACCTAAGAGCAAATATCATGTTTTTATAAATGGCTCACAACATAGGCATAAAGTTCAGTACTATTAAGAGAATAATAGGTATAAATTCTATGATAACATGTAAACTCCTTTTTGGCCTCAAAGAAACATACATCAAGCTTTCATTCATAGTAGGCATCACATATATAATCATAGGAGATTTCACTATACTAGGAGAACATTCAACAACTTTAATGTCCAAAGAATGTTTCCTTATTATGCATACACACATAGAAATGCATATATGTATCATCATCATTCATATAATATGACATTCACTTTTGTGGTAAATACATGTTGATAGATTTTGTTTTCTTAAAAAAAATGCTAAGTAAACCCTTAAAAGTGTGGGTTGAAAAGAAGAAGGAACCAAATAATCAAGGAACTAAGCTTATTTATGTTCTTAAAATACATTGATTACCTTGGCTTATAATACTATTAGAAAAGAAAGAGCAAATGGTATCTTGTATATACATTAGTTATTAAATTGGGTTTTCAATTTATTTAATTATACAATATTGCTTTACTTATTTAAAGATTAATTTCACTTTTACTTGTTGTTCATAGATGTAGCTTCATATCGTTGATATCGACAACCCTGATGTTTCAAGCTAGGTAACTTCAATATTGAAACAAAGGGCTAAGGATCATCGCTATAGTCTACATAAATACTATAAATCTTTTCCTTCGGATGAGGAGACAAGGAGACATGTTCCTGAATGGATGCATCAAGAAAATTAGAGCCAAATATGTGATTGTTGGGCTTCTACCAAAGTTCAAGTTTGTCTTCTTTCTCTTTACATTTGTTTCTATTAATCTTGAATCTTGTTACACAATTTAACTATTTTTTTCTTTATTTAGGAAAAGTGTGAGAAAGACAAGGTTAACAGAGAAAAAAAAAGAAAACTCCTCACAACCAAGAACTCAAATCATTTGTTATCGTATGAAATGAATATGTAAGTTCTTTGTTTAGAAGTTATAATTATATCAGTAAATAAAATATTTTTTATTGTGTTTTAAATTCTTGTTTTTATAAAATAGAGTGAGAAGGAACCACATGGAGAAGAGTATGATAGGATTACTCTCTACAAACTAACACACTATAAGGAAGGTGAAGGCTTGATGTCTGAAGAAGCGCACGATAATTATGTAAGTATAAAATTTTTAAAATGTTTTAATTTTTTTGTATTCCTAACTAATAATTTTTGAATTAAATATCAATTTTCTAATTTTAGAATAAGATACAGGAGTTGTTGCAAACATTATTGTATGATAGAAATAAGCCAAATGTTGATGACATTTGCAACAATGTGATTGGTACAAGAACCAACTACATCAAAGGTCTTGAGTTTGATCTTATTAGAGTATCTCATATTGACTAAACATGAAAATATTAAAGAGTTTGTAAGTGGTAAGGGTCAACTATCCAAATGACTAGTTCTAGTCATTTTGGCAATAATTGACCCAAGCTCAATTCTTATTAATGGGCTCTATATTTTACCCATATTAAAAATTCTAATATGATATCAGATCCGACGGTTGTTCGACTAAATGTCCAGTTCCAATGACCCGGTCTGGTTATCACTGCGTTTATTTCAAGTGACAACTGGATGTCTAATCCCAGTTGTACTTGAGGGAGAGTGTTAGAGTATCTCATATTAACTAAACATGAAAATGTTAAAAGATTTATAAGTGGTAAATGTCAACTATCCAAATGACTAGTTCTAGTCATTTTGACAATAGTTGACCCAAGCTCAATTCTTTTTTTTTATGAAGAGATCAATTCTTGTTAATAGACTCTACACTATACCCATATTAAAATTTCTAATAGACCTTAAGTCAACTGCTTCATCCTCATCAAAACCAGCATATGGTGATCATTTTCAAGAGGACAACCAGTCATTTAAAATTGCAATGTAATGAATAAAAGTTAGAACATATTCAAAAAAAGTTGGTCAAGCTTAAAAGTACGTTAAAAAATTGGTTGGCCCCGATTATGTAAGTACTGACGATGAAACGAATTGTAATTAACATTTATTGATATTTTAATGTTTATATCTAATGCTTCTAATTTTCAATTATTTTATTATATTTTTGTATAATATATTAAAATAAAATTTTAAATATCACATACAATAAAATGGATTAAAAATATCACCAATAATTATAATTAACATGATAAAATGTTGAGGAATGATGTTGAACAAAACTTTAAAATTGTAGCTAAAAATATTTGGCTACGTTATCAAAATCGTCACAAATAACTTTTTGCTATGTTTTAAAAAACGTAGCTAAATAAATTTGGATACATTTCTCAAATCATTGCTAATAAGTGTTGTTATGTTTCAGTTTCATCGCTAAAAATTATTAACTATGTTTTTGAAAATATTGCTACGCTTCCAAAAACATAACTAATAATATTTAATCACGAAAATGGAATGTAGCAAAAGCATATTGGTGTTCAATTCACAATGTTCATTGGATAGTGCGTGAATATAAATTAAGTTTTGAGGGGGTTCAATAATGTTATTGTTGTCTGTCGATTGAGAAATAACTAACCTACTTCTGCTATAGCGAAACGACATTCGCAGCTTGATTCCAGCAAATAGAGTGTTGAACCTTCACATTGTAATAAGAAGAAGAAGAAGAAGAAATATCAACTAGAAGAGACTCTTAAGCGGAACCCTAGATGACTGAAGTTGATCACTTTGTTTTGGGCTTATATTCCTTTTGGTTTGTGTTTTCTTTTTTTTTTAGCCTATTTGAGACGTTTTTATTCTTTGTTTGGGCCTTTAGTTAGTTTGCTGGTGCATTGGATCCAAGACTACTACTCAAGGGCTCAGTCTCTATCTCAATTGGCTTAAGCCTGAATCTCTTTTCTGTTTTTTTTTCCTTTTATTATTTTTCCCTTTTATTGTTTCTTTTTGTTGAGGATTCTCTTGATAGTAGATCAGTTTGTTACAACAAACTTTTTCTTGTACTTTGAGCCTATATAAGGCTGCTTTCGTTCAATGAGTTCTTTGAGTTGATTATCACTTTTTAAGCTCCATTTTTATATCATGGTATCATAGTGATAGTTCTCCACTCCTTGCTTTTTTTTCTTCTATCATCAAAATATTCTGATTGTTAACTTTTTCTTTCTAGAACTTCCCAGCCTAACTTTCTGCTCTTTCATGTCTTCATTATTATTAGAGTATCCCATATTGACTAAACATGAAAATTTTAAAGGGTTTATAAGTGGCAAGGGTCAATTATCCAAATGACTATTTCTAGTCATTTTGGCAATAGTTGACCCAAGCTCAATTCTAACACGATATTAGAGCAAGTTTGGTTCGGATTATTAATTTCTTGGTTGTCCGTCTAGATGTCCAGTTCCAGTGGCCTGGTCTAATTACCGTTGTGTTTATTTCAAGTGACAACTGGATGTTCAGTCCCAATTGCACTCGAGGAGGAGTGTTAGAGAATCCCATATTGACTAAACATGAAAATGTTAAAGGGTTTAGAAGTGGTAAGGTTCAACTATCCAAACTATCCAAATAACTAGTTCTAGTCATTTTGGCAATAGTTGACCCAAACTCAATTCTAATAATTATGTTAGGTTCAGGACCTTTGTATGCAAATGTCACTGCATATTCAAATCAACAGTTTCAAACAAATAATTAACACCTTCTTAGACTAAAAGACCACCCAGCAAGTCCCTATTACCTTTATCCTAATGAAAATTCCTCATTAGTCTTTGTCTCCTGTCTTTTAACTAGAACAAACTATTACTCTTGGGCCAGATCTATTCGGATGGCCTTTCTATCCAAAAGTAAGCTTAAATTTATTGATGGTTGATCCAAAAGTAAGCTTAAATTTATTGATGGTTCTATCTTAATGCCTCGTAGGGAAGATCCTTTGTTTGTCTACTAGGAAAGATGTAACATAATGGTTCTTTCCTGGTTGCTAAGATTAGTAACAAACTCCATTACACAAAGTATAATTTGGTTTGATTCTGCAATGGAAATGTGGAACGACCTAGAAGTTAGATTTTTCTAGACAGACTCTTTTATAATAGCAGACCTTCAAGAGGAAATTTTTAGTTTTCACCAAGGTACATTGTCTGTTTTAGATTACTATACCCATCTTAAAATGCTATGAGATGGGTTTTTTAATCTTTAAACCCATGCCTAAATGCAAATTTGAACCTCACTGCATTTGTGATGTTTTGACCATCATCAAAAACTAGTAAGAAGGAGACCGTGTCATAAGGTTTCTTAAAGGTATAGATGACTCATACTCTACTGTGAAGTCTCATATTATGCTTATGGATCCTTTACTAGAGAGTCTTTGCTATAGTTGCTTAACATGAATGACAATTGAACAATGCATTATAACACTCTCATCACTCATCAAACATTGATCCACAAGTTTTTTTTACAACAAAACATATCCAAAAAGAGGCTATCTATAGAATAAGAAACCAATATGCACTTTTTGAGGAACTTCAGGTCACATAAAAGTAAAATGTTATCGTAAGCATGGATATCCACCTAACCTTTCCTTTAATGGAAAACAATCCTACCTAGCTAAGGAAAAAAACTTGAATAAATTTAGAATAGTCAATCAAACAAAAACTAACCTGGACCAGTCTTCCTCAGAAGTTGATACTGTTTCCTGTGGTAAAGACTCATCTCAAGAATCTACTAACTACAATCTCACTGCAGACCAACATGCTTAGTTAATGCAACTTTTACACAAAGATGTAGATTCAAAACGGAAATTTATTAATTTACCTCAAATCAATACCATTTCTATTAGCAAAGGTACATTCCACCCTACTTCTTCTTCTGCTTTATGGTCATTTGTTTGGATCTTAGATACTGGTGCAACAGACCACATCATTTGTTTTTTGGATTTTTCTCCACCTAAAAAACAATGGTCTGCCTTACAGTTAAATTGCCAAATGATCATCTTGTTTTTGTCACTCACATAGGAATAGTTAACATTTCTTCTCTTATTCTCACCATTGTTCTCTTTGTACCTATATTTTCTTTCAACCTCATTTCAGTCAGTAAGCTCACCAGTTTTTGCCATTGTACACTAACTTTTACTCTGATTCTTGTCAAATTCAGGACATCAAGTCTATAAAGATGATTGGTTTTGCTAAACATGTCAATGATCTCTACTACTTATCCCTTACACATTCATATCATAGTACCATAACTTGTAACATTTCCTCTCTACAAGACCAGTTATGACACATAAGATTAGGACACATTTCTAATCAAAGAGTGCAAATTCTATCTAAAATAGAATCTTCCATTCCATTTTAGTTTATACATCAATGTTATGTTTGTCATTCTAAACATAAACAACCATTCTATTCTTGTAATTCTATTGTAGTTTCTTACTTTGATCTCATACATATCGATATTTGGGGGCCTTATCATACTCTTTCTATCCTTGGTTACAACCTTTTCTTACTATTGTGGATGACCATAGCAGAATGACATGGATATACAAGATTAAACTAAAATCAGAAACTAGAGAATTGATTAAATCCTTTTGATCTTATATGGAAAGACAGTTTGCCAAATAAAAAGAATTCACAATGATAATGGTGTAGAATTTTCAATGGACAGTTTTTACAAAGAAAAGGCATTGTGTATAAAACAATGTGTAGAAACACACAACAAAATGGAAGAGTTAAAAGAAAACACTAACATATACTCAATGTAGCCAAAGGCATGAAAATTTAGGCCAATATACCAACAGAATTCTAGGCAGATTGTGTACTCTATGCAGTTTATCTGATCATCAGGATTCCCACTCCACTTTTGTCTAATAAATCTCCTTACTCTATCCTTGTTGGTACTAACCCTGATTTATCAACTCTCAAAGTTTTTGGATGCCTTTACTTTGCTTCCACCAAAGAAGCAAAACGAGGCAAACTTGATCTTAGAGCAAGGAAGTGTGTTTTTGTTGGTTTTTTTATAGGTACCAAAGGATACAAAGTTTTTGACATCACCTCCAAACTCTTCATCCTAACCAAGGATGTTATCTTCAATGAAGACAAAATTCCCTTTCTTACATCCGCATCATAAAACAACCTCTTCTCTCCTGTTCCTCCTATCTGTGATACACCACCTTTTACTGATGTTTACCCCCTTTGATTCTCTAACCTATCATTTCTCCCCTTCTTCTCTTTCCTCACCTAACCCCTCCTCCCCACCACCTTCTTCTCCTCCTCCCTGTCGCTCCACTAGGTTCTCTAAAACTCCCTCTCATTTTGCTGACTGTGATTGCCCTGCCCTTCCCTGCACCTATCCTCATTCCCCCTCTTTTGTGCTCTCCTATGACCTTCTCAGCCTAAAACATTTTGTTTGTTTAGCTAAGATTTCTTCTATTAAGGAGCTCAATACTTACAAGCAGGTAGTTCAACATCAAGAGAAGCGAGATACTGTGAATGTAGAATTACAAGCCCTATAAGAACATTACACTTGGGATCTCACAATCTTACCTCCAGGAAAGATTGTCATTGCCTGCAACTGGGTTCATAAATACAAATTCAATTTAGATGGTAATCTTCAACGATGTAAGAGCAAGGTCGTCATGAAAGGGTTTAATCAACAAGAAATCTTAGACTACACTAAAGCATTCTCTCTCCTATTGTCAAAACAATAACCATCAGACCTTTATTAGCCTTAACAACAACACACAACTGGTTCCTGCACTAATTGAAAAAAAACAGCGCCTTTTTACGTGGTGACTTACCTAAAGAAGTCTATATGCTGCCTCTACTAGATCTGGTCCTTCCACATCCTAATATGGTTTGTAGCCTCGAGAAGAGCATCTACGGCCTCAAGCAGCCTAGTCATTAGTGGCACTCCAAGTTGACCTTCTCTTTGCTCTCTGACGAGTTTGTCCAAACTCATTATAACCACACCATGTTTAAAAAGGATCTCCAAGGTACCTTCATTGTCCTACTAGTGTATGTTGATGATGTTCTCCTCACCAGTGACACTTTGCTATCGATCGAAGCCACCAAACAATTTCTGGATGATGCCTTCAAAATCAAAGATTTAGGCCCCGCTAAATATTTTTTAGGCCTAGAGTTAGCTCACTCTTCTGTTGGAATTAACCTCTGTTGGCAAAAATACACCATCACTCTCCTCCATGACACAAGGTTTCTGCTTTCCAAACCTGTGTTGACTCTTGTGGCTTTCAACACTACCTTGAGTTCTATTGGTGGACCTCTTTATGAAGAAACCTCCTTCCATTGTCTCATCGACAAGTTACTTTAGCTCACCACCACATGCCCAGATATCTCCTTCATCGTCTAACAGCTTTCCTAATTCATGAACAGACCCACCAAGACCCACCAACAGACAGCTCGTTGCATTTTGCATTACCTTAAGGGTTCTCCCAGTCAAGGCCTCCTTTTTCGCAATGGTTCCCCTTTTCAACTTCGTGGCTTCTCCGACTCTGACTGGAGAACTTGCCTTGACTCTCCCAAGTCCGTCACTGGGTATTGCATCTTCCTTAGCACTTCTCTAGTCTATTGGAAATCCATAAAACAAGCCACCGTTTCTAAGAGTTCTTCCGAGGCTGAATATAAAACGCTTGCCACCACCACCTGTGAGCTATAGTGGCTGTTGTATCTCCTCCGTGACTTTGGTTGGCTTATCTTTGATAATTGATTTGCCATACATATTGTCGATAATCCCATTTTTCATGAACAGATAAAGCATATTTACATCGATTGTCATGTCATTCATGAAAAACTTCAACACAGCATCCTCCATCTCCTCCCCGTCATTTCAAGGGCTTAACTTGTGGGCATTTTTACGAAGGTTCTCCCTCGATCTGACTTTTAGTCAAGCTCGGTGTTGTCTGTGACTTGAACTGCCCAGTTTGCAGTGGCGTCTTAAGCGGAACCCTAGATGAATGAAGTCGATCACTTTGTTTTGAGCTTATGTTCCTTTTGGTTTGTGTTTTATTTTTTTTTTGGCCTATTTGGGTCGTTTCTATTCTTTGTTTAGGCCTTTAGTTAGTTTGTTGATGTATGGGGTCTAGGACTACTACTCAAAGGCCTAGTCTCCATCTCAATTAGCTTAAACCTGAATCTCTTTTTCTGTTTTTTCCTTTTATTGTTTCTTTCTATTAAGGATTCTCTTGATAGTAGGTCAGTTTGTGACAACAAACTTTTTCTTGTACTTTGAGCCTATATAAGGATGCTTTCATTCAATGAATTTTTTGAGCTGATTATCACCTTTTATGCTCCATTTTTTTGTCAGAGACTACTGATGCCTTGCGCAAAATAAGAGAGAATCCCAAGATTTGCATGGAGACACCATATGCAATATTATTTTTGAAGTCCCAAAATCTCACATTATGTACTTGTATAACTAGCACCTGCCTTTTGAGTCCTCAATCTGTGAGCTTAAGCAAAAGAAGATAACTTAAGCCTTAATAATTTGGATAAATGTCAGTCATAGTGTAACAAATTTCCGTAGTAGCATAATTTAATGGACATGGCATACCACATTATTTTCTTCCTCTGCTCATCCCACACCATATCCTTTATGCTCGTAAAGGTGTTCTAATCTTGTTCTAGTCAATTTTATTCACATATTTATCTGGGTTTTACATAAATGTGTAGATTAGATTTAATAGAACATGATGGGAACTGGTTTACAGGAATAGAGGATTTGGTCCTCACTCGTCCTGTTGCATGTTACGACTACACTTTTTACTTGGAATATTTGTCCTTTCTTTAGTGCTACTAACCTATTTGGTGAATTTGAAATTTCGGATGTGGCAGGGAGTCCTGCAATGTAAGAGGTAGTTCCCGGGTAAAGTAAAAAAAAAGTTTCTTGATAAATCAACAATATAGATATATGTAAACTTTAAAAATATATTTTTATTATTAAAATTTAATATCTATACCTAAGTAACTTAATTTATAAGTCCACAGACTTAACAAAAAATTAAATGATCATAATATCAGCTAATGTGTGACTCAATTCGTTGGGTGTTTGTCTCAAACATGATGTTTCAACCTATTTATCACTCTTTCACTCCCATTTTGTTGGATTCTTCTTTAACAAACATTATACTTGTATTTTCAATTTACAAATGATTATGTTCTAATTAGCTCAATCAGACAGTAGATTATATTGTAAATGGAAAAAGAAAACACCTTTTGCACATTTTACCTTTTAAACAATCAAAATATTTGGTATATCTGAAATAAAGAAAACCCAATTTAACTTTAGGATGATTATGTTCTCATTTTTTAACCTATTCGAAACTATATTGGGTACGAAATTCATAAGGTACAGTTGTAAGTGGAGTTTGGGGTGTATGTGCAATCAACTATTCTAAGTTATTTACACGAAATCATTTATACTCTCTACATAATTGTTATCATTAATTGAGAGGATAATTTATCCAAAGAAAATATCATATAAAACACTTATAATGTATATAAATTGTAATTCCTAATTTAATTAAGTTATAATTTACATAGATTTAATAATTACATGGATATATTACCAAAATAGAAAATATTAATACATATTTATTCGAAAAATATAAAGAGTTAAAATAAACAATCTTAAAGTAGCAATATCATGTCCATGTAAACATTGAATGTATGAGCAAATGTTGTTGGAGGAAATAAATTAATTATGATATATTCAAGTATTTAGTAAGCTGAAGATACAAAGAAAAAAAATATAAACTTTATTTTTAAATTATCATTCATAAGTCAGAATTATGAAAAAATTTTGTTGTCTGGTTGGGTCGGTCGTGCTAGGCCCAAGCTCAAACTCAGAACGACTGTTGGATCCCGAACCTTAGAGTGAAAATTTAGAAATAATAAATGAAATCAAATGAGTGTTTTGTATGTGATTTGTAATATAGATGAGGAAATGTGATTTATGTATGATGATGGGCTGAGAAGCCTTAAGCATGAATCATGATTAGCTATGTAAGGTATTATGGAAAAGCAAGAGATTATGAATGACAAGATGATATGAAATGTAAGAAATCATATGAATTGAGGTTGAGTTTTGGATAAATTCCAAATGATAGCTGAATTGTTATAAATGATGTGCAATTAAGAAATTGAAGTTAGGATGAATGTTAAATGTGTATACTGATTCAAAGGAAATTAGGGAATGATTGAAATAGAATTAGCCAAAGTTGCCTTCTTTGAAGTTGTAGCTTGCTCTTTTATCTTTCTAACGAGACTAAATATGCAAGTTTTCGAGATCAGAGTTAAGAGTTATAGTTGATACAAGTTATGATGTTATATAAGATTGATGTTAGTGACAGCTTTGATGAATGTTTGAGAATTGTGGTTTTGAAGAACCAATTAAGTTGAGATTTGAGAAGATTGTAAATTGAACTTGTTGTTTTGATTGTTATGAAGTGTTTAAGTATTTGAATAAGTGAATATGTGGAGATTATAAGTGTATATGATGTTAGTTTGGTTGTGAGAAACATGGGAAAAAGGTTTGAATGGGTTTGGAAAACCCATGTCCGTTAAACGGACATGGGAGTCCGTTTAACGGACAGCCTTAGGTCAAAACGACCCCTCCCCTTGCTCATGTCCGTTAGGCAGACATAGGTGTCCGTTAAACGGACATTCTGGGATGGTTTGGAACATTTTGGGCCGTATGTGTCCGTTAAACGGACATGCATGTCCGTTTAACGGACAGTCACGGGTCAACTTTAGTATTTTGCATTTTTGACTAGTTTTGAGGCCGAATCTCGCTTCAAGACCTCTAATACGAGTTGTAGATCTTGATGTTATCTTTCCAATGGAAGAAGAACGAAGACATTTGGATATTTGTAGAGAAAGTTATGGCGTTTGTGCCAAAAGAGTTTCAAACCTAAATAGGGTTTGAACATGTTGAGTTGTTTTGATCATAACTCACTCATCCGACCTTGGATTGAGGCGATTCTTGAAGCATTGAATTCCTAAAACATGTATATTTCTCTCCATGAAAATTTGTATCAATTGGAGTTGAATTGAAAAAGTTTGATTGAATCTTATGAAAATCGGAATGATTTGTCTCATTCTGATCTTGCTATTTTCCTTCCTCATCCGACCTTGTCAAATCTTTTGCTTATATCTTTTCCGTCCGACATCCGAATGACTTAGTTCTCAAAGCGTTGGATTCCTAAGACTATGAATTTCATGTTATGTGAAATTTATGAATTTTAGAGCTTTAATTGAGCAAGATTATTTGAATCAAAGTGAGTTAGGAAAGTTTCCGAACATCGTTTAGTATTTTGTGAAATTCGGGATCTGTGAAGATCCGATTGAAGCGATGTTTGAGGCGAAATAAAGTTAAGACATGGGGCTACAATTTTTATGAGAAATTAAATTCCAATTTAGCCTTTAAGAATGTTTATTTGTGGAAGGAAGTGAATTGCTAGAAAATGTGTTAGCAAATGATGTGTCTGACATTTTTGGACTATAACTTTTGATATAGTGCTCCGAATTGGATGATTCTTGAGGCATTATGAAATTAAGACATATAGGAAAAATTCTCTAGAAGGAAGTTTGGACTAATTCCTCCATTTTGATGGTGAAAATAATGTCCTAAAGTAAGCTCAAATGAAAATGAATTCAGGGGTAGTTTTGGAAGTTCACTTTAAGAGATAAAAGTTTAGCCTTGCATGGGAGGGCAAATTGGACAATGGCCACTCATTAAATGAGCTGGCAATATAAATAGAGAGTGTCTTTCATGTGGGAGAGAAGGAGCCCACGAAAATTAGAGAAAGAAGGAAAGAAAGAAAATGAAAGAGAGAAAGGAGATGGAGTTTCGTGGAGAAGAAGGAGAGAAGAGCTAGGGCTGAATTTTTGAAGGTCTTCAAGAGGGATTTCCAAGATGCTCAAGAAGGGAAAAACGTGGAGGATGAAGAGAGCTTCATATTGAGCCAAGCTATGTCAAAAATGGAGAAGAAAAAGGTAAGGGAACTTTATGAGCTTTGAGATTTTCTTGGGTTTTTGGTTGTTTTGGCATGAGATGGTTATGGGTTTGTGGTTTTTGAAGTTAGATTTGATGTTTATGTCTTGGGTTATGTTTAATTTTGGATGAAAATTATTTAGAACTTATGCCAAATTATATGAGTTGGAGATTTTGAAAGATTGTGATAGAGATAGGTTGGAAACCTTATGGGTTTGTGAAATATGATGGTTATGATATTGAATTTTGGGTGGATATGTTTAGGTAATTTTAAAGTAGAAGAACCAAGGAAGCTATGGAAAATTTATGATTGGATCAAGCTTATGGCATGGAATTTAAGGGAGGTTTCATGTTTATAGTTGAATAATAAGCCATTAAAAATTTTCCCAAATTGTTGAAAGAATAAAGTGATTTCAAGTATTTTATAATTATGCATATATTGTTTTCAAATGATTTGAACAATTGGTTTATATGTGTTCATATACTCCATGAATTGAATTTGAATTGATAAATTGTAAATTGTTGTGAACGTGCAAAAATGCATTGTGAGTATGATTATGTTATGCCATTGAAATTGTGTCATGGCATTTTGATTGGAATGGAAAGAAGGAAAAGAATATGAAAAATATGAAAGCATTTCATTACAATGAAATGAGTTTGAGCATTGTTATGTGCCTTGTTTGGGTGAGAGAGGAACCGTTCCATTAAAGCCTTCTCTCGGCTGGCCGCTTGTGCCCCGCGAGATTCGAAAAGTGGACTCGTTTTGTTCACGGAGTAAACTTCGGTTTCTCTGTTCCGTTCACGGAACCTCTCGAGCCATTTGATGTGTATTGCATTTATGAATTGTGTGTTATGCTTGAATGATGAAATGACATAAATTGTGATTGTGAGAAAGTGATACATTCAGGTGTTGCGATTTATGAATTTGAATGCATGACGAAAATTTGAGAAACGAGCATTTTATGAAGTTTCTAAATTTCTTGACAAATTGTCAATTTGGGAAATATGTGTTACATGAATTTTCAAAGAGAGTTTTACAATGGAAATGAACAATTTCAATAGTTTTGCTTATGATTGGTTATAAGCATGTTACCCACGGGCTTTTTAAGCTCACCCCCTTCATTCCCATCCACAGGTGATGAGAAGAAGACCGGGTGGAAAATGAAAGAGAGTTTCTGTTTATACGTGATTACATTGAATTATTGTCAAGATTTGAATTATTGTACATTGTGTACTTTGGGTTATGAACATTGGTAATTGGTTATGGCCTGGAATGCCATTAGTATAATGTAAGCGTTTAATTCTTGATATATTCGGATTGTGAAATTGTATAAGAACTTGAGTTATGTAAATTGAGTAGAGATTGATTATGATTTGGATTGTGTATGAATTGTATTGCATTATGAGATCTGTGTATTGATTTGGGGATTGTGTGTTTGAGCTGGATTATAGAAGTGAAAGTAAGCTGTGAATGTATAAGTTTATGAATGTGTATTTCAGGTTTTGGGTTAATGAAATATAGTCATTATGCTGCCCGATTTTTGTAGGGTAGTATAGTGGTATATGTATTAAGTGTTTATTGGCAAATAAAGCGAATGACAAGTTTTGAATTCATTGATGAGATGTGTTTTGATTATGGCAAATCAAGTAAGTGGGATTTTGTTTAGAATGAATTTCTAAAAAGGGAAATGATATTGTTTTGATTAGTATGAGCTTTGAACAAAGATGAATAAGAAGAGAAGGAATGAAAAATAAGAAAAAGAAAAATTTACACGAAATCGAATAGATTAAGCTTAAGGTTTCCAACGCAACGTGATAAGCTTTCTAGTCTTTCACTTCGGATGTCGACATTTGTTTAAATTCGATTAAGCAATTTGTTTGCTTCGATCCAATTCGTTTTCGATTCGAAATTGATTTGCTTCGATTTGTTCGTTCCGCTTCTTGTTATCCGTCTTTCGTTTCGTTTTCCGGTTGGGGTCCGGTCTTCGGGATCGGGTCCCTACAACGATGCATGGGTCGATCAGCTCATCCCTTGGGGATTGACCTAATTCCTACAGGTACTAATCATATAAATTTATTACCTCATCATGAAAAAGGTACGATTCCTATAACCCTATTTTTCTACTCTCCAGCTACCAAAAGCTCTCACAAAAAACCTGACTTGAGCAACACGGAATTAACCCCCGGCGTGCCTTTATTGTTTTGCAGGTATCATCAACACGGAATTAACCAATCTCATGGATCCAAGCAGCAGTGCTCTGCCCCACCAAGATTCGAATAAATCAATTGGCGCCCACCGTGGGGCCGGGTATCAAGGCACCATGTCTAGAAACACTCAGATCAGTCAGGCGGCGGCGACAAATCCTGATATAGCCACTGTAGCGGCACTTGCACTACAACGAATGGGCTTGCGACTACCCGTCGCCCTACCACCGCCGCATCCTGACCACTAGACAAACCCTCTACCTATCATCCAAAACCCTAGCATAAACGAGTCGCCTCCTCAACACTCACACCAGCATGATCAACCGCGACAATCCCAGAACCAAGACCAAGAAGCGCAAAGTGTGGCCTTAGAGGATGACGCTAGAACCTATTCACATCCTCACACTCAATATCCCCTCCACGCTAACCCTCCTGCACCGCAACAAAATTTCCTCACGCAGAGACAAATAGAAGAAGCGGTCGATCTATTGATCCGTCAAATCTTACAGTCTCAGCTGGAACAACAGCAGACACCAGCTCGGCAGGTTGGTGTGATGGCCGATCGACACTCTGCGGAAGCCCTGAAAAAAATCGTGGACCACCAGATCAACATAGCCATGAATTCCCGCCCTGGCCAATCATCAACCCAATACAACTCTCCTTTCATTCCAGAGATCTTGGATAGCCTCCCAGCGGTCGGTACTAAGATATCAACGCCAGAAAAATATACGAGAAAGACAGATCCCCTTGACTATCTGCAGTATTTTCAATCGATGATGAACCTGTATTGCGTTCCAGACGCCATTCAATGCAAGGACTTCTGCACAACCTTTCAAGAAGGGGCCCGAAGATGGTTCAACAGCTTGTCCCCACGCTGCATAACCAGTTTTGAGGATTTTAAGCTACTATTCCTCAACCAGTTCGTTACAAGTAAACTGCCACAGAAGACTGACTGCTGACTCAAGGAAGGAACGAGAGTTTGTGGGAATTCATCACCCGATTTAATAATGAAACTGTCGAAGTTCCTGACCTTACTTGCTCGTCCATGTTGGCTGCACTGATGAGCAATACGAGGGATGGGGAGTTCAAGAAGTCGCTAGCTCTTGATCAGCCCAGGTCCATCCAAGAGATAAGAAGTCAGGCAGACAAATACTTCCAGCTGGAAGAGGTGTTGAAAAACACAAAATGCAGGATGGATGACCACTGGCTGAGTAGTAGGGCCGATGATTCACATAAATGGCAGAAGGATCGATCTAGCTAGAGGAAGCCGATTGATCAAAAAGACCAGAGGCGAGAGTCTTTCACCCCGCTCAACAGGCGATATGTGGAAGTACTGGAGATCGTGAGAGTAGAAGGGGAACCCCTCCGAGAACCCAATAAATTGAAAACCCCTCTAAAAAAAAGGGATTCTTCTTTATACTGTGGCTTCCACAGAGATGTCAGTCATGACACGGAGGATTGCTGGGACTTAAAGAAGGAAATCGAACTCCTTCTCTAGAGGGGAAGGCTAGGAAGATTTTTGAAGTACAGTAGAAATGCCGATGGAGGTAATGAGGGCAGAAGCGGTCGGTCTGACAATTGGCGAAGACCCTGGAGACAAAACATGAACGATGGAGGAAGGCAGACCAGGAATATGGACGATCGACGCGACATAAGGGGACAGTCTAGGGCTAGAGATGATAGAAATATCGAGCAACAAGATGACCGACCGGTTAGGGTCATCAATATGATTTTTGGTGGTAGCGAAACAGGGGGTCCACCGTCAAAGAAAGGAAGCGGTATGCCAGGCAGATCGCTGAGGGTCAGTCAGCAGTGAAAAAGCCGCAAGTTAATGAGACGATTTCGTTTGACGAGTCTGACCTGGCTGGCGTCAGCTATCCTCATGATGACGCACTCGTGGTTACTTTGAATATGGATGGTAGTGAGGTGAAGCGCGTAATGATTGACACAGGCAGCTCTGTCGACCTGTTATACTACGATGCTTTTAAGCAGATGGAGATTCCGGAAGAACGGCTACTGCCGATAGCGGGGCCAATCAAAGGGGTAACAGGAGCATCCGCCTATCCATTCACTCGAGTCCTGTTAAACGTAAAGTTCAGACAAAAGCCACTCCAAGTAGTGAGGAATGTTGAATTCTTAGTGGTAAAGTTTGTAGGAGCCTACAATGCAATAATTGGAAGAGCCATACAAAACGCCCTCAGAGCTGTCGTCTCAACTTATTATCAGGCGATGAAATTTCCAACACCCCATGGCATCGACATTTTCAGGGGTCAACAAAGAATCGCTCGGGAATGCTACTTGGCAGAAATAAGAACCCTCGAGGGAGCGGTAGTATTGGCAAGTTCTCTAGATGTAAGAACAGATGAGGAAACCGAGAGGATGAACCCTGCAGAAGAAACTCAGCGGGTCATACTGGATGAAGAAGACCGATCTAAATTCACAAATTTGGGTGCCGAACTTGAACAAGGGTTGGCCGCAGCAATCACAGGTTGCTTGGTAGAGAACCGATCGGTCTTTTCTTAGATACCGAGCGACATGCCTGGAATCTCCTGATTGGTAACATCTCATTCCCTGGGTATTCAGAAAAATTATAGGCCGGTCAGACAAAAGAAGCGATGGCACAACAAGGAGCGACAGGGGGTGATCGAGAAAGAAATAGAGAAGCTACTTGAAGTCGGGTTGATTCGGAAAGTCAAGTACCCCGAATGGCTAGCCAACGTGGTATTGGTGAAGAAGAAGAACGTGAAGTGGAGAATGTGCAATGATTTCACCAATCTGAACAAAGCATGCCCAGAGGACAGTTTCCTACTACCCAAGATCGATTAGCTGGTAGACTCCATGACAGGGCATGAGCTCCTCAGCTTCCTGGATGCCTTCTCTGGTTATCACCAAATAAAAATGAGTCTCGAAGATGAAGAAAAAATGACTTTCATAACTAACCAGGGCACATATTGCTACCAGGTGATGACGTTCGGTCTGAAAAATGCGGGGGCTACTTACCAGCGGCTCGTCATGGAAGTTTTTAAAAAACAGATCGGCAGAACAGTCGAGGCGTATATGGACGACATGGTGGTCAAAAGCAAGACAGCTGCCGAACATGTGGAGGACCTTAGAGAAGTCTTCCTGACCCTCAATAAATTCCAAATGAAGCTGAATCCCGAGAAGTGAGTCTTTGGTGTAGTTTCCGGGAAGTTCTTGGAAATTATGATTACTCAGCGGAGGATCGAGGCTAATCCAGAAAAGATCGAAGCCATTATCCAAATGCCCTCGCCACGATGCTTGAAGGATGTACAAATACTGACCGGGCGGATAGTCTCTCTAAGCAGATTCGTCTCTAAGATGGGGGACAAGTGCCTACCTTTTTTCAAAAATTTGAGGAAGGTAGATGTGACCTAGTTCTAATGGTCAGATGAGTGCGAAAAAACATTCCAACACTTGAAGCGATATCTGACCAGTCCACCAATCTTGCAGAGCCCAGTCGAGGGAGAAAATCTAATTCTTTATCTGGCAGTCACAAAGGGGACGATCAGTGCAGTTCTTGTTCGATCAAACGGTAGTGAACAATTCCCGATCTACTATGTCAGTAAAGTGCTGAGCGGACCTGAAACGCAGTATGCACCCATTGAAAAGTTGGCTCTTTCCTTGATAACTGCGGCACGGAAACTGAGGCCATACTTTCAAAGTCATACCGTCGAGGTATAGACCGACCAACTCCTCAGGCAGTGCCTCCAAAAGTCCGAGACCTCTGGGCGATTAATAAAATGGGCAGTAGAGTTGGGGGAGTTCGATATACAATATAAACCTCGGACGACGATCAAGGCCCAAGTGTTGGCGGACTTCGTTGCAGAAATGAGTCAACTTGACTCGTAGGGCGACCAACGCCCTACCTGGAGCCTATTTGTTGATGGGTCGTCCAATGCTGAGGGATGCGAAGCAGGAGTGATATTGATCAACCCACACCGGGAAGAAAAAGTGGAATATGCTCTTTGGTTAGAATTTAGAGCCTCCAATAACGAAGTAGAATACGAGGCTCTAATGGTCGTCCTCCAATTGGCAAGAGAGATGGGGGTAAAGCATTTGAAGGTGTACAGCGATAGCCAAATAGTGGTTGGTCAAGTCACTGGGCAGTATAAGGCCAAGGGGAGCAGCAAGATCAAGTACCTGGAATTGGTAAAATAGGAGTTGAGTAATTTCGAGCAATACTTGGTCAGCAGGATAGAACGGGCTCAAAATGTTCAGGCAGATGCACTTTCCAAGATGACTTCCAATCAAAATGTCAGGAACAACATCTTGGTCAAGCGGCTCGACCAACCTAGCATCCGGAAGGCTACTGAAGTCCTTCAATCAGATGAACGGTCAAGTTGGATAGAGCCGATCAGGCAATACCTTCTCAAGGGAACACAGTCGATGGAAGCTTTGGAGGCCAGGAAACTGAGGGTAAAGGCGGCCGAATACGTGATCATCAATGACATTCTGTACAAGCGTTCTTACGACTGGCCGTTATTACGCTGCTTTAATGAAGAGGAGGCAGAACAAGCTATGACTGAAGTTCATGAAGGAATGTGTGGAAATCATTTAAGAGGTAGAATGTTAGCTCATAGATTGATCAGACAGGGGTATTACTGGCTGACAATGAAGAAGGATTGTCAAGAGAAAGTTAACCGATGTGAGGCCTGCCAGAAGAGCAGCAACTTATCTCACCAGCCGACCGAGCAGCTGAAAATTGTGAGCCATCCCATTCCCTTTGCTCAATGGGGAATGGACATACTAGGCTCTTTTCCTCTTGGCCCAGGGCAGAAGAAGTTTTTGATAGTATCAGTCGAATACTTCACTAAGTGGGTAGAAGCGGAAGCAGTCGCCACCATCACTGAGCAGAAAATCGAAAACTTCGTACGCAAAAATATACTGAGCCATTTTGGGATGCCCATGGTATTGGTAACAGACAACGGTCGGCAGTTTGATAACGACAAATTCAAAGATTTATGCGAACGACTGAGGATAAGGCTCCAGTTGACTTCAGTAGCTCACCCTCAAAGTAATGGTCTAGCGGAGAATACTAATAAGAAGATAATGAGTGCTCTCAAGAAGCGCTTAGACGGACGCAAGACCTGGGTGGGCGAAGTAGATGAAGTGTTGTGGGCGTACAGAATAACCCCAAACGGGGCCACTGGTGAGACACCGTTCAGAATGACCTTTGGGGCAGAGGCCTTAGTCCCAGTAGAAGTAGCACTACATAACCAACGAGTTACGAAGAAGAAAGGAATGATGAGGCCCGCAAGGCATAACTGGTACTTCTCAGTGAAGATAGAGAAAGGGCAGCCGCTCGTTCAGAAGCCGTCAGGCAAAAAGTAACGAAGTTCTACAATAAATGGGTAAAGCTGAGAGACATAAAGGTCGGTGGGTACGTCCTGCAAAAGGCCGAGGCAGCTGGAAAGCATCTTGGAAAGCTCGGTCAGACATGGGAAGGACCCTACCAAGTGGTCAAGCAAGCCGGACATGGCTCTTACATCCAGCGCGATACGAACGGGAAGATTCTACCGAGGCCCTGGAACTCTCAAAACCTAAAGGCGTCATACCAATAGATAAGCCTTATTTTAGTTCTCATTTCTTTTATTATTATTGTTTATTGTACGTGCAACTTGTGGGTACCTTTTTCCTGGCCCTGCCAGTCAGATTTTTTAACGGCCCACACCCTTTTCATCATCAATAAAGGGGTTTCAAATTTCTTGGCAATAAAAAATCTCACTAAATTTGGCAAGGGAAGAAAATTCTACCAACTAATCACGATCCACACCGCTCGGCCTCGACATTGCTCGGCTAGGTTGCCAAGACAAGATCTTGGAACCATCGCTCGGTTTCGACATCGCTCGGCCAGGTTGCCAAGATAAGATCTTGAAACCATCGCTCGGCCTCGACATCGCTCGGTCAGGTTGCCAAGACAAGATTTTGGAACCATCGCTCGGCCTCGACATCGCTCGGCCAGGTTGCTAAGACAAGATCTTGGAACCATCGCTCGGCCTAGACATCGCTTGGCCAGGTTGCCAAGACAAGATCTTGGAACCATCGCTCGACCTCGACATCGCTCGGCCAGGTTGCCAAGACAAGATCTTGGAACCATCGCTCGGTCAGGTTGCTAAAACAAGATCCTGGAACCAGGCGATGCCAAGAGCAAAAATCTCAGATCGCTCGACCTCACAATCGTTCGGCCAAGTTCTATTGCCTCGGTCGACCATGACTCTCTCAGACACTATGACCGATCGACGCACATCGAGTGCATTCGTTCACTACCTGCTATTGAAAAAGATCGTCTAATTTTAACACGACAGATGGTGATGAAAAATAAAAGAATTTTATTTCCTTGAATTTACGTTCTGGTCATAAGCCCGACCAGATGAGCCTTGAAAAAGGGAAAATTATTTTTATCCTTCGCCAGGAGAGGAAGGGCCAGCAGCCGGATCAACGGGAAAGGAAGGGCCAGCAGCCGGATCGGTGGGAGAGGAAGGGCCAACAGCCGGATCGGTAGGAGAAGACAGCGGAGAGATATCCTCTTCCTTGTCTGAGCTCAGGTCCAGCGCCTCATCCGGCAAGACCTCTATTTCCTTCTCAACTATCTCTCTTACCTCCTCAAGTGAAAGACTGAGCTCAGAAGGAAGCATTGGCTCGGCATAATCCTCGAAGGAAGGAATACCCAACTCGTCAGGATGGCAAACGCTATGGCAGTTCCTTAAGATGGAAAGAGCGAAGTCGCAAGTGAATTCCAAACACTCTTCGTGTAAATATCGCTCTTTCCATCGCTTGATTGCTTCAATCCTTTGCTTCTTGACAGAGGCTTGCAGCTCCAACATTTTCTTCTCGACCTTTATTTTCTCTGTCACCACCACATGACACTCTCGGAAGGCTTTCGAACGGAGCTCCTCCTCCACTCTCACCCTTCCAGTGGCGTCGAGCACCTTTTGCCTTAGGTTCTCAATGCGGAGCTGCGACACTCGGCATTCACTCTCCAGCTCAGCCTTGGAAGCAATCATTCTACCCCTCTCCTCCTCCCCCGAAGCGAGTTGAGCTCTCAAAACGCTCTTCTCTTCCTCCAAAATATTCTTCTCCTCCTCCATCGAAGAGAGTTGGGCTCGTAAGACGTCCTTCTCCTCCTTTGCCTATGAAAGTTCAGCTCTTAGAGTATTAACTTGCTCAAGAAGGTCGTGAACCTCCCGATCCATTGTTTGCCTCACTCCATCGAGCTGATCAAGAAGTTGATACATCGCAGAGGCGAAGGCCAGATCCTTGGTACAGCCGCGGACGAGACTAGCCATCAGTTCTTTATTGTTTAGCGTATCCAAAAACTTCTCGTCCGCAGGAGGAACAACTTTCTGGGTAATGTACAGAGCCACATTAACATCCCTAAACGATGCAGTCTTGTCGAGACTAATCGTGGACTCCCATTTTCTGCCACTGGAGGCTCGCTCTTTCCCTTTACCCTTATCCAATCGGGGTGCTTGCCTTTCCCCCACTTCTCTCTCCGGCTGACTGGACGATCAACCAACACTCCGAGCGGTCCTCTTTCTTTTGAGTGGCGACTCCATCTCTTCCTCCTCCGACTCCACTCATCCCGAACTCATCGGGGGCCGGTAGCGACGCTGACAAGCTAGGCCGGTCCTCAGTGGACGGAAGGGTCAGAATTGCTGCAGGCAAGTCTGACATTGCCGGCTGAGCGACGTCTTCACTGGCCTCTACCTCCTTCCTCTGCTTCTTCCCCTTGGCTTGCCTTTTGGATTTAGGGGGACGGGAAGACCCGACGAAATCTTGGACTCTTACCATGGCTGCACAACTATAGAAGCAGGTTAGAAATCAAAATTAATACTTGTGAATACAACAGATAAACTACGAGGAATTAACTAGGAGGGGCAGTCTCCTCTTCCAGCCCTCTAATTTGAGAAGGGGGTCAATCAAAAAGGCATCAGCTGATGCCCCTCCACGGTACCCCAGAATGAGATAGTCAAAAGAATACCGACCGAGCGCCTTGATCCTACCGATCACCTCCCATTCCTCCCTAGAAAGGTGTAGGTCGACAATGTCATTCCATTGCTCGGTTAGGGGATACCTCCACGGTCGGGATTCAAAAGTGGATCCTGGGGGCCTCACGGAGAAATACTTCTTTTTCCATGCTTTGATTGATCCTGCTGTTCCAGCTGGACGATACCTTGCATCCCTATACTGGAGGTGAGGAATCCCGACCCCAACGCTCGAGCTCTGGTTCATTCTTAAAAAGTGCCGCAGAATACTGATCGATGGGGGACATCCAAAGTAATGGCACAACAGGGCGAGACCGTTGATGAACCTCCAACTATTTGGGGGAATCTGGCTCGGCCCTAATTGGTAGGCACGCCATACTTCATCGATGATCAGGGCGTACGGTAGCTTCATACTACCGACTGAGAAAAAGTTCTCTGTCACAGCAAAATAGCCGCCCCCACTGCTATAAATCTTTTCGTTCAGGCCAGCCAGCCTAGGCCCCCAAGACGAGGGGATATTATGCTTAATAACCGACCGATTCAGGTCCCTATCGGTCATCGTCGAAGGATCCCTCGGTGGTTTCTCAACGATTTGCCCATCCTTCCGAGCACTCGCTCCGACTTCCTCATTCCCCATTAACTCCGACGCCTCATTTTCGCAGGCTTCCGGCGCCTCCACCGCTTCCGCCGTTATCTCCAACGACCTAAATTTTCGCAGGCTTCCGGCGCCTCCACCGCTTCCGCCGCTATCTCCAACGACCTAACAACCTGAAAAGCTTTTTCGGCGACCAGTTCCTGATGAAGCTCCATCAGAACCGTACTTACTTCCCCACTAGGACTCAGGGATGCCGGTGCCGAAGGCTGGCGAGGAGGCAACGGAGAAGGAGAGGGGGAGCTAGATTCGTTCCTAGAGCTAGTTGACGACATATTTATTGAAAATCACACTTACAAGCGAGGAAAGGAAGAATGACGTACCTAGTTTGGAGACTGGAACTGGGGATTTGGTTGACGGTGAAAAAGGAAATTTCTATGATTGCGAACAGGGAGATAAAGAAGAGAGGAAACGAAGATTGAAAAATCGAGCACGCAGAAAGTGAAGAGGTGTGTCAATCTCGAGCGTTTATAACAAGATACCAAGCGGGCGTACTGATGAAACTTGGACGCGCGGCAAAATCTGGGCCGTGCAAATTAGGGCTATCAGTTACCCATAACGGCACAGCAGTTGAAAGGACGTATGTGACAGCTGTACAACGGTTACAAGAACGTTTCGTTTCAAATTTTGAAAACCTGTCAGAGGACTCGCGTCGTTAGTAATGATTAAATTCATTGCTTCGATTAGGCGCCTGCGCTCGATCGGTCGATCTTATAGTTACGCTCGATCGGTCGATCTTATGCCTACTTTTGATCGATCGATCCTATCTCTACTCTCGATTAGTCGATCTTATCTCGGGTCGTCATGCACTAAGCGTTGATATCCAACCGAACGGGTCTATCACGAGCTGTCGTACAGACAAGTTGCGCGATCTTTATGTACTCATTCGACCATTCTCCTTGATCAGACTCGAAGAGTAGGAGGCTTATGGTTGGGTCGGTCGTGCTAGGCCCAAGCCTAAACTTAGAACGACGTATAGGCCGATCAGCCCATCCCTTAGGGATTGACCTAATTCCTACAGGTACTAATCATATAAATTTATTACCTCATCATGAAAAAAAGGTACGATTCCCATAACCCTATTTTTCTACTCTCCAGCTATCAAAGGCTCTCACAAAAAAGCTGACTTGAGCGTCGGAGGGGCCTACCGAAAATCAACCCCCGACACGCCTTTATTGTTTTGCAGGTATTATCAGCACGGAATCAACCAATCTCATGGATCCAAGAAGCAGTGCTCAGCTCCACCAAGATCTGATTGAACCACTGTCAATTCTTGAGTTGGAGTATATCAGGTTCATATGCTGATGGAAATAAAAAAACTTAGAGGACAATAAATACATCTAAATGTTTGAAAGAAAATTATAAATATATAGCAAAAAAATATTAACGTTAAATTTAGAAGTTGACGTTTAAATTTGAAAGTTGAAGAAACAATAGCCCCTTCCACTTCTTGGCCTTCAACGATATTGTAGGGATGAGTGTGCATGAAAAAGTCCTGGGATGCTTTTATGAAGGTAGGTTTCTTACGAGAGTGAGATATGAGCAAGTGCTCTTCCTCCTGCCTTTATCCAGGGCTAAGACTGCTTAGAAGTTGTAAGTTTTAGTCACGATTAAAAAGAGTTATAGTTTACTTCAACTTTAAAAGAAGACGATTGATCAAAAATAAAATTAATCAAAAACTTATAAACTCTAAGTAAATTGAATCTGTTATTTAATTTTTAATCACGAACTCGATAAAATTTATATAAAACATATCACATCAAAATTTGAACAAAATAAGATCTATTGAAACACAATGGTCAGATCGGGTGTAATTATTTAAGATGCTTATTCAATAATCCAGCACAGGCTAAGAAAGATGATGTTGTTATAAAAGATAGAAATAATATGGTGTACCACTAATTGTAGACGCACCATTTCATAGTTATTGTACATATGGATTGGTTAGGTTTTACCTAACACAAGAATGAGGTAGATAGTTATTGGTTAGGTTTTACCTAACACAAGAATGAGGTAGATAGTTATTGGTTAGGTTTTACCTAACACAAGAATGAGGTAGATGGGTTATTGGTTAGGTTTTACCTAACATAATAACATATATGGAGTAGGTGATCACATGTGTGTTAGGTGGTTAAAATGTACTATAAATAGAAGAGTTCACTTGATGTAATATACACCATTTTTCATAAGAAGAATTCTCCTCTCCCAAATATTCTTTCAAGTTTAGTTTCAGTTTTATAACACGTTATCAGCACGAAGCTCTCGTTTCTAAATTCGGCTTATCAACATCAAGCAATCATAAGGTTCTTCCGTCTACCTACATCATACAAACGTTCTTCGGTTTACATACATCAAACAAACGTAAGTTCTTCCGTTTATTTATCCTAGTTACGATGTTGTTAAAATAAAGTTCTTCTTTTTATCTACATTAATTCTACTTATGATATGATTAAACAAATTATAGACGACTCACTATTTTACCTTCTTTTAATAATGAAAAGTTATTACCACCTCTAAATACGTAATTTATTGTATAGTATACATCATCAATGTTAACAAAAAAAATAAAAATAAAAATAAAAAATAAAAAGTATAACTACTATATATATATAACGGTTAAAAAAAACATAACGGTAACTTTATAACGGCTAGGTAACGGCTAGGTAACGGTAACAATTTTTTTTTCTATAAATAGATATCACTTCTTCATAATTTACTTCATCCCTATCTCTTACCTCTCGTACCTCAAATTTCTTACAAAAACAAAATTTTCAAATGTTGTCCGCTATTTCATTTTTTTGTATAATTATGATCATTATATATTTTTGTTTCACTCTTAATATAGAGCTAGATAATGCACTTCGCATATATTTTCTCTTAGTAATACCATGTATTATGATCCCTATGTTGCTTCTTGGCATAGCATTTGAGCAAGGCATGTGATTTATTTAATGTAATATCGATTTGAATAACTGTCTTAATTATTTCTCTCTATTATATAATAGTTGCCAACATGTCCAATCTTGCCAAAATTGAGTTCGCTGCTCTTGATGTTGCGGGCAATAATTATATGCCATGGATGATTGATGTCGAAATGCATCTTGAATCAATGGATCTTTTAGATACCATTAAAGAAAATAATACAACATCAAAACAAGATAAAGCCAAAGCGATGATCTTCCTTCGTCGTCATCTTGATGAGGATTAAAAGAGAATACCTCACAATTAAAGATCCAAGTCATTTGTGGAAAAATTTACAAGAAAGATATGACCATCAAAAGGAAGTTTTACTTCCAGCTTCTCGTGATGAATGGAGCGCTTTACGCTTCCAAGATTTTAAAAAGGTCAATGAGTATAACTCAGCTATGTTTAGAATTGTCTCACAACTACAATTTTGTGGGCAAACAATCACTGAGGAAGATATGTTAGAAAAAACATACTCTACCTTCCACGCAGCAAATGTAACATTGCAACAACAATATCGAGTGCGTGGATTTAAAAAATACTCTGACCTGATTTCATGCCTCCTTGTAGCCGAGAAGAATAATGAACTTTTGATGAAAAATCATCAATCCCGCCCTACTGGCGCGGCAGCATTTTCAGAAGCAAATATTGCAATTCGAAATGAAAGAAAAAATCATCATGGGCCTAGTCGTGGTCGCGGTCGCGGTCGTGGCCGTGGTCGTAATTCACATTCGTGGTCGTGGTCGTGGGCGTGGCGAGGAAGTTATCCATATAACTCTCTTCAAAGAAATACGAGCCACCACAATAACAAGCACCATATTAATGATGTTCATGGAAGTTCTTATAGGACTTCAGGAGATTCTTGCCTTAGATGTGGTACAAAAGGACATTGGGCTAAAGTTTGTCGAGTTCCTGAACATCTATGTCAGTTATACAAAGCATCCTTAAAAGGAAAGAAAAGGAAGTGAATTTTATCAAACAACACCCTTTAGGTGATTCAACCGACTTTGGTACTTTTGATTTTGATTTCATTAAGAGTCATAATCCTTCGATGACTCTACATATCTGAATGCTTGGATTTTACCGATGATTTTGTGGATCGTGACATTGTTGGTGGCAATAGCAATTAAAATAATGTACTTATGTTTCATTAAGTATTATTATGCTTATTATATCACTCGCTTCAATTGCTTGTTATGTTTTGTTATGTTACTAGTTTCAATTACAGATATTGTTTTTAAGTTAACATAACATCTCTTTCTCTTTATTTTGCAATTTTCTCATTAAATTATTTATTTTATGCTAAGTTTTGATATGGATCGTTCTGTAAGAGGAGCGGCAAATTATGATAATTTATGCATACCAGATAGTGGCACAACGCACACTATCCTGAAAGATAAAAGGTTCTTTTCAGAATTAAAACCAACAAAAACAATTGTGAACACAATATCAGGTCCTATAGACTTGATTGAAGGAATTGGCAAGGCCAAGTTCACATTACCAAATGGCACAAAGTTCTCAATACATGATGCCTTATTTGCGCCAAAGTCTAAAAGAAATTTGTTGAGTTTTAATGATATATATTCTCATAAATATGATACTCAGTCGGCAACTGAGGGAAATATGAAATATATGTATCTTACAACCTGTCAATCAGGAAAGATAAACATATTGGAAAAACTACCAATGCTCCCTACTGGATTGCATTATACATATATAAATGTGATGGAATCTAATATGGTAGTTAAAGCAAAACACATTGATCCTTCAATAATCTCTATTTGGCATGATCGTCTGGTCATCCAGATCAACAATGATGCGAAAAATAATTGAGAATACACATGGACATCCATTGAGTAACAAAATGATTACTCAAATAAATAAGAGTCCATGTACATCTTGTTCTCTTGGAAAACTGATCATAAGGCCATCACCAGCTAAAATAAAATTGGAATCACCTACTTTTCTTGAACGTATTCAAGGTGATATATGTGGACCCATTCATCCACCATGTGGACCATTTCGATATTTTATGGTATTGATAGATGCCTCCAGCAGATGGTCTCACGTTTGTCTACTATCAACTCGTAATATGGCATTTTCAAGATTTCTTGCACAAATTATTAAATTACGAGCACAATTTCCTGACTATACAATAAAGAAAGTCAGACTAGATAATGCTGGTGAATTCACATCCCAAACTTTCAATGACTATTGTATGTCAATTGGGATTATGGTCGAGCATCCTGTTGCTCATGTGCATACTCAAAATGGTTTAGCTGAATCTTTAATTAAACGCCTTCAGCTTATTGCTAGACCATTGATGATGAGAACAAAGCTTCCAATTTCGTATGGGTCATGCAATTTTACATCTTGAGGCATTAATTCGCATCCCACCAAGTACATATCATACATACTCCCCTACAACTTGCATTTGGTCAAGAGCCAAATATCTCCCATTTGAGAATTTTGGTTGTGCAAGATATGTGCTATTGCACCACCACAACGTAGTAAATGGGACCTCAAAGAAGATTGGGGATATATATCGGCTATGAAAGTAAATCTATTATTAGATATCTTGAACCTCAAACGGGTGATATATTTACAAGACGTTTGCTGATTGTCATTTGATGAAAATACTTTCCGACATTAGGGAGATAATAAACGGTGATGAAAGAAATTACATGGTGTGAACCATCATTATTGTATCTTGATCAACGACAAAACAATGCGAAATGAAGTGCAAAGAATTGTGCATTTGCAAAGAATTGCAAATCAATTACCAGATGCTTTCACAGATACAAAAAGAGTGACTAAATCATTTATACCAGCTGTAAATGCTCCTGCTCGGATTGAAATCCCAAAAGGACAATCTGAGAACATGGTCACTCATGAATCTACAACACGCATGAAGCGTGGTAGACCAATCGGTTCCAAAGATAAAAATCCTCGAAAAAGAAAAGGAGCAAATATGATTAATGACCCCAAGATAGATAAAAGTGTTCCTCTAGAAACACAAGATGAGGATAGTGTCCCAGAAGAGACACAAACTGACATTAATCAAGAAATCGCAATTAATTATATTCACACAAAAGAATTATGGAACCGGAATGATATGAAGGAGATTGATGAAATATTTTCTTATGCTATAGCATGTGATATCATCAATGAAAATGAAGATCCCGAACCAAGATCTATCATTGAATGTCAAAATAGACATGATTGGGTTCAATGGAAAGATGCTATTGAAGCTGAATTAAATTCTCTTAACAAGCGTAATGTGTTTGGACCTATTGTCCTTACACCCCAAAGTGTAAAGCCTGTAGGTTACAAATGGGTTTTTGTTCGAAAACGAAATGAGAAAAATGAGATTGTGAGATACAAAGCTCGACTTGTTGCACAAGGTTTTTCTCAAAGACCCGGAATTGACTATGAACAAACATACTCTCTCGTTATGGATACAATTACGTTTAGATATTTAATCGACAACAGTTCTTCGAAACCGGAAATGCGTCTTATGGATGTTATTACTTACATCAGACGGATCACTTGATAGTGATATTTACATGAAAATCCTCGAAGGATTCAAATGCCTACACATTAAAATCACAACCAAAGGAAATGTATTCGATCAAATTGCAAAGATCCTTATATGGACTAAAGCAACTGGACGCACGTGGTACAATCGTTTAAGCGAGTATCTATCAAAGAAAGGATATGTAAATAGTCCTATTTGCCCTTGCATTTTATAAAGAAAACAACATCCGGATATGTGATTATCATTGCCTATGTTGACGATTTGAATATCATTGGTACTGCTAAAGAAATCCAAGAAACAAAGAAGCAGTACTTAAAGAAGGAATTTGAAATGAAAGATCTTGGAAAAACTAAATATTGTCTTGGTCTGCAAATTGAACATAGACCAAGCGGAATCTTTAAGGCATCAATCGACATATCTGAGTAAAAGGTATTGAGGCGTTTTAATATGGATAAAGCAACTCCATTAAGTACACCAATGGTTGGTAGATCGCTTAATGTTGAGAAAGATCCATTTCGCCTTGTGAAGAAAAACGAAGAAGTTCTTAATTCAAACGCCATATCTAAGTGCGATAGGAGCTCTCATGTATCTTGCTAATTGTACTTAGACTGATATAGCTTTTGTTTGTTAATCTATTAGCAAGATTTAGTTCATCTCTACTTAAAAGGCACCGGAATGGAATTAAACATCTATTCCGTTATCTTCAAGGTACAATTGATTTGGGATTATTTTACACTAAAATGCAAAACAAGTTTTGGTTGGTTATGCGAGATGCAGTTACTTATCGATCCGCATAAAGCCGATCCCAAATCGGTTATGTATTTACGTATGGAGGCACCGCAATTTCTTGGCGTTCACGAAACAAACACTTGTTGCTACTTCTTCAAATCATGCTGAAATCATTGCACTTCATGAAGCAAGCCGAGAATGTGTATGGTTAAGGTCAATGACGCACCACATTTTAACAACTTGTGGCTTATCGACCAACAAAGAACCAACAATCATATTTGAAGACAATGCAAGATGTATCGCTCAAATAAAGGAGGTTATATCAAAAGTGATAGAACCAAACATATCCCTCCGAAATTTTTCCAATTCACCCAAGATCTCGACAAGAGCAAAGAAATCAACATCCAAGATATTCAATCAAGCAACAATCTCATGGATCTTTTCACAAAGGCACTTCCTACTATACCTTTCGTGGAAGCATGTCCACGAGATTGGAATGCGACATCTAAGAAATTTATGAGGAAGAGCTCATTGTGTTAAATGAGGGGAGTCTGACGATTACAGACTCTTTTTCCTTATCATGGTTTTTATCCCACCGGTTTTTCCCGATAAGGTTTTTAACGAGCAACACCAAATGCGTTTAAGGCCGTAAAAGAGACAATTATGTGGCACACCAAGGGGAGTGTTATAAAAGATAGAAATAATATGGTGTACCACTAATTGTAGACGCACCATTTCATAGTTATTGTACATATGGATTGGTTAGGTTTTACCTAACACAAGAATGAGGTAGATAGTTATTGGTTAGGTTTTACCTAACACAAGAATGAGGTAGATAGTTATTGGTTAGGTTTTACCTAACACAAGAATGAGGAAGATGGGTTATTGGTTAGGTTTTACCTAACATAATAACATATATGGAGTAGGTGATCACATGTGTGTTAGGTGGTTAAAATGTACTATAAATAGAAGAGTTCACTTGATGTAATATACACCATTTTTTCATAAGAAGAATTCTCCTCCTCCAAATATTCTTTCAAGTTTAGTTTCAGTTTTATAACAGATGTTATATTGTTTCTATTATATTTCCCCATGGGATAAGGATCCAGTACAATTGCAAATAGCTTATTATCTTCGTCTTACATAAGCTTAAACTACAATCGCTGAAATTTTCTTTATGTAAATGAAGATCCGCCACTATTTTTTCTTGGTTACTTTATTATTTGTTCTGTTTGGTTACTAGGAAAGTCAAAAGAAGTTGGTCTTAAGGGATTAAATTCTACATTAACGTTTTATAAGTCTTCGGCCACTGTATACTTTAATTATGACTAGCAGAAATTATTCATAAACTAAAATAAAAAATTAAGTTTAAGTTAGGAAACGTCATATCTAAACAGGACCACACAATGGAATTAAAGTTTGGTTGAAAGTACCTTATTGACGCTTACCACATTTATAATACATGTGTATGAAAAGTAAGCATACGTATGCGACATTTAATTGATTACAGGAACATTCTCAGGTATTGATCCATGCGAGTGTAGTTCACTTCAGGGTAAAGTTTGGAAGCCTCTTCTGCTTCTTCTCCTATTTCAAAGTTCGTCAGACAGCCCTCATAGAAAATGTGATAGAAGTGTCCAATGCCTACCTTCTGTGCATAATCCACATCTGAGGGGGAAGAAAAAACAATGCATGTAATAAATTTTACTTAGGAGTTTAGTATAATTAATCTAAGGTATATATAATTAGGCATTAATTTTGTTTACCCTTCATGGAGGCCAGGAAGTCCTTTCCAGAAATGTTGAACTTGTCTAGCTTCTTCCCACTGAGTTCTTCCCATATCTCCACCAACTGTCTTTGGCTGAGAATGTTGTCTGGTGGCCTCAGGTACAATGTTTTGTTTAACGTTCGAGGGTCGTCTATTGTCTTGATTGTATATGTCGCCACGTCCTCTTCGTCCATAAAAACAGCTAAACACCAAGTGGAATTCCATTACCGAGATTCCCTCCATTAGTCATTCTCATTAGTCATTATTGTTTGTTCTTTGATCTTTCAAATATAATTAATACATACCTTTGGTGTTGCCATCCCCGTAGAGACATACTTTATGTTTAGGAGGGGTAAGTCTCTCAAGCTGAGAAAGGTTGGGGACAAAGTAACCTGCAAAGCAATTGGCAGATACATAGGTGTAAGGGATGTGAGCTTCCTCTATCGCCTTCCTCACTATCATTTTCTGATCAAATGTTTCTCTTCCTGGTTCAAGTGCGTTTCCCATTCTCGCTGGGTCCATTCCGAACTCGGACGGCAGGAAACGCTGTAGGGAATTCAAAGATATGGTAGCAAGTTTCCAAGAATAATTAACTGAACAATGTTGGCAAAGCTAAAGCTTGTAGGTACGATTTATAATTAAGATATAGTAATTAAAACTTAGACAAGCAAACTGGACTAACATTTCTATTCAGATGGTTATGATACTGTTACCCTTTTAGTAATTTACTAAGAGCTTTTTTGATTCTATAGAACAAAACACAAACCGTCCATAACATAGTAATTTCCAATCTCTCTCACGTTGCAAACCATTGTCACTGAGCAATCTCTCATCCCCCACTCGAACCTTTGCAATCATCAAAGGCAACTTTCGATGCTTCACTCACAGAATTCATCACCCATCCCTCACATAGCAATCTCTCAACCCATTTCTAAATCTTGGAGAATTCACCTCTGAACAGGTGTATTAAGAGGTAGATAAATGCTATGTTACAAATCATCCTCTTCAAATTGGGAAATGCTCTAATACCACTTGTATAATGATTGAGCAAATCTATATCTCATGTAGCAAATCTATGAATCATATTTTAAATCGTTTAAATCACAAGAGTTAAATAATTTTTTAAAAATATAAATTTGGACTGATCTAATTTCATAAACTAATAAATTAAAGTTTATACTTAAATTTGACGTTTGTGTATTATAGATTGTCTAAATCGAATGTCACAGCATATAGTATGATTATATACTTTGTGTTTGCTTCCCGCACCAACCAACCCTCCACCCCCCATCCTCCTCTTTAGTTTAAGCAGTACATGATCTATTATACATGGAAAAGCATAAAATATTATCAAGATTTAGGTGTTAGTGATATAAGTTCTTCAGTTTTCCCAAGAAGCGGATTTGGTGATGAACAGAAACTACAAGATTGTAGGTTAGATCTTGGAAAGATCTAAAACCTGTTTTCTTTTTATAAGTTTGCAATTTTAAGTAGTTGCGTCAAAATATAATATGATTATTTGCTATGTTAGTCTTTGATTTGGATCTATGAAACTTGAATACAATCTCATCTCAAATAGGAAACTGCGTGAACTGTTTCAGGAATTAAAGTTCGTACCTTAACAGTTCCTGCCTCCTTGATGGCCTCGACCAACTTGAGCTGCATCAGAAGGTTGTGGCTCCGGAAGTGAACTCCAGACATGGTGCAAATCACTACATCAACTTTCTTCACAGCTTCCACAAGGCTTTGATGGGAAGAAAATGAGGCCTCTATCAAGCGAGCTCCTTCCTTCTTAAACGAGAGTAACATTTGCAGCTTTTCGATGTCGAGCCCTATCTCATCGCGTTGGAGGACATATGTTATATGGCCCTGTGCCAAGCTTGCCTTCACAATTCTCCTACCTATATAGCCAGTAGCCCCGACTACAAAAACTTTGCTCTTCGCCATGGCTAAAGGTTCTTTCTCTCCAGTGTTGTGTATGTAACTATGTATATACACAGACAGCGCTTGAGATTTAGTGATATGATGTAGTGTTTTCTTATTAAATTGTGTGCAACTACTTGGCATGAACTACAAGTCACTCTTCTCTATTTGTTGATGCTTTGAAACTTGTCAAAAGGCTAAAATTCATCTAACTAGTCTATGGTAATTATAATTTCTCTAATTAGCGATTGTGACTTGTACGTGCCGGATTTTACTTCATGCCTTGTTTTCCATTCTTTTCTATCATTCAATATTTCTAAAGTAATAAGACTTTAAACACGTTAATGTTTTATTTAAATTTTATAATAAAAAATCACAGAACACTCAACAAAGAGCAGTTGATTTTGTGCTTGCATAATTCCAAATATAGTAGGAATTTGTTAATATAGTAATGATATTCTTGCATGGTTCTTAATCCTGGGTGTAGATAAACTTAATAATAGAAAAGTAGCAAAAACATTTTTTTGGGTTGAAGAAAGTGGAGTCTAAAGTCGAAACTAATTTACTCTTTGATCAAGCCGAATGACACCTGCCCAAAAGGACAAACAAATCGTCAACGGCGTTGGATTTCAACCGACACAACATGTGCCTTCGCACCAAAGACTTTCATCACCTACCAAATTGTTTGATATTATATTCAGGTGACGTCATTAGTTTATATGTTTCTTTATTCTAAAAGAAATGCTAAGGATGAATTATACAAATGGCTAGTTTTAGTCATTTTGACAATAGTTGATTTGAAATTAATTCAAATATGATATTAGAATTGATGGTTTGATCCAATTATTGCTACGTTTATTTTAAGTGATAATTGAATGTTCAGTTCTAATTATACTTTAAGAGAAATATTAGAATATCTTATATTAATTAAGTATGAAAATATTAAAGAGCCAACTATTTAAATAGTTAGTTATAATGATTTTGACAACAACAAACAAAGTCTAAATCTAATAAATGCCTCCTTTTCAGTCTGCGTTATCACAAAAGCTCTCTTCTTGTCAATTGGTCAAATGATGAGACAGTGTCTGTCAGTCTTACGCAAATATCCAAACGTCGGCTAGTGTTGCACATTTGTCATCGAACATTTTCTATTGGTGAAATGGCTAATATAAACATGAACTAAGGGGTAAGCTCAAGGATTAAACAAGTTGATCGGATTTTTTTTGAAAGTATAAGATACCACACTTGTATTAATGATAATGAGAGCAGAGAACATCCAAAATAGTTTCTTAAACATAAAGTAGTAAAAATCGAATGGATGCTCTAGCAAAAGAATGAGCAGCACCGTTCATAATGCGAATACATAGTAAAAACAAAAATTATAATCATATATTTATTTATTGTGTTAAATAATCATATTTATAATTAAAATAGGCAGAGAATAAATATCTGAAAAGTGACGATTATTAGATACAAAATTTCAAAAACACGAAACTTCTATATACTTCACATAAAAAAATATGTAAAACTTTCAACATTTGATGTAAGTATGGTTAATTTGAAAAATCTTTCTGCAAATATCTATTTCCTCTTGTTTTGATTTTATTCACGTAAACAATTACGAAAACAAAATCAATGTTTTCTCTTCACTGTTTCTAAAACAGACACTCTTCTTTACTTTGTTTTCTTATCCTAGCACAAAAACCGAAAAACAAGTCTCTGTGATTTAACTCTTCTCCTTTTTCATGCACGTTATGCCTAAAATGTTACATTGTTTGCTTTAAAAACAAAAACAAAACCTCATTGTAACCATTACAACTTTTACATATAACGTTCTTTTCTTAATTATTATTATTTATAAAATAAAATAAAATAAAATAATTTTATTTTATTATTATTTCTAAAATGAAATAAAATAAAACTATTTCATTTTATTCATTTATTTTATCAAAGCGAATTTCCAATATTAAATATATTTTCTGTGCTAACAAAAATATATTAATATGCCATATATATTATTTAATAAGTTATCTCATAATAAATTAAATAATCATAAACGAAAAATATTACACTCGTAAATGTATAACTACATAGGTTTATTACTAAACCGGTAGTAATTAATCTAATTAATTACTAATCAAGGTTGACGTCTAGTAACACTCCTCAACGACCGGATAGTGTGAAGTAACAATATTACAAAAATATAACTTAGTTAAGGATAATGTATAATTACCTTCCATCATTACAATTCTGGACTATCCTAAGGTATGGTTTAACTGTCAAACCTTATTAGATAACCAACTATGTTACATGTCGATCATTAATGATTGGTGAATAACTTAGAAAATTCCTTTTCTTCATTCATTCAATTGTCCTGATCAAGGTCTTGAAACAACCATTAAGATCAATGACAACATAGAGTTCAAACTCATTACTTAGAGTCGATGAATCCCATCTTGACTCACCACTAATCAGTTAGGTACTTAATTACATTCAATGATCATTTAACTAGCATTTTTATACACTAGGTATCCGACACCAAAACATAATAAATAACCTATTGATTAATATGATGATCTCAGGTCAAAGGAAAAATATACATTTAAATCCTTATGAAAATATCTCACTTGACAGTTCATAGGTAATATTAATCATTGGGAATTGTCAGTTTGGTCAGTTCAATGATCATATTTCCATATGCATCATCTATATATGTAACTTAGTAAATGAGATCTACTAATATCTATCCAATAGATACTATTATATATATATATATATATATATATATATATATATATATATATATATATATATTGATATAACTGGATCATTAAAGTCCTTATTTGATGATCCTATGATCAAGAACAATTTTAGATTAAATTCTAAAACTTGACTCTCATTATCATAATCTCCATTATGATGGCAAGTGCATAAATTTAATCAATAACTTATCATATTAGAATAAAAATAATAAACATAATATGATAAAAATATTTGCCATGTTATTAAACAAAGTTAATAATTACAAAACTAAAGTGTTCAATTTATTACATAACGATTGGGTCATGGGCACAATTCCAACAATCTCTCACTTGATCTAGACCCAATCAATCATGAATTTCAATCCTATCTTCCACTTGTACTTATTAAACTCCTTTGATTCAAGCGCCTTAGTGAAGGGATCTGCAACATTCTCCTTTCCTTCAACCTTTTGAATTTAAACGTCCTCACGTTCAACAATTTCTCGAATCAAATGATACTTTGGCAGAACATGTTTGGATCTTTGGTGTGACCTTGGTTCCTTAGCTTGTGCAATAGCACCAGTATTGTCACACAATAAAGGAACAACTTCCTTTATTGAAGGAATCACACCAAGTTCAGTTAAGAACTTTTTCATCCAAATAGCTTCCTTAACTGTTTCAGATGCAGCTATGTATTCTGCTTCAGTAATTGAATCAGCTACAGTAGCTTGTTTGGAACTTTTCCAACTCACTACTCCTCCATTCAAGGTGAAAATATAACCAAATGTAGATTTACTATCATCCCTATCTGATGCAAAGCTAGCATCAGTGTAGCCTATTAACTTTAATTCATAATCTCCATATATGAGGAATTGGTCCTTAGTTCTTCTCAAGTACTTAAGGATGGTTTTAACCACTTTCCAATGTTCCTCACCTGGGTTACCTTGATACCTGCTTTCTATTCCTAGCACGTAGGCTACATCAAGTCTTGTACATGTCATGATATACATGATAGCTCCCACTACGCTGGCATATGGGACCCTACTCATGTGCTCTCTTTCTTCTAGGGTTCTAGGACAATCCTCCCTACTAAGAGAAATTTCAGTGCCTATCGGTAGATAACCTTTTTTGGAAATTTTCATGTGATACTTTTTAAAAATAGTATCAATGTACATGGATTGAGAAAGTCCTAGCAGTTTTCTTGATCTATCTCTATAGATCTTGATTCCAATAATGTAAGCTGCTTCTCCCAAATCCTTCATGGAGAACTGTTCAGATAATCAAATCTTTGTCTTTTGGATGGCTGGTACATCATTTCCTATTAGCAATATGTCATCTACATACAACATTAGGAAAATAACTATGCTCCCACTAACCTTCTTGTACACACATGGCTCTTCTTCGCATCTAACAAAGTCGAACTTTGCGATTATTATATTGAAGCGAATATTTCAACTTCGTGAAGCTTGCTTTAATCCATAAATGGATCTTTGTAGCTTACATATTTTATTAGGAGCAGATGGCAATGTGAATCTTCAGGTTGTGTCATATAGACATCTTCCTTGAGTTCTCCGTTAAGAAAAGCTGTTTTCACGTCCATTTGTCATATCTCATAGTCATAATATGCAGCTATAGCAAGTAGAATCTTAATAGATTTGAGCATTGCCACAGGGAAAAAAGTTTCATCATAATCAGTACTTTCTTTTTGGTTATATCCCTTGGCAACAAGACGGGCTTTCTAGGTTTCAACATTTCCGTCTACTCCAATATTTTTCTTAAATACCATTTACATCCTATGGGTTTTATATCCTTTAAGGGATCAACCAAAGTCCATACTTTGTTGATTCTCATAGATTCTAACTCGGATTCTATGGCCTTAAACCACTTCTCACAATCTGGACTTGCTATAGCCTCTTTGTAAGTCTTAGAGTCATCATCAATATGATTATCTTCGTCACCTTGCACCATTAAGTTTAATCTATCTGGTGCACGACGATCCTTAGTAAAACTTCTAAAAGGCTCATGTACAATAGGTTTTTCCTCTACTTGATCTTGTTGTTGCACAGGTTCTTGCACAGGTTTATTAACCAGTCCACTCTCCTCAACGGTTAAGACTGGTACCGTATGTGTTAATTTCAAGACATCAAGTAAAGGTTGTTCAACATGCATTTGATGCTTTTGAGCTTGTGTTGATTCATCAGAATCTGGAATTTCATCAAGATCTATTTCTACACCATGACTTCCTTCTTTAAGGAACTCCTTTTTTAAAAAAGTTGCATTTCTGGCCACAAACACTTTGTGTTCAGAAGAGTGATAGAAATAGTATCCCATAGTTTCCTTGGGATAGCCAACAAATCTACACTTGTCAGATCTGGCTTCAAACTTATCTAGCTGCAATCTCTTGAAATAAATTGGACAATCCCAAACCTTCAAATGTTTTAAGTTAGGTTTACATCCTTTCCACATCTCATATGGAGTTTTAGTGACTGCTTTAGTGGGAAATTTGTTTAATAAATATGCAGCGGCTTCTAAAGCATATCCCCATAGGAAGATAGGAAAATCAATGAACCCCATCATGGATCTCACCATATCCAATAAAGTTCGATTTCTCCTTTCTGAAACACCATTGTGTTGTGGTGTTCCTGGAGAAGTCCACTAAGACAAGATTCCATCTTGCCTTAGATAATCAACAAAATTATCACTAAGATACTCACCGCCACGGTCAAATCGTAGTGCCTTTATACTCTTACCAGTTTGTTTTTCAACTTTAATACGAAATCTTTTAAACATTTCAAATGATTCAGACCTGTGTTTCATAAGATACACAAATCCATATCTTGACATATCATCAGTGAAGGTGATAAAATAAGAATATCCACCTTTAGTTTGAACTTTCATAGGCCCACATACATCAGTATTTATGAGTCCTAGAAGTTCAGTAGCTCTCTCTCCAGTTCCAGTCAAAGGAGATTTGGTCATTTTGCCTTTGAGACAAGGTTCACAAGTTTCATATGATTCATAATCATATTGACCAAGGAATCCTTCCTTGTGAAACTTATTTACTCTTTTCTCACCAATATGACCAAGTCTACAATGCCAAAGGTAAGTTTGATTTGATTGATTATCTCTCTTCCTGTTATGACCAGAAACATTCATAATTAGATAAACAATTATTTCAGGTAAGACATAAAGACCATATTGTAAATAACCACTGACATATAATTCATCACCATGAAATATATTACATTGGTTATTCTTAAAGATTGTATGAAATCCACGTTTGTCTAATGACGAAATAGAAACAATGTTCGAAACAAACTTAGGAACATAATAACAATCTTTCAATAATAAAGTCTTTCTCGTAGGCATAACAAGAGAAATAGTTCCTACAGCTAGAGCAACAACACTTGTTCCATTTCTAACTTGTAGCTTTATTTCTCTCTTCTTTAATCTCCTATTGATCCTTATACCCTGCAACATATTGCAGATGTTAAAGCTACTACCAATATCTAATACCCATTTAGTAAAATCAATAGCAGTTAAAGAAATCATGAAAACATTTTTCATAAATGTCCCACCTTGTTTCTTACCTTTCAAAGTAGCCAAATACTCTGAGCAGTACTTAAAATATGCATCGAATGCATTAGCATAAGCAAGTCCCTCAAAAGGCACTTCCATTATGGGTTTATCAATTACATCGATAAGTTTCTCATGCATGAGAACAATTCTTAGATTGTGGTACCAATAATCAAAATTGTTACCCACTAGCTTGTTAGCATCAAGAATGCTTCACAGTGATATAATAGACATTTTGAGAAATTTAATAAAAGAAAAAACACCAAAATAAGAACGCAATCATATATCATTAAGATATGGACTTTTATCTAAGCGATATAAAATCTTTAAAACATGAATGAGCCCCTTGGTTGTCAAGTCGTTACTCATGCATAATTAAAGAGTGATAAATTGCCTATTTTATCATATAAAATTTTATAGTAGGCTCAATACTAAATAATCCCTTGGTTGTCAGGTCGTTCCTATTTGTATAATTTAATTTATCCATCCAAGTGACGGAGAATTAATTAGTTCTATACTCTCTAGATAGTCTAAGCCAAAAATATAAAATTAAATAATTTTTCCTCACACTTGCTTCATATGCAATAGAAAATATTATTTATTCCTAAACTACAAGTTATTTGGTTATCATGTCATTCCTTGTAAACAAAATAAATATTATTATCTATTTGAGTGGAAAATTCTTTTGATAAAATATCATATATTATATCAAAATAAACTCTATAATTTTAAAGTTCAAAATTTTATGCTATTAAAACAATTTTAATAACGTTAATGATCATATCATTTTAATTTCTGATAACAATTAACAAAATTAAAAATATATCAAAAGCTTTTCATTTACTTTTAAAACCGTATTTGTGTGTATTGTTAAAAACTTTTCACCAAAAGCTAAATTAACCAAGAGCGTCTATCTATCTAGCTCCAAAGGTTACGCACGCAGCATATATATGTCAGACTAATAGCATTAAATGGGTTTGTCATTTAATAAATGCATTCTGTGAAACCAATTTCACATTGCAGCCTTTCACGTACTATACCAATTGGTGTGTAAGTTCGTCTTCTGTTAAAACACTTTTAACCAAAACCATGAGTGCATTATCTGTTAAACCTTGTAAAACAACCTTGGCTTTCAACCATACTTACAACATCAATAAATGCATTCATTAACGTGCAACATCCATTACATGCATAATGCATTTAAATGGGTTTGTCATTAACAACACCTCATCAACCTTTGCATTAATTAATGTACAACATCCATTAAATACATTTAATGTTTTACTGTGCATGAACAACATTTTGTTGAGAATTTAAACCTTCCAAACCCATATCAAAGGATATTTAATAGACAAAAATATCAGAAAATAACAACACAAGAAAATTTACGTGAAAACTCCCAAACCGGAGAAAAACTACGGACACCGAGAAGAAAATCCACTATGTGAAAAATTCTTACAATCAAACAATTTTTTCTAGCTCTCACCCAATCTCCCAATACACCAACACACTCACAAAGAAATACACAAGACAAATTCTCTAACTCTCACCTCAAAAGAGGAATTTAACTAGAGTCAAATTTGTACTACAAATATTTGACTTTGTTTAGTGCCCTAGACAAGGAGATAGTCACCTCCTTATATAGGTAAGAGACTTGTCTCAATTGTTGTCCCCAACCAATATGGGACAACAAAAGAGCCAAATCTCAACAATCTCCACCTTTGGCGACTTTGGTTAATCCTACAACCACACTCCACCTTAATGAAGATCTCCTGAAAATAACATAACTCTCAATGCAGAGAATTATCATGCTTCATAGCATCATGTTCCACTATAAAAGCATACCCACTCAAAATAAACCAATTCTAAGCCTTCTACTTCGGCACATTCGAAAATAACCTTGCTGAAAAATTATGGAACAACTCCCATATTTGGCTTTCCTGGAAGTTCATCAGTCATCGACATAAATTCCACCACACATCTTGCATTAATGCCAAACCAATGCCCGTGTGTAAACCTGTGGACCAGCTAACAATAACACATCCTCTATCATGGCAACTTTGGGATTAACGGCATGCCATGAGGATGTACATGCGCCCTTCTTAGAGAGCAAGATCATCATCCATGGAGACAATATTAGCGATATTGTCAATCTCTCTATTAACTGACCCAGAGCCTCTTGCCGAACCCGCTCTACCTCTCGAACAATTTTTCTTCACATGTCCAGATTGTTCACAATTCCAGCAAACGACATTTTTCTTCATGGAGTTCTTCTTCCGATATCCAGCTACCATCAAAGCTGAGTTTTCAGGAACATTTCCACCACTCAGTCTTCTCTCTTCTGAAAAGAGTTTTCCGGTAACTTCAGAAAAACTATCTTCTCCTTCTCATGAATCAAAATCGGTTTCATGTGTTCATATGAAGGTGGAAGAGACCAGATGAGTCTCAAAGCTTGATCATCATCATCTATACGAACTCCAATTGTCTCCAGTTCAGAGACGATCCCATTGAGAATACTTAAATGATCTGAAATTGTAGTACCTTCCCTCATCCGCAGTGTATGAAACTGCTCCTTTAGGTACACCCGATTTGAGATGCCCTGTGTTTGATACAACTCCTCGAGCTTTTCCCAAAGCTCCTTTGTTGTAGCTATTCCATGTACATTCGCAAGGACATTCTTAGCCAAACACAATCGTATCCCACTGGCTCCTCTCAAATCCAAATCCTCCCAATCTTCATTGCTCATACTAGATTTCCCTGTACTGCTATCAGAGATCTGTCTGTCTTTCAATGCCTTGTGTAACCCTGACTGAATCAAAATATCCCTGACTTGTACTTGCCACAAGCCAAAATTGATTTTTCCGTCGAATTTTTCCACCTCAAATCTAAGAGGATTCGAAGCTCTATTTCCTGACATTTTTCTTATGCTCTTCTGCCTTGATGAATTTTATCGTAGAAGTGAATAGTACACCAGGAAAGTTTCCAGGAAAGAGAGGTGGGTCACAACGGACACTCTTAAATACCAAGTCTTTCCTTAGCCAAAATTTTCCTAGACATGTACTACCACACCAAAACTCCACCGCACCGAATGAACCTTTCTCAAGAAAATCTTTTTTGATGTGGAAGATCAGTCAAAACTGCAACCACAGAGCATACTTAGAATTTTCAAGAAAAACACACCTTGGCTCTGATACCACTTGTTGAGAATTTAAACCTTCCAAACCCACACCCAAGGATATTTAATAGACAAAAATATCAGAAAATAACAACACAAGAAAATTTACGTAGAAACTCCCAAACCGGAGAAAAACCACGGGCATCGAGAAAAAAATCCACTATGTGAAAAATTCTTACAATCACACTATTTTTCCTCTCACCCAATCCTCCAATATACCAACACACTCACAAAGAAATACACAAGAAAAATTCTCCAACTCTCACCTCAAAAGAGGAATTTAACTAGAGTCAAATTTGTACTACAAATCTTTGACTTTGTTTGGTGCCCTAGACAAGGAGATAGCCATCTCCTTATATAGGTAAGAAACTTATCTCAATTGTTATCCTCAACTAATATGAGACAACAAAAGAGCCGATTCTCAACACATTTGTCAAATGCTTAGATAATGCCTTAACAGTTAACACGATATCTGTATATGTATACTACTAATTCTTCATTTTCGTTATTTCAACGAAAACTGAGGAAAGAAATTATATGCTTACAGAACATTAAAAGGAGTGTTTCTATTTTAGTGAAACCCATTTCAAAATATAATCAAGATTTTCTCATGCATATTAAATGAACTTCTTTCATGTGTTAAAACCAATAACATAATAAAATACACAAATCAGTGGCTGTTTTTCAAGTATGATGTAAACACAAAATTAGCATTGATACCAATTGAAGGATCACAATATACAGCGGAAACAAAAACTATAATCATATATTTATCTATTGCTTTGAGTAATCATACTCATAATCAAAATAGGCAGAATAAATACCTGAAAAGTGACGATTACTCGATATAAAACTTCAAAAACACGAAGCCTCTATGTACTCCACATCAAAAAATATATCTCACTTTCAACACTTGATATTAGTATTTTGAATTTCGTATCGTATCGGCCGATACCGTTCCAGCAGAAAATCGGTACCGATACGAGTATAGGTGATATCAGTAAAAAATACTGGTAGGTATCGGCCAATTTAGGCGATACCAGCCGGTATTCAAAATACCGGTCAAATACCAGCCAATATCAGAAATTTTAAAAAGTTGGGGGGACTTTTTTGCAAAATTTTAAAAAAATTTCAAAATTTCACTCCCTCCTACCTCTCATTCCCCTTTTTTTTTTCAAAGTTTTTAATATAATATAAATATTTTATTACTAATAATAATTATAAATTAAATAAAACTTAAAAATAAATTATTTTATTTTATTACTAATAAATTATTTTATTTAAATTTATTTTAATATTTTATATAATATTTATTAATAAATATTAATAAATTAGTTTATAAATAATGATTTTAAAATTATTTATTTTATGAAATAAATAATTTTAAAATTATTATTTATAAACTAATATTTATTTATATATTTTCAATTATTAAATCAAAATTTATATATTTTAAAATTATATTTTAAAATTAATTATATTTATTAAATTAATTTTATATATTAAATGAAATTGTGATTATGTCTAATTAAATGTAAAATGAAATGAAATGTGAAAAACAACAATTCTAAAAAATAATTCAAAATTTTGATAAAATAGAAAATAATTCAAAATTCAAAATTTTAATTATTTTCATTATTTTACAATTAATTATTATATTTAGATAATTATTATATATTGATATATATTATATATAGATAATTATTATATATAGAAATAATTAAAATATAATAAAGATATATATAAACTAAAATGAATAAGATATAAATTCTACATTAACGTTTGATAAGTCTTCGGCCACTGTGTACTTTAATTAATAAAAAAAATAGACTTTAAGTTAGGAAGTATTAGGGGTCTTCATGGTAGGGTAACGTGATCCGTTTATAAATAACCTGAACCTAAACCTGAACGTCAGATTCGACAATTTCGAGAATCTGAACCTGAACCTGAACCTAAAAAACCTATAGGATCGGTTAACCTATTTTCAGGTTCGGTTATCAGGATAACCAGAATCTATTTATATCAATATATATGACAAAAAATTATAAAAATAATTAATGAAAACAAATAAAAATTATTCATAAAAGTATGCATATAAAATCCATCAAAGATTAATCCAATATGTTAAACCCAAGCAAAGTAAAATAAATCAAACAATGTCTTATAAAAGATCCATACTAGAAAAAAAGATAAATTATTCAACAATTATTCTTCGAATAGGATGATAGGATGGTAATTTGAGATATGAGAGGTTGAGAAGTTATTGTAGGATGAAGGATTGAATGAATTTTTTTTCTTTTTCGAACAAATAAAATGACCTTTAATTTTTCTTTGTTTTCATCAAGAAAAAAACTTTTCAACTTCAATAGTTGATATTTGATAAAAGATTAATTGTGATTCCAGCGATCTTAACCATCAATTTACTAGGTTTGTATTAAGACCGTTGGATTGAATTACTTTTTTGTAGAAGAATTGAATTTACAAGTGATCTTAGCAATTTTATCAATTATTCATACAAGAACAAACTACATTGTCATATCAATGATTCATATAAGAACAAATTACATTGCTATTCTCAATTTAAATATTAAAATGATTGCTATTCATTATATTAACAAAATTGAACACAAAATCTTACGTAAGGATTTTATGATAATGTCTCGTTTCTTAATAAACTTTCAATAGAGCTCTCTATTACTTTCCAATCAAAAGTGCTTAGATAAACAAAGTTATGTTTGTATTTATACAAGACAATATTATTATATGCTTATTATTTATTAGCAACTATATTATATATTTCTTAATAAATGTGTTTTACATTTATTAATTTCTTTAATTAATCTCTAAATGATTATATTATTTTAGTTAATGAATTTTTTCTATTAATAGTTTAATACTTGATCAATAACTTTGACACATATTAATTGCTATTTGAAGTAGAAGTATTGAGTGTTATGCATTAGTTGTTACTTATAATAGCAATGTTCGAGATTAATGTTTAATAACATAGAATTAAAGTAGTTTTTTCCTTTTCTTCTTTTTTACTCAAGAATTAATATAATAAATACTAGTAAATTTATTATTATTATTATCCTCTTAAATTATATCTAAATATATGATAATTTTTTTGGGGATTTCAGATTAAAGTTTAAACCTAGAACCGCAAGTTAGAAACCTGAACCTGAACCATGAACCTGATTTTTCATGTTCGGTTAATTTTATTTACAGGTTCGATTTATGCGGTTCAGGTCCGGTTTATAGGTTTGCGGGCTTTATTAAACACCCCTAAGAAACATCATATCTAAACAGGACCACACAATGGAATTAAAGTTTGGTTGAAAGTAACTTATTAACGCTTACCACATTTATAATACATGCGTATGAAAAGTAAGCATACGTATGCGACATTTAATTGATTACAGGAACATTCTCAGATATTGATCCATGCGAGTGTAGTTCACTTCAGGGTAAAGTTTGGAAGCCTCTTCTGCTTCTTCTCCTATTTCAAAGTTCGTCAGACAGCCCTCATAGAAAATGTGATAGAAGTGTCCAATGCCTACCTTCTGTGCATAATCCACATCTGAGGGGGAAGAAAAAACAATGCATGTAATAAATTTTACTTAGGAGTTTAGTATAATTAATCTAAGGTATATATAATTAGGCATTAATTTTGTTTACCCTTCATGGAGGCCAGGAAGTCCTTTCCAGAAATGTTGAACTTGTCTAGCTTCTTCCCACTGAGTTCTTCCCATATCTCCACCACCTGTCTTTGGCTGAGAATGTTGTCTGGTGGCCTCAGGTACAATGTTTTGTTTAACGTTCGAGGGTCGTCTATTGTCTTGATTGTATATGTCGCCACGTCCTCTTCGTCCATAAAAACAGCTAAACACCAAGTGGAATTCCATTACCGAGATTCCCTCCATTAATCACTCTCATTAGTCATTATTGTTTGTTCTTTGATCCTTCAAATATAATTAATACATACCTTTGGTGTTGCCATCCCCGTAGAGACATACTTTATGTTTAGGAGGGGTAAGTCTCTCAAGCTGAGAAAGGTTGGGGACAAAGTAACCTGCAAAGCAATTGGCAGATACATAGGTGTAAGGGATGTGAGCTTCCTCTATTGCCTTCCTCACTATCATTTTCTGATCAAATGTTTCTCTTCCTGGTTCAAGTGCGTTTCCCATTCTCGCTGGGTCCATTCCGAACTCGGACGGCAGGAAACGCTGAAGGGAATTCAAAGATATGGCAGCAAGTTTCCAAGAATTGTATAATGATTGAGCAAATCTATGCATCATCTGACAAATCTATGTATCATATTTTAAATCGTGTAAATCAGAAAAGTTGATTAATTTTTTTAAATCTAAATTTAGACTGATCTAATTTCATAAACTAATAAATTAAAGTTTATACTTAAATTTGACGTTTGTGTATTATAGATTGTCTAAATCGAATGTCACAGCATATAGTATGATTATATACTTTGTGTTTGCTTCCCGCACCAACCAACCCTCCACCCCCCATCCTCCTCTTTAGTTTAAGACTATAAGTCCAAAACGTTTGATGACACAATATGCATTTTAATTTACATGTAAAGCAGTACATGATCTATTATACATGGAAAAGCATAAAATATTATCAAGATTTAAGTGTTAGTGATATAAGTTCTTCAGTTTTCCCAAGAAGCGAACTTGGTGATGAAGAGAAACTACAAGGTTGTAGGTTAGATCTTGGAAAGATCTAAAACTTGTTTTCTTTTTTTAAGTTTGCAATTGTATTCAAAATATAATATGATTATTTGCTATGTTAGTCTTTGATTTGGATCTATGAAACTGAAATACAATCTCATCTCAGATAGGCACTGCGTGAACTGTTTCAGGAATTAAAGTTCGTACCTTAACATTTCCTGCCTCCTTGATGGCCTCGACCAACTTGAGCTGCATCAGAAGGTTGTGGCTCCGGAAGTGAACTCCAGACATGGTGCAAATCACTACATCAACTTTCTTCACAGCTTCCACAAGGCTTTGATGGGAAGAAAATGAGGCCTCTATCAAGCGAGCTCCTTCCTTCTTAAACGAGAGTAACATTTGCAGCTTTTCGATGTCGAGCCCTATCTCATCGCGTTGGAGGACATATGTTATATGGCCCTGTGCCAAGCTTGCCTTCACAATTCTCCTACCTATATAGCCAGTAGCCCCGACTACAAGAACTTTGCTCTTCGCCATGGCTAAAGGTTCTTTCTCTCCAGTGTTGTGTATGTAACTATGTATATACACAGACAGCGCTTGAGATTTAGTGATATGATGTAGTGTTTTCTTATTAAATTGTGTGCAACTGCTTGGCATGAACTACAAGTCACTCTTCTCTATTTGTTGATGCTTTGAAACTTGTCAAAAGGCTAAAATTCATCTAACTAGTCTATGGTAATTATAATTTCTCTAATTAGCGATTGTGACTTGTACGTGCCGGATTTTACTTCATGCCTTGTTTTCCATTCTTTTTTATCATTCAATATTTCTGTCTGTCGTAAACGCAAGTGCACATTTCTATCGTCAAGTAGTAAAAATATCGATCCCACAGAGACCAAATTAGTTAAAACGTAATACTTGTAATAACTTATAATTTAAGCTAATAACATAAAAATTAAAGAAAAGATTGATTGATTGTGGTTTGAAAAATGAAATAAAAACGAAAATTAAAGCTAAATAAAAATATAAGAATTATCAATGAAAATCTAGGAATTTAACTTCCCCCTTGATTTTACCTCGGTGTCAAAATTTTCTCTATTTAATTCATATACCGAGTTTGATAACCTAAAATTTAGAATTAATTACTAAGCCCTACCGGATCATTAGTAATCCTAATCATCGAACCAATTTCCTATATTTTTATGGTAAATTGTAAAAATTCGATGTTTGCTTTATCGAATCAATCTTAATGTGGTTACTTAGGGTGGATAGGTATCTCCCGATCCTAGACACAAATCACTACGAAATTGATCCTAAGCTATTGCAATCTTTTTCTAAATCTATTGCTCCCTGTTACGTTACACAAAGATTAAGAAAATCAATTTCATAGGTGATCAAATTATGAAAAGCATTAAGAACAAATTGCAATAATCAAACCTTTAAGTAAAAACAGGCATAAGAAATTAAATTGAGAAAATACCAATTAACCGAGATTACATTAAGGGTTCGGTTAAAATCCTAAAATGAAAAGATTAGTTACTCATAATAATAGTAGCAACAATGAAAATAATAAAAGCAAGCATTTTGATTACAGAATAAGTAGAAAGAATGAAAGAAATGATGTTGCTCTCTCAATTTTTGCCTCCAGCGTATAAGCTAGCTTCTCCAACTCAGGACCTTAATTTCTCTCCCCTTTTGCGTTATTCCCCACCTATTGTGCGTAAATGGAGAGTTTTTTCTATATTGTTTGTGGCCAAGGATTTTTGAGTCTTGGTGTTGTAAAGTTGATAGCAAAGTGAATAAAAAATTGGAGTAACGTTGAGAGAGAGTCTTTGCTTTTGAGTGGAGGATTTCTTTAAAAGAAAAGTAGAGCCCCCTTATATGTTTTCGTTATTGCTTGTCTGGTGGAGCCTCTCCTTGTGTTTTTCAACGTTGATAGCTTCCCATCATTTATTTTTTTATTTTTTTATTTCTTTGTGCTCACTCCAGCGCCGCCTTCCTATAGCTGCTTTTCGTCTGAATCGTTGCTTGGACTGTGCGTCACATGCCTCACAGCTGCCCTATTGCGCTAGCTGATATGTGTAAATTTTCCTTGATTTATTTGCTGCGCATGGGACCCCTTAGCTGCCTTCTCTTAATTTTATCCCTGTTCCTTGGTCACGCCCCTCTTGGCTATTGCGTCTGTTTCTATTGCTTGCTTCCAGCTATCTCAAACGTTGATTCTCTCTTGATAATTTGCTCCTCCCTTTCCTTGATTTAATTGCCTTGATTGCTGCTCCACGTGTTGACAAACGCAAACCACGTTAACTAACTCTGCTTTGTGATTTTCAATTCCATTGTCTCTATCTATATGCATGCCGACACTGTGCTCTCTATTTGATTTGCGTAAAATTTCCTCCTTGTTTTCTTGTGTTACGCACGCATCCAACTCCTCTGATTCACTCCAGCGTGAATGGTTCCAGCTGTCTTGGCTCCACGTGTTGCTACATTTATTTTTTTCTCTTCCTCTAGCTAAGACCATCACTGCTGCGTCACTTCTTCAGCTGCTTTCCAATCATTTTCTTCTTGATTTACTTTATTTCTCCTTCACGTCTACTGCTTTTTGATCAAGTTAAAGGCTCCCCAATTGTATTTTGTTTTTAGCCAACTTGAGCTGGTCCCACATGTTGCCTTCTTAATTGTTTTATTCATGGTTTTAAAAACCGGATCGGACCGGCCGGTCTGACCGGTGACCGGTCGGTGGTCCGGTCCGGTTTATGCCTAAAAATCGGTATCGAATCGGATCGGTGTGAGCCGTCAAAACCGTCAATTGACGGTTTTGACCGATCCGATTCAATTTGGCTTCGATAATTTTTTATATATATTTTATATATTTTTATTTTTATTTTTATTTTTTATTTTTATATATTTTAATATTATATATAATTAAATATAATTATTGCGATAATTATTACGTCACACCTGGCTCGATTCGATAGGTGATTGAATCGATCGAGGCCAAACCGATAACTGTAGAAGTGCCACCTGGTTCGATGACCGGTCCGGTTTTCAAAACATTGGTTTTATTCCTTGCCTTTCATTTGCTGTTCACATCCCACATGCCTCCATTTAATTGCTTGATTTGGGTCAAATATGTTCTTCATTGGCTGCTTCTCTTGTCTTGTAAAACGCCAGCTGTCCACGTCTTCTAACTGTCTCGTAATTCATTTTGTGCGTCTCTTGCTGCATGATTTATTCTCTCCACGAAAACATTGTTTATGCCTTATTTTCACCTCCCTCTGTAGCTACCAATGTTATGAATACCGCATCTGACTTTGATGCGGATTGAGCTCTGAAGGCTGTCTATCGATATCGGCTTACATTGCAGAATCTGCTTTTGGGATATTTTTAAATTTATAAAATAGTCCCTAAACTTTTTAAAATTGCAAAATAGTCCATATTGATATATTATACAACAGATCTTGATACTTTACTAGTTCTTCGTTTACATCAACTATACTTTCAAAATCTTAATAATAAATAATAATGACAATTAATTTGAAATAACAATAATTTTAAATATTTTACATATAAATAATAATCATAATTAATATAAGCAAAGATAATTATCATCATACAATTATAAAACTAAAAATAATACAAAGCATTTAAAATATTCAATCCCATTCAATTTAATTCCAATCCAATTCAATTCCAATCCAATTCAATTCAATTCCAATCCAATTCAATTCCATTACAATTCATTTCCATTCCAGTTCAATTCAATTGCAAATCAATTCCAATTAAATTCAATTCAAATCAAATTCAATTACAATTCAATTCAATTCCAATTCCAATTCAATTCAATTCAATTCCATTCTAATTCAATTCAATTCTATTGAATTCCAATTCTATTCAATCCATTCAATTCCAATTCAAATTCCATTTCCATTTCCATTTTCATTTCCATTCAATCAATTTTCAATCCAATTCTAATTTCAATTCCAAAATTAATTGTCTATGAATTCACAAATCCAATTCCAATTACAATTTCTAATTCCAAAATACAAAATGTCAAAATCTAATTTCCAACTCCAAATTTATTTTTTAGTACAATTCCAAATTTTATTCCAATTCTAAAATGCAATTTGCTAAAATCCATTTTCAAAATCCATTTTCAAACTTCCAATTTCGGTTTAATTTAATAACTCACAAATCACAAAAATTACAACTCATACTCATAGTCTCGGTTGAACCAAAATCAACAACATCCAAACAGACCAAACTCCATCAATTTTCAATTCAACCGAAATCTACTTCCCAATTTTTGCCCAAATCCATTCGGATTTGTCATTGCCCACCGAAACCTAACACAAAACTTTCCCCAAAATCCAACACAATAACACCATTTTTCACCTCAAATCTACCGTAGATCCAACAATCAACACAATCACAGAAGCAATCATCGTGAAAATGCATGAAAAATGAAACCAAAATTACAAACACACAGCCCAAAAACTATCGGATCTTCGCCTCTTCGGTTCGGTGCCAATCCGGGTGATGTCGTCCTGTGATCCGGCGGTGCAAAGTTGATCGTGCCGGCGACGAGGAGGAGCGCTAGGCGACGACCGACGAGGAGGACGAAGAGGAGCGAAGCCGACGAGGAGGAGGAGCAGCGATCGAAGACGAAGACGAAGACGAAGACTGGAGAATAAAGTCATAAACCACCGATCGAAGATGACTGGAAAACTCGTCGACGACGAGGAGGGGACAGCGAGGAGACGACGAGGCGAGATCGGACGACAAAGGAGGAGCGGCGTGGAGAAGGAGAAATCAAAGTCCAAAGATGAGAAGAAGAGTCTAGAAAGGTAGAGGGTCGGGGGTGGGGCGTAGATTTTTAGGTTTAAGTTTTAGAATTTGCAATTTAGTCCTTGGATTTATTAAATTTTCCGAAATAGTCCGAAATTTTTCAGATTGGGTGCCGTAGATCATTTGGTTTCGATGATAATTAAACCACCGATACCCACCGGTATTTACTCCCGGTATTTCTATTACCGCATCTGCATCTGTTTTACGGCGATGCGATGCAGTGTTCGATCTTTGGTAGCTACTTCACGCTACCGCTTTGCTTTTCATCCGATGACTTTCTTGATTTTATTTTATTCCTAGCGTCCAAATCGTTGGCCTCCCTACATGTGACTTGCGTTTCAGCTCATTTCTTTAATTAATTCCTCTTCTGTGACAAAGTTTTGGACATTCCCTCAAATTAATTATTGTTGCGGTCTTTTTCAATTAAAATCAAGTGTATTTCCTACAGATTAAACAAGACCCATTAAAATGCATATTAAGATAAACTAAATAATTTAATAGGAAAACATGTAAAAGACCCAATAATTAATCCATAAATTAAGAAAAATGCCATTAATTATAATGATAAAAATGCATCTAACAATTTCTAAAGTAATAAGACTTTAAACACGTTAATGTTTTATTTAAATTTTATAATAAAAAATCACAAAACACTCAACAAAGAGCAGTTGATTTTGTGCTTGCATAATTCCAAATATAGTAGGAATTTGTTAATATAGTAATAATATTCTTGCATGGTTCGTGGGTAGGAGCTAATCTGCATTGTCTAGCAGATCAGGACCGGCTAACTTACAACTCCCACTAATGCAAATTGCTTACAAGCTCAGGGATATCATAACTAAGTTACTGGTGTTATTTATAGACACACATGTTATGATCCATTTAGAATCCTTGTAATCGAGCTACTTCAGGAAACTTATTTTCTAAAAGTACCATCATATTTGTTTAAATATCTTTAGTCTTTTATTTATGTGATCAATTATTTTTTTCCAAAAAAGAAATATAATATATACTAATTTTACAGCTCTACCCATATTCTATTTTGAGATAATTATAACTAGAAATTATCATAATTATATTTAAGGGATTTTATCTTTAATATTTAAGTATTAAATATAATAAATAAATAAATAAAAATAAGGAATATTTTATTAAATTAAAAATAACATATGTTGATGACAACGGATCGATTTTCTCTAAAGACATAAAATAACAAGTTTAACCTTATTTTTCTTAAGAAGCAATCCTTAGATCCTAAAGTTCTAATGGTTGTATCATTGAAAGTGTGATTATTAATAATTAGTTGGTGTATTATTGAATATAATAACTATGTAGGTTAATAAAATTGAAATTTTGATTATTTCAATTTATAGTAACTACAGCAATTATGGTCATAATAATAAAGAACAAGAAATCATAAATTGTGTTCATGATTACTATTAGCCACGACAAAAATAGATCAATTAGCGTCGATTAACAAATTTACTTCTAAAATGTACAAGACGTAATTTTATACGTGTTTTCTTCGTATGGGGATGTTATTCCTCATTGTATCTCTGGATGTTATTACTCATTGTATCTCTGTATAAGTGAAATGCACAATTGGCAACGCCCTGTGTTTTTTTTTTTTTTTGGGATGAATAAGTTATGAAATATTATTAATAATCAAACAAAATTTATAATAGCAGGAGATGGTATATCAAACCACTCTCCTAAGCCTAACTCGGAATGAGCACCTACAGCAACAGTATGTGCGGCTACATTCGCAGACCTATAAGCAAAACAACAAGATATGGACTCTAACTCACTAATGAGAGAGATACAATCTTGAATAAGAAGACCAAACGCCGAAACATTCGTAGTTGAAGAATCCTCAATAGCTTGAACCACTAATTTTACATCTGATATTTCTACAATCACATTTCTCTATAGACGTGTTTTTATCCAATACAACACCTCTCGAATTGCTATTGTCTCGGCAGCCTTAGCTGAAAAGAAGTCCACCACACTCCAAGCTCTAGCAGCAAGAAAACCTCCATCCGCTCTACGAACCACTGCTCCAATACTTACATAACCAGTACTCGTTGATCAGAGTGATCCGATTGATGGCAGCCTAGGGGACACCTCGTACCAACATTATTTTCAGTTCCATACAATTGATGTGTTGTTTCGTTTGCTAAAAACAACCTTCGGAGAAAAACGCAGTTGGCATACCAGACATGTTGCTGGCATAGGTTAGGTCTTGATAGGGACTAATATGCTCTAGATGAGATGTACATCAATGGAATAACTTCTGGTATGAAGAAAATAATACGGTTTGATCGACGACATATTTAGGAAAACATCTTTATAAGGAAATGACAGTCAACTAGATACATATGAACATATTTTTGGTCCAGTCTGTATGAATTTTCATAGTATTTCCCTTGATTACTGAAGTATGATTTAAATTATCTGGTAAGCAATATTGACACCCTCATACGCATGGATGAGTTCACCAGTAGTAAATAAAGAATTAAATTCGCAAGACTTTGTGTTGAAGCTAACACGAAAAAGGAGCTACTTGGCATTATTAAACTATATATAAAAGTTGCACGAAGATGACAATCTAGTGTTTGATGGCACTAGCATCACTTTTAATGGAAGCCACCGTAAACAACAGAAAGAGCAATAGAGAGCCACCACTTCTTTTCTTTTCTATTTTTTTTCCTAAAGGTAATTAAGCTGATGGGTTTCATAGTCAGTCCCTTCTAAACAAGAAGTTTAACATATGGTCTAGATACATCTAATGGATCACAGACTTAATTTGGATGTTCAAAAGTTGGATATCGAGATAAAGGTAATATCAGTGGGAACATCAATGATTAAGTTGTTGTTGACCACTCCTATAAAGATTTCCTTAGATGACCTCGTTGCGTTCTCCTTCAATAATTCTCCAATTACTGTTGAGTTTGTTAAGTCCTCTTGGAAAAAAAAAATAGAGAGCAAGTCAAAATTAGAAAAATTTTAGAGATAATAAGAGATAAAATTTTAGAAAACGACTTCTTTTTTTATAAACTTTTGTAAAAAAATTAAATTTGAAGTTCGATTTAAAATCGAGTCTAATCTATCGACTTTTTTTTTTAGTACAATGGAAAAATAAATCTAACTAGCGGATAGCTCTACGATACTGGATGCTCTAGTTATCCCAAAAAAGGAGTGACGAAAAGGACATTGAAGATTTCGGTAATTAACGTAGCCCGATACCAGCACGAAAAGCGAGGGTTGCTGTTAATTGGGATCATTTTTAGGTACCGTAGCATATTATTTGTTTATGCATCCAATGATTCCCTCAACAGAAAAAAGAAATTTTAGAAAGATCTATATTTCCACTAAGCATGGATTCTTGAAGACTGTAACGCCCACTTGTTGATTAATAAATTAAGAGGCTTGATTAGGTGGGACCAAAGCATAAATTATTTGAATGATTATCTCGCCTCGTTATCTATGGAAGATCTCATTGGCCATTTTGAGTTGAGTAGCAAGCATAAAGGTACAGCTACGATTCATAGAAAATTAGATAGAGTAACTAGTAAAACTCTAGCTGGTTAAAACTTTTCTCGAAAATCTCCTATTGTCTCGGGCCATACTCTTGTCAGGATTAGAATTGGAGCAAACATTTGAATAAGAAAGGGCCAATTCAAACAACTTCCTGGTCCACTGCTGAAGATTTTGAAGAAGCGTTGGGGATTGAGTGGAGTTCTTCCTTCTACCTTCCAAAGTTTGTTTGCATACAGAATACTTGAGAAAGTCTTTTAAGGTTTAGAATAAACTGACCAATGTACTGAACTTGGATACGGCTAAAGAAAAAGAAAAACTGTTCAAGTGTCGGGGCTTTCTTTATGACAATCCCTCGAATGAATATGGAATTTGGAGGGGTCTCTTTTGTTGTTTTATATAACCAAGAATTGGAGCATCAAATTCCCCAATACGATGAAAATGATCAAGACAAGTTTGGTTTAATGAATGAGATATCAACGTTATTTTTAAAAATAAAAAATGTTTGCAAGAGGTCTGACATGAAAAGATGCCTTTTAAATTTTCATTTTTTTTCAAAAAATTTTGACAGTCTTGATTGGAAATTAGACACAAAGTCTACTCAGAATTAAAATGAAGTAATGATTAGTTGAAGAAAATGCCTATTAAACAAAGAGTCACTGCAATTATGAACAAGAAGTTAAGAACCCATATTTTTTAAATACATCAAAGGCATTAATATTCTTAAAAGTTATATCTTTATCAAATTTCTAGTGCCTTAGAAAGTGAAAATTTTTTTTGAGTGAAATCGTTGAAGCTTATTTGTTAAGAGCTTATAGAAGCTATTTAAATACTACTAGTGTGGAAGGTTGAAGAACCTTGAAAAATATGTACTTGTAAGCTTGAAGAGACTTGTCAAATAACTACTTGAAATTTTAGTGAAACACTTAAGTTGGATATTTGAGAATTGGATGTAGATTTGGGTTATAAGCCGAACCAATATAAATCGACTGTCTCATTCTTTCTCTCTTCTTAACCTTAAATTTTCGCATTATAGTGTTTTTGTTTTATATTTGCACGAGGCTCCTTCACTTTTATAATAGGCTTTTTCTATTTTCAACTTGTAAGAGGTACTTTTTAGTTTTGTTAGTGGGATATGCAGAGTAAATATGAGTTATCTAAGTATTATTGTATATGATCAGATATTAACTAACTGATAAGATATGATAGCAGTAGATCCCTTTTGTTGTCTTACTCATGTATATATACTAATCTCACAAGAATGAATTATAGGAAGAGAAGATCTCTTTCTTAAAAAAAGTCTTCATGGTATCAGAGCATACCCCAAACTCATCTCGTACTGAAATACCTTACATTAGATCTTTGTAAACCTCACACTATGTCAAACAAAACAGTCAATAGTAACCCTTAACCCATTATCATGAAACATGATAGTGCTCCTTTTTCCATCACTATCATCCTTGACGAAACCAACTACCTCCTATGGTCCCAACTTATGGAAGTGCAAATCACTGCATGCAACGAAATTGGATATTTGACTGGAGATGCAGAGAAACCGAACGAAGGAGCCATTTAGATCACTGATAACTTGAAAGTCCATAGTTGGCTTATTGAAACCATGAGTCTGACCCTTATGTGTCGGTTTATCCAATTGCCTACTGCAAAGGATATATGGGATGCTTTTGCTCGTATATTTTATGATCCTGGAGATGAAACTGTGATCTTCGAACACAACAAGAAGTCATTTACAACGAAGCAGAATGGAAGATCACTATCTATGTATTACAATGAGTTGGTTGCAATCTTCCAAGAGATCGACTACTGCACCAGAGAACAAGCAGAGTCAGGTACATGTAGCAATGACAAGGTTACAAGTTCATATCTTTTTTACAGGACTCGACCCTAAATTTTATCAAGTGAAAAATGGGATACTTCGAAAAGAAGCTCGACTCGATGTGGAAAGCATGTATGCATACATTTGGTGAGAATTTTAACAACGCCAAGTAATGAATAATGATTGAGCACTAGTTGATAGAGCTGTTTTTTTATTGCAAAATAGACACACCAGGGGCTCAACCTTCGAACTTCGAAACCGAAGGATCGAAAGAATGAATATTCTTACTGTGGTGAGATAGATCACTAGATGTTGGACCCCGAACTTTTCTTAGAAGTTAAAATTGGAAATAAGAAATTTTGGTGATTAGTCATGAGTAAAGAATAAATGAATAAAATTTCTTGAACCAAGAAATTATAGACAAGAGTAAAGTAGCGAATGAGAAATATGGATAGATTCATATTTTTCCTTGGTGATTTTAGTGGATAAGATATTTCGAAATGGGAAGAATTAAGGAAAAAGTTAGAAGTAGAATGAAAGCAAAAATGAAGTTGAATTTGTGTAGTAAGTTGATGAAGAATATGTATATATGTGTATGTTCTGTTATTGGTATTCATGATTAATCATAAATTATAAATTTCTTTATAGGTGATATTTATTTGAAATGAAGTTGAGAATGATGAGTAAATGAAGTAGAAAAGGTGATCTTAGTATGATTTATGTTAAGGAGAGATTGCGAAACAAAATGGATGGTTGATCTAGAAAATGTTTATGGAGTACGCTTCAGTCTTTTAGCCACAACTTTTTCTCTAGTTATCCAAACAAGATGATTTTTAATTTTTATTAAACTAGAAACATATGGAAACATTTCTTATGAAGATATGGAATTTCAATTCTGTCTCTAAGAGTCTCAAAATTTGTCATGAAGTGAGAATTGAGTGTAGTACATTGGTGGATGAATGTAAAATTCATCCACAGACTTTAGGGAAAAATTGGGATTAATCTAGATAGATTTTGGAAAAGTTTCCTTCTTTAAGTTTTATATATTTTTGTTATCTTTCTAACGGTATATAGTATGAGAATTTTGGACATTGGAGTCGAAATTCATGCCTAAAACATGTTCTGTGTTATTGTTCATAAACTTCTTCTGGGTTACTGTTCACGTTACATCTTCTGCTCCATTTTTTATCCTTCAAAAGATGGAATTTGTCTTGAGGCCTTCATGAAATTTGTAGCTCTTGAAATCCTCTTTCAAATCATTTAAATAACACCTAAATCAAATATCTGTAGAGGAAGTTATGACAATTGCAAGCTTCTTCTGTGTTATTGTTCATAAACTTCTTCTAGGTTACTGTTCATATTACATCTTCTGTTCCATTTTTGATCCTTCAGAAGATGGAATTTGTCTTTGAAGTCTTCATGAAAATTGTATCTTTTGAAGTCCTCTTTCAAAATATTCAAAGAACACCTAAATCAAATATTTGTAGGGGAAGTTACGAAAATTGCAAGCTTCTTCTGTGTTATGTTCATAAATTTCTTTTAGGTTACTATTCATATTACATCTTCTGTTCCATTTTTGATCCTTCAAAAGATGGAATTTGTCTTTAAAGTCTTTCGTGCAAGTTGTATCTCTTTAAGTCCTCTTTCAAACCATCTAAAGAACACCTAAATTCATTATCTCTAGAGAAAGTTATACTAATTGTCCCTCGATAGGTTCAATTTGATTGATAATAAAATCAGATTGGATTCTTTTGGCCATAACTTCTTCTCTAGACACTCAAATGACTTGATTCTTAAACCATTGGACTTGTAAGACATTGCTCTACATCTCCACCAACAATCATAGCCATCTAAAATGAAATGAGATAGATTGAGTGAAAAATGTGTCCACTGAACATACTTCAGTATTTTGATGATTTCTAGATCAGTAGAGCTCCAAATGAGATGATTCCTGATTTGTTGTGAACTAGAGACATGGAAATACAAATTATATGAAAAAATTGAAATCTAATTCAATTTTAAAATGTTTAAATTTTAGATAGAAGTTGTGCATATTATACTGATTTAGACAAGAGCAGTCCAAAAATGTTTAAAGTATATCTTCTGAATCACTGAACCGAATTAAATGATTTTAATGTCATTAGAAACTTAAGAAAATGGGGGAAATCCTTTGGAAGAAAGTGTTATGTTAGAATGTTCAAGGATACTGTTGGCAAGACACTTAAGTATAAAAAACATAAGGCATAATTGGAAGGGCAAATGGGACAATTCTCAATCATTAAGGGCATAATTGGAAGAAGAAGTGTTGTCTTGCTTATAAATGAAGAAGAAAAATGTGAATGGAAGGAAATTAGAAGAGAATAACGAAATGAGAAAGAAAGAAAAAGAGAGTTTGATTGTTGGAGAGAAAATAAGAGAGTTGAGCTAGGGTTCAATGATGTTAACCTTCAAGAGAGATTTTGGAGTTGATCAAGAAAGGAAACAAGTATAGGAAGAGAAGAGCTTCCCTTTGAGCTAAAGATCTCTTCATTTGGTGCAGAATGAAGGGATCAAAGAGGCAAGAGGAACAAGAGAAGAAGCATGTTTGAACAAGGCTATAAGTAAGGAAATCAAGGTGGGTACATGTTTATAATAGAGTAAATAAGCCACTACTGTTTTCTTTAAATCAAAGAAGTTTTCTAATTTTTATTTGCATCATAAATGCTGCATTATTGCTCATGAATAATTGTGAAATTTGTTGTATGTTTGTTACATGGTTTAAGTGATATCTTTTAGGAAAGATGTATATTTATGAAATCATGTTTTCGAGAATGGTTTTCAAGATATATATCAAGTATTTGAAAAAGCAAGTTTACAAAAAGTGCCATTTTGGGCAACAAACTTACAAGATTTTGAAATATATGTGTTATATGGGTATGTGGTAGTCCCTCAAGAACCGTCACGTGCACGTTAACCTAAGTATAGGCTTCTCCCGCTTGCTCGCTAGTGACATGAAGCTCCTTCAAGGACTCCTTTAAGAATTTATGACTACACAGGACCATTACATTGGAAATGTGTAGCTCGTCATGTTTTGGACTTACCCAAACCATTTGATATGCTTATATGCTCATTTTATGTTAATAAGTTTGATGCATTCAAGTTTTACAACTTGTGAATTTTGACTGAAAGCCTAAGAAACATGTGTTTTAAGAACCATATGAAAATTTTTATGGCAAGTGAACGCTTTCAAAAGTTTTTGTTTATTGTTTTATTATAAACTGTTACCCACGAGCTTTCAAGCTCACCTTCTTTATGTCCCCACCTCCAGGTGATGAGCAAGAGATGGAGTGAAAGATAGTCAAGGCATCACTCCAAATTTGCTTATATTGTATTTTGAGTTAGTTTTGGAAAACACAAAGCTTTAGTCACTTTTCAAGAATTTGTAGTTCATGTAACTTTTGTATTTTGAGATATTGGATTATGTTGTAATGTATCTTGAAAGGCCATTATAGCTTTGCAAAACCCTTTGTTTTGAGTGTATTGAAATGTAAATGATGAAAATTAGTTGTATGTAATGTATTAAAGAGTATGATGAAGTAAAGATATGAGAGTCTTGTGATATTTTCGCAAGAATTGAGTTCCGACAATGATGCTCAACATTTGTGATATCAAAGCTAGGTTTTAGGATCTTACATGGGCATTTTTTGAAATAGGTGTCAAGTAGACTAGTGAGAAGGAAAATGATATGTCAGAATGTGCGAAAAAGAAAGTTTGTGGATATTTTAGTAAAAAGAAATATGGTATAGTCCGATATGTTAGACATAGATTTAGTATTTGTGATTATGTTAGGGATTATGGTGATGAAAATCTTATTTTAGACACGTATTTGAATTGATACGGATGTGAAATTATTTCCATGACTTGACTTAAGAAGAGATAAAGACAAGGTAAAAACGACAAGATTTAAGGTGTACAAGCAAAGTGAAATTGAAAGGTTGAACTCGGAATTTATGATCAAGTATAAGGTTGTATTAGTGAATTTGAGATTTGAATTTCAAGATGGCTATATGTTTATGCTCCTAAATTGATTAAGAATGTATATATGGAAAGTGAAACAAAGGATAGCGATATATGTAGAGGTTCTAAAGGTTATGTCGACCAGTTATTATGAGTACATATTTGATAACGTAGTTAAATTGGTAAATAATATGATTGAGTGCATATGAGACCTATATTTGGATATGGATAGGAGATAATCAAAGATCCCTATAGTTAAAGATTATGAGATGAATCAGAGTAACGAGATGGAAGTATAGTATAGATGATTGTAGCAAGAAATCTGTAGCGCCCCCTTACCATAGAGTACCCACTGAAACGCCCGTAGGTCATTCTGGTACATATTCTACGATAAGAGACCACTACTGACAACTACCACTAAACTCCTCATGGCATCACAATCATAAAGCAGTACGAAGAAATTGACAACTTTTTAAAACCAAACTGGATTTCATTTCATTCACTCAAAATTTAGAAATTTACAAACTGTCAGTACTTTCAGTCTGCACATGTTCCAAAACACCGTACACTACGTACTATACAGTAATGTACAAAGAACAGATCTAACTATAAGTCTCCAAAAGAAAGCCCAACTGACCGACCTTTGAGCCATTGCCTCTCTCGCCAATCCACAGTACACGGCTCTACAGTCCTGAGGGAGCTATCTGTCTACACTTAAGCCTGAAAAATAGATTGCAATTTTGGATGAGTTTGCGAACTCAATGAGAAACCATCATCGATGGTTCTCCCAATTCATGCATCACATAAGCATGATACAGTATGCATCCAGTAATCATACAATTACAATGCTAATACAATCACAGTAATAGGCATACAACACAGTCACGGTAAACAGAACACAGTTACAGTCATATTACAGTATACATACAGTCAGGTACCATGTCAAATATTCAGTCCAGTATGCAATGCACATGTGACTCTTTTCTTTTATTACGATATTGTGACCGAAAGTGCTTTAGCGATGTTCATGAGTCGATGACGCGTCAGGAGAATTATCTCCCTTCGAGCTCTGAGCTCGCGATGTCGATATCGATGGCGACTTCGGTTCACATTTATTCTTTATCAGTTTATGCATCTGTGCATGAGTGCACATGTTCAATTGAACAGTTACATAACAGTCTAGAATTCCCAATGAGCAGTAATTTACAGTCAATATCATGTAATCCAAGTAGTCCCCGTAGGGCAAATAAGTCACAGTAAACACGTAGATTGAGGTAACCACCTAGGTTACTCACCTATTACTTCCGAGCTAATGCCGGAAAGTTTTCGCCCCGTCGGTCGAATGACGCTCCACTTGGGCCTCTATAAGAATCAGAGAAGGTACGAGCCACTAAATATTTAATTCGAACTAGTACTGATGCACATGTAGGTGAAATATGCATGTTCATGAATTCCCGGCTCTAATCCCATTTTTTCCATCATAAAAATCCGTCTAAAAATTAGAAACCTATTGGCGCTGACGGTGCGCAATTCGGACCTCTATAGGTCCTCAATTAAACAAAACAGTGATTAAACAAACCTTTACCTGTACCCACGTCAATTTCCCGTCCAAAAATCCCGAATCTCTTAGAAAATGAAATTAAATATTCACTGAATTCGATGCCTCAAGAATCAGGTCAATCGGACGACGGACGGAAAAGTTATTCACGAAAGAAACCAAAATTCAACAATCAATATATATATATAGCCCTTATTTCCTTCTCTTTTTTCCTGTTTTCCAACCGAAATTCAATCTATCATATCTCTTTCTACACATTTCAGAAAAATGCAAACTATATCTTGTTGGAAAGATAATGAAACCCTCTACAAGTTTCATGAAGACCCCAACAAGCAATTTTACACATAAGGGTGTCAAAAATTCAGTCAAAGCCACTGCCTACTCAAAACCTATCAAAACAGTGCAGTACATTGCAAATTCATTAACCTTCTGATTCTTCAGTCAACAATTACACAATAAATAAGACAGTAAGATCACAATGCTATCTACAACTTTCATGAACAACCCAAAATCAGATTCACTTGTTAACTATGTCAAACAATTCACCAAAGCATCAGCCCTCAGAATTTTCCCAATCTGAACAGCACATTTCACAACAGTATATCTCTTAGCACAAATGTCACCAAATTCACTACCTTATATCCATGAAAAGATAAGATCTCAAACTTCAATTTTCATGAAGAACTCAACATCCAATTCGATCTCTAACAATTTCAAAACTGTTATGCAAGTATCTGTCATGATCAGCAATTCACAACCTAATGCAGGTTCAGTTTTTGCAAATTCATTTCTCTCAAATCTGACAACCAAAAATTACATGTTATATATCATTTTCAAGATCAATGTGTCATTTATAACTCTTCAGTATATCCCTAGAACCAATTCAAGTCACAAAAATTACTAAAATTCCTCCAAATCAGAATGTATAGTAAATCTGCCAATCCAGCTAGGTTTCATTCAATGCATGAAAACAGTCAATAGTCATCAGTCCATAACTCCTACTATACATATCAAAAAATTGCAAAATCAGTGGCATTGGAAAGATAACTTAATAGGCTTCAACTTTAATTTAGTCCATTTGTTCTAATTCCTTCTCAATTAATTTAGAAAAATTAGCAAAACTCTAGGTTATGGTTTCAGGTACTATTCATTCCAGTCAATAGCAGTAACTTTCCAAGCCATATTGCAACCTCTTAAAGCTAAAATTGGACAACACCTATTTCACACAAAAATGTAACCAACATCCCAAAGTTTAATTGGGCATAAACCTCACCTCATTTTCTCACCTACACAATTAGTTATGATCAAACATTGCAATAGGGTCAAAATGCACTTTCCAGCTTTCAACTTCAACCTAACTCCTATCACTTCTAATATCAATAACACATCACCAAGCATCCATTTACACCTCTAATTCAACCACAAAATCATCACAACATTTACTTATATCATTACACAAAAGTTGGCAGCACCCACATACACAACTTCCATATTTCATTTCCATTCATTAAACATCATAAACATCATTAACAACATTACTTTCACATTCTTTAACTACTCTATCAACTTCCCTCACACAAGCATGCATTAAACCCATTCAAACCTACCACTTTCATGATCAAATAAATGCTTAAAGGATCTCCATGAATGCTTCTAACTACCAAAAGAATAAAAACAAACATCAATTCTCACCTTAAACAAGTTACAAGCTATCAATTCTCCAAATCTTTAAACCTCTCCACACTTCCTACCTTGATAACTCACCTATGGCCTTTACTTGTATCACAAAGATCATCATCAACTCAAGGCTTCAACTTGGTTTGTGTGTGAAGAGAAGCAAGCAAGGAACCAAGGACAACTTCTTGCGTGGAATGAGAATAAGAAAAATTCAAAGGAGAAAGGCCATGGAGGAAGCTACGGGTGAGCGAAAAATGAGGGCTTCCAAAGTGTTTTATATTTAAATGAATGAAGGAGAGAGTCGTGGGCAACCAGCCCACTAAAATAATTATTAAATTAATAACTTAAGATATCCCTAGGCAAGTGACAAGTGTCACTTGCCACGTGTCCTGATTTTAATTCCGGTTCCAAATTTTACTCCAATTTCTCTCCAAATTCTGATGGCTCACAATTCATAATTCCTAGAATCATGTACCTAAATTCCCAATGCCATTAGATAGTCTTTTCGGTGCACGGAAACCCACTCGGTCGACCAATTTGGAAAATTTTCCGTCAGGCATTTTCTCCTAAAATCCAAAAATTCTGAAAATCCCTTAAAATAGAAAACAATTTATGGCGCACTCAGAATAATTTTCCAAACCCAAAAATCACGCTAATCCCAATAAAATTATTTTAGGCACGAAAATCGGAAATGTCATGTATGCATGTGCAGTAAATTCCTGTGCACAATTGTGACTATGTAGCAATCCTATTATGCATGAGCAGTCCCATGAATCCCAATCTAACACATCCTATGTCAATTTACTATTCTACCCTTCCAATTGAGGGTGGGATGTTACAATTCTCCCCTCCTAATAAAAATTTCGTCCGCGAAATTCTTACCTGATTGAGCGAACGAGTGAGGATACTGTCTCCTCATATGCTCCTCGGTCTCCCAGGTCGCCTCCTCAGTCGAATGGTTCCTCCAGAGAACTTTCACCAGTGGAATACTCTTGTTTCTCAATTGCTTCACCCGACCCGACAATCATGTCGGCCTCTACATAACTCAGACACTAGAGACCTCAATCTCCCGAGCCAGGTATCACATGTGTCGGATCGGACCGATATCTACGGAGCATACTCACATGGAAGACGTCATGCAACCGAGACATCTCACTCGGTAAAAGCTAGCTGTGGGCCAAAGGTCCTATCCTCTCAAGGATCTCATATGGACTAATGTACCTAGGGCTTAACTTACCCTTTTCCCAAATCTCAAGACACCACGCCACGGTGACACCGTAAGAACACTCTGTCGCCCACATTGTACTCAATGTCCCTCCTATCTTGATCCACATAGCTCTTACATGCATGCTTGAGCCGCTTTGATTCGCTCAATCGCTTCACCTTATCCACAGTGTCCTGAATCAACTCTGGACCCTCAATCATCCTGACACCCTCTTCATCCCAATACAACGGTGATCTACACGGTCGCCCATACAATGCCTCATAAGGTGCCATCTCGATACTACTGTGATAATGGTTGTTATATGCAAACTCAATCAGAGCTATATACTGATCTCATGCTCCTCTAAACTCCAATACACAAGATCGAAGCATATCTTCTACAGTCTTAATCGTCCTCTCACTCTGCCCATCTGCGAGGATGAAATCAGATCTTGAAATTCACCTAGTACCCATAGCAGATCGCAAACTCGCCAAAACCTCAAGTAAATCGGGATCCCCATCGACACTATCGACATTTGGGACCCCGCGATCTCACTATCTCAGCCACATACTTCTGGGCCAACTGATCCATAGTATTGTTCTCTCTCACTGGCAGAAAATGGGCCGATTTAGTCAACCGGTCCACTATGACCTAGATAGTATCATGCTGCCTCGGCGTCCTAGGCAATCCCATAATGAAATCCATGGTAATTCGTTCCCATTTTCACTCTGGAATAGGCAACGAATGAAGCTTTCCTACTGGAGCTTGGTGCTCAGCCTTAACCTAATGGCACGTCATATATCTCGAAACATACTCCGCTACCTGCTTTTTCATGCCAGGCCACCAGAAATGTTGCTTAAGAGTGTTATACATCTTGGTAGTACCAGGATGCATAGCATATCTTGACCATATGAGCCTCCTCAATATCTCTCGTCTCAAATTATCCACATCAGGTACACAGAGCCTCTGTCCCAACCATAAGGTCTCATCTCTCAACTCAAACTCAGAACTCGAATCAGCTTTTACTTTCTTAATCAGTCTCACTATAACAGGATCCTTGTCCTGAACTCTCCTGATCCTGTCCAGTAGCATCAGTCTCAACTTCAAAGTAGCTAATAACACTCCATCCTGCTCCAGATTCAACTGTACATTCAAGGCTCTCAACTGAATCAAATTAGGCAACCTTAATGCCTGCATCTGAGCTGTACTCGTATGCGACCTCTGACTCAGAGCATCTGCCACTACATTGGCTTTCCCATGGTGATATTCAATAGTACAATCATAGTCCTTCAACAACTCAAGCCATCTCCTCTGTTTCAAATTCAACTCTCTCTGGGTCAGTAAATACCTCAGACTCTTCTGATCAGTAAAGATCTGGAATGTCTCACCATACAGATAATGTCTCCAAATCTTGAGGGCAAAAACCACTGCAGCTAACTCCAAATCATGCACTGGATAGTTTACCTCATGAGCTCTCAATGTCTCAAGCATATGCAATCACTCTCTATGCTTTGCATCGAACACACCCCGATCCTCGATGCGATGCATCATCAGAAACCTCAAATCCTCCTATCCGGATGGAATAGCTAACACCGGTGCAGTAGTCAACCGATGTTTGAGCTCCTCAAAGCTCTTCTGACACTCCTCAATCCATCGAAACGGTACATTTTTCCTCAAAAGCTTTATCAAAGGGGCTGAGATTAATGAAAACCCCTCGACAAACCTCCGGTAGTAACCCGCTAATCCTAGGAAACTCCGAATCTCTGACACATTCCTAGGGCCTCCCATCGCAAAGATCTTGCTGAATCTTACTAGGATCAACCTGTATACCCTCTCCAGTCACCATGTGCCCCAAAAAGATCACCTGATCCAGCCAAAATTCACACTTACAGAATTTGGCATACAGCTGTCTCTCTCTCATAGTCTGTAAGATAATCCTCGTTGTTCAAAGAAGATCCTGTCTAGTCCTCGAGTACACCAAAATGTCATCAATGAATACAATAACGAACTGATCCAGGTAGGGTTGAAATACCTCATTCATCAAGGCCATGAAGGCTGTCGGGGCATTAGTCAACCCAAACGGCATCACTAGGAACTCGAAATGCCCATACCTGCTCCTGAATGCACTCTTAAGCACATCAGACTCTGCTATCTTCAGCTGATAGTACCCTGATCTCAAATCCAGTTTAGTGAATACCTGAGCTCCCTGTAGCTGATCAAATAAGTCATCAATCCTAGGCAGTGGATACTTATTCTTCACTATCACCCGATTCAGCTGCCTGTAATCAATGCACAGCCTCAAAGTCCCATCCTTTTTCTTCATAAATAATACTGGAGCTCCCCATGGTGAAACACTAAGCCTGATAAAACTCTTCTCCAATAACTCCTGCAGCTGAGCCTTAAGCTCCCTCAGTTCCATAGGTGCCATTCTATATGGAGGTATAGATATAGGAGCAGTACCTGAAACGAGGTCAATGGTGAACTCGCCTCCGATCCGGCAAAAAACCCAGTAACTCATCAGAAACACATCTGGAAATTCCCTAACCACGGAATATCCTCAAGCCTCTGCTCAACTCTGGTGTCAACCACATGAGCCAGATATGCCTCACAGCCTCCCTGCATCAACCTCAGGGCACTCAGAAAAGAGATCATCCGAGCTGGCACTGCCTGGCTAACTCCTCTGAACACTGCTCTAGGCTAACCAGGAGACTCTAATACAACCTCCTTGGTGTAGCAGTCCATGATAGCCCTGTGGGCAGTAAGTCAGTCCATTCCCAGAATCACATCAATCTCTCTCAGAGGCAACACTATAAGGTCTGCCCTCAACACTGCTTAATCAATCTGGATCGAGCATCCCCTGCAGACCTCTCCCAATGCAGTAGTAGTACCTAGAGGTGTACTCACCTCTAGCCCATACTGTAACAACTCCCTATCCCCATGCAATCTACATGTCATATGAGGTGCAATAAAAGAATGCGTGGATCCAGGATCCAGCAATGCAAACGCCTCAATATCAGAAATAAGAAGCATACCAACTACAACATCAGGGGAATCCTGGGCCTCCTGTCTTGTCATGACATAGACTCTGGCCTGGGACTGTGGTCGGCTGCCCCGACCCTCAGTCCTCACAAAGGATCCCTCAACTCTACCTCGGCCTCTACCTCGGTCCCTTTGTCCGGATCCACCCACTCTACTCTGCTATACAGTAGTGGAACTCCCGGCTAAATCCACTACCAAGATCAACGCCCAAAGTAATGGGCAATCCAACTGTGCTCCGTCGAGCCAGATCTCAGCAGCTCCAGGTAAGCCACCAACACTCCCCATCTGTGTCTCCTCTCACAATGCGGGCACACTAGAGGGGTCTGCCCTAAACCTCTGCCACTACTACTGCCAGTCTGTCCGAATCTCCCCTCTCGCCCATAAACAGACTGTCTCGAACCTCCCGGAGACCTGAAAGTCCTGCCTGGCGCTTACTAAAGCTCCCGCCAGAGCGCCTGATCTGTTACTTGGCCGCTTACCGGGACCCAATCTCACCGCCCTCAACGCCTCAGCTCCTACTCACTCTCAGCAGCAGCTCTCAACTCAATAAAGGTACCAATGTCGAATCGAGCTAACAGTACGAATCTCGGTATTGAGGCCGTTCTCGAACCTCCGGCACTTATCACCTCGGTCGGGATCATGGCAGTGGCATAGTCCATCACTCATTGAACCTCATCTCATACTCACACACCGACATCCTATCTTGCTTCATTTCTAGAAACTCCTGCATCTTCATGTCAAGATAGTCCTTGGGCATGTAGTTGTCATGAAGGCCCTAAAAAATTAGCCCATGACAAGTAAGCAAGGCTGGTGGTACCGCTGCACAGCCTCTTCCACCACTTGTATCTTTGGGCCTGCAGCGAGATACCAGATAATCGAACCTCTCATCGTGTTCGCAGATCCATCTGATCAAGACTCTCTCGTCCTCTCCACCCCCTCGGCCTCACGTGAGTCTCAGACCGCCATAAAATCGACACCCCCTTTGCGAAGAAGTCATACCTCCTCTCCCGTCTCACGGGAACTCGAGGAGGCAATTCCTCAGTACGAGGCATAGAAGACTCTCTACTTGCTCCCACTGATCCTTGGTCAGCTGGCTGCTCAACCTGATCACCTAATGCAGAAGACCTAGAACAAAACAAGAATTCTGATCAGTTTCAACAGTTCCGTCACATTTATACCTACATTGTTACTATTCCCAAAAGATGCCAAATCATGCTCTGATACCACCTAATGTAGCGCCCCCTTACCATAGAATACCCACTGAAACGCCCGTAGGTCATTCCAGTACATATCCTACGATAAGAGACCACTACTGACAACTACCACTAAACTCCTCATGGCATCACAATCATAAAGCAGTACAAAGAAATTGACAACTTTTTAAAACCAAACTGGATTTCATTTCATTCACTCAAAATTCAGAAATTTACAAACCGTCAAGATTTTCTCGATGCACACACGTTCCAAAACACCGTACACTACGTACCATACAAGAATGTACAAAGAATGATCTAACTATAAGTCTCCAAAGAAAGCCCACTGACCGACCTTTGAGCCATTGCCTCTCTCGTCAATCCACAAGACACCGACTCTACAAATCTGAGGAGCTATCTATCTACACTTAAGCACGAAAAATAGATTGCAATTTTGGATGAGTTTGCGAACTCAATGAGAAACCATCATCGATGGTTCTCCCAATTCATGCATCACATAAGTATGATACAAGATGCATCCAAGAATCATACAATTACAATGCTAATACAATCACGATAATAGGCATACAACATAAATCGCGAAAAGCGAACACGCTTCGATCGTATTACGATATACATACATCGTACCATGTCAAATATTCAGTCCGAGATGCAATGCACATGTGACTCTTTTCGATTTATTACGATCTTTGTGACCGAAAGTGTTTTAGCGAAGTTCGATGAGTCGATGAAGCGCGTCTAGGAGAATTATCTCCTTCGAGCTCTGCTCGCAGATGTCGATATCGATGGCGACTCGGTTCACATTTATTCTTTATCAGTTTATGCATCTGTGCATGAGTGCACATGTTCAATTGAACAGTTACATAACAGTCTAGAATTCCCAATGAGCAGTAATTTACAGTCAATATCATGTAATTCAAGTAGTCCCCGTAGGGCAAATAAGTCACAGTAAATACGTAGATTGAGGTAACCACTTAGGTTACTCACCTATTACTTCCGAGCTAATGTCGGGAAGTTTCCGCCCGTCGATCGAACGACGCCCACTTGGGCCTCTATAAGAATCGAGAGAAGGTGCGAGTCACTAAATATTTAATTGAACTAAGATTGATGCACGTATAGGTGAAATATGCATGTTCATGAATTCCGGCCCTAATCTCATTTTTTCCATCATAAAATTAGTCTAAAATTAGAAACCTATTGGCGCCGACGGTGCATAATTCGGACCTCTATAGGTCCCCAATTAAACAAAACAAAGATTAAGCAGACCTTTACGGACCCACGCCAATTTCCGTCCAAAATCTCGAATCTCTCAGAAAATGAAATTAAATATTCACTGAATCCGATGCTTTAAGAATCAGGTCAATCGGACGACGGACGGAAAAGTTATTCACGAAAGAAACCAAAATTCAACAATCAATATATATATATATAGCCCTTATTTCCTTCTCTTTTTTCCTGTTTTTTAACCAAAATTCAATCTATTATTTCTCTTTCTACACATTTCAGAAAAATGCAAACTATACCTTGTTGAAAAGATAATGAAACCCTCTACAAGTTTCATGAAGGCCCCAACAAGCAATTTTACCCATAAGGGTGACAAAAATTCAGTCAAAGCCACTGCCTACTCAAAACCTATCAAAACAGTGTAGTACATTGTAAATTCATTAACCTTCTGATTCTTCAGTCAAAAATTACACAATAAATAAGGCAGTAAGATCACAATGTTATCTACAACTTTCATGAACAACCCAAAATCAGATTCACTTGCTAACTATGTCAAACAATTCACCAAAGCATCAGCCCTCAGAATTTTCCCAATCTGAACAGCACATTTCACAACAGTATATCTCTTAGCACAAATGTCACAAATTTACTACCTTATATCCCTGAAAAGATAAGATCTCAAACTTCAATTTTCATGAAGAACTCAACATCCAATTCGATCTCTAACAATTTCAAAACTGTTATGCAAGTATCTGCCATGATCAGCAATTCACAACCTAATGCAGATTCAGTTTTTGCAAATTCATTTCTCTCAAATCTGACAACCAAAAATTACATGTCATATATCATTTTCAAGATCAATGTGTCATTTATAACTCTTCAGTAGATCCCTAGAACCAATTCAAGTCACAAAAATTACTAAACTTCCTCCAAATCAGAATGTACAGTAAATCCGCCAATCCAGCTAGGTTTCATTCAATGCATGAAAACAGTCAATAGTCATCAGTCCATAACTCCTAATATACATATCGAAAAATTGCAAAATAAGTGGAATTGGAAAGATAACTTAATAGGCTTCAACTTTCATTTAGTCCATTTGTTGTAATTCCTTCTCAATTAATTTAGAAAAATTAGCAAAACTCTAGGTTATGGTTTCGGGTACTATTCATTCCAGTCAATAGCAGTAACTTTCCAAGCCATATTGCAACCTCTTAAAGCTAAAATTGGACAACACCTATTTCACACAAAAATGTAACCAACATCCCAAAGTTTAATTGGGCACAAACCTCACCTCATTTTCTCACCTACACAATTAGTTATGATCAAACATTGCAATAGGGTCAAAATGCACTTTCCAGCTTTCAACTTCAACCTAACTCCTATCACTTCTAATATCAATAACACATCACCAAGCATCCATTTACACCTCTAATTCAACCACAAAATCATCACAACATTTACTTATATCATTACACAAAAGTTGGCAGCACCCACATACACAACTTTCATATTTCATTTCCATTCATTAAACATCATAAACATCATTAACAACATTACTTTCACATTCTTTAACTACTCTATCAACTTCCCTCACACAAGCATGCATTAAACCCATTCAAACCTACCACTTTCATGATCAAATAAATGCTTAAAGGATCTCCATGAATGCTTCTAACTACCAAAAGAATAAAAACAAACATCAATTCTCACCTTAAACAAGTTACAAGCTATCAATTCTCCAAATCTTTAAACCTCTCCACACTTCCTACCTTGATAACTCACCTATGGCCTTTACTTGTATCACAAAGATCATCATCAACTCAAGGCTTCAACTTGGTTTGTGTGTGAAGAGAAGCAAGCAAGGAACCAAGGACAACTTCTTGCGTGGAATGAGAATAAGAAAAATTCAAAGGAGAAAGGCCATGGAGGAAGCTACGGTGAAAGCGAAAATGAGGGCTTCAAAGTGTTTTATATTTAAATGAATGAAGGAGAGAGTCGTGGGCAACCAGCCCACTAAAATAATTATTAAATTAATAACTTAAGATATCCCTAGGCAAGTGACAAGTGTCACTTACCACGTGTCCTGATTTTAATTCCGGTTCCAAATTTCACTCCAATTTCTCTCCAAATTCTGATGGCTCACAATTCATAATTCCTAGAATCATGTACCTAAATTCCCAATGCCATTAGATAGTCTTTTGCATGCGAAAACCCACTCGATCGACCAGCTTGGAAAATTTTTCGATTTGGGCATTTTCTTCGAAAAAATCCAGAAAAATTCCTGAAAATCCCTTAAAATAGAAAACAATTTATGGCGCACTCAGAATAATTTTCCAAACCAAAAAATCATGCTAATCCCAATAAAATTATTTTAGGCACGAAAACCGAGAATGTCATGTATGCATGTACAGTAAATTCCTGTGCACATTTGTGACTATGTAGCAATCCTATTATGCATGAGCAGTCCCATGAAATCCCAATCTAGCACGTCCTATGCCAATTTACTATTATACCTTTCCAATTAAGGGTGGGATGTTACAAAATCTTCTTTCAAAGAAGATTTTTTTTGAATTAGGTTAAGCAGATTAGGTAGTTAATATTAAGAATGATCAATAAAAGAACCAATCAGAGATGAATATGTAATGAATTAAAAGTAAGTATTGGAGTTCTATCCCTAGTGGAGACTCAAGCATAATAGGTAGAGTATGCTATTGAGAATGTATGTATTTTTCGATGAAAAGTATCCAACTACAAAAGTGGGAGAAGTGTGAATAATCGAAAACATAATGGACAACTCGTTAAGAAAATGAATGATTGAAAGACCGAGTGAATCTTTTAACTATGATCATTTGAAAGAAGTTATTCAAGTGAAGAAGTTACTAGGGATACTGAGGAAAACATAAAACAACGTTACCTCCATTTGTTTGATCACTCAGGTGAAAATTTCAAGGATGAAATTTTTTAAGAGAGGAGAATTGTTAGACCCCGAACGTTTCTTAGAAGTTAGAACTGGAAATAAGAAATTTTGGTGATTAGTCATGAGTAAAAAATAAATGAATGAAAATTCTTGAACCATGAAATGATAGACAAGAGTAAAGTAGAGAATGAGAAATATGGATAGATTCATATTTTGCCTTGGTGTTTTTAGTGGATAAGAGATTTCGAAATGGGAAGAATTAAGGAGAAAGTTAGAAGTAGAATGAAAGAAAAAATGAAGTTGAATTTGTGTAGTAAGTTGATGAAGAATATGTATATATGTGTATGTTTTGTTATTTATATTCATGATTAATCATGGATTATAAATTTCTTTATACGTAATATTGATTTGAAATGAAGTTGAGAATGAAGAGTAAATGAAGTAGAAAAATATGGTCTTAGTATGATTTGTGTTAAGGAGAGATTGTGAAACAAAATGGATGGTTGATCTGGAAAATATTTATAGAGTATGCTTCAGTCTTTTAGCCACAACTTTTTCTCTAGTTATTCAAACAAAATGATTCTTAATTTGGATTAAACTAGAAACATATGGAAACATTTCTTATGAAGATATGGAATTTTCAATTCTTTCACTAAGAGTCTCAAAATTTTTCATGAAGTGAGAACTGAGTGTAATACATTGGTGGATGAATGTAAAATTCATCCATGGACTTTAGGGAAAAGTTAGGATTGATCTAGATAGATTTTGGCAAAGTTGCCTTCTTGAAGTTGTATATCTTTCTGTTATCTTTCCAACGGTATATAGTATGAAATTTTGGACATTGGAGTCGAAATTCATGCCTAAAACATCTTATGTGTTACAATTCATAAACTTCTTCTGGGTTACTGTTCATGTTACATCTTCTGTTCTATTTTTAACCTTCAGAAGATGGAATTGGTCTTTTAGGTCTTCATGAAAGTTGTATCTCTTGAAGTCCTCTTTCAAACCATTAAAATAAAACCTAAATCAAATATCTGTAGAGGAAGTTATGACAATTGCAAGCTTTTTTCGTGTTACTGTTCATAAACTTCTTTTGGGTTATTGTTTATGTTACATATTCTATTCCATTTTTGATCCTTTAAAAGATGAAATTTGTCTTTGAGGTCTTCATGAAAGTTGTAGATATTGAAGTTATCTTTCAAACCATCCAAAGAACACTTAAAACACATATCTATAGATGAATTTAATACAATTGCAAGCTTCTTCTATGTTACTATTCATAAACTTCTTCTAAGTTACTGTTCATGTTACATCTTTGGTTCCATTTTTTATCCTTTAGAAGATGGAATTTGTCTTGAGGTCTTCATGAAAGTTGCAGCTCTTTAAGTCCTCTTTCATACCATCTGAAGAACACCTAAATCAAATATCTGTAGAGGACGTTATGACATTTGCAAGCTTCTTTTGTGTTACTGTTCATAAACTTCTGCCAGGTTACTGTTCATATTACATCTTCTGTTCCATTTTTGATCCTTTAAAAGATGGAATTTGTCTTTAAGGTCTGTATGCAAGTTGTATCTCTTGAAGTCCTCCTTCAAACCATCTAAAGAACACCTAAATCTGATATCTCTAGAGAAAGTTATACTAATTGTCCCATGATAGGTTCAATTTGATTGATAATAAAACCAGATTGGATTCTTTTGGCCATAACTTCTTCTCTAGACACTCAAATGACTTGATTCATGAACCATTAGACTTGTAAGACATTGATCTACATCTACACCAACAATTGTAGCCATCTAAAATGTAGTGAGAGAGATTGAGTGAAAAATATAAGACGGGTATAGTGTGTGTGTTTTTAAATACTATGAACTGGTGTCATTCCACTGAACATACTTTCGTATTTTTTAAGATTTCTAGATCGGTAGAGCTCCAAATGAAATGATTCCTGATTTATGGTGAACTAGAGACATGGAGCTACAAATGGTATGAAGAAATTGAAATCTAATTCAGTTTCTAAGATTTTTAAATTTCAGATAGAATTTGTGCATAGTATACTGATTTGGACAAGAGCAGTCCAAAAATGTTTGAAGTATATCTTCCAAATCACTTAACCGAATTAAATGATTTTGATGTCATTAGAAACTTAAAACAATGGAGTAAGTCCTCTGGAAGAAAGTGTTATGTTATAATGTTCAAGGGCACTGTTGGTAAGACACTTAATTATAAAAGACATAAGGCATAATTGGAAGGGCAAATAGAACAATTCTCAATCATTAAGGGCATAATTGGAAGAAGAAGTGTTGTCTTGCTTATAAATGAAGTTGAAAAACGTGAATGGAAGGAAAGCAAAAGAGAATAATGAAATGAGAAAGAAAGAAAAAGAGAGTTTGATTGTTGGAGAGAAAAGAAGAGAGTTGAGCTAAGGTTCAATGGTGTTAACCTTCAAGAGGGATTTTGGAGTTGATCAAGAAAGGAAACAAGTAGAGGAAGAGAAGAGCTTCCCTTTGAGCTAAGGATCCCTTCATTTAGTGAAGAATGAAGGGATCAAAGAGGCAAGAGGAGCAAGAGAAGAGGCATGTTTGAACAAGGTTATAAGCAAGGAAATCAAGGTGGGTACATGTTTATAATAGAGTAAATAAGCCACTATTGTTTTCTTTAAATCAAAGAAGTTTTCTAATTTTCATTTGCATCATAAATGTTGCATTATTGCTCATGAATGATTGTGAAATCCGTTATATGTTTATTACATGGTTTAAGTGATATCTTTTGGGAAAGAAGCATGTTTATGAAATCATGTTTTCGAGAATGGTTTTCAAGATATATATCAAGTATTTGAAAAAGCAAGTTTACAAGAAGTGCCATTTTGGGCAACAAACTTACAAGATTTTGAAATATATGTGCTATATGGGTATGTGGTAGTCCCTCAAGAACCGTCACGTGCACGTTAACCCAAGTATAGGCTTTTTCCGCTTGCCCGCTAGTGACATGAAGCTCCTTCAAGGACTCCTTTAAGAATTTACGACTACACAGGACCATTACATTGGAAATGTGTAGCTCGTCATGTTTTGGACTTACCCAAACCATTTGATATGCTTACGTGCTCATGTTATGTTAATAAGTTTGATGCATTCATGTTTTACAACTTGTGAATTTTGGCTGAAAGCCTGAGAAACATGTGTTTTAAGAACCATGTGAAAATTTTTATGGCAAGTGAACGTTTTCAAAAGTTTTTGTTTATCTTTTTATTATAAACTGTTACCCACGAGCTTTCAAGCTTACCCCCTTCCTATCCTCACCTCTAGGTGATGAGCAAGAGATGGATTGAAAGAGAGTCAAGGCATCACTCCAAATTGCTTATGTTGCATTTTGAGTTAGTTTTGGAAAACACAAGGCTTTAGTCACTTTTCAAGACTTTGTAGTTCATGTAACTTTTGTATTTTGAGATATTGGATTATGTTATAATGTGGGTTGAAAGGCCATTATAGCTTTGCAAAACCCTTTGTTTTGAGGGTATTGAAATGTGAATGGTGAAAATTAGTTCTATGTAATGTATTAAAGAGTATGATGAGGTAAAGATATGAGAGTCTTGTGATATTTTTGCAAGAGTTGGGTTCCGGCAACGATGCTCAACACTAGAAGCAGAAATGCTATAAACTTATTGGCTACCCTGAATGGTGGGATTTCTCTAAGAAGCCCAGGAGAAAAATCAATCTAAAAGCTATGAATACTCACTCTGACGATAGAACCAGCTCTACTACACTAGAGCCTGAGTCAATAAACCCAACTACCAATGTAGTTCTTCAGAATGCGACTGGTAAGGAAAATTTTCCAATCTCATATAACAAATGGATGATTGACTCAGGTTCCTCGGATCACATAACAAATGATGTCAAACTAATAGCACGAGTACAACCTCATTCAAAGTCACATGTATCCATAACAAATGGAGAAGAAGCAAGCATCGAAAGATAGGGCTCATGTCACATCTCTAAAAATATAACAATAGATACAGTTCTTCTTGTTCAATCACTAGATTATAACTTAATGTCTGTTAGTTGAATCATTACTACATTATCATGCACAGTAATGTTTTGGCCTTCATTCTATGTATTCCAGGACATTCTAACTCGGAGAATCATTGACTATGGTGTTAAACGAGGCCATCTGTAACATCCCATCACCGATGAGAAGGGTATTTTAGTAAATTGGGATGGGTTAGGAGTATTGAATTATAATTCGGTATGAACATACATTATATAGCCTCTATAACTGATGATTGTTTTGCACATGCACATGGTATACATGCATTCATGACATTTCCGGCATAAGTGTCTAATTGAGATTCTTTGTGAAATTTATGGGATAATTGTATTTGAAAAATTATTTGGAGTACGCCATTGAGTGTTTTACATTTTTAGGAATTTATGAGAATTTTTCTGGAATTGTCCGGAGAAAATTACCGGACCGGCAAAATCGCCGGTAAATGGCCTAAATGTGTTTTTGTTGTGAAAAATGTGGTTTTCGTGTTTGAAAAATTATTGGGAGTGGACTGTTATATGTGTTACAATTGTGGGCAATTTAGGTAATTTTCAAAAAATGATTTGGGGAAATTCCCGGACCGGAAAAAAATCGCCAAGTGGCGAACCGGTTGATTTTCGGTAGCAAAAATTTCTATTCAATGGCACGGTAATATTGGGTACATTATTTCGAAATTGTAATTGAGACCCTTGAAAATGGATTGAAGACCTAATTTTATTTGGAGTATTTTATCAAAAGTCAAAAGCTATTAAGTTATTTTGTCCTTTTCTTTAGAGACAAGGTGGCAAAGCATTTAATATTAGGATGATGGGGCTCCATTCTCGATTCTTCTATGTGTGTGTGAAGAGTGAAAAGTGATTTATAACTTGTTGGCTTTGTCTCATCCGAAAATCCTTATGTTCTTTCATCCCCATCGATTTTTCCTTCTTCTTCTTTAAGTTTCTTCCTTTCTCCTTGAGAACTTTTCTTATAAGCTTGCAAACTCAACCTTGAAGATCACCATGCATAGGGTGGAAAAGAAGTAAAGAAGTAGGGTAGTTGGAAAATTAAAGGCTTGAAGAGGTGGAATTGGAAGCTTTAGGTAAGATGATGTTTATGTTTATGTTTTACTTATAGTTTTAATGCATGAATTCATAAGAAAATGATTGAAAATAGGTACTGAAATTTATGGATATATATTGACATGAAGGTCTTGATGACTAATTGGCATAGTTCTTGTATTATTAGGATGCTTATGCATGTGGAATTGGTGTCAGAAGTGATTGTTTGTTAGTTGAAGATGAAAGCTGGAAAATTAGTTTTTGACCTACTGTACTGTTTTGAGCATAACTTATTGTGTGGTTATGAAAATGAGACAAGGTTTGTGCTCACTTAAACTTTGGGATGTTGGCTACAAATTTGTGTGAAATAGGTGTTGTTAAATTGTAATGTTAGAAGGGTGAATTGTTGCATGGAAAGTTACTGTTTCATTGCCTATGAACAGTAACCGAAACCATAACCTATGAGCTTTGCTGATTTTTCTAAATTAATTGAGATGCAATTAGGGAGAATGGTCTGCATGAAAGTTGTAGCATATTGAGTTATCTTTCCATTGCCACGGATATTGCTATTTTTAGAGGTGTATATTGAGAGATATGAACTGTTTTCTATGGATTGGTTTTGGGCATGTTGATGAAGCCTAGCTTAAGTGTCTGACTTGTGAGTATTCTGCTTGGAAGTAATTTTAGCCATTTTTGTGGACTGAATTAGTGTGAGTGATCTTCTGAAAAGTTGTAGAGGAAGAAATTATCTTGAAAATGAGATATGGCATATAATTTTTAGAGGTCAGAGTTGGGAGTTATGATTTTGCAAAAACTGATCCTGCATTAGGATGTGAATGGCTGATCATGGCAGTAACTTGCAAAATAGTTTTGAAATTGTTAGAAATCGAATTGGAGTGTGAGTTCTTCGTGAAACTTGAAGTTTGAGATCTTATCTTTTCAGGAACATAAGGTAGTGAAATTGGTGACATTTGTGCTAAGAGATATGCTGTTTGGAAAATTACTGCCCAGATTGATTGATTTCAGTAGACTGATTCTTTGTTGAATTATTTGACCTCGTTAGTTATGGAATTTGATTTTTAGTTGTTCATGAAAGTTGTAGATAACATTGTGATCTTGATGAACATATTTATTGTGTAATTGTTGACTGAAGAATCAGAGAGTTATGGAATTTGCAATGTACTGTTCTGTTTTAATGGGATTTTAGTAGGCAGTAGCTTTGATGAGATATTTGACACCCTTAGGGGTGAAATTGATTTTTATGGTCTTCTTGAGAATTGTAGAGCTTTTCATGACCTTTCCAACAAGCTATAGTTTGTATTTTTCCGAATTGTATGCTAAGAATTATAAAGGTTGGAACTTTGGACTGAAAACTGGAAAAAGGGCAAGGAAGGCACATATATATATATATATATATATATATATATATATATATATATATATATATATATATATATATATATATATATTTTTTGTTATTATTTGGCATTAAGTGACTCGATTGTTTCTTTTGTCAATTTCTTTTCCGTCCGACGTCCGATTGACCTGATTCTTGAGGCATCGGATTGGTAACATATTGAATTCTATTTTGTGAGAATTTAGGAATTTTTGACGGAAATTGGCGTGGCCCGGATAATTGTTTGGTAATCATTGTTTTTTTAATTGGGGACCTATAGAGTCCGAATTGCTCATTCGTCGGCCAATAGTTTTCTAATTTTAGACGGATTTTTCTGGGGGAAAAAATGAGATTAGGGCCGGGAATTCATGAACATGCATATTTCACCTACATGTGCACAAATTGCATATTTAGCGACTCGTTCTTTCTCTGTTTCTTCTAGAGGCCCAAGTGGAGCGTCGTCCGACTGACGGGGCGGAAACTTCCCGGCATTAGCTCGGAAGTAATAGGTGAGTAACCTAGTTGGTTTCTCAGCCTTATGTGTTTATTAATTATATGCACTGATGCCATGAGGAGTTAAGGATGGATATTTGTGTGATTGTTTTTGATTGATTTCGGACCATGGGTGTTCGAAATATTGGATTGTGATATTGAAGTACAAATGAGAATAAGTGCGTGAGAATGCATTAGTAAATTGGATTGTAAATGTGTTAGTGAAATGAAAGGTAAATGTATGGGAATGAAATACCGGACTAAAAGTCCGAGGACATTGGAAAATGATCAGAAATAGGAATTAATTGGAATTGGAAATTGGAAACTGTCATGTGCATTCATGCATAGTAAATGATCAGATAATGGCAGTTGTGACCGGTGTAGCCACCGATTTCAGAGCTTTAAGCTCAACGCACAAGGCCTCGTGCCCAACGTATTCCGAGCCTCGGCTCGATGATCAGGGCTATACCCAACGTTTCGGGGCTTCAAGCTCAATGTTTCAGAGCCAATGGCTCAACGTATATGAGCTCAGGCGCACCGGTCACAACAACGAAAGAAAATGAAAGAGTCACATGCACACTGCATAAATGAATGTTTTATGTGAATTGTGTGAAAGGCTTATTGCCTTATAAAATTTGAAATTGACTGCCTGTGATTTCTTGTTTATGATATATGTACAATATTGTGTGATTGTCGGGATATGCATGAGTTGGGTGAACCATCGATGATGGTTTCTCACTGAGTTCGCAAACTCACCCAACATTGCATCTATTTTTCAGGAAATGGAGAGTACCTCGTTGGACATACGGAGTACGCTCATCGCTAGCAAGAGAGTATCGGCCGGGATCGATTATCGTTAGATTCGCATTAGTGTATTGATTTGGTATTTAGTAGGCCCAATTGTTTTTATGTAATTGTATAGAGTGGCTGAGCACTAATGAGTGCTAATAATGATTGAAATTGTTTTCTCAGTGAAATGGTTTTATATTTGAAAATGTTTTGTTATAATTGGGTCAAGTCAATGATTGTTTCATGACTCTAATGTTTTGAAAGAAAAGAAAATGTCATACGATTTTTTCATAAGGTAATGAATGTCCTAGTACGCCACCCTCGTGGGTCACGGGCTCGGATATCACCATGGATATCGGGTTCGGGTCTCGCGGGAGTAGAGTGCTACATTTGTGGTATCAGAGCCCAGAAGTACGATTGTAGATGGGTATTCTGAAAAAAAAATGTGTCAAGTGTATGCATTTAAGTCATGTCACGGCAGACAGTTACAACTGATCCCCAGTCTAGTATATGAGTCACGTGTATGGGTATGTATCAGTCGATAAGCGGTTAGAAATAGAAAGGAAATGATAAAATGCTAGAATGAGATAAAGAGAAAGTGGTAATAAGAAAGACTGTGATAAAAGGAAAGTTGTGAATATCGTAGAATAAGAAAAAGTGTATGACTCGATCAGGCTAATGAACATTTAGTGTATCGTTAGTGGCGGATATACGATGAAATACAATATGAGAGTGATACTGAGTATATTATTGAGTGTGGGATAGAAATGAGGATACAGTTGTGGATTGGTGGGGGAAATAGAGATATGATAGAAATGGCCAAATTGACAGTGTGTAAACATATTTGATGAAAATAAAATGTTACAATTGGGATTGATTGCTGTGATGAGAGTTATGAATAACGATTTATGACTGTGAACCAATTATGTTAGTGAGAAATCCAGTGTTAATATATTTGTGATATTGATTTGGGTGTAACAATACGTGGGTATGATGCAATAAGTGAAAAAAAAATTGAAATGTAAGACTATGATCATAGTAGAGGAAAAAAGTGGTCAAGGTTTAGCTGAATTGCCTAAGTAAATGCACACCAGATATGGGAGCCCCGTGACAAGTGAAATTATTAAGTGTAATTGTTTCATATATGTGGCGAGTGTATGAGAAGGTTTATGACAAATCAATTGGGAAGGAAGTGAAACTGTAAATGATGTTGGCATAGTAATGAACATGAGAGAGTCAGGAGGGACATGAGTGTAGCAAGGTCCCCGTGATTGAGAAATTGTATCAAAGAAGGAAAGGTTGTCTAGAGTTAAATGTGATTAAAGTGTTCCTAGTAGTATAAACTACTAATGGGTAAATTGATGAAAGTACATTTCCAAATAAGATGCGATAATAATATTGATTAATTAGGAGTGAATTGAAAGTTGTTATATGTTGAGGACATGATCATGATATAATCCTCACGAATGAGGACATGTACAAAAAGAGAGAGAGTGTGTGGTCAAAAAAAAAATCAAATGAGATCAAGGTATCCTTAGTGTAAGTGACTAATTGGTATAGCGATGTAATGATTTTGATGGAATGTGCCTCAGTGTACAGTATTAGAAAGGATGTTCTGATTTTATGGATTTTGGCATAAATTGAGCTATATGGGATATTGTGTGTAGCTGAAATTGATTTCCTGAAGTATTAAGAAAGACTGACAAGAAAAGTGATGATCGTGATGATGAGGAATTTCAAAAGATTCAATTGATTAGTGATTAATGCAAGAACAATATAAAGGCAAATTTGAAATGAATTATAGGATGTATGAGATAGAATTTGTTACAAAAAAAACAGGGGGTGTACATTATGTTGATGAGATGAATCTGAGTATGTAAGAGATTTCCTGAACATCAAAGGAATATAAATTGAGAATATGAGGAGAATATGGGGTCGAGTATAACTGTGTAATTATGTTCAGAAATTTCGAAATTGATTCGAAAGATGTTTAGTCGACTCAGGCAGTGTTCTGTCGCAAATAAATTGGGTTATGTGGAGAAATTAGCGTAAAGGAACATGTGTCAGAGTATGTGTGATGAAACTGAGAAAATAATGGGTAAATTGTTCCTTATTGGAGACTTTCGATATTTAAAAAGTTTCGCAAATCAATTATGGGTATATGGAGTTTTATTGTGCTACTGAAAAGTTAAATGTCTTGATTGTATTCAGATTGGAGAATGATTAAGATCAGTGATGATCGATTAAATGCATTTGAAAAAAATGAAGAAGGTAAATTGGCACAATTGAGGAAACTTTATAAGTTCATAAGAGGGAATTTGACCTTGATTGAATAAATAGCGGAGGAATTATTATTTGAACATGGCACAATAGGAGACCTCATGACAATTGGGGTATTGGTAAAATGCAAAACTGTAAGGAATATATATCTAGAATTTTGGAGTTAATTGAAATTGGTTATAAGCTGGATACGCCCAGAAATAGCGATAGCTCCAAAAATGTTTGAGGAAAAATGTGTGAATAGTATGATGGATGATTGTAAAAAGAAACATTAGGAGGAAACTTACAAATTGAGTATTGATCGTATCGCTGCTATTTAGAGATTTTGATATACGTATTGAAATGTCCCAGTAAAGGTTATACTGCAATCTGATGGAATTGTGTAAAGTGATTATTGTACCTAGGGACAAGTATAACTTCATGGGCTATCTTGTGATTGACAATTAGAAATTTGTTGTACCGAGTACTGCTTTAACATCGAAGACGTTAATTTCTCATAAATAATTGGAGATGTCTATGAATGGGCAAACCAACAGTGATAGAGGCATTTTGTGAATTCGAAAGACTTGAAAAGAATTAAGCGATTGGATAATTCAAAAATTTGCTAGTGATGGAATTCAATGGATTGAGCAAGAAATTTAAATGAGATGATCGAAATTGAGTGATATGGTTTTGATTGTATGACTGAGTGTAAACTGTCAAGCTAACTGAAAGGGGCAAAAAGAAAGTGTTATTTGTTATTGGAATTCCGAAACTGGTGTGTATAAAAAGGATTGGCAAAGACCAACTTAAGGTGTTAAATTTGCAAACCTTATCGAGGAATTGAAAATGCTCCGATTTTTTATGAAAGTGATATGTATAGTTTGATGAAGACATATGTGTAGTGCAGACAAAAGAAATCGTTAGAGAAATCGCGAGAACCAATTAGAGTATTATGGTTTAGTAAGAGTTCATTGAAAGAGTAATTGATAGTTTAGCAATAAAAAAATATATATAAAAAAAAATCGAATGGTTGTATGGGTGATTAACCAACAGGCTTGTCTGTTGGAATCAATTGTCAAGAGGATAATTTGGAAATTTTATAGGGACAAACTTGACGTATAGTCTGGATTGATTGCAGCTATATCAAGTGTTACATGGGTGACACCATTTGAGCAGTGTATTATGTTGCGAGTGAAGTGAATCTGTAATAGGGATTGAGAAATTCTAGCTAATGACCGTGTGTCGAGTTGATTATTATCGAAGTTATTGAATCTGATGAGATTAATGTTTTAATACTAAAGGGATGTAATTTGATAATCGATAAATGAAATGTTTCAAAGTGTACCACATCGGCCTGGTACACTTAGATGAGATAAAGGATATAGGGGAAACTGGATTCGTTATAAAGTGGCCTCTATGTGACTGTGATATGAATAGAACAAAGGTTTGGAAAGTGACTTTCGAAAACTAAAAGATGATCCGGATTTATTAAGCGTTATATGGGCTGCGATATGTATTATTGATAGCAAAAGTGAAGACTTGCGAGTAATCATGAGGAATTAGTTATAATAGTGTAAAGATTGAGAAAGGAAAAAGAGTGATCGATTGTAATGATTCGGTATATTAACGATATGGATAACAGAGAATCAATAGTCAAAATGACTCCCTTGCCTTCCTGATCGATCATATATGAAATTTCGAGGACGAAATTTTTATTAGGAGGGGAGAATTGTAACATCCCATCACCGATGGGAAGGGTATTTTAGTATATTGGGATGGGTTAGGAGTATTGAATTATAATTCGGCATGAGCATACATTATATAGCCTCTATAACTGATGATTGTTTTGCACATGCACATGGTATACATGCATTCATGACATTTCCGGCATAAGTTTCTAATTGAGATTCTTTGTGAAATTTATGGGATAATTGTATTTGAAAAATTATTTGGAGTGCGCCATTGAGTGTTTTACATTTTTAGGGATTTATGAGAATTTTTCTGGAATTGTCCGAAGAAAATTACCAGACCGGCAAAATCGTCGGTAAATGGCCTAAATGTGTTTTTGTTGTGAAAAATGTGGTTTTCGTGTTCGAAAAATTATTGGGAGTGGACTGTTATATGTGTTACAATTGTGGACAATTTAGGTAATTTTCAAAAAATGATTCGGGGAAATTCCCGGACCGGAAAAAAATCGCCAAGTGGCGAACCGGTTGATTTTCGGTAGCGAAAATTTCTATTCAATGGCACGGTAATATTGGGTACATTATTTCGAAATTGTAATTGAGACCCTTGAAAATGGATTGAAGACCTAATTTTATTTGGAGTATTTTATCAAAAGTCAAAAGCTATTAAGTTATTTTGTCCTTTTCTTTAGAGACAAGGTGGCAAAGCATTTAATATTAGGATGATGGGGCTCCATTCTCGATTCTTCTATGTGTGTGTGAAGAGTGAAAAGTGATTTATAACTTGTTGGCTTTGTCTCATCCGAAAATCCTTATGTTCTTTCATCCCCATCGATTTTTCCTTCTTCTTCTTTAAGTTTCTTCCTTTCTCCTTGAGAACTTTTCTTATAAGCTTGCAAACTCAACCTTGAAGATCACCATGCATAGGGTGGAAAAGAAGTAAAGAAGTAGGGTAGTTGGAAAATTAAAGGCTTGAAGAGGTGGAATTGGAAGCTTTAGGTAAGATGATGTTTATGTTTATGTTTTACTTACGCTTTAATGCATGAATTCATAAGAAAATGATTGAAAATAGGTACTGAAATTTATGGATATATATTGACATGAAGGTCTTGATGACTAATTGGCATAGTTCTTGTATTATTAGGATGCTTATGCATGTGGAATTGGTGTCAGAAGTGATTGTTTGTTAGTTGAAGATGAAAGCTGGAAAATTAGTTTTGACCCATCTTTGTCTTGTTTTGAGCATAACTTATTGTGTGGTTATGAAACTGAGACAAGATTTGTGCCCACTTAAACTTTGGGATGTTGGCTACAACTTTGTGTAAAATAGGTGTTGTTAAATTGTAATGTTAGAAGGGTGAATTGTTGCATGGAAAGTTACTGTTTCATTGCCTATGAACAGTAACTGAAACCATAACCTATGAGCTTTGCTGATTTTTCTAAATTAATTGAGATGGAATTAGGGAGAATGGTCTTCATGAAAGTTGTAGCATATTGAGTTATCTTTCCATTTCCATGGATATTGCTATTTTTAGAGGTGTATATTGAGAGATATGAACTGTTTTCTATGGACTGGTTTTGGGCATGTTGATGAAGCCTAGCTTAAGTGTCTGACCTGTGAGTATTCTGCTTGGAAGTAATTTTAGACATTTTTGTGGACTGAATTGGTGTGAGTGATCTTCTGAAAAGTTGTAGAGGAAGAAATTATCTTGAAAATGAGATATGACATATAATTTTTAGAGGTCAGAGTTGGGAGTTATGATTTTGCAAAAACTGATCCTGCATTAGGATGTGAATGGCTGATCATGGCAGTAACTTGCAAAATAGTTTTGAAATTGTTAGAAATCGAATTGGAGTGTGAGTTCTTCATGAAACTTGAAGTTTGAGATCTTATCTTTTCAGGAACATAAGGTAGTGAAATTGGTGACATTTGTGCTAAGAGATATGCTATTTGGAAAATTACTGCCCAGATTGATTGATTTCAGTAGACTGATTCTTTGTTGAATTATTTGACCTAGTTAGTTATGGAATTTGATTTTGGGTTGTTCATGAAAGTTGTAGATAACATTGTGATCTTGATGAACATATTTATTGTGTAATTGTTGACTGAAGAATCAGAGAGTTATGGAATTTGCAATGTACTGTTCTGTTTTAATGGGATTTGAGTAGGCAGTAACTTTGATGGGATATTTGACACCCTTAGGGGTGAAATTGATTTTTATGGTCTTCTTGAGAATTGTAGAGCTTTTCATGACCTTTCCAACAAGCTATAGTTTGTATTTTTCCGAATTGTATGCTAAGAATTATAAAGGTTGGAACTTTGGACTGAAAACTGGAAAAAGGGCAAGGAAGGCATATATATATATATATATATATATATATATATATATATATATATTTTTGTTATTATTTGGCATTAAGTGACCCGATTGTTTCTTTTGTCAATTTCTTTTCCGTCCGACGTCCGATTGACCTGATTCTTGAGGCATCGGATTGGTAACATATTGAATTCTATTTTGTGAGAATTTAGGAATTTTGACGGAAATTGACGTGGCCCCTTGATAATTGTTTGGTAATCATTTTTTTTAATTGGGGACCTATAGAGGTCCGAATTGCGAGCCGTCAGCGCCAATAATTTTCTAATTTTTAGACGGATTTTTCTGGGGGAAAAAATGATATTAGGGCCGGGAATTCATGAACATGCATATTTCACCTACATGTGCACAAATTGCATATTTAGTGACTCGTTCTTTCTCTGTTTCTTCTAGAGGCCCAAGTGGAGCGTCGTCCGACCGACGGGCGAAAACTTCCCGGCATTAGCTCGGAAGTAATAGGTGAGTAACCTAGTTGGTTTCTCAGCCTTATGTGTTTATTAATTATATGCACTGATGCCATGAGAAGTTAAGGATGGATATTTGTGTGATTATTTTTGATTGATTTCGAACCATGGGTGTTCGAAATATTGGATTGTGATATTGAAGTGCAAATGAGAATAAGTGCGTGAGAATACATTAGTAAATTGGATTGTAAATGTGTTAGTGAAATGAAAGGTAAATGTATGGGAATGAAATACCGGATTAGAAGTCCGAGGACATTGGAAAATGATCAGAAATAGGAATTAATTGGAATTGGAAATTGGAAACTGTCATGTGCATTCATGCATAGTAAATGATCAGATAATGGCAGTTGTGACCGGTGTAGCCACCGATTTTAGAGCTTTAAGCTCAACGCACAGGGCCTCGTGCCCAACGTATTCCGAGCCTCAGCTCAATGATCAGGGCTATGCCCAACGTTTCGGGGCTTCAAGCCCAATGTTTCAGAGCCAATGGCTCAACGTATATGAGCTCAGGCGCACGGTCACAACAACAAAAGAAAATGAAAGAGTCACATGCACACTGCATAAATGAATGTTTTATGTGAATTGTGTGAAAGGCTTATTGCCTTATAAAATGTGAAATTGACTGCCTGTGATTTCTTGTTTATGATATATGTACAATATTGTGTGATTGTCGGGATATGCATTAGTTGGGTGAACCATCGATGATGGTTTCTCACTGAGTTCGCAAACTCACCCAACATTGCATCTATTTTTCAGGAAATGGAGAGTACCCCGTTGGACACACGGGAGTACGTCTACTGCTAGCAAGACAGAGTATCGGGTCGGGATCAGTGTCGTTCGTATCTGCATTAGTGTATTGATTTGATATTTAGTAGGCCCAATTGTTTTTATGTAATTGTATAGAGTGGCTGAGCACTAATGAGTGCTAATAATGATTGAAATTGTTTTCTCAGTGAAATGGTTTTATATTTGAAAATGTTTTGTTATAATTGGGCCAAGTCAATGATTGTTTTCATGACTCTAATGTTTTGAAAGAAAAGAAAATGTCATACGATTTTTTCATAAGGTAATGAATGTCCTAGTACGCTACTCTCGTGGGTCACGGGCTCGGATATCACCATGGATATCGGGTTCGGGTCTCGCGGGAGTGGAGTGCTACACCATCTTTATTATCTAGATATGGAACCAAGTGAATTAGTACGCAAATAATGTGGTTAAGGATAAAACTGAAGCAGATTTGTGGCTGTGGCATCACTATTTGGGTCATCTTTCCTTTGGGTATCTCAAGAAATTGAAGTCTAATTTGTATTATAAGGTGAATAATTCCAATTTTTGTTGTGAAACTTGTGAATTTGCAAACAGTCATCATATTTATTATGCACCCAATATGAATAAAAACAATGAACCTTTTATGGTCATCCATTTTGATGTTTGGGGCCATGTGGTCATACCCCCTTTTTTGAATGCTCATTATTTTATCACTTTTATTGTTGAATGTAGCATAATAGTGTAATTTCTTTACTTAAGAAAAAAGTGATGCTTTCCAAGCTTTTTGGGATTTTTATAAAATGGTGTGAGTGCAGTATAAACAAAATATTGGAATATTGCAAACAGATAATGAAACAGAATATGTAAATTTTATGATGGTTGAATTTGCTTGTGACCAAGAAATTAAGCCCCAAACCTCATGCTTTTTATAATATCCCATTTTTATACTAAGGGTTAAAACCCTAGGTTTTTATAATTGAGAAATAAAAATGAGAGATTAAAAAATGCATTTCATACTCATGCATAATGTTAGCATACACATACATAAACTTGAATTTTGCACACACTACAATGATTTGTTCATGTACTCATTTGACATTTTTGGGTATAAACGATTGTTTTAATGCGATTATTATATGAATTATGGATTATGTGTCTTAAAAATTGAGTTAGTGTTTAAGATTTAGTGTGTATAACTAGTGATTTAGAATTTTTGGTAAAATTTGAAAATTTTCTAAAATTAAGGGTATTTTTTAGGCTCGAAAAAATGCCAAATGGTAAAACAATTGATATGTGGTAGTAGAAATAAATGTCAAATAACAGTAGAAATTTTGATTAATAATGTTAGGATATAATGATAAAGTGTCATAGAAATGGGGAAACAAATGGACTAGTAGTTTAAAAGACCAAGTGAAGACCATAAGGTGGTGACATGTGGCAAGTGACAAGTGTCACTTGCCTTGTCACACACCTCACTTACGTTGGCCTAAATGAAAGACAACCATTTGGTCTTTCATTTTATTTCTTTGGATAAATGCTCTCTCTTCATTTTGTTCTTGATCTTCTTTATTTGTCTTCATCCCTGATACTCACTTCTCACCCCATCCAGTTTGAAGCTTACTTTCACCTTTCTATTGTTTTGTTATCTTCTTTATTTCTTACTAAAGACCCAACCTTACAATCTTTGAATGTTGATGATTGAATGATATGGAGAAGCTAGGGTTAATGTAGCACCCCACTCTCGCCAGACCCGAGCCCGATATCGATGGTAATATCCGAGCCCGCGTCCCGCGAGCGTGGCGTGCTAGAGCAATAACTGCAGTTCAAAACTCGGAAAACATTTTTCCTTTTTTCAAAATCAATCACATGCGCGGAAATCAGTAAATAATTTGGGCCCGATTTAAAACGAAAACATTTTTTTCAATAAGACACAATCTCAATCATTAAAAAGGCACTCACTAGTGCTCACCCATTTCATATACAGAGATGCATGACCCAACTGGCCCAATGTCATGTCTGACACTTTTAGTAATCACTAATCAGTTACACAATAACCAATTTGGCCTACTGAATAAAAATCACTAATCTGCGCAATTTGCAGAAATACAATACACATAAGACAGTACTACTCTAATGCAGACGTGAACTGATCCCGACATTAAACTCTGACCCGCTTGCGATAATCAGACTCCCGTTTGTCCAACGGGGTACTCTTCGATCCCTGAAAAATAATTGCAATGTTGGGTGAGTTTGTGAACTCAATGAGAAACCATCATCGATGGTTCATCCAATTCATGCATATACACAATATATCACTCAGTCACAATACACAATCGGAATACTATCAGGCAATTTACACATTTTCACTATAATCACATTCCAAATCATCTCATGCATTGTCATTTTTTTTCACATATAAGGCGTATCGCCTTTTACACTATCCACAATTTATCATTCATACACATCGACGCTGCACACAAATCTTTTCCCATAATTTCCATTCTTTTACTCGGAGTTGTGACTGAGCGTTCAAACAATGACAGTATTCAGTAGACGCGTCTTAGGGGGGAGGAGAGCCCTCTGGGTATGCACTTCCACCCTTCGATATTGTCCGCTTCAGTATGGAGAACCACCCTCACGGTTTTGCTTTGCCCCTACTCGAGGGATGCAAACACGTCTGCCCTTTTTTGGGTACAGTACGAGAGCCCTCAGGGTATGCACTACTGCTCGCTCACATTAGGGATAAGAGAGCCCTCTGGGTATGCACTATTCCCTTTCGTTACATAGCAATCGCATTTTAGGCATGTAGGAGAGCCCTCAGGGTATGCACTACTGCCCGCTCACATTAGGGATAGGAGAGCCCTCTGGGTATGCACTATTCCCTTTTTGGCCTTAGGCCCTTTCACTGATAATCGAGCTTAAAGCTCTCATCACTAATTGCTCTAGTCATAACTGTTAATTAAGCAATTCTAATCATGCTTAGCATGCACTCACACTTGCACAATCAATCCCATAAATATCAATCAATACTATTTATCACATTCAGAACATTCACTCACAATTTCAGCACATTTATCTCACATTTGCATCACTCACATTGGCAAACAATTCACATATTCACAGAACACTTAACACACAAGGATTGAGGAACCAACTAGGTTACTCACCTGTACTTCCGAGCTACAGTCTGGAAGTCCCAGCAATATCTGTGGAATCTCGATCCATCGGAGCCTCTATAACAATCAAATAGTTTCCAATTACTAATGCACAGTCAATTATAATTCGATGATGCACATGCTCTCAATAACAGATGTACAATGCCTATTCATAACTTTCCCGGTGCTATTTTCCAAATTCCACTTTCTTTGACAAATTCTATTTTTTTCCACTCAATCGATCACTAATGAATCAATTCCAATTTAATAACATGATACAGAACTCCCCAATTCAATTTTAATACTCAGTCAATTATCATGTCATACTCGCGAAGGTATGACCTCAAAAGCAATATCACTAATCTCTAGATCTAATTCGCCTATATACACAATTTCTAAAATTCCCACTAGCATTGGATTTATTTCATAGTCTCTCATATACCCCAATTATCATGAACAACCCTTAGGTTGCAATCAATCACATTCTAAACTGACTTTCACTAATAGAGATCTCTCAAACCCGAATTCAAACTCTCATTCTTTTCCTCAATTGTAGACCTCATTCTCTAGATCATAACGAATCAAACATCACCTCAATAGGAGGTCTACACAATTAATTATACCTCAAAAACCAAATTGAATCACTTCCGAATTTTGGTCCTCGCCGCGACGTCTGGACACTCGCCGCGGTGTCTAAACAATAGCTCGTCGTGACATATAAACTTGCTCGTCACGACGTCCAAATCTATCGCTCGTCGCGACGTCTACGTTCGTCGCGGCGCACGCTCGTTGCGACGAATAATCATTTTCTCGTCGCGACGTGCGACCCTGGTTCGTCTTCTCCGATTCCTCTTTTCCGTTTCTCTCTCTAAAATTTAACCCTAACTTAACTCAAACACTCTAATCTTTAGCAATTAACCTCATGAATTGCATTAAACACAATAATAAACAACATTAAACCATTAAACTTACCGATTGAAGCTCAAATCTCTCCAAATCACGCAAACCCTAAAATCTCCTAAAATCTCTCAATCTCTTCCCTTTCTTCAAGCAACCACGGTTAGCTCTCACAATCCCTCAAAACATCATCCTCGTTAAGCATCAACAAAGCTTCGCACAAGGAGAAACAAACAATCGAAATCTCGAAGGGAAAATCGCAAATCATCGAGGAAGAAGGAGAAACGATCGTGCCCTAGGAGACGCGATTTTCTTTTCTCTTCTATTTGAAACCTAAGGCATTTATATGTTAATCACTTAAGCCTCTAGTCTTTATTCTCAAATCTCTTTCTCTTTTCTCTTTTCAAATTCATTTCCGGTCCAATTCATCTCCAAATTTCAATGGCTCGACATATTAAATTCCAATATCATATATCTAAAATTTTCATTGCCATATACCCATTATTCTCGCACTATCTAGCCAATCAGTCCATTACTCGAAGGATTTTCGGTCCGGACTTCTTCTCCCGAATTTTTCAGAAAAATTCCGCAGAGTCACTATCAATGGCCAATCACTCTAAACAGTTCCAACTCACTCATTTAAACCCAATTATTCCATAATTCTCTATCTCACAAATCACAATTCATATCACATTCACAAATCAAATACCGGGAAATTTTTCATGAATGCATGTACTATATGTGCATGTGCAAAAGACTCATTCCTCTACAATTAGAGGCCAAATGAATGCTCAGTTGATAAGGTGCGGTAAAATCCTTTCCCGTCCTAAATTACCAATATAACCTTCTCATCGGTGACGGGATGTTACAGTTAAGGGTTATTTGAAGATGTTAGAGTAAAAAAATAAGTATAAAGCACTATTCTTCTTTATTTGTTGAATGAAACATATTTTGATGATAGTTAAGAGTTAAAGGATTATAAAATGAGGATGGGTACATGTTGAAATGTGAATGAGAAAATCTGGATATGTTCATCTCTTGCTTTTACACATGTGATGATGATCAACATTTTATAAGTTTTTGTTAAGATGATTTGAGTTAAAATGATCATTAAAGATGGTGTAGGAAAATATGCAGAAAAATTTGATAGATAATAAGTTTTATGTTCTGTTTTCTCAGTGTATCACTGTGAATCTTTTCAAGTGTTATAGAGATGATTTAAAATGATGCTAATGAAAAAGGGAGTAATGTGGTGTCTTGAAATGAGAAGAATTAAGGTGATAGTTAGAAGTGAGATGAAAGTGGAAATGAAGATGAACATGTGTAGAAAGTTGATGATGCCTAAGTAAGGAAACACTAGGTAGTGCATGATTATGCTGGGAAACACCAGGTAGTGCACGATTGTGCACAGAGAGCAATCATTAGGAGTTGCACGATTGTACACAAACACAATCGTGACAGAGAGGATACAATAGGAAGTTGCATGATCGTGACAGTGAAGGTGCACTGTTGTTTGGCAGCTTTCGACACCCTTAACTCTTTTAACCATAACTCCTTCTCTAGACCTCCGATTGACTTAAAATTTGAACCACAAGCTCCTAACACATTTTCCTTCCTCTACACCAAATTTCATTGTCATCTAAATTTACTAGGAAAGCATTGGTAAATGATTGATTGATGAGTTTCGAATAAAAATGATGAAGTGTGCTGGAATATGTTAAATGGAGTTTTTTTTCACTAAATAGGCATCTATAATTTGACTATATCTTGATCTGCAGATATCCAAATGGGATGATTTTAAGTTTATCTTAAATTAGTGACACATTTCTACAATTTTTATGAAGAAATTGAATTTGAAATCTATCTTTAAGCGTTTGAAAATTTGGTTTGAAGTTGAGTATAGTGTGTTGTCGCAGTTTAGGAATAGTCTGTAGTAGTTTAGGTATAACTTGCAGAATACTCCACCAAACTGCATGAAATTGGTGTAATTATAAACTTAATACATAAAAGAAAAAAATTTAGAAGAATGTACTGGATAAATACCTCAAGTTTTTTTGTCAAAATTGCCATGAAAAATTAATCCAAAAATCAATTTTGAGAAAAGCTAGAATGATGATTAGATTAAGTGAATAAATGTGTGATATAACTTAGTGAATGAATTGTTGATGTCAAAGTACCAAAGGCAAGAGTATAATGGGATTGAATATGCTCATATGATTGTAGTTATGATTCAAAGGAGTTGAGTAATACGTATTAAGTAAAGGTGAATGATAATTGGATATTATGAGAGCAAATAATGTCAGAAAAGAAATGACGAGTAATTAAATTATGATATTATGATAATCAAGTGTTCTTGAGGTGTAAACCTAAAAATAAACTAGACACATTGTGAGATCCCACATCTGTTGGAGAAGGGAACAAAGTATGCCTTATAAGGGTACAGATACCTCTCCATTACAAACGTGTTTTCATGCCCTAACACACCGGATCCCATCAGAACTCTAAGGATAAATGTGATAGGGCAAGAGCAGTACCAGAATGGGTGACCTTCTAGAAAATCCGGGAAAAGCAAAATTGTGAGGGCTTGGATGGGTCAAGGCCCAAAGTGGACAATATATGTGAGCGGATGATCTGGGCTGTTACAAGTGATATCAGAGCCGATACCTGAACTGTTGTGCCAGCTAGGCTGGGCCCTAAAAGAGGTTGAGAGTGTAAGATCCCACATCGGTTAGAGAAGGGAATGAAGTACGTATTATAAGGGTACTGATATCTCTCCATTACAGACGCGTTTTTCATTCCTTAACGCACCGGATTCTATCAAAACTCTGAGGTTGAATGTGCTAGGGCAAAGGTAGTACCAGGATGGGTGACCTCCTAGAAAGTCTGGGAAAAGTAAAACCATTAAGGCTTAGCTGGGCTAAGGCCCAAAGTGGACAATATCTGTAAGCGAATAATCTGGGTTGTTACACACATACAAATAATGAGGTTTGAATGATTAAGAGACATGATTAAGGAAACATACCCGGAATAGTTAAATTGAGCATGCATTATATATTACACCTATAGATATGTGATTGTGCAATTGATAATGTGTGTGCCATATGTGTATTGCATAATGTTGATATACAAGATAGAATGTCTGCATCTAGACGTTTCTAGATCAAGGAAGCAAATGCTAATCTAGAGCATACTGTGAGTCGACTTAGATAGTCTCATTTTCATTGTTTGTTCTGTTTTAAATTTCTGTATTGAATTACTACCAATATGATTGAAGTGAATGTGTTAATTCCAGAAAATAAAAATTCAAGATGTTTGATTCATATAAAAATCATTAGAAGTGCTCCTTGAATGTGAATTTGAATGAAAAAGTGATACTCAACATTATTGTTGAATATTGGACCAAGGTCTGATGATAAATATGAATGTGAATGTGAAATTGAAATCAAGTGACTAATAGAATATATGCGAATGTGAAATGCATGACAACATGAAGGTTGTTATGACCAAAGTAGCCACCGAAAAAGAGTTTAAGCTCAGAAAGTGAAAAAGAACTTAAAGCTCGGAATATACACAAAAGCCACAGGCTTAGCTGTTAATGTGCTTGGTATCCACAAAGGGATATAGAACAATATCTAAAACAAGCCTGATATCCATAAGGGATATGGGCCAGTAAATAGGCACTCGATCACAACAATAACAATTGAAAGTGAGTCTCATGAACATTATATACGCATCTAATATGTATGATTTAAACGGTTGAAATAAATATTTTGAATGATTTCTGAATGTGAAATATGATTTAAGTGAATATAAAACGTGTGTGATCCAGCATGTTGAACTGATGAAGTGATATGAATTTTGTAAGGATATGAATTGATGTGTTATGTGATTGAGTGAGCCATCGAGGATAGTCTACTCACCGAGTTCGCAAAACTCAACCCAAAATTTGCAACATTTTTCAGGCTTAGAAAAAATCTCCAGTTAGACAAATTAGAGTCTAGCCACCGCGTTTGAGTAAGAGATAAAAATCAGGATCAATTCGCGTTTGCATAGATTTTTAATTATTGTGTATTAAAGAATATATTACGCAATTATTGTGTCATTTGTACCTAAATAATTCTATTTTGTAATGACTTTTCAATTTGGAAATTTTTGTAAATGAGATTGATCAATAAGTGTAATAATAATTGTGATTATTATGTTTATGGAAAAATGGGCCCAATTTGATTAGTTATTTTTTGAAACATGCGTGTGATGTGTGAAAAGTTTTTAATGGTTATGATTGACTAACTATTCTAGCATGTCACCCTTGTAGAGTATGTCCTCGAATACCATTGGTATGTTTGGGGGATATACACTATGAGAGTGGGGCCTTACACTCTTACACTCCTTAATAAAATGGATTAACTGAACGTAAGAATCGACAACTCCTTGAAGTGGTCCGTGCCTCATTTTTTTTAATGAATATGCCTCAAAATTATTCGGGAGAGGCTGTGAAACCTACTACTTATCTGATAAATCAAGTTCCCTCCAGCACCTTGAATTTCCAAACTCTACTACAAAAGTTGTAGTCTCTATTAGAAATTCCACATATACCACCTCATATTTTTTGTTGCACAACTTACATCCATATCCCTCAACCTCTATGTGGCAAACTGGATCCACGTACTATAAAGTGCATTTTTCTCGACTACTCAGAACTCCAAAAAGGTTATAGGTGTTATGACCCAAAGGCTCATAAACTCTACACTACTTTAGACGACTCCTTCGTCGAATCTAAACCATACTACATCACTTATGATACTTCCCTTCAGGAGGAGATAGATGTTGCAAATGAGAAGGGAAGCATGGAGGACATTGACATCGAGCACGAACTTGGAAAACTTGCAAAACTACAAACCATACTTGGAAAGGGTGAAACTCATCCATGTAGTATACCAAACTTTCCAGAAGAACCAATAAGCCTAGGATTGCCTACACCACTAGCTGAAGGATCCTCCTTAAATGTCCCCTTAGCCCAGAACGTGGAGGCACCACCACAGGTAAATACTGAATTTGAATCTTCTTGTGATATATCACCACATGCTGAACAGTATGTAGGTGGCGATCTTTAGTAACAATAGGAAGATGAAATTTCTTTTACTGTAATGGAACCATACTTTATAGAAAATGTTCAAAATGTTAGAACCACGTAGAAAATAATGAAGGGTGTGCAGAAGATGCAATATGAACCAAATCTAAAGGCACGAAGCAAGTACCTCATATGTAACTACATTTAACCTCTGATGCCAAAATAACTGGTGGGCTCTATAAAGTTCATATACCCATGAATGTACAGGAAGCATTGAATGACTTGAAATGGAAGGAAGCCATGAATGAAGAACTGAAGGCCTTGCAAAAAAAAAAAAGGGAGATGGTGGCTCTACCTTAAGGAAAGAGAATAATGGGTTGTAAATGGGTATTCACACCAAAGCTCAAGGCGGATGGTAGCCAAGACCATTACAAAGCTAGACTTATCGCAAAGGGATATACACAAAAGTATGAAGTGGATTACAATGAGACTTTCCCTCCTATTGCGAAGATGAGCACCGTTCGAATCATACTCTCAATTGCTGCAATCAAAGATTGGACTCTTCAACAACTAAATGTAAAGAATGAGTTTTTAACGGGGAATTGGTGGAAGAAGTATACATGGACATTCCAGAAGGAGTTTAGTGCCCAAGAATACATAAAGAAAAAGTGTGCAAGCTCTAAAAGTCACTCTATGGGCTAAAGCAATCACCACAAACTTGGTTCGGTGAGCTTGCAATTATTATGAAGGAGTTTGATTACAACCAGAATAATGCTGATAATGCACTCTTTGTAAAATAGGTAGAAGGAAAAGTTACGATGATGCTCATCTATATGGATGACGTGATCATTACCGAAAGTGATCAAAAGGATATTGATGACTTGAAGAAACACTTGACAACGAAGTTCGAGATGAATGATCTTGGAGAGCTCAACTACTTTCTTAGAATAGAGGTCATTATAACAAACCGTGGAATTGCACTCACACACAAAAATTATACGTTGGACCTACTTGCAGAAACATGTTTGATTGAATGTAAATCAGTAGAGATGCCAATTGAATTGAATCATATACTAGGAATCTACCCAAATCAGACTCCAACAGACAAAGGGAGTTATCAGCGCTTAATTGGAAGGTTGAATTACCTCACACATACACGACCAGATTTAGGATATGTTGTGAGTATCTTAAGCCAGTTTATGCATGCCCCCATTGAGGATCATCTACATGCTGCTATACGAGTGTTGAAGTATTTGAAAGGCATACCTGGATGAGGATTATTCTTTACGAGGAATGTAAACATTAAGATTAAAGGGTATTCAGATCAGAATTGAGCAGGTGACTAGACTACCAAAAGATCTACTAGTGGATATCTAACAATAGTGGGTGGTAATCTCGTAACTTGGAAAAGTAAAAGTCAAAAAGTGGTGGCTAGATCAAGCGTTGAAGTAGAATTTAGAAGCATGACTCATGCACTGTGTGAGTTGTTGTAGATAAGACGAATTTTCAAAGACTTAGGGATTAAAGTCACACTACCCATGAACTTGCATTGTGATAATAAGGCAGCAATTAAGATAGCATAAAACCTGGTTCAACATGATCGTATGAAGCATGTAGAAGTTGACATGCACTTTATCAGAGAAAAATTAGACAATAATATCATTCAGTTTCCTTATGTACAATCACGACATCAACTGACAGATCTTCTTACAAAATCTATCACCACGAATGTTTTCTATGGCGCATTGGAAAATTTAGGCATAAAAGATGTTCATGCACTACTTGAGGGGGAGTGTTAGCAGGATACGTAGAGTAAATATGAGCTATCTAACTATTATTATATATGATCAGATATTAACTAACTGATAAGATACGATAGCAGTAGATCCCTTCTGTTGTACTACTCATGTATGTATACTGATCTCATAAGAATGAATTATAGGAAGAAAAGAACTCTTTCTTAAAAAAAGTATTCAAGTTTTAACAGACGTCTTTTGTTTAAAGTGTTTTAATAATATTTATCGTTTAACAAACTCTTGTCATTTAACAAGCTTTTATAGTCTAACAGACTCCTTTCTTTATGAGCGCTAGTAGACTCTTATCGATTAAAAAAACTCCTTTTTTTTTAGTATTAGCACGCTCCTTTCATTTTCATCATTAACATAATCCTTTCAAAATTTATAGGATCTTTCTATTTATATTTTTTTTTGTTTAGCAAGATCTTACTAATTTGAAAGTATCTTGAAAAAATTTTCACACACAATTTACTCTTGCGTGTATTTACTTTATCATACATTGTATAAACACATTGTAATCTAACTTTTTGATATTTTGATATTTGTACCATTGTAAATATTATACATATTTTTTACTAACATCAGCAGCTAATTAAATAAAAACCAACTACAGCTATGAACACAAACTACTAAAACTTGAACCTTAAACAATCAGTGTATTTTTTAAAATGAAGTTAAAAAACACTTTTAACTTATATGGACCAAATAGAACCTAAATCCCTACTCATTTCCAATTGAATATTTTATGATAAAATGATTTGTCTAGTCTAATTCGAGAAACCTTATGTGGTTGTTTAGATTGAATGTGATTTAGGTTGAAAGATTCTTGTGTTCCTCTTTTTCCATAACATATAAACCCCATAACTTAGGGTAAGCTTGAACACTATTCCCTGTGTGTAGAGCCAATAAAGAAGAGCTTACACATCTTAAGGCAGTTGCTCCAAAAGTTGACGGAGAAGCTAAATGAATGTAGTATATAGTTGATACTTTTACGATTATCACCACGTAAACTACACACAGACTTGCTTGGATTCCTTTTAATTTATCTTTAATTAATAAGGTTTGTCTAATAACCATCTATTAGAATAGGTTACTTTGAAAGATTATTTGGAATTTGTTCTAATTTTCTTTATATAGCAGGTTGTTTTGGATGACTAAGTTGCTTTGAAAGATTATTTGGAAACCATACTAATTTTCTTCATATAGCAAGTTGCTTTGGACAACTAAAGAGTCCTACACATAATTTAGTTTTCAAGACATTGGAGTTATGGCCTACCTATACTTGATCTTCTCTGCTCATACAAGGTTTGTGACTAGGGATGTTATCCATAATAATTCTGGTACATCTTATTTTGCAATATACCAATTCTCATCCAGTTCCACCCTATTCATCTTGGAATTCAGGAAAAACCAGAGACCTTGCAGAGTATATCCAAATTATTTCAAAAATCATACCAGAGCTAGGTCTTGTGTCCATTTCCAATGATAAACATAATTTTCATATTTACGAAGTTACAAAGTCTGAGAATTTAGTTCAATGTATAAGAGTTTGATGACTTAGTTTTCATCTTGTAATGTCCCAAAAATCTTCGTTTCTTGAATATTTCTTTTTGGGCTCTGAATAGTACATCCCTAAGTGAATAGTAACACCCAAGACCCAAATTGTACTTTGTTTTATTTAGCGTTGGATAGCATTATTCAAGGACAACTTGAGGATCAAATTTGAGGTCAAAACGAGTTTATTTTGAGGGTTTAATCAAGAGTTGATCAGTGGTTAAAGTTTGTCCCGATAAAGAGGTGAAAGTCAAACCCAAAATAAACGGTATTAATTAAGATATTTATGTGAGGTTGATATTTTAGTGGGATTAAATCTAACTAATGGATTAAAATTGAGTTAATTTTGGATCTAAGAATAAAAATAAAAAAAATTAAGGATATTGTTAAGGAACCACATTGTTGGTTTTGTCACCCAACTATGCTCTTCTTTCCCCAACTTTGCCGAGAACATCCCTCCCTCTTTTCCTTCTCCCTCCCCTTTCATTTTCTTCCATTTTAAAGCCAAATTCACTATTTTTAACCCCTAAATCAACTATTAAACATTAAATCATCAACCTAGGATTCCTAAGCTCCAATGATATGAGTTCCGTTCGCGTTCACTTGCATCGGCCGAACGTTCCGCTTCGCCGGAAAAGCAGTACGGAACGGACATAAAGGTACCGGGGACGAATTCCGTTGATGACCGCCAATTCCGCGGTATCTTAGGTTGGTACCGCCGGTATTTAAAATATCGTCAAATACCGCCGATCTGGAAATTTTAAAAATTAGGGGTTTTTTTGCAAAATTTTTCAAACTTTTTAAATTTTCCTTCCTCTCCTACCTCTCCTTCCCCTTTTTTAGTTTTAAAATAATAATAAATATTTTATTACTAATAATAATTATAAATTAAATAAAACTTTAAAGTAAATTATTTTTAGTTTTATTACCAATAAATTATTTTATTTTTATTACTAATAAATTATTTTTTAAAATTTATTTTAACATTTTATATAATATTTATTAATAAATACTAATAAATTAGTTTATAAATAATAATTTTAAAATTATTACTTATAAACTAATATTTATTTTATATATTTTCAATTATTAAATTAAAATTTATATATTTTGAAATTAATTATATTTATTAATAATTATTAAATAATCTACAATATGACAATGGACTATTTTATAATTTAAAAAAATAGAGACAATTTTATAAATTTAAAAATATTTTGTATTATTTTAATATTTTAAATACTTTGTATTATTCTTAATTTTATAATTGTATGATGATAATTGTTTTATTTATATTAATTGTGGTTATTATTTATATGTAAAATATTTAAAATTATTGTTATTTCATAATAATTGTCATTATTATTTATTATTAAGATTTTTGAAAGCATGATTGATGTAAACAGTAAACTAGTAAAATATACAGATATAATATGGACTATTTTGCAATTCTTAAAAATTTTAGGGACTATTTCATAAATTTAAAAAATTTTCCGAAACGGTATCCGGTACCAACCTAAGATGCAAGACATTCCTTCGAGCTCAATCCAGATCGAACCCGGTACGGTATTCATAACATTGCTAAGCTCACCATACCAACAAAAATTTTGGGAAAAGATGAAGAAAAAGTATATGGGTCTTTTTGATGAATAGTATTTGAAATTAATAAGGAAAGTTAATGGAGCTTTGGTTTTTTTTAGTACATGATTTTAATGTAGTTGCATGCATTATTGAATAAAAATTATGAAATTGAATTGTTATGCAATATTATGAAGATAAATAAGAGGAATTGAAGGAGAGAGAGAAAGGGAAAGGGAAGGAATAAGGAACCGAAGGTGAAACTAAAGTTTAGTGAAGCTTTATTTAAAGAACTGGACATCAATTTGATATGTGTTCAAGCAATTTTATTTTTCCCTAGAAATTGTGTATTATGTAATTTAGTCTTGAGATAAAATTAGGTGTTTATAAAATTGTTGATAAAATATTTAATTGGATGCTAAATGAAGTAGTATATGTGATTATTTTTTTATTTTAGACTTATATTTTATGTTTTCCTCAATTGGCATACATTATGTTTGAATTTTGAAATTTGAAAATTTGATGTTATGTTGACTAATTGGTAGATGAATTTGTCTTGAATGTTATATGAACTAAATTAAAACCAATAAAAGTGACATTTACTTTGGTCAAATATGAAATAACTCAATTAGGCTATTATGAGACTATATCATTAAATGTCAATATAATTTAATTAGATTTGCCCCTGGTAAAATAGATAGAATTGGAGGAATGTGATAAGGTTAGCATACCAATTAGGGAGTTAGCAATACTACATCATGATATTTATTACCAAACTGTATAGCTCTAAGAGCTCGATTTCGATGTAAATTATTTTATTTATGTTATGGACTGACTCAATCCCGTATTTTTAAGATCCTATTTATTCAGCTCAGTAATGCAATTATGTTGGATTTTGTTTGGGGCAATTACAGAAAATATATAAATGCATCACTAGTGATGAAAGTACTTCAACTGAAAGTAGTAATTGGTTTTAAAATTAATTTGTACAATTTATTGATCATTATATAATTAGATATGAATGAATATAATAGATACATGCTTATATTTCATAAATTAATTTTAATGCCTAGTTATTCTTAAAAATAAATCAAGATATTTATATTTAAAAAATATATTATATGTCATACATTTTATGATTGAATGAATTGAATTAGATGAGAAATAGAATTGCTTGAACACCACTAAACTTATAGCTTAGGGTGTGGTTTTCTTTCCGCGCTTAAGTTTTGAAGAAAATTAGAAGAAACTTGTGGTGGATCTACTACAAAGAGTAGAGTCGCATAGAAGATTGAGGAAGACTTTGACATGGATGTACTATAGACTTTTTTTCCTGGTTATGACATATAAAGAAATGAAGGTTCTTATAAAATTATGTTGTGAATTGTATATGAAAGTTATGTATGAAATTTAGTTTAGATGAGTTGAAATGTATTGAAGGATGGACAAATTATTTTGTCAAGGAGTTTGACATGAAGATGTATAGTTGAATAAAATGAATAAGAAGTGTATTGAAATTTCTTGTAAGTAGTTTTAAGTAAATATAGAAAACTCCGTCAAAATTTTATAAAGTGAATAGTATTGGTTAGAATAATAAGGTTTTAAATATAAAATTTTGTAATTTGAAGTTTTAGGTATTTAAGAATGTGATAACATTCAGTATTCCGACTCCATTATCAAGTGTGGGGTGTAAACATCTTCTAAATATATTGATCTTTTATAATATATAAGTAAATTTATTTAACCCAAATGAATCGAGAATCATTAAAAAACATCTACAATCTTTTCTCTAAACGAACTTGATTGATATTTTTTATAACCTAATCCTCTATTCTTAGTTAAAGTATACCTTCTGACCATCGTAATCAAAATCCATAGTGTTTTGCGGAGGATCCTTTTCAGAGGAAGTTTTTCAACATCGTAATCAATCAAGTCACTTTAATCAAATTATAGAATTAAAATCTGGTCATGACACCGCCTTTGAAAAATCGGGACAAAATCTGATCCTGAACATAGCAAAATAATTGCAAATTTTTCTTTGTATCTTGATTTCTTGAAAACAAAGATCCTTTAATTCTATTAAATAATTAACACATAAATCATAACAAATCATGAATCTTAATTTACACCTTATTCCAAAGCTTTACCATATTCTTGTTCAAATTGATCCGCCTCAGTGACCATAATCGTATAATTATCCATCCTCTAACAATATTCATAGAATAGATTAATAGAACTCTGTACCTTTAACAGAGAGGATTAAACAAAAAGTGCTACATCCATTAGAGCTTAAGTCTATTTATAAATTATAATAAGGATTGGACGTTTTAATGATTTAACTGAAATTAAATTTTAATTTCAATTAAACTTTAGTTAGAATTATAAACAATTTTAATTAAATATCAATTATTTTCAAATAAGATCTAATATCTAATATTGATCCTTATTTATTAAATATCTCATATTTAATCATAAAGTTTCTCAAACTTTTCAACTTGATTAAAATAATTTTGCTTTCTTCAACTTATTCTTCACGTGAGACCCATTAGGTTCTCAAATATGTTGGTAATTAATATAACTTATAATTATAATTCATATTCAAAATTAGATAAATTAAAACTTCTTTTAATTTCTTTTAATTATCTAATTAAACAATTTATAATCATATATCAAATTTGACATCTAGCAACACATCATATAAATATCCAAATATTTAAGAATATCAAAATAGTTTTGACTAACTTTTCTATACATGATTTTTCATATAATTCAATTTTGCATCATACAATATTCGATTAGACATAGAGTAAGAAAATAGTGTCTACTCTAATTTAACTCCAATCATATTAATTTTCCGTCATTAGTTGTTGATTCAATTAATAACATTTGTAAACTATTTATAAAACGTCATTCTACTTTAGCCAATGATTTTCTGAATCAATACTAATCAAAAAGAACAAAAATTCTCCTTAATTACTTTAGAGTCATGAATCTTATTTTGATCATTTAACTACTTCTATATAATTCACTCTACATCTAATTACCATCGACTAAATGACCTCGATTAAATAGGTTATAAGAAGTATCAAAATATAACAATCTCTATACAAGATACTTTGAAGACTACAAGTTAAAGGATCACTTCTACCATCATCACAAAGAAAATTTCATAAACATACAAGTAATGTTCTAAATGGATTTTTCATATTGAGCCTATTAAGTGAACTTATTATCTAACAAGTACTCATACATTTGTTTAAGTATCTTCATACTTTAGTTTATAAAATCGACTACTTTCTTCATAAGGAAAACAAAATATCTGCTAGTCTTTTATATTTTATTAATATCCGATCTTAATAGAATAATAACTATGAACAATATAGGAGTAGTACATAAATACAATATGAATCTTGTAATTGTAATCTCATCATAATATAATTTGTAATGTGTATATAATTATCCTATGATCTTTATCATATATCTTTAAACATGTATAAGATAAATAATATTTTTAAAAATTGTTACTAAAATGTAACTAAAGCGATTAATTGTAGGGCATAAATCAAAACGAACATTCTCAAATTATCCATACATGGAAAAACTTACATTATTTAATTTTCTCAAGTTTATAGTATCAGAAGATTGTACTTGTACATCTCCGGGTCATTTATGATCAGTTTCATTCAGTGATGTTATTTTATACAGTGGAAGTGTAAATATCTCTTACTCTTTATTTCTAAGATAATTTTCGCGATGAACACAAGTCATATAACTGTTAGAGAATATATAAAATTAATTAAGTTGGCCTCACACAACAGCTTAAGCTATTGTGATAAAACGGTCACTTAATATGGTATCAGAACCTCTATGACCAAATGGTCGTGAGTTCGAATCCTACCACCCACCTATTCTAATTAAATTAAGCACAAGGTAAAGTAGGCCTGTGCAAGTTTCAAGCCCAAAGGGCTTTCACTTGAGGGGGTGTGTTAGAGAATATATAAAATTAATTAAATTGACCTCACACAACAGCTTAAGCTATTGTGATGAAACGGTCACTTAATAATAACATGAAGGAATCGTACATAAAGTCTTCTTGTTTGGTTTCTTACAAATAAGAGAACTGCCAAAAAAACTATCAAATAAATTAATAAAAATATAATAAAATGGATATAAGTTTCGAATTTCGATAGATCATCTAATTGTCAAAGTTGAACCTAGTTTCCTGTGAAAGTTGAATGTCTAGATCTCACACAAGCCCTAAAATTTAAGATTTAATTTAATATATCTGGTGCAAAAAAAACATATAAGAAGTTTAGTTTGTATTTTGATTTTGATAGAGATTTAGAACTCTTTTAACAGTATTTTAAGATGGTAGCCTGACTTTTGCACATCTCTACTTGAGGAATGTGGTACTCTTATTTGTAAGATAATAGAGGAATTGACATTTAAGATGTGTTGCTTCTTCTTGACTTTTCTTTTTACATACATTAATACATTAATGATGGTATATTTTCTCATAATTTGCAATTTATATACATTAATAAATAATAAAGTTAAATATGCAAACTCATGTTTAAATTTTAACAAAAATTTAAATAAATTTTAAAATTTTGAAATTTATATATTAATCTTTAACACTAATATTGGTTCATAAAATAATCTTAATTGATAGTTAAAATTTATTAGCTAATACAAAATAAAGATAAAAATTTATTCATATAATTAAAAATTAAGGGTTTATTATTAAATTTCCTATAAATAAAAGTTGTTATTAATAGAAGTTGACTGTTAGGAATTAACTTATAAATTCTAAGGATTTAAGTATTTATATAAATTTTGTAAAATCTTAAAAATTAGATCACGTAATTTGTCTGAATAATAAGTAAATGACACTTTTATTGGCTAATCTTTATTAATACGAAAGTATAACAATAATAAAAGTATGTCAAAGTTTATCAACTCATATACTAATAAGCAAGTATCATATGTTTTCTTTTAATATATTCTTTTCAAACTATACAAACGTTGGAGAAACTTTATGTCATTAATTATGCGATTTGCCAACTTATACTTTTTTTTTTTTTGGATCGAGATGATCGATCGTTATCTACTTAAGGAAGTCGATTAAAGATAATTAAATGTCAAAAGGAATGCCTTCATTAAGAAATATGATTAATATGGACTAAGAAATAAATTACATAGTAGCATTAATTGGAAAATTTAGATAGATGTTCTAATATGATAAATGTAATTTTGTTGGTTATCCTTCCACTTAAAAAGGGTACAAGTGCTTTAATTTAATATAAAAAGAATTCTTATTTCCATGGATTGTCACCTTTTCTAAAGATATACCCTTTTCTTTTCTTTTTTCCTGTAACCTCAACTTAAGGGAAGACATATAGTGAACATCCGTTTTTGATACTCACAAAAAAAGAGACTATGGACAAACGCTGATAATTATGCAAATATTTTCTATAATCTTATTTCAAAAGATTCATTCTCGATGTTTTAATAAGTTCATTCTCAAGAAAAGAATGAAATATGTGTGAGACAAAGATGGAAATCATTTTAAACAAAAATTTTTAAAAGGAAAATATCCAGAACAACAAAAAAATAGACAAATTACATCATGTATGGTCAAGAGTCTAACCTAAAAACAAATATAGAAATTAGAGACCAACCAAGTATATCTCAGTCTGAGCCTATTTCTATTAAGTCAGTATCACTTGAACGAAGATCTATTCTAGAGTCGAATGAAACCTTAGATTTAGCCATTACTGTTATACGTATAACTTCTTATTCAAAGCATAACTTCATCATTTCAAGCATATATTTCTAAATTGTCCAATGTTTCCATTCCTAAGAATATACAAAAGGCTTTAAATATTCCTAAGTAGAGGGATGTAGCACTAGAAGAGATGAGAGCTTTGGAGAAGAATACAATGTGGAAGGAAGTTGATCTTTTGAAAAAGAAAACACTGGTCCAATGTAAATGCATGTTCACCATGAAGTATAATTCCTATGGATCACTTGAAAGATATAAGGCATAAGGCTCACCTTATTGCTAAAAGGTTTATACAAACCCATAACATTGACTATTCACAAACTTTTTTACTTGTTTCTAAGTTACATATATAAGGTGAGGGTGTTGCACTGTTGTTTTCTATTATAGTTAATCTAGATTGAATTTTATATCAATTAGGTGTAAAAAAATTCCTTCCTAAATGAAGATTTAGAAGAAGAGGTGTATATGGAGCCTTCTTCAAGATTTAGTGAAAGCTTCTAAAAAAGGATATGCAAGCTAAAAAGATCTTAATATAAGTTGAAGCAATCACCAAAGGCTTAGTTTGACATATTCACAAGATTTCTGAAGTCTTAAGGTTTTGTTAAAAGAGTATTTTGACCATATTCTATTCTTATAAATTTCTATAGAAGGACTGTAATTCTAATTGTATATGTAAATAACATTATCCTCACTGACAATGATTTTGAGGAAACTGAAAAATCTTTAAAAAGATCAATGAAATGAGTTTGAAATTAAAGACTTGGGGGTCTCTTAGATACTTGTTCGGGGATGAAAATTGTGAGATCTAAGAAGGGTATAATAGTCAGCTAACATCAGTATATCTTGGACCTTCTAAAAGAAACAAAGATGAGTGGATGTAAATCATCAGATACTCATATGGAATTTAACTCAAAATTGGGTGAAGTTAAGGACGGATTTACAATGGATAGAGGTTGCTATTAATGACTAATGGGGAAACTATTATATTTAGCCTACACCAGACCAGATATTTCCTTTGCTATCAGTTGTAAGCTAGTTTACACACACTCCCTATGAAGAAAACTTGGCAGCATGTACAGAAACCTAAGATACTTAAAGGAAACTCCAAGAAAAGGATTATTCTTTAAGAAAAGTGATCAAAAAAGAGTTTTAAGTTTACATTGATATGGACTGGGCCCTTACTAATAGAAGATCAACTTTTAGGTATTACACTTTTTTGTGAAACAATCTAGTAACGTGGAAGAGTAAAAAACAAAGTTTGGTAGCCAGAAGTAATACATAGCCATAATATTGGGCAATGGCTTCAATAATATGTCTTAAAAGGGTGATGGAAGAACTTAAGAGACCAGTGGAGTAACTAATCAATTTTTCTTTTGTGATAACATTGCAACTACCAATATTGCCAATAGTTCAGTTCAGCATGATCGGACACAACATATAAAGCTTGAAATGAATTTTATTATAAAAAAAACTTGAAAGTTGACTGATTCATTGTGTACCATTTGTATCTATAATATAACAAGTTGTTGGTATCTTCACCAAAGGGCTGTTAAGGTAGAAATTTCAGTTTTTGTGAGTAATTTGGGCATGATTAATATCTATGTACCAACTTGAAGGAGAGAGTTGATATTCTTAAGATAATTAGTTGGCTTTCTAGAGATAATTAATTAATATTTTATAAAATGGTGGTTAAATTAATTATATTTTTATTGCTTAGACAATAAATGGATTCCCCTTGATTTATTCCCTATACTATTCACTAAAATCAAGGAAGAATTACTTTTTCCTCTGTCTTCAGAGATATTCCTCTCAATAATTATTTATCAGAAGAATAAATTATCGAGACGAACAACTACTCCTGTAGAAACCATTTTGATTGAAAAATTCTCAAGTTTTGTCTTATAAATGTAAGTAAGGTCAATCTTATTATTTATCAGAAGAATAAATTATCGAGACGAACAACCACTCCTGTAGAAACTATTTTGATTGAAAAATTCTCAAGTTTTGTCTTATAAATGTAAGTAAGGTCAATCTTGAGAGCTGGGTCAAATAATTGATAAAATGGATAGCAACAATATTTTTCCTCTTATGATTAAACAAGTTCACGAAGTTAATTCATACAATTAAAAAAATCATTGGGAAAATGAATGAAGAAATCTTGGTATATTTAAAAATAGAGAAAAATTTTATGATGTTCTTGAAACCATTTTGACCCCTAAATGTTGTAGAGAATTAAGAATTCAACTTTTATCAATTCAAAAGATAGAAACGATCTTTAAAAATTGTACTAGTAATAAGATAAAACTTGTGGTATATTTACCAAAAAAAACTTGTGGTACTTTCTTAGGTAAAACCAATTCTTAGGTAAAAACCAACATTTTGAAAGGGATAAAGTCAACTAATTAAAAAAAAATTATTTGGCCAACTGTTGAATAAAGGATTTAGCTTGTACAAATTGCTATTGGCCTAATACCAATAACGACGGTCATCTCAGTATGATAAGGCTAAAAATATATCCACAACTGAAAATGTGGTTTTTTTATGTATCTCATAGCATTCGAATTTGGTAAATAAAAAGAAAAGACAGGTACATGTATTGTTGTATATTTATAATTACATCTAAAACCCAAACAATTGGATTTTGTTTTAATTTTATATTTAAGTATAAATTTTTCTATTTTGCAAACGAAGAAATATATTATCTTTTTTATCTCTAACAATAAAAATTGGATTGATTAGTAATACATTTTATTTCAGAACGTTAGGAATTCATGACAAAGTAAAGATTAGTGTATACTAAATTCCAATGAATTGACATTATTTATTAGTTGTTTTCATTTCTTAGTTAATATTTATTCTAAATAATAATACCATTAGTTATTATTTTATTCATTATTATTTTATTATTGATTATTTTATTTGTTAATATTTATTTATTCTAAGTAATAGTTCCATTTGTTATTATTACTAATTAATAAAAGTTTTGTAAAAAGGAAGGGAGCTAATAAAATTGTCATTAATTTCAGGTATTTCACAATAAGAAAACAAGGGATCCGTTGAATTTCAAATAGTCAATTTTATTAATAAGATATGAAAGCTTACTTCACTTTTGAAATTACATTAAAAAAGACTATTTATCGTAAAGAAGTTTACAAAAATACTAGAGAAACAACAACGACTGTTGTTGTATTTGGCAAATAAAAACAAAGTATTTTACGAAGAAATAATTAATGAGTTGGGTATTTAGAGGTCAAAATTCATTATTTTGAAGAGGAATTTTTTAATTATTTGTTTTATTATTCATTAAATTGTGAATTTGGATAAATTTATTTTAGTTTTCAGTAACTCATAAAAGAATGAATCTAGGAATCTCCCGTGAATGTACAAGTAAAGGACTTATGATGGTTAATATGGATCCCCACCACCTATTAATGCATGACATTTTTCGACTCATCGTTAATCTAAACGGTGAAGATGTTATTGATAATGAACCAATATTAAGTAATTTACATGGAAGAATGGAAAAAAGTTGCAAAAAATCAAAAAATTATACACTATTTACCTTATGTTCTATTTACCTTATGTTTACATAAGCAAGGGCAGTAAACGAGCTAAAACTTTTGGAAAATATTCTAGTATTGAAAAGAGTCAGGTGGATTAGAGTTAGGTTGGAGTTGAGCTGTATAGCTTTTCATCTATTATGACTTGGTCCTTTTTTCTATTTTTTGAGAGTTATTATATAATTTATTCAAAGCAGCTACTAGTATGATTAAATTACTTTCGAAGGAGTGGCTACTGATTTACCTCATGGTTGAATAAATAAATATTTGAGTTCTTACGATTATTTTTTAACAAGGGTTGCTAAATATCAAAAACTTATTACACGAAATTCTATTTTTTTAACAAGTTGAAGGAATCGGTATTATCGGTGCATAGGAAGCAACAAATCAAGGGTTATTCAGACTAATGCTACGAGCTACAAGGAGGGAATGGGTCTTTATTAAGTTGATTAGTAAGAGTGTTATGACTAATTTGATTGGGAAATCAGTGGCAAAAAAAAGTGATTCATTAGCTTGTAATTTATTTATAATTGGTGAAATAATATATTCAATTAAAATTATTCAACAACCCAGGAGAGAATTAGGGGATCTTATGATAATCTAGAAAAATAGTCATTTTAATCAGGGATTTGAATATCGTATTGTTCTAGCCAGTATCGGTCGAAAACCGGAACGATACGGGCAACCATCGGTACCGGCCAAAAATACCGGTCGATACCGATAGTTTTCGATCGGTACTGGCCAGTATCGACCCAGACCGGCCGGTACTGTAAATTTTAAAAACCCTAGGGATCTATTTGCAATTTTTAATATTTTTTAACCCTAAAAATCCCTAACCCCCGACTCTTTCACGCCAGATGCTCCTCCTCTCTTCTCTTCTTCTCTCATCTCTATGCGGCGCCACCTCCTCCTCACCGCTGCCGCCCGCCTCTTCTCTTCTCACCATCACTGTCACATCTAATCATTGTCGTAGCCCTCACGGCCACGCCTCCTTCGCTCATCCTCCGTTGGTTGTTCATCCCTTCGCTTCGTCATTCCTCCATGCAGACCCGAAGATGCCACCACCTTCTTCGCCCAAAGTCGTCGCACCACAACATCGTGACACCGCAAGGAAGCCATCGGAGATGCATCTGAAGCCACTGAAGACGGGTCGACACTCTGACCTGTGACAAAACCCGAAGACCCGCCAAGACCCAAAGTTGGTTTTATGAAATTTTTTATTTCAAAATTTTCATGCTTAATTAAATTTTTTGTTGTGTTGGATACTTGGATAACTGGATTGTGATGGATTTGGTTGGATGATGACGTTGTTGGAGACTTGGATGGTATTTTTTGTGTTGTTGGCTTGTTGCGTGACTTGGGTTTGGAATTTTGGTTGGATGATGTATGGTGTTGGGATTTTGGAATCTGGATTGTGGATACTGAATTGGTTGGGTTCGATTGTGTTTGTGTATGAAATTATTTAGTTGGAGTTGAAATGTGATATGAAATTTTGAATACTGAATTGAATTGTTTGTGTTTTATTGTGTATCTGAAATCTGAAATAAATGTCATTTGTATTGCTTTGGTTCATGGATGTTCTGTTTGGAATTTGGTTCGATCAAGATGTGGTTGCAAATTATAAATTAAGGGCATAAATTTATAACATAATAAAACATGTTTACCTTGAAAGTTGACCAGAAAAAATTGCAATTTAAGGCACAAAATTAGAATATAATGAAAAAACCTTTTTAAATCAACAAATATAGAAATTGAACTTGCATTGGTTTGGTACTTCGGTTGGCAATACAAAAGGGCTATTGTTAAGAGTTAAGATCCTTAGAATCAAATTGAAAATTTTGTAACTCTTAATTTAAAAATTATGATACTATAAATAACATATATATCATTTTGTATTCTCACATGATTTTTATCAAATTAAATATTGGTTTTATAATAAAATGAAATTGTTGATGATGTATGTTTTGTGATAATTGAAAATTAGAAATTATTAGAAATTGATAAAATGGAAATTGTTGATGTATGTTTTGTGATTGTGGAAAATTGGAACTTGTTGAAAATGGAATTTGTTGATGTATGTTTTGTGATTGTTGAAAATTGGAAATTGTTAGAAATTGATAAAATAGAAATTATTGATGTATGTTTTGTAATTGTGTGAAATTGGAAATTGATAAAATAAAATTGTTGATGTATGTTTTGTGATTGTTGAAAATTGAAATTGGAAATTGGAAATTGTTAGAAATTAATAAAATGGAAGTTGTTAATATATGCTTTGTGATTGTGTGAAATTAGAAATTGTTGGAAATTGATAAAATGAAAATTGTTGATGTATTGTTTGTGATAGTTGAAAATTAAAATTGTTAGAAATTGATAAAATGAGAATTGTAGATGTATATTTTATGATTGTGGAAAATTGGAACTTGTTAGAAATGGAATTTGTTGATGTATGTTTTGTGATTGTTGGAAATTTAAAATTATTAGAAATTGATAAGAATAAAATTATTGATGTATGTTTTGTGATTGTGTGAAATTGAAAATTGATAAAATAAAATTGTTGATGTATGTTTTGTGATTGTTGGAAATTAGAAATTGTTGGAAATTGACAAAATGGAAGTTGTTAATATATATTTTGTGACGTGTGAAATTAAAATTGTTAAAATTGATAAAATGGAAATTGTTGATGTATATTTTGTGATTGTTAGAATTGGAAATTGTTGGTTATTATTGAAATGAAATGAAATTATGAATATTTTGTGATTGTTGAAATTGTAAATAGTTAGGAATGGAAAAACAATAATGAATGTTTTGTGATTGTTAGAATTAGAAATTGTTATAAATGAAAGGAAATGGAAATGACATTATGATTGTTTTGTAATTGTTGAAATTGCAAATTGTTGGAGTATGTTTTCTTTTACTTATTATATATGTTGAATGTTTTGAATTGTTAGCTTTTGACTTATATAGAATGAGTTATATTATATAAGATGGATATGCATATTGTCATTGTGTATTGAAATTATGTGTTATTTGTTTTTGTGTACAAATAAATGGAAGGAAGTTCAAATACTCCCGATCGACCTACTTCAGGAAGATACAGTGATCCAACTTGGGTTCACGCTGGTACAGTTTCCGGTCAAAAGAATCATACCATTTGTTTGTTTTGTAATAAGCATTTGAAAGGTGGAGGAATTATCAGATTGAAAAGGCATTTAACTGGGGTTAAAAGAGATGTGGAAGCATGTAAAAAGTAAGTCATAATGTGAAGTGGTAGATGAAAATATTGCTTAATGAACATCAATCTGAGAAAGATAGAAGGGAAAGATTGAATTTTAAAATTGGTAGTGAAAGTTCGTTTTTTGGTTTCCATGGTGATTATGGAAATATTGAATGTGGAAGTGGTACTGGTACTGGTACTAGTAGTGTTTCATTTCAGCCTCAGGATCATGAAGAATCTGATGTGAGAAAGAGAAGAAGGCAAGTGACTAGTTTCTTTGCACCACGAACAATTCCTGAAGTCCAACCTTCAATTCGTAGTGCAATGCAATCAAGGGATGCGACTCACAATGTCGATATGGCAGTAACTAGATGGTGGTATGATACAGGTTCTCTATTCAATGCTTCTCAGTCTTATTATTATCAACCTATGATGGATGTAATAGCCTCTTATAGTCCAGGATACAAAAGGTCATCGATTGATGACTTAAGAGGTAAACTTTTGAATTGTGTTGTTTCTAAAATTAGAAATTATTTGGCTGAAAGAAGAGAGAGTTGGGGTACTTATGGTTGTTCAATTATGTATTATGGTTGGACAAAGAGGAGACAAGAGCCCATTATAAATTTTTTAGTTTATTCTTCAATTGACTCTATGTTTTTGAAATCTATTGATGCATCTGGCCTGATTAGAAATGTTAAAACTTTGTTTGTGATATTTAATGAAGTTGTGAATGAAGTAGGGCTGGAAAATATTGTTCAGTTTATTATTGACAATGATTCGGCTTATAAAGCGGCAGGGAAAAGGTTTCAGAATATCTATAATTCATTTTTTTGAACTCCTTGTGTTGCGCATTGCATTGACTTAATGTTGAAGAATATATAAGATTCTAGATATTTTCCTGTTATTGATGAAACTATGCAAAAGGCTAAAAATGTGACAAAATTCATTTATAATCATGCATGGGTTTTGAATTTGATGAGAAAGGAATTTATTAATGGTAGGAATTTGTGTCACCCTGTTGTGACAAGATTTGCAACAAATTTCGTATCACTTCAGTCTGTTGTTTCGATGAAGAAAGAGTTCAGATAAATGTTTACAAATAATAAGTGGGTTGCATCTCAGCATGCTAGGTCTAATGCTGAAATGGAGGTTTGTAGTATTATATTGGAAGATAAAGAATTTTGGTCACAATGTCAATTTGTTATCCGAGTTTGTGAGCCTTTGGTGAGAGTCCTTCGGTTGGCTGATAGTGAAGAAAAATCAACAATAGATTATATTTTTGATGCTATAAAGAGAGCGACAGAAGCAATCAAGGCCAATCTGAAAAATAAGTCTTCTTTATATATACCATATCTCTCAATCATTAATGAGAGAAGAGAAAGACGACTTTCTTCTCCATTATTTGCAGCTGAGATATTTTTGAATCCTAGTGTGTATTTTATATTGGATCTTACAAAGCAAGTTGAAGTTAATAGAGGAATGTTTTTCACAATTACAACAATTGTTCCTTATGACGCAATGCAAGATCTTTTAAGTTCACAAATGGAGCTTTATAAGTTTTCTTATGGGAATTTTGGAATGTAGATTGCTATTCGACAAAAAGGAAAACTCTCTCCAAGTATTACTTATTTCCTATTTCTTATTTTTTGAAAATTAATTATAACTTTATTTTGTTTATTACATTACTTTTGTTATCTTATAACTTGCAGTTTCTTGGTGTGATTAATTCGAAAATAGTGTTTCAGAATTAAAAAGATTTGGGATTCGAATTTTAAGTCAATGTGTGAGCAACTGGATGTGAACAAAACTAGAGCACATTTGAATTTATCCACTAAAAAAAAGGAATAGATTGGAGCATAAGAGGTTGAATGATTTAGTTTATGTTCGGCATAATTTAAAGCTTAGAGAAATGTATGTTATTTTCATTATTATCATTATTAATTTTGATATATTTTCTTATAATTTTCTAATAATTAAATTTAATTGTTTACTATGAATCTTAATAACACAAGTAGTTCAAATGATCCAGTTGTCATTAATAATATTAATGTTTTGGCGGATTGTGTTGGTCCCCGAACCTTTCTTTTAAATGAGATATTGTTGGCGATTACTCATGTGTAAAAAAAAAGAAAATTCTTGAACTTGAAATAAAATAGAAAAGATGGTTTAGACACAAGATGGGTTATATGTGATATGTTGGAAGTTAAAAGTTGGAAAATGTATATGTTCATTGAGTATGCTTCGGTATTTTAGCCATAACTTTTGGTCTAGTTATCCAAATGAGATGATTCTTAATTTGGATTAAACTAGAGAGATAAGGCTACAAATTGTTTGATGGAATTGAGCTTTTATTCATTCTCTAAGAATGTCAATTTTTGGATGGAAGTTGAGTACAAAATATCGTTTCAGTATAAGAATAGTTCAGAAATGTTTAAGATATGACTTTCAGATTTCCAAACCAAATTGAATGATTTTGTTGTCATTAGAAAATTGAGACAATGAGGAACATTTTTCTAGAAGGAACTGCTATCAAATTCCTTCAATTGTATGATTAGAATAAGGTCTTGATTTTTGGAAGGAGTTAAGCATGATTTTAAATAATTTTGAGGTTTTGCAAGATTAATTATTTTATTTGAAGTTAATTATTGTGTTAATGTTAGTTGGATTTTAAGATATAGTTTGGTTGAATTAAGTAGCCAGAGTGTAAATGTATGAGGACATTTTGGGAAGAACACTTAAACATTAAGATTATAAGGCTTTAAAGGAGGGGCAAAGAGGTCATTGCTCACTCATTAATGGCAAACTTGTAAATAAAAGGTGGTCTTGCTTTTTAAAAAGGGGGAGAAACGTGAATTAGCAGAGGGAAAGGAAAGAAGAACGAAAATTAAGAGAGAAAGAGGGAGAGTTTCGGTTTTAAGAGAAAAGAAAGAAATGAGTTAGGGTTTTGATTTTTCTAAACTTTTAAGAGGGATTTTGAAGTTTATTGATGAAGGAAAAAGGAAGAGGAGCATGAAAGCTTCCATTCAAGCCAAGAAACTCTTCATTTGGTGAAGGATCAAGGTAAGAGTATATTTGACTTGTTGAATTTTTAGAGAGATTTTGGTTCTTATGGCTTAAGAATGGTATGGGTTTAAGTTTTCTAAGATCAATTTTGTGATTATGTGTTATGGGTTGTCCAATTTGAATTCCTATTGATTGGAAATTTTGCCATTGTGAAGGAAAGTAGGAGAGGCAAAAAGGAGCAAGAGTAGAGGCTTTTTGAACAAAAATAAGCAAGAAAATTAAGGTGTGTTTTATAATTTGAGTAATGAGCCATAATTATTTTCTTTTGAATCAAGTGAGTAAAATGATTTCAATTTTTCATCAAATATTGCTTTTATTGCTTTGATTGATTGAGAAATCGCTACTTAAAAGGGGTTTTTCAGAAAAAAAAAAGGTACATTTATTATTCTTTAAAATAGTTTGAAAATGTGCCGTAAGTTTTCGTATATGAATTTTGAGTACTATAGGAATGATTTCAAATTGTTCCAAAATTGTTGTATTTTGTGGCTTTTGGATGGTTTGAGTGATGATTATATGATTGGTATGAGAATTTGGGTGATGAATTGTGAAATGTTGATGGGAAGGCTTATGAAAGGTGTCATGTGCATGACAAACAAGTTTTTGAAATGTGTCATTAGGCAATCCGTTCTCAAGTTGTGAAATGCATGTTATGTAGGTTTGGTTTGGTCCCTTAAGTATGTCAAGTGCACTTGTCAAAAGGCTTCTCCCGCCTGCCCGCTAGTGGCATGAAGCTCCTTCAAGGACTCCCCTAAGTTCACGGCTACATAAGACCGCTATGCGAAAATGTGTAGTTCGTTCTGTTTTTGGACCAACTCAAACCATTCTGATGTGTTATGTGTTCATGATGTGTGACAAGTTTCAATGAAGTCATGATTTATGATTGTTTATGAATTTCTTGATAAGTTGTGAAGTTTGAAAATATGTGACATGGATTTCAATTTGAACTTTACAATAGAAATAAATACTTCAACGATTTTTACTTATTTCTTGGTTATAAACATATTACCCACAAGTCGTCTTGCTCACCCCATTTTCCTTCTCATCCACAGGCGATGAGCAAGATAATGAGTGACCGAGCCAAGGTCAAGGCACCACTCCCATTTGCATTTTGATTTTGAAGCTATATTTTGTAAACAAAGCTTTAGTTGCATTTTCGAAGCAAAAATTACTATTCATGTGCCTTCTTTGTATTTTGATTTTTTGAGGCATTGATGTATTGAGGTTGAAAATGCCCAATAAAGCTTTGTAAGAACTCATATTTTGATATTAAGGAAAGATATTCTGGTTTTATTGTGTTTTGCCAATGTTGTTCTAAAGGTTACTTTGCATTATTTTTGTAAATGTTCATAAGAGTAGGTTTTGTGTATGTTGGCTTTGAGGCAAATTCTGGACTGATATAGGTTAAATTGGATCTAGTAGCCTTGTGGAAAGTTATAGAGGAATTTCATAGCTTTCCAACGATGTATAATATGCCATTTTTTAATGTGGGAGTCGAAAGATGTGAAATTTTGGAAGTTAGGTACTGTCTAGGATGGCATTTTCGGGGCAGTAAGTTTGAGTGAGATTTTGACCCTCATAAAGGTAAAATTTGTTTATAAAGTCTTCTTGAAGGTGGAAGATTATCTTTTTATCTTTTCAACGCGATAAAGTACGCAATTTTTGGCCATCGGAATCGAAAGATATGATTGTTACAAGTTATGATGTTGCATAGGATTTGTGTATGATGGCAGCTAGGGTAAATGATAGGAAATTGTGGTTTTGATGATCCAAATGGATTGAGATTTGAAAGTTTTATGAGATAATTTTGGTGTTTGAGTCGTTATGAATGATATTGCAATAGAGGAAGTAAATTTGAAAAAATTCTCAAATTTTCATAAGGGTAAATGTGTGTTCTGTTTTCTAGGAGAAAATTGGACTGATTTAGATGTAATTAGACAAAGTTGTCTGCATAAAAGTTGTAGCTTGTCTTTCGATCTTTCCAACGATATAAAGTATGACATTTTTGGACAATGTAGTAGAAAGTTATGATGCTTAGAAGTTCTGTTACTGTTTAGGATGATTTTTTCCAGCCAGACACTTTGAGGTAGATTTTGACTCCTTTAGAGGCCAAATTGATTTTTAAGTCCTTCATGTAAGTTATAAAGCTTCCTTTTAGCTTTTAATTGATACTAAATTTGTAAATTTTGGAGTTCTGGATCAAAAGATACGAATTTTAGAAATTAGGTAGTCGGAGGAAAAAAAACCAGGAAGTCGCACGCGTTGCGAGTGCGACGCCGCTCATCCGCACGCTCGCGAGCCCGACGCATCTCGAGCCCGACGCACGCCTTCATGCACTCTCTAGGGGGAGCGTGTCGTGGGGCTACATCGTCGCGAGGGCAATGCGGCCCTTTTTTTAGGTTTTAATATTAATTTGAAAAAGATGGATTGAATCAAAGTGAAAGGATCGGTTAAAAAAAAGTCTGAACATGCTTCCGTATTGTGGTGATATCTCGACCTGTAGAGGTCCGATTGAGATGATTCTTGTTTCTAAATAAATAGAAACATGAAGATAGAATTCATCTGAAGGAATTGAATTTTAATTCAGTCCTTAAGACTTTCAGTTTCTGGAGTGAATTTGAGTATAGTGCACAGTCTCGGTTTAGTAATAGTCCGAAAGTGTTTAAGCCATAACTTTTAAAGTTCTAAACTAAATCAAATGTTTTTGGTGTCATTAGAAGCTTAATGAAAAGAGGAACAAATATTATGAAGAAGTCGTTTTGAAATTCCTTTTTGAGATGTTCCAAAATCTGTTCGGAAGTAAGTGAGACGAATATTTTTGTTGACGTTTGGCTTGGTGTGGGCGCATACCATTTTGAAGAAGGTAATAGTGATTTTTGTGATTCCGCTGTGTGAGTTCGCCCTTTGTGGCTTGAGATGTTATGAGAATGATGAAGAACCAATGATGGCTAATGAAAGTACTTTGAAGTAACTCTATAAGGAAATCCGCTCATGCTTTATAAGGGTTAAATGAATTAACCCTACAAGGTAAGACGTACATGTTTTATGTTTTCGAAGAGTGTGGAAAAAAATTCTAAGGAGAAATGAAGAAGATCACGTTTCATGATTTCACAAGCGTTGGATTCCAGACTCAAGTGGGATCCAACATGTGTGATATCAGAGCAAGAGTTGGGTTTTGAAAACGGTGCCCAACAAATTAGGTTTCTGAAAAAATCCAATTTGGTTGATGTGAATAATTTGGATATGGAAGATAATTTTGGATGGGAAAACATTGATATGTCATTTGGTATATTAAATTTAAAGGATAATGATGATGAAGCTCCTCTCAATGATGAAGATTTTGTACCAAATGATCACTGGATCAGTGCAGTTTTAATGAGTTTTCTTTCATTGATGATTGAATTCCAGGTTTTTGTTTTTTCTCTTTTTTTAATTTTAATTATATTTGATGTTTATGTTAAATTCTATATATGTAAGTAACTGTAATATTTTTATTTCAGGTTTAACTTTTACTTGATTATTTCTTCGTCATCATTACTATTTGTAAATTGTTTAACGATATTTATTGTTCATTTTATTGAATGTTTTGAATCTTTTAATGTAATATTATTTATTAAAATAATGAAATTATATTATTGTAATATTTTAATACTTTGTATTATTGTAATTTTATAATTGTATGATGATTATTGTCTTTGTTTATATTAATTGTGATCATTATTTATGTGAAATATTTAAAATTATTATTATTTCATATTAATTTTATTATTATTTATTATAAACTAGTAAAATATACAAGATACAATTATACAAAATACTAATAAACTATTTTGTAAATTTTAAAAATTTTATAGACTAGTTAATAAATTTAAAAAATTACCCAAAATAGTACTCGAAATCTTGACGAAGACTGCAGACAAATTGTTCCAAAACTCAATCCGATACTGAATCCGGTACGGTATTCATATATTTGATTTTAATCAAGCAAAGATTGAGAGTAGCATAATTTTGAATATGATACCATTGTAGGAAAATCCCGGTGTGAGCATCACATGCCCACGGTGCGGAAAACAAAAATTTTTGTTCCGGGACCTTCCCGAAAGCCAAGATCCATGAGTATATATATAACAAACTCAAACCGAACGACCAAAGGAGACCGTCTCTAACGGTATCCACGCAGAGATCGGAGAACCTAACCGGGACAAACTCTTTGACCCGGGAATAGCTAGAACAAATTAAAGACTGCTAGATCTTACATTTGTTCTATGGAGAGCTTGGAAAAACGATGGAAGAGATGAAACTTGCTTGAAGATGAAGCTAATGGAAAATGATGATCGATGATTGAAAGCTTTGGAGAATAACCCTTTCTTTTCCCTTTCAAGACTCACGAAGATCACCTTCTAACCCTTAGAATTTTGGTTTCTTAAACCTCTTATTGTCATCCACAATCATCATCAACTTTCATTAGCTTTTTGTCCTTTAGTACACTTATCTTTAAACCACTGTAGGAAAATCCCGATGTGAGCATCACATGCCCACGATGCGGAAAATAAAAAATTTTTGTTCCGGGACCTTCCCGAAAGCCAGGATCCATGTGTATATATATAACAAACTCAAACCGAACGACCAAAGGAGACCGTCTCTAACGGTATCCACGCAGAGATCGGAGAACCTAACCGGGACAAACTCTTTGACCCGGGAATAGCTAGAATAAATTAAAGACTACTAGATCTTACCTTTGTTCTGGAAAGCTTGGAGAATGATGGAGGAGAAGATGAAGAAACTTGAAGAAGATGGAAGCTTAACCAATGATGAAGATGAAGAGATGGCTATAGAAACCCTTTCTAAAACCTCCAATCTTCATCCATCGTTTTTCTCTTACTTCATGGCCACGAAGATCATCATCTTCTTGCAAGAAACTCTTTCTTTCATCTTGTTTTTACATAAGCCACGATCCTCCTCTTCTTCACTTTATTATTTTGTCTTTTAGCCATTTGTTGAAATAGTCAAGCCCCAGGAGAGTTGAGAGTTTTTCTGATAGGGGATTAGGCGGATTTCCTGCTTCTTTCAGTGCTGCACCAGAAGGCTGCATGTAAACATTGGGCGGTAAGATGGAAAAACTTACATTGATGGTGCACCAATCATTGCTGCAACAAAAATACATACTGGTGGAGCTAACAGCACGATTCTCAATTCTTCCACTTTAAACTACAATATCAAAACGCCTGACTTCCATACTAAATCATCCCAACATCAATGGGAAATTTTGGCTTTACTTGCATGGCTTAGCAAACTACTACACTGTTTTCTGCAGCATACCAACATAACAAAACTTAATAGAAAAGTGCTGCAACATAAATTTATTACATGCAAGGGATTCAATTCTTGGATACAAATAATTAACTGTACAATTCTTGTCATGTACAGGAAGCCTGTGACTCCAACTGTGACTTAAAATAGTATATAAGCTCAATCATGTAAGAAAGCGCCGATTGCAAAAGGCATTTGGAAGATCAATACCTACTAGAAATAGAATCAATCAAATAAGGTTCCGTATGCAATTACTTATTTTCTTCCACTTTCTGCTTCTAAAGTATGAACTGGTAGAAATCAAATCTTCGTCTCTTAAAACTAACCCTGCTCGTTGTCAAACTGTTTCATGGATGAAATGGTTCCGTTCTCCTTATTATTTGAGTACCATTTGCATTTCCCCCTTTTTCTTCTTGATGTTATATGTTTGCTCAGTGCACCTCTTTTCAGTTTTTCTTCACTTTATTGCAAAATTTAATCTAAAACATAAAACCAGAGTCTTTGTGAAGGCACCGAATTGTGAATCAAACACATCCACATGCCTGAAAAATGATTTTCGTGTGCAATCAGTATAAGGTCAGTAGTTTCTGTCGATCGATGATGGATCACTCTCAAGGATTGGAACTATAGCAGATGAGAGCTCTATATGTGATACACGAACTGCACCAATTAACCGTTCTGGCAATTCATCTACAGTGTTTGCCTGTGAGGGACAAAAAACATAAAACTGACGTGCAAGAGAAAGAGATATCAAACACCCTGGATAATATAGTTTGTTGTAATCATGAATGCAGCACTACATGCAAAATTTCTTGAAATGATAAGAATAGATGACGATTAATCAACCTTAATTTGGTTCCCAGAGGAATGCTTAGCACATTATGGCACATGATACTTCTTAAAAGCTTAGCAAATTATGGCACACGATACTTCTTAAAAGCTTACCACACTCAGAGCAAGGACATAAATGAATCCTTTGAATGAAGTTACATCGCCATGAAAATAAAAACAATAACAATGTCTCAATAAGAATTCTGCTGAAATGCAAGATTTAGGGAGATTCAAAAGTACATAACCTTATTCCTAATTAGTAGGGAGACTGTTAAAAAAAACAAAACCAAAAATCAAACATATGAGCATTAATTGAGTGCATATTCATGTCAAACATACTAGATAATTTAACAGAAGAGAGCTAGACAATATAATGGTATTTTACTACTCTTTCCTCTTTTATTCCATTGTCTTTATTAAGAAAGTATCAAAGAAAGCAATTAAGGGCTTGATTCGATCTCAAGACCCTCGTAAGAAATTATATAAGGATTATACAAGGAAGAATCAATTATATAAGGAAAGTCAACATTAGGAATAAATAAGAAATTATCATAATTATACACTTTCATAGGCTATAGATCTAAAAATTATAATAGCAAGAGTCAATGTTATAAGAAAATCACATTAAGAATAAATAGAAAGTTATCCTAGTTACACACTTCATAGTCTATAGGTCTTCGACTTTTATTAATACTCCTCTTCAAGCTGGGCCGTACTTATCATAAGTTCCTTCCCATGTTACCTTAGTTGCTAGATCTACTTCTTTTGTTATTGGATCTGGCAATGTTAATCCCACTCTATTAATATATGTATCATCTATCTTAAACTTACGAGGATTATCCTTTAATTTATTATCTGAAAGCAAACTCACTCGTACCCTAACTTGTTGTATCTGATTCTTTCCTAATCATTGTACTTTTCAAGATCTTATAACGAAGAAGATTATTAGTAAAGGACGTGAATCAAGAGGTCTACACATTCTGGATACACAGTGCTAAGACGTATAGCTTGTTCAAGTGTCTTAACTCCTTTTGAAGCTCATTGCTAGTTAGCAAATCCCACTTTACCTTTGATGAAGAAGTTATATTCCCAATTTTATAATGCATCTTGCTTAGATTGCAAGTCTTATCAGTTTGCCAAACCCATCGTCTACCTTCACTCCCTCAAGTAACAAAAAGAGCAAGCTTTCTGTTTGAATTAGTAAATTTTGATGTTTGGGGCCCATGTCCTGTTGTATCTAAAACTGGATTTCAATATTGTCACTTTTGTATGTGATTTCTCTCATATGACTTGACTTTACTTAATAAAAAATTATTCTCATTTTCACATTTCACTACCTTTTGTGCTAAAATCAGAACTCAATTTAATGTCTGCATTCATACTTTGCAAAATGATAATACAAAGAATATTTTTCCACATCATTTCAAACCTACATGATCCAAAATGTTATTCTTCATCACTCTTCATGTGTTGACACACCATCTCAAAATGGTGTCGTCGAAAGAAAAAATCGACATCTTCAAACAGTCAAAGCACTCTTATTTCAAGCACATGTTCCTAAACCATTTTAGGCTGATGCTATTTCCACAACATATTTTTTGATTCATTGTATGCTTTCATCTATTCTTCACGGTGAGATTCCTTATAATGTCCTTTTCCCTTCGACCTCGAATTTTTGGTAGTACTTGTTTTGTATGCGATGTTCATCCTCGTGTGACTAAATTAGATCCTAAATCTTTAAAATGTATCTTTATGTGCTACTCTCGCATACAAAAAGGGTATCGGTGTTATTATCCTACTTTAAACAAATATCTTGCATCAACTAATGTTTCTTTTATGGAAAATATGCGCTTCTTTCCTGATTCTTTGATTTCTGAGGAGGTAGACAATGACCTCTTAATTTATAAGATCACCTATCACTGTTAGAAACTCTAGACTTATAATACTAGAGTTCTTCGATATTATTTCTATATGTATCTGTAAAATACTTATCACTACCGAATGGTAATGTAGTATCTCCCCAACCAGAGCCGATTAGCTCCTCAGAAGGTGTGAATCCTTCTGTCTCTCTCTTCTTCTAATTTTCTCCCTACCTCTCCCTTCTCTGCTTACCCCTTTATACCCCCTCCTCTCTAGGTACATTCTGTTACGCCTAACTAATTAGCTACCTCAGCTTAACTAATCGCCTCCCGCCTGCTGTTCTTTCTTCTAGAATGACTCTCTCTCTCTCTCCAAGAATCCTAACATTGCCCCTCCTCAAGAGCGCCTTGTCCTCGAGGTGAAGTGAGGAAAAGACTCCATCCACGCATGCATCCTCCCCAGTAGCAGCAGGCTTGATGGCCCTTCCTCAGTTCCTGCTTCCGATGCTATGATTTCTCCATTTGCATCAAAGGTTTCATTGTCATCCAATATCAACAGTCGCAGCTGTTTTTCAGTGCACTGGTGAAGAGAATGGAACCACTCACCGCATCAGAAACACAGGCCTTTGGCCTTTCGGTCCATGAGTTCTGGGTACGACAGATGGCGCACCCCTATGTTCCTCTCCACCGGTCCCCTCTTGTCACCTTCGGGTCGCCTGGTAGGAGTCGCCGTGGGTGAGACGACCATCCCACACTACGCCTGGAATTCAGATGGAGCCCTAGAGAAATCGCGACCTCTCCCCGATTCGGCGCCGCTCTCAAATCGTTCCCGACCCGTCGGGTCTGGAGGCTCCGGGTCACGCTAGGTCGGGTTGACCCGGAAGTTACCCCTAAAAGGGCTCCTTCGGTGCGAAGACCACCCGTGCATGCAAAGCCCTACCCCATCGACGTTCCTGAGCTCACCATTCACCTCCTCCTCCACCGCCCTAGCTATCTTCATCAATTGATACCTATTGACTGGTCCGAAAGTACGTACCCTTCTCCGAATATCAGCTCTCAGTCCACTCATGAAATACCCCATGAATTGTTCCTCGGGTAATCGTCCTACTTGCGATGAGATAAATTTGAAAGCCTCGATATACTCCTCCACCGACTCCGTCTACTTCAAGTCCGACAACTCCTCAAAAGGGTTATCAAACCTCCGGCCTCCATAACGATCGATAAGGACTCACTTAAACCCCTCCCAGTTCAACTCTTCCTCTGTCTTCCGCAACAGGTTGAACCAATGGATGGTGTTACCTTCCATGCTCAGAAGGGCTAGCTTCATCTTAATCGGGTCCGAAGTATTATGAACTTCAAAATATACTTCAGCTCTCGTGATCCACCCTACAGGGTCTGACCCATCAAACATGGGTAGCTCTACCTTCCGGACTGACATCCTATATTCTTCCATGGTATCATCGGAGTGTTCCACCGGGTGGGCTTGCCCAGCGCCTGAGTTCCTTACTCCACCAACAGTTGGCCCCCTTCCTGACACATCTCCACTCCCCTGTCCTTCCTTTGGCCTCTTACCCAACATTTTACTCATCTCCAACAGCAAAGAGCGCTGCATTTCGCCCATCACCATTCGCATGGAGGACTGAATTTCTTCTACCCCAGCCTCCAAGTTAGCCATATGAGCTTCCAATACTTCTACTCGATCGGACATCTTGGGTGGCATCAAGGTCAGGTCGGACCAATTGTTAGAAACTCTAGACTTATAATACTAGAGTTCTATATTATTTTTATATGTATCTGTAAAATACTTATCACTACCGAATGGTAGTGTAGTATCTCCCTAACCAGAGCCGATTAGTGATAGCAATATGGGTCCTAAACCCATATTGACATACTCTAGGAGAAAGAGGGAGAAGGGTACGCACATAGGCCACATTGTTAGCAATATGCGACCTAGACCCTATTTGAAATATTCTAGAGCTTCAAAATGCGGGGGATGAGTCAAGATAGAATCGCTTAGAAGAGAGAGGGTACTATATAAAGGAGAAGGGAGGGTAGTGGAGAGGTATGGAATATTTTGAATTTGTATTCGCTTATCTTTGAAATGGCCATTAGTGGTGGAGCTTAGTTCTTGTGGTTATCCTACGAGACTATAGCTTTATATATAAATAACATACCTTATTTTCTTCCGTAAACGTATCATTGGTGCTTTCATTGAGAGTTACCGGTGTATGCAACGAGAATGGCTTCACAAAATGGGAAGCATTGGATGCGCCGATGACATGATGGAGACAAAATTGTTGGATCATACGGTCCAACCGAGCAACTTACACAAGGAGTCGATGATCTTTCCAGGCGTTAGCGGCGATGCACGCCGAGATGCGAGAGGGTTCCAATGCCGAATGTACACCGCCACCGTGGAAGGGTCCACTCCGTCGACCGTGGGAAATCGGTATAGACGGCGAGAAGGGAAGGTGTAACCTCCATGGCGTCGGAGGAGTATCGACTCGAGCCAAATGAATAGAGCTCCTCCATTCCAAGGTAACGATCCGGTAGGATGGGTTTCACGAATGGAAATGTATTTTGCGCTTGAGGCACACCACCCGAGCCGCATGCAGTTGGCTCAAATCGGCATGGAAGGTATGACTTGACATTTGGTTTAAGGTCCTCTTAGCATCGAGGCCGGAGATGGACCGGAGACCTTCAAGAGGGCGTTGTTCGATCGATGCGGAGATCATTACGTCGGAACCCATTTTCCCCACCAAGGTGTTGACACGAGAGGAACCGTGGATGAATATGTGGAGACCTTTGAGATGTTGATGGCTCAGTGCCTCCTCTTCCTAAGATCGATACATGGGATTGTTCGTCGGTGGGTTCTTGAAGATATAAGGTGGAGGTCTTGACAATGGACCCTCCTCTCGATATCGTTTGATATCGGTGACGCGTCTGGTGGAAAGAAAAATCACACCGACACTAGCTAAGCCATCCATGGGTGGAAGAACCGGGTCCTCCATGGGTCGGGTCCCCAACCCGACTCGGAAGAAGCGCGGTTGGGTCGGCAGCGACCGCGTGGGCCGATCTCCACCGCCGCCAATGAAGGCGCAATCCAGTGGACCACCGGGGAAGGAGGCGGGATCGTCGACGGTATGGATAAACCGGATGAGGTACGACCGAGAGGACCAGCATCTCTCTTACGGGAGTTGTTGGATCGGCGAGCTAAGGGATTGTGCTTCAAATGTGGACAACACTTCATCCAACCCATGTCTGTTCCGACAAGCACTGCATTGTTGATCTGGGAGGAAATGAGGAAGAAGAGGGATGCCGATCGGTTCTAGGGATAGCAAGGAAGCCAAGAGGGTGAGACCAAGAGATGGTTTGCCATGTGGCGAATTTGGAGATATAAGCGCAGACAAGACTCTCAAAATTGAAGGTAATCTGGTTGGAGTTCTATCTTGATACTCATTGATAGTGGGGCGAGTCACAACTATTTATCGAGGGAATTGGTAATCCTTGGAATCTGCCGTGACTCAACCGAGACTTATAGGGTCAAGTTGAGTGATGGTACCAGATGTTCTTCACGGTGGTCGGTGTAAGGGTTGATGGTGAAGGTGGGAAATGTGGAGCTTATGATCGATGCATACGTTCTTCCTTTAGGGAAATAGATCGATTTTGGGAGGAGAGTGGTTGGTGACCTTGGGAGAGGTAAGGCGGATTTCAAGCCGAAACGATCGGTGGGGTTTTGAGCAGGAATGGAAGTGGTCACCTTGAGAGGCGGGGTTGCAAGCACCTCAACAAACTTTCTCGCCATGCAAGGAATGCTTCATCCATTGCCATGGACTCCCAAATTGGACAGCCAGAAGTGATGCTGATGTGAAAGTTTGGAGTAATACTACTCTACTTCCATTGAATTCCAAGACACAAACCAATGGAATTTTTTCCTTCCCTTGAGGACAAGGCGATTCTATAGGGTAGAATTGATAGCAATATGGGTCCTAAACCCATATTGACATACTCTAGGAGAAAGAGGAGAAGGGTACGCACATAGGCCACATTGTTAGCAATATGCAGCCTAGACCCTATTTGAAATATTCTAGAGCTTCAAAAATGCAGGGGGATGAGTCAAGATAGAATCGGTTAGAAGAGAGAGAGGTACTATATAAAGGAGAAGGGAGGGTAGTGGAGAGGTATGGAATATTTTGAATTTGTATTCTTATCTTTGAAAGGGCCATTAGTGGCTGGAGCTTAGTTCTTGTGGTTATCCTACGAGACTATAGCTTTATATATAAATAACATACCTTATTTTCTTCCGTAAACGTATCAATTAGCTCCTCAGAAGGTGCGAATCCTTCTGTCTCTCTCTTCTTCTAATTTTCTCCCTACCTCTCCCTTCTCTGCCTACCCCTTTATACCCCCTCCTCTCTAGGTACATTCTGTTACGCCTAACTAATTAGCCACCTCAGCCTAGCTAACTGCCCTCCTGCCCACTGTTCTTTCTTCTAGAATGACTCTCTCTCTCTCTCTCCCGAAGAATCCTAACAATCACACTACAAACGCCATCTCTACATATGATCCTCCAAAGAGACTAGTTTTCTTTCTAAGATATTGTTTCCCATTTTTCTCCTACATTAAGATATATGTGTGTGTGTGTCTGTGTGTGTCTTTGGGTAATTCTAAATAAAGAAAAGAGGACATCCATTTCCCCTTCTATTCCATGTCAGTGTGTTTGAACGTCAATTATGTTTAATGGAACATAAAACTAGATGGCAATCCTCGGTTAAAAAAGTCTTAATTCATGGCAATGTTCATAGCAGATAAATGTTAGTAAAAAGTTGATAATTCCATCATCCTACATACAACTATCTATGACCTAAGCAGCTTGGGTTGAAGGTCAGACTGAGTCAACTCATTTATATTGCTCAAACCCATATATTACGGGACTCATAATATATCAATCTTTAATTCCTTCAAAACATAACATTAATATGTTAAATAGGTATCAAGTATATAGAAAGGTACCTGTACAAGAAAAGCCATGTCAACCACTAATGTTGTTATTACTCCAATTACAAGGCCCAAAACCCCATTAGCAACAGCAGAGGAACCAATATCAATATCAACCTACAGATATATGAACCATATTAGATCCACCAGATATATCAGCAAATATGTTTGTAAGCAATGTCATGTGCAAATGATCAAAAGTCTACTTCTAAATATGTGGGGCCACGTATGTAGGTGCAATCGACTGCTTTCCCTAGTAAACAAGGGGTGCTTCCAACACTCTGACGAACAATCCAGGAGCCCTGCACAATTAAGTGCCAAAAATGTGCATATTACTCATTTTAGTAATTGCATAAAAGCAAATTGGCGGAAAAAGTTCTAAGAAGGTAAAGCTAGCAAGTGATTCGATTTCTTTTCTTTTATCTCTTTTCACTCACACCAGAAATTTTTTGTTAAAAGTGGTCTCCGCTAACATGCTTAGAATTCAAAAATGGCTCCTAATCAGTCGATTAGATTGTATAACACTATCCAGCCAGAATCATGACAGCTTTTAGAAGCCCCAACAGCATAGCAAATTCACTTTCCAGACATAGGGAGACCAAATTCAAGTACCTTGGGAACTGATGGAATAAGCTTAAACCTACTATTACGAAATTCATCATCCCCATCAACAAAACGTTGCAATAGAGATCCAGGTGCTAACTCTTTTGTTACAAAGTAAAAGACCATACTGTAGTGTGTTGAGCCAGGTACCTGTACAGAGTAAAATTCTCATGTTTTTTATCATACTATGAACGTTTAGTTCAAATCAATACTTGGAAAATGAGATAAACTCCTCACTTGCAGGTTAAACACCACAGAGAAAAGTCCATTTTCTGAAGCAACCTGGAAAAAGACAGTCAGACATGCATACAATATAGCCTTGGAAAAATGAAGGATAAAAGATATGGACATCATATGTGGTTTGCTTGATTCCTCAAAAACCCTTTATAGTTTAATATTCTAAAAAAGTTCTCTTATTATGTTACAATAGACATGTACAACCCATCTATTAATTTTTATATCAAAAAACTTGACAGAAGTGACACATGGCATGATTAAAATATGTCATGTGGCAGTTCGAAAAAAAAAATTGATAGAAAGAATTAACAGAAGGGGTCCATGTACATTTAAAGAAGTATGAAAACTTTTCTAAAAATATTAAATCATAGAGACTTTTTCAAGGATGAGTCAAACCACCGATGAGATGGGTGTCTTTATTTCAAAAATTAACAACCAAAAGCAGGTTCAATATTGTTGGCAGGATATGAAAGCATAACATCAACCCGCAGTGCATTCTGCTTATAAATATCACAGTAGACATCTTCATCTTACAGTAAAATTTGTGAACTCTTGGAGAATATATGTGCAAGACAAAAGTCCAAAGGTTTTATTTTTGGAAAATGCCCTTTCTATTATATATATACAAGAATATAATTGTAGTCTATAAGTAGGGAACAACCTATTTGATCCAGAAAAATATGAACACTTTTGTTTGTAAACACAACACAGTAACACTTTGATACTTCTATTTCTGGCCACCAAGAGTAAAAGACAGATGTTGAACCAAAGGACTTCTTACTTGTGCTGCACATCCTTGACGCCTAGCCACATGGTCCATTCTTTTTGTGTCTTTGAACCAATCAACAGCAACAAGATCCATTAGGTGCTTTCCAGCAGGTATCTATACACACATACGTCAGAGAAACACAAGTAAGCATAACAGGGAATGAAGTCCTTAAAGAATATAAGTTCTACGTTTTAAAAGGAATAAATAACCAAATAATAGTGGAACCTTTGACTTGTCATGACAAAAGGTTTTGCCACGGACTCTGAAGTTGTTCGCTTCTGAAATTCGCCAACAGTGACGAGCATTGTCACGGTCATCTCTATGCAGATTACCCGATAAACAGGACAAATCAATTTCATCAGCTGGCTCTTCATCCAAAGCTTCATAGAAAAAAAGAAGTTGAAAAAGAATGTTAGCCTATAACCACATCCGCACAAGTACTTCAAAAATACATGACTAACATGGATTGTAACATCCACCTGCTTTCCGCAATTCATTATCAGACTTGGTTGAATAAGCCTAAGAAAAGGGGAAGGGGAGAGCAGAAGGACAAGGAACAAAAGTTAACAAGCAGAAAGATTGAGCAGAACATGTATTATGGAAGAAATCTATGTACTGGAAGAAATTTAAAACATACCTCTTGGTCCTCCTCAGCTATCTGAAATTCTTCATCCTCATCTGAGTAGTCGTCCAGCAGTGTGGAATTTCTGCTTACAGCATTCATTTGGTCAAGAGAAGGAGCAAGATGAACAGAAGATTCTTGAGCCTTTAGGTTTCTTTTATAAGAAACCGAAGTAGAAGCCATATTGACCATAATTGGAATCCTAGGAGGAGCTCCTCTTTCATCTGTTTGGGCAAGCCATTCTCGAAGCCCTGTCATGATACGAAAGAAATGAAACAGAATTCTGGCAAAGAGGATCTGACAATTGTCAAATAGTTGTACATTTGAACAACCAAAAGAATGCAATAAACAACACAATATTTCTCCAAAATATTGTGCTCCCCTTCGTGTGAACTAGTTGCCACCTGGCATCAATTTAAGCAATCAGTTCCACAAAACAATAAAAGAAATCCAGCCAACAATAAGGGGTTCGTCCTGACTGTGGATTCGAATCCTAATAGATGTCGGGATGAGGAATATTTCTATATATTTTTTAAAAAATAAAAAAATCCAACTTGTTAACAAGCTCCTGAGGAATGAACCAACAATTTTTGATACTGATAAAAAGAAACTCATCAAAGATATAGCATGATCTACCACAGAACGATACAAAAATTTTGAAAAAGAAGAAAAGATGAGATATTAGTGTGAAACACTTGACATGAAAATCTATAGTAATAACTAATTCCAAAATAAAATAACAAAAGACAGGCACAGTTGACTAACAAACTTAGAAGGTTTAATGAGTCATGTCAAATTAGAAAAGAACAGATTTTGTTACTTCATACTAATGAACAAAATTGATGAATATACCACATTTATTAACCAGTTAAGCAAAAAGTGCATAAGCACTAGAAATTAACAGAAATTTTAAAATCAAAATGAAACAAATGAGACTGTACTTTTTATTTTTGGGACATATTTAGGATATCAATTATGATAGGCATATAGTTTTTAGCTTGGCGCACGATTTCTCAAATAAATGAAACAGAACGCACCGGCCACACTATTCAACATCTGAAGAAGACAGTGTTGTTGAAAAGAGGGCATATAACCCACACCCCATCCTTTTAGATCAATCTGCATAAGATGCTGGACCTGTGATCTGGGTCTACCACCCCGAGGTTTCAGGGGAGATATGTTAAACCCCCCACCTGCAGAAAAATTAGAATACAAACAAATGAACATGTAAACATTAACATCAAAAATTCCAATCATTAAGCAAAGGAGATTAGAGGTATCTTACTCTCAAGATGAGCACGCACATAACCTGGCTGCTGACCACAATGCTCATGCTCTCTAGAACGAAATAACACAACTACAGAAGAATGCAGAAAACTCAAGTAATTTGACAAAGTTTTTTTTTTAAAGAGGAACTATTGAAAAAAAATACCATAGCTTCCATCATCATTTCGTCGCCAATAGCGCACATAGCAAAGGTCACGAGGCCAAACAAACCTGAAGCCGATTGAAACAAGAAAAAAATAGAAAGGGAAAAATATGATTTCTGAGAGGAAAGTAGAACTTTATAATAGAAATTTCATGAAGATAGCTCTGAAAGACAACGTGCAATAACTCATAAACAAAGCGTTCACTCTACTGTTGTACATATGAATACAGTAGATTATATTAATTTCTATTAGCCAATGAGTGTTAACTCAAATGGCATGTCATTTTTCCCTTCTATCAAACTATTAGGATATTCAATCCCCCAAGCAACCAAAGAAAAGAACTAGTATCACCATTTCTTCGGCATACTCTCTGCATCTTCATCAAATGTTCGTTTCTTAAAAATTCATTTACATTTTAATACATACTTTTGAAGGACATTTTGCATAATCCTCAATTAATTAGTTGGAACAATAGTGCAATATAACTTAATATCATGATTTCTCAAAAAGAAATTCAATCCACAACACATACTTCATCATCAATTTCCCAAAGTTCTAAGGATAATAGTGCTCCAAAGATAGTCAAAGTTCAGCCAATTGACAAGTAGTATTGCTTTAAGGACATATTTTAATTCAGAATTAGGCATCCATAACACAAGAAAACTGTGTTTCGAGTTCGTATTTGGATCTTGAAATTAGGACTACTATTCCATTGTTATTGGTTTCATCCCAAATTGTGGCACCACTTTCAGTTGCAAATCAGAAAATAATTCTCTCTTGACAAAAATTCAGTACACCGTAGGCTAAAAGTCTTCACTGCAATGCCACATCAGTGACTAATGCATCAAACTTTAAAATCTAATATTAAGAAGTGATTGCATATGGAAAATTTAAACGTTATAAGTCATGTTTGTAGTGGAAAATATATTTTTTCTTTCCAATCCTCAATTTTTTTTTCTATTTCCATATTTTGCTTTTCCAGGGAAAAGCTGGATATAAAGAAGAGCATCTTCACTTTGATAACATCTAAAACTGTTTTTTCATTTAAGAAACCTATTAAAATTAACATCATATAGTTACATAATCAGCATAAAGGTATATAAAAGTATTAGTACAAGCACCACTTTGAAATTTAAATGTGTTCATACTTTGAAATAAAATTAGCTTTCTTTTTCTCTCTACCAATATTATTTTTTGATGTAGATGAAAAGCTAGAAAATGATGCAATTGAATTTTATTTTTTTTGTGTGGAAAGGATTCACGAAACTACTACAGTTTCCCACAGTTGATTAGGCCCTAAGAAATGAAAATTTACCTGGAAAATGCCCTTGCTTTTCAGTAGAAGATTCTTTTATATATATATATAAATATGGCAATAACTATGGGATTAACAATTAATAACAGTAGCAACATATAGAAAAAAATGCAGCAAGGAAAAAAGACAGCCTATTTTTCACAGAGAAAACAAGAACAAAGAAACATATCTTAACAAATTTTACGCAAGGAATTTGGTGAAAGAGGAGATTACATTGAAAACCATTCAAGTTGAAGTCTGTGATAGAGTATAGCTGTGTGCCCATCTACCTCTTCAACTAAACTACCATACTGGAAACTGCAATCCCACCTGCACAAGCAATGAAATAACCATAAACATCTACCGAGTTGTGTATTAGCAGTATACCATTTTAGGATAGTCAATCTCTTGATATTCTAAAGATTCTAGAATCCTAGGAAACTGTCTTCCCTAGGAGTGTGGAAACCTAGGAGACTGTTTTTCTTTCCTAGATGAGTGTCAATCCTAATACATTGATTCCTATTCTTGGAGATTATATTTTATTTTTCTCCCTACTCTAAAGTATATATGGGTGTGTAATCGTAAATCATTTTAGTAAGAAAATAATTTATTTTCCCTTCTATTTCATGGCATGGTATCAAAGCCCTTAAGGTTTTTCTAGGGAGTTCTTCAAGCAGCCTTCATTGTTGCATTTTCATTGGGACTTTATTCTTCTTTGAACAGCCTTCATTGCTAAGTTTTTCTTAGGACTTTATACTTTTGCTTTTTCTTGTGACCAATATGTGTGCACCAAGATTACCTAAGGTTCAAATAAATGAATTTTTATTGGGGAGGAAATTGAGAAACTGAGAAATTTATTAGGATTTCTTGAGAAGTCCTTTAGAGTTGGTTCTTAGGCGCCCTTAGGTAAACGGTCATACTATTAGGATATTTGGCTATATTGCCTTTGTACATGTTCATATTCAACACAAGAGAAAATTTAGATCCTCATGTTATCAAAGGTGTCTTTTTAGGCTATTTACCTACACAAAAAGTGTACAAGTGATATGAACTTTCATCATGAAAGTTCTATACCTCAACTAATGTCACTTGCTTAGAAAACAAACCATAATATTTTGTCAATTCCTATCTTCAAGGGGAGAACTCAGTGATGGAAGATAGTATTGTTTTTTAGTTTTAAGTGCCATTTGACCTTCTTGTACCCATCCCAAACTCATCTTCGGCCTCTAATCCTGTGTTTGTCCCAAAAAAAAAATCTCTTTGTATCATGTAGCCTATGTTTGTCCCAAAAAATACAAAAAACTCTTGTGTCAATCAAGACACAGTTACCCCAGTGGCAAAAATGAATATTGTGGGAATTTTGTTATCCCTGGCAGATTATTTTGGTTGGCAACTTTTGGAGTATATGATGTGAAGAATGCCCTCCTTCATGGAGATCTAGATGAAGAAATCTACATAAACATTCCACCAAATTTTGAAGAAAACACATGTTATAAAGTTTTTCAATTGAAACAATCCTCTGTGTGTTGAAGCAATCTCCCATAGCATGTTTTGGTAGATTTGCTAAAGTTATGAAAGGGTTGGAGACAAAGAAAGTCGAGGCAATCACACTCTCTTCATCAAGCACACAGCTACAGGGGGAGTGACTGCATTTCTAGTGTATGTCAATGATATTACTGTAACTAGAAATGATGAAAAAGAAAAAGGGAAATTAAAGCAGCAACTAATCAAGGACTTCGAGATAAAGGACTAGGAGCATGAAATATTGAATTTATTCTTAGTATTGAGATGGCATATTCCACACAAAGAATTTTCGTAAAAATAAATATGTGATTTATCTCTTGAAATAGAAAGGAAAGATTGGGTGCAAAATGGTCTCTACCCTAATAAACCCAAATCATAAGCTTGGAGAAGCAAAAGAAGAACCAGATGTTAATAGAAAGATGCATCAGAGCCTCATAGGCAAGCTCATATACCTTGCCCATACTCAACCTAACATGGCATAGTTCATGCATGATCCAACATAGTCACATAGCTGCCTATAGGTCAAAAGGCAATCCAAAGAAAGGAATTCTATTTAAGAGAAATAATCATTTCATTCTAGAAGCCTTATACTGATGCAGACTATGAAGGATGTATAGGCCCTATTCGGTAATCAACATATTGCATTAGTTATTAACTGATTGTATCAGCGGTTAGTTGATAGCGGATTATATCAGCTGATTTGACCAACAAATGACATCAACTGCACATCAGCTGTTTATTAAAAATATTTAATAAAATTAGTTATTTAATATTAACTGTTTGTGTAAAATGACTTATGAGAGCATAATTAAAAAAAACATCTTACATGGGTGACTTTAATAAATTGCAAATGGTTGTTGAAGAGATGAACATTTTAACCACAGTCTTTTTGAGATAAGATAATGAGAAAATATTCTAACCCAAATTCAATTATCTAAAAATGGTAAATCAAGTTCAAATACGGAATCAACCTCCGTGTATATTTGTTCTACTGTTTGAAATAGGATTACTTTATTCCTCTTTGTTCTGGTTTTCACATGACCTTTATCTCAAGTTTTTTAGAAAAGTCGTGTTCACCTATATTGTTTCATTATCTATGAAAAATTTATGCAACTCTTTTCATTTTCATCTTCGTTTAAAGTCAGCATTCTATTCCTAACCTATGGCTAGAAAATTATAGCTGCAATATCTAATAGGAGTTGTGAACACAACATTTCATATGCATTCTAAAACAACTGTGGAAGTCTCAAGATCCTCCTACATATTGCTTTTAATGTTACTGCATAAAACAACTGTAGAAGAATTCAAAGGGCACAATCGTATTTTCATATTTAAAACTTTGGTTGTTGGAGGAAAACGCTCCTATATAGGAGTGTTTTCATTTTCAGCTCTTTGCTTTAAATCAGCCAATAAACCAACGAATTACCAAACAACTCAAATAGCATTTTGACCCTCAAACAACTAAATACAATCAAACGGCTAAAAAAAATTATTGATCCGCCATTAACCAAACGAGGCCATAGTGGACCGAAGATCAACCACAAATTACTATACTTTTGTTGGAGGCAATTTGGTGACTTAGAAGAGTAAGAAACAAATTGTTATAGATAGATCATCAGTAGAATCAGGCATGTGCGAGTTGTCATGGTTGAAGATTATTTTTGATGACTTGAAAGTTAAGTAAGGTCCTATGAAGCTCTATTGTGATAACAAATCAACCATTAATATTGCTCATAATCGTATTCAACATAATTAGACAAAACACATTAAGATTGATAGACATTTCATGAAGGAGAAATTGGAGGAAGGGCTTGAATGCATGTTATATGTTCCATCGAGAAACCAACTAGTTGATGTTCTAAGGGGTTGAATATTCCAAGTTTTCATAATATTACTTTCAAGTTAGGAAGGGAAGACATGTATTCCTCAACTTGAGGTAGACTGTCAAGTTGCATATTAGTTATATACCATTTTAGGAAAGTCAATTTCTAGATATTCTAAAGATTGTGGACTCCTAGGAGACTATCTTCTTTTCATAGGAGTGTAGAATCCTAGGAGACTATTTTTCATTCACAGGAGAGAGAGGAATCTTAGGAGATTGATTCCTATTCTTAAAGATTGTTTCTTATCTTTCTTCCTTCTCTAAGATGTATATAAACATGTAATCCTAAATCATTTTAGTAGGAAGACAATTTATTTTCCCTTCCATTTTGTGACAATATAATATCAATTCTGAAAATAGAAATGAGGGGACAAAAGATAGGGCATTATGCAGGAATCTCTCAATTAATAATTGAAAATTTTGAACTATTTGTTTAACCATTTATGGCAGACCGTCTAAATATAAAGCAGAAAAACAGCAAACATGGAAGCAGTTCATATAGAAAACATGGGAGCAAATGCCTATGCACGCATGCATGCCGAGTCTTCTCCTTTTATTTCCTCAGCTCTAGAGAATGGAAGTGGCCTGTATATGCCAGTTACTTTCAACATGATTGTGCTAAGGTTTGACTATCATTTCCACCCCTCACCCTCCCCATAAGTAAACAAGGAAGAAGAAATCCAGACTCTTACATTTCAAGAACTTTTTTCTGTTTACAAATTCAAATTATAGTTGAATATGCGCATATGTTTGTGGGTGTATATTATTCAGATAATCTTTTCAAAATATAATAATAACTCTTCAACGATAGTGTTAAATTTTCTGTTAAAAGAAAAAGAAACACATACTCAAAACGTGTTCCATCCATTCTCATCACCAGTTCAAAAATTTCCTCACAGGAAGCTTCAATCACACCCACAGCTTTCATTGCTCTACTACAGCTCCTTTGCTGCACATAGCTACAATCAATCACAAGACTAATAACAGCATAATTCATAGAAATACCAAGTCTTTAACATTAAGTACGTAGTTCATACAAGGTAATCAACTTCAAGAAGCTCTTCAAAGATACGAAGTCCTGTCATATACAGATTGAAAACAGCAATAAACTCTCGTCAACTGCATCTCATCTACACTATTATAACATGGCCAGAAGCTTTAAATTCAAATCTTTAACTTGCTTCCTGGAGTGTTTATTATGTCTTGAAATGCTAAGGAACACGAAAAAGAAAGACCTTATGGAAAATCACTAACCATTTTGGCATTGTAATAGACGCCAATACTTCCTAGAAAATGCTTGATTGTTGATATTTTGTTTTGATAATTCTGAGTCTTCACGTGTCCAATCGAGCATTGAATCGGGAATACCTACAATTTATGAATATGATAAGATTTGAATAGCATTTGGATTCCATGAACTTCACATTAGAAGTGACGGACATAAAGCAGAACCATTTCCAACAGTTGTCCTCCGCCAAATTTGTTCGTTAGTTTCCTCTTCATCCTCTTGCCCACTGCACCTACAGAAAATTAATACCTTAGGGGAGTATACAAGTCATACGTCATATGAGAATTCCACAGTAGAAACCCAAAACTACCATTAATGGCAATTTACTCAATAATACTAGTATCAAATTAGAATCATCATAGCAGTAACAATTTTTCAGCAAAAATAAACAAATTGTTCTCAAAATATGCCCTCCTAAAAATGAAAAACCTTTGTAATATAGGGAAAGTTATGGTTAAAGACATAATTGAAACTAGTTGATGAGTATTAAAGGTTCATCAATTATTAGTTAAACATAAAAAAAAAAGCACGTGAATATTGTTCAAGAGGCACTCACTGACTTTCATGATCTGAAGAAGCATTCCTCCCATTATCCATCCCAGATTTATATTCGAAAGATACATATTTGTTACCATTCGATACATGGGAGTCATGATGCTGCATAGATCACAGTGACGTAAGTCGTATATGCATCATTCCAAGCAAAGCAAGAGCCATCTTCACCCATTAAGTAGATGAATGCATAAAGACCTTAGAACAGCCAGGAAGAGTAAAACTACTCACTGTTCAGTATAATATTTTGATTCTATGAAAAGACTGTGCATTATAAAAGTAGAGAACTCCAGAAACTATATTCTAAAAGATCTGCTATTAGTTCTTTAAATAAAAACATGAAAATAGAAAAGGAGAGGAGCTTATGCCCAGGGTGACTGAGACGGTAAGAATCCATTCCAAGAAACACAAACCTGATCAATTACGAAATCAATCTTTTCCTTCCAAATTAATGCTTCCTGAATGTTAAATGCTGCCATCTGCAATAGCATCACACCTCAAAAGAGTCAACTTTCATTATGAAAATAGACAAAGAATTGTTCTAACATTTAAAGAAGGCAATTTTATATGCCAGTCACCAACTTCATCATCTCATTTCTCCAAAGACAAATTAGGTATCAAATTATACACTGAACTAACATAACATGACTGCAGTCAAAAAATGCAAGGGCACCTCACCGTGACTCTATCATTCTTTTCTTTGATGTTGTACACAGACAAAACATAAACCATCTGCAGGAACAAAAAAAATCTGAAGCTTAACATGAAACTTCACATAATTAAATTGTATTCAGTTATATGGAGCATAGTAATCAGCAGAACACCATAGCAGCAATATCACAACAGAGTGTGATCTCAGTAGGAAACTAATAAGTTCATAGGGATCATAGAAAGAAAGAGAGAGAGGTGCACCCACACAATGGCCAGTTCAGAACTGAATTAGTTAAAACTGAAACAAGAGGGTATAGAAAATATTAAAAAAAAACCACTTTATTTCTCTGATTATATGTAATTTATACATGAGTATAATCTATTCTAATACTAATACTACTCGATTTTTCGTATATACCAACTTATCTTATCTATAGTATATCTTATCTTATCTACTAGAAGATAAACTTATCTCTTCGAAGATAATCTCCTAAACTTATCTATGATAATTATCCAACACTTCCTCTCAAGTTGAGGAATAAATATTTACCATTCCAACTTGCTTAGAATTGTCTCGAATCTAGGTGTAGGCATGATCTTTGTGAAGATATCAGCTTCTTGTGCTTCAGTAGGGACATAGCATAGATCAATGCCCCCTTCTTCTATTTCACATTTGATAAAGCTCCTGTCAATTCTAACATGTTTTGTTCGATCATGTTGAACTGGATTCTTCACCACACTGATGGTTGATTTACTATCACTGAAAACTTTGGTGGGACAGAAAGTAATGATCTATAGGTCCTGCATCAACCTCTCTAACCAAATAACTTCACAAATTCCTTGTCAATTGCCCTAAACTCTATTTCTCTGCTTCTACACTGCTTCTTGCTACTACGGACTGCTTCTTGCTTCTCCATGTGACAAGATTCTCCCATAGTTTAGTACAATAACCAGAATTTGACCTACTGTTTTCAATACAACCAGCCCAATCTGCATCCGTGAACCCTTCTATGCTTCTTTTCTCATCTTTTTCTGAAACATTAATCCTCTAACTGGACTGCCTTTAAGATATCTCAAAATATGGTTGACTGCCTCTAAATGTCTTTGAGTTGGAGAGTGCATAAATTGGCTAACAATACTCATAGAATAAGCAATATCTAGTTTGGTTAGTGACAGATAGATAAGTTTTCCTACTAAACTTTGCTGTCTTCCTTTGTCAACAGAAGGATCTTCTTCATTTTTCTTGAATTTTCAGTTTCTCTCTAGTGGAGTTCCCATAAGTTTGCAACCCATCTTTCCTGTTTCCTCCAATAAATCAAGCATGTATTTTCGTTGAGATATGAAAATACCTTCCTCACTTCTAGCAATCTCCATTCCAAGAAAATGTCTTAATGCTCCGAGGTCTTTTACCCTAAATTCCAGCCTCAATTTTTGTTTAAGATCATTGATCTCACTAGTGTCATCACCTGTGATTATAATATCGACCACATATACAATCAATATGGATTTCTTTCCATTTTTTCCACACTTCACAAACATTGTGTGATCAGCTTGTCCCTGTTTGTATCCAAACTGGCAAAGAATGTCACTGAACCTCTTAAACCATGCTCGTGGAGACTGTTTAAGGCCATATAAGGATTTCTTTTCAGTTTGCAAACTCTTCCCCTTCCTTCTTCGGTTTCAAAACCTAGTGGTACCCTCATATATATCTCCTCATCTAAGTACTATTTAGGAAGGCATTTTTAAGGTCGAGCTGATGGAGTTCCCAATCTAAATTTGCAGCCAGTGATAGAAGGGCTCTAATTGTGTTCAACTTCGCAACTGGAGCAAATGTCTCATCATAATCTATTCCATAGGTTTGTGTAAAGCCTTGAGCCACTAATCTAGCCTTATATCTTTCAACCTCTACATTTGTCCTATACTTCACGGTGAACACCCACTTGCTACCAACTATCTTTTTCCCTTCGGGTAGATCCACAATCTCCCATGTTTTATTATCAAGTAAAGCTTTCATTTCTTCAAGTATAGCCTCCTTCCACTTAGGTTCTTGGAATGCATCATGTACATTTCTTGGAATTCTTACACTATCAAGCTTAGTAGTGAAAGCTTTAAACTTTGAAGATAACTTTGAGTAAGCCAAATAATTTGAAATAGGATATTTAGTACATGATCTTACCCCCTTTCGTAGTGCAATTGGCACATCTAAGTCACTTACCATAGTCTCTCTAGGAGCCGATTCCTGGTCCAATGATTGGCCTCGTTGAGGAGCTTTAGACCTTCGAGAATACACTAAGGTTGGTTTTTGAGAATTGGTTCTCCCACTAAATTGGATTAGACAGTTTCAGGTTCAATGGTAGGTGTTTGTAGTGTTTGTGGGTTTAGGAAGAAGAGAATTAAGGAGCTTAATGGGAGGAAATTGTTCAAGAAGAACACCTAATGGGGTTCCGAATTTAAGAGTTTTTCAAGGAAGACGATTTATCAAGTATGAGGCAGTTAGAATGGCTTCTCCCCAATAGGAATTTGGAACAAAGCTGGTAAACATCATAGATCGGGCTACCTCTAAAAGATGACGATTCTTTCTTTCCGTTATCCCATTTTGTTGAGGGGTATAAGCACAAGAGTTTTGGTGAAAGATCCCATTTCCACTGAGATATTGAATAAAATCAGTTGAAAAATATTCTCTCCCATTGTTTGTACGCACTACTTGAATAGAGGTTTGGAATACATTTTGGATGAGTTTGTGGAACTGTTTAAAAATATGACAGGCTTCAGATTTGTCTTTCATTATATATACTCAACATACCCTTTTATAATCATCAATGAAACTAATAAACCAACGAATACCGATTAGACTTGTAACTCTGGCAGGACCCCAAATATCACTATGAATTAATTGGAAAGGTTTTAAGGGTATGTATGACTGTATGGGATAAGTATTTTTGCTTTGTTTTGCAAGGACACATTGCTCACAATATAAAGAAATATGACCTTTATTGATGAAAAGGTTTGGATATAAGATTTTCAAATATGGGAAATTAGGATGACCAAGGCATTGATGCCATAACATAACATCAAATTTTGACATAACTGAAAGGGAAATCCTATGTAGTGATTTGGATTCAGTAGGATTACTCTTTCCTGAGAAGTAGTAAAGTCAATCTTTCTCCTCAACACTGTCAATCCTCTTCCCGAACACCAGTCCTAAAATTCACAATTAGATGGAAAGAATGTCACAATACAATCCATGTCCTTGGTTAATTGCCTGACAGATAGTAGATTATAAGTTAACTTAGGCACATAGAGAACAATATTTAATGGCAGTTTTGGCAAACAAACTCTCCCTTGACCAATAGCTGGTGACCCTTTTCCATCCGCGACCTAGACATTAATTTTCTAGTTACGTGGCTCATATTTTTCAAAGACCTAGTCATGTGGTCTGATGCATCTATGTCCACAATCTAAAGATTTTGACTTAGGGACTTTGATAATAATGATTGACAGAGGTTACCTTTATGCACTAGTATTGCAGTAAAGGTTTGTTGGTCATGTGAGTCTTTCTCAGTTGTGATTTTTGTCTAATTCAAGAGTTGATGGAGTAGTTTAATCTGCTAGGGGGATACGTTCAGCCCTGTGGATTTGCTAGTATCGGATTCTGCTACATGTGCAACTTCACGTTTTTGTTGAACTCTTTGGCTTTTAGGTTTCTAATCTGGTGGTTTCCCATGTAATTTCCAGCAGGTCTCACGAGTGTGGTAGAGCTTATCACAGTAGTCACACCACTACTTGTTCTTGGTTTCTTGCTCTCGAGTCTGGTAAGTAGACTCCTTTCAAAGAGTTTGCCACTAAAGCTGAGCCTTAAGAGGTTTGTTCAGAAGTGTGTGAGGTAAGCATGACCTTTTTCCTACTCTCTTCCCTACGAACCTCAGCAAACATTTCTCGGATTGATGGCAATGGCTTTAAGCCGAGTAAACCTTCCTCGTACTTCATCAAGTCCAACATTAAGTCCCTGCAAGAAATCAAAAGGTCTCTCATTTTCCAATAATTTTTCATACTTCTTGGCATCAACACAACCCTCCCAATTTACTGCATAAAATAGATCCATTTCTTGCCATAATTCAATAAGTTATAATACTCAGTAACCGCCATATTACCTTGTTGAGTATTTCTTATTTTTGATCTGATTTCAAAGCACTGAGAAGTGTTTTCCAAAACAGAATATATTTCTTGCACAGCCTCCCAGATTTCTCTTGCAGTTTTGCAGAATAGGTAGGTTCTTCCTATTTTTGGCTCCATTGAATTTATAAGCCAAACCACGGCAATAGAATTCTAAGCTTCCCAAGCATCGTAAGTGATTGCTGTTTCGTGTGATTGAGGATCTGCCCCTGTTAGATATCCAGCCTTGCCTCTTCCTTTGATTACGAGCATGACTGATTGGGACAATTCTCGAAAATTCGTTCCATTTAATCTATGTTGCCTGATTTGCAACGAAAGATTATCAATAGAAGGAGATGGAGTTTGGGCTGAAGGTATTAAGTAACTAGGTGTTTGGGATGAGGTTTGGGACTCATTAAAGGATCCGAAGGTTGGTTGAACTCTAGGCATGATGTGGCTAGAAAAATTAGGCTACCAAAATCGGTAGCTCTGATACCACGAAACAAGAGGATATAGAAAATATCAGAAGAAAACTCACTTTATTTCTCTAATTATATGTAATTTATACATGAGTATAATCTATTCTGATACTATTAAATTACTGGATTTTTTGTATATACTAACTTATCCTATCTATAGTATATCTTATCTTATCTACTAGAAGATAAACTTATCTCCTAGAAGATAATCTCCTAAACTTATCTAAGATAATTATCCAACAAAAACATAAACCAAAGACCAACATCCACAAAATGATTCCAATTGTTGTCAAGCCAGTTAGAAAGTTAACAAGGTGAAAATCACAAGTGTAATGGTGAAACAACAAGAACATTGCATAAGTAGTCGAACAACATCCACCAAACCTCCCTTGTAACTTTCCTTTCAGCATAGCAATGGTGATACAACAAGAACATTGGATAAATTGTCAAACAGCCTCCACCAAACCTCCCTTTTAACTTCCTTTCAGCATAGCTACATTCTTTTCAATTCTTGAGAAGTTACATTCTTGATGTGTCAAGGGTTTAATAATTGGATATGATTATACTCTCAATGAAAAAACATGACGTAAAAGCAATTAAAACAACCATATGGACTCTACTTTAACAATTCCAACCAGTGTCTTAAAAAGGATTCTTTCTACGTCGAGTAAAATTATAGCAATAAGCCAATAACAAAATTAATAGCAATAATTTCCAAGAATAACAACAGGAATATTAAAAATTAAGATATATATGTATATTTTATGGAACAGGTTGTGAACCAAGAGTAGATGACTTGAGTGAAAGTTCCTCATATTCAAAGCATGGTGATTTCACATACTAGATGCCAGGTAACAACAATCGCAGTTCATCGTATATGCATTGAGACCACTCAACTGACTCAAGGTTATATGAATTAATGGTTCACTAGAGACAGATCAATAATACAAGGGTTAAGAAGACGGCTTCAAGATAATTTTCTTAGACACACCACAATTTCAAATCACTTGTTTTATACTGGTGTTGCTATAATTCAAGTCAAAACCAAGTTTATTTATATCTTTTTACAATGAGAATAACAAGATTTATCTCCACATAAGTAGCTCTCCATAGATGAGTAAGCAATTACTTGATGCTTAAATTCATCAACAAGCATTAAGTTCATTAAGAATGAGAATTACTAGTCCTATCATGATGGGAAGGTATGGGTATCGTCCCATCTCCAATGTTTGAAAAATCCTCAACTTCCAAATCACACATGCTTTTTAGTTTATGTTACTAAAGAAGTTCCTAAGTCAAAAGTTGCACAACTAAAATCAAAATAAACTATATTATTATGACTGTTAAAACCAACCAGAAAGTACTGTAAAGTTGGACAGCCGTGTTTGACTGGTTCAGGAGTAACAAAGCTGCCTTTTACATTGCTATCAACCACTATCCTACATAGCCCCATCAATGTAAGCATGTTCCTCCCTCTCTTTCACTTTTTTTTCTCTTTTCTCTCTATATGTTTATTTAATAATGGAAAAGAATTTAGATACATTCACATCATACGCATCCAACCTTCACATTAAGCATTCCCACTGAAATGCATTGGTATATTAACCTAAAGTCTACCACATACAATTGCAATAGCAAAATCCCCAGAACGCAGCAGCAATGGCAGAGAAACACTAGACTCTGTGATGGTGTTTTACTCCCAAAAAAAAAAAAAAAAGTGACATCTTTACCTTGAACTGAATCAAAGTAAACTAAACTCAATTAAAGATCTTTTTTTTTTTAATCAAAACGTTTGGAAGCAACACAAGTAAAACACTTTCATATATCTAGGTTGCTTAATGTGAACAGATTCAAAAATATTAACCGATGCATTTTTTTAATTTTTTTTCACCTATTTTTTCATACAAGGAGCAACCAATTACTCTTCCCCTACAATTTCAATCTTCTCAAGTCCAAGACGAGTTATAAGCACCATCATCACGATATCCAACTGGCTTAAAAGCAATATATTTTAACAATTTCCACCAATTCTCCGGATTCTCTATGAAGTTACGAGAACAAAATTTCATAATGTAACAGAGCAAAAGCATAGTTTAAGAAAAAAAACCGCTCACATGTCCGTGGTGAGTCTTCAAGCCACGATCCTCAACTCTACAATTTCCATCAATCAATAAGGTCTTGACAGGCAGCTGATTCAACATTCAATCACAGTATAGAAACTTCAACAAAAATCTCTATATTTTGTGAGCTAAATTGAAATAAGCAAAGTCACAGAAGCACAAGAAAGACTTATTTAAACCTGACTATCTTGCGGTTTTTTCTTGTAATAAGCTAGAAGTCTAGGCTCAAGCACGAAATATCTCATGTGAATAAAAGATCGACCGATCTTTCTCCTCCCGTACCTCACCATCCACCCTTCGTATATTACTTTCGACATTCTCTCTACAAACAAAAATCAATCAAACAATTCAAATGTAACTAATATCGCAGAAATCTTAAGCTTCCTGCGCCATCTCTGCCCTCTGAAACTTAAGTGATTTGATCGCCCATAGCGAATCCTGGACTATCGTTATTATCGAATGCCACGCATTTCCCGGGAAAATTGAAAATAAAAACAAGCAAACTTCCAAGTCTAATTCATTTCGTTTAGGAAATATCAAAGAAACGGAAAATTAGAAATTGATGATAGGTTGTGACGACCAGAATTTTCCGGGTTTCGTTTCGGGACGAAGATCGCAACAAACGACGACAAGAACAATTGACATGGACATTCTTACTTGAAAATCAAAATTGGGCGGCACTGGAAGTCTGGTATGTAAAGGGCGAGAGAGAGAAGTGTGACGAGCACGTGGCGAAATGTCGGAGGTGTTAAAATTGAAAATAGACAAGGAAAGGGAGGGGTTGTTGGTCATTGGCATTGGCGTCAGTACAGGTTCTGGGGATCTGTTGCACCTGTGGACTTTGACTAGTTGTTCAAATCTTGGCCTTGATGCCCTCAGTTGCTAGCCAAACAGCCCCCGGGCGTTGGTTCAAATTACACGTGACGTTTGCGAAATGGAAACTTCCCTCATTTCACGGGATTCATTTGACAATTAAGTTATGATTTATTTTATTATTTTAATTTTATGAATTTTGTTTTAATTTATTTCAAATTAAATATTTTAAAATCAAATAAGAATAACTACATAAATTTTGTTACACATAAAATAATTATTCATATGATAAGTTATCTTTAAATAGTTAAATACTTATATGATAATTTATATTAAATTGACTTTGAGATAAAATATACTTTCTACAATTTAGAATGTTACAATTGAAATTTAAGACATTTTAATAGTTTACAATATTAAAATAATTTTAAATGATTATAAAAAGTTTGGATCTTTAGATTCTTATTTATACAAGGTGTCAATTTATATAGGCTTATATTAGTTGAGCTTTTTTAGTATAATTTTGTCAATACAGTTTATTTAGAAGAGTTTTTTAAAAAGTCAATTGACTATTTAACTGTCAATTAATCATAAAGTAGATTGTTTTGTAACATAACATTAAAACAATTTTATTAATTTTAACTATATTTTATTTTGTAATAAAATTATATATATATATATATTATTTAAATTATATTAAACAATATGCAAAGCACAATTGATTAACTATTATATAATTTTAAACCATATAAAACATAAATTTAATATATCTAACCAAATTTTTACATAGATTATAACATAAGTAAAATTAATATAAAAATAAATTTTAAAACATATAAAAAGTTAAATAATATTATATAAATCTCAAAATAAATTTAAAAAGAGTTTGTGAGTATAGTAGAAATTGTGAGTAAAAAAGTAAAAGTATTAAAATAAACTCATTAATTAATATAAAAATCTATTTTGAAAAGTATTTTGTAAGAAACTTCAAATTTAAGCCTTTAAAAATTATTTTTGATTGCTCAAAAGTTATATATACTAAAAATTATTATTTTATTTTACAATTAAATATTTATTTTAAAAAATGATGTCGCGACGTAACTGGGAAGGACTTGGCGGGAGCTTTGGTGCCGTTTGGCTCTGGCATTGAAGCGTCAAGGGCAATCTGACGCGTATCTCAAACGTTGGATGCTTCACAATTCGTAGACAGACTCAATTTCCGTGGGGCTCTCCCTGGACGGGACCTATTCCCTGGACGGCTATAGCCACATTTATGTTGCAAAACTACAAGTCCATGCTTGATTACATTTTACAAACAGTGGGGTCGACCCAAAAGAGTACTTAATAAAAATTAAGGTTATCATTATGATAATTAGTTAAAAATAATTAATGAGTAGTATTATAATTAATAATGATTAGTTTGTAAAAATTATTAAGAAATAAAATTATAATATATTAATTAATTATTAAAATATTATTTTAATTAATTAATAAATTATATTTTAATTAATTAAGTATATTTATTTATTTATTTTAATTAATTATAATGTAATTAATTAATATTATTAATTTAATTTATTATATTTTAATTAATTAATTTCAATATTATAATTAATTAATGAATTATATTTTAATTAATTATATTATATTATTTCAAGTAATTATATTATAATTAATTATATTATAATTAATTAATTTTAAAATATTTTTTAAAAAAGTCATTAAGGATAGGAAAGATTCTTCAAAAATAATATATATTATTACCCTATAATAATAATCATCAATTAACCACTTAATCCCTCTCAAACGGCTGTTTTCCTATTGACCATTTCTTTGTTGTTTCTCATCACCACGTTGCGATTTCTGATCCCACCCACCAGGTCATCACCATCTTTTTCTATCATCACATCAGTATTTTATTTTTACCAGGCATTGCTCTCCTCTCTCTCTCTCTCTCTCTCTCTCGCCAAAAGTTCTCTTCTTTCGGACCCTTTGCGTTTCCATATTCTAATGATTCTCTTTGATTTTTGAGTTGTAGGTCTTTGAAGGAGCTTTTTGGATCCTAATTGTACGCCTTTCAGAGCTTCGGAGGCTTTAGTGAAACCACTTCATGCGAGTACGTGAATGCCTTTTTCACTATTACTCACTTTTTTCTATTTTGGTCTCTGTTCCTTCACACACAATCATGACCCCGCATGAGCGAAAAGGTTCGCTCTTTCATGTAATTTAGCAACCACTCTCTCTCTTTCTTTATTTCTTGTGTTTCATGTGGCTGCTGGTTTCTCGAGCCTGTCGGATTTGCCCAGCAAAATGTTTTCTAGTTGTTTCTCTTAAACTCTTGAAGGTTGAATTGTTACTTCTTACCTTATAAATAAATTCAATTTGCTACTCTTTTTTTATTAACAAAACTAGCTTTCATCAAGTGTCTCAAAGTCGTTCTTTGAGTTTTCCAGTCTCGTTGACTTTGTAATGAAAGCGTTTTGAAGCAGGACCAGCTCCAATGTGTTTGTTTCCTGAGAAAAGCTCAGGAGAGAATCGAATGGTGCATCTCTTATCAGTTTATAAACTCTTATGGGTTTGATTCTCTTCCGTATAGTTGCTCCTGGTTCTTGTATAAACTCAATTAACGGTTAGAAAGGCTTGTAAGTCAATGATTTTATTTCAATTGTTACTTTTGTTTACTGATGCCGTTTCTTTTCTTCTACTGCTTCCTTTTTCTCTTTAGACTTTTGAAATCCTCCATTTAAGTTTTCTCTAATTAATTTGCAGTTGCACATATTCTCTGTACTAGTCAAGCAAACAGTTTTTTATCAAGTTGCAAAAAGTCTTAAAAACGAGAATAATGATCAAAAGTCTCCCTTTTCTATTAATATATTCGAGGTACAAATTCTTTGGCTAATAATCTAATTATGAATTTAGAATAACTGGCTGACGATAAACAGGAATCGCAAAGATTTCGTGCAATCAATCTCGGTAGCTTGAAGATGCAGATCGGTGCACCTTAGACAGAGAAAAGAAGGAAAAGAAGAACAAGAAACGAAAAGGCCAAAAAGGACAGAAGATGGGTTCTTTCAAGGGTCATGCTTTACCAGGAACGTTTTTCCTGTTGGTTGGAGTATGGCACGCATGGAGCGCTTTGGTTCGGTTTACATCAAACCCAAAGGCCTTTCGTGTCAGGGTTTGGAACCCCGTACCTGGTTATCACGGGAAAGTCAAGTACTTGGAGCTCCATCTTGTGGTTTTTGGTTCTTTTATCGATTTATGCATCGAGTTTTTGTACTCTAGCCACCTCAAGTTTTTCGTCAATGGAGTTCTCAATCCTTCTCACATGAACAATTTCGAGCATTCTGGGATGCTTCTCATGTTCTTTATATTTGGCGTTATCACTTTGCTATCAGAGAAAACGAGGTTGGTTGCTCTTTACTTTAACGTGTTTTTGCGCTTTCGTTTTGTGGTAATTGATAATATCTGATCATTCGTGATAAATGAAGAAAAGGAAGGGAATTGTGATTTCTCGACATGTGAAGGAAGCATATTAAGCAGAAGTTTTAGTCAAACTAAACCTGATCCAAAGCACGAATGGATCGTGTATTTAAAGCGATAATACTTTTCTGAGATTGTTGAAATCACAATTTAATTCCGGACTTTCACTTACTTTATGATTCCTGTTATCTGTTATCAGAAACAAAATACAGAGTTGTACTCTGCAAACTATATCCTGGAGTCTATAAGAATAAACAACCATTGAAACGTTACCAGTTCACTTCTCAAGTCTTTTGGATTTCATTCTGAAGAACTTGGTTATAAATCTCCTTTTTCTAAAAACTAGTTTAATGCCATCCAAGTAGCAATCGTTTATTTATTGTATATGTTATCAATGTGCATGTTGGGGTGCTCAATTTCAATATACAGGTTCGGTTCATTTATGTTTCCGTCAAGGTAACGACCTTTTCTCATTTCTAAAGTAACCAGAAAGAGTACCTTTAGTGGGCCTTCTATTGAGTCAGACTTACAGCTTTTGTTGTAGTGATTAAGTCCCTGATTGCATAGTTCCTTCTTGAGTTATTGATTTGTTCAGCATGATCTATGTCTGCTTCAATCATTAGAAAATGTAATCTATTCAGATTTAAGTGTTTGAAAATAGACCCAAACAGTTACTCCATAAGATGGGTCCACTGTAAAAACTATCTTAGAGGAACTGTTGTTGATGTCTGACTTCCACGGCAACTATCTCGTCTTAATTTGCAGGCTTCTGCCTTTGCCAGATGAAGCTCTTGGTCTTATTGCAGCATCAGCATTTTGTGCAGAGTATCTACTGTTTTATTTTCACTCAACAACTCATAAAGGACTTGAAGGATATTACCATCTCATTCTCGTCCTCCTAATTGGACTTTGCATTTTATCAACCGTGGCCGGTGCCCTCCTCCCATCCAGTTTTCCTGTTGATTTGGCGAATGGTGTTGCTATTACTCTGCAAGGTCTCTGGTTCTATCAAACTGCTTTCACTCTATATGGTCCCATGATCCCAGATGGCTGTCAGCTTAAAGATGATGAAATCACGTGTAGATCAAAGGACAGTGAGGCTCGAGGCGAGTTGCTTGCTAACTTTCAGCTCTTCTCCTTGATCCTAGGAGTCCTTATCATGGTGGTGGCGGCATATGGTTTTGCAGCTTCAAGATACAGGCAATCAAATGTTAGAAGCTTACATATGGTTCAGATAAATTAGACTTTCAACAAATTTACCGTCTCACTTACCACCAAGTAAATGTACATCAAAAGGACATGGTGATCGATAGTAGCTCCTTTCATGATTTATCTTACAGATTGGAACTAGATTGACTCTTTTTTTGCTCTTGTTCTAAGATTAGAATCCCACTTTTGGCAACTTGTTTTGATTAGCAATCATTACTTGCGTACGTGATGCTTGCTAGTGAGTCATCACAGGCTGGAAAACTATTATTTCAAAAAGCAACTCAAATTCTTCAATAGCCCAAATTCCTTCAAAAAGCAGTCATTCCAGCGTAACAATCAATCACCAGATGATGACATTTTTGTGCAAGAAAAGAGAAAAGCTTTACGTGAACTGAAACAATAGAAATGAAGAATACAGGACAGCTGGAACAGAAACGGATTGATAATCATTCAACAGGCAGGCTGGTGACGACAAGCAGCAAGAAAATCGGAAGACCTTACATTACCTAGAGTTCCAAGAAGAAGAAGACCACCCTACGAAAGACAACAAGGATAATTACATTATCTGGGTAATACAGCAAAATACTCGGAGAATTTAAGAATAATCAGTCTTCAGCAGTTCTGAATATTTACTAGTACAGATGGGAGAACAGCATGAACATGTCAATCTCCAGCCTTATACAGTAAGTGAATGGTAAATCAGCAGCATTTTATCTAGAACTTTATGCCATCAATGACAAGCCTGGAACTGGCAAATTAAACTTTTGAGAATAACGAAATTGAAAAGTAAGACATTGATGTTTTCAGTGCTAACAATCAACCCGGTTATGCTAATCTGCAAATTCTTAAAAGGACAGCAAATCAATTTTGTGTCATCTTAAGATATGTATGTCGCACGAAGATCAGTGAGATCCGATTCATGACAGTTCTTTTGCTCGAACACTGCAAAATATAAACTTTCGTGTTAACATGACACGAGATTGATATTATACTATGCCCTGGAGGTTTGTGTTGTACTTCTCAGAGTTGAAATCTTGCTTCAAGTCATACTTGATTACCTTGATAAGATATTCCTTTCAATCTTCCTCTATGTTGTTTACGGAATCGAGTTCTTTTAGGGTTATAGTTAATGATTCTTTTTCTGTTCCATCTCTACTACAGAACCGAACATGAGAGTTTCTTCTGTTGAGTTTGGCTCTTTGTTGTCTCATATTGGTTGGGGACAACATTTGAGGCAAGACTCTTTCCTATAAAAGGAGGTGGCTACCTCCTTGTTTAGTACACCAAAACTAAGTCAAAGATTTGTAGTACAAATTTGATTCTAGTTAAATTCCTCTTTTGAGGTGTGAGTTGAAAATTTGTCTTGTGTATTTCTTTGTGAGTGTGTTGGTGTATTGAGGGATTGAGTGAGAGGAAAAATTGTGTGAATGTAAGATTTTTTTCACATAGTGGATTTTTCTTCTCGGTGCCCGTGGTTTTTCTCCGGTTTGGGAGTTTCCACGTAAATTCTCTTGTGTTGTTATTTTCTGATATTTTTGTCTATTATATATCCTTGGGTGTGAGTTTGGAAGGTCTAAATTCCTAACAATTGGTATCAGAGCCAAGGTTTGTTTTTCTTGAAAATTCTAAGTATGCTCTGTGGTCGCAGTTTTGACTGATCTTCCACATCAGAAAAAATTTTCTTGAGAAAGGTTCATTCGGTGCGGTGGAGTTTTGGTGTGGTAGTGTAGTAGTACATGTCTAGGAAAGTTTTGGCTAAGGAAAGACTTGGTATTTAAGCGTGTCCGTTGTGACCCACCTCTCTTTCCTGGAAACTTTCTTGGTGTACTATTCATTCTACGGTAAAATTCATCAAGCGAGAGCACAAGAAAAATGTCGAAATAGGGTTGAATCCTCTTAGATTTGAGGTGGAGAAATTGACGGAAAAATCAATTTTGGCTTGTGACAAGTACAAGTCAAGGATATTTTGATTCGATCGGGGTTACACAGGATTGAAAGCGCGCAAATCCACGAGAGAGGTAGAGCGGGTTCGGCAAGAGGCTTTGGGTCAGTTAATGGAGAGACTGACAATGTCGCTAACTTTGTCTCCATGGATGATGATCTTGCTCTCTAAGAAGAGGGCATGTACATTCTCATGGCATGCCGCTAATCTCAAAGTTGCCATGATAGAGGATGTGTTAATGTTAGCGGGTCCACAAGTTTGCACACGGGCATTGGTTTGGCATTAATGCAAGGTGTGTGGTGGAATTTATGTCGATGGCTGATGAACTTCCAGGAAAGCCAAACATGGGAGTTGCACCATAATTTTTCAGCAAGGTTATTTTCGACATGTGCCGAAGTAGAAGACTTAGAATTGATTTATTCTGAGTGGGTATGCTTTTATGGTGGAGCATGATGCTGTGAAGCATGATAATTCTCTGCATTGAGAGTTATGTTATTTTCAAGAAATCTTCATTGAGGTGGAGTGTGGTTGTAACATCCCCTCTCCTATAGGAAGGGCATTTTGGTAATTAGGATGGGTTCGGGATATTTAATTATATCTCGGCATGCGCATACAGCATATAGCCTCTATAATTACTGATTGGTTGCACATGCACGTAGTATACATGCATTCATGTCATTTTCCGGCTTAGAGTTGAAATTGAACTTCTGTATGAAATTAATGGGATAATCGAGTTTGAAAAATTATTTGGAGTGTGCCATAAATTGTTTTACATTTTTAGGGATTTTAAGGAATTTTTCTGGATTTTTCCGGAGAAAATTCCCGGACCGAAAAAATCACCAATTGGCGAATCGGTCGATTTTCGGTAACAAAGATCGCTACCCAATGGCACTGTAATATTGGGTATATTATTGTGGGACTGAAAGTAGGGTCACTGGAGTTTAATGGAGTAAAATTTTAGACTGGATTAAATAAGTCATATTTTGACTTTTCAAATAAAAAGGAACCAATCATCAATTGCCATTGAAAAAAGTTACATTAAATGCTCACTTTGCTCCCTCCCACGGTTTTCACTTAATAAAGAATGGAAAAGATGAATTTTGCTTCTTAAAAACCTCTCATCCGAAACCTTCATCTCCTTCTCCATATCCATTGATTTTCTTCTTCTCTTCTCTCATCTTTCTTGTAACTTCAAGCTATCATCTAGAAATCCATCAAAGCTAGAAGATGAATATTGTGTATACTTGAGAAGGGAAGGAGGTTGGTACTTTGGTGGATGTAGAAGTAGAAGTTAAAAGTTAAAAGTTGAAGCTTTGAAGGAGGTTTTGTCTTAGGTATGTATTCATTAAAGTTTTGATCTTTAAATGGTACTTTCATATGGAATTAAATGCCATGATAGTATGGGGTAGTTAATAAAAGGGTTTAAAGCATGTATTAGGTTTATGTAGGCATTAAAGTGATGATTATTATGATTTGAAGAAATGGGTATAAGGCTAGGTGATGGTTGAATTGAAAGTAGTATGATATGGTTTGATTTTAAATGGAATATGGATGATTATTTGGGTATTTGAATTGAGGAATTTAATGCTGCCAATTTTCAATATTAGCCCTAGCATATGTATGACTGTAGTCATATTTAATTTGTATTTATTTTGATGTCTAGTGATATGAAAAAGGCATTGGAAGTGATTGAACTAAGGTTAACATTGAATCTGGGAAATTGGAAGTATAATTGATGTTACTGTTTTATTCATAACTTATTTTGTAGAAATGCAAATGAGGTAAGGTTAGTGGCCACTGAAAATTTGGAATGTTGGCTTCAATTTAGTGTGAAATAGGTGTTGTTGAATTTCAATGATAGAAGGATGAATTTTTGAATGGGAAAGTTCCTGTTCCATTGCCTGTGAACAGTAACCGCAACCATGACATCTGAGTTTTGTTGATTTTTCTGAATTTATTGGGATGGAACTAGGGAAAATGGTCTTCATGGAAGTTTTAGCATATTGAATTATATTTCTATTGCTACTGATCTTGCTATTTTTAGAATTGTATATTGGGAGATATGAACTGTTTTCTATGGACTGGTTTTGGGCATGTTGATGAAAACTAGTCAGAGTGTTGATTTTGTGAGCTTTCTGATTGGAGGCAATTTTAACATTTTATGTGGACTGAATTGGTGTGAGTGAGCTTCTGAAAAGTTGTAGAGGAAGAGATTACCTTGAAAATGATATATGGTGTGTAATTTTTAGAAGTCAGAATTGGGAGTTATGATTTTGCAAAAACTGACCCTACATGAGGTTATAAATGGCTGATCATAACAGAAACTTCCATAACAGTTTTGAAATTGTTAGAGATCGAATTGGATGATGAGTGCTTCATGAAAATTGAAGTTTGAGATGTTATCTTTTCAGGGATATAAAGTTCTGATTTTACTGACTTGTATACAGGGAGTTATGCTTGTTATAAGGTTACTGCCCAAATTGGAGGATTTCAGGGACAGTAACATTAGATGAATTAATTGACTTGTTTTGAAATAGAATTTGATTTTGGGTTGTTCATGAAAGTTGTTGAGGACATAGTGAACTTATTGAACATATTTTTGTGGTAATTTATTACTGAAGAATCAGTGAGTTATGAAATTGCCAATGTACTGCCCTGTGTTGATGGAAATTGAGTAGGCAGTAGGTTGGATGGAGTATTTGACACCCTTAGGATTGGAATTGATTTTTATGGTCTTCTTGAGAATTGTAGAGCTTTTCATAAGCTTTCCAACAAGGTATAGTTTGCATTTTTTAGAAATGTGTAGAAAAAGTTATGAATGTTGGAAGTGGGTTGGTGTGTTAGGACAAAGGGGAAAAGGGATTTTATTAATTATTAATTGGCATATAAAAGAGTTTTGACTTCTTTTGTCAATTACTTTCCCGTCCGACGTCCGATTGACCTAATTCTAGAGGCATCGGATTCGTTGAATATTTAATTTCATTTTACGAGAAAACAGGAATTTTTAGACGGAAATTTGACGTAGCCCCTATTAACGGAACATTGAAACACTGTTTTATTTAATTGGGGACCTATAGAGGTCCGAATGGCGCACCGTCAGCGCCTATGAATTTCTAATTTTTGGTAGAATTTTATAATGGGAAAATATTAGATAGGGCCGGGATTGCCATGAACATGCATTATACACATTTTACTGATTTCATGTGCATTATTTAGTCATTTCAAGTATACCGATGGTAATGGCTATTCATTTAATGTGCTATAGAGGCTCAAGTGGACCGTCGTTCCACGGACTTGGCAGAGACTTCCCGGCACTAGCGTGGAAGTTATTAGGTGAGTAACCTAGTTGGTTATTCCAATCTATGTGTTTACTGTGATTGATTGCCTACGGGATTACGTGGATTCTGTTGTGAATTGGCGCCTACGGGATTATGTGGTTATATGTGGCCCAATTGGTATGAAATAAGCATTAGGCAACTGTTAATTGGATTGTATGATTATATTGTGTATTTGGACCGTGTATTACCATGTTTCTTGATATGGGACATGTGCATTCATGCACAATTGCATCACACTGTTAAAGGAAAATTGTGAGCAGACGCATCATCTTGAACGAGCCTAGAGCTCGATATCTTGAACCGAGTCTCGAGCTCGACGGAGATAATTCTCCCAGACGCGTCTATCTTGATCATTTATTATGCGCTTCGGTCACAATCTTGAAATGAATGGAAAAGAGTCACATGTGCATTGCATCTTGAATCAACATTTGACAATGTTATTATTTTGCTGTGATGAATTATTATTGTGTTTTGTATAACAAGCGAGTGTATATTGTTACATGCTTATATGATGCATGAATTGGGAGAACCATCGATGATGGTTTCTCATTGAGTTCGCAAACTCATCCAAAATTGCAATTATTTTTCGAGCATAAGCATAGACAGATAGCTCCTCGGATCTGTAGAGCCGTATCTTGTGGATTGGCGAGAGAAGCGATGGCTCAAAAGTCGGTCAACTGGGCTCTCTTTTGGAGACTGATAGTTAGATCTGTTTGTTATACAGTACAGTATGTTATTTAAGGTGCAATGTTTGGATCATGTGTAAATTAAAAAGTACTGACAGTTGTAAATTACTGAGCTTTGAGTGAATGAAATAGAATCTAATTTGGTTTTTAAAAAGTAGTCAATTTCTTATTACTGTCTTATGATTGTGATGCCATGAGGAGTGTAGCGGTTGTTGTCAGTAGTGGTCTCTTGTCGTGGGATATTTATCGGAATGACCTACGGGCGTTCCGGTGGATACCCTATGGTAAGGGGCGCTACAGTGGTTGTGGGATCAACCAAAGTCGCCAAGGTGGAGATTGTTGAGTTTGGCTCTTTGTTGTCCCATATTCGTTGGGGACAACATTTGAGGCAAGACTATTTCCTATAAAAGGAGGTGGCTACCTCCTTGTTTAGTACACCAAAACTAAGTCAAAGATTTGTAGTACAAATTTGACTCTAGTTAAATTCCTCTTTTGAGGTGTGAGTTGAAAATTTATCTTGTGTATTTCTTTGTGAGTGTGTTGGTGTATTGAGGGATTGAGTGAGAGGAAAAATTGTGTGAATGTAAGATTTTTTTCACATAGTGGATTTTTCTTCTCGGTGCCCGTGGTTTTTCTCCGGTTTGGGAGTTTCCACGTAAATTCTCTTGTGTTGTTATTTTCTGATATTTTTGTCTATTATATATCCTTGAGTGTGGGTTTGGAAGGTCTAAATTCCTAACATCTTCTCATGATATTTATACCGATCGATTATAGAAAAAAAATTCTGATTCATTCCGATTAAGCTTCCTTCCTATTAATTTCATGCTAACTGGTTTCATGAAGTATGGTCAACAAACTATACAAGCTGCAAGGTACATTGGTACTCAAAGTTTCATGATCGCCTTATCCCACACAAATCGTTTACCTGCATGAGTAATAAGCTTCGTAAAATACGTTACATCTAGTTTGATTTGGATTAAAATTAATAGATCAAGTTTGAATTGATTAAATTTGAGATATCTGTTCGAAATCTCTCTTCGGTGTTATTTTAATTTAACCTCTCAAAATAACATTCTCTTGGTTTGTAATTATAAGAAATTCAAGATCAAATCAATGTTTTTAGCAAGTGAAACTAAACGGCCATCTTTTTAAAACAGTCCAAACCACCGAGAGACATATCGTCATTCCTAACAACAAACGCTGATCATGAAACTCCGCCACACTTTTTGACATTACTCAAATACAAGGTGAAACACAGTAGTAAAGAGAAAAAACATACATGTCTCTTTGTCGAAAATATTAACTTCAATTAGAGCTTTCTTATTTAACATGATATTTTTAGAGGGCTGAAGAAGGGACTTGTCCAATAAAATCTTTGATTGCACTTCTTGTGGTGCATGGCTCACATCTCCATGTAAAGACAAGAACTCATCCTCCAAATTGAGAAGCACGAATTTTTTCTATTCGTGCATACAATAGCGGAAACACTAAGAGTTCCAGTTTAGTCTAGTTTAGATCGTACCACATTGAATACTTCAGGACTCAAAGCGTTTGAAATGATGTGTATATTCAACGCAAAAGGTAGAATATATATAAGAAGTATCGGATCGGTTACATGATAATAGGAGAAGATTAAGTTAAACCTCTCCATTCTAGGCAAGTATCTTTCTTGTATAATGTTTTTTCCAGGTTAGGCTAAATGGAATAGATGATTATACAATACAACCTTATCACATCATTGACTAACACACCCCTCAAGCTCAATTTTACGAATGATACATGAGCTTTGAAAGTAATTGATTGAGAGAAGTTGATTGGAGAGCTTTAGTAAATACATCCACGTGCTTTGTGAAGAGTAGCTTGATTATCAAAAGATAAATTTGCAAGATGTAGAGAGATATCTAATTCTCATAAGAGGGTTTGTAACAAGGTAAGTTCGCTATCAACATTTTTCATGGCACAATATTCAGCTTCCGTGTAGGAGCGAGAGATTATTGATTCTTATTTGTATGCTAAGAAAGAAGACTAGGACCCAAAAGAAGTAGTCAGTTGTTGATTGTCGTGATATAAGACAGGATACCCAATTGACATCATAATAAGCATGTAAATGCAGAGAAGAGTCAGTTGAGGGTATAAAGATAGGACATAAATACCACCTGATACAGCAAATACACTAACAAAAGAAATTGAGATAAAAGAAACACACAAGATTTAACATGAAAATCTCTTGACAAATATGGGAAAAAACCACAGGTAAAAATAAAAAACTTGCTACTATAACAAACAAATATACAAGAAGAAGATCTCACAATCCACACCAAGAGTTATACACAAGGTTATGAGAAAGAGATTTTGGGATATGTAAAACCTTAAATTCTTGATGTGGATTGTGAGATCTTCCTCTTGTAATATTTGTTTTCTATAGTAAAAAGTTTTCTATTCTTGTCCGTGATTTTTCTCCATATTCTTTAAGGGGTTTTTCACATTAAATCTTGTGTGTTCTTTTTATCTCAATATCTTTTATTGGTATGTTTGCTCTATCCGGTGGAGTCCATTTCTTATCAGTGGTATCAAAGTTATTTGTTGCTTCTTGGAATGTTGATGGTTCTCCATCTTCTGCTAGGAGACAATATGCAATATTGTCCTCTATAATATAATCAAACTATCAGGTTGGGATTTTTCTTTCACGAGTTGATCGTCGAAATTCTGTATTTTCATATTCAATTAGTTCTTGCTCCTCATGATATGATATAGCTTCAGTAGAATCTTTCTATTCAATCTTCCTTTCTTCCTGAATCATTACAACTTTAGAGTTTTCTTCGGACATGCTATTTTAATCTTTCTCTTGCTACTTATCTTCAGCAAATATGACATCTCTGCTAATAACGAGCTTATGGGAAGTAGGATCCCACAGTTGATAACCCTTGACTCCATTAGCATACTCCATAAATCTACATTTTCGAGGTTTTGGATCTAGTTTTGTGATATCTTGAGTATTATACATCACGAACATAAGACTTCTAAATGTGTGTAACTGATAATAGTCTACTGGTTTATCAGTCTATATCTCCATTGGTGTCTTCAAATCAATCGATCTTGTTGGTGATCGATTAATCACATAGTAGGCAGTCTTCACTGCTTCTACCCAGAAAGACTTTGTCATACTTGCAATTCTCAACATGACTCTAGTTATTTCAATCAAAGTTTTGTTCATTTGCTCTGCCACTCCATTTTGTTGAGGAGTTTGAAGCATCATAAACTAACGTTTGATGCCTTCTCAATTACAAAAATCAATAAACTCATCACTAGTATATTCTCTACCATTATCGATCTTGAGACACTCTATTTTCTTCCCTATCTCTAACTCAATTTGTGCTTTAAATGTTGTGAAAGTTGGAAATATATCTCCCTTTCTCTTGATAGGATACACCCAACATCTTTTAGAGTAATCGTCAATAAAAGCTTTGGGTTGAAGTATGGTGTCAAAGCTCATGAGTATCACAAAGGGAAGACATACATTATGACAACAAATGTATTGCCTAAATGAGGTATGGTTAGATCATGGTAAGATGAAGTAGTCAATCAATAAGGCATTTGTATGAGGTGAGGTTTGATAAAAGTTCGCCATACTCAATGGATAAATTGTGATTGTGGTCAATCGGAGTTGCAATTGGTTTGTTAGCAAGAAAGCCAACATCTTGTAAAATTTCTAAGTCGTACTTACCATTGATTAAGAAAAACTTCAACCTTTGACTACCATATTTCAAGGCTCAAAAAATATTTTAATCAATGTTTTAAAAACTAAATTGGATATCAAACTTATTAAAGGACAAGTTTAAGGTTTAAAAGTTCTACAAATATTAAACATTATAAAAGCGGTATATAATAAACAAGAAGTAAAAATTATAAGAGTAAGTAAAAATAAAATATTTATTGAAATAAAAATACACCAATGTTTATTTTTTATAATGAACTAATAATATATCAAATCTAATAATTCAAAGTAAATATGAATATAACATAAAACTTAAAATAACAATAAAAATTAAAATGTATTTCTAAAGGTGATTGTGTCTCATCATCATCAAAAGTTCTAAATTTTCCAACATTATCCAAAGGCTTGTAAACTAAGTTTTTATCCAAAGTATTTACATCAACTTCTTCTATTGCATCTGAATAAATTCAAATTGTAATATTTGTAACTATTCTCAATTGTAAATTTGTAATACATTATATTTTAAGTTAAATATGATCAAAATAAAATGTAAATTGACCATTAGAAGTTGTTCTTAATTTATTCGTTGTGAAAATGCATTTTCTTCATTAAATTCAATAATGAAAATAAAATTAATAAAAATAAAACAAATCAGTAAAATATATGTTCTTCATTTTATATTATAAGTAATGTAAACTATTAAGTCTTTGATATTCTAAACGATTTCGTTTCTTTGTATGAATACGTTTAAAAACGCTCAAATTATGTTCATAACTTAATACATAAGTTGTTTGATTGAATAATCTAATAACAAGTTTTCTCAATATTGGAGCACTTTTATTGAATAATCTCTACAAACTCATCGTATTTTAAATTAATAGTTGTGGGAAATAAAAATATGTATTATTAATAAGTAAATGATGATTAAAAGTATAAAAACTTACTAGGCTATATTTTTTTACCATAAGTTCTTTCTATGCAGATAACCTAACAAAACTTTCTAAACATTTGCGATACAATTTAATTTTAGTTGTCACCTGTGATTACTCTTAATAAAGAAAATGCCTTGGCATTCCATCAGATCACCCATAATATAGTTTAAACATGTGCCTCCACTGTATAAGCAATAAAGATTAAGAAAATAAGTTACTAAGTGGATCATTTGAGTAAGATATTTATCCATCATGGGTCAAGAATATCTATATAAGATTTGTACAATTTCTCCTTCCCTTTTAAAAGACTTATAATTGTTTTGTGAGCTCATATATAAACCCTAAAGATGACTTTTCATATGAGTCAACAATCCTTAACAACTTTATTAACGGAGCTACAATTTTCACAATGATCAAGCAGGCATCCTAAAATTTATTATCTAGAATAATAGTACAAACTTCTTTTCCTTTTGCACTATGTGATAACTTATGACTTGAAATTTTTTTACTTATCACTAAATTTTAAAGTTGTTGTCTATGTTTATAAACATTTCAAAGTAATTAATTTAGTTCCAAACTTAGTAGTAATAGGATGCACGATCTCGACCTAATTTCCTTGCTTTTTTAACCAGGACAAAAATGTAATATGATTATACACAAAAAAATGTTATCTTAAATGCACATGAAGCAAGATTAGAAATATGTTTCATACCATCAATATCTTTTAACATTATATTTATACAACAAGTAGCCATGGGTACCAATAAATATGCTCATACTTTGATTATCACAAGTATTCAACTAATACATAATTAGTTGCATTATTTATAACAAAATGCATAACATTCTTTGGTCCAACCCACTTAACAATTTTGCAAAATAATTTAGATAAAGCATGAGCACATTTTACCATATCAAAAGCATCAACGAACTTGATAAAAGTTGTTCCAATATTATAACAATTCAATAAATTAATCAAAGTTCTTTGTTTTTTATCAATTCATCAATTTGCATAATAGTGCATCCTAGTGATTTCTAACTAAACTTATATGTATCCACAATTAATTAACATTCCTTTTTAAAATCTTAAAGCAAAGGTGCATAAATCTTATAATAAGAAAGTACCTTTAATCCCAAACCTATCTATGTTGTAGCATCTATTGCTTCTTAAAAATATGGTAAATTTAAAGCATTTAAAAGAACACTTAAATGATAAAATCATCTAGCCTATGTTTGTTTACATCACAAAATCTTTATCAACCAAAACACTTTTAAACTTAGTTGAAAATCAAGAGTAGTTCTTGGAGGAAAATCGAATTTATATCAATAATAGTTTTCTTTTTTTCTTTATCTAATACTTGTGGTGCTTCATTATTTCCAAAAGATATATTATAAGTCTCTTTTTATTTTTTTTTTTACTTATTGCTGCAAATAATTTTAATCCTCTCAAATACATCAATAGTACTTTTTATTAAAAAATATTACACTTAACACTAGTAATATGTGCTTTTATTCTATAAATTCCTCTCCTTTAATTATTATACCAAAACATACAACTATATTAGATATTCCCATCGATGCCTAAGAAGAAAAAAGTAATTCCATGTTGGATTAGACTTACCACAAGTAGAGGATACTAAGTTTATTGGATCTTTTCGATGATTCTATATTCTCAATTATAATTTTAACCTAAAAATATAAGAATTTTTTTAGTTTTATACAAAATAAGTCGCAACAATAACTAGAACAAATATGAAGCACAAAATAATGAACCAAAGAATAAAGATGAAAAGAAATGATAACAGATAAAAGTCTAAAACAAATATACCCGTTAATTTAGTCTTCTTGATTCTTGTGTCTTTTATATCTATTTGATATTATGAGATTTGACTTCAATCACTACAACTAACAAAAGAAACAATAGTAAAAGGAGAATGAACTTGTGATCTTGACCAATTATTAAAACACTCGACCAATTTAATCATTAAAACTTAAACTATCTAACATTTCGATTTGATTTTAACTTTACGGTTTGATTTATTTTAATAATTTTGTTGTTAAAATAGATCAATTTATTAATTAATCAGTTATTTTGTAAATTAATAAATTTTTATAAACTAAAATAAATCAATTAATTTTCATTTAATAATATCTTTTTCAATTATAAATTAATAAGTTTTATAAACTAAAATAAATCAACTAATTTTCATTTAATAATTTTTTTAATTCAACTTTAAATTCTTCGATAGGTAAGAACAATCTCTTTCAATCATATTTTAAATTCTTTAATTTTATTTAATCTTTAATCTGTTTTACAACGGTCTAATTTCTATTGAACTTTTAAACCTTAAACCTCTTATCTTATCGGTTTAACTTTCATCGATTTTAAAACATTGATCTTAAACATAAGGAATCAAAGTATATATAGAAGAAATAGGAAAGAGGTTAAAAGAACTGAAAACATTAAAGTAAATCAATTCAAATAGGAAAAATTGAAATCCTTTCCAAGATTAAATAAATCTAAATAAGTCACTAAAAGTTAAGTATGGTTAAAGGACCTTGAAATTAAAGCTTAAATAATACTCCTCAGCACACTCTAAAATTATCCTAAACAAATTACTTATATATACTAGATTACTAATTAATAAAAATTTATATATCCTTTATTAAACATACTTCTTCAAAGTCTAAACATCACTCTTTAGCATACTCTTAAATTATCCTAAACAAAATTACTTATCTATACTAAATTAATAATTAATAACTTTTTCAGTGTCTTTATTTAAAGATACTTCTTTAAAACTTAAGCATTACTCCTTAACACACTATTAAATTACCTTAAGCAAAATTACTTATTTTACTAAATTACTAATTAATAACATTTTAAATGTCCTTATTTAAACATTACTCTATAACATACTCTTAAATTATCATAAACAAAATAACTTATCTATACTAAATTACTAATTAATAACTTTTTATTGTCCTTCTTTAACCATACTTTTTTAAAGTTTAAGCATTACTCTTTAACATCCTCTTAAGTTATCATAAACAAAATCACTTATATATACTCAATTACTAATTAATAATTTTTAATTTCCTTCTTCAAATATACTTCTTTAAAGTTTAAACATCATTCCTTAACACACGCTTACATTATCCTAAACAAAATTACTTATTTAATATTTACAATAAATTAATAATTAATAGTTTTAGTGTCCTTTAACTATACTTCTTTAAAGTTTAAATAAATTTTTATTTTGTTTTGATCAATAAATACTAATATTCTTAATGTGTCAAAATAATTGAAAATTATACCTTCTTCTTATTTTAAATATTACTATTTATTTCAAATATGATATAAATTACAATATAATAAGGTCCCAAAAAGAAAATTCCAATTTCAAGGTCTGGAGAGGCCATTAAAACAAAATTAGCAAAAGCAACATGCATTGCTTTTGTCTTGACAGGTGGTTAGATGCTTATTGTTAAACATTCACTACAAGAAAAATAAAGTTTAGCGACGGAATTTACCGACGAAATTTGTACATATTCCGTCGGTAAGCTTATTTAGCGACGGAATTTATTCACGAAAAAAGGCGTCGGAGATATGGTCGTTACTAAATTTAACGACGGACATTTTTCGTTAGTAAATTTACCGACGGAATTACCGACGGTAAAAATTTCCGTCAGTAAATTTACCGACGGTTATTTTGTTCATTCAGTAAATTAAATTTTTTCCGTTAGTAAAATCCAATATATTTACCAACGAAATTTTTTTCCGTCGGTAAATTTGCTGAAAACTATTTTTAAAAATTTACCTTCAAAGTGTTTAGTTTCTCTGGAAGCCACCATGGAGAGAACTTCATTATTTCAAGTAAAAGAATTAAAATATTAAAATTCATACTAAAACAAAAATAAAGAGCTGAAATCATTTTTTCAAATAACAAACATTTAATCAAACACCTTACATGTATCAGAAATTTATCTTAACATCACAACTAAAATCACGTCTTGTCCCTTCTATCACTAACATTTATACCTTAAAGTTGTTTTCTAACAAAAAAATAAAAAAAATAAACAAAAATAATAAATACCTAAATTAACTTTCATCTAATATATGAAAAAACACATGACAGTAGTTGCAAAAATACCTCTACCGAATGACACAATGACAATAGCCGGAGAAGACAACATCGTCGAGCAGAAAAGGAGTCCACAACAGAGAAATGGGCTCCAAGAAAACTGAAGAGAAGATGTAGGAAGAAGGAAGAAGAAGAAAGGAAAAAGAAGATAGAAGTTGGAGGGAGATGTCGGGTGAGTTTATATTTAAAAAGAATTTACCGACGGAATTACCGATGGAAATTTCCGTTGGTAAATTAAAAAAAAATTATACCGCCAATAATTCCCGCCTTTTTACCGACAGAAAGAAAATTTTCGTCGCTAAATTAATTTACCAATAGAATTTACCTACGGAATTTTCCGTAGGTAAACTCAAAATTTTTTATTCCGCCAAAAATTTTCTCCATTTTTAGCGACGGAACGTATATCGTCGCTAAATTCTGTCGCTAATTTTGTCGCCACGAATTTCCTTAAAATTTAGCGACGAGTATTAGTACCGTCGCTAAATTACTCAGCGATGAGTATTAATACCGTCGCTAAATTACTCAATTTTTGCAACAGAAATATGTTTTCCATCGCTAATGTCCAACGGTATATTTTCCGTCGGTAATAAATTACCGACGGCTATATTGTTCCGTCGCTAATGTCCGTCGCTAATTTTTTCGCGACAATTTCCCTCCAAATTTAGCGATGAATATTAGTACCGTCGCTAAATCACTCAATATTAGCGACGAAAAACATATTTCCGTCGCTAATTGCCAACGAAAATTTTTCCGTTGTTAAGTTTCCGTCGCTAATTTACATTTTTCTTGTAGTGATTAGTGGAAGAAAGTTCCTCACATCTCTCAAATTTCTCTTATTCCTTTTAGTGTGTGATTTGTTTTTTATAGAAGGTAATGGCATTGGAAATTTTGAGAATGTTTAGGTATTTATTTTGTTTAACCTTAACCCGCAGATGATTCTTTATATTGTTCTTTGTGCCTTCTATATTCTCTGCGCTCTTTGTCTTTTAATTCATCGTGTCACTTTCGTGATTTCTCTTTGCATGTTGTAAAGGTTCCTCCTTTTTATATCCTTGATCTCCATCAGCATATTAGAGAAGATTCCAACTTACTCTGATGATTGAATCACTAGTGGGTACGTAATTTCTTTGTGATTATGACTTCTCGGATACTACCTAAGATATGTTGTTCTAGTGCTTTGTTTCCTTGTTTAATTTCTTTATTATAAAAAAATGTCATTAGTTCTCTACCCACCTTATGAAGCAGATCCATAAGTGCCTAGTTATAGGAAATTTGCTCAAGCTTTAGAAGGAACACTGCTCATTTCTGTGCCTATCGATGACCCAGTTCTCACTAAAGAAGAAGAAAGCATAGTTTATGGTTCTTCATGGTTAGAGAAGATTGACCGATTTATTATTTAATAAGCCACTGTTCATTTGTAGCAATCAAAAACAAAAATTAAACTGAAAATTAGGCCAATATGTGCTTAATCTTGTAAAATCATTTATTTTAATGGGCCTAAATCTTTAATATTGAATCAATGTGAGAGAAATTGCTTTAAAAATGAGATAATAAAGGCAGAAAATATGTTTGCTCGAGCAACAAATCTGAGATGTGGAGCCAATAGGTATAATGGGGTTTGGACCAAGCCTCAAGAGGGATGGGTGAAGTTAAACACAGACGGAGTGGTCAATTCAACTTCTTGTTGTGCCACAGCTGGTGGATTATTGCAGGATGGCTCCGAACATTGGTTGGGAGGTTTTGTGCACAATATAGGTTCCTGTAAACTGTGGGGAGTATATGCCATCATAAATCTGGCTTGGGGTTTGGGTTATAAAAGAATTGAATTCGAAGTGGACGCTCTAGAGGTAATCAATATTTTATCTGGTTCCAAAGACTTGAGCTTGGGAGGTAGTTCATTGGGAATGACCATCTGTGAGCTCTTGGCAAGACCGTGGGAGGTAAGATTTTGCCACATATTCAGGGAAGGTAACAGGTATGCGGTTTGGTTAACCAATATTACCAAGTCTTTTGATATAGGAATTTTTTGCTTTCGGTATCCACCTTCGGATTGTAACTCATATCTCCTCACAGATATGGTTGAGGTCTCATCCCCGCAATTAGGCATGTAATAGCGAATTTCTCCTTTGCAAAAGAAAAAAACCCTTTGGTTGGGAATAACCTTTAGCTACTAAACATGCTTTATAGCATTCAATAAAACCATCGAGATTATACTTTATATGATACACTCATTTACACCCTATTGCCTTTCACTTGGAGGTAAAACATCCAAAGTCCAAGTTTTATTAGCCTGTAATGCTTTTGTTTATTCTTCCACAACCTTTCTCCAATTTGGAACTAGTCGAGCAATAGTGTAAAAAAAGGGGGCTTCAATGTGCTTTATAACGAAATTAAGGAAGTAGGAATGGCTATGTGAATATGTACTTAAGCAAAAATAACAAGAAATGGGATATTGCGTACCTCAAGATGTTGAAGAAGATTGAACATGGGGCACATGACATAAATAATCAATAAGATGGATTGGTGGTCTTTTTAAGCGTTGAGAGAATCATATGTGTTAGTCATTTAATGAAATATTCGATAAGTTAGGTTTAAGGATGGTAGTAGGCTGATAGGTGGGAAATGATGGGTTCATTATGGTCTCATTTACTAGCCTAGCAGGTGGGTTGGACATGTTACACGATTAAAAGATATGTTCATCCTTTAATGTAGATTTTGTCGGGTTAGGAAAATATGTAGCAGGACTAGATGAAAGTGTGGAAACTGATTCAAATGAAGGCTGGCTAAGTGGTGCAGAAGACTCAACTTGTGTTTGGCTAGTGTTTCAGTTAAAGTGTAGTAATAGGTAATAGGATGGCAAGTCGATTATATGTATGTCATGCAAAGCCTTATCAGTCTTAAAAGAAAAAATGTTTCGTAAAAATTAACATCTCAACTAACAAAAAACTTCTAATTGTTGAGGTTGTAAAGATTATAGACTTTCTTCCCTATGGGATAGCCAACAAAAATGCATCATCTGTTGAAAAAGGTGAATATCAAAACAGAGATAGACAGAGCACATAAAGGCAAAAGACTTTAAACTTTTATTTCATCTGATACATAATATAGAAACAAATAAGAAGTGCCTCTACATATAGGCTTACAGAAAACAAACACACCAAATTAAATCCCACGGCTCTGCTAAATCCCACGACTCTGCTATTTATTCTCAACAATAAGAAACTTGCTTAAATAAAGGAAATAAACTAACAAATTAGAGTAATACTCGGTCAAACTTTGAATCAAACTTCAACACTCCCCTTGATTTAAAGATACAAACTCCCATATGTTTTCTTAAGTTCTCATGCTTTTCCAGCAGAAGTGCCTTTGTCAATATATTAGCAACTTGTTCTTTTGTATTGCAAAATTTCAACACAATTTTTCACTGGTAACAAGACTCCTAATAAAGTGATAATGAACATCAATGTGTTTTGTTATGCTATGATAGGCTTGATTCTTTGTCATTGTTATGGCTGACATGCTATCACAAAAGATCTCTATAGCTCTAGCTTGCTTCTAATTGAAATTGGAAAGAGGTCTTCTTAACCAAACCGCTTGACTAGCTGATGTCGTTGTAGAAATATACTCAGCCTCTGATGATGATAAAGCTACCACTTCTTGCTTGTTTGAACTTCATGAAATTGCACCTGACCCAATATTAAATAGGAAATCAGATGTGTTTTTTCTATCATCCATACAACCTGCATGATCACTGTTAGTTTAACCTATCAGTTTAAAATTTGATACCTTGGAGTACCAAATTTTCAACTCTGCAGTTCCTACTATATATCTCAAAATTCTCTTTGTAACTCCAAGACACAGCTTGCTTAGAGTGTGCATAAACCTGGACACAACTCTAACCGAGAAAGCAATATCTAGTCTAGTATGACACAAATAGTTCAAACCTCCAACAAGACTCCTAAAATATGTTGCATTCACAAATTCAGTATTATCATCCTGACTCAACTTTTCATTCACATTCATGGGTGTAGCTTTAACTTTGCATCTCAACATATTGAATTTCTTTAAAAGATCCATTGCATATTTTCTTTGTGAAATAAAGATCCCATCAAAATCTTGTTTCACTTCAAAACCAAGAAAATAATGTAATAAACCTAAATCTGTCATTTCAAATTTCTTCATCATGCAAGTTTTAAACTTAGCAATAATCAACTCATTAGAACCCATATAAATCATATCATCAACGTAAAGACATACCACCAGAAACTCATCTTTACCATTCTTCTTCAAATAAAGTGTTGACTCATTTTCACTTCTTTTAAATCCACTCTCCAGAAAATAGGAATCAATTTTAAAGTACCATGCTCATGGTACTTGCTTTAAACTATAAAGTACCTTTCTTAACATGTAGACTTTATCTTCATTACCATAAGCTTCAAAACCTTCAGGCTGTGAGACATAAACTTCTTCCTTCAAGTCACCATTTAAAAAGGCAGATTTAACATCAAATTGGTATACTAGCCAATTTAATTTTAGTAGCTAAGGCTAAAAAGGTTCTCATCGTTTCAAAGCATGCAACTGGAGAAAAAGTTTCGTAGAAGTCGATACCTTGTTGTTGAGAATAACCCTTTACAACCAACCTTACCTTATGTTTTTGAATGGTCCCATCTGGATGATACTTAGTTTTGAACACCCATTTAAGCCCAATAAAATTCTTTCCTTCCCGTAAGTCTACCAAGTCCAAAGTCTGATTTTTCTGAATAGCCAACATCTCTTCTTCCATAGCTTTGCACCATTTTTTGTCTTTTGCAGCTTTTTCAAAGTAAATAGGATCAGAAACAAGCAAAGCAAAAGTGCAAGAATTATAAATTTCTTGCAAGGATCTAAATTTCCTTGGAAGAGTTTCACTTGATGAGCTTGAAGTTGATGATTCATTGCTTGCAGGAATAGATGAATTACTACTTCCAAGAGTACCAGGGCTAGAAATTGTTGGTGTTGGATTAAGTGTTGGTTCAATATTATCATCTAACACTTGAATATGCTCCTCCTTATTTTCTTCATTCCAGATTCATCTTGCATCTTCATTAAAAACTACACCCTTGCTGATGGTTATCTTGCCACTAATAGGGTTATAAGGCTTAAATTCTTTGGATTGAGAAGAATAGCCAACAAAAATATGTTTCTCAGACTTTTCATTAAATTTTCTAGAATGAGTTTTGACCAAAGCATAGGGTATACAACCAAAAACCTTTAAGTGGCTTATCGTTGGTTTTCTACCTGTCCAAGCCTCAAAGGGTGTTTGATTACGAATAGATTTTGTAGGAGACAAAATTAGAAGGTACACTGTTGTTGCAACAGCTTTTGCCAAAAAATAAATAGGAAGACCTTTTGCTTGAATCATGCTTCTAGCCATTTCTACCACAGTTCGGTTCTTTCTTTCGGCTATACCATTTTGCTCTGGTGTGTATGGTGCTATAAGTTTCCTGCAAATCCCATTTTCCTCACAAAAAACACTAAACTCAGCTAAAATAAATTCACCTCCTTTGTCTGTTTGCAATGATTTTATTAAAAGACCACTGGCTCTTTCCACGACTGCTTTGAACTTGAATCTGTCAAAAGCTTCAGACTTGTTTTCTAGAAAATAAACCTAACTCATACTACTACAATCATCTGTAAACAACAAAAAATATCGACTACCACCAAGAGACTCTATATTCATAGGCCCCCACAAATCTGAATGCACCAACTCAAGACATTTAGAGGCTTTCCAAGCCTTTCCAACAGGAAAAGGCTTTTTATTTTGTTTTCCATAAACACATCCTTCACAAAAATAAGATTCTCAAGTTTTGGCAAACCAAACACCATTTGCTTTTCACTCAACAACTTTAACCCATTAATATTCAAGTGCCCATAATGTAAATGCCACGATTGAGTCTCACCATCACCTTTAGCAACCATAGCGTAATTTTCAATCATTGAAACTTCCAATGGAAACATTTTATTTTTAGCCATTGGAACTTTAACAGTGATTTGCATTGATTTTTTTTATCTTCAATAATGCAAAAACTATCCTCAAACAAAATTGAATATCCATTAATCATCAATTGCCCAATGCTAAGTAGATTATGAGATAAACTAGGAACAAACATCACTTCTAAAATCTTAGCATTACTTTGACTAATTTTAATGCTAATAGTCCCTTTGCCTTCAACCCGAATATTTTTGTTGTCTCCTAGCGTCACATATGTTTTATTAGACTCATCGAGCTCCTTAAATAATGACTTTATTCCACGCATATGATTAGAAAAACCGCTATCCAAAAACCAAACATCATTAGATTGCTCCTTCTCACAAAAAAAGGCCATAAACAACTTGCTTTCATCATCTGGCTCCTCTGTAAAACTTGCTTGGTTTTTCTCATCCTTCTATTTTTTTCCAGCAATAAGCCTCTCTATGACTTGGCTTGTCATAGTAGTAGTATTTAAAGATCTTATTCTGCCTCTCTTCGTTAAATCCGCTTCTGCCTCCACCTCTTCCTTGACCTCTTCCACGAATACCACTTTTATCACTACTATGTCTAGCAACATTTTCGTGCATCTCCCCCTTCACCTGAAAAGCCTTTTCGACATTCTTTTCATGTGACCTGAGCAACCTATCTTCATGAGCTTGCAAGGAACTCATTAGTTCATTAAATGAATAATTTGATAAATCGTGCGCTTCTTCAATAGCAGCAACAATATGTTCAAACTATGGAGTAAGACTCCTTAAAACTTTTGCAACAATAGTTTCCTCAGAAATATTTTTACTATACGATTTCATTTGATTAACAAGAGAAGAGACGCTAGACAAATAAATTTGAACAAGTTCATTACTTTTCATAAACAACGTTTCAAATTCACGACGATAAGTCTGCAATTTTACCGTCATTACCTTCGAAGAACCTTGAAACTCCCACTACAAGAAAAATGTAAATTAGCGACGAAAAATTAGCAACGGAAACATTTTCGTAGGCAATTAGCGACGAAAATATGCTTTCCGTCGCTAAAATTGAGTGATTTAACGACAGTACTAATATTCGTCGCTAAATTTGGAGGAAATTTGTCGCGATAAAATTATCGACGGATATTAGCGACGAAACAATATAGCCGTCGGTAATTTATTATCGACGGAAAATATACCGTTAGAAATTAGCGACGGAAAGCATATTTCCGTCGCTAAAATTGAATAATTTACCGACGGTACTAATACTCGTCGCTAAATTTGAAGGGAATTCGTGGCGGCAAAATTAACGACGAAATTTAGCGACGGTATACGTTCCGTCGCTAAAAATGGAGGAAATTTTTAGCGGAATAAAAAATTTTGAATTTACCTACGAAAAATTCTGTAGGTAAATTCCGTTGGTAAATTAATTTAGCGACGAAAAATTTCATTCCGTCGGTAAAAAGGCGGAAATTATTGACAGTATTAAAATTTTTTGAATTTACCAACGGAAATTTTCCGTCGGTAATTCCGTCGATAAATTCTTTTTAAATATGAACTCACCCGACATCTCCCTCCCACTTCTATCTTCTTTTTCCTTTCTTCTTCTTCCTTCTTCCTACATCTTCTCTTCGGTTTTCTTGGAGTCCATTTCTTTGTTGTGGACTCCTTTTCTGATCGACGATGTTGTTTTCTCTAGCTATTGTCATCGTGTCCTTTGGTAGAGGTATTTTTGCAACTACTGTCATGTGTTTTTTCATATATTAGATGAAAATTAATTTGGGTATTTATTACTTTCGTTTATTTGTGTATTTTATTATTAGAAAATAACTTTAAGGTATAAATGTTAGTGATAGAAGGGATAAGATGTGATTTTAGTTGTGACGTTAAAATAAATTTCTGATGCATGTAAGGTGTTTAATGAAATGTTTGTTATTTGAAAAAATAATTTCAGTTCTTTATTTTCAGTTCTGTTTTAGTATGAAGTTTAATATTTTAATTCTTTTACTTGAAATAATGATGTTTTTTCCATAGTGGATTCTAGAGAAACTAAACAGTTAGCAGGTAAATTTAAAAAAAATAGTTTTCAGCAAATTTGCCAACGGAAAAAAATTTCGTTGGTAAATATATTGGATTTTACCGACGGAAAAAATTTCGTCGCTAATTACCGACGGAATTCAAATGCCGTTGTTAATTTTCTGACAGAAAAATTTACGGACTGAACAAAATAACCGTCGATAAATTTACCGATGAAAAGTTTTATCCGTCGGTAATTCCGTCGGGAAATTTACCAACGGAAAATGTCCGTTGTTAAATTTAGCGACGGCCATATCTCCGACGCCTTTGTCCGTCTCTAAATTTCGTCGCTAAGTAAGCTTACCGACGAAATATGTACAAATTCTGTCGGTAAATTCCGTCGGTAAACTTTATTTTTCTTGTAGTGTCCTCCTTCAAAATCTGTCAAGTCTCCAATGATGTTGCTGATGCTGCTGCAATTCTTGAGAAGGTTGTTTCGTGAACAGCTTCTTAGATTAGGAATAAAGTTTTGACATCCTTCTTTTTAACTTCCTTCAATCTTTATTCTGCCTCTTCATCTAGATCTTCTAAGTTAGATTCTTGAGAAGGTTGTTTCGTGAACAGCTTCTTAGATTAGGAATAAAGTTTTGACATCCTTCTTTTTAACTTCCTTCAATCTTTATTCTGCCTCTTCATCTAGATCTTCTAAGTTAGCGAAGCCATATTCAACTAGATCCCAAAGTTCTTGAGACCTAAAACGAGTTTTCATCTTAATAGTCCAAAACTCATACTTTTCTCCTGTGAAAATCGGTGTGAGTGGTTGTGAGGATGATGAAAAAGCATTTGTTGCCATCTTTGCTCTTCCTCTTGTGTTTCCCTTTTACTGCCCAAAAAAAAAACAATGTTTTGCTTAATACCCAATGGACCAAACCTCACATTTCACTCAAGTTCTCAAAGCAGTAAACTTGGCTTGAATGCCAAAATGTTGAAAAAGGTGAATATCAAAAGAGAGATAGAGAGAGCATATAAAGACAAAAGACTTTAAACTTTTATTTCATCTGATGCATAATCCAGAAATAAATAAGAAATGTCTCTATATATAGGCTTACAGAAAATAAATACACCTAATTAAATCCCACAACTCTGCTATTTATTCTCAACAATAAGAAACTTGCTTAAATAAAGGAAACAAACTAACAAATTAGAGTAATACTAGGTCAAACTTTGAATCAAACTTCAACATCATCTAGCTCGAGTTTCAATTTTATTTAGATGATGATGTGAACTTGATGTATACTATGAATAATAAAACATTTGGAGATTCATGAATATTTCCGTAAGGAGTTTTTCTAGATGGTGTTCGGTTTATAATGAGTATGCAGTCCCCTTAAAAATGGAGGGAGAGAGTAGCTTGGAAATGTAAGGTCCGTGCTATATTGAAAAGATGACGGTGCTTACGTTTGACTATTCCATTTTGTTGAAGAGGAAAGAGACAACTTAGTTGTTGCAAAATGCTAGACTCAAAAAAGGATTTTCTGAAAAACATGATTAGTAAATCTAGTATCATTGTGAGAATGGATCGTTTTGACACATGTATGGATTTGGTTGCAAATATAGCCAAAAAAAAAAAAGAACAAGTAATGAGTAGGCATCAGTGATGTATTTCATGAGATAAATCCATATCACACTCGAAAAGCCATCAACAAGAATTAGAAACAAGAAAATCAAATAGATTGTTATGTAAAGGAAAAGGAAGTCTAGTTTGCTTGGACAAGTGACGTATTTCACAATGGAAACAAGAAAAATGAGCTAAATTAAGATTTAAGGATAGTTGATGAAGGATGGCATAAGTGAGCAAGGAAATAGCAATAAAGGTAGCAGCAAATGTGGAGGCATCGATAAAGTAAAGTCCACCGCTTTTAAGGCCCTGGAAAATCTCCTCCTTTACAAAAGGATCCTCTTTTGGTGAGCTTTTGCACGGATAAAAGATTGACGTTGAAGGTAGGCACACAAAGGACATGTAATATTGGATGTGACTTGCATATTGCAAATGCCATGAATGGGAACAAAATCTCTGTTAGGTATAAAAGGGAAAAAGGAGGGGAAGGGTGGCGTATAAAAAGATGATGCGGTGAAAGTAAAAAGAATTAGTACATGAAAAATGAGACAGAGAATCATGTCTTTAATTTAAGAACCATAAAAGACGAAGGAGCTACTAAAAATATTTATTTATGAACAGGTACTTTGCAGTGTTATTGGACCGGGAACTGACAACATGATTAGATGACGTAAAGGGATGTCTGTGAGAGTTGCCCTCGCGATATTATCGATGTCCTGCATGAAGCGCTGATAGCACTTTGTCTTTTGGGTGGCCAAGAATACCACAGTTTGTGCAGCAAGGACGAATCTAAGAAGGTTTTGCACGAGCCACTAGAACCTGTAAGGAGATATCAAAGTGGACAAGTACAACAGTAACTTGAGTTTGAAGGGCAACCCGTTCAAAAACTAGAGGAGGATGTGTTTATGCTTGTACAACCTCATCTTATAGAAGAAATGACTAATCGTGATTAACATCAAGAAGTGTGGTAGAAGTAATTTTCTCCGTGCTAAGTAAGCGTGTCATTGAGCCCCATCAAAAACTACATTAGACGCCTTTTATTTTGTGAGAACCATAGGTGTTATAGTCTCCACAAGTGCATCCATTGCAAGAGTAAATAGCTGGGGGATCATTAAGAAATATTAACTGAAGTGTTGAGCAATAAAACTATCTTGTTACTGAAGAGTGACCATCCACTTATGGAGTTCATATATGTGCATGCCACTTTTGATAAATCAGCCCAGATCATAGTGGCAGAGGTGGCGTAGAGAACAGTATGAGCAAGGAAATGATGAACAGAATTAGGAATCCATGTCATGACAATATTGTTAACACGATTCCATTTGTCAAAATCATAATGAGTGAATTCAAGTATGGGAAGAGATCCTCAGCAAAACCATAGTTATTTTCTTCCTTTGAGGGCCATTGTCATAGAGAATGCCCAAGGGATGTAATCATCAAGGTTATTAAAAATGTCACTCATAAGGGTTAAGCTAGGGTTATCAGAAGGATAGAGATAACAGGGGCTCTCCATATCAAGAATAACAGAGACAGAAGATGAGTTAATGTCCTTGGTCTTAGTGACAACATGAAAAGGATTTTAAAAATGTACAAATGCTCTGACACCATGAAAGTGTTTGAAATGTTGTGTGGGCAGAATACATACAAGGAGTACCCAATCACTCACACGATAATAAGAGAAGATTAAGCTGAACCTCTCCATTCTAGGCAAGTATCTTTCATGTGTAAGTAATTATCCTAAGTTAGGCTAAATGCAATAATTAAGTATACCATACAATCTTTTCACATCTTTCGCCAGATAACAAGTCCCGAGTTAGTGTATATATTTTTTTAAAAAGTTGTTAATAGCTCCACAGTGTGTAGTAGAAAGGTTACTATAAAACATTCTACAATCCTCCATTAATGAGAGTTCAGTTGGGCTTAGTACAAGTATGTGTTCTTGATAATGATGTACAACATCTTGTAAAAATGGTAGTCACATTCCATTCTTAAAGGTAGATTAAGCATTCTTCAATTTGGGTCTGGGATGGAATACTCATTCATATTCAAGTGGTTGTCGGATCTAACATAAATAAAGTGCTTGTACTTGGTTAAAATATATCTTCATAATTGGCAGGTATGATTGTATGACCTTCCCTACATATTTTTCACTCTCATACCTATTTTTGCTTCTTAGATATGAATCCAAGTCTAAAAGTTATTTGTCTACATCTTTAACACCACAGGTCTGCCAATATTATAGAGGAGCAAACTACTATGAGGAATAAGTAAACTCGCTACTTGTACTACAAGAAAATAAGATAATCAGCGACGTTTTATTAAAAAAACGTCACAGATAATAAATTTTTTTTACGACGTTTAAAAAACGTCACAAAAATTTTTAATGTTTTACGACGTTTTATAAGACGTCATTAATAACCGCAACTTTCCGCGACGTTTTATCAACAAAACGTCGTGACAAAACGTCGCGGTTGGCGTGCAGCAAGTCGTTTGTTTGTTTTTTTAAAGCTTTGCCCCTAGTTCCCCCTCCCCCTCTTTTCTGCACGTTGTTTTCTTCGTTTTCTTCCTCCTTCACTTCTGCTCCGTCGTCCTTTGTGTGTGCACAACTTCGTTTTGCGCGCTGTTTCCTTCATTTTTTCCTCCTCCAGATCTGCTCCGTCGTCCTCCTTATGTGTGTCTCGTACCGTCCTTTGTCTCTGTCTCGTCGTCCTTCATACCGTGTGTGCGCCTCATCTAGTGTCGTGCGCCCCGTCCTCTGTCTCTCCTTTTCTACCTTAAAAAGAGCACATTCAATTCCAAGTTTGTTTCCGTCTCTGTCTCCGTCTTTCTTTTGATACATTTTTTGCTTCTCGAAGGTAAGCAAACCCTAAATCCCTTTTCTCCTGTTCGGACTGTTAGTTCTATTCGTAATAAAAAATTATGGATCTTTTCATCTCTTTCTGTGTTTCCCAGCCAGAATGTGGCAAGACGTGTTTTGTTTCCTTATCAATCTTTAGATTAAGGCAGCAGAAGAATGTATTTGATGTTGTTGTTTCTGTACCATCCTCTGATTGTACTCACACTCTCTCTTATTGTTAGAACTCTCGCTCTCGTACTATGGGATTATCTTCTTTTTGATGTCGATTTCTTCTCCGGGTAACTTTTCAATGTTTCTATCTTTTCAGTATATTGAGTTTGAACATGAAGCTATTGCTTTACTTAAAGGTTTGTTTCACTGCAGGTCATTTACACAGCTAATTGATGGTTCTGAGAGACAAGTTGAGAGCTCCAAGAAAGGTGTTTGTTTGCTGGAGAAAGTAAATTTCATTGAATGCCTCAATTCCCACTCTTTTTTGTTCTTCTAGATTTTGGTTTGCATCACCCACGTGAGCAATTGGGTATGCTTATAGATTATGGTTTCTCACGCGATTAACATTTAGGTGAGTATTGTTAGGCTAATTGTAATTGTAATTGTAATTGTTTCAAGCAGTCAATCAAGGACAGTAAATGGGTTTTTTGGATACTAATCCCACTCAGATTTTATCTTGCTGGTCAATTGAAGAGTGAAAAGCATCTGCTTTCTCTGTTTTTGTCGCAGGCTGTTTCATTGCTTATGCTTTCTGCTTACTATACGTTTCTAAGAGGATTCTCTATTCTGGCTATGGCTGCTTTGCTGCTCTATGTTGGTTGCTATCATGAAAGTACATATTTTCCATTGGAGATTACTGAATTTTACTCCTTCTTTGGATATGATTCTGCTATTCTGCCATAGTAATTACTAAAAACTGAAAGTTGAGATAGCAGGAGAAGAAATTAGGTTTTAACTAAGCCTTCATTATGTGTTGCCCACGTTTTTCTCTCATGCAATTTGAGTTTTGTGTCTCTTTACTCTGCTTTTGTCTGCATTGTTTAATCATAGTAGGAAAGTTGATCAAGTCAAGTGTTTATTGTTGAATTTATTCTCGCCTCGATGATTTGTGGATTTGTTTTATGATTCGATGGACTTAAATTGTTCTTTTGGTTCTGCTCAATTGCTTGTTTTGAGTTTCTCTTGTTTCATTTGCTTTTTGGGATCTTTTGAGTATGTTTATGACATAAACAATTACATGAAAGTGACCAGATTAGACATTTTGTTCTTTGCTCTTTAGTGGCGCCTACATAGTCTGTGAGGATTATTCTTGAGGCATCTTTTGAAATTTGTGTTATTCCTAAGTGTAATTTTGGTCTCCTTGGTTTTAAACCCAATTTGTTTTGTTGATAATGCTTGTCTTGAAAATGATGGTTATCCTTTATTTGGTGATAGAGACCGAGAACTAGTTTCGAATGTAGGCCTCAGCAGCTTTAAGTTGTTTCCTTTTGAGTTAACTTATTCTTAATCGAATTGCTCATATTTTAAAGCAACAATCGCATCAATGTCAAAAGGAGATTGTTTTGTCTATGATGCTTTTAGCAAGAAACTTGCTATTGTTTCTTGCTACAAATCACTTTTCAAAGTTCTTTTTAAACATTGCTATTGTTTCTAATGTATTTGATTTTCGTTCTACTGCTCGCTTATCCCTCCTTTAAATATTGATGAAACGGTTGAATTATCTTTGATATGAGTGTAGGTTCGGTTTCTTACCAAGTTGAGACATTTCAACTTCTTGATTTAATTGTATTGTCAAAGCATATTTATGAAAATTGGCATTCTCTTTTTTGTCACAATCCATTGTCAGCAGTGCAATGTTTTCGGGTTGGTAACACCGATATCCCGCATAACAAGAGAATAGAGGTTGCACTTCAGCACATCCATGGAGTTGGGCGTAGAAGGGCTCACCAAATCATCTCAGAACTGGGCATAGGGAACCGTTTGACCAAGGATTTAACTGGAGTACAACTTAACTCGCTGAGGGAGGAAGTCTCTAAGTACCTCACTGGATTTATGGGGACTGCTGTGTTGTAGTTATCAATTGATTTTATGGGGACTACTGTGTTGTTACTACACTTTTATGTTTTTACATTAGAAATTGAATTTCTTTGTTAGCATAATTTATTTTTTTTGAAAAGAATAGCTAAGAAGTCTTTTACTTTTCATGAATTAATGCTGTTAAGGTATAACATGTATGTATAAAGTAACAAGCCTTTGCTTCATTCAGGATGCAGAATTGTAATTAAATAATACATAAATAATTATTAAAATTAATAATATACTAAAAATTTGAAAAATTATGAAATAAATAAAATTCATAAACAATATTGAATAGTTATTAAACAAATAAGATTAAAATTTTTTGTTATTTTAAAATTATTAAATTTAAATTATTTTCGAAAAAATAAAAAAAATTAATAATCAAAAGAAAATAATTTTAAAAACGTCGCGAAAGACATTTTGCGACGTTTCTAAAAAAGTCGCGGAAGACATTTAGCGACGTTTTGAAAAAACGTCACAGATTGTCCAAACTTTTAGTGACGTTTTATAAAACGTCGCGAAATGTCTGTGTTTTCTGTGACGTTTTACATAAAACGTCGCAAAAACCCTTTGCCTACACTACATTCCGCGACATTTTTTGTGACATTTTTGGACATTCTGTGACGTTTTTAAAACGTCGCAAAATGGCTTATTTTCTTTTAGTGTTGAGTTGCTATCAGTAGAGTAAGACATGAACGAACCTTCTTGATATTGATCGTAAATCAGCCCTGGGACCTTGTTAAGATATGCAAGGATAAATGATACACACTATTCAAATACATGGACCTTGCGAAGGCCAGGATCCAAAAGATGAATAGCACACCTACCTATCAATGGTTTCTAAGTTTCTAATAAACCAACACCTGGTCCTAGCCATACTTCTTCTCTTCCATGTTAGAGCCCTGAGTCGTTTATAACCAGGGACGGAGCTAGACTCAACTCTAAGGGGGGCCAGGGGCTAACATCTAAATGCAAAAAAATAATACAATTATATAATATTATTAATAAATAATGAAAATGCAACACGCCATTCTTTTAGATCACGAAAATCATCTATCAATAAATCTGTACTAACTGTTTCAACAATTTCTCTTTCAATAAACACTAATAAACAATCAGAGAGATATTCATCTTCCATCTTATTACGAAGTCTCGTCTTCACAATTTTCATAGCTGAAAATGATCGCTCCGTTGTAGCAATAGAAACTGGGAGAGTGAGAACCAAAGTAACCACTCTATATACAAGGGGGAAATTTATGATTTTCTAGTTTTCACCAACCATTGGCACAAATCAGAAATGGTTACCAAGTTTTCAAATTCTGGAACTTGTGTTGCATGATTAAAGTGCTCAAATTGTATCCTCAACTGTAGCATGTCATACTCTGCAAAATCCTGTGGGTAGAATTTTTGTACTAACTTGCAAATATCATCAACCCTGAATGACCTACGGATCTCCTTTGGGTCTAAAGTTGAACTGAGAATAAGGAGCTCTACCGTGTGGTCATTGAACTTATTGTTCAATTCCTGCAATTGAGAGTCAATCATTGCATTGAAAATGTCAACTTTATAATGATGTTATAATAAAATTTCATCTTGTTGATGACGAGCCCTTTCTCTTCTAGCAACATAAAGAGCATTCAAATCTAGCACAGGTATATTAACCTTTTCACAAAATATTTCACTTAAAAGCAATTCTTCCCACCCTTCATCTCTCAAATTCTGGATAAGTGACTTTGTGGACGAAACTAAGTGCATTGCATTCAGTATGTCTTGAGATTTGAGTTGTAAAGCCTGACAAAGTGAGTTAGAAATCTTTAAAATATTTCTCATGAGATGCAAAATAAAAACAAATTCAAAAGAGGTTAGTGCCTCATATGCTGCATCTGCTTCTCCACGTTGAGCCGATGTAGCTCCATCTTCAATAATATTCAATAAAACCTCACAAGTAGCATTAAACATGTTTATCAAACTGGAAACAGATTTCAAATAAGAACTCCAACGAGTGTCTCCTACTCTTTGTAAAGTGCCAATCTGATTCAAGCCTTTTCCACTCTCAAGTTCATTAACAGCAAGTAAATGAGCAATATTTTCAGCATGAGCAGCTTTCAGTTGGTCGTTGCGTTTACATGATGCCCCAACAATATTAACAATACAATTTAATTTTGTAAAAAAATGATGAATCGGGATAATTTCCTTCGATGTTGCAACTAAAGCCAATTGCATCCTATGTGCCATACAATGAACATAGTAAGCATAAGAGCACTCCTTTAAAATTAGAGCTTGCAATTCATTCCATTCCCCTCTCATATTACTTGCACCATCATAGCCTTGTCCTCTAATGTTTTGAACATCAAGATTATGATGTAATAAACCTGAGAAAATTCCCTCTTTTAATGTCAATGCAGCAGTATCTTTAACATGAACTAACCCAAAGAATCGTTCTTGCACAAGACCTTTTTTATCAACAAATCTCAAGACAATAGACATTTGCTCCTTCTTAGACTCATCCCGAGCTTCATCAACAATTATACAAAATTTACCATCACCAATTTCTTCACGAATAGCATTCTTCACTTTGATTCCCAAGACATAAAAAATTTCCTTTTGCACTTGTGGTGATGTATATGAGGCATTCAAGGGAGCTTTTTTCACAACTTGTGCTACTTTTTCATTATAAAAGGATATGAAATTTAATAATTCAAGAAAATTTCCACGATTCATTGATGTTGCACTCTCATCATTACCTCTGAAAGCACATCTTTGACATGCAAGCCATCTAGCAACTTCAATTGAAGCTTTTAATTGAAGTCTGTTATCTGCAATTTGTTGAGATGTAAACCTTTCAAACCTTTGCACTATGTGTGATGGTTGATTCATGAGATCTATGCAAGCTCTCTCAGCTTTTCGATGACAAGATGTGAGATCCTTTCCAATATGTGCCAAAAATGCACAATTTTTACCATCTCTCACTTTTTCCAAGAGCGAAATCCATGGACAGTAAATGTTTCACATCTAGAAGGTCTATTTTGTGCAGAAAACAAATAACATGGCAAACAAAATGCAGCATCTTTAGCAGGTGAATATTCCAACCAAGACGGGAATAGTTTGAACCATGATGATTGGAAGCTAAGTGAGTGCTTTTCATTAGATTTTGGATATGTTGAAAGCAAATCTTGATATGGACCAGCTTTAATATAAGGTCTTCTAATGTCGTCACGTTGATCAACAACATATTCACATATTTGTCGTCTTAAGCCGGGATCACGCTCTAGGGAATTAATATCAAAAGTTGCATTGGCTTCAACTCTTAAAGCTTTGGTAGGACGATCCTCAGATGGCTCAGAAGGTTTATAATTAGAGATCGATTCTTGTTCTTGAGTTGCATCAGAACTTTCTGTAATCTTTCTTTTAAAAAAGGCATGAATTTTGGTGTCTTTCAATATGATATCTATCATAAAAATAAGAATAATACATGAATTTATTTGTTCAAAATACTGTAAATACATATATTTTTTAATATCTATAATAAAATAGCATACAAACTATGAGACACATTCAAACAAATGAACACTAAAATTTAAATAATAACATACATAACACATAAGCCACCGTCCAGGCTCGCTGGGAGCCACCACCTAGGCTCATTGGTATACGTACCTTAAATAACTTGAATCTTGAGATGATGAAATTAGCTTCTCATTGTTCTCAAGTCTTAATCATCAATCAATATCCTAATTCCTACATACCAATAAGGCAATAACCCAATCAGTAATCACAAAAAAAATTTTAGGAATCAATCAATTCTGGTTTAGGCTTCTTTTGAGCTGGATAATGATGCCTCTAAGATTCATCTATTTAAATTTACTCAAGGTGAAGCTATCAGAAATTTTACCATGAGATACACTTGGGTGGGTGGACCATGAGATGGCCCAGATGGAGCCTGGAGGGTGGAGGCATTTTCAATCTGGCAAAGGAGAGCTGTGCGTGCAGAGTTGAAGAGAAGAGAAGATAGGGATTTTTTTTAAGGGGGGCCACTTATATTTGTATTTTTAAAAATTTTAATTATATAAATATTTTTTTAAAAAAAAATTTTGAAAGGGGGGGCCATGGCCCCCCTTCCCTATAACATGGCTCCGTCCCTGTCCATAACAGTGAATCATTATCATTATACTTGGTTCTTATTAAGATATGGCATCAAGTCAGGTATGCATTATCCCTTATTTTAAGATCTTCTACCTCCAATAGATAAAGAGAGATTAACAGTCAAAAAGGTGGGTGCTCATCACAATTAGGCTTGATATTAGGTTTAGTCGAGCTTGAGCCCTAGCTTGAGACTTGAATTGGCTTTGAGATGATGTGGTCTTTGTCTCTTGCAACCATGGCTAGGTTTTGAGATTTTATGCTTAATAAGTTGAATCCAAGGTTAAATTATGCACATCTCATACGACAATATAATTTAAATGGAAAAGCTAGACTTCCTCGTGAGATCATTTATATGCTAGAGATTAAGAAAGAGAGTAAACATTTAGTGCCCTACGAGAATATGCTTTCAAAAGTCAATCTTTAATAGGAATGTGGCTTAAAAGAACTAGCATATTTTCTTACACTCTTTAGGGTAGATTTGGAAGACATTGACTCTTCTCCTTGTAGAAAATTTTAGAGATATGCTAGGCTTAAAAGAACTAGCATATCTCTAAAATTTTCTGTCATAAAATATATTATTTACAACCTAAGGTAAGTACACATTTCTTTTGGTATTTACATCATGAATAGAGCATTGATCTCACGAGGAATTATCCTACAATTACCTAGTCAATTAAATGAAAAGGGATAGATTTGATGATTGATAATTAAGTCTAAAATTAAATGTAAGCCTAAGCCTAAACCTACACCTAAACTTAAATCTAGGCAGAGAAATGAGTAAGCAATTATTAGAGATAAAACAAAACATGTAATCAAATGGAGAAATGAAATATAAATATCATCTAGATAAGAACTTTTTCTAGTATCATATTAAATTTCATGATTAAATAAACATAGAATGGGTATTTTAATTTAGAACAATAGGACCTCCTAGATATTGAAACTATACTTTTTTAGACTATACTATCTATTCTCTAATTGGTTACCCATCTCTACAAAGTTAACACCTCTTTGAATGTTCTAAACTCTTTAAAATCCAATGGAAGGTTTCGCCCTAATACTAGGAAGATTACAGAGCTCTCTCTCAAATACCCCATTTAACCCCTCTACCTTAGCCATAGTTAACTCAAAAAAAAGCTCTCTCAAGTTATCCATAGATAAATTATAATTAGAACTAACTCATGCATTAAGATCAATTAAAGGCATTCATATATAAATATATCATATTTATCAATTAGAATATATTAATCTATACAGGAGTATATAGTACAGTTCTCTTCTATTTAGATATATAAAATAATCAATTATTAATCATTTTTAAACCAATGAACATAATATAGAAACAAAAGAAATAAAAATAGAAAGAGTTATAGATGTAATCTTAATATTTCGATGTGAGTTCTTAGTTATTGGATAATTTTGATCTTCTTTTCTCTTGAAAATTACTGCAATGTTATATTATGATCTTCTTTGATTGTTAACCTTAAGTTATAGAATGAAATAATATAAAAGAAGCCCCTCAATATAGGTTTTATGTGTCTATTTATAATTTGTCTCATCATTAAGGTATGGTCTGGGCCACACTTGTGGCTCAAACCATGTCTCTCAAAAACTTATAAAATATAAAACAAGAATGTGGATTTCTCTCTCATCTTTTTACAGACACTTAAATCATCTCGATTAGAGTTCTGACAAGAAAATAATGACTAATTTACTAAGTAGTACTCAATTTGTTGGGCCCGGGTCTCGGATCCCCATTCTTAAGGCGGCCCCTCGGGTCGCGCCGGCACCGGGCGTCCCATAACTTCGGACCCGATCCCAACATCCATACAAACACATAAGTCGATTTAAACATACATATACTCAGTACATACACACATTCTACGCATGCATTCTATACATGCATTAATCATCTCATAAAACATATGTCATATACTCATACATTCTAAACAGGCATTCATCATTCCACATGCATAAACCAACTGTCATTTGCATTCAAAGAAATTCAACAAGTATTCTCGAAATATAACACAATACAAAATGAAATTAAATCCCAGAATACAAAAGTATGCTCTATGATGAAATGCTGGTGGGCTAACCAAAGTACTAACTTATACAAGGCTCCTAATTAGCTGGAAGTTTCCGATGCCTTGCAAGGTCGACAATCGTCTCGATCTGCACCTGAGGAGGGGAGAGTAATGGGGTGAGCTGCGAAGCTCAGTGGCATATACGTTTATAGCCATTGGCAACGAGCCACACAATCAAACATATATGCATTTATACAAGCATAGCACAAATCATCAATCTATCAATCTATAGTCGTTGCATCGCAATTTATGTCACATGAGTACGAAATATAACAATTTAACATGTATCATGCTCAATCAATTCAATCGTGTATGCACAAATAATTGGCTCGAGAGTTCCGTAAATGATCCGGATAAACCAAAGGTAAATCCGTAAATTATCCGAGTCCGATTTCTCAAGGATCTCGTGGTCTCAAGCGGGCAGCCGGGAGAAGGCTTTATGTCAACATGCACGTGACTCCATCCGTAACTCTCTTACCCAAACAAATCACATAATCCATTCGATTCATGCTCAAAGCATGTTTCACAGTGTTCTAAATTCTCATTCTTGTCCATTGCCATAAGGCCTATCAAGCCATGCATAATTTTAATCATAATGCAAGTTCAATATTCTCATATAATTCAACACAAGTAATGTCATATAATGCAAGCAATCATACATCAGGCAATTTGCCAATACACACAATAACCATAAACATATTACCCACCTAAGATCGCTCGAGTAGTCGACTCACTGGTGTCCTTCCTCTTGCGATAAAATCGGGTCAGATTGGTTTCCTAAAACAACCACGTTTCTATCCAAATCAATATCCACATAAATAATCACAGCTTGGAAAGCCAAAATAAAGCATGAAATGTCTACATTCGACCTCCTCCTAAACTTCCGAACCTTTACAGACTAATTCCGAACTTTCCTTATTCATAGAACTTATAGTCCTTGATCTCTAGTTCATAATGAATCCAAAATCACCTCAATTGGACATTTACACCAAAAGATATGCCCAAAAATATAAAAATTTCACTTTCGGAAAATAGGAGGGCTTGCTGCGGGGAAAACAGGAGGGCTAGCTCATCACTCGCACGCCGCGGCGTGCACGTCTCTTCGTGCACACTCGTGCGCCGCGACGTGCACATGGTGCACGCGGCGTGTCACTAATTCTTCACACGCCGCGGCATGCTCTTGCGCACGTCACGACGTGCGGGTCGGATTTGCGACTCCGAACCCCTGATTTCTGCATTTTCCGACTTCATTCTTTTCCCAAACTCAAATACAACACAACCAAACTATAGATTAAGTCCTCTACTACATTTCTAACCCATTCTGAGCTTCAAATCTATCACAAACACATCAACCCAAGGAAATCCCTACACTTAAGCCTTAAAACACTAAACCTTCGATTCTCACAGATTCAAGTCATCTTAGGGTTTAATCCAGTTAAAAAAAGCTTAAACAAAATGAGACTTACCCGGAAATGATTCGAAACTGTCGGAAATCTCAAAGATCGAAAATCTCTCTTCTTCTCCTCTTCTTCTCCACCGACGACGCTTCTCCTCTTTCTCTTCTCTTCTATTTCCTTCTTTTCCTTCTTCTCTTTCTTTTCTCTTTAATTTCTTTCCCTTAAACTTAAAGGGAACAAAGACTAAGTTACCCTTCTCACAAGCCTAAACCCTCTTCAACCTAAGTCATTTTCCCAAAATACCCTCATAATTCTTACCTTTTAATTCTCATTCAACCGTACTAAACTCAAATAAATCCACTAATGTTCTCAATTTAATCAATTCAAGACATAAAACCACAATTATCACAATTCATGCTTAATATCATCATTAAAAAAAATTCGGGGTCTAACACAAGTTATCTTACAAATCTTTCTAGAAAAGGATGTGAGCTTTGGCAAGCCTGTACCCTAAGTCGTGGATCTTTTTGTTTTCTCAAGGTATAGAAAATAGTCTTTGGCATGCTCATACCTTTAGATCTTAGATCTTCCTATCTCTTTTATAACTAGCATATAGTTTGTTGTACGATCATAATTTAGGTTGTGTTACTCTTCAAAAATTCAATATCATACAGCCTCCCCCCAGCCACATCTTAGGTTGTATCTCTTCTTACACTTGCTCTATAATGAACACGAGTTAGCACATGAGTGTGGGCTAAATTGTGTCCAACCAATAATTGTGATTTTCTCCATATTTATTCTTAAAGTTATCTTAAATTTTTTATAAATTTAATCACAAGGCAATATCTTCAACATTTACTTAAAACATAACATAAATAAATTAAATCATGGTAATTGATATGTAAAACACTAAGTGAAATACATATTTACACTTATTAAATATCCTCATACTTCATTTTTTTTCTTGTTCTAAAACAAATCAAACTTAAAAGACATTAGCCTAGGTAAGCTAGATTCTAAGGGAGTTTAACAATTCAGATAAAGTGGTCAAGTATCACCATTATTAGTAAAATCATCTCATTCATCATCCACCTAAATCTCTAGATAGTAACACCAATTTATAATTCAATTTCAACCTAACTAAATAATATTTCAAATTCAACTTAATTCAAACAACTTCACCTTATGTATAAAGTGGACATAAAAGGAGTAACAAATTTCAAAAAATATTTGAGTAGCCATAATGGAAATAAACTAATATAATTACAAAATACCTTTTCTTTCTTTTTGTTTTTATTTTTCATATATTTTAACAAACATAATTGACTTGGCTAAAACACCATCCCAACTTTTTTATGCTAAAGTGAACATCTTGTCATGAACACTTTCAATTACTCAATTAGGTTATAATTTCAATTGGCTACTAATACTACTCACAACTTCAACCTATTACATAGATTAAAATCAAAGGATTAGAATTTTTATTAGGGCTTAAATTTATTTAAACAATTCATATAATTCACAACCAATAGGGAATAATCATCTACTTAAGAATGCAAACTCAAAACTCAAAATGTGCCAAAATTATATACTCGTGTCATCTTCCAATCTAAACATCCTTTACAAGATTATTCAATCAAGTTTCAAAATAAAACTACTCATCATTTTCATATCTATTAACTTAATGCAATCAACTTATAAGACAATATCACTTATAATATATCAACTCAATTTCCTTAATATCCTTAACCTAAATTTTGATATATTCATTTACTAAGCTAAATGCAAGTTTGAATGTTTATATATAAACTAAGGCTCAATGTGATTACTCTCTTATATTTAAGTTGTAGATTGTCCTCATTGTATAAATATATAGAATATGTGACAAGCAAATGAAAGCACACAAAAGGTGGAGAAATATGAAAATATTAAGATTCAAAAAAAAAATACGAGCCTTGTTCTTAAATGTTGCTTTCTTTGTATTGCATTTAGGATATCAAGTTTAGGGATCTACATTAAAACAAATAAACAACATAAAAAATTTAAATATATAAGAAATAAATAAAATGACATGTAAAACTACATCAAAAGAGAAATATTTAATAATAAAGGTCCACATTATTCATAAAAATGAATTGCATAAAATCAAGACATCGAGTTGTCTCCTAATAAGTGCAGTATTAAAGTATTTTAGTTGGACTCTAATGTTAGGTAGGAAAATTGAATCAACTTTGATCCTCCTCCTTCAAAATTTTACAGTTGTCATAAGTCTTTTTCCTTTAATATTTGGCATGTCTTCATTTCATGCCTTATTATGATCATAAGACACCCCCTCATCTTGTTTGATAACTGTTGGATCACGAACTTTCGGTAGAAATTAGAAATATTAAAATGAATTCAATGAGTGTTTTCAGATATGAATTGTGTTATAGAAGTTTTTATGCCTTGAGGAAATTGATGAGGAAAAAGAATTTATTGGTTTTGATGACTTTGAAGATTAGTTTTGATTATGAAAGTTTAAGTGGATGAGATGATTGAAATGGAAGTTGAAATCAAGAAATTGAAAGTGAAAGTGTAAAATTTTGAAGAAATTAGAAAGTTTGACCTTTTGGAGTAAAGAGTTGACTTTTTGATTTAGGCAGAAACTTTGATTGAAACAATTGACTTAGCTAGAGGTTGAAGTTGCTTTGGAGTTTTTCATAAACATTGTAGAGCTTGTTTTTATCTTTCCATTGATATAAAGCATGAAAATTTTGGACAAGGGAGTAGAAAGTTATGAGTTTCAGAAGTTTTGATGCTGTTTAGTGTGAAGCCAATCAGCCAGTCACTTTTTGTGGAATTTTTGACCCATTTAGAGGTTGATATAATTTTTAAGGCCTTTATAAAATTGTAGAGGGTTCTTTTACCTTTCCGTAGATACCAAGTTTGTTAAATTTGGAGTTCTGGGTCAAAAGTTATGATGTTTACAAGTTGAAGTGTTGTTTAAAGTTTTGAGGAGATTATCGATCAGTCATCTTTGAGTGAATTTTTGACCCCTTTAAAGACTGAGCTTGCTTTTGAGTCCTTCTTGAAAATTGTAGATCTATCTTTTATCTTTCTAACGATACTAAGTTTGTAAAATTTGGAGCTCGAAGTCAAAAGATATGAAGGTTAGAAGTTAGAAGGTCAGGATCGCGTGGCAACCGCACGCGCGCGAGCGATCGACCGCGCGAGCTATCGACCGCCCAGCACGCGCTAGCGCTAGGCGATCGGTCGCTTGGCTGGGCGATCGATCGCCTGGCTGAGCGATCTGTCGATCTGACCTCCCTCCGCTCTTTTGAGCATAACTTCTTCGTCCGACATCCAATCGATCTAATTTTCGAAACGTTAGTTTCCTAAGACATTTTTCTATCTTTCTATACTAGATTGATCGGTTTTAGCATTAAATTGAAAAAGATTGATTAGATCAAAGTGAGCTGATCGGTTGTAAAAGTTTGAACAGTGTTTAGTATTTTGGAGATATCTCGATCGGTAGAGCTCCGATTGAGTTGATTCTTATTGCTAATTAAACTAAAGACATAGATATACAACTTATCTGAATGAGCCGATCGACAATTTAGCCTCTAAGACTTTCAATTTCAGATCGGAATTAGGTATAGTGTTTAGTTTCGATTTTGTAATGGTCTGAATAGACTTCAGTATTTTAGAGATATCTTGAGCTATAGAGCTCCGATCGATCTAATTCTTGAAGCGATGGATTCGTAAGACATAGAGAGACATTTCTATAAAAGAAAGTTTTATCAAATGACTTCATTTACCTGATCGAAGTAAGGAGTGAATGTGTCAGTTTGTAGGAAGGACATTGTTGGAAGATCACTTAAGTTGTTATGTTATAAGGCTTACATGTAAGGGCAAATTGGACATTATGCACTCATTAATGGCAAGTTGGTCATTTGGCAAGGTGAGTCTCCGTATAAGAAAGAAGAGATGCAACCCACGAAATTAAAAGAGCAAAAGAATAAAAGAAGAAAATATGAGAGGAAGGGAGCACTTTCGGATGAGAGAAAATGAAAGAGAAAAAGAGGGAGCAACAAGGGTTTCGAATTTTTGGGTTTTCAAGCATGATTTTAGAGTTGATTCAAGGGAAAAAGGAAGGAAGAAGATGAAAGCTCCATTTTGACCAAGATATATCCGAAAATGGTGAAGGATGAGGTAAGACCCGAAATTTTGGTTTGTAAATTTTGGAAGGTTTTTGGTTTAGAATCATGGGAAATGATATGGGTATGTGATTTATGAAGTCAATTTTGATGTCTATGCCTTAGGTTGTGTTTAATTTTGGATGGAAATTAATTAGGGTTTATGCCTAATATTGTGATTGGGGTTTTTGGAAATTATTGGCTTAGATCATGGAAAATCTTATGGATTGGTGAAATATGATACCCATTTTGAATAATTTATGATTTATGATATTGAATTTGGGTAAATTCGTTTCGGCCAATTTTTGTGAATTGGGGATTTTGGAAGCTTTTGGTATAGGTAGCTTGGAAATATGATGGGTTTGAGTTTTCAAATTTTATTTTGGTGACTATGTTATGTATGATGTTCGATTTCGAATGATAAATTAATTAGGATTTATGTCATTGAATTAGGAAAAATTAAGGAAAGGTTGTGGAGAATTGATGCTTTGGACAAGAGACAGAACCTTTGATACCTCAGGTAGTTTGCAAAGAGAAGAGGCATGGTGAACAAGTCAAGCCTCTATGCAAGGAAATCGAGGTGGGTACCTGTTTATAATAAAATTTATAAGCCACTACTGCTTTCTTTAAACAAAGAAATTTTTTGACTTCAATTGCATCATAAATGTTGCATCATTGTATGAATGATTTGAAAAATCATTATTGATTCAATACATGAACTTTTGATGAATTGCAAAAGACATTTGTGTTATGCCTCGAAAGATTTCATGGCATTTCGTATATTCGGAAAAAATCATTTGATAAATTGATTTAAGCATGATTATGTGCTTTTGTTTGGGCGAGAGAGGAACATTTCGTTAGTCACGTGCACGTCGACGTATAGCCTTCTCCCGGCTGCCCACTTGAGGCCACGAGATCCTGAGAAATTGAACTCGTATTGTGTACGATAAACTTCAGTTTATCCGTTGTGTTCTACGGAACTCTCGAGCCATTTGTTGTGCATTGCATATGTGATTTGTCACTGCATCTATGAATTGTCAAGTTGATGCATTCATGTTTTGTAACCTATGGGTTTATGGCTGAAAGTCTAAAAATCATACGTTTTACAAATTGCGATTTTGAATACAGCAAGAAAAGAACTTTTTGAAAATGTTCTTTACGGATTTCAAAGAAATGCTTTCTAAGACCATAAAAGAAAAAGAATTTCAAGGGTTTTGCTTATTTATTTGTTATAAACTGTTACCCACGAGCTATAAGCTCACCCCCCTTCATTCCTATCCACAGGTGATTGGAAGAAGATCGGGTGAAAGAAAGTGAAGGTTTTTGTTTGTTTGTATGTGTACATATGGTATTGTTTTTGTTAAATGGTGGTAAGAACAAGACCTTAGACTTTTGTTGAGAATTTAGGAGATTTTGTATCCTTTATGTATTCGGATTTTAATATTGATGTTGCATTATGGAATATTTTGTAAGCACGTATTTCATGACGTAAATACTTTATGGATTTGTATATGGAATGGTAAAATGAATTATGATTCGCGTATGGATTTTGGGGATATAAATTTGTGTATGAGTGCGAATGTGTTAATTTTGTATAGAGAATAGAAAAGTGAATTATGGTTTTGTATTGTATATAGATTTGCATATGATTATAAATGGGATTGATTGTGTTGGGATGCCGGACAGGAGGTCCGATTAATTGTGTTGATTGGATTGAGAATTATTGATGCGTTTATTTTGTGTGAATTGCGGATATAGGTATGTGTATTAAGTGTCTATTGACAAAAGAAGGAATTGGTAAGATTTTGTGTAATTGATGGTCATGATTTAAATAGGATCAAATAGATTGAGATATTCGTTGAGGATGAATTTGTCCAGATGAGAAATTGAAGTGCTTTGTTTGAGAATGATTAAAGCATGAAAAGAGAAAGAAAAAAAATTGTACACAGAATTGGATTAGTTTAGACCGATAGTCTTAAGATTTCTAACGCAATGCTTTTCCCAAAATATTTGTTCACGGTTTTTGAAAATTGGTTTCGATTCGATTTGATCCGAAGTTTGCTTCGTTTTGATTTGCTTCTGATTCTTTCGCTTTAAAATTGGATTTGCTTTTGTGTTGTAAATACCATTCTTCGTTTCCACTTATGAATTTGCTTCCGTTTTATGATTTCCGTTCCGTTCGTTCAGTTTGGTTCTGTTTCTTTTTTTCGTTTTTTGGTTGGGATCCGGTTTTCGGATCGGGTCCCAACAATTATGGTATCAGAGCAAGAGTAAGAGTGATACTGTTAAGTTTATGCAGTTGGGTTCCAGAAATGGGATCCAACAGTTATGGTATCAGAGCCAGGTTGATAGTGTGAAGTTTGTATAAGTGAAATGCATGAGGAATTGCCCAGAGTTTGAAAGGATAAAATTTAAATTAGTGAGAATGTGATATTGATGTGAATGACCTAATATGTATTTGGAGTATAAAAATGTTTTGATTAAGGTGTCGAAAGCATGATTGATGATAAAAGAATGTGATAATGGAGATTAAGGTTCGAATTTCACGATGAATTTGGATGAATTCCTTTCGGATATATATATGTGAGATGTAATATAGGATATGTGAAAGATGAGTTGAATGATAGAGATATAGATATATATATGGAAGTTCAAAAGGATTAAATTGAACGGCATTGGTCCATATTAAGGTTATTAAGAATTGGACCATTCACTGTTAAGAACTATTGATATGATATGATATTGGTGGTATTTGATACAAGAAATGATAAATTGTGAGTAAGTTGAGAAATATGTATGATGAGGAATTAGTTAAGAAAGTGGTTGAATATGATTATTTCGAAGAAATTATTTGAGAGAATAAGCTACTTGGTGATTATTCATATAGGAATTTCGAGGGAGAAATTCTTTTAAGAGGGGGAGAATTGTTGGACCCCGAACTTTCGGTAGAAATTAGAAATATTAAAATGAATTCAATGAGTATTTTCGGATATGAATTGTGTTATAGAAGTTTTTATGCCTTGAGGAAATTGATGAGGAAAAAGAATTTATTGGTTTTGATGACTTTGAAGATTAGTTTTGGTTATGAAAGTTTAAGTGGATGAGATGATTGAAATGAAAGTTGAAATCAAGAAATTGAAAGTGAAAGTGTAAAATTTTGAAGAAATTAGAAAGTTTGACTTTTTGGAGTAAAAAGTTGACTTTTTTATTTAGGCAGAAACTTTGATTGAAAAAAATTGACTTAGCTAGAGGTTGAAGTTGTTTTGGAGTTATTCATAAACATTGTAGAGCTTGTTTTTATCTTTCTATTGATATAAAGCACGAAAATTTTGGACAAGGGAGTAGAAAGTTATGAGTTTTAGAAGTTTTGATATTGTTTAGTGTGAAACCGATCTGCCAATCACTTTGTGTGGAGTTTTTGCCCCATTTAGAGGTCGATCTAATTTTTAAGGCCTTCATAAAAGTTGTAGAGGGTTCTTTTACCTTTCTGTAGACACTAAGTTTGTCAAATTTGGAGTTCTGGGTCAAAAGTTATGATGTTTACAAGTTGAAGTGTTGTTTAAAGTTTTGAGGAGATTATTGATCGGTCATCTTTGAGTGCATTTTTGACTCCTTTAAAGACCGAGCTTGCTTTTGAGTCCTCTTGAAAATTGTAGATCTGTATTTTATTTTTCTAACGATACCAAGTTTGTAAAATTTGGAGCTCAGAGTTAAAAGATATGAAAGTTAGAAGATAGGAGGCTAGGATCGCATGGCGACCGCGCGAGCGATCGACCGAGCGATCGACAGCGCGTGAGCGATCGACCGCCTAGCGCGTGCTAGCGCTAGGCGATCTGTCACTTGGCTGGGCAATCGATCGCCCGGCTGAGCGATCGGTCGATCCGACCTCCCTCTGCTCTTTTGAGCATAACTTTTTAGTCCGACATCCGATCGATCTAATTTTTGAAGCGTTGGATTCCTAAGACATTTTTCTATCTTTCCATACTAGATTGATCGGTTTTGGCATTAAGTTGAAAAATATTTATTAGATCAAAGTGAGCTGATCGGCTGTAAAATTTTGAACAGTGTTCAGTATCTTGGAGATATCTCGATCGGTAGAGCTTCGATTGAGTTGATTCTTGTTGCTAATTAAACTAGATACATAGATCTACAACTTATCTGAAGGAGTCCATCTACAATTTAGCCTCTAAGACTTTCAATTTTGGATCGGAATTAGGTGTAGTGTTCAGTTTCGGTTTTGTAATGGTCTGAACAGACTTCAGTATTTTGAAGATATCTTGAGCTATAGAGCTCCGGTCGATTTGACTCTTAAAGCGATGGATTTGTAAGACATAGAGGGACATTTCTCTAAAAGAAAGTTTTGTCAAATGACTTCATTTACCTAATCGAAGTAAGGAGTGAATGTGTCAGTTTGTAGGAAGGACATTGTTGGAAGATCACTTAAGCTGTTATGTTATAAGGCTTACATGTAAGGGCAAATTGGACATTATGCACTCATTAATGGAAAGTTGGTCATTTGGCAAGGTGAGTCTCCGTATAAGAAAGAACAGATGCAACCCACGAAATTAAAAGAGCAAAAGAGTAAAAGAAGAAAAGATGAGAGGAAGAGAGCACTTTCGGATGAGAGAAAATGAAAGAGAAAAAGAGGGAGCAACAAGGGTTTCGAATTTTTGGGTTTTCAAGCATGATTTTCGAGTTGATTCAAGGGAAAAAGGAAGGAAGAAGATGAAAGCTCCATTTTGACCAAGATATATCCGAAAATGGTGAAGGATGAGGTAAGACCGAAAATTTTGATTTGTGAATTTTGGAAGGTTTTTGGTTGAGAATCATGAGAAATGATATGAGTATGTGATTTATGAAGTCAATTTTGATGTCTATGCCTTAAGTTGTGTTTAATTTTGGATGGAAATTAATTAGGATTTATGCATAATATTGTGATTGGGATTTTTGGAAATTATTGGCTTAGAATCATGGAAAATCTTATGGATTGGTGAAATATGATACCCATTTTGAATAATTTGTGATTTATGATATTGAGTTTGGGTAAATTGGTTTAGGTCAATTTTTGTGAATTGGGGATTTTGGAAGCTTTTGGTATAGGTAGCTTGGCAATATGATGGGTTTGAGTTTTCAAAATTTATTTTGGTGACTATGTTATGTATGATGTTCGATTTCGAATGATAAATTAATTAGGATTTATGTCATTGAATTAGGGAAAATTAAGGAAAGGTTGTGGAGAATTGATGCTTTGGACAAGAGACGGAACCTTTGATACCTCAGGTAGTTTGCAAAGAGAAGAGGCATGGTGAACAAGTCAAGCCTCTATGCAAGGAAATCGAGGTGGGTACCTGTTTATAATAAAATTTATAAGCCACTAATACTTTCTTTAAACAAAGAGATTTTCTGATTTCAATTGTATCATAAATGTTGCATCATTGTATGAATGATTTGAAAAATCATTATTGATTCAATACATGAACTTTTGATGAATTGCAAAATACATTTGTGTTATGCCTTGAAAGATTTCATGGCATTTCGTATATTCGGAAAAGATCATTCGATAAATTGATTTAAGCATGATTATGTGCTTTTGTTTGGGCGAGAGAGGAACGTTTCGCTAGTCACGTGCACGTCGACCTATAGCCTTCTCCTGGATGCCCGCTTGAGGCCACGAGATCCTGAGAAATCGGACTTGTATTGTGTACGATAAACTTCGGTTTATCCGTTGTGTTCCACGGAACTCTCGAGCCATTTGTTGTGCATTGCATATGTGATTTGCCACTACATCTATGAATTGTCAAGTTGATGCATTCATATTTTGTAACCTATGGGATTATGGCTGAAAGCCTAAAAATTATACGTTTTGCAAATTGCGATTTTGAATACAGCAAGAAAAGAACTTTTGAAAATGTGCTTTACGGATTTCAAAGAAATGCTTTCTAAGACCAGAAAAGAAAAAGAATTTCAAGGGTTTTGCTTATTTATTTGTTATAAATTGTTACCCACGAGCTATAAGCTCACCCCCCTTCATTCCCATCCACAGGTGATGAGAAGAAGATCGGGTGAAAGAAAGTGAAGGTTTTTGTTTGTTTGTATGTGTACATATGGTATTGTTTTTGTTAAATGGTGGTAAGAACAAGACCTTAGACTTTTGTTGAGAATTTAGGGGATTTTGTATCCTTTATGTATTCGGATTTTAATATTGATGTTGCATTATGGAATATTTTGTAAGCACGTATTTCATGACGTAAATACATTATGGATTTGTATATGGAATGGTAAAATGAATTATGATTCGCGTATGGATTTTGGGGATATAAATTTGTGTATGAGTGCGAATGTGTTAATTTTGTATAGAGAATAGAAAAGTGAATTATGGTTTTGTATTGTATATAGATTTGCATATGATTATAAATGGGATTGATTGTGTTGGGATGCCAGACAGGAGGTCCGATGAATTGTGTTAATTGGATTGAGAATTATTGAAGCGTTTATTTTGTGTGAATTGCGGATATAGGTATGTGTATTAAGTGTCTATTGACAAAAGAAGGAATTGGTAAGATTTTGTGTAATTGATGGTCATGATTTAAATAGGATCAAATAGATTGAGATATTGGTTGAGGATGAATTTGTCCAGATGCGAAATTGAAGTGCTTTGTTTGAGAATGATTAAAGCATGAAAATAGAAAAAAAATGTACACAGAGTTGGATTAGTTTAGACTGATAGTCTTAATATTTCCAACGCAATGCTTTTCGTAAAATATTTGTTCACGGTTGTCGGAAATTGGTTTCGATTCGATTTGATCCGAAGCTTGCTTCGTTTTGATTTGCTTCTGATTCTTTCGCTTTAAGATTGGATTTGCTTTCGTGTTGTAAATACAATTCTTCGTTTCCGCTTATGATTTTGCTTCCACTTTATGATTTCCGTTCCGTTTGTTCGGTTTTGTTCCGTTTCTTTTTTTCGTTTTTCGGTTGGGATCCGGTTTTTGGATCGGGTCCCAACAGTTATGGTATCAGAGCAAGAGTAAGAGTGATACTGTTAAGTTTATGCAATTGGGTTCCGGAAACGGGATCCAACAATAACACCCTAAAAAATTCATAAATTTTAGTGTCTATCCCATCAATATACTAATAGGGATTGTTATAAGAAAAAGAATAGTTTATCTGAATTGAAATATTGAATTTCTCTTTGTTGTTCTTTTCTTCTTCCGCAACGACTACCTCTTTTTTTATAGCTTCTCCAATTGCTTCATCAATTAGCTCCTCTTCACTCTTTAAGGTGGTTGCCATGTTATATTCCTTAGAATCATACACTATGTTGCTAGGTAATGATCTTTGATATCTCTCGACTACTAAATGACTAGTTAACCAATCTAGTTCTTATATTATAGATTGAAGTCTTTGGGTGTTAGAATCGAGCTTTAAAACTGGATATAGATTATATTATTACTTCTTTAAAGGCTAATTTCTTCTCTTGTTGTTACTCATAGTATCTAGATGGAGGTGGCATTTAAATTTCCCAGTTATCCAATGAAAAATTCAAACGAGATAAGACTATATATTATAAGACCTCCTCAGATCTCGCGTATCAGGAAAACTTTCACTGGGTTGTCGTTGTTGTTGTTGTAGATTATATGTATTGTTATAGTGATGTGTCTAAAGTTGCTAGCAGTAATCTAGTAGTCAACTTATTCAATTGCCTTGGCAAAGTAATTTCTAACTTGACTAACATTATTACTATGCTTTCACGCACATGAATCACAACATAATGCTTGTGCAAGTTCCGTTAGTATAATTAGGTTATCAATTTAAGCTTAAAAGCCTCCAACAAAGCTACCATATTGAGTAAATCATCTTCATAGAGTATATATACAGTAGAACCTCTTTAAATTGATACTCGGTAAATTAATAAACTCTCTAAAATAATATTTTTCTCCTGTCCCAACTTGAGCCAGTTGAAAATTTAACAAATTTTGATAAGATAATAAGATAATATATTTTCAAAATACCCTATGTAAATATAAGGTCCCATTAATATCATAAATTAATAATTATATAAACTTACACAAATATAATTAAAACAATTTAGTGAAATATGATTCTAGTGTTGTTTATACCTTGACTAACTTTCAAACATGTAGTTAAAACAACATCAAGCACAAAATATATATAATGTCATCTTTATATAATGCAGACCATTGCAAAATGTTTAAACTTACAATTAAGTGGGAAGCCAATAATGTATCTCGTTGCCATATTACTAATAGGAGGAGATATCATTTTGTAACCTTACACAATCTATATAGTTCTATAATCTCCATCCATATTAATGTTAGTAGTGTGCCTTAGGCCAATGGATATTTGTGATTCATGTATTAACATTATGACTCGTTAATAATATATTATGAGGTATTCCTTTCATATATACATGTATTTCATTTATGTAATGTGATTTACATTCCATGAATAGTATTAAACTTATGTCATCAAGTATGTGGCTTGATAGTAAAACCATAAGCGTTATAACACTATTCTAGACTGTCCCTGGTCGATCATTATTGGTGGAACAATAATGAATTAAGACTAGTATGTGTTCTGATTGATGATCACGTTTTACTGATCATGGATATGAGATATCAAATCATAAACATAGATATATGTTAGAGAACATATATTGGACCGACCCACATAAAGAATACTACATGATTTTATGTCATTAGTGATTCTTAATATAGTTTGACTTTAGTCCTTTGACCTGAAGTCATCATGGTTCCCTACATGAGGAATTCGGTGTTTTGATATTAAACTAAGTTATTTTTAACCGAATAACAAGTAGTCTTATGTTGGACATCAAATGAATCATGCGGAGGGATGTGAATGACGTAGATGGGATTTGTACCTCTCTTAAATGAGAGAGATATCATTTGGGCCTCTTGACAAGTGTGACTGAAGAAATGCATGGTCGTGCTCAAATTAATTGATGAAGAGTCATCAATGTCATTTGTTATAAATCAATTAACTTGGGGATCAAGAAACTATGATTAATCAAAGGTTGACATGTACCATGCCTTGTGATTAATCTTGATATCGTGTTACAAAAGGACTGAGCTTATAACCATAGTTTGAGGTTAACACAGACGCAGACGCAAATACAAAAGCAGACGTAGACGCAGACGCAAATGCAAAAGCAGACACAGACGCAGACGCAGACGCAAATACAGACGCAGACGCAAATGCAAATACAGACGCAGACGCAAATGTAAAAGCAGACGCAGACGCAGATGCAGAAAAGAAGCAGACGCAAGAGTCAGTTCGAGTTAGTTACAGAACTCAACTGATTAACCGTTTCTTTAAAGATTCAAGATTAAAAGATTCAAGAATCAAGAAGCAGTTGGAGACGAAGGCTATAAATACAAGTCGAAGTCAAAGATTGCAAAGTTACAGAAAGTTACATAACATTCACAAAAAGCTTACAGATACTTACACGAAATAGCGAGAAAAATTACTACGTGCAAAAGTGATTTAGCTTAGTGCTATTTTTCTGTAACAAAGTGTTCAAATATTTTTCTGAGAAGAAAAGTTGTACAGATAGCCTGCAGAGGTTAAGTGTGAAAGAATACTGATTGTAGAGACCTGAAGAGGCTCGTGGAAAGAATACTTGTAACGATTGAAGAGATAGTGAAATCTCAGAAGAAACTCTGAGGACTGGATGTAGCCCACGGTTTGGGGTGAACCAGGATAAATCTTCGTGTCTACCACTCTTACTCTCTATCTCTATTTCAGTTTCAAATCTTATCATTACTTAGTTTTTATACATATAGTATTGAAAAGTTTGATCATTCGGAATTTATAAAAATTCTGTAAAGAATTTTATTTCAAACAAATAGTTCTGAAAATATTTATAAAAAAGGGAATACACAATTCAACCCCCCCTTCTCGTGCATTCTAATATCGTTTTCTAAGTGTTGTATTAACGTGTGATTCACTTCAGTGTTCACGATTTTGGCTTCTGTATAATCGAAAATATGCATGTTTGGATTACATGTACTCACGATTTTTGGTTGCGTGATACGAAAGTGTTTTTATTTCATGCATGTTCTTTTCGGATCTGTTGATTATCTTGGTACTGATGAGAATATATGACAAGCATGAAGGGTTTGACCAAAAAGTGGTGGCTGCTAAGGTTTCCACCATGTAAGACATGGATGTGGAATAGGAAACCGCAAGTATCCATGTTGGACAAGGATACTCCAGTCGACTATCATCTCTTCCAGTCGACTAGAAGCGTTCCAGTCGACTGATCGGAGAGCAGAGATGAGTGTTTCAACAAAAACGTTTGTTTCAGTCAACTGACATTGGTTCCAGTCGACTAGCACAAGTCGACCAGTCGACTATCATCTCTTCCAATGACTAAGAAGCGTTCGATCGATCGGAGAGCGGAGATGAGTGTTTCAGCAAAAACGTTTGTTCCAGTCGACTAACATTGGTTCCAATCGACTAGCAAAAATCGACCAGTCGACTATCATCTCTTCCAGTCGACTAGCATAAGTCGACTATCATCTCTTCCAATCATTAGAAGCATTCGATCGTTGATCGATCGAGAGCGAGATGAGTGTTTCAGCAAAAACGTTTGTTCCAGTCGACTAACATTGGTTCCAGTCGACTAGCACAAGTCGACCAGTCGACTATCATCTCTTCCAGTCTACTAGCACAAGTTGACCAGTCGACTATCATCTCTTCCAGTCGACTAACAAGCCCAGCAAGGGGCGGCTTCCCCTACGCTTGTTTGTTCGTTACGTGTTATATATTCTGGGTGATGTTACATGTGTTTATTTATATTTTTTTGAATATTTATATTCATGTGTAAGTTACTATTCTATACTTCTAATATATATATACTCAAGTATGTTGTAGTATAGGATTAGAAGTAGCATAGTACAAACACCCTTACTAATAGGATTAGTAGCCTTCATAATGTACTAAGAACGACCCTCTTCATAATTTTAAGTTTATATGTCTTCCATAAATCTTTACCAATGCTTATCTCTAGATTATCCTTATGTAGGTTTTTGCCAAAGCAAGGCATGTAAGGATCATCTAGGGAAGACATTTGAATAATGGTGCTATTCATAGGTAAAGTATGGTTAAAATTAACTAAGCTATCAAAACGGTTTTGGGCTTAGGGCATAAGATTGGGTTTTTACATACATGCAGTACATAAGATGTATTTTAACATAAACCCATCAAGAGTTACATGTGATGTAATTGAAAAGAGTTTTCTACCTAAATAACTAAGTCTTGAGTGTTAAGCCAAAGCTTTCTTAGGACTTAGTGAAATATGGATCTTGTTTCTCCCATTCTTCAATTGAGGGTTATTTATTTGAGTGGGAGCTAATACCTCTTAATAATAAGAATGTTGACCCTTATTGCATAATTTTGTAGATTATGGCTACTCCATCCACCAACCATTCCATACGATCTATCCTAGAGAAAGAAAAACTTAATGGAACAAATTTCCTAAATTGGTATAGGAACTTGAGAATTGTTCTCAAGCAAGAAAGAAAGCTTTATGTCTTAGAAGAGCCCATCCCTGAGGAACCACCAGCAATTGCACCTAAGGCTCAAAAGGATGCTTACACGAAGCATATCAATGACTCTACGGATGCGTCATGCCTTATGTTAGGCGTCATGATCTCTGACCTTCAAAAGGATTTAAAGGAAATGGAGGCCTATGACATGCTTGCTCAACTAAAAACTATGTTTCAAGAGCAAGCACGCCAAGAGAGGTTTAGAACCACTAAGGCATTGAATTCATGCAAGATGACTCCTGGCACACCCATGAGTGCTCATGTTCTCAAGATGAAGAGTTACATTCATCATCTTGAGAAATTAGGTGCACCTGTTAGTCAAGAATTGGCAACTGATCTTATTCTAGCATCTTTGACTGATGAATATGATCAGTTCATTCTTAAATACAACATGCATAATATGGAGAAGTCCATTGATGAATTGCATGGGATGCTGAAAACTACTGAAGATAACTTAAAGGGAAAGGTTAAGACCACCAATGAAGTTCTTGTGGTTCAAAAAGAAAAAAAAATTCAAGAAGAAGGGCACAGCAAAGGACAAAGGTAAAGTGCCCAAGTCTAAACCCAAGCCCAAGCCTGCAGCTAAGACTAAGGCACCCGAGGAGAGAGTTTGTTTTCACTGCAATGAACCTGGTCATTGGAAAAGGAACTGCAAACTCTATTTGGAAGAGCTGAAAGAGAGGTTATTTGTATTTCATTAATTTTTCAGATGACTTCAGAAGATATGGGTATGTCTATTTAATGAAGCACAAATCTGAATCTTTTGAAAAGTTCAAACAGTATAAGAATGAAGTACAAAATCAGCTTGGCAAGACAATTAAAATCCTTCAATCTGATCGAGGAGGTGAATACTTAAGCCAAGAGTTTGATGATTATCTTAAGGATTGTAGAATTGCTTCACAATTGACTCCTCCAGGAACTCCTCAATGGAATGGTGTTTCTGAAAGGAGAAATCGAACTCTATTAGATATGGTTCGATCAATGATGAGTCAAACTGATCTTTCAAAATATTTCTGGGGCTATGCTTTAGAAACAGCAGCATTCATATTGAACTGTATTCCTTCAAAGGTTGTAGAAAATACACCTTATGAGATATGGACAGGGAAGCATCCCAATTTATCTTTTCTAAAGATTTAGGGTTGTGAAGCTTATGTGAAGCGTCCAATTGCCGACAAGTTGGCACCCAAATCTGAAAAATGTTATTTTGTGGGATATCCTAAGGAAACTAAAGGATATTACTTTTACATCCCAGCAGAGAACAACGTGTTTGTTGCTCGAAATGGTTTTTTCTTAAAGAAGGAATTTGTTTCCAAAGGAAACAGTGGGAGTAAAGTACAACTAGAAGAAATTCAAGTTTCACAAAATGACATTGAGCCTGAAAAGGAGATTGAATCGAGCTCACAAGCTGTTGATGAGCAGTCTTTAACAACACAAGGCCTACGTAGATCTGATAGGATTCGTCATGAGCCCGAGAGATATGGATTTCTCGTTACTGATGATGATAATGTGATGCTCATCGATCATAATAAGCCCACAACCTATCAAGAAGCTATGGAAAGTCCAGAATCTACTAAATGGTTAAAGGCCATGAAAGCAGAGATGCAATCCATGTATGACAATCAAGTTTGGACTTTGATTGATCCGTCTGATGACTTGAAGACCATTGGATGCAAATGGGTTTTCAAAAAGAAACTCAACATGGATGGAAATGTGCACACTTATAAAGCAAGACTTGTTGCTAAAGGTTATCGACAAGTTCATGGAATTGATTATGATGAGACATTTTCTCCAGTGGTCATGATCAAATCTATTAGAATTCTTATTGCCATAGCTGCATACTACGATTATGAGATATGGCAAATGGATGTCAAAACGGCTTTCCTTAATGGAAACTTACTTGAGGATGTATATATGATACAGCCTGAAGGTTTTGTCCATCCTAAGAATTCGGAAAATGTGTGCAAGCTTCAAAGATTCATTTATGGATTGAAGCAAGCATCAAGAAACTAGAATCTTTGTTTTGATGAAGTTGTCAAAGAGTTTGGATTCATCAAGAATGAAGATGAACCTTGTGTTTACAAAAAGGTTAGTGGGAGTGTTGTTGTCTTTTTAGCTTTATATGTTGATGACATACTACTCATTGGAAACGATATTCCAACCTTACAGAGTGTCAAGATTTGGTTAAGGAAACGTTTCTCAATGAAAAACTTAGGTGAGGCTGCCTATGTTTTAGGCATAAAGATCTATAGAGATAGATCAAGAAAGCTTATAGGCCTAAGTCAGAGTACATACATTGATAAGATACTGAAAAGGTTTAGTATGCAAGATTCCAAGAGAGGATTCTTGCCAATGTCACATGGAATCAAGCTTTCTAAGAAGGATTGTCCTACTTTAGGTAAAGAGCTTGAGCGCATGAGTAAGATTCCATATGCATCTGCAATTAGATCTATCATATATGCCATGTTATGTACTCGACCAGATGTCTCATATTCTTTGAGCGTAACAAGTAGATACCAATCTAATTATGGTGAGAGTCACTGGATAACAGTTAAGAATATCCTTAAGTACTTGAGAAGAACTAAGGATATGTTCCTAGTCTATGGAGGACTTGAAGGAGAGCTCGTTGTAAATGGTTACACTGATGCTGGTTTTCAGTCTGACATGGATGATTTTAGATCGCAATCAGGTTTTGTGTTATGTTTGAATGGAGGTGCAATGAGCTGGAAAAGTTGAAAGCAAGACATCATTGTCGATTCTACAACCGGTCGAGTACATTCTCATTTCGGATGCATTAAGGAAGTCAGATAGATCGTAAGTTCATAATCGAGCTTGAGTTGTTCTAGCATTGCAAGTCCTATAGACCTTTATTGTGATAATAATGGGGCTATAGCGACAAAGCTAAGGAACCAAACTCGCATCATAGATCCAAACACATACTCAGACGTTTCCATCTGATTAGAGAGATCATTGGGAGAGGAGACGTGAAGATATGCAAAGTGGGCACAAATGACAACATTGCCGATCCACTTACTAAACCTCTTCCACAACCTAAATATGAGAGTCATACAAGGTCTATGGGTATTAGATATCTGACCGATTAGGCCTAGTGCAAGTGGGAGATTGTTAGTAGTGTGCCCTAGGCTAATGGATATTTGTGATTCATGTATTAACATTATGACTTGTTAATAATATATTATGAGGTATTCCTTTCATATATGCATGTATTTCATTTAAGTAATGTGATTTACATTCCATAAATAGTATTAGACTTATGTCATCAAGTATGTGACTTGATAGTAAAACCATAAGCGTTATAACACTATTCTAGACTGTCCCTGGTCGATCATTATTGGTGGAACAATAATGAATTAAGACTAGTATGTGTTCTGATTGATGATCACGTTTTACTGATCATGGATATGAGATATCAAATCATAAACATAGATATATGTTAGAGAACATATATTGGACCGACCCACATAAAGAATACTACATGGTTTCATGTCATTAGTGATTCTTAATATGGTTTGACTTTAGTCCTTTGACCTAAAGTCATCACGGTTCCCTACATGAGGAATTCGGTGTTTTGATATTAGACTAAGTTATTTTTAACCGAATAACAAGTAGTCTTATATTGGACATCAAATGAAACATGCGGAGGGATGTGAATGACGTAGATGGGATTTGTACCTCTCTTAAATGAGAGAGATATCATTTGGGCCTCTTGACAAGTGTGACTGAAGAAATGCATGGTCGTGCTCAAATTAATTGATGAAGAGTCATCAATGTCATTTGTTATAATCAGTCAACTTGGGGATCAAGAAACTATGATTAATCAAAGGTTGACATGTACCATACCTTGTGATTAATCTTGATATCGTGCTATAAAAGGGCTGAGCTTATAACCATAGTTACAGGTTAAATCGGATTATCGATCCTCATTTGATTTGGGTAGTCATAATGTTTTGCTAGAGGCCGCTTATGACTTATGGGCCTTGAAGTGTGATCAAGCCCATTGCCAACATCAAATGAGCCTACAGGGTCGCACACAAAGAGTGATGTGATCTGGGCTTATTCTCTTGGGCATAATTTATTAGGTATTGAATAAATATATGTAGATATATCTATTGGGCTAGATTGGATTAAGTTGTTGGGCTTTTATTATATATGATATAATGGGTCGAAACTTATTAGGGCCTCAATGGGATTAGGGTTTCTCTATAAATAGAGAAGCTTAGGTCTCATTAGGTAGGGAAAGACACTATTGTCAGGAAACCCTAGCCACCATCCGAGAGGATAACTGTGCGGCGTTCGAAAAGAGTTTGAGGACGTGCTAGCATACCACAGCCACAGCCCGGATCTTTCATACTCGTGTGGATACCAGTAGAGGACATTCGCGTTTGCAGTGTCTTGGAATTCGAAAAAGAAGCAACCTATCCACGGAAATAAGGTAATTTCGTACATCCTTGGTATTTTCGATTATACTTCATGTTGTTGTATGGTCTTTTTGCGCAGTGTATTGTGAATACTCAGACTGTACGCGATCCAACAATTAACTGGTTGGCCAAACATGTAGTTAAAACAACATCAAGCACATAAAATATAAGGTTAAATCTGCAAAATGATATATACACACTCACACACGAAAGGAAATATAAGAATATATACAAAGAAAGACTAGAATCACAATTCTCTAATCTCTTAAATATTAATTGCTTCCCCTGTAATAATGCTAAAACCTTATTGAGCGCATTTTCTACTACTGAAATGTTCTTTCATGAAATATATTACTTGCAAACTCAAGGAAGTGTGCCTATCATTAGGCATGAAAACAATAGTGAATATAGTATTTATCATAACAGAAATAAGAATTTATTAAATCTTCTACTATTACATAGATAATTAAATAAAAGGGATATATTTAATAATTGACAATTAAATTTAAAAATAAACCTAAGCCTAAACTTGGGTGGAGTAAAGAATAAACAACCACTAGAAAGAGAACAAAATATGTAAGTGAAGAAAGTATAACCTAAGATCACCTAGATAAAAAATTTCCCAAGTGTCATATTAGATGTCATGATCTAATAAACTTACGATGGATATATTAATCTAGACTAGTAAGAGCTTGTTGGGCCCGGGTCCCGGATCCCCATTCCCGAGGCGGCCCCTCGGGCTGCGCAGGCAACGGGCGCCCCTAAACGTCGGACCCGATCCTAACATCCATACATAATTCGATACAAACACATATACATACATTTCCGCATACATTTTCGCACACAATATAACATACACGCAGTCATCCTAGCAATGAATTAAACACCCCATAAATCAAGGGGCTTCATATCATAACAATCCAAAGGAGATGCAGCAACTATTATCAGATATAACATAATACAAAATAGAATTTAAATCCAAAATACATGAGTATGCTCCATGATGATATGCTGGCGGGCTAACCAAAATACTAACTTAATACACAGCTCCTAACTAGCTCGAAGTTTCCGATGCCTTGCAAGATCAACGATCGTCTCGATCTGCACCTGAGGAGGGGAGAGTAATGGAGTGAGCTGCGAAGCTTAGTGGCATATAAGTTTATAGCCATTGGCAACGAGCCACACAATCAAGCAATATGCATATATATATATAACAAGTTAAAATTTATCAAGTGGTTCACATTCATATAAACATATGTCATGCACTTTCTGTTTCTCAACATAACAATTATTATGCATCATTTCTATCAAATCAATCATGAATGCACACAAATGGTTCGAGAGTTCCGTAAAACGATCCGGATAAACCGAAGTTTATAACGTAAACTATCCGAGTCCGATTTTTCAAGGATCTCGTTGCCTCAAGCGGGCAGCCGAGAGAAGGCTTAATGTCAACGTGCACATGACTCTATCCGTAACTCTCTCACCCAAACAATACACATAACCATTCGTTTCATGCTCAAGCATTTTTCAAAGCTTTCAAAATCTTCATTCTTTTCATTCTTGCAAAATGTCATAAGGCCTATCAAGGCCATGCATAATCATAATCACAATGCATGTTCAATATTTCAACACAAGTAATGTCACACAAGGCAAGCAAGCATACACAAGACAATTTGCCCATACACACAATAACTATAAACATATTACCCACCTAATATCGCTCGAGTATCCGACTCACTGGTGTCCTTCCTCTTGTGATTGGGTCAGGTCGGCTTGGTTTCCTATAATAAACCAAGTTCTCATTCAATCAATATTCAAAAGATATATTCCATAAAGCTTGAAAATCTAAAAGGAAAAGCACTAAAAGTCTACATCCGACTTCCATCTAAATTCCCAAACCCTTAAAGGCTGACTCTGAACTTCCTTTCTTCATACAACTTGTAGCCATTTATTTCTAGTTCACAACGAATCTGAAATCACCTCAATTGGACTTCTACAACCCAAGATATACCCAAAAATCTCCTTCGGAAAAATTGGATGTTCGCTGCGGCGAAGACACGCTCGTCGCGGTGAGCCAAATCTCTTCGCACGTCGCGACGAGCCTTCTTTGCACATCGCAACGCGTTGCTTTCAAGACGTCACGACGTCGCCTCTCTCGCCGCGTTCGATGATTTAACGCTTCTCGCACGTCGTCGCGTGACGCTTCCCGCTTCGTCATGATTTAATTTAATTCACGACAAATTTAATTATTATACGTCGCGGCGTGTTCATACGCACGTCGCAACGTGCGGGTCTGGAGCTTGACTCCGAAACCCGATTTCCAGCATTTTTCAACTTCAATTCTTTCCCAAACTCAAATGCAACACACCTAAGCCTTAGATCATGTCTTATACTACCTTTCTAACCCAGCAGCAACTCAAAATCAGTCATAAATATATCAACCCACGAAATCTAACCATTTTTACCCTAAAACCACCGATTCTCATATATTCAACTCAAATCCAAGGTTAAATCTTATTAAAACAAGATTACAAAAAGCTAACTTACCTGGAAATTGCTTCAAACTGTCAGAAATCCTCAAAGATCGAAATCCCTCTTCTCTTCCCTTCTTCCACCTACGATACTCCTCTTCTTTTCTTCTTCTATTCTCTTCTTCCTTTCTAATTCTTCCCTTTAAGCCTAAGTCAAAGATTATTATGCCCTTCCTAACAAGGCTTTAACCTATCCAACTTAAGCAATCTTCCTAAAATGCCCTCACACATATTACCCTTTTAATTCTCACTTAACCACAATTAAACCTTAATTATCCAATAATCCTCTCAATTTAATCAAACTAAGGCATAAACACATAATTATCACAATATGACATCATAAAAAAATTCGGGGTCCAACAGATCTCCTAAAAATTGAAATTGCCTTATCTAAGGCTATATTCATATACTCTCTGATTGGTTAATCAATATCTTTACCAAGCTAACACTCCTTTGAATGCACTAAGCTTTATGAAATCCCATAAAAGGTTTTGCATTAATACTAGAAAGATCATATAGGCCTCTTTCAAGCAACCTTTTTTGTTGGTTTATGCCCTATAGTCAATCATTTTAGTTGTAGTTTAAATGACAATTATTTAAAGGCGTTCTTTTTTTTGTACATATTTAGATATATATGATAAAGTCCATGGGATAATTATACATTGTAAATAAAATTATAATGAGATTATAATTATAAGATTTATATTGCATTTATGTATTATCCATAACTTGTTCCTGATCATTGTTTTGTTAAGATTGAACATTAATAGAATACAAAAAGATTAGTACACGTTATGTTTTTGATTATGAAGAAAGGAGTTGATCTTAGAAGCTAAAGTATAGAGATACTTAAATAAACATGTGAATGCTTATTAGAGAACAAGTTTATTAAACAAACCTGACATGAGAAATCCATTTAGAACATTACTTATATGTTTATAGAATTCTTATTGTGATGATTGTATAAGTGATCATTTGACTTGAGGTCACCACAGTTGCCTTGTATAGGGATTGATATGTTTTGATACTACTTATGATCTATTTAATCATGGTTCATTTAATCAGTAGTCATTGGATGTAGCATGAACTATATGGAGGTAGTTGAGTGATCAAGATATGATTCATCACCCTAAAGAAATTAGGGAGAATGTTCTGCTATTTTCGACTAGTATTGATTTGGGAAATCCTTGGCTAAGGTGAAATGACGCTTTGTAAATAGTTTACAAATTTCATTAATTGAATCGATAGCTAATGACGGATAACTAATATGACTGGACTCAAAATAGAGTAGACATTAATTCTATATTCTAGATCTAATCGAAATATTGTATGATAAAATAATTGAATTATACAGAAAAATCATGTATGGAAAGATTAGTGAAAACTATTTTAACATTACTAAATAATTGGGTGGTCATGATGTATTGCTAGACGTCAATCTTGATATATGATTATAAATTATTTAATTGGAGAATAAAGATAAGTTAAAATGAGTTTTAATATCTAATTCTAATTATGAATTAAAAATATAATTTGTAATTATTGCCAACATATTTGAGGACCTAATGGGTCTCACATATAGAATAGGTTAAAAAGAGCAAAGTTAAGTTAATCAAGTTTGAGAAACTTTATGATTAAATATGAGATATTTAGTAAATAAGGATCAATATGAGATATTAAATCTTATTTGGGCATAATTGATATTAATTAAAGTTTAATTGAAATTAGAATTTAATTTTAATTAAATTATTAAAACGTCCAAAGCCTAGTATAAATAGGCTTAAGCTCTATAAAGCTAACATTTCTTCAAAACTCTCTCTGTAAGAGTTACATAGTTTTCTTAACCTATTATGTAGATACTGTCTGGATATTTGTGTGGCTACAATGGTTTAAATGAATTAGTTTTGGAAACAACTCGAGAGATACGATATGATTAAGGTCAAGCTTTAGAATAAGGTATAAATTAAGTTTTTTCTTTATTATGATTTGTGTTAATTATTTTATAAAATTAAAGAAATTATGGTTTTCAAAAAATCAAAAATTATGAAGAAGTTTCGTAATTTTTTTGTTACGGTTAGAATCAGATCCTGACCCAGTTTCTCATCAATGGTATGAGAGTCATCTTTAATTATGTAAATTGATTAAAATTAATTAATTGTTATTGATGTTTAATTATGGAATTAAATTTATTCAATTTAATTTGGAAACGTTTCAGATTAATGCTTTATCGAACCATCTGAAACCCAGAAAACAATGAACCCTTGAATTTTTCTACAATTCCTAAAGTACGAGAAATCGCTCAAAACTTGTTTTTGTATGCGATTATAATTTCTGGTCTTGTGGATTGGTGTTGGATGATTATGGTTGTTTTGGTTTGTGGTGTTTGTGATTTCTGGAAATAAGAAACCTGCAAACCCAGAATTGTTTTGGTAGAAAATTAGCAAATAGTGGTGATTTGTGTTTGTATTTTCAAATGTATGACCTAATGTGCTTTCGCTTGTTCTTAAATATTCGCTTATTAGTTCTGGAAATTGGAATGAGGTTGCCTGCGTGTGTCTTGCGGTCGTTGGTTTTTGTATTTTGTGATGTTGAATAATCTGGAAAATACCATGAGAATTGTGTCTGAAGAAACCTATCGTTTTGATTTTCCTTGCATATCTGGATTTGAGTTTATTGCGGTTTACCTCTTGTGGCTCGAGAAACCTTCTTTTTGTGTTTGTGTTTCTGGTTTTGGTCTTCTGTTCTAGTTTGCGTTTCGTGGATGTTTTGATTTCTGGCTGAACTACGGCGTGAGAAGCAGCTGCGAGAGCAGTAAGACGCATCTCCTCACTGGTGCTATCACCGATGCTGGCCTCTGGTGATGGGTTGCCGTGCACTAGTGGAATCGCCACTGGTTCAACCGTAAACTAGTGGCAAAATCGCCCATAAATAGACGACGCAATGGTGGTCCAACTGCGGGGAAGCTTGAAGCATGATAGCAGGCAAGAGAAGCAGAGGAAAGCACTGGTGGAAGCGAACCCTAAACTGGAAAACGATGGGGCGCACACAAATAAAGCATCTGTGTACAGGCCTTACTGGCGCGTGCACGCCAGCTGTTTTAAGCTTGCATGTGCACAGAACATACCAGAGTCTCCCTCTTATTTTTAACTCTTTTAAATTAAATTGGTTTAATTAAAATTAATTAGGTTTAAATCCCTAATAATTTTTGGAAAAGGTGTTTTCTAATTGTTAGAAAAAAAATTTCAAGGGGATATTTTATTATCCTCAAGAATTTAGTTTAGTTTTTCAAGGTGTTAAATTAGTAAATTATATTAATTATCAATTCAATTCCAAACTTAAGGCAATTATTTTTCTTAACATGATTAAGATTAATAATTTATTGATTCTAATTAATTTTAAAAGGTAGTTTTAAAATTAGAATTAATTATTTTCAATTAGATTGAAATTAATTAATTAGACTCCTTAATATTAAGAAAATTATTTTCTTAAGTAAGTGTTTCTTAATTAAATTTGTTTTTTCAAATTAGTTTCCTTTAATATTAAAAATTCTAATTAAGGAAACGTAATTTATAATGAGATTAGAAATTGTTTTCTGATTGAATTAAAATGTATTACTTATATAATTACAAAAGGAGTTTTCCTAAATTATAATATGTAAGTAACAAAATTTATTGAAAATTGTTTTCAATTAAATTTTGTTAAAGGAGTCTATAAATTGAAATAATTTTCAATTGGACTTGAAAATTGTTTTAAATCAAATTAAATTTCTATTTAGAATAGGAATTAAATTCACTTAAGAATCAATGACTACAATCTAATTTAATTTTTTCAAGAAGTTGAAAACATTATTTTAGAATATGAAGATCAATAACTGGAATCAAACTTGATGTGTTATGCATATAATTTGATTATGAGTGTATAATTTGCATACTTTATTTATATTATCATCATCATTATCATTACATCTAATGCGAAGTCTCGCGTTGAGCGGGATGCAGGGAGAGTCGATAAGACGCAATTTTACCTACATAGTAGAGAGGCTATTTTTAGTAGACTCATATGTAGATGTGATAGAAAAATAGTAATGCAGGTTAAAAGAGTAAATAAGTAAAAATGACACGCAAAATATTTAAATAAATAAAATTACAATAAATGCATAAGGATAATAATAATAATACCAAAATAATAATAATAGAAAAACAATAATAATAATGATAAAACTACTACTAATAATAAACTCAATAAAAGGATAACAATAATAATAGTAATGCCAACCGAAAGATAAGAGTGAGAGCGCCAAGAAAGAGAGAGAGTAATACAGAAAAACTTACTTGTTGTTACCTCGACAAGAGTTATCTCAATAATCAGCCCTTTTCAACGAAGAGAGTAAAACAAGCAAAAACAATAGCTGCAATAAGGGCTAGTCGAAGAATGATTTATATGTTTTATATATGTGATAATTTATATGCAATTTTGTGTTTGATGAGATTAATGAAGTTAAAATCTTTCGTTAAAATATTAAATACATGTTGAGAACGTGATTCTTGCCTTTCATTATTATAAAAATAAATTAGAGTTCTGTTTATAGTTGACTTGTTGAGCAAACTTAAGGTTGCTTTAAACCAAACATATTTAGTTTTATGACAGTAGATTCTACTTAACTAAATTAGTGTAATCTGGAAGAGTAAATTTATGATCACATGCATTTAGAGGCAGTGTTAAGAATGATATATAAGATATGTCTCAGTAAGAGTTGTCACCTAAATAATCTAGAAGTCGCATGAGATGTGATTAATAAAGTTATTATCTACCCAATTTAAATTTAGATGGTTTGTTGAGCAAACTCAAGATCAACTATACTTGAATGAGATCCTAGCCTACCAGAAAGATTAGAATAATCTTTCTAAATAGTAGTGTAGCGCCCCCTTACCGTAAGGTATACATCGGGAAGTCCGTAGGTCATACCGATCCATAACCTACGATGAGGGTGCACTACGATACGATCAATTCTATAAACCTCATGGCATCAAAATAATAAAACAGTAATATCGAATTCACGAAATTTTAAAACCAAAAGATACTTCTCATTTCATTTCTTTAAAACCACAAGTTCACAATGCTATCTGATTACAACTGTACAGAACCAAAAGGACTAACATAACTCCTAACTAGATCATCCCCCAAAAGATCCCAGCTGACCAACCTGTGGGCCATGCTCCTCTCGCCGGCACTCACACAACAGGAAAAGTCTCGCTAACTGGAGCTAAGAGTCAACTATCGTGTCCTGAAAAATAATTGCAATGTTGGGTGAGTTTGCGAACTCAATGAGTAACCATCATCGATGGTTCACTCAATTCATGCATTACGCAAAATTGCGTACAGAACAACACAATAGCACGTTCAGAAAGGCAATCATAAATTTACTAAACAATTATCACGCATTTGCATTCAACCCCATGTCAAATTCACAAAGACAATACATATCTTGAATGCATGATGATTTCCATTTCATTTTAGTGTTGTGGTGGCGTCGCCAGATATCCGTTTCTGGGCACATCAAACAGAAATCGCGTTTTCGGGGTAGGAGAGCCCTCTGGGTATGCACTACTGCCCACGCGCATTAGGGATAGGAGAGCCTTCTTGGTATGCACTATTCCCTTTTTACAATAGTTGAGCTTATAGCTCCGATCAGAATTTGCTCTAGTCACAACTGTTAATTACCGATTTCTACTCATGCCTAGCATGCGTTCACAATTTCACAATGACACACCCTATACAGCAACATTCATTTAGGTCACACAGTTCATTCAAAGCATTTAACACATCAGAGATTGAGGAACCAACTAGGTTACTCACCTCAGAACTTCCGAGCTACTGCCGAGAAGTCTCGCCTACGTCGGACGATCGACGATCCACTTGAGCCTCTACAATAATCATAATATCAAAATATTACTAATTTCCCAATTCTAGATATTCAAAGATGCATATGTATCGAATGATTTACGACTATACATGTTATGACATTTCCGACCCTAATCCCGAATTATCTCAATTCCGCGTTTTCACTCTAATCCATAGAAATTCCTCATACCATAATTCAATTGACTATATTCCCATCAATCACTATCTAATCCTAATTTAACCTCAAAATTCTCTAATTAAAAGAATCTCCAAAACACCTTCAGGCGTCCTCGTCGCGACGTCTGGTCCCTCGCCGCGGCGTGAAACCTTCTGCTCGTCGCGACGTGCGTTGCTGCTCGTCGTGACGTGCAGGTGAAATCCGCTCGCCACGACGCACACATCCACTCGTCGCGGCGTGCGACAGAAATCGGCTCGTCGCGACGTACAAATGAATATTCGCGGACGTGCGAGGAAGGTGGCTCGCCACAAGGCAGTTCATCACACGTCGCGACGTGCGAACCCAGAAAAGCCTCCGAAACCCAGAATTCCTCAGATCTTCTGATATAAATCTATCCAAATCCATTCTAAAATACTCCTAAACAACTTCATATACTAAACTCAACTCATTTCTAACCTTAAATCCATCTAAAATCAATTATTCATCAAACACCCAAATCAAAATCAACAATTTCTCAAAACCTACATCATCCGAAACTCAACCATTTCTTAAACAATTTATAACATCATTCAATGCTCAAATCAAACTATTTAAAACATAAACAAGTAGAAACTTACTTGATTTAAGCCTTAAACCTTCGAAAATCACTTCAAATCTCCAACTCCCAACTCAATCACCACCCACGGCATTTACCCAATTCCTCAACATTCATCATCTTCTTCCAACCCAAGCTCAAGGATAGGTATAGGTGAAGAAGGAAGCAATTAATCAGGAAGAAAGTAAAAGGAAGGAATCAAAACATCCACAAAGAGAAGAAGATCAAGCTTTCATTCAAGAGAATGGGACAACATCGTGGAAGATCAATTTCAAAGAAAGGGGGTATATAAACTTAGTGACTAAGGCCTTGTTTGGCAAAGGAATTGCCACAAGTCCAAATCTTAAAGTCTAATAATCCAATTCTTATTCTAATTTCTCCCGATTTCGTAATAATTATGAATAATAACTCTTAAGCTCTTAATTCCAATTATTTAAGCCAATTGTCAATCAATCTCAGAACCGTAATTCAATTAATCAGTCACTAAGCCAATTTTTCGGTCCGGACAAGATACTCTAAAAATTTCAGAAAAATTCATATAAATCCTCGAAATTAGGAAATACATAATCCTATACTCCAATTTCCATTTCTCAATCTCTAAATTCAGTTTCTCACTTCAGTTCGAAAATCAAACCTAATCTGCACAATTATAACCAGATTTTCTAATTTACACAATCAGGTCGGAAAATTGTCATACATGCATGTACATACATATGCTTGTGCAATCATGAACATTTATCAATAATATAGAGGCTATAAATGCATATGCAAATCAATTTCTAAATGCACCCAGACCTAATCCATCCGACTTACCAATATGCCCTTCACATTGGTAATGGGATGTTACAATTCTCCCCTCCTAATAAAAATTTTGTCCCAAAATTTCCTACCTGACTGGTCTAACAGAAGAGGGTACTGCCTCCTCATATGCTCCTCAGTCTCCCAAGTTGCCTCCTCTGATGAGTGGTTCTTCCATAGGACTTTCACCAATGGAATCACCCTGCTCCTCAATTGCTTGACCCGCGATCTAATAATCCGCACCGGCTCCTCCACATAACTCAAATCACTAGCTATCTCAATCTCCTGAGCCGGAATCACATGGGTCGGGTCTGATCGATATCTCCAAAGCGTACTCACATGAAACACATCGTGCAACTAGGACATCTCACTCGGCAAAGCTAATCTATAGGCCAACGGTCCTATCCTCTCGAGGATCTCATATGGACCGATATACCGAGGACTCAACTTGCCCTTACGGCCAAATCTGAGAACTCCTCTCCACGAAGACACTCGGAGGAACACTCTGTCGCCCACACTGTACTCCATCTCTCTCGACTTGATCCACATAACTCTTACATGTTCATCCCGAGCCGCCTTGATGCGACTCCGAATCAACTGTACCTTATCCACTGTATCCTGGATCAGCTCGGGACCCTCTATCATCCTCATACTTTCTTCATCTCAATAAAGAGGCGATCTATACTGTCGTCCATATAACGCCTCATACGGTGCCATACCAATGCTGCTCTAGTACTGATTATTATACGCAAACTCAACCAGAGGTAAATACTGATCCCAAGCACCTCGGAACTCCAATACACAGGCTCTCAACATATCCTCAACGGTCTTAATAGTCCTCTCACTCTGCCCATCTGTCTAAGGATGAAAAGTTGTGCTGAAGTTCAATCTTGAACCCATAGCCGACTGCAGACTCCGCCAAAACCTCGAAGTAAACCCGGGATCCCTGTCTGAAACTATAGACACTGGAACCCCATGCAGTCGCACAATCTCTGCCACATACTTCTGGGCCAACTGATCGAGAGTATTGCTCTCCCTCACTGGCAAGAAGTGAGCCGATTTAGTCAACCGGTCCACTATGACCCAGATAACATCATGCTGCCTCGGCGTCCTAGGCAATCCCATAATAAAATCCATCGTAATGTGCTCCCATTTCCACTCCGAAATGGGCAACGAATGCAATCTCCCCACTGGGGCCTGGTGCTCAGCCTTAACCTGCTGACACGTCAGACACCGAGAAACAAACTCCGCTACATGCCTCTTCATACCTGGCCACCAGAAATGCAACTTAAGCGTGCGATACATCTTGGTAGTACCAGGATGCATAGCATAAGCAGCCAAATGAGCCTCCTCCAAAATCTCACGCCTCAGATCATCCACATCCGGAACACATAATCTCTGACCCATCCAAAGAGTACTATCTCTCAACTCAAACTCAGTGGTCGAACCAGATATGACTTTATCCATCAATCTCACTAATGCTGGATCCTGATCCTGAACTCTCCTGATCCGATCATACAGCATCGGCCTAAGCCTCAAAGTAGCGATCAGAGCTCTATCCTGACCCAAATCTATCTGTACGTTAAGAGCTCACAGCTGAACTAAACACGGTAACCTCGAAACCTGAATCTGAGCTGCACTACTGTGAGATCTCCTACTCAAAGCATCAGCCACCACATTGGCCTTCCCGGGGTGGTACTCAATAGTGCAGTCATAATCTTTAAGCAACTCTAACCATCTCCTCTGTCTCAGATTCAGCTCTCGCTGACTCAACAAATATCTCAAACTCTTATGATCAGTGAAAATCTTGAACGTCTCCCTATACAAACAATGTCTCCAGATCTTCAAAGCAAACACAACTGCAGCTAACTCCAAGTCATGTACTGGATAATTCATCTCATGAGACCTCAACTGTCTCGAAGCATACGCTATAACTCTCCCGTGTTGCATCAGTACACATCCTAAACCTTGCTGCGAAGCATCACTGAAAACCTCAAAGCCTCCTGCTCCAGATGGCAAAGCTAACACCGGTGCCATAGTCAACCGATGTGTCAGCTTCTCAAAACTCCTCTGACACTCATCTGTCCAACTGAAAGCCACATTGTAGAGCCCCCTCACTGTAGGGTACACATCGGGGTGCCCGAAGGTCACTCCGACACATATCCCACGATAAAGACGCACTATCAGAAAATTTCATTAATAATCCATATGGCATCGCAGTAAATTTAAACCACAACATAACAGAAATCAGTAAAATTTAATAATCCAAAATAATCATCTGGTACAATCATCCATTAATGAGAATAGACAAGTCTATCACCCCCACTATAAAACCAAAAAGGAAACGATACAAGCATCTATCCTAAGTCATCCTCAAAAGAAACCGTCCCCAAATGACCGACTGTGATCCATCGCCCTCTTGCCAAAGACACTCGCACGGCAAGAAAAGGCTATCTCTGAGCTAGGGTCTACTCTATCGATCCTAAAAATAGGTTGCAATTTTGGGTGAGTTTATGAACTTCGATGAGAAACCATCATCGATGGTTCACTCAAATCACGACATTACGCACCCTACGATGCAGATATCTGATATTATTCCATTAGCGGATCATATAACCGTTTACGATATCGCATAAGAATATTCAATTATCGGTATAGTATAACAATTTGCGGCATTACGTAACAATTTACAAGAATATGTAACAACTTACAAGAAATCATGCTATCACTAAATCAGTAATTGTCACAGAACAGTAATTCATGAGAATGCAATGCACATGTGACTCTTTTCGCTTATTCATGTTGTGCCCAAGTGCTCACCAAGAAACAGTGGGGACGCGTTAGGATTTCTCCCCTGGCCGGCGTCGAAGACAAAGGATGAGAGCTTGAGGCTCTTTTCAAAGGATATTAGCAACTGGGACACATCCATTATCCGATCATGCATTTATGCATGCAATGCGATGTTCATGGTATGGCTATAAAAGCCCAAAGATATCGCCTCCTAGTATCATACATGTGATCCAAATCAATGCAAGAAAAGCATGCAATTCGATCCTAACCCACCAAAGAATCATACTGAGCATATAAGCAATCGAATTTGAGAAACCAACTAGGTTACTCACCAACCGAGCTACTACCGGAAGTTCCAAAGAATGTCCGTGGAACGACGATCCAACGCACGCCTATATAAAAAAAAATACAATCCCATTACTAGATGCTCAATTAGGCGCTTAGAATGCGTATGTCTCGATGAAATGATATACAATGCATGTTCACGATTTCCGGTACTAATACCCAATTTGACATCCTAAGTCCAATTCTAACTCTTTATTCCATTGATCGACAATAATTAATCCAGTCCTAACATTCAGTTCAATTTCCTCAATTCATATTCCCTATAGCAATTCCCTATAAATCAATGTCATTTAAATCAATTCAAATTCTCATAATTATCCTCAATTGTAGACCTCTTTCCCTAATTCATAACGAATCTGGAATTACCTCAATCGGAGGTCTACACCCAATAAACCAAAATATAAACCATCAGAACAGTCCCTTAACCGCGACGATATACGGGTTGTTAAATCATGCGTGAGAATTGCTTTCGCCATGCAAACAACTCTCATCCTTCGCCACGACGCCCACATCGCCGCCTGCGCCATGCATGAACTTTTTCCCGCCACCGCGACGTCACGTGTAGCTTCGCAAGGCGTTTCAAGATTTCCTCGTCAAGCATGCCCTTTTTCAGACACCGCGACGTGCGGCCAAACATCTTCTTCCCCAATCGTTTTTCCGCCATTTTCTCTTCCTAAACCCACCATTAAACACTCCCAACTACTCAAATCAACCATAATAAATGTCATACATGCAGTAGAAACCATTAATAACAACATTAATGCCATTAAAACTTACCAATCAAGCTCAAATCTACAGATCCCTCAAAATCCACCGGAAACCCTAAAATCCTCCAATCAACGATTACTCCACTTTAAAGCCTCTCAATCCTTCATCAATAACAGTAAACAAGTTAGCCTAGCATACTAGAGGGAACCATAAGGGAAGAATCAAAGGATCTCACCGCTGGAAGAAAATCAAGTCACCGTAGAGGAAAGAGGAATTGACAATGCCTTAGAAAATTTTCCCCAAATTTCAAACCTATCTATTTATAGACCTAGTCTCCAATTCACCCAAATTTCACTCTCTAAATTTCAATGGCTCAACGATTTATTTCCTATCAACAAAATTCTAATTTTGTCATTGCCATCGACGCTTCTTTCAAGAATATACAAATCGATCATCACCACCCAAATATTTCCGATCCGCATTTTCTCCCTAATTTTTCAAAATCTCCTATAAACCACTATAAATTACCAATTACACTAAAACTATCCCAAATCACCATTTGAACCCAATTATTCCTAATTTCTCATTTAATCCCAATCCAACACCAATCTGCTCATACTCATAATTAAGTCTTAAAAATCATGAATGCATGTTCCTATGAATAAATGCATATGCAGTAAACCTGTTCCTCTATAATTAGAGGCCAGTAACATGCTCAATCAGTGAATGCAATGAAACCTATCAGTCTGTTCCAATTACCAAAATATCCTCGCTAACAGTAACGGGATGTTACACACATTCTTCCTCAGAAGTTTTGTCAAAGGGGCTGAGATTACAGAAAATCCCTCGACAAACTTCCGGTAATAACCTGCCAATCCGAGGAAACTCCTCAACTCTGACACATTCCTCGGAATCTCCCAACTCCTCACTGCCTCAATCTTGTGAGTATCCACCCGGATACCCTCACCAGACACAATGTGGCCTAAAAATACCACCTCATTCAGCCAAAATTCACATTTAGTGAACTTGGCATACAACTGTCTATCTCTCATAATCTGTAACACAATCCTCAGATGCTCCGCATGCTCCTGTCTACTCCTCGAGTACACCAGAATATCATCAATGAATACAATAACAAACTGATCTAGGTAGGGCTGAAAGACCTTATTCATCAAGCCCATGAAGGCTGTCGGGGCATTAGTCAATCCGGACGGCATCACTAAGAACTCAAAATGCCCATACCTGCTCCTAAAGGCACTCTTAGGCACATCGGCCTCTGAAATCCTCAACTGATAGTATCCAGATCTCAAATCCAACTTGGTAAACACTTGAGCTCCCTGCAACTGATCAAATAAATCATTGATCCTAGGCAGTGGGTACTTATTCTTAACTGTAACCCGATTCAGCTGCCTATAATCGATGCATAACCTTAAAGTCCCGTCCTTCTTCTTCACAAATAACACTGGAGCTCCCCACGGTGAAACACTCGGCCTGATAAACCCCTTATCCAACAACTCCTGCAACTGAGCCTTAAGCTCCCTCAATTCCACCGGTGCCATCCTATACGGAGGTATCGATATAGGAGCGGTACCTGGAACGAGGTCGATCTCAAACTCTATCTCCCGATCTGGCGGCAAACCCGGTAACTCCTCGGGAAACACATCTGAAAATTTCCTAATCACGGGAACATCCTGCAACCTCTGCTCTACTCTGGAGTCCACCACATGCACCAAATAGGCCTCACAACCTCCCCGCATCAACCTCAAAGCACTCAGAAACGAGATCATCCTGGCTGGCACTGCCTGACTAACACCTCGAAATACAGCCCTTGGTTGACCAGGAGACTCCAGCACGACCTCCTTGGTATAGCAATCCATGACAGCCTTATGGGCAGTGAGCCAGTCCATCCCCAAAATCAAGTCAATCTCCCTCAGAGATAACACTATCAGGTCTGCACTCAACTCCGACTGATCAATCATAATCGGACACCCCTTGCAGACCTCTCCCAAAACTGTAGTACTACCTAGAGGAGTACTCACCTCTAATCCATACGGCAACATCTCCCTATCCACAAGCAATCTACATGCCACTTGCGGTGCAATAAAAGAATGCGTGGACCCTGGATTTATCAATGCAAAAACCTCAATACAAGAGATCAGAAGTGAACCTGCAACCACATCTGGAGAATCCTGGGCCTTCTGCCTAGTCATGGCGTAGACCCTGGCCTGGGACTGTGGTCGATTGCCCTGACTCTCGGTCCCCACAAAATAATCTCCAGCTCTACCTCCGCTCGCCTCGCCCCTAATCCGTGTCAACCATCATGGGCTCACAGACTGTCGTCTTACTACCAGCTCTCCCACTTGTAGCAGACTGAGCTCCCAAAATATCTGGACAATTTCTGATCTGATGCTCCATAGAGCCACACCTGAGACAAGCTCTGGTAAATCTCCAACACTCTCCACTATGTCTCCTCTCACAATGCTTACACAAAGGAGGAATCTGGCCTGAACTTCTGCCACTACCAATGCTAGACTGCCCAAATCTCCCCCTCTGTACAAAACCAGACTGTCTGGGTCCTCCTGAAGATCAGAATCTGCTCTGGCACCTACTAAAGCTCCTACCAGAGCTGCCCTGACTGTCGCTCGATCTCTTACTCCTAGATCCCTGACCAGTCTCGGTCTGACTCTGTCTCAGAAGCTGCTCAATTCGCACTGCAGCAACTCTCAGCTCCACAAAGGTGCCTATATCTGACCGGACTAACTTGGTACAAATCTCCATATTAAACCCTCCCTCGAATCTTCGGCACCTATCAGACTCAGAGGCAATCAAAACAGAAGCGTACGCCATCAACTCATTGAACCTAACCTCATAATCAGCCACTGACATAGTACCCTGTCTCAACTCAAGGAACTCCTGCATCTTCATCTCTAAATATACCTTGGGCATGTAGTTATCTCTGAATGCCCTCAGAAAATCATCCCAAGTCGTAACACGTGGTCCGCGGAATCGCCTTTAATGCCTTCCACCACTGATAAGCCGGACCCTGAAGCAGAGAAACTGCATAGTTGAAGCGCTCATCAGAGTCACAGTCCATCTGATTGAGGACTCGCTCAGTCCTCTCTAACAATCCCTCAACCTCCGCAGGTCTGCACGCCAGAGAAATCAACGACCTCACCTTGCAATGATCGATATCTCCTCTCCCATCTCACGGGAACTCTAGGAGGCAACTCTCGTAATGAGGCATCAAGACTCCTACTAGCTCCCATCGATTCTAGTCACCGGTTGATCAACTTGATCTCCAAGAACGGATGACCTACAACAAACAAGAATTTTAATCAATTTTTTGCTTTTCTCTCTGAAATTCAAGCCTAAAAATACAATATGCCCAAAAGATGCCAAACTATGCTTTGATACCACCTAATGTCGCGCCCCTTACCGTAGGGTATACAACGGGACGCCCGTAGGTCATACCGATCCATAACCTACGATGAGGGTGCACTACGATACGATCAATTCTATAAACCTCATGGCATCAAAATAATAAAGCAGTAATATCGAATTCACGAAATTTTAAAACCAAAAGATACTTCTCATTTCATTTCTTTAAAACCACAAGTTCACAATCCTATCCGATTACAACTGTACAGAACCAAAAGGACTAACATAACTCCTAACTAGATCATCCCCCAAAAGATCCCAGCTGACCGACCTGTGGGCCATGCTCCTCTCGCCGGCACTCACACGGCAGGAAAAGTCTCGCTAACTGGAGCTAGGAGTCAACTATCGTTGTCCTGAAAAATAATTGCAATGTTGGGTGAGTTTGTGAACTCAATGAGTAACCATCATCGATGGTTCACTTAATTCATGCATTACGCAAAATTGCGTACAGAACAACACAATAGCACGTTCAGAAAGGCAATCATAAATTTACTAAACAATTATCACGCATTTGCATTCAACCCCATGTCAAATTCATAGCATAGTCACATACTGAATGCATGATGATTTCCATTTCATTTTAGTGTTGTGACTGAGCGTCAGTATTATCCCGTTTCTGGGCACATCAAACATAAATTGCGTTTTCGGGGTAGGAGAGCCCTCTGAGTATGCACTACTGCCCACGCGTATTAGGGATAGGAGAGCCCTCTGGGTATGTACTATTCCCTTTTTACAATAGTTGAGCTTATAGCTCCGATCAGAATTTGCTCCAGTCACAACTGTTAATTACCGATTTCTACTCATGCCTAGTATGCGTTCACAGTTTCACAATGATACACCCCATACAACAACATTCATTTAGGTCACACAGTTCATTCAAAGCATTTAACACATCAGAGATTGAGGAACCAACTAGGTTACTCCCCTCAGAACTTCCGAGCTACTGTCGGAAAGTCTTGCCTACGTTGGACGATCGACGATCCACTTGAGCCTCTACAATAATCATAATATCAAAATATTACTAATTGCCCAATTCTAGATATTCAAAGATGCATATGTATCGAATGATTTACGTACTATACATGTTATGACATTTCCGACCCTAATCCCGAATTATCTCAATTCTGCGTTTTCACTCTAATCCATAGAAATTCCTCATACCATAATTCAATTGACTATATTCCCATCAATCACTATCTAATCCCAATTTAACCTCAAAATTCTCTAATTAAAAGAATCTCCAAAATACCTTCAGGTGTCCTCGCCATGACGTCGTCCTCGCCACAAGGCGTGAAACCTTCTCATTGTCATGACGGCGTGCGTTCTTTGCTCACGACGGCGTGCGGCTAAATTTGTTTCGCAGCCAAGACACATCCACTCGTCGCGGCGTGCGACAGAAATCGGCTCGTCGCGACGTACGAATAAATATTCGTCGTGACGTGCAGGAAGGGGTGGCTCGCCGCGGCGTGTTCATCACACGTCGCGATGTGCGAACCCAGAAAAGCCTCCGAAACCTAGAATTCCTCAAATCTTCTTTTATAAATCCATCCAAATCTATTCTAAAATACTCCTAAACAACTTCATATACTAAACTCAACTCATTTCGAACCTCAAATCCCTCTAAAATCAATTATTCATCAAATACCCTAATCAAAATCAACAATTTCTCAAAACCTACATCATCCGAAACTCAAACATTTCTTAAACAATTTATAACATCATTCAATGCTCAAATCAAACTGTTTAAAACATAAACAAGTAGAAACTTACTTGATTTAAGCCTTAAACCTTCGAAAATCACTTCAAATCTCCAACTCCCAACTCAATCACCACCCACGACATTTACCCAATTCCTCAACATTCATCATCTTCTTCCAACCCAAGCTCAAGGATAGGTATAGGTGAAGAAGGAAGCAATTAATCAGGAAGAAAGTAAAAGGAAGGAATCAAAACATCCACAAAGAGAAGAAGATCAAGCTTTCATTCAAGAGAATGGGAAAACATCGTGGAAGATCAATTTCAAAGAAAGGGGGTATATAAACCTAGTGACTAAGGCCTTGTTTGGCAAAGGAATTGCCATAAGTCCAAATCTTAAAGTCTAATAATCCAATTCTTATTCTAATTTCTCCCGATTTTGTAATAATTATGAATAATAACTCTTAAGCTCTTAATTCCAATTATTCACGCCAATTGTCAATCAATCTCAGAACCGTAATTCAATTAATCAGTCACTAAGCCAATTTTTCGGTCCGGACAAGATACTCTAAAAATTCCAGAAAAATTCCTATAAATCCTCGAAATTAGGAAATACATAATCCTATAATCCAATTTCCATTTCTCAATCTCTAAATTCAGTTTCTCACTTCAGTTCGAAAATCAAACCTAATCTGCACAATTATAACCAGATTTTCCAATTTACACAATCAGGTCAGAAAATTGTCATACATGCATGTACATACATATGCTTGTGCAATCATGAACATTTATCAATAATATAGAGGCTATAAATGCATATGCAAATCAATTTCTAAATGCACCCAGACCTAATCCATCCGAATTACCAATATGTCCTTCACATTGGTAACGGGATGTTACAAGTAGTGAGACTTATTATTTCGAATAAAATAGTGGGAGAACCAAATTCATAATTAAATTCCTAATCTCATTTGGTAATCATGGCATATACTTAATTACTTGCTTTTCTTACATTTATTGTGTTCTAACTAGAATTTACTTTATTTTAGTATAGTTGATCCTAAGTTAGTGAACCCAATTTCTTGGACATAGGATGTACTTGAAAAGAGTTCTCAAAGTTAGATAGTAAATTGTATGCCCATTTTGCAATTTTGCTAAAATCCCTATTAAGGATTCAGTGACAAGGTTTTAGAGATACGCCAAAACCATATAGATAACAAGATGTACCAACATTTTGAGTTGATTAATATCTCACAAACTTTAAAGAAAACATATAAGATGTACGTCAACACCATGATAGCAAAATGCAAGGGGTTGTATAGAGTAGAGCTGAAAGGTACAGTACCTTGTTAAAATTGTTCCACTTAATTTATCCTACTAAAAGCATAATTATGGACTACAATTAAAGGCTTTGCTATAGTATGATAATAGTTTTCATAAGAAGAAAATGATTGCATGACTTTTCTTGCCTATATGTGATATGATAGAGATCATATGTATTTCTAATTCATGCTTATGAGTATTTGATACTGAATTTAGATTCAACGTTATTGTAATGTTCAAAGTATGATAAGAAATAGATTGTTAAATAAAAGTAGTTTATCCAAGTTTATGCAAATAGTTTGTATATGATGGATCAAAGGAGATTTATGTTTAACATAAATTACAAGAATAAAAATAGGATAACTGAGACTATCCTTTATGCCATATTAGTTAAATCAACATAACAAGAATCATAAAGTCGTATACAAGGATATGTATATCCTTTTCATTATAAATCATATGAAACTTATGAAAACTTTTTAAGTTGAAGAATAACTAAATCAATCTTTGTTGAAAATATGATAATGGTATTGAATTGTTAAATTGATACATATGATGTATTCGCTAGAATAACAATTCATAAAATATACTACTTATATTCATTGTATTAATAATGATTTAATGTGATAATCATATATATTAAATGAAATAATGATTTAAAATTTTGAACAGTTCACATTGTTTTAATCTAAGCATAAATTAAGCATTGAGAATGTTGAAGCACTTCAATGAGATTCTTTAACAAATACCTTCATAACTAAATTCATAAGGGTATGGATTTATGTAAGGACTAAAATATAATATGAGATATTATATTATGCAATCTTCTATAGCTATGACTAGTACTATAACTTACCTTATATAGTTCCAATTGAATCAATTAACAAGATTTCATATTAGATATGAAACTTTGTCTTTAAAAGAGTCAAAGTTAATGATTTAAGGATGTAATGCTTATTTGAAGCATCTATTATCCATTAAGTTTATAATTAAAATGGATAATAAAAGGTTATGAGATATCCAAAAAGTTGGATATAATCTTACATACCTATTGAACAAATTATGTGTTTCAATGTATACTTATTAGAGAATGATTCTCCAGATAAGCAGTGGGAGTAAGATGAACTTTAAAAATCTCATGACAATATAGTCAATTGGAACTATTTCCTTTATCGATACATTTGATGTATACTTGAAAGGCTGCAAGACATTAAAAGATTCACTTTCATGATGAATTTAAAGAGTTTGTTTTGAAGATGAATGTGAATTTATCATGTCTGTAAGAAGGTTAGTGAGAGTCTAGTTGTCCTCTTTAGTAGGAGTATGTGGAGAAATATTGCTCACAGAGAACAATAATTCCAACTTTTAATTGTTGAAAATATAATTGTCTAGGAACAACTTTTATTAGATAAGAAAAGGTAACAACTTAATTCTAGGAACTAGATCTACTATTCTAAGTCCAAGTACATAAATAATGTACTAAAGATGTTTAATATTTAAGATATGAAATGCTTGTGAAGTATTAAAGATATTCATTATTTTATGTATGAGTTGATATTTGAGTTCAAGATGATAAGGATATAACTTTAAGTAAATCTCATTAAGGTTTATTTATTTAGAACAATATCATTCAAGATTGGAAAAGGTTCCATTGTATCAAAAGTTACTAATTAAGTTATAATACATTTTTCATTTAGTGGAAATTAATAGTTGGATCAATAAGTTCTTCAATGAACTTAATGTAATTCCTTACATTGTTCAAGACAGTAATGAACTATGGACATTAGAGCCATTGGGCATGCAAAGGAGCTAAAGTCTCATCAAAGATCTAAGTTTGTATTTATGTAATTTTTCATAATTATGATGATAATTAAGATGAAATTTATAAGATTTAAGCAAGTGATCACTATAGAAAATCTTGTAAAATTCTCTCATTAAGCCACCATCTTAGTAGTAGAATAATCGTCATATAGTGATATGGTCTGAGATACTTAAACGATTGGCTTAGTGCAAGTAGGAGATTGTTAGTTTATACCTATAGCTAATTGCTTTGGTTGAAGTTTAGTAACAATTATTTAAAGATATTCTTTATCTTGTACATGTTTAGATGCATATGATAAAATCCATAGGATAATTGTACATTGCAAATGAAATTATAATGAGATTATAATTATAAGATTAATACTACATTTATGTATTATCCTAAATTGTTCTTGGTCATTGTTATGTTAAGATTAGACATTAATAGAATACAAAAGACTAGCACATGTTAACTTTTTCCTTATAAAGGAAGTACTCGATCTCATATGATAAAGTATAGAGATACTTAAATAAACGTGTGGGTGCTTGTTAAAGAACAAATTCATTGAACAAACCTGACATGAGAAATCCGTTTGAAAGATTATTTGTATATCTATGGAATTCTTATTGTAATGATTGTATAAGTTATCCTTTGACTTAAGTTTACAAAACTTATCTTGTATAAATACTTATGATCCATTTAATCGTGGGTCATTTAATTGGTAGTCATTATATGTAGCATGAACTATATGGAAGTATTTGAGTGATCAAGATAGGATTCATTACAATTTATAATCATTGTCAACATATTTGATAATCTAATGGATCTCATATATAGAATAGGTTAAAGAGAGCAAAGTTAATTTAATCAAGTTGGACTTGATTGTAAAGTTTGAGAAACTTTATGATTAAATATGAAATATTTAGTAAATAAGGATCAATATGACATATTGAATCCTATTTGGGCATAATTGATATTTAATTAAAATTATTTGTAATTATAATTAAAATTTAATTGAAATTAGTATTTAATTTCAATTAAATCACTAAAACATCCAAAACTTAGTATAAATAGGCTTAAGCTCTATGAAGCTAGCATTTCTTGCTTAATAATCTCTTTAAGAGTTATAAAATTCTGTCAACCCATTATGTGAATATTGTTAGAGGTCAGACATTTGTGGGCTATAGTGGTTGAGACAAATCGATTTTAAAAACAATTCAAAAGATACGACAATAATAAGATCAAGCTTTGAAATAATGTATGAAATAGGTTTCCTCTTTATTATGATTTATGTTATCATTTTATAGAATTAAAGAGATCTTAGTTTTCAGGAAATCAAAGGTTGTGAAAAAGTTTCGTAATTTTTTCGTTGCAACCGAGATCAAATCCCGACCTGGTTTCCCAACATTTGTAACCCTGTCTACCTAAGTTATGGTCCACTCACATATAGAATCTTTCGAGTTGTCCATAAGTGGATTGTAATCAGGTTTAGTCATTAGCATAACTAAATCTTGTATTAAAATAAAATAAAATCATTCACTTAAGTATATCTTGTTTATAAATCAAAATAGATCAATCTATACAAGATAAATACTAAGGTTTCCTCTTTTCTAAACATATAAAATAAACATGGATATCAATTAAAGACTTTGGCATAGGATGATAACAATTATCATTAGAAGAAATGATTGCATAACTTATTTTACCTATACAAAATATGATAGAGATCATATAAATTTCTTGTTCATGCTTATGAGTGTTTGATATTGAATTTAGATTTAACATTATTACAATGTTCAATGCATGATAAAAATGCATTGTTAAGTAAAAGTAGTTAATCCAAGTTTGTACCAATAGTTTATAATTGTTATATTAAAGGAGACTTATGTTTAACATAAATGACACGAAAAAAGTTAAATAACCGAGATTATCTTTTTATGCCATGTTAATTAAATCAAAATAATGAGAATCATAAAGTTACATGTAAAGATATAAGTATCCTTTTGATTATGAATCGTAAGAAACTTGTAAAATTTGATGAGTTAAAGAATAACCAAATCAACCTTTGGTGAAATGATGATGATGGTTTTGAATTGTTAAATTCATACATGTGTTGTATTAGATGAAATAACAATTAAAAAATGATTACACTTATATTTCATTAGATTACTAGTAACTTTATTTGGTATAATCATATGTATTAAATGAAATTTTAATTTAAATATTTTAAAAAGTTCAAATTGTTTAAATCAAGGTACATTGGGAATGTTGAAGCACTTGAATGAGATCTGTAGCATCCCACTTCCGCAAGACCCGAACCCGACATCGACGGTGATATCCGAGCTCATGATGGCGAGGTGGTATGCTAGAGCGATCAATCTGCTTTAAAACTCGGTAACACATTTTTTTTAAACCAATCGAGAGCGCAGATATCATTAAATAATTGGGCCTGTTCTAATACGAAATCATTCTAAATCAAAACAACATTTCTGTAATATTACAAGTACGAGAATTCAAAACCAACTTGGGCCCAATGCTGTTCCTGAACACTTTCAGGAATCACATTCAATTGGGGACCCTAAGAAATAACAGTATCATTTTGCGAAAAATACAAATTTACACATAATTCAAAATGACACTAATGCAGACGTGAACTGATCCCGACCTTAACGCTGACTTGCAAACGGTAATCATACTCCCGTGCCCAACGGGGTACTCTTCGATCCCTGAAAAATAATTGCAATGTTGGGTGAGTTTGCGAACTCAGTGAGAAACCATCATCGATGGTTCACTCAACTCATGCATTCACCAATCATATTAGCACACAGTAGCATTAACAGTAATATCACATATTATCACATTTCAGTTCCAATTTCATATACACATACAATTTCATCATTCACATCTTCCACCATTTACAAATATATATATATATGCAATGCGATGTGACATCGCTCCATTTTCATTTCGTTGTTGTGACTGCTGCTTCAAATCGTCCCGAATGCTTGGGCACATTCTTGTTGAGCGATGGCTCTGAAAACATCGGGCTTGAAGCCTCGATACATTGAGCACGAGGCTCAATACTTTGGACTGAGGTCACATGCGTTGAGCTAAAAGCTCTCACATCGTTGGGTGTGATATCTTGGTGATCTGATGGTCGCTCCGGTCACAACTGCCTTTTATCTGATCATACATTTATGTTTATGCATGCAATGTACATATTCCAATTTCCATTTACATATCATCACTATTTGCCAATTCTTCGAACTTTCGATCCGGTATTTCAATGATCTACATTTCCAATTTATTGCATCCTACTATATCACATTTACAATCCCATCCAATGTATCGAAATGAAACAGACAATTAACACTTCAATATCAATTTCCCATTTCCTCGGACCTCTGGTCCGAGATCTCCAATATAGCATTTACAAACAGTTACTCACAAGTAGCACTTCGTTATCTCATTCCAAATATTTCAGACACCTTTGGTCCGAAATCAATCAAATTCAAACACACATAAACCCTCCATTATCTCCACATGACATAATTGTAAAAACTTAAACACATAAAGGTTGAGGAACCAACTAGGTTACTCACCTAATAACTTCCGAGCTAATGCCGGGAAGTCTCTGCGATGTCCGTGGATCTACGGTCCAACTGAGTCTCTATAGCAATTAAAATAGGTAAACATTACTAACTGTATAGTTAGAATGACCAACTAATGCACATGGAATAATTAAAACGTGTATAATGCATGTTCATGAATTCCGCCCTAATCTCATTTTTTTCCCTCAGAAAAATCCGTCTAAAAATTAGAAAACTATTGGCGCTGACGGCGCGCAATTCGGACCTCTATAGGTCCCCAATTAAATAAAACAATGATTACCGAACAATTATCCGGGGCCACGTCAATTTCCCGTCCAAAAATTCCCAAATTCTCACAAAATGAAATTAAATAATATACGAATCCGATGCCTCAAGAATCAGGTCAATCGGACGTCGGACGGAAAAGAAATTGACAAAGGAAGCAAGAAATCCTAAAATACCCATTTAACAAATCAAAATAATAATAACAAAATAAATATAAAAAGAAAAAAGAAAAAACCAGCCTCGCTCCAGCGAGGCTGTTCTATCCAGCCTCGTCACTAGGGTGAGGCGTCACCCTAGTGACGCTGCCCCTCATTAAGCCTCGTCACTAGGGTGAGGCGTCACCCTAGTGATCAGGCAAAATTCTCATTCCCCTTCCCCTTTTTCCTGATTTTTAATCCATCTTCCAATACCCATAATTCTTAGCACACAATCCAGAAAAATACAAAATATACCTTGTTGGAAAGCTTATGAAACCCTCTACAATTTTCAAGAAGACCATAAAAATCAATTCCACCCCTAAGGGTGTCAAAAATCCAATCAAAGATGCTGCCTAGTCCATACCTCTTCAAACAGAACAGCACATGGTAAATTTAGTAACTCTCATTCTGTTCAGTCAAAAATCGCACAATAAATACGCTCATCAAGATCACAATGTCATCTACAAATTTCGTGAATAACCCAAAATCAAATTCCATTGCTAAACAAGTCAATTAATTCACTCAATGTTTCTGTCCCTGAAATCATTCAATTTGAGCAGTACACTTATAACAAGTATAACTCCCTGTAAACAAGTCAGAAAAATCCAAACTTTATGTCCCTGAAAAGATAACTCCTCAAACTTCAATTTCATGAAGAACTCAATCTCCAATTAGATTTCTAACAATTTCAAATCTGTTATGCAAGTTACTGACCTAATCAGCACTTAACATCACAATGTAAGTTCAGCTTTTGAAATTCCATATCTCCCACATCTGATTTCCAAAAATTACATGACATACACCAATTTCAAGATCAATGTGTTATCTAAAACTCTTCAGTAGACCCCTAAAATCAGTTCAGTTCACAAAAATTACTAAAATTCTTCCACACCCGAATGTGTACTAAATATGCCAATCCAACTAGGTTTCAGTCACTGCATATAAACAGTCACTAGTAATCAGGTCATATTTTCCAATATACAACTCGAAAAATAGCAAGATCAGTGGCAATGGAAAGCTAATTCAATATGCTACAACTTCCATGAAGACCATGTTCTCTAACTCCATGTCAATTAAGTTAGAAAAATCAACAAAACACAATAGTCATACTTACGGTTACTGTTCACAGGCAATAAAACAGTAACTTTCCATGCAAAATTTCGCCCTTTTAACATTACAATTTAACAACACCTATTTCACACAAATATGTAGCTAACATCCCAAAGTTTAAGTGGCCACAAACCTCACCTCATTTACACACCTACACAATTAGTTATGATCAAATCAGTATACTAGGTCAAACTTCAATTTTCCAGCTTTGGTACTAACCTTAGCTTTTATCATTTCCAATGCCAATAACACAACTCTAAGCACCCATTTATACCTCTAATTCAACTTCAAATTCATCATAACATATACTTACATGATTATACAAAAGCTGGCAGCACCCTCACAATTAAATTTTTATTACTTTCCCATGCATCTAACCTTGTAAACTTAATCCAAAACCAAGCCAAATCAATGGAAACCTTATTCAATCATTCATCCATACACAAGCATACAATTAAACCCATTTACATCTACCCTTATAATGATCAAATAAATGTACAAATGATCCTCATGCATGCTTCTAACTACCAAAAGAAGGAAAGCAAAACAACTCTTACCTAGTTGCAAGTTCAAGCTACCAATACCCCTTGCTTCTTCAAGTTCACACTAACTTCCTTTTTTTCCAAACCTCCCATACGGCTATCACAAACATACCAAAGATTTTCTTCACTCAAAGCTTCAACTTGGTTGGTGTGAAGAAGAGTAAGCAAAGGACCAAGGAAGCAATTCTTATAAGGAATAGGAAGAAGGGAAAAATCGAAAGAGGTGAAAAAAAAAAACACCTTCGGATGATGAAGTTTGGCACTTTTAAAAACAATCTTTTTTCAACTTTCAAGGAGATAAACATATACACTAAAGAAGGAGAGCCGTATGACATGGGAGACTTATGAAAAAAATCGTGGGTGATGACTATATAAAGAGACAAATTCCTTTACTGAAGATGACACTTGGCATGAAATGAAATTTTATTAACTAATCCTAATTAATTAAGTACTAATCCCATTAATCTCTAAACATGGCACTAACAAAATTCCCAAAATTATTTATTCACTAATCTCATGCCATTAGGCAATCCCTTTTCAATACAAAAAGGCCCACTCAACCCGTCAGTTGGAATTTTCCGGTCCGGGCAAGAACTCCGAAAAATTCCAGAAAAATTCCCATAAATCTCTAAAAATGGAAAATAATTTATGACGCACTCCAAATAATTTTCCAAATACAACTATCCCATAAATTTCACAAAAGGTCTCAATTTGAAACCTGTTTAAAATGTCATGAATGCATGTATGACTACGTACATGTGCAAAACTCACCATTTATAGAGGCTGCATGACATATGTTCATGCCGAGATTCAATTCAATACTCCTAACCCGTCCCAATTTACTAAAATACCCTTCCCATCGGAGATGGGATGTTACAATTCTCCCCTCCTAATAAAAATTTCGTCCTCGAAATTTCATATACGATTTATCAAGAAGGCAGGGGAGTCTTTTTGATTCATACCCTCTGTTTCCCCTTCTTCTTCTTTTTTTTACACGCCCACATTCAGTAAATGAACGGAGATCAAAAATAATCAATTACTCTATTTCCCTTTCTCAAACTCTCTATGATTTTACTGCTTTCTCAATTATGCGCAATTTATTACTTTCACTATCATCACTATCAATAACATATATATCGAATCCTAACAATATTTCCAATTCTGTCTATGAACCATTTTGTGAATCCGAATCATCTTTTAGGTTTTAGTCTAGCTTACCAATCCATAATGCTATTTACACCACGATCACATAGAGGCCCCTCATCACGAATTTAATTTCCCTTAACTACACCTTTATTTCCATCTAAGGACCTTTTGGCCGAGGCCATACCCTTCAAAATATTTCATTTATTGCTTATCAGATTTCGTTATTATCAAAACACAAATCTCATGACATTTGTATAACCTCAGTGTGAATCAATTCGATTCATTGTCACCATCTTAATTTTTTTTTTTAATTTTTTTTTAACCTATCACTTTATTGCCCTGATCACATAATATAGGGATAACGATTCCTCCTTGGACAGTAAGACCCCTTATACACTATCTGCCACCAATATTATGATTGTCATGCCACAATCACCTGCACTATACATCAATCTCAAATTCCCATGAACTCCAAAATACCTGTTAGTTAATCACACATGTCATCATTCACTTTGACAGACTATACCATCAATTGCTTTTTCCATAATACTCTTACTAGAACTTAAAGCTTCAATCATTCCTTACATTTTCTCTAACCGTTCCCATACTGAGTTTCACTCATATTTCTTAATTTGAACTATACTTAACATTTTTTTCAACAATTGGAGTTAATTCCCGTTCCTCAATACGGTTTACAATATCTACATTCTCACTTCGGGTTTTGCCAATCCACTTTGATGCACACCAACCTTAAAATTTCCATAGCTAATAATGCTTTCTGTTGCCCCTCTTTGTCAATTCGACTATAACACTCACTAATACACCAGATTTGGTGACTTTATTACCCAAATTTTAATCTTCTGCAATTGAATTAATTTATTACTTTGTTCAATCCCTTGAATTGCATCATTAGCTCAGTTTGAATTAATCAGCCGTTGAATCCTTTTCAAATCATTCAAATGCATGAAATAACTCAATCGGTATGGATTTGTATATTCATAGACATCTCCAAACTATTTCTGTACGATTGATGTCTCCAAGCTTTTAGACCACACTCAGTATAACAAATTTCAATTCATCAATCATAAGACCACCCATGGAATTATATTTGTCCTAAGGTGCATAAAATCACTTTATACAATGTCAATAGATCACATCATAACCTTTATTGGAACACTTCAGTATAGATCGTAAATTCTCTAAATCTCTCCTTTATGATCATCAGTTATAACATTTTCATATTTTCCTCAATTATTCTTGTCGTTTTGCTAAAACCAGAAAATCTTTGACAATTTCTGAATGCATCCAAGATTCGTTAGTTCTAATTAATTTCAAATTCCGCATACACATATCTTTTGAACTTTCACATTTTATCAATATCTACATCTTGATTAATTCTCCCAATATCCCATGTTCGCATACTAATTCATCCTTTATTCATTCAATCAGATTAAGATTCACTCTTATGAGACTTGCATGCTCACCAATTTCCTCAACTATACCAATTCATCTATTTCTTATGCTTATATCCATTATCCACTCCAAACTACAATAAACTTCTTATACCCATATTTGACTCATATAACTCTTTCATTATCGAACGTCTCCAATGAGGAACAATTTCCTCATAATTTGTCTCATCATATCCTATTCTGCCACATGTTCCTTACCTTCATTTTTTCCCATAACTCAATTTATTCGATAGATCACTCATTGACTTGAATAAACAATCGTTATATCGATCTCGTACTTTCAGAACATAAACTTTTAATCCCCTCAAATTCGTAATTAATATTCAGTAATTCTCTTCAATAATCAGAATCATCTCATTAACATAATGTACACTCTTTTAGTAACATAGTTTAGCTCTTACACTAGAGTCTCTGCCAGATGTAATACAAATCAGTTACTCTTGATACTTCACGAAGATAAATCTCTGAAGAGCACTTAAATAATTTCTTTTCCTCTACTATCTTGCCATACATCACCATAATCATCACATCCTATCTGACAATATATCTCAATAGTCTTATCAATTTGCCCGTTAATAAATCATACTGCTAAGAATACCTTAATTGCATTTAATTCTCGATAACCATTCTCTTTTTGGTACCAATTCTCAATCATGGGGACTTTACTATATTCATGTCCCTCATTTTATTTCCTCAAGCTCATTACTGATGCTAACATCTTTAACTGTCTCACTTCTTTCTCAATTAATCAGTACAAGTATTCTCATGTCTTACTCTCACTCATTTTAAACTTGAGCTACCGGCATTATAATCAAAGCTTATGTAGTAGGCCACCAATTACTTCTTATATCATATTCACATAAATTATTCATTTATGCTTATCATTTCACCCATGATGGTAATCCCACTATCACATATACACTTACAGTGACAATACATTCTGAACTCAACAACCTTCCTGTTTACACCCGTCCTCGCTCGTGAGGATCATATACAATCTCAATTCATTCACAACTGATCATTATAAGCACTTTAATTTCTTCTTCTAACTCCTAAAGGGATTTTTTTTTCCGACAAGAATTCTGGCTAGCAAGTATCCATTAACTCATCAATTACAGTGTAACATTTTCACTTAACATAGGGCTCCCATAATCAGGTGTGCATTTACTTAGGCAGATCAATTAAACCCGAACAACTTTTTCATCTACCAATTTCATTTTCTTACATTTCAATCTTTTCATTTTTTTGCATTAGACCCATATATTTCCACACTCATATCTATATCATAGATATGAAATCATTCTTGATTTTGCACTTAATGTATAATTTGACTCCAAATCACCAATCCTTATTTATAACTCTCATCATGGTAATCAAGCCCAAATGTAACTTTTCTATATCATAGAACATTTTATTGTCATTTACCTTATACACTGTAAATCTTACTATTATCACATCTCTATTTTTCCTCTATTCAATTACAACTATAATCTTTATAGCTATCTCATATTTAAGGATATTTCCAATATAACTCCAATATTGCATTTCACAATATACCCATCAATATCAATACACTAAAGTCTGATCAAACCATACACTCTTTCCTATGTTGCGATACCCATTTCTTCCGTTTTTCACATTCTAACACATTATCCTTTTTCTCACTTTGTCTAACCACTTAAATGACTGAGACATACTTATGTAAACGACTCGTATACTACACTGGGGATCAGTTGTCACTGTCTGCCGTGACATGACTTAAATGCACGTAACTTGACACATTTGTTTGAAAGCCCATGTAAGATTGTACTTACGGCTCGATACCACAAATGTAGCATCCCACTTTCATGAAGACCAACCCGACATCGACGGTGATATCCGAGCCCAGCGACTCGCGAGGGTGGTATGCTAGAGCGATCAATCTGATTTAAAACTTCGGTAACACTTTTTTAAAACCAATCGAGAGCGAGATATCAAGAAATAATTGGGCCTGTTCTAATACGAAATCATTCTAAATCAAAACAACATTTCTGTAATATTACAAGTACGAGAATTCAAAACCAACTTGGGGCTAATGCTGTTCCTGAACACTTTCAGGAATCATATTCAATTGGGGACCCTCAGAAATAACAATATCATTTTGCGAAAAATACAAATTTACACATAATTCAAAATGACACTAATGCAGACGTGAACTGATCCCGACCTTAACACTGACTTGCAAACGGTAATCATACTCCCGTGCCCAACGGGGTACTCTTCGATCCCTGAAAAATAATTGCAATGTTGGGTGAGTTTGCGAACTCAGTGAGAAACCATCATCGATGGTTCACTCAACTCATGCATTCACCAATCATATTAGCACACAGTAGCATTAACAGTAATATCGCATATTATCACATTTCAGTTCCAATTTCATATACACATACAATTTCATCATTCACATCTTCCAGTCATTTACAGTCATATATATATATGCAATGCGCATGTGACACTGTTCCATTTTTATTTCGTTGTTGTGACCGTGCGCCTGAAACTGTCCCAGTAACGGGCACATTGCGTTGAGCCAGTGGCTCTGAAAACATTGGGCTTGAAGCCCTGATACATTGAGTCTGAGGCTTTGAATACTTTGGACCTGAGGTCCTGTGCGTTGAGCTAAAAGCTCTCACATACGTTGGGCGTGATATGCCGTGATACAGTGGCTGCTCCGGTCACAACTGCCTTTTATCTGATCATACATTTATGTTTATGCATGCAATGTACATATTCCAATTTCCATTTACATATCATCACTATTTGCTAATTCTTCGAACTTTCGGTCCGGTATTTCAATGATCTACATTTTCAATTTATTGCATCCTACTATATCACATTTACAATCCCATCCAATGTATCGAAATGAAACAGACAATTAACACTTCAATATCAATTTCCCATTTCCTCGGACCTCTGGTCCGAGATCTCCAATATAGCATTTACAAACAGTTACTCACAAGTAGCACTTCGTTATCTCATTCCAAATATTTCAGACACCTTTGGTCCGAAATCAATCAAATTCAAACACACATAAACCCTCCATTATCTCCACATGGCATAATTGCAAAAACTTAAACACATAAAGGTTGAGGAACCAACTAGGTTACTCACCTAATAACTTCCGAGCTAATGCCGGGAAGTCTCTGCGATGTCCGTGAATCTACGGTCCAACTGAGTCTCTATAACAATTAAAATAGGTAAACATTACTAACTGTATAGTTAGAATGACCAACTAATGCACATGGAATAATTAAAACGTGTATAATGCATGTTCATGAATTCCCGGCCCTAATCTCATTTTTTCCCTCAGAAAAATCCGTCTAAAAAAATTAGAAAACTATTGGCGCTGACGGCGCGCAATTCGGACCTCTATAGGTCCCCAATTAAATAAAACAGTGATTACCGAACAATTATCCGGGGGCCACGTCAATTTCCCGTCCAAAAATTCCCAAATTCTCACAAAATGAAATTAAATAATATACGAATCCGATGCCTCAAGAATCAGGTCAATCGGACGTCGGACGGAAAAGAAATTGACAAAGGAAGCAAGAAATCCTAAAATACCCATTTAACAAATCAAAATAATAATAACAAAATAAATATAAAAAAAAAAAGAAAAAACCAGCCTCGCTCCAGCGAGGCTGTTCTATCCAGCCTCGTCACTAGGGTGAGGCGTCACCCTAGTGACGCTGCCCCTCATTAAGCCTCGTCACTAGGGTGAGGCGTCACCCTAGTGATCAGGCAAAATTCTCATTCCCCTTTCCCTTTTTCCTGATTTTTAATCCAACTTCCAATACCCATAATTCTTAGCACACAATCCAGAAAAATACAAAATATACCTTGTTGGAAAGCTTATGAAACCCTCTAAAATTTTCAAGAAGACCATAAAAATCAATTCCACCCCTAAGGGTGTCAAAAATCCAATCAAAGATGCTGCCTAGTCCATACCTCTTCAAACAGAACAGCACATGGTAAATTTAGTAACTCTCATTCTGTTCAGTCAAAAATTGCACAATAAATACACTCATCAAGATCACAATGTCATCTACAAATTTCGTGAATAACCCAAAATCAAATTCCATTGCTAAACAAGTCAATTAATTCACTCAATGTTTCTGTCCCTGAAATCATTCAATTTGAGCAGTACATTTATAACAAGTATAACTCCCTGTACACAAGTCAGAAAAATCCAAACTTTATGTCCCTGAAAAGATAACTCCTCAAAATTCAAGTTTCATGAAGAACTCAATCTCCAATTAGATTTCTAACAATTTCAAATCTGTTATGCAAGTTACTGACCTAATCAGCACTTAACATCACAATGTAAGTTCAGCTTTTGAAATTCCATATCTCCCACATCTGATTTCCAAAAATTACATGACATACACCAATTTCAAGATCAATGTGTTATCTAAAACTCTTCAGTAGACCCCTAAAATCAGTTCAGTTCACAAAAATTACTAAAATTCTTCCACACCCGAATGTGTACTAAATATGCCAATCCAACTAGGTTTCAGTCACTGCATATAAACAGTCACTAGTAATCAGGTCATATCTCCCAATATACAACTCAAAAAATAGCAAGATCAGTGGCAATGGAAAGCTAATTCAATATGCTACAACTTCCATGAAGACCATGTTCTCTAACTCCATGTCAATTAAGTTAGAAAAATCAACAAAACACAATAGTCATACTTACAGTTACTGTTCACAGGCAATAAAACAGTAACTTTCCATGCAAAATTTCGCCCTTCTAACATTACAATTTAACAACACCTATTTCACACAAATATGTAGCTAACATCCCAAAGTTTAAGTGGCCACAAACCTCACCTCATTTACACACCTACACAATTAGTTATGATCAAATCAGTATACTAGGTCAAACTTCAATTTTCCAGCTTTGGTACTAACCTTAGCTTTTATCATTTCCAATGCCAATAACACAACTCTAAGCACCCATTTATACCTCTAATTCAACCTCAAATTCATCATAACATATACTTACATGATTATACAAAAGCTGGCAGCACCCTCACAATTAAATTTTTATTACTTTCCCATGCATCTAACCTTGTAAACTTAATCCAAAACCAAGCCAAATCAATGGAAACCTTATTCAATCATTCATCCATACACAAGCATACAATTAAACCCATTTACATCTACCCTTATAATGATCAAATAAATGTACAAATGATCCTCATGCATGCTTCTAACTACTAAAAGAAGGAAAGCAAAACAACTCTTACCTAGTTGCAAGTTCAAGCTACCAATACCCCTTGCTTCTTCAAGTTCACACTAACTTCCTTTTTTTCCAAACCTCCCATACGGCTATCACAAACATACCAAAGATTTTCTTCACTCAAAGCTTCAACTTGGTTGGTGTGAAGAAGAGTAAGCAAAGGACCAAGGAAGCAATTCTTATAAGGAATAGGAAGAAGGGAAAAATCGAAAGAGGTGAAAAAAAAAACACCTTCGGATGATGAAGTTTGGCACTTTTAAAAACAATCTTTTTTCAACTTTCAAGGAGATAAACATATACACTAAAGAAGGAGAGCCGTATGACATGGGAGACTTATGAAAAAAATCGTGGGTGATGACTATATAAAGAGACAAATTCCTTTACTGAAGAGGACACTTGGCATGAAATGAAATTTTATTAACTAATCCTAATTAATTAAGTACTAATCCCATTAATCTCTAAACATGGCACTAACAAAATTCCCAAAATTATTTATTCACTAATCTCATGCCATTAGGCAATCCCTTTTCAATACAAAAAGGCCCACTCAACCCGTCAGTTGGAATTTTTCGGTCCGGGCAAGAACTCCGAAAAATTCCAGAAAAATTCCCATAAATCCCTAAAAATGGAAAATAATTTATGACGCACTCCAAATAATTTTCCAAATACAACTATCCCATAAATTTCACAAAAGGTCTCAATTTGAAACCTAAGCCGGAAAATGTCATGAATGCATGTATGACTACGTACATGTGCAAAACTCACCATTTATAGAGGCTGCATGACATATGTTCATGCCGAGATTCAATTCAATACTCCTAATCCGTCCCAATTTACTAAAATACCCTTCCCATCGGAGATGAGATGTTACAAGATCGATGTGAAGAGTTTTAAATTTTGGTTATCTATAGGAAATAAAAGTCTCTAGTGAATATCTTTATAATAAAATTCCATAAGATTACAGATTTATGTAAAAAGGGAAATACAATGTAAGATATTGTATGATGCAATATTTAATTCTTATATGGTGATGCCTAGTACCATGACTTACCTTCAACAGGTTCAATTAGGTCATCAAGATTTCATATTAGATATAGAATATTAAGACTTTCAAAGAGTCAAAGTTAATGATTTAAAGATATGATACTTAGTTGAAGCATGTATTATTTACTAATTTTAGAACTAAATTGGATATTAAAATATTATAAGATATCAAAAGTTTGGATATAATCTTAACAAATTGTTTGTTTCAATGTATACTTATAGGAGAATGGTTCTCAAGATAAGTAGTGAGAGTAAGATGAAATTTGAAAGGTTCAAATCTTATGACAATATATCCAATTGGATTTAATGCCTTTAATGATGATGTATAGTTGAGAAGATATGAGATGTTGAAAGATTCACTTTAATGATGAAGTCAAGAGTTTATTTTAGAGATGCTTATAAATTTATCATGTTTAAAAGAAGGTTAGTGGGAGTATAGTTGTCCTCTTTAATGAGAGTATATAGAGACATATTACTCATAGAGAACAATAATTCTAATTTTCAATTATTGAAAATATAATTATCCAAGAACAACTCTTGTTAGATATGAAAAGGTATCAACACTTAATTATGAGAATTAGATCTATAGAGATATATTGGAAGTTGTTTACCTATTTAAGTCCAAGGACATAGGTAATGTACTAAACTTGCTTAGTATTTAAGATATATGATATTTTGAAATATTAAATATATCCATTATTTTATGTATGAGTTGATATTTAAATTCAAGGTGATAAGGATATTAACTTTAGAATTAAATCCTAATTAAGGTATATTTTACTTAGAATAATATTATTTACTGATTGGAAAGGTTCCAATGTAGCAATGGTTGTTAATGAAGTCATAATACATTTTTTATTTAGTGGAAATGATTGACTGGATCAATAAGTTCTTTAATGAACTTGATATAGTTCTTTGTATTGTTCAAGATATTAATATACTATAGAACATTAGAACCATCGGGCATGTAAAAAGAGCTAAGGTCTTCTCAAAGTTCCGATGTTGTATTTAGGCAATTTATCTTAATTATGATGATAATTAAGATGAAAGTTGTAAGATTTAAGCAGGTTCTCACTATATATAATCTTATAGAATTCTCTCATTAAGTGACTGTCCCACCAATAGCATGATTGTCATATGGTGATATAGTGTAAGATACTTAAACGATTGACTTAGTACAAATAGGATATTATTAGTTTATGTTCTACAACCAATTTACTGACAAAATAATGTAAAGACATTTTTTATCTTTTACATGTTTAGATGTGTATGGTAAAGTTAAGTGGGATAATTATACATTGCAAATAAAATTATAATGAGATTATACTTTGAAATTCATAATGCATTTATGTATTATTCCTAAAATATTTCTAGTCATTAGTCTATTAAGACTAGACATGAATAGAATGTATAAAAAAACTAACACATGCTATGTTTTCCTTATGAAAGAAGTATCGATCACATAGACTAAAGTATGGAGATATTTAACAAACGTGTGGATGCTTATATGTAGAGAAAATGTTCACTAAAGTGACCCTTATGACATATCTATTTGGAATATTACTTATATATTTATGAAAATTTTCATTATGATGGTTGTATAAGTGATCCTTTGATTAGAGGTCTCCAAAGTTATCTTATATAGGATTACTATGTTTTAATACTACTTATAACCTATTATAATCATAGGTAATTTAATCAATAATCATTGGATATAACATGAACTATATTGAGGTAGTTGAGTGATCAAGATAGAATTTATCATCCTAAAGTAATTAGGGAGATGTTCTGTTGTTCTTAATTAATATTAATTCGGGAAATCCTTGGCCAAGTTAAAATAACATTTTGTAAATAGTTTATAAATGTCATTAATTGAATCAATGGCTAATGATGTAGAACTAATATGATTAGGCTCAAAATGAAGTATACATTAATTACATGCTCTATATCGAATCGAAAAGTTATATGATGAAAGGACTGAATTACATAAAAAAAAAGTTCATACACGAAAAGGATACTCCCTCTTATCTAAAATAAGTGTCGTCTTAGAGGGATTTTAATTATTCAAAATAATTATCGTTCACAATTTTTCATGCATGTTTATAATTTTATTTCCAAAATTATCTTTTAATTTATCTCACATCCTAATTATACAAATTATATTTTCAAGGCAATTCAACATGTAATTAATAAGGGTATATCAAACATTTTACTAACTTTCTTAATAAGTGTACATCTCTCTAAAACGACACTTATTTTGGATAGGAGGGAATAGTAAAAGTCACTTTGACATCTCTAAATATTTGAGTGGCCATGATGTGCTGCTAGATGTCAAGTTTAATGTGCGGATATAAATTAGTTAATTAGAGAATTAAAGATAAATTAAAGGAGTTTAATTTATTTAATTCTAAATATGATTCAAGGTTATAATTTGTATTCTTTACTAACATATTTGAGAACTTAATAGATCACACATAAAAATAAGTTGAAGAGAGCAAAGATATTTTAATCAAGTTGAAATTAATTGTAAAATTTGAGAAACTTAATCATTAAATAAGAGATATTTAGTAAATAAGGATCAGTGTAAGATATTAAATCTTATCTGGGCACAACTAATATTTAATTAGAATTATTTATAATTCTAATTAAAGTTTAATTGAAATAAAATTTAATTTTAATTAAATTACCAAAGCCTATCATAAATAGGCTTAAGCTCTAGTAGAGTTAGCGCTTCTTGTCTAACCCTCTCTGTAATAGCTGTAGAATTCTCTCAACTAGTTCTATGAATACTGTTAAAGGCTAGGCATTTGTGCAATTACGATAATTGAGATAGATCAACTTCGAAAATGATTTGGAAAATACGACATAAAATGATCAATAACTAATGCATCGTTTTTAGCACAACTGTGATTCAAGCAATGTTGCTCTATAAATTTTCTTTAGTCTCTCCACATAGGCCATGTCTCTTTTTGTACTTTATGATAAACACGAGCTAGCACAACATTACAAGAAAAATGAGATTTAGCAACAGAAATTACCGACGAAATTTGTACACATTCCGTCGGTAACCTTATTTAGTGATGGAATTTACTGGCAGAAAAAGTCGTCGGAGATACGACCGTAGGTAAATTTACTTACGAAAATTATACCGTCAATAAATTTACCTACGGAATTACCGATGGTATAAAATAACCGTCGGTAAATTTACCGGCGGTTATTTTGTTTGATCGGTAAATTTACCAAAGAAGACAATTTTTCTATCAGAAAATTACCAATGGAATTGGCTATTCCGTTGGTAATTACCGACAGAATTTTTTTCTGTTGCTAAATCTAATATATTTTACCAACGTAAATTTTTTTACATCGGCAAATTTGTTGAAAACTATTTTTTAAAATTTACCTGCAAAGTGTTTAGTTTCTGTAGAAGTCACCATGAAGATAACTTCATTATTTCAAGTAAAAGAATTGAAATAATGAAATTCATACTAAAAAAGAACTGAAAATAAAGAACTGAAATTATTTTTTAAAGAATAAACATTTCATCAAACACCTTACATGTATTAGAAATTTATCCCAATATCACAACTAAAATCATGTCTTGTCCCTTCTATCACTAATATTTATACCTTAAAGTTGTTTTTCAATCACAAAATATACAAATAAACGAAATTAATAAATACCCAAATTAACTTTCATCCAATATACGAAAAAACACGACAGTAGTTGCAAAAATACCTCCACCGAAGGACACGATGACAATGGTTAGAGAAGACATCGCCGACGAGCAGAAAAGGAGTTCACAATAGAGAAATGGGCTCCAAAAAAACCAAAGAGGAGTCGCAGGAAGAAGGAAGAAGAAGACGTATGTGGGAGGGAGATGTCGGGTGAGTTTGAATTTAAAAAGAATTTATTGACGAAATTTTTCGTAGGTAAACTCAAAAAAATTTTATTCCGCCAATAATTCCTGCTTTTTTACTGACGGAACGAAAATTTATGTCGTTAAATACATTTACCAACGAAATTTACCTACGGAATTTTCTGTACGTAAACTCAAAATTTTTTATTCCGCCAAAAAATTCCTCCATATTTAGAGACGATATTTTCCGTCGCTAACTTCCATTGCTAATTTTGCTGCAACGAATTTCCTCCAAATTTAGCGATGAGTATTAGTACCGTCGTTAAATGACTTAATTTTAACGATAGAAATATGCTTTCCGTCGCTAATTTCCAATAGTATATTTTTTGTGGGTAATTTTTCATCATTAACTTGTAGTGATTACCGACGACCATATTGTTCCTTGCTAATTTCCGTCGATAATTTTGCCACGACGAATTCTCTCCAAATTTAGCGACGATGAGTAGTACCGTTGCTAAATCACTCAATGTTAGCGACGAAAATATATTTTCCGTCTCTAATTTCTAACGATTATTTTTCTGTCGCTAAGTTTCCGTCGCTAATCCACATTTTTCTTGCAGTGCAAGAGCATGAGTTAGGTCATGTTCAATCAAGAGTTGTGATTTTTTAAAATATTTTTATCACAATTCTATTCAATTCTTAATAAATCTTGTTAGAGAATATATAAAATCAATTGAGTTGACCTCACACAATAGTTTAAGTTATTGTGATGAAATGGTCACTTAACATGGTATCAGAGCCTTTATGACTAATTGGTCATGAGTTCAAATCCTACCATCCACCTATTCTAAGTAAATTAAGCACAAGGTAAAGTAGGCTTGTGCAAGTTTCAAGCTCAAAGGGCTTTCACTTGAGGAGGTGTGTTAAAGAATATATAAAATCAATTGAATTGGTCTCACATAATAACTTAAATTATTGTGATAAAATGGTCACTTAGCAAATCTCATTCCAAGACAATGTCTTCAATAATTATCTACTACATAACATAAATATACTATATTATAGTAATTAATATGCAAAATATAACAATACCTAGTAGATATATTCTACGCTCATCACTCTTTCTTTTGGACCTGTTGTCGATCATCATTTCATATATGGCTCTATAATATCTCATGAGTAAATAATTATATAATAAAAAAAAAGAAGAAGATTTTCCCCTCAAAAACAAAAGAAGAAGATTAATTTTAAAGATGAATATGACATTGACAATCTAGTACTTTGTCGTAGGTTTTATTTGGGTTTCGATTCTAACAAGAACTCCTTTGCAAGAATTCTTTGAGTGATCACTTTATCTTCTTTTTGGCTATCACCTTGGCAATACTTTGCAATTGAAACTTGTCTATTATTAAGTTGGTGAGCTGACTAGGCAGAGAATAACTTTGTTCATGCAACTCTCAGCTTATTATAATACAAAATCAAAGTTAGAATAAAAAGGCATTGGAAATAGGGAAAGGTTTAGGGATCGAAAAGAAGTGAAATTTGCTTTTAAGGGGAGTTGATCGTTGAGTGGACATCTGGTGACAAAACTTTTCAAGCTACATCGATGTATCATCATCACACCAGCAGAGTTTCAGGACAGAACATTCCCCCACGTTAAAAACAAAGTCTGATCTGATCTCTCAATCCCTTAGCTTTCATGTTCCCTTTCTTTTTGTTTAATGCTTACTTCCTTGCTTAAGAAGATGACCCCTTTTATCCAAAAACTTGAATTTGGCATCCAAAGAAGACTGTTTTAACGGTAGACTACGTGTTGTGTGTGTGTGTGTGTGTGGTTTAAGAGAGATAAAAGATTATTGGGATTGTTTAGTTGTCCCTTTATTCCAAGCATTCTTTGCTTAAAAGACGGCTACACTCTGGAATAAAGCCAAAAGTGGAACTGGGTATGGGTTAAAGCTAAAAACAAAGAAGCATGAACAACTACACAAGCATATTCTAGTAAATACAAGCAACCTAACGACACCACAGACACATGATACAACCCCAAACCCAACAAGCAAAGCAAGCAACCAAATCCAGATGCAGCTGAGTGAGGCTGAGCTGAGCTGACAACCGACAGCAGGCAGTAGAGCATCTCTCTGTATCTGGTGTCAAACGTACGCTGCCCCAACAGCGCCAATGTGTAGTCACAGGTCACAGCCGGTTTAGTCAGTCACCAAATGGACATATTCTTGCCGTACCAGTATCACTCACCCAAGCTTTAAGAAGAGTTCTTGGAGGGAGGGCACGGCTTGACCATACTTGGTCACGTCCGTTCTTGTAGCAAGAGAAAGTATCACTTACACAATGAGACATGTCCCAGGAACCAAATCAGTCTTCTTTCTCGGAATGTCTAAGCATATTGTTCCTGTTGCTTTGGCAAGATTGGGAATTTTTGCTAACCTCCAATTTGGATTCCTGGTTCATTCCATCCTTTGCCGACCCAACAGCTCAGTGTGTCTCAGGTTTTGTGTGCCCAAAACAACCATGGATGGTGTCCTTCCGTTATCTTTATCAATGTTTTGAAATTCGAATTGGTTATCAAATCGGAAGCTTTATTAGTTATCGATTTGACCGGTTTAATCGGTTCAATCATCGGTCGAATCGGTGTGACGTCATAATTATACAATAATTATATTTAATTATATTTAATATTAATAATATTAAAAAAAAACCAAAATATACCAAAAAAAATAAAAATAAAAAACAAAAAATAAAAAATAAAAATTTTATTAAATTAGTGGTCGAACCGGTCCGACCAGACAATTGACCGATTTTGACCTATTCTCACTGGTTCAATTAAGAACTGATTTTAAAGGGTGAATCGGAATAGATAGCCGATCGGTCACTGATCAAACAGATTGGATCGATCAGTCCGATCCGATTTTCAAAACACAGATCTTTATTAACATGTTTGGAATGTAAAATCTAGACCACACCAGCAAGAATCTGAATTAAGCCATTTTCTAAATTAAGATTCTTTTTTTTTTCAAAGTTATTTATTACAAAATAAAAAAAATAGCTGAAGAAAAGACAAAATATCTGCATGATCAAACGAAGGTATCCACCCAATAATCCGACGCCGCGTGCACTTCTACTAACACACGTAAGAGATCCTTGCCTTACACAATCAAAACATGTGGGTCCTTACTGTCCTCGCTCATCGAGACCAATTATTTTCTATCATCGTTATTTTTCCTCAGTTTTGTTATAACTTATAAGACTCTCTCTATAATTTATTAAAAATAATGATAAAATAGACGTAACATTAATATATATTAATCAAATTGAAATAACTAATTATAATAAATTATTAATTTTAATTAAAATTAATTAATTTAGTTTGATTTTAAAAATAACTATTAAAAAATCTTATCTTAATTGATACAATCTAATTTCACATTAATTGAGGTAGAAACAAATTGGCTTTAGTTAGTGCATAGATTCCATAGATCAAGAAATGACATTAATGAGTTAAGAATGATACTAAAAATGCAAATTAACAGCATGTGTTTTCAATCCTTTACAATTAAATGAATTCCAAGGCATATAAATATGTTAGCGCACTTGTTATTTAAATCAGCTCCTAAATATCTCAATAGGTTATTTGGAACATGTAAAATATTTTTTGTTAGAGACTCTAACTTATGATACTATTTTGTCTTAATAAATAAATACTTTTTCTTCCAAAAAACTTTTAATTTGAGTTAGATTTACAAAATAAATTATTTTAATTTTAAAAATAATTTAGTTATTGTGTTCAAATAATTTAAAATTTAATAAAAGTATTATTTTAATTGATTATTTTTAAGTTATTAAATAAAATAAAACTGTCATTAATGGTCCAACAAACTAAGCACAAAAATAATAAAATTTTATCTCAAAATTTCCGTTATATTTAACGGTTAGAAACTGACGGCGTAAAGCCTTAATTTGGCTTATATAAATAAAATAGTCCCAAATCGAGTGGAAGGGCTGTTCCTCCTTAACTATTAACGTAGACAACTCCGACCCACACTGAGCTTGTCGGGAGTTGCCGTTTTCTTCTTTTTGTCTCGCCGGAAAAGCCGATTTCCATCATATATTTCCTTCTTTTTGTTTGACTGCCAACTTCCTATTCTATTTCTGCTAGTCTTCTATGCGCAGTAGCTTAGAGTGTGACCGTGATCCTTTTGAGACAGAAATCAAAAGGCTGTTTTGAGTAATGTGGCAGCGAAGAAAATATTCGACTTGTTCATGAATATAAAGGACTCGGTGCTCTGTTTGGAGCTGTAAATAACTAGTGGTTTTGTTGGCATTTGCGTTTTTGAGAAGAGACTGATCGAAAGTACGTAGGAGCTTTGCTTGGTCTTTTGATGCAATCCTCTGCTTTTTGCGCGTGTCCTCTGTTCGTTATTTTTGTTTCTTCCATTTTCTTATCATTTTATGGGTTTTAGTTATTTTCTTTTTGCTACTACTTCAGATTCTGTCTCTTTTCTTTGTTGTTTGTTGTATTGTTTTTAACTTTTCTCAGCAGCCAAGCAGAACTTCACTTAATCCATCGTACCTTATTTCTTCTCTCTCTATTTGTGTTTTCCGATCTTATTGAAATATTTAAAATTACAGGAGAAACAAAACAATAACAACAGTAACAACAATACAGGAGTGGTTTTCTTGTTTTCCATTATTTGAGTCGTCTTCTTGACTGAGCAAGTCGTTCTCGAACAATTTTGATCAGTAGTCTTTTCATTTCTCTCTTATTTTCTCTTACCCCACAACCCAAATAAGATGGAAAAAAAAAATTGCGACCCTTCTCTGTTTTATCCAGGAAAGACACTTCTTTGCCCTGTTCCTTTATCATACCCTATTGATGGGATTGGTTGATAGAGTCTGTCATTTTTAATTCTGGTGTTTTAGAAGCTGAAGAATTTATTTATGACAAATCTTTCTTTTGCTTTTCTTTTTGCAATTTGTTTCTTCTCGGAAACTTAGGCTCGCACCTCTTTTTCTTTTCTAGTTCAAATTACTGGGGTAGTCCATTAAAAGCAATGAGAATGAGGAAGATGGGGGTAAAGTCAATCTCCAATTTGACCAACTTTCAGGGGGCTAATTGTTTGAAATCTATGTTCTTTACCAACTTTCACAGGGCTAATTGTCTGAAATCTATTTTCTTTCTTTTTGCCGTAGCACGACTCACTGTTGTTGTCTTTGTGCTTGGGTCTTCTCTGATCCCAAGAGGTGAAGTTTCTTTATCTTTTCCCTTTTGTCTTTCTCCAAAAGCCTCTTCCCATTCCTTTAAAGTTTAAGAACGCAACCAACAACATCAATCTTAGTTTTGTTATTAGTTCATTTTGGATTCAGTGGCAACACAACAGTTTTGTCCTTCTTCTCTGTTTCTGGGTGCCCGTCTCTTGTCTTTGTTAATATTTTATAGCCGTCTTAGGACCAAGGCCCGTTACAAGGTTGTCTGTCTCATCACTGATACATGAATGTTTATGTCTCCCGTATTGACCGAAAACTCCTTTAAAAAAATCTCAAATTTGTTATTTATCTAATCGAAGATACAGGGATAACAAATTTTAATGGTTGATAGTGTTTGCTTATTTGTGATTATTTATAACTTGTATTTATATTTACAATGGATTGGTCACTTGGGCAGGAGTGGAAGGAAAAGTTGGAAACCTGAGAAGATGTTTACGTGCATAGCGTGTACAAAGCCGGTGGCAGAAGAGGAGGAAGGTGGACGAGGGGCGGCGCGTGGGAGTGAAACGCCCAATACAAAAGAAGCTATCAAAAGCCTGACAACACAGGTCCATGCCTTATCCATCTCTATTCTAGTTTCTATTGCGTTTGCAGTATCTTTTTGCCTTAAATAAATACTTATGGCTTGTGAAAGCAATCAAAATCATAGTTCCATGAGATATTATGGACCCCCCCACCCCGCAGGGACCAACCTTTGGCTTCTTTTACTTCTTTTTTACTTGCTTACTCATTAGCTGCCTTCTGTAGTACTACTTGTAGTTAATATATTATTCTTCGTATTAGATGATGAAAGAAAAAAAAGAATCTTTCATCTGTTTTCAGGGCTAAAACTAGTACAAAATCTTGCCATGCTAAAACTTAAAACAAGAAGCGCTGAGTTGTACTTGTTCCAGTCTCTGTTACCTCCACCCTGGAACGACTCACTAGAGTTTTGGCCCTGAAAATGAACATGTGCCAAAAGGTCCTCTAGATAGCAAATTATCAACTTCTAGTTCTTTTCGACTCTTTCTGGTTAGGTGTATGCCCATGTGATCAAAACCTGGTAACTCAACCAACGTCTGTGCCTACTCCATAGGAACTGTCAGTATTTCTACTACAGTTGCAGTGAAGGTGGCTAATTACAGAGTCTCATGATTTTGACATACCAACTAGAGCCCCTCAATCGTCATTAGCTTCATAGTGGTGGGTGGTGCAGAAAAACAAAAGGCTTCAGTAGGACTAGGACGCTTCACTGGCTTAACTATATATAGATTCTTCATTAGTGAAAATCTCTTCATGTTTCAAGTAGAAAATCAAATCTTTTTCAGGAATTCTGCAGCTGATCTCCTACACTTCTGTGAATGACATACTAACTCCAAGAAACCATCCTAGTTTGTTTCCAAAGATCGGATGTCGTTTTCTGGATTCTGGCCAAGCCTTGCACTAACTCCACATTATAATTTGAGTCAAGTTTCCAATATCATATCAAAATTTGTACCTGTTTTGGTAATGTGATATTTTATAATATTGATATCCGTCAATAATTTCAAAATTATATAATAATTTATTAAATTTTATATAATTAAAATTAATTTTTATTATAATCAAAATTAAAAAAATTTAAATTTTGACTCAATAACAATTTATGAAATATTTTTAAGATATAATTGTTTTTAAATAGTTATATATTTAGAAGTATTTAAACATATAAATACATATTTTTTAAATTTATTCCTTCAAAATTTCTTAATTTACAAATCTAATCTGATATTTTAATACGGTAATCCAGTATGGTACAAAACAAATTTGTGCCTTTTCCAGGTTGGTACTATACGAAATTCACAACAGTGCTGTACAAAAGGATTGAGTAACAAAAGGTTAACAAGCTGTTAATCCGTGTAGGTGACAGCATATTAATCCTAAGCAACAGTTTCATCTTTATTTCATAAATTGTTCTCTTGTTCCATTATGAGAATATTTAAGCACTGATATGTTAACATGCTTTGGTATAGAACTGGGATTGCAGGATAGAATGGTGACAGCATATTAATCCTAAGCAACAGTTTCATCTTTTAAAAAAGAAGGGATTCATCTTTATTTTGATCCACCATTGAATTCTTGCGTGTCCTTTCTATCTCTAAAGTGAAGAATACCAGAAATTATATGGAGAAAGGAATGAGGATAGGATCTTGCTGTTCACATATTGTTCGAATGACAGAAATAATAATCTGCTATATGCTATGCAGTATTCCTAACTCTGATTTATTAACTGAAAAGCTTTTTGCATATGGTTCTTCTTAGGAGCTTCTAACAATTTCGCACAGATTATCGTCTAAATGATCAAAACTCATTATTCTTTTACATTTCTAGGAATACTGTGATCAGTTTCACTATTCTGCATGACATTGTCTTCTTCTCTTAGAGTTCTCTGGGTGGTCAAACATCTGAAGGAAATTATTTTTCATTGGTTATTGTCTTCAAAAATCAGCTGAATGTTATCCTGTTCACTGTCGGCCTTAATTTTGCTCTTCAAAATTGGTGCAGATAAAGGGTATGGCATTGAAATGCTCAGTAGCTTACAGGCAATGCAAGCCCGGTACGAGCTCCATAGGCAACAAGAAAGAATATCGGCCATATCCAGATTTCGACTCCTCGTCAGAAGGAGTACCATATCCCTACATTGGAGGTGGAAGCTCAAGCTCAACACCTGCATGGGATTTTACAAGTGGTAGTCACCATCATCATGGCATGGGACTGGAACCAAGATTCAGTGGACTATTCAGCGGTGACCAAACCACTGGAGGAGTAGATTCTTGTGTAGTGCTTGAGCACGAGGATGTGCCCAAGGAATGGATGGCACAGGTGGAGCCTGGTGTTCACATTACTTTCGTTTCTCTTCCTAATGGTGGAAATGATCTAAGGCGTATTCGCTTCAGGTATGTGCTAGATATATCCATCACTGCTTCCTACTTCAGGGAACTTAAAAAGTTGTGAGAGCATGAATGAACTTCATAGATGGGAAAAAAGATTATCATATTAGATTCTTAAAAATGTTATTGCATATGTACAGCACTATTCCTCTGTCGAATGTCTTGAATTAGTCAAATCCTGAGTATATTGCAATTACTTATGGCACCGTTGACATTGGCATGGCAAGTGAAAAAGCAAATAAATTGTTAAACCTTGATATCTTGTGGAAGCACAAGCTGACATTTGAGTTTTGAAGCCGAGACATGTTCAACAAATGGGAAGCTCAGCGGTGGTGGGGTGAGAATTATGACAGGATCATGGAGCTCTACAATGTCCAAAGGTTTAATCGTCAAGATCTTCACACTCCACCAAGGTCGGAGGATGAGGTAAATACATTCATATTTTAAATTCCTGGAGATTTCTTTTTTTTTTTTTTGCATTGGATTTTTTCTCTGCTTTTCCTTTTTATCTTGTTGCTGAGGGCAGGAGGAGGCTTCATAACAGCTACTTTTAGACATAAACCAGTTTAATAAGCTTAAAACTTCTTTGACTTCCAACGTAGGCACATTAAGTTGGAATTATTGAGTAAATTGCCTATATGATTGTTGTTGGCGCTTGATATTATAATATAGGATGATATAAATCACATGCACATGCAGAACTTCAGATGTCAAGCCAATACAGGAATGTGCAGATGTTGTTTGACATTAAAAGATTCACTGTCAGTTGATATTTGAACAACTGTTTATATCCAGTATAAACTTTCTATGTGCATGGCGCGCCTTAAAGCAGGCAGTCCATGGACTTGCTTTAATGATCAATGATTGAAGCATAAATGTACATGCTTCTAGGGAAGTGTGCACACTATATAGGTTCTCTCATGCAAATGGGAAACACTTGCATTCTAATGGACGACCGTTTTGTTCACCAGACAAGATATTCAACTTGCACAAGAATAGATTCTGCAAAGGACAGCCCCATAGCTCCAGCTTTCACACCAGGGAACTATCACGGACATCCTGGAAGTAAGGGGCATTTTCCATCGGAACATTCCTATGGTGGTTACAGTATGGCTGGTCCGAAGGGTGATGCATCAAGGACAACTACCTCGTCTAGAGATGATAATGCTAGTGATGTTGAGGCAGAATGGGTTGAGGAAGATGAGCCTGGGGTATACATTACCATCAGACAATTAGCTGATGGCACTAGGGAGCTCCGACGTGTCAGGTTCAGGTAGTACAAACTTGTGTTCCCTCTTCTTTTTTTTTGGTTGGCTATCATTTTCTGGTTCCCACCTTGTTCATTTTATTCCTTTTACGCAAGGATTCATTCATTGTTTTTTATTCTTAAATTTTTTTATTTTGCTTTCCAATAAGGTAATAAGAAAACTCTTGTTCTGTTGACACAGTCGTGAAAGGTTCGGGGAAGTTCATGCAAAGCTGTGGTGGGAACAGAACAGAGAAAGGATACAAGTTCAATACCTATAGAACTGGGGGAACTTGATTTCAGTACAAAAAGAAAAAGTCACCAATGAAGATATTCACCAATTCGTTAAGAGCTACGCAGATTATCTGTAAAGAATGACGGTTAATTTAAAGCACTCCAATTAATGATTCGTAATGTAAAACAACCGAAAATTAAAATCAAAGTTGACCAAAGAAAACGACACCACAACATAGTAATTAATGGGGTACGCAACAAAACTATCCACACCTGGAAAAAGAAGGAAAAAACATCACAAGTCACACCACTCTCATTTGCTACCTCAAACCATTAATAACAATCTCATTGTCATCGAGTCGGCGCAAACGATAACATGCATATGTAGAATCCCTTTTTCTAAATCACAATGTAACACATAACACACACTCGCGGTCGTGCTCTTCACGTTTTGGTAAGTAGCGACTTTAGCATAGACATTTTTAAGAGCCAAAGTTTTTCATCCCACAACTCTCCTCGTACAAGTTCTGGCAGGGTGGAATTGTTGAGATGGCCTGAGAAACATGTCACCAGACTCCCTAGTCCATTGTACTCCAGCCCTCATAGGTGGAGGCCGAGGCTGCACCAGAGACTGCCTACGAGAACCAATTGCCATATTTGCAAACTTATCTGCAGCATCAGAAACCCCTCGTGCTGCTACTCTACCCTTGTTTACAGAAGCTGACAATCCACACGGCTACCAAGTCAGTTCTTATCCACAATAAATATACATCACAATCTATATCACATTCAAAAGTTAGAATTAGCTCCACACTTCCCATGGCATAGATACCAGGTAACCAAGTAAAGAGGCCAGAACTTACAAGGGCTTTTCCTTCCTGGTGGTCGATATTTCGGTTGCCTGGTAGAGCTCTTCAATGATTTCTCTTCTTTATTTGCACCCTTCATTCGCAGAAACACCGTAAAATTACAATCAATACAGATGCCACATCACATACTGACAACAATACAGGTGTTCCTGATTCCATAGTCAAAAGCATTTCCTTGGGACAATGTATAAAAATTTATTCTGATTGTAGATAGTGGTTCAAGGCAATTATTTCCAATCCCTCTGAAAAGGAGAAAGCATTATTAAGAACAATAGTTTACCTGGTTGGCCATATCCAGCTTCCGCTGTGCACCTGCAATATGATATCAACTGTGAAAATTTACAAGCAAAAGCATTTTAATTTAACAAAACATAACAGCATTTGTCCAAAATCATTTTGGGGTGCACAACTTGACAAACTCAAAATTCTGACAATGTTGGCAGTCCTTAAACTCATTTTCGCTTTGCCTACCTGTGCTCAAAGAAGGAGAATGAAAATTGTTAACCAGCTTTGAATTATTCATAGCCCCGGAATATCTCCTACCAGACTGTTGCTCTGATGACACCTTAGTCCCAGCTACAGATAACAAAAGTAACAACATATCAATATTGAAATAATACATCATTAATATTTGAGAAACAAACAGAGCTGATAGCATAACAAACCAGATGGAGGTGTTCTCACAACAGCTGTTCTAAAACGAAGTGATGGGGGAGCATAAAAGCAACCCTGCAACAGTAAGGAGATTATTGAACTCTGAAAGACAACGAGACACTAAAACAAATTTAAGTGTAAATATTTTTTTTCATTAAAGAAGACAAAAGATTGAATGCATAAGTCACCTGGAAGAATGGATGTTGAAGGGCCTCTTCAGCCGTAGGCCTCTTGCAGGGATCCCAAGAACAAAGTGCCTGATATCCCAAAAATTAGGGAAGGACCAATGAGAAAGGGAAAGCATACAGGAACTTGTACAAAAGCAGGGACAAAATAATATAAGACTAAACTGACTGCAAACATTACTGACCGTAATAAGGTTGATTGCATCTTTACTTGCAGATGGTATTAGGACAGAAAGGTTTACACCAGCAAACTGCAACAAAAAACATTCAAAGTCGTCTTACATCTTAATCATTCGAAATATATAGATTGTAAAGCACCTCGAATTTTTAAAATGGTATAAATTTATTTGTTCTGCCAAGGAAAAATAGCTTTCCAGAATTACAACTATTTAAGAAAAAAAAATCATTAAGAAACTCCCCAATTTTCCAAACTAATCAAACATTAATAATCAAAGATATTTTAAACATGCTTCCGGTTATATGACATGGAAACAAACAATCTGACCTGTGGAAATTGATAGTTTACAGCTTTAGCAAGATCAAGTCCATCAGCCCAAGAATCCTCAGTTGGAGTGCCTATTACACTGCATATTTTGTAGATCTCATCTGCCTCACTGTAAAATTAACCGGGATAGCCAGTGAGCAAAAGTTAAAATAAACCTGCAGCAAGATCACGGAAAAGATAAAGACCTATACCTGGTACCCGGAAAAAGAGGTCGAAGAGTTAATAACTCAGCCATAATAGCACCCATTGCCCACATATCTACAGCAAAGTAATGTATCCATTAGAATATACAATAAATATTTAATACGGTTATATTAATTCTTAAAATGTAGAACATCTCAAACTGATCTGCCACTAACCAACTTTAGGACCATATACGAATGACTGAAGCAGAACTTCAGGTGCCCGATACCACCGTGTTGAGACATACTCGGTATATGGTGGTTGAGAATTTATTTCTCGTGCAAGGCCGAAATCAGCAATTTTAATTACATCCTTTGTGACCAACAAGTTCTCTGCAAGAAGTGCAAGTTATCAGTCTGATATTCCTAACTAAAAAAACAAGAAGAAAAGACCCATCGCCACCAACAATATGAACAAGTAAGAATGGGCTATCTTAATACCAGAAAACCATCTTAAATTGCAAGAGAAGATGAAAACCGAGGATTAAGATAAGAATAAGAGCAAATTCATAAACAATGATACTCGAATTTCAAAAATGAAAAAAATATTGTTGTATGCAATGACAAATAGCACTTCATAGTTGATAGATCATTTGTATCAGAGGACAGATATTTTTAAAAAAAGGTTCACCTTAGCTTGTCCCATCTAAAAGACGTCTAGAAATACATTGCAACAATATGGATAAAAACTCACCTGGTTTAAGGTCACGATGGAAATATCCACGCTGGTGCATGTAAGCAAGACCTTGAAATACTTGAAAACACCAATTTCTAACCTCAGCTTCCGGAAATAACTTTACTTTGTCTTTAATGAGTTGGTAAAGGTTGCACTCCTGGAACACCAGTATGTCAAAACCATTGGCTCAATGGTATCCAATTTGAATAAATAGAGGAAAAGAACTTACCATATATTCAAAGACAAAATACAAGATATCATTTTCCCGAATTACTTCCTTGAGCTTCACAATATATGGATGATTCATTTTTCGCAACGACTTTACTTCTCTAAGATTTACACACTCTTCCCATGAATAATACTTTTTCTTCATCTTTTTTATTGCCACCTGTTTATCATTGCCAAACATAAAGCAATTAAAACAAAAGGTCTATAACAACCTAGGGGTCATGCAAATACAATTGCACTTACAACTTCACCAGACTGCTTATTAATTGCCCTCCAAACACTGCCAAATGTTCCATCACCAACTTCCTTGATTAACTTGTACCTGCATACAGCATTCCTAATTTATAATTGAAGATCAAAAAAGAAATAAAAAACCATAAAGTGAAAAATAACTGACCTGTCCATCTTGTTGTGAAACACAAGCAAGCTCTTTCTTTATTCAGAAAATAGTATAAAACTCAAAAAAGCTATGTGACATTCACGATATATTATCCTTTGTGAAATCTGAAGAAAAACAAACAACCTTGCTGGTCCAGGTAAACTCAACTAATTTTCTTCAATGACCACTGACAGCAGGAAACCAAAATTTTTTATCATGGACAAACTCCACGGCCTTAATCATCCCAATACCCACAACTTCAGGATACCAGAAAGAGGAGTGGACAAAGAAAGCGGCAGAGTGCATAGTTACACCAAACAAAAAAGACCAAATGCAATGACTATCGGTGTCAAGGAGACAGACACACCGATCTCAAAACAGTCCAAAACTAAACTAAAAAGATCCTGCTGATCTAGTTAGGTATTGATGAGTGGAATTCTGAGCACTTTAACTGATACCCATCAAGAGCAACAGGACAATAGGCGACAAGCAAACAGTCTGCAGATAATTGAGGCAGTGGTTTTTCTAGTATTAAACTACTAATTAACTTCAATTGGATTCCTTGCAGACTTCAACCCTGCAACAACATCAACAGCATATCATTAGAAAAGCGGAACAAAAGTACAAGCAACAAACAAGATAATGGGTACAAGACTGTACTCCAGAACACGTAGTTGCTATGACTTCAACTGGACGTTGTATCAGCAATGCACTGTTCAGTGTTCATATGAGTGGTTAGAAAATGAAAAAAAAATCTGAAGCATTGATTAAAAGAATATGGATAAGGTATTTACTTCAAGAAGTGCATTAAAGATCCAACACCTATTTCACAATAACTTTGCATCACGTCCCCTATAGTCTTCATTAAACAGAAACTGACCACTAAGTGCAGTTAACAAAGGAAACCAAAAGAAAATCTCCAACGATGAAAAATCGCCAGTCAAGCACTTCTTGGAATGAAAAGACCCGATACTGGTAGCAGCTTGACCAGAAAAAGGCATTCTCCATGTCTTAATGAAAGAAATTAAGCCGTCTAGATCCAAGTTCTGCACAACCTAATTAGAAGTCAAACAACAAAATTTATTAAGCATCATTAAGTGATCAGAACATACACAAATAATCTAACTAGTCAAACAGTCCACATACACATCTTGTTCGTCTATTAAATACGAATGCTTTAAAAGAAAGCCCCTTAGAAAGTAAAATCGTTATAAATTGATCATATCAAACAAAATAATCTTATTCGTTCCTAAATATAAAAGCAACTAATCCAAACGCTAAATACACGAAAATTTTCTCAACCATTAGAAATACGACTAGCTGCATAGAGAAGAACGGTCGTAAAAATCGGATCATAAGGCATTCACAACCCATGTGTTGGAGATTGTAACAATCACGGATCTAATATAATCCATGCCAAAGAAACAACCTAATCATCACTTATAAAAAACCCGATTGCAACAAAATTAAAGTATCCGTGGATTACAAACAAAAATGAGACATAAAGCCCTAAATAACAAAGGTAGATAACCTCGCAGATTTCAACCGTTTGCATCCAATCAATAACCATAAACCCTAATTCCAAATCGGAATGATGGCAACGAAAAATCCGAAGAAATCAGACACGAAAATCAAACCCTGGAAACCAAGAACAAAGATCGAAACGTCCTATTAAAGGAAAAAGAATCGGATCGGAGTGGATCAAAAATCATATCAGATTAGATCCGAACAAAGCAGGAGGAACCAAAACAGAAACAGAATGAGAGGAAGAGAGAGTAAACTAAAACCTGAAAGCCGAGCGGCGTAAGAAGAAAACCGTCGCTTAGGACGGAAAGAGGGGGAATCCAGTGCTTCTCTTTCCCTTTGTTCACCTTTCTTTTATAACCAAAAAACATATAAATCTCCGTAAAAGCTTTTCCACACTTCGGTTGCGCATTTATCTCATCCGAACATACATATATATATATATACACACTTCTAGATATATGTATATATACCCCTCTTGTCTTTCTCTTAATTAAATCTTCGGTTCGGTGCGTACCAAGAAGATACCTAATTTCTGACTTGACATGGGTCCCTTCCTTTTCTCGCACTCATAACTCATCCTTCCTTCACCTGTACGACATGTCGTTTTTAGAAGGGAAACACACTCACTTTAAAACTTAGCCCGACCCGCTCGGCCTGATTTTGGCCCGAGTTAATTGGGCTACGGGCTAAAGTCGACTCTGTTTAATTTTAACTCGACGATTAATTAAAAATGACGTCCTGATTTTGGTCCGAGTTAACTGAGCTATAGGCTAAAGTCGACTCAGTCCGATTTTGACCTGACGATTACTTAAAAACGACGTCGTTTTTGAACTTAAAAAAAAAAAAAGATAGATCGAGCCACCGACTATCATGACCTAGGCTAGGGCCAAGCGAGGCCAGGACCAATGTCATGACTCGGGGTTTGGCCAAGCTGGGCTAGGACAACTCGAGCCCGGCTCGATCCATTGGCATCACTACGTTTGGTTGTGCTATTATTTTCTATTTTCTACTTTACTTTTTTCATTTTATCATAAATTTAAAAATTAAATTATTTTTTAGTTTAATATTTATTTAAATACATATTTTTTAATTTTCAAATATCTTTAAAATACATAAAATTTAAATCTATAAATCATTATTTAGATTTTAGTTATTTATTTTAATAAAATATAATAAATTTATGTGAAATTAAAATCAAATATTTTAGCTTATTTATCTTTATATTGATTTAACATTTAATTATTATTAACAATAAAATTGTAACTACAAAATTTTAACAATTAAACAAAATTTTCTGATTAAAATAGAAATCAAATTAAAAATAAAATAAAGAACTTTTACTTTTCAATTTCTTTTACCTTAACCATACCATAATGTTTCATATTACATTCCATTTAATTAGATGATATCCAAAGGTTCAAAAAAAAAATGATAAATGAAGTAAAAGCATCAAAACAATTTTATGAAATTAGTTCACTTACAAACTAAAAGGATTAATTAATTCAATTCGACTTGATTTAACAAATATTTTTATGTATCAATTTATCAAATAAGATTTGGAATTATAATGGTAATAATTATAATTACGAGTAAGACATCTTTAATAAATTTTGCATTTTAGTATAATTTTAATTAATGTTGTTGAAGATTAGGGGGACAGAATTTTCGGTCCAACGAAATATAAGACAGACAAAATATTGACGAAGTGGATAATACATTAATTGTGTGGATTTGTAACCGAAAGGCAATGCGACCAGAACGAATAGACAACATAGATAAATGAACATATGCTACTTTTATTTGTGACAAATGGGAAAGAGGTTAAGTGTTATTTGGCCGCAGAGAGGAACCATTTGGTGAAGTTGTGGAGGGTCTCTTGGTCAGCTCTTTGGACAAAAGCGAGCAAATCCGACCAAGTTACGTTTGGATACGTCCCTTCTTTTTTCTTTTTCTTTTTTTTGGTGTATAAAGGGAAAAGAAATACACAGCTTACAAAGCAAGTACGAGGAAACAGATTCTCGACAGATCCTCTGAGAAGATACTAAAGCACCCGGTAGGTAGAGAAACTAAGTAGATGACACTAATGTCAGAGTGCCCAGCCTGAGTGGCGAGCTGATGCATCTTCACATTTTCTCCGATGCACGTGACGATGAACAACAGTCCAGTTCTGATTGAAAAATTTCAGGATACCCATGACGATAGGGTGGGTCGTCTGAGAACGGACAGTCGAGGATGAGAGTCTCTGGTGCACCCCCAGCTAGTCCACTTCCAGCTCAATCTGCCGGAAGCCCAACCGTCAAGCTAGAGAGAGTCCGGTGTAGACGTCCTAGAGTTCTGATAACTGCGCGGTGCACCATCCTAAATTCTGCATGAACCCGTCAAGCTAGTTACCGACCCTATCTCGAATGAGCCCACCCGTTGTAGTCGTGGACTGGGCACGACTGCAAACACTATCTGTGTTTAGTTTCACCCAACCGGACGGCAGCCTGCTCCAGCCGAGGAGTTGTTCCTGGTGGGAACGGAAGTCGGAGGAGACCAGGCGCTGCCTCACTGTAGCCTACAAAACCTGACCTGCAAAGGACAAAATGGAAAAAGTGGGTGAGGTAGGTCGCATAAAATCAAAATCAAAAAGTGACTTGTTCCTCTAGGACTAGAGGAACCATCAGGACAAGTCAAACAGAAGCGTCCAATCCTGACCCTAGACTTGGCGGTGCTGCTGAAGATTGAGGAGAAGCCAATCTCTGGTGGGAAGAGAGAAGGAAGACAAAGTGACAAGGTCCAACGGGAAGGCAGCCCAAACTTGACGGGCGATCGAGCAATCTCGAACAGCATGAAATGAGGATTCTTCCTGAAAACAATAGAGGTAGGTACTGTTAGGAGTGAGATGGCGATGTCCCTGTTGTTGATTACTAAGCAACTTATCCTTCACTAGTAGTCATAAGAAGGAACGAACCCGTTGAAATCTCGGTCATTGCCAAATGACCTGCTAGATCCCGGGAGTCTAGATACATCCTTTCACGCGTTGTTGGGTGTTCACAAGTTGGGTAGTAGTTACACATGATAACACCGTATCCATCCTCAACCAACTTCCTGTAACTACAACCTCCGTCGATTCCTAAGCTAAGTCCCAGTAACTACATTATCAGAAGGGATAAGTAACTTCTGGTACATAATCCAGGCAGCCCAAAATAATATATATATAATTACTTTAAAAGGTTAAGAATTTATTGATAAATGTAGCAATCCGATAGAATCTTTAAAATTCAAGTTTGATTTAAAAAAATTTCAGATCTGAACATCGAGTTTAATTTTAATTATAGTTATTTTAATTTAATAATTTATTTTAAAAATTTTGAACCAAAAAATTAAAAAATTTATGATTAAACCGGTTAAATCAATTAAATTTCTTAATTATTGCTAAAAATAAAACACATACAAGGAAGCTAATTGCTTAATCCTGCAATTATATATATAGGCCTCAAAAGTAGAGGACATATGTTAAAGACTTAGATTACTCACCATATTTTATTATTAAAGATGTGAATCCATTAAAATTATTAATTATCTATAATCATAATCACTTTAAATTTTATACGTATGAGGCAGATTAAAGACATGCTTAATTAGTATGCATTTCATATCTTTAGGATTGTTTCTTTTAAAATATGCATGGTTGAATCTGAATTGGGTATTTATGTAAATAATACTTTCTTTTATGAAATCTCTTGATTATGATAGATTAACTTTAGTTTTATAACTAATTATTCCTTTAGTTGAAACTTAAGATTATATATCTAGTTCTATCATTTTAACCGTTATTTAGGAATTTTACGCTGTGGTACAATTATTTTGGTGTGATTTAAATAAAAATTTAAATTAAACTATTACTAAAAAGAGTTTATTTTAATTAAATTAAACTATTTAAACATCGATCCAAATAAATTCTTACAAATTTAGTTTGAATTAAAAATTTACATATACTCTTTTTTACGAGTTTCTGTTGAGTTTAAAAAAATCCTTACAGTTTCCAAGATTAGGCCTAACCCTGAGCAAGATAGAAAAAGCACCTAACCAGGATCTACTTTTATAAAGAATAAAATAGGCAATAAAAAGCACTCTTATTTTATTTCATTTTGTTTTTTACAAAAGTCAAGAGTTCACTCGTCTTTTAGATTTCTTTTTAAAGAATCAAGAGCTTACTCTTAATCCTCGTAAAAAGTAATTAAAAAAAATCTCTATTCTGCCTCTTTATATTTTTTTTGAAAATCCACTCTTGACTTTTATAAGTAACAAAATGAGACAAAATATGGACCATTTTTATTCTCTATAATGTCTCACTCTCGACTCTCATAAAAATAAAAAGTTTCTTTTTTTATTTTATCTAAGACCTGTAAAACGATAATAACAATCTTGGTTCAGTCTGATTCTGTTGGAGCTGGACGTCATTGTTTGGATCCATGATCTTGATGAGCTTCAACCAGGAGAGACCTGCAAAAACAATAAGGCACATCTGGAATTGATCGCCGGCTTGCCTCTTCGATGCCTAATTTAGCTCTTGAACGTAGATTTACGTGTTTATGAACAAGGAGAATCAGAATTATGAGAATCGTTCCTGCGTCGTGTGGAGGTAATGATCTTAAATAGTAAATACCTGACGTGTTTAATTTAACGTCTCTATTGTGTTTGACTCAACCCTAATAGAAATAAGTCGATCGACCCACATGTCATCCTGAGGCTGAACCTGAGCCTAGTATGACCGACCCGACAAAACCTTAAACCTATTGAACTTAATAAGGCCCTGTCAAACATAATAAAGGGATAACATGGACCCATATTTGTAAATAATTGCAAGTGTTTTTCCATTTTTTTTTCTCTGTTCTTTCTTTTGATAAGTGTTTCTTTTTTTCTTTTTATTTGTCTTAATAATGTTTTCTTTTCCCATACGAGGGCAAAGGGACTTTATTGGACTTGAAAGCTGCATAGCACTTGCAACGCCAGTAAGAGCTTGGCAAGTACGAAGTCAAATATTATTCATATTAGTTGCGGTGGATATTGTTGTAATATAAGAATGGCGGTGACTTAATTGCGGATGACGACATACGTGTCTTCACCTTATCCTGGCCTTGCATGAGTGTAACCATTCCTGATGTACCTGTAATCATGCAAGGGGTACACCTTACCTTGCGTGACTGGTTACTTTTCAAGGTATGTTAGTTCTATTAATACTTTCTTCAGATATCCCGAACTAAGTATCCATTTAAATATGTCCACAAAAAGTATAAAGATATTAAAAAATGAAGGCACTGCTTTTTATTATTTAACTTATTTTAATTTTTATAGTGTACCGTATTCTAAAAGAATATGTATGATTACATGTATTAATTTTTAATGAAACTCACATATCTCAAAGTATATTAATCTTTTAAACTATAAAAGGATGCATAGCGTTACCTAACATTTAATTGCAATACTTCCGCATTAAATCTCTTTGTCCTTGTCTTAGAAAAGAAAATATTATTAAGACAGAGAAAACACTTGCAAAATAATAGAGGCATAAACATAATTTAACTTTTTACTTCCACGTTAATCTGTATCTTATACAATAAAATATTAGAAGTTGTCAAAGGAAGTAATGATAGTCGCCCCGTGAAGAATTATGTTACATATTATACAAGACACACTTTAAGCTATATGGTGGAGAAATTTATGCAATTAAGAAAAAACAAATGCTTCTCCTAATATGTGGAATCGACGACTGAGATCTGTGAGTAAAAAGGGGTCAAGATGGCAGCTGAGAAATCTCTTATTCTAGCAAATATTTACATTCCTCTTGATCCATATAATCCTTGTTTAGCAGAAAAATAACATGGAGTTTTTTAGTAGGAGATCTAAAAGGAAAATGGTCAAACTAGAGTTGATATATTTAGATGTTTATGGTCCCATTGAAGTGAAGTTGATGGGAGAAATTGATATTTGTTACCTATATTGATGATAAAACTAGGACAAGTTAGGTCCATATGTTAAAGACAAAGAGCCAAATCGCTAAAATTTTCCAAAAATTTTATGTGATGATAGAAAGGGAAACATAGTGTTATAAATAATCAAGATAAAACCTCAATCACAAAGATCATGTCAAACAGGATTTGTTCATATACATATAAAACAAAAAAATCACATATTTGGATTCTTGTTGTAGTTCCACTGATTAAAGAACTTTTATTACGTTTTATTGCAGAGATATTCTTCTTTTTGAAACTTGGTAGCAGAAACAATGAGAAGAGACCAGTACACGTAGATTTATTTTTTTAACTGTTTCGTTCACGCTTGTCTTCATATAACTATCTTTGGTAGTTATTTCAAGAACATCGATCCTAATATCCTTTATGGGTGTATATGAGTCATTATCTACCACTCACACATGACGGGTTTAATCTTATTAAAAAATAAACTCTACAATGCTCATACTTATTTAATAACCAGCGTGACTAGCATACAACGATTGCACATTGCCATATATCTGTTAGGAGTATATGACATCTCGATTAACAAATTGATCTTAGCACTTAAGTGTCCTGGAGTAGACATTATATGCTATACCCTAGGTCATATCTCACATTTACACTTTTCTTTGATCTTATTTAGTTTCTTGAGTCATGACTGTATTCAAGTTCTTTACCAAAGAGACGATGGCCATTATGAATACTTTTCATGCGAGTCAATGATCTAAAAATAAATGACCTTCTTCTGTTCTCAATTCTCTTTTGAATTAAATTTAATTTGCTTTCCCAAAATTATTCCTTAGAATCGCATCTTGCATGATCTTTTGGAAATAAACCTAAAGTAGCAAACCTTAAATTCAATTGTCAAGAATGAAACAAGAGTCATAAGGGTATATGATGATGTTTTTCTTAACCTCAAGGGTCTCACTCAATGTAAAATGAGATCTGACGACTTACATTAATCTCTTTTTTATGGTCAAGTGTGCACACATGGTACGAGTCATGTTTTACGATATTTACCCACTTTATTTAACTTGAATATCTTTCATTCAAGAAATATTGTACAGATGATAGTTCAAACATACTAAATGTTTAACTTGAGTTCACTTATCTACTCAAAAACTTGTTCAGAACTCATATCTGGCAACGTAAGACAGATATAGTGATTAACAAATCACATTGAACTAATTTCCTTGCTGCATTTATGGTTAAAGTTTCTCACTCTCAATTATCACCTAAATAATAAACTTCAAACATGCCTCATTTCTAGTGAGCATAAACGCTAGAGGTGATTTCCTGTGTAAGAGGGCCAATCTTTAATTTGTCTCATATACTTGTGATTCATCTCAAAATATATTTATGCAGAAGCACTTATATTCATTAATCAAAGATACACAATGTATAATCTTCATCATACATTATACCCAAAATATGACATTATAATGAGTGAACATACATAGAGAAATGTTTATTAGTACATTTCAACATCTACATAGTTCTAATGACTTTACATGCCTAATGTATACATCTCTGAAAATTGGCTTTGTCATTGGATCTACTATCATATCTCGAAATATATATCTCATGTTCACTTCTCCTCATGTAACTATATCTTTCACATAACTATACTTGGTATTTATGTGCTTTGTCTTACAATGAAATTTGAGGTCTTTAGTATAAGCGATTGCAACTTGACTATCACAATTGATGGTCACTGAATTAATTTTTCTTTTTGTGACTCTCAAATGCACTAAGAATAGATGAAGCCACACAACCTCTTGTATTGTAGTTGAGAATGCTATAAATTTAGCTTCCATTATGGATAATGCAACGTAAGATTGTTTCTTACTTTTCTATGATATTGCTTCTTGGTTTAGTGAGAATACATATCCTGAGATAGATTTTCTTTCATCTAAATCTCCTCCCTCGTCTCCATCTGTATACCCTTGTATATAAAGATCATTGCCTTGATAACATAATGCATAGTCTACAGTTCCCTTTAGATACCTCAATATTCTCTTTACTGTTTTCCAATGTGCTTGGCCTGGTTTTGATTGATATCTACTCACCATCCCAACAACGTAACAAATATTTGGTCTTGTACACATCATTGCATACATAAGGCTTCCAACTGCACTAACGTAGGGAACATTCTTCATTTGTTCCCTTTCTTGTGGCATTGACGGGTAATTTCTGTTGCTAAGGCTTTCGTTTTTTTACAATAGGATTATCAATTAGTTTGGAATCTTGCACATGGAATCGTTTAAGAATTCTTTGAATATACATCGCTTGTGAAAGCGATAACAATCTCTTCGAATGATCTCTTGAAATCTTGACTCCAAGAATGTATGTCACTTCACCCATGTCTTTCATTTCAAATTTAGATATTAACCAATCTTTGATTTACGTAAAAAAAAACACACAGTCCTTACAAGCAATCAATATATCATCCACGTATAAAGATAAAATCACGAATTTATCTTTGGATCTCTTAACATACACACAATGGTCTTAATCTATAATTTGAAAATCATACGAAATGATTATGTTATGAAAATGAATGTACCATTGTCTTGAAGACTACTTCAGTCCATAAAATGATTTTAATAACTGACATACATTATTTTCTTGACCTACCTTGATGAAACCTTCAGGTTGTCCCATATAGATTTCTTCATCAAATTCTCTATTGAGAAAAGCAGTTTTTACATCCATTTGATGTAATTCAAGATCCATATTAGTTATTATAACCAGAATAAGATGGATTGAATAAAACTTCACAACAAGTGACAAAGTTTTCTCGTAATCAATTTCCTCCTGTTGTGTATATCCTTTTGCTACAAGGCATGCCTTATATCTTCCGATACTGCCATTAGCTTTTCGCTTTATTTTGAGAATCCACTTGTTTGCAATTACTTTACGCCCTTCAGGAAGGTGAACTAAGTCACATACTTGATTTGAGCTTAAAGAAGTCCTTTTTTTCTTTTATTGCTTTCATCCATTCTTTTTTAGCAGAGCCAGTAAGAATCTCATTTACATTCCTTGGCTCTTCTTCCTCTTACGGAACAATTATATTAATTTCTTCTTCAATCTCAAAAAGACGTTTAAGAATTAGTTCTCAATTACTTCTTCTTAAATGAGGTTCATCATAAAAAATTTTATGATTGTTTTGATTGCTCCCACCCGAATCAGTCATCATAGAGAACCTTTCTATGGAATTGCTCCCACTTGGTTGAAGTTCTTCATCTTGATTCTTCATAACAGAATCATTCTGATCAAGTGACTCATATAACAATAGGTCTTTACCTATTTCTCCTTGCTTGGGAAAATCACTCTCTAAAAATGTTACATCTCGTCATTTAAATTCAGTTACACCTCCATTACTTTGTTCACTAATGAACATGTATCTTTTTTAGTTTTTGGAGTATCTAATAAAAATACTTTTCTCTCTCTTGGGCTTAATTTCCCATGTTTGTGAGAGAAATTATGAACATAGGCCTCACACCCATAAGGTCTAAGACTTGACACATCAGGTTTCCTACCAGTTCACAACTCATATGGTGTGCTAGTAACTAATTTCGTGAGCACACGATTAAGTACATAGGCAGTTGCTAGTAACGCATCACCCCAAAAAGTTATTAGTAAATTTGTTTAGGTCATCATGGACCTAATCATTTCTAATAGCGTCCTATCTTATCTTTCAATGATGCCATTTTTTTGTGAGGTTCTAGGAATTGTTAAATGTCTTTCTATTCCTTTCTCATCACATAAAATCTTGAACTTTTCTGATAAGTATTCTTGTCCATGATCAGTTCGTAATGCTTTTATTTTCTTATCTAATTGATTCTCAACGAAGTTCATATATTTTATGAAACAATCAAATGCTTCCGATTTATGAGAAATCAAATAAATATGACAATACTGAGTATAGTCATCGATGAAGGTGATGAAATAAATAGCCCTACATCTAGCCCTTACATTCATTGGACCACAGATGTCAGAATGAATGAATTACAATGGATATAAAGCTTGTGTTCCCTTTCCAAATGGCTTTCTTGCCATTTTACCAGCTAAACAATGCTTACATATAAGTAGATCTATTTGAATTAGATTACCTAAAAGTCCTTTAGCTAATCGATTGATTTGATTTTGACCAATATGACATAGTCTAGCATGCCACAAAGTCGCATCATTATTGGAATTACTAGATGTAAATAATGAATAACTAATATTATTACTTTCCTCTAACACATATAGTATAATAAAACCATCACATAAAAAACCATGATCATAATAAATAGATCCAAGATACAAATCCATTTCACCGCTGTAGAAATTTATATTAAAACCAAGTCTAACTAACATTAACACAGATAAGAGATTCCTACAAATCTGTAGAGCAAATAATACTTCATGTAGGATGAGGGGTCGTCCTCCACGCATGTCCAATTTATATATGCCAATTTCTTGTACAACAACTTTGGAATTGTCACATACATAAAGCCATCGACTACTATGTGGGAGTTTACGAAAGTCAACGAAGGTGTCTTTATCCTTCGCTATATGGTTGGTTGCTCCTGAGTCTGCAATCCATAAAGGATGTGATTCAGTTAGAAAAACAAAACAAGAAACATTCACATAATAAACATTTATACTATAAAGTTATACCTTCATAGTCTCGGTATAATCACAAGCAAAGTGACCCTTATTACCACAATTATAGCACTTCACATGTTTCATGTTCTTCTTTTTGAAGGGACATTTTCTCTTTCCACGTTGATTCCATTTTACCTTCTTAGATTCCTGAGGAGAGTGGTTGAATTTCTTATTCTTCTTCCACTTATATCTACCATGATGCTTGCGTTTCTTGTTTATAGCTCCATGTGAACTAGAACTAACTGCATATGCCTCAGAAGACATCTTTGAGGCTTCAAGACGCTCTTCCTCTAAGATGAGATGCCTCATAGCATCTTTCATTCTCTTGATGTTTTCATTATGAGATGCTCCCAACTCTAAGCAAGTGAACGAATCACAGCTTGCGCTGTTGTTCATTAGAAAGCTCATGACTAACATCACGTAACTCACTTACCATGTCGGACATTTACCTAAGATGTTTTTGCATTGTATCCTCTGGACGTTTATTATAAGTATCAAACTTAATTGTAAGTGACCTCACTTTAGTCACTAAAGCACCTCCAAAACGAGTAACCAATGCAAACCACATGTCCTTTGCAGTTTCGAATTTATAGAACTCTCGCATAATATCTGTGAAATATTAGTAGAGAAGAGATAACTTCATTCTCATTATCGGTAGGTTACAAATATATTCAATATATATACAATTGTCTATACTAAATATAGTATCATGTTTCCTAAGATACATGGAAATCTGTATCTTTCTAATCCCTAGAAATCAGGGATTTACATGATTTCTATAGCTATATAATCTTTTAGATAATGCTGCATGATTCTACATAATCTGAATGATTCTATATAATTCGACACTCCTTCTCAAGCTGGTGAGTTGATATTTTCCATTCCTGGCTTGCCAATAATATCTTGAAACACTGTGTTTGTCAATCCCTTTGTAAGAATGTCTGCCAACTAATCCTTAGTTGACACAAATGGAGTGCATATTAAGCCACTGTCCAGTTTTTCCTTGATGAAGTGCCTATCAACTTCAATATGTTTTGTACGATCATGTTGTACTAGATTATGTGCAATGTTAATGGCTGATTTGTTATCACAATACAACCTCATAGGTCCTTCCCATTTTATTCTCAAATCATCAAAAATTATCTTCAGCCAAAGTAATTCACATATTCCCAATGCCATAGATCTAAACTCAGATTCTGCACTTGATCTTACCACTACATTCTGCTTCTTACTCCTCCATTTTACAAGGTTACCACCTAGGAGTATACAATAACCCGATGTTGATCTTCTATCAACCAAAGACCCTGCATAATCTGCATCGGTATAAGCTTCTAATGTCATACCTGTGACTGTTTGTCGCTTAAACAAAATTCCTTTTCCTGGGCTACTTTTCAAGTATTGTAGTATTCTGTTTACTATCTTGAGATGTGATTGTTTAGGATTGTGCATAAATTGACTAACTTTGCTCACGACAAATGTTATATCGGGTCTTGTATGTGCCAGATATATCAACTTCGTAACAAGCTTATGATATGATACTTTATCTACAATAGGATCTTATGGAGCATCACTTAGTCCATGATTGAATTCTATCGGTGTGTCTACTAGTTTACAACCCAATTTTTCTGTTTCTTTCTGTTGGACCCCGATCTTTAAATGAATTTTAAAAATATAAAAAGTATGAAATAAGTAAGTTCGTATGTGAAGTTTGTATTAGATGTGATTATGTTTTAAGAAATTGATGAGTTGGTTGAAATTAAGTTGAAAATCAAGAAATAAAGAGAGAAAGTGTGAGAAGATGAAAAATTGTGAAAAGTTTGACTTTTTGGCCTTTGAGGGTTGACTTTTGATTTAGGCAAAATTCGATAAATTGATCTACATGAAACTTGTAGATTATGTTAAGAGCTTTCTGTAGCCATAAAGTTTGTAATTATTCGATATCGGGAGTGAAAGTTATGATCAGTCAAAGTTCAGGTGTGTTATAGGTTGACTTATATTATAGCTGAAGCTTTGACTGGAAACTTTACCTAATTAGAGGATAATTTAGCTTTGAAGTTCTTCATGAAAGTTGAAGGATTTGATTTGATCTTTATTTTGATATAAAGTATGGAATTTTTCGATTTAGGAATAATAAGTTATGATTTTTACAAGTTTCTGTTATGATTTTAGCATGATTATTCGAGAACAGAACGTTTGACTGAAAAATTGACTTCTTTAGAGGTTAAATTGATTTTTGTGTTCTTCATGAAAGTTGTAGGTGACTTTATGATCTTCGCATCGATATAAAATATGACATGATTGGTGTTTGGGGTTGAAAGATAGAAATTTTCAAAGTTGAGGACTTTGTTTAAGTATTTATTATTTGGGCTAAATCTTTGATTAAGAAAATTAATCATTTTAGAGATGGAATTGGTTGTGGAGTTCTTCGTAGAAATTGTAGAGCTTCCTTCAAGCTTTCCATAGAGATCAAGTTTGTCAAATTTGAAGTTAAGAATCAAAAGATATGAATTTTGGAAGTTAAAAAAAAAGGGTGCAGGTCCACCCAAAAGTCGCGGTCGTGCATACGCACGATCGTGACTCTGCGGGTTCACCAAAATGTCGCGATCGTGCACGCGCACGATCGTGACTCCGCTGGTCCATGCGGATATCGCGGTCGTGCACGCGCACGATCGCGACTTTTCCTAGGTTAATTTTCTGAATATACTTCACTCTTTTGCTTATATCTTTTCCGTCCGACATCCGATTGACTCGATTCTTAAAGCGTTGGATTCCTAAGACATTGAATTTCATTTTTACGAAAAATTTGTGAATTTTTAAGATTTAATTGAGGGTGATTAAATTAATCAAATTGAGTCAGAAAATTTTTCAAACATATTTCAGTATTTTGAGAAATTCGGGATCTGTAGAGATCCGATTGAAATGATTCTTGAGGCGAAATAAAATTAAGACATGGAGATACAAATCATATGAAGAAAGTAAATGTCAATTTTGCCCCTAAGATCTCCAAATGATGAATGGAAGTTCGGATTAGTGTGCAGTTTTTGGGTTATGAACATCTGAAAGTATTTTGAGCATAACTTTTGCTCTGAAAATCGAAATGACCCGATTTTTTATTTGAATTAAACTAGAGAGATAGAGCTACAATTGTTATGAAGACATCAAATGTCAATTCTGGGATTAAGAATGTAAATTTCTAGATGGAAATAACGTGCTGGAAAATGTGTTAGAATATGTACATGTCGGAAATGTTTTGAGCATAACTTTTGACTTAGTGCTCCGAATTGGATGATTCTTGTGGCATTATGAAATTAAGACATAGAGGAACATTTCTCTAGAAGGAAGTTTTGACAAATTTCTTCAAATTGATAGTGCGAATCAGATCCGTAAGTAAGTATGAAGTAAAGCAAGTATTGGGGGCATTTTGGTCTTTTAACTATCATTTAATGACATGGCCTCTTAACACATAAGGTGATGTCGTTTTAAGCAATATAAAGCCACGAAGTTGGCTGGAAAATGAGAAGAAAGGAAAGAAAATAAGAAGGAAAAGAAAGATGGAGAAGTTTCGGCCATGGAGCAAAATGAAAGAGAAAGTTAAGTTTCGATTTTTCTATTTGATTCTTAGGGATTTTGAGGTTGTACCAAGAGAGAAAAAGATGGAGGACCACAAGAGCTTCCTTTCAAGCCAAGAAAAGTCAGATTTCAGTGGAGAATGAGGTAAGGTTGAAAATTTGATGTGCGATTTTTGATGAATTTTTGGTTTAGAATTGCGAAAAAGGACATGGGTTTATGATTTATGAAGTAAATTGTGATGTATATGCTTTAGGTTATGCTTAATTTTGGATGAAAATTAATTAAGATTTAGGCTTAATTTTGTGATTAAGAATTTTGTGAAATTTTGGTGTAGAATTATAGATGAGAATATGGGTTTGTGAAATATGAAATTAATTTTGAAGAAATTGTGATTTATGATATTAAATTTAGATAAATTGGTTTAGGCCAATTTTGAGATTTGGGGATTTTTGAAATTGGTGGTTTAGATATCTTGAAATGAGTATGAATTGATGAATTATGACATCAATTTTGAAAATTAAGTTATTTATGAGATTGAATTTGAGTGAATTGGTTTAGGTCAAATTTTGAATTTGGAGATTTTAGAAATTCTTGTTTTAGAAAGCTTGGAAAAGTGATGAATTTGGGTTCCCTATAGTTAATTTTGAGAATTATGCAAATTATGATATTTATTTTGGATAATTATGGCTTAGGGAATTTTAAAGTTGAGGAAAGAAGAAGGAATTTGGAGATTCGGTGCTTTGGACAAAGTATTAGCATGGATATGAGGTGGGTAGCATATTTATATTTTGATTTGTAAGCTATGCATGCAATTTTGAAAAATTAAAGAAAGCATTTTTGAAAAATTAAAGAAAGCATTTTTGAAAAATTTAAAGAAAGCAAAAATTAGATTTTTGATAAATTTTGTAAATGTTTGAAAACAATGTTGATTAATGTTTGAAAATATGATTTCCGAATGATTTCTGATAAATTAGTACAAGTTTAAATTCATTGTTTTCAAATGATTTAATGAATTCGGTAGAAATTTCTGAAAAATTCATTTGTTGTGTATGCATTGATAAATTATGCAAAATTGTTGAATTGATTGAATGGATTGTAGTGATTAAATTGTATGCATTATGTGAATGTGCGAAAATGAAGTTTCAAAATGTGCCTTCGGGCAGTTTGATTAGTATGTTTGAAAAGTAAGATTTTCGAAAAGTGCCTTCGGGCAATCCGACCTTTCGTTTTCGCTTATGTGTTATGTGGGTTTGGTCAGGTCCCTCGTGAGTCAGGTCACTGTCTCTACTTGTTTATAGCCTTCTTCCGGCTGCCCGCTAGTGGCATGGAGCTCCAATTTTGGACTGCCTTCACAGCTACACTGGACCGTAATGCGGGAAAGTGTAGTACGTTCTGTTCACGACTGCACAGGACCGCTATGCGAAAATGTGCAGTACGTTCTATTTCGGACCGAACCAGACTATTTTGATATGTTACGTGTTTTTGATTTGTTTCTGTGTGCTACATTCATGTTTAAAATTGAGAAATGAAAAAGTGAAATTTATTATGAAAAGTTTGAAAAATTGAAAGGTTTGAGGAAACCGTTTGAAAAGTTACAAAGTTTGAAAAATTAGCCATTTTGGCAAAAAGCTTATGAAAAATGATTTCTGCTTATTTGTCAATTTATAAATGTGTTATCCACGAGCTTTCGAGCTCACCCCCCTTTCATCCTTATCTCCAGGTATTCGAGCAGGAGATCGGATGAAAGATGGTCAAGATGTCAGTTTCAATATTTGTATAAGTTAGATTTTGAGTAATTTGGATTTTAGTATGGATATGTATATGGCTTAAGATAAGTTTGGAAAAGTGTATTTGCGTATAAAGTTGAGTTTTGTGAATGGTTTTGAAATTTGTATATGAAATTGTGTATGATTTTTGGAATATATATTTATGTTTGATTCTGGGAATGAGTTTGAATCATGAGACTAGTAGATGGAATTAGAATTATGAAAGTGTTTTAGAACTAAGATTGCATTTGTTTCTGCTGAGATCCCGGACGGAGGGTCCGCTGGATTTGATGATTGTATGATTGATTGGGATATGTTTTAGAAGTATATATTGATACTCTGCAGGTTTGGGTTAGAGGAAAAGCGGTAGTTATCTTTTAGAAATTTTGTTAGATAATAAGTTTGAATAAAGAGTAAAAATAAGATTAAAGATGTTTAAGGATGGTTTATGGGTGTTGTATGATTGTATATGTTGGACCCCGATTTTTGAGTAAAAATAAGAAATATTCAAAAGTGGATAAGTTGGTTGAAATTGAGTTGAAAATCAAGAAATAAATAGAGAAAGTGTAAAAAAAATGAAAATTTGTGAAAAGTTTGACTTTTTGGCCTTTGAAGGTTGACTTTTGATTTAGGCAAAATTTGAGAAAATGATCTACATGAAACTTGCAGATTATGTTAAGAGTTTTATGTGGCCATAAAGTTATGAGCGATTGAAAATTGGAAGTCGTTTAGGAAAAGCTGTTTTGGACAAAATATTTGATTGAGTTTTTGACCTCTTTCGAGATCTAATTTGATCTTGAGTACTTCAGGGAAGTTGTAGAGCTTCCTTTGATCTTTTTATTGACACCAAATTTGTCAAATTCCGAGTTCGGGATCGAGATATGATTTTGAAAAGTTCGGTTTTGAAGTTTAGTTACTTTGTTTTAATCCGATCCTTTTGTAATCTTTTGCTTATAATTCCTTCGTCCGACATCCGATTGATTTGATTCTCGGCGTTGGATTCCTAAGACAATTAATTTTATTTCTGAAGAATTATGATTTTAGGAGATTAAATGGAAAGAGATTGATTGAACCAAAATAAGAGATTTGGTTATAGGTTATAAGTTGGATAATTTTCTAAACATGGTTCAGTATTTTGCGAAATTGGGGAGCTGTACAACTCTGATTGAGTTGATTCTTGAGGGAAAATAAAATTAAGATATAGGGCTACAACTCTTGTGAAGGGATCGAAATTTAATTTCATCCCTAAGATTGTCAATTTCTGGAATTAAATTAGCGTAATGTTCAGTCTGGGATTTTTCGCAGGTCCGATAGTATTTCAGCTATAACTTCTTCGTTTCTGATCCGAATTGAGCGCGGTCGGTGACGTTGGATTCATATGATTGCGAGGAACATTTATATAGAAGGAAGTTTGGACAAATTCCTTCAAATTGATAGTGCGAATCAGATCCGAAAGTAAACAGGAAATAAAGTGAAGTGTAGGGGCAAACTTGGAATTAGGCTAAAATGGAGGGGCACTTGGTCATATCTCCGTCATTTAAAATGACATGGCAGAAAACACATGGGGTTGTCGTTTTATACATCTGAAACTCATGAAAACAAGACAAAAATAAAGGAAAGAAAAGATGAAGAAGAGAGAAGATCGAAGAAGAAGGAGAAAGGGTCGGCCATGGAAGGAAAGAAGAAGAAGGATGAAGCAAGTCGATTTTTGGGGGGTTTTCTAAGGGATTTTCGTTGCTTTTCAAAGGGGAAGGAAGCAAGAAGAAGATAGTTACTTTAAAGCTTGAAAATGTCGAAAATGGTGGAGAAAATGGTAAGAGAGAGAAAGCTTTGAGTTTTGAATTTTTTTGAGAGATGTTGGTTGGTTTAACTTTAGATTGTTATGAATTTAAGTTTTCTAAGGTTTATTGAAGAGATTAGGCTATGATTATGTTTATTTTATGAATTTGGGGTTTATGTCAAAGTTTGAAATTTGGGGATTTTTGGAATTGTTGCTTTAGATAGCTTGGATTAATGATGAATTTGAGATTTCTTAAGTCAATTTTGATGTATATGTTTTAGGTTATGTTTAATTTTAGATGAAAATTAATTAAGGTTTAGCCTTAATTTTGTGTTTGGAGATTTTGTGAATTATTGGTGTAGAATCATGGAAAATATTATGGATGGGTGGAATATGAAATCCATTTTGAAGAAATTGTAAGTTATGATATTGAAATTGTATAAATTGGTTTAGGCCAATTGTGAGATTTGGAGATTTTAGAAATTCTTGTTTTAGAAAGCTTGGAAAAGTGATGAATTTGGGTTTCCTATAGTTAATTTTGAAGATTATGATTTTTATGATGTTGAATTTGGATATATATGGCTTAGGTTATTTTAAATTGGAAGGAAGAAAGAAGAAGCAGTCAAATTGGAGCTTGAAATCAAGTTTCGGGCATTAATTCAAGGTGGGTAGCATGTTTATATTTTGATTTGTAAGCTATACATGAAAGTTTGAAAAATTAAAGAAAGCAATACGGGTCAAGTGGGTACACACCATCATTCTTAGGAGGCACAATTTTTGGAGTGTTCAGCCCACTTATAATAGTTCTTGGAGTTGGCGTAAGCTTTTATTGGTTAGGGATAAGTTGTGTCATCAATTCAGATTCCGGATTGGGAATGGTATCTCTACTCTTTTTTGGCAGGATCCTTGGCACCCGCGTGGCATATTGAGGACTTTGACGACACCGCGGGCGATCAATGGCTCAGAGCTCCCGCTCTCCGCTCGAGTGAATACAGTCACACTTAATGATCATTGGAGGTTGACTGAGGTGTCCATGGACATCATTCGGAATCTTGAACCACCAGGATATGTGCCTAATTCGTCCCTTCCTGACTGTCTGGAATGGTTAGCGAGCCCCTCCAAAAGATATACCAATGCATCCGCTTATAAAATCTTACGACCTCCCTTACCAGAAGTACCTTGGTTCAAGCTGGTCTGGTCAAAGTATTGTAAACCTCGCTGCTCCTTCACTTTATGGTTAGCCTTTCTCCAAAAATTGCAAACTAGGGATAGATTGTCCTACCTTTACACCCCCAATCACTGTTCGCTGTGCCTAGCTGCTAATGAATCTATCGACCATTTATTCTTTGCATGCCCCTTTTCTAAAAATATTTGGGGTGATGCCTTGCCTACTTCCAGTTACCTGCCTCTCAACTCTCTAACCTCTCAATCATTCCCTCCTGGTATAACAGGGTTTCTAGTGCCAGGTTCCCAACCTTATCTTACTTCCCGCTTATCCTTTCCACAACCGTGTACCTGATATGGTCTGAACGTAATGCGAGATCCTTCAAGAACGAAGCCATGGATGTTGAGCGAGCTTATCTCGGGGTAATCTCCCACGTTAGGGAGCTTCTTAGCCTTTTCATTGATGCGAGGTAAATTTTGTCTTTGTTGGTTCTTGTGGGTTTCACTAACTTTGCAGGTTGAAGTGCACACTCAAAGACCTACTAAGTCTCTCAAGGAGAAGGCTACAAAGGGGTGTAGATCATACTTAATGTCTTGCTCATTGGAAGTCTTTAGTAGTTAGTATGTCAGCTAGCTTAGTCACTCTCTTTACTTTAATAGTTGGTGTAATTATGCTGCGATTGTATTATCTTCTTGAGTTGTCATGGGCGGCTATCCTTTTAATGCAGGGTATTTCTTGTCTCTGTTTTAAGTTGTTATCGGCTGTTGCTTTGAATCCACGTTGTGTGTCCCTGAGGCACTTGTAAAAGACCGCTATGTACATATCTCGTTCTTATTAATTGTTTTTTTTTTCTGAATTACCAAAAAAAAATTTGAAAAATTTAAAGAAGGCGAAAATTGGATTTTTGATAAATTATTGTTTTTGTAAATGGTTGAAAACAATGTTGATTAATGTTTGAAAATATGATTTCCGAATGATTTCTGAGAAATGAGTACAAGTTTAAATGCATTGTTTTCAAATGATTTAATGAATTGATAGAAATTTCGAAAATTCATTTGTTGTGTATGCATTGATAAATTATGCAAAATTGTTGAATGATTGAATTAATTGAATGGATTGTAGTGATTGAATTGTATGCATTATGTGAATGTGCAAAATGAAGTTTCAAAATGTGCCTTGAGCGATTAGATTAGTATGTTTGAAAAGTAAGATTTTGAAAAATGCCTTGAGCAATCCGACCTTCGTTTTAAACTTATGTGTTAAGTGGGTTTGGTCAGTCCTTGTGAGTCGATGTGTTGTCTCTATTCGTTTATAGCCTTCTCCAGGCAGCCCGCTAGTGTACGGAGCTCGATTTGGACTCCTTCACGGCTACTTGGACCGTTATGCGAGGAAAGTGTAATGCGTTACATTCACGGTACGCAGGACCGCTTATCTTGAAATGTGCGATGACGTTCTTTCGAACCGAACCGACCATTTTGATATATTACGTGCTTTGGCTTTATTTTTGTGTGCTGTATTCATTTTTAAAGTTGAGAAATGAAAAAGTGGGATTTATATGAAAAGTTTAAAAAAATTGAAAGGTTTGAGGAAACTATTTGAAAAGTTACAAAGTTTGAAAAATTAGTCCTTTTGGCAAAACGCTTATGAAAAATGATTTCTACTTATTTGTCAATTTATAAATGTGTTATCCACGAGCTTCCGAGCTCACCCCCCCTTCATCCCCATCTCCAGGTATTCGAGCAGGAGATCGGATGAAAGACTATCAGGACACCAGTTCAATTTGTGTATATTTCCGTGTTTTGAATAATTTGGATTATGGCTCGAAAAAGCCATTAAGGATTTGTAAGAAATCAAATGATGATGTGTTTGGAATCATTGAATTTGTATATAAAATTGTGTATGATAATGATATTGATTTAGGAATTTGTGTATGGATTTAAGATTGAAATGTGTATTGGAATTGGACATGATTAATGATTTGAAGTGGTTTAGAAATAGGAGTGTGTTTATCTGCTGAGATCCCGGACAGAGGGTCCGGTGGATATTGATGTTTGTGTGTTTGATTGGGAATTTTAGAAGTGTATTTTGAATACTTTGCAGGTTTGGGTTAGGATAAAAGCAGCCGTTATGCTGCCGAATTTTTGATAAAATTGGGATAAAAATGTAATTTAGGATTTGTATGGATATATAAGAATATGATCAGATTTAGAGATTTGCATGAGAATGATTTTCTAAAAGTGGAAATTGGTTGTGTGATTTGAATGAGATTGACTAAAGATGTAAGAAATGAGAAAAAGAAAGAAAAAAAATATCGGGTTTGGATAGTCTAGGTTTCCAACGCGATCATTTTCTTTGGTTGTTATTCTCGGATGTCGGATATGATTCAGCTCAGTTACTTTGATTGTAACCGTTCTGATTTGCTTCTATCGATTATGTATTCGATTTGCATTCGCTTTGCTTCCGCTTTGCTTCCGCTTTCGCTTTGTTTGTCGTTATCGAATTCAATTGATCCAATTTGAATTCGCCTCGTGCTTCGTATCCGATTCGCTTATTCAATTCGTTTTGCTATTTTCGCTTTCACTTTTGTCTCGTTTTAGCTATCTGCCACTTCGTTTTCGTTTCCCTCTTTCGCTTTTCCGGTTGGGATTCGGTTCCCGAATCGGGTTCTAACAGTATAAGTATTGAAGGATGATTTTGCAAAGATGGGAAAAATCGTTTGTTTTGTTTGTGATGGAATAAAATGAATATCAAGGAAAAAGAAGAAAAAGAAAAAAAATTATACCGAATTTGGGCAGTCTAGGTTTCCAACACGATTGTGTTTCTCTATTCTTTGTTCTCGGATGTCGGATCCGCTTTGTTCAGTTTTTGTTTGCGCTTGGCTCTGTAATTGAATTGCCTTATTATTTGTTACTATTGACTATTCTGATTTGCTTCTTTCGATTTCCGATTCGCTTCCGTTTCGATTCTATATTCGATTTGCATTCGCTTTGCTTCCGCTTTCGCTTTCTTTGTCGTTATCGAATTCAACTTATCCTATTTGAATTCGCCTCGTTCTTCGTATCCATTCCTGCTTTTTGATTGAGATCCGGTTCTCAGATTGGGTCCCAACATTTATGATATCAGAGCCTAGTAATAGGATCTTAACTGGGCATATAAAATTGAGAAGAGTATGTAAGGATAAAATTGAATTAGTGAGAATATGCTAAGTGATCATTTGATTTTGATGAAAGAAATATGATTGTCTTTAGGAATTTGAAATTGATGTGCATGACTATTTGACGAATTCAAGTGATTGGTTCGATTTGGGTGTCAAGAATATGATTGATTTTCGGAATGTGTTGAGGAACTTAAGATTAGAATTTCTTGATAAATTGTGATGAATTGATATAGATGAAAGAATGATGACATAATGAGAAAGATTAACGATTATTGAACCATATTAAGGTTTCTTAAGAAATGGACCATCGACTTGTGTCCACATGTGTAGGAACAATGAGTTATGAATATAGTGATTTGATATGATATGAGTGGTATGAGATACAAGAAGTGAAATATTGTGACAAGATTGAGATACATATATCAAGAAGAAATTAGATAAGAAAGTCAGTGATTATAGTCATTTGAGAAGCAAGCATATGGTGATTTCTTAAATTAGAATTTCGAGGACGAAATTTTTTTAAGAGGGGGAGAAATGTTGGACCCCGATCTTTAAGTGAATTTTAAAAATATAAAAAGTATGAAATAAGTAAGTTCGTATGTGAAGTTTGTATTAGATGTGATTATGTTTTAAGAAATTGATGAGTTGGTGGAAATTAAGTTGAAACTCAAGAAATAAAGAGAGAAAGTGTGAGAAGATGAAAAATTGTGAAAAGTTTGACTTTTTGGCCTTTGAGGGTTGACTTTTGATTTAGGCAAAATTCGATAAAATGATCTACATGAAACTTGTAGATTATGTTAAGAGCTTTCTGTAGCCATAAAGTTTGTAATTTTTTGATATCGGGAGTGAAAGTTATGATCAGTCAAAGTTCAGGTGTGTTATAGGTTGACTTATATTATAGCTGAAGCTTTGACTGGAAACTTTACCTAGTTAGAGGATAATTTAGCTTTGAAGTTCTTCATGAAAGTTGAAGGATTTGATTTGATCTTTATTTTGATATAAAGTATGGAATTTTTCGATTTAGGATTAATAAGTTATGATTTTTACAAGTTTCTGTTATGATTTTAGCATGATTATTCAAGGACAACGTTTGACTGAAAAATTGACTTCTTTAGAGGTCAAATTGATTTTTGTGTTCTTCATGAAAGTTGTAGGTGACTTTCTGATCTTCGCATCGATATAAAATATGACATGATTGGAGTTTGGAGTTGAAAGATAGAAATTTTCAAAGTTGAGTACTTTGTTTAAGTATTTATTATTTGGGCTAAATCTTTGATTAAGAAAATTAATCATTTTAGAGATGGAATTGGTTGTGGAGTTCTTCGTAGAAATTGTAGAGCTTCCTTCAAGCTTTCCATAGAGATCAAGTTTGTCAAATTTGGAGTTAGGAATCAAAAGATATGAATTTTGGAAGTTTTTTTTTAAAAAAAAGGTGCAGGTCCACCCAAAAGTCGCGGTCGTGCATACGCACGATCGCGACTCTGCGGGTTCACCAAAATGTCGCGATCGTGCACGCGCACGATCGTGACTCCGCTAGTCCATGCGGATATCGCGGTCGTGCACGCGCACGATCGCGACTTTTCCTAGGTTAATTTTCTGAATATACTTCACTCTTTTGCTTATATCTTTTCCGTCCGACATCCGATTGGCTCGATTCTTGAAGCGTTGGATTCCTAAGACAGTGAATTTCATTTTTATGAGAAATTTGTGAATTTTTAAGATTTAATTGAGGGTGATTAAATTAATCAAAGTGAGTCGGGAAATTTTTCGAACATAGTTCAGTATTTTGAGAAATTCGGGATCTGTAGAGATCCGATTGAAATGATTCTTAGGCGAAATAACTTTAAGTCATGGGGATACAAATCATATGAAGAAATTAAATGTCAATTTTGCCCCTAAGATCTCCAAATGATGAATGGAAGTTCGGATTAGTGTGCAGTTTTAGGTTAGGAACATCTGAAAGTATTTTGAGCATAACTTTTGCTTTGGAAATCGAAATGACCCGATTCTTTATTTGAATTAAACTAGAGAGATAGACCTACAATTGTTATGAAGACATCGAATGTCAATTCTGGGATTAAGAATGTAAATTTCTAGATGGAAATAACGTGCTGGAAAATGTGTTAGAATATGTACATGTCGAAAATGTTTTGAGCATAACTTTTGACTTAGTGCTCCGAATTGGATGATTCTTGTGGAATTATGAAATTAAGACATAGAGGAATATTTCTCTAGAAGGAAGTTTTGACAAATTCCTTCAAATTGATAGTGCGAATCAGATCTGTAAGTAAGTATGAAGTAAAGCAAGTATTGGGGGCATTTTGGTCTTTTAACTATCATTTAATGACATGGCCTCTTAACACATAAGGTGATGTCGTTTTAAGCAATATAAAGCCACGAAGTTGGCTGGAAAATGAGAAGAAAGGAAAGAAAATAAGAAGGAGAAGAAAGATGGAGAAGTTTCGGCCATGGAGAAAAATGAAAGAGAAAGTTAAGTTTTGATTTTTCTATTTGATTCTTAGGGATTTTGAGGTTGTACCAAGAGAGAAAAAGATGGAGGAGCACAAGAGCTTCCTTCCAAGCCAAGAAAAGTCAGATTTCAGTGGAGAATGAGGTAAGGTCGAAAATTTGATGTGGGATTTTTGATGAATTTTTGGTTTAGAATTGTGGAAAAGGACATGGGTTTGTGATTTATGAAGTAAATTGTGATGTATATGCTTTAGGTTATGTTTAATTTTGGATAGAAATTAATTAAGATTTAGGCTTAATTTTGTGATTAAGAATTTTGTGAAATTTTGGTGTAGAATTATAGATGAGAATATGGGCTTGTGAAATATGAAATTAATTTTGAAGAAATTGTGATTTATGATATTGAATTTGGATAAATTGGTTTAGGCCAATTTTGAGATTTGAGGATTTTTGAAATTGGTGGTTTAAATATCTTGAAATGAGTATGAATTGATGAATTATGACATCAATTTTGGAAATTAAGTTATTTATGAGATTGAATTTGAGTGAATTAATTTAGGTCAAATTTTGAATTTGGAGATTTTAGAAATTCTTGTTTTAGAAAGCTTGGAAAAGTGATGAATTTGGGTTCCCTATAGTTAATTTTGAGAATTATACAAATTATGATATTTATTTTGGATAATTATAGCTTAGGAAATTTTAAAGTTGAGGAAAGAAGAAGGAATTTGGAGATTCGATGCTTTGGACGTATTAGCATGGATATGAGGTGGGTAGCATATTTATATTTTGATTTGTAAGCTATACATGCAATTTTGAAAAATTAAAGAAAGCATTTTTGAAAATTTTAAAGAAAGCAAAAATTGGATTTTTGATAAATTTTGTAAATGTTTGAAAACAATGTTGATTAATGTTTGAAAATATGATTTCCGAATGATTTCTGAGAAATTAGTACAAGTTTAAATTCATTGTTTTCAAATGATTTAATGAATTCGGTAGAAATTTCTGAAAATTTCATTTGTTGTGTATGCATTGATAAATTATGCAAAATTGTTGAATTGATTGAATGGAGTGTAGTGATTGAATTGTATGCATTATGTGAATGTGCGAAAATGAAGTTTCAAAATGTGCCTTCGGGCAGTTTGATTAATATGTTTGAAAAGTAAGATTTTCGAAAAGTGCCTTCGGGCAATCCGACCTTTCGTTTTCACTTATGTGTTATGTGGGTTTGGTCAGGTCCCTCGTGAGTCAATGCACTGTCTCTACTTGTTTATAGCCTTCTCCCGGCTGCCCGCTAGTGGCATGGAGCTCCGATTTTGGACTGCCTTCACGGCTACACTAGGCCGTGTCATGGAAAAAGTGTAGTACGTTCATTCACTGCTACTACAAGACCGCTATCTGAGAATGTGCGATCGTTCTATTCGGACCAAACCGACTATTTTGATATGTTAAGTGTTTTGATTTGTTTACATGTCTTTGCATTCATGTTTAAAATTGAGAAATGAAAAGTGAAATTTATTATGAAAAGTTTAAAAAATTGAAAGGTTTGAGGAAACCGTTTGAAAAGTTACAAAGTTTGAAAAATTAGCCCTTTTGGCAAAAAGCTTATGAAAAATGATTTCTGCTTATTTGTCAATTTATAAATGTGTTATCCACGAGCTTTCGAGCTCACCCCCCTTTCATCCCCATCCCCAAGTATTCGAGCAGGAGATCGGATGAAAGATGGTCAAGACGTCAGTTTTGATATTTGTATAAGTTAGATTTTGAGTAATTTGGATTTTAGTATGGATATGTATATGGCTTAAGATAAGTTTGGAAAAGTGTATTTGCGTATAAAGTTGAGTTTTGTGAATGGTTTTGGAATTTGTATATGAAATTGTATATGATTTTTGGAATATATATTTATGTTTGATTCTGGGAATGAGTTTGAATCATAAGACTAGTAGATGGAATTAGAATTATGAAAGTGTTTTAGAACTAAGATTGCATTTGTTTCTGCTGAGATCCCGGACGGAGGGTCCGGTGGATTTGATGATTGTATGATTGATTGGGATATGTTTTAGAAGTATATATTGATACTCTGCAGGTTTGGGTTAGAGGAAAAGCAGTCGTTATGCTACCGAAATTTTGTTAGATAATAAGTTTGAATAAAGAGTAAAAATAAGATTAAAGATGTTTAAGGATGGTTTATGGGTGTTGTATGATTGTATAAGTATTGAAGGATGATTTTGCAAAGATGGGAAAAATCGTTTGTTTTGTTTGTGATGGAATAAAATGAATATCAAGGAAAAAGAAGAAAAAGAAAAAAAAATTATACCGGATTTGGGCAGTCTAGGTTTCCAACGCGATTGTGTTTCTCTGTTTTTTGTTCTCGGATGTCGGATCCGCTTTGTTCAGTTTTTGTTTGCGCTTGGCTCTGTAATTGAATTGCCTTATTATTTGTTACTATTGACTATTCCGATTTGCTTCTTTCGATTTCAGATTCGCTTCCGTTTCGATTATGTATTCGATTCGCATTCGCTTTGCTTCCGCTTTCGCTTTCTTTGTCGTTATTTAATTCAACTTATCCTATTTGAATTCGCCTCGTTCTTCGTATCCATTCCTGCTTTTCGGTTGGGATCCGGTTCCCTGATCGGGTCTCAACACTTTCAACAAGTCAAGTACATACTTTTGTTGGGAGATGAAAATCCCTTGTTTTGAGTGAGCTATTTCAATGTCTAGGAAGTACTTTAACTTTCCTAGCTCTTTGATATCAAATTCCTTCAAGAGACATTGCTTCAGATTTTTCATTCCTTCTACATCATTACCTGTCACAATAATATCATCTACATAAACTAACAATGCTGTGACACCCCCCCCCCCCAAGATTTTGAGTGTCAAGTGAATAAAGTATGGTCTCTTTGACTCTGCTTAAATCCCAACGAAATCATCACCTTAGCAAACCTCCCAAACCAAGCTCATGGGGATTGTTTGAGCCCATAAAGAGCTTTCTTCTGCTTGCATACCATTCCTTCTTTAGATTCAAATCCGGGAGGAACTTTCATGTAAATTTCCTCTTTTAGATCACCATGGAGGAACGCATTCTTAACATCAAATTGCTGCAAATTTCACTCAAAATTAACATCTAATGATAATAGTATTCTTACCGTGTTCATCTTAGCAATACGAGCAAATGCCTGAAGGTAATCTATGCCATAGGTTTAAGTGAACTCCCTAACTACCAATCTTGCCTTATATCTTTCCACCGATCCATCGGCCTTGTATTTAACAGTGAAAACCAGCTTACATCCAACTAGTTTCTTCCCTCTTGGCAATTCTACTAATTCCCATGTCTTGTTCTTCTCTAGGGCCTCAATTTCGGTTTTCATAGCATCCTTCCATTTTTTGTCTCCTAATGCCTTAGTTAGATTTTTCGGTATGGGAATTGTGTGGAGATTGGTTAGGAAGGCTCTAAGTTTTTGGGATAGGTTCTAGTAAGACATAAAGGAAAATAGTGGGTGTTTTGTGCAGGTTCTTGTTCCTTTCCTCAGTGCAATTGGTAGGTCATCAGTACTTGTTTCTTTTGGTTCTTCTGCTGGTTCAAATGACTCAACTCTTGGCTCACAATCTGGTGAAATATTTTCATTTGGAAGTTGAGCTACAACACGAATAAGAGACTAAACTTGTGCTGGTCGAGAGACTGATACCTTCATCCTGGAGTAAACTTGTAGTGGCTATTTAGCAGTAGGTGTGGCTGACTCAATTGAGGAAGAGGTGGATTTAGGTACATAAATAGATTTAGGCACGATTATGTCTTGAGATGGAACAATACTAGGATCTAGAAGAAACATATCCTTTGCCTTTACTTCACTCAATATCTCCCTCTGAAGATAGGTGTGCTAAAAAAGAGATTCATTCTTAATAAAAGTAACATCAGCTGAGATAAAAAAAAAAAGAAGGTGGATGAAAGCATTTATAACCCTTTTGAGTTGAGGAATATCCAATAAAAATGCATCTAAGAGCTCGTGGATCTAATTTGTTCCTATTGTGAGAATGGATATGAACAAATGCAACGCAACTAAAGATTCGGGATATCCGATTGTTTGACACAAAAAAATTTGGAAAAAACTTTGTGAGTATTTCATTTGGACTTTTGAACCCAAGGACCCATGCTGGAAGTTTGTTAATGAGATGGGCAACAATTAATACTGCTTCACCCCAATACTGTTTTGGAACATTCTTATGAAATAGCAGTGCTCTAGTGATTTTTAGGAGATGTCCATTTTTTCTCTCAACCACCCCGTTTTGTTGTGTAGTAGTAACACATGATGACTTATGAATAATTCCTGTTTTTCTGGAAAAAAAAATGAAGAAAAAGTTTGATTGAAATAGTCCTTGGCATTGTCATCTTTTAATTTTGACATCAAATTGAGTATGGATCATGTTGTAAAACTTAGGAAACACAGTACTCACACTAGATTTATTTTTCAAGAGGTAAAGCCATATGATTCATATACAATCATCAATAAATGAAACAAACCGCCTAGCACCCGAAACATTTGGCATGTTTGAAGGTCCCCAAATAATACGATGAATGAGAGAAAAAGGAACAAAGGTTTTATTGTTGCTTATTGGAAAGGAAGCATGTTTGTGTTTTGCAAGTTCACAATCATCACAATGAAAATTTTCAGACATAAGACCTCTAAACAACGAAGGAAACATGAATTTCATAATTCTAAAAGATGGGTGACCTAAACGACGATGATGAAGCCAAAATTTATCTTGATTTGACATGATAGATTCGGAAAGAAAGGATGTGGATAAGGATTTTTCAACTTCTGGTTTACTGGATTGTTTTTCCAAAAAAAAGAGACCATCTCTCTGACTAGCACATCCAATCATCTTCTTCGTTCTTAGCTCCTAAAAGACATAATGTGAAGGAAAAAAAGGTTATATTGCAATTTGAATTTGTAGTTAATTCGTGAATGGAAATAAGGTTTGCAAATAGTTTGGGAACATGGAGAACATTTCTTAGTGTAAGGTCTTTGTTTATGTATATACCTCCTTGACCAGCTACAATGGTGATAGATCCATCAGTTATGGTGATCTTTTTATGGCTACAGCTGGAGTTATAAGAGATAAAGTATTTAGAAGAACAAGTCATATGATATGATGCTCTAGAATCAATTACCCACATAGGATAGGAATATCTTTCTGAGGCATTAGGATTAGAAGAAGAAGAAATACCTGAAAACGCCAATGAACAAGTACCTTTTGAGATTGGCTTTTCAAAAAACTCTACAAATGTTTTTAGTTTCTCTATTTCTTCGATATTGAACTCAGGAATAGGTTTCTTAGAGTTTTCGTCATTAGTTGACGAAGTGCTCACCATATATGCTTGACTTTGGTCGTTCCCACTGTGATTAGGCTTGCCATAAAGTTTCCAACACTTTTTCCTAGTATGCCGATGCTTTTGGCAGTATGTACATAATAGAAAATCTCGATTGAAGGGTTTGGATGAGTCCACTCTAGTAACAACTATAGAATTGTTAGCCTCCTTCAATTTCGTGGCCTTTTGTAATAAGTGCATAACCATCTCTTCCTTGAGGTTTAAGCATAACACTTCGATATCCCTTTTCTGCATGTATAATAGCAATTGTCTCATTCAGAAATGGTAGGTCTTGTTTTCCCAAAATCTACACTCTTACAACATCAAATTTCATATTTAAACCTGCCAAAAAATCATAAAGACAATTCTTTTCAACAAAACGTTTCAAAATTGTTGCATCTTCACTATAGCGCATTTGGATAAATGATAATGATCCATCTCCTACCACAAGCTTTGTAAGAGACTCGAATATTCAGGGACAGTTTGAGTCTCCTGTTTAGCTGCTGAAACTTTCATCCTAACCTCATAGATCTGTGCAGCATCATTAACTTCTTGGCAGTTCCTAGGGACATGCATGTGTCACTAATTTCTGGCAGCATTGAGTTCCATAACCATGGAGTCTTGTTCATCCCATGCCCCAAATTTTGGATCATCCTTTGAAGGACTAGTACCCAATAAATGACTTAATTTCCCTCTCCCTTTTAGGAATGGGCGGACCAGTTGTGACCACTTTAAATAGTTCTTCACATTCAATCGGTATACAACATGAATATTCTACAAATCTCTAAGTATAGCAGCAGCAGTACTCTCGACAGAGTGGCTGATGATTTCAGCTGAACTACTAGGTGATTCTGACATGATTGATTCGGTAGGACTAAGGAAAGGAGCAAGAACAAAAGGGTTATAAGGCTAGGACGTTGAGAGGGACAGTGGAGATGAGATTCTCGGTCAGTATGACTAGAGAAAAAAAAGAGTTTTAGGAAAGAGCCAATAGCTTTGACACCAAGTGAAATATAAGCCGATAAGAGATAACTTCATTCTCATTATCGGAACATTACAGCTATATTCAATATATATACATGCAATTGTCTATATAAAATATAGTATTAGATTTCCTAAGATAAATGGAAATCTGTATCTTATTCTAATCCCTAGAAATCAGGGATTTACATGATTTCTATAGCTATACAATCTTCTAGATAATGTTGCATGATTCTACATAATTTGAATGATTCTACATAATCCGACAATATCATTATCCATGTTACTCAGAAGCATGATGCAAGCTAAAGAGTCCTTTTTTTTCCATAATTTATATATATCACAGTCCCTCGTATGTTGAGTTGTAGTGCCCTCCTCAGGAACTTCCATAATTAGGTTTAATGGTTCAAGAGCCTCTTACTTCTCTAGTACATATTGAATTTTCATATTCCAGATTTCATAATTGTCACCATTGAATTTCTCACCCCTATTGAGTTCAACAACAATATTTTTTGAAGTAGTAGCCATGCTGAAACACTAAGTTTCTATAATAAGAAAGAAATATTTATGCACTTTAATGTCACATTAATCATTCGTAGAGTAAATAATTTGATCACAATTGTTTATGAAATCAAAAGTCTACAAATGTGTTCAATCATCATTCATACAATAATTGAATCCTAATTACTTTACTCTAGACAATTTCCTATATGATATATATGTAAACATATTACATAAAAAATAAGATTTTGGCCTTATAAAAAAATATTGTATTGTCTACAACCTACTAAAAGTCTATAGGTAATGAGCTTTACGCGAAAATGAGTTCGCGTGACACAGTTCGCGAAGCTTAATGTACAATAGCTCTTACTATTTCCATTGGAAGACCTATAGGATATAAATTCCTAATCAACTTCCTTTTATGCATCTCTTTAATGAATGTCATCGCTAACAAATTATAAGTCTTCTCGTTAGGCATATTATTCCAGAGTATTCGTAACAGTTCACCTTAAGGTTGAGGTAATGTTGCAAGCCAAGTTATGTACTTTACTTTAATATTTGTATAAGCTTGACAACCTCCAAAGTATAATTCTTGCATCATATTATTAACTGAAATAACATGTTGTGTTAGACCGTATTCAGGCATTAAACACATGTTAACTAATTTTACATACATACTGCTAATACATCTCTTTTGTGGCTCACATCGAATAAGCTTAGGTATCCGTTTAATAATAGGCTTTTTTTTTAAAAACAAATTTTCAGGAATAAAAAAGTGCACAAAATAACAAATTATTTTGTTTAACACATAGCGAACTCATGCTCATTTTATGGAAACAAATTAATTTTATTAGCAATTTATTAAACTATTCAAATTATGCTATTAATTTTAATCAATTAGAAACTTATTTCTAATCTAATCATATTCAAATATAAATAGTTCAAATAGAATTAGAAACTTATTTCTAATTTAAATTATAATTGAACTAATCAATTTATCTTGGTTTAATTAGAAACTAATTTATAATGAAATTCCTTTCTAATTTCAACTAAACAAATTAGGTTTGATTTTATTAGAAAACATATGTCTAAGTTTAATTCAAAAAATAATACAATTAGTAAAGTCATGTATTATTTTGTTGATTTTAGAAAATTATTTGTAAGTTTATTTTAACTAAACAAATTAGTTTATCTTGTATTAAGAAAAATAATTTCTAATATTTTATATTAATTAGTAACTAATTTAATTAACTTAATTAGTTTGTGTAAAATTAGAAAACATATTTTAATTCTTTATGTTACATTTAATTTAAAACATAAATCCAAAAACAAAAAAAACTAGTTGTTAAATGTTTTATCTTATATATATAAGATGTGCATATATATAAAAAATTCGTGGAATATGGACCACTGCACAAAAGCAGTAGCCATTTGTCTCAATGCAACTTTTTAGAAAAAAAACCACGTATTGCAACTCTTATGAAAGGCCACATGCCTCTAGGTTGTTGAGAAGGAAGAAGAGTCTTTTTCCTCTTCTTCCTGCAGTGCAGTGTTTTTTTTCGTGACTTCTTCTTTCTTCTTTTGTTCTATTCTTCTCTCGTTACTGCTATCTTTGGATTCTTGTTTTGGATAACAGTGTAAAAACTATAACAAAATCTTTGATTGTTTTTCTTATACCAGTGTAAAATGGGATGCCAAATTCATAAGAGGAATATTGTTCTAATAACAGTGTAAAAACCATAACAAAAAAAGTTTGGCTTTTGTTCTTATACCAGTGTAAATCATGATGACAAATTCATATCATTATACCAAAAAATGGTTTTAACCTGCTCTAATATCAATGTTGGAAATAATCAAGATAAAAACACAATCATAAAGATCATGTCAAACAGGATCTGTTCATATGCATATAAAACAAAGAATCACATACTTGGATTCTTGTTATAGTTCCACCGATAAAAGAACTTTTGTTACATTTTACTACAGAGATATTCTTCTTTTTGAAACTTGATAGCAAAAACAATGAAAAGAGACTAATACACACAGATGATTTTTTTTTTACGTTTCATTCACAATTGTCCTTATATAACTACCTTTGGTAGTTATTTCAAGAACATTGACCCTAATACCCTTCATGGGTGTATATGAGTCATTACAGAGAAAAAGGTTAAATGTCTTAGACTTGACAATAGAGGGGAGTTCACCTCCAAATAGTTTAAGAATTACTGTGTGAGGCATGGCATAAGATACGAAAGGATAGAACTCAGTACTCCACAACATAATGGTATTACTGAGAGAATGTACATAATAATTATAGAGGAGGTTCGATGTATACTCAAAATGTCCAAGTTTTTAAAGATATTTTGGGGTGAAGTGGTCAGAACAACTATTTACTTGATTAATCGAACACCATCAGTCCCCTTGGATCTTGACAGTCTAGAGAGAATATGGACATGAAAAAGACCCCTCTTATTCATATATGAGGATATTCAGATGCAAGGTGGTTAAACATGTACCTAAGGAGTAGAGAAACTTGACTCTAAGATGGCTCCTAACATATTTGTCAAGCATGGCAATGAACAATTTAGCTTTAGATTTTATGACCAAAAAAAGTAGAAAGTTGCTAAATGTAGAGATGTTGAGATAGGTGCAGACATCATTAAAGAAGTTAAAACTATTATTAGTGCTTCATCCTGCAATGACATTTTCTCTAAAGTCACATGAAGATAAAGATCTTTGGTTCGCAACTATGCAGGAGGAAATGAATTTCCTGAAGAAAAATTGAAACTTATGAGTTGGTAAAACTTTCGAAGGGCAAAAAGGTATTGAAGAGTAAATGGGTATTTAAAGATAAAGAAGGATGGTGATAAGTTAGTGAAACATAAGGGAAAACTAGTAGTGAAATGATTTAGTTAAAAGAAAGGCATTCAATTTGATGAAATTTTCTCAGCAATGGTTAAGATGACTTTAATACAACTGTGTTAAGTCTAACAGCCAGCTTAGATCTTGAACTTGAACAATTGGATGTGAAAATCACCTTCTTACATGGCGATTTAGAAGAGTAGATATATAAAAAGTAACCATAGGGGTTTTAGGCTCAAGGAAAGGAGAATCTGGAGTGTAAGTTTAAGAAGAACTTGTATGGGCTAAAACAAGCACCAAGACCATGGTAACGAAAGTTTGATTCGTTTATTACAAGAAATGTCATGGGATTGAATCATCTTATATTTTCTTATGCATTTCAATATCTTTTCAATTCTATTGTTGTGTTTAAATACTCAATTTGTGTTCATCTTATGTTTATGTATAAATTAAAGGAGTGAATTCAAATATATGCTAAAAGGAAGAAGTATGACAAAGTTTGGAAAGTCATCCATAAAGGAGAAACCATAACCCAGGGCCACGATCATAATAGAAACTTGAACACAGGGCCACGATCGTGGGTAGTCAGCCACGATCGTGACAAAGAGCAGATAAACTGGCCACGATCATGCACTAATTTTTAAGGAAATAATCTTTTAATAAAATTATCATTCAATAAAGATGAAAATTAAAAAGATTAAGTTACTTCTATTTTAAGAAATAAACCTTATGAATTGTCATTCAATAAGAAGCTAAAATTAGAAAGAAAAAAACATGATTAATTTATTTTAAGGAAATAAATCCAAGTATAATCACTGAAATCATTAATAAAATGTATAATCAATACTAAAGTACTCAACTTTAAAACCTTAGCAGTTCAGTTAAAAATGTTAGTTTTGTTAGTAATTTGCTAATTTGGCTATCAAAATCTTTGTTATTTACTGATCATGGAGCAATGCATTCATTTTGACATCATAAATTTTAGGACAAAAGTTCATCCATAACATTTTTTCAATTATAAAAAGTGATATATTGGCTATCCACATAATTTATTTTATATATATATAAAAAGAAGCTATTTCTTTATGTGAAGAAGTCATTTCTATCTATGTGCTTTGTGGTCTCCGTGGAATGTTGGGAGTTATAGTGACAGCGGTCACTCCAGGAGATTTCGTCACTTGCACCTTTGACTCCGCTATTGTTCGTCATCTCGAGGTTTGGTTTGATGAGTACCAGAACTTTTTCTGGCAAATGAGTATCTTCTCCTTCTCACCGATTTTCTCAGTTTCCTCTTCCTGACATCCCCACCTCGTGTTCTTTGCTATGGTGGCTATGGAATCCACGAGGTAGCTTGATTCTCTTATAATCACGTACCCTGTGGGCCTCAAGATTCTGTCCATCTCCAAAAGCATGTACTTCATATTTTGGTAGATAATTAAGTTTTGAAAATTTTGGTGGTTGCAGTTAAACATGTAGTTTTTACACAGTGTTTGTTTGTAATTATATGGTATAGTTAGATTGTATTAAAGATGATAAAGGATTATTAAATTGATTAAAGCCAATGTAGTAAGTTTAGGCATGTAAATGAAGATTAATTATTACTTAATATAGGTGATCTAGAAATTATTTTTATGAACTTAGAGATTCCAACCAATATTTTAATGATAATAAAATATAAGTATTACTAATGGGTTATATTATTTTCATGAGAAGGAATATGAGAACTAGAAGTAGTCATAAACTCGAAGAAGATAGTTCGTGAAGTTAATAAAAGAAAAGATGAAAATTGTCACTTATAAAGTGAAGACTAAGTCAAGAATAAAAGAAGAACGAGAGACATCAAGGTTTTTTTTAGTATGTAATGATAATTGTAATTTCATTTAGTCATTTTAATGTTCTAAAAGATTCACCATGTATAAACATTTCATATCACTTCATTGCATGAGTCATTTTATTTATTAAAAGGCATTAAAGCTTTTAGTTTTAATATAAAAAAGCCTTTTGATCTTTCAAACATTCTTTACTGAAATATTTTGGAAAAATTTTAAATTATAATTGCATTAAAAATTGAGTTTGAGCATTTAAAGTTGTTATAATTATATTTTTAGGGATTATACAACCTATATGAGTTAGTAATGACTAATATAGATTAAAGTTATCAAAATTAATATACTAAAAGTTTGTAATAACATTGGCTAATATATTGATTGACTAATATGTCTAGTGGTCCACCAATATATGAACAACGAGTGAATATGTAAATTCAATGCATACTTATTGGCTAATATACTAGACTTATCAATTGATACTCTATAACTAGTCGTTGTAACAACTAGTTTTTTTTGCATCAACTACTAATAGGGGTCTCAAAACCCTATCATTCGTGCTTGCATCAAGAAGCATTTGGGAGTCCTTTTACACATATTTATAAGTATTGTTCAATTATTTGAGTATCACTATCTCACATTTGTATGAGTAAGCCTTTCTGGAGTTATTATGTGTTAAAGTAAGGTATTTTGAGTGATATGATTTGGAATGAACATTATACTATTATACTTATAGGTGTTCCAAGTGACATTGAGACTCCTCTTCATTTTGAAGGAAGATTGTCCTCTTTAATAAGAAAAAGATAGTACAATAGTTGTTCTTTGCCTTAAAAAAGAATTATATTGGAATTCCAAGAAGACTCTTAGAAGTGGAGGTGGGCAAAAGTTAATCATCAAAACACTATTAATTAGTTTTCATTCTCCTTTCCTTATCCTCTTTAAATTATTATTCAATTGTTTAGTTGATTTATGCTAACCAATTTCTTAATGCTTCTATACACACACACATACGAATATATACACATATACATATTTATTATTTTTAATTAAATAATTTGGTTAAATTTTTTTGTTAAAATTTATAAAAAGATGATTCAACCCTTATAGTTGCTATTAAGTAATAGTATTAGAGAGCATGCCTACTAAGTTAGCATTTCTAACGAAATCATATAACAAAGATCATAATAGTATATTTAGGAGCATCACCATCTTTATTCAACCAAGAGGGACAACATTTGAAAAAACCCCCTTTTTAATAGAAATGACTATTTATTTAAAAAAATTAGGATGACATTTTTCTTAATGGCCAGAAGTGTTAACATATAAGAAATAGTTTCAAACAATCCTTTTATACCTATGAAAATTGTATTGAAAAGATCCCTAAATTAAAAGAAGAATGAGAACATCAAGATAAGAGATTAATTTTCTTGAATAGTGAAGTTGTACATGTCATCTCCTTTTTTTTTGGAAGAAGTGAATTTAATAGAGTCTTGATATGTAAAACAACCTACGAAATTTGTCATAATTTAGAAATTACACATAAGGAAACAAAACTAAGCAAAGGAGAGAAAAGTGAGCATACTAATACATCAATATGAATTGTTTCAAATGAAGTATGATGAAAGCATACCTACCCATGTTCACTGATTTAATAATAATATTATTGCTCTCAAAGGTTTTGGAAAAACCTATACTAATGTTGAAATAGTAAGAAAGTTACTTAGGTCACTTCCGAAGATATAGGAAGCTAAAGTGACAATTACGCAAGAAGTTAAGAATCTAACAACATTACCATTAGAGAAACTTATTAGATCTCTCTTAGACATAGCTCTAAGAGACACAAAAAGAGACTTCACATCTAAAGAAAAAGGAATTAACACTCAAAGTCTCAAGTGAGGAATTAAGTGAGGAAGATACATTTACGAGTAATGATGCAAACCTCACCTTTATCACTAGAAATTCAAGAAATTTTTAAAGAGAAATAATTTCTTCAAAATGAAGGACTTCATAGAAGGTAATTGTGATTCAAAACATAAATCCTTTACCATTATTTGTTTTAAATATAGAAACTTGGCCTTATAAAGTTGTAATTTCCTCTACTCAAAGATAATGACAAAGGTGAAAGAAACTAAAGAAGGAGAAGAAGGACAAAAATAAGAAGAAAACACTTAATGTAACTTCGGAATTTATGAGCCCTTTGGTGATTGTTCTGTATTTGGAGATACTACTGTATATTGATATATACATAGTTGTATATGAGCTCAAAGATGTATTTGAATCCTTTTGGTACGTATGCCAGTGATATAAAATGTTATATGCCCTTACATGAATATAGAGTTCATCGGTATGTGAAATCTTGGAGATTTATGACATATAAGCTTTTAAGTGTGAAAACCCAAGTCTATTGGATGGATATGACCATGGTGGTTAAATTAAATGTGTCCTAATGCCTTATAGGTGATTAGACATGATTTATAGACTTATTGGACAATTAAAAAGCTTAATTGGAAAAGTTGATGTACATAAGGGCTTATTTGCAAATTGTTAAAAGTCAAAGGACTTAAATGTAATTTTTCAATTCTTGGAGGACCAATATGTAATTTTATAAAATTAAGGGGCTTAGTTATTATTTCCAAAAGTCCAAGGACCAAAATAAAAATAAAAGTTTTGGTGATTCCCAAATTTTGGGCTTAATTGCAAATTTGAGAAAAGTTTGGACGGTAAAATGGTAATTTCATATAACCTAAGGGTAAAAATGTAATTTAACCATATTTTGATCAAAGAAGAGTCAAAATTCTAGACCCTTATTATGTGTGGACGTACACCCCCCATTTAAGACTTAAACCATTTTGTTTTAATTAAAAGAAGGGAGAAGAAAGGAGAAGAGAGGAGAGAAAGAAGCAAGTTTCTACTATCACAATATTTCACCCTTCTTTTTTATTCTTCAACCTCAATCATGGTGTTCTAAGCCAATTTAGGGTCAAAGAACTCAAATCTAGCATTAGATTTGAGAAATTCTCAAAAGATTTGAAGATGTCACTAAAGGAAGGTTTAGGTAAATTCTATCTCATCTCTCTCTACATTATGATTTTGAGTTTGGTGTTAAGATATGTTGTTCACCATACTTGAATATGCATGAAACATGGTTTAGATGAATGAAATGTGTCATCGAGAGGGTTCTTTAAGTAAAAACTAAAATTGTCCCCTTTTGGTGAAAGCTTGTGAAATTTTGAATATCTTTTGAAATTGATGGTTTAAATGAACTCTATGATGTTAATTATGTATGTATGAGGTGAATTGATGATATAACATGAGGAAGAAGTACATTATAAGGAGGCTTTCAAGTTTATGCCTTTAGGTGTTTAATAAAATGCCTAAGTGAACTTGGTTTAGGATTTAAGGATTTTGATGGTGTGCATTGGAAAACACTTTTATGTCAACTTAGAGTGAACTTGAAATATTGCCTAGATTGATGAATAATGGCATAATATGCTTGGATAAAGATGTGCTTAATTATGTTATGAAATGAGTAAGTTTGGATTAAAGGCATTAAATGCCTTAGAAAATGCAAAAGAGAAGCTAATGTGATGGTGTATAAATATGAAATTTATGTTTAAGTAGTAATTTTATTGCATGTCTTTTTATACATAAAGGCTCGGGAGCCGTGAATTAGGGAGCTCGTATCGAGAATTGTTGAAGTTAAGCGAGAGTATATCTTCTTTGAGGTGAGTTGGGGAGACCATATTTTTCAAATATGATTAGAACATCCTAAGACAAGCATGATGACTTGTATGTGAATTTTAAAGCTAGGCAATGTATGGTGGACTTGAATTTCAAATGGATGCTGATAGGCTTAGGTATTTAATAAATGACATTGTTTTTAATAACTCTCTGCATTGAGAGTACAACTGATGTTTTTATTATATATTTTGAGAAATGATATTGTTTTCCACCAATATGAGCTTGAAATGTAAAGGACAATGTTTTATTTTCTGAAACTACATGTTTGAACAACTTTGCATTTGAAGTACAAAAGACGGCTTTTATTTCATAAGATAATGTTTTGGAATTTACATATGCATAATCAAGTCATGTATGTTGTATGTTTTGTTCTCTTTTGGCTTAGAGCCATGACACGGTTTTATTTTGTCAGTTAGATAGATAAATAAAGGCATGATGCCTTACTTGATTTTATACTTAAAAATTGGACATGATTTGTTTTTTGATTGGTGAGAAAATGATTGACTAATCGTGTGCAGGGCATAACTGATTAAGCGACCTCGTACCCTTAACGCTAGTACATGAAAATCGAATTGTCGTATCGACACCTTTCTACGGGACTCGCGGGTGATTTTACACCTAGGATCTAGACACCGACGAGATCATCACCTAGGGTTATGATGCTCTTGTCAACTATACTCACCACGGATGAAAGTCGAGCCAACATCGAGTATCGATGGGTGTGCACATTAGTTTGACAAACTGGTGATGTCACATATGATTGTTTTGGATTATCCTGATATTAGTTTTCCTATCGATATTTGATTTATACATATGATGTTTTTATGCTCTTGTGTACTGGAACTAAAACCTATGTTCACCAGATGAGTGAGTTAATATGCTAGGCCTATATAGTTCCTAACCAATATACGTTGAGTCATAGGCTGGGCCTATGTGTTTTCTATGTGATCTATATTCACTTCATAGGTCATCTACACCATCTTGGTATGAATCAAATTCGATTTGTGATATATGTCTTTCCTACTCACTGAGTACCTAGTGTACTTACCCCCTCTGCTTTCTAATCATGTAGGTTAATTTAGTAAGTTTGAAGCTCTGAGTGGATCGTGGAATCTTTTGACATTTTTTGGGTATTACTACACGTGGGTAGTTTCTTAGTTTTTAATTTTGTTGTCTAGTGGCTCATGAACTGTGTTTATGTAGATATGCTTTATTATTTTGTAAGTTAACTTTTGATTGCCTTGTGTTTTATAAATGACTTTTTATATGAATCTTTGGTATTATTGTTGAGATTGTTTTGAGTGGACTTTAAAGTCTCGAAGTTATGGTTGGATGTGAATATAGAAGTGTGTTTAAAAATGTTTGCAACCTTTTTTTCTGGATTTTTAAACCAAAGTCATTGTATTGCCCAAATTTTCCAACAAAAAAGGAAAAGAATATATATTCAGTTAGCCTTGCATAGTCAGATTAAGGATAGGGTGAGTGTCCTTAGCCCGATTATGTAGCGGCTGTCATGGGCCCGATGTGGTACCGGGTCGTGACAATTAAACCCTCAACTTAGGATGACATTAGGAAAGGGAGACAACTCACATGTGCTTTATAGTTTTGAACAATAATGATGTAACATCTAACTCTAGTTTTTTGTAATAATGATGTTGATTTGACATATGATGAATTAATTAAAAGTTTAAAAATCATGAGTAAGAAAAGGAAGAAATTATCCTTCAAACTTGAGGAAGTTCAAAAATAGTTGGATGTATGCATGAATGATAATAAAAAAAATGAAAAGTGGATTACATAATATTAAAGTATTAAAAATGATCATTAATGATAATCATGCATTAGATATATTAAAGCATAAAAATGGGACGTTAAAAAAGGAGGTCAATGTTCTCAATGATTTTTTAATCTAAATTCACTAAAGGGGGTGAAAAGCTAAAAAAATGATAGAAGCTCAAAATAATTCCAATAATAGGCATGGAATAAGATATAAGCATAGAAGTGAAGTCAATTTTAAAACCACGTTTGTAAAGAAAAAATATTTACCCAGCGAAGAACCATTACCTAATGTGATAAATGAGTATGAAGCCTCCATATCTAAGCATATAAATACTTATGCTATATCTACTAGGATTCATTCTAAAAGAAAGCATTATGCTTGCATATATGACTTATAATCTAGGTATAAAGTTCGATACTTTCAATGGAATAATAGGCATAACTTCTATGATAACAAGCAAACCCACTCACACGCTTTTAGACCTCAAATTACTCATAGTAGGTGTCATACATATAATCTTAGTAGCTCATCTCGCTATACTAGGAGAATATTCAATATCATTAATATCCAAAGGAAGATTCCTCATTATGCATACACACATAGAATACCAAATAATACATTTATACATCATCATTACTTATATAACACTGTATGTCATTTTTGTAGAAAGTATAGACATGTTAATAGATTTTGTTTTATCAAACAAAGGATGGTAAGCAAACCCATAAAAGGTATGGGTTAAGAGGAAGAAGCCTAACAATCAAGAAACCAAGCTTATTTGGGTAACTAGAATATATTGATTACCTTGTTTTGTAGGACTCTTAAAGAAAAAATATTATATAGTAGAGATGGTAGTACTATATTTGAAGAGTTTATGTTTTTATTTTGATAAATCTAACTTTCTTATGCCCAAAAAAGTCTTGAAAATATTTATGCAGAATGTGGAGAAATTAGCCTTTAAAGAGAACAATAATGATCAAAGACTCTTTAAAAGAACCAATTATTAAACCAAGTGAGGAAGATAAAAAGGATTATATGTTTCCAGTGGATTGAAAATACAAGTAAAATCTTCATTTGAATCATATAATAGGCAATATTAATAATAGGTACTAGTTTATGATTTAGAAATATGTGACATATTATATTTATATGTCAATTTGAGCCTAGATCCCAATTGGTCTAGTATAACAACAAATTTTAACTCAATATCCCTATTTGCACTTAAGCTTGATGAATCTAACTTTCTTATGCTTAAGAAAGCTTTATAAATATTTATGCAGAATATGGAGAAATTAGCCCTTAAAGAGAATAATAATGGTCAAAGACTTCTCAAAAGAGCTTGAACCAAATGAGGATGATAAGAAGAATGAGATGCTTCTAATAGATTGAAAATTCAAATAGAATCTTCATTTGAATCATATTATAGGTGATATTCAATAATAGGTAATTAATAGTTCATGATTTAGAATATGTGACATCTTATATTTATGTGTAGATTTAAGCCTAAATCTTTAATGATGAATATTTAAGTTTGTAGTATGAATGAGGAATTGAAATTTATTTTAGTGTATTATGGACTTAAACTTAAAAATTATGTGTAAATAAGGATATTGAATTCAAATTTGTTAGAATACTAGACCAATTAGGATATAGTTTTATTAACCAATGAATAATGATATTATGAGAGAATTAGACATGTTACCACGTGATAAAAGTCTCTTTTCATGCTATGAATTATTAAGTGTTTTAATATTTTAATTTATGTTTTGGGTTTGATTTACAAGTCTTCGAATTACATTGGATGACCAACATCATGGTGTGGTCGATTAGTATTATAAAGAAAACCAAAATCACATATATGATGAGTTTGGTCATCATTTGTTTGAAGTTCTAGTCAGTTACTTACTTACATTGGTGGACCAAGGTCTCTTTTTCCTAGTAAATTTTTCATTTAAGTGAGTTTGTAAGGAGTTTAGTCATTCCTTTTATCGATTATTTACTCACATTGGACATCCAATGTCTTTGAGTGGTCAAACAATGTCCCATTCTCCTAAAAAAATTATTCAAATAAGTTTGTACTTAATTGGTTAATAAGTATGATCGACCACAGACACTAGTCGACCAATCTTCATGATTGAAGCTTTCTTCCTCCTCTTTTCTTCTATTTTTCATCTTGGTTGTTTATATCTTCCAAAATCCTACACAACTTAATTACTCTCTTCTTCAAAAAATGTTCTCCCCTATTCTTAAAAATCTCGTCCGATTATATCAAATTAAAATTTTGTCATTCTTGGGTTTTGAACTCAAATATTTTCAAAAACAAAATTCTTAATTAAAACCTATCTGCTTAAATTGATGCCTCTATAGTTAAATTATAAAAGGAATCAAGATTGTTCCCCTTTCAACTATATTGATACGTCTTTGATTTTGTTCAATTTTAGCATTTTGGGTACTTTTATATTACTAAATTTGTACTTTTAAATTTTTTCACTCATTTATGAAATTTGGCTAGATATTGCATCTATGCTTATATTTTAATAATTTCAAACTCTATTTTCTTTTATTTTATTTATTTTTCACCTTAGACATAATATCAAAAGTGGAGATGTTTAAAATTAAATACAATTAGGATGCTTTTATTAAAATTAACCTTTTGAACTTTAAATATCTAATAGTAAACTTTATTGGTAAAGTTTATCAATTTTGATCAAATTCTTTTTATCCTTTAACCAAGTTAACTTGATGTATGACACTTTATATTTTTATTTTAAATAATTTATTTCTTTTTGATGATTCTAAAAGGGGAGAAATTTTGTGATGTTGGATTTAAGTGGAGTGACGACATTTAGAGTAAGTGACTTTTGTATTATGATATTTTAATGCTTGAATAAATTTCAATTATCTATATATGTAGATAATTCTTTAAATATCTCTTTGGTTATTGATATAGAAATATTATTTTATGTACAAATTAATGGGAGTTAATCATATATCTTGATAAGAATTGTTGTTTGTGTGGTTAATTTTATTTTATTTTGTAATATCAAAATATTTTGTCATCATCTAAAGAGAGAAATTGTTGAACCAAGAGCGAATATCAATTCCAATTGATATTTTGATGATAATAAAATATAAGTACTAGTAATAGGTTTATTATTTTGATACAAAGGAATACAAGAACAAGATATGGTTATAATTTCAAGAAGATAGTTCAAGTTAACAAAAAAGATGAAATTTACAACTTACAAAGTAAAGACCAAGTCAAGAACAAGGAATCTTAAGGTCATTTTTCAGTTTGTAATGATAATTGTAATCTTATTTAGTCACTTTGATTTTCTAAAAGACTCATCATGCATAATCATTTCATATCACTTTAGTGCATGAAAATTTTCATTTATTAATAGACATTGAAGCTTTAGGTTTTAATAGAAAAGTCTCTTGATCTTTCAAACGCTCTTTAGGAAATATTTTAGAAGGTGCTTAAATCATAATTGCATTAAACAAATTAAGTTTGAGCTTTGAAGTTGTTAAAATCATGTCTTTAGGGCATTAATTGACCTATATGGGTTAGTGGTTGACTAATATATGTTAAAACTGAATTGATGAATTGAAAGTTTATAGTAACAATTGGTTGATATGTTAGTTAACTAACATGCCATTTAGAACTAATATGCCTAGTAGTTGACCAATATTTCAACGACTAGTAGACATGTGCATTCAGTACACATTAGTTGATAAATATGCTAGATTGGTCGACTAGTTCTTTGTAACTAGCTATTGTAAAGATTAATGTTGGGCTCCAATGACTAGTAAGGGTCTCGAAATCCTATAAATACATGTTTTCTCAATGGTTCTTGCATTAATAAGTATTTTAGTGTACTATGGATATATATTTAAGTGTTTTTCAATTGTTTAAGTATTGTTATCTCATATATGTGTAAATAAGCCTCTTTGGAGTTATCAAGTATTAAAGTGAGGTGTCTTGAGTTGAAAGATTTAGTTGGGGCATTATATTATTATACTTGGGGAGTGTTCCAAGTAGTATTGAGGTTCTTTTTATTGTGAATAAAGATTATAAAAGCATTCATCTTTATTGAGAAAAGATTATACAAAAGTTATTTTGTATTGAAAGAAGAATTATAGTAGAATTCTAAAAGGAATCTTGATAGTGGATGTAAACAAGAGTTGTTTATCGAACTACTATAAATTAGTTTACATTCTTTCTTTTCTATCCTCTTTAAACTATTATTCAATTGTTTGAATAATTTATACTAAGCAATTTTTTATTTGACAAAAACTCTTGTATATATTGTTGTTAAATTGAGTTCTTTGGTTAGAAATTTTATTAAATTTTGTAAAGGCCAATTTATCCCCCTTTCTTGAATACTATTAGAGACTAATAATTTTGATGAAGAAGGGGTAGAAGAGTGGTCATTTACAAGATTGGACATACTAAAAAGTTAACATAGACAATAGGTATTTGGCTTTGATTTAAACTAAAGGTAAGAGAGGGTAAAGAAAAATAAGATTAAGTTCTGTATCTAGTCTTTATGCTTAAATAAAGAGGGAGTCATTACGCCTTCTAATTATAACCAATTAAATTTGTAGCTTACATAGAGAAGAAGGAAACAATTTATGCAATAAAAAGAATTAGTTTTTAATTCAATTAATACTTCTTACATGCTAAAATATATTACTTTTATGTCAACATAATGAGATAGAGAATGACTAAGATAAACACATAATTATGTTTTCTAAGAGAATTTATGTTTGTTATAAGAATGTAAGAAAAGAAATATAGCATAACCAAATTAGCTTATTGATAATTTGAATTGTTTTTGAAAAGAACAAAACATAGTGACTTGATGCTTTTAATTAGAGTTGACAAATTATTAATATATATGAAGATATTTATTTAATTTATGATATTCTCTTCCTTAAATATAATGAAATGTCATAATCTTTTAATGAAATTGTCATTCAATAGAAGATGAAAATTAGACAGATTAAGTCACTTCTACTTTTAAGGAAATAAATCTTATGAATTGTCATTGAACAAGAGGCTAAAATTAGAGAGAAAAAACATGATTAATTTATTTTAAGGAAATAAGTCTAGGTATAATGACTAAAATCATTAATAAAAGGTATAATCAATAATAAAATACTCAAAATTTTGAAATTTTTTCAATTTAGTGTCCAAATTTTAAAATTTTAATTGAGTGATTAATTTTAAAACCTTAATAGTTCAGTTAAAAATATTAGTTTTGTTAGTAATTTGCTAATTTGACTAACGAAATCTTTGTTGTTTACGGATTATGGAGCAATGCATTCATTTTGGCATCATAAAGTTTACGACAAAAGTTCAACCATAACATTTTTTCAATTATAAAAAATGATATATTGGCTATCTATAGAATTTATATTATGTATATATATATATATAAAAAAGAAGCTATTTCTTTATGGGAAGAAGTCATATCTATCCATGTGCTTTGTGGTCTCCGTGGAATGCTGGGAGTTACAGTCACAGTGGTCACTCCAGGAGATTTCGTCACCTGCACCTTTGACTCCGCTATTGTTCGTCATCTCGAGGTCTGGTTTGATGAGTACCAGAGCTTTTTCTGGCAAATGAGTATCTTCTCCTTCTCGCCGCCTTTTTCAGTGTCCTCTTCCCGGCAGTCCCACCTCATGTTCTTTGCTATGGTGGCTATGGAGTCCACGAAGTAGCTTGATTCTCTTATAATCACGTACCCTGTGGGCCTCAGGATTCTGTCCATCTCCAAAAGCACGTACTTCATATCGCATCTGGCCATGCACAGCAACTATATCTTGTCAGAAGAACTCAGAACCATACATCAGATTTCACAGCAAAATGTGTCCTTTATGGGGCCAACAATTATTAAAGTATTAGTTAGGCTTTTGTCCTGATCAGATGGTTATGTCTTCTGTTTCTAGGATTCTTTTTGTTCCACTGTACTGTACTCGATTTCCTAGTCAGTCACTGACCATCAATTCAACATTTTCAGGGAACTGAAGTTCTATATTTACCTGTGGCTTTCAGCAGTGAACAGGCCATCGAGATGGAGGAGATCATAGGTTCGAGGGTATGTTGAGAAAGCTTCACACCTGAAAATAGCCAAGTGACTAAATTTATCATTCCATGTACAGCAAAAGGATCCCCGATATTATGTTGTGAATCTTAGGATTTAAGTGTGCATAGAGACTTACCAGTCATGGTAAGTTCCAATGAGGCCTCGGTCGTAGACCACAGGAAGTGTATTTACACCATGGGATGATACCACATTCATGACCCACAGAGGATCATCAATTACAGCAGCAGCAAATCCTCCATAAACTGTATTCATGTCCATCACGTTTCTTATCTTATCGGTTCCAATTGCTGGTACTAACTTCTTATAGTGCGTTGCTCGAACTTTCCACATGCTGCCATCATGCTTGAAAGCACCAATACTCCCACCACGAACTTCTGCAATGCGTGCCGGTGTAACGTGCAATCGCTCTGGCCATTTAGGAATGGATTCTAGATCTGATTTTGCATTTTTTGGGTTTGGAGCGACCGTGCATGACCGAAGTGGAGTGTACCATGCAGAATCAGGCTCCAGGCTATCATCACATTTGGGGGGGTAAGCATCAGGAGTGGCAAGTTTACTATAGCAACTGTCATCTGAATCTTTCTGCCAGACAGCAATATCCCCCTTCTTATTATACAGTTTGAAGCACATTGCAGTAAGCAGTTCTTGCAACCTTTCATAATCTGATCTCTGCTCACCTATGGTAGTGTTCCACCCCTTCCAATGGTTTTCGTAATTTACTGGAGGACCAGAAAGGACCCAAAATCCACCAGGACGGAGAATTCGATGAACTTCCAGGAGATAAATTCCACCTGAAAGCAAAAGTCTGCTGTCAGGAAGAGATAGCAGAAGAATGCTTGCATTATGTCAAACTTTGAACTTGAAAAAGAGAAAGGGTTCGATAACAAGTTTATTTTCTCATTAATCATATCAAGGAATAAACTGACACTCCCTAGCTATTGTTTCAGTGTCAAATTCAATTACCAAATTCTGTCCACGGGATAAGGCATCTGGAACAATGAGCCATATCAAATGAGTTTGATGGGAAGGGAAGGCGTTGTGTGGAAATGATGCCAAGAATTGCAGGAATTCCACGTTCTAATGCAAATTGGACTTGAGCTTCATGATTATCTCTTGGAGCAAGAGAAACTGTAAGGATGCCCCGATCTAATAGATCACCTCCCCAGCTAGCAACCTGAAAATAGAAACAAGTAGTAAGATCAATAGTTTAGAGCTAATATAGATTGATGAGCAACAACATATGGGAGGCAGGGGAATCCAATTTATAGACTTATGGAGTATCTCATTTACTTGTGTGGTTAGCTGCAGAAACTGGGAGGAGAAAACCAGCAAAGAGAGCAAATGATGGAACTCACCCCACACCCAGTATCAATAGCAGTTCGTACAGTTCCGTCTTTCATCTCTGGAATCAGATCCTGCATATGATCAACATAGGCACTCACTCCATTCGGAAACATGGTCCCTCCCCCTGGAAAGAGGAACTTCTCCCCCTGCTTTCTTAGCCAGTTCTGATTGGATTTCTGTTTGTTAATCCAATCGTACGGTACATTCCTAAAGTCATACGTGAAGCAAATCAGATGGGACTAACCAAAACAAGAATAACAATTGAAGGTGACACAGCCAAGAAAATAATTATACCTATACCAACATTCATCCCTACTCTTTGGCCATTTGATTGGAGGCTTGTATCCATTTGGTGGAGGAACCAAGCATTCCTTCTTTTCAAATGGAGGAGGGCAGTGGCGTTCCATGAAAGTTAGCCTGTGAAGGCCATACTTTTTCCACTTCTGCACAACAGATTTACAACATGAATATAGCAATTCTACTACAGACAGTCTTGAAAGTTCTTGATTCGTTTATAGAACTATTTGTCAAAAAGAAAGCTCATACCCTCGGATCTGTACATGGAGTGTAGTCTTGATAGTCTATAGTGCATTCAGGAAAGGCAGTGGATTTAGTTTGAAGAGGAGTACCATCCTTGGAAGTTTGGACAGACTTTTTTACATCCTTAACATTCTCGACCTCGACGATATTTCTATTAGAACAAAAGATCCCACCAAGGTAAAATGAAAACCCGCACAGAGCAACGACCAGTATCATCCTGGGAAGAACCTTGGCCTTCTTATCAGGATGTACATCTGGCTTTTCATCTTTAAACTTCATGATTCCACACCTCAACAATTATCTGCAGATTTGCAAGTCGACAGTTAAAAATGACGAACTGTAAATCTAAATTGCTATTTGCTGCTTTCTAACACAACATAAGAATATAGTTTTTCCTCTTTCTTAGTCACAGTGGAGAATTCTATATACTGACGACCATATACAGTGTCAAAAACCAACCTTTAATAGATTTTTAACTCAAATGTATCGACCGAACATCGTATGTTCTAAGTGATCTCAAGGAAACTAACAAGAATAGATCAGCAAAGTAAAAGAAAGGCTGAAGATTGGACACAGGATCGAACAGTTCACAAAAGCTGCTGGTTATTTGAAGCATAGATCAAGCGAATGGTAACAGAACTTGCTCAACGAAGCCTAACGGAAGATGAATTTGTTGAACCAAAGTCAATAGAAGAGAAGTGCAGAAAGCAAGGGAAATAAGTGAGTAACATCATCTATGAAAGAAGTGCAGAAAGAAGTCCATGTTAAATTCTTAAACTTGGAAGAATCGGAAAAGCTGTGTAACCGACAAGATCTGATGGCAACAACCAGCATTTGGTTTCTTTTTCCATGTTACTTTGGTCTAATGCCTCTCAATAAAACTATCTCTATGTGTGTCCTTTTTTCTTTAACTCGATTATGCAAAGTCAAAAAGAAAAAAGACGAAGCCTTGGATCTTCAGGAAAAAAAGAAAGAAAAAAAGAGGTATCAAAAGCTAATGCTAAATGACAGAAATAGAAAACAACAATCCACGCATCAATTTCGTCATTTCCTTGAGAACCAAGAAAAGTTTCCATGATTTAGTTGTCACCAACTTTCAACAAGCGATGTTCTCTGTTTCTCAAGCATCATAAGGAGTGACTATGACGATATAGCCTCATAGAGAATAATAGTCATCAACATAAACAAAGGGAAATCAACATTGGAAATTAAGTGTAAAAAGGCAGCCTCTTCGACGCGAACATTCTCTAATTTTTATTCATGTTACAATCAAGAAACAGCAAAAGAAAACAGGAGAAATGCGAAATGGGAAACGGTAAACCAGCGAAAGGTCAGATCTTCAGCCCCAAAACAATAAAACAAAAGAAAACCTGTGAAAGAGCGAGGACTAATGGCAAATGTTCAAGTGATGAAGAAAGAAAAAGAACAATCTGGGAAGAGATCAGATGAAATAAAAGAATATAAGTAGCAAAGAAAATGGAGACATTAAAACAGAGCACAAGAAGAGGACATGCAAGAATGTCAAAGACTGTACCTTTCTTCTTGTTCTTCTCCCTCCGCCCTAATCCTCTCTAAATGCACAAAAAGCGAGAGACTTGTGAATTGTGATAAATAAGGGAAGAGAATGGGATGAGATATCCTGTCCGAGAACAGAAAGAAACAGAGGCAAGAGGTAAAGAGATAGATAAAACGAGGCAAGACGAAAAGCTAAGAAATAGGGATGTTGCATAAAGACTTCGTGAGATCTACCAATCTTTTGACCTCACACACATGCAAGCTAACTTCCATTTGCTCCATCCAACCTCAAAATAACTCTCCCTCGTCGCCTTCTGTTTTGCATAGCTGTCCTCTGCTTTCTTCTTATTGTTCTTTTTTAACTCCGTTTTCCTTTTACATGGCTGTAATAAGCCACACCTATGGCTATTTGTAGACCACAATCATTTCAACCATTCCCTAAATTTCATGCACACAACACCTCCCAGTGTCCAACTCCCGGAAACTCTCTCTCTTGGAGCTCACAGTTTTATTACAGGACTAAGTATGTGAAGCTGTGTGGACTCTGTTTCTTGTGTTTAATTATAGATTAGAGGACTTTTGAAGAGACACACTTCTCCTGTGTTACAATCGCATTGACTTTGCAAGCATAAATGCGGAAATTCCAACGATAAGAGGCCAATGGGAATAAATGAGATTAAACATTTGTCTCTGTCACAGTCGTTTTCATAATTAGGCAGTGTAGTCGTGTTCATAATGATGCTGATGTGTAAGTAAAAGGAGCTAATTTACCATAGCCATCTACCATACGGCAATGGATTGGTTCGGGTTTGGGCCTTTTATGACTCGGATCTCTCAGAATCTGGTTGGATTCTAGTGATTACCTCGAGTGTAATCAAATCAGAATCCACTCAAATTCCATGCGAGTATAATCAACGTTTGAGAAATTCACTTTGCAAGTAAATTGATACGGAGTCTTTCTTATTTAAGTAAAGTTTCAAGTTCGAATCTTTTTTATATATACAATCGTTTAAAATTTGGAATTAGAGCTTTACCTCCTGTAAAAGATCTATCTAATTTGAGTAGAGATTAATTTAAATATAAATGACTTATTAAAAGTGTATTATCATAATTATGACTTCTGTAACAAAAAAAAAACCAACATTTGAGAAGTCTGATGGAAAATTAAACTAATCAAACAAAATATTTAATTATTTAATTATATATTAAATTGTTATAAAATTAAACTATTTTTTAAAGTAAATATAATTAAAAAATATTTTTATATTATCACATCATCGCCATGTGAGCTTCCTACGACGCTGATCTATAACTTTGGGAATCGATCTCCAACAATTCGACAAACGGCAGGGGGTTGAAGGAGTGAGAAGGAGAGATAGGTGTACTAGCCAATGTTAAGAATATCATTTAATTTGGTATCGCTTTGAGTATCACTGCCGGTTAATATTAGTATCATTTTCAATAATTTTTTAAATTTATAAAATAATTTTAATTTTTAAAAAATTAAAAATAATTTATTATCATGTTGTACAATTGTACTATATATTTTAACTATATCTCTAAAATTTATAATACTAAATAATAATAACAATTTTAATTTAATTTATAAAATTAATTTAATAATTATTAATAAATATAATTAAATTTAAATATATTTTTAAAGTATATAAATTTCAAATAAATTTTGATTTAATATTAAAATATATAAAATAAATATTGGTTTATAAATAATAATTTTAAATTATTTATTTTAAAAATAAAATATTTTATTAATACTTTATTAATAAATATTATAAAAAATATTAAAATTAATTTAAATAAAATTAATTTATTTTTAAGTTTTATTTAATTTATAATTATTATTAGTAATAAAATATTTATTATTATTTAAAAACAAAATTATAAAATTATTGTAAATAAAATAACTAATTAAAAACTATAAAAAGGGTAGGAGAGAAGGAAGAAGATTTTAAAAAATTAAAATTTTATTAAAAATCTTCCTATTTTTAAAATTTTTAAGATCGACCGATATTTTGAATACTGATCGATACCATTCGAAATGAGCTGATACGATTGACCATTTATTCCATACTAATTTTGATCCAGTATTGGCCGGTACGAAACAGTATTCACAATAATAGTCCTGTGCTCTTAGGAAAGAGAGAAATTAATCGGTATTAAAAAATTAAACTAAAAAATTAATTGCCTAAAGATTTTGTAGTTAGATTAATTCGATTTTAAAATTATTGATTAAAATGATATTATTTTATTGTAATTTATTTAAAATATTTTATTTTATTTAAATATATTCAAATTGATTTTCGGTTAAAATAAAATCAAATAAATTTTATCTAAAATTTAAGTTTAAGTTATCAATTTAATTAGTCTATTAATTTCAACTTAAGTTAGATTAAATATAATTTGACATTTTTACCATATTTACCATAATCATTATCAACTGGATGCTTCTTTTCTTTCAACTTACGAAAAGATATATAAATGTGGGTCAGATTCATTATTCAATAGTCAACATTGGCACAATTATCAATTGCTTGACAATGGTTATTATGTATTATATGAAAACCGTGTTCATGCACCATGTTCAGAGAAAGGTCCAACAAAAGTTCAACCCCTTACTGTATAAGTTTAGACGCCGACCAGGACGAAGAAGATAACAAAAATATTAATATAATTTTTTTTATTGAGCACGAATATTTTAAAAAGGTTTGAATTATAAGAAAATATTTTTAAGTCATCCATATTTAGACTAATTTCTGCTTGAACAGTGGTCTTTTGTAAGAAGTAAAACTCTAACCTCAAATTTTAAATAGTTGCATACACAAGAACGATTCAAACCCGTGATCTCATTTAAATCAAGAAAGCTCCTTACCAACTCACTTGCGTATTACGATGTTTCAATATAAATTTAATAGTCTGAAATGTTGGTCCACCGACACTACTAACATTTTTGCTTTGTTCATTATCACGACTATTCTTTTCCCTTGTCACGCTCTTGCTTTTAAAAATGTATAGAACAAAAGATGCTTGCCGGTTGCCACGAACGATACGCCACTTGCCGACATGTTACCCTAAATGGACTTATTGATTAGCATTCATTGTGAATTATTATAGTCAGTCCTCCACATTCATGTCTTAATGGGATGGAGAAGAAGATGCATAAAAGACAAGCCTCTAAAACAACATATAGTGAAGAAGAAATTACATGATGATAATGATTTAAACTGGTATATATAGGACCATAGAGGTGCAAAGGCGAAGAGGCAAGCGGAAGGTGAAAGGGAACGTGGACCTCTTCCTTGGCCGTAATGACATACCTGATTTGTCATTTGGGTGATAGTAATAGGAACATGCTGATTGCATTACCTGTCTCCTTCACAAAACGTTAACATATCATCTCCTCTGTCTTATGGACAACAACACATGCAGTCGTAATGGGCGATCGACCCACCTCCCCGATATGATCCTATCATTTATCACTTTGAGCTTCCAAATGCCGACTTTCGGCCCATCCTCTCTTTGTTGATTTCACACACAGGCACGCAAATGGTGATGTGTATGCTAGTTTGAGAATTAGAAAAGGGAAGTTAAAATTTACAGGATGAAAAGAACTAGACAATAATAAGATAAGACAAGAGAAGAAACAAAAAAGATTAAATATCCAAATTGAATGCGGACGAGATGGTCCATCCTACAACCAGCATCGCTGCTGCAGGCGGCCTTATCAGGGACTGTTATGGGAATTGATGCGGGAGTTTCATCCATAAAATTGGCCGAGCCTCCCCGCTCGCAGCTAAACTCCGGGGCATCTACTCAGGTCTCCAGCTGGCCTGGGCGCAGAGTTATCGACGAGTGATTGTCGAAGTCGATTCATTAGAGGTGATCAATATCCTCTCCTCTTCATTTATTTCTCAGACTGAGTATGCTTTTTTGGTGACAGGTATTCATCATTATCTACTCCGAATGTGGGAGATACAGATCCAGCACTGTATCGAGAAGGGAACCAGTGTGCTGATAGTCTGGCTTCCTTAGCAGCTCTCTCTCCAACGAGCCTTCAGACTCTTCAGGAGCCCCCGACTCTGATCCAAATTCCTCTGTCTCGGGACCATTAAGGATTTTTATATCGCAGATCTCTACGTCAGTTAGGCTAGATTTCGTGTTTTTTCCCCTTGTTAAAAAAATAAAAAAAAAATCCAAATATAAATAGGGTTGAAAACTGATTGAAGCACCCAACTTGTTCTTTTTAATCCATAGATGCTCCAAAATTCAAAATTTTAATAAAACCTCAATCAATTTAAATTTGTTTAAATTAGATTTAATTTTAATTTTTAATTATTAAATAAAATAACATCATTTTAACTAAATTCCAAACTTAAGCTACTGAAATTTGATCCCTAGATATGGACATCCTTTCTTATTCAAATTTCAAAGGTGGGTGTTGGTAAGCTACAAATGGACCATAGGAAAAACTTGAAAGATGAGAAGAAGACTAGCAGATAGATACTGTGCAACCAATTAATCTAATTCTACCATTATTTATTCTAACAAGTTATTATTATTATTATATAATTTAATGTATAAACAAATATCGGGTAATTTGTTCGTAATCAAATTATAAATATTAAAATTTTGAAAATAAAATTTATTAAAAGGTTAAATTTTGTTATATTAATATATATATATATGTCAGAATATTAGAAATAAATAAGTAAAATTAGTTAGTGAAAATTTGGGATGAATAATTTAAAATTAAGGAAATTTATATCGTAATGTATTTGTTATAAATGTATAAAATATATAAAATAAATTAAAAATCAATAAATAAGTTAAAAATCAATAAATATTGTGTAATTTAAAATTTTGTGATAAGATTATTAATATTTAAATTTTGAAATTTATAATAAGAAAAGAATTATGATAGAATTGTTAAGAATATATAAATTTGAATATTAAAATGAACTGATAAAATATTTAGTCAAAATTTGGAATGAAAAATTTTAAGAAATGAAATATAAGAATTCATGCTATACAATTATTAAAAATATATAAGTTAGAATGTTAAAATGAAATAGTAAAATTAGTTATGTGACTAAAAATAAATAATGTAAAATGTTTTGTTATGAATTAAATATTATATTTAATTAAGCTAAAAAAAGCCACATGTTATATTAATATTGCTTAATTTAAAATGTTGTGATAAAAATATAGGTAAATACAAATATTATAATATATAAATAAAAACCAATATCATTAGTCACTTGTGAATCACAATGTGACTACTATATATATAATAACATTATTATAATATATATATATACACACACACACATACACATACTATATAATAATTAATAATAATTAACAATTAATAATGTAGTAACATATATACTAAATATTAACATATATACTAAATATTAAGACACACGTACTATAATGTAGTAACAATTGCCCTCTTCAATTCAGCATATCTCTAATCTGAATGGCATCAATTTGTTTATGGATCTTGATTTGCCTCCAATCCCACCCAATTCGGCATAACCATCCACCCCTCCTTCGTTTGCCAATTAAACCCTCACTCTAACACATCCCATGAAATTAAGTCCTCTTAAACCACCCAAATGTGCTTATTTACATCAAACCTATCCTTCTCCTATTGTTTCCGAACCCACGTCCTTAACCCAAGCTCAAAATTTTCTAGAATGGTGGCAAGCTATAGCATTGGAGTTTGATGCTTATCAACGTAAGCAGGCCTGAGAGCTTGTGTCCTACCCTCCCAATGTTAATGCCATTGGTAATCACTACGTTTACAAAATTAAGTGGCATGTTGATGGGTCTATTGATCGGTTTAAAGCTTGGTTAGTGGATCGTGGGTACATACAGGATTATGGCTTGGATTTCCTTGAAACTTTTAGTCCGGTGGTGAAGCCAATGACCATTTGTTCTCTATTAGTGGTTGTTTCTAAGGGATGGGTTATTCGGCAGCTACACATTAACAATGCCTTTCTTAAAGGACATTTGGACGAAACCCTTTACATGATTCAACCAAAGGCTTTGTTGATAAACGATTTCCTGATTTTGTTTGTAAGTTGTGGAAGTCTCTCTACGACTTGAGGCAGGCCCCGCGTGCATGGTATCAAGGTCTAAATGCCTTTTTACTTCAAGTTGGCTTTGTCATTTCATATGCAGATTCCTCTCTGTTTGTGTATCGCCTTGACCACTTCACCTGTTTCCTTTTGGTTTATGTTGATAATGTGATTCTTATGGGTAACGACTTTACTTTTGTAACTTCTCTTATTCACAAGCTTTTTCTACTGAATTTTCCTTAAGGGATTTGGGCACTCTTCATCATTTCTTAGGTGTTGAAGTGATTTCCCACAATAATGAACTGTTATTGTCTTAGAGATCATATATTTTTGAGTTATTGACGAAAATAGGCATGCAGGCTTGTAAGCCCTATTCTACGCCTATGATTTCTGGTGTTCCATTGTTTAAGTTTGCTAGTGAAGCTTTGTCGTTTGAAGATGTCACTCAATATTGTCAATTGTGTGGAGCTTTACAGTATGTCATTCTTACATGCCCAAATATCTCCTTTGTTGTAACATCCCATTACTAATGGGAAGGGTAGAATGGTAAATGTGAATGACTAATGAGAGATAGAGATGCACTTCTATGTTCATGCATGATATGCCTTACACTTATACATGAATAGTGGATTTATTTGCACATGAAAATAATTGTACATACATTCATGAATAATTTCGGGTATGATTGGATTGACCTATGAATTTTTAGAGTTATGGACGTTTCACATTGAAAATAATAATGATTGGTGGAAATATTGTATTTGTATATGTTGGTGAAGTTATGAAGTATTGAGAAAGATATATATAATAGGGAACAAGAAATAGTTAAAAGAAGCTTTGGAGATAGTTGGATTGTAAAGATGACAGTCAAGGGAGTTAGTTTCAAAAGAAACTAAGTTGGAACTTGGGTACTGGGTAAGTGACAAGTGTCACTTAGGCCTTGTACTCTAGCTAGGAGTATGTTACTATTCTTTGAGAATTGACAGGTTAAGGCTTGTCTAAGTCCTTTCTTTGCTATCATCTTTCTAAAACTTCCTTTTGAAACTCAGAGTTTTCCAACAAATATCTTCTAATAGACTTCTGTGTTTTTCCTTGCTTTCACCAAACTTACCTTGCAATTTGTGTCCTATTTCCTGAGAAAAACGAGAAGCTGGTCATTGTACTCAGAGAAGTACGTAAAAAAGTGTGGAGTTTAGGGCTTGAAGATTTTGGAGTTTTCAGCAGGTAAGTGGTGGAGAAATCCCTTGCAGTTAGGGATTTGTGAAATAAAGTTAATAAATTACTGTCATCTGCATAGAAAATGTAATTTTTGTGTTTGTTCATAAATACTGGGTAGTTGGGAAGAAATAAATTCAGTTATAGTGTTAAATTAGTTTTTGAGAAAACTTTTAGTGTTTTGGTGACGTAAAGTATTGAAAATTAGAAAATCTGGAAATTTCTCACTGAGTATGTTTCAGTCTTTTAGCCATAACGTTTTCTGTGGTTGTCCAAACGAAATTATTCTTAATTCGGAGAAAACTAGGAATGCATGGCTACAATTTGTATGAAGACATCGAATTTTATTTTTGTCTCTAAGAGTCTCAAAAGTTGTCACGAAGTTGAGAACTGGGTGCAGGACGTTGAGAGTTGAGCAAAAAAATTCGTGTTCCAACTTCGGGAAGAAATCTAGACCTAATTTAGTTAGATTATGGCAAAGTTTCCTTCTGAAAAATTATAGATCTTTTTTTTAGCTTTCCAACGGTATATATCATGAGAAATTTGGACATCGGAGTCAAAAGTTATGATCTTTGTAAGTGGATATGTTCAGACGGAGAAAATAAGACGATAGAAGTAAGACGATAGAAATAGGACGATAGAAGTAAGACGATAGAAGTAAGACGATGAAAGTAAGACGATAGAAAATAAGACGATAAAAGTAAGACGATAAAAGTAAGACAATGCAAGTAAGACGATAGAAGTAAGACGATGAAAATAAGACGATAGAAGTAAGACGATGAAAGTAAGACGATAGAAGTAAGACGATGAAAATAAGACGATGGAAAAAAACTAAGACTAAAGCAAAACAAACTGGATTCTTTTGGTCATAACTTCTTCTCTAGACCTCCAAATAATCTGATTTTTGAAGCATTGGATTCCTAACACATTTCTTTATCTGTCCAAAAAAATTTATGGTTTTTGATATTAAATTGAAGATGATTTATTGAATCAAAGTAAGAATATCGGTGGAAAGAGCATGAACTAGATATTTTACTGAACATGTTTCAGTATTTCGATGATATCTTGGCCTGTAGGATTCCAATTGAGGTATTCTTAATTTGTAGTAAACTAGAGTAATAGATCTACAAATCATATGAAGACTCTGAATCTTTATCCAGTCTCTAAGGAGTTCAAGTTCTAGATGGAATTCAGGTATAGTACACTATTTTGGAGAGGAACAGTCCGAAAATGTTTGAAACATATCTTCCAAATTGCTGAACCAAATTAAGTGAAATTGGTGTCAATGGAAAGTTTGAAAGATAGAGGAACACTTTTTTAGAAGAGAGTGAGCTCAAATTTCACAAGTTTTGTCTCCTAATTTAATATGAACAGTAAACCCGAAAGGGTGTTTCAGAAAGTCTGAAAGTAAGCCAGTGACAAATGAATTGTGTTCCAATGATTCTAATGAGGCATAAACCTAAGTGTTAGTTGTACATAAATGAATTTGGTATGGGGATAATGTTGAGAAGTATTAAGGAGCGATACCCGAGACTTATCATAAATAGGCATTGTACATAATTCATTTCATACATGTGCATTATTGAATATTTTAATAGTGCAAATTGTGATATCATGTATGCTATTTGTTATAGAGGAGCAACGGGAACGTCCACTTCCAGACGTTGCCGGATCTTCTAGGCATTATCTTCGGGAACAACTTGTGAGTAACCTAGACGGTCTCACTCAATTAATTGTTTGCTTATAATATAGTTTGAATGAGTTATTTAAATGCTCCCGATTGTGAATATGCATATGATTGTAAAAGAGTGCTCAGCATTTCTGCTGAATGCCGGACTAAGGTCCGATGATGAATGTGATCTAAATGTGACTGTACATCCATGTGATTGACTGAGGTTATGTTATGTGAAACATTCATTACATAAATGCATGTAAGATAAAGGAAGTTATGAAAACAACTGTTGCAAGTCAAATGGGAGAATTGAGCCAACCAGACCATAGCCTTTTCACAAAACTGGCAATCAGAAACTTCTATCATTTCTTGACAGGATCTTTCCCTGCTTTAGTTTAGTTATCCTAAGTAAAATCCATCCAACCCAACAAGGGTTATCGATTAGGCCTATTCGTGTTGAAAGTTGTGCACAAAGACTCACTCATATGCCTCTTGTTATAGTACGTTCCTAATTAATGCTTTTCCATTCCAACCGTCTGCATGTACATCTGGTCATGTAGATGTGAATGAATTGTTCAGACTCTCCCAAACTATATGTTTTTTATATAAAGTCTAAAACTTAGAAAGTCCTAAGCTTTATGTGAAAGTGTCAATGGAGATTAGCCATTACCGTCACAAGTGAGAGAGAGAAGAAGAGACAAAGACAACCAAAAAGTAGAAAGAAATGTTGTGCAGCCTAATGATTATCAAGCGTCGTCCATTGCTTGCATTAAATTGGCACACAGAAGAAAGAGATTGGATAATGAATATGTTACATTGGAGAAGATGAATATTTCATAAAGCAAGGATTGTTGTACGGAAAGCTTTTGATCGCATTTTTTAGTCCTAGCAATAAAAAACTATTTTGTGGTCGTCCAATGTTTTTAGCTTTCTTAGTTCTTCATTTCTCTCGTCGCTTATTTAGTGTTCCTCACCTGTGTTACAGAGGAAGAGAAACGTAAAATTATCTTGTGAAGCTCTCTGTTCTGGTTCTCGTTTTCTTAACATACAAGGAAGAGAAAGTATGACAATGGTGTGCAATACGTATATGGATGAGTACGAGAAGCTTGTTATAAGGATGACAACTCCCAGGTGAGGTTTCTTTTCTTTCAGATATGAAGGCTTAGAGCGGCTTCTGTCTGGGTGTCAGCTGAGACTTGAGTTCCATGCTTCTATGTCCTCTTCTGAGTTTCAACACTCTTTGCATAGTTTGTTTATGTCTTCTCTCTCCTTTTGCGTTTATAATGTTTCACGGATCAAATTCTTTTGAACTTTGTTTTTGGTAATTCATGCCTAAAAGTCTGAATTCTCTATTTTCGTGAAAATCTCTTTCCGACCCAGATCAGATTTCGTGTGATTGAAGTTGTCCTTTCTTTATATTTTACCATGTTAAACCTTACTTATTCAAAAATTTAATTTCACCCTGTTTAGAACTCTCACAAAGAACATTCCGGGTATGATTGGATTGACCTATGAATTTTTAGAGTTATGGACGTTTCACATTGAAAAAATTAATGATTGGTGGAAATATTGTATTTGTATATGTTGGTAAAGTTATGAAGTATTGAGAAAGATATATATAATAGGGAACAAGAAATAGTTAAAAGAAGCTTTGGAGATAGTTGGATTGTAAAGATGACAGTCAAGGGAGTTAGTTTCAAAAGAAAATAAGTTGGAACTCGGGTATTGGGTAAGTGACAAGTGTCACTTAGGCCTTGTACTCTAGCTAGGAGTAGGTTACTATTCTTTGAGAATTGACAGGTTAAGGCTTGTCCAAGTCCTTTCTTTGCTATCATCTTTCTAAAACTTCCTTTTGAAACTCAGAGTTTTCTAACAAATATCTTCTAAGAGACTTCTGTGTTTTTCCATTCTTTAACCAAACTTACCTTGCCATTTTTGTCCTATGCCCTGAGAAAAACGAGAAGCTGGTCATTGTACTCAGAGAAGTACGTAAAAACGTGTGAAGTTTAGGGCTTGAAGATTTTGGAGTTTTAGCGGTAAGTGGTGGAGAAATCCTCATAGCAGCTAGGGATTGTGAAATGAAGTTGATAAATTATCGTCATCTGCATGAAAAATGTAATTTTTGTGTTTGTTCATAAATACTGGGTAGTTGGGGAGAAATAAATTCAGTTATAGTGTTAAATTAGTTTTTTAGAAAACTTTTGGTGTTTTGGTGACGTAAAGTATTGAAAATTAGAAAATCTGGAAATTTCTTACTGAGTATGTTTTAGTCTTTTAGCCATAACGTTTTCTGTGGTTGTCCAAACGAAATGATTCTTAATTTGGAGTAAACTAGGAATGTATGGCTACAATTTGTATGAAGACATCGAATTTTAGTTTTGTCTCTAAGAGTCTCAAAAGTTGTCACGAAGTTGAGAACTGGGTGCAGGACGTTGAGAGTTGAGCAAAAAAATTCGTGTTCCAACTTCGGGAAGAAATCTAGACCTAATTTAGTTAGATTCTGGCAAAGTTTCCTTCTGAAAAGTTGTATATCTTTCTTTTAGCTTTCCAACGGTATATATCATGAGAAATGTGGACTTCGGAGTCAAAAGTTATGATCTTTGTAAGTGGATATGTTCAAACGGAGAAAATAAGACGATAGAAGTAAGACGATAGAAATAAGACGATAGAAGTAAGACGATGAAAGTATTATGATAGAAAATAAGACGATAAAAGTAAGACGATAGAAGTGAGACAATGAAAGTAAGACAATAGAAGTAAGATGATAAAAATAAGACGATAGAAGTAAGACGATGAAAGTAAGACGATAGAAGTAAGACGATGAAAGTAAGACGATAGAATTAAGACGATGAAAATAAGACGATGGAAAAAAACTAAGACGAAAGCAAAACAGACTGGATTCTTTTGGTCATAACTTTTTTTCTAGACCTCCAAATGATCTGATTTTTGAAGCATTGGATTCCTAACACATTTATTTATCTCTCCACAAAAATTTATAGTTTTTGATATTAAATTGAAGATGATTTATTGAATCAAAGTAAGAATATCGATGGAAAGAGCATGAACTAGATATTTTACTGAACATGTTTCAGTATTTCAATAATATCTTGGCCTATAGGATTCCAATTGAGGTGATTCTTGATTTGTAGTAAACTAGAGTAATAGATCTACAAATCATATGAAGACTCTGAATCTTTATCCAGTCTCTAAGGTGTTCAATTTCTAGATGTAATTCAGGTATAGTGCACTATTTTGGAGAGGAACAGTCCGAAAATGTTTGAGGCATATCTTCCAAATTGATGAACCAAATTAAGTGAAATTGGTGTCAATGGAAAGTTGAAAGATAGAGGAACACTTTTTTTACAAGAGAGTGAGCTCAAATTTCACAAGTTTTTCCTCCTAATTTAATGTGAACAGTAAACCCGAAAGGGTGTTTCAGAAAGTCTGAAAGTAAGCTAGTGACAAATGAATTGTGTTCCAATGGTTCTATTGAGGCATAAACCTAAGTGTTAGTTGTACGTAAATGAATTTGGTATGGGGATAGTGTTGAGAAGTATTAAGGAGCGATACCCGAGAGTTATCATAAACAGGCATTGTACATAATTCATTTCATACATGTGCATTATTGAATATTTTAATGGTGCAAATTGTGATATCGTGTATGCTATTTGTTATAGAGGAGCAACGGGAACGTCCACTTCCAGACGTTGCCGGATCTTCCAGGAATTATCTTCGGGAGCAACTTGTGAGTAACCTAGACGGTCTTACTCAATTAATTGTTTGCTTAGAATATAGTTTGAATGAGTTATTTAAATGCTCCCGATTGTGAATGTGCATATGATTGTAAAAGAGTGCTCAGCATTTCTGCTGAATGTCAGACTAAGGTCCGATGATGAATGTGATCTAAATGTGACTGTACATCCATGTGATTGACTGAGGTTATGTTATGTGAAACATTCATTACATAAATGCATGTAAGATAAAGGAAGTTATGAAAACAACTGTTGCAAGTCAAATAGGAGAATTGAGCCAACCAGACCATAGCCTTTTCACAAAACTGGCAATCAGAAACTTCTATCATTTCTTGACAGGATCTTTCCCTGCTTTAGTTTAGTTATCCTAAGTAAAATCCATCCAACCCAACAAGGTTTATCGATTCGGCCTATTCGTGTTGAAAGTTATGCACAGAGATTCACTCATATGCCTCTTCTTATAGTACGGTCCTAATTAATGCTTTTCCATTCCTAATTAATGCTTTTCCATTCCAGCCGTCTGCATGTACATCTGGTCATGTAGATGTGAATGAATTATTCAGACTCTCCGAAAATATAGGTTTTTTATATAAAGTCTAAAACTTAGAAAGTCCTAAGCTTTATGTGAAAGTGTCAATGGAGATTAGCCATTACCGTCACAAGTGAGAGAGAGAAGGAGAGACAAAGACAACCAAAAAGCAGAAATAAATGTTGTGCAGCCTAATGATTATCAAGCGCCGTCCATTTCTTGCATTAAATTGGAACACAGAAGAAAGAGATTGGATAATGGATATGTTACATTGGAGAAGATGAATATTTCATAAAGCAAGGATTGTTGTACGAAAAGCTTTTGATCGCATTTTTTAGTCCTAGCAAGAAAAAACTATTTTGTGGTCGTCCAGTGTTTTTAGCTTTCTTAGTTCTTCGTTTCTCTCGTCGCTTATTTAGTGTTCCTCACCTGTGTTACAGAGGAAGAGAAACATAAAATTATCTTGTGAAGCTCTCTGTTCTGGTTCTCGTTTTCTTGACATACAAGGAAGAGAAAGTACGACAATGGTGTGCAATACGTATATGGATGAGTACGAGAAGTTTGTTATAAGGATGACAACTCTCAGGTGAGGTTTCTTTTCTTTCAAATATGAAGGCTTAGAGCGGCTTCTGTCTGGGTGTCAGCTGAGACTTGAGTTCCATGCTTCTATGTCCTCTTCTGAGTTTCAATACTCTTTGCATAGTTTGTTTATGTATTCTCTCTCCTTTTGCGTTTATGATGTTTCACGGATCAAATTCTTTTGAACTTTGTTTTTGGTAATTCATGCCTAAAAGTCTGAATTCTCTATTTTCGTGAAAATCTCTTTCCGACCCAGATCAGATTTCGTGTGATTGAAGTTGTCCTTGCTTTATATTTTACCATGTTAAACCTTGCTTATTCAAAAATTTAATTTCACCCTGTTTAGAACTCTCACAAAGAACATTCCGGGTATGATTGGATTGACCTATGAGTTTTTAGAGTTATGGACGTTTCACATTGAAAATATTAATGATTGGTGGAAATATTGTATTTGTATATGTTGGTGAAGTTATGAAGTATTGGGAAAGATATATATAATAGGGAACAAGAAATAGTTAAAAGAAGCTTTGGAGATAGTTGGATTGTAAAGATGACAGTCAAGGGAGTTAGTTTCAAAAGAAACTAAGTTGGAACTTGGGTATTGGGTAAGTGACAAGTGTCACTTAGGCCTTGTACTCTAGCTAGGAGTAGGTTACTATTCTTTGAGAATTGACAGGTTAAGGCTTGTCCAAGTCCTTTCTTTGCTATCATCTTTCTAAAACTTCCTTTTAAAACTCAGAGTTTTCTAACAAATATCTTCTAAAAGGCTTCTGTGTTTTTCCTTTCTTTCAATAAACTTACCTTGCCATTTGTGTCCTATGTCCTGAGAAAAATGAGAAGCTGGTCATTGTACTCAGAGAAGTATGTAAAAACGTGTGAAGTTTAGGGCTTGAAGATTTGGAGTTTTCAGCAGGTAAGTGGTGGAGAAATCCCTTGCAGTTAGGGATTTGTGAAATAAAGTTGATAAATTACTATCATCTACATGGAAAATGTAATTTTTGTGTTTGTTCATAAATACTGGGTAGTTGGGGAGAAATAAATTCAGTTATAGTGTTAAATTAGTTTTTGAGAAAACTTTTAGTGTTTTGGTGACGTAAAGTATTGAAAATTAGAAAATCTGGAAATTTCTTACTGAGTATGTTTCAGTCTTTTAGCTATAACATTTTCTGTGGTTATCCAAACAAAATGATTCTTAATTCGGAGTAAACTAGGAATGTATGGCTACAATTTGTATGAAGACATCGAATTTTACTTTTGTCTCTAAGAGTCTCAAAAGTTGTCACGAAGTTGAGAACTGGGTGCAAAACGTTGAGAGTTGAGCAAAAAAATTCGTGTTCCAATTTCAGGAAGAAATCTAGACCTAATTTAGTTAGATTCTGGCAAAGTTTCCTTCTGAAAAGTTGTAGATCTTTCTTTGAGCTTTCCAACGGTATATATCATGAGAAATTTGGACATCAGAGTCAAAAGTTATGATCTTTGTAAGTGGATATGTTCAGACGGAGAAAATAAAACGATAGAAGTAAGACGATGGAAATAAGACGATAGAAATAAGATGATAGAAGTAAGACGATAGAAAATAAGATGATAAAAGTAAGACGATAGAAGTAAGACAATGAAAGTAAGACGATAGAAGTAAGATGATGAAAATAAGACGATAGAAGTAAGACGATGAAAGTAAGACGATAGAAGTAAGACGATGAGAATAAGACGATGGAAAAAAACTAAGACGAAAGCAAAACAGACTGAATTCTTTTGGTCATAACTTCTTCTCTAGACCTCCAAATGATCTGATTTTTGAAGCATTGGATTTCTAACACATTTCTTTATCTCTGCACAAAAATTTATGGTTTTTGATATTAAATTTAAGATGATTTATTGAATCAAAGTAAGAATATCGGTGAAAAGAGCATGAACTAGATATTTTACTGAACATGTTTCAGTATTTGAATGATATCTAGGCCTGTAGGATTCCAATTGAGGTGATTCTTGATTTTTAGTAAACTAAGAGTAATAGATCTACAAATCATATGAAGACTCTGAATCTTTATCCAGTCTCTAAGATGTTCAATTTCTAGATGGAATTCAGGTATAGTACACTGTTTTGGAGAGGAACAGTCCGAAAATGCTTGAGGCATATCTTCCAAATTGCTGAACCAAATTAAGTGAAATTGGTGTCAATGGAAAGTTGAAAGATAGAGGAACACTTTTTTAGAAGAGAGTGAGCTCAAATTTCACAAGTTTTGCCTCCTAATTTAATGTGAACAGTAAACCCGAAAGGGTGTTTCAGAAAGTCTGAAAGTAAGCCAGTGACAAATGAATTGTGTTCCAGTGGTTCTAATGAGCCATAAACCTAAGTGTTAGTTGTACATAAATGAATTTGGTATGGGGATAGTGTTGAGAAGTATTAAGGAGCGATACCCGAGAGTTATCATAAACAGGCATTGTACATAATTCTTTTGATACATGTGCATTATTGAATATTTTAATGGTGCAAATTGTGATATCGTGTATGCTATTTGTTATAGAGGAGCAACGGGAACGTCCACTTTCAGACGTTGCCGGATCTTTCAGGAATTATCTTCGGGAGCAACTTGTGAGTAACCTAGACGGTCTCACTCAATTAATTGTTTGCTTAGAATATAGTTTGAATGAGTTATTTAAATGCTCCCGATTGTGAATGTGCATATGATTGTAAAAGAGTGCTCAACATTTCTGTTGAATGCCGGACTAAGGTCCGATGATGAATGTGATCTAAATGTGACTGTACATCCATGTGATTGACTGAGGTTATGTTATGTGAAACATTCATTACATGAATGCGTGTAAGATAAAGAAAGTTATGACCGGAGTAGCCAGGACAAAGAGCTTAATGCTCGGAATGTGAATAGAGCCTCAGGCTCGAGTGCGACTGTCCCCGATATCCACTAAGGGATATGGGACGTTATACGACAAAGCTCAACATCCATGAAGGGATGAGCTGGAAAAAGGCACTCGATCATAACGACAATAATAAATGAAAGTGAGTCTCACGTGCATTGCCAATTATAATTGATGTGTGTTTTGTATGAATAATGTGATACATTGTGAATATGCAATGAAGTGAATATTATGTTATGTGCAATGATGTGATGCATGAATTGAGTGAACCGTCGATGATGGTTACCTCATTGAGTTCGCAAAAGTCACCAAAATTGCAACATTGTCTTTTCAGGACCGAGAGACAACTCTAGCTACTAAAGAGGCTCTACTAGTCGGGTAGATTGCGATTGGAGATAGAGGTCATGACTCAAAGGTCGGTCAACTGGAGTTTTTTTGGGTAGTTTAGATAACTTTGATACACTTTCCTCATTCACGTAGTAATATTGTATTAGGTTTCTGATGATGTACAATTGGATAATGTTGAAAGACAATGTAGACTTCGATTTTGTGAAATGTAATGAGGAAAAAGTTGATTTTAAAATATTGTGATCTTCTTATGATGCTTTATAAGTGAATTATGTTACCATGCTATATGAAGGGAATGTAGTGATCGATCGTAGCGTACCCTCATCGTAGGATATGTGCCGGAATGACCTCCGGGTGTCCCGGTGGGTACCCTGCGGTAAGGGAGCACTACATTTGTAATTAACAAATTATGTCAATTCTTACATCAATCGTTCATGTTCTTAAAAGGATGTTGCACTATTTACATGAAACTGCAGCTTTAAGCTTATTCATTGCTCCATCTTCTCTTAATCACCTCATAGCCTATAGTGATGTTGATTGAACCGACTGCCTAGATGAAAGGAATTCAACAGGTGGTTTTCTTATCTTCATTGTCTCTAATCTAATTGCTTGGAAATCTGGCAAACATAAGACTATGGCCAGATCCCCTACCAAGTCTGAATTTAAGGCTGTGGCTAATGTTTGTGTGGAATTAAAATGTTTGATTAGAATATTTCAAGACTTGGGTATCCATTTCCAGAGAGCACCCTATGTTTGGTGTAATAATGTTGGCACAGTTTTCTTTTCCTCTAATCCAGTTTTTCATGCTCGTACAAGACATGTTGAAATAGATTGTCATTTTGTTCATGATTTAATCTCAACAAAGGTGCTTTCTATTGGTGTTTTGTCTTCTGAGGATCAACTTGCTGATGTTCTCACTAGTGCTCTCTCTTGTTCTCAGCATCGTCACTTTGTTTCCAAGCTTCGATTACACGATCTTCCACCTTTAGTTTATCAGGGCATGTTAGCAGATAAACGTTAGTTTATCTGATTTTTGCATATCTCTCTTCATATATGTGGTTTCCACATATCTCTCTTGATATCCCTTCTTTTGTATATTTGAATTACTGTACTTAGATACTATAGATACTCTGTTATGCTTTCTTTTGTATATATATGTTGCTTTTGTAACCTGTTAATAGTGTGTGAAATACATCCATTATTTGCAACCTACTTTACTAATTACAATAAGGGAAGAAATATCAATAACTAATCTCACAACTATAATTAATCCCAAAACTATAACTTAGAAAATCTACACTTAAAAATAAGTATGAAATTGTTTTAGTTTCAATTTTGAAATGGAGAGAAAATCTACACTTAAAAAATAAGTATGAAATTGTTTCAGCTTCAATTTTGAAAAGGAGACAAGTATTAGTCATATTTAGATATTGTAATTTAACTTTACTTTGACAACCAACCATATGTGGGAGGAGGTTTTTGAAAGTAAGCATTTATCTCAAACTAATTTATGCCTAGCTTGAACTCTCATTCTTCTACGAAGAGCCAACCTCTAAGATTGATTAGTATGTTGTCCAGCACTTAAGTTGATCCAATGGTACTCATTAAATCTCATTGAATTGGAGTTGTATGGAGGTAGAAATCGAGTGATATGAGATGGAACTCCTTGCCAGATTATCAAAAATTGGTATTTCCACCTTTAAATCATAAGGGATAGAATTCGACAAAGATATGCCAACCAAACTCCAATTATCAAAGAAAATAGAGAGAGTTTTACTATCCCTAGTTTTGAACTTTACAAGTTCTTCAATGGATGTCCTCAATCTTAGTAATTGCCTGATACCCGAAGAGAAAGAGGTTTAATTTCAACTTGCCATAGACTTTTGCCTTTTAAAGTATTTGTGTGTACTCATCTAACCCAAAGAACTTTATTATTTATAATTTTCGATAGCCTTTTCCTAAGAACATTTTTTTAGTAAATCCAATGAGTTTATTACCCAAACCACTTTCATTAATTGGAGTAGAAACCTCACTCTATGCAACTTTTAAATGAAATCTTCCTTCCTTGTCATCCTTCTCTTTTCTTTTTCAATGGTCTTAACAACACCTTTAGCAAGGAAGAAGCCACATGACCAATAGACATGCCAAGAGCTTATGATTCATTTAATTAATTTTAGGCTACTGGCATATGATAACTTCCTATTACACCACATACCTAACCTCTTATGTATTTTTTAAATCAAAGAAATGCTATATGCATATTGTGATCTCCTACTAGCAAGAGGGGGACCTAGATATTTAAAGCCATGAAACTTTTTTCTCTATTAAGAAGCAACTTAGATAGATTACTTAAAGTGTGCAGGGAAGACAAGAGTTTGCCAACATTAAACTCATAAGCTATAGATAGTAGCAAAAGGTCATCTATAAAAGCAAGAGTAGTAATCTTAAGTTATTTTACATCTATTATAAAATTTGAACTTTCTCTCATTGTAAGCAGAGTATTTTATTAGCCTTATTAAGACCTCCAAGTAAAGTAAGAATAAATAAGAGGATATAAGATCTCCTTATCTCCGCCCTTTCTTGCCTTTGAATGCCTGCGTTAGTTCTCTATTGACTTGAATTAAGAAATAAACTTAAGTAACACAAAAGATAATCCACTGTCTAAATTTATTAAGAAATCTAAAAGCTTGAAGTACATGGTCTAGAAAATCCCAACTAATCGAGTTATAGGCTTTGTTGAAATCAATCTTGATAGCATAATTCTTTGGGCTACTTCTTCTGGAGTAACCAATCATTAGTCCCTTATGTGCCTTCCTTTTAAGAAGACATATTGAGAATGATTGATATTATTTTCCATTTCCTTTCTCATTCTTTTAGCTAAAATTTTAGGTAAAATCTTATAGATAAAATTGCAACAAGGAATAAGTCTAAAATCACCAAAAGAGTAAAGGCTATGTACCTTAAGAACCAGGCATAATAAAGTTTTGTTATTTTCAGACAACATCTTTCCTTTTTCAAACACCTCAAGAATTAACATATTCATAACTAGGACAATGCCACCGTAATGGTAATGGCTGTGATTACAAATAATGTCCTAGTAATATCCCAAACAATTTCAGCTTTATTAATTTACCATGGTCGAGTCTAGTCTCTAGCATACTCATGATACAAGGCTTATTCTCTGAAAGAATCCCTGAAAGTATTGTTGTTTGTCAAGGCAATTAATGCCCCTAATATTTCATGATATCAAAGTTATTAAGGATTGATCTTCTTATCCCCCTTTACTTTACTCTTCCTCTCAAACTTCTTCTTATTAAGTTACTTGAACACCTTATCATTTACCGCTTCCCCTACATTAGTACTAGCTATGCATGTATTGATTAAGTCACCATCTTAATGAATAACTACTGCCCCTTTGACTCTCTTTACTTCATGGACATTCAACCATCATCTATAAGTTACATATTTTCCACACTAGATAGCTTAGTTAAATGACACCAATACTTTAACATAATATAAGAAATTGGTTCATTAGAACTATCGTTACACTTATCCAACCCTTGTCACTTTTCAATTTGAGTGTTCTCTTCTTCCTAAAAAATTTCCTCTTTTATCCCTATTAACTCATTGTAATCATCTCTCATAAATCTTCTTCTAGTCATGCACCATTGCTTTCCTGGGGTCTTCAACATAGCTTCAATTGGTATGATACTCTTTTGACTATATTCCCTTCACGAAGTATGAATAGTAGGATTATATCACGTAATTCATTATCTAAATCAACATCAACACATAATCTCCCATAGCTAATTATTTCTTATTCGTAATCATCTCATCCACACAAATCGGTTTACCAATAAAGTTGGCCAATATACTCAATCTTTTAGTAGACCAATACCCTAAACGGACTCCATACAAGTTGATCCATAATGGCACACTCTCATACTTAATGTGATCAAAATTTATTCATGGTTTCCATAGTTAAATAAACAAAGGACTGTATTGTACATGCTGTGGTCCAGTTTTCATAATGTCATTGACGCAAGTTTCATATGTAAACTTGAAAAATAAGCAAGTTATCCTCAATTAGCAACACTGCAACCAAATCTTTGGTTCTCCATAACTTGAATGCCCAACCATGTAACACTAGGCAAAATTGGCATATTATTTATTAAAAAACACCACTAAGGATGACTTCTAGGTATTTTCTCCATATTTAAAAGGGTCCGCATCAGGAGTCACCATTACCCTTCCTTTAACACATGTTAGATGAACATACTACAAGATGGATTCAGAATTCTCTCATACTACAACTTTCCAGCTCAATCGTGGGTTTATTTCACTCTTTTTTAAACTAGAAGCTAATGAAGTGCCTAAAAAGGAGGGTGGTGTAGAAGGTTTGCCAAGCAAGGGTAGGAATATAACTAGACAAGGGAAAGAGTGGGGTTAGTTTTTAGACATGATCATAAGAGAAGAAGTATTGTGTTGGCAGAGTGAACAATAGAAAGTCAATTACTATAAATAGCGACAGAAGGGAGTAGGAAACACAAGAAAAACTAAACTGCTCCTAGAGGTATTCTACCTCAAGTTTGACTTTCACCTTCAGCATTATAGAAGCCAGAGGAGTTAAGGGACCACTAATGTACCCATGGATGACCTGCAAGTGCCCAGAGAATTGTGATTGTAATAGGGGGAGGGGGTAGCAGTAACAAGATGAAGAGAAGACGTAATGAGGAAGGGGAAAACTGAAAACTTAAAGGATGGTGTAACACAGTGAGTACCGTGAAATAAAGAGAGACATATTAGAAGATGAAGAAGGTAAGGTTGGGCATGAAAATCTTGACAACAGATAAAGATGTCAACTAGGTCCAAGCCCATCCTAATTGAATCTCGCTTGACCCGAAGTTAACCGATCGTCCTGAGACCCGACCCTTATAAACAAAACACAATATCGTTTTCCATTTTTAATTTTTTAAAAAATCAAATGGGCTCGATCGCTTTAGGCCTAGTCAGGCTCAAGCTTGCTGTCTACTAATTACACGTGAATGTCCTGAATTAATAAGGTTTTAAAGTGGTTAATTACTCAATTGAAATTTTTAAAAGATTTGATATTTAATTGAAAAAATCTTAAAAGGTTAAATGCTTTAGAATTGATTAACAACCTAAAAATACTATATGCTTTTAAAATTTATAACAAATTTAAAATTTGCATTGTTAAAATTTATATTACTTGAAATCAAAATTATTGTTCTTAACCCTTAATTTTATAGATAAATTGTTAATTACAAAACACATGTAGCATAGCATATAAAGACTAATAATAAGTTCAACTAAATTTAAATTTATTTTTAATCAAAATTTCAATATTTTAATCCTTTAATAAAAGACATCACTTTAGTTTATTGTACTTAATAAAACAATTTTATTTTAGAAAATCAACCTTAAATTTCTCAAATTTTAATTAAAATAAGTCTAATCCATGAAGCGACCTCGTGTGTGTTTTGTTTGTCATTTATGGAAACTGGAAAGTGAAAATTCAGTATCTTCTAGAATTTATGTTATATGTAACCCCCTAGCCACAAAGTCCCGCTGTCTGTGTTCACCACGCGCCATTTCCAGTTTCTTAGGAACGAGAGACATTTTTAAGGTAAATTTTCCTTCCCAAACACCACCCCATAAGCCATAATACGATCTCCGAAAAGTACAATCTTATGTCTTCTTTTTTGTTCCGTTTGGCTTCGAGTTGATTTTTGTTGGGCATTAGTTATTTGACCTTATTAGATTTGATGGAATGGAAAATGAATTTTCCTTTAGCTTTGTATTTCTTGATCACTTGTGCATTTGGTTGAATTGGTTGTTGTTATGCTGTTGTTACGTGATTTGAGGTTGTATGATTCTGGGGCCATGGACGCGATTGTTTGCCAGAATGTCTTGTTTGGGGTTGGTTTTGCAATTGAAGAAAAGCTATTTGGGGGTTTTTAGTTTAGATCGTTTGTATTTGGGCGCCAAGTGTGATTAGTAATGGAGGAATTACTGTTATTGTTTAGCTGTAACATGTAGTTGCCCCTGTTTTAAGCTACCAGTTTCTTGCGGAAAACTGTGCGCAGTCCTCCTTTGTGCTGCTTCTCAATCTCAATGTGGTAGAAGTATGAGGCGTAAGTAGGATTACATCTAGGAAATGGATTTTCTTGGTTTCTAGGTTGTGTCTTTTCAGTTCTCTTAAGATTGTGTTTTTAGAATTAATTGCTGAATGATGAACATTCAACTGCACTCAACATAGTTCTGCATTATGTTAAACATGTGGCTTTGTCATCTTCTGTTGCCTAGACATACAGCATTGGCTTTCATGTTTAGACTTTACCTTCTTATGTCTTTGGGCAACTCCAATTCAATGCTTGAACTGATTTACTTTTAAAGTTTACTTCGCCACACATTTTCTTTTGTTGTTTTCTCCCAATATTCCTATTTGTGAGTATTGTTCAGTTTCAATATTGAGTTATAATATGAAACTGTTAGATGTTTTGATGATTTCTTGATTCAGTATTAAGCTAATTTAAAATGTTAGGCTCCAAGTTGCTTGCTTTTGTTTATCTAAAAAAATGAGTTTATAAAAGAAATAAAAGAGCACAATTCAATAAGGACTAAATCTCCTTCATCCTAAGTTTTCCTTATTAAATAAGAACTAATAATAAGTTAGATATAGTCCTACTGGTTTAAGACTTAATTCAAGAATAAGAAATCCTTACTAGTTTAGGATACAATTCTAATCCTAAAATTAGGGTTTTCAAGTAGAAAGTTTGATGCTTTCTTTAATAGCAGTTATTAAACCCTCCATTATTTTCTCGTCACTAAAACTGCGGCACTTTTAACCTGAGTTTCCACCGACCAAAATCCTAAAACTCCATTGTTGCAGAGAAGTACCGTATTAATTTTGTGAGATTGCCTACATAGAAGTCGACATGGATTTTTTGTTCAAGGTAATGAATGAGGACACACCTGAATGCAACCCTGATGAAGGCGTCATTCAAAAATGCCCATTCCTAAGAAACATCAATAAGCCGACAAGCTTTTCATTGTCATCTTTGAATTGCCCCATCCCTGTAAGTTATTTCTTCCAAGTTAACGTCCATCATATTTATCTCAGTTTGTGAGTTAATTTTGAGGTACCGGAGCTGGTTTAGGATTTACCATCAAAACCTGCCGTGTATTTCTTCAGGAGCGTGGAGTTAAAGGCCCTATATTTGAAGATGGTACGAATTTTGATGCTGCATTTAAACTCTTTCATGGGAAAGATGGGATTGTCCCGCTTTCAAGCAAGTCTAGTTTTCATTCTGACTTTTTGGAACCTGAGCCTGCACCTCAGTTCAATCCATTACTGGCAAAAACGGCCACCATCAGTCTATCTGTTTTTGGGGCTGGTTGGCCATTTAGCTTTGGTTCTTTTAACGATAAGAGGAAAAAGCAAAAGAAATCTGAATCAAACAACAAGAGAGATCCATCTTCTCAGGTGAGACTAGAGAGACAAATATTGCCGCTTATTTTGATTTTGATCGATTCTAGACGAAATTGGAGAAAACAAATGCTGAAAGCTTCTTTTTTTTTTTTTTTTTTGACGTATGCGTTGAATGATTACTTATAAATTTGGGATGTTCTAATCTTGCAGAAAGGGAATAACTTAAAACACGAGGCTCTAGGAAATGAGTGGTTAGAAACAGGTAACTGCCCAATTGCAAAGTCATACAGAGCAGTCAGTCGGGTACTGCCGCTTGTAGCATCAACTATTCAGCCGCCTCAAGGTATGAAGTTCAGGTGTCCACCTGCCGTAGTTGCTGCAAGGGCGGCCTTGGCTCGTACAACCCTTGTTAAGGCTTTGCGACCTCAGCCATTACCGTCAAAGATGCTTGCAATTGGTCTCCTGGGGATGGCCGTAAATGTGCCTTTGGGTGTGTGGAGGGAGCACACTAGGAAATTCTCAGTATCCTGGTTTGCAGCAGTGCATGCGGCTGTGCCCTTCATAGCCATGCTTAGGAAATCTGTAGCGATGCCCAAAACTGCAATGGCATTGACCATTGGAGCTTCTATCCTTGGTCAGGTTATTGGTTCTAGAGCAGAGAGGTGCCGACTTAAAGCAGCTGTAGACAAGGAAAAGGTGGCAGAGCATACAGAGACAGCTGCTGCGGTATCAGTATCAGGCCAGAATCCAAGCCAGGGTGATGGCATTATAATAGGCAGTCATTGTGGTATTCGTATAGAAAGAATGACGTGGGATCCCCTAGCTATCAAGGCCAGTGGACCTGCTGCTTCGTCTACCATCGTGTGTTACTGATTATCAGAAGTTGCAAAGAACGCCATTGGAACAAAGAGACTATTTCGAATTGGTGTACGGTTTGATGAACTATAGCATATGTAAAAGCTTTTGATTTCTTATTCGTTTATGTATCTTGAGTTGAAACTCGGGTAATACATGATATTTCTGTATCTTTAGTTGGAATGCATGATATTTGAGCAAGAAATCAGGGGTCCTTCGCAGGGCAAATTTCCTAGCTTACACCTTTTGCATCTAAAGCAAATAATAACAGTGGAGTAGAATCCATATACCATGGAGCAGTTCAAGAAACTTGGGAAACAACGAAGCACAATAGAACCAACATATAAACTAAAATGTAAAAAGAACCGGGTCGAAACAAAAACACAGACGCTACTAAAGGTTCAAACATTTATACAAATTACGCTCTAACTTCCTTAATATTAGGCGACTTCAGATCACATACCTTGAAAAAGTATTCAATACTTTTTGTACAACGCGAAACAGCATTCATTTCCATTGACATCAGAAACCACCTAACTGTTGCCTCGACATGCCTCCAAATCTCCCACTTGAAATGCCGCCGCCACCATAAGCTGGGGGAATAGTACTTAATCCAGGACAGTCTCTTGCCCAGTGCCCAATTTGATGGCATTTGTAGCATTCACCAGTTGCACCACCCATAACAGCTCCTGAAGATACTCTATTAGCAAAGCTTCCTGCCACAGATTGGCCTTGTGTATTCATTATACTAGGACAATTTGCAGAGCTATGACCTGTGGCTCCACAGCTGCTGCAGCATGGTTGAGCACCCGAAGTGACAGTTGTAGGAAACCCAATGTTGTACTGGTTCCCCAAATACTTGGATCCCAGCACTCCAGCTTGTCTGTTAACAAAATTCTCAATCCCGGTGCTTTTCCCTCCAGGAGTGCTATAACCATATTCTGCTTTGGAAGCGGAACTAGAATTTTCTGAATTGGACTTTTCCATCAAATCCAGAAGAGACCTGGACAAGGATGAATAGTTCATCTTTTCTGCTTTGACAACAGTAGACTTTACACGCTGTTCATCACTAAATGTCTCTTCTTTTACTTTCAACTTAAAGAAATATCTAGTAAACAGGACTTGACGAATAATTTTTGAAAAGCTCTCATCATCTTGCTTTTCAAATTTCATACAATGCAAATCTTTTGCAGAGACACCCATAATCTCCTCACCACACTCCTGAAATGCTGTCACCCATGTTATGCCAGTATGATCCTGTATCTGAATCTGAAGTATGTACCTATAATCACATGCATCCACAGACTGATCACACTTTTCGCATCGCCACTTACCATCTCCGTTATTTGTAACCTTTTTACTGCATGGCCTATCTCCAGCCATGATTGGACAAGCAGTATAACAGAAGTTATCAACCTTTATAAATATAACAGTTGCATTGACAGTGATCCAATCTGGTTTTTCAGAAGTGCCTAGCCTCTCGTCCTTAATTTGGGAAACAGTCTTTAGAACATCTGTCCTGCCCACACTTGAAAGTTCCTTGGAAATAGAGACAGTAGGTGTGTTCCTCCCTTCCTTGTTAAACCAGTCCTTTAGCTTCTGAGCCTCAGGAAAATCTGGTTCAATAAACAGCTGACTTGTAGAAATAGTTCCCAGTGCCTTTCCATTGAAATCGCTGACCCTACCAGATTTCACAGCTAGAACAGGAAAGCTCCCCGTATCACACATAGTTTGTAGCATTTGCCCTTCTGCACTGCAAAAATTCCCCCACAGGGTTATCTCAACACTCCGTCCAGACATGTCTTTCAGCTGGAGTGCTCTCTTTTGAGTTTCTGAACCATTTTTCCTCATTATTGAAGTTGCAGGAGATATAGACGATACCACGCCAATTACATCCACAACAGTGTTATTATCCATACCCTCAATATCACTTATTGGACGAAAATGAAATTGCTGCCTTGGGATTGAGCTGTCATCATCAAAGCAGGGCTGAATAATGGAACTGCTCTCTAAAAATATTTCTAGATCATTACGAAGGTGGTTAAAAGTCTTTTGAGCAGGTTTCAAGCTTCCCTTGGAAATTAAGTACACCCTACCAGCTTCAATCTGGTGGTAAAACTGATCAGCCACAGCATTGAAACAAGTTACCCTGATTTCTCCTCCATCAGAATCAAGTAGATCAAAAGAAAACACCTTCCCATCACCACGGGGATTATTGTAGTGCCTTAATTCTGCCTTTGCTGTCACCCTGGCCTTAATTGTCCACCTACCCTGGTATGGATTCAGAGCAGCAATTGGAATTATCCTGGGGGGAGCTTCATTCCTAGCCACTGGTCCTCTGTTTGTATACACTGGAGGTGGTTGCTGATAAGATGAGTGAGGAGGTGGTTGCTGATAAGGCCGTGAAATTTCTGGCTTAGGATTGCGAAAGCCAGAATTCTGATTGCTGTATGAAGAATTTAATGCTACAGACCCAGTAAAGCCAGTAGCATTTTCTGAAATTTCTGGTTTAGGATTGTGGAAGCTAGAATTCTGATTGCTGTATGAAGAATTTAATGCTACAGACCCAGGCGTATTGTTAACAGATGGTCTAGGGTTTGATGAGAAATTCCCAGGTTGCTCCATAGATGGAGGAGCTGCAGACTTTTGAACTGATATGGGGTTTCCAATGAGAGCACATTCCTCAATTATCACAGCCAATTCAAGGATGATAATAATCCTGCTCCCAGGAAAAAAAAACACCGTCAACAGGAATATAACAAACTAAACAAACAATAAATAAATAACAGAAGTTCTCAGCTACTTCCTCAGCAGTGTGTCAAAAAAGGTTATCATATGAATGCATGCTCAAACTAGATTCCTTAGAAAGGGGACTTTCAAATATTCTTACATTTTGTCATTTCCATCATTTAAATTCACATTTAAGACAAGAATCGCATGGAAATGAGATGCAGACAACATTAAAACTCAAAGGCAAAGGAATAAGCAAAAAAGAAGGAGAAAAATTTGACCATTCAAACATTACAGAAGTTCTCCCAGATTCCAAGAGAAAAACCCCCACTAGGAACAGGAAGTTTAGCAAGAAAAATGCATGTACGAACAAAAAATAATGATACATAATAAAGGTAATGCATCTGGGAATATTGTCTTACGAAACCAAATAGGAGACTGCACTTTTATACTTGATTCAGAAAACAAATAGAAAATTGCCTAAATAAAAGTAGGCATATTATTTATTATTTTCATAAAATTTTCAGTCTGCATTTTGTTTAGGACCATACACACACCAGCACTATCATGACATATAAATGGATGAGCAGGCACCACATCAGTTCCATGTAGCTTCTCCTGACAGATGGATCTTCAGTGCACTAAATTCCATTTTCAATAATATAACTTTCTCCAATTGATTCAGAACAGGCGCAAAATAAAAAGATAAAAAGTTCCACATTCAGTAACAGAATCACAATTTGCAAATTTTGGGTGTAGCAATATCAAACCAATCACCACAAGTCCAAGACTCCCCTCAAAAACCTCTCTCCCAAATGATTTAACCATATGTCCATCAAGTGAATTCAAAGTTCAACCATCTAAATGTTTAATCAACGAAATACAACACAAGAACTCGAAAGCAATTGAACTCACATGCGACCTTGGACGGTGGTACAAGTGTACTGAACCAACTGCACTACGGAGCCAGGCCGCAAGTGACCGTCTTTAACCAAGTGGTTAATCTGAGTGCCGAGCATAGCCTGTTGCAAGTGCGTCCCATCGGAAAGCACTAGTCGGAAACGGTCACTCTGCTGCGGTTGTTTCGTCTGCACCTGCTTAAGCTCCGTTACCTGAAGCGTCGGTTTCAGCTCCGCCGCCGTGACGCCGCCGCTTGTGATCCTCGCTATCGCTCCCTCAGTCAGATTGCTCATCGTCAACTTTTAACTTATAAGTAACTTCGCTTTGACGGCGATACGCGAGAGATCGGATCAGTATTTGAAGACTGGAGTTTAAAATGTGAGAACCAAAATCCTAAAGTTCAGAAGCCCTAAAATAAGAGGTCTCTAGAACTGGCGCCTAGATAGCGAGAGGGAAGCGGGAAGGCTCGGTTTTCCAAAAAAAGATGCTTTTACGTTTATGGACATGAATCGTCTCCAAATTACCTATTTTGTCCCTAGTTACGAATTGACACGGAAACTTGCTCCGTACGATTTATGAGGTAATCGCGAGGTTACATAAAATAGAGAGTAAAGGGGTTCTTAGACTGATTTATCCTTATTTTATCTCAAAATTACTTCGTTATATATATATATATATATATATATATATATATATATATATATATATATATATATATATATTTTTTTTTCTACGAGATATTCTACGTGAGTGCCTTAATTATGGTAAGGTATTTTAAGTCATTCACATTTAAATTAATCCCGATCAAGTAAGATAGGTCCTTTGTAAGAGGTAAAACTCGATTCCAAATTTTAAACTTTTCTATATACGAAAGAGATTTGAATTCACAATCTCACCTAAGCTAGGAAAGCCCAGAAGATAATGTTACATAAAAGAGAGCGAAAATGCTATTTAATTAACTTTTAAAATTAAATTTTAAAGTTCATAAAAATATTTTTGACTTTTGATTTTTCATAAAAATTATTGCTAAAAATTTTCCTTAAAATGATAAATAAATAAATAAATTACATATGAATTATATTAAGATGACTGTTTAACTCAATTATTTAGTTGAGCTTAAACCATAACAAAAAAGACTGGAAATTTTAAATAATTTATTCTTAAGCAAATTTTTTATATAAAATAACAAATAATGTGAGTGGGAGGATGGACAATGATGAATTAAATTAAGTGGAAATCAAGTGTGGAGGATGGACTACGGTGAATTAACTTAAGTGGCATGAATAGAAAGGAATGGGACCACATGACTATGATCATGAATTTGACCTTTCTTAACATATTATTTTTCTAACACTTCTAAAACCCAATTATGAATATTTAGTTTTATATAAGTTATTTCATTTATATATTTGTTTTGTTTATTAATAAATTTAAAATAACGTCGTATTAGAATTTAATAATTTAAATATAACCTTATTTTGAATTAAAATAAATAATTAATTAATTAACAAAATAACTTAATAATAATATACAAAGATAAGTAACAATTTTGAAAACATGAAAACAAAAATGAAAAATGCATATAAACTTATAGTGCCCACATTTCATATCAGATTAAGATGTGAAATAAGAGGCAGACATTGGAGGGTTATTGTACGACAGCACCAGCACTTAGTTGAGTGGCTTTGTCCATAATATTGAAGGATGTTCTCGCGAAATTTTGGAGGGTCCTTTCTAATCTTCAGCTCGCTTGGATCTTAGGATACCGTCATATCGTGTTGGAGGTGGACTCGCACACTGTGACAAATCTACTCTCTTCTCCACAGTCGCGGGCTACTTCTTCAAACTCATTTGTGTTAAGCATTCACGAGCTGCTTTCTCGTAACTGGTTGTCATAATCAGACATATTTATCGTGAGGGTAATAAGAGTGCGGACTAGCTTACAAAATTTGTCAAACAATTCTCCATAGAGATCACTAATTTTGAGCACCCTCTTAAGGATTGCCTACCTCTCTTTGCAGAGGATGGGTAGGAGCCAGTAACCAAGATCTAGAATGTAATTTATCTTATTACTTTCCTTCTTATAAAAAAAAAGAAAAGAAATAAGAGGCGGACAAGTTTAATTCCACAAAGAACACTTACCACTTCATTATTTTGTTTTCCACTTCTGAGGATGTTAGAAAAACAAAAGGTAATCATAGAGCATATAAATTGATATATTGCAACCTAGTAGTCGTACATTTCTACCATTAGGATTTTCATCAGCACATGTATTATGCTTCTACAATTATTTGTGAGTTCACTTCTTTTCTTTGCTCTCTCGCTCATAAGTGATGCCACAGCCACCAGAGGTTATGCCTTTACAAACGATACAGATAAGCAGGCTTTGCTTGCCTTCAAAAGTCTTGTTCAAGAGGACACTAATGGCAGTTTCGTAGTCCTAAACTCATGGATTGACTCTGTTCATTTCTGCAATTGGAAGGGTGTTAGCTGCAGCCTCAGGCATCAAAGAGTCACTTCTCTGGATTTGCACTCCCTCAACTTGGTGGGTTTATTGTCTCCAAGAATAGCTAACCTCACCTTTCTCAAGTTGATTGATCTGAGTGACAACAACTTTCATGGTGTGTTACCACAAGAAATTGGTCGACTGTTTCGTTTACGCCATCTTGCTCTCGGAAATAATTCCTTTCAGGGAAATATCCCTACCAATTTGTCCCAATGTCTGAACCTTGAAACCCTCATCTTGTCTCACAACAATCTTCAGGGAAATATTCCTCAAGACCTAAAATTTCTGCTTAAGCTTTCCGAATTGTATCTCGATAACAACCATTTTGCAGGAAAGATTCCTCCCCTCGCTAATCTTTCCATATTGGTTCATCTTTCTTTCAGAAGCAATAATCTTGAAGGATACATACCTGATGGTATTGGTTGTCTGACCAACTTAAGGTTCTTGAGCTTGGCTGACAATAAGTTGTCTGGTATGGTTCCAAACGCTATATATAACTTAACAATGATCCAAATTTTATCAATTACCCTGAATTCCTTGAGCGGACAGCTTCCACGTGATCTTGGAATTTCACTTCCAAACCTCCAGGAGATGTATTTCGGGGACAACCTTTTCTCAGGACCCCTTCCATGGTCAATCATCAATGCTTCAGGACTCAAAATCCTGGACATAGCTGCAAATTTTTTTACAGGGCCTGTGCCCAAAAATCTTGGGATCCTTTCCAGACTAGAGAAACTTGTTGCCTACAAGAATCGACTTGGAGTTAATAGCGATAGCCAAATGAGATTTTTGACATCTTTAGTCAACTGTACTCAACTGAAAGTGTTGACATTTAGTTACAATAAGCTTAAAGGAATTCTTCCAAGGTCAATTGCCAATCTCTCCGCAACGCTCTCTTATCTAATGCTTGATGGAAATATGATATATGGAAGCTTACCTCAAGGCATATCAAAGCTGGTCAACCTACAGTTGCTTGAACTAAATGAGAATAATCTAAATGGTGGAATTCCTGATTCAATAGGAAAACTTACCAAGCTGGAAGCAGTCTATCTTTACAATAACATAATCTCTGGTAAAATTCCTTGTTCTTTTGGCAACGTTACTCGTCTAATTATTCTTTCCTTATATGGAAATATGTTGGAAGGAAGTATTCCTGATTCCTTAGGTAATTGCACAAAGCTTGAAGGACTGGACCTTTCACTAAACAAACTTTCTGGTATCCTACCAGAAAGTGTGGCCAATCTGTCGTCACTTACAATTGGATTATTATTATTTAGTAATAAACTATCAGGAAAGTTGCCAATACAAGTGGGAAACATGAAGAATGTTGTGACGCTTGCCTTCTCAGACAACAGATTCTCTGGAGATATTCCAAGTACCCTTGGTGATTGTCCATTGCTGGAGACATTACATATGAACTACAACTACTTCCAAGGACCTATTCCTTCATCCTTTCAACGACTGAGAGGCATTTACAGCCTCGATCTTTCTAGCAATAATCTTTCTGGGAAAATTCCCAACTTCTTGAGCCAAATGCCACGGCTTTCCTACTTAAATCTCTCCTTCAATAATTTTGAGGGGGAGATTCCAAGAGTAGGAGTGTTTTCCAATGTTAGTGCCTTTTCAATATATGGAAACAAAAAAGTTTGTGGGGGAATTACAGAACTTCATTTACCTCCATGTCCAGTTAAGAAGGTAATAAAGAAACAAAGGAAGCGTCTTTCTCACAGGGTAATTGCAGCAATTCCTACTGTGACTGTCTTCATTGTTTTGCTTTTAGCATGTCTCTTTGCTGTTTATTTGAGAAGGAGAAGGTCCACGGAGAAAGCATCACCTCCCTCATTACCGCTAAGCCATTTCCCAAAAGTCTCTTATGCTCAGTTAAATGAAGCTACTGGTGAGTTTTCTTCAGAGAACTTCATTGGGGAGGGAAGATATGGCTCTGTTTATAAAGGGGTCTTCGAAATTGAAGAACAAGTCATTGCTATCAAGGTGCTAAAACTTCATCAACCAGGAGCCAACAGGAGTTTCATAGCAGAATGTGAAGCTCTGAGAAGGATTCGACATCGAAATCTTGTCAAGATCATAACTTCTTGCTCAAGTATAGATCACAAAGGAAATGAATTCAAAGCTTTGGTGTTTGAGTTCATGCCAAATGGAAATCTAGAGACTTGGTTACATTCAATCTCAGATGACGATGAGCTCCAACAAGCAAGAAACTTGAACTTTATTCAGAGGTTAAACATAGCAATAGATGTGGCTGCAGCATTAGATTATTTGCATCATCACTGTAAAACACAAGTTGTACACTGCGATTTAAAACCCAGCAATGTTCTCCTTGATAATGATCTAACGGCACATGTTGGTGATTTTGGCCTTGCAAAGCTTCTTTCAGGAGACACCGACAATTCTGTAGACACAACTAGCAGTTCAATTGGCGTAAGAGGAACAATTGGTTATGTTGCTCCAGGTAATTCTCAAACTGATAGGCAAAGAAGCTAAATAGTATATGTAACTCATAGTTATGTCGAACTTGCAGAATATGGATTAGGAGAAGAAGCTTCAATGAAAGGTGACATATACAGCTATGGGATTCTCCTGCTTGAAATGTTTACTGGAAAGAGGCCAACTCATGAAATGTTCAACAATGATAGGGGCCTCCATTCTTTTGTGAAAATGCATCTACCTGATAAAGTGGTCCAAATCAAAGATCCTAAGCTTTTATTGCTACAAGAAGATGATGGTCCTCGTTTCTTAAGAAACAGAGCCAATGTTTCAAGGATTCAACATCAAGATTGCTTGGCTTCAATCTTACAAATTGGGGTTATATGTTCTTTAAATTCTCCTGAAGAAAGAATGGACATGGCTGATGTCCTCACTCAGCTGCATGCTATTAGAAACTCTTTAGTTAGTGGGAGAGAAAGAGTGTGAAGACATCTTTTTTTCTTTTCTTACATGTAAATTTTGAACTAATTAATATGAAAGAGCATAATATTATAACAATTGATATTTATTATGATAATTAATATGAACTAGCATACAACTATGATAATTAATATCTATTATGATAATTAACATCTTAATTATATACGTGTGACATTTGACTTCATTTATATTTAAAAATTGTTAAACACGTTATAGGTTTTTAATCTATTATTTAATTTGGATTAAATGTAGTCATTAGACTTGTGATCAACCAAAGAATGATATATAACCTAATTTATATATCTTTGATAATCTTTTCCGACAACGAAATATCATTATTTCAAGATGTAGGTTGGGACACAAGTCATAGGACTTGTCTAGAGGTTATAAACAACATATTTATAACTTGACACTATTGCATTTTTTTTCATTTTTCCAATAATGCATATATGCAAATATTTATAATTTTAATACTACTATATATGTATAGTTTTCACAAGAAATAATAAAAAGAGCTAATTCATTAGACTCTGGAAGGTAGCTGGAGTATTTGTTAATCCAAAAGGTATTACGAAAAATTCATAACGTCCTTTATGGTACAAAATGTTGTTTTATAAGCATCATTATCATGAACACAAATTTGTGGTGATCCGCGCAGAGATCCAACATAGAAAAAGACTTGTGCGTCATTCAACTCATCAAAGAGTTCCTCCACCAATGAAATGAGAAACTTATCTTTTATGGCACATTGATTCAATGATCTGTAGTCAACACAGAATCACCATGAGCGATCTTTCTTTTTGATTAAAATTAATTACTGGGGTAAAAGATGGGCTGACTGGGGCAAAAGGATAGATAGCTCTTTTACCTCTTCAAACTCTACTCCCAGTCTAGATGTTAAATTTTTATCTGCAAAGTTATGGGTACTTCCCCAATCCAATAGTACGTGAATTACATTACCATCTAACATGTAGGAAAATTTTGATGTGAGTATCACATGTCTACTGTGTGGAAAACAAAAATTTTTGTTCCGGGACCTTCCCGAAAGCCAGGATCCATGTGTCTATACAACAAACTCAAACCATAACGGCCAAAGGAGATCGTCTCCAACGATATCCACACGAGATCGGAGAACCTGTAAGGACAAACCTTTTGAATAGAATAAATGAAACAATTAAAGAGTCTTTATTTTACCTTTCCTCTGGAGAGCTTGGAAACAATAGAGAAGAACTTGCTTGAAGAAGAAGAAAAGCTTGAAATCGATGGAGAGGATAAAGAATGCTTAGGATTTTCTCAAAATCCTTTCCTCCTTACTTAAACCATCGACCCACACCCTTCTTTTGCCTTTTGTCATTTAATATAAACATGACAAGGCAAAAGAAAAGCTTCTTTTTGCTATCCACGTTAGCCTTATATATATATATATATATATATAATAAAGCCAAGTGATGCTTCTCCTCTCCTCCTCCATACACGTATAACATATATATATATATATATATATATATATATATATATATATATATATACTTAATTAATTAATATAATATATATATGTATATTAAAATTTGAAGTGGTTCGGTCATGCAATTGGGTCTCTACCGTGCCTCAGTATGGAAAAACTACTGGAAACTATTTTCAAGAATATCGATGTCACGATCTCATCGACATATCTCGATCTCATCGGGATCCATTTAGTCCGATTGCTTCCATATATTGGAACTCGTCAAAACTATTTTACTGAATTCTCCGAGACACTCTTATCGTGTGACCCATTAGGTTCCGGTTATGTTGGCCACTTAGATTAACACTTAATCTGAAAGCGAGTCATGAGCGGTATCTAGTAACACATCACGACCCCTAATTAATGGAAAGTAATTGCTTTGACGAATGAACATGTATTCATCATGGACCAAATCACGAACCTTTCCATGACAATTACTGTGCAATTCGTCCTTTCACCATGCTATACCCCACTTGGTTATGAGTATGGGCAAAGTGTCAACTCTTTACTAGATCGACTATGTCAAATCTAGTCCAGTGATATCGATTCTTGTCACGAGACTCATTACTTAATATGTCAATGAAGACATTCTTCATGACATATATGCTCCGACGAGACTTCCAAGTAATGACCGACAAGAGGTCATGGGTATCATCTTCGCTATCACGAAGTGGTGAATCCTCTATCGGCTACTAAATTACCTTTGAATACCTCAAACTGCACTCCAATCACCACCCTATGAAATGACCTCTGAAAGCAACAAGGAATGGAGTCAAAGCACGAATCAATATCCAAGATATCCTCGAGCACCTCAAGTCTGGGATACTTGCATCATTCTTTATGATGAGATTATCACCGACATTAGAATAGGACATCCATGTGATGATCTCATCGCAGTCATCCAATGTACTTACTACCTCTAGTAAGCATCCACATCTCAACCCTAAATATCTCATATTTACAACTTCGAGATCCACCGCTGATCAAATCAAGGAGCTTGAGATGTCTTAGTCTCTCGGATTCTGATGTCCGGTCTCGGTAATCCTATGACTAGGATAATTTAGATCTTGATATAATTGCACATGATAGGAATCTCGGTAGTATGATCACATCACAATTTCCTTCATGCTATGTCATATATCATAGACTTCATTAATTTGCTTATAGATCAATATTCATTCATAAATAATGAACATTAAATTAATGAAATATGCCTTTCTTTATTTATTCATAAAGTATGTATACAACTTTATACAAAATGCGCTAAAGGCGATTGCCTTCAGAAAGACTACTCTAACAATCTCCCACTGACCTAAAGTCAATCGCCTGATATCTAATACCATAAAGCGTACATGAGAATCAAAACTCTTTTGTGATAATGGCTTTGTCAACGGATCATCAATATTCTCTTGGTGGAATTCTCTCGATCCGGACATCACCTCGTCCCTATGATCTCCCGATCGATGATATCTGCGAGTCCGTGTTTGGATCGTTGATGAGACCTTGGTTCTTTCGCTGCGTAATAGCCCCATTGTTGTCACAATACAATCGTTGCGTAGCCCATCACGGTAGGAACCACACCAAGTTCGAGAATGAACTTTTGATCCAAACCGCTTCCTTTCTCCTTCAAGCGACAATGTACTCGCCGATCGTTGAATCGACGGTTGTCTCTTGTTTGGAACTCTTCCAACTAATCGCCCGCTTATTCGGTGTGAATACGTAACTCGACCGGGATTTGGAATCATCCTTATCGATTAAAATCGGCATCTGTATACCCGCTCACTTTGAGATCTCCATCTCCATATATCAAGAAAACATCCTTAGTCCTTCGCAGTATTGAGGATATTCTTGACATCCACCCAAAGGACCTCACCAGGATCCGATTGGTATCTGCTCGTAACACTCAGAGCATATGATACATTGGGTCTCGTACATAGCATTGCATACATGATAGATCCTTCCGCAGATGCATACGGGAACATACTCATGCGCATCCTCTCATCTTGTGTCTTAGGACACATAGATTTCGAGAGTGTTATCCCATGAGTCACGGGAAGGTAGCCTCTCTTGGATTACTCCATGCTAAACCTTTTTAGCATCTTGCCTATGTACGTTGATTGTGAAAGACCAAGCAACCTTTTTGATCTATCTCTATAGATCTTTATCCCAAGGATATAAGTTGCTTCACCAAGGTCTTTCATGGCAAATTGTTTGGACAACCAAATCTTCACCGATTGTAGCATAGAGACATCGTTTCCTAGCAATAATATGTCATCTACATACAACACAAGGAATACGATTGCAGTCCCATTAACCTTCTTATACACACAGTGTTCATCCGGATTTTGTGAGAAACCAAACTCTTTGATTACCTCATCAAAACGGATATTCCAACTCCCGGATGCTTGTTTCAATCCATAGATGGATTTCTGAAGCTTGCATACCTTTTCGCCATCATAGGAGGTGAAGCTCTCAGGTTGTGTCATATACACATCCTCAGCTAGATTTTCATTTAGGAAAGCTGTCTTCACATCCATTTGCCATATCTCATAATCATAATGAGTGGCAAAGTCTAGGAGTATTCTAATGGATTTAAGCATTGCTCTTTGTCAAGGTCTCGTCATAGTCAACTCCTTGTCTTTGACGAAAGCCTTTAGCCACAAGCCTTGCTTTATAGGTAATTACATTACCATCCATGTCGGTTTTCTTTTTGAAAACCTATTTACACCCTATGAGTTTTATTCCTTCGAGTGCCTCAACCAAAGTCCACATTTGGTTTTCATACATGGAATCCATTTCAGCCTGCATGGCATGAAGGCATTTCTCAGACTCTGAACTCTTCAGAACCTCTTCATAGGTGGTAGGCTCATTATCTTCTATGAGCAATACGTCATTCTGTTCATTCATGAGAAATCCATATCTCTCGAACAGGCGTATCCTACATGACCTCGAACTTCAGATGTTGTAGAAGGTTGAATCTATTACTTCATCCGTATGAGTCACAGCTTGAGTTCGAACAGTTGATCTGCGTCTGTTCAAGCATCTTGAACTTCTTGAGTTCAATTTTTCTCCCACCGCCTTCTTGTAAAGAAACTCTTCTCTAAAAGACAGCATGCTTCAAACAAACACCTTTTGTTCCTCGGAGGTAGAATTGATATCCCATTGTTTCTTTAGGATATCCTACGAACAAGCACTTGTCGACTTTGCATCAAGTTTATCTGACCGTGTTCGCTTCACATAAGCAGACAACCCCAAACTTTCAAATGAGTAAGATAGGGTCTTTTGTTAGTCCACATCTCATATGGAGTAACATCAACTGCCTTTGATGGAACTCGCTTTAACAAGTAAAAGTCGTCTCGAGTGCATACCCCAAAAGGATTTTGGTAACTTTGCAAAGTCCATCATTGATAGTACCATGTCTAACAAGGTTCGATTTCTTCTTTCTCGCCACACCATTATCTTTGTGGTGTGTAAGGAGGAGTCCATTGAGATAAAATCCATTATCTCGAGATAATCCAAAACTGTTGGTCTAAGTATTCCCCACCACAACTGATCGTAATGTCTTGATACTTTTCTCAAGTTGGTTTTCTACTTCATTTCGAATTGTTTAAACTTTTCAAATGCTTGATTTGTATCTCATCAAATCTGGTACCCATATCGAGAATAATCATCGATAAAGGTAATGAAGTAAAGACAACCACTTCGGCATGGATGGACATCGGACCACATACATCCGAATGTATTAGGTCTAATACTCCGATCATTCGTTCACCCTTTCCCTTAAAGGGTAATTTAGTCATCTTGCCTAATAAACAAGATTCGCATGTGTCATATGATTCATAATCAAATGAACCTAAACTACCACTCTTATGGAGCTTAGCTATGCGTCTCTCATTTATATGGCCAAAGCGACAATGCCATAAGTAAGTTGATTTTAAACTATCTCGTTTATGTCTTTTCGTGTCATTGACATTCATAATTGGATGTGACATATCTAATATGTAAATTCCATTGCATAATGTACCAGTACCATAAAGCATTCCATTCAAACTAATAAAACAACCATTGTTACTAAAAGTCAAATGGAAACCAGCTCTATTTAAACAAGAAATGCATAATATGTTCTTTGTTAATACAGTACAAAATAACATTCATCCAATTTAATTACAAGCCCACTGGAGAGTGACAAGAAATAAGTGCCTACGGCTAATGCAGCAACTCTTGCTCCATTTCCCACACGCAGGTCTATCTCTCCCTTCATGAGTTGTCTACTGTCCCTGAGGCCCTGCATATCATTGCATATGTGTGAGCCACAACCGGTATCTAATACCCATATGTTATGATCAGAAACAGTTTTAACCTCAATGACAAACATACCTGAAAAATTGCAAACTTTATATCAATGGAAATATAAAAACATCATATAAAACTTTCATGAAGACTACTTAATCTAATTCAAACTAAATTCATACGATGAGTGGCCTCGAAGTATAGAACACACAAATCTATACTTAATAGCATTTTCAAAACAAAGCACATCTTCAGAAAATCATATCTTTCAATCCCGACATCAAAAAATAGCAAACTTTATATCCACATAAAGCTCTCGACAGAGGTTACAATTTTCATGTCGATCATTTTCTCGAATTTGACCTAAATCAAAAGGTCAACTTTTTCCTCAAAAAGTCAAACTTCAAGCGAACTTTGACTGATCATAACTCTCACTCCCGATATCGAAAAAAATCAAACTTTATGGCTACAGAAAGCTCTTGACATAAACTATAAGTTTTCAGAAGATAATTTTATCAAATTCTCCCAAAATCAAAAAGTCAACTCTCAAGTCAAACATTTTATCTCCAAAAGTCAAACTTTCTAAATTCTTTAAATTTTTACACTTTTTCTTTTTAATTCTTGCTATTAACTTCATTTCAATCAACTCATCCACTTTCTTCTCATAATCCATATAAGGTCACTCAAATATCAAAGCCCTCAAAATTAAACAATTCTTTTCTCATAATTTTTTTTTAACTTCATCAAATTTCCTTAAATTCATAATTTTCTCACCAATTTCTTTCTCACTTAAATTCATTTTAATATTTCTAATTTTCATCAAAAGTTTGGGGTCCAACATTTCTCCCCCTCTTAAAAGAATTTCGTCCTCGAAATTCATACGTAGTAAACCATCAAGTAACACATTCTCTTAGCTGATTTCTTTCCAAAAGATCATAGTCACTTTTCTTATCTAATTTCCTCATCATACACATTCTTAACTTACTTCTTATATCAAGTACACCACATTCACTATTATATCACTTCACTATATCCACAATTCAATATGCCTTACATATATAGATATAAACTTAAGTTGTCTCATCTTTCAAGTATCCCTTAATTGCATCTTACATATGCATATTCAAAATAATTCATCCAATTTTAATTTGTCAAATATTTCATGACATACCTTCATATCGCTTAATCCTATCCTTCAAGTATTTCTTAATTCGACTCACATGTATAACTAAAATCAATTCTTCCCATTTCATCATGAAATTCTCCTCTCAATTGCCTTTAACACTTTCTTCTAATCAATCATCACTCATTACCTTAATCAAACAATCCACTAGGTTCTTCACATCATGCATGAAATACCATTTCCATCTTTATCACTCTCTCATTAATGCAATCCTATTCATTAAAACTCGAACAAACACTTCCGCCAAGTATGATCATATCTTTGGGCTCGATACCATCTATGTTGGGACCCGATCCAAAATCGGATCCCAACCGAAAAACAAAACGAGGCGAAGCGGATCGAACCAAAGCAAAAAAATCCGACATCCGGAAACAACGAACAGAGAAACATGATCGCGTTGGAAACTTAGACTATCCAAACCCGGTATAAAACAAACAGAATTCGGAATCGAATGCGAATCGAATCAAATACAAAGTGAACGAATTAATCAACCTGAACAAACATCGACATCCGTTGCAAATATGAAGCATAGGAAACTAATTGCGTTGGAAACCCTAAGACGTACCATTCCGAAATCCGGTATAATTTTTTTTCATAGTTCATTCCTTTTCTCTTTACTCAATCACATTCAAATCATAATCAATCCATACAATTTCCTTTTTCTTGGAAATTTATTCATTTCAGAAATCTCACTCAGATCATAACAAACTATCTCACTCAAATCAGAACGAACTTCGTAACATTTATACCAATCTCATAAATTCATCTTTCATACATCTAAATTTTATTTTTCTTCTTTTTCAATTTGTATTCTAAAGAAAATTCGGCAGCATAAATGCTGCATTTATCCTATCCCAAAAATTTCTGCAAAGGTAAAAACAATTCTAATATCATAACCCAACAACACAAATCATCATCGGACCCTCCCGTCCGGAATCCATAACACTAACAGGAACGCACATCTAAACCTAACACTTCATAAATCCTCAATCGATTATATAAAATCTCAATCAATCCCAACCACATTCAATATCCAATTATAAACATAAAGCATAATCATACTCAATTGTGATCATAAAATCAATATCCAAGTCTCGAATTCATATACATCCCGTAATAACTGCTTTATATACACAAAAGACAATTCAAGCCAAAACAATATCAATTCTCAATTTAGACAAAAATACAAATGCGGCAAAATCAAACTTGACGCTCTTTCATCCGATCTCCTGCTCGAATACCTAGAGATTGGGATGAAAGGGGGGGTGAGCTCGGAAGCTCGTGGATAATATATTTATAAATTGAAACATAAGCGAAAATTATCTTTTCAAAATTTTCAAACATTTCCCATTCGGAAATTTATCCAAAAACCCATTTTCAAACTTTCCAAAACATTCATAAACAGTTTCTGAAATTCATAATTGAAAATTCACTTTCTCATTTATCAAATTCTCAAACTTTTTACCAATCATGGACAACTTTAAACATGAATGCATTACATAGCACATAAACAAAATCAAAACCACATAACATAACAGAATAGTTTGATGTTGGACCCCACACCCACCGTAGGTGTTTGCGAGTTATCTTTGGGCGTGTGTTTCTTGGGTTATACTGCGGCATCCAACACAAATCACAATAACACATTAAATGGTTTGGTTTGGTCCATAACAGACGTCTTGCACATTTCCGCATAGCGGTCATGTGCGTACCGTGAAGGAGTCCGTGATCGAACTCCATTGCCTCTTGCAGGCGATCGGCGAAGGCTTAAACAAGTAGAAACGGTCTGTTGACTCACAAAAGGACCTGACCAAACCCACATAACACATAAGCGAAAACGAAAATTCACATTGCCTGAAGGCACTTTTCAAAAATCTTAATTTTTCACATTTTTCAAATCATAACATCAAATTGTGTCAAAAAGCTTGACACATGCATATTCCACATATACAATCATATTCAATAAATCAATTAATTACATATAAATCAAACGCATAAACATGAATGCAATTATTTCTTTCACACATAAATCAAAACATATATAGTTTCATAAAACACATTGCTTAAATTGTATAAAACATGATTTTCATAAATCTTGTATTTTCAAAAAATCATTTCTAACATAAGGAAATTAATCCTTCAAAATCATAATATCCAAATATTTTTATAAACATTCATTTCTCAAAACTTTGCTTCTTGAATTTTCAAATTCACATTTTTAGCTTAAAATTCAATAAATAAATATACTACTCACCTTATTTCCATGCTAGCATCTTGTCCAATGCTTCAATTTGACTTTTGCTTCTCTCTCTCTTCCAATTTAACAAAACCTAAACCATAATCATCCAAATTCACATCATAAATAACATAATCTTCAAATTTAACTTAGGAATTCACCAATTTACCATAATTCCAAGCTATCTAACTCACCAATTTACAAAAACCCTAATTCATCAATTTGGCCTAAACCAACTTATCCAAATTCAATACTATAAATCACAATTTCTTCAAAATTGATTTCATATTTCACCAATTCCTACTATTATTGATGATTCTACACCATTAATTCACAAAATCTCCAAATTTCAAATTAAGCCTAAACCCCCAATTTACAATTTTTCAAATTAAACTTCATCTAAAGCATAAACATCAAAATTGACTTAGGATATCTCAAATTCATCACTAATTCAAGCAATCTAAAGCAACAATTTCAAAAACCCCCAAATTTCAAATTTGACATAAACTCCAATTTTCAATTAATCCAAAATTAAACATAATCATAGTCTAATCTCTTCAAATAATCATAGATAAACTAAATCCATAACCATTCTAAGCTTAATCAACCATCAAACAAATCAAAAACTCAAAAACTCAAGCTTTCTCTCTCTTACCTTCTCTCTCTAATTTCGAATTTCACCATGTCGCAAGCTTCCATGTTCTTCTTCCTCCTCTTTGCTCTTAAAACCAATGAAAATCACTTAGAAAACCATGAAAAAACCGAACTTACCTTGCTCTCTCACGAACTCCCTTCTTCTTCTCCTTCTTCGTTTCTTCTCTTCTCTCTTCTTCTTATTTCTTTTTTTTATTTGCTCTCATTTTTCCAGAAACTTCGTGCTTCCTCTTGAATAAACGACAGCCTCCCATGTGTTTCTGCCATGTCACTTAAAATGGTGCCAAAATGACCAAGTTACCCTCACTTATTTGCCTATTTCCCAAAATTGCCTCTGCAGGAACTTGAAAAACTGACTACTTGCGTCCTGTTTTCAAGCATCTAAACGAAATAATTTGGACAAAATTTCTTCTTTAAAATTGTTCCTCTAGATCATGCGAATCCAATGCCACCGACCGCGCTCAATTCAGATCAGAAACGAAGAAGTTATAGCCAAAATACTATCGGACCTTCACAAAATCCGAGACTGAACTTTAACATAACTTCAGTCCAGAAATATACAATCTTAGGGATGAAATTAAATTTAGCTCCCTTCACAAGAGTTGTAGCCCTATATCTTAATTTTATTTTCCCTTAAGAAACAACTCAATCGGAGTTGTACAGCTCCCGAAAATAGCAAAATACTGAACCATGTTCAGAAAATTATCCAACTTATAATCTATAACCCAATCTCTTACTTTGGTTCAATTAATCTCTTTCCATTTAATCTCCTAAAAATAATAATTCTTCATAAAAATGAAATTAATTGTCTTAGGAATCCAACGCTTCGAGAATCAAGTTAATTGGATGTCGGACGAAGGAATTATAAGCAAAAGATTACAAAAGGGATCGGATTAAAAACAAAGTGTCGGAACTTCAAAACCGAACTTTTCAAAAATCATATCTCTTGATCCTGAACTCAGAATTTGACAAATTTTATGTCAATAAAAAGATCGAAGGAAGCTCTACAACTTCCTTGAAGTACTCAAAATCAAATTAGGTCTCGAAAGAGGTTGAAAACTCAATCAAAGATTCTGTCCAAAACAGCTTTTCCTAAACGACTTCCAATTTTTAATCGCTCATAACTCCTAGCCCCGATATCGAAAAATTGCAAACTTTATATCAATGGAAAGATAAAAACATCATATAAAACTTTCATGAAGACTACTTACTCCAATTCAAACTAAATTCATACGACGAGTGGCCTCGAAGTATAGAACACACAAATCTATACTTAATAGCATTTTCAAAACAAAGCACATCTTCAGAAAATCATATCTTTCAATCCCGACATCGAAAAATAGCAAACTTTATGTCCACATAAAGCTCTCGACAGAGGCTACAATTTTCATGTTGATCATTTTCTCGAATTTGACCTAAATCAAAAAATCAACTTTTTCCTCAAAAAGTTAAACTTCAAGCGAACTTTGACTGATCATAACTCTCACTCCCGATATCGAAAAAAATCAAACTTTATGGCTACAGAAAGCTCTTGATATAAACTATAAGTTTTCAGAAGATAATTTTCTCAAATTCTCCCAAAATCAAAAAGTCAACTCTTAAGTCAAACATTTTATCTCCAAAAGTCAAACTTTCTAAATTCTTCAAATTTTCACACTTTTTCTTTTTAATTCTTGCTATTTAACTTCATTTCAATCAACTCATCAACTTTCTTCTCATAATCCATATAAGTTCACTCAAATATCAAAGCCCTCAAAATTAAACAACTCTTTTCTCATAATTTTTTTTAACTTCATCAAATTTTCTTAAATTCATAATTTTCTCACCAATTTCTTTCTCACTTAAATTCATTTTAATATTTCTAATTTTCATCAAAAGTTCGGGGTCCAACAGTTTAACACAAACTGTGAATAATTATCAGACAATCCAACCAGAATTAAGTCAACACTTAATTCATAATCCATAACAAAACCTAAGACAACCAACCTCTCATATATCCATTCATCTTGATTGCATCTTGCTGCGCAGATGAACTCGAGTCATCTTAGTAGTGAAGAGTAGCCTCGAGGTCTCGAACCTTTCGGACCGAGCTTGCTCATCAAACGACTCCCTAAGATGAAACACTATGGTATTAGCATCCATAGACTCACGCTTGCCTGCACTCTGTGACATAGATGCGAGCATAATGCAGGTAGCCATGTCACTGTCTTTAAGATGCTTACGATATGCTTTCTGATCCTCATCAGAAGCATCAGCAGCAGGTGGATCAGGAAGTGGAACATCTACGACATATCCCAGTTCCTCAGACCTGAAAACAATTCTCAGATTTCTCAGCCAATCTAGAAAGTTAGGTCCAGTTAATTTATTCGAGTCCATAAGCGAGCGCAAGTTCACACTTGAAGTCATCTTCAATAACCTATAGGGAAAAGAGAGAAAGAATGTTAGAATAGAATTACATGCATGATCATGAGGACTTGCATGACATGCAAATAACTCCCACTAGTTTCAAAGAATCCATAACCCTCAGTACGAATCCAAGAAACATTATGACAAAATGTCCTAGTGGGTCGATATCCGACATTACTAAAATGACCTTGGGTTTACCCAACAAGCCACCTTAGGTCAATCGGTAGGTATCGGTCATACCAATTGCATCATAGATATCCGACATTACTAAAATGACCTTAGGTTTACCTAACAAGCCACCTTAGATCTATCGGCAGGTATCGGTCATACTATTTGCTTCATAGATGCAACTATCGACTAGTGCTATCACACATTGGGTTATCAACTCTTGATGCGCGTACATCTGATGTACACTACCCAATTTTGCCTCTGTCCACGTTGACCTTGAGTTTACTCAACAAATCAACGCTTCTAGTGAAAACCGACCCATTAATCTGAAAATCTTATTTTCATGGTTCGAACATATCCGTATAGAGTGAGCTTGGGTTTACCTAACAACCTAACTCTATAAGAACTATGGTTCTCCCCATATTAATGGAAGGCGTTAGTTTTCATATGATGTGTGAGGGTTTTCAGGTCTCATCTTCTTCTTCTCCAAGCCGTAGGATTATAGTCACCATGACTATATGGAATGATTTAGGACAATTCATCAATCACATTGAATCTATACCTAAAATCATCCATCATCCCACCTTTTGCATGTTGTAGTCGATTGGTGCATGTGCTAGTCGACTGGTGCATATGCCAGTCGACTGGTACATGTGCTAGTCGACTACTATGGATTACTGTGCACAAACTAGTCGATTGGTGCATGTTCCAGTCGACTACTATGGATTACTGTGCACGAGCCAGTCGACTGGTGCATGTGCCAGTCGACTGGTAAATGTGCCAGTCGACTAGAACATGTACTGGCATGCTCTCTAATCAGCTAATTTCTCAATTCATGTAGTTCAAATTCACAATACCAAGTGTAATATCCTTTATTATGATGTACCAATGAAACACTTTCATTGTTCCATGCTTACCATATATAGTCAAACTATACATGAAAAACTTGAAATTGATGAATACACTCTTATTCATTTAGATTTTCAAATAATTTGAGAATATCAAACTATCACCCTAAGTATCTCTAGCTAGTCTAAATTTTATCAAGATTACTTCGGTACTGGTCACAAAAATTGTGACGGCCAAAACAATCAGGACAACGAAATACACTAACGAGACGCTAATGTGACATATTTGACATCCGAAAATTTTTGGAAACCAAATTTCAAGAAATTCAATTTGGAAAGCATACAACATCAATATAACACATTTTTAATCACATTAAAAATGATCCAAGGCATTGGAACTAAAAACTACACAATCATACATTTCAAACAAAACAGCTCCAGCAGCTTTCTCAAAACTGCCAAGCTCTGTGTTTTGCTTGAAAAACTCATTGAAACAATTTCAATAAATTCTGAGAAAATTCCAGAGGTTACAACATGTTCACAACATGCTCCATGAAGTTTTTTAGGATTTATTTCCATCAAAAACTCAACCAACCTCAGCAACAAATCCAATGTAGAATTTGTGTTCCTCAACACAGTTATTCCCAGAAGCACACAATAAATTCTCAAATAAATAGTAAATCACCTCGAAAACAATTTTCCATTCTCATAGACATTCATAAACATCTTAGAGACATGTCGGTGAAAGAAAATCTGAAAAAAAAATTTCTACAATTTATTCTCGAATTTACAAGCATGTCTGTTCATTGAATGTGCACAAACGCAGAAACCAGAACATTAGGGAATAAATTAGCAAAACCATATCAAATCACATTGATAAATTCCAAGCTTCCATAGAAATATGCAACAACATCTTGTGAACATATCTGGGCAAGAAAATTTCGAAAACAATATTTCTACACTGAATTCGAAATTAACATTTACAACATGCATCATCGTCACAAGCAATAGGCAACTCCGACCTAGTCATGATTTCTTCGTTATATACGACACAAGTGTCTCTGATACCACTGTAGGAAAATTTCGGTGTGAGCATCACATGCCCACGGTGCGGAAAACAAAAATTTTTGTTCCGGGACCTTCCCGAAAGCCAGGATCCATGTGTCTATATAACAAACTCAAACCATAACTGCCAAAGGAGACCGTCTCCAACAGTATCCACGCAAAGATCGGAGAACCTAACGGGGATAAACCCTTTGACCCGGGTATAGCTAGAACAAATTAAAGAGTGCTAGCTCTTACCTTTGTCCTTGGAGAGCTTGGAAACGATGGAGAAGAACTTGGTTGGAGAAAGAGAAAAGCTTGAAATCGATGGAGAGGATGAAGAATGCTTAGGATTTTCTCAAAATCCTTTCCTCCTTACTTAAACCAACGACCCACACCCTTCTTTTGTCTTTTGTCATTTAATATAAACATGACAAGGCAAAAGAGAAGCTTCATCCACGTTAGCCTTATATATATATATATATATATATATATATATATATATATATATATATATATATATAAATAATAAAGCCAAGTGATGCTTCTCCTCTCCTCCTCCATACACGTATATATATATATATATATATATATATATATATATATATATATATATATATATATATATATATATATATATATATATATATATATTAACTACTTAATTAATTAATATAATATATATATGTATATTAATTTGAAGTGGTCCAAGAACACTGGGAATTGGTCTCTACCGAGTCCCGATATGGAAAAACCACCGGAAACCATTTTCAGCAATATCGATGTCGCGATCTCATCGAGATCCATTTAGTCCGATTGCTCTCCATATATTGGAACTCTGTCTAAAACTATTTTACGAATTCTCCGAGACACTCTTATGCGTGTGACCCATTAGGTTCTCGGTTATATTGGCCACTTAGATTAACACTTAATTTGAGCAAGTCACGAGCGGTATCTAGCAACACATCATGACCCCCAATTGACCGGAAAGTAATTGGTTTGACGAATGAACATGTATTCATCATGGACCAAATCACGAACCTTTCCATAGATAATTACCGTACAATTCGTCCTTTCACCATGCTATACCCCACTTGGTTATGAGTATGGGCAAAGTGTCAACTCTTTACTAGACTGACTATGTCAAATCTAATCCAAGTGATATCAGTTCTTATCCTGGGACTCATTACTTAATATGTCAATGAAGACATTCTTCATGACATATATGCTCCGGCCAGAGACTTCCAAGTAATGACCCTGACAAGAGGCCATGGGTATCATCTTCTGCTATCACAGAAGTGGTGAATCTTCTATTGGCTACTCAATTACCTTCGAATACCTCAAGCTGTACCCAATCACCACCCTATGAGCGACCTCTGTAAGGCAACAAGGAATGGAGTCAAAGCGAAATCGTTATCCAAGATATCCTTGAGCACCTCAAGTCTAAGGATACTTGCACCATTGCTATGATGAGATTATCACTGACATTAGAATAGGACATCCATGTGATGATCTCATAGCAGGTCATCCAATGTACTTACTACCTCTAGTAAGCATCCACATCTCAACCCTAAATATCTCATATTTACAGCTTCTGAGATCCACTGCTTGATCAAATCAAGGAGCTTGAGATGTGCTAGTCTCTCCGGATTACCGATGTCCAGTCTCAGTAATCCTATGACTATGGATAATTTTGATACTGACATAATTGCATATGATAGGAATCTCAGTAGTATGATCACATCACAATTTCCTTCATGCTATGTCATATATCATGGACTTCATTAATTTGCTTATAGATCAATATCCATTCATAAATAATGAACATCAAATTAATGAAATATGCCTTTCTTTATTTATTCATAAAGTATGTACACAACTTTGTAAAGTATTGCCTTCAGGGCAATACTCTAACATAACACACCTTGCACCTTAATCTATTGAAAGTTAGCTGTAATTACTCCAAACATAGCTTACAAAGAAATACTTGGTAATTCTTCTTATGCTTTTTCATCGACTTCCTTATTCTCAACTTCACTTTCCACTACATACATCTGTAACATTTTCTTCTTACACTTGTGGCCAGGAACGAACTTTGCTTTACACCGAAAGCATAATCTTTTGGCCCTACGTTCATCTAATGTTTTGCTTGTAGTCATCTTGTTCCTTCTTACATCCTTATCGCCTTTCTAATTACTGGTATAGGAGTAGGTAATAGTCCAGAAAAGATTTTGACAAATTCCACAAATTTCCAACATAACTCCTACCTCTCTGTTGGAACCTCCCCATCATTCCACACTGCATCACAACCATTTTATGTTTCCTTGTCAAATCATATGCTTGTTAAAGTGTTCTCATGCTCCACAATTTTACTAGATATTCAATCTCCACCTTCAAAGATTTTAAGAACAAACTCACTAAATAAGGCTTAGGCATCACTGGCTTTTATGGAAAAATATCAAACTCTGCGTAGTATTCCTTTACAGAACCCTTCTGCCTTAACTCCTTCAACTCTCCCACTGGATACTCAAGTGCTACTTCTCCAAATCTTTGCTCCAACGTCAATAGGTATTCATCCCAACTAAAAGGGTCTCTAGTTAGTTTGTTCCTCATGCATAATTCATGTCAAGCTAATGCCTCACCTTCTAAATACATTGTAGCCATACTCACCGTCAATTCAACTAGTGTTCGATCCAACATTAAAAAAATGCTTACATTTGAACACCCACATCTGCAAAATTTCCCCCTTGAATACTAGTAACCTTATCTTGCTACATTGTGTAGGAATAGTGATGTGTCCTTTATAATACCCCTCACTGTTTCCATTTTCTTGAACTCTCTAATCAATAGTTTCATGTATGTAGGTGCTATATGTTCCTTTTGATACAACCGAGTAATCCACTGCTTTAACTTTTGTATACTGCGTTTGTGTCTTACATCTTACTCTTGCATCCTATGTTCTGAAACCTGGATCGGTCATCGAATCGGTGGCCTTACTGGTCACCGGTTAGATCGGTTCAACCACCGGTCGAACCGGTATGACGTAATAATTATGCAATAATTATATTTAATTATATATAATATTAAAAATATTTTAAAAATTAAAAAAAAATTATCGGACCCGTCGGACTGGTCAATTGATCGGTTTTGACCGGTTTAGACTGGGTCAATTTATAGCCAATTTTGAAGGATAAATCGGACCGGACCACCGACCGGTCACCGGTCGGACCGGCCGGTCTGGTCCGGGTTTAAAAACACTGCTTGCATCTGACTACATAAGCCTTCTTCCACACATCATCATTCTTGTCCTCAGGTGCCTTTTGCGATTTCACAACATCAATAGTGGTCCAGAATTAAGCTCTAATACTAAATTTGTTAGAAGTATGTGTGATAACTAATTGGGAATCTAGGGATTACAACTAATATAGAGATAACGAAGAAAAGAAATGGAGAAGCTAGAAGAGATAAAGTTTTAAGAGAAAAACTAGAGACCATTATTGGTTAAAAAATGTTTTCTCCCCCACACCATTTGTTGTACTAACAATTATAATCTTCATTGGTGATGGTGACCAATTACAACATAACACGTATATTATATACACGACGTCGTTCTCCTTAATCGACTAAACATGATACTACATCGTTTACATTCAACTACTTAAAATTCACTTATTAGCTCTCACCACTGTCAAAAGACATGAGGATTAGTTGACTAGGGATATTTTTGTTTTCACATTTCAAACTTTCATCAACCTGAGGATTAGAGTATTTCTGTTTCCAGATCTTCTTTCTTATTCATTTCATCTTTCTTCTTTCAATCTTTTGTCCATTATGTTATTAGGTTGTGATTTATGATTTGTGAAACTGTTTTAAGATAGTTTACAAAGTTGAGAATTTTTTTTTGAAGCTTTTAGGCATAAAAACAAGGGGTATGCTAGAGAATAATTGAGGACATGTTTGATTATCTTCTTGAAACCTTCAATTTTTGTCCTTATTCATCCCAAAATATTTTGCTCTAATGTTAGCTTTTGTAATCTTTAGTTAATGCGTACATGGAGTTTTGTTTTTGTAGTTTAGGGTTTCATTATCCTTGGGTTTGGTTAGTGTTTGCTATTATCGCTGACTATAAGGAGAAATCTAGCCATGGTCTTTCTCTTCCTTTCTTAGCCATATGGATTATTGGGCATGCTTTCTTAGTTTTTTGTTCGTTATATCATTGTTTTGTAGTGTCTTTGTAACATCCCATCACTGATGGGAAAGGTAGAATAGTAATTTGGAATAGTTTATGAGTGCTTAGAATCGCTTTGATATGTTCATGCATACACATACTCGTGAATAGTAAATTTTGCACATAAAAATGACTGTACATGCATTCATGACATTTCTCGGTATATTTGTTAATAAATGTGATTGTTATGAAAAATGTGATTTATGTGCTTGAAAATTGAGTTGGAAAGGGTCATTGAGGTTTGAGAATTTTTAGTGAATTTTAGAAAATTTTCAATGCCAAGTGGCAGACTGATTGTTTACTGGTAGTAGAAATGACTGTCCAATGACACTAAAAATTTAGATACCTGATGTTAGGATTTATTAATTTGAGCCATTAGAATTTGGGGAGAAATTGGAGTAAAAATTGGAATTGTATTGGAAAGAAATTAAGTAAGGACTTTAGAGTGTGACATGTGGCAAGTGACACTTGTCACTTGCCTAACATGCCACCATGTTTGCATAGGTTTAATAAAAATCATCCTTGCTTTTGGTCATTCTCGATGCTTCTTCTTTAAAAGGTTGATTGGGGATTTAAGTGAAAATTTCTCTATCATTCTCGTAACTCTCTTCTTCCTTGCTCCTTCTAGAATTTTGCTCATCTTTTCTACCTTCTTTCACCTTGTTTTCTCTTCTTATGTTCACTAAAAACCTAAGCCTTCTACCCCTCTCAAGATGATGATGATCGTGTATGGTGGAGGGAGTTAGAGAGTTTGTGAGATTTTGAAGCTTAGAAGATTTGGAAGCTTGATTAGGTAAGAAATATGTTATATATGATGGATTTGTAGTTAAATCAATTATTTGTGATGTTATTTAAATTAAATTGCATGGAAATTGTGTTTGGAGTATATGGGTATGTGTGTGTGTGAATTTCTTGCCTTGATTGATGATTGATGAGGTAGAAGGTGATAAATGTAATTTAGAGATGTTTTAGAGATTTTGGAAGTTAATTGATGTTTTAGATGAGTGTAGAAATGTATGAAGGATTGAGTGTATGTTGCTGCCATTTTGTGGACTCTTGTCCAAGTAGAGGTTTTGATTTGGTTGGGTTGATATATTGAGTAAATTGAGTGGTGTTATTGGTGTAGAAATGGTATGGAAGAGATAGGAAAGGTGTTATGATGAAAAGCTGGAAATTTGATTTGAGCATGTTTCAATGATTTAGCCTTAACTTCTTCTATGGTTATGCAATTGAGATGATTTTTAGCTTAAATTAAATTAGAGGTGTTTGGCTATATTTCTTGTGAAGGAAGTGATGTTCAATTTTGACTTGAAGAGTTCCAAATTTTGACTTGAATGTCAGAATATGTGTAGGGATGAATAGTAGCTTTAGAATGGCATTTTTGTGATCTGAAACTTTGAGAATTTTTCTGGGATGATTTAGGCACATTTTGCTCAATTGGTCTTCATGAAAGTTGTAGCTCTTCTTGATAGCTTTCTATCGTCATAAAGTGTGCCATTTTTCGACATTGGAGTTGATAGTTATGAGTGATTGACATATGGATATGGTTTAGGTGATTTTTTAACAATCTTTAACAGGGCAGCCATAATCATGTGAGAATTTGACCTAGTTAGAGGTAGAATCTGCTTCTAAGTTCTTCATGAGAATTGTAGAATGTGTTCTGATCTTTCCATTGATATAAAGCATGGAATTTTTGTACAATGGGATAGGAAGTTATGACTTTTAGAAGATTGTGGTACTGTTTAGGATGACATTTAATGGGCAGTAACTTTGATTGAACTTTTGACTCCCTTAGAGATGGAATTGGTTTTCGAGTCCTTCATGGACATTGTAGAGCTTTCTTTGATCTTTCCAGGGATATCAAATTTGTCAAATTTGAACTCTTGAGTGAAAAGTTATGCATTTTGGAAGAAGAGAGAAAAACAAGTGGGAAAAAATAAAAATAAATAATAGGCAAGGAAGCTGGCCCTTGCGAGGGCGACGCCTCGCGAGGGCGAGCACGCTACGCGCTCCTCCCGAGTGCTCGCGTCCAGCTCATGTCTTGCGGTCGCGAGACACTAACGAGGGCAAGCGCGCTACACGCTCCTCGCGATCTTGCGTTCGAGCAGCGCTCGTCTCGCGGCCGTGAGACACTCGCGAGTGTGAGTGACCAATTTCCCCAATCCAACCCTTTTACCACTCTTTTGCTTATAACTTTTTCATCCTACTTTCGATTGACCTGATTTTTGAAGCGTCAAATTCGTAAGATATTTATTTACCTCTCCATGAGAATTTGTGAATTTTTGAGATTAAATTGAAAATGATGGATTAAATCAAAGTGAGAGGACCGAGTGATTGTTTTTCTGGACAATGTTTTGACAATATCCGGACCTATAGAGATCCAAATTGAGTAATTTTGGTGTCCATGAATTCCTAAAACTTAGGGGAACATTTCTGATGAAGTTTATGGAATGATACCGGGATTGTCACGAGCATGCATTGTACACATTTCAAATTCTGCATGTGCATTATTATACACTTCTGATTGTACAACTTGTGATATATGTGTATTTTAAATTGTTATAGAGGCGCATTTAGAATATCAATATATGGACGTTGTCGAGACTTCCAGGCACTAGCTTGGGAAGCAGTTGGTGAGTAACCTAGACGATTTCTCTTAATTATTCTTTGCTTATGCTTATGAACATATATTGAATAATGGCGGTTTGTGATTTGATTGTGGATTCGGGACAGAAGGTTCGATGACTGTGTACTGGGGAGTTGTGATATTGAAGTGCTACTTGTATGTGAATATGAGACCTACGTGCTTATGATGTGATTGATTGTGACATGTGCATACGTGCATAATAATGTGATTGATTGTGGCATATGCATTTCATTCATGAATGCATATTCAGATAATGACAGGTGTGACCGGAGCAGCCATTGATTAGAGCTTAAAGCTCAACGAGTGAATTTGAGCCTCGAGCTCAACAGTGATTTAGAGCCTCAGGCTCAATGCTTAATGAGCCCTATATGGGACAGTTCAGGCACTCGGTCACAACACCGTAATAATTGAAAAAGTGTCACATGAGCATTTCATATGCATCTTGTTGAATGTGTTTAATTGAGTGAAAAGCATAATTTCTTATGCTTAAGTGAAAGTGTGTTACTTATGCTAAATGTGAAATTGTGATATCATTTGTGATATGGATTGAAGTGTTGCATGAATTGAGTGAACCATCGATGACGATTACCTCACTGAGAACTCATCCAAAATTTGTAATTATTTTTTTCAAGACTCAGAAGAATGCCCCGTTAGGCAATGGGAGTATATCTATTGCATGTGAGTGAAAGAAGAGGTCGGGATCAGTTGGCGTCTGTATTAGTGTTTTTCTATTATATAAATTGGTATTCCTCGACTTTTTGTATAAATAAGGGATTCCGAAATTTTTGTACCATGAGTATACAAATGGATTTATGTTGTGATGTAAAGTCATTATGACCAAAAAAAAATATTTGAAATGGGCCCCAAATGACTATTGAAATTCTATTGATTGTATTGTTATGACTGAAAATGGTTAAGAAACAAAGCCAGCCCAAATGGTTTACTGATTACCGCACATTTGATCGTATTTAAAAAAAAATTATGTACTGAGTTTTGGCTTATTGATTTTGCTAGCACGCCGCCCTCGCGGAGCACGAATTCAGATATCACTACGATGTCGGGTTCGGGTCTTGCGGGAGTGGGGTGTTATAGTCTTAGGTTTAGGATCTACATCTACCATATTGGTGTTTGTTTTGTACATGCATGTTATTCGTTTTGAACTTTATTTACTTGCTTTGATGTCTTTTATAGGGACATTTTTAACAATTTTGGTTGCATGTTGAACCAGCTACTATAAATGGATGCTTTTACATGTCTTTGTTATTGCGTTAGCTTGCGTTGTTTATTTGTAGGACTTCTTAGCCAATTGTTTTTGTACATGTTTGACGATTTTTAACCATATTCTTACACCAACATGAATATACTTATTGTGCATGTTCCTTCTAGTAGATGCGCACTCACACTAGTAATTTCGATTCCCTTTCAAGAAACTTGTAAGCAATGGACGAAGATTCACTCACCTCTTACCCAACATACGATTAATTAATTATTAATTTATTAATTATTGTCATGATTTATATTGAGTTGGAAGATCCTGAGCAAAATGACCATTCTCTCCACAATTATAGCACTTCATACGTGTCATATTTTTCTCTCCTTTGCCCTTTGCCTTTCGCTTCTTATGACCTTTTGGTCCAATCCTTTGAGGAGGCCGAGAACCTTTTCTTTTACCTCGCTTGGCATTGTTGCCCTTTGGTCCTTTGCCTTTAGCAACAAAAGTCACATTATAGGAGTCAGATGCTTTAAAGCGATCCTCCTCCATTTCGAGGTGCCTAGTGATCTCTGAAAGAGTTTTGACATTCTCATTATGTGTCAAAACAAGTTTCACGTTCTTCCAGTGGTTAGTATGATCCGGAAGAGCCCGATTCACATTCAAGACTTGGTCCTCTTCAGAGATAGCCCGGCCAGCTGCCTTAAGATCACGAACCATAGCACTCATAGTTCGTAAATGTTCAGCCATCGTATGGGTCGTATTTATCTCGTAGTTCATCCACTTAAGGTGCAAAGCACGAAGCCTTGTAGCGGATGTTTGACCAAAAGTGATCTTAAGCTTGTTCCACATATCTTTAGCAGTGGCACAATCCTCAAACTCTCCAATTAGATCATCATGCATGAAATACAACATAGTATAACATGCCTTACGATCCTTTTTGGACCAATCTGCATAAGCCTTTAAGGATGCTTGATATTGCTCACTAGCAGTATCAATATCGTTTCCGTCTTTTTCTTTTACTAAAGGCGCAGTCATTATTATAGTCAAATGTTCGAGCAATTCTCGTTCATTTAGAAGATACTAAATCTTCCTTTGCCACATATCATAATTGGACCCATCCAATTTTTCAATGGTGTACAAATCACCAATCAAGATTTTAGTTGCCATATCTACAAGTATATATAAACATGATATAAGGCACATTTCTATTAATTAAATTATCAAAAAATCCACAATTCACATCGTATGATTGAAAATTTCGCTAAGCTCATATTCATCTCATACAAAAATGAACTAGGAATTTATATAATTTAATTAAACTATTTTAATTTGACATGTCACAAAAAATTGCCAAAAATAAAGAATATGTAAAACTAATTTACAACCATTATTTGATACATGTAAAACAATATTTAATCTAAAATTATATAAAACTCATTTATATAATATTATTTTAAATATAATATAAAATTATCCATAAAACATATTTATGAAATATTTTAAATTATATTATATGAAAACAAATCCATAAAGTTATGGCACATTTGTAAATGCACAAACAGTACAGGCAAAACTTTATTTGCATAAAGGTATATACTTATAAGAACGTTTTCGGTTTACTATTAAAAACATTTGTACTGTGCATGAATAGTTACTGTGCATATTGCATAAACAACCATTAACGCACACACTTTTGAAACAAACAACAACAAAAATTGAGAGTTTCAAGCCTCTGCGTGGATGTTTTTCTCTGGAACCATTTAACGCATCTTAATGCGGAAAAACCTTTAATAAGTATATCGCACCATCTATCCAAATGACTGAACTCTCTTGCTTTTTAAAAGTATAACAACCATTAAGTGCATTTAATGGTTTTACTGTGCATGAACAACAACTTACGCATTACGTACGAACACGAAAATCAAGAAAGGCTTTTGTTACTCATTTCCTTCATACATAAAGCCTAATGCTTTTAAACCGTTGGTCTCTTCCTAACATGACGAAAATGAGAGAATGCTTTTAAAGAAGAAGCAACAAAGTTTTTCGGTTTCCGTGTCATGCGTATTTAATGAACAACTTGCACATGTTCTCTTTTCAATCACACGAAAAAGAAAAGCCAATGCATTCACAGAAAAGCTAATGCATTTAAGGATCCTTCATGCATTTATGGAGCCTTAATATCATGCACAAAAATCGAAGAAAAGAAAACCCACTTTAGTTTTCATGCACACCGTAACTTCGTATAATGTTACTTTCTATTGATTCATGCTATATTACTCATTAAAAGCATTTAATGCATGTACTGTTTATAAACAACCAGTAACCCATTAAAAAAAACTGACCTTCACTTCTTTCCAAACGTTCCTTTCTATGGCTTAAAGAACAAGAAATACAGTTTTCCGGCTTGTGTACAAAATAATAAAACTAACATAATCGCATGCCGTTTACATGTTATCTGATGTTTCATGTCCTCATCTACACTTTTATCTCTTCTTTCACATGTTAAATACACTTGTATCATCATGCACAAAAAAACGACATGTATCATCATGCACAAAAACCGAAAAACAAGACCACTTTAATTTTTCGATTCATATGATGTCTTAATCCACGTACAAGATTGTATAACTAAAACACGAGAACAAAAACATAAGATACTCTTTTTTTTCATTTTTATATGATACCCATATAAAATCAAAACAAAAACAAACAAATCTATATTTGAAATATGACGTGAATGAAACCTAGCTCTGATACCAATGTAGAATAATAAGGACTGACCTTACTGCGAAAGTACTGGATCGATTTGTTTTGTTTTACGGTTAACTACTAGAGTCACCGATTAATTCACGTCCCAAACCCAAAGTCTTTGATGGTTTGTTTTTCGTGAGAAAGTATAGAGAGATTTTTTATGAATGTATGGAGAGATTTTTCCAGATTATATCAATGTAATCATTGTTTCATCCTTTTATATGAGGACGATAACCACCAGAAGTTACTTTTTGTGTAACTTCCAACAGTTATGACTGAAAATGGTTAAGAAACAAAGCCAGCCCAAATGGTTTACTGATTTCCGCACATTTGATCGTATTTCAAAAAAAATTATGTACTGAATTTTGGCTTATTGATTTTGCTAGCATGCCGCCTTTGCGGAGCACGAATTCGGATATCACTACGCTGTCGAGTTCGGATCTTGCGAGAGTGGGGTGTTATAGTCTTAGGTTTAGGATCTACATCTACCATATTGGTGTTTGTTTTGTACATGCATGTTATTCGTTTTGAACTTTATTTACTTGCTTTGATGTCTTTTATAGGGACCTTTTTAACAATTTTGGTTGCATGTTGAACCAGCTACTATAAATGGGTGCTTTTACATGTCTTTGTTATTGCGTTAGCTTGCGTTGTTTATTTGTAGGACTTCTTAGCCAATTGTTTTGTACATGTTTGACGATTTTTAACCATATTCTTACACCAACATGAATATACTTATTGTGCATGTTCCTTCTAGTAGATGCGCACTCACGCTAGTAATTTCGATTCCCTTTCAAGAAACTTGTAAGCAATGGACGAAGATTCACTCACCTCTTACCTAACATACGATTAATTAATTATTAATTTATTAATTATTGTCATGATTTATATTGAGTTGGAAGACCTATTCCTTAAGGATTCAACTATTTAGTTATTGTTGTAACTTGTAAGTTGTGACCTATTAATTAACTTTGATCTTATCAGCTTATTGCTTATTGCTTATTCTTATCTTATCTCATATTACAACGATTGATAATTGTAAAATTATAACTTTAATAGCATAAACATGTAAATTGTAAAGTGTAATATCTCTTTGTAGTTAGTGATTATGCTAGTGATCATTCTTCAAATGATTTCAATTATTATTTTGATTTCTTAAAATAGCTTTATCAATTATGATAATTATAAAATAATATCAATTTTATAGCGGTTTAATACTAGTTGAACCTTTAAACCTTAAATATTACTTTTGACCGGTTTGACATACGGTCCGGTTTTAAAATATTGATATTTATAGTTCTCCCATTAATATATATTTATAGTTTTTCCATTAACACATATTTACAATTTTGCTATTGATGTTTATTTATAATTTTATCACTATCGCATATTTATAATTCTGTAACTGGTGTATATGTACGGTGTTGTCATAGTATTGATACATATTTTAATGTTCACAATTTTGTCAAAATAACGTATCTACAATTTTGCCATTGTCATATATTTACAATTTTACCACTACAATCTTGTTTACAGATTTTTCACTTTTACCGCTACAATCTTATTTACGGTTTTTTTCACTATCACATATTTACAATTTTGCCCTTATAATCTTATTTACGCTTTTATCATAGTCTCGTATCTATAGTTTGTCATGGTTACGTATGTATAATTTTTTCACTATTACCACTACAACATATCATTGGTGCATATTTATAGTTTTTCCTTTACAACCATATTTCTAATTTTGCCGATATTGCATGTTTATAATTTTCCTCATACACTCTTATTTACAGTTTTGTAACTATCTCATATTTAGAGTATTTCCAGGATAGAACCAGGATACTATTTAATGACACAATAAACGATGATTTCCTTCCTTAAATTCAAGATAGTTTGCGAGCGTAGAGAACGAGGGATTAGGTGAGATACCTTGTCGATGACTTCTTCCGCTAGATGGGCACCTTTTGCTGTTTCCTCGGCTAGATTTTCAACGAACTCTACTGCTTCTTTAATCTCACCTTCTGGTAGATGATCAGCGACCGCATCTGCCACCTTCTCTACTTCTTCAGCTACCTTCAAACACATAACACCGCAGATACATTTCCAACCAACGATTTAGAGCTTCACTCTGACCATCCGTTTGTGGGTGGTATGAGGAGCTCATTTTCAGAGTAGTCTGCTGTAACTTGAATAGATGCTGCCAAAAAGCACTAGTAAAAACCTTGTCTCTATCCTACACAATTGACTTCGGAATACCATGTAATTTCACCACTGTTTGTACAAAAGTTTCAGGAACTTAGGGAGCATTATAATTAGCCTTGAGGGGTGCAAAATGACCAGACTTAGTATATCAACCACGACCATGATGACAGTATAACCCTTAGAATTCGGTAATCCGGTAATAAAATCCATGGCTACATCTTCCCACACTTGCTGAGGTATTGGGAGTGGGCTTAATAACCCACTAGGATGCAACTGAGATAATTTGGCTCGTTGACAAACCTGGCTTTGACGGATATATGTTTTCAGGTGTGCTCTCATGTCCTTCCAAAAAAAATGGGTCGCCAACTTAGTCAAGGTACGAGTAAAACCAGCATGGCCTCCTTGGGTGGATGAATGGAACTTCTCTAGCAATTGTTGAATAATAGCAGTGGCTGTATGTGGAATGACTACCTTCTTGCGCCAATAAACGAGACCATCCTTCAAGGTATATTCCTAGTGCAGTGCTGGATTTTGCTCAATCTGGCATATTAAGTCTTGTAACTCCTCCGATTGCTTCACACTTTCCCTGATTTCTGCCATTATATCCACCTGATTAGTTGTGACAGCCACGTAACAGCACCTAGAAAGAGCATCAGCAGCTTGATTAGTGTTGCCCGGTTTATATTCAATAGAATAGTTGAATCCCAATAACTTAGGTAGCCATGCCTCTTGTTCTGGAGTTTGTATGGTCTATTTTGAAAGATGCTTTAAACTTTTCTGATCAGTCTGGATTATGAAATAGTGGCCGAGTAAGTAATGTCTGAATTTAGCCACAGCTTCAGTGATCGCGTATAGTTCCCTTACATAAGTTGATTGAGCTTGCATACGGGCAGATAGTTTCTTAGAAAAATAAGCAATGGGGTGTGCTTCTTGAGACAACACAACACCTATTCCTCCCCCAGATGCATCAGTTTCCACTACAAATGGCTTAGAAAAATCGGGCATAACCAAGATGGGAGCATTCACCAGCGCTGTCTTGAGTTTCTCAAAAGCCGTATGCGCCTCTACATCCCATTTGAAATTATTTTTCTGCAATAAAGCTGTGAGAGGGCTCACGATGGAAGCATAATGTTTGATGAACCTACGGTAATACCCCGTTAGTCCTAGAAACCCCACAGTGTGATACATTTACGGTATGGGCGATTAAGAACCCTGTCACCTTCTGGATCCATTTCTACTCTAGGGCGAAACAACATGCCCCAAATAATGGATTTTGGTTTGCCCAAAGAACATTTGGATAACAACATACGATTGGTGTTCCATCAACATGACCAATACCAATTCTAAATGGTGCAAATGGAGACCCCAATCAGTGTTGTACACCAGTATGTCATCGAAGAATACCAAAACAAACCGACGCAAATAAGCTTTAAAAACATCATTCATTAAGGACTGAAAAGTAGCAGGGGCATTTGTTAATCCGAAGGGCATGACAAGCCACTCATAATGTCCTTGTGGTGTTCTGAAAGCAGTCTTAACAATATCCTCCTCTTTAACCAAAATTTGGTGATAACCCGATCTAAGATCTAGCTTGGAAAAATAACACGCACCTTTAAGTTCATCCAGCAACTCATCGACCGAAGGAATAGGAAAAGAGTCCTTCGTTGTGACAGCATTTATGTAGCATCCCACTCCTACAAGACCCGAACCAGATATCGATGGTGATATCCGAGCTCGTGCCCCACGAGGGTAGTATGCTAGAACGGTCAAATCAATTTAAAACTCGGAAAAAAAACAAAAATAATTAATTTCTTTTCAAAAATAATAGAGTGCGCAGATATCGGTAAACAATTTGGGCCACGATACGAAAACATTTTCAATCAAATTCCAATTTCAGTAATAAAACCATTCATACACACATAGATTGACAGCCAATTTGGGCCCAATACAATAACAATATTTATCTGCAAAAAAAATACAATTTTTTGACATAGAACCAGAATGACTCAAATGCAGACATGAGACTGATCCCGACTCCAAACTCTGCCTTGCTTGCAGTAATCATACTCCCGTTCCACTAACCGAGTACTCTTCAATTCCTGAAAAATAGTTGCAATGTTGGGTGAGTTTGCGAACTCAATGAGAAACCATCATCGATGGTTCACTCAATTCATGCATATTCAATCAATTTACTAAATAATACATACAATCACATTTCTCAAATGTAAGGCGTTTACGCTTTAACACAATTCATATTCAATCATTTATAGATGCAATGCACATGTGACACTTTTCATTTTCATTTCGTTGTTGTGACTGTGCTTTGGCTGCTCCATGATTTGGCAGATTTCGTTGAGCCGTGGCTCGAAAATATGGGCTTGAAGCTTGATACATTGAGCCTCGTGCTCAATACGTTGGACTGAGGTCTGGGCATTGGTGAAAGCTCTCATATCGTTAGGCGTGATATGCCCCGATACGGTGGTCTGCTCGGTTACATCGCGCTTTATCGATCATACTTTTATGCATGCAATGTACATGTTCCAATTTCCATTTATATGTTAATGCTATTTGCCATTTCTTAGGACTTTCGGTCCGGTATTTCAATCATATACATTTTCAATTTATTGCATTGATGCATTCACAGATCATTTACACATTAGCACTTCAATATCACATTTCCAACATTTGGACACCCCGGTCCAAATCAATCAAAATCAAACACACGATCCTTCCTTAACTCCACATGGCATCAATCGTAATATTATACACACACATAGATTGAGAAACCAACTAGGTTACTCACCTATCACTTCGAGCTAATACCGGAAGTCTCGCCACGTCGGTCGAACGGCGCTCAATTGAGCCTCTATAAGAATCGAGAAGAAAACGATCACTAATTATCCAATCCGAATTCATTAACGATGCACATGTAGGTGTATAATGCATGTTCATGAATTCCTGGCCCTAATCTCATTTTTTTCTATCAGAAAAATCCGTTTAAAATTAGAAATCCAATGGCGGCGACAATACAATTTGGACCTCTATAGGTCCCCAATTAAATAAAACAGTGAGTAAAGGCTCCGTTACCCGGGCCCACGTAAATTTTCCGTCCACAAATCCCCAATTTTTCAAAAAATGAAATTAAATAATCAATGAATCCGATGCCTTAAGAATCAGGTCAATCGGACGTCGGACGGAAAAGTTATTCACGAAAGAAACCAAAATTCAAATAAAACAATTAATATATCTATATCTATAAGCCCTTATTTCCTCATTTTTTTCCTGTTTTCCAACCGAATTTCAATCCTCTATAAATTTTTGTACACAATTCAAAAAATTGCAAACCATACCTTGTTGGAAAGATAATGAAACCCTCTACAAGTTTCATTTAGACCATTCAAATTAATTCTACCCCTAAGGGTGTCAAAAATCCCATGAAAGCTACTACTCACTCAAAGTCACTCAACACAGTACAGTATCTTGTAAATTCAGTAACTTTCATTATCTTCAGTAAAAAATTACACAATAAATATGCTAATCAAGATCACAATGTTATCTAAAACTTTCATGAATAACCAAAATCCCAATTCATTTACTAACTAGGTCAAATAATTCACCGAAGAATATGTCTACTAAACTGTCCCAATCTGAGCAGTAAATTTCCAACCAGTATATCTCCCAGCTCAAATGTCAAACAAATCACTACTTTATATCCCTGAAAAGATAAGATCTAAAACTTCAATTTTCATGAAGAACCCAAATTCCAATTCAACCTCTAACAATTTCAAATCTGCCAAACAATGTACTGATCAGGGAAGCAGTGAGAAACCTAATGTAGGTTCAGTGTTTGAAAATTCATAACTCCCACATATGATCTCCAAAAATTACATGCCATATACCATTTTCAAGATAAATGTGTCCTATACAACTCTCCAGTGGATCACTCAGGACAATTAAATTCACAAAAATTCTTAAAATTGATACTAATTAGAATGTGCATCAAATCTGCCATTTCAACTAGGTTTCACTCAATGCATTAAAACAGCCAACATTCATTAGTCCATAACTCCTAATATACATATCGAAAAATTGCAAAATCAGTGGAATTGGAAAGCTAACTTAATAGGCTTCAACTTTCATTTAGTCCATTTGTCCTAGTTTCTTCTCAATAAATTTCGAAAAATTAGCAAAACTCTAGGGTAGGGTTTCGGTTATTGTTCATTCCAGTCAATAGCAGTAACTTTCCAAGCCAAATTGCAACCTCTTACAGCTAAAATTGGACAACACCTATTTCACACAAAAATGTAACCAACAAACCAAAGTTTCATTTGGCACTAGCCTCACCTCATTTGCATAACCATACAATTAGTTATACTCAAAACAGTGCAGTAGGTCAAACTCACATTTTCAGCTATACTACACAATTCCTCTTCCTATCATGCCAATTGAACTTCTAACACCATAAGCATTCCAATAAAGCATAAAAATCAGTATCTATAACATTCATACATTCACTAGGGCTAATATTCACAAATTGGCAGCATTAAACTCTCACCTTATTTGCAAGATTAGTCATCATCTACCATCCAAATTCAAAGCTAAACATTCATTCAATCCTAACTACTCCATCAATCATCAATCAAGTCATATTCAACATACGCTTACCCACCAAGTCAAGCAATAATTATCATCAAATTAAAGCATCAATCAACATAATAAACACACCAAAATTCCCATTAAATGTTTCTAACACCTATGATGTATTAAACTACAAAATCAAGCATAAGACAATTCTTACCTATTTCAAGCTTCCATCAATTTCTTCTTCACTTTTCCCAATTTCTTTGCCAATAACTCTTTTATTCCCCCACACCAAACATGACCATCATCATGATAAGAGAAATAACTTGATGACAAGTAGAAGAACTCTTGAGTTTTGGATGAGTTTTGGAGGAAGAAAGGAGAAAAACAATGGAGAGACAAAAGCAAGGAGTAGGTTTCGGTGGAGATAAACATAAGCAAAAAAAAAAATGATAAGTTTCCTTCTTTAAATGAAGCAAATTCGTAGGATGAAGCAAGGAGGCATTAAATGGTGTGGATAGGTGGCAAATGGAGGAGAGATGAAGAAAAGTCAACCAACCAATCATAATTTGATAAAACAATTAATCCAAAAACAATTAAACTCCACCAATTTCGGTTCCCACTAGTTTTGTGGGTCCATTTATGGGTCCCACCAAGATATTTAATAGTTTAGTCCCAAATAACAGTAGAAAATCAACCAGTTCGTCACTTGGCGATTTTTTTCCGGTATGAGAATTTTCTTCGAAAAAATCTAGAAAAATTTCTAAAAATTCCGTAAAATATAAAATATTCAATGGATCAGTCAAAATAATATTTTAAACCCAATAACCATGTTAATCCCAATAAAATTGCATTAGGCCCAATCACCGGGAATTATCATGAATGCATATACAGTAATTCCATGTGCACAATTGATACTGTGTATCAATCCTATTATGCATGAACAGTACTAATTATTTCCTGTCAATCCCATACTATGACAAATTTCCTATTTTACCCTTCCAGTAGGGGGTGCGATGTTACAATTCTCCCCTCCTTAAAAAAAATTTCGTCCTCAAAATTCTCAGTCAACGGTTCAATATGACAGTATTCCTATGTTCCTACATGTCCTATACACTTTTCCACTCAATAATTCATTTTTCGAAAGGTCACAGTAACCATATTCAGTCAGTTGTTCCGTCACTTATTTGGCTAACTCATTATTACTCGTCACAGTAGACGGACTCAACAAGACTGTCAGTCGGTGATCTTACTACCTTACTATCTCACTTGCCATTTTCAGAGTAGCCATTACCTTTAGTTCCAATGCTATGACTCAGTTCATTATTTCCGAACCTGTTCACTTATCATATTTTATCAATTCAATACCTTTCTCTCGATACCATGCGGTCTAATTAGTATTCCATTGAGTACGAGATACTTACCATAACCTCCTTTATCTCGTCGGGACGATTCACATTCCTTTGGTACCAATACAATGACATTTAGCTCCAATTCACTATAACCATCGATAATTTACCTAATGCGGTCATGCTTTATAATCCATTGACTCTTAGTTCAAATTCTTAGACAATTCACTGTTCTATAGTATTCACGCATGCAATTCGGATTACTCTATTTTATTTGTCCTATTCGGTTCCACCTCCACTAACCCATTCAGCTTTCACGAGTTCCTTTGTTTCACCCATCACGCCTCAAAGCCATTATGGTCTTTGACTCCGTTAAACCTTGCGATATAGCGATAATCGAAACTCTATAATACGATCATAATCCTGTGAAACCCAAACCACTTAAACATTTTTCCTGTTGAACATTCAAACCTAGAAGCACTCGAATCAATAATCACTTCATTCTATACCCATAGTTAGTCAATTCACTTTTCGTATATACTTACTAGAATGTCTAGCTTCGACTGTTCACTTTCTTGTTCTAGCACTTTTGTCGGGTACCAATACTTTTTCTTTGAATCATTCAATATTGTTTTTTTCCAATATCATTCGCATATTCAAACTCCTCATAAGACTCACCACTTTAACTCCTGCACTCTTAACCTTTCTTACCTCTATCCAGTATCACTAGTTCTACAACCTCAATTTTCAGAAACACTTCACAATTACCCATAATCTACTTGACATTTTTTTTGAAAATCCCAATATCTGTAATTGGTCTATTGATTGCAGCATTATCCGTTCACTATTTGAGCTTAGTAGTCTGAATTGTCTGTTTATTTCAGTAGTCATTTATGCCCATCTTTTTCCTCGAATAAGCACAGTGTATCCTTATAGGAATCTAAAGTCTCCAAGGCTTTAAACAATTTCGATCATAACACCAATACCATTTATCAAAGTCAATTCAATTTATCTAATCTTGTTTGAACATAATGTCTCGATTCATCTCACACCGCCCCCTTCTTGAGGGTATGCTCATCATCGATATCAAATTCCTCCATTATTCTTTTACTTTTCACTGTTAAACACTTTCAAACGCATTCCGTCGATAATCATAGTCACTACCATTTGCTTACTTCGCATCATTCCCTCTTGAACTTTTCCATACATCACCAAACATCATTCAATTCATTCAGTCCACAATTAGTGTATTTACTATCCCTTTATGAAGATAACACTACATCACGTCATTGTCAGTTTCCCTTTAGGACTTCTTATCTCTACTCATTTTCTCTTTTCAATTGATTTCCTGTCATTCACATTGACATATGCTAATAACTAGTCATCCGTACTTGGACCTTCATAAATTCCACTTCATTTGAGTATTTCACTTCGCAGTTCGGGACTATTTTCTTCTTAGTATCAAATCACGATTTCTCAACAGTTTTCCATCACATATGGAGATCTATTCACTTCACATTGACATAAAATCATCTCAAATTACAATTCCACTTACGTAGTTGGATACTTTACATTTCCGTACACACAATACAGATAACCTCAGTCGTATATTTCGCTTGTTATGTCTAAATCTCCTCTTGAGATATGACTCAATTTCACTTTTGATTTCGTCCGTATTTCTTTTCGTTTGACCATTAGTCTTTCTACCGTCATTATACTGTTCACGAAAGTCTCATAAACCAATTAGTGTCCCTAATTGCTTTTCAATCATTCTTAACTATATGCACTATTTCAATCAGAACAATTTTATGCCATAATTTAAAAATCAGAACAGTCCTCGCACTAAGGTTCCATATGACAGTCACATAAACACTTTCTTTAATACTTATTACGTAATCTACACCTCACCAGAACTTATTTCATCTTATCCGGAAGCCAATTAGTAACCTATACAATTCAGACTTCCATAAACTCCTTTCCGTTTATGCTAATCCTCAAATAGAGGACCGATGCCATTATCATTCTTCATTTCCTCTCATACAAGTACACTCAGTCCTCTTATGTCATACTTTAACCCATTATGAACTTTACACTTATAGCCACTCATAGTAGCACATACTTAATCATTCACCGATCATCTCTTCTCTTATTTCCATGTATCTTCACATATGTTTCATTAATCATGATCAACTTTACTGTCCACTAAATACTCCCAACGGTAAATCGACTTAAATGCGACAACTCTTTTCATATATCACTATTATTGTTTCATTTTTTTTATTTCCCTAGTTTCATTCCCATATCATTCATGTATCAGCTTGACCTTTTAAGGTCATATCCACTTGGCTTATACAATGTCATCACATTATTGCTACGTCTCTCTTTATTATCCTCAAACAATCTATGATAGGGTATTCACAGTCCCCAAAATACGACAAAATCGGTGATACAACTCTACTGTATCTCTATCTATTTACCCATCCATTTACCATTTCTGTGTCCATATACATCTTTTCAACCAATCCGAATTTCCGATACACAATCAAAAACTTGTCGATCTCTTTTTCTCTTACGATTTTATTATCTGATTTCCAAACTCTTAGCACAATAGTCGATAACCATTTCAGTCTCACGCTTATGCGTTCAAGATCATTCCGTTTCACGAGTTCATTTCAGATTTCTCATACACTTTTATCTCACCATTTCTACTTTTGCTTACCCTACTTGGCACTTTGCTCTTTCGGTTCTTTCGATTCTAGGTAGATCGTTACTGACAATATTGTCCTTATTACAATCTCGCTATCATCATCTACCTATGATATCTATCGATATCGAACACAAATCTGATGAATCAATATCCTTTGATCGGACCATCTACGTTTTACTCAGTTCCAATGTTTCCTATTTCATCGCATATACAGTCAGAGCTCTAATTACTTCGTCATCCCAGACTTTTAATCACACTTAGGCCTACTATAACCAGTATGCTTCTCATATTTCCAGTGGACCTCTCCAAGTTCTAGACATACTCGTTTTTCTGTCACCACAAATCTTGCCATTTTAATCCGGGAATTCATTGTGATATCACTTCTTTCCTTAATCAGTCTAGGCCAACAAAGTCATTCTAACCACAGTACATTATAATTCTCATTATTGATGTTTCCTTTTCCCATTCCTCATTGCCCATACACATTCATGGGCTCACATTCAAATACGGTCTCACTTAGTCACTTGACACGTATGCACACGTAGGGTTTCTACTCGTGCGACTCAAACTGGGGATCAGTTGCCGCGGTCTGCAACGACACGACTCAAATGCATGCAACCTTAACCTATGTTTGATCGTGCCCGGATACATTCGTATTTCGGGCTCGATACCTAAATGTAGCATCCCACTCCCGCAAGACCCGAACCTGATATCGATGGTGATATTCGAGCCCGTGCCCCACGAGGGTAGTATGTTAGAACGGTCAAATCAATTTAAAACTCGGAAAAAAAATTAATTTCTTTTCGAAAACAATAGAGTGCGCAGATATCGGTAAACAATTTGGGCCACGATACAAAAACATTTTCAATCAAATTCCAATTTCAGTCATAAAACCATTCATACACACATAGATTGACAGCCAATTTGGGCCCAATACAATAACAATATTTATCTGCAAAAAAAATACAATTTTTTGACATAGAACCAGAATGACTCAAATGCAGACATGAGACTGATCCCAATGCCAAACTCTGCCTTGCTTGCAGTAATCATACTCCCGTTCCACTAACGGGGTACTCTTCAATTCCTAAAAAATAGTTGCAATGTTGGGTGAGTTTGCGAACTCAATGAGAAACCATCATCGATGGTTCACTCAATTCATGCATATTCAATCAATTTACTAAATAATACATACAATCACATTTCTCAAATGTAAGGCGTTTCGCCTTTAACACAATTCATATTCAATCATTTATAGATGCAATGCACATGTGACACTTTTCATTTTTCATTTCGTTGTTGTGACTGCTTTGGCTCGTCGATGGACGGCACATTTCGTTGAGCCAATGGCTTTGAAAACATTGGGCTTGAAGCCCTGATACATTGAGCCTGAGGCTCTGAATACGTTGGACCTGAGGTCCGTGCGCGTTGGTGAAAGCTCTCATATACGTTGGGCGTGATATGCCCTGATACGGTGGCTGCTCCGGTTACATCTGCCTTTATCTGATCATACTTTTATGCATGCAATGTACATGTTCCAATTTCCATTTATATGTTAATGCTATTTGCCATTTCTTAGGACTTTCGGTCCAGTATTTCAATCATATACATTTTCAATTTATTGCATTGATGCATTCACAGTCATTTACACACATTAGCACTTCAATATCACATTTCCAACATTTCGGACACCCCTGGTTCGAAATCAATCAAAATCAAACACACATATCCTTCCTTAACTCCACATGGCATCAATGCGTAATATTATACACACACATAGATTGAGAAACTAACTAGGTTACTCACCTATCACTTCTGAGCTAATGCCAGGAAGTCTCTGCCACGTCGGTTGAACGACGCTCCAATTGAGCCTTTATAAGAATCAGAGAAGAAAACGATCACTAATTATCCAATCCGAATTTGTTAATGATACACATGTAGGTGTATAATGCATGTTCATGAATTCCCGGCCCTAATCTCATATTTTTTCCATCAAAAAAATCCGTTTAAAAATTAGAAATCTAATGGCGCTGACGACACTCAATTTGGACCTCTATAGGTCCCCAATTAAATAAAACAGTGAGTAAAGGCTCCGTTACCCGGGCCCACGTAAATTTTCTGTCCACAAATCCCCAATTTCTCAAAAAATGAAATTAAATAATCAATGAATCCGATGCCTTAAGAATCAGGTCAATCGGACATCGGACGGAAAAGTTATTCACGAAACCAAAATTCAAATAAAACAATTAATATATCTATATCTATAAGCCCTTATTTCCTCATTTTTTTCCTGTTTTCTAACTGAATTTCAATCCTCTATAACTTTTTGTACACAATTCAGAAAATTGCAAACCTTGTTGGAAAGATAATGAAACCCTCTACAAGTTTCATTTAGACCATTCAAATTAATTCCACCCCTAAGGGTGTCAAAAATCCCATGAAAGCTACTGCTCACTCAAAGTCACTCAACACAGTACAGTATCTTGTAAATTCAGTAACTTTCATTCTCTTCAGTCAAAAATTACACAATAAATATTCTCATAAAGATCACAATGTTATCTAAAACTTTCATGAATAACCAAAATCCCAATTCATTTACTAACTAGGTCAAATAATTCACCGAAGCATCTGTCTACTAAACTGTCCCAATCTGAGCAGTAAATTTCCAACCAGTATATCTCCCAGCTCAAATGTCAAACAAATCACTACTTTATATCCCTGAAAAGATAAGATCTAAAACTTCAATTTTCATGAAGAACCCAAATTCCAATTCAACCTCTAACAATTTCAAATCTGCCAAACAATGTACTGATCAGGGCAGCAGTGAGAAACCTAATGTAGGTTCAGTTTTTGAAAATTCATAACTCCCACATATGATCTCCAAAAATTACATGCCATATACCATTTTTAATATAAATGTGTCCTCTAAAACTATCCAGTAGATCAATCAGGCCAATTCAATTCACAAAAATTCTTAAAATTGCTACTAATCAGAATGTGCATCAAATCTGCCATTTCAACTAGGTTTCACTCAATGCATTAAAACAGCCAACAATCATTAGTCCATAACTCCTAATATACATATCGAAAAATTGCAAAATCAGTGGCATTGGAAAGCTAACTTAATAGGCTTCAACTTTCATTTAGTCCATTTGTCCTAGTTTCTTCTCAATAAATTTCGAAAAATTAGCAAAACTCTAGGGTAGGGTTTCGGTTACTGTTCATTCCAGTCAATAGCAGTAACTTTCCAAGCCAAATTGCAACCTCTTACAGCTAAAATTGGACAACACCTATTTCACACAAAAATGTAACCAACAAACCAAAGTTTCATTTGGCACTAGCCTCACCTCATTTGCATAACCACACAATTAGTTATACTCAAAACAGTGCAGTAGGTCAAACTCACATTTTCAGCTATACTACACAATTCCTCTTCCTATCATGCCAATTGAACTTCTAACACCATAAGCATTCCAATAAAGCATAAAAATCAGTATCTATAACATTCATACATTCACTAGGGCTAATATTCACAAATTGGCAGCATTAAACTCTCACCTTATTTGCAAGATTAGTCATCATCTACCATCCAAATTCAAAGCTAAACATTCATTCAATCCTAACTACTCCATCAATCATCAATCAAGTCATATTCAACATACCCTTACCCACCAAGTCAAGCAATAATTATCATCAAATTAAAGCATCAATCAACATAATAAACACACCAAAATTCCCATTAAATGTTTCTAACACCTATGATGTATTAAACTACAAAATCAAGCATAAGACAATTCTTACCTATTTCAAGCTTCCATCAATTTCTTCTTCACTTTTCCCAATTTTTTTGCCAATAACTCTTTTATTCCCCCACACCAAACATGACCATCATCATGATAAGAGAAATAACTTGATGACAAGTAGAAGAACTCTTGAGTTTTGGATGAGTTTTGGAGGAAGAAAGGAGAAAAACAATGGAGAGACAAAAGCAAGGAGTAGGTTTCGGTGGAGATAAACATAAGCCAAAAAAAAATGATAAGTTTCCTTCTTTAAATGCAGCAAATCCGTAGGATGAAGCAAGGAGGCATTAAATGGTGTGAATAGGTGGCAAATGGAGGAGAGATGAAGAAAAGTCAACCAACCAATCATAATTTGATAAAACAATTAATCCAAAAACAATTAAACTCCACCAATTTCGGTTCCCACTAGTTTTGTGGGTCCATTTATGGGTCCCACCAAGATATTTAATAGTTTAGTCCCAAATAACAGTAACAAATCAACCGGTTCGCCACTTGGCGATTTTTTTTCGGTCTGAGAATTTTCTCCGAAAAAATCTAGAAAAATTTCTAAAAATTTCGTAAAATATAAAATATTCAATGGATCAGTCAAAATAATTTTTAAACCCAATAACCATGTTAATCCCAATAAAATTGCATTAGGCCCAATTACCGGGAATTATCATGAATGCATATACAGTAATTCCATGTGCACAATTGATACTGTGTATCAATCCTATTATGCATGAACAATACTAATTATTCCCTATCAATCCCATCCTATGACAAATTTCCTATTTTACCCTTCCAGTAGGAAGTGGGATGTTACAATTTAGAGCCCTGTAATCAGTGCAAAACCTCAACGACCCATTTTTTTTAACCAATAGAACAGGGGCCGAATAGGGGCTGTTACTAGGACAGATAATGCCCTCCTGCAGCATCTCATTTACCATGTTTTCTATCTGATTTTTCTAATTAAAAGGGTATCTATATGGACTGACCTTCACAGGAGGTATTCCAGGTTGAAGAGTGATAGCATGATCATGAGATCTTCGTGGTGGTAAACCCCTGGGAATTTGGAATATGCCCTTATATTTCAACAACAATCCTTGTAAATCAGAAGGCATGTCTCTAGGTAATTCCACTATCGGTTCTATAACCTCCTTTGTCCCCACATATTCCATCGTATAACATTCTTCTATGGCATCCATATCACGCAACCTGAGCAATTGATGGAAGTGAGCCACCTTGGGTAGTCTGTTGCGCTCCCCTCTCAAAGTGACCCATGACCTATTCTGAAAAATTCTCAATACCGATGTACTATAGTCAGATATGTGCTCTCCCAATGTAGCAAGCCAATCAGCCCCTAACACAATGTCATAACGAGTTGCATCCAGGACTAAAGCAGAAATGGTGATGCGAGTGTTATCAATAATTAGAGGAATGTCTCTGACCATAGTATTGCCCTTTAGAATTTGACCACCTCCCACTAAGAATTTAAACCCAGGAATCTGTTCCTCTGCCATCTTTAAATGCTTGACAATCCGGGGTTTTATAAAGTTATCATCACTCCCCCCATCCAGAAAAACCGAGACATCAGTTCCAAGTATAGATCGCTGAAATAAAATCGTACACTTACCAGGTGCTCCTTGCGAAGCTTGAAGAGATAAATGGAGTAATTCGATGGTTTCCTCCTGCTCCCCGTGCATGTCAGCCTCTTGACTTAGTTCTCCTTCTTCATTGTTTCCGTCATCGGGACTACACTCCACGAGTAGATACTGTCGATTTGGGCACCGGTGATTCGTCGTGAACTTTTCATCACAAGTAAAACAAAGGCCTTTCTCCCGTTTCAGCTGCACCTCGGTCGATGTTACACGCTTGACCGACGTTAAAGGTTTAGACAAGGGCGTTGGTAACAATAGGGGTAATGGCACCCTTCCTGCTGTCGGAATCGAAACCGTGGGCGTTATGTGAGTTTGAGGTCCACCCCCTGTTCTCACCCCTTGCGTTGTCTGCGTGGAAACAGATCCTCCCCCTGAACTCTTCACTGTGCTACCCACGTGATAGCTGCGATTCCGCAAAAATCCCCAATTAGGTGTGTTCTTCTCATCAAGTAATCTAGCCAGAGCTGCTGCCTTGGATAACATTGCTGGTTCCCTTGAAATTACTTCTCGTCAGATCTCATCCTTCAAGCCACTGATGAAGCAATCCAGAGCATCTACGGCGACCCCCTCCACCCTATTTGCAAGAACCATGAAACGGGTATGGTATTCCTGGACTGACCCGGTTTGATTTAGCTTGAAAAGTTGGGCCCTGGGATTCTCATATTCGGTTGGTCCAAAATGTAGCTCAACTGCCCTAGACAAAGCATCCCAAGATGTGAGCTGGTTTGTCTTTTGCATCAGCTGAAACCAAGCCACAACGTCACCTTCCATGTTCACAGCTGCTATCACCACCTTTTCAACCTCGGAAGTGTTGTAATAAGCAAAATACTTTTATGCTCTGAAGATCCAATTTAAAGGATCTATGCCGTTAAACCTGGGGAAATCAATTTAGCAAGCCTCGTGTGACCCTGAGTGTAAGTGCCGAAGTTCGAGGACCCTCCGGCGGCCTCCAGCCTCTAAGCAGCCAACTCATCAGAGAGGCTGGTCATTGCCTTAGCAATCTCCTCTACGCTGCTTTCGATCTTTTCCATTCTCATAGATGATGTAAAATCTCGCTGTTCTCCCAGCACGTGCAACTTATTAATCTCCATATGAAGTTCTTTTCGTAACTCACTCCCGCCATTATAGGGTCCTCTCAATGAAAGCACCAATTTGTCACGAACACCTGTAATGGACTTCAACAAATGCGTGTATACCAGAGGCAAACTCAGAAAGAAGAGAAATGACAGCTGAAGTATTAATATTAGATAACGAAATCAATCGCACAAGTTCTGGGCAGCAATTACAAGCAAAGGAAATATAACATTTAGAGAAAAGAAATCCGAGGAAAGGGAAACAGAAGAAGAGACATTCAGAAGGGAAAAATTTGTCAAATCATACTCTACCCCCATCCCATTATCATCCACTCATATATCTTCGTTTTCTCTGACCTTCAATGATTTCTTTCTGATCCGCGTACTACGCCTCACCCTCGCCTCTGGACGTACCTCCTCATGTGCATCTTCTGCCACCTGTCCACTCGTAACAACCTCATCATTTGGTTGCAATTCCCCATCATCCCCTGCCAGCTCAGCACTCCAAGCATCTTTATTTGGTGTTTGCTCTTGCTCTTGTCTTTCTATCGTGACACTCCCCGAATTTGGTACTTGCTCTTGCTCTTGCTCTTCTATCGTGACATATACGCATATTAATGTTGCTTTTATAAACTTTCTTCATCTTTGATCAATCCTTAATTCTCTTACATTTTAAATGACTAATCATAAATAGTAAGTTGAATCTCTCTTGATGAATTTAATGTTTAAAAAATTAGACTTGGGCTTGAGAGAGGAATCACTTATTAAGCCCACTATTGAGACTTCTTGTAGAGATACAAAGTTTTATGATAACCAGGAGTCCTCAAACAAATATTTTTTGATAAATATGAGGTATTATGCAAAAGACTCTATATGTGACAACATTATAAGTACTAAGAATTTTGAGAAATTTCTTAAAGCTATCAGTAAGAAATATAAGAAATTGTGGGCTATTGAACACTATATATTCCACTATTTATGATGGTATTTGTGAGATTAGAGAGCATATTCTTAAAATTGTGGCTTGATATCAGAAGGCTAAGGCGATCAATATAGAACTTGAAGAGGACAACATTGTATGGTTTATGATAAGGTCTCTTTTGTCTCAGTTTGACTCAATTAGGTCCAGTTAAAATGCTCAAAAAGAGCAATGGATCATAGAGGAGACGACTACCAATAACATAAAGAAAGGAAGCTCGATAATTATGGCAATGGTTATAAACTAAAATAGTAGTAATTAGAAAAGGTGGCCTTCACTAAAGATTACCAATAATATTAACCCTTTGAAGACAACAAATGGAATGAGCAAGTAGTAGCTTTAGCTTCCAATGCTCCCAAGAATAAGGAGTTTAAAATTTGTGATTAATGCTAGAGGTTTGGGCACAAAAAAACATATTGCAAGATGCTTATTGTTAAACTAAAGAAGAAAGGTTATCTCCGGGTGACGTTTTACTTAGAATCTACTATTGTTGATATTTATTCTAATACTTGGTTGTTAGACATTAGTACTACAATTCATATTGTCAATTATTTATTGGAGATGACAAATAGAAAGAAGCCAACTAGTATGGACTAGCATGTATATATAGGTGACATTATAAGAACCAAAGTTAAATTTTTGGGGATAATTAAATTATAAGTTACCATATGACGTCTTTGGATTTATATAAAATTGCTCACATACCCTTAATTAGGAGAAGTTTAGTTTCTACATTTTGGATAGAACTTGTTATATTTTATTTTTTTTGGTATGAAAATGTTACTTTTATTTTCACTTCATTTTAATTGGAAATGAAATTTACATTGTTGATACTTAGATGACACATGAGACGAGGTGAATTATGAGTGTTCACTTATTGCCTATTTGAAACTAATTGATGAAATTTATTACTCTATTGAATGACTATGACAACTTTATATAAAATAATTACAAAATAAATATGTAAATAATAAAAAAGAATAAAGAAACAGAGACAAAGTTAATTTATAGTTGTTCAACCAAATAACCATTAGCCTACTTCTATCTCAAGCTCCATTTAGTAATTCACTACCTTCTTCCTTTAATAGGTAAAAATCAACCCTCATACAACAGCTTCTTTGCCACAGGTGAAAAGGGAATTTTACAATCATCTTAAATTGCCAATGGTATAGAGTAACGCTTTTCAAATCTTATTCAAGTGCAAGAAGAATCCTTACAGAGTATATTTTAAGCAATTTCCCAAATTATCACAAGTATATAACTCAAAAGTATATGTTCTTACTCACAACAATGAACATAAGCTCCATATGTGTTATGTAATGCATACATGCATTCTTTAGCCTCTTAAGGCTCTTAGCAACTCTTTAGTATGACTAAGTTTTTTCTTGTAACTTATATATGGTCTGCTTATACTTAAAATAACCTAAAAATTTATTAAAAACAAAAAATAGTTGTTACAATAGCTAGTGACAATAACATTGGTTGACCATTCTACATATTAATTGACTAATATGGCAATTGCATCAACTAATGCATCAAGAAACTCATGTTACAACCTTTAAAATCATATTAGTTGACCAATATGTAGCAAAATAATCGACCATTATACCTAAAAACACATGTCTAAGGGTTTACCATATGTTGGACCCCGAACTTTTCTTGAAATTTTGAAGTATAAATTGACATAAAATAGGGAATTTGTGGTGAATTATTCATGTGCAAAGAAAAAGAGAATTTAATAATGTGACTTGATATATGAGATTAAGGTAGGTGAATTTAGCAAGTTGAGGATGAGAGTGTATATGTGTGTATGCTTTTGTTATTGATGTTTATGTTTGATTATGGACTAAAATGGCGTTCTAAGTTTAAATGGAATTGATAGTGAATGATTTGTTTTAAATGGAAATTGAAAAGCAAGAAAAGAATAGTAAAAGTGTTAGATTTTGGAGAATTAAAAATCTGAAATTTTGAGGATGAATAGTAGCAGAAAGTGACAACTTTGATCTGAAACTTTGTGAATTTTTCTGGCTTAATCTAGGCAGATTTTGATCAAATGATCTTCATGAAAGTTGTAGCTTCTGTTGATATCTTTCTATCGCTGTAAAGTATGATATTTTTTGATATTAGGATTGAAAGTTATGATCATTCGAGGTTAAGGTTATTTAGCTTTGTTTTTTAAAAAAAGCTATTAAAGGTAAGTTTGTGTGCATTGTATTTTGAGGCAAATTTTGTACTGATGTGGTTTGAATTGTATCAAGTAGCCTTATTGAAAGTTGTAGAATAAGTTTATAGCTTTCCAATGATGTATAATATGCTATTTTTGATTGTGGAAATTGAAAGATGTGAAATTGTGAAGATTGGATGTGATATAGGATGACACATTTCTGGGCAGAAACTTTGATTGAAAAATTGACCTAGTTAGAGGTTGAAATTGCCTTTAAGTCTTCATGAAAAGTTTAGATTATGTTTTGATCTTTCCATTGATGTAAAGTATGGAATTTTTGGACAATGAAATAGGAAGTTATGATTTTTAGAAGTTTCTGTTACTGTTCGGCATGATCATTAGTGGACATAAATTTTGAAGTGATTTTTGAGTCCCTTAGAGGCCAAATTGATTTTTCTGTCCTTCATGAAAGTTGTAAGTTGAATTTTGATTTTTTCATTGATATAAAGTATGACATTTTTGGACCTTGGAGTTGAAAGATAGAAATTATAGAAGTTGAGTTACTGTTTTGGGATGGCTAGTATTGGACAGAACATTTGAGTGAATTGTTGACCCCATTAGAGATGGAATTGGTTTTTAAGTCCTTCATGGAAAATGTAGAGATTTCTTTTATCTTTCCATTGATATCAAATTTGAAAAATTTGGAATTCTGAGTCATAAGTTATGAATTTTAGAATTTGGAAGGTCGGAAGAAAAGAAGGAGAAGTGCCCCCTCGCGAGGGCGAGCGGCCGCGCTTGGTCGCCCTGACAAGCGACCGTGCTCGGTCACACTAACATCGCTCGGTCGCCCTGGCGAGCGGCCTCGCTCGGTCTCCCTGGAGAGCGACCCGCTTGCGAGCTCCGATTTGAAATTTTTCCTGACCGACCTCTCTCCATTCTTTTGGCCATAACTTTTTCGTCCGACCTCCGATCGACCTGATTTTTGAAGCGTTAGATTCCTAAGACATGAGGACCTAATTTACCTAAGACTTGTGGAATTAACCGCACATGCAGTCAATCTTTGGCTTGTTGTTGACATGGATTTCTCCTAAGAACCTAAAGGCTAGGCTTGCTCCGTAGCAATAATGAAAGAATGTTGTATCCAATGGCAATCTACTACTAGCGAGTGAGCTGGAACACGTCTGGCGTAAGTTGATTTATATCTGTCCATAAACAATTGTGATTTTTGAGATTAAATTGAAAAAGATTGATTGAATCAAAAAGAGAGGATTGGTTAAAGTGTTCGAGTTGGATAATTTTTTGAACATGGTTTAGTATTTTGGAAAATTCTTGATCTGTAGAGATCTAATTGAGTTTATTATTGTTTAAAAATAAACTAGAGACATGGAGCTACAAGTTATCTGAAGGGGCTGAATTTCAATTCGGACTCTAAGATTTTCAATTTCTGAATTGAAGTTGGGTTTAGTGTTCAGTCTTGGATTAGTAAGAGCTGAAAGTATTTTGGCCATAACTTTTGCTCTAATCATCCAAACGAGGTGATTCTTAATTTAGATGAAAGTAGAGAAATAGGGCTACAAATGTTTTGAAGGACTTGAGTTTTAATTTAGTCCTGAAGAATGTAAATTGTTGGATGGAAGTAAAGTGTTGGAAAATATTTTAGCATAAGAATAGTTCGAAATGTTTGAGGTGTAACTTTTGGAGTAGTGAACCAAATTAAATGATTTTGGTGGCGTTATGAAATTGAGATAATGAGGAACTTTTCTCTAGAAGGAAGTTTTAGCAAATTCCTTCAATTAGCTGATTAGAAAAATGTCCTAATATAAAGCTTTATTAAATGAATTTTGGGGGATTAATTGTTTATTTTATGATTTTGAGGAATTAATTAGCATGTTAATGTGAGAAATTAACATGTTAATTTATGTAAGATCATATGGCATAGTTTGATTGGAATAAATTGAATTAACATGTTGAAATTGCTTTAGGGGCAAATTTGGAAGATCACTTAAGGTTTTAAGTTATAAGGCTTATAAGGAAGGGCAAATGGGTCTTTTCTCATTCATTAATGGAAAGTTGGTAAATAAGGAGAGTGGGTCTTCGTATAAGATGAAGCATGAACGAAATTAGAAGGAAAAAGGAAAGAAAAGAAAAGAAGGAAGGAAGAAAGAAGAAGAGTGTTTTCGGATGAAGAAGGGAGAAAGAAGAAAGAAGAAGTTAGGTCACGATTTTTGTTGGGTTTCAAGAGTGATTTGAAGTAGATTTCAAGAGGAAAAAATGAAGAGGAGCATGGGAGCTTTCTTACAAGCTAAGAAAATCCGAAATTGGAGAAGATTAAGGGAATTTAAGCGAGGCAATGGAGGAAGAGAAGCTTTGATCAAGTATTAAGCATGGATATGAGGTGGGTACCGTGTTTATAATTTGAATTATAAGCTATTTATGTGTTTTCGAAAAATCAAGAAAGCGAAATGGTTTTCAAATTGTTGTTTTTGAATGATTAAATTCATTGTTTTCACATGGTTTTAAATTATTTGATTATGTGCTAAAATGTTTTTCAAATGTTTTGAGAAATTGTTACAATGGTTAAATTCATTGTTTTGAATAATTTGATAAAATTGATGCAATTGAATGATTGTTTGATTGATTCAAAATTGTTGTTAAAATGTTGCATTCTTTGTATGACTGAAATATTGTTATGTGAATTTTATTTGAAATTGTGAATGACATTTGTATAAAATATGACATGATATGAAAACTGAATTTTCGAAATGTGCCTTCAGGCAAAATCTGTTTTTAAGTATGAATTGTCTGTTATGTACGTTTGGTTAGGTCCCATAAGAGGTCAAGTGCACTTGTCTTGGCTTCGTCCGCCTGCCCGCTAGTGGCATTGGAGCTCCGTTAAGGACTCCCATAAGTTCACGGCTACACCAGACCGCTATGTGGAAAGGTGTAATACGTTTTGTTCACGGCTGTATAGGACCGTTATTCTGTTTCTGGATCGACCCAAACCAAAATTTTGATGTGTTATATACTTATGTTTGTTATAATGTACTGCATTCATGTTTTAGAATTGTTCATGAATTGTGAAAATTTTGATATTCTGGAGAAATAAACATTTGAGGTTTTCAACCGTGAAATTTTTGAAATTGATTATAAATGATTTGAAAAGTTGAAAGGTTTGAGAAATAAGAATTTTGCCAAATTTCTAATGTGAAATTTTCATAAAATGGAAAAAGTTTTTTAAAAAATGATTTTTGCTTATTTTTCTGTTATAAACATGTTATTCACGAGCTGTAAAGCTCACCCCCTTTCATCCTCATCTCCAGGTATCAAGAAGGAGACCGGATGAAAGAAAGTGATGACGTCTGTTCATTTGTATTCATTTTGTAGGGTTAAGTTCATTATTTGTAAAAATAAGATTTTAGACTTTTGTGAAGGATTCTGGAATTATTATATTCTTGTGTAATTTTGGATTTTGGAATTGATGTTGTATCGTGGCTTGAAAATGCCACTTTTGCTTGGTGATGTATTTCTTTTGGAGTATGTAATTGAACTATGAATTTGTGTATAGAATAGAAAAGTGAATTATGGTTTTGTATACAAATTGCATATGATTATAAATGTGATTGATTGTGTTTGGGTTCCGGAAAGGAGGTCCGATGATTCTGATTTTTGATTGAGAATTATTAAAGTGTTATAAGATATAAATGTGTTTGTTTGTGTTGAGATTCCGGACAGGAGGTCCGATAAATTGTGTTGCTGGAATTGAGATATTGAAGTGCTTATTGTGTATGAATTGTGAATATATTGATATATGTGTTAAGTGTCTATTAGCAAAAGAAAGGAATAATAAGATTTTTATGTAAATTGATGGTTATGATTTGAATATGAAGAATCAAGTAAATTGAGATTGTGATTGAGGTTGAGTTTCCAAATGGGAAATTAAATTGCTTTGTATGAGATTGAATAAAGAATGAAGAAAAAGAAAAAAAAATTATACCGTCTCGGATAGGGTTAGATCAAAAGTGTTTTAAGGTTTCCAACGCTAGTTTTTTTATAAGATGCCCTTTCGGATGTCGAAATTGAACCGTTTTGTTTTTCCATGTTTCTTTAATTTTGAGGTTTTTGTAAATCCGTTCTTCGATTTCGTTTTTGATTTGTTTCCGCTTTATATTGTCCGAGCCATTCGATTTGCTTTCGATTTATTCACTTATGATCCGTCCTTTAGATTTCTTTCGTTTGTTTCCGCACGCTTTTTGATCCGATTTGTTTTTCGTTTGCGTTTGGCTCACTGTCGTTTAGGATCCGTTCTTTTGTTTCGCTTTCTGTTTTTGTTTAGGATTTCGTTTTTTTTATTAGGCTTCGGTTTCAAACTCGGGTCCCAACATTTATGATATCAGAGCTCCAGTATTAGGATCTTACATGGGCGCATGTGTATAAGTGATATGCATGATAAATTGATAAGAGTTTGAATGGATAGGATTAAATTAGTGAGAATGTGATAAAGATGTAAATGTATTTTCATACATTATTTGAAGAACCAAAGTGGTTGTTTGATTAAGGTGAAAAATTATGATTGATTTTAGGATAATATTAAAATTTCATGATGAACTTGGATGAATTGATTTCGGATATACATTTGTGAGATGAAATAAGGAATACTTGAAAGATGAGATTAACGATATAGATATATGTATAGAAGTTCAAAAGGTTGATTTTGAATGATGATTGGTCCATATTGAGGTTATTAAGAATTGGACCATTGACTTGTGTAAATATGTTAAGAAATATTGATTTGTGGATATAGTGATTTGATGTGATATTGGTGGTATTTGATACAAGAAGTGAAAAATTGTAAATAAGCTGAGATATAAGTATGATGAGGAATTAGATAAGAAAGTGATTGACTATTGGTTCAGTCTGATTCTGTTGGGGCTGGATGTCGTTGCTTAGATCCATGATCTTGATGAGCTTCAACCGGGAGAGACCTGCAAAAACAATAAGACATACCGGCGGTTGATCGCCAGCTTGCCCCTCCGATGCCTAAGTTAGCTCTTTGTCGTAGGTTTACGTGTTTATGAACAAAGAGAATCAGGGTTATGAGAGTCGTACCTGCGTTGTGTGGAGATAATGATCTTACATAGTAAATGCCTGACGTGTTTAATTCAACGTCTCTGTCGTGTTTGACTCAACCTCATGGGAATGGGCCGATCGGCCCACATGCCATCCTGGGGCTGGACTTGGGCCTAGCATGACCGACCCGACCATAAGCCCCCTGTTCCTCGAGTCTGATCAGAGAGAAGACTCGATGGGGTACGTAGGATTCGTGCACGACAGCTCGCGATAGGCCCGACCAGTCGGATTCGTGCGTCTCTCCTGTATGTCAGCTCACGATTGAGCCGATTGATCGGATTGGACGTCTAGCTAGGGTGATGAATTTAATCATTACATACGGCGCGTGTCCTCTGATGGATTTCAAAATTTGAAAAAGGGAGCATCCTTTCGTGTTGCTTTTAGGATCGTGCGCATCGTTTCAACCGCTACGCCGTTCCGGGTATCTGACAACCTTAATTCGCTCAGCTCAGATTTTGCCACGCGTCCGACTTCAATTAGCGTGCCCGTTAAGTTGATTTTGTGATAACCGCTTAGAATCGAGAAACTTCATTATCGTTTCTGTGCATTTGGTTTTCCGACTTCTGCTCTCTCTACTCTTCATCTCTTTGCTTGCAGTCATCGGAATCTCCTTTTCACTGTTATTCCAAACTCCAATCCTTAGTCACTGAACTAGGTACGTCCTTTTTCCTTTCCTCATCCTTTAAACTTCCTTTTTAGTGACCATGTCGTCAACTAGCCCTAGGAGTGAGTCTAGACTTAGGGATGAAAGCACCTCCTCCTCCTCTTTCGACCCAAGAACCGGCGCCCGAAAGTGCGTTACAGATTGTTGGGCCACTTGAGATAACTGCGGAAGAGATGGAGGCACCGGAGGCAGGGGCCAATGAAGCACCGGACGTAGAGAAAGATGAGGAAATCGCGGCGGGTGACCGGAGAGATGGGCAAATCGTTGAGAAGCCACCGAGCGATTAATCGACAATGACCGAAAGAGAATTGAACCGATCGGTTATCAAAAACAATATTCCTTCATCTTGGGGACTCAGGTTGGCCGCAGAGAACGAGTGAATTCACAGCAATATGGGGGGGCTATTTTGTTGTTTCAGACAGCTTCTTCTTGATCGGTGGCATGAGGCTTCCATATGCTCCGATCATCGATGAGGTATGTTGCGCATACAAATTGAAGCCGAGCCAGATTCCCCTAATGGTTGGAGGTTCATGAACGGTCTCGCCCTGCTGTGCTATCATTTCGGGTGTCCTTCGTCGATCGATATTCTGCGGCTTTTTCTAAGGATGAATCAAAGCTCGCTCACCGGGGCCAGGATCCCCCACTTCCAGTATAGAGATGCGTGGTATCGCCCTGCTGGAACAGCTTTGTCAATTAAGACATCGAGGATAAAATACTTCTTTGTGAGACACCCGGGATCTTCTTTCGAGTCCAGGCCATAGAGGTATCCCCTGTCTGAGGGATGGAACGACACTTCCAGTCTGTCTTTTACTGGAAAAGAGTCTGAAGTGATCGACCGAATTAAGGCGCTCGGTCGGTATAATTTCGATCGTCTTGTTTTGGGGTATAGTGGAGGGATATCAGTCAATACCTTTTAATTAGCCCCGCCACGGATTAACGGACTAGAGGGAGAAACTACCCCTTCTGGTTGACTCCTCGTACTTTAACTGCCTTGTTTCTTATGAATATTAGCTTCGGTTTCTGACCTGCTTTTATACTTGTGCAGACATGGCGAAGCTCAGGAATTTCTCCTCGTCTTCCAATGCTCCCAAGGCTAAAGGCCAGCATAAAGTTGTCGGGCCTTCCTTAAAAGCGAAAGAGCGAAGCAAAAGCAAAAAGGTGGCGGTCAACCAAGATGTCGCTCAGCCAGTCATGCCTATTGAGTCCACGGCGTTTGTGATCCGATCGATCGATGAGGACCGAGCAATGATGGAAGAGGAGGAGGAGGTAGAGTGTAACACCCAAATACCCCCTGAGAGGATACATGGATGCCACCCAAGACAGGACAAACAAATCAAAACATTTCACAAATGCATTTTTTAAAAACTAAACGTAACACACATATAATACATCTCATAATTTCATAACCAAATCCAAAGAATATTTACAGGCCCAAACAAACCAAACAAAATACATTTTCGCGCGACACAAAACTCAGACTCTTTTGGCCATTGCGGTTGACTTGTCCCAGTTCTTAATCTCTTAGCTCCAAACCTACACGGGGCAAATCCACCGTGCTAAACATATAACTTAGTGAGTAATAACTAATCTATATTAACCGATTTCAGGAAACAGAAAGAATGCATTTTAGAACAGATTTTTATACTAAATGTAATCAGCGAACACGGAGATCCTTCAAAATCGTAATATATTTTAGTTTATATCGTAATCAAATGATATCGAATACATAACAAATCAAACTATAAATCCATGAATGTAAATGGGTAACGGACTTATACAGAGATACCATAATTAGTATCGGCAGGAGAGACATATGTCTCGATATCGAGACACCAAAGTGTCAAATAACAGAGCAAATGCAGACCCTTCTAGCATGCCTATTTACCCATAACTAGACTTAACAGTTGTAAAACAGAACAAGGTCATTTCAGTCATTTCATGTGCAGGCAAATAGCACTTCCAATAAATCAATCCTAGATATCATCTAGGTGTACCTAAAGTACTTACACTGAAATTTTCTACCTATATTACGTCTTCAAATTATCGACCAGACATTTACCTAAATCGCCCTTAGTGTTTATTGTCCCGATAATATCTGGCAATGGTCTTTCCTCTATCATAGGGAACACGGACACAACTGAGTATGATGCATGTTCATGACAAATTTTCGGGATTAATCAACAGCTCATAGTACCAAATGATCCATGAAGTTTCAAGAAATTAGCGATACTGCGAGTATTCAAATGAAAGCAAGTCTTTACCAATTAAATCTGAAAATGTACAAATTCATTATACACTATAGAGAACTTATGAATAGATATGACATTAATTCTCAAATGCTATGCCAATAAGCAACATAAAGATCATAGGACATGCTAAAAAGAGAAAAAGAGTGCGAAATAATCATTTAGCTCTACACTAAGAATGAAACAAAGATACATAATAATAAAGTAGACAAAAAAATGAAATAGCGGACAACATTTGAAATTTGGTTTTCGTCAAGAATCACTTGTGAGGTAAGGGATGAAGTAAATGATGGAGGAATGGTATCTATTTATAGAGCATTTTTGTAAACTAGTCGTTTTTGTACCGTTAACTAGCCGTTATACATTTTAATAAATTATTTTTGGGTGAAAAAATACGTATGACTCATCGCTCACAAATACGCATTCTTTCGCTCACGGATCGTAAGCGTTCATCAGTAGCAAGACACTTGTTCATCGACATCGCTCATCATCTTCAACCTTCGACTTCAGACTCTGAAACTTCTTCTTTTCTTCTTTTTTTTTCACCTTCCTTCTTTAGTTTACAACTAACCTATTTAGCAATTCTAACCTGTCAGAATTTTCCTAATCTTCAAATATGATAAATCTAAACAAAACAAAACAAAGATGTAACTCACAGATGATAAACGAATCGTCAAATTCTACTTACCACTTTCCAAAGAAAACTCCAATAGCGGTGTTGGTGAGTGAATGACTTCGCTATCTCTCTCGATGGATGGGTAAAGGAGGCATTCGGTGAGGAATAAACGATAATGTTCGATTTAAATCGTTATGTAGGTTTGGATGCGATATGACTAATAAATGACTAATAGGTCCAAATAGTAATAAATAACCAAAAATATTGTTATGAATTCTTATGTGTAATAAATACCCAAAAGTTCCAGAAATTTTCCAAAAATTTACCAAAATTCCGTCAGAAAATAATGACTCTCAAAATAAATTGTCAACTCAAAACTAATCCTCCATTAATTTCTAAAAATATTTGAAGTATACAAAAATTACGAAAATTATAATAATACTGTCCAAATCAATCCGAAGTTTCATTAAACCAATTGACCTGGAAAATGCCATGAATGCATGCCAAAATACTTATGCACAATTTAAGCAACTAGTGAATAAGCAAAGAACAAACATAATTCGTACTAAATTTCTTTAATATTCTAACCCTTAATGTGGGGCGTTACAACTCTTTCCTCCTTAAGAAATTTCGTCCTCGAAATTCATACCTGATCTGAATAATTACGGATACTGGGCCTTCATGATTTCCTCTGGTTCCCAGGTTGCTTCCTCAATTCCATGGTGTTGCCAGAGGACTTTTACCAATAGTACTGTCTTGTTCCACAATTGTTTCACTTCTCTGGCTAATATAGAAATTGGCCCTTCTTCATATGACAAATCCTGTTGCACCTGAATCTCTTGCATCGGAATCTTATGTGTGACATCAGACCGATATCTCCTCAACATATAAACATGGAACACATCATGCAATCTGGCCAATTCTCCAGGAAGAGCTAACTGATAAGCTACAGGTCCAACCCTCTTCAGAATTTCATAAGGACCAATGAATCGCGGACTAAGCTTACCCTTCTTTCCGCTTCCATGGTGACACTTTCAGAAACACCTTATCACCCACTTGAAACTCAATATCCTTCCTTTTTAGATCAGCATAAGATTTCTGCCGATCACTAGCAGCTTTTAATCTCTGTTGAATTATCTGAATCTTTTCTTCTGTATCTTTCACAATGTCTGGCCCGATCATCTTATTTTCACTTAACTCCATCCAACATACCGGAGTTCTACATTTCCTACCATACAACACTTCATAAGGTGCCATACCGATGCTCGTCTGATAACTGTTGTTATAAGCAAACTCCATCAGAGTCAGATAATTATCCCAACTCCCGGAAAACTCTAACACACAACCCCTCAACATATCTTCCAAAATCTGTATAACTCGTTCTGACTGTCCATCTGTCTGGGGATGAAAAGCAGTACTAAACTTAAGTTAAGTACCCAATGCTTCCTGTAAACTTTTCCAGAATCTCAAAGTAAATCGAGGATCACGATCATAAATAATCGATAATAGTACTCCATGCAGTCTTACAATCTCATTCACATACAAATCTGCAAGCCTATCCAATGAATAGTCAGGACGAACAGGTAGAAAATGAGCAGATTTGGTGAACTTATCCACAATAACCCATACAACATCATGTTTCCTTTGAGTAAGAGGAAGTCCAGTGACAAAGTCCATGGTAATGTTATCCCATTTCCATTGAGGAATAGGAATAGGATTTAACAAACCAGATGGAACTCGGTGTTCACCTTTAACTCGCCGGGCATGTCGACATTTTCTACATAATCCACAACATCCGTTTCATACCGACCACCAAGAATATCGCTTCAAATCTCGATACATCTTGTTTCCACCCAGATGCATAGTAAAGATCGTATTATGAGCCTCAAACAATATCTTCTTCTTCGCTCATCATTAGCCGCACACACAACCGGTCCTTATAATACAATTCACCATCACCCCGCATGTAAAAATCATCATTTACCTTCCTGAGTAGCCAAGATAAGTAGTTGTAACTTATCATCAGCTCTTTGAGCATTACAAATCTCCTGTCTCAACGTGGGCCTTGCTATCAATTGAGCCATCAAGGCTCCATCAGATCCCAACTTCCATCCAATATGCTTCAGTGATAAAGCCGAGATAGTCTTTCGACTTAAGGCATCTGCTACAACATTAGCCTTACCCAGATGGTAGTCTACAATACAATCATAGTCTTTAAATAATTCCAACCAACGTCGTTGTCTCAAATTAAGTTCCTTCTGAGTAAGCAGATATTTTAGACTCTTATGATCTGTAAAAATTCTACACCTTTCACCATACAGATAGTGTCGCCAAATTTTTAAGGCAAACACTACTGCTGCAAGCTCCAGATCATAAGTAGGGTAATTATATTCATGAGTCTTTAGTTGCCGAGAAGCATAAGCAACTGCCTTCCCTTCCTGCATCAAAACACAACCTAACCCAATCCTAGATGCATCAGTATACAGATCATACTCCTTACCAGAAGTAGGTTGAACTAATACAGGAGCTTCAGTAAGCATACATTTCAACCGATCAAAGCTACTCGACATCTATCGCACCATTCATACTTCACTCCTTTCCGTAATAGCTTTAGTTAAAGGGATGCTATCACCGAAAACCCTTAACAAACCGACGGTAATAACCAACCAGACACTCGTAAAACTTCTCACCTCTCACACGTTCCTTGTGGCTTCCAATTAACAACCGCCTATCTTACTAGGATCAACTCTAATTCCTTGGATGAGACAACATGCCCTAAGAATGATACCTCCTAAAGCCGAAATCACATTTACTCAATTTCGCATACAACCGCCTTTCCCCGAGGTCTATAATACAATTCGAGATAGTCAATATGCTCATGTTCATTCTTGAATAGACCAGATATCATCAATAAACACCACAACAAACCGGTCCAGATAAGGCCCTAATACTCTATTCATCAAATCCATAAATGCTTCTTTGGAGCATTAGTTAACCCGAACGGCATTACTAGGAATTCGTAATGTCCATAACGGGTCCTAAATGCGCCTTCAAGATATCCACATCCTTTACCCGAAGCTGATAATACCTCGATCGCAGATCTATCTTCAAAACACTCCGCATCTCTCAACCGATCAAATAGATTGTCAATCCTTGGCGGTGGATACCTATTCTTCATCAGGACCCTATTTAATCGCCGATAATCGATGCACATGCGCGATGTACCATCCTTCTTCTTCTGAGCAACACCGCGCACTTACTGGTGATACACCGGGTCTAATAAACCCTTATCCGAAGTTCTTGTAATCGTAATTTCAACTCCTTCAACTCAAGAGAGTCATTCTATACTGATGCTCTAGATATCGGAGCGTTATCGTGCATAACTTCGATAGATAACTCCACTTCTCTCTCTGAGGAAGCCTGTAGTTCCTCAGAAAACATCCGAAACTCATTCACTACGTGAATATCAAGCGCTTTATCCTTACCACCTTCCTTCTAGGAATCAAGTACAAACGCTAGATAAGCTTCACACCCCTTTCTTAGAAGCTTTTGAGCTTGCATAGCGATACTACATTAGTTAAAGCACTTATGCAACCACCATGAAATACAATCTCGGTCGGTCGGCCTCCTCAAGAAAACTATCTTAGCCTTACAACCAATTCTTGCTCGATGTTTAGACACCAATCCATACCCGAATCAAATCAATTCAGAAACGTCAATCTAATCAGATCTGCTGCATACTCACTGCCTTGAATCATAATTGGACAATTCCTAACCACCTGATTCACCAACACACTACTGCCCAGAGGACTAGTTACATGCATGTCATATTCTAACTGATCTATAAGTATCTCCTTATCAAACATTTCTCCAGCACAGATATATGAATGTGAAGATCTAGGATCAATTAATGCATACAATTCAGAACCAAAGAGAGAAACCATACCAGCAATGACATCTGGTGCATCCTGATCCTCACGAGCTTTCATTGCACAAGCCCGAGTCAAGGTAAGCACACGGTGGTCGATTCACGCTTCGAAAAGAGCTCGGATTAGTCCTGTTCTGATTATATTCGCCTCGGCCTCTTCCTCGACCTCTGTTCCTAACTGAAGCATGCGAAACCTCTCCACTAGCTTCAGGCCATCCTGCATCGTCTCGAGGGCAATTTGCAACCATATGCTCCGTCTCGCCACAACGAAAACATGCACCAGTAGCTCTCCAAAGAGACACCCTAATGGTGAATAGGCGGTGTGGACACTCTGAGCACTATAACCTCGACCCCAGAGGAACCCCTACTAGAGGCGGTGTAGGAAAGTTTTGTTGCTTTCCCTCATCACAGATCTCTGAGCAACTCTCGGTGCAGATGAACTACTTTCCTGACTTCGTTTCTCCGAAGACTGACCTCCTCTATTAAAGCCCCTTCTCTGACTTCTTTCTTTCTTGATCGTCTTTTGTCTTTCTACTTTTATTGCAACCTGTACCAACTGATGGTAAGTAACGTGTTGTAACATAGAAAACGCTGCCAAATGCTCCTTGATCGAATCATGCAATCCTCCTCGAATTGATGACATCGAACTCTTCAACAAGACAGATTCAGGGCATATTTATCGAGCCGATTAAACTCCCGATCATACTCAAGAATGACAAACTCCTCTCGCTTAAGATTCAGAATTGCTTCCACCGATCCTTTCAGAAGCTTCCGTCACATACTTAGTTCTAAATTCTTGGGAAAAGAATTCCCAAGTCGAGGCACCGAATCGAGGACTCAGAAACAAATTTCCACCATTCATAAGCTCCTCAAGAAGGGAAACAAAGACAATGAACCATCTGCTCTGCTGGACAACTAATCTCATCCAAGACCCTCTTCACCTTCTCAATCCGAACTTCGCCCTTCAGATTCCTTCGAGATGTCCCGAAAATTCTTCACCCCATACTTCCTCGCTTGATCAATCGGAGCCTTAGGTGTTGTCATTCGATGCAACAAGGTCATCATATCCGGGACAACTTAATCAAAGCTTCTCCTCGAGCTAGAGGAGGAGGTGGAACCTCGACTTCTCCTCGATTGACCTTGATGGTCCCGGTGTTTCGAACGTGTTTGCTCCTACCGACATTACTCTCGAACTTCACAACAATCTCGTGAGATCCTTCCATCGTGCTTACTATAGACAAAACATGGGACACCGCATTAGGTCATAACACAACGTAAACACTCAACAGCAAACAATAGGCAAGTATTTGTTAAACCAGAACCGCCTAAATCAGGCGCTCTGATACCAAAAATGTAACACCCAAATACCCCCTGAGAGGATACATAGATGCCACCCAAGACAGGACAAAGAAATCAAAACGTTTCACACATGCATTTTTTAAAAACTAAATGTAACACACATATAATACATCTCATAATTTCATAACCAAATCCAAAGAATATTTACAGGCCCAAACAAAATACATTTTCGCGCGACACAAAACTCAGACTCTTTTGGCCATCATGGTTGACTTGTCCATCCTTAATCTCTTAGTTCAACCTACACGGGCAAATCCATCATGCTAAGCATATAGCTTAGTGAGTAATAACTAATCTATATTAACCGATTTCGAGAAATGAAAAGAATGCATTTTAGAACAGATTTTTATACTAAATGTAATCTATTGTAACACGGAGATCCTTCAAAATCGTAATATATTTTAGTTTATATCGAAATCAAACAGATATCGTAATACATAACAAATCAAACTATAAATCCATGAATGTAAATGGGTAACGGACTTATACAGAGATACCATAATTAGTATCGGCATGAGAGACATATGTCTCGATATCGAGACACCAAAGTGTCAAATAACGAGCAACAGCAGACCCTTCTAGGCATGCCTATTTACCCACAACTAGACTTAACGGTTGTAAAATGTAACAAGGTCATTTCACCATTTCATGCAGGCAAATAACACTTCCAATAAATCAATCCTAGATATCATCTAGGTGTACCTAAAGTACTTACACCGAAATTTTCTACCTATATTACGTCTTCAAATTATCGACCAGACATTACTTACCTAAATCGCCTTAGTGTTTATTGTCCCGATAATATCCGGCAAAGGGTCTTTCCTCTATCATAGGAACACGGACACAAATTATTATTGTGCTTAATTATCGTATGATAACTGAGTATGATGCATGTTCATGACAAATTTTGGGATTAATCAACAACTCATAGTACTAAATGATCCATGAAGTTTCAAGAAATTAGCGATCATGAGTATTCAAATGAAAGCAAGTCTTTACCAATTAAATCTAAAATGTACAAATTCATTATACACTAGAGAGAACTAATGAATAGATATGACATTAATTCTCAAATGCTATGCCAATAAGCAACATAAAGATCATAGGACATCTAAAAGAGAAAAAGAGTGCGAAATAATCATTTAGCTTTACACTAAGAATGAAACAAAGATACATAATAATAAGAAGTAGACAAAAAATGAAATAGCGGACAACATTTGAAATTTGGTTTTCGCCAAGAATCACTTGTGAGGTAAGGGATGAAGTAAATGATGGAGGAATGGTATCTATTTATAGAGCATTTTTGTAAACTAGCCGTTTTTGTACCGTTAACTAGTCGTTATACATTTTAATAAATTATTTTTGGGTGAAAAATACGATGACTACGCTCACAAATACGCATTTATTCTCGCTCACGGATCAGAAGCGTTCTCGTAACAAGACACTGTTCATCATCTTCAACCTTCGACTTCAAACTCTGAAACTTCTTCTTTTCTTCTTTTTTTTTCACCTTCCTTCTTTAGTTTACAACTAACCTATTTAGCAATTCTAACCTATCAGAATTATCCTAAATCTTCAAACATGATAAATCTAAACAAAAACAAAAACAAAGATGTAACTCGCGTATGATAAACGAACCGTCAAATTCTACTTACCAGCTTTCCAAAGAAAACTCCAATAGCAGGTGTTGGTGAGTGAATGACTTCGCTATCTCTACTGATGGATGGGTAAAGGAGGCATTCGGTGAGGAATAAACGATAATGTTCGATTTAAATCGTTGCGTGTAGGTTTGGATGCGATACAGCTAATAAACAGCTAATAGGTCCAAATAGTAATAAATAACTAAAACATTGTTATGAATTCTTATGTAATAAATACCCAAAAGTTCCGAAAACTTTCAAAATTTACCAAAATTCCGTCAGAAAATAATGACTCTCAAAATAAATTGTCAACTCAAAACTAATCCTCCATTAATTTCTAAAAATATTTGAAGTATACAAAAATTACAAAAATTATAATAATACTTTCCAAATCAATCCGAAGTTTCATTAAACCAATTGACCCGGAAAATGCCATGAATGCATGCCAAAATGTTGGACCCCGATCTTTGAGTGAAAATTTGAATTATGAAAATAAAATTTAAGGAGTGCTTTGTGTATGTCTTGTATAAGAGATGACTTAAAATTTAAAGAATATTGAGAAGAAAAGAAATGATCTGATTTTGATATTTTTGAGGTTTCGAGTGGATTGGTATGGTTTATGAAATTAAGTAGATGAGTTGATTGAAATTAAGTTGAAAATCATGAATAAAAAGAGAAAGAGTGAAAATATGAAAAAATTGTGAAATAGTTGACTTTTTGGCCTTTGAAAGTTGACTTTTGATTTAGGCATAATTTTGAAGAAATTGTATTTTATGGTATTGAATTTGTGAAAATTAGTTTAGGCCAATTTTAAGATTTGGGGATTTTTGAAATTGAGGATTTAGATGTCTTGGAATTAGTGTGAATTGATGAATTATGACATCAATTTTGAAAATTAAGTTATTTATGAGATTGAATTTGAGTGTATTGGTTTAGGTCGAATTTTTGAAATTGGGGATTTTAGGAATTCTGATTTTAGAAAGCTTTGAAGTATGATGTTTATGACTTTCCGATAGTTAAATTTGGAAATTTCGCAATTTATGATGTGGAATCTGGATTTTATGACTTAGGTCAATTTTAAATTGAAAGAAGGAAAGAAGCAAGGATCAATTGGAGCTTGAAATCAAGTTTGACATTTAATTCGAAAGTGGGTAGCCTATTTATATTTTGATTTATAGCAATATATGAATTTTCAAAAATGAAAGAAAGCAAAAGTTTGGATTTTGATAAATTATTGTAAACGTTTGAAAATAAGAATTGATTAAGAATTTTGAAATTTTGATTTCATTTGCTTTCCTCAAAAATTATTATAAACTTAAATTCATTGTTTTAGGTGATTTGATAAATTGATAGAAATTTCGAAAATGCATTTGTTGTGTATGCATTGACAAATTATGCTAATTGTTGCATTGATTGATTGAATAAATTAAATTGTATGAAGTATTTGAATTGTGAGTTTGTTAGTATTCGATGAAATAACGTTAGAAAGGCAAGATTTTGAAAAGTGCCTTGGGCATTCTCAAATTTTGTTTTGATTATGTGTTATGTGGGTTTGGTAGGTCCTTTGTGAGTCGTCATTGCTCTATTTGTATAGCCTTCGCCTTGCCGCTCGCTAGTGTACGGAGTTCGATTCGGACTCCCTCACGGCTATAATCGGACCGCTTCTGCGGAAAGTGTAATGCGCTCGCTCACGATCGCATGTGATCAAGCATGCGGGAATGTACAAGATGCGTTATTTTAGACCGAACTGCACCATTCGATATGTTATGTGTTTTCAATTTTGTCTCTGAATGTTGCATTCATATTTATGAAAATTTTGAGAAGTTTGAAAAAAAAATTATACCGGATTTTGGAATATGTCTTAGTTTAGATCTCCAACGCGACGCTTTTCGCTGTTCTTTATTTCCGGATGTCGGATGTGTTTGCTTTAGTTCGATCATTGCGTGTCCGCTTTGCGATTCAGATCCGATTCGCTTATTCGATTCGTTTCGATGTGTTTTCGTTTCGATTCTGTATTCGATTCGTGTTTCGTTTTATTTCGGTGTTCTGCTTGATTTCGTTTCGCTTCGAAATCTATTCGTTTGATTCGATTAGTTATTGGCTTCCGCATTTTGTTTCCGCTTCAATATTTCGATGCGAAATTTCCGTTCCCATTCGATTCCGTTCCCTTCGTTCTCTTCGTTTTTCGGTTGGGATCCGGTTCCCGGATCGGGTCCCAACATTTATGGTATCATAGCCCAGTACTATGGTCTTAACTGGGCATAGAAGATTGATGAGAGTGTGTAAGGATAAAAATTGAATTTGTGAGAATGTCAGAGCCCAGTATTATGATCATACTTGGGCATTATGGTTATTAAGAATGAATTTAGTGATTGTCTGAGTGAGTGAGGTTAAGAACTTTGATTGATTTTGGGTGTGTGTAAATGAACTTGAGCTTTGAAGTTCATGATGGCGATTTGATTTTGTACATGCAATTATGAGATGAGATTAAGGTTAAGAATTATGTTTGATTTAGGTTTATGATTATGAATTTGAGATTAGAATTTCTTGGTGAATTGGGAAGAACCTAATTGATAGTTTGGTTTAGATGGATTGTGAAAATGGAAATTTAGATTTGAATTACATGATGAATTTAGAGGAATCGATTTCGAATATGCATATGTGAGATGAAAATTTTGAAGAATGAGATAAATTGATAGAGAAATGTGTATAGAAATTCAAAGGATTAAGTGAAATGGTGATTTTGGTCCATGAGTCATTACGACGTGGACCATTGACTTGTTTGAAATGTTAAGGAAAAATGTGAGTCTGATATGATTTTGGATGGAGTAATTGATTTAAGAATTGAGAAATTATGAAGAGATTGAGAAAATATTATGAGAAGGAATTAGATACGAAATATTATGTTCTTAAGTGTGAATTTCGAGGACGAAATTCTTTTAAGAGGGGGAGAAATGTTAGACCCCGATCTTTGAGTGAAAATTTGAATTATGAAAATGAAATTTAAGGAGTGCTTTGTGTATGTCTTGTATAAGAGATGACTTAAAATTTAAAGAATATCGAGAAGAAAAGAAATGATCCGATTTTGATATTTTGAGGTTTCGAGTGGATTGGTATGGTTTATGAAATTAAGTAGATGAGTTGATTGAAATTAAGTTGAAAATCATGAATAAAAGAGAAAGAGTGAAAATATGAAAAATTGTGAAATAGTTGACTTTTGGCCTTTGAAAGTTGACTTTGATTTAGGCATAATTTGAGAAAATGGTCTTCGAAACTTGTAGATTATATTAAGAGCTTTCTGTGGACATAAAGTTTGCAATTTTTCGATATCGGGAGTGAAAGTTATTATCAGTCAAAGTTTATGTTTGATAAGGTTGACTTTTGTCTTTAATTATGACTGAATGTTTGAGAGTAAGAAATTGTATATGATTTGGAAATTTGTATATGAGTTTGGTATTGAATTGAGAATTATGGAAGTATTAGATTTAGGTTTGCGTTTTCTTTGGTGTTTGGATTCCTGGACGGAGAGTCCGATGATTCTGAGATCTGTTTGGCTTTTAGAAGTGTATTTCTTTACCCTTGCAGGTTTGGGTTAGGATTAAAGCAGCCGTTATGCTGCCGAAATTCTGATAAAATGAGAATAAAGTGTAATTTGAGATTTGTATGGATTTGTATAAGATTTTGTATGATTGCTAAGTTTTGGTTTTAAGATTGAATTTCCTATGGAAAATTATATGGATGTGATTGATGTAAGAAATGAGAATAAGAAAGAAAAAAAATTATACCGGATTTTGGAATATGTCTTAGTTTAGATCTCCAACGCGACGCTTTTGCTCTTCTTTATTCCTGATGTCGGATGTGTTTGCTTTGGTTCGATCTATTATGATTCGTTTGCGATTCAGTATCCGATTCGCTTATTCGATTCGCTTCGATGTGTTTCGCTTCGATTACAGATTCGATTCGCGTTCGTTTTGCTTCGTGTTCGCTTGATTTCGCTTCGCTCAAATCTATTCGCTTGATTCGATTAGTTATTGGCTTCGGCATTTTGTTTCCGCTTCGATATTTCGATGCGAAATTTTCGTTCCCATTCGATTCCGTTCCCTTCGTTCTCTTCGTTTTTCGGTTGGGATCCAGTTCCCGGATCGGGTCCCAACACAAAATACTTATGCACAATTTAAGCAACTAGTGAATAAGCAAAGAACAAACATAATTCGTACTAAATTCCTTTAATATTCTAACCCCTAACGTGGAGCGTTACATAGAGAGGCCTCTTAAAATGAAGAAGACTGCTCGGCCTGTTGAACTATCGCCCCCGCCTTTGGACAAGGGTAAGGGGAAGGAGTCGATGCCCAGCTCCGAGAAATGGGTGTTTGCGATCAGTTTGGATAAGACTGCATCGCTTAAGTACGCCAGTGTGGCTCTTCACATTGCCCAGAGGGTTGTCCCTCCTACGGATGAAGAGTTTCTGGATTCTTTGGGCGATGAGGAGATGACGATCGGTCTTGTGCGCGGCTTAGCGGAGGTAATCTCTATCCACTCTATCCACTTTTTTTTAACAGAGTTCTTCATTGTATAATCTAGCGTTCGCCTCTGGAGTGTATCAGCGCTTTGATCGGATGGCTAAGGTCGCTCGATCGATGGACCATGAAATTAAAGATCTCCTTAGCCAGGTCACCATTTTGAGGATGCAACTTTCAGAGGCGGAGGAGGAGAAGAGCAGAGTGATCGCGGAGAGGGACAAGCAGGAAAAAGGATGCCGAACCTTGCAAGCCGAAAATGAGGAATTGCGGCTCAAAGATGAGGCATTGCAGACCGAAAATGAGACCTTGCGGCTCAAAGTTGAGGAGATGGAGGAGGGAATTCTCAAAGCCAACGCTAGTGCCAAGACGGAGAACGAGCTTCGCTTGAAAGTCCTTCATGAATGCCATGAAGAGGTGTTGGATAAAGTAAGGGCTGAGAGCAACTTGCTTGAGCTGCAAGGCTCTATCAAAGAGTAGAGGATTGAGGCGATTAAGCGATGGAAGAGGCGGTTCTTGCACGATGAGTGCAAGGAATTTGCTTGTGATTTGGCTCTTTCCATCCTGAGGAATTGCCATGGCGTGCTTGTCCCTGATGGAGATGGATCGGATGGTCCTTCGTTCAAGGGCTTTACCGAGCCGATGCTTTCGACAGAGCTCGGCCTTTCGCTCGAGGAGGTGAAGGAGATAGCTGAGAAAGAGGTAGAGACATTACTGGATGAGATGCTGGACCTCAGTTCAAATGAAGTGGAAGAGCGAGCTAGCGGGGGTGTCTCTCCAGCTGCTCCTTCGGACCTTGATCCTGTCTCGACTGCTTTGCCGACCTCCAAAACTACTCCTGTCGATCTAGCCGTTGATACTTCTTCCCCTACTGAGGGGCCGGAATGACTTATGTAAGAGGACCTTTAAGGCTCATCTGGTCGGGCTTGCGATCAGAACGAGTATAAGGAAATAAAACTCTTATTTTTGTCCTTCATTATCTTCTTTATTATTGATCGGTAGTGAGGTTTAAGAGAATTGTTCTCATGGCCGAACGATACTGAGGCCGAGCGATCCAAGATTATTTTCTTGGCATCGCCTGGTTCCAAGATTTGGTCTTGGTAACTTGACCGAGCGACGTTAAGGCCGAACGATCTAAGATTGTTTTCTTGGCATCGCTTGGTTCTAAGATTCGGTCTTGGTAACCTAGTCGAGCGATGCTGAGGCCAACCATCCAAGGTTGTTTTCTTGGCATCGCCTGGTCCCAAGATTCGGTCTTAGTAACCTGGCCGAGCGATGTTGAGGCCGAGCAAACCAAGATTATTTTCTTAGCATCGCCTGGTTCAAAGATTCGGTCTTGGTAACCTGGCCGAGCAATGTTTAGGCCGAGCCATCCAAGATTGTTTTCTTGGCATCGCCTAGTTCCAAGATTCGGTCTTGGTAACCTGGCCGAGCGATGTTGAGGCCGAGCCATCCAAGATTATTTTCTTGGCATCGCCTGGTTCCAAGATTCGGTCTTGGTAAGCTGGCCGAGCGATGTTGAGGCTGAGCCATCCAAGATTGTTTTCTTGGCATCGCCTGGTTCCAAGATTCGGTCTTGGTAACCTGGCCGAGCGATGTTGAGGTCGAGCCATCCAAGATTGTTTTCTTGGCATCGCCTGGTTCCAAGATTCGGTCTTGGTAACCTGGCCGAGCGATGTTGAGGCCGAGCGATCCAAGATTGTTTTCTTGGCATCGCCTGGTTCCAAGATTCGGTCTTGGTAACTTGGCATAGCGATGTTGAGGCCGAGCGATCCAAGATTGTTTTCTTGGCATCGCCTGCTTCCAAGATTCGGTTTTGGTAACTTGGTCGAGCGATCCAGTCAGTAAGATATTCTCCCTTTAGCGAGACTTTTCTGCCAAGAAGTCTGGAATCCTTTATTGATGATGATAAGGGCATGTGGGCTATTAAAAAACCTGATTGGCAAGGCCAGGAAAAAGGTACCCACTAGATACATACAAAGAAATAAACGAATTGAAGTAAAAACTAATCTAATGGTAGAACGCCTTCAGGTCTTGGGAATTCCAAGGCCTCAGTAGAATCTTATCGTTCGTGTTGTGCAGAACATAAGAGCCGTGTCCAGCTTGCTTGACTACTTGATAAGGTCCCTCCTATGCCTGAACGATCTTTCCAGGATGTTTCCATGCCGCCTCGGCCTTTCTTAGAACGTAACCGCCAACCTTTACGTCGCTCGGCCTTACTCTTCTATTGAAAAACTTTGTTGCTTTTTGCCTGACGACTTCAGAATGAGTGACTGCTCTATCCCTCTCTTCACTGAGAAGTATAAGTTCTGCCCTGCGAGCTTTATCATTTCGTTCTTCTTGGTAACTTGAAACTCTTTGGTTGGGCAGTGCCACTTCTACTAGAACCAAAGCCTCTGCCCCAAAGGTCATTCTAAACGGTGTTTCTCCTATGATTCCATTTGGGGTCATTTTGTATGCCCACAACACTTCGTCCAATTCATCTACCCAAGTCTTGCATCCATCTAAGCACTTTTTGAGTAGGCTCATGATCTTCGTGTTAGTGTTTTCCGCAAGACTGTTGCTTTGAGGGTGAGCCACTGGAGTTAACTGGAGCCTTATCTTCAGTCGTTGACAAAAATCTTTGAACTTATCATTATCAAACTGTCGACCGTTGTCTGTAACTAAGACCATAGGCATCCTAAAGAGGCTCAGTATGTTCTTGTGTACGAAGTTTTCAATTTTCTGTTCGGTGATTGTGGCGACCGCTTCTGCTTCTACCCATTTGGTGAAGTACTCAACTGCTACTATCAAAAACTTCTTCTGCCCAGGACCGAGAGGAAAAGGACCTAGTATGTCCATTCCCCATTGAGCGAAGGGGATGGGATGGCTCACAATTTTCAGCTGCTCGTTCGGTTGATGGGACAAATTGTTGTTCCTCTAGCAGACCTCGCATCGGTTAACCTTTTCCTGACAATCTTTCTTCATTGTCGACCAATAATACCCTTGTCTGATCAATTTGTGAGCCAACATTCTGCCTCCTAAATGATTCCCGTACAATCCTTCATGAACCTCGGCTATTGCCCATTCTGCCTCTTCTTTGTTCAAGCAGCGTAATAGTGGCCAGTCATAAGAACGCTTGTACAGGATGTCATTAACAATCACGTATTCAACAGCCTTTACCCTTAGTTTCTTAGCTCCCAGGGCATCTAGCGGCTGTGTTCCCTTAAGAAGGTACTGTTTGATTGGCTCCATCCAACTTGATCGTTCGACATCTGTTTCAAGAACTTCACTAGCTTTCTGAATACTAGGTTGGTTTATTCGTTCGACCAAAATGTTATTCCTTGCATTTTGATCGAAAGCCATCTTGGAAAGCACATCAGCCTGAGCATTCTGCGTCCTATCTATCTTGCTGACCGATTATTCTTCAAAATTACTCAACTCTCGCTTTACTAATTCCAGATACTTGATCATATTGTCCCCCTTTGCCTCATACTGCCCGGTGACTTGACCGACTACTATTTGGCTACCGCTGTACACCTGCAAATATTTCACCTCCATCTCTCTTGCCAACTAGAGACCGGCTATTAAGGTTTCGTATTCTGCCTCATTATTAGATGCCCTAAATTCTAACCGGAGGGCGTATTCTACCTTTTGTTCTTGGTGGAGGCTGATCAAGATCACTCCTGCTCCGCATCCCTTAACGTTGGACGACCCATAGACAAATAAGCTCCAGGCAGGGCGTTGCTCGTTTTGTGAGGTAGATTGACTCATTTCTACTACAAAATTTGCCAATACTTGGGCCTTGATCGTTGTCCGTCGTCTGTAATGTATGTCAAACTCTCCCAACTCTACCGCCCATTTTACTAACCGCCCAGAGGTTTCAGGCTTTTGAAGGCATTGCCTAAGAGGTTGATCGGTCCATACCTTGATTGTGTGACTCTAGAAGTAGGGCCTAAGTTTCCGTGCTGCGGTTATTAATGATAGGGTCAGTTTCTCAATAGGTGCATATCGCACTTTTGGCCTAGTCAAGACCTTATTGACGTAATAGATCGGGAATTGTTCATTTTCGTCCGATCAAATAAGAACTGCGTTGATCGCCCCGTCTTTACTGCTAGATAAATGATTAACTTCTCACCTGCAGCGAGGCTCTGCAAAATGAGCAGACTGGTCAGATATTGCTTCAGATGCTGAAACGCCCTCTCGCATTTATCCGTCCATTGGAAATGAGTCATGTCCGCCTTCCTTAAGATTTTGAAAAATGGGAGGCACTTGTCCCCCATCCTAGAGACGAATTTGTTCAGAGAAATTATCCGCCCTGCCAATATTTGAACGTCTTTCAGGCATCTTGGTGAGGGCATTTGAATGATAGCTTCAATCTTTTCTGGGTTTACTTCAATCCCTCGTTGAGTAATCATGAATCCTAGGAATTTTCCAGATGCCACACCAAAGACGCATTTTTCAAGGTTCAGCCTCATTTGGAATTTATTGAGGGCCAGGAAGACTTCTTTGAGGTCTTCCACATGCTCGGTAGCCGTCTTGCTTTTGACTACCATATCATCCACATAAGTCTCCACTATCTGACCGATCTGTTTCTTAAAAACTTCCATAACGAGTCGCTGGTAAGCCTTGCATTTTTCAAACCAAACGGCATTACCTGGTAGCAATACGTGCCCTGGTCGGTTATAAATGCGTCTTTTCTTCATCTTCAAGACTCATTTGTATCTGGTGATAACCGGAGAAAGCATCCAAGAAACTGAGAAGCTCATGCCCTGATGTAGCATCTACTAACTGATCGATTTTGGGTAGGGGGAAGCTGTCCTTTGGGCATGCGTTGTTCAAGTTGGTGAAATCGATGCACATTCTCCATTTTTCGTTTTTCTTCTTCACCAGTACCACGTTCTCCAACCACTCAGGGTACTTGACTTCCCAGATGAACCCAACATTGAGTAATTTTCCTATCTCTTTCTCGATCACCTCCTGCCTTTCTTTGCTCTGTCACCGCTTCTTCTGTCTGACTGGTTTGCAGTCTTTCTGAATTCCGAGAGAATGAGACGCTACTACTCAAGAAATTCCAGGCATATTGCTCGGTACCCAGGCAAAGACCTATCTGTTCTCTATCAAGCAATCTGCGATCTCTTTGGCCAGCCCTTTTTCGAGCTCAGTGCCTAGATTTGTGAATTTGGATCGGTCTTCTTCGTCTAATATTATCTGTTGCGTTTCTTCGGCAGGGTTCATCCTCTCAGTTTCTTCGTCGGCTCTGACATCAAGGGAACTTGTTAAAACTACCACCCCATCAAGGGCCCTCATTTCAGCCATGTAGCATTCCCTAGTGATTCTTTGCTGACCCCTGACAAGACCGACTCCATGAGGTGTTGGGAATTTCATCGCTTGATAGTAGGTGGAAACATTTTCTCTGAGGGCATTTTGAGTCGCTCTTCCACTTATTGCATTATATGCTCCGACAAACTTTACTACCAAGAATTCGACATTCTTCTCTATTTGATGTGGCTTTTGCCCGAATTTTACTTTTAAGAAGACTCGAACGAATGGGTAGGCTGATGCTCCTGTTACCCCTTTGATGGGTCCCCCTATTGGCAATAGTCGCTCTTTCGGTATCTCCATTTGCTTAAATGTGTCATAATAGAGCAGGTCGACCGAGCTACCTGTGTCAATCATGACCCGTTTTACCTCGCTACTATCCATATTCAAGGTGACCACTAATGCATCGTCATGAGGATAGCTAACACCCTCCAAATCAGATTCTTCAAACGAGATCACCCAATCGTTTTGCCTCTTTTTCTTTGCTGACAAGTCTTCAGCGACTTGCCTGGCATACCTCTTTCTTCCTCTGATAGTGGACCCTCCTGCTGCACTCCCATCAGAAATCATATTTATGACTCTAACAGGTTGGTCTTCTTGCTGACCGACATTTCTGTCGCCTCTTGCCCTGGACTGCCTTCTCGTGTCACGTCGGTCGTCTAAATTCATGTTCTGCCTCGCTCTTTCGTTCATATCGTTTTGTTTCCAAGGCCTTCGCCAGTTATCAGATCAACCGTTCCTACCCTCGTTATCCCGTTCGACATTTATACCGTACTTCAAAAATCTACCGAGCTTTCCCCTTTGAATAAGGGATTCAATTTCTCTCTTTAAATCCCAACAGTCCTCCGTGTCAAGACCTACGTCTCTATGGAAACGACAATATAGATCAGGATCCCTCTTTTTGAGAGTAGTTTTCAACTTATTAGGTTCTCGGAGGGATTCCCCTTCTGCTCTCATAGCTGCCAGTACTTTCGCATATCGCCTGTTGAGCGGGGTGAAGGATTCTCGTCGTTGGTCCTTTCGGTCGGTCGACTTCCTCTAGTTAGACTGATCCTTTTGTCTCTTATGTGAACCGTCTGTTATGTCGTTTGGCGAACGGTCATCTGCCCTACGTTTTGTGTTTTTCAACACTTCCTCGAGCTGAATATATTTATCAGCCCGATTTCTTATCTCTTGAATAGACCTGGGCTGATCGAGGGCCAATGACCTTTTGAACTCTTCATCCCTCGTGTTGCTCATAAGGGCAGCCAACATGGACGAGCAGGTGAGGTCAGGGACTTCAACAACCCCATTTTTAAACCGAGCGATGAACTCCTGTAAACTTTCATTCCATCCTTGGGTCAACTGCATCACTTCCAAGGCGGTCTTCTGTGGCCGTTTACTTGTGGCAAATTGGTTGAGGAATAGCGACTTAAAATCCTCAAAACAAGTGAAGCAGCACGGAGGTAAACTGTTGAACCATCGTCGGGCTCCTTCTTGAAAGACTGTACAGAAAGCCTTACATTGAATGGCATCGGGGATGCAATGTAGGTTCATCATCGATTAAAAATATTGAAGATAGTTGAGGGGGTCGATTTTTTCAGTATATTTTTCAAGCATTGGTATCTTAGGATCGACCGCTGAAAGGTTATCCAGGATCTCCTGAGTGAAAGGAGAGTTGTATTGTGTTGATGGCTAATCCAGACGGAAATTCATAGCCATATTGATTCGATCGTCCACGATTTTTTCGAGAGTTTCAGCAAAATGGCGATCGGCTATCATACCCATCGGTCGAGCGGGGGTTTGTTGCTGTTTTATTTGAGATTGTAAGATTTGTAGAATCAGTAGATCGGTCGCTTCCTATATTTGTCTTTGGGTAAGTGAGATTTGTTGTGGAGGAGGGTTTGTATTTATGAGGTGTTGGATATGAGGGTGTGAGTTGTTTCCGACGTTATCCTCCAAAGCTACGTTTTGTTCTTCTTGATCTCGGTTCTGGGGTGGTGGTTGATCATTCGGATGTGAGGATTGTGTTTGGTTATTTGGGTTTAACGGGGGTAGCTCGTCTGCATTAGGGTTATGGGTGATAGGTGGAGGATGATTTTGGGGATCATGATGCGCCGGTGGAAAGGAGACGACAGGTAATTGCAAAGCCATTCGTTGCAGTGCGAGTGCCGCGATGGCTGCTACATCCGAGTTTGTTGCTGCCGCCTGACTTATCTGTGTGTTTCTGGACGTGGTGCCCTGATGCCCAGCCTCACGGTGGGCGCCAACTGGTTCAGTCTGATTCTGTTGGGACTGGATGTCGTTGCTTGGATCCATGATCTTGATGAGCTTCAACCGGGAGAGACCTGCAAAAACAATAAGGCACATCGGGGGTTGATCGCCGGCTTGCCCCTCTGATGCCTAAGTTAGCTCTTTATCGTAGGTTTACGTGTTTATGAATAAAGAGAATAAGGGTTATGAGAGTCGTACCTGTGTTATGTGGAGATAACGATCTTATATAGTAAATACCTAATGTGTTTAATTCAACGTCTCTGTCGTGTTTGACTCAACCTCATGGGAATGGGTCGATCGGCCCACATGCCATCCTGGGGCTGGACCTGGGCCTAGCATGACCGACCCGACCAACTATGATCATTTAGAAGAAATTATGCGAAAGAATGTGTTACTTGGTGATTTCTTAAGCTAGAATTTCGAGAACAAAATTCTTTTAAGAGGGGGAGAAATATTAGACCCCGAATCTTAAAATTTTGAAGTATAAATTGACATAAAATAGGGAATTTGTGGTGAATTATTCATGTGCAAAGAAAAAGAGAATTTAAGAATGTGACTTGATATATGAGATTAAGGTAGGTGAATTTAGTAAGTTGAGGATGAGAGTGTATATGTGTGTATGCTTTTGTTATTGATGTTTATGTTTGATTATGGACTAAAATGGTGTTCTAAGTTTAAATGGAATTGATAGTGAATGATTTGTTTTAAATGGAAATTGAAAAGCAAGAAAAGAATAATAAAAGTGCTAGATTTTGGAGAATTAAAAATCTGAAATTTTGAGGATGAATAGTAACAGAAAGTGGCAACTTTGGTCTGAAACTTTGTGAATTTTTCTGACTTGATCTAGGCAGATTTTGATCAAATGATCTTCATGAAAGTTGTATCTTCTGTTGATATCTTTCTATCGCTGTAAAGTATGACATTTTTCGATATCGAGATTGAAAGTTATGATCATTCGAGGTTAAGGTTATTTACCTTTGTTTTTAAAAAAATGCTATTAAGGGTAAGTTTGTGTGCACTGTGTTTTGAGGCAAATTTTGTACTGATGTGGTTTGAATTGGATCAAGTAACCTCATTGAAAGTTGTAGAGGAAGTTTATAGCTTTCCAATGATGTATAATATGTTATTTTTTATTGTGGAAATTGAAAGATGTGAAATTCTGAAGATTGGATGTGATATAGGATGACACATTTCTGGGCAAAAGTTTTGATTGAGAAATTGATCTAGTTAGAGGTTGAAATTGCCTTTAAGTTCTTCAGAAAAGTTTAATATAATGTTTTGATCTTTCCATTGGTGTAAAGTATGGAATTTTTGGACCATGGAGTAGGAAGTTAGGATTTTTAGAAGTTTCTGTTACTGTTTGGCATGATCATTAGTGGACAGAAATTTTGAAGTGGTTTTTGACTCCCTTAGAGGCCAAATTGATTATTTTGTCCTTCATGAAAGTTGTAAGTTACATTTTGATCTTTTCATTGATATAAAGTATGATATTTTTGGACCTTAGAGTTGAAAGATATAAATTATAGAAGTTGAGTTACTGTTTTGGGATGCTAGTATGGGACAGGAATTTTGAGTGAATTTTTGACCCCTATAGAGATGTATATGATTTTTAAGTCCTTCATTGAAATTGTAGAGATTTCTTTTATCTTTCCATTGATACCAAATTTGAAAATTTTGGAGTTCTGAGTCACAAGTTATGAATTTTAGGAGTTGGAAGGTCAGAAGAAGAGAAGGAGAAGCGCCCCTCGCGAGGGCGAGCGGCCGCCCTTGGTCGCCCTGGTGCCACTCGGTCGTCCTGGTGAGTGGCCACTTCGTCGCTGGCGAGCGACCATTCATGAAGCCTCGCTTCGCTTCATGAAAAGACTCCGATTTGAAATTTTTCCTGACCAACCTCTCTTCATTCTTTTGGCCATAACTTTTTCGTCCAACCTCCGATCGACCTGATTTTTGAAGCGTTGGATTCCTAAGACATCCCTCTATCTATCCATGAAAAGTTGTGATTTTTTAGATTAAATTTAAAAGATTGATTGAATCAAAAAGAGAGGAATGGTTAAAGTGTTCGAGTTGGATAATTTTCTAAACATGGTTAAGTATTTTGAAAAATTCTTGACCTTTAGAGATCCAATTGAGTTGATTATTATTGCAAAATAAACTAAAGACATGGGGCTACAAGTTATCGAAAGGGGTTGAATTTCAATTCGGACTCTAAGATTTTCAATTTCTGAATTGAAGTTTAGTTTAGTGTTTAGTCTTGGATTAGTAAGAGCTGAAAGCATTTTGGCCATAACGTTTGCTCTAGTCATCCAAATGAGGTGATTCTTGATTTGGATTAAACTAGAAAAATAGGGATACAAATGTTCTGAAGGACTCGAGTTTCAATTTATCTCTTAAAAATGTCATTTGTTGGATGGAAGTAAAGTACTAGAAAATATTTTAGCATAAGAATAGTTCAAAATGTTTAAGGTGTAACTTTTGGAGTAGTGAACCAAATTAAATGATTTTGGTGGCATTATGAAATTGAGATAATGAGGAACTTTTCTCTAGAAGGAAGCTTTAGCAAATTCCTTCAATTTGATGATTAGAAAAATGTCCTTATGTAAAGTTTGATTAAATGAATTTTGGGGGATTAATTGTTTATTTTATGATTTTGAGGAATTAATTAGCATGTTAATGTGAGAAATTAACATGTTAATTTATGTAAGATCATATGGCACAGTTTGATTGGAATAAATTGAATTAAAATGTTGAAAATGCTTTAGGGGCAAATTTGAAAGATCACTTAAGGTTTTAAGTTATAAGGCTTATAAGGAAGGGCAAATGGGTCTTTTCTCATTCATTAATGGCAAGTTGGTAAATAAGGAGAGTGGGTCTTCGTATAAGATGAAGCATGAACGAAATTAGAAGGAAAAAAGAAAGAAAAGAAAAGAAGGAAGAAAGAAGAAGAGTGTTTTCGGATGAAGAAGGGAGAAAGAAGAAAGAAGAAGCTACGTCATGATTTTTGTTGGGTTTCTAGAGTGATTTGAAGTAGATTTCAAGAGGAAAAAATGAAGAGGAGCATGGGAGCTTTCTTACAAGCTAAGAAAATCCGAAATTGGAGAAGATTAAGGGAATTTAAATTAGGCAATGGAGGAAGAGAGGCTTTGATCAAGTATTAAGCATGGATATGAGGTGGGTACCGTGTTTATAATTTGAATTATAAGCCATTTATGTGTTTTTGAAAAATCAAGAAAGCAAAATGGTTTTCAAATTGTTGTTTTCGAATGATTAAATTCATTGTTTTCACATGGTTTTAAATTATTTGATTATGTGCTAAAATGTTTTTCAAATGTTTTGAGAAATTGTTACAATGGTTAAATTCATTGTTTTGAATAATTTATAAAATTGATGCAATTGAATGATTGTTTGATTAATTCCAAATTGTTGCTAAAATGTTGCGTTCTTTGTGTGATTGAAATATTGTTATGCAAATTTTATTTGAAATCGTGAATTACATTTGTATGAAATATGACATGATATGAAAACTGAATTTTCGAAATGTGCCTTCGGGCAAAATCTGTTTTTAAGTTTGAAGTGTTTGTTATGCATGTTTGGTTAGGTCCCATAAGAGGTCAAGTGCACTTGTTTAGGCTTCGCCCGCCTGCCCGCTAGTGGCATGGGAGCTCCGTTAAGGACTCCCATAAGTTCACAGCTATACCAGACCACTATGTGGGAAGGTATAGTACGTTCTGTTCACGGCTGCACAGGACCGCTATGCAAGAATATGCAGTTCGTTCTGTTTCTGGACCGACCCAAACCAAAATTTTGATGTGTTATATGCTTATGTGTGTTATAATGTGCTACATTCATGTTTTGGAATTGTTCATGAATTGTGAAAATTTTGAGATTTTAGAGAAATAAACATTTGAGGTTTTCAACCGTGAAATTTTTGAAATTGATTATAAATGATTTGAAAAGTTGAAAGGTTTGAGAAATAAGCGTTTTACTAAATTTTTACTGTGAAATTTTCATAAAATGGCAAAACTTTTGAAAAAAAATGATTTTTGCTTATGTTTTTGTTATAAACATGTTATCCACGAGCTGTAAAGCTCACCCCCTTTAGTCCTCATCTCCAGGTATCAACAAGGAGACCGGATGAAAGAAAGTGATGACATCTATTCATTTGTATTCATGTTGTAGGGTTAAGTTCATTATTCGTAAGAATAAGATTTTAGACTTTTGTGAAGGATTCTAGAATTATTATGTTCTTGTGTATTTTCAGATTTTGGAATTGATGTTGTATCGTGGCTTGAAAATGCCACTTTTGCTTGGTGATGTATTTCTTTTGGAGTATGTAATTGAACTATGGATTTGTGTATAGAATAGAAAAGTGAATTATGGTTTTGTATACAAATTGCATATGATTATAAATGTGATTGATTGTGTTTGGGTTCCGGACAAGAGGTCCGATGATTCTGATTTTTTATTGAGAATTATTGAAGTGTTATAAGATATAAATGTGTTTGTTTGTTTTGGGATTTCGGACAGGAGGTCCGATGAATTGTGTTGCTGGAATTGAGATATTGAAGTGCTTATTGTGTATGAATTGTGGATATATGGATATGTGTGTTAAGTGTCTATTAGCAAAAGAAAGGAATAATAAGATTTTTGTGTAAATTGATGGTTATGATTTGAATATGAAGAATCAAGTAAATTGAGTGTGATTGAGGATGAATTTCTAAATGGGAAATTAAATTGCTTCGTATGAGATTGAAAAAAGAATGAAGAAAAAGAGAAAAAAAATTATACTGTCTCAGATAGGGTTAGATCAAAAGTGTTTTAAGGTTTTCAACGCTAGTTTTTTTATAAGATGCCCTTTCGGATGTCGAAATTGAACCGTTTTGTTTTTCCATGTTTCTTTGATTTTGAGGTTTTTTAAAATCCGTTCCTTCGATTTCGTTTTTTTGTTTCCTCTTTATGTTGTCCGAGCCATTCGATTTGCTTTTGATTTCTTCTCTTATGATCCGTTCTTTAGATTTCCTTCATTTCTTTCCGCACGCTTTTTGATCTGATTTGTTTTTTATTTGCGTTTGGCCCACTGTAGTTTAGGACCCGTTCTTTTGTTTCGCTTTCTGTTTCCGTTTTTTTCGATTGGGCTTCGGTTTTAAAATCAGGTCTCAACATTTATGGTATCAGAGCGCCAATATTAGGATCTTACATGGGCGCATGTGTATAAGTGATATGCATGAGAAATTGATAAGAGTTTGAATGGATATGATTGAATTAGTGAGAATGTAATAAAGATGTAAATGTATTTTCATGCATTATTTGAAGAACCAAAGTTGTTGTTTGATTAAGGTGAAGAATTATGATTGATTTTAGGACTGTGATAATGGAAATTAATATTAGAATTTCATGATGAACTTGGATGAATTTATTTCAGATATACATTTGTGAGATGAAATAAGGAATACTTGAAAGATGAGATTAATGATAGAGATATATGTATAGAAGTTCAAAAGGTTGATTTTGAATGATGATTGATCCATATTGAGGTTATTAAGAATTGGACCATTGACTTGTGTAAATATGTTAAGAAATATTGATTTGTGGATATAGTGATTTGATATGATATTGGTGGTATTTGATACAAGAAGTAAAAAATTGTGAATAAGCTGAGATATAAGTATGATGAGGAATTAGATAAGAAAGTGATTGACTATGATCATTTAGAAGAAATTATGCGAAAGAATGTGTTACGTGGTGATTTCTTAAGCTAGAATTTTGAGGATGAAATTCTTTTAAGAGGGAGAGAAATGTTGGACTCCGAACTTTTCTTGAAATTTTGAAGTATAAATTGACATAAAATGGAGAATTTGTGGTGAATTATTCATGTGCAAAGAAAAAAAGAATTCAAGAATGTGACTTGATATATGAGATTAAGGTAGGTGAATTTAGCAAGTTGAGGATGAGAGTGTATATGTGTGTATGCTTTTGTTATTGATGTTTATGTTTGATTATGGACTAAAATGGTTTTCTAAGTTTAAATGGAATTGATAGTGAATGATTTGTTTTAAATGGAAATTGAAAAGCAAGAAAAGAATAATAAAAGTGTTAGATTTTGGAGAATTGAAAATCTAAAATTTTGAGGATGAATAGTAGCAGAAAGTGGCAACTTTGATCTGAAACTTTGTGAATTTTTCTGGCTTGATCTAGGCAGATTTTGATCAAATGATCTTCATGAAAGTTGTAGCTTCTGTTGATATCTTTCTATCTCTGTAAATTATGACATTTTTCAATATCGGGATTAAAAATTATGATCATTCGAGGTTAAGGTTATTTAGCTTTGTTTTTAAAAAAATGCTATTAAGGGTAAGTTTGTGTGTACTGTGCTTTGAGGCGAGTTTTGTACTGATGTGGTTTGAATTTGATCAGATAACCTTATTGAAAGTTGTAGAGGAAGTTTATAGCTTTCCAATGATGTATAATATGTTATTTTTTATTGTGGAAATTGAAAGACGTGAAGATTGTGAAGATTGGATGTGATATAGGATGACACATTTCTGGGCAGAAGATTTGATTGAAAAATTGACATAGTTAGAGGTTGAAATTGCCTTTAAGTTCTTCATGAAAGTTTTAGATTATGATTTGATCTTTCCATTGATATAAAGTATGGAATTTTTGGACCATGGAATAGGAATTTATGATTTTTAGAAGTTTTTGTTACTGTTTGGCATGATCATTAGTGGACAGAAATTTTGAAGTGATTTTTGACTCCCTTAAAGACCAAATTGATTTTTCTGTCCTTCATAAAAGTTGTAGGTTAAATTTTGATCTTTTCATTGATATAAAGTATGACATTTTTGGGCCTTGGAGTTGAAAGATAGAAATTATAGAAGTTGATTTACTGTTTTGGGATGGCTAGTATGGGACAAAAATTTTGAGTGAATTGTTGACCCCTTTAGAGATGGAATTGGTTTTTAAGTCCTCATAGAAAATGTGGAGCTTTTTTCTATCTTCCCATTGATACAAAATTTGAAAAATTTGGAGTTCTGAGTCACAAGTTATGAATTTTAGAAGTTGGAAGGTCGAAAGAAGAGAAGGAGAAGCGCCATGCGAGGCGGCGTTCATACAATCCTCAATGAAGCGGCCCTTTCGCGATTATGAGCTCCGATTTGAAAGTTTTCCTGACCTACCTCTCTCCATTCTTTTGGCTATAACTTTTTTATCCGACCTCCGATCGATCTGATTTTTAAAGTGTTGGATTCCTAATACATCCCTCTATCTTTCCATGAAAATTTGTGAGTTTTGAGATTAAATTGAAAAAGATTAATTGAATCAAAAAGAGAGGATTAGTTAAAGTGTTTGAGTTGGATAATTTTCTAAACATTGTTCGGTATTTTAAAAAATTCTTGATCTTTAGAGATCCAATTGAGTTGATTATTATTTCAAAATAAACTAGAGACATGGGGCTATAAGTTATCTGAAGGGTCTAAATTTCAATTCGGACTCTATGATTTTAAATTTCTGAATTGAAGTTGGTTTTAGTGTTCAGTCTTGGATTAGTAAGAACTGAAAATAATTTGGCCATAACTTTTGCTCAGTCATCTAAATGAGGTGATTCTTGATTTGGATTAAACTAGAGAAATATGGATACAAATGTTCTGAAGGACAGTTTCAATTTAGTCCTTAAGAATGTCAATTGTTGGATGGAATTAAAGTGCTGGAAAATGTTTTAGCATAAGAATAGTTCGAAATGTTTGAGGTGTAACTTTTGGAGTAGTGAACCAAATTAAATGATTTTGGTGGCGTTATGAAACTGAGATAATGAGAAACTTTTCTCTAGAAGGAAGCTTTAGCAAATTACTTCAATTGGATGATTAAAAAATGTCCTAATGTAAAGCTTGATTAAATGAATTTTGGGAGATTAATTGTTTATTTTATGATTTTGAGGAATTAATTAGCATGTTAATGTGAGAAATTAACATGTTAATTTATGTAAGATCATATGACATAGTTTGATTGGAATAAATTGAATTAAAATGTTGAAAATGCTTTAGGGACAAATTTGGAAGATCACTTAAGGTTTTAAGTTATAAGGCTTATAAGGAATGGCAAATGAGTCTTTTCTCATTCATTAATGGCAAGTTGGTAAATAAGGAGAGTGGGTCTTCATATAAGATGAAGCATGAACAAAATTAGAAGGAAAAAGGAAAGAAAAGAAAATAAGGAAGAAAGAAGAAGAGTGTTTTCGGATGAAGAAGAAAGAAAGAAGAAAGAAGAAGCTATGTCACGATTTTTGTTGGGTTTCAAGAGTGATTTGAAGTAGATTTCAAGAGGGAAAAATGAAGAGGAGCTTGGGAGCTTTCTTACATGTAACATCCCACCCCCGACAGGAAGGGTAAAATAGTAAATTTGGCATAGGATGAGCTGGATTGGAATGACTTAGGACTGTTCATGCATAATAGGATTGGTACACAGTATCATTTGTGCACATGAAAGTACTGTACATGCATACATGACATTCCCGGTTTTCGTGCCTAATGTAATTTTATTGTGATTAACGTGGTTATTGGGTTTGAAAAATTATTCTGAGTGAGCCATTGAATGTTTTATATTTTAAGGGATTTTCAAGAATTTTTTTGGAATTTTCCAGAGAAAATTCCTGGACCGAAAAAAAATCGCCAAGTGATTTAACCGTCGATTTTCTGATTCAAATTGTTATCAATTGGTACTGGCCTATTGGATATTTTGTGGTAGGGTCGAAATATGGACCCTTAACAATGGATTGAACATTTATTTTGTTTTTGGATTATTTGTTTTTATCAAATTTTTGATTGGTCCTTTGACTTTTCCTTATTTCTCCTCCAATTGCCAAGTGTTCCTTCATTTAATGCATTGTTATCCATGCATTTTCGGTGACTTCTTTACAAAGGGATGAAAAAGATGAGTCATTGCTTTTAAAAAAAAACAAATCATCCCCTCTTCATTTGTTCCTCTCCATCGATTTTTTGTTCTCTTTCTTTAAAGTTTCCTTCCTCCCATCTTAAGCATTCTTCTTCCTTACAAGCTTGCAAACTTACACCTTCTACCCTCTTATCTTGATGATAACCATGCATGGGATGGAGAAGAAGTAGGGTAGTTGGAAAATTAAAGGCTTGAAGAGGTGGAGTTGGAAGCTTTAGGTAAGATGATGTTTATGTTTTCATTATGGTTTTAATGCATGAATTCATAGTTAATTGCATGGATTGGAAGTGATTGTTCATTAAATAAGATGAATGATGCCTTAATGTCATGACACATATGGCTTGCCTTGTTGGGTATATTTGTGTGTAAGAAATCATAAGGTAAAGATGATGAAGTGAATGTAGTGATATTAGATGACTCAAACTTAAAAGAAAATGATAAGAAAGTGATTGAAGATAGGTACTGAAATTTATGGATATATATATTGAAGTGAAGGTCTTGATGACCTATTGGCTCAATTCTTGTGTTATTAGGATGCTTATGCATGTGGAATTGGTATTGGAAGTGTTAGGAATTGATTAGAGAAGTAAAGCTGGAAAATGTGAGTTTGACCTACTGTACTGTTTTGAGCATAACTCATTGTGTGGTTATGCAAATGAGTCGAGGTTTGTGCCCAATTAAACTTTGGGTTGTTGGCTACATTTTTGTGTAATAGGTGTTGTCCAATTTTAGCCTTAAGAGGTTGAATTTTGGCTTGAAAAGTTACTGTTTTAGTGTCTCGTGAACGATGAATCAAACTATGACCTAAATGTTTTGCTGATTTTTATAAATTAATTGAGATGGAATTAGGGAAAATGGTCTAAATGAAAGTTGAAGCTTACTAAGTTATCTTTCCATTCCCACTGATTTTGCAATTTTTCGATCTGTATATTTGGAGATATGGACTGTGGAATATTGACTAATTTTGAACAATTTGGTGAAACCTAGACTAAGAGTGGATTTGGTGCACATTCTGATTAGAAGCAATTTTAGCAATTTCTGTGAATTGAATTGGCTTGAGTGATCTTCTGAAGAGTTGTAGAGGAAGCAATTATCTTGAAAATGGTATATATCATGTAATTGTTGGAGATCAGATGTGGGAGTAATGAATTTTCAAAATCTGTACCTGCATGAGGTTATTGATCACGCCTCGATCAAGAACTTGCATGAAAGTTTTAAGCTTGTTAGAGATGGAATTGGCTTTGAAGCCCTTCATGGGAAGTGTAGCATTGTGTTTGATCTTTCCATATGTATAAAGTATGCATTTATTTGACATTTGTGCAAGGAGATATACTGTTTAGAACATTACTGTCCAGATTGAGTACTTGCAGGGGCAGCAGCATTCACTGAATTGTTTGACCTAGTTAACCATTGAATTTGATTTCATATTGTCATGAAAGTTGTAGATCACATTGTGATCTTTCTGAGCATATTTATGGTGCAATTTTTGACTGAATAGAATGAAAGTTACTGAATTTACAAATATTGTTCTGTTTTAAGAGGTAGTGCATGGGCAGAAGTTTCAATTGGATTTTTGATACCCTTCGGGGTAAAATTTGCTTGTTGGGGTCTTCATGAAACTTGTAGAGTTTTTCATAATCTTTCCAACAAGGTATAGTTTGTAATTTTCTAAAACGTGTAGAAAGAGATATGATAGATTGAATTTCGGTTGGAAAACAGGAAACAAAGAAGGAAATATGGGCAATATATATATATATATATATATATATATATATATATATATATATATATATATTGTTTTATTTGAATTTTTGGTTTCTTTCGTGAATAACTTTTCCGTCCGACATCCGATTGACCTGATTCTTGAGGCATCGGATTCATAGAATATTTAATTTCATTTTCTGAGTGATTGGGAATGTTTTTGAACGAAAAATTGACGTGGGTCCGGGTAACGGAGGCCTTAACTAGTGTTTTATTTAATTGGGGACCTATAGAGGTCCAAATTGAGCGTCGTCAGCGCCATTAGATTTCTAATTTTTAAACGGATTTTTCTGATGGAAAAAAAATGGGATTAGGGATGGGAATCTCATGAACATGCATTTTCATCTACATGTGCATCATTAACTAACTCGGATTAGATATTTAGTGATCGTTTTGTTCTCTGATTCTTATAGCGACACAACTGGAGCGTCGATCGACCGACGTGGCAGAGACTTCCCGGCATTAGCTGGGAAGTGATAGGTGAGTAACCTAGATGGGTTTCTCAATTATTACTTGTCAAATATGGGGATAATGGCGGGACCAGGAATGTGTATATTGTGTGACCTGTCTGCCATTACTGTGATTGATTGTCAATTATGAACTATTCATTATTGTGAATTATGGACTGTTACTTGCGCATACTGACTATTAATTGACTATGCTTGACTATGAATAATTAACTGTTTATGGGAATGTTGTAACTGGGCATGTGCATTCATACACAGATGCATAAACTGATAAAGAAAAATTATGAACCGAAGTCGCCATCGACATCTTGAAGCGAGCCTCGAAGGAGATAATTCTCCCAGACGCGTCTACTAATCCTTGAATCTGCTTACGGCTCGGTCACAACAACGTAATTAAACTAAAAAGAGTCACGTGTGCATTGCATCATTCTTTGGGTGAATACCGAAATGGGTTTCTTGTATTGTATTTATTTATTCTGTGACTATAGACCGTAGTATTATCGCAGCTCGCTTTATTCTTGTGAATTGATTATGTGATGCATGAATTGGGAGAACCATCGATGATGGTTCCTCATTGAGTTCATAAACTTATCCAAAATTGCAATCTATTTTTCAGGACTTGAAGGGTACCCCGTTTGACACGGGAGTATGTCTACTGTAGGCAAGAGAAGGATAGAGGTCAGGATCAGTTCGTGTCTGCATTAGTGTCTTATCGAATTGTATTCCGTAATCATTGTGCAATAATGCTTTGTATTTATAATGAGCCCATTGTGGATTTATTGTTTTACACATTGACTGATTATAAATTATTATTGGATGACTGTAATAAATGAAAATGATTAATTGTAAATATGGGCTCAAGTTCTTACTGTTTATGTCGCGTTAATGAGGAGAAAATATTATACTGAGTTTTAATCGACTGATGTAGTACGCCACCCTCGCGGGGCACAGACTCGGATATCACCAACGATATCGGGTTCGGGTCACTCAGGAGTGGGGTGTTACATTACAAGCTAAGAAAATCCAAAATTGGAGAAGAATAAGGGAATTTAAGTTAGGCAATGGAGGAAGAGAGGCTTTGATTAAGTATTAAACATGGATATGAGGTGGGTACTGTGTTTATAATTTGAATTATAAACTATTTATGTGTTTTTGAAAAATCAAGAAAACGAAATGGTTTTCAAATTGTTGTTTTCGAATGATTAAATTCATTGTTTTCACATGGTTTTAAATTATTTGATTATGTGCTAAATTGTTTTTCAAATGTTTTGAAAAATTGTTACAATGATTAAATTCATTGTTTTGAATAATTTGATAAAATTGATGCAATTGAATGATTGTTTGATTGATTCGAAATTGTTGCGAAAATGTTGCATTTTTTGTGTGATTGAAATATTATTATGTGATTTTTATTTGAAATTGTGAATGACATTTGTATAAAATATGACATGATATGAAAACTGAATTTTCGAAATGTGCCTTCGGGCAAAATCTGTTTTTAAGTATGAATTGTCTGTTATGTGGGTTTGGTTATGTCCCATAAGAGGTCAAGTGCACTTATCTAGGCTTCACCCGCTAATGGCATTGGAGCTCCGTTAAGGACTCCCATAAGTTTACGGTTACACCGGACCGCTATATGGGAAGATATCATACGTTTTGTTCACAGCTGCACAGGACCGCTATGCGGGAATATGCAGTTCGTTCTGTTTCTGGACCGACCCAAACCAAATTTTTGATGTGTTATATGCTTATGTGTGTTATAATGTGCTGCATTCATATTTTGGAATTGTTCATGAATTGTGAAAAAATTAAGATGTTGGAGAAATAAACATTTGAGGTTTTCAACCGTGAAATTTTTGACATTGATTATAAATGATTTGAAAAGTTGAAAGGTTTGAGAAATAAGCATTTTGCCAAATTTCTACTGTGAAATTTCCATAAAATGGCAAAAGTTTTGAAAAAAATGATTTTTGCTTATTTTTTTGTTATAAACATGTTATCCACGAGCTGTAAAGCTCACCCCCTTTCATCCCATCTCCGGGTATCAAGAAGGAGACCGGATGAAAGAAAGTGATGATGTCTGTTCATTTGTATTCATGTTGTAGGGTTAAGTTCATTATTCGTAAGAATAAGATTTTAGACTTTTGTGAAGGATTCTGGAATTGTTATATTCTTGTGTATTTTCGAATTTTGGAATTGATGTTGTATCGTGGCTTGAAAATGCCACTTTTGCTTGGTGATGTATTTCTTTTGGAGTATGTAATTGAACTATGGATTTGTGTATAGAACAGAAAAGTGAATTATGGTTTTGTATACAAATTGCATATGATTATGAATATGATTGATTGTGTTTGGGTTCCGGACAAGAGGTCCGATGATTCTGATTTTTTATTAAGAATTATTGAAGTGTTATAAGATATAAATGTGTTTGTTTGTGTTGGAATTCCGGACAGGAGTTTCGATGAATTGTGTTGCTGGAATTGAGATATTGAAGTGCTTATTGTGTATGAATTGTGGATATATGGATATGTGTGTTAAGTGTCTATTAGCAAAAGAAAGGAATAATAAGATTTTTGTGTAAATTGATGGTTATGATTTGAATATGAAGAATCAAGTAAATTGAGAGTGTGATTGAGGATAATTTCCAAATGGGAAATTAAATTGCTTTGTATGAGATTGAACAAAGAATGAAGAAAAAGAAAAAAAAATTATACCGTCTCGGATAGGGTTAGATCAAAAGTGTCTTAAGGTTTCAAACGCTAGTTTTTTTATAAGATGCCCTTTCGGATGTCAGAATTGAACCGTTTTGTTCTTCCATGTTTCTTTGATTCCGAGGTTTTTGTAAATCCATTCCTTCGATTCCACTTTTGATTTATTTCCTCTTTATGTTGTCTGAGCCATTTGATTTGCTTTCGATTTCTTCGCTTATGATCTGTTCTTTAGATTTCCTTCGTTTGTTTCCGCACGCTTTTTGATCCGATTTGTTTTTCGTTTGCGTTTGGCCCACTGTCATTTAGGATCCGTTCTTTTGTTTCGCTTTCTGTTTCCGTTTAGGATTTTATTTTTTTCGGTTGGGCTCCGATTTCGAAATCGAGTCCCAACATCATACACACTAGTCGACCATTGCACCTAAAAACACATGTTTAAAGGTTTATAAACTTTTCAAGTCCTTTTAATGACCATGACTCATTTATTCAATAAAAATTTGATCCATTATTATTTAAAAAGTTTGTTTAAATATTAAGAGGTTTTTCTTCAAAAAAATAAAATTTTCCTTTAATTGTTAAGGAATTTATATATATACAAGAAAAATGTAATGATTCAAATGTTAATTCATCAAAATGATCAAAATAAAGTTACAAAAAGTATTATGATGATTTACTTAAGTCTTGAAATGCTTAATTCCTCATTTTTCTTGGTTCTTCACTTAAATTGCATATGTGATCTACTTCACAAATTTTCTCCATCCGTTTATTTTCTTGTGCGGACAACTTCCAGGTGATCTTGGAGTTTCCTTCCAAACCTCTAGGAGATGTATTTTGCGGACAACCTTTTCTCAGGACCGCTTCCATAGTCAATCACCAATGCTTTAGGACTCGAAATCCTGGACATAGCTGTAAATTCTTTTATTGGGCCTGTGCCCAAAAATCTTAGGATTCTTTCCCGATTAGAGAAAATTGTTGCTTTAAAAAATCGACTTAGAGTTAATAGCGATAGTCAAATGAGATTTTTGACATCTTTAATCAACTATACTCAACTGGAAGAGCTGACATTTAGTTACAATAAGCTTGAAGAAATGCTTCCAAGATCAATTGCCAATCTCTCCATAATGCTCTCTTATCTAATACTTGATGGAAATATGATATACAGAAGCTTACCTCAAGGCATATCAAAACTGGTCAACTTGAATTGCTTGAACTTAACGAGAATAATCTAAATGGTAGAATTTCATATTCAATAGGAAAACTTACCAAGCTGGAGGAAGTCTATCTTTACAAGAATAAAATCTCGTGTAAAATTCTTTCTACTTTACTCATCTAATTATTCTTTCCTTATATGGAAATATGCTAGAAGGAAGCATTCCTGATTCCTTAGGTAATTGCACAAACCTTGAAGGACTGAGCCTTTCACTAAACAATATTTCTAGTATACTGCTAGAAAGTGTGGTCAATATGGTGTCACTTACAACTAGATTGGAATTATATGGTAATAAACTATCAAGAAAGCTGTCAATGCAAATGGGAAACATGAAGAATGTTGTGAGACTTGCCCTCTCAGATAACAAATTCTCGAGAGATATTCCAAGTACCCTTGATGATTGTCTATTGCTGGAGTTATTAAATTTATACTACAACTACTCTTAAGGACCTATTTCTTCATCCTTCTAATAATTGAGAGGTGTTAGTTCCCTCGATCTTTCTAGCAATAATCTTTCTATGAAAATGCCCGACTTCTTGAGCGAGATGCCGTTGATTTCCTATTTAAATCTCTCCTTCAATAATTTTGAGGGGGAGATTCCAGTAACAGGAGTGTTTTCCAATGTTAGTGCTTTTTCAATATATGGAAACAAAAACGTTTGTCATGGGATTACAGAACTTCATTTACCTCTATGTCCAGTTAAGAAGGTAAAAAAAAAACAAAGGAAGCGTCTTTCTTAGAAGGTAATTGCAGCAATACCTGTTGTGACTGTCTTCATTCTTCTACTTTTAGCATGTCTCTTTGTTGTTTATTGGAGAAGAAGAAGGTCCATAGAGAAAGCATCACCTTCCTCATTACTACTAAGCCATTTCCTAAAAGTCTCTTATGCTCAGCTAAATGAAGCTACTAGTGATTTTTCTTCAAAGAACTTCATTGGGGAGGGAAGATATGGCTCTGTATACAAAGGGTCTTTGAAATTGAAGAACAAATTATTGTTGTGAAGGTGCTAAAGCTTTATCAACCAAGAGCCAACAGGAGTTCCATAGTAGAATGTGATGAAACCTGGCCCATCCTCTAGTGCTGACGAGGCTACAACAGGTGATACTAGTGATCCACCAGCTTTACCAATTGCTATGAGAAGGTCACGGCGAGAAAAGAAGAATCCTGTGGTCCTAAAAGGCTACGTGGTGGGCTAGCAATGAGTTGATATAGATTTAGTTACCAGGAATCAGTACTGTGTATAAATAGGAATAGGGCATACTGAGATAGACACGTTTTAACATATTGTTGGTTATAACTTTTCTCTCTCTTGTCATCTGAGTACCCTGTACCAGAACTCTTCCTCGAACCTTCTATTTCTGCTCAATTTGCTTTGTACTCGCCTTGTCGTGTACTGCCCACTGGAAATTTCAGCTCCATTGTTCATTGCAATATTCCCCTTGTTAATAGCTCTCTGTTATTACAATTTTTGGTGCCTTCATTGCTCCTACTCTCCTCTCATGGCCGACGGCACTCGATTCGCTAAGCTTGATACTGCCGTTTCGACACTTCAGGCAGATTTGGGCTCCCTTCAATCCACCGTTTCTAGTCAGCAAGGCACGTTGACTGAGCTGAAACAACACATGGAAAACATCATCTCTCAGTTGGTTCATTTGGGCCAACTTCTTAAGGGCAAGACAGAGCGTCCATCGCCCGATAAACCACCTTGGCCTGCTTCTGGCGATGGCGGTCGTTTTTCTTTTGGGGGTCGTCGTGCCCACCGCTTTGACTTTGACTCTGACGTTGAGGACTTTCCCTTTCGTCCCCAGCCTGTTCGTGTCGAACTCTCCCATTTTGACGGTACCGATCCGAAATCTTGGTTCTTTAATGCCGAGGAATTTTTTTAGTTTTACAAGACCAAGGACACCGTCCGTATTACTATAGCAGCTTTTCATTTTGAGGGCAAAGCTCGTCGTTGGTACCAATGGATGAAAACCAATCGTCATTTGTCTTGCTGGGCTCATTTTACTCACGCTATGGTGGAGCGTTTCAAGTTAACTGATCTTGAGCCACCTCAGGGGTTATTGTCTAAGTTGCAGCAAACCTCCTCTGTTGAGGATTATCAATCTCGTTTTGAAGCATTGGCTAATCAGACAACAAAGCTTCTGTCGGCGTTCTTTGTGGATTGTTTCATTTCTGGGTTACGGGCCGATATTAAACATAAGGTTTTGTCTTTTCGACCCACTTCCCTTAACCATGTCATTAGTTTAGCCCATTTGTAAGAGGCTAAATTAGTTGAATCCAGAAAATTATTATTGAAAGGGCTCAGTTCCGACCGCAAACCATTACTGCCCACTCCGTCCAAGACCATTCCGCCACTCCACCTCCAACACCACCTTTCCCTACCTGCCGCCTTACCCAAATGGAAGCTCAGAAACGTCGGGAGCAAAGGCTCTGTTTCTATTTCGATGACAAGTTTACTCACGGCCATCGCTGTAACCGACCACAGATGTTTATGCTTGATGATGATTTTTCTCTTAGGGAAGACGACTTACCACCTTCTCAGCCTTCTGACTCAACCCACGAGCTGGCCCCTCTCAAAGCGACCCACTTCCTTCCCTTTCTGCCCAACCTACCCTGACAGTCAATGACTCCACCGTCATCTTATTTAATGCTCTCTCAGGTTGCCTTTCGCCAGCTACGCTCCATTTTGTGGGTCATATTTTGGGTCAAACGGTGCAAGTTTTACTTGACGGCGGCAGCACCCATAACTTCATCCAGAGTCGGGTTGCTCGATACTTTGGGCTTGCAATTGATACTTCCACTACTTTTCTAGTTTTGGTTGGCAACGGAGACAACCTATATTGTGAAGGATTGATTCGACAAGTACCCATTTCAATTCAAGGTACTACGGTGACCACTGATTTCTTTGTGCTCCCATTGTCAGGTTCTGATGTAGTGCTTGGAGTGGCGTGGTTGGCTACCTTGGGCCCCGTCATTACCGATTATGCTTCTTCCTCTTTTTGTTTTGAGCACGGCAGTACCAGGGTTTGTTGGCAAGGTGTTATCCCTGACAATCCTCAACCTATTCATTTACACTCTTTACGGCGTTGTGTGGATGTGGGCGGTGTGGCTGCATTTTTTAGTTTGCAAATTACCTTCCACTCTAATGAGCCTACCCCTGCTGCTGAATCTTATTTGGCTCCACTTTTGAGGCAATTTCGTGATGTTTTCATCCCTGTTTCCAGGCTGCCACCACCTCACCCCATCTCCCATGCTATTCATCTACTCCCCGATGCTAAACCAGTGAACGTCCGCCCATATCGCTATCCCCATTACCAAAAACAAGAAATTGAAAAGCAAGTCTCGGACATGCTACGAGCCGGGGTTATCCAACCGAGCACAAGCCCGTTTTCATCACTGGTCCTCTTGGTTAAAAAGAAGGATGGTACATGGCGCTTTTGTGTCGACTACCGTGCTTTAAATTCGATCACGGTTCGTGACCGCTTCATGATCCCCACTGCCGATGAGCTATTTGATGAACTATTTGGCACCACTATTTTCTCGAAGCTGGGTTTATTGGTTGGATTTCATCAGATTTTGGTTCAACCCGAGGATGTTCCTAAGACTGCTTTCCGCACTCACGAAGGGCATTACGAATTCTTGGTCATGCCGTTCGGCCTCACAAATGCCCCCTCGACATTCCAAGCCACGATGACTGGTATTTTTAAGCCTTATTTACGTAAATTTGTGCTTATTTTCTTTGACGACATTCTTGTGTATAGTCGTTCCAAGGAAGCACATTATGAGCATTTACGGTTGGTCTTTGAGGCATTGCGCACGCAACGCTTGGTTGCTAAGGAAAGCAAGTGTCTCTTTGGGAAGGATCAAATTGAATATCTCGGCCATATTGTCGCGGGTGATGGATTGAGAGTGGATCCCTCGAAGGTACTTACCATTCGCGACTGGCCTTGTCCTACTTCGATTAAAGGTGTTCGAGGATTTCTTGGCTTAGCGGGGTATTATCGACGATTCATCCAAGGATTTGCTAAAATTGCTTCTCCTCTGTTTGATCTTCTTAAGAAAGATAGCTTTGTGTAGGGGTCCGAAGCATAGCAGGCTTTTCAGCACCTCAAGTCCGCCTTAAGTCATGCACCGGTGTTATCGTTACCTGATTTTACTGAAACCTTTGTAGTTGAAACGGATGCCTTGGGCACCGGCATCGGAGCTGTTTTGTCGCAGAAAGGGAAGCCTATCGCATACTACAGTCAAAAGTTGTCTCCAAGAATGCAAGGTGTTGCAGCCTATCACAGAGAAATGTTTGCCATCACCCAGGCCATGGGAAAATGGCGACAATATTTGTTGGGTCGCCGCTTCTCAATTGTCACTGAACAGAAAGCCTTAAAAAATTTGACGGAGCAAACCATTCAAACACCAGAACAGCAACAGTGGTTGTATAAGTTGGTTGGGTATGATTTCGAGGTCCTTTACCACCTGGGGAAGCAGAATACTGTAGCTGATGCTTTGTCTTGCCTTCCTACTGGATGTTTCATGGCCATTTCTATTCAACAGTTTGGCAAATTGGAGGAATTTCGTAAGTTGAATGCTACTTGTCCTGAATTGATTGTTGTTCATAAAAAAGTATTGGTTGGTGATGACAACTATAAAGACTATATGATTCATTATGGGCTACTGTTGTTCCGACATCGAATTGTGGTTCCCAATGATCCATCCTTAAAGCAGTCCATACTAGAGGATTTTCACAATTCTGTCGAAGGGGGACATGCGGGAGTGGAGCGCACTTATCGACGAGTGACAACTAGTTTTTATTGGGGGTCAATGCGAAAGGATATTCAACACTTTGTTCGAGAATGTCTTGTGTGTCAAACTATGAAGGCATCCCAACTTGCACCAGCTGGATTGTTACAACCCATACCATTGCCCACTCAAGTCTTCGAGGAAATCACTATGGATTTTATTACTGGTTTGCCTCCACCATTAGGTAAGACAGTTATTTTTGTAGTTGTTGATCGACTGACTAAGTATGGTCATTTTTTTGCCCTCCCGAGTAATTTCACTGGCGCTACAGTGGTTGAATTATTTCTAACGGGGTTTATAAAACTCCATGGCATTCCTACCAAAATCATCAGTGATCGAGATCCCTTATTCTTAAGTGCCATTTGGGAAGAATTAAACCGATTGCAAGGAACAACTAGAGCACTCAGTTTGGCCTATCACCCTGAAACCGATGGCCAATCGGAAGCTGTGAACAAGGTCTTAGAAAGTATTTACGATGTTTTGTTGCGGAGACTCCGAATACTTGGGTTAAATACTTGCCTTGGGCCGAGTACCGGTATAACACGGCTCATCATATTTATGGTCGAGATCCGCCGACAATGATTCGGTACGTGCCGGGAACCACCAAGCTTTCTACTGTTGACTCTGCACTTACTCAAGGGGATCAATTACTGCAACAATTGCAAGCTAATTTGCTTAAGGATCAAACAAGGATGAAAAATTAGGCTGATAAGAATCGTCTAGATGCCACCTTTGAAGTTGGCGATTGGGTGTTCGTGAAACTATAGCCCTATCGTCAAGTCTCACTCCGTTTACACCGCAACCGGAAGTTAGGGCAGCGATATTTTGGACCATTTTGAGTTCTCAAACGAGTTGGAGCTGTTGCCTACAAGCTCGAATTACCACCCTCTGCTCGTATACATCCTGTTTTTCACATCTCGGTTCTTAAGAATTGTATTGGGAATCCAGTAACTCAGAGTATTCCACTGCCCTTACTTGACCCACTCGATGGTGCTTCAGAGAACCTTGAGGACAAGGTTATTTTTTCTGAGGGAGGCAATGTGTTGAAACCCGGCCCATCCTCTAGTGCTAACGAGGCTACAACAGGTGATACTAGTGATCCACCAGCTTTACCAATTGCTATGAGAAGGTCACAGCGAGAAAAGAAGAATCCTGCGGTCCTAAAAGGCTACGTGGTGGGCTAGCAATGAGTTGATTTAGATTTAGTTACCGAATCGATCTTGTGTATAAATAGGAATAGGGCATCTTGAGATAGACACGTTTTGACATATTGTTGGTTATAACTTTTCTCTCTCTTGTCATCCGAGTACCTGCACTGAACTCTTCCTCGAACCTTCTATTTATACTCGATTTGCTTTGTACTCCCCTTGTCGTATACTGCCCACTGGAAATTTCAGCTTCGTTGTTCATTGCAATATTCCCCTTGTTAATAGCTCTTTGTTATTACATAGAATGTGAAGCTTTAAGAGGGATTTGACACCAAAATCTTGTCAAGATCATAACTTCTTGCTCAAGTATAGATCATAAAGGAAATGCCAAAGCTCTGGTGTTTAAGTTCATGTCAAACGGGAAATTGGAGACTTGGTGTAACATCCCGTTACTGATGTGATGGGCATATCGGTAAATTGGAACGGGTTAGGATTTCATACTGCATTCTATTGATTGAGCATTCGTTGACCTCTAATTACAGAGGAATGAGTTATTTGCACATGCATTTATAGGTATATGCATTCATGTTTTTTTCCGGCATTTAATTGTGAGCATGAATTGGTTTGTGAATTTTCGAGGTAATTATGTTTGATTGTGATTTATTAGGAATTATGGAATAATTGGATTTGTATAGTTGAATTGGAGTGTCTTAGGAGTGACTGCCAATGGATAGTGACCTATAGGAAATTTCTGGAAAAATTCGGGAGAAAATGCCCGGACCGAAAATTTTGAGTGTGAGATAGGTTGATAGTATGATGCATCAAATAATTGTCGATAGCAATGGAAAAATTAGAGTTATCTTTATTAGGAATAAAAATGTTGGTAATTTAGATTTAGAGACTGAAACTAAAAGAATTTGAGGGTTTAAGTCTTATGAGCTTTAGGTTAAAAATTAACCTTTATATATATACCTTAGGTTTGAATATTACAATAAGGCATCTTCTCTTTTACCCTAGGGCTCGTTGTTCTTCCTCCTTCCTTGGTGATTTCATTTTCCCCTTGACGATCCTTGCTTGTTTGCTTCCCCTTGTGTAAAGTTTAGCTTGATCCCTGAGGGAATGAAGATTGGTGAGAGTTTAAAGGTTAACCGTGGGTGTTAGAGGAAGGAAATAGGGTTGCGGAAGTTTTGAAGATTTGAGTTTTGATTGGTAAGTTTAATGGCTTTAATGTTGTTATTTATTGAGTTTGATGCATTTATGGTATTTATTGTGAAAGATTGGGTAGTTTAGAGTGAGTTAATTCTGGTTATAGTGAAAGAAATGGTGAAAAGTCGATCGGAGAAGACGATGGAGCCCGCACGTCGCGAGGTCTGAAGAGCGGTCTCGCCGAGACGAGTAAATGAGTACTCGCCGCGACGAGCAGGGCGAGACGTCGCGGTGAGCGTATGAATTTTACGCCTCGTCGAGCCTTTTCCTCTACGTCACGACGAGTCTTAGGAAGGTGTTCGCCGCGGCGAACGTCCTTCCACTCCACGGCGAGCGACCCTTTGTACGCCGCAGCGAGGGATTCAAGGCCGCGGCGAGGATCTAATTTCTGATTGGAGGTGTTTTAATTTATGGAGCATAACTGATGGTGTAGACCTCCAATTGAGGTAATTCTTGATTCGTTATGAACTAAAGAAAAAGGTCTACAATTGAGGAAAAGAATGAAAGTTAGAATTTAATTTAGTAGGATCTCAATCATAGAAAGAAAGTCGAATAGGGTTTCTTATTACAACCTAAGGATTTTATTGTGATAATTGGAGTTTAAATTGGAGACTTATGAAATCAATGGTATGTTTTTGGAGTCTACCATGGGTGATATTGACCTAGTATATAGTAAATTTTGGTTTTGAGGCCTTCTTTGAGATTAAGGGTAATGTATAAATATGATATAGCTTATGGTACGAGAATTGGTTATGAGGCGAAAGATAGTGAACTGGGTTTGGTAGAAAAATCGTGAAACGTCATCGTCGTAATTCATTAAAGACATATCATTATTGAATTGTTTTGACCGAGCATATAGTAATGGAAATTATTTAAGCATTATAGAGTATCAGTTGGATCGTCATTCCACGGATATTCTTTGGGACTTAAGCGATGGCTGGAAGTTCTGGTGAAATGCAGTTGGTTTCTCAATTTCTTATTATTAAATGCTCTGTGTGAATTGTTTGCAATGTGAATTGTATGATTACGGGAATGGTTAGGATTGAAATACATGCTTCTGATAAATTGGAATTGATCGCTACATGCTTTTGAGAAAATTGTGATAAATGGGCTTTTACGTACGTGATTGTGAATTATCGGCATTTGCATTTAAATGCATAAATCGTGAACAGATAATGAACGTTGTGACTGAGTCGCCACTATCTTGAAAAGAGCTCGAGCTCGAACACTATTATCTTGAACCGAGCCTCGAGCTCGAGGGAGTTAGTCATCCCGCGTGAGGCTCTCTACTCCCTGACGACGTCGCCCATCCCGATTCGACATCGATGAGCGCTTTCGGTCACAACATCGAATAAACTAGAAAAATCGCATGTCATTGCATCTGAATGAGTTAATCGATTTGTGATAATTCTTGAGTTCTTTGATGGCATGAGAAATTGCAAACCTGTTATATGATATTTGAATCTATCTTGTGTTGTCTTTGTCTGTGATTCACAGAATCGTGAATTGAGAGAAACATCGATGATGGTTTACCATTGAGTTCATAAACTCACCCAAAATTGCATCTTGTTTTTCGGGTGATATATTAGACTCTAGCTCTGAGATAGACTTTTCCCGCCGTGTGGTAGCGTTGGCGAGAAGTGATGGCCATGTTCGGTCAATGGGATTGATTTTGAGGATGACTTAGTATAGACTTTTGTATCAGTTTCCTTTTTGGAGTTTTGTATTTAGACCGTAGGGAACTGATAGACTTGTCTATATTTCTGTTTGATGTTATGAAATGAGAAAAGCTTTATGGTTTTATAATTTAGTGATTTTGTTATTGCAGTTTTATTGTATTGATGCCATGTGGATTATAGAATTGATCGATAGTAGTGCACCCTCATCGTGGGTTATGTATCGGAATGACCTACGGGTGTCCCGGTGCGTACCCTACGGTAAGGGGGCGCTACTGTAACATCTCATCTCCGATGGGAAGGGTATTTTAGTAATTGAGACAGGTTAGGAGTATTAAATTATAACTCGGCATGAACATATGTCATGCAGCCTCTATAAATGGTGAGTTTTGCACAGGCATATAGTCATACATGCATTCATGACATTTCCCGGCGTAAGTGTTTAATTGTGATCTTTTGTGAAATTGGTGTGATAATGGGGATTTGGAAAATTATTTGGAGTCTTGTAGAGTGTTTTACATTTTAGGGATTTATAGAATTTTTCGGAATTATCAGGAGAAAATTCCGGACCAAAAAAATCGCGGTAAATGGCCTAAATGTGTTTTGTAGTGGAAAGTGTGGTTTTCGTGTTTAAAAATTATTGGGAGTGGACTGTCTTATGTTTTACAATTTTGGGCAATTTAGGTAATTTTCAAAAAATGATTCGGAAAATTTCGAAAATTCCGGATCGGAAAAATCGCCAATTAATGAATCCAATTCGATTTTCATGGCAAATTGCTACCCAATGGCATTGTCTTATTGGGTATATTATTTTGGGATTGAAATTGGGGTCAATTGAGTTGATTGGGTTGGGTAATTGTTGATCTGAATTATAAAATTAATATTTTGTTACAAATGTGGACTAATGAAAAATTGCCACCAAAAAGCTTCATTTAATGCTCTCTCTTCATCCTATCGGTTTTACTTGTTTCAAAGCAAGAAAAGTTCAAGTTGGTAGCCTTTGATACTCATCCGAAGCATACACCCTCTCTTTACATATCCATCGAATTTTTTGCTTCTTTTTTTTCATCTTCCTCCACAAATTCAAGATATCTCTTATCTCTTATTCCATCAAAGTTAGATGATGAGGAGATGCATGCTTGGTCCTGGTAGAATTAGTTAGAAAGCATAGGAAAGAATTGAAGAGAAGAAGTGAGGATTGGAAGCTAATAGGTAAGTAAAGGAATTAAGCTTTATATGATGTTTAATGGTGTTTTTATTAAGAATTAAATGCCATGGTAGTGAGGAATAATTAATGAAAGGTTTGGAGCATTTATTAGGTTTATGCATGCATTAAAGTGATGATAATTATGGTTTGAAGTAATGGGTGTAAGGCTAGGTTGTGGATGAATTGGAAGTAGTATGATAGAAGTGGTTATGGCTTGATTTTGAATTGAATATGGATGGCTAATCTAGCATATGAATTGAGAAATTAAGTGCTGCAATTTTTAAGTATTAGCCCTAGTATATGTATGAATGTGGTAAGACCTAATTTGTGTTTATTTGGATGTCTAGTGATGTGTTAAAGGCATTGGAAATGATAGAACTAAGGTTAACACCAAATCTGGAAAATTAGGGTTTTTAATTGATTTAATCATAATTCATTGTGTGGTTATGTAAATGGGGTGAGGTTTGTGCCCAATGAAACTTTGGGATGTTAGCTACATTTTTATGTGAAATAGGTGTTGTCAAATTGTAACTCTAATAGGTTGAAATTTGGCATGGAAAGTTCCTGTTTGATTGCACGTGAACGATGAATCAAACCATACCCTATGAGCTTTGCTGATTTTTCTAAATTAATTGAGATGGAATTTGGGAAAATGGTCTTAATGGAAGTTGTAGAATATTGAGTTAGCTTTCCATTGCCACTGATCTTGCTAATTTTCGAGTTGTATATTGGGAGATAGGAACTGATTCCTATGGACTGGTTTTGGGCATGTTGATGAAACCTAGCTTAAGTGTCGACTTGTGAGTATTCTGCTTGGAAGCAATTTTATCCATTTTGTGGACTGAATTGGTGTGAGTGATCTTCTGCAAAGTTGAAGAGGAAGAAATTATCTTGAAAATGAGATATGACATATAATTTTTAGAGGTCGAGTTGGGATTTATGATTTTGAAAAACCGATCCTGCATTAGGTTAGGAATTGCTGATCATGGCGTAACTTGCATGACAGTTTTGAAATGGTTAGAAATTAAATTGGAAATTGAGTTCTTCATGAAAATTGAAGTTTGAGGATTTATCTTTTCAGGGATATAAAGTTCTGATTTTTCGACTTGTGTGCGGGAGTTATGCTTGTTATAAGTTTATTTGCTCAAATTGAATGATTTCGGGACAGCAACATTGAGTGAATTAATTTACTTGTTTAGCAATGGAATTTGATTTTGGGTTGTTCATGAAAGTTGTAGATGACGTTGTGAACTTATTGAGCATATTTATGTGGTAATTTTGGCTGAATAATCTGAGAGTTATGGAAATTTCAATGTCTTGCTCGTTTTAATGGGATTTGAGTAGGCGGTAGCTTTGAAGGATTTTGACACCCTTAAGGGTGAAATTGATTTTATGGTCTTCTTGAGAATTGTAGAGGTTTCTGAGCTTTCCAACGAGATATAGTTGGAAATTTTCTGAGTTGTGTGCAATGAATTATGGGTGTTGAAAATTGAATTGGATTGAAAATCAAAAAAAAAAAAAAATGGAAATGGACACGCCTGGGTCACTAGAAATGACGCCTACCTCTAGTGACGAGGCGTTGAGGCCAGCGCCTGCCTCTAGCGACGAGGTTGAATAAGTCAACCCACTGGGCAAGACGTCGCCCAAATGAGGCTGATTCTTTGTTTTTTATTATTATTTTATTATTTTATTTATTAATTGGTAATTTTGATTTCATGCTTCTTTTGTCAATTTCTTTTCCGTCAACGTCCGATTGACCTGATTCTTGAGGCATCGGATTAAGTAGAACATTTAATTTCATTTGTGAGAAATTGGGAATTTTGGACGGAAATTGACGTGGCCCCGAGTAATGAGAGCCTTTAATCACTTTGTTTTGTTTAATCGGGGACCTATAGAGGTCCAATGCATGCACCGGCGCCAATAGGTTTCTAATTTTTAGACGGATTTTGTTATGGGAAATTTAGATTTAGGGCGGAAAATTCATGAACATGCATATTTCATTGCATCTGTAGTGACTCGTTCTTTCTCTGTTTCTTATAGAGGCCCAGTGGGCGTCGTCGGGCCGACGGATTGAAACTTCCGGCATTAGCTTCGGAGTAATAGGTGAAGTAACCTAGTTGGTTTCTCAACCTTATGTGTTTATTAATTATATGCATTGATTGCCATGAGGAAGCGAGGATGGATATATGTGATTGATTGATTTGATTGATTTGGACCACGGGTGTTGAAATATTGGATTATGATATTGAAGTGCAAATGAGAATAAGTGCGTGAGAATGCATTAGTAAATTGGATTGTAAATGTGGTAGTGAAACGAAAGGTAAATGCATGGGAATGAAATACGGACTAAAAGTCAGAGGACATTGGAAAATGATCTAAATAGTAATTAATTAGAATTAGAAATAGAAATGTGATAATTGGATATTGGAAAATGACATGTGCATTCATGCATAGTAAATGATCGATAATGGCGGTTGTGACCGTGTCGCCACCGATTTGAGCTTTAAGCTCAACGCACGAGCCTCGTACTAACGTATTTCGAGCCTCGGCTCGATGATCGTAGCTATGCCCAACGTTTGAGCTTTAAGCCCAATGTTTGAGCCAATGGCTCAACGTATATGAGCTCAAAGTATGCGGTCACAACAACGAAAGAAAATGAAAGAGTCACATGCACAATGCATAAATGAATGTTTAATGTGAATTGTGTGAAAGGCTTATTGCCTTATAAAATATGAAATTGAATGCTGTGATTTCTTGTTTATGATATATATACAATATTGTGTGATTGTGTGGATATGCATGAGTTGGATGAACCATCGATGATGGTTTCTCACGAGTTCATAAACTCACCCACATTGCATCTATTTTTGAAAATGGAGAGTACCACGTTGGACACACGGAGTCGTCTCTCGCTAGCAAGACAGATATCGGGTCGGGATCAGTGTCGTCCGTATCTGCATTCGTGTATTAATTTGGTATTTAGTAGGCCCAATTGTTTACATGTAATTGTATAGAGTGACTGAGCACTAATGAGTGCTAATAATGATTGAAATTATTTTATCAGTGAAATGGTTTAGTCTTTGAAAGTGTTTTGTTATAATTGGGCCAAGTCAATGTTTGTTTTACGCACTATAATATTTTTGAAAGAAAAAAAAATGTCATACGATTTTTGTTAATAAGGTAATGAATGTTCTAGTACGCTACCCTCGCGGGTCACGGGCTCGGATATCACCATGGATATCGGGTTCGGGTCTCGTCGGGAGTGGGCTGCTACAGCTACACTTGGTTACATTCAATCTCAAATGACGATGAGCTCTAATAAGCAAGAAACTTGAACTTTATTCAGAGGTTGAACATAGCAATAGATGTGGCTGTAGCATTAGATTATTTGCATCATCACTGTGGAACACAAGTTGTACACTGCGATTTAAAACTCATCAATGTTCTCCTTGACAATGATCTAACAGCACATGTTGGTGATTTTTGCCTTACAAAGCTTCTTTTAGGAGATACCGGTAATTCTTGAGGCACAACCAACAGTTCAATGAGCATAAAAGGAACAATTGGCCATGTTGCTCCAGGTAATTCTCAAAACTGATAGGCAAAGAAGCTAAATAGTATATGCAACTCATAGTTATGTCGAACTTGCAAAATATGGATTAGGAGGAGAAGCTTTAATGAAAGGTGACATGTACAGCTATGTGATTCTCCTACTTGAAATGTTTACTGGAAAGAGGCCAACTTAGGAAATGTTCAACAATGATACCAGACTCCATTCTTTTGTGAAAATGTATCTACCTGTAAAGTGGTCCAAATCAAAGATCCCAAGCTCTTTTTTTATTACATTAGGTATCCCAGCTTAGTCAGACTAATCCTAATCCCCTAAGACCTCACCCCAAGAGCCCTAGAGGGGGTAAACCTGAAAACCCCAAGATCCCTCAGGTTCCTACGTCGCCTGTACACGTCTGCGCACAAGGAGTCTTCACATACTTGATTGTTCAGCTGATGATTGATCGTTGATCACTGGCCTCCCCTTTGCTCAGCATCAGGTTCCCATCAGCCCCCAGGTTCCCTAGTAGCTCCAACTCTCACACTGTCGCTGGAAGCGAGACGTCCGTAATTGATCCGATCAAGGGGTTGTGCCCAGGGGACTAGAGGATCATCAATAGGAATAATGTCTATTTCTCCTCCATTGGCGTGACTCGAACTCAAGACCTCCTGAAAGGGAGAGCCTTAAATAAGGAGCTTTGACCACTCAGGTCACTCCTACTTGTCATCCCAAGCTCTTATTGCTACAAGAAGATGATGGTCCTCGTTTCTCAAGAAACAGAGCCAATGCTTCAAGGATTCAACATGAAGATTGTTTGGCTTCAATTTTACAAGTTAATTAGGGTTATATGGTCTTTGAATTCTCTTGAAGAAGGAATGGATATGGCTAATGTCCTCACTCAGTTGCATACTATTAGAAATTCTTTAGTTAGTGGGGGAGGAAGAGTGGGAAGATTTCTTTTTTTCTTTTCTCCCATGTAAAATTTGAATTAATTATTAAGAAAGAGCATAATATTATAACAATTGATATCTATTATGATAATTAATATAGACTAGCATACTAATTTGATAATTAATATCATTGATGTGAATATCGCATCTGCATCTTAAAAAAAATCGGTACCGATCGGATACATATGGTCTTGAAATAAATTCCGCTTAGATCGGCCAATTTCTATGATCTTGGTCGATCTGGTTAAATATTTAAAATACCGGTCAAATACTGGCCAGTACCGAAAATTTTCAAAATTTTTTAAAATTTCCCTCCCTCCTACCTCTTCTTCCCCCCCTTTTTTTCAAAGTTTTTAAAATAATAATAAATATTTTATTACTAATAATAATTATAAATTAAATAAAACTTAAAATAAATTATTTTATTTTTATTACTAATAATTTTCATTTTATTACTTAATAATAAATTATTTTTATTTATATAATATTTATTAATAAATACTAATAAAATTATGTTATTTCGTAAAATAAATAATTTTAAAATTATTATTTATAAGCTAATATTTAGTTTATATGTTTTCAATTTTAAATCAAAATTTATATATTTTAAAATTATATTTAAAATTTAATTATATTTACTAATAATTATTAAATTAATTTTATTTATTAAATTGAAATTGTGATTATGTCTAATTAAATATAAAATGAAATGGAATGTGAAAACAACAATTCTAAAAAATAATTCAAAATTTTGATAAAATAGAAAATAATTCAAAATTCAAAATTTTGAATTATTTTATTATTTCACAATTAATTATTATATATAGATAATTATTATATATAGATAATTGTTATATATAGAAATAATTAAAATATAATAAAGATATCTATAAACTAAAATGAATAAGATATAAACAAAAACTAAATTTAATAATCTACAACTTTAAATTCAGGGACAATTTTATAAATTTTAAAAATATTTTTGTATTATTATAATATTTTAAATACTTTGTATTATTCTTAATTTTATAATTGTATGATTATAATTGTCTTTGTTTATATTAATTGTGGTTATTATTTAAATGTAAAATATTTAAAATTTATTGTTATTTCATATTAATTGTCATTATTATTTATTATTAAGATTTTTAAAACATTGTTGATGTAAGCAAAGAACTAGTAAAATATACAAGATACTGTTGTATAATATACCAATATGAACTATTTTACAATTTTTAAAAATTTTAGGGACTATTTCATAAATTTTAAAATTTGCGAAAGCATTACTAGTAGTACCAACCTGCAGATGCTGATTCAGCTCAGAGCTCAATCCCAGCATCAAGGCGATCACAGTATTCATAACATTGATTAATATATATTGTGAGAATTAACATCTTAATTACATACCTGTGACATTTGACTCATTTATATAAAAACATATATTGTTAAGCGTGTTATAGGTTTTCAATCTATTCTTTAATTTAGATTAAATGTAGTCATTAGACTTGTGATTTACCAAAGAAATGTTACAAGCGACTTAAAAATTTAATCATGATCTTTTATTTTAAGTAGTTGATTTATTAAATGACTTAAATTCTAAATTATTTCGTGTGTTTAAATTTTTATTTAAACTATTTTAAAGAATAATTATATTATTTAATTTTTATTCTAAAAATGATCTCCTAAATTTAACATTTAACACAAATAACATTGTTTTCTATTTGAAATTATCAAAATTATTAAGTGAATTATGTAATATGAAAAATACTTTTGTGCCTTCATTTATTTAATAAATATTTAGAGATGTACATTTAAAAGGAGTGCTAACCACAAATGATGTTATGGTGGGTGAAAGCTTATCTCTTCTAAACTAATAGATTCCAAACCATTTTCATTGCTATCTTTATTCTTTCATCCATCATTCTATCACTAATGGGATATCTCTTTCTATTTCTTTATTTATTCCAGCTGAATGGATAAATCCACCACCTTTGGTTTTGTTCTTTTATGTATATGTATTATGTATAAAGTAGCTTCATAACTATAAGTGTGATAGTGATGCGGTGCTATAAGGTTACTTGTCTGTTTGAATAAGCTTATATCAATAGAGCTTTTGTCAGTAGAACTTTTGTTAATAGAGCTTTTTTAAAAAGAGCTTTTCTAAGAAGTCAGTTAACTGTTTGGCTATCATTTAAAAAAGAGCTTTTTTAAGAGTTTCATACAATAAACTGTTTGATAACATAAAATAAAAATACATTTAATTTTAAATATATGTTATTTTGTAATAAAAATTATTTATGCATATAAATATTATGTAAAATATATTAAACAATATGCAAAGCACAATATATTAATTATTATATAATTTTAAACCATATAAAACATAAATAAAATATATCTAACCAAATCTTTTATATGAATTATAATATAAGTAAAATTAATATCAAAATAAATATTAAAACATATAAAAATCAAATAATATTATATAAATCTTAAAATAAACGTGAAGATATGTTTGTGGGTATTGTGAGAATTATGTGTAAAACATAAAGGTAAAATGGACTAAAAAATAGGCTCATTAATTAATATGAAAAATCTACTTAAAAAATATTTTTTTGAATAGCTTCAAATTTAAGATTCTCAAAAAGTTGTATTTTAGCTTCCAGAAAAGCTATTTTTATGAAGAAAAAAAATGCTTTTGGATTTTATAGTCAAACACTCAATTTTCTTAAAAACAATTTTTGCGGTGAAAAAAAGTACTTATTCACTCTCCAAAAGCTGAACTAAACAGGCACTACTTGTCATACAAAGTGACTGCAAAACTTTTTTTAAGCATTGAGAGATGTAAACTTTATTCGAGGGTCTAAAATTTGTATTTAAGAATTTCATAATTGTGTTTTCCTTTTGAAATACTCGGAGCACTTCTTGCTTTGAATGTATTGGCATTAAGTTCTACTTTTAAAAAAAAGTTAAGAGTCTCTTATTATTATTACCTTTGAACAACATGTTGGCCGACCCGCTAACTAAAGACTTACGTATCTATGTGTTTAGAGATATGTCTCTCATATGGGACTATTAAAGCCTAATTTTCTTTATTCCATTAGAAGTATTAATTACATATACATATATATAAAGATATATAGATATTATAGAAATTGCCTTGATTTTATGTAATACATGTATATTATGGATGTTTGTCATTATTTATGACATTTTGTAACTTCACGTATATAGATGAGTAACAAATTGAGGATATTCACTTTGTTGAATCCATATTGATATTGTTGTCATGCTTCTAGATCATAATTGCCTAATTATGTACTTCTTATACATCATATAAATGTGATGTTTGTGTATAATTAGTTTGGCTATACATATTGCTATGAAAGTATTATGATATGATTATGTAGTTTAAGTGGGAGAATGTTGAATTAATCAATGCAAACTAACATAATCTCATGAAAATGAACCGCTTAATTACGTACATGTGACTTTTGTATCATTTATATAACGTACAATATATTACTAACTGTGCTATGAACCCAAGAGTATTCTCCAATCTTACACAGGCCTACTCATTGAGTTTGTGACCTACAAAAAATGTCATATAACCTAATTCATATGTTTTTAAAAACTTACAGTGACGATGACAATGGATGTTTGGGGTGGTGTTGTGTGAAGAGATTAGAGAATTGGAATTAAGGAACCTATACTCTTCCATTATGTTCTTGTCTTGCAACAAACTATTGAGTAAAGATGGATTCTAATCAATTTTCACCATCTTTATGAGATATTCTCTTTTTTTTTTTGTATGAATAGGAAAGGAAACAACATAGATTACATAATGAGACGGGGGAAATAAGTCCCCGAAAAATCCTCTTACAGGAGACGTTGGCACCCGACAAGGGTGGTATCAAAAACCGTGAGATCGACTGAATTAGGATTTGCATGAGTAGCAAGTCAGTCTGTGCAATTGTTGTTCTCTCGATAAACGTGCCGATATGCAACAGTCTAATTCTTGGTGAGAAGCTCATGGACGCCCAAGGTAATGGGGTTGAGTGCCTGGGAACGACGATCCGCGGACGAGAGTAGAAGATGCACCGCGAGAGAATCCAGCTCGAGCTCTACACGGCGGAAGCCTAGATCCCAAGCTAAGGTAAGTCCGGTATAAACGCCTCAGAGCTCAGCCGACATCGTATCGCACCAACCTAGGTTCTGGGAGAATCCGCCAAGGTTGAAATGAAGTGAAGCATAGTTGGGACAAGGTAGAGGGGACAAAGAATCATGTCCCGTCACATTCTTGTTTTTTTTTTTAAGTTCAAAGCTCGTAAATAGATGGTTGAGATGAAGTAGAGTATAATTAAGACAGAAATTTCACATAAATAAATTATTGAAATGAAATAAAAAAGAATTAGGATAAAGTAGAGAAGACAGAGCATCATATTAAGTCACATTCTTGTTTTATCTTCTTTTTTTTTTAATACATGGGAGAAGAAAACAAGAACTACGAAGGGAGAGAGCGGTGATACACGATACCGTGAGAATCACGGGACATAGTGGCAAAGATAAGCGACGGAGCCTCCGGAAGAGAGTTGATCCCGGGGCTGGAATAAGCAGCAAGTGCAGCAAGACTGTCCGCACTCTGATTGCCTTCCCGATATACATGTTGGAACTTCACGTCCCAAGTTCGATACAATAGCTCCTGAATACCTGTCATCAAAAAAGAATAGTCAGTCAAAGGGATTCGAGATGTGGATAAGATATTTATTATCTCCAGGGAATCCACTTCAAGGATAACTCGCCGGAAGCCCCTAGTCCAAGTCAAGTGAAGTCCCGAGTAGACGCCCCAAAGTTCTGCAGCAAGGGGGGAGCTCTGATCGATGTGATGAAGAAAACCTCCGCACCACCGGCCCCTACAATCCCTTATCAGTCCACCGACCGTGGCGATATTGGCCCCACTCTTAACGGCTCCATCTATATTGAGTTTGACCCAGCCTGTCAGGGGCTTGACCCAGCCTACCAACTATCCCACAACTAACCCTTGAAACCTATGCACACTCCCCTCAACAATGCTAGCTCGGACTATCCAGTTGACATAATTCAAGACCGCCCGATGACCATCAAAGACCATAATCATCACTTAGCCGCCGTAAGAAGATCGCCGACGACTGGTCGTATTTGACTTCAATTCTTCGTGGGTCCCCAAAAAAGATATTTCTTTCCCAGTTTTGTTTTTATTACAACCTCAAAGTTATTGCAATAATAGTCAATACTCAATAATAAATAATAATAACTCCAATTTATAAGAAACAAAAAGGATCCCGAAATTATTTAGCCTAATCTCTGATTTATCTCCGATCACCGGACAAATGGTTCCGGTGGCCGGATCATTATCGAAGAATAAGTATAAACAGCAGGAGTTTACTTGTGATTTCTGATTTGAGTAGAAAAATGGAGCCTCCTCAAGAACCCGAGAATAGGAAGATGGGTTTGAGAAACGTAGTGTTGCGATTGAGTTTGGTGATTTTACTCCCAATCTTTGCTTTCTTTTTCTTGTCGTTTTCGATCGTAGTTGTTGCAGTTTTGGGCGGTCACGTAACGATTTCTTATCCTTTCTCTATTCCCTCTCAGTGCAGAATAGTTTCCAGTAGTAAGTTCCTCTCTCTCTGATCTTGTAAATTGATCTTCTTTCTGGGTTTAATAGTACTGTTAAGGTCTACGTTTTCTGTTATTGAAGTGGAGGACTTTAGTTCTGCATTTGTTAATTCTACGATGTGAAATGTGTGCGTTAGGTCATTTCTGAAATTCCCAGTGAAATCTAATGTCTGAAAGTGTTATTGAGAAGAGTTTGATAAATTTAGCTTGTTTTTTATGTAATAACCAGATTCCAAGTTTCTTCTTGCTTTGAGTGTGTTGGATCGTGAAGTATAGGAGATGTGTGGTGGAACAAAGAAAAGCATCTATTGTTGTTCTGAAGTGGACCGAGTTTATAGGAATAAGTTATTAATTGATTCAGCTCCCCATCTGTGCATTTGGGATATGTGATTATGGTAACCATTTTCCTTGAGTTTTTTTCTCTTCAGTCCCCGTCTAATGTTATATTTCATGATAAACCATAGAGGAGTCGTCTCTGCCATGTTCTTTTCTTTTTCTTGGAAAGAATTTGCTGAGTGTGTTCAAGTTTGCTTGCTATCTGAATACACAAATTTGTTATCCTCTGTCAAAAAGAATAGTTGAAGATTCAATTAGTTTGCGTAGGCAAATAAGTATAGGTTTAACTGCACCCAATTAAACCCTTTTTCAAGAAGTGAGTCGCTGCATTATGAAAGCCTGGGTTGGTTAATTGAGAGTGAATCTGATGTAGCTATCCTACACTTGAAAGAGTAAGTAAGAACTTTTTCCTAACAATGAATCTGACCATAATTAGGTTAACCTATTGAAGGGGAACGGGAAATTCATTACAATGTACACATTGAGAAGGCAACACACCTACCGATTGGTTAGCTAATTACACTCGCCAATGTGCTTGGTGTCCACATATGAAATTGACCACTGTCTAGGGCATTGGATACTTTTGAGCAGGATCCTATCGGTTGTCTTGGTGCCTGTTGGTTGAAGATAGATAACTAATTGTAGTTTAGGCGTCTTCAACTCCATTACACCCAAAGAGCATAATAATGAGATATCAGTAGGAGCAAAATGTTTATCCTTATGGTTTTTGGTTATTTGGTTAGAAAATGTAGGTCATCAGTCCCTTTTTTCTTAATTTCATAGATTAGTACCCTTCCTATGTATAGAAACTCAATGATGTTGAAACATTTGGCAGACCTGCTCACAAGCCTTTTTTCCTGGTCTCTTAAAGTATAGAACATTGAAATATTTTAATGTCATATATATATTGATCCATCTTACTTATTAATTAGTTTGTCATGTGCCATCTTAAATGCCTTTATGAATGTCTTCTTAGATCCAGTCGAGTTATAAATATTGCATTTGGTGAGCAGCAGTGAACGCGATATTTATATGATTATTGCAGTTACAGAATAAATGAACTACATTTGAATATGCATTTTTTTCTGTTGACACTCTTACATTAATCTCTAGTTTTATATGACTCCTTTGGGTGAACTTTCGCATGTTGTATTTTACTTGGTTTATGGTTTATTCTTTCCTATCTGATGCCTTTCTGATATTCTTTAGGTGTGGATCTCAGATTCTCCAAAATCTGCGAACTTGGAGTTTTGAACTACAAAGCAAAGAATGTCTTTCATCCTTTTGAAAGAAGTAAATTTCGATGTCACTATGATTACTATTGGGCATCAGTGTTTGAGGTGATTGTAGATTGTGTTTACTTTTTATTTAATTTTTCTCTGTGGAATTTCATGGTAATATCCAAAGCTTTACGTGTTTACATGCAATTTTAGCTCAGTAATATCCAAAGGTTTGTTGCTTCCTGCATCGTTTACCTTTAGCTTGTGATAATGAGAAGAAGTGAAATTCTGCTCTCATGTGTCATTGTTATTGAATGAAAGAGAAAGGAATATAGAAGAAATCCTGTATGTTAATTCCTATGTTAAATATTTGGTTCTAGCCTTCTTTTCGACAGTGATTGATACTAGGAGGGAATAGATTTTTAGTAGAAACACATTTGAGACATGAGAAATAGTACATCTTGAAGGTTTTAGGCTTGTTTCTGGATGTTTTTCTTATGTTTTTTTTTCCTTGTGATTTTACATAACATTTTTCTATGTTACCTAAGGTACACAAAAAGCAACCTCTAATCTTCACACATCTGTTTCTGCAATCCATTCAATAAGCTTCTCCTCGATATAAATATTATGACTTGTCAACCCCCATTGTATAATCCTAATATTGCTTACAAATTAACTTTTTCAAATAAACCCGACACAAAGCTTAATGGTTTGCTGGCAAAAGCTAGATCTGGATAGGGAAATAATGTTAAATATAACTCATCAATGTTGTTTAATTAACAGTTGAGTCTGGATAAAATATGGAGATAAAAAAATGAGAGCAGTAGTACTGGTAAATAAACAAGATAGCATTTGACTGTTTTTTATTTTCTTTCCTTAAATGATGCATCAATAATGGGGTTAAGATGGAAAAAGAAGCAGCTGTTTCCTTTTTCAAAGATCAATACTGGTTGAACTGCCCAGTGACCTATTGTATAGAGTGCGATAAACACCAGATAAAGTCTGTTTTCTGTGAAACTATTCTCAAACTTCTGCATCTGGGTGTTAATCATATACTGGATATAGAACTTTGATTATAATTGGCACTTTACGAACTACACACACTCCTCAAATTTTTAATTTCTCTGAAACTGACAGGTGGAATACAGGGATCGTTCTCTGGGTCGGAGATATATGGCATTAGCAGAAACTCCAGATGAGGCCCTTCCTTTGAATTGCAGGCCTAGTTTTGGTGCTGCATGGTTGACTAAGAATAAATTTAAGGTTGGTGTTATAGAGTTTCAAATCTTTGATGAGTTGTAGATGTATGGAGCTGAATTCAACCAACAAAGACTTAGCTTCACATGCCTAGCTTAGACATTATGCAAAGTAAAAGAATGCTAGATTCTTGAACATGCACCCACAAACACAAATTTATGTGTTCTTGGGAAATTAAGCTGTCGTTCAAGAAATAACCATAGTTATGCATTTCCTTCTCAGGTTAACAAAACTTATGACTGCTGGTACACAAGTGATATTTCCAAAGTGAGCTTATACCGTGATGACATTTTCGGTTGTGGAACAAAAGATTCATTTTCTATGAAGATAATTAGACATTATTTCACCCAGTGAGTGGAGGCTCTTCTATTATTTTTAGTTGGTTCCCCCCTATTTCTGGTTCCATTGATCTCCGTAGCTGTTCTGATTTATCAAAAAATTGTGATAAAAATAGGAGGATAAGGAAATGAAGGATAATTGATAAAGATCATTGAGTTAAATAGAAATGGAAGAGAAAGAGAAGAGCAAGAGAGATGGAGAAACTGAAGAGGAGAGAAGAATAGGGAGAAAGAAGGGGAAAGTGGAAGAAAGTGAGTTTTGGGGGCAGAATTTAAGACAGAAGATGAATTAATACCTCATTTCACTTAATATGTCCAGAACTGCAAAATCACATACTGCTATATTTTTTTATAGGAGTTAAGAGCAATCCCAGAAAGATAAATACCTTTAAAAATGATAATTTCTCATATTCAAATAGCCTTTACCAGATTAAAAAATGTCTAGCAGAAAACACGCTAAAGCGGGTGGTGGGTCAGTATATCAGTTATTGAATTACCTGGCATGCTCAGATGTCTTGAACTTAAACGTCCAGTGGGAGTACATCTGTTGTCTTGCCCACAAAAAATTGTTGTGCCATGTAGTTTACAGTTCTTAGTTTTGACTTCTCTTGTTCCTCTATTTCTTTCAAGTGGGGTCCTTATAACATTTCCCCTTACAGTTGAAAGTTCAAGTCCTTCAAATATTGAATAGAAAGTTTTCTGTACTAGTGGAATTTCATTAGGTTGTGAATATTATTTACATTCAACTTCTGGCATGTTTGTTTATGGGCCTTCATATCTAAACTGTTCCGTGGCTTTAATGAGAACAGATTCACCAATTTCGCATACTCCTTGTTTAGAAGCAAGAAGGGAAGCGCTACATATTGGAGATGGGAAGCCATAGCAGGAGCTGTGTCTGGTTTTATAACATCTGTAATCTCCATTAGCTTGATAAGAATCTTTCAGCTGATCATTCCTTGGTTGCATAAGACCTATGTAGCGGCGGCGGTGGCTCGTACCATCAATACGGTCTTCTTAAAGCGTGTTTGCTTTCTTGTTGCATACTTCTCTGTCATGGGCTGGTTTGCAATCCAGTATGGGAAAAGGCTTGGTTTGTCAGAGATCTACAGAGTTTATAATTACTAACTGGGCATTCTTTTCAAGTGTCACTTCCTCGGGGTCATAGAGCACCAGATCTCGAACTGCAAGTATGCCGGAACTTGCATTGTGTAAAATTTTACAACTCTTAGATATGGGCAACAACTAATACACCTAACCAAGAAAATGGTGTTGGTGTATAGGCAGGCATCATAGCATCTGAAATTACCGGAGGTCTTGTATGGTATTTCATCATCCTTTTTATTTTTTGGAAGTTCGGCAGTTGGTAAATTAGAAGATAAATGATCAATCTGTACCCTATACAGATATTTTGATCTGATAAGATACTGTATTTTCTTGGACTGTGACCGATTTAAGGTGAGTTTGGTGTGATCTTAGATTTAAAAATCCATTTGGATATGATTTCTGGTCTTCTTCTACCTCTTGTAGTACGTGAAGACATCTTACGGAGGCTTTTGTCATGGAACAACATGGCCTGAGGCCTTGCTAGAGTGGAGCAATGATCAGGCAGTGGCAGTAAGAGAGTTGTGTCAGGGATGTTGTCAGCTTCACAATCCTATGGACGTTAATAGCTAGCTTTCATGAGCTATCAAAATTTTGGGTATGATTTAGTATAGAAATTAGCATTTTTCATGTTCTACATGAATTCATCGCAAGATATTATGCCTCTCGATATGAGTCCATAGCAATCTGCTGAACTGAATTGGCTTAAGAGCTATATGAAATTCTTACATGCCCTCCTGCGATGACTTAAAGAAAGGAACTTCCTGGAAAAAAATTTACAGCTTTTGTGCCAAAGGGTTACTGCGTAGACATATTGTTAGATGTAAAAGTGAATATAAACTTCACATATTGCCTGTTTCCGAAAGGATCCTCTCAATTTCTTCCAGGAGGCGTTCTTTTTCCTCCGTCAAGTCCTCGTTCTGTTTTTGGAGTTCTTCAATCTGCTTAGTCTGTTCAGAGTCCTTCCTGAAAAATATTATTCCCCAACAAGAAACCAGTTATTGAGTAAACTCTCGAAGGAGAACACCTTAAACATGGAGTCTCCAAAACTAGTAAAATTAAAGAGAACTGAAATAAATTTCTGAGTCCAATCTTTGCTGAGAAACGAACAAAAAATTATAGTGTCTTTCCTCACAAAAGTACAATTGCAAGTGAACAAGTTGCTAGTCACATGCCATTACCTATTCATGAATGACAAGTTAAGTTTTAGTGACCGGACTTCCTTCTCAAGATTCTCACACCTCTTCACCACTGCTTGCATATCAGATGGAATTGCTGGCACCAAGTTCCTTTCTTTTGCCTCAGCCATTCTACATCACCAAGAAACTAGTGTAAATCAAAGCTTCACATTGTAAATGTTTTGACCTTTGAATTTATTCAGGCAGCTTCAGTGACTATTTCGTTTTACTTCACTCATATTGTGTATTGAGAAACCATGGTGATGTTCAGTTCTAAGAAATTATAAGCAGTTTGAAAGTAGCACCTATTACTTATACAATAAGAAACGACCAGCTCCAAATGGGTGGGGGGAAGAGAGTTAATGACCTAACTAAAACCATGCAGAAGTTTGGCTATAAAAAAGAACAGGTCACACAGAAAATTGGTCTGAAAGTAAAAGAAGCCGAAAGCAAGATTCTGAAATTTAAAACTAAAACTACATGGTTGGAGTTCAATTACTTGTTTGTAATGCTGCTTCCAGGTAATATAGGCTAAATTCCAGTAGGAGCTACACTATATGACAGTTTAACAGAGGTCATTTCTTTAAATCTAATTAGTTACTGGAAATGAGATGATCAACTAGGTCCTGAGCTTCCAAATGACAATACAGCATATGGACATGCTTACTTTCGTGAGCGCTCCACTCTGCGTTTTTTAGTTGGATCAACCTTTTCAACTGCATAACAATTGTTGGTCAGATAGAATCACGCAAAATTAGAACTACTAAGTAGCTTCCGCCATTTAATTCCATACAATTCTTACAATATAAAAGCAAACAGAAGGAAGAGGAACATTTGAAACCTTTCCACTCAAAATTTCTAATTATTGTGGAATTGTTACAAGTGTATACATAGTGTATCTAACTGCAGATCAGGGACTGCACAAGAAGCCAAATAAGTTCAAGGTTCCCGTTTCATAGCATCAATCTTGTCAAAATTTACTATCTTGTCAAACTTTCCAACGACTGATACTCCATAAATATTGTTCAATTTCATCTCTGATAGCAAGCTGTCCTTTACATAAATAAAAAAACTAATTGGACATGCATACCTTGGCAATTGAGTGCAAAGTTTTGCTTATGTTTGCAGTTTGAGAGTAATATAAAGTGTAAGATCAAACACATGAGAATTGCATTGTTGATACAGGATAAAGTGTAAGATCAAACACATGAGAATTACATTGTTGATACAGTCAAAAAGAAAAGAACTCTCCTTTCCTGTCCTCTCGTTTAAGAATATAAAGTCATGCTAGAAAAGTTCATAGGGAAAAGTAATTACCTGAAACAAGTGATGTCTCAGAATTATATCGGACTAGACCTCCCCTCTACACCAAGATTATTTAGATGAAAGCAAGGAGTTAAGAAGTAGGTAAATACTCAAAATTTGATTCACATTTTGTTATTTTCCCACCAAAGGGAGAAGAATACCTTTCTGTCATCCTTCAAATTATCAATTATCTGCTCTCTGAAATCTGCATTTTAATATATTTTGCTTCAACAACACTTAAAAGTTAACTAAAATTTCAAGTTGCCAATAGTGTTCTTTTCTTCAAATGCAAATGAAAGTTGTCAACCTACTGCAGCAATTCTGTTTTGTGCTTGATTCTATGTGGTAAAGGCTAAGTTGAAATATATGTTTTCTTATGTACATGGTTAAAAAAAACAGAAAAGTTACATATAGTTTAAAAGAACAGAAAAGTTACATATAGTTTAAAAGAACAGAAAAGTTACATGTCTAAGTGTTTGGTTCTCTTTTCAGTAATTAGCTATGATGTTGAACCTAGAATTTGGCTCGGGTATAATGTTAGGAAGTTGAGGTTGGTCTTAGGATCTGTACCAAGCTACAAAGAAACAAATATCAGAATAGATGGAGAAATCATCAAACAATTGCTATCTGTTGTATGGACAAAAAGTGTGCTTGTCTACAAAGTGAGATAAGGAAATGAGTAGAGGAACAGCCCCATATAAATCCTAGATCCAATGAGGAGAAAAATATTTGGCATTTAAGTAGCAAACCATTAACAAAAGTAGATGCTTATGTGTACCTTTAGCTCTAGAAGTGTTTTCTGAACTTCTCCCGTTTTCAATTTCTTTCTTTGAGCTTTCACTGATGCTTGGTGCTTGATTTGAGTTGCTAGGACCATCACATGCATCAAACCCAGATGAAACGACTAGTGCAGCTGCAGAAGAATCACTTTGACAAGGTTCTTCAGAAACTGCTGTTAGTTGAGTTGCATTCACAGGATTCCCAAAACCTTCCAGGTCAAAACTTATTGATCCATGAAAAGTATGCAAGAAGCCAGGACTCTTAAGCTGAAAAGGGCTTATTTCTTGATAAGTGCTTGGAATCTCAACAATGCTATTTCCATTTCCTAGGTCAAAACCAGAGTTGACTGTAATTTCTTGAGCTTGAGAAAGTGCATTAGATCTATCTTCAGTAGTATCTTTTTCTATCTCATTGTTAAGTTTCTTGCGTTCTAGTGTACCCTTTAGCATGTTTACAACAGAAGAAACTCTATCACCACTGCCCATCTGCGTGTTGTTGAAGGTAGATGAAGATGAATTGGAAGGTGACATGAATGCATCGAATTGACTGGCAATTTCATGCACAGGGAGGTCTGTGTAACCATTTGGATCCGCAAATTCTTGTTTCAAAATGTTCATACCAACCTCAGAACCATCCTGCATAGATTCCATGCATAAAGTTGAAGGAGATATTTTCATGGCAGCATACCTTTTCCTGAAAAAGAAATATAGAATCAACTTAGGAAACCTTGATGGATATCTATCGTATTTATCAACTATCACTTGGAAAAATTTGCTGCAAGTATGCAGAAATGTATCACGAGCAGTAATTGTTGTTGCAGAGAATGTTGATACCTTAGCTCAGATGATCGACTTCTTGTCATGGGTTGAGAATTATGAAACCAGGCCTGTGTAAAAAGATAGATACCATAAGAAATCATCTTCGGAAGCTTCCTTGATCTGAGGTTTCTTTGAATAATAACACAACAAACCTTGGCCAGATACAAATTGTTAGCCTGCATACTTCCCTCAACAGCATTCCTGATAAGGAAAATAAATCAAATAAGATTGCATCGTTTCTGTTGACATTATGTTGCTTATTTTCTGTGAATCAATACCAGATCCTAAGAGCGTAATACATCAAATGAATTTCAGCAGATTGAGAAACCTGATTGATTCTTGATTGAGATCACTGGGTATGACCTCAGCAACTTGATTATTTTGTGCAAATGCACCATTACTTCTTTTATTTTGCAGTGTCCCTCCATGATGCTGATTGGATAGATTCGACAGCTCAGAGGAAATCCTGCAATGATGATTGATCAATTCCCTTGCTATATAGGTTGAAAATCAATATTGGCCAACAATTAAATACTTCCAGAAGCCAGAACATTTTGCATTGACAAAAGCTTCGTTTATCTGGTATCTATGCAGTTGCATTTAGTTGGAGGCTGAGGCATACGTTGAACTACCTTTCTGGTCTGCTGGTGCTGTGATAGGGATTACACAGCAGACTTACTGTGTTAAGGGAAAAAGGACAGAGAAAAGAGAGCAAACTCATTCACTACTTAATTCAGGGTTAAGGTTGAGAAAACATGGGAAATTAGGGAACAACTCTCTGAAGGCACATAGCTAAAATGGACAATTGCATTAGTCTAATATCAAGAACCAAATGTTTCCAATCAACATTTTGCGATTCTAATTTTTAACGAAATTAGTTACAACAAACAAAAATTGGAGACTTCCTAGTGTCCCATTTACTCTTTCTTCACACAGAAGCAAGGATCACAAAGATAGATCTTTTTGTAGGGATAAACCTACAAACTTTGGTAGACAAAATCTCAATCTTATTATGCAGGTCTATTAACCTCAACGCACTAACCTCCTTGACGATTGCCGTGTCCGATTTGCTATGCTTGATGGATAGACAGTACTCTGAAAGTGGAAATGTACCAATCCAAACAAACGAAACATCAGAACTCCAGGTGTAAATGGAAAAGAAAAAGGACTTAATTATTAACCAAGAAAGAGCAACTTGTTTTGAATCAATGAGACTTTGGTTCTGCTATTTCAGACTGTAGAGCCTAGTGTTTGAATAAATTAATATTTGTGTTAAGTTTCATGTAAGATTTTGGTCATGCAAAATCTCCTGCAGCTAGTGGAGATCACCAAGGCTTGACAATATGAGGTTCTGCAACTTTTCTGATCAACAAAGAATACCCTTTTTCTCTTTCTCTCTGCCAAAATGAAAATGAAGAAGGATAAAGGCAGAAGGAACAGAAAATCTGGGCTCATAGTTCTGTTATTTGTATAGCTGTTTTTATCAATCACTTTCGCAAACACTTAACAGCATAGCGCACATGAATAGCCTGTTTGACATATTGATGCTCATAAAAGAAGATATGATTTTCTGCTTGCCTCTCCATTGGTAAGCCAACTTTTGAAGAGCTCCTCGCTATCCGTACGAAGGTTCTGAGAAAGATTCTTGAGCCCCAACATCTCCATGGTAGGCGCAGACATGCCAATTGTGGTCTCCATCAATGATTTGATGAACAACTCTTCACTCGAGTTCCTGTACGTATCCGAAAATCCTCTTCCCTGTGTGTCCATCGGAATTTTCTCTCCTTCACCTCCTTGATAAAAGCTCCTGTTATGTTCACTGCTACCTCCTGCCTTTACAAAAGAATCATCTATCAACCTTCCCCTCTTTCCATCATTGACCATATTATTCCTCTTCCACAAAAACCTCCTCCTCCTCAAAACTTGATGCCTGATTTGTTCTGATCAAAAACATTTATTATAAAGTGAAAGAGAGGAATCCTATTGCCTTTCCAGTCTAGGTGCTGAACTCCAAATTCAATAAAGAATACAACCGAGGAAAACGCTTCCTCTGCAAGAAATTAGAACGGACTATAGAGAACTTGGTAGTGACAGGAGACTTTGTTTTTGCACCAAAGGCGAATATACTATGCATTACAATGAACAACAACATTACAAAATGAGCAGTACCAACTCCCACCAGGTTGCGATTACCATAAATTATCATCTAATGCAGCCTGAAACAATCCTCACTACATACAATATATCAAATTCCATAAATTTTTTAGATGACAGTGTGAAAAGATTGTTTTAAATAAGCGAAAGAATCTTATGATGCATGGCAAATGCAATCTAACAAAAGCAGAAGAGTCCACTAATTCAAGTACATGCCGAACAACACCACACTACACTGCACTCCCATGTTTGAAGACTAAAACGAAACAAACTGATGATGACAAAAATAAAAGATGAGAAAAAAGGCTGTATTTGTAATTCGAACTTGTAATTTTTCAGTCGTAGACATTACCAGAGTTTACCGGTTACTCGAAGGCTGACGTTATACGAGCATTCAGTATATATTTTTACTTCGTACTCTTTTATATTGTAATATTATTATTTTGTCATATTTATACGTGAGTCTATCGGAAACAATCTTTATTATATAAAAATAAGATTGCGTATTATCAAACTCTCAAAACTTTACTTGCCATAAGATTTCGAGATATGGCGATGATAATAATATTAAATTTATAAGTTATACAATTTTTATTATATAAGACAAAAAATTAAGATTATATATGCACAGTAAGGATAAGATTAACTTAAAACTGACTAAATATTAAATAAAATTTAAAATTTTAAAAATAATTAAAAAGATTATTCTTTATTTTAGTTTATAATACTTTATTAATTTAATATATAACTATATAATATAGAATTATATAGTTAAATATAGATATTTTAAATTTTGAGCTTTACAAATTCATTGAGTTATGTCAAATTCTATGACAAAGCACTGTAATTAATTGGCGTTTAAATTCATAATTAAGCCCTATGATCCCTACCTAACCTTTGATTTGTCCATTTCTTGCTTAACTTCTTCCAATTTTACTACTCGCATGACAAGCACTTAGTTACAAGGGGAAAACACATGGGAGGAGCTATTAAATTATTACAAATAATTAAGTTATGAAGATGCCAGACGGCTGAATCCACCTTATGCTAGGTCCTCCATAATATGATTCTACTTCATATTGGGTCGGAAATAGGCCGGTTTCGTTAATTTTTTTAAAATTAAAAGTGTAAATATTTTCTTAATTAAATTTGAGCTTAGATTGCCTAGGTCCAATCTTAACCTAAAACTTAACTCTTCTTAGCAAAACAATATTATTTTATTTAAAAAATAAAATAAAATTTGGCTCATTCTACGCCTATATAAATTAATATTATTTTAGCACCACCGTAAAACTCACTTTTTAATTTTTATTAAAATTACTATGTTATTAAAATAGGTGAGCGTGAGACCCACTTATTTAATTTAATATAACTAAATTAATTAATCTATTAACTAATTAACCCTAAAACTTAAAAATTCTCCAATAAAATCCCCAATCCAGAATGTGTCGTCTCCCTTTTTTAACTGCAACGTCTTCCTCATTCGCCGCCCTTCATCATCACCGCCTTGCACCAGTTGACTCCTGAGAGAAGGTAAGTTACTTGCTCTGACCATATGCCCCCGAGCAGGATTCAAAAGTATTAGTCAACAAATTCCATATCTTCATAAGTTTTAACCTTAAAAACAGGTACTATCTTTATTATTTTTAAACCCAAGACCGATAATGGAGTTTCCTAGAGCTGTTGGCTCTCACCCTAAAATGATTTCAATAAAAGCCCCATTATAGTTATCGTACTTTTTTTCCAAATCATGGTTGACGATCAGATTCTCTAAACTCCCCAGGTATTTGAAGTTTTAACAGTTAGGCTAGGCCATTGTTATACAACTTTAGTTAGGTTAGGAGGCTATACACAGCTCTCGCTACTCAGACGTTCTCAAATCAAAGTTGGGTTAAGATTGGCCTGTGTGATATTTATGCAGAAAGCACGGGACGGGAAAACACCCTGAGTCCCGACTCTCACCTCTTACACAATCACAAATTTTCCAATTCCCTAATTTCAGGTCTTCCTCACGCCGTCATCGCCACTGTCACCGACCATCAGTCCTAATCTCTCTTTGGTTCTTTGGGTATTTGCTTGCTCTGTGTGTGGTTGTATTGGTACGTGCCTCCTTGCTTCTTTTTTTATATCTTAACTTGGATTGGTTAAATGCATCTGGGTTCTGTTTCTTTGATCTCATTCGTGCTTTCATGCTTCTTTTTTGATGTCTGAACTTGTATAAGAACTGGAATTTTTCTGCTGTTCCTCAGTGCGGGAAAGATGGTTAATTGACTGACACCTATACTGTAATGTACCAATACCAAAATCAGTACAAGCTCCAATATGGTATTTGCACTTTGTGCAAAACTGCTCTATGTTTTTTGAACTCTCAGTTGTCGTACATAGGACATTTGATATTGTTATTAGTAGAAACAATCATAGGGTAGAGTGCTTCCTTATACGTGTAAGTGATCAAAGAAAAGGACCCGCATGGTTAGTTGACTGATACCGATACCGATACCGATACCGATACCAATGCCGATACCGTAATGTATCAATACCAAAATCAGTACAAGCTCCGATATGGTATTCGCACATTGTGCAAAACTGCTCTATGTTTTTGAACTCTCTGTTCGTTGTTGTATGTAGGACTTTTGATATTATTATTAGTAGAAACAATCAAAGGGTAGAGTGCTTTCTTAAACTAAGAAGCATAGACAAGGACAAGGACAAGGACACGGACACGCGACACGACACGGACACGTGACACGGGGACACACCAACTTCTAAAATTTGGTGGACACGCGACACGCGACACGACACGGACACGTGACACGAGGACACACCAACTTCTAAAATTTGGTGGACACGGACACGGCATATATATATATATTATAAATTTTAAAATTAAGAAAAAAATTCAGAATTCATAATATAATATAGGTTTATTGATGTGTTTTAAGACCTGCAACACCTTAATAGTTCATACATATTTGGTATTTTATAAGCCCCTCTAAAAAAACATGGAACATATATTCTATAGAGCATATATTCCATTAAGCAATGTCCGAGCGGTCTTCAGACGTGTCCGAGCTGTGTCCACCGCGTGCCAGTGGGTGTCCGACAAGGACACGTGTCCGACACACAAACACGGTTCCATTTTGCCGTGTCCGTGCTACATAGTTCTTAAACAATCAAAGAAAAGGGGTGCTTTCAATGGGGAAGATAAACAAAGTTCTTTCTTAGTGCAGAGTGCTTTCTTTAGATGAAATGTGCACAAAATATATAAAGTCTAAATTTTATAATAGAAAACTAAATTTTAATTGTATAAAATTAGAAGAGTATTTTATAATTTAAGAAAATTACTTGAAATGGTATTTAGTTGACTAATACCAATATTGTAATGTATCAATGCCAAAAATCAATATGAGCTCCAATATGGTATTCGCACATTGTGCAAAACTGCTCTATGTTTTTTGAACGTAGTTTGTTGTTTCATATAGGACTTTTGATATTATTATTAGTAGAAACAATCATAGGGTAGAGTGCTTTTTTATAGGTGTAAGTGATTAAAGAAAAGGGGTGCTTTCAATGGGGAAGATAAGCAAAGTGGTGGGAATGGTGGTGTCAAACAAGATGCAGAAGTCTGTGGTTGTGGCAGTTGATAGAATGTTTCATCATAAGGTCTACAACCGCTACATCAAGCGTACTTCCAAGTTCATGGCTCACGATGAACACAACTCTTGCCATATTGGTGACCTTGTATGTTTATTCAATTCAACAATTTATTGTTTTCTCTTTACAGATTGTTGCTTTTCTCCCTATTTCACCTGCCTCACCTCGTAATCTAGTCTTTAAGGCATTGACCCAAGTTAATATGTGAGGAAACACTTGAACCGCGACTTTCTGGTGTAAGGATTTCACTTTATAAAATTTTGTGATTTCAGGTAAGATTGGATCCTTCTAGGCCTTTGAGCAAACGGAAGCGTTGGGTTGTTGCTGAAATTTTGAAGAAAGCACAGATATACATACCTCCATCTGCAGAGAGCAAAACTGAAATACCATCTTCTTCGACTTCTTAAGGTCTGAATCCCATTCTAGATGTTGGAATCTTTTGTAGAAATTGCCAATGACCAGCTTTCTTTAAATTATATAATAGCCTATGGATTCAGTTTTAATCTTTCAAAGGAAATTATTGTGAATTGAATGTTCATTATGATCTGGAACTAGCACAACATTCTTCCTTCACCAGTGCTTTGTAGCCTGTGCACAAAAGATTCAAGTTTGACATAGCTTCTCATCCTTCTCTGTCATAATTCTTTTGGGAGCCATTGCCGCTGGCAATGACATGATATTTTGCCATACATCTTTTTTATGCTGGTTAATGTTAACTAATTTAGATTTCATGTTAATATATCCTAACAATTCAAAATTGTGGAAAGACTGGATACACATGTAAGAAAGAGTCCTTTGCAGCAATATCATCTGGCAGATGCAGTTAGGTCTTGTACTTTGTGCTTCTTCTGTTTAACGGATTAAAAATTTTCCATATATTGTATATTAGATGAAAAAAAGGCATATAGTTACGCCTAGGTTGGTGTTTTGTGCTTCTATTTTATGGGTTGATTCTTTTCCGTGTGGTGCATATGAGATTAGTTTAAACAACTTCCTCTTACTTTTGTTTTTCTTCTTGGTTATCTTTTCCTTTGCAAGTCCATTATAGATGCTCACTTTTGCAAGTTGCAATCATCACATTCAGAATGTTTGATTCCTACTGAAACATGTTTGGTTTAGAAGAATTATGGTTGAAAATCCTGATCTTTCTTTCATTGTTGTTAACAGAAGATACGACTTAAAATCTGAAAGATTGACAAGTTCTGAATTGGGATAGAAATTCCAGGTGCTGCTAAGCATTGAAAGCCACTTTCTATGACTTTCTGGGATTTTGTTTGATTGCGTTAGAAGCACGAGAGCCTTTTGCCTAGGTGAAATTAAACAGACGAGAAAAGAAACCTCAGATCCCAGTTGTTCTTCTGTTTTAGCTGTCAAGTAAGTTTAGGTTGTCAACATTCGGAATAATCTTGTCGCTTGATGTTAATTTATATGTTTGGAAAGGAAGTGCTTATCCGATTTGCTTGAAGGAAAACTTGAGGTTATTCATTCCTTATGAAATGTTTATGGTAAGCAAGTTCGTCATTTAATACATTGTAAAAAGTCAGATCGGATTAGTTGGTCCAATCTTTAAACTATTTTGAGATTTGATCCAATTAAAATTATAAAAGAATTTGATCTCTCTTCGTTTTATTCAATTCAAAAAATATTCTTATGGTTTAAAATCACTTTTTGTTGAATTATTTTGTTATATGATTAAGTGTTAAACATATGATATTGTCTATTATAACTCGATTTTAATAATAAATTTTATTAAAATGATTAGACAAATTTATCAATTATTTAAATATTTTAATAAAATAATGTATGTTAATATATAATAGGTTTATATGTTTTATTAAAATATTAATCTGAGTGGACTTTACTTTTTTCTTTTCTCTAAAATTATAAAATAATTGAAATACGGTTTTGTTTATAATTTGATCAATTTGTAAAGTTATAGTATTATAATCATTATAATAAATTTTATATTGTATCGGTTGGTATCAGATGTTACATACCATATTTACCAAAAAATAGTATAAAATGAGATGTTTCAGTATCGGGTTTAAATACTATTTCAGCTTGTTTCACCTAATATCAATCAGTATTGTCCGTATTTAAAATACCAGTCATATATAAAACACCAATCATATATCGATTGTTACTGAAAATTTTTAAGAAACCAAGGACACTCCTGCAAAAAATGAAATTTTTTAAAAAAACTCCTCCTCATACTTGACTCTGCTGCCTTCTTCCTTTCTTTATTTTTCTCTAATACCCCCACTCTCTCTTGTTCACCGCCGTCATCTCTTTTTTATTATTGATAATATAATATTTAAATTCATATAGTAAACAATAGCTATATTTTTTTATGCAAAGAATAATTAAAAAATGTTAAAATTAAAATGCCTCAAATATAAATACAATAATTTATTATTAATAACAATTATATATTAACATAAAAATATTTTAATGATATAATTATTATTTATTATATAATAAAATAACAATATTTTAAATACTTTATATTGTTTTTAATTTTATATTTCTATAATAATAAAATAATCTTTTGGTATTGATTGTGATTATTATATTTATGTAAAATATGTGAAAATAATATTAAGGAAAATAAATAAATTATTATTATTATAATTTTTGAGATTAGGTTGGTTTAAACTATAAAGTATAATATTGAAAGATTATTTTATAATTTTAAAAAATTAAAAACTTTTTTAAAAATTTAAAAATTACTTAAAATAATATCCTGTATTAACCGATATTAATACAATCCGACGCTAAATTTCAATCCGTCTACTAACCTGTGTATGATTATTGTCCCCATTAGTGGGGATAGATGACAGGACAAAAAAATCATGTCCTTCAGTGATATTTGATTGTTGTTTCACCACTTTTGTCTTCTGTCTCTGGATGACAGAAGACCAAAATTTATGTCTCTCCTAAAATCGAAGGACACGGGGTTTGTGTTCCTGTCTCCGGAAACTAAAACGTTCGTTTCTCCAAATTGCCCCATCCAATCGTCTAGGTTCTCCACCACCAAAGCTTGTCGTCGTCTTCATCTCGCCTGTCGTCTGGGTTCTCCACATCGCTTTGTACACAATATGCTAGTCTCGAATCTGATCCCGTACTTGGTGCTGGTGGGTATATAAAGTTTTGGTCTTTGTTATTGTTCTTTTGTGAGATGAATGCATCTCTGTGTTTTACTTCTTCTTTTTTCCTTAAATTGACCTTAAACAGCTTCAAAGAAGGAGAAAGTGGAGGATGATTCACCAATGGTCCAAAGTAGTTCAATTGCTTTAGTAATGAAAGATGAAAGTCAAAATCTTGTTAGAATGGAAGTTCAGGAACCGAGGTTGGAGAAAGCACGGGGATTCGATGAGGAATTGAGTAAGGTTTCCGATGATATGGGTTTTTCTAAAGTTGTGTGTAGGTCATCGGAGCCGTCAGAGAAGAAATCAAATATGGAGACTGATAAATCTCAAGTTCTTTGCTAAAGAAAATCTAATTTACCAAAGGTGGAATCTGTACTTGCATTAAATTGGACGTTGTACAAGATTCGTGATTCTTGAAGTGTAAGCATAAAAGAATCTTCCTTTTTTCTCTTTTTGTCATCGATGATTCTTTAATAGGTATCTTATCTTTTCCCCACTCTTCTCTATCTTGTTTTATTTCTCAGAGCTGTAAATGTGTCAGATGGAGAAAGCAAAAGAGAAAAAACTTGAAGATAGATCTGATAGTGAGGATCTTCACAGTCTACTTAGATTTCCATTTTGTATATTGTAAAAGTTATCAAGGGAAATGCATTTCCATGAGGCGCCTCCTCCTATGACATCCTCTTCACAGCGAGACTACTTTGCCAATTTGCCGTTACATCGCAAGGCAACAGGACAACTTGCTCGAATTGAACTCACTCAGTTCCTTTTTTTACATTGCAGGACTTTGGAAATATAGTTGAGAATCAAGAAAGGGTTGAGAGATTGATGAAGAAGGAAGTATTGGGCTTGGAGCTGAAAGGGAAGAAAGTAAAGAAAATTGTTGAAAAGCACGGATCAAAGCTTGAATTCGATAATCCAACTCATCTGAGTAGCAATGACCAAAGCATTAAGTCACTGTTCAAAGATCAACCTAAAGCTACCATTAATAAATTGGAGACATCCGGTCCTGCAATATCTCTACTTATTATTCAAGATGAAATCATTTAGGCTTATAGTCTCGCACCATGAGGATAATATATTATACAATATTTTGATCCTTTTATCATTCAATGCCCTTTCCAATTGCTGTAGTTGGTTGTCCAAGTGATCTTCCACCTCTCGAGTGAGATATCTAGCTTGATATTATCACCCTTAATTTCTTTTTCCTTTTTGCTTTCAAAATACAACTTTGTATTGGGAATTAATTTGGATTATTGGCAGATACGTTCCCCCATTTCAGACTGTTTTCTCCATTGATGGGACCAATGGACCATCCACATCCATCCAGGTATCATAGCAAACTTTCTCCTATACATTGAAAATATTTCTCGTGTACTTATTTGGCTTTAAATTGTCTAAATGTGCAGCTTCCACGTTTCGTTCTCTCCAAACCTCAAGCAAAGCGGTGTGCAACACACCACTATATTGCTTCCAGTGTTCATTGGCACTAGCAATGTATGAAGATGAACCATTTCTGGCCAGCAACTGGTGGTTCTACTCCTCTGTATGTTGGCAAACCAAATAATCTCGAGGGCATACCTCCTCCTGAAAATATGATAATTGGCAAGCCATTGCAAGGAAGGTTAGAAGTTGTCAGTTTAAACACTGCTCGGTGTAAATGATCTGGAAGGGGGGTTGAATAGATCTTTAGAGTTTTTCGTAAAATTCTACAATAAAATCAGAAGTTAATTCACACAAAAACAATTTAAACAAATTTAATTGTAAAGAGTAAGGAAGAAGAGAAAATACTGTTTTATAGAGGTTCGGTGCCAAGACCTACGTCCTCTACCTAAGCTCCCACTTAGGATTTTGTAAACTACTTTATTACACACTTTGTAGTTTAGTGTGAACTCTTACAATACCGCTTGATTTCCGGCTCAAGTTACCTTTACAACCGATTTGTCTTCCGGCACAAGTCCTACCTCACAAGTGATTCTCCTCTAATCACTCAACTCTCAAAGATAATGAGATAAAGAAGAAAGAATAATGCTCAATACAATTGTGTAACAAGATAAGAGCAATAATGAGCAAATTTGGAGCAATAGAAGAGTCTTTTTGCTTGTCCAAAACTTCGGTACACTCTCCATCAATCATCCACTCTTTATACTTAGAAGACAACAAACGTTGGAAGCCATTCTAGCCGTTGCATGATTGTTATGACCGTTCCTTAACATTCTCCTTTCCATTTGTGACTAACTGACTTATTCAGAATCAGTTTGCTGTACTCGTAAATCGACTTGTCGTGGTGTGTAAGTCAACTTGTAACAACAATTTTCGTAAAACTTTATCTCCCCTCTTCTATAAGTCGACTTATGCAGTGTAAGTCGACTTGTAACCTTCGATAAGTCGACTTATAGTCTATTAATCGACTTGTGTTGTTCTCAACCTGACAGATCTTGATATATTAGTCGACTTATGATTTACTAGTCGACTTATGTTGGCTTCAACGGTTATATTGCAGAGAATCTTGATCTTTAATTGTTGGGATACTTATCTTTGAAGATCTTTATCCATAATCTTCATCCTTGAATATCTCTAGCACATTTAAGGAAATTTCCATCTTGATTCCACAATGATTAATCTCTTGCCCATTAAAGATTAATGCTATCTTGATTTGCACAATTCCTTTATTGAATATTAATCCCAAAATACCTGAAATAATTTCTTAACCAATTATATACATTTTATTATTATCAAAACATAAGTAGAATTTAATTTGTCAACCACCATTGGTTCAACACCCAGGAGACGGGACAGAGTGGGGGAAATTATAGAGCTTTAACTAGGAAAGATAGCAATTTTGATTATTAAGCATCATTTTGTATTTCTTATTATTATATATTTTGTATTTATTATGATTCAAATTTATTATTATTATACATTTTGAACTTATTTATAATTGTTATTCATTTTTTTGTTGTTGTTGTTGTTGTTATAATTATTATAATTATTATAAATGTTGGTATTAATTATTGTTATTATTAATAATAATATTATTATTTTATCATACAATTTGTTTTCTCTTATTATTATTATTATTATTATTATTATTATTATTATTATTATTATTATTATTATTATTATTATTATTATTATTATTATGTAATTTGTATTTATTATAATTCAAATTTATTATTATTATACTAATGTTATTATAACATTAATAAAAATTTGAACTTATTTATTAATGTTATTAATTTTGTTGTTGTTGTTGTTATTATTATTATTATTATTATTATTATTATTATTATTATTATTATTATTCGATATTAAATTAAAATTGTTATTATTATTATTTGTTAATTTTTTAACTAATACAAATCATTCGTAATAAAATTATCAATGAATTACATATTTCTAATCATATTAAAGATTAAGGGCATTTTCGTCATTGACACAATTTTTTCGTTCTGTCCATTGCAATCAAACACATTCTGTCCTAAAGACGGATACAATTTTTTCTGTTCTATCCACCACAACCAAACATCCTACTATCTCCAATTTTTGTTCCGTTCCGTTCTGTTCCGTTCCGTCTTTAACTACTGAAGACAGCAACCATACGGACAGTTAGGATGGGATCTTAAAAACTTAGGATTAGTCCGGCTAAGCTGAGAATACCTAATATTCTAGCATTAATCATGGTTTCAAATTATTAGTTGTTAATGGCAATGGAGGATTTTAAATATCAAAATGAATATATCTTCTTAAGAAGTTTTGCTTCGTCGGTTTTTTTTTTTTTCTTTGACACTGTTGTGGAAATTGAAATATCATTTAACAATAAACCTGCACTTCAGAGTACAAAAATTTCATCTTCATGTGAGGGATGTCTTAAGTAAGGGAAATGCAACAGAGCAAATATAATATGTAGACATACGACAGAAAGATCAATAAATGTCAAGTGGACATATGCATTCCAATTCCAACCGAAGGCAGGTGATTATCTCCCTCGACATGATCCTCTTTTAGCCATGTTCAAGTTTGAATGTTTTGCTAGTAGCCTAGATGGTGTTGAAGGGCCCCGTTTTTTGGACAAAAAATTTAGATCCATCTTTTCACTGCAGAATAGCAACTGGATTTATTATTTCCATCAGGAATATAACAAAACTAGACTTCATGAATACCATTGCAGCCTGCAGCCTGCAGCCTCCACCAATTTCAAATAAACAGCTAATGCTAAACCTGTCACTTTGATTAAAATCTTTGATAAACACAATAAATCCTTTTCCTGTTTGATGGGCAATGCATAAGCTGTGGCATAATGAATAAAACAAATGCATTTGTTCACTAACCGCATTTACTTCCCACCATCAGCTAATGATTAAGAAACTAATAACTAATTTGCAGTCTCTGAAGATTAAAATAGAATTACATATTTGAACTGTAAATAGCTTCCTCTTTTTGGCAATGATGGAGCTGGACTATCTACAGTCAGCAGCTATAGGATACTGTCTTCTTTTGAGAAACAGGCATTAACAAAATTCTCAAGCCTTTCGTCTGGAAAAAATTTGAAATGGCCATTTTCTTTCCAAGATAATCGAGACAAACAATCAAATGGTTGATATAAACCAGTCTTCAGACCAAACATACGAAGTTTTAGGCAGCTAAACTGTTAAGAGAATTTAAATTACCTCCAACAGAAACACAGTTTTAGTATATCTCATCATCAGGAACATCAGGGGTCAAGAATTTCATTGGATCTTTCCGCATTTCTTCATAATTTAGAGTGGCTTTCACCCTTTCTGGCACTGGTGCCAAAGGAATGATGGTATCTCTGTCAATAACTCCATCTATTATTCCATATTCAACTGCTTCAATTGGAGACATGTAGCGATCCCGATCTATATCTTTTTGAACTTGTTCCACTGTGCGACCAGTGAAACCTGAAATAATTTTAATGACATTATTCTTGTTATGCATAATTTCTCGTGCCTGAATTTCCACATCTATTGCTTGGCCACTAGCACCTCCTAAAGGTTGATGAATCATTATCCGTGTATTTGGCATTGCAAAGCGCTTGCCTTTTGTGCCGCCGCCAAGAATCACAGAAGCTGTTGATGCTGACATCCCCAGTGCAACTGTTGAAACATCAGCCCTCACAAGCTGTACCACATCATAGATAGCCATAGTAGCACTAAAGTAATAAGAGCAAAACCATATCAGTAGAGGGATGGCAAAGCAAAGCAGTACAGACGCAGAAATAGCTTTAGACCCAGATCAACTCTAGTTGCATCAGGAAGAAAGGGAATCTAAAACATTATCCTAGTATTCAAGATAATAATTTTATTATTTTCTTCAAGTTATAACCCAGTTGAATATACTTATAACCTATAAAAGTATGCCTATATGCAGTCCGCAATGAAAGTCAACATGGCTGTCCTTTCCACATTTTCAACATTTGAAGGAAAGTGTTACATTCAAGACAGAAATACGAAAAACATTTTTCAACTTCTTTTCTTCTCTCTCTTTCTGATCCAGTTTTCTAGTTAACCAGATAAATAATTTAAATTTACATTAGTATTGTGGTGAAGAAATTCTTTTAGCTAATGCTGGATTTGAGTTTTCAATTTTTCAAAGCATACTAAATCTGGATTTTGATACGGCAAAAGTGGCTAAAAATGGAAAGCAAAAGACGAGCAATAATCGACAAAGAACAGCTTGGTACATGTTCTGTTTTGCTTTTGCACCCACTTCTAAACATTACTGCTGATTTCCACTGCTATAAATTCTGATCAAACTTATGGATGCAGGTGTGTTCATTGCTACTCTTAGGATATCGTAACAGCAGCAATAGTTTCTGGTAGTAGCAGTACCTATAACAGGGAAGGCGCCTATTTTAGCAATTCGGGGTTATGGTGAAAAAGCTAGTGCTGGGTGTGGTATGCAGGTATTTGATGGTGATGGCAATGGCAATGGCTATGGCAGCATCAATAGTAGGATGGTGGTACGAGGATAACATATTCTACATTTTCACTACGGAGAAAAGAGATCAGCTTTTTTCTTTCGAAAGAAGAAGATGAAAGAAAATAAAAGTTTCCTACTTCATTAATATTAAGTTCTAGAATTTGAACACTACTATTATTCCTTGATTTTTACTGAAACTTGTTTCACCTATACGTTTCCTTTGAAAACCCATCGTAATGTACAACCCACTACTCTAGAATTCTATAAAAACATTCTGTAAACAAAATTTGGTAGTAATGTATTCCTCTAGCGTCTTGAAGCAATATAAGTATCAAAGTTAACTAGAAAAAATATATAACTATCTAGTCTACAAAGAACAATAGCACATAAACCAATCTAGAATGACATTAAACCACTTAAGACAGGATTAAACAATATCAGTTTAGCTGGAGATAGCAAGAGGAGAACAAGGAAAACGTAGCACCGCAGAATTCATCAGAAGATAGCTTCAGTGAAAGTGAAGAACCAAAATATAATATCCCCGAAATTCCAGACTAAACCTTAATCAACATGGCACTCCACACAACCAAGACCATAATTCTCTCCATCCTCACCCACGAGAAACAAGGGGATAATGTTCACATAAATAAATCAATATTTCTAGTATATACTTTGCCGGACAAAGTCTGTAACAAATGAATCAAAGCACAACTGCTCAGCAACGAAACTATGCAAATCCAAGATGACCCAGCAAAGGTCACCTCTTTTCCAAACATAATAAAATCCAACACTAAATTCTTTGCATAGAACTTCAATAAACAAAGACAAGAAAATCCAACCGAATCGAGGACTACCTGAGAGAGCCGCCAGGGCAATTGATAAAGAGGCGTATATCTTTAGTAGGATCCTGAGCATCAAGAAGCAACAACTGACTAATAATAGCATCTGCAACAAAATCATCGATGTTATTCCCCAAGAACACTATCCTCTCTCTGAGCAACAGTCCCATGGCGTCAGATTCCGCCCCCCTCATGGCGGTAGCCGGCGTCTGTGGAGCCGAAAGCTCGGGAACAACTAGGGTTTTGGAGGATTTAAGGGAGGTCTTGAGGGGTGATAAGCGAGAAGAAGAAAAGGGTCTGAAGTCCAAAGACATAGGGTATTGATTGGGACGAGAAATATTTGATTTTAGAGAGGATAAGTGATGTGGGTTTGCCACTGGAGAGGAGAGCGAGAGCAATTCCATTGTTGAAACACACAAGTCTCTCAGACAACACAGAGAGGGTGAGCAAAGGTCAATGGTAAGGAGCTGCTTCTCCTACTCTTCAATATCTTCACTCTTTTTCCCATTCATTGTTACATAAATTATCAAAATATGAAGTTTAGAAACATTATTCTCAATATATTTAATTTTTTAAAACATTAAATTTTATATCAAACTTTTAATTAATATTAAAATAATTTATTTTAAAACTAAAATTTAGATTGTTTAATTGAGTGTCATTCCATGCACATTCAATTATTAAGAAATTTTAAATTTTATGATATTATTAATATTATTTTAAAAATATTAAAATAGAATATCGTTAGATCTTTAATCAAATAATAAACAATATTTTAAAACTATCTAAATCAAAATCATCATTACATCTAAAACTAAAATTCAGCAACAAATTGAGATTTGGGGATGTCGATAATACACAATCTTATCTTTATATAATTGAAAGGTTATTTTCAATAAACTCATATCAGATATGACAATTAAAAGAGATGCATATACAAGCGTAAATAAATAAAATTGACACACTAACTAGTTTTATAAATAAAATTATCAAAACAATACATAAAAAATAAACAATTTGATATATATACCTGAAGGTTATTAGATTTGTAAGTAACTGATATACTGTCAAGACTAGCTCTTCTTGTCACTAAATAGGCCAAAAGTCTTTGTTCAGAGTCTTACAGTCTGTTTAGTTAGCTCTTCAACAAAGGCAGACGGAGACCAGACAGGCAGGGCGAGAGACAGAGACGAGGCGGAGACAAGGTGAAGGCAGTGAGATGTTTGGTTGCGGTGGGCGAGCGAAAAAAATTGTCTTCGTCTGTGTGGGCGAAATGTGTTTGGTTGCGATGGGCGAGCAAAAACAGTGTTTAATGACAAAATGCCCCTACAAAGATAATATATTGGAAAATGTAATCCATTAGTTTTATTTCATAATTGTGTCAATATTTATATTAAGTGTATTTACAACTCTAATAACATTAATTATCTTATTAATTATAATTTTTATAACAATTATTATTGATACAATTAATATTAATTTTGTAATTGTTGTTAATTCATTGGTTATTTTATAAGTGTAACAATATTTATTTGAAGTTTATTTACAACTCTAATGATAATTATTATGTTATTATTATAATTTCTAAAATCACAAAATAGTAAAATTAATATGAATATGAATATTAAGTCAAATTATGTCATCATCATCATTGGTATGGTAATAATTTAATGATTATTATTAGTATTATTATTATTAAATTTTGTTATTATCATTATTATTATTATTATTATTATTATTATTATTATTATTATTATTATTATTTAGGGCAAAATAATTTAATAAAACATCTAAACATTTATATAATTGATTACATAATAGGTTCAAGTAAGTCCGACAAGCAAGAAATCCTAATACATAATAATTTAATTAAACATCTAAGCACTCATAAACATTAATTACATTCAAGTTTTAAAATTTGCACATAATATTGTTGATAATAAATCCCAACATTCTCTAGATTTCCATTCTGGTCAAGTAGTAGATTGGATCCCTTGATGTCACGATGTAAAATCCCATGACTATGGCAGTCCCAATCTCCAGGTTGGCACCAATGTGTCGTCCAAATCTCCAGAGAGAAAAGCCAGGCATCTTAAAGCTCCATGCACTACAAGATCAAAATAAAAACTGTATTTCCAGCTGACTCATAACTTGTCAAAGAGAATTAACCTTGAAATAGGATGTTGGAAGATATTTACATCTGACAAGAAAGATATAAAGGCATACTAACAAAGCAAGCTTGGTAAATAATCAACAATGTTTACTACAAATTATTATGTTCAATAACATAGAAATGTTCTGCTACATTAGCTTTCTCATTTGTTAATATCTTTCTTGAACATGAACTTTCTCATTCAGAGAAAAAAAATGTTAGAATGCAGACATGTATAGATTCTAAAACTGCCCATAAGTGAAGTTGATATATCATCACCATATATATCTCAAATGCTTGATTGCAGTAACCTTTCCACCAAGAAATAGTAAATAAAAGATAACTGGTAAAGATAACTGGTCCTGTTCAAATTAAAGAAATGGATCATAGAATGAGACATTAAATTAGGCCATTCCTCTGGCCAATCATATACAGCAATTGATGCTATAGCCATACTAACAGCAGTGCAGATTTTCCTCTGAGAATCATCCAATGAAGCTACAAGTAGTCTGCGTATGACTTCCTAAACACATGATGAAAGGGAAGATCAATTCCACCATTTACTTAAAATAGCACTCAAACAATAGGATCCAATATCAGCATTGCAAAAATGCCCTAATACAATTTATTGAGTGAAGTTTCCTCTGTTATTTAAAAAGGTTATTGTTCATATATCCCTAACAAAGCCGATTGGATTCAAAAAGCATACAGTAAATCAAAATATTTTGCTCAAGGTATTCAATACTAAATAATCATGTTCAGAGCCAGTGGAGAAACTTCAAACAACTTACATACCTTTTCTTCAAGTGATACAACTGGATGTTCAAAGGATTCATCACCTTCCCGCCAGTGTTTTAATGAATTGCTTTAGAATAACAGCAGCTAGGTTCCAGTATGTTAACTATCACAAGAGCAAACAAAAACTCTACTGAAATGTAGGTCATACCAACCATCCTCAACAATCAAAATATCCGTTAACTAAAAGGTATATTATCTTCCTTATACAACTCAAAGATTTTTATTTCGTATCAAAGATATCATCCAACAAACATCTATTTTTGGCTTAAATTTTTTAAAATGGAAGGATAAGTTGAGTATAACGAAAACACAAAAATATAACCTCAAAAAGGATATCTGACGCAATACTAACGGAAAATCCCTATTTGCCGCAATTTTGCACAGCGCCTCACCAAAACCTTCAGCAAACAAACATTTTTACATATCATCAAACCAAAACCTCGACGAAACCTAACCAAACCAAGGCATCAAAGTAATAAATTAAAACATCAGAGATGTAGTACTGTATATGGACGGCCGGAATGGGGTAACATTGTTTGAGTAAACAAAAATTAGGGAGATTCATAAATAATCAAAGGAAAGAGAGAGATTTGGGACAGAAAACCGAAAGAGACGCAAGACAGTGGAGAGAGCATTTCGGAGATTCGACCCAAATCTCACATGGACAGCGACTTCAGAGGCAAACAAGGGGAGATTCATGAAGCATGCAAAGCATTACCTGCGGAGATTGCGAAGCCCAGGGAAGAAGGAAGGAGAGCTATGACGCCGACGGAAGAAGGAAGGAGAGCTGCGCAGAGAGGGAACATCGTTTCCCTTTACAAACCGTGCGTTTTGGAGTTACAACGAAGACCAGCGGCCCCTGCGTTTTAGGTGTCAGACGTTAACAAATCAGGGTAGATGCGTCTTTTACAAAATATGTCCGTTGGACAGTGTCTTCTGTACCATAGAAAACGATTGGACAAGATTTTGTGTCCATAGACAGGACAAAAATCATCATTAGACAGCAACCAAACATGATATGTGACATAATTTTTGTGTCCTTGTCCACTGTCTGTAGGATTATGGACACTAACCAAATGTAGGGTTAAGGATACGACAATTCTACAGTAGTGCATTATCTGTTTCTTATGCACAATAAAACTATCTAAATCAAAATATTGTGAATTATCTTATGCCAACTTGAATTCCTATTTGCATTTTTAATTTTAGTTTCTTTGAACTTTTATAAAGGGTAAAATTATAATCAGATTTATTATTAACTAAATAAATATTGTTTAATTATTTATTACTAATTATGAGTAATTTAATTTAATATTACAATTTTTCACATAATAATTTAATTTCATTTTAACAATTTAATTTAAAATTTAAAATATCTTTCAAATATAAAATTTCAAATAAAATATATTAAAATAAATATTAATTTATAAATAAAATTTAATTATTTTTATAATTACAGTTGATAATTTATTATTTTATTTATAAAATAATTTATTTAATATGTAATTATTCATGGAAACAATTTCTCTACTATCTGAGGATAAGCCCATACTATCATACTTACAGAAACTTCGCTTTATTGCAGGATTTGAGACTGGGTGTGATGACGATGATGTAATTATTATTAGTTATAAAAAATATTTATATTAATAATATGAAATTTTTAATTTTTATTTTAAAAACAAGAAATTAAAGGTACAATAAAAATACAAATTAAATTAAACGGAATGAGTTTTTGACGGATGGAATAAATAAATAGAGATCTTTAGGGTTTTTATACGGGACTGGGAGCTGGGACTGCGACTGCGAGCCCCTTCTTATCGCAAGTAACGCAGCCGCTACGCCAACTTCAGAACTCAGACGACGCAAAGCTTTTGTTTCTGTGTACAAACCACTGGTCATTACATGTCTTTGTACTGTTCCGATTCTCTACTACTCCACTGTCCTTCCCTCGTTTTTGGGGTTTGGTTCGCCAAGTTTTATTAGAAGCCGAACAATGTCCTCCTCGCTTTTATTAGTTTATGAGGCGTTGCATTCTTTTTCTTTTTTCAAATTGAATTGGGTTGCTTTTTAAGCAATCAATAAAAATGAAAATTTTGCACTTAAATCATAGGCCTTTTCTGATGATAAATTAATCGGGGTGGCCTGAGCTAGGTGCATAAAGAAAAAACACTTGGAAGATGGATCCACAGGCAATGGCCTCCTCACATGCGTCTTGTCTACTAAGTCCATCTAACATTCACTCATTGTTTTGATAATTGAGTTGCGTAGATGCAGGCTTTCGTTGCACACTTGCACTTTTTACTTTGTGGGTTTTGGGCAGAATGATATAGGGGGGGTGGGGGGGATGAAAGCTAGATTTCCCGGTCTTACTTGAGCACAAGTTGCTTTTTGATTGTTGGTGCCAAGTTCATGTGATTGTTTTGGGGTGCTGTGGACCACTATGTATACATCCTATAATGCTTGTTTGGGATTGTTGACTGGGATTTTGTTGAATCTGTTAGAAGTTAAAATTTGGTGAATTGGCCTTGAGCACGACGGTGGGTGGTGTACTCGCTTGCCCGCTTACAGAATTTTTTCAAATTAAAAAAAAAAAAAGAGTTTAGTGCTTCCTGTCTACTAATTCCATCTAACACCTGCGTTTGCTGTTCTGCCCAAGTGAACCAACACAATAACTTTTTGTTTTTTTGTGGTTTTTGTTTGCAATATGTGTGTCTTCTGCCTAACTGCATGAAGCATAAGCTGTGGAACTACAAGGAAATGCCGTCGGTTGGGATCATTCCTGTGGCCTGATAGATTTGCATCAAGTTGTTGCTTTCTCCTTCTCGTCTCCGCTAGGATGGAATTCTCTTCATTTCATGGATTACCAACTGCGGCATATTCTGACTGTGGGGCACTGATTCTCACGAATGAAGTGCATCTTCTTGTAAAAAATTCATGCAGAATCTAACTTCTCTGTAATCTAACTTCTCCTTATCCGAGCACCAATTACTTGGACCTACATGAACTTTAGCTTTATAAATTGGGTTTCGCATTAGGCAGAGCAGAGCTCCACCTTTCACTTGTTTGGCTTATTATATATTCCCTCCGATTTATAATAAGAATCGTTTTAGATACATTTTAATTATTCAAAATAAGTGTCATTTTTGACTTTATATGTATGTTTATAACTTTTCTTCTAAAATTAACCTTTCATTTTTTTTTCATCCTAATTATACAGATTACAATTTCAAGACAATTTTTCTCACAATTTCATTTAAGATGCTAATTATGGAGATAATTTTATGAGAATTTAATAAAGGTATATTTATAATTTTATTAGCTTTCTTAATAAGCGTGTATTATTTTAAAATGACTGTTATTATGAATCGGTGGAAATATCTTCTATTTAATCGTCACCTTAATAGTTAGAAATCTCTTAACCCCGACACAATAATGTTTATTTCTGAAAGGGTAAATCATCAACCCAATCACAGTGAACAATGTTACACTTGCTAATTAATCTTATAGTACCAGATACAAACCAAGTATTAGCTTGCCAATAAAGTCGATCTTTTGTATGATTCTTCCACCTCTACGGAAATCTAGTTGAGACGTCCATCAACACTTGTCAGCTTAAGCAATCAACTTTTGTTCAATATCATTACAGATTCGGAGGATACTCTTTAAAAGTTTCTACTAGGAATGCATAGTAATAACAAAAGCCTACAAAAGTACATGCCTTGATGACTTAATATGAAGAGCTAATAGAACACCTAGCACCAAAAGCGTAATATTACCACCAGAATGGTTGTGGGGATGTTGCTAAAGGTCAGTCTTTCAGCATCTTGTTCGCTATTATTATCATAAGTTATCATCTTCCTGAGTGTTGTCAGTACTTAGAAGATGACTAACGGCAAGGTCAGTCTTTCAGCATCTTGTTCTCTATTATTATTATTACAAGTTCTCATCTTCCTGAGTGTCATCAGCACTTAGAAGATGATTAAGGGCAACTCTTGCCCTTTTCGACTGTGAAGAGGCCTCATTACTGTTTTCTCCCTCAGCCTTCCTCTTAATTGCTTCATCTTGCTGCTCATCATTGTGCTCAATAGCATTTGCTTCTGCCTCACGATTCTCCAAATTTACCTGAAAATGTGGCTTTGGATCAGATTCTTCATCTCTATCTTTTCCACTTGAAGCTCCTTCCTTGGACGACTGTTTCTCTTTTCCACTTGAAGAAGGTCCTTCTTTAGACGACTGTTCACAATCTTTCAGAAACAAGCGGATTTCCTTACTGCTGGCAAGATCACGAGGAGTCTTTCCTGCCTTTGTCTTGACAGTAGGACTAGCACCTTTCTTCACCAAGTACTTAACTAGCTCCATATGTGAAGCTTGAGCAGCATAGTGAAGTGCGGTCAGTCCCTTTCGGGTGAAAGTTTTAACAGGGACTCCAAATGAAACAAGAGTCCGAACAACTTCCAAGTGACCTTTTTGAGAAGCAAAGTGAATTGCGCCCATGTCATCCATGGCAGCAGCACCAACATCAGCCTTCTCCTTGCAGAGATAACTTACCACCTGTGCATGCCCTGCCCATGCTGCTAGATGCAATCTACAGAACAAAATTGCTTATGTAAATGAAAAGAGCTTGTGAAGATCAGCACTCAAAATAGTATCAAAGCTATAACTAAGAACCATAAGACCAAGTAAAACAGAAACTGCAAGAAAATCAATATCAAGAAAAATAAAAGCAGAAATTATCATAAACAGGCCCTCAATTAGTACAATCTAAAACTTCAGGTTTCATAAAGAAAATCTATTCTTTTCTTGCCAAGAAATTTCAATACAGTGTCATTGAATATTGTCGAGAATGCAAAGACTATTCAAAGGCCATTTGCGCAGAAAGTAATCCCACACGAAGCGGGACACTAAGAGCTCTCCAACTTATTAGGCCAATAGACATGCTAAAATTTGTTCAATTTAGTGCCATATAAGCTACCGGAAGCTATTTCAGAAACAAAGAGGTGATAAAACATCGACAATAGTAACCCACAAGAAAACCTAGAAACTGATCGAGAGTTCGCATGTGAAAACGCAAGCAAAGCTAACGACTGGGCAACACAAATTCAAAGGGACATAATAATAAAGAGGAAACAGATAAGGGAAAAAAACATAAGAAAAATGAGGGTAAAGTGAAGAAGGATACGGAGTGCGAGAGTGCCTATCCCTGGAGTTTACTGCTAAAGGATTGGAGGAGAGTATGGACTGAACCGCACTCAGGTTCCCGGATCTCGCCGCGGCGTGGACGTCTGCGCCGTCTCCTCCGCCTGTTCCCATTTTTTTCGTGCCCTCTCGCAAATTATTAACGGTCTCTCTCCTCTTCTGCGAGTAACAACTTTAAGGTTACGAAGTCGGCTTAGTTTTCTATGTGACTGTTGAATGATGGGTTTCATAAAATTGCAATCGTGATATTTTATATATCAAAATAATTTTTTATTACTCTTTTAAATATCATTGTTATAAGCTCTTAGTTCACATAAATGCTATCTTCAATGGGTACAGGGTGGCTGTTCTCGTCTTTATATGCCATTGGCACCCAAAAATAGGCAATAAATAGACAGGCACAAAGTAACTTACAGAAACGGACATAAGTGAATTGATCACATCTTCAATATATACTTGTGCAAGGTTGAATCTCCAACTCAAAGAGCCCTTTACACCCTGGTCAGATGAAGTAATTGAAAAGATGTAAATTAAGTACTCAGTGATTTGTTAAAAGGGAGGTAAACAATTAAGTTTACAAAGAAATTTCACCTTCAAAGTTTCATGAGGAGTTTCAAGAGTATTCTTCTCACACTGCAATAGTGAAATTCAAACCTTGCACCTTGTCACAAATCTGCTCCTCCGAAATCAACTGAGCTACGTCCTACGGGCATCTTCAATATATACTAATATGATTAATAGGCACTATCTGCTAATGAACTTTCTCTTTAGCGATAAAATAATTTAATTCTATATGTTTAAGGCATTTTGAATATTTATTGTTCTTGAAAAAGAACATTTACTAAATTATTACGATAAAATTTTAACATTTTAGTGATGATGTTAACAACTCCAAGTCCTGATAAAATTCCACAAATGCAATGTATAAACTGTAATTTTAAAATATGCCACAAACTCTACTTCGATAATTGATGAAGCAATATTAGACTCTTTATCAGTCTTTCATGATATTTGCTTCATTCGCTAAAAGAAACATATAACTAAATGTTAATTTTTTGCTATCCAGACACTTTAAGATGATAAGATTTTAAATTCACGAACATATAGTTATTTGTTCCTTGCAATAACATAAATACTTTTTTGGTAGCTTTTCAATAAATAGTTTTAGGGTTGCTTTGATATTTGTTTATATTGATTTTGTGAGGGCTGAAGTGGTTAAAACAAAAAAATTCTAAATCAACAAGAACCCAAAGGATCTTGTCATGCAACCCATTTAAATACCAAAAAAGCACATAGTGAAAGTATGTACACTATTATACCTTGAACTTGGGCTCTAAACTAAATAGAATATTTTACGACTATGTCTTCTTCTTCATCGTTGTTCCTTCTTGCTCACAGTTGTGTTTCCTTTGCATCAAGTGAGATGCATTATAAGGTATCCACTAAAGATTGATTAAAAGACTCAAAGGTTTCCAAAGCTAGATGATATTTCAATGGGTTATCATTTGATTCTAAAATTTTCAAAAATAAACCATTTAAATGAGGATTTGTTACTCAATAAATAAGCTAAATGGCAAAGCTTTTGGTTCTTGTCAAATGGAAGAAGAAAATCGCAAGTTTGGAAGAAGACAAAAGAGAAAAATGAAAAGTTGAAACCGTGAAGAGAGGAAGATGAAAAGAAACAACATCAACTCTTTTTCAAAAATCATAAATATGAAAATCCTTTCTTACTTTTTTTTTTTTTTTGTTGACAAAACTAGGGTTAAAAGGGTCTCTTGAAAAAAAGTCTCAAATGCCCTTATTTAAAAGTAGCAAATGAACAAAGCATAAGGTTAAAATTCACGAGGGTTTAAACATATCCTTATGTTATTTGCATGGACAACGTATGTCCTTGTAAATATGGCATTGTAACTTTCATTTAATTGCCATTTTGTCACTTTGCCACTTTGTCATTTAATCTCATGCTTCAAAATAATTAAGCATTTGACCCAATTGCCATATAACTATACCATATAATTATATATGTATTTTTTTTATGAGCAATAAATTTATAGGATATGTCATACATATCAAATAAATTTATCTAGGATTAAATCATTATCTAAAAATAATTTTAGATACCATATGACGACCAAAATAATTTTAACACTTAAAATTGATTTTATCGTCAAATTCATATCTCCGTATGATTTACTAGAATAATTTCCTTTTTCTAATCAAATCTTTTCTAGTGTAACCTATTGAGATCCATGTCATATTGACAATAGAATTAAAACTCCTTTTAATTCTATACATCATAAGCGGTATATAGCAAAATAAATTATAATTACTCAAATGACATAGATGATAAGTATTAGATACAAATCACAATCCCGAAGCAAAATTTGTCCATGTCAACTTTCTTGTCTCATAATATCCTAAATAAATGCAAGATTATAATATAATTTTGCCATGTCAACTTTCTTGTCTCATAATATCCTAAATAAATGCAAGATTAGAATATATCATTCCTACCAATTTATTCCTTCTTGATTTTCAAAGTAAATCGTAAGTATGATTAACTCCTTAATCCTATTGCATGCATACAATATTACTTTATCAAGAGCTCATAGATATTATCGCTCATATCTTATACGAGGGACGACAGTATTTTTAATGAACATTTATCTTCTATACAAGTCATGCACACTGTGGCATTATCTGTATAGCTACCTATTATGGTTAGCATTAGACAATGCCAACAAATACTCATTTTTCATGTAAGGAAATGAACATCTCATACCATAGAATTCATGACACATATGAAACATTGATGACATAAACACAATCCTAATAATGTCTCCTTTAAGGTCTATCGAATACCATAATCTCCATTACATATCTGTGTGATTAAATCAATAACTCCTTCTTGAAGGATTTGCATAACATCACCATCATTTAATCCACACACTAATCTTTTAGTGGTTAATTAATATTCCATGTTAATTACCAAGATTAGCGACATTTCAGAGTAATCATTGTTTTTTATTATAGAGTTTTACAATCGGAGTCCTCAACTCGAATAATCTATAAATAATGAGAACTCATGGAACAAAACGATATAAATCATTTAATTTATGAACATAACTGTTATAATACAACCATCCAATGATTGATTTCTAGATCATAACACTAACAATTTAACATCCCATTCGTGAAATTAATACACAATCTTGTATAAGTTTGCAAATACATCAAATTGCCCACAACCATAGTATAAGGAATTGATTCCATCCAATTTCATTCTACATTATTGTTTGGACATTGCATGAAACTAAATTTATTCTCTATTTGAATAGGAACATTACATATTGAAAGTTTGCCCATATTAAATCTCTAAAATTCTTTCAATATAAGATCTATGAGATAACCCTAATAATCCTTAATAATTTATAAAAAATTCAATTATTATCGATAAGATGTCTCTCGTATATCTTTCATCTCAAAATTATCGTAGATAAAATCTTTTCTCACAGGTAATATGCTTAAATCATTAGCAACAAGTAAGTTATTATCAATATATAAAACTAGGAACCCAAACTTACTCTCACTAATATTTTAGTTTATACACAAATTAACAATAGTTTTCAAAAACTAAGAGATGTTATAATATAATTGAACTTAAGGTACCATCGTCAAGCTTGTTTAAGACTATATATTTACTCCCTAAGTTTACACAACATTTGACCTTTTATTAAAAAACCTTCAGGTTGGTCTATAAATATATCATCCTCAATATTCTCTTGATTTTCATTTGGCACAACTCTAAATTATACTGAGCCACCAATAACATTACAAGCCTTGATGGGTCTTTCTTTAAGACAAGTGAAAAATGTTTCTTTAATCAATACCACCTTTTTTAGTATAACTTTTGATAACAAATCTCATTTTATATCATTCAACATAGCCATTTATGTCATGTTTAGTTTAAAAACCCGACTTACACTTAAATTGCCAACAAACTTTTGACAATTTATCAAGAACCCAAAATTTTGTTGTTTTTCATGAATTTTAATTCATCTTTCGTAACATCAATCCACTTTAGACTCTGCACATTCTGTGCCTTATGAAAACGAAACTAGATCTTTATTGATTCAAATTTAAACAATTAACTCTTGTAAATAAACTATACAATCATTCAAATTTTCCTTTCTCTATAAGATCTTCTCAAATGTATTATTTCTTGTAGTTTATATACAGCATATGATTATAAGTTAGTGTTTTACATATGTATTCCTTTAGTCAAATATTGTTCAACATTGTCTAACTATTAATCACTAGAATAATATTTGGAACAACTGTAAATGAATGAGTCTTAATGAACATAGGAACATTTACCTCTACTTTTTTATACCTATATTTTTGTTCATTACCCCACTGACTTTACCATTCTTAGTTAATCTAGCATTTCCATAATTCTAGGACCGTGATTTAAATAAAACCTAAATCGTTTGGATTTCTCTAAGTAACTTATAATGTAACTACTAATAATTCTATAATATAATTTCCTTTCATGTGGATAAAAATCCTTATCTTTGCTGGGCAATCCTAAATAAACAAATGTCTCAAACTAGGTCTCTTTTCAGTCTATAGTTGAAAAGAAGTTATTGGAACTATCTAACTATAGACCTTGTTTAATAAATACATAATAGTTTTAAAGACATACATCTACAAATATTTAGGTAACAATGAGTTACTCATTATGCAATTAATTAAATCCATCAATGTCCTAATTATGCTGACTCATAATGTTTCCTATAGTATTCAACCTCTTTGTGATATAACTTTTACCTTTTTTGTCTAATTGCCTTTTTAACCTTAATAATATATACCTCAAGAACAACAACCAAACACAATGATTAAGAACCCTAACCGATTCAACCAGTTTAACCATAAAAATCTTAGATCGTCCAATTTTTGATTCGATTTTTAACTTTTAAATTCAAATTTTAAATAAATTTTATTATTAAAACTAATCATTTTATTAATTAATTAGTCAATTTTGTAAATTAATAAGTTCTTATAAATCAAAATAAATTAATTAATGTTCATTTACTAATATCTTTTTCAATTAAACTTTAAATTCATTGATCGATAAAGACAAACTTTTTCAATCATATTTTAAAATTTTAATTTTATTTAATCTTTGGTCGGCTTAATGATAGTGTAATACCGATTGACCCTTTTAAACGTTAAACCTCTTGTCTTATCGGTTTAACTTTCAATCTGATTTTTAAAATATTATAATTCACGTTGAGTTTAAGAATTTTATTCTCTTTAAAGAAAAATTAAAAAAAAAATCGAGATGTTTAGCATTAACAAGCTTATAAAGGGTAAAACTTTTCTATTCATAATTATTTACATTAATATAGACGACAACGAATGTTATTAACATATGAAAACCAAAGTTAATATTTGTAATTAATATGGATAGCAAAAGGCTAGTCCAGGTCCCGCAGCCCAAGCCCAATTATAGCTGATTTATTATTTTTAAAAAAGTTCAAACGGGTAACAACAAAGATCTCTTCTTTAACTTAGTTAACGGGTAACAACAGAGGTCTCTTATGTGAATTGAAATTCGTTTTTGATATTCTTGAAAGAATTTCGGAGGAATTGAAGCCTACTCAGTGAGTGGATTTACTGTTTAACTTCTATTCTGGAAACCTGGTTTTCGTAGTTTCATCCACTTTTCTAGTTGGAAAATTTTGAACACAGATACGAATTCAAAGCCCATGGTCCATGGACTTTGTGCGGGAGGTAGTAGAAGAAGGGGGGTTTTTTTTTTTTCGGTCTGATCAGGGTATTCACCGGCAGACTCAATGACTAATCCCCTCGTTGGCTTGTAGGCACCTCATAGGATGAAACAACTGGCTCAAAGATTTAAGGCTGCTCCATACTCAAAATTAAGGATCGAACCCATAATTTTTTGTTAAAGATGGATGAGTCCCTTCCACTCAACCACACCCCTTAGGTTAAAGGAAGGGGGGTTTCCAATACACTAATAATTAACTCAAACATAATCAGGATAGGTAATACGGGATGACAAATCATTGTTTGTCACAACCATTTGCTTGATGTAAGTACAGTTCACGAGGAAAAGGATAGATACATTGTTGAAAACATACATGTGACATCATCAAATAGTGTAAAATCCTGATTACACGGAATGAATCAATATATGAACACAGGCAACTTCATAGCAAATGTTTTGGCTTCATATTCTACAGTTGGCCGCTGCGTGAAAGAGCAAGAGCATCAGCAAAATGCATCGTATTATTTGTATGTGTCTAGGTTGGATCGGTCTACTTACTGCAATACACAAACTGGTTCAGATCAAGGGTAACCCTGCCTTGCTTAGCTGTATCAAATGCATTGAAAAGATTCCTGGAATGACCACAATGTGAAATCATTAATGAAATAGAAGAACAAATTAAATGGTAGCTTCCAAGAATAATGTAATATATGCCTGCTCAAGCAGCTCCCAAAGGAGAACGAACTCGTGTTTATTTCATGAAATTGATGTCGAATCATTTGTTTGATCAAACATGAAAATCAGCATGAAATTGACTTTATGCGATACTCAAACACAATTATGTATAATGCACTACTAAAAAATCTCTTAGTCGTAAATGGTATAAAGTCTAATATTTAAGGAATACCAACCGAGCAGACTGCAAAAAGATACTAAGAGATATAAATTTATCCAGACGGAATCTCCCGCTCTTCTTATCATCAAAGCTCTGTAGAATAAAGCCCATATTTAATTGTTAAGTTAAATAAAAAGAGTTTACTACCACGCATACATAAATCAATTCGGAATCAACAGAGAGTCGGTCTTCACTATTAGGATGGTAAATCGTAGATCATTCAGCAGACTAGATGAAAAAACAAATCTCAAAGAGCATCAGTCTAGATAGTTAACAATTGAATGTTACTATGCAGTACATCTTTGCAACATAAGTGTATAATGGCATCTGAGAGCACAGAAGTAAAAGCCTCACCTCACAAACAGTGTAAAAAGCAGGAGTGTCCAGTGAGAAACCAATTTTCACCAATGCCTGAAATCAACATTCAACATTTCAAAACGAATGAACAAAAGAAGAACATGTGGATGAAGGATGAGGATTAGAATCGGTTTCAATTCTTGAGTTCAAATATATGTATCTAGGCATGGACAAAGAACAGTGATGAGAAAAACAAAACAAATATAAGTTAAGAAGTTTTTCTGGCTGAAGAACTTTGTCAACAATATATACACTGGCTTCAAATAGTAACCAGAAAAGTGTAAATTTTTAGAAAATACCTCATATACATCATCAGGAACTAGATATCCACGACCCCTGTTTCAAGACAAACCAGGCTGTTAACAAGAATTTAACCTCAACTGCTTGAAACTTGGGTGCCAGTACAGAGGCATAAGTGCATGATCATAACACAAGTCAAAGATTGGAATGAAGAAAAGAATATGAACCCGAAGTCAAACGACCTAGTCACAAATTTGCAGTCTAAATTATTGCATTTCTGCAAGAAAATGATCTGCAAGTATGTTTTCAAAATCCATTGATCCTAATTGTAATTCATCAGGAACTGCAGTCCAGTAAAGAGCTGTATCACGTTAACTAACATAGAAGTGCTAAGAAAGCAGAATCCACAAAACAATCAATATAAGACTTGCCAAGTACTGGACATATTTATGTTTTACGAGCACCGTCCAACTTAATTAACTTTCTCTAGCAATGGGCAACATCATCATAAACCCCATCAACTAGGCAAACATACCAATCCTTATCAACTAACACAATAATGCATCACTAGTATAAGAAGGACAACAAATCACCTCTCTAAGTCTGAGAACGCCCGTTGGACCTGTAACAGCAGAATAACAGATAAAATGGACCTAATAATTTTAATGCATACAAGTAGAATAATGATAAGAAGAAATCAACTGACTGACCTTTATAAGGAATTTGTTGAGAGCAATAAATTCTGCAGACAATGGGGAAAATAATCAAAACCCATCCGAAGCTCCAAAAGCTAAAGCGGTACGAAGTAAAGGGATTGAAATTTACCGTCAAAACTCATAGTTCCATTCTTATCAAAGTCATACATCCTGTCACAACAAATAATCAACTTAGTACAGACCCCAAAACACGAACAAGAAGAGGAGAAGTAAAGTGAAACCTGATCATTTGTTGCACAATTGATAGAGGGAATTCGAGGTTTCCAACAGCCAAAGCGCTCTGATCACCAAACCCACGGGAGAGATTGATCAAGAAAAGCCCTCATATACACTCACATATAATATAGAGAGAGAGAGTGAGAGAGAGAGAGAGAGTGTGTACTTTTAGCTGAGTGGCAGTGATGCTTCCGGTTCCGTCTGAGTCAACCCGGTCGAACCACTCCCTCAGAATTGCCGTGTTCTCCATTTTCGATTCTTCGCTGCAAATAATACGGAACCCGCCGTGTTGTGGCCTTTTCTCTGAGCGGTCTACGGTGTCGTTCCATGACCGAGGAACTTTGATGATGGCAGCAATAGCCTGGAAATTTGCTGGCACGTTCAAATTGGTCCACATCACTTTCTTAAATTTCTTTTCGACAAAATTAAGTAAAATCACAGTATTTTAATTTGGTTTTCAGATCGAAATTAACATATTGATTTGATTGAATCTAAAATTTAAATCATAAAAAACATATTGATTTGATTTGAACTTTTTGGTCTATCTAACAATTTTATTGGCTCTTCCTTTTTTTAATTAAAAATATGATTAATCCAGGAAACAACCCTAACATATCTTCTAAAAGGATAGAGTGACACTCAATGAGTGTAATATCAAAAATAGTAATTCCAAAATCAAAATATTCTGCAAAGTTCGAAAGCCAGTCTACATATCTATTGCTCTCTCGATAGATATATCGATATACAATAGTCCAGTTTCGAGTAAACAATTCGTTAATAGCCATGACTAGAAGATTGAGAGCCCTTGATTGGATAATCGAGAAAGACAGGATATTCAGTATCACTATAAAGTCCACTTCTAGTTTGATCCGACGATAACCTATAATCTAAGCGAGTGTGAGCTCAGAAAAAACTCCTCAGAGTTTTGCAGAAATAGAGGAAGACCAGCCTAGATTCTAGATGAAGCCTCTAAACCAACTGCCTGTACTATCACGTATAAGGCCCCCTGATGTGACTGAGTACGAAGATCGCTTACATGCTCCATCCGTATTTAATTTTACCCACCCAGTAGGAGGTTTACATTATTTAATAAAGTGCTCTTGTCAAGGCTGATAACCGATATCCACTCTACTTTGCCAAAGGAACGACTGGTAGATCTGGTGAGCATATGTCAAAATGTTGTAGACTGGTGAGGATAACCAATTGAAATGATCATTAAAAAGAGTCATATTTCTCCAAGTCAAAAGAAACCAACAATTAGTATAAAAAAAGAATCAACCAATCATACCTTTGCACTAGTTGGTGGTGTTGGAGATTTCTAATAAACCACTCTCGAGTTGGCATAGTAAAAAAGTCAGTTGAAACTATTTGACTCTTCTTTTATAAATAACCCTATCCTAACCTATCTCATTTCCATGCATAGGCTTCATTTTGTAAACAGTCGATTAGCTGATTTTTAGCGGCTTCTAAACTTTTAATTCATTTATTTATAAATTATAAAAAAATAAATTAAATTATTATTATTATTATCAGTGTGCATGTCATATTAATGCAATATTAAACATCTTGTATATTTATGATAAAGTATTTTTACAAAGAATGCTTGTAAAATGCAAATAAATTATACAATATATTATAGATGGAATAATTTATTTTGATTTCAACTACTTATTTTAATTTCTCAAAATTAAAATTTTGACAAAGATATATTACTTTGAAATATTTATCAATGAAAATATTTGTTCTTTATTAGAATAAATTAGTTTTAGTAACATATAATTTCTTAGATACTACTATTTAATTAATTTTCAACATCAACTTATATGATAAAATAGGATTAAAATAAATATGAATAATAAAATTTCAATTAATATGATAATATAATATATTAACTTTCATAATACATAAACACATAATAAGAATTTGTTATGTAATATAAATCTAAATCAAAAGATATTAATTTTGGGTTAATTACCAAAAAAAGATCAAACTTTGGTCAATTTTTCAATTATAGCTCGAATTTTAAAAAGTAGCAATAAAATGCCTAAACTTTCAATTTTTTCAATTATAACCCAAACTTCAAAAGGTAATAATAAAATGCTCAAACTTTCAATTTTTTTCAATGTTAATCCGATGTTAGTGTTTTTGTTAAGTTTGCTGATGCAATTTGTCACGTATTTCAAAAACATTAATTATTAATACATGTTAGCTAAAATTAATACAACAAATGAAAATTAATGAAACGACATCATTTTATCACATAATTAAAAGACGTCGTTATTTAAAAATGACATAACTCATATTATGCAGCCCTGACGACCTTTTGCTTTAATTTCAGCTTTCCCTTCGTTTTTAATTTGTTCTCTTGACATCTTCATTCTTCAACTTTCAAATTATGTAGCTTCAATGCTCTCACACTAAGAACATCAGAAAAACAAACTAAAAACGAATAGTTTATTGATGCAGTATGTTGTAATGCAAGAGTAGTCTCAGATGTCAGAAGAGCAAACAAAAAACAAAGGGCTAAGGTACTGGCCTCCAAAATTTTTCTTATTATTTTTATTGAGTTAGACATGACTTAAATAAATTATGAGGACATGATAGATTAGTTTTGGAATTAATTGCTATATTATGTCAAGATTATTAGGATTTTATTTCATGGGTTAATTGAATTAAGGTAGTAAGATTGTATGAAAGGCATTTTTTGAAGACTACTTAAGGTTAAAAGAATCTAAGCTTATAAGGAAGGGTAAAAAGGACTTTACACACTCATTAAGGGTATTATAGGAAAATGGGAAATGTTGACTTGCTTTTTAAGAAGGAAAAAACGAAAATAGAAGGGAGAAGAGGAGAGAAGTATCGTGAGAAGCTAAAGAGAGAGGAAGAAAATGTAAAGAAGAGAAGAGAAGAAGGAAAATCGTGGGAAGCTTGGAAGGAAGAAGAAAGAAAAAGAAAAAGAAGAGGAAATCAACTTGTTAGAAGTAAGTCTTCATCTTTCTTCTTGCTAGGTTCAAAAAGGGATTAAATAGAGAATAAGGGTTGTGTTGGGAATGAAGAAAGAAAAAAGAAAAAGATGAAACCATCTTAATTTTGGATTTCTAAGCTAAGTTTTTGGTTTTTTAGCTTAGATGAACTATGGGTAGGTTAAGTTTAAGTTCAATTTTAGCATTTTTGATTTGTAAATTTTTATGAATTTACATGTGAATGTGGATTGAATGAGAAAATTAGTTTGTTATAGGAAACCAAGAGAACCCTATCGAGAGCAAGAGGAAAGACAACCTTGAGTTTGGATTTTTACACACCGATTAGGTGGGTTTTATGTGTATAATTGAGTATTGAGCCATGAATGTTTTCTTTTAAAGCAAGAAAATAAAATGATTTCAAATTGTTTCATAATTGTTGCATTATTGCTTTGAATGACTTGAGAAATTGTTATATGTTTGGTATATGAATTTGATAGAAATGCATGTGATATATTTCATGTTCATGGACAATTGTATTTATAAAATATGCCTTTGTGGCAATATGTAAAGAAAATCATGTTTTCGAAAAAGTTTCATTTTGGGCAATCTATTTTCAAGTCATAAAATACATGTTATGTAGGTTTGTGGTGGTCTCCTAAATTAAATCAAGTGTAGTTTGACCAAAAGCTTTTCCTGTCTGTCCGCAAGTGGCATAGAGCTCCTTCATGGACTCCCCTAAGCTCACAACTACATAAGACCATTATACAAAATTGCGATAGTACATTCTATTCATAACTATACAGGACCATTATGTGGAAATGTATAGTATGTTCTATTTTAGACTACCCAAACCATTCTGATGTGCTTATGTATTTATGATTTTGTAAACAAGTTGATGAATGCATAAATTGTGTTGTTTGTAAATTGGATTATATGATGAGAATTTGACAAGCATGTGCTTTATAAATTCAATATGAATTTTTTCAAGGTTTTGCTCATTTCTCCGTTATAAATTTGTTATTTGCGAGCTTTTAAGCTCACCCCCACTCTCCTTCCCCTATTCAGGTGATAAACAAGAGATCGAGTGAAAGTGAGTCAAGGCGTCACCCCAAATTTGCATGTTTTGTTTTATTTTGGAGTAATTTATGTAAAATAAGGTTGTAGTTGCATTTTGAGCAATTATCATTCAAGTATCTTGTGTATTTTGGGGATTTTGTGAAAGGATGTATTGTGGCATGAGATGTCATTAAAGCTTTATAAACACTTATATTATGATGTTAATGAAATATGAATAATGTATGGATGATGTTGAGTTGAAATTAGGTATACTTGAAGTTATCAACTTGAGATGATGAATCTTGGACATGAATTATTGTTATACATATAAGTGAGATATTATGGAAAAGAAAGATAGGATTTTTGTGAATGATGAGAATTGGTTGCCAGTGGTGAGTCAAATGAGTAGAGATTAGAGAGTTTAATGAAATAATATTGGTTGTTGAATGGTTATGCTCATGATATTCTAAGTTCCATAGGGGCAAAATTCGTGTTCTGAATTTAGCAGAAAATCTGTATTAATCTAGGTAGAATGTAGCTTATCTTTCTAGCTTTTCAAAGATATAAAGTATGAAATTTTTGGACATCGAAGTTAAGAGATATGATCATTATAAGTTGGTAATGTTGCGTAGGATATATACACGGAGCAATTATGGTATACGGAGTGATATCGCACTAAGAGAGTTGGATTTGGAAAGAATATGAGTGAGAGGGGTGTTAGAATAGATGTAGGATTCATTAGAGAGGTCTTGGAGAGCGAAATTTTTGTAAAAACCTGAAGGTTACAGGGTCAGGCTGTATAAAATAAACACTGTGTAGGAAAATCTCGGTGTGTGCATCACATGCACACGGTGCGGAAAACAAAAATTTTTGTTTCGGGACCTTCCTGAAAGCCAGGATCCATGTGTCTATATAACAAAGTCAAACCATAACGACCAAAAGAGACCGTCTCTAACGGTATCCACGCAGAGATCGGAGAACCTAACCGGGGCAAACCCTTTGACCCGGGAATAACTAGAATAAAGTGAAGACTGCTAGATCTTATCTTATTCTTAGAGAGCTAGGTGAAGAAACGATGGAGAGAAAACGATGAGAAGAAGTTTGGAGAGGAGAGAAGCTTGAAGATCATCGATGATGAAAGATGAAGAAGAGTGAAGAAAGCTTTGATTTTTAACAACCCTTTGTAAAACCAACGATCATCACCCATCTTTCTTTATTTGCCATTTGCCTTTAACTATTAAAGACACATTAAATGCTAAAGTGGACTTGCTTTCCACGTTAGGCATTATACCGGTATGGAAAAAACACCGAAGACCTGTCTCAGCAATATTGATGTCGCGATCTCATCGGGACATATCTCGATCTCATCGGGATCCATTTAATCCTATTGCTCTCCATATATTGGATCTCTGTCCAAAACTATTTTACGAATTCTCCGAATCACTCTTATGCGTGTGACCCATTAGGTTCCCGGTTATGTTGGCCACTTAGATTAACACTTAATCTGAGCTAGTCATGAGCGGTATCTAGCAACACATCATGACCCCCAATTGACCAGAAAGTAATTGGTTTGACGAATGAACCTATGTTCATCATGAACCACATCATGAACCTTTCCATAGACAATTACTGTGCAATTCGTCCTTTCACCATGCTATACCCCACTTGGTTATGAGTATGGGCAAAGTGTCAACTCTTACTAGATCGACTACGTCAAATCTAGTCCAGTGATATCGAGTTCTTGTCCGGGACTCATTACTTTATATGTCATCAAGACACTCTTCATGACATATGAACTCCGACCGAGATTTCAAGTAATGACCGACAAGAGGTCATGGGTATCATCTTCGCTATCACGTGTGTTGAATTCTCTATTGGCTACTCAATTACCTTCGAATACCTCAAGCTGTACCCAAGCACCACCCTACGAGCGACCTCTGTAAGGCAACAAAGAATGGCGTCAAAGCACATAATCAGTATCCAAGATATCCTTGAGTACCTCAAGTCTAAGGATATTTGCACCATTGCTATGATGAGATTATCACTGACATTAGCATAGGACATCCATGTGATGATCTCATATCAGGTCATTCAATGTACTTACTACCTCTAGTAAGCATCCACATCTCAACCCTAAATATCTCATATTTACAGTTTCTAAGATCCACTGCTTGATCAAATCAAGGAGCTTGAAATGTGCTAGTCTCTCGGATTACTGATGTCCAGCCAAGAATCCTACGACTAGGGATAATTTAGATCTTGACATAATTGCACATGATAGGAATCTCAGTAGTATGATCACATCATAATTTCCTTCATGCTATGTCATATATCATGGACTTCATTAATTTGCTTATAGATCAATATCAATTCATAAATAATGAACATCAAATTAATGAAATATATCTTTCTTTATTTATTCATAAAGTTTGTACACAACTTTGTACAAAACGCGCTAAAGGCGATTGCCTTTAGGGCACTACTCTAACAAAATCTCTCACTTGACCTAAAGTCAATCGCCTTGATATCTAATACCATAGGCGAGTATATGAGAATCAAAATTATTCTGTGACAATGGCTTTGTCAACGGATCAACAATATTCTGCTCGGTGGGAATTCTCTCTATCTGGACATCACCTCGACTAATGATCTCTCTAATCAGATGATATCTGCGGAGTACGTGTTTGGATCGTTGATGAGACCTTAGTTCCTTTGCCTGCGCAATAGCCCCATTGTTGTCACAATACAACTGTATGGGCCCATCACAGCTAGGAACCACACCAAGTTCAGTAATGAAATTTTTGATCTAAACTGCTTCCTTTGCTGCGTCTGAAGCGGTAATGTACTCTGCCTAGGTTGTTGAATCGGCAGTTGTCTCTTGTTTGGAACTCTTCCAACTGACCGCTCCGCTGTTCAGTGTGAATATATAACCTGATTGGGATTTAGAATCATCCTGATCAGATTGAAAACTAGCATCTGTATGCCCACTCACCTGGAGATTTCCATCTCCATATACCAAGAAAACATCCTTAGTCCTTCGCAAGTACTTGAGGATATTCTTGACAGCCACTCAGTGACCCTCACCAGGATCCAATTGGTATCTGCTCGTAACACTTAGAGCATATGATACATCGGTTCTCGTACATAGCATAACATACATGATAGATCCTACTGCATATGCATACGGGATCATATCCATGCGCATCCTCTCATCTTGTGTCTTAGGACACATAGATTTCGAGAGTGTTATCCCATGAGTCACGGGAAGATACCCTCTCTTGGATTACTCCATGCTAAACCTCTTTAGCATCTTGTCTATGTACGTTGATTGTGAAAGACCAAGCAATCTTTTTGATCTATCTCTATAGATCTTTATCCCAAGGATATAAGTTGCTTCACCAAGGTATTTCATGGCAAATTGTTTGGACAACCAAATCTTCATAGATTGTAGCATAGAGACATCATTTCCTAGTAATAATATGTCATCTACATATAGCACAAGGAATACGATTGCAGTCCCATTAACCTTCTTATACACACAGTGTTCATCCGGATTTTGTGAGAAACCAACTCCTGGATGCTTGTTTCAATCCATAGATGGATTTCTGAAGCTTGCATACCTTTTCGCCATCATAGGAGATGAAGCCCTCAGATTGTGTCATATACACATCCTCAGCTAAATTTCCATTTAGGAAAGTTGTCTTCACATCCATTTGTCATATCTCATAATCATAATGAGTGGCAATGGCTAGGAGTATCCTAATGGATTTAAGCATTGCTACTGGACTGAAAGTCTCGTCGTAGTCAATCCTTGTCTTTGTCGAAAACCTTTAGCCACAAGCCTTGCTTTATAGGTAATCACAATATCATCCATGTCGGTTTTCTTTTTGAAAACCCATTTACACCCTATGGGTTTTATTCCTTCGGGTGCCTCAACCAAAGTCCATACTTGGTTTTCATACATGAAATCTATTTCAGACTTCATGGCATGAAGCCATTTTTCAGACTCTGAACTCTTCAGAACCTCTTCATAGGTGGTAGGCTCATTATCTTCTATGAGCAATACATCATTCTGTTCACTCACGAGAAATCCATATCTCTCGGGAACAGAGCGTATCCTACGTGACCTACGAACTTTATGTGTTGTAGAAGGTTGTACTGTTACTTCATCTGTATGAGTCACAATTTCAGGTTCAGGCAGTTGATCTATGTCTTTTCGAGCATCTTGAACTTCTTCAAGTTCAATTTTGCTCCCACTGTCTTCTTGTAAAAGAAACTCTTTCTCTAAAAAGATAACATGTTTTGAAACAAACACCTTTTGTTCCTCAGCAAGGTAGAATTGATATCTCATTGTTTCTTTAGGATATCCTACGAATAAACATTTGTCAAACTTTGCATCAAGTTTTTCTGACTGTATCCGCTTCACATAAGCAGGACAACCCCAAACTTTCAAATGAGTAAGATAGGGTCTTTTGTTAGTCCACATCTCATATGGAGTAACATCAACTGTATTTGATAGAACTCTGTTTAACAAATAAACAGTTGTCTCGAGTGCATACCCCCAAAAGGATTTTGGTAACTTTGCAAAGCCCATCATCGATCGTACCATGTCTAACAAGGTTCGATTTCTCCTTTATGCCACACCATTATGCTGTGGTGTGTAAGGTGGAGTCCATTGAGATAAGATCCTATTATCTCTGAGATAATCTAAAAATTGTTGGTCTAAGTATTCCCCACCACGATCAGATCGTAATGTCTTGATACTTTTCCCAAGTTAGTTTTCTACTTCATTTCTGAATTGTTTTAACTTTTCAAATGCTTCAGATTTTTATCTCATCAGATACAGGTACCCATATCGAGAATAATCATCGATAAAGGTAATGAAGTAAAGACAACCACTTCTAACATGGATGGACATCGGACCACATACATCTGAATGTATTAGGTCTAATACTCCATTCGCTCGTTTACCCTTTCCCTTAAAGGGTAACTTAGTCATCTTGCCTAATAAACAAGATTCACATGTGTCATATGATTCATAATCAAATGACCCTAAACTACCATTCTTATAGAGCTTCGCTATGTGTCTCTCATTTATATGGCCAAGGCGACAATGCCATAAGTAAGTTGATTTTAAATTATCTCGTTTATGTCTTTTCGTGTCATTGACATTCATAATTGGATGTGACATATCTAATATGTAAATTTCATTGCATAATGTACCAGTACCATAGAGATTCCATTTAAACTAATAGAACAACTATTGTTACTAAAAGTCAAATGGAAACCAGCTCTATTTAAACAAGAAACAAACAATATGTTCTTTGTTAAAACAGGTACAAAATAACATTCATCCAGTTTAATTACAAGCCCACTGGGGAGTGACAAAAAATAAGTGCCTACGGCTAATGCAGCAACTCTTGCTCCATTTCCTATACGCAAGTCTAGTTCTCCTTCATGAGTCATCATCATCCCCCGAGGTCCTGCGATATCATTGCATATGTGTGAGCCACAACCGGTATCTAATACCCATATGTTATGGTCAGAAACAGTATTAACCTCAATGACAAACATACCTGAAGAAGCTGAGGCATCTGATGCCTTCTTCTGCTTCAATTCTTCCAGATAGACTTTACGCTTTAACCTTAGGTGGCGGCCTTGCCACAATGGAAGCAAGTTCCTTTTGGTGCAGTTTCTTTGGTTTTCTTTTTGGCTGCACTTCCTTTTGGTTTCTTAGACTTGTTCTTCTTTAGGTTCTTTTTCTTTGAACCAGAAGAAGAAGAGTCCACCAAGAGCACTGGCTTGCTATCCTTCTTGATAGATTGCTCTGCTCTCTTGAGCAGATTGATCAACTCTGGGATTGTCGTGGATATTTGGTTCATCCGATAGTTTAACACAAATTGTGAATAACTATCAGACAATCCAACCAAAATTAAGTCAATACTTAATTCATAATCCATAACAAAACCCAAGATGGCCAACCTCTCAATATACACATTCATCTTCAGTGCATACTGCACTGCAGATGAACCTGGAGTCATCTTAGTAGTGAAGAGTAGCCTCGAGGTCTCGAACCTTTCAGGCCAAGCTTGCTCATCGAAAAACTCTCTAAGATGAAACACTATGGTATTAGCATCCATAGACTCATGCTGCTTCTGCAGCTCTGGTGACATAGATGCGAGCATAATGCAGGTAGCCATGTCACTGTCTTTGAGATGCTTACGATAAGCTTTCTGATCCTCATCATAAGCATCAACAGCAGGTGGATCAGGAAGTGAAACATCTAGGACATAGCCCAGTTCCTCAGATCTGAGAAAAATTCTCAGATTTCTCAGTCAATCGAAAAAATTGGGTCCAGTTAATTTATTAGAGTCAATAAGTGAGCGCAAATTCACACTAGAAGACATCTTCAATCAACCTAAAGGGAAAGAGAGAAAGAATGTTAGAATAGAATTACATGCATGATCATAAGGACTTGCATGACATGCATATGCCTCCCACTAGTTTCAAAGAATCCATAACCCTCATTACGAATCCAAGAAACATTATGACAAAATGTCCTAGTGAATCAATATCCGATATTGCTAAAATGACCTTGGGTTTACCCAACTGTTAGAGTAGTGCCCTGAAGGCAATCGCCTTTAGCGCATTTTGTACAAAGTTGTGTACATACTTTATGAATAAATAAAGAAAGACATATTTCATTAACTTGCTGTTCATTAATTATGAATGGATATTGATCTATAAGCAAATTAATGAAGTCCATGATATATGACATAGCATGAAGGAAATTATGATGTGATCATACTACTGAGATTCCTATCATGTGCAATTATGTCAGTATCTAAATTATCCCTAGTCATAGGATTACTGAGACTGGATATCGATAATCCGGAGAGACTAGTACATCTCAAGCTCCTTGATTTGATCAGCGATGGATCTCGGTCGTGTAAATATGAGATATTTAAGGTTGAGATATGGATGCTTACTAGAGGTAGTAAGTACATTGGATGACCTGCTATGAGATCATCACATGGATGTCCTATTTTAATGTCAATGATAATCTCATCATAGCAATGGTGCAAGTATCCTTAGACTTGAGGTGCTCAAGGATATCTTGATCTTGATTACGTGCTTTGACTCCATTCCTTGTTGCCTTACAGAGGTCGCTCATAGGGTGGTAATTGGGTACAGCTTGAGGTATTCGAAGATAATTGAGTAGCCAATAGAGGATTCACCACTTCTGTGATAGCAGAAGATGATACCCATGGCCTCTTGTTAGGGTCATTGCTTGGAAGTCTCTAGCCGGAGCATATATGTCATGAAGAATGTCTTCATTGATATATAAAGTAATGAGTCCCAGGACAAGAACTGATATCACTTGGACTAGATATGACATAGTCAGTCTAGTAAGAGTTGACACATTGCCCATACTCATAACCAAGTAGGGTATAGCATGGTGAAAGGACGAATTGCACGGTAATTGTCTATGGAAAGGTTCGTGATATGGTTCATGATGAATATATGTTCATTCGTCAAACCAATTACTTTCCGGTAAATTGGGGGTCATGATGTGTTGCTAGATACCGCTCATGACTTGCTCAGATTATGTGTTAATCTAAGTGGCCAACATAACCGGGAACCTAATGGGTCACACGCATAAGAGTGTCTCGGAGAATTTGTAAAATAATTTTGGACAGAGTTCCAATTTATGGAGAGCAAAAGGATTAAATGGATCCCGATGAGATCGAGATATGTCCCGATGAGATCGCGACATCGATATTGCTGAAAAACGTTTCCGGGGGATTTTCCCATATCGGGACCCGGTAGGTCGGTAGAACCGACCCCAGTATAACTGGACCACTTCAGCATTTATTTATATATATAATTACTTAATTAAAGAATTAATATATATATATATATATATGTGTGTGTGTGTATATACGTGGAAAGGAGAAAGGAAGCTTCTCCTTTCATGCTTAGTCATTAAGTTATTTAATGACAAAAGACAAAATAATTAAATGAGGAAGAGGATGATCGTGGATCATAAAAGAAAAAGGAAAAAATGAAAGAGTTAACTCTCCTTCATTGAATGATCATCGTTGGCTTGTGAAGGAAAGAAGATAAATTGTTCTCTCATCTCTCACCAACGTGCTCTCCATCATCTTCATCTTCTTCAAGCTCTCCTTCATCCTCTCTAAGCTTCTTCAAGCTTCCTTTCAAACTCTCCAAGGACAAAGGTAGGAGCTAGCACTATTTACTTTGTTCTAGCTATTCCCGGGTCAAAGGGTTTGTCCCGGTTAGGTTCTCTGATCTCTGCATGGATACCGTTAGGGACGGTCTCCTTTGGTCGTTATGGTTTGAGTTTGTTGTATAGACACATGGATCCTGGCTTTCAGGAAGGTCCCGGAACAAAAAATTTTATTTTCCGCACCGTAGGCATGTGATGCTCACACCGGGATTTTCCTACACAAGCCACCTTAGGTCAATCGGTAGGTATCGATCATACCAATTGCATCATAGATATCCGACATTACTAAAATGACCTTGGGTTTATCCAACAAGCCACCTTAGATCAATCGGCAGGTATCGGTCATATTAGTTACATCACAGGTGCAATTATCGACTAGTGCTATCAACTCGTGATGTATGCACACACATTGGGTTATCAACTCTTGATGCGAGTACATCTAATGTACACTACCCAATTTCGCCTCTGTCTACGTTAACCTTGAGTTTACTCAACAAATCAAAGCTTCTAGTGAAAACCGACCCATTAATCTTAAAATCTTATTTCCATGGTTCGAACATATCCGTATAGAGTGAGCTTGGGTTTACCCAACAACCCGAACTCTATAAGAACTCTGGTTCTCCCCATATTAATGAAAGGCGTTAGTTTTCATATTATGTGTGAGGGATTTCAACTTTCTTCACACTTCTTCTTCTCCAAGCTATAGGATTATAGTCACCATGACTATATGGAATGATTTAGGGCATTTCATCAATCACATCAAATCTATACCTAAAATCATCCATCATCCCACCTTTGCATGTGTTAGTCGACTAATGCATGTGTTAGTCGATTACTTTGGACTACTGTGCATGTGTAAGTCGACTTGTTTAAGAATACAAGTCGACTAGTGGATGTGTAAGTCGACTTGTTTGAACATACAAGTCGACTTATACATGTGTTAGTCGACTAATTTTGGAATTGCTCTCATCGGCTAATTTCTCAATCCTTGCAGTTCAAATTCACAATACCAAGTGTAATATACTATACTTTAATGTACCAATGAAACACTTTCATTGTATCATGCTTACCATACATATAATCATATTATACATCGATGAATACACTACTATTCACTTAGATTTTCAAATAATTTTGCGAATACCAAATAATCTTCCTAAGTATCTCTAGGTAGTCTATACTTTATCAGGACTACTTCGGCACTGGTCACAAAATTGGTGACGGCCAAAACAATCAAGATAACGAAATATACTAACGAGACGCTAATGTGACATATTTGACATCCGAAAATTTTTGGAAACCCAATTTCAAGAAAATCAGTTTGGAAAGCATACAACATCAATGTAACATATTTTTAATCACATTAAAAATAATCCAAGGCATTGGAATTGAGAAATACACAATCAAACATTCCAAACAAAACAGCTCCAGCAACTTTCTCAAAACTGCCAAGCTCTGTCTTTTGCTTGAAAAACTCATTGAAACAATTTCAATAAATTCTGAGAAAATTACAGAGGTTACTACATGTTCACAACATGCTCCATGAATTTTTGTAGGATTTATTTCCAATAAAAACTCAACCAACCTCAGCAACAAAGCCAATGTTGAATCTGTGTTCCTCAACACAGATATTCCCAGCAGCACACAATAAATTCTCAAATAAATAGTAAATCACCTCAAAAATATTTTTCCATTCTCATAGACATTCATAAACATCTTAGAGACATATCGGTGAAAGACAATGCGAAAAAAAAATTTCTATAATTTATTCTCGAATTTATGAGCATGCCTGTTCAAGGAATGTGCACAAACACAGCAACCAGAACATTAGGGAATAAATTAGCAAAACCATATCAAATCACATTGATAAATTCTTTCCTTCCAGAGACATATTCAACAACATCTTATGAGCAAATCTGAGCAAGAAAATTTCGAAAACAAGATTGCTACACTGATTTCGAATTTAACATAGTCAACATGAATCATCGTCACAACCAATAGGCAGCTCCAACCTTGTTATGATTTCTTCGTTATATACGACACAAGTGGCTCTGATACCACTGTAGGAAAATCCCGGGGTGTGCATCACATGCACACGGTGCGGAAAACAAAAATTTTTGTTCCGGGATCTTCCCAAAAGTCAGGATCTATGTGTCTATATAACAAAGTCAAACCATAACGACCAAAAGAGACCGTCTCTAACGGTATCCACGCAGAGATCGGAGAACCTAACCGGGGCAAACCCTTTGACCCGAAAATAGCTAGAATAAAGTGAAGACTGATAGATCTTACCTTATTCTTGGAGAGCTAGGTGAAGAAACGATGGAGAGAAAACGATGAGAAGAAGCTTGGAGAGGAGAGAAGCTTGAAGATCATCGATGATGAAAGATGAAGAAGAGTGAAGAAAGCTTTGATTTTTAACAACCCTTTGTAAAACCAACGATCATCAGCCATCTTTCTTCATTTGCCATTTGTCTTTAACTATTAAAGACACATTAAATGCTAAAGTGGACTTGCTTTCCACGTTATATATATATATATATATATATATATATATATATATATATATATATATATATATATATATATATATATATATATATATATATATATATATATATATATATATATATATATATATATTAATTAATTAATAAGATATATATATGTAATAAAAATGCTGAAGTGGTCTAGTCACACTGGGGTCGGTCCTACCGGATCCCGGTATGGAAAAAACATCGAAGACTTGTCTCAGCAATATCGATGTCGCGATCTCATCGGGACATATCTCAATCTCATCGGGATCCATTTAATCCTATTGCTCTCCATATATTGGATCTCTGTCCAAAACTATTTTACGAATTCTCCGAATCACTCTTATGCGTGTGACCCATTAGGTTCCCGATTATGTTGGCCACTTAGATTAACACTTAATCTGAGCAAGTCATGAGCGGTATCTAGCAACACATCATGACCCCCAATTGACCGGAAAGTAATTGGTTTAACGAATGAACCTATGTTCATCATGAACCACATCACGAACCTTTCCATAGACAATTACTGTGCAATTTGTCTTTTCACCATGCTATACCCCACTTGGTTATGAGTATGGGCAAAATGTCAACTCTTACTAGACTGACTACGTCAAATCTAGTCCAAGTGATATCAGTTCTTGTCCTGGGACTCTTTATTTTATATGTCACTGAAGACACTCTTCATGACATATGAACTCCGCCGAGATTTCAAGTAATGACCCTGACAAGAGGCCATGGGTATCATCTTCTGCTATCACAGAAGTGGTAAATCCTCTATTGGCTACTCAATTACCTTCGAATACTTCAAGCTGTACCCAAGCACCACCCTACGAGCGACCTCTGTAAGGCAACAAGGAATGGCGTCAAAGCACAGAATCAGTATCCAAGATATCCTTGAGTACCTCAAGTCTAAGGATATTTGCATCATTGCTATAATGAGATTATCACTGACATTAGCATAAGACATCCATGTGATGATCTCATATCAGGTCATCCAATGTACTTACTACCTCTAGTAAGCATCCACATCTCAACCCTAAATATCTCATATTTACAGTTTCTGAGATTCACTGCTTGATCAAATCAAGGAGCTTAAAATGTGCTAGTCTCTCCGGATTACCGATGTCCAGTTTCAGTAATCCTACGACTAGGGATAATTTAGATACTAACATAATTGCACATGATAGGAATCTCAGTAGTATGATCACATCATAATTTCCTTCATGCTATGTCATATATCATGGACTTCATTAATTTGCTTATAGATCAATATCAATTCATAAATTATGAACATCAAATTAATGAAATATATCTTTCTTTATTTATTCATAAAGTCTGTACACAACTTTGTACAAAACGCGCTAAAGGCAATTGCATTTAGGGCACTACTCTAACACACTGTTCGTATATTCCAGTAATGAAAAGGCCACCAGATCTGTGGGTTACAGGGTCTACCCGTGTGGTTTCACACGGCCTGTGTTTTGACACTCAAAATGATAAAATATATTTTTGGAGTCTTCATGAAAGTTATAAATATAGAAGTCCTCTTCGAAACCATTCTAAGGTGACATTAATCCAACATTTCTAGCGAAAGTTATGCTAATTGTCCCGAAACATGTCTAATATGATTGAAGACAAATGCACGTTTGATTCTTTTGACCATAACTTCATCATCCGACCTCCAAATGAAGTGATTCTTAAGCTATTAGATTCCTAACACATTTTTCTATCTTTCCATAAAATTTTATAGCTTTTGGTCTTGATTTGAAAAAGATTGATGGAAAGAAAGCGAGGAATCGGTTGTGAGAGCATAGCAGAGTTATAAACATACTTTAGTTTTTTAAGCATATATTGATTAATATAACTCCGAATGAGATGATTTTTATTTCAAAATGAACTAGAGACATGGAGCTACAATTGTTCTGAAGAAGTTAATTTGTGATTTTGGTGTTTGACTGGTGGGGACATGCCACTCTTGTAGGGTGATGGCTAATGAGGGTTCATGGAAATAACTCTTTAGGATAATACGTTCACGTTTTATGACTTCGAATGTTAGGCTCTGGAAATGAGATCCAAAATGAGGGTTGAGGATTGAGGAAGAACAACAAATAATGTTGGGCTAGAATTGAAGAAAATCGAAAATTTGAAAAATTTATTATCACTTTTTAAGTTTGAGTTATAATTGAAAAAAACTGAAAGCTTAAGCATTTAATTGCTATTTTTAAAGTTAGAATTATAATGAAAAATTGACAAAAATTGAGTTTTTTGGTAATTAACTCTTAACTTTTAAGACTTATCTCATTTAAATATTTTTTAATTTGATAAATTAAATTTTATCTTAAAAATCGGAGAAAAGGTAAGAAATTTAAAGTTTAAAATTGATTAATTTACTAAAATTGTTTAATATAAATTATAGAAAATATTATATTAAATTCAAAATTGATCAATTTTATTTATTTTGTTTGTTTGTTTGTTTGTTTGTTTATTTATTTATTTATTTATTTATTATTATTATTATGATTATATGTTCTATGTTTTTATTAAATTTATAAATTTAGTTTTTGTAAAATTAAATATCTAAAATCTAAATTTTCATTAAAATATTCAAAAATACTAAGATATAATGCTCATGTCCTCTTTTTTTTTTAAATCATACTCTTATAAGTTATTTTATACATAAACAGTTAATTTTATCAAACATCTTTAACAAATAATGATATTATCTCACGATCAAATTAATTGATATAATCCATTATTTGTCAACTATTATAGAATCAACTAACAACTAATACAGTTAATGATTACCAAACATAATCTATCGCTTTGTTTAATAAATAGTTTATCAATTATTTTTTAATTACTTGACACAAGTTAATTATTTAACTATCTTAAAAAGTTAATAAATATATTTAATAAATGACTGATTAGTTCACTTATTTAACCTCAACAAGTTAATTTTATTTTAGAAAAGCTCCATAGGCTGATATTCCACCTAAAATTAGTAGGGAAAAACCCTTTATTATTTCCAAAACTTGAGGGGTCAAACTATTAATGCACTTATACTTAATACCTCTGTTTTTAAACTCGAACCGGACCGACCGGTGATCGGTTAGTGGTTCGATCCGATTTATCCCTCACAAGCGGTATTCAATTGACCCAGTCTGAACCGGTCAATTGATCGATTGGATCAGTCCGGTCCGACCGATTAGACAATTTTTTTATTTTTTTAATTTTTAAATATTTTTAATATTATATATAATTAAATATAATTATTACATAATTATTACGTCACACTGGTTCAACCGGTGGTTGAACCGATCGAACCGATCAAACCGATGACTAATAAGACCACCGATTCGATGACCGGTCCGAATTTCAGAACATTCTTAATACCAATGCTTTTGATTTTTCCGGAATTCTGCGTATTGCAATAAACGATTAATGCAAATACGAATCCATGTCCTTTAGCGATGGTCCCACGAAAACAACTTAATTGACCTTTTGGTTTCTTCTAACATAAAACACGCCAACCCAACATTGTATGCTTTATAACAATAAACATTTCATAATATTTTAATTATGCTAATTATTGTATAATGATATTATAAATAATTCAAACTAAAATTCATGCTTGTAAAACTTTAACCATAAAGTAAGTTTTAGAGTAATTTTTATTAATGAAATAAGTTTTCTTATTATGAAATAAAAAATATCTTATGTTGACAAAAATTTTAAAAATATTTTTATGTTTTTATTAGAGTTCAAAACTTATTTTTTGAAAAATTAAATATATAACCGTAATCTTATAATCTTTTAAATCAGATTATGCCATTTTATACTCAAACAGTTAATACTAAATAATTAATTTTATCAAATATTTTTAATAAATACGAAATATTATCTCCTGATAAAATCAACTACTGAAATAATTACTTGTTCACCGCTGTTGACCGTAGTTTGTTACAAGTCAGGTTCATCAAGATCCACATTTCCCCCTCACATCTGAAATTACTGTCGACACAAATGGAGTAAGACATGATTCAACAATTACGAGTTTGGACATGGAACTATACAAGATTATATCAACCTTGGGGGGGATGAAGATCAGGAAGGTGAGCACAGACACAGAACCTCATCCATCTCTTTTTATCAGCGTATGTAAGACAAGGCTGCATCACAAGCCCAATTGCTATGGCTGCAACGCTTACCACCACCACTTTCAGCGTTGACAATGCTAACACACCACAGATCAATACGGTTGGTGGAACACACATCAGGATTGATCCAACTGTTCCTAACGGTATCTTATAAGGTCGAGAAGCAGCTGGGTATATGATTCTTAATCGTACAAACGCAATGAACTCCAGTATCATTCCAAAACAATACAGGAAATTCTCTGCGGCCACGATCTCTTGGAAACTCAGCCATGATAAAAACACCACACCTGAAGCTGAAAATAGTATCCCCATTGTTGGCGTACCGTGACGGGACCTCCTCGCGAATATCTCCGGAATCATTCCTCGTTCCGCCATCCCTAAAAGCTGGAATGAGTCGCTGCTCATCTCTGCCACAAACATTCCCATGTTTGACATTGCTGCTGCAGCTTGCACCCACCATCTCAGCCAAACTCCCCCTACTATTTTACCAATTTCCGAGAAGTATCCATCAGTCCAGGAGTCACGGTCCAGTGGAACGGCTCCAGTACCGACCAGGATAGGGAAAAAATAACTGGTCACAACCAAGATCAAAGCGTACCGCAATGCTTGAGGAAGAGTTTTCTTTGGGTCATCCACCTCTCCGGCAAGCGTGCTTATCGAATCCCAATAGTTTAGATTCCAGAAAAGAGTGTTCAGATACAAATTCCAATCCACCTCTCCAAAATCCACCACAAGCCATCTTGAAGGCTTCAACTTCGGGATTGCAACAAGTCCCATAACAACGAAAGGAAGTAATGACAAGATTCCCAAAACAATCGCAAGCCACCCCACTATTGTTAGACCTCTATAATTCATGTAGGTGAGCACGAGTATCAAAGCTAATGTTGCCAAAATTCTTGCCCATCCACCAGCTAAAGCTGGAACTCCTGACTTCAAATAATCAAGAAAAAGAACTGGGTATAAAGCATTATCAATCACTCCACTCAGCCATTTCATCCATCCTTGTTGGAAACCCCAATAAGGACCAAGTGCAGATGAAACCCATACAACATAACCCCCATTTTCTGGGAACATCGTACCCATCTCAGCTGTAATCAAGGCCTCAGGTATGCTCCATATAAATGGGAAGACCAAGAATCCAACAAGAGCCAGAAGGGGACCAGCCGCTTGAACACTGTCCTCAACCCCAAAAGGGCCTCCAGAGACCTCGTAAAAGATCAGAAAGATGAGGGGTAAAACTGATACTTTCTTTAAGTTAGCTGATCTTGCGGAACCGCCTTCGTTGACATTGATATCCACATAGTCAACACCGTTGTACTCTCCCATTGCAATTGAAGCTCGCATGTTTGCTTTGCTCCTCAACTGCTGCAGTCAGACGAAGTTACCAACTTTGACCAAAACCCAGGTTCTTCTCAATCCACTAGAAAATCAACATTGAACTGTTTAAGACTCGGACAGAACCCCAGAAAATCAAAACACCAAAGTAGAGTAATGCAGCAGAAATCATGGATGTGTACGATACATACAACTAGTCAAAAAACTAAATTCATAACCGTGAAGATCGGAAAATAAAGAACACCACTCAAACAACAAACAGATGTTTAACGTGCAGAAGAAAAATATCCTTAATCAGATGCAGACATCCGTAAAAAACTCACACGACCAATGTAAAAGATGTTGACATAAGTTTTGTAAGAACAAGTCAAAATCGAAAACGGAAGAACAGAACACAAAACGCGGAGAAGATACGCAAAGAGTGAGTTAACAGCAAAGAGGTGAAAAGGGACAAAGGAGAAGATATGGGGTTGCAGAGTATACCATGAAAGAACAGAAAACAGCATGGGAGTGGGAGATTAGGTTTGCTTGAGAAGCTCCATAGCTCGTGGAGCTGAAAAACAACCGAAATATAGGTTCTCTCTGCTGTCTCGTAGGTTTTTCCAACCGACTCTTTCGCGTTCCAGTTTTGCTGGAATTGCAAACGTCCAGGGCAAGGTTGCATTTAGTTCTGTTATTTTAAATTTGTTTATTTTTGTTTGAAAACAAATCCTAAATTAAATTAAATATAAAGCAAGGACTCGTGATTTAAATAAATTATATTTAAATTCAATTTATCGATTTTTACTCTTTTTCAAAAGTTGTATTCGTAATTTCGTACATTTAAGTAGGTTTCCATTCTAAAATCGTTAAAAATTATGTCCTTGACAACTCTCGACCCATGAACCTGGACTCCTACGTAGGAATGACAATGGGTAGGGTTTGGTTCGGGTTTTACTCAACTCATATTCATATTCATTTTTTATGACTCAACTCATATCTATATCCATATTCATCGATTTTTACGATTTACTACCCATATCTAAATCTATTGGGTTATTCGAGTTTTTGGATATCCATCGGATTGTATAGCACATAAAAATATAACTTCTAAATTGAAAATATGGAGAGCAAATTTTTTGCGAACGCTCTAAATCAAAATTAACTTAATAATAATAAGTCAAGATTTTGATTTGTATGTCTTAACAAAACTATAAAATTGGAATAATAAAAATCATAATGTCTAGTGCAAAGACAAGTAGACAACATATGTTTTTCACAACCAATAACTAAAAAAAATTGAAACAACCAAAACTTCAAACTGGCTTTGTGTGAACTCCACAGCATTCAAAACTCCATCTCCATATCATTTGCATTATTATCATCCTATAAGAAAATAAAATATGTTAACAAATAGAGTCAAATTATAAGTTAATTTAATATTTTAAGTAAAAATAAATAAATGATGAGAAATAAAATGAATTACCAAATCAATCATTTCACTCGGTTCCTCTTCGCTTGCATCAGCATCTTCAAATATCGAAACAATCGCATATGAACTTTGTAAAGAAGAATCTATAAGGAAAATTCAATATGAAAATTGTACATATAAGAAGTTTCAAATACAAATGTTGCAAATATTAATAAAGAAATATGTATTACCCGAATAATCTCCAAGAATCCAATTTTGCAAGCACATCAATGCTTCAACAGTATTAGCATGAAGTCTTGAGCGATGTGGACTAAGAACCCTACTACCCATGCTAAATGCACTTTCTGTAGCAACTGTAGAAATAGGTATTGATAAAATATCTCGGGCAATCATCCTTAGTATTGGATACTTGAATTCTTGTTTCCAGTAAACCAAAATGTCAAAATAGTTATTTTCAGGCATTGTATCTTCCTCCAAATGATGGTTCAGTTCAGATCTTAAGTTTACCCTTCTTTTCTTTGATTTTTTATACATGGAAAATTTATCACTATCTCCACAATTTGCTTGATGTTTTCCAAGATTAGTAGCCTCACATGAAGACGATGAAATAACTGAATTACTACTATCCAAAGCATATTTGTCCTGATATTCTAACAGTAGTTCATAAAGCAAGCTCTTGACCCTCTCAATCTCAATATTAGCTTTACTTCCATAAATATCACTAAAATAGAACTCAACGCAATCTATCTTATTTCTTGGGTTCAAAACAGAAGCAATAGCTAGCATTCCATTCACATGAAACCAATATGCATCGTACTTTTCGACCATATTTAATGTCATAGTTCTAACAATATCACAATCAGACGACATCCACTTAAATAACTTCAACTTAATTTCACAAACATGCTGAAATTCGCAGTGGGGTATTTTCTACCAGAAAAAAGCTCTGTTACCTTGTAAAATATTCTCAATTTATCACAAATAATGTTCGCCAACTTCTAATCTTCATCACTAGGCAAAGTAAACTTCAATCGACTATTCAAACGTTCCAACCTCTTAAAAACACTTTTATATGGCAAAACTGTCTCAAGCATCAAATAAGTAGAATTCCACCTTGTCTTACAATCAAGAATCAACTTTTTAGAAGATAAAACTTTCAAAAACTTAGCTGCATCCTCAAACTTCTCAATCCTTTTAGGAGTTGATGCCCAAAATGAAATACAATCACGAATTCTTTCTAACCCTTCACCCATGAAATCCAAACCATCATTGACAATCAAATTTAATATATGAGCGCTACATCGCATATGCAAAAAATTTTCATTTAATATAAGAGAATTGACATCAAGCTTCTCATGTAGAAGGTTCATCATTGCATCATTTGTTTTACAATTATCCACAACCACAGAAGAAATCTTGGTTTCTAGGCTAAACTCATACAAACACTCCTCTAAAAATTTCAATAGAGTCTCCTTTGTATGTGGGCATGGCACAAATATAAACCTATAAAATAAAATGATAAAAAATTTATTACAACTTAAATATAGAACACATAATGGTTCTCTAAGTAATTAATATTCAGCATGTATAAAGGAACTAATTACTAAACATGCAAATTACTATATCTATATATGGTAACCAAGATAAAGATTAAACAAAGTATTTGCATAAAGGAAACATGTTAAATCTAAGAAAATTAATTACCTTAGAATTCGATTTCTTAGAACCCAATCTCTATCAATGAAGTGTCCGGTCACAACCATGTATCATTTCTTTTGATTGGAAGCTGTCCACATGTCTGTAGTGATAGCAATCCTGGACTTATGATCCTCCAACATTTTTTTCAAGTTTGATTTTTCACTTAAATTTTTTTTAGGATATCATTTCTCAATGTATTACAAGATATCATCCTAAATTCATTGCTTAAACTCGCTACAAATCTTTTGAAACCAATGTGATCAACCATTGACAAAGGATTCTCATGCATTACAATCATATTAACTAACTCTCTTCTTGAGAACTGCTGGCTAAATTTGTAGGTTTGCAATGTTTTTTTCTCATCAAACTTAGTCTCATTCCCAATTAATAGTGTTTTTTGGCCTCCAACAAGTCTTAAATGTTTCTTTGGACAATACTTGTTCAAATGCTCACGTAGATGTGAAGTCCCGTTCGTACCTTTAGTAGAAAGCTTCCCTTTGCAATGCTTACACTCAGCCTTATCAACACCTTTCACAGCCACCAAATTAAACTCTAGCCACACAAGAGAAGTACGCTTCTTGCTTTTAGTTGCACCATGATCACGCAATTCTATAGCTGCAATCTCCTCTTCTTCATGAGGTGGTGGAATAGAGAGATTCTAAACTCCTTCCATCAATTCCACACTATCACTCACGGTCACAGATTTAGCTGGATTTTTATAAGCAAACGACATACAGTCATGGAACCATCCAATGGAATTAGCTGGATTTAAACAAGTATAGGAGTTAGCTGGATTTAAACAAGTGTAACTGGTTGATGACATTAAAAATAATAAATAGTATTTGATGGTATTGGTAGTCGGACGACGTTGAATGTAGGAAATAGGAATGCATAAATAACTTGTAATTTAAAAATAGACACAAACGTATTGTAATTGTAAGACAACTTGTCTTAGACAAGTGCAGCCTCACACCAGACAGAAATAACGTGTATAGGCGTATAGCTCTGCAAGTGGGTACCTTGTGCGTATATGCGAGACGACCTTGTGCCGTTGTGCATGCGAGTTGCGAGCTGTGAGCCTGTGACTTGCGAGTGATGACCTTGTGCGTATGAAGACTGATGACTAGTTGCGTTAATCACATGCAACGTAACAGAGATTTCTTGACTGACAGTGACGAGTAACTTGACTGTGTCAGTGACAAGCAATGCAAATTGTGGCTTGAGAGTTGAGACGACAGCGGCTAGGAGTTGGAATGTTCGAGGGCGAGGCTGACGGCTGACCTGTTGAAGGAACTTGAAAGTTGAAACTTGAACGTTTACGTATTCCGTCGATTAATTAGGACTTTTTTTGTTAGGTTTTGTTGTATACTTGTATCTATTTTATTTATTTCCTTCAGTTAAGTGATTTCTTAGTATTTACGTTTCCGTTAATGATGATGGTAAGATGCAAACAATTATATATGTACCAATTAATATTGCTATTTGAAAAAAATATTGTTATTTGAAAACGGATCGGGTATGGGTATCCATCGGTTCAGGTTTTTACTAGACCCATATCCAAATCCATATTCACATCCATTTTTTAACATCCATTTAAAATCTATTTTTTAACATTCATATCTATTTTTTAGGGTCGGGTAGTACGGATATGGATCGTGTTGAAAACCCATTGCCATCCCTACTCCTACGGTAGGAATGTGGAAGGTGGAAATTGATTAATATGCCACGCCAATTACATGCACACTTGCATATCTTGCTTAAAACTCTATTAAAAAATTTAATTAGTTTGTTTGATTTAATTATAAAAATTTTAAATCATTTAATTTTTAGTTTTTAACTTTTCGATTCGATTTATTTTAATAACTCTTGTTTTTTAAAATAACCAATTTATTAATTAATTGATCAATTTTAATAATTTAATAAATTCTTAAGATAAATCGATTAATTTTCATTTAACAATTTTTTTGTTTAACTTCAAATTCTTCGATATGTAAAGATAATCTCTCTTAATTATATTTTAAATTCTGTAATTTTATTTAATCTTTAGTCGATTTTATGATAATCGAGTTGAATTTTTAAATCATAAATTTCTTATCTTATCAATTTAACTTTCGGTCCATCTTCACCAGTTCTAAGCAATATAACAGTGAGGCTTTAAATTGCTATTGCTAACATCACTACAAGAAAAAAAAATTGTGAATTGGAATTCAGACTATGGAAGCAACTAGATTATGGAATTGAGTCTATTGACAATAGAATTTACATAGGAGGGCAAACTCAAATTCATTCAATTTATTATTAAATATTATTATTTTAGAATTAAATAATACTATTTTATTTGAAAATAACCTCTCTATTAGTTAAGAATAAAATTGTATATTACCGCATCTTGTTATACCAAATTTCCATACTGTATCGGCCAATAACGTTACAAAAAATAATGTTCTAGTATTGGCCTTGTGTATCAACCTATTTCGATTGGTACCAGCTGGTATTTAAAATACCGGTCAAATATTGGTCAATATAAAAAATTTTAAAAATTGAGAGGCATTATTGTTAATTTTTTTATTAAATTTTATCCTTTCCCCAACTCCAATCAAATATTAGTCGGTATCAAAATTTTTAAAATTTAAGGGGTATTTTTTCCAAAAAAAATTTTTTTAAACCCTATTCTTTCCCCCTCCCCCAACTAAATGTTTACCTACATCTTCTTCATTTTTTTCTAAAATTTTTTATTAAACCCTATTCTTCCCCCCCTCCCCCCAACTAAATGTTTACATGCATCCTCTTCATTTTTTTTCTCTCTCACAAACTCACACTCTCACTCTCTCTTTTATTCAAAAATCACACTTTCTCGCTCACTCATTCTCTCCCAGACCACACTAGACGTTCTCCTTCTTCTTCTTTTCTCATTAGTTTCTTTCTCACACTCTCACTCTTTCTTTTCTTCATCGTCGCCGCTAGTCGCTCTCTGATTGTCCACCTGACACCACCCACCAACCCACCACTGCCCTCCCGGCACCAGATCTGAAAAACTAAAATAGATTTTTTATTTTTAGGTGTGTTTTTTTAATTTGAAAAACAAATTCATTGTATTTGGTTATTTGTGTATTTTTGTGTGATGAAAATTGTTGAAAATTATTAGTATTTTTGTGATGAGAATTGTTAGAAATTATTGGAATAATTTTTTTTGGAAATTATTGGAAATGAAATTTTTTTATGTATGTTAAAAAATAAGCTCATTGTATTTGGTTATTTGTGTATGTTTTGTGAATGAAATTATTGAAAATGAAAACTGCTTATGTATATTTTGTAATTGTTGAATTGAAATTATTGGAAATGAATTTGTGATGGTTGAAATTGTTGATTGTTGGAAATAGAATTATTAGTTATTAGAAAGAAAATTGTTGGAAATGAATTTGTGATGGTTGAAACTGTTGGTTGTTAGAAATGGAATTGTTAGTTGTTGGAAAGAAATTGTTGGAAATTTGGAAATAGAATTGTTTATATATGTTTTGTGATGTTTGAAATTTTAATTGAAATTGTTCAAAATTGTTAAAATAGAATTGTTGAAAATTATTGGGAATGTAAAATGTCGAAATGGAAATTATTTATGTATGTTTTGTAATGACTGAATTGAAATTGTTGGAAAATGTTATAAATGAAATTGTTGGAAATTGTTGAAATTAAAAATGCAAATTGTTAGAAATTGAAATTATTTATGTATATTTCATTATTTTGTGAATTGATGATTGAAATTGTTGGTTGTTAAAAAGAAATTGTTGGAAATTTGGAAATGGAAATTGTTTAGGTATGTTTTGTGATGTTTGAAATTTTGAATTGAAATTGTTCAAAATTGTTCAAATTTGTTGGGAATGGAAAATGTTAGAAATGGAAATTGTTTATGTATGTTTTGTAATGTTTGAGTTGAAATTGTTGGAAAATGTTATAAATGAAATTGTTGGAAATTGTTGAAATTAAGAAATGAAAATTATTAGAAATTGTTGAAAATTGAAATTGTTTATGTATATTTCATTATTTTGTGAGTTCTGAATTAGTGATGGTTAAAATTGTTGGTTGTTGGAAATGAAATTGTTGATTGTTAGAAATGAAATTGTTGGAAATTTGAAAATGGAAATTGCTTATGTATATTTTGTGATGTTTGAAACTTTAAATTGAAACTGCTCAAAATTGTTAAAAATATTGGGAATGGAAATTTTAAAAATGGAAATTGTTTGTGTATCTTTTGTAATGGCTGAATTAAAATTGTTGAAAAACGTTAGAAATTGTTTATGTATATTTTGTGAATGTTGGAAATGGAAATTGTTTGTGTATGTTTTATGTAATTATGATTGCTGAATAATTGAATTGTTAGTTTTTGATTTATGGTAAATTGTGTTCGATGAAATTGAATTATATATAATGTATGAGTTATATTATATAAGATAGACATGCGTATTTATGTAATAAAATTATGTGCTTTTTATTTTGATATATGCGTTCATTTGTTTTTAAAGATAAATGGAAGGAAGTTCAAGTATTCCTGACCAAACTACTTTAAGAAGATACAGTGATCCAATTTGGGCCCATGCTGTATTGGTTCCCATTATGAAGAACCATACTATTTGCTTATTTTGTAACAAACATGTGAAAAGTGAAGGAATAACCTGAATAAATAAGCATCTAGCTAGGGTTAAAGTAGATGTTAAACCATACAAAAAAGTAAGTTATGATGTGAAATGACAGATGAAAACTTTGCTTGAAGAATATCAGCATGAGAAAGATAGAAGGGAAATGTTGTATTTTGAAATTGGTCATGGAACTTCATTCGCTGGTTTTCGTAATGATTGTGGAAATGTTGAAGGTGGTAATGATAGTAGTAGTGTTTCATCATAGGCCCAGCAAGGAGATGATGTTATAACTGCACCTGATGTTAAGAAAAGAAGCAGGCAAGTGACTAGTTTTTTTACACCATGAACAACTCTTGGAGTCCAACCTTTAATTCGTAGTGCAATGCAATCAAGAGAAACGACTTATAATATCGATATGGTAGTAGCTAGCAAAGTTATAAATCTCGATCTTTGGCCTTGCATCGGATTGAGTTCTAAAATAAAAGCTCAGATTTGGATCGATCAAGACGCACTGCTTCGTAATTTTAAATTTATAAAATAGTTTCTAAAATTTTAAAATTTACAAAATAGTCCATTAATATATCAGATCTTTGTATCAGATACTTTACTAGTTTATTATTTACATCAATCATGTTTTCAAACATCTTAATAATAAATAATAATGACAACAAATATTTCAAAATAACAATAATTTTAAATTTCCATATTTGTTGATTTAAAAGGGTTTTCATTATATTCTAATTTTGTGACTTAAATTGCAATTTTTTAATTATTAATTTTACATTTATGTTTAAATGTTGATTATCAACTTTCAATTTTAATAATAAAGTACTCAACATTGTTAAGTCGTGAATAATACATACATATCACCACCACATCATCCTATTTTATAATTCCATTTCCAAATCCAATTCCAATTTTCATATCGGAAATGACAAAATCACAAAACCCAAATCAATAGCTCACGGTTTCAACTTCAACAATTCCATAGTCCATTTCAAAATCAAACCAATTCACAAATTCACATACACACAAATTCAATACTGTGAGTAATTCCATTCCAAAATTAAACCAATTCACATACATGCAAATCCAATACCGTGAGATGAACAGGAAATTCATCATCCACAGAAAACATCCAACTCCCAAATTCATCATCCAACAATGACAAAATCCAATTCCAATTCCAATCCAAGTTCCAACACAATAAAATTTGTAATTAACTAGCAATAATTTGAAAATAAAAAACAACACACCAAAAAACAAATTGAAATCGTCGGATCTTCGGGTTGTTCACAGGTCAGATGCGTCGAGGGTGCGATGGTGCGGTGTACCGGTGTGCCAGAGCTGCGATGGCAACGACCTATTACGGTGGTGCAGCGGTGCGATGGGTCTTCGAGGGACGCCAAACACAAATCGAGATTGGACTCCAAGGAAGATGAGGGAAGGAGGAGAGAGTGAGACAGACACCGGGAAGGGTTGGAGGGGACAACCGGAGAAGACAGGATGAGAGGCGAGAGACGGTGGCAAGAGTGAGAGAGAGGCGAGAGTCGAGAGAGTGAGAGTGAGAGTGAGAGGCAGCATTGCAGAGTCAAGGTGGGGGGTTTAGGGTTAAAAAATTTTGAAAATTGCAAATTAATCCTCCAACATTTCCAAACTTACGGTATCAGTCGGTATTTGTCAATATTTTGGATATCGGTTGGTATCGACCGAAAAATATCGGTATTGGCCGATATTTACGGTTGGTACGAAAGCACCCATATTCGTTCTGTTTTTCGGCCAGTACGATACGTTCCGATCGGTACCAGCCAGTACGGAACAGATCTCATAATCTTGGTAGCTAGATAGTGGTATGATATAGGTTCATCATTCAATATTTCACAGTCTTACTATTATCAACCAACGATGGATGCAATAGTCTCTTACGGTCTGGGGTACAAAGCTCCTTCGATTGATGACTTAGGAGATAAACTTTTGAGTTGTTCTATTTCTAAATTTAGAAGTTATTTGGCAAAAAAAAGGAGTGAATTAGGCTACGTATGGATGTTCAATTATGCGTAATGGTTGGACAAATACGAGACAAGAGTCTATTATTAATTTTTTGTTCATTATACAAATGGCTTCATGTTTTTAAAATATATTGACGCATCTGACCTTATTAGGAATACTGAGACATTATTTGCGATATTTGATGAAGTTGTGAATGAAGCAGGGTCAGAAAATATTGTTTAATTTATTACTGATAATGATTTCACTTATAAAACAGCAGGAAAGAGGCTACAAAATATGTATAATTCTTTTTTTGAACTCCTTATGCTGCATATTATATTGACCTAATGCTAAAGAATATAACAGATCTTAGGTATTTTCCTGTTATTGATGAGACTATGCAGAAAGTAAAAAAGGTGACCAAGTTTATCTATAATCGTGCATGAGTTTTGAATTTGATGAGAAATGAATTTACCAATGATAGGAATTTGTTCCGTTTTGGTGTGACAAGATTTGCAATAAATTTCTTATCACTTTAATTTTTTTATTCGATGAAGAAAAATTTAAGACAAGTGTTTACAAGTGATATTTATTATTATTAATATTATTTGATATTTTGAACTTTTGATGTAATTATCATTTATTATATGATGAAATTATAATATTTTAAATACTTTGTATTATTCATAATTTTATATTTGTATGATGATAATTGTTTTTTACATTTATTGTGATTATTATTTATATGTGAAATATTTGAAAATTATTGTTATTTCATATTAATTGTGATTATTATTTATTATTATGATTTTTGGAAACAAGGTTAGTATAAACTTATAAAATATACAGTACAATTGTACAATATAATAATGGACTATTTTGCAATTTCTAAACAAACTCATGAATTTTTCATAAATTTAAAAATTATTTGAAAGGATATCCGACTTATAAGTACAATTGTACAATATGACAATGAACTATTTTTGTAATTTCTAAAAAAACTCAAAGACTATTTTATAAATTTAAAAAATTATTCGAAAGGGTATCTTATATCGATCGATACCAAGATAAGATCGTATCGTAACTCAATCGATACCAAGTTCTAGATTTATATTCGTAACACTACTTTAGACCCGACGTGTTAGTGAAATTTTACTAAATGTTATTGTTATTATTGTAGTATTAAAATTCGAACTTTTCAAATAAGATTTTATATATAGAGACTAAAAAGTCGGATGCAGTAATGTTCTTTTATAATTAAAAATAATTTGAAGAGTTTAAGATTAAAATCACTTATTTTAATATAAAGTTAAATCGGTTGAATGGTAACTCAACAATTTCCTTTTTATTGTTTTTCCAATTAAAGTAGAGAAAGTGAGATTCAACCAACTAGTATAACCTCAACTAATAATATTATCACTCTTTTCATAATAGACTTCACACCAACATTAAAGTCCAATTTAAGCAATTTCTGATACGAGTAAATGGTTCTCCGGCTACACATTTGTCACATTTTCTTGGATGGTTGCAAGAGGTTACATAAGCGAAGTAATTGTCAACTTTTGAGTAACACCCCGAAATATTTTAGGATGTTTCTTAAATGTAGAATTGTATGTGTGTGGTTTCTAAGGTGCGTTTTGTAGTAATAATTGTAATCTTTTTTTTAAAATTATATTAGTGCTAGAAATAAGATGAGATGTATGTTAAGGAGAAAATTGATTGGGATTTTAATTGTTAATTTATATATATATATTTTTAATTAAAATAAAACATTTTAAAAATATGAACAAATTTTAGAAAATATCAATAGTAAATGAAACAATGTCAACGTAATTAGCTGTTTTGTTAGTTAAACTTATGACATTATAGTCACAAATGAATAACTTTATGGTCATAAAAGAACAATTTTACGGTTACTCATGACTCTCCAATAATGAATGTATCGTCATCTCTAATTATAAATACTGAGAAAACACTACTATCAATTTTTGGAATATCAAGTTTTTTAAAATTAAAAGCCAATATACATATTTTAATGATATAATGATTAAAAAATGGTGACTGATAAAGTATAATTGAAATTTATTATTTTAATTGAAAAGTAAATAACATCATAAAACCAATAATAATCTAATTAAAATTTGACACCAATCGGTAATGTTATTGAAATATAATTTTTTAAAAGTAAGAAAATATTTATTTTGAATACTGAAATTTAATGATTAAAGCTTGTTAGTATTAAAACTTAAATATCAATTAACTTAGCATTTGTAATATGCTATTTAAAAACAATTCTAATAGCGCAAATAAATGAAAATTGAATTATATAAATTAAAAGATGCGAAAATTTTGTAAGTTAAGTAACTTTAAATTAAAAATGTAATTTTAAAATTGTAATTAGACAAATTATGGACCGAGGGTTCCTACCGTCTGCCCAATTAGCATTAGAAACTCAAAGAGCCCATGTATCATGCTCTTACCTATTGATTGACCCAACCCAAGTTAATAGAACTTCCTCCTGGGCCTATTGAGCTTGGTCAACGTCGTTGAAAAAATCTAAAATAACTTCGGTTAAATACATTGAACTTTTCTTTTTATTTCATATTTTAAAATTTTATTATTTAATTATCACACAATTTATTTCAATATATTTCATTCACAGTTCAATGTAAATGATAAACTGAAATTTCAATGTTATATTGATTTGAATATAAAAAGATGATAAAATTAATAAAATATAACAAATAGATTTATAATAATTTTGAAACATAAAATTAAAATAAAAACTATGTTAATATTATTGAGGGTGTCATTATATTTAATCCCAATTTTTAATAAAATGTTAATTAACAGGTCTCACAATTTTGTAGATTGAAAAGTTACAGTGTCATAAATAGTAAAGATATTGTTAGTTAAATAAATAAATTACTAATAGAAATTAGAAATAACGTTTTGATATGAAGATTTGAAAATTTGATATTTTAATCAAAATTAAGAAAAAGACTACTAGATTAAAAAATTATAAAATTTAAGTACTTTATGATTGATTATCTCTTAATAATAGAATAGTTCAATGTAATTTTAAATGTTGCAAGGTTGTAATTAGATTGAATATATGATTATTGAATAATGTAGCAATACATTTTTTACTCTAAATTGTTAATTTTTTTGTCAAATACACAAATATTAGAGATTTATCATTCTTTAATAAATAATTATGGACAATAACTATTTTACGATACACCATATTTTATTTATAATATTCAAGATAAATAAAATTTTAAATTTGCAATGGTCTAGTCAGACCTAGGAAATGAGACAGCCCAAGCTGAGCTTGAACTTGACTCAATCTTGTCATATTTGATATTTTTACAATAAAAAATAAAAAATAAAGGATTTACAATTTAATAATATAAGAAATTTAAGATTTAAAAATTTAATTAATATTTTTAAAATTTAAAAATTTAATTAATATTAGATTATAAAAATTAAAGTTTAATTATAAAAAATGACGGAGAAATCTAGGCCACGTTGGTAGCACAGGATATGAGTGTGAGCGTCACGGCATCTTCACTACTCATACACAAAGCACGATAAATATCGACTTCAACACGCCATTGTTTGTGTAACGTTTCTGAACTGGGACTGCAAATCCGGATTCCGAAGAATGGGTTTGAAGGTGGGGTCAACTTTCAGTAATTCCTTTTCTTTCCTTTTTGAACATGCGTTAAAAGCAACAGTCATTCCGATCTCAATTTTGTTACACCTTTTTGGTGGCGATTTGTCTGTGTTTGGCTTGTTTTCGTTTTGGTCTTTGTTTCTTTTATGATTGAAGTTTCCAGAGACTGGTGCTTATTGGGTTAGATCTGATTATACTCCTGGGAATCGGTTAAAGTTGTGATTGATGAGTCGGTCCCTTTTTGTTGAAACAAACATTGGTTTCTGATGTGTTTTTTTTTTTGCCGATTGATTTTCTCCAGTGCTGTCTGGGATTTGTGTTTTAAGCTGCATCTGATCGATCCCAGTTGCCGGTTTTGAATATCAGCTGCTTTTTTCTTTGTTTCTTGTTTGATCTCTATGTCACTTGTAGGGAGTTATAGTAGTTTTGTCGTGCTTCTAGTAGCAATGCTGACCATGGATGCAGGATGATGCATCTAATCAGCTGTTTCTTGGGTTAAAGCTAAACATTAAACTGTAATCGCCAGCAGTAAATTAATACGATGCATAGAATTTCTTGAGTCTGAGAATTGGTTTCTTTTTCCTCACAACTTCTTGTTTTGATTCAGCCAGGAAAGCTTTGGATTGTATGGATAAGAATTTTCTCTTTTCTGACAATGCCTTTGACTTTTACTTCTATTGGTAATTTGTCTTATAGACCTGTAAGAACAGCCTTATGGATTTTGATTTGATACGAGTGTGACACTTGCATCTTGCCAGATCTCCGGAAAGCGATCTGCTGAATAAAAGTGGAAGGAAATTGTAAATAACTTTATTGTGGTGTTATGCAGGAGGATTTTGAGGAACATGCCGAGAAAGCTAAGACCCTGCCAGAAAACACAACAAATGAGAACAAGCTCATACTCTATGGGCTGTTTAAGCAAGCCACTGTCGGACCAGTGAACACCTGTTTGTTTCTAACTTCATGTTCTTCTTACCATTCTTGATTGTGAAAACTTATTTTGAGAAAGCTTATTCTAATTGCTAATATGATTTGTAGCTCGACCTGGGATATTCAACTTGAGGGATAGAGCTAAGTGGGATGCCTGGAAGGCTGTTGAAGGTAATCATTCTGAGTTTTTTCTTATCAAATATCTTTTTTTTTCCCCCTATTCAATTATGCTTTAGCACTAAGAGCAAGTTTACTTTTTGCAGGGAAATCCAAGGATGAAGCAATGAACGACTATATTGCTAAGGTTAAACAGTTGCAGGAAGAGGCTGCTGCTGCTGCCAAGTGATTATTCAAGCGTTTGTGTTTCCTCTAGCTGGTTGTGTTTGAAGTAGTTGAGAACAGTTCAACAATTTATCTGCACTGATACATGATCATTTATATTTCTGTCGTCTGTTTCGAGTTATTTGTACTGTGTATCTGTGATTGAAGCGAGGTTGGTGGGACGATTTCTTGTTAACCGATGCTAGTGTGCAAGCTGATCATTATTTGATCCATCTAGTGTCCTTTGGGTAACTTCATTGTTCCAAATTTCGCTATCAAATGGAGAAAAAAGTAAAAATGATTTGTTAATTGAATTTAACTTTTTCAGTAGTGATTTTGCACAGTTCCCCTTGCTTTTCTCCATCAATGCACATTAGTGCAAATTGGATGCAAGCCTTGGTTGAATGGTAGATTCCTTAGAAGAGACAAAAAGTCGTGTTGAAGCCAGTCAAGAGTTCTGTCACCGACTCAACCCAATACTTTTCCGATTGGTTCACAAGAAACCTATCTTCACCAACAATGAACAACCTCATCAGGATATATGAATTAAGCATATTAACCAGTGATCTCTCTTCCTCAATTATCATTCAGGATGGTGAGAAAACATGAAGAATCAGATCATGTCTACTATCTCAAGTAAGATGACTAATACAAACTAATCCTACCTTAAGCACCGTAAAATGACAAAAGCATTCATCGCATAGCAAGCCAACTCGTCTATTACTACATCAAGGCTTAGATCAGCATATGCTTTATTTACAGAAACCAGCAAATAGAGAGTATCGTTAGATCAGGATCTGATACTTGACAATAAGCAGGCTCTATTGAACGAAAGGATATCTAGAAATGTAATACTCCCTTGCACGGGAGGCACCATCTCTAGCCAGAATTCCTTCAAGGTCTCCAATTATTCTTGCCAGCCATATTTCCATGTTTCTCTGGACTTCTTTTAAGTTGTTTCTAATTGTGTCAAACGATCGTCTCATGGTGATCTTGGCCTGGTTCCCCACCTCATCTCCATGATAACTATTCCCTACTTCAGTTTGCAATGCCATCAGTTTCTGTCCAGTTTCAGCTGCGCGTTGCTGAAGTCGAAATGCTTCGAGTAAAAAATCCGTCTGTCTTTGTGTTCGGAACTCTGGACTAAGAGTTGGTTCGCAGGGATCACTAACTTGCTGTAAAGACAAGGAAACTCTTTAAACAACAATCAGTATAACAGTCTAATGATGTTAATGCTAATAACCACTAGGTGGGAGCTCATGATCTTTGAATGCATTTGTCTATACGTCAAAAAGAAAAACAATAATCTTCTTTTAGCAATGAAAGTTTTACCCACCATGTAGAAAATCAAGAGCACTGTTTTTAGCTAATTCCAAAAATTCATTAATGGGGAGGGAAGAAGAGTTCGTGATCTACTTCTCTACCAATCTCTATCATCATCTTGATTTCCAACCATAAACCACATGGGAACGTAGATCTATTTGGTGAAGGTAGATGGGAATGGGATGACTTCTGAATTTTTAATGCATGATTGATCCATTTTAAAGCAGGCTACCCATCTGAACCATATGCTACCATGTGGCATTGGCACATCAATGAATAGGAAACTACTTGCATGCCTTCCCTTTCTAAGAAAACTCATGTTCAGAAAACGACCAAACCATTTCTGGGAAATCACCTTAAGTTTTCAAAAGAATGAGAATCAGTCAAACACAACTAAGCAGCTTGTTTATATTATGGACGAATATATCTGAGCTAGATAATTTCTCAAACCATGCATGACAATAGCAGACAATTTACTAAAAGTAAATCATCCACAGCACAAAAGTAAACAGAAGAAGATAATTGCACATTTACCATTCTTCTGCACAAATCGTCAATCTTCCCTGCCAGAGTTTGATATCTCTTCGTCTGCTTCCTCATTTGAGATGGAACCTTGACGAAATCAGTTTTGCCAACTTTTTCCAAATTCAGAAGTTCCTGTTCTAGTAATTTCAGTTTGGAGGAAACTCCTGTTGATTCACCATCTACCTTCCATGGTGATGCTCTTCTGAATGGGAAAATACATGCCACCCTTCGTTGGTTAATGCTTATTGCATAAATATGGTTCAATAAAGGTACTCTAGAACCAACTGATCTTACCTTGAGACGAAATGCTTCATATGGTAGATTGATTCAAGGGATTCATACTGTACATCCTGCAAGAAAAAATGTCTATTAAAAACAGAAAAAAAACCTAAAGTCACATGAAAAGGACTCTCCAATAATGCACTCTGTAAAATAATATAACAAGTCAAAAGTCGAACCAATTCTTATAACGAGGTGTCAGAAATCAGCATGCAGCAGAACATATATGCACATACACGAACAAAAAGCAGACTAATCCATACTCTACAATTTTACAGAGAATTGCATAGAACTGCCTGGAAACAAATTAAGCCACACCTTTCTTATCTGAATGTCTAAATTTCATCATGAAACAGACAAAATGTCATTTTGCATCGTCAATGAGCCTAAACAGGCTTGGATAGTGAAACGATTTGATTAAAAAGGGAGAAACCATGCAAAGATAGATGGGCCATATTGTGTTCCACAAACTCATCAAGGAGACAAGTGTCTGACAGGGTTAGTGCAATGGTGTCTTGTCATGTGCAACAATGGCCATGAACATAAGAAAGGTAGATGACATGTCTCATGCTCAAGGGGAAGTAAAGGAGTTGCTTAACCAGAATCTATAAAGATAATTTGGGCCAGAGATTAACTGCATGGAGATCTATGGTTGCCTCTAGATTGCATCTCTAATATTGTGATTATTGGCACCCGCTTATGTTGAATAGTCTCCAACTACCAGTTTCCCTTCCTAGCCAAAATTGATAATTAGTATGAAATCATAACCAAATACCCACAAAAGTATAATACACATCACCTTTATCAGAGCTATTAAGCGAGTTCAGGCTGTTCTTCAGTAGTTAAAAAATGCCTAGGCTTAGCTATGTCATGTGATCATACATAGTTAAAGGACAACATGCCTGTTATCAAGCTTTCCATGATGGAGTTCTATTAAGCCCACTACTATATCATGCCTATGAGTACTCTTAGGGATTCATAAGGACAAAATAATGGCTAGGAGATGGCACTGGAAATGAAATCTTCTTATCACAATCCCACAGAATATTCTCCATAAAACACTCAAGTATGATAACAATTTCAATTGCATGTTAAGGCAAATGACACCTTCTTAGACTACAATAAGATACTCGAAAATTTCCTTTTCTAGTTAGTTTCTTGATTAGGATTTATTTAGCATTTCCTTCCTTTTCCGCTTCAACAAATAGATTTCTTTATTATGCATTGAATTGTGCAGTTCTTACCATTATCCTGCAATGATAGTGAAACTACTTCATTACCAACATCACCTATAAATCATGTAAAGGATACCAATTTGTTCAATAGCAAAACTGCTCAGCATCAAACTTCGAAGGTTGAATTCTTAAGTCTACTTCGATGGTTTTTGCATAAAAATCCAACTCAACAAGCATTATTCTCTTGATACTTGGATGTCAGAGGAAAACAGTAGCTTACTAGAAACATCACAGGAGGTGCTTCTTTTTACAAAGCTTACAAAAGTCCAATACCCCATTCTTTTCCTAGATGGAAACCCCAAAAACGCTTGTTCATAAACAAAATCTAGATTGACCAAACCATCGAGTCGAGAGAGGAGGAAGATAGAAAAGCGCAAATTACTACTACTGAAAAACACAACAAATGAACTTGACACAACTAAATCTTCAAGTTCACACAAAGCACAGAGATCCACAAACAAAAAGCAAAAAACATACAGAGAAGGATAGAACTTTACCTGCCAAAGGTTGGCTCTTTCAGCCCAAAACTTAGAAGCAGAAGCCAAGAACTCTCCACCAAAACCTCCATCACTACCCTCCTCCTGCTGAACAACATAATGATGCTCATACTGCTGTTGCTGCTGTTGATGGCCATAAATAAATTTCAAGCTATCCTCATTTCCACCATTGAAACACTCACGATTGACAAACCCATCATCACCACCGCCACCTGACACCTCCCCTGCATCTTCCTCGTGTTCCTCCCTAAAACCACTTGCACTCCTCGAAATCAACCCAATCATTTCCTCTCTCACACCAACCTCTCTCTCCAAATCTTGAACTCTAACACGCCACTCCTCTCTCTCTCTCTCGAAGTCCTCAACTTTAACTCTCAACGCCACCACCTCCTCAGTGGCGGCTTCGATCTGCTCAAGCAACCGCCTTTCCTCCGCCTGCCACGCATTCCGGTGACTGGCAAAGATCTCAACGACTCTGGCATTGGCCTTTGAGTCCTCTTTTCTTCTCGACTTCATTTGCTTTAGTTGTTCTTCTGCTTGTAGCAGTCTAAAGGCCAATTCTTTGTTCTGGTTCTGGAGTTTTGGCATCACTGAGAGTGAGTTTGTGGGCAATAATGCCAAGAACAGAGAGAAGCTTAGGCCTATGTATGTGGGTAAAAGCTCGTTTTCTTTCTCTCTGTCTTCTTCGACCTTTGTTTGCTCCTCGGTTTCGGCCATCTACTCGGAAAGTGAGTTCTTCGAGTTAGCTGCAGATTACAGAAGATATGCTTCGCCTTTTGTTATTTCTTTCTTATTCTTGAACTTTTCGGCTACTGCAATCAATAAATAATAGAAAAGTTATGATGGGATAAAGTACTTTGTTTTAAATTTACCAAATTGGAAAAATATGTTCATACTCAAGCATACAACAAAGATCTTTTGTGTAGTAATTTAACGAAATCTGGATTGCTCTTAACAACCTCAAGCGTTTAAACTTATAAAAGTGATTGCAGCCATGATTGAAAGGTTAATGACAAAAAGTCGATCTTTTAGGTACCACTTATGACGCATGTTGAAAACTTTATGCAAAGAAACTATGTTATACAACACATGGGATTTTTTTGAGATTTAAGGTTTAATTATTATAACAATAAAAATATTCAGTAAAAATCTCACTTAAAATTTGAAGAAGTTTAATGGTACATATTCTTATTTTTAATGAAAAGATTTTATTGAAATGATTTATTTAAAAATTTATCGAAAAATTAATGGTAGGTTATTCTCTCCATCAAAACTATAAGACCGTTATATTTATCATTAACACTAGAAGGTAAAAAAAGTAATAAGAAGAGAATGAAGAAAGAGTGAACCGTCACATTGCTACGGACAACAGGTGTCACTATTGTGAATATGCAGAATTTACCCTTCACATCATTAGGGATTATTCGAGTGTTAGAGCCTTTTAGGACAAATTTCCCCGCGTGATAGTGGATACGTACTTCTATTTACAAGATAAGGTGCAGTGGGTAAAATCTAATCTTACGAAGCGATCTTGATTTCGTTTGGTCGGAAACAGGTGACAGAGCCGTCCTGGTGTACGTAACATGGATAGAACGGGCTCAGGTGGCGGAAAGTTGTGTGCTTCTAAAGGTCTTCCCATGAACAAGCTAGTTGAGTGGACCAAACTACCTTAGAGATTGGGTTAAATTAAACACTAGTGAAGTAGTAAAACAAGGTAGTAACATCACTACTACTGGGGGAATACTGCAATACTGGCATGGTCAGTGGTGTGACGGGTTTATACAACACATTGCCCGTGGAACCTTGCTCATTGCGGAACTCTTGGGAGTCCAATCGACTCTCACTCTAGCCTGGACACTAGGCTATCGATGAATCATTGTTGAAGTGGACTCTTTCGAAGTTATAAACATTCTGTTTTCATCAAATACAAAACTCTGATGAATAACTTTTGGTGACAGGTATCCGAGGATTATTCCAACAACCCTGAGAGGTGAAGTTGCAGCATGTTCATCGTGAAGGGACTCAATGTGCAGACCACCTAACCTCAATTGTAACCTTAGTCAGTTCAGAATTGCACATTCTTCAGGAGTCCTCGATGAAAGTTTTGGATCTAATTCACCAAGACAAGCAAGGCGTGCTGTACTGCCACAATATGCACCAGTTAGCTTGCCATTGATTTTTTTAGTTTTCTTTTCCTTTGTAAAAAAAAGAGAAAAAGAAAGAAGAAAAAAAAACTTATTTAATTATTATGAAAACTTTTAATGTTAAAAAACACTAACTTAATCTTATTACTAAATTTAAAATTTAATTAGGTTATTAATTTTTACATTAATTAATAAATATTGTGCATAGTTACCTCGAAATACTTAAAAAATAAATAATATAAATTAGAGATAATGTTTGGGTAAAAGAAATAATATAAATGGAAGACGACAAAAATAATATTTAGGGCATGGAAGAAACAAGGAGACAAAAAAATGTTTCAATGATCCGTTCCGAAGTTGAAAGTTCAAATTGCGATTGGCACACAAAACAAAGGTTAGAACAAACGAACTCCCTCCTTCTCACTGCAACTCTCTTCTCTCTTCTCCTCAGTACCCATTTCTCTAAAACCCTTCTTCTCGAAGTAACTGTCTTCAGGTTTTCCTCTCAAATTCATCCATTTCCCTTTGTTTTCTATTCGGACATTTAGTTGCTCCTTTTAATGGTTTTCCTACACCGTCCTAGATTTTTTGTTTTTTTCGAATAATGTAGCTTGCTAAAGCCCGTTCCTTTTATGTTTTGCAGCTTAGGAAATGTCCTGAATGTTGAAATTCCTGACGAACTGTGAATGATTTATGAGATCTGAACTTGTAATTTTTCTGGGTCTTTTCAATTTGAAGTCTTGAGCTGCTAGTATGTTAGAAGGGTGCTTCCCGAATTTTCTAATTTTTTTCTCTGGTCTAATTTTACACAGGTGAGTTTCCGTCCCAGTGATGTCCCTTCTTAGTAGATTTTTTTATAGAAGGCCTCCAGATGGGTTGCTTGAATTTGTTGATAGAGTATACGGTAATAATATGAATTTTCATCTTGATCTTTGAGAATTGACTTTTCTGCTTTGTATAGCGGTGTGATATAAGCTTTTGTATGTTTAATGTATGCAGTTTTTGATTCCTGTTTCTCCACTGAAGTTCTACCCGATGAAATATACCAACTGTATCTACATGAAATCGTAATTGAGCTGCATGAAGCATTTCCTGATTCATCATTTCTAGCTTTCAACTTCCGTGAGGGTGAGAATCCGAGCCAGTTTGCTCGGGTATTATGCCAATATGATGTAACCGTCATGGACTACCCAAGGCAGTATGAAGGTTGCCCGCTTCTACCATTGTCTTTGATTCAACATTTTCTTCGTGTTTGTGAGAGTTGGCTTTACTCTGGGAATCATCAGAACGTCATTCTTCTCCACTGTGAGAGAGGTGGTTGGCCTCTATTGGCCTTTCTTTTAGCTAGTTTCTTGATTTTTAGGAAGTTGCATAGTGGTGAAAGAAGAACTCTTGAGATTGTACATCGAGAAGCTTCCAAAGGGTTCTTGCAGCTCTTGTCTCCTCTTAATCCTTTCCCATCTCAGCTTCGATATCTTCAGTATGTAGCTAGAAGAAATATATCCCCAGAGTGGCCACCTCCTGAACGAGCTCTTTCCTTAGACTGTGTCATTCTTCGTTCAATTCCAAGTTTTGACTCTGAAAATGGGTGTCGGCCAATAATCCGCATATTTGGTAGGAATCTCCATTCAAAGGGTGGGCTTTCAACTCAGATGCTCTTTTCTATGTCGAAGAAGAAGAAAGCTGCCATTCGGCATTATCGCCAGGTAAGAGTCAGTCCTTGCATCTTTATCACTTTATCTGGAAGATACATCAGTTTGATATGAACAAAGATGGCATTCTTTTGACAGGAAGATTGTGATGTGATTAAGATTGACATACAGTGTTTGGTGCAAGGGGATGTTGTGTTAGAGTGTGTGCATTTAGATTTGGATCCAGAAAGGGAAATTATGATGTTCCGCGTAATGTTTAATACTGCATTTATACGATCCAACATATTGATGCTTAATTCTGAGAATTTAGACATTCTTTGGGATTCAAAGGAACGATATCCAAAAGGCTTCAGGGCAGAGGTGAACATTTCACTCATTATCTTTCTTTTACTGCCTGTTAGATATAGATTTACAATCCATCAAATAAATTGAAGTTTTAACTTCAGGTGTTATTTGGGGAGCTTGAAAGTGCTTCCCCTCCAAAAGCTCCAACGACAATGTTAAATGGTGAGGAGAAAGGTGGGCTGCCCATGGAAGCCTTCTCTAGGGTTCAAGAGCTTTTCAATGCGGTTGAGTGGGTTGATAATAATGATGATGCAGCTGCCTTGTGGTTACTTAAACAGCTTTCTGTCTTAACTGACACCAAAGAGTGGTCAAGATTGCAAGGAAAAGGGGGCTCATATGTATCACCTATTGATTCTGAAGAGGAAACATATGCATCTAGCACAGCAGATAGCTCTGATGAAGCATTTGATATTTTTTCAAAGTCTTCAACAGAATCAAAAAAATCACTGAAACCAAGTGTTGTTGATTCGATTCCCTTAGCTACTGAACCTGAAATAACACTTGATAAAATTTCTTCAGAACTTCCAGATCAACTATTATTAGAAACTGATCCATCTGCTTTCCATCAACAACTAGCAGTTCCAAGCGAAGGAACTCCATCTTCATCATCTCTTCAACTGCTGCCTTCATCATCGCCTGCCGTTCCTATTCCTTCATCCACACATTCACCACCACCTCCTGCTCCATGTCCTTTGTCTAGCAAAAGCCCTTCAACCATTTCTGCACGAGTAGCTCCACCTCTGCCTCCACCTCCACCTCCACCTCCACCTCCACCTCCACCTCCACCTCCACCACCTTTCTGTCTCCCAGTTGCGTCCATCCAAGATTTTAATACATCTCCAAACAACGGTATTTCACCACAAGCCCCTTCTCCACCACTCCCTCCTAAATTCAGCGGCAAAGATGCATCTTCGTTACTTTCAAATAGCATTGAAGGTTCGCCTTCATTTCCGCCGCCGCCTCCTCCTCCTCCTCCTCCTCCTCTCCCCAACAAAGATCAGAATCGACCATCTCCAACTGTGAGTAAAGCACCACCTTCACCTCCTCCTCCTCCTCCTCCTCCTCCAGCAGCCGGAGTAGCTCCATCACTTTGTCCTACATCCACTTCTAAACAACCACCACGAACACTGACCCCGCCTCCGCCTCCGCCTCCGCCACTATCATCTACATCCAATACGACCAATAATCAGCAGCCGCTGCCACCGCCTCCCCCACCACCACCGGTGCCACAATCTAATTTGAGTTCAACATCTGTTACTAGTTCTTCACGTGGAGCTCCACCTCCACCTCCTCCACCTCCTTTTGGTCATAATTCCATGAATGCTCCTAGACCCCCTCCCCCTCCCCCTCCCCCTCTCCCTTCTAATTTGAGTTCAACATCTGTTATTAGTTCTTCGCCTAGAGCTCCACCCCCACCTCCACCACCTCCCTTTGGTCGTAACTCCATGAATGCTCCTAGACCCCCTCCCCCTCCCCCTTCTTCAGGACCTGTGCGGATAAGTTCAGTCCCACCACCACCCCCTCCCCCTTCTTCAGCATCTGCAGTGCCAAGATCGGTTCCGCCACCTCCACCACCAGCTCCTAAGGCCCCTGCTGCTCCTCATCCACTGCCAAGTCGTGGTATGGTGCCTGGTCCAGCGCAACCACTTGAAGACAAAGTTTCAAATGTGCCACCTCCTCCACCTCCATCTGCAGGTCGGGGAAAAGCTTCCTTAGGGACAAGCAGTCAAGTGAGAGGTCGAGGTGTCAGTGGGACAGGTGTTGGGCCTAAGAAAGCTACTTTAAAGCCCTTACATTGGGTAAAAGTTACACGTGCAATGCAAGGGAGTTTATGGGCTGATTCTCAAAAACAAGAAAATCAATCAAGGTGTGTGTATGCAAATTTCAAGTATCAGCGTTGCATTGTGTGCAGGATAGCTTAGTTCAGAGCATGAACATCACTTATGCAAAATTTATTTTAAATCCAGAATTCACTTAAAAATGTTATGTTTACAATGCCATAGATGATGTAATGGGTTGCTGGTTTTGTGGTTGGTCATAGATGATGTAATATTGAAAGCATTCACCTGCTACTAGTTGTGCAGAATAGCTTTGCAGAAACCCTCCTGTTTAAAATATTGATTGCTCTTATACTGTACATCTATAACATGTGTTCTGCTTGTTTATTATCCTGGTTATGTACTTCATGTCAGCTTTTAATAGATTTTTAATGTATCTTTGATAGTGCACCTGAAATTGATATATCAGAGCTTGAAAGTTTGTTCTCAGCAGCTTCTGCTGCTGATGGAGGTAGCAGTAATAAAGTTGGAGGTCGACGTGGCTCCAATGTCAACAAACTGGAAAAAGTGCAATTGGTAAGGTGCTTTAAGAACTTATACATTTTTGACAAGATTAATTCTGGTTTTCATTCATAGCTGGTACTTTTAGATATTATTAGAGAATTCAGGGATAAATACAACTGTTCTTCTGTTCTTGAAAGTCTGGAACATATTTTTTTGTTAGCTAAAGTCAGTCATCGTGCTTTATTCTGCAGATTGACCTACGTCGAGCTTATAATTGTGAGATAATGCTCTCAAAAATAAAAGTGCCTTTGCCTGACATGATTGTAAGTCAATCTTTCATCTACCTTGTTACATCTGTTTAACCTTTTAGATCTTAGACTCATATCTTCCTTTTAAGAATATCAAATTTTTGGTTATGTAGTTTTTGCTGTCATATTTCTATGAATACACCTAGTTTACAGGCGTTGTGTGGTCTAGAAAGGTAGTTATGCCAAAGTAGAGTGCAATCAAATTATATTAATTCTACTTGATAAGAGCACCTGGTAGAAAAACCAAGCTAAAGGCCACAGTTTTGTAAAACCACATGGAAAACAAGATTAAAAAACGGATGATAATATTTAGCTGTTTAATTTTGATGGACGTCTTGTTATATCCTCCCGAATCTTTTTTAATTTCTTAAGTTGGATGCTATGTTAATTTAAAAAATTGGGGGTAAATTGGTCTGCTGGAAAGAAGCACGGCGAAAGTCAATGCTAGAGGTCAATCTGCAATGCGTATTCTTTTCAATGTTGTTGATTGGCATACTGCAGCTATTTATTAGTTAATTTATAAATACAAATACTAATAGATAGCGAGGAAACCTAGGGATTTTTGCAAAATGATTTTCCTCTCATTGTTCTTTTTCTAAAGCATCTTTATTTGCTGTAATTAACTAATTGGGTCGAGATGATACAGATTGATTCATTATTTCCAATTTATCTAATATTTGAAATGCTAGACCTGAATGTAAGATATGTAATTGGATTCAATGGAGGATCTTGAGAGTGCTAAGAAGCTGAAATAAAAATTCTATTGATGATAGCACTATGGGGAAAGTTGAGAAAGAAAAAATGAGCTCTGATTTACAATATTAATTTCATAGATAGGGGGAGAAGAAAATAAAACTTAAGAAAACTAGGCAGGTTAAGAAGAACACATGTGAGAAGTGAGAGAAGAGACGATATAAAGTTAGAAAGTAAAAGATAATGTAATTGGAACTTGGAATAAGGTACTTGCTTTCCATGTATAATTTTCATATATCAACCATAAATCATATACCACAAATTGGATATCTGTCTCAAAATTATGCATCAAATCTAAATTCTTGTATTTCTGTTCATTAGTTGGTTCAGTTGTTATCTTTTCCAAGGTTCCCAATATGACAGGGCTTCCATTCTAATCTTCAGTAAGCCTATGTACTGGTCAGGATAATTTTCCATGTGCAAAATAAAACAAAACTCTTAAGTCTGAGGCTTACTGATAGGAACCAGAAAAATAGGAGAATAGAAATAGCGAAGAATGGAATTTTATTAACGAATTTGGAAGCAAGAATCTTAAACTCCCAAGTTAGTCCGTATGGAGAGGACTAAACTCCAAAACAAAAGGATTAATTTCTCTAGTTGTCGAATTAAATCTAGCTATCGATATTTATCTTGATAGGTTCCTAATCGAAATGCATTACTAATTCCTAAAGACATGGGATAAGATAAATAACAGATAGCTAAAATAAAGGCGATGTCAAGTTGGAGTTGGAGTCTCTTGTGCGAAGTCAAGTTGGTCTTTGAGTCTTGGTTACGTGCTATTCTAGATGTCCTTCGGAATAAGTCTTGAGAGGTGGTCTCGTATCAATGCATCCCTCTCAAAATTTGCCTTGTCCTCAAGGCGAAAAGAAGGAAACGGTCCTTAATAAGATCATAACTTTCCCAACTAGCTTCTTCCAAAGGACGGGCAGCCCATTGAACTAGTAGTTCTAAGTGGGAATGACCCGCTATTTGCACCCATCTATGAGCGAAATTTTTTCAAAGTTGTAGCACTAGCTCCAGTCATCATTAATAGGAAGTGGCGCTTGGAGGGTTGATGCAACTTGCCCAAATCTTTGGTCTTAACAAGGATACGTGGAAAATGGGATGTACCTTGAAGTTGTGGGTAAGTCCACTCATATGCTACGCTCCCCACACGCCGAATAACCTTGTATGGACCGAAAAATCTTGGAGATAGTTTTTCGTTTCTTTTACTGGTCAGGGACTTTTGACGGTATGGTTGGAGACGAAGAAAAACATCATCACCGGCCTGAAAACTGAGTTCACGTCTCTTAGTATCAGCTTGTTGCTTCATTCTAGTTTGGGCCTTCAAGAGGTGTTCCTTGAGGAGTTTAAGCATGTTGTCACGAGCAAGAAGCTGTTGTTCCAGTTCTGCTATTCGTGTTTCACCTTGCACAAAAGGAGAAATAGTGGGAGGATCTCTGCCATAGACTATCTTAAAAGGTGTGGTGCCCGTGGAAGAATGGAATCTAGTATTAAAGGAAAATTCTGCCCATGCTAGGAAACGACTCCAAGAACGCGGTTGCTCCAAAGCAAAGCACCTTAAATAGGCTTCAAGGCAGCGATTAACAACTTGATGCGTCCGTCGGTTTGGGGATGATAGGAAGAGCTCATCTTGAGTTTGGTACCACTGAGTCTGAACAGTTCCTGCCAAAAAGCACTCAAAAAGACCGTGTCTCTATCGGAAATAATGGATCTAGGAATGCCGTGAAGGCGGACAATTTCTTTGCAAAATTTTTCAGCAATCACCTTTGCAGTATACGGGTGAGAGATGAGAATAAAATGAACATACTTACTGAGGCGATCAACCACTACTAGGATTGTGTCATAGCCGCCAGATTTTGGTAAACCAGATATGAAGTCCATTGAGATGTCGTCCCATATTCTTTCGGGTATAGGAAGTGGTTGCAAGAGGCCCGCAGGTGCCAGGGTTTGATATTTTGCTTGTTGACAGACTAAGCAATTTTGCACATAAGCCTTTACGTCCTTTTTCATTTGTGGCCAGAAGAAGGATGTTGTTAATCGTTTTAATGTCTTCAAGTATCCCCCATGACCTGCTACCATCGTGTCATGAGCTTCAGAAAGTAGCTTATGGCGCATGGGGTGATTCAATGGAACCACTAGGTGCTCCTTAAAGTACAGCTTGTGATCCACCATTTGAAAATCAGATTGAGAGGAGGGGTTTTGATTTATATTGTCAATTATATCCATCGTGTAAGGGTCAGCCAATAATGCCTCATACCAGTGAGAAAAATCAAGTGGGATTGGAACCGTGAGAGTTAGGAGGTCAGCATGTTGAGGACGCCTAGATAAGGAATCAGCTCCTTTATTTTCCTTTCCAGCCTTGTAGATGATGGTGAAGTCGAATGGCAGTAACTTCATTAAGAGGCGCTGCTGCTCATTGGTTGTTAAGCGTTGACTGAGGAGGTATTTGAGGCTATTGTGATCAGTCCTCACAAAAAAATGATGTCCTAAAAGGTAATGCTTCCATTTCTGCAGTGATAACACCAAGGCAAGCAACTCGCGATCATAAATAGATTTAAATCTGTTGGAGAATGAGAGACCCTTACTGTAATATGCGATTGGATGGTCAGCTTGGAGTAGAATTGCTCCAATCCCTTCAGAAGAAGCATCACATTCAACCATAAAGGGTTGAGTGAAATTAGGAAGTTGGAGGACCGCACCGTAGTAAGGGCTTGTTTGAGTCCGGAAAATGTCTCTTCTTCAGCCAAGTCCATTGAAAAGCATCTTTCTTGGTAAGGTCGGTGAGGGTCGTGCCAACAACCCATAATTCCTAACAAAACGTCTGTAGTAACTCGTCAACCCTAAAATCCACGAGTTCCTTCACATTCGCGTGGCACCGCCAATCAACCACACTTGAATCTTTTCTTGGTCCACCTCAACACCGTTGGCGAAACCATGTGTCCCAAGAAAGTGATGCGTTGTTGGCCAAAAGACATTTAGATGCTTTGGCATATCTCGTTGTTCTTGCAAAGATTCTTAGTGTGAGTTGCAAATGCTCCAGATGATGTTCCAAAGAAGGATCAGATTAGAATATCATCGAAGAATACGATGATGAACTTTCTTAAATAAGGACGGAAAAGTTCATTCATTGCGGATTGGAAGGTTGAAGGGGCATTGGTGAGGCCGAAAGGCATAACAACAAATTCGTAGTGGCCTGAATGGGTTCTAAAGGCTGTTTTGGGGATATCAGCTGGGTTGACTCTTATTTGGTGGTAACCGGAGCGAAGGTCAATTTTTGAAAAAATGGTGGCTCCATATAACTCATCAAGAAGCTCGTCAACATTTGGTATTGGGTATTTATCAGGGGTTGTAATCTGGTTGAGCCTTCTATAATCAACGCACATCCGCCAAGAATTATCTTTCTTTTTAACAAGAAGAACGGGGCTAGCAAAAGGGCTGGTGCTGGGTTGAATAAACCCAGATTTGAGTAAGTCAGCAACTTGTTGTTCGATTTCGGTTTTTTGGAAATAAGGATAGCGGTATGGGCGGATATTTGGTGGTTTAGCATCAGGTAGGAGAGGGATGGAGTGATAGTGCTTTGTCGGTATGGTGGAAGATTTGTAGGTTCCTCAAACACATTTTCAAACTTCTCCAAGATCCTCCGAATTGGAGCGAGGATGGTGTTTTTTGAATGTACTTCCTTCTTGGACAAATACTGGAAACTAGCTCCTGAATTTGGCTTGGGTGGCAATCCTTGAAGCTTGTATTTTTTCCCATTCAAGTAAAAGATTAGGAACATCTCGTTCCAGTTTGCCTGAACTGTATTTAGAGAAGCCAACCATCTGATACCTAAAACAACATCTGCTCCACCAAGTGAGAAAGGGTAGTAATCCTGGGTAATAGTAAGACCAGGTAATTGAATAGAAATATTGTGGCAGATACGGTTGCAGCAGATGATCTCTCCATTACCGATTTGTACACCAAAAGAAGATACACTTTTTACCGGTAATTTCTGCTCTTCCACGATTTTTTTGTGAGTGGAGCCGCTGTCCACCAAAATCAGCACCTTGCGGTTTCCTAGCACTCCTTGTAGCTTTATCGTTGTGCTGGTAGGGTTGCCCAAGATCGCGTGGAGGGATATCTCGGCGTACTCCCCTGTTTCGTCGTCAACGGCGTCAGCACTGTTCTCGACTGGATCTGCTGCAGGTGCGTCATCGTCGTCAGCCATCTCCATAAGGGTGAGAGTCGCAGCCTTGCACCGATGGCCTGGGGAGAATTTTTCGTTACACCTGAAACACAATCCCTTGGCTATGCATTGCTGTCTTTCCTGTTCCCAAGGTCGAGGCATTACGGTTCGTGAAGATGAGGCATTCTTGGTGGGCGTTGGTTCGATGAGGGGTAGATTGAGTGGAGACACGAGAGAAAGGGATTTGCGAGGAATGGGGCTTGTTTTGAGTGACCCATCGATTTGTTTTGTTTCCACGATTGATTTGCCTTTTGCTCAAATTCTAAAGCCAAGCTCATTGCCCTATACACGGATCTGGGTTTATGTATTCTTACATCAGCTTTTAAATCATCTCGCAGCCCATGGAGAAAAATACCCAAAAGACAATGTTCTGGCCAATTTTTTACTCTTGCCGATCTTTTAGCAAATTCTTGGCGGTATTCTTGTATCGTCCCTGATTGACGGATAGCACAAAGATGTTCATCGGGGTTTTGAAATTCAGCGGGACCATATTGCTCTTGAAGTGCGTTCACTAGCTCCTCCCAATATAAAATGGTTCTCTTGGAATTAATCCAAGCGAATAAATCAAGAGCGTCACCTTCCAAATACATAGCCGCCACATCAACCTTTGATTCCTCGGGTGTTTGATAATACCTGAAATATTTCTCGGCCTTCAAAATCCATCCACGTGGATCTCCTCCATCAAATCTAGGGAAATCAGTTTTGGTATAGGGAATTTTATGAGGGCCACGACTTCCCCATGATTGTTCTCCTTCTTCATCCTCTTCTTTCCAATGATTTCTGCCGCGATTGCTATCTTCACCCAATTCTAGACCTTTCCCCTTATTACGGCTGGTCTTAAGTCTTTACTTCACTGCCGTGGTGTCGATCACGTCCAACCTTGCTGCTAAGGCTGAAAGTTGTTGTGATAGTGCCTCCATAGACGGTTCAGGTATGTTGGTATGTGTTCCGGGGTTTACGGATGTGGAACGTGTATTGACCATGGAAGTTTAACCTGCTTTGATACCAATGATAGGAACCAGAAAAATAGGAGAATAGAAATAGCGAAGAATGGAATTTTATTAACGAATTTGGAAGCAAGAATCTTAAACTCCCAAGTTAGTCCGTATGGAGAGGACTAAACTCCAAAACAAAAGGATTAATTTCTCTAGTTGTCGAATTAAATCTAGCTATCAGATATTTATACTGATAGGTTCCTAATCAGAATGCATTACTAATTCCTAAAGACATGGGATAAGATAAATAACAGTAGCTAAAATAAAGGCGATGTCAAGTTGGAGTTGGAGTCTCTTGTGCAGAAGTCAAGTTGGTGCTGGAGTCTTGGTTACGTGCTATTCTAGATGTCCTTCTGGAATAAGTCTTGAGAGGTTGTCTCGTATCACTTACATTTCATTTTTGTCTTTTACTTACTATTTTAGAGATGGTTATCTTTGTTTGTTCTGTTAATCTAAGTTGTATGACCTTTAGGACTTCTGAATTCCTCTTTTTGGACATGTAAAAATGATTTTGCTAATGTTCTTGTCTGCAGAATGCAGTTCTGGCTTTGGATTCTTCAGCCTTAGACATAGACCAGGTGGAGAATCTGATCAAATTCTGTCCCACTAAGGAAGAAATAGAAACACTGAAGGTAGATGATTTTTCTTCTAATTTTACTGAAGGATGGATTTGCTTGCATGTGAATAGGTGTGGCTGGAGACTCTATTTATACTTGCTCTGTGTGGCTTCTTGTAATATTTTTCTTTTCTTGTGTGCTTTTTCAAGTTCTCATCAGATTTAATTGCAGAGAAGGGAGTTTAATCTTAACTTACTTTTTTGGAGGGAACTTGATTGAATTATCTTTCGTCTGCTATTGGGTTGTGCTTATAATCTGATTAAAGGAAACTTGATTTGAACTACCTTTAGGTCCCTGTGTAACTAAGGAAGGTGTTGTAAAATGCTAATATAACCATAAAATAAAAGTTCTCTGTTTCTCTTGCAAAATCCAACTTTTTAAAGGATAAACCATTACCAATTTGATAGTGATTATTTTGAGCAATCAAAAGGTTTAACATGCGGGACTCAGCCTGTGGTTAAAGCATGGATTTTTTTCCTCTGGCTTTATTCCACACTTAGACAAATGTTAACTATTTAATTTGTTGTCTTTTACAGAACTATAATGGTGACAAGGAAATGCTTGGAAAGTGTGAACAGGTTAATTTTGATTCTATGAACTTCAATGGTTAGAAGCCTATAATTTGGTTGCTAATGGACAATACATCTCTTCAGTTTTTCCTTGAGCTGATGAAGGTTCCAAGAGTAGAAGCTAAGCTACGAGTATTTGCTTTTAGACTCACGTTTTCTAGTCAGGTATTGCTCTATATTGTCACACATATGACTTGGCATTCGATTAATTTTAAATAACTTGTTATTTTACCTTTCTTCAGGTTGATGATTTAAGAAGGAACCTCAATACAATCAATGATGCTACAAGAGAGGTGCGATTAAAGTTAACTGTTGCATAGACATATTACTGAATATGGAACTTTTTTTGCTTCAAAATTCTCATATGTTTCAGGTAAAGGAATCTGGAAAATTGCGTCAAATAATGCAAACAATATTAACTTTGGGAAATGCTTTGAATCAAGGGACAGCTAGAGGTATCACTTCAGCAGCTCTGGATTAAATTTCTTTTAAGTTTAAATTTCTTTTTACTTAAAAAAAATTTCCTTATTTTTTCTTGCTTGTAACAGCTTCCTTGCATTTGTTTTATTTATTTTTCAGGATCTGCTGTAGGATTTAAATTAGACAGCCTTCTTAAATTATCTGATACTCGGGCAAGGAACAACAAAATGACTTTAATGCATTATTTATGCAAGGTATATATTACTTGCATGTTATGATATACATTTTGGTTTTTGTGGAGAAGAATTGCTGTTTTCATGAAGGCTTTGTTGTCAACTATAATAGTTAAAACTGGTGAGTTTTTGAATAACCATTTTGATGGCCTTACAATGCCTTATTGTTTTGGAACAACAACAACAACAACACCTAGTAGAAATCCTGTTGATATGTGGGGTCTGGGAAGGTCCAGTAGTATGCAGCTTTACCCCTAATTAGTAGGTAGACAATGCTTTATTACTTTGGATTAAAAAAAAATTCTTGAAAATTCATTGTGAATATATCTTGGCCTTCCAATGATGTATATACTTGCAAGTTGCAACAGCTAAAATCTTCTATTTCTACATTCTGTTTACGATTGGGGAAAGATGTTAACTTCTCCTTTATCTTCTCCTTCATTCTTTTAAGATGGTGTTTGGGATATCCGGTATAAAAATTCTTAAAAGTGGAACATTATTTGATGACATGTTTAATTGTTTCCCAATTAATATTTTTTTTCACTCAAATTCCTGATAACATAAAAAGTATCTGTTTTGCTTATAATACTTTTCCCATGACTGAAAACATATCCTAAATTTTTTTTGTCATAAAACTCAGCCTGGCTAGTTTTCTACATCGTTTGGGGTTTTGATGTAGTTTTCTTGGATTTCTCAATACTGTGTTCTTTTTGTTTTGTAACAAATTCTTCTTTACCTTTTTGCTGAAAGCATGGACTCAATTCCCATCTTAATTTTTAATTTTCCTTGGCCTGGTGTAGAGACCACTATTAAATGGTAATATGTGACTGAAAATTACTTAGTCTGGAGGCAAACTCATTGCAGATGCTTAATTTTCCAGACAGACCAGAAATGTTTTGATCTAGCTGCATTTCATAATGTCTGATGTGTCCATTTTCCAGTGTCAAATATTTCCCTTTTGTGGTTGACCTTCTTGGAATGTTCTCAACTCTTTGTGTTTGTTTTCAACTAGCTACTTAGTGAGAAAATGCCAGAGTTGCTAGATTTTGGTAAGGACCTGCTTCACCTAGAAGCTGCTTCAAAGGTATGCTCAACAATTGCTTTCGGTTCTTCTTTTGCTTGATGTTACTTGTTGATAGCTCATCTTTCTGACATGCAATTTTTTGTGTGTGCTTGTCTCCATCTTTAAATGAATAGATTCAATTGAAAACTCTGGCTGAAGAAATGCAAGCTGTCAGTAAAGGCCTCGAAAAGGTGGAACAAGAACTCACTGCTTCAGAAAATGACGGTGCTATTTCTACGGGTTTCCAGAAGGTGAGAATAATTGAGATTTGTTTGGAAGATTATTCATAACAAATGAATTAATTGAAACGAAACTTATAAATTGAAAGATTTAGAGAGTACATAGGAGCAACCTTTTATATAGAAGATAATGCAGAAGTCTGAATTAGGGCTATCCTAGAAAAGCCATACACATGCTTCATTCTTGCATTGCAAAATTGTTTCTTATCAAATTATGCAAACGACACACTAAAGAATTTGAGGAAGAGAAGTTGCTTTTAAGCTCCCACTCTGATGTGCATGGAAAGATGAGTTTCCTCATTCTCTTCTGAACCTTTATTTTGTTTTCCCTTCTAATTGGTTTGGGTTCATATCCTGTGGTCCAAATAGTATCAACTAACAAGATTAGAGGCAGTTGACATCTGGCTGTCTGAACAACTAAGATTACCAATGTAGTTCAGTGTTTTTTTTTTAATTTTACTTTTGAAAGTTGAAATTGCACCACTATGTTTCATATCCTGTGGTCCAAATAGTATCAACTAACAAGATTAGAGGCAGTCGACGTCTGGCTGTCTGAACAACTAAGATTACCAATGTAGTTCAGTGTTTTTTTTTTTTAAAATTTTGAAAGTTGAAATTGCAGCACTATGTTAAGCTACATATAATGAAATAGAAGATGAGTGGTATTGATAGCAGAATAGGAGGTGTTACAGCGTCATTGGCAGCATTTGAGAGGCTAGTTCTCTCGTAGTCCTTCCCAAACATGGAAATTCCACACAAAGCTCATGAACCCACCACAACCTTCTACGTTCTCTATATAACTCGTACCTCCCTTGTAACTACTTTGCCATGTCAGTCAGCATATTCCTACTAACAGATCACCGCACGCTCTAAACAGGACCACACAAATAGAAGCAATTGTTAAAATCAGTCTAGGCCACGTCTTCATCTTGATTGAGCCTCCTAGAGCTGTGATATGGTCCTGAGCGTAGGATCTAGTCACGGGATGATCCACCAGGGAATCCTCTTGATATCCCTTGTTGGAGTTCTTCCCTTATTTAGAAGACCCTATGTTTCTACGCAAGAGGGAGACCTGTCCGTGACAAGGTCTTGTCCTCCAAGCAATATTTCTTTGATAATTTGTCTGATGCTTTATTCATAAATAACGTAGCCTTATATAGAGGCTGGTTACATCAATTTATTTAGGATAAGACTTGTAACAAGAATAGACCTACTAGTTTATTTAGGATAAGATTTCTAACAAGACCTACTAGTTATGATACTAAATATTTAAATAGACTGCTTTTAAGGTAAGATCTCCTATTTTAAAGGAATGTTGTAAATTTCCTATCAAGCTGCCTTCTTCCTCCTTCTATAAACATATTTAACTGGAGGCTTATGACATTTTCTCTCTCTCTCTCTCTCTAATAGATGTTCACTTTTGGAAGAACAATTATCCATCTCAAATGTTTATCCAATATTCACCTAACCTCTCACTGCATTCTTAAGCTATTTTGTCAGGATATATTTTGGATGAGTTTGGCATGCCTTATGTTGATTTTGATGCTAGAAGAAACCTATTGGCTTGAAAATTTTGAACTTTTTGCTATTTGAAATCCATGTATGCTAATGTGTCAGGAAATGGGGAAAGGTGGTGGGAGAGGGCTGCCTCTCCTATTCCAGAACCTGTGGCCCAATATTTGTTATGGATTAGTATTTGTAGATAACATGATTGCGCTTGAGTTTTGACATTACTTGTTTCTTCACTTCTAATCGAGTTTGTATGGAGTGAACTACTTGGTCATTTTTCCTCTACTATTATTTATCTATGTATAAAAAAACTTGTAGTTGAGCCCTCCAACAAATTGGTCATCTGAAACATGAACACGTCTCCAGGTATTGAAGAATTTCCTTGATACTGCTGAAGCTGAAGTAAGGTCACTTATTTCCTTGTACTCTGAAGTGGTGAGTTTTGTGCGTTTAAAATTGTTTATGACTGCTTTGCACAGTTCATCACTGGTTTTGGTGCTTAACTCACGTGGTACTATTGTTCAGGGAAGAAATGCAGATTCATTATCCCAGTACTTTGGAGAAGATCCAGCTCGTTGTCCTTTTGAACAAGGTTTAGTTGCAAACTTATCATCCTTTCTTGCAACTACATTGATTCAATTGTTCTAGATATTGTTTACTCTGGTTATTTTTACAGCTCCATGTAATTAGGTTTGTTCTTTTGGTAAATAGGTTTTGATTTATTAGTTTCTTACTGATCCTTTTATTGTGTTAGAGAAAAGTTAGATGCCTGGTTATGAGATACATGTCTGTTAATATAAACTTGAATTGACCTTTAGTTCTGGAAGCTCAGAAAGAAGGGTTTCATCTGTATTACAAAACAATTGATGCAATTCTATTCCAATTACTGATATTTCTGCTGCGTTTCTACTTTGCAGTCACACAGATATTGGTTGTCTTTGTTAAGATGTTCAATAAGTCACGAGAAGAGAATGAGAGACAGGCTGACGCTGAAAAGAAGAAATTGGAGAAGGAAGCTATGAAAGAACGAGCAGCGTGTAATCTGCCCTTGAAGAAAGATGTTGCAGATTGTGACAAGGCTAAAGGTTTACAGCTTCTGAAACATGTAACCTAAGCCTATCCTGTGGCAGAGCTACCCAAAAAAGACTTGCACATACTTGGCAGTAAGTGAGACTCTTGGATGTTTGCCATGTTCCTCCCTAGTCAGCAAGATGGTAATTTGGTCAGATGCAACCAGCAATGGTTTGGTTTATTGCTTTGCGTAGAAACAGCAATTTCAGGCAAGCTGAGCTCTCCCGGAGATGGCAATGGAAACACGAACTGCTGCAAGTAATGATTTAAATGTATAGGCTGCAGGTACTTTGAAAAAAAAGTTATATATACTACACTACAGGAAATGTGTAATAGCATCTGTTCTGTATATAGATAACATTCCTACACTATTGCACGATAGTATCAGATTACATTGACCAATATCACAATCTTAGTTGCTCTTCCAAGTGCACCTCTATTAATGAGTTTGATCATCCATCCAAATCTATGGTTTTGACATAGGCAGTCTCAGCCGTGCCTCGTTGGTATGAAAATGTCAATGATCATCAACCAAAGACATAGTCAAACTGTTGTTTTCAAGACGAGAAAGCTGATTGAGCACATGAATGACAAGGAAATAAATAGACGCAACTTCAGCCAACTCAATAAAAATTTCACTTACGTGGCTGATTCGGAAACTACTTCTGGAGCAACTTCAATAGGAAAACTTGGGAAATACACAAATGCTTGGTTTGGACTTTGGGGTGTGTCAAATAAGGCGTCTGAGGCTCCTTTATTTATGGAGAGAGACAGGCTTAAACTTAGACTTAGACTTTTGGAACTCAAAAGGTTGAATTGTCCATCCAAAGCTTTCATATTCCGGCCGATAAAGCTTTCATATTTCGGCCGATAAAATAATGAGAGGGTAAATTATAGTTTAACATCACTTAACTTTTTAGAAAAGTAACGATGCGTACAAGGAACTATTATATTGGATGAAACTATTACTCGAGACTCAAATATGAGACTCTTGACACTTAACAACCTTTCGGAGGACATTGAGATACCTGTGCAGGCAAAGTAGACTTAGACTTAGATTTAGCTTTTCAATTCAAATTAAAATACGCGCATTGACAAATCAAAGTCTTCTTAATATATATATCAAGCAGGGGAGAGGAGGGCAGTGCCTTATTCCTCAACAAACAGAAACAACCTGAAAATGAGTCGTACCAGCTCAGCAACAAAACTATTCTCAAGCCTTCTTATTCAATCCAAACATGGCCACCGCCTCCTCCCATCTTCACCCGCTTCCTTTGCAGGAGTCAGGAATTGGAGTGCCTCTGCAACTCCTCCTGCTAAAGAGGAGAACCCAAGTAATAAGCCGGTAGTGAGTTATTGGGGTGTTGCTCCCACTAAGCTTGCTAAGGAAGACGGTTCTGCTTGGAAGTGGAACTGCTTCAGGGTATGTGTTATATTTTCATGCTCACTCCAGATTTATTGCCTTCCATTCTCTGTTTATATCAGTGTAGTAACAGAAAATCAAAATCAAAACTTTGCAGCCATGGGAGAGCTACAAGCCTGACCTTTCAATTGACGTGAAGAAGCATCATAAAGCTGACACCTTAATGGACAAAGGCGCTTACTGGACAGTTCAAACTCTCAAGTTCCCCACTTATTTATTTTTTCAGGTATCTATTTTTCTTCATCCAATCTGAGTAACAGTAACAGGAACAGGACCAGGACCCTCTCATCTCATAAAAAATGTTTAATTGAATTGCAGAGACGTCACATGTGCCACGCCATGCTACTAGAGACAGTAGCGGCGGTTCCAGGCATGGTGGGAGGGATGTTATTGCACTGCAAATCATTAAGGAGGTTCGAGCAAAGCGGTGGGTGGATAAAGGCACTGTTGGAGGAAGCTGAGAACGAGAGGATGCATCTGATGACCTTCATTGAATTGGCTAAACCCAAGTGGTACGAGCGTGCTCTTGTGTTCGCTGTCCAAGGCGTGTTCTTCAACGCTTATTTTCTGGCATATTTGGCCTCTCCAAAGCTCGCCCACCGCATTGTTGGTTACCTTGAAGAAGAAGCCGTCAACTCCTACACCGAGTTCCTCAGGGACTTGGACAATGGCAGCTTCGAGAACGTTCCAGCTCCTGCTATCGCCATTGATTATTGGCGTATGCCTCCTGACTCCACACTTCGTGATGTTGTGATGGTGATTAGAGCTGATGAGGCACATCATCGAGACCTTAATCATTATGCATCGGTAAGAATATTATTCAATCAAATTGCATATAAATTATATATGTTCATCGGATGATATGTTTTTAACATTTCCTTTTATTTTATTGACCTACAGGACATTCAATGTCAAGGATTAGAGTTGAAGGATTCACCTGCTCCACTTGGATATCACTAAATAACAACCACTACTCCATATATTCAGGAACGCACATGATAGGATTGATTCTTATAATTCAATCTGTAGATATAAAAATTGCATTGTTATGTTGTAATTGAATAAGAAGACACTATCGTTTGTTGCTCGTGAAGTTCCTATCTTGTTATTTGCATTCATATAAAATCAAGTAAGGCTTTGAAAAAATACCAACTGAAACAATCCCAGGAAAAACTAAGACAACTTTACTGGAACACTCAGTAATCTGTTCTTCATGTTCTTATCTTCCACCAACCGAAATCAGGTCTCGGATAGTATGTTGATATCAGATATTCCTGGATGAATTTGAACTGCCTTGAGTTCTGTAGTATGAAGGTGATGCCACATCAATTGCTTGTCACTGAAGTTGCAGAGCACGAGCACCGCACCATTATGCAAAAACCCATAAAATTGGTGCAGCTACTCCTAGTTTTGTCCAAGACTCATCTACCCCATAATCTTACATAACCCACACATGGAACTCAGGGCTCTGCCTCGTATCAATTCTCAAACTAATTGCCAGAGATTGGTTATGATAATGTTCCAGATGTGGCACCCCTCCTCCGATGGTTGAAGTCCTCAATTCCTGTGGAATTGATATAATTTTTAAGAGTTAATGAGCAGTAGCATCATAATAGAGGATGACATGACCTTTTTCTTCACAGCCCAGGATCCAGTGATAGGCTCCGTATAGAAACACATCTTCGACGAGATGGAAAATTCGAATGTAAGACGAAAAGATAGCTTGGATTAGACTTGAATTAAAGGTTAGCTCACATGCATGAAGGAGCCAGTGAGCACTTTACACAAACTATGACTAATAGACTTGACATACGTAAGCATCGGACCAAATCAGTATATTATGAAAAGTTTTAGGCTTGTATGGCTCATCATCAATGGATAGAGATCAAAGGGATATCTTGAAAGATGTAGATCATACTTAAGCTCTAAAAGATAAAGACTATGTGAGAGGCTCAAGTGAAAATAGTAGAATTCTTTGTATCTTTCGTAATTAAATGTAATATCTTAACTTGTTAGTTGTAATGTAGCTAAATCTTATCACATAAAGTCTTACTTGGATGAGGGAGTCATCCAATTGATTGGTATGAAGTAATATGATAAGGAGAGATATGATCTAGTTAGTTCATTCAATTAGGATTATGTATTTGTAACTTGACCATCAAGCTGGAGTTGCCTATAAATAGCTTATTTGAGTCTTGTTCTTTAATATGGATAAGTAGGAGGGAAACACACTGAAAGAGAACATTCCTTTATATATTCTTGGAGAACTACTAAAGATTAACTTTTAGTGAGCTCTTTTATGTTTATTTTTGCCTTTAATTATCTATTGTTTATGTAGTATTCTTGCAAGAGTGTGAGAGCTAAACACCATAAGAGTTATAAGGTATTTCAGAATAAGATTTTTTTGGTCAATGATCGTGTGGGAAAGTTGAGTCTCACTTAAACGGACCTAAGTGAGATTGTCATGCAAAGGAATAGGCATAACTTAGGGTATAAGTTTATTGCCTAAGTAGACCATTGTGACACCTACCATAATGAGGTCCAATAGTTGGAAGATGCTTAAATCTCTCTTGTAGTAGGATTCCATAACCAGGAATGGTTAGGTGCCAAATATTTATTGCTCTGACAATAAAACATACCATTATATCGACTCAATATGCATATCATTATATGGACTCAATATGCATGACTAATTTAGTTTCTAATGTTGAAAAGTCGGGTAAGATCTAAACATCACAGCAAAAACCATGTAACTTACCATAGCAAGGTCCAAAAGCTAGAAGTTGTTTAAATCTCTTTAGTAGTGGGATTCCATAATTACAAACGGTTAGGAGTCAAATCTCCATAGCTCTAACAATAAAGCACACCATTACATGGATTCAATATCTGCTGCTGATAATAAAGCACACCGTTACATGTACTCAATATATGTGTTGATTTAGTTCTCAGTGTTGAAAAATCAAGCGGGATATGAACAACATAAAGAAAACCATATAACATACTGTTACAAAGGTTTTCCTTCAAATACCAACTTTTTCGCTAGTTACGCCAATCCCTTTGCAAGACAATCTCACTTAGGTCTGTTAAAGCAAGACTCAGTCTTTCCTCATGGTCGTTGACCAACCTACTCGTTTTCGAACGCCTCACTATCTTGTAGTGTTTCACTTACAACCTCGCAAGAAAACTCAAAAGAACCAAATATTTATGGCAATAATAAGAAAAAAAGGAAATACAGCCAAAAGGCAACCTTTATTACTTCTTTCAAAGTAAAAAAAAATGCTCTCTCAATCTCCCTCTCTCTCTAAGAAGAGCAAAACTCAAACGAACTATTTGCAGGCACCTCTAGGTGACCAAGTTAGAATCTTAATAGAACTCTACTAGCTAAGGTCACATCTTATCTTATCTTATCCTTATCAGATTACATCACCTTAATCAATAGAATGACATCCCATCCAATATGATTAAGTTACATAATAATAATAAGATAAAAGATTACATCTATCTAGAAATGATCTATCCATATCCACGAAGATCTCCTCTATTTTCAGATGATCCTTCCATATGATTTTTATCTCTTAGAGCTGATGTTCATCTACTGTGATTTTATCCACCACATCATCCAAGAACTCCTTATCTCTATCTGTTGATGATGATTCATCCAAACCAATAGCACACTGGTCTGTCCAATGCTTTCCTATGCCAACTCTATTAATTATGGTCTATCAATTTGAGCACACACTAAGTCCCTAGTCCATCAAGAACCCATCGATAGCCAAGTAAACCTGTACAAGGTTTGAAATTCTATCAAAACTAATACCATGCTTGATTTAACTTGTTAATTTACCGTGGAACTCTTGCATACCACCGTCATACTTGTGATCCAGCTAACCTTCCACATGGTGTCCATTTCAAGCCTTCTTTTGGTCTCACATCCGAATCTTGCATCTCGTCTAAGATTTTTGCTAATGTACAACAATGTATGCCAATACATTGCCCCTTTTCGTCCTTGCTTCATCGCAAGTCTTTGCCTTGTTATGTTGTTTCGTGTGTCAAATGTTGGTCAAGACTCGCCAATGCCTGCATGATTCCACTATCTAGGAGTTTGGGGTCTAACACCTATCATACCAAGGTTCAAAAGCTGGAAGATGCTTAAATCTCTCTAGTAGCAAGATTCCATAGCCACAAATGGTTAGGAGACAAATCTCTATAGCTTTGAGAATAATTCATACCATTACATAGACTTAATATCCTTGGTTGATTTAGTTCACAATGTTGAGAAATCATGTGGCATCCAAACATAGCAAAACTATGTAACCTACCATAACGAGGTCCAGAAGCTGGAAGATGATAATCTCTTTAGTAGCAGGATTCTATAACCATAAATGGTTAGTAGACAAAACTCCATAACTTTGACAATAAAGTACCCCATTACACGGACCCAATATATGTGTCCGATTTAGTTACCAATGTTGAAAAATCAAAGCGGGATCTGATCTTGTGAACAATATAATAAACACGATTTTTTTTATTTCCAGAAACTCAAGATTATTTTAAATTATATAAAAATGATTAATATATACATCATAATAAAGTATGAATTTTAATTTGTACTTTATTCTAAAGCTTGATATTTTTCTTGTCATTTCCCCCAATTTTTTTGAAGTCAGCTTATCTCAACCACCGAAGTTGCAGAAATAGTCGACCTCTAATGGTATCTATATAACATCTTCTAAACTTATTTATAATAGGTTTTGGAAATTTTAGTAATTTAGTTAAAGTTAGAAATTAAATTCTAATTTTAATTAAAATTTAATTAGAATTATAATTAATTCTAAGTAAAAACAATTCTATCAAAATAAAATCCAATATCTCATATTGGTCATTATTTATTAAATATCTCATATTTAATTATAAAGTTGATCAAACTTTATACATAAAGTCTAACTTGATTAAAATACCTTTTCTCACTTCAACTTGTTCTTTGTGTATAACCCATTAAGTTCCTATATATGTTTACAATGGATATAAATTATAACCCTATATCATATTTAGGATTAAATATATTAAACTCTTTTAATTTAGCTTTAATTATCTAATTAAATCATTTGTATCCATATATCAAGATTGACATCCGCAATACATCATGATCATCCAATATTTAGGAATATCAAAGTGGCTTTGATTAATCTTTTCACACATTTTTATAATTAAAATTTTCATCATATAATGTTAGATTAGACATAGAGCATGAAATAATTGTTACTCTATTTGAGTGTAATCATGTTAATTCTCTTGTAATTGATTTGATTGATGATATTTGAAAAATATTTTAAAGGTGTCATTCCACCTTGGCTAAGGATTTTTCAAATCAATAATAATCGAGAACAACAAAATATTCTCCCTAATTATTTTAGGATAAAGAATCCTATATTAACCACTTAGATACCTCCATATAGTTTATACTATATCCAATTACTATTACCGAGATATTCTTGACTAGAATATGCATAAATAGTATCAAAATATAACAATCTTTATATGAGATAGTTTAGAGATCTCAAATCAATAGATCACTTATATAATCATCACAATGAGAATTTCTATAGACATACAAGTAGAGTTCCAAATGAAATTCTTATAGGGGGTCAATTCAGTAAACTTGTTATCTAACAGGTACTCACATGTTTACTTAAATTTATCCATACCTTAGTCTACGAGATTGACTACTTCCTTCATAAGGAAATCATAATGTGTATTAATGTTTTTACGTTTTATTAATGTCCAGTTTTAGTAGAACAACGATTAAGAACAATTTAAGGATAATATAAAAATGCAATATGAATCTCATAATTATGATATCATTATAATTTTATTTGAAATGTATATTTATCCCACAAACTTTATCATATATATCTAAATATGTATAAGATAAAGAATAGCTATGTTGGACCCCGAATTTTTTATATGATGTTATTAAGCATGAATTGTGTTAATTATGTGTTTATGACTTAGTTTGATTTAAATTGGGATTAAGTGAGTATAATGTGGTATTATTGAGAATGAAAGGGATAAAATGTTTGAGGGTATTTTAGGAAGATCACTTAAGTTGAATGAGTTAAGGCTTTGCATGGAGGGGTAAAATGGTCTTTACCCATCTCATTTAGACTTAAGTGATAAAATTAGAAGAAAAGAAAAGGGAAAGGAGAAAGAGAGGAGAGTGTCGTAGGTGAGGAAGAAGGAGAAGAAAGGAGGCTTTGTGATCTTAGGGATTTTCGACTGATTTGAAGCAAGTCTGGGTAAGTTTAACTTCATTGCTTCTTGTTTCGGTTGGATTAAACTCTAGAATCGATTTGTATGAGTTAGAATCGATTGTTTAGGGATTTTCGGAAAACCTAAGTGAAATCTTTGGGTTGATGAGTTTGTGACTGATTTTAAGGTTTGAATGAGTTAGAACTGAAGTTTAGGACTTGAATCAAGGTTTATGTGTGTTGCATTTGTGTTTGGGGAAGGATTGAAGTTTGTAAATGCTGGAAAATCGGGTTCGGAGTTGTTCTTCAGACCCGCACGTCGCGACGTGCAAGGAAGGCGTGCGACGTTACGACGTGAGAATTTGTGCACGTTGCGGCGTGCAAAATTGTGTTCGTCGCGGCGAGCTCAGGCCTTCGTCGCCACGAGCGTGGCTGCACGTTGCGATGAGCGGGCCGTTCGCCGTGGCGAGAGTGGCCTTCGTCGCGGTGAGCCCCCTGTTTCCAGCAAAGATGAGTTTTGGTATTTTGGGCATATCTTTTGGTGTAGATGTCCAATTGAGGTGATTTCAGATTCGTTGTGAACTAGGAATAAAGGGCTACAAATGTTACAAAGAAGGGAAGTTCGGAATTTGCCTCTTAGGATTCAGGAATTTAGGTGGAAGTCGGATGTAGACTTTTCGTGCTTTTCCTTTTGATTTTCAAGCTTTTGATTATTTCCTTTGAATATTGTTTGAATGGAAACTTGGTTTGTTATAGGAAACCAAGCTGACCTGATCCAATCGCAAGAGGAAGGACAACAGTGAGTTGGATTCTCGAGCGATATTAGGTGGGTAATATATTTATGGTTGTTGTGTGTATGGGCAACATGTTATGCTTGCTTGCATGCGTATGTGATATTGCTTGTTTGAATTATGGAAATCATTATGAAACATTGTGATTATGACTATGTGTTGCCTTGAATGATATCTTGGCAATTTGTAAGAATGAAAAGAATGAAAAGTAAGAAACCTTTGATAATATGCTTTAAGCATGAAACGAATTGTTATGTGGTTTGTTTGAGTGAGAGAGCAACGGATGGATAGTCACGTGCACGTCGACGTATAGCCTTTTCCCGGCTGCTCGCTTGAGGCTATGAGATCCTGAGAAATCAGACTCGGATAGTTAACGGTATAAACTTCGATTTATCCGGATCGTTTTATGGAACTCTCGAACCATTTGTGTGCATTCATTATTGATTTGTTGGGCATGATGCATGATGAATTATTGTATTGTGAAATCATGTGACATATTCTTGTGATGATTATAAATGATAAATGTTGACTTGCTATGAGCTTGTATATACATATATATGCTTGAATGTGTGGCTCGTTGCCAATGGCTATAAATGTATATGCCACTGAGCTTTGCAGCTCACCCCATTATCCCCCACTCCTCAGGTGCAGAGCGGGACGATCGTTGATCTTGCAAGGCATCAGAAACTCCAAGATAGTTAGGAGCTTTGTATTAAGTTAGTATTTAGTTGGCCCTCCGAGCAGATCATCATGGAACATATTCCTGTATTTTGGATTTAAATTTTATTTTGTATTATGTTATTTTGAGAATGCTTGTTTTAAATTCTTCAGATTGTAATGGCATGAAGCCCTTGGTTTATGGGGTGTTAATTCATAAATGGAATGCATGTGTAGTATGTGTGTATGTATGTATGTATGAATCGAATTATGTATGGATGTTAGGATCAGGTCCGATATGTTTCGGAGCGCGTCGCTGGCGCAGCCCGAGGGGCCACCTCGGGAATAGGGATTCAGGACCCGGGTCCAACATGTTTGGTATCAGAGCGCCTAGGTTTAGTGTCCTTGGCTTAGAATGCATAGTAGGATGAATTGTTTGGTATATGATTATGTGTTGCATTGATTGATTTCATTACGTGACATGCATATCATGCATACATGTAGGAATTAAGATTGACATATAGCTAATCCTTAGTGTTTGTAATTAAAGGAGTACGATACCACCTCGTAGAAGGACACGAGGAGTTCTGCAAGGATTTGTTGCACCTGACTCTCCGACTAGAGAGGAGAGGACTGATGAGTCAGTAGCCCCAGGAAATGTTGAGGTTTCGGTAGGGCTAGGTAGTGTGTAACATCCCGTTACTGTTAGCAAGGGCATTATGGTAATATTGGGTTAGACTGATAGGTTTCATTGCATTCACTGATTGAGCATGTTACTGGCTTCTAATTATAGAGGAACAGGTTTATTGCATATGCATTTATTCACGGTACATGCATTCATGATTTTCCGGCGTTTTAATTGTAAGTATGAACTGATTGGATTGTGAACTGACTGAACTGATTAGATTATGACTAATTGAGAAATTAGGAGTAAATGGACTCGAATGACTGATTTAGAATAGCCTAAGAATGATTGGTAATTGATAGTGACTTATAGGAAATTTTTGGGAAATTCGGGAGAAAATGCCCGGACCGGAAATTTTGGAGTGACAGATCGATTGACTGTATGGTACTGAAAGAATTGTCCAATGGCAAAGGAAAAATTAGAGTTATACTGATAGGAAATTAGAATGTTGAGTCATTGAAATTTGGAGACTAAAATTTGGACTGATTTGGAGACTTAAGTCTATAAATAGCCTAGGTTTTGAGAATTGAGGATTTACCCTAAGGCAAAACTCATTTCTTCTTCTCCCTTCTCTACGGTGATTTCGATTTCCTCCATAGGTTGAGAAGGATTGGAGTGAGTTATCATTGATTTGAGAAAGATTTAGGGTTTACGGTGATTTTGAGAGATTTGTGGATTGATCTTTGATTGAGGCGCCGTTCGATCGTCATTCCACGGACATTGCTGGAACTTCCAGGTAGTAGCTCGGAAGTTACAGGTGAGTAACCTAGTTGGTTTCTCAATTTCCTGACTGTCTAAATGCTCAACGTGAATTACTTGCCAAATGTGAAACTGTATGATTACTGAAATATACATGATTGAATGGTATGCCTCTACTGTATTATACTGTGAAATTGCATGATCACTTTCTACTATACTGGATTGGATTATCAGATCGACTGAATTATCAGATATTACTTGAGAAATACAATACTGGGCTTTTATAGCCATACACTGAATCACTGAATACCGAATTACTGAACACTGCATTGCATGCATAAATGCATGATCAAATAATGGAATGTGACCCAAGTTGCTATTATCACTGAAAAGAGCCTCGAGCTCGAACACTGTATTGACCGAGCCTTGAGCCCGAGGGGAGAAATCTGTGCGCCCCCATCGAACAATGATGAGCACTTGGGCACAATCTTGAATAACCGGAAAGAGTCTCATATGCATTATATACATGATGATTGAATTGCCAAATTGTGTGATGATTCTTGAATCGTGTGATGCCATGATATCTTGTAAATTGTGATGTGATATCAGCAACATCGCTCTATGCTAAATATTGTCACCGATCTCGTACCTAATCGTTATAAACTATCATTAATTGAATATTACTGTGTCGTGTTGTACGCAATTTGCGTAATGCATGATTTGAGTGAACCATCGATGATGGTTTCTCACTGAGTTCGCAAACTCACCCAAAATTGCAACCTATTTTTCAGGACTGATAGAGTAGACCCCTAGCTCCGGAGATAGTCTTTTCCTGCCGTGCGAGCGTGCTGGCAAGAGAAGCGATGACTCACAGGTCGGTCAGCTGGGTTGGATTTTGAGGATGACTTAGGATAGATGTTTGTATCAGTTTCCTTTTTGGTTTTGTTTAGGGGACTGATAGACTTGTCTATTCTGCTTTTGGATGACTGTATCAGATTGATATTATGATTTTAAAAATTTAGTGGTTTCTGATATTGTGTTATGTTATGGTTTTATTTATTGCGATACCATGTGGATTATTAGTGGAAATGTTCTGGTGGTGTACCTTTATCGTGGGATGCGTATCGGAGCGACCTTCAGGTTTCCCGATGGGTACCATACGGTGAGGGGGCGCTACATTAAGTGGTATCAGAGCATGGTTTGACATCTTTTGGGCATAGTGTGTTTTAGGCTGGAATCACTGCAAGAATAGTGGAACTGATCGGAATTTCTTGTCTGTTTTAGGTCATCCGTCCTTGGAGATCGAGTTGAGTTACCAGCTGACCTGGAATCGGTAGGAGCTAGTAGGGAGTCTCCTGCGCCTCGTTCAGAGGAGTTGCCTCCTCGAGTTCCTGTGAGACGGGAACGGAGATATGATCAATGCGTGGCGGGCGATTGACTTCATGGTAGCAACCGACCTGCGGAGGTGAGGATGGTTAGAGAGGACTGAGAGAGTCCTCGATCAGATGGACTGTGACCCGGATGAGCGTTTCGACTACACCGTTTCTCTGCTACAGGGTTCTGCATATCAGTGGTCGAAGACTATTCCGGGCAGTACCACCAGGCCCTGCACACTGACATGGGATGATTTTCTGAGGGCGTTTAAGGATAATTTCATGCCTAAGATTTATCTAGAGATGAAGTTACAGGAGTTCTTAGAGCTGAGACAGGGGCAGTTGACCATGGTCGACTATGAGGTGCGGTTCAACGAGTTAGTAGTATATGCTTCTTCATTGGTGGCTACTGAGGCTGACAAGTGTCGGCGTTTTGAGAGCGGACTCAATCTGGAGATCCGTACCCTATTGGCTAGATCTGATATGGGTAATTTTATTGAGCTGAGGGCTGCAGCAGTGAGGATAGAGCATTCTTGAGACAACAGTGGATGAGACTGGTCAGGGGACCAGGATTAAGAGATCGATGTGGCCAGGCGGTGTTGGCGAGGGGTTCAAGAAGCGACGAGTAGGCCCTTGATTTGCGGGAGGGACTAGACAGATGGTCATGGGCGGGAGGGCGAATCTGTGCATCATAGTTAGTGGTGGCGGTGCGAGTTTGAGACGATCTGCTCCCTTATGTGAGCACTGTGGCAAGAGACACGGTAGACATGGTGGAGAGTGTCGATGGCTGTCTGGAGCCTGCTTGAGGTGTGGTTCGATGGACCACCTAGGGAGGAACTGCCCAGAGACTTTGGGAGCCCAGTCTACTATGACTGGAAGATCAGGCAGCAATACCACGGTGCAGCAGAGCCATGGAGGTGGATCCGGATGGAGAGGCCGAGGCTGAGCAGAGGGGTCCGCAGTGAGGTCAGAGGGACCGAAAGCATAGCGATCATGAGTTAGGATCTATGCCATGACTCGGCAGGAGGCCCAGGATTCCCCGGATGTTGTTGCGGGTATGCTTCTTATTTCTGGTCTTGAAGCATATGCATTGTTGGATCCTGGATCCACTCATTCCTTCATTGCACCGCATTTAGCATGTAGACTGCATGGGGATAGGCAGAGGTTACAATATGGGTTAGAGGTGAGTACACCTCTAGGTAGTACGATTGTATTGGGAGAGGTCTGTATGGGATGTCAGGTTCAGATTGATCGAGCAGTTTTGACTGCCGATCTGATCATTTTGGCTCTGAGGGAGATTGAAGTGATATTGGGGATGGACTGATTGACTGCGCATAGGGCTATAATGGACTGTTATACCAAGGAAGTTGTATTGGAGTCTCCTGGTCAGCCCAGAGCTGTGTTTTGAGGAGTTAGTCAGGCAGTGCTAGCGAGGATGATATCCTTCTTGAGTGCCCTGAGATTGATGTAGGGAGGTTGTGAGGCCTATCTAGCTCACGTAGTGGATTCCAGAGTAGAGATGAGATTGCAGGATGTTCCCGTAGTCAGGAAATTTTTAGATGTGTTTCCCGAGGAGTTACCGGGATTGCCGCCAGAGCGGGAGACCGAGTTTGAGATTGATCTTGTTCCCAGTACAGCCCCTATATCGATTCCTCCGTATAGGATGGCACCGGTGAAACTGAGAGAGCTTAAGGCTCAGTTGCAGGAGCTATTGGATAAGGGGTTTATTAGACCGAGTGTTTCGCCATGGGAGCTCCGTGCATGCTTGTGAAGAAAAGGACGGGACACCGAGACTGTATCGATTATAGGCGGTTGAATCGGGTAACAAAGAAAGAATAAGTATCCACCGCCTAGGATTGACGATTTATTTGATCGATTCGAGAGCTCGGTGTTCACTAAATTGGATGCGAGATCGCTATTACCATTGAGGATTGCAGAGGCCGATGTGCCTAAAAGTGCCTTTAGGAGCAGGTACGGGCATTTTGAGTTCCTAGTGATGCCGTTTGGGTTGACTAATACCCCGAAAGCCTTCATGGTTTTGATGAATAGAATTTTTCAGCCCTACCTGGATCGGTTCGTGATAGTGTTTATCGATGATATACTGATTTATTCGAGGAGTAGGCAGGAGCACGCTGAGCATCTTAGGATTGTTCTGCAGGTCATGAGGGAGAGACAGTTATTCGCCAAATTTACTAAGTGTGAATTTTGGCTTGATGAGATTGTATTTCTAGGGCACGTGGTGTCCGGTGAGGGTATCCAGGTGGATCCTCACAAGATAGAGGCAGTTATGGGTTGGGAGATTCTGAGGAGTGTGCGAGTTGCGGAGTTTCCTAGGGCGGCGGATATTACGGAGGTTCGCCGAGGTTTTCGTTGATCTCCGCCCCTTTGACGAAGCTATTGAGGAAGAATGTGCCGGTTAGATGGTTTAAGGAGTGCCAGAAGAGCTTTGAGGAACTGAAACATCGGTTGACTACTGCACCGGTGTTGAGCATTCCTTTTGGTACTGGAGGCTTTGTGGTTTTCAGTGATGCCTCGCATCGTGGACCTGGATGTGTATTGATGCGGCATGGGAGAGTTATAAGCGTATGCCTCGAGACAGTTGAGGTCTCACGAGGTGAATTATCCAAAGGCATGACTTAGAGTTAGCCGCGATGGTTTTGCTCAAGATCTGGAGACATTATCTGTATGGGGAGACGTTCCAGATCTTCACCGATCATAAGAGTCTCAGATATCTGTTGAGTCAGAGAGAGCTCAATCTGAGACAGAGGAGATGGATAGAGTTATTGAAGGACTATGATCGCACGATTGAGTATCATCCGTGGAAGGCCAATGTGGTGGCCGATGCTGTTGAGTAGGAGATCGCATGGTAGTGCGGTGTGAGTTTAGGTTTCGAGGTTACAGTGCGATTGATTAAGAGCTCTTAATATCTGAGATAGATTTGGGTCGGGGATGGAGCTTTGATTGCTACTCGAAATTTGAGGTGATGTTGCATGATAGGATCCAAGAGTTCGAGATCAAGACCAGTGTTAGTGAGATTGATTGAGAGAGTCCAGGCCGGTACTAATTCAGAGTTTGAGTTGAGAGATGGGACTTTATGGATGGGACCGAGACTGTGTGTGCCTGATATTGATGATTTGAGACGTGAGATCCTAGAGGAGGTACATGTAGCTGCCTATGCTATGCATCCTGGTACGACCAAGATGTATCGTACTTTGAGACAACATTTCTGGTGGCCTAGTATGAAGAGGCAAGTGGCAGAGTATGTGTCCAGGTGTCTGACGTGCCAGCAGGTTAAGGCTGAGCACCAAGCTCCAGTGGGTAAGTTGCATTCGTTGCCCATCCCGGAGTGGAAATGGGAGAGAATTACTATAGGTTTTGTGACGGGGTTGCCTAGGACACTGAGGCAGCATGATGCTACCTGGGTCATAGTGGACCGATTGACCAAATCGGCTCACTTCTTGACAGTGAGGGAGAGCAATACTCTCGATCAGTTGGCCTAGAAGTATGTGGTAGAGATTGTACAGTTGCATGGGGTTCCTTTGTCGATAGTCTCAGACAGGGATCCCAGGTTCACCTCGAGGTTCTGGAAGAGCCTCTGATCGCTATGGTGCGAGGTTGAACTTGATCGCATTTTATCCTCGACGGATGGATGAGTGAGAGGGCGATTAAGACTGTTGAGGACATGCTTCGGGCATGTGTATTGGAGTTCAGAGGATCATGGGATCAGTATTTAGCACTGATAGAGTTTGCATACAACAATCAGTATCAAAGCAGTATTGGGATGGCACCGTATGAGGCCTTGTATGGGAGGCCGTGTCGATCGCCACTGTATTGGGATGAAGAGGGTATGAGATCGATAGAGGGTCCCGAGCTGATTCAAGACACAGTGGATAAGGTGCAGTTGATCCGAGTCGCATCAAAGCGGCTCAGATGATGTAAAAAAGCTATGTGGACCAAAGATCGGCGAGAGATGGAGTGCAGTGTAGGGGCAGAGTTTCTCCCGAGTGTCTCCTTGGAAAGAATCTTGAGATTTGGCCGTAAGGGTAAGTTGAGCCCTCGGTATATTGGTCCGTATGAGATCCTTGAGAGGATAGGACCGTTGGCTTACAGATTGGCTTTACCGAGTGAGATGTCCCAGATGCATGACGTATTTCATGTTAGTATGCTCCGACGATACCGTTCTGACCCGACACATGTGATTCCGGCTCAGGAGATTGAAGTAGCCAGTGATCTGAGTTATGTTGAGGAGCCGGTACAGATTATAGGATCACGGGTCAAGCAGCTGAGGAACAGGGTGATTCCATTGGTGAAAGTCCTTTGAAAGAACCACTCTTCTGAGGAAGCTACATGGGAGACTGAGGATCGTATGAGGAGTCAGTATCCTCATTTATTCGATCGGACAGGTATTAAATTTCGAGGACGAAATTTTTATTAGGAGGGGTGAATTGTAACATCCCGTTACTGTTAGCAAGGGCATTATGGTAATATTGGGTTAGACTGATAGGTTTCATTGCATTCACTGATTGAGCATGTTACTGGCCTCTAATTATAGAGGAACAGGTTTATTGCATATGCATTTATTCACGGTACATGCATTCATGATTTTCCGGCGTTTTAATTGTAAGTATGAACTGATTGGATTGTGAACTGACTGGACTGATTGGATTATGACTAATTGAGAAATTAGGAGTAAATGGACTCGAATGACTGATTTAGAATAGCCTAAGAACGATTGGTAATTGATAGTGACTTATAGGAAATTTTTGGGAAATTCGGGAGAAAATGCCCGGACCGAAAATTTTGGAGTGACAGACCGATTGACTGTATGGTACTGAAAGAATTGTCCAATGGCAAAGGAAAAATTAGAGTTATACTGATAGGAAATTAAAATGTTGAGCCATTGAAATTTGGAGACTAAAATTTGGACTGATTTGGAGACTTAAGTCTATAAATAGCCTAGGTTTTGAGAATTGAGGATTTACCCTAAGGCAAAACTCATTTCTTCTTCTCCCTTCTCTATGGTGATTTCGATTTCCTCCATAGGTTGAAAAGGATTGGAGTGAGTTATCATTGATTTGAGAAAGATTTAGGATTTACGGTGATTTTGAGAGATTTGTGGATTGATCTTTGATTGAGGCGTCGTTGGATCGTCATTCCACGGACCTTGCTGGAACTTCTAGGCAGTAGCTCGGAAGTTACAGCTGAGTAACCTAGTTGGTTTCTCAAATTCCTGATTGTCTAAATGCTCAACGTGAATTACTTGCCAAATGTGAAACTGTATGATTACTGAAATATACATGATTGGATGGTATGCCTATACTGTATTAGACTGTGAAATTGCATGATCACTTTCTCTTGTCTTGGATTGGATTCTTGTCTTGGACTGAATTCTTGTATATTCTTGAGAAATACAATCTTGGGCTTTATAGCCATACACCGAATCATTGAATACCAATTCTTGAACATCGCATTGCATGCATAAATGCATGATCGAGATAATGGAATGTGACCCAAGTTGCTATTATCATTTGAAAAGAGCCTCGAGCTCGAATCTTCTTGGCCGATCGACCGAGCCTCGAGCTCGAGGGAGAAATCCTGACCTTCCCCATTGAACACCGATTGAGCACTTGGGCACAATCTTCAATAAGCTGGAAAGAGTCTCATATGCATTATATACATGGTGATTGAATTGCCAAATTGTGTGATGATTCTTGAATCGTGTGATGCCATGATTTCTTGTAAATTGTGATGTGATCATGTAAAGCGTTCTATGCTACCGTAATATTGTCACGATCATGTACTCGTTATAAACTATTAATTGAATATTACTTGTGCCGTGTTATGCGTAATTTGCGTAATGCATGATTTGAGTGAACCATCGATGATGGTTTCTCATCGAGTTCGCAAACTCACCCAAAATTGCAACCTATTTTTCGGATTGATAGAGTAGACCCTAGCTCAGGAGATAGTCTTTTCTGCCGTCTTGGCGTCTTTGGCAAGAAGCGATGGCTCATGTGCTCGGTCACCGGGTTGGATTTTGAGGATGACTTAGGATAGATGTTTGTATCAGTTTCCTTTTTGGTTTTGTTTAGGGGACTGATAGACTTGTCTATTCTGCTTTTGGATGACTGTATCAGATTGATATTATGATTTTAAAAATTTAGTGGTTTCTAATTTTGTGTTATGTTATGGTTTTATTTATTGCGATGCCATGTGGATTATTAGTGGAAATGTTCTGGTGGTGCACCTTTATCGTGGGATGCGTATCGGAGCGACCTTCGGGTTTCCCGATGGGTACCCTACGGTGAGGGGGCGCTACATTAAGTGGTATCAGAGCATGGTTTGACATCTTTTGGGCATAGTGTGTTTTAGGCTGGAATCACTGCAAGAATAGTGGGCCGATCGAATTTCTTATGCATTTTAGGTCATCCGTCCTTGGAGATCGAGTTGAGTTACCAGCTGACCTGGAATCGGTAGGAGCTAGTAGGGAGTCTCCTGCGTCTCGTTCAGAGGATTTGCCTCCTCGAGTTCCTGTGAGACGGGAACGGAGATATGATCAACTGCGTAAGCAGGGGGCGGTTGACTTCTATGGTAACACCGACCCTGCGGAGGCTGAGGGATGGTTAGAGAGGACTGAGAGAGTCCTCGATCAGATGGACTGTGACCCGGATGAGCGTTTCGACTACACCGTTTCTCTGCTACAGGGTTCTGCATATCAGTGGTGGAAGACTGTTCCGGGCAGTACCACCAGGCCCTGCACACTAACATGGGATGATTTTTTGAGGGCGTCCAAGGATAATTTCATGCCCAAGATTTATCTAGAGATGAAGTTACAGGAGTTCTTAGAGCTGAGACAGGGGCAGTTGACCGTGGCCGACTATGAGGTGCGGTTCAACGAGTTAGTAGTATATGCTTCTTCATTGGTGGCTACTGAGGCTGATAAGTGTCGGCGTTTTGAGAGCGGACTCAATCTGGAGATCCGTACTCTATTGGCTAGATCTGATATGGGTAATTTTATTGGTGAAGGCTGCAAAGATGAGATAGAGCATTCTCGAGACAACGTGTGGATCGAGGCTAGTCGGGGACCGAGATTAAGAGATCGAAGACGATGAGGCGGTGTTGGCGGAAGGTTCAAGAAGTTTACGAGTAGGCCCTTCAGATTCTGAGGAGGGGCTAAACAGACCGGTCATGGGCGAGAGGCGTAATGCATGATTGTTAGTGGTGGCGGCGATGCGAGTTTGAGGCGATCTGCTCCTTATGTGAGCACTATGGCAAGAGACACGGTGAGACACGGTGGAGAGTGTCGATGACTGCCCTGAGCTGCTGAGGTGTGGTTCGATGGACCACCTAGTGAGGAACCGCCTGAGACTTTGGGAGCCAGTCTACTATGACCGGAAGATCAAAGAATACCACTTGCAGTGCAGAGCCGTGGAGGTGGATCCGGATGGAGAGGCCGAGGCCGAGGCCGAGGCGAGCAGGGGGTTATGCAGTGAGGTCGAGGGACCGGCGGACATGCGATCCGAGTAGGATCTATGCCATGACTCGGCGGAGGCCCAGATTCCCGGATGTTGTTGCGGTATGCTTTTATTTCTCGTCTTGAAGCATATGCATTGTTGGATCTGGATCCACTCATTCCTTCATTGCACCGCATTTAGCATGTAGGCTGCATGGGGATAGGCGGAGGTTCTGAGATGGGTTAGAGGTGAGTACACCTCTAGGTAGTCTGTTGTATTGGGAGAGGTCTGTATGGGATGTCGAGTTCGGATCGATCGGCGGTTTTATTGCCGATCGATCGTTTAGCTCTGAGGAGATTGATGTGATATTGGGGATGGACTGATTGACTGGACATAGGGCTATAATGGACTGTTATACGAAGGAAGTTGTATTGGAGTCTCCTGGTCAGCCCAGAGCTGTGTTTCGAGGAGTTAGTCAGGCAGTGCCAGCGAGGATGATATCCTTCTTGAGTGCCCTGAGATTGATGTAGGGAGGTTGTGAGGCCTATCTAGCTCACGTAGTGGATTCCAGAGTAGAGATGAGATTGCAGGATGTTCCCGTAGTTAGGGAATTTTCAGATGTGTTTCCCGAGGAGTTATCGGGATTGCCGCCAGAGCGGGAGACCGAGTTTGAGATTGATCTTGTTCCCAGTACAGCCCCTATATCGATTCCTCCGTAGTGGATGGCACCGGTGGAACTGAGAGAGCTTAAGGGTCAGTTGCAGGAGCTATTGGATAAGGGGTTTATTAGACCGAGTGTTTCGCCATGAGGAGCTCCGGTACTGTTTGTGAAGAAAAAGGACGGGACACTGAGACTGTGTATCGATTATAGGCAGTTGAATCGGGTAACAGTAAAGAATAAGTATCCACTGCCTAGGATTGATGATTTATTTGATCAGTTGCAGGGAGCTCAGGTGTTCACTAAATTGGATCTGAGATCAGGCTATTACCAGTTGAGGATTGCAGAGGCCGATGTGCCTAAAAGTGCCTTCAGGAGCAGGTACGGGTATTTTGAGTTCCTAGTGATGCCGTTTGGGTTGACTAATACCCCGACAGCCTTCATGGTTTTGATGAATAGAATTTTTCAGCCCTACCTGGATCGGTTCGTGATAGTGTTTATCGATGATATACTGATTTATTCGAGGAGTAGGCAGGAGCACGCTGAGCATCTGAGGATTGTTCTGCAGGTCATGAGGGAGAGACAGTTATTCGCCAAATTCACTAAGTGTGAATTTTGGCTTGATGAGATTGTATTTCTAGGGCACGTGGTGTCCGGTGAGGGTATCCAGGTGGATCCTCACAAGATAAAGGCAGTTATGGGTTGGGAGATTCCGAGGAGTGTGCCAGAGTTGCGGAGTTTCCTAGGGTGGCGGATATTCTCGGAGGTTAAATCGAGGGTTTTCGTTGATCTCCGCCCCTTTGACGAAGCTATTGAGGAAGAATGTTCCATTTAGATGGTTTAAGGAGTGCCAGAAGAGCTTTGAGGAACTGAAACATCGGTTGACTACTGCACCAGTGTTGAGCATTCCTTCTGGTACTAGAGGCTTTGTGGTTTTCAGTGATGCCTCGCATCAGGGACTGGGATGTGTATTGATGCAGCATGGGAGAGTTATAGCGTATGCCTCGAGACAGTTGAGGTCTCACGAGGTGAATTATCCAAAGGCATGACTTAGAGTTGGCCGCAGTGGTTTTTGCTCAAAGATCTGGAGACATTATCTGTATGGGAGACGTTCCAGATCTTCATCGATCATAAGAGTCTCGATATCTCTGTTGAGTCGAGAGAGCTCAATCTGAGATGAGGAGATGGATAGAGTTCTTGAAGGACTATGGCCGCACGATTGAGTATCATCCAGGAAGGCCAATGTGGTGGCCGATGCCTTGAGTAGGAGATCGCATGGTAGTGCAGTGCAGTTCGAGTTTCGAGGTTACCCGTCTCGATTGATTAAGAGCTCTTAATATACAGATAGATTTGGGTCAGGATGAAGCTTTGATTGCTACTCTGAGGCTGAGGCCGATGTTGCATGATAGGATCCGAAGAGTTCAGGATCAAGACCCAGTGTTAGTGAGACTGATTGAGAGAGTCCAGGCCGGTACTAATTCAGAGTTTGAGTTGAGAGATGGGACTTTATGGATGGGACCGAGACTGTGTGTGCCTGATATTGATGATTTGAGACGTGAGATCCTAGAGGAGGCACATATAGCTGCCTATGCTATGCATCCTGGTACGACCAAGATGTATCGTACTTTGAGACAACATTTCTGGTGGCCTGGTATGAAGAGGCAAGTGGCAGAGTATGTGTCCAGGTGTCTGACGTGCCAGCAGGTTAAGGCTGAGCACCAAGCTCCAGTGGGTAAGTTGCATTCGTTGCCCATCCCGGAGTGGAAATGGGAGCGAATTACTATGGATTTTGTGACGGGGTTGCCTAGGACACTGAGGCAGCATGATGCTACCTGGGTCATAGTAGACCGATTGACCAAATCGGCTCACTTCTTGACAGTGAGGGAGAGCAATACTCTCGATCAGTTGGCCCGAAGTATGGTAGAGATTATGCAGATTGCATGGGGTTCCTTTGTCGATAGTCTCGGGGCGGGATCCCGAGTTCACCTCGAGGTTACGGAAGAGCCTCTGATCGCTATGGATGCGAGGTTGAACTTGATCGCATTTTATCCTCGCATTGGATGGGCGAGTGAGAGGACGATTAAGAATGTTGAGGACATGCTTCGGGCATGTGTATTGGAGTTCAGAGGATCATGGGATCAGTATTTAGCACTGATAGAGTTTGCATACAACAATCAATATCAGAGCAGTATTGGGATGGCACCGTATGAGGCCTTGTATGGGAGGCCGTGTCGATCGCCACTGTATTGGGATGAAGAGGGTATGAGATCGATAGAGGGTCCCGAACTGATTCAAGACACAGTGGATAAGGTATAGTTGATCCGGAGTCGCATCAAGGCGGCTCAGGACAGACAGAAAAGCTATGTGGACCAGCATCGGCGAGAGATGGAGTACAGTGTAGGGGACAGAGTGTTTCTCCGAGTGTCTCCTTGGAAAGGAGTACTGAGATTTGGCCGTAAGGGTAAGTTGAGCCCTCGGTATATTGGTCCGTATCAGATCCTTGAGAGGATAGGACCGTTGGCTTACAGATTGGATTTACCGAGTGAGATGTCCCAGATGCATGACGTATTTCATGTTAGTATGCTCCGACGATACCGTTCTGACCCGACACATGTGCTTCCGGCTCAGGAGATTGAAGTAGCCAGTGATCTGAGTTATGTTGAGGAGCCGGTACAGATTATAGGATCACGGGTCAAGCAGCTGAGGAACAGGGTGATTCCATTGGTGAAAGTCCTTTGAAAGAACCACTCTTCTGAGGAAGCTACATGGGAGACTGAGGATCGTATGAGGAGTCAGTATCCTCATTTATTCGATCGGACAGGTATTAAATTTCGAGGACGAAATTTTTATTAGGAGGGGTGAATTGTAACATCCGTTCTTTCATTAGCAAGGGCATTATGGTAATATTGGGTTAGACTGATAGGTTTCATTGCATTCACTGATTGAGCATGTTACTGGCCTCTAATTATAGAGGAACAGGTTTATTGCATATGCATTTATTCACGGTACATGCATTCATGATTTTCCGGCGTTTTAATTGTAAGTATGAACTGATTGGATTGTGGTATTTGGACTGATTGGATTATGACTAATTGAGAAATTAGGAGTAAATGGACTCGAATGACTGATTTAGAATAGCCTGAGAATGATTGGTAATTGATAGTGACTTATAGGAAATTTTTGGGAAATTCGGGAGAAAATGCCTGGACCGAAAATTTTGGAGTGACAGACCGATTGACTGTATGGTACTGAAAGAATTGTCCAATGGCAAAGGAAAAATTAGAGTTATACTGATAGGAAATTAAAATGTTGAGCCATTAAAATTTGGAGACTAAAATTTGGACTGATTTGGAGACTTAAGTCTATAAATAGCCTAGGTTTTGAGAATTGAGGATTTACCCTAAGGCAAAACTCATTTCTTCTTCTCCCTTCTCTACGGTGATTTCGATTTCCTCCATAGGTTGAGAAGGATTGGAGCGAGTTATCACTGATTTGAGAAAGATTTAGGGTTTACGGTGATTTTGAGAGATTTGTGGATTGATCTTTGATTGAGGCGCCGTTGGATCGTCATTCCACGGACATTCTTTGGAACTTCCGAACAATAGCTCGGAGTTTCAAAGAGTAACCTAGTTAGTTTCTCAAATTCTGTTGTCTAAATGCTCAGCGTGAATTACTTGCCAAATGTGGCTATATGATTCTTGAAATATACATGATTGGATGGTATGCCACTCTTTGTATTAGGCGTGAAATTGCATGATCACTTTCTCTTGTACTAGATTGGATTCTCAGATCTTTGACTGAATTATCTTGTATGTTCTTGAGAAATACAATCTTGGGCTTTTATAGCCATACACCGAATCCTTGAATACCGAATTCTTGAACATCGCATTGCATGCATAAATGCATGATCGGATAATAGAATGTGACCCAGTTGCTATTATCACCAAAAGAGCCTCGAGCTCGAACATTTGACTTGACCGCCTCGAGCCCGAGGGGAGAAAATCACGCGCGTCCCCATCAACACCGATCGAGCACTTGGGCACAATCTTCAATAAGCGGAAAGAGTCTCATATGCATTATATACATGGTGATTGAATTGCCAAATTGTGTGATGATTCTTGAGCGTGTGATGCCATGATTTATTGTAAATTGTGATGTGATATCAGTAAAGCATTCTATGCTACCGTAATATTGTCACCGATATTGTACATCGTTATAAACTATCATTAATTGAATATTCTTGTCTTAGTGTTATGCAATTTGCGTAATGCATGATTTGAGTGAACCATCGATGATGGTTTCTCATCGAAGTTCATAAACTCACCCAAAATTGCAACCTATTTTTGAGGATCGATAGAGTAGACCCCTAGCTCAGGAGATATTCTTTTCTGCTTAGATGCGAGCGTCTTTGGCAAGAGAAGCGATGGCTCACAGGTCGGTCAGCTGGGTTGGATTTTGAGGATGACTTAGGATAGATGTTTGTATCAGTTTCCTTTTTGGTTTTGTTTAGGGGACTGATAGACTTGTCTATTCTGCTTTTGGATGACTGTATCAGATTGATATTATGATTTTAAAAATTTAGGGGTTTCTGATATTGTGTTATGTTATGGTTTTATTTATTGCTATGCCATATGGATTATTAGTGGAAATGTTCTGGTGGTGCACCTTTATCGTGGGATGCGTATCGGAGCGACCTTCGGGTTTCCCGATGGGTACCCTACGGTGAGGGGGCGCTACATAGTGAGCCCATGCCATCGCAGACACAGGAGTCTCCGATTCCGCTGAAGCAAGTGCCTCCGCTGGATCCGAGATTGTTTCAGGCGTTCACGCAGGCGTTTGTTCAGGCTATGGGTTAGATGCCACAACCTTCCTTGACCCCGGCTAAGAAGGGAGATGGTTCGACAAATTGAGGAAGTATGGAAGCGGTGGACTTACATGGGACTCTGATCTGAGGAAGCGAGACATGGTGAGAAAGACCGAGAGAGTCTTAGATCGGATGGAGTGTGAGGATGATGAGAGGGTTGTGTATCTTGAGTGCCTTGGGAGGATGCTCTGCATTGGTGGGAGACTGTGCGAGGGAGTTAGATGAGACCAGTAGGGTTGGCATGACAAGGCTTCCTTGCCGCTACGGAAGAAATATCATGCGAGGTGTACATTCAAGAAGAAGCGAGGGAGTTCCTTAGTCTTACCCGGAGGAGATGACGGTCGGTGAGTATGAGCGTCGATTGACTTCGGTTGGCGGTATGCTTGAGATCGATCTTTGAGTGAGGTCATTAGATGTCGCGGTTTGAGTCGGGATGCATTTGGCCATTAGAGAGAAAGTGATAGTGCATAACTTTTGTGACTTTCAGCAGTTGGTTGAGGCTGACCTTGAGAGTTGAGAACATAGAGAATATCAAGTCTTTGTGAACAAGAAGAAAAGGAAGAGAGCGATTCGAGAGGGAGGTAGTACTAGTACTCCTATGCAGCGACAGGAGTGCCGGAGCTTCCTGTTGATCCGAGGGAGGAGCAGTGGTGCGAGCCGACCTAGGCCTATGAAGACTTCTACTGTTTCTCACCAAGCCTCAACGGTGGGCGGCAGTTGAAGGGGAGATGGGGATAGACCATTTATTCCGAAGTGTGAGCATTGCGGGAGACTCCATAGAGGAGAGTGCTACAGATTGACATGAGCTTGCTTTAACTGTGGGGAGAAGGGGCACATTACTAGAGAGTGCCCTCAGCCTCCACGACAAGAGAGAAGCTGATGAAGCTTCGGAGAGCAGAGGTATGGGACATAAGACTTCTACAGAAGTGGGCAGTTCTGATGCAGCCAAGAGGGTGAGTCTTCTAGGGAGACCGAGGGGGCAGGCACCGACTAGGGTATTTGCGATGACTCGGGAGGATGCAGAGACCGCTCCAGATGTTGTCACTGGTATGGTTGGACTCTTTTCTGATGATGTGATTGCCTTGATTGATCCGGGTTCTACTCATTCGTTTGTTTCTTGAGTAGACACATGTGTGATAGGAATTTGAGCCATTTGGATACTCGTGATGGTGAGTACTCAATCGATCGATATATTATTATCGATCAAGTTTATAGAGGCTGTGAGCTATGTATTGGTGGGGAACTTCTGGTGGTGGATTTAATGCTACTGAAGATGGGAGGATTAGATGTGATTTTGGGTATGGACACTTTAGAAGTACAATGCTGTTGGATTATGTGAAAGCAGTGGAATTTGAATTGGATGACGGAAAGAGTGATGTTTCTTTGGGACGGAAAGCAAGTCCATGAAATTGTTTCAGCCATGACAGTAGAGAAGATGTTGAAGAAAGGGTGTGAGGCATTTTTGGCTTATGTGGTAGACTCCAGGGCAGATAGAGGGAAGCTTGAGGATATTCCAGTAGTCAGGAATTCTCGGATGTCTTTCCCGAGGAATTGTTAGGACTCTGCCACTAGGAAATTGAGTTTCCCATTGAGCTTCTTTCGTGCTCGCGCGATTCGATTACGCCTTACGGATGGCTCCGTGAAATTGAATGAGCTTAAAGAGCAGTTGGAGGAGTTGTTAGAGAAAGGGTACATAAGGCCGAGCTCTTCACCTTGGGGAGCTCCGGTCCTTTTTGTGAAGAAGAAGGATGGATCGTTGAGGATGTGTGTGGATTACCGAAAGCTGAATCAGGTCACGGTGAAGAACAGGTATCCGCTTCCTCTCATTGATGATCTGTTTGATCAATTGCAAGAGGCGAAAGTCTTCTCTAAGATAGACTTGAGATCGGGTTATCATCAGTTGAGGATTAAGGAGTCGGATGTGTCAAAATCTGCTTTCAGGACTCGGTATGGGCATTTTGAGTTTTTGGTTATGCCTTTCAGATTGACAAATGCCCCTGCAGCCTTTATGGATTTGATGAATCGGGTCTCCAAGCCATTCTTGGACCAATTTATCATTGTCTTTATTGATGATATATTGGTTTATTCCAAGAGTGATGAGGAGCATGAAGAGCATTTGAGGATTTCTTTGGAGACTTTAAGGAGAAACGAGTTGTATGCCAAGTTCGATAAATGCGAATTTTGGTTGAGAGAAGTTTTATTTCTTGGACATGTGATCTCAGAACAGGGAGTGCATGTGGATCCAAAGAAAATAGAAGCTGTGGTGAATTGGGAAGCCCCGAAAAATGTAACAGAGGTGAGGAGTTTTCTGAGTTTGGCAGGTTATTACCGGAGGTTTGTGGAGGGATTCTCCATGATATCCGCTCCGATGACAAAGTTGTTGAGAAAGAATTAGAAGTTTATCTGGAGTGATGAATGCCAGAAGAGCTTTGAGGAGCTCAAGCATAGATTGACGAGTGCTCCGATTATGATTTTGCCTTTGGGTGATGAGGGTTATACTGTGTATAGTGATGCTTCGAGGAAGGGTCTTGGTTGTGTATTGATGCAAGGAGATCGGGTGATTGCTTATGCTTCGAGGCAGTTGAAACCATACGAGTTGAACTATCCGACACACGATTTGGAGTTGGCAGCAGTGATCTTTGCCTTAAAAATTTGGAGGCATTATCTGTATGGAGTTCAAACGAGGATCTTTACCGATCATAAGAGTCTCAAGTACTTGTTGAGCCAAAAGGAACTGAATTTAAGACAACGATGGTGGATAGAGTTGCTTAAGGATTATAATTTGTTGATTGAGTATCATCCGGGCAAGGCCAATGTAGTGGCGGATGCCTTGAGTAGGAAGTCTTCGATTGCTCATGTGCGGACAGTTTATCTTTCTTTATTGGAATAGATGGCCAAACTTAGGAGAAGCTTGAAACAGGAGGAGCCGGATTATCTTCTAGCTAACTTCCGAGTGAGACCGATACTCAGGGAGAAAGTTAGAGAATTGCAGGCACAAGATGCGGATTTCAACAAGCTCAGAGAGGAAATTCAGAATGGTAAGAGTTCTGAAGTAGAGGTGAGTGATGATGGACTTATGACAGTGGGGAACAGGTTGTGTATCCCAGATGTTCAGGAGGTTAAGGATGAGATTTTGGATGAGGCACACAATGTGCCTTATGCCATGCATCCAGGTAGTACCAGGATGTACCGAGATTTGAGAGAGCACTTTTGGTGGAAAGGCATGAAGAGGGATGTAGCAGAGTTTGTGAGTAAGTGTCTAGTGTGTCAGCAAGTTAAAGCTGAACACCAGGCACCTTCAAGCAAGTTAAGGCCATTGTCCATCCCGGAATGGAAGTGGCAAAGGGTGACCATGGATTTTCTGATGGGTTTGCCCAAGACTAGTAGGAAGCATGATGCCATTTGGGTTATTGTGGATCGGTTGACGAAGTTAGCTCATTTTCTGGTGATTAAGCAGACTGATTCTTTGCATGTGCTAGCAAAGAAGTACATCGATGAGATAGTGAGATTGCATGGGATTCCAGATTCGATTGTTTCTGATAGAGACCCTCGGTTTACTTCGAGGTTTTGAGAAAGTTTGCAGGAAGCTTTGGGTACTAAGCTGAATTTTAATACGACTTTTCACCCTCAGACGGATGGTCAATCTGAGAGGTCCATTCGGACACTTGAGAGAATGCTCAGGGCATGTGTGATAGATTTCAAAGGAGCTTGGGATGAGCATTTTCTATTGGTCGAATTCGCTTATAATAATTCGTACCATTTGAGTATTCAGATGGCTCCATATGAGGCTTTGTATGGTAGGAGATGTAGAACTCCGATTTGTTGGGATGAAGAAGGAGAGAGGAAACTGGTAGGACCAGAATTGATTCAGACGACATTTGAGAAAGTCAATCTGGTTAAGCAGCGACTTAAGGCAACACAGGATAGGATGAAGAGCTACATAGATGCACACCAAAAGGAGATGGAGTTTGAAGTCGGTGAGAAAGTGTTCCTTAAGACATCTCCTTGGAAAGGGGTAATAAGGTTCGACAAAAAGGATAAGTTGAGTCCGAGGTATGTGGGTCCTTATGAGATCCTTGAGAGGATTGGGCCACTCGCCTACAGGTTGACGTTACCTCTGGAATTGTCTCAGATTCATGATGTTTTCCATGTTTCTATGCTGAGGAGGTATAGATCGGATCCTTCTCATATCGTTCAGACTAGTGAGGTTCAGTTGCGGGATGATTTGAGTTATGAGAAGCTTCCAGTGGAGATTTTGGATACCAAGGAAAAGGTCCTCAGGAACAAGACGGTTCAGCTAGTCAAAGTCCTGTGGAGGAATCATTCGGTAGAGGAGGCTACATGGGAGCCATTGGAAGCCATGAAGGAAAAATATCCGTATCTCTTCGATGGCTCAGGTAATAATTTCGAGGACGAAATTTCTTTTAAAAGGGGGAGAAATGTTGGACCCCGAATTTTTTTATGATGTTATTAAGCATGAATTGTGTTAATTATGTGTTTATGGCTTAGTTTGATTTAAATTGGGATTAAGTGAGTATAATGTGGTATTATTGAGAATGAAAGGGATAAACTGTTTGAGGGTATTTTAGGAAAATTACTTAAGTTGAATGAGTTAAGGCTTTGCATGGAGGGGTAAAATGGTCTTTACCCATCTCATTTAGACTTAAGCGATAAAATTAGAAGAAAAGAAAAGGGAAAGGAGAAAGAGAGGAGAGTGTCGTGGGTGAGGAAGAAGGAGAAGAAAGGAGGCTTTGTGATCTTAGATATTTTTGACTGATTTGAAGCAAGTCTAGGTAAGTTTAACTTCATTGCTTCTTGTTTCGGTTGGATTAAACTCTAGAATCGATTTGCATGAGTTAGAATCGATTGTTTAGGGATTTTCGGAAAACCTAAGTGAAATCTTTGGGTTGATGAGTTTGTGACTGATTTTAAGGTTTGAATGAGTTAGAACTGAAGTTTAGGACTTGAATCAAGGTTTAGGTGTGTTGCATTTGTGTTTGGGGAAGGATTGAAGTTTGTAAATGCTGGAAAATCGGGTTTGGAGTTGTTCTCCAGACCCGCACGTCACGACGTGCGTATGAACACGCCGTGACGTGCGAGGAAGGCGTGCGACTTTATGACGTGCGAATTTGTGCACGTCGCGGCGTGCAAAATTGTGTTAGTCGCGACGAGCTCAGGCCTTCGTCACGACGAGCGTGGCTGCACGTCACGACGAGCGGGCCGTTCACCGTGGCAAGAGTGGCCTTCGTCACGACGAGCCCCCTGTTTCCAACAAAGATGAGTTTTGGTATTTTGGGCATATCTTTTGGTGTAGATGTCCAATTGAGGTGATTTCAGATTCGTTGTGAACTAGGAATAAAGGGCTACAAATGTTACGAAGAAGGGAAGTTCAGAATTTGCCTCTTAGGATTCGGGAATTTTGGTGGAAGTCGGATGTAGACTTTTCGTGCTTTTCCTTTTGATATTCAAACTTTTGATTATTTCCTTTGAATATTGTTTGAATGGAAACTTGGTTTGTTATAGGAAACCAAGTCGACCTGATCCAATCGCAAGAGGAAGGACAACAGTGAGTTGGATTCTCGAGCGATATTAGGTGGGTAATATATTTATGGTTGTTGTGTGTATGGGCAACATGTTATGCTTGCTTGCATGCGTATGTGATATTGCTTGTTTGAATTATTAAAATCATTGTGAAACAATGTGATTATGACTATGTGTTGCCTTGAATGATATCTTGGCAATTTGCAAGAATGAAAAGAATGAAAAGTAAGAAACCTTTGATAATATGCTTTGAGCATGAAACGAATTGTTATGTGCTTTGTTTGGGTGAGAGAGTAACGGATGGATAGTCACGTGCACGTCGATGTATAGCCTTTTTCCGGCTGCCCGCTTGAGGCCACGAGATCCTGAGAAATCGGACTCGGATAGTTTACGGTATAAACTTCGGTTTATCTGGATCGTTTTACGGAACTCTCGAACCATTTGTGTGCATTCATTATTGATTTGTTGGGCATGATGCATGATGAATTATTGTATTGTGAAATCATGTGACATATTCTTGTGATGATTATAAATGATAAATTTTGACTTGCTATGAGCTTGTATATACATATATATGCTTGAATGTGTGGCTCGTTGCCAATTGTTATAAATGTATATGCCACTGAACTTCGCAGTTCACCTCATTATCTCCCACTCCTCAGGTGCAAAGCGGGACGATCGTTGATCTTGCAAGGTATCGAAAACTCCAAGATAGTTAGGAGCTTTGTATTAAGTTAGTATTTAGTTGGCCCTCCGAGCATATCATCATGGAGCATATTCCTGTAATTTGGATTTAAATTTTATTTTGTATTATGCTATTTTGAGAATGCTTGTTTTAAATACTTCGGATTGTAATGGCATGAAGCCCTTGGTTTATGGGGTGTTAATTCATAGATGGAATGCATGTGTAGTATGTGTGTATGTATGTATGTATGAATCGAATTATATATGGATGTTGGGATCGAGTCTGATATGTTTGGGAGAGTGTCGCTGGCGCAGCCCGAGGGGCCACGTCGGGAATAGGGATCCAGGACCCGGGCCCAACAAGCTATAAATAATTATGTCACTGAACTGCAATAAATTGATTAGTTACATAGCATAAATTAACACCTAATCCTATGTCATGCATATACATTCTTTTCTCAATTAACTCAAGTGATGTGTAGATTTATTGTAGCATCCTGTCTCTCAAATGATTGAGATATTTAAAGAGTTATATTAATGGGTTATACGAATGTTAGCATGTAGAGAAAAATTGGTACAATTGTGACATAATTATTATAATTATATTCAAAGGAATGATATGAGCATACACACATGAATTGTGAATTAGACAAATGACACTCAATTGACATGCTCCAGGGTATGAAAAATCTTAAGTGAAAATGATGTGAATTGTGATTTGGTATGTATTGAATTTTGGTATTATTGGATTTCAATTAGTGAATTGGAACTAATTTTGATTAATTAGGAGATTGATAAAATAAAATGTATAACAAATATTAAGTAGTAGGATAAATTAATACATGAAAATTTTGGATAATTAAGCCTTAAACTGAGTGACATTTGGCATAGTTAAATGTGTGACAAATAGACTAGTAATTAAATGACAAATGGACCAATTATTGTGTGACATGTGGACTAATTGTAATGAGACGTATGGATTGATTAATTGGGGACTAATGACAACATTTTGAGTGGTAACACCTAGAATGTTGATGAAGCAAATTCCAGCAACAACATTTCTGCTGTTTCCCTCACCTCTCTCCACCAAAAATGCTTCAAACTTTTCTCTGTATTCTAGCCTTTGTCTTAGCTAAATTGGTACACAAAATTCACACCTTAACCTCTCACAAAATAGCCAAGAAACCAGTTGAAAGCTACCTTCATCTTGTGTCCAAAATCAACTTGTTTTCATCTTAAATTGGTGATGAATTTTGCTTGCATGGAAACTTGATTTAATCTGAAGTTTGAGTTGAATTGAAAGCCTAACAAGTAAGTGATAATTTGAGTTTTATGACATCAAATGATATAAGAATTGTAACATCCCATTACTAGTGGGAAGGATAGAATGGTAAATGTGAGTGGCTAATGAGAGTTAGAAATGCATTTCCATGTTCATACATGATATGCCTTATATGTAGCACCCCACTCCCGCGATACCCGAACCCGACATCGACGGTGATATCCGAACCCGTGACCCGTGAGGGTGGTATGCTAGAGCAGTCAAAACAATTCAAAAACTCGGTAATGCATTTTTCTTTTGGAATGCAATCGAGTGCGTGTAAATCGGTAAACAATTTGGGCCCGCAATATGAAACATTTTCAATCAAATACTATTTCAGTAAACAAATAACCATACAGAATTAATCAATTGGGCCCTCTGAATTGTTAAGTCAGAATGACTTTACATATAAATGATTTTGATGTATAACAAATATAGTGAGATCAAAAACAAGAAAAACAAAACGATCATGATTTAAGTCCAGAAGATGCAGACGAAGTTTGAATAAGCAGAATAAAGACACGCATTTAAGTTGCAAGACATCAATCGAATCTGAGGCGAAGTTGATCTGAAGTCAAACAGGCGAAGTTTGTCAAAGTAAAAATCAACATGAGCCGAGATGACACAAGACAATAAGCAGACAAAAAGAAACAAATGTAGATACTGAGCGCAGAAAAGAAAAGCGAGCCTTGAGACGCAGACGCAAAGCGAAGCAGACGCAGACGCAGACGCAGAACCTGAGAAAAGCAGGACGCAAGAGTCGATTCGAGTTAATTCTGAACTCAACTGATTAACCGTTTCTTTAAAGATTAAAGATTCAAGATTCAAGATTCAAGAATCAAGAAGCGATTCTGAGGCGAAGGCTATAAATACAAGTCAAGTCGAAGACTGCGAGTTAAACATTTTGAGAAAAATTACACAAAGTGAGAAAGCGATTAAGTCTGAATTAGTGAGCGCTATCTTCTTTGTAAAAAGTGTTCAAATACTTTTACGAAAGAAAGAGTTGTATGAGATAGCTGCGAGAGGCTAAGTGTGAAAGAATCTTTGGTGTAGAGACTGAAGAGGCTCGTGAAAGAATACTTGTAAAGTTTGAAGAGATAGTGAAATCTCGGAAGAAACTCGAGGATCGGGCGTAGCCCAGCGGTTTGGGGTAAACCAGATAAATCTGCGTGTCTACTACTCTCTCTCTATCTCACTTTTAGTTTCAAAGTTGATCTTTATTTACTATTCATATACTTAGCATTGAAAAGCTTTGATCAATTAGGATTAATAAGAATTACAGAAAGAATTTTTATTTCTAACAAGTAATTTGTAAAGATATTAAAAAGGGAATACACAATTCAACCCCCTTCTCGTGCATTCTATTATCATTTTATAAGTGTTGTATTAACTTGTGATTCACTTGAATTGGTATCGAGCACGGTATCCAAGAATCACTTTGGCGAAGTGTGGATTAAAGATAATGGCGAGTCACACGTATACATCATTTGAAGGAGCCTCGATCACTAGACCTCCGGCATTCAATGGAAGACTACCATTCTTGGAAAGATAGAATGCGGTTATTCATCTAATCTACACATGTAGACCTTTGGGACGTAATAGAGAACGGACCTATATACCTATAGATGAAGAAGGTAGTTCTATTCCACGAAGCGGATGGACGGTGATCGAAAGCAAGAATACAAGCAATTCAAAGGCAAAATTCTTCTTAACATGTGCCTAAGCGAGCGAATACGACAAAGTGCATGGTTGCGACCTTTGCAAAGAGATGTGGGACACATTGTTCATTGCTCATGAAGGCACTAGTCGAGTTAAAGAATCCAAGATAAGTATTCTTGTACATCAATATGAACTTTTCAGATGGAAGATGAAGAATCTATTGATCAAATGTTTGGAAGATTTCAAACAATTGTCAGCGGATTAAAATCTCTTGGAAGGACTTACAATAACCAAGATCATGTTGAAAGATCCTAAGAAGCCTTCCTAAGAGATGGAGACCTAAAATAACTGCAGTCTGAAGCAAAAGACTTGAGCGTCTGAAGCTAGATGAGTTGCTGGGATCCTTGAAGATTCATGAAGTAGAACTCAATGCTGAAGACAAGCCCAAGCGTGACAAGTCAATAGCACTGAAGGCCGGACAGAAAAATCATAAGACTCAGAGAAGGAGGAAGTCATCGAAGGCATTGAAGATTGAAGAATCAAGGATGATAACTCCACCAATCAATCGAGTCAAGTGATGAAGATGACGAATTATCTTTCATTTCCAGAAAGATAAGACGTATGTGGAAAAAGAAGCCCAGAAGTAACCAGACATTCAGAAAGAATGGAAAAGAGGAAGCCAAGCCAGAAAAGTCTTCTATCATTTGCTACGAAAGTGCAATCGGCTGGACACTACAAGTCGAATGCCCTACTCTCAAGAAGAAACCTAAGAAGAGTAAAGAAGGCAAGAAAAGCATGATGGCAACATGGGAGGATCTAGATTCATCGAATGGAATCTGAGCTCAAGTCATCGTAACATGCAAACATTTGCCTAATGGTGAAGAAGATAGTGATGAGGAGGTAAAATCCGATTATGATAACTTGCATGATGCATATTCGAAATTGTTAGAAGATTCTCATGCTATTACGAACAAGATAAGTCGTTGAAGAAAAGTATCTGAGAATATTAAACATCTTGAGAAAATAGAGAGAAAATATTTGCTTACAAAAGGAGTTAGAAGTTAAAAGGAAACTTGTGAGCGGATCGGATGAGATTAATCAGCTTAAGCTAAGGATCAAGAATCTATCAGCTGATCTAGCTACTTTCACTGAGAGTACAAAGAAAATGAATGATATGCTAGGAAAATGTAGACATCCTAGTGATAAGACTGGTTTAGGGTTTCTTGGAAACAATACTCGGTCTCGTAATAAATTTGTCTCTAAAAAGGAAGAAATAGGACAACACATTTTAATCAACGTCCGAGTAATATGCATTATAGATTACATCATGTGCATACTACTAACTGAAGTAAATCATACGTTAATATATTGAGTAATAATATGATCAAGATACACAAGAAGGGGGTTGAATTGTGATAAACTTTTCGTTAATCCCTTGATAACAATTGCTTGTTCTTTGTAAAACTTATCTTAAATCAATTTTGACTAGTTTGAAAACCTTTGATAATAATGAGAACTACGATTTAAGTAAAGTAAGAGTTAGAGAGAAAACACAACAATTTATCCCGGTTCACCCAAAACGTGGGCTACGTCCGATCCTCGAGATATCCTTCGAGATTTCACTATCTCCTAACTGCTTACAAGTATTCTTTGATGAGCCTCTTGGTCTCTTAACAACAAGTATTCTTTACTCTTAGCCTCTTGGGCTACCGTAACACTTTTCAAAATGAAAAACTAATAAAGAACTTTTTACAAAAGAGTTGCTCTTAACAATGTACCTTTCGAAAATAGTTCACAATTTTCTCGAGATAGTCGAGATGTTTGAATACTAAGAGTTTCATTCACTTTTCTCAAAAGTTGTTTTACTTCAATCTCGACTCTTATTTATAATCGTGTCTTCAACTGTTTCTTGAATATCTCGCTTCTTGAATCTTTAAAGAAGCGGTTATTCAGGTTTAACTCAAATCTTGTCTTAAGCGATGTTTCTTTCTTACATGCGATTCTTGTATAAATCGCTTTTCTCTTAGTAAAGCTTAAAATCGATTTTTGTATCGCCCGCTTTTCTCTTAGTAAAGCTTCCGCTCGATTTTTGTATCGCCCTTTTCTCTTATAAAGCTTAGTCGATTTTGTATAAATGCTTTTCTCTTAGTAAAGCTTAAAATCGATTTTTGTTCCGTCGATATTCTTAGTCCTTTTTTACCTTTTTTTTTTTCCTTCATTTTCTTCCGTCATTATTCTTCCGCTCGCTTCCTTTTGCTTTTCTTCCTTCATTTTTCTTCCGCTCATTATTCTTCCGTCTCTTTTCCTTATGCTTTTCTTCCTTCATTTTTCTTCCGCTCATTATTCTTAGTCTGCTTTTCCTTCATTTTTCTTCCGTACATTATTCTTCCGTCTGCTTTTCATACCTTTTCTTCCTTCATTTTTCTTCCGTCATTATTCTTCCGCCTCATTATTCTTCCGTCGCTTTTTCTTCCTTCGCTTTTCTTCCGTCATTATTCTTAGTCATTATTCTTCCGCTCGCTTTTCATACCTTTTCTTCCTTATGTTTTTCTTCCGTCATTATTCTTAGCTCCTTTTCTTCCGTCGCTTTTCTTCCTTCTATTATTCTTCCGCTCATTATTCTTCCGCTCGCTTTTCTTCCTTCATTTTTCTTCCGCCTCATTATTCTTCCGCTCTTTTCATACCTTTTTCTTCCTTACATTATTCTTCCGCCTACATTATTCTTCCGTCTGCTTTTCCTTTTTATGCATCCATCTACTTTTCATTTGTATATTTCTCTTTGTTTATTATCAAAATTATTTAATCGTGAAGTCCGGTTTGACAACATTCTCCCCACTTTTGATGATAACAAATACTTGTGAATTAGAGAAATATGAAAAGTATCAATTATCTGAAGTATTGAGATAAAAAATAACTTCCTTTATCCTTCCAAATTGATTTCTTCCTTCTCCTTCTCCCCTATTTGTTATTGATAAAAAAAATTATTTCCCAATCTGCTTCACCAACTTTTTTCAAATCTTCTTAATCTTCTTCATATCCTTCTCGAGTTTACGAACATGCTTCTTTAAAGGCGATGATTCATCTGCGATCAAGGATTCTGTCTCAACAACTTGCTTTTCAACGATAGCCACCGTTGTTGTATAAGCTTCCTTGTTAAAGACATTTGTTTCAATGATTTGTAGGAGAGGTGGAGGAACAAATCTGACTTTGTTCATGAATATCAAGATCATAGGAATCATGTATCGTTGATAAGTGCTTCCGAACCATGGCATAGCTTACTGCAATTGAGGTGATCTCCACGAGAGGTCGATTTCGCGAGAATGTTACGTAAAATAGTATAACAACATTACGAGTTGCCAATCGAGCGAACAATCTCGACCCTTTTCGATAGTCCCTCCTCATGGATCCTCTGCAGTAGCCTTAGTTAGGCTTGGTCACGGATCTTGATATCTGCATATAAATTTCCTCCTTTTCTCTTCACATGCTTCATCAATCAATTTCTTGCCTCTTCAATTTGATCGAAGTCATGTCATCCACAATCGGCTCTGGTTGAACTTTTAGCTTGACTTCTCATACTTGAGTTCAACAAAATTTGGTGGTTGAAGATCGGTACCACCTTGATTATTGTCTTTATTCGATTATAGGATAAGAAGTGAGGCGCTCTCCAAATGGCTCTGGCGGATATGGTTCTCTTCAACTCTCTTGATTGATCATAGAAATTTTTGTAACCCCTATCCAACGGATGTAAAATGCCATTATCATATTCAACCTGATTTGAAGAAGGCTTTCACATATCTCTTTGGTTTGTCTCGGATGATGACAGACTTGGTCTTCTTCTTCTCTATTACAACCAATCTGTTTTCCTAACTTTCTCTTTGAACAGTTAAATACTTGGATGGAACATTAGTCATCACACTCACAACTTTTTGAGTAGCCTTCTTACCCATAACATGAGTAGCAACTTGTTTGTGGACAATTGTAGACTGAAAAGTAGTAGGAACTACTTCTTCAAAATTGGATTATTAAGAACTTTGTGAGAATCCTTAATATTACCGTAATAGTTTCCACAATTGCTTGATGGCGACTTCCATATTAACTTCACAACATCAATAATACTAACGAAGACTTGCGGCGGACTTTTACGTAGTGTCAACAACGATCTCTTCTTGCCTTGCCTTCTTAGACTTTGTCTCTATTGTTGGACTTTCTTCTTTTCTCGCACTCATTTTCTTTAACCTTGGTGACCTCTTGGATTGTGCTTTCTTCTTTTGGGTTCTTCTTCTTTCCTTTTCCTCCATTTCCTTGAGTGAGTTTACGAATCTTTCTCAAGGATTGATGATAAATGATTTTGTAGCTTTTGATCTCTGCTCGTTCATAATGCTTTGATTGGCTTGAATCTCTGGATGGGTGGCTTCTTTACGTCATACAGTTTACATTACGGGTGACCTTCTTGCTTGCTTAGAATGTCACTCACGGAGGTTTCCCTTCGCTTCAAGTCTCCTGATTCAAAAAATCGAACACTTCTTGACTTTGATTCCTGAGAGTGTGATCTTCTCTCCTTCATAGAGGATTTCTTCGGTATAGGCTCCCCCTCAGTTGTTGCTTTCCTTGGTGCTTCTGCTCCTTTTACATGGAAATCTCAGACCCATTTTAGCAACAGTTGTTGAATCTATATAGCTTTTGACAGCTATCTTACATCGATTCCCTTTCCAATCGATGCGATTCTTTGAACACTCTTGTCAACGACATCCCATGGGGCAGTGTTTGTATCCTTTATAGATTTTACCATGTCTTCGAAAAATCAAATATGGTAAATCTATTGGGTGATGATTTAGAAGATGAAAGATGCATTGTTCATCGGGGTAGTGACACGATGTCTTGAACCTATTCTCGGTAAGATCTGATCCACGTAGAATCGTGAACAATACCCTTGCCTTTGGTACCAGCCAAGAGGCTCTCCTTTCAGTTGGGTTATTGTGTCCATAGAGTTGACGACTAACTTCATCTTCGTTCATCTTGAGCTTTGTCATCCATTTCACCATATTAGTGGGTTGAACTCCATCCATTGGACATTCAGTAACTTTCTCCGGTAACTCCTTTATTCTGATAACGAGTGTGTGTCTACATATGACACGATTGTATCATCTACTGATTTAGTATTTTTCCAGAACTCATAAATTTCTTGGAGATAGACTTCATCTCGTATTTGAAAGAAGTTTCTCCATCCTGCCGCCATTATCTCCGGCTCTATATCCATCTGTTCTTTTCTTAGTTCTTCGAAGTTTACCAATCTTCCCATCCCGATCTGGATCAACTTCATAAAATAAACGACATACATCTTGCTGATTACATTGAATAGGAACTTGCTTGAAGATTTTTAGAGAACTAGCAATTTAAATTTGGTAGGAATCCCAAAAGTCGGTTTAGGGATTTTATTGCAAATTCTAGAAACGATTAATACTTCTCGATGATCGACACCTTTTTCCTCTAAAACTTTTCCTTGTGAAAGAAGTTTTAAGTCTAAAACCGTCAATGCCGTTTAACTCCACGTTTCATTGTCTTTTCTTTTGAAAATCGGATGATCAATCTGTTAACTCGCCATCTATCATCTTGTCTTTATAAAAAATGTATGAATGGTCCGTTAACTCCTCCGATCATCTGCTTCTTCTTTCGAAAAACCGGATGAATGGTGCATTAACATCACCATATTGAGGTTGCGTCGATTTCTTTAAGCGATCTTCACTTAGTGGTTTTGTGAAGATATCCAGCCCCGATATTTCGTTTCCACGAATTGTAGGTAGCGACTTTCTTACGAGCGTAATCTCTCAAGAAATGATGTCGACTTCTATGTGCTTCACCACTTGAATGTTGAATTGGATTCTTTGACAAGGTGATGGTATTTGGTGTTGTCACGATATATTGGAATCTCTTCCTCTTGTATTGAGTAGTCCTCCAATTGATACTTGATCCATAACAATTGTGAACAACAACTTACGGCGAACATATATTCAACTTGGCGATTGATAATGCAATCGAGCTTTGTCTCTTGCTTGACCATGACACGAGTTTGGTCGAGGAAGTGACAACCACCACTCGTGCTCTTCCTTTCGATCCTATCACGGCATAGTCCGCATCATAATATCCATTTAACCTGAAATCTTTACCTTTCTCATACATTAAGCAAAGATCGGTAGTACTGCGAGATATCTCAAAATTCGTTTCTGAAAGATGTAATGAGATTCTCTAGGATCGGCACGAAACCTTGCACCTGAAGCATACACTGAATAGAATGTCAGGTCTACTTGTCGTAAGATAAAGCAAAGAACCAATCATCCCTCTAAATAGGGTTTGATCAACCTTCTTACCACTTTAGTCTTTTGACAACAAGTTTGAAGGATGCATCGGTGTAGACATACTTTTAACACCGCACATATCAAACTTAGACAACAATTCTTTGACATATTTTTGTTGATGGATAAAATCTTATCCTTAGTTTGCTTTACTTGCAATCCAAGAAAGAATTTTAACTCACCCATCATGCTCATCTCAAATTCATTTTCATCATATTTTCAAAGCTCATACATAACCTTTTTGAGGTTGCTCCAAAATAATATCATCAACATAGATTTGCCTGATAATAAAATCATTATTCAAGTTCTTCCTAAAAAGAGTTTTGTCTACTTTACCTCTAGTAAATCCATTTCCTATAAGAAATGAGCTCGAACGATCATACCATGCTCTGAGGGGCTGTTTCAGGTCCATATAAGGCTTTATGAAGTCAGTAGACATGATCTGGATACTTTATATCCTCAAATCCGGAGGTTGCTTGACATAGACTTCTTCATCTATAAAACCGTTCGAAATGCACTTTTACATCCATCTGAAAAAGCTTTATGTCATGGCAAACAGCATATGCAAGCGATATCCTTATTGCTTCAAGTCTTGCTCTTTGGAACATATGTCTCATTGTAGTCTATTCCTTCCTGCGATTATAGCCTTGTCTACTAATCTTGCCTTATTCGACTTACTTTTCACGATTAGTCTAGCTTATTCTTGAATATCCATCTAGTACCAATAATGGATTTCTTTTGGGTTTAGGAACTAAGGACCGGACTTTATTCCTCTTGAATTGATTCAACTCCTCTTGCATAGCTAATATCCATGCTTCATCTTTTAGAGCTTCATCAATCTTCTTAGGTTCTACTTGAGATATAAATGCCATGTTGGCTTCTCTTACGAACTTGGACCTTGTTCTTACACCTACGAGGTTTCTCCATAATTGACTCTTTGGGATGAAAGCTTTTGTATCTCCAATCTTTCTTTAACTCAAAATTCTTAGAAATGTACATCTTTTCATCATGAGGTGTTTGATGAAGATACTTCCTTACCTTTGTGTCAAAGGCAGCATGTGACATCATCTTGATTCCTCTTCCTTATTGGGTTGAGAGCTATCATCGAACTTAACATGAATAGTTTCTTCAACAGTCTTTGAGGTGAGGTTGAAGATTCTAAATGCCTTTGAAGTGAGAGAATAGCCTAGAAAAATTCCTGAAAATGTCTTTGCATCAAAATTTTCCAGAGCTTCCTTTGTGTTCAAACTAGTGCACTTGCAGCCGAAAGGATGGAAATAAGAAATGTTTGGTCTCCTTCCATTCCACAACTCATAGGGAGTTTTCTTGACATTAGTCGCGCAGAACACTCTATTCAGATGTAGCATCTTTGTATTGACTTACGCTTGAAGTATTTAGGAAGATTCATCTCACACAGCATTGTTCTTGCCATCTCTTGAATCGTCCTATTTTTCCTCTCAACAACTCCATTCTGCTGCGGAGTCCTTGGGGAGAGAAGTTATGGAAAATTCCATTTCTTGCAGAATACTCTAAACTTCTCATTTTCAATTCTCCACCATGATCCTCCTTATCTGGCTATAGACATTCCTTTTCATTTTGTAACCTCGTGGAAAGGTTTCTAAAGCACTTGAAAGACTCATCTTTATGTGATAGAAAAGTATCCAACAAAACCTTGTAAAATCATCAACAATCACAAGTCCATACTTCTTTCCACCAAGACTTATTGTTCTTGTTGGACCAAATAAATCCATATGTAACAACTCAAGTGGTCTAGATGACGTTACGAAATGTTTTGAAGAAAAGAGGTTTTAACTTGTTTCCTTTCGACAACTTTCACAAAAGAAATCTTTGTCAAAAGCAATTTGTGGCAAACCTTTTACCAAATCATGTTTCAAAAGCTTTGAAATATGTTTAAAGCCCGACATGACCTAGTTTTTATGCCAAATCAGTCTTTCATCTTGATAGATAAAAACATGAAATATTTTGAGGCCGAAAATCGTCTAAATCAATTTTGTAAAGATTGTTTAGTCTTTTGGTGAAAAGAAGATGGAACCATCTTTGTTTATGACTTCACAAAATTTTTGATTGAAAGTAACTTCAAAACCGAATCACATAATTGACTAATACTTATCAAGTTATGCTTTAAACCATCGACTAGTAGTCGTTGTTAATGCATGCATAGAATTCTTACCAATCTTACCAAACCGATTATCTTTCCTGCTTGGTTGTCTCCAAAGTTACTGATCCTCCTTTCTTGTCTTGAAGATCTAGGAACATAGACTTGTTTCCGTCATGTGCGAGCATCCTTGTCCAAATACCAATGGTGCTTCTTTGGTTCTTCCAAGAAGGATTTACAGGGAGATATTATCTTATTTTAGGTACCCGATTCTCTTGGGTCCTTTAGGGTTAGTATGATGTAATGAATGATAATAAGGTGTAGGTGAAAGCGTTGATGACCTTTACGAAAACTGATTGATATCTTTTCTTATCTTTTTGAGCAATTGATTTTACGTGATTCTGGGGCTTATTTTTAGTAAACCCTAATCTAGTTTTATCCCTCGGATGTCTGTATTTTCCTATCATTTCATTCATCTTTTTTGTACTATCTGTAAATTTAGCTAGATCAATTGAGAGATTATTAATTCTCAGTTTCAATTGATTAATCTCTTCGGATCTATCTACAACTTTGTTGTTATTCAATTCCTCAACTTGCTTTCTCAAACTTATATTCTCACTCTCTATCTCATGAGTATGTTTGAGGTTTTCTACATATTTCTTCTTCAACGACTTGTCTTTGTTTCGAATAGCATGAGAATCCTCTAATAATTCTGAGTATGCATCTTGTATATCATTATAGCTAGAAGTTACCTCCTCATCACTTTCTTCTTCAGCTACCAGACATATGTTAGCATGTTCTGACGCTTCTGAACTTGTATCGATTACGATGAGTCGAGATCTTCCCGTTGCCATCATGCTTTTCTTGTTATCCTACTCCTTTTGGGTTGTCTTTTCAACATTGGACACTCGGACTTGTAATGTCCCGCTTCTTGCATTCATAACATGTAACGGATGCTTTATCGACTTTTCATCGTCTTTGCCGCTGTTCCTTCTAAATGTTGAATTTCCTTTGGACTTCTTTTCCACATTCTTCTTATCTTTCTTGAAATGAAAGATAGCTCATAAATCTTCATCACTTGATTTAGATTACATCTTCTTTCGAATCATCATCCTTTCTTCTTCAATCTTTAAAGCCTTTGATGTGTTCCTCTTTGTTTTCTTCTTACGGATTTTGTGATTCTTTTGACTTGCTTTGGCGCTATGGACTTCTCTTTCTTGGGCTTATCTTCGCATCAAGCTCTACTTCGTGTATCTTCACGATCCAAGCAATTCATCAAGCTTGATGCGCTTAAGTCTTTGGCTTCTTGTGCAAGATTACTTTAGGTCTCCATCTTTTGGGCGACTCCTCAAAATCTTTCAAACATGGTCTTGATCTGTGCGTTCTTCCAAGAGCTTTTAGTCCATTAACAATTGTTTGGAATCTTCGAACATTTGATCAATAGTCTCTTCTTCTTTCATCTTGAATAACTTCGTCTTGATGCACCAAAATACTTATCTTGGACTCCTTGACTTGATTTGTTCCTTCATGTGCAATTGATAATGTATCCAACATTTCTTTGGCGATATCACATCCATGAACTTTGTCATACTCGCTTCGCTTTCGATGCACAACTCGAGAAAAATTTTGCTTTGGAGTTTAGTTGAAATCTTGCTTTACTTTCGGTAGTCCATTTTCTCGTGGAATTGGATTTTATCATCATCTTGGTGTGTATGGTCCATTCTCGATGATGTCCCAAAGGTCAATGTGAGTAGACTCGATAAACAATCTCATCCGATCCTTCCAATAGTGGTAGTCTTCACCATTGAATCTTTGGAGTGCGGTGATTTGAGTGTAACATCCGTTTACTGAAAGGTGGGTATTTTGGTAATTATGGGTTAGGCGATAGACTACCCTGCATTCACTGATTGAATATGTTATTGGCCTCTAATTATAGAGGAATTGATTTCTTACATATGCATTTATTTATAGTACATGCATTCATGATTTTCCGGCATTTCAATTGTGACTAAGAACTGATTGGATTATGAACCGACTGGACTGATATAGAGACCCAGGTCTATAAATAGTAAGGGTTTAGCAATTTTGGGAAAAGAATTGAAGAAGGCATTTGCGAGTTCTCCTCTTCCCCTCTACGGCGTTCTTGATTTCCTCCCATTGGTGAGGATTTCTTGATTTTCTTTAATTGGTTCTCTTCATTGATGTTAGTCTAACATGTTATAATGGTTGTTAAAGGTTGGAAGGTTTGATATTGGTAGATCGGAGGATTTGAAGGATTTCTAGGGTTTACGGCGATCTTGAGAGATTTGTGGATTTGAGCTTTGATTGGTAAGTTTTAATGAATTTAATGTTATTATTAATGGTTTCTACTGTATTTATGGCATTTATTATGTTTGATTGGGTATTGGGAGTGTTTCTGGATGGGTTTTGTTTTGGTGTTGTCGTGGCTGTGTAAAGGATCGAAGAGTGGATTTGTGGAAGTTTTGATGATTGTATATGTTAAGGTTTCCGATGATGAAATTGTTTGATTTAGGTGTATTGAATTGTTTGAGAGTTGTTGAAAGAGGAAAGATTGGAATTGGAGAGTTATAGAGTCGGAAAGATGGGAATACTGGACTGGTGTGTTTAAAAGATGTGTTGGGGAAGAAGGAGAGCTGTATGTGTAGATTGGATTTAGATTGGAGACTACGCGGCTTTGTGTAGCTCGGCATGCGGCGGCGAGTAGCTCGGCATGCAGACGGCGAGTAGCTCAGCATCGGACGAACGAGTAGCTTCGGCATCTTGATGCGCGAGTAGCTCTAGCATCGCAGACGAAAGAGAGTAGCTCGGCATCGCGACGAAGCGAGTGTAGCTTCGGTATGCGTCGATCGGTCATGTGAGCGACCGATCGAGCCAGTTGCGTATCGATCGGTCATCTGAGCGATCGACCGACCAGCTAGCGTATCGATCGGTCATCGGCGAGCGTGCCAACCAACTAACGTATCAATCGGTCATCTGACGATCGACCGACCAGTCACGTATCGATCGGTCATCGAAAGACCGACCGATGAGCTAACGTATCGATCGGTCATCGCGGCGACGGCGACGAGCGATGTGTAGCTTCGCCATGCGAGCGGCATGGACGGCGATCTGCGTGGCTTCGTCGGTGACGGCGGTTCAATAGCGGGCTAGGCTCACGCCAGTCGACTGCGAGCGTGAGGTTGGCGCCAGGTGCAATCAAGGACGCGATGTCACTTGGTTCTTCTGTTCCTTGTTGACCTCATACGGTGTCCAAGAGGTGTGTTTGAGAAGTTGTATGGGAGTTAGAATTGAATTAAATGGTATTGTATTATAGTGATTAAGGTCGGTCATAGTACATAGTGTGACCTAAGTGTCAATTGGGACAATTGGAGTTTTAATTGGAAATTGCTTTAGAGGTTTCGACCGAATGAATAGGAATTGGTGATAGAGAGTATGAATTGAGGAAATTGACTGAATATTAGGATTGGATTAATTATCATCGATCGATTGAATAAAGAGGCGTAATTGGGCTTAAGAGTTCAAGATTGGGTTTTAGCAGGAAAATCGTGAACATGCATAGTACGTCATTTCAACTCGAGACATATGCATTCTTGCATCGTTAATTGAGCATTTAGTAATGGGACTATATTTTGCTGTTTTAGAGGCGTCGTTGGATCGTCGTTCTACGGACATTCTTGGAACTTCCGAGCGATGCTCTGGAGATTCTGGTGAGTAACCTAGTTGGTTTCTCAATCTCTTATGTGTTATGTGCTATGTATGTGAACTATCGTGCTTTTGATTATGTGATTAGCATGAGATATGTATTAGTGAGAATTGTGAATGCATGCTAGGCATGAATAGGAATCGATGGCAGCAGTTGTGGTGGAGCACATTCTCGATCATTTGGAGCTATAAGCTCATTAAATGTGATAAGTGAAAAGGGATTAGTGTATACCCGAGGGCTCTCCTATCCCTAGTGCTGGCGTGGGCTGTAGTGTATACCCAGAGGGCTCTCCCCCCCGCGCGATTTACGTGTGATGTGCCCAAAATGGGATAACTCGGCGCCCAATCACAATGCTAATAATGAATTGGAAATCATTGTGCATACGATGCGTGATTATGCTATGAATGTGATATGGCCTAATTGTAGTCGTGATTTTGATTGTATGAAATCGATTTATGACATGTGTTGCCACATGCATAATTTTGCGTAGTGCATGAATTGGGTAAACCATCGATGATGGTTATTCATTGAGTTTGCAAACTCACCCAAATTGCGACTATTTTTCAGAGACGTGATAGTGTGACTCTAGCTCCGGATTTTGAGATTTTTCTGCTTTGTGTGTGTCTTGCGAGAGGAGCATGGCCTGTGTCGGTCATTGGGGATCCTTTGGGATATTTTGGGATGACCTAGATAGGAGCTATTCTGCTTATTTTGGTCTTATCTGGGTTGTAAATTATGATCGGATATTGTACTTAAGATTTAAGAATGCATTGAGAAGTACTCTTTGGTCTTAAAATTAGTGATTGTGATCTTACTGCTTTGATTATGTTGATGCCATGAGGTTTTATTAGAAGCGATTGTCTGGTAGTGCAACCTCATCGTAGGGTATGTATCGGTATGACCTACGGGCGTATCGGTGTATACTTTCTGATGAAGCCTTCATTGGTGGTATCGAGCATGGTTTGGCATCTTTTGGGCATAGCATATTTTAGGCTTGAATTGTGTGAGAAATGAAAGAAATTGATCAGAATTGTGATTTTATTGTAGGTCATCCGTCTTTGGTGATCGAGTCGATCCTTTCGGTGACCAAGGATCAGTAGGAGCTAGTAGAGAGTCATCTATGCCTAGGTTTGAGGAGCAGCCTCCTGCGGTTCCCATGAGACGAACAGAGGTATGATCGCTGCGTGGCGAAAATTTGTCGATTCTGGCGTAGACCGACCTCGCAGAGGTGAGGTTGGTTGGAAGGGCCGTGGTCTTTGGACGGATGGATTGCGATCTGAGAGGAGAGGTTTGACTATCTTTGTTTCTTTGCTCCAGGTCCAATGTCGATGGTGGAAGATCTGTCTTAGGGGAGTTCCACGGACCACGTGTTTTGACTTGGGCGAACTTTTGAGAGCTTTTGAGACAATTATCGCCTTGAGGTTTATATGGAAATGAAGATCACGGAGTTTTTGGATTTGAGGCGGGGTCATGGCGTTGGCCGACTATGAGGTCGGTTTAATGAGTTGTCGGCGTGTCGTCTGTACGATTTCTTCGAGGCGGATCGATCTAGGAGATTTGAGGAGGGCTGAATCTGGATATTAGTGCAGTTAGCCGATCGACATGGATACCTTTAGGAGGTGAGGTCGTGGCGATCGAGTGAAAGACTTTTGAGGCGAGGCGAGTTGAGGTTGGTCGGGGATCTCGGAGTAGAGATCCAGTGATAGCGAGGTAGCTCGGGAGGAGCTTTAGCAGACGTCGAGCAAGCTCAAATTTTGGAGGTCCCAGCGATCTGGTTGGTTGAGAGAGGCGATTTGGGCGATCGGGTGCTTGATGGCGATGGTGAGGCTCGGCCGGCTTCCTCCTCTGTGTGAGTTTTGTGAGAGGAGGCATAGTGGGAGTGTTGGAGGTTCACTGGGCTTGTTTGAGATGTGGCTCGATGGAGCATCAGTTCGACATTGTCCAAGATTGTGGGGCTCGATCGCTTGAGTGGGAGAGCCGGTAGTAGCACGATGTCTGTGAGCCGAGGTAGTGGACTGGATTGAGGCGGGCGAGCTCGGAGAGGAACAAGAGATTCTTTTATGGGATCGGAGAGTCGGGATAGTCGATCGCGATCGCGAGCCGTGGTCTACGCCATGACCAGGCGGAGGCCCAGGACTCTCGGATGTGGTTGCGAGTTTGCTTCTACTTTACGATATTGAGGTATATGCATTGATAGATCCGGGGTCCGCGATTCATTCATTGCACCTCATGTGGCATGTAGATTGCATGTGAGTAGAGATGCTTGATATGGATTGCGGTGAGTACACCTTTAGGTTGTACCACTTGCTTTAAGCGAATTTGCGAGAGGATGCCCGTTGGGTAGATTGATGGTATTGAGTCTGATTTGATTGTGTTGCCCCTTGAGAGATTGAGGTGATTTTGGGGATGGGTGGCTCATCGCCTGTGGGGCGATTATGGATTGTTATACGAGGAGGTTGTGTTAGAGTCTCTGGTCGGTAGAGGCTATTTTTGAGGTGTTAGTCGGCGATGCCAGCCGGGATGATTCGTTTGAGTGCTCGAGGTTGATGAGAGGTGGTGTGAGGCCTATTGGCTCACGTGGTGGATTCGAGTGCAGCAGAGTCTGAGGATGTCCGTGATCGTGGAGTTCCTGGATGTATTTCAGGAGTTCTGGGTTTCTTGGCCGGATCGGAGGCGAGTTCGAGATTGACCTCGTTCAGTGCAGCTCTATGTCGATACCTCCGTATAGGATGGCATCGGTGGGCGAGGGAGCTTAAGCTCGATTCAAGGGAGCTGTTGGATAAAGGATTTATCGGGCGAGTGTGTCGCCATGGGGAGCTCCGTATTATTTGTGAAGAAGAAGGACGGGACTATGAGACTTTGCATCGATTATAGGCGCTCAATCGAGTTCTTGTTAAGAATAAGTACCCACCGCCTAGGATCGATGATCTCTTTGATCGATTCTGAGGGAGCTCAAATATTTACCAAGTTGGACTTGAGATCCGGTTATTATCGAGTTGAGGATCGCGAGGCCGATGTGCCTAAGAGTGCGTTGAAAGCGGTATAGGCATTATGAGTTTTTAGTGATGCCGTTCGGGTTGACTAATGCCGGCAGCCTTCATGGCCTTGATGAATAGGGTTTTCAGCCATACAGGATCGGTTTGTGATAGTGTTCGTGACAACATTTGGTATATTCGAGGTCTAGACGAGGGCATGCGAGCATCCCGAGAGTTGTCTTTGCAAATTATGAGGATAAGCATTGTATGCCAAATTCACTAAGTGTGAATTTTGGCTCGACGAGGTGGTGTTTTAGGCCCATAGTATCCGGTGAGGGTATCGGTAGATCCTCACAAGATTGAAGCGATGAGGTTGGGAGATTAGAGGAGCGCGTCGAGTTGAGGAGTTTCCTCGGATTAGCGAGGATATTACGGAGGTTTGTCGAGGGTTTTCGTGATCTCCGCCCTTTGACAAGACTTCGAGGAAGAGTGTGGCTTTCGGATGGACGGATGAGTGTCGTGGAGTTTCGTTGAGTTGATACATCGGTTGACTACGGTAGCGGTGTTAGCTTTGCCATCTGGATCGGGAGGATTCGAGGTTTATAGTGATGCTTGCATGGTGGGTTTAAGGTTGTGTCTTGATGCGTACGGAGAGTCATAACCTATGCATCGAGACGGTTGAGAGCCCGTGAGGGTAATTATCCGTGCATGACTTGGGTTAGCGGTTGTAGTGTTTGCTCGAAGATCCTGAGACATTATCTCGTATGGGAGGCGTTCGAGATCTTCACCGATCCTCAAACTTAAGGTATTTGTTGAGTCGTGAAGCTGAATCTGAAGGCGAAGGAGATGGTTGGAGTTGCTTAAGGATTCTGATGCCTTATCGAGTACCACCCCAGGGAAGGCCAATGTAGTGGTGATGCATTGAGTAGGAGATCGCATAGTAGTGCAGCCAGTTAGGGTTTCGAGGTTGCCATGCTTAGTTGATTGAGAACACTTAATGTGCGATAGATTTGAGTCGGGATGGAGCTTTGATTGCGACTCGAGGTGAGGCCGATGTGCATGATCGGATCGGGAGGTGCGGGATCGGGATCCGACTTTGGTCGATTGATTGACGAGAGTCGATCAGGATGACGATCGAGTTGGTGAGGATGATACTTTATGGATGGGCGGCGATTGTGTGTTCTGATGTGGAGGATCCGAGGCGTGAGATTTTAGAGGAGGCTCATTTGGCCGCTTATGCCATGCATCAAAAGTCACCAAGATGTATCGTACTCTTAAGTTGCATTTTGGTGGCGGGTATGAAGAGACATGTGGCGGAGTATGTTTCTCGGTGTTTGGCGTGCCGGCGGAGTTAAGGTGAGCACGAGCCCCGATTGAAGACTACATTCGTTGCCCATTCCGGAGTGGAAATGGGAGCGATATTACGATGGATTTTATCGTGGGGTTGTCCGGGGCCGAGGCGAGTGATGCTATCTGGGTCATAGTGGACCGATTATTAATCGGCTCACTTCTTGCCGATGAGGAGAGTAATACCTTGATCGCCTGGCCCAAGTATATAGCGAGATAGTTCATTGCATGGGGTTCGATTTCGATAGTGTCGGATAGGGATCCTGGTTTGCCTTGAGATTACGGAGGAGTCTGCGATCGGTATGGGGACGAGATTGAACTTGACCTGACGTTTCATCCTCGCACGGATGGGCGAGTGAGAGGACTATTCGGGCTGTTGAGGATATGTTGAGAGCTGTGTGTTGGAGTTGAGAGTGCGTGGGATCGATGTTGCCTCTGGTAGAGTTTGCTTATAATAATCGATGCAGAGTAGCATTGGTATGGCACCTTCGAGGCATTATATGGACATCCGTGCAGATCCCCTCTTTCTTTGGGATGAAGAAGGTATGAGGATGTTAGAGGTCCGAGCGATCCGGGATACGGTTGATAAGATGCAGTTGATTGAATCGCATCAAAGCGGCTCGGGATAAGCGAAAGAGTTATCGGATCGGCGTCGGCGAGATGGAGTATCTTTGTGGGTGATAGAGTGTTCCTCGAGTGTCTCCGTGGAGAGGTTCTCGATTTGGCCGTGAAGGGCAGTTGAGTCCTCGGTATATCGGTCCATATGAGATTCTTGGCGGATTGGACCGTTGGCTTATAGGTTAGCCTTAGAGTGAGATGTCGCAGCCTTCATGATGTATTCCATGTGAGCATGCTTCGGAGATACCGATCGGATCCGACTCGTGTGATTCCGCTCGGGAGATTGAGATAGCGGTGATCTGAATTATATTGAGGGCGGTGCAGATTATTGGATCATGGGTCAAGCAGTTGAGGTCAGAGTTATTCCATTGGTGAAAGTCCTTTGGAAGAACCATTCTCATAAGGAGGCGACTTGGGAGACGAAGAGCACATGAGGAGGCGTATCCTCACTTGTTCGATCGGTCAGTAAGAAAATTTCGGGACGAAATTTTGTTAGGAGGAGAATTGTAACATCCGTTTACTGGAAAGGTGGGTATTTTGGTAATTATGGGTTAGGCGATAGATCGCACTTTGCATTCACCGATTGAATATGTTATTGGCCTCTAATTATAGAGGAATTGATTTCTTACATATGCATTTATTTATAGTACATGCATTCATGATTTTCCCAATTTCAATTGTATTAAGAATGATTGGATTGTGAGCAAGATCGGACTGATATAGAGACCTAGGTCTATAAATAGTAAGGGTTTAGCAATTTTGGGAAAAGAATTGAAGAAGGCATTTGCGAGTTCTCCTCTTCCCCTCTACGGCGTTCTTGATTTCCTCCCATTGGTGAGGATTTCTTGATTTTCTTTAATTGGTTCTCTTCATTGATGTTAGTCTAACATGTTATAATGGTTGTTAAAGGTTGGAAGGTTTGATATTGGTAGATCGGAGGATTTGAAGGATTTCTAGGGTTTTCGGCGATCTTGAGAGATTTGTGGATTTGAGCTTTGATTGGTAAGTTTTAATGAATTTAATGTTATTATTAATGGTTTCTACTGTATTTATGGCATTTATTATGTTTGATTGGGTATTGGGAGTGTTTCTGGATGGGTTTTGTTTTGGTGTTGTCGTGGCTGTGTAAAGGATCGAAGAGTGGATTTGTGGAAGTTTTGATGATTGTATATGTTAAGGTTTCCGATGATGAAATTGTTTGATTTAGGTGTATTGAATTGTTTGAGAGTTGTTGAAAGAGGAAAGATTGGAATTGGAGAGTTATAGAGTCGGAAAGATGGGAATACTGGACTGGTGTGTTTAAAAGATGTGTTGGGGAAGAAGGAGAGTCAGTATGTAGATTGGATTTAGATTGGAACTACGCGGCTTTGTGTAGCTCGGCGTCTTGACGCGAGCATCGCAGACGGCAGAGTGTAGCTTCAGATATGCGTATCGATCGGTCATGTGAGCGAATCGACCGACCAATTAACGTATCGATCGGTCATCTGAGCGACCGACCGACCAGCTATAGTATCGATCGGTCATCGAGCGACCGACCGATGAGTCACGTATCGATCGGTCATCGAGCGATCGACCGATGAGCTAACGTATCGATCGGTCATCGCGGGCGATCGGCGACGAAGCGATGTGTAGCTCGGCCACGCAGCGCTAGCCGTGGATCGAGCGATCTGCGTAGCTCGTCGGTGAGCGAAGCTGTTCACCAGGCCGGACTAGGCTCACGCCAGTCGACTGCGGCATGAGGTTGGCGCCGAGTGCAATCAAGACGCGATGTCACTGGTTCTTCATTCCTTGTTGACCTCATACGGTCCAGAAGGTGTGTTTGAGAAGTTGTATGGGAGTTAGAATTGAATTAAATGGTATTGTATTATAGTGATTAAGGTCGGTCATAGTACATAGTGTGACCTAAGTGTCAATTGGGACAATTGGGTTTTAATTGAAAATTGCTTTAGAGGTTTCGACCCAATGAATAGGAATTGGTGATAGAGAGTATGAATTGAGGAAATTGATGAATATTAGGATTGGATTAATTCGTCGATCAATTGAATAAAGAGGCGAATTGGGCTTAAGAGTTCAAGATTGGGTTTTAGCACGGAAAATCGTGAACATGCATAGTACGTCATTTCACCGAGACATATGCATTCTTGTCTTTATTAATTGAGCATTTAGTAATGGGACTATATTTTCTTTGTTTTAGGCGTCGTTGGATCGTCGTTCTACGGACATTGCGAACTTCGAGGCGTAGCTCGGAAGTTACTGGTGAAATAACCTAGTTGGTTTCTCAATCTCTTATGTGTTATGTGCTATGTATGTGAACTATCCGTGCTTTTGATTATGTGATTAGCATGAGATATGTATTAGTGAGAATTGTGAATGCATGCTAGGCATGAATAGGAATCGATGGCAGCGATTGTGGTGGGAGCACATTACGATCATTTGGAGCTATAAGCTCATTAAATGTGATAAGTGAAAAGGGATTAGTGTATACCAGGAGGGCTCTCCTATCCCTAGTCTTGGCGTGGGCTGTAGTGTATACCCGGAGGGCTCTCCTACCCGAAACGCGATTTACGTGTGATGTGCCCAAAATGGGATAACTCGGCCCAATCACAATGCTAATAATGAATTGGAAATCATTGTGCATACGATGCGTGATTATGCTATGAATGTGATATGGCCTAATTGTAAGTGCGTGATTTTGATTGTATGAAATCGATTTATGACATGTGTTGCCACACGTAATTTTGCGTAGTGCGTGAATTGGGTAAACCATCGATGATGGTTACTCATTGAGTTTATAAACTCACCCAAATGCGACTATTTTTGGTGACGGCGGTGGTGTGACTCACAGCTCCGGTTTTGAGATTTTTCTGCTTGTGTGTGTTGCGTGAGAGGAGCATGGCCTGGTCGGTCATTGGGGATCCTTTGGGATATTTTGGGGATGACCTAGATAGGAGCTATTCGCTTTATTTTGGTCTTATCTGGTTGTAAATTATGATCGGATATTGTACTTAAGATTTAAGAATGCATTGAAAGTACTCTTTGGTCTTAAAATTAGTGATTGTGATCTTCTTGCTTTGATTATGTTGATGCCATGAGGTTTTATTAGAAGCGATTATGCAGTAGTGCAACCTCATCGTAGGGTATGTATCGGTATGACCTACGGGCGTATCGGTGTATACTCTACAGAAGAGGCTTCTACTGAGGCTCCTTCGGCAATATACGTGTGTGATTCCACCATTTTCTTTAGTTCACACTTTATTAGAGTGATTCTTGAACACCTTGCTTTGATACCAATTGAAGTAAATCACACGTTAATATATTGAGTAATAATATGATCAAGATACCAAGAAGGGGGTTGAATTGTGATAAACTTTTGTTAATCCTTGATAACAATTGCTTGTTCTTTCAAAAACTTATCTTAAATCAATTCTTGACTAGTTTGAAAACCTTTGATAATAATGAGAACTACGATTTAAGTAAAGTAAGAGTTAGAGAGAACACATCAATTTATCTGGTTCACCCCAAACCGTGATTACGTCCGATCTCGATATCCTACGAGATTTCACTATCTTGAGCTGTTTACAAGTATTCTTTGGACCGAGCCTCTTGGTCTCTTAACAACAAGTATTCTTTTACTCTTAGCCTCTTCAGGCTACATAACACTTTTCAAAATGAAAACTAATAAAGAACTTTTTACAAAAGAGTTGCTCTTAACAATGTACACTCGAAAAATAATTCACAATTTTTCTCGATAGTCGATGTTTGAATACTCGAGTTTCATTCACTTTTCTCAAAAGTTGTTTTACTTCAATCTCGACTCTTATTTATAATCGGTCTTCAATCGCTTCTTGAATATCGCTTCTTGAATCTTTAAAAAACGGTTATTCAGTTTAACTCAGAATCGTCTTAAATCGATGTTTCTTTCTTACGTCTCGATTCTTGTATCGTCGCTTTTCTTCGTAAAGCTTAGTCTAATTTTTGTATCGCTCTTTTCTCTTCGTAAAGCTTAAAATCGATTTTTGTATAAATCGCTTTTCTCTTCGTAAAGCTTCAAATCGATTTTTGTATCGCTCGCTTTTCTCTTAGTAAAGCTTCCGCGATTTTTGTTCGTCGATATTCTTAGATCCTGCTTTTCCTACCTTTTCTTCCTTCATTTTCTTCCGTTTGTTATTCTTAAATCGCTTTTCATCGCTTTTCTTCCTTCATTTTTCTTAGTCTCATTATTCTTCCGCCCGCTTTTCCTTATGCTTTTTCTTCATACATTTTTCTTCCGCTCTGTTATTCTTCCGCCTCGCTTTTCCTTATGCTTTTCTTCCTTCATTTTCTTCGCTCATTATTCTTCCGTCGCTTTTCATCGCTTTTCTTCCTTCGCTTTTCTTCCGCCTCATTATTCTTCCGCTCGTTATTCTTCCGCCTCCTTTTCTTCCTTCATTTTTCTTCCGCTCGTTATTATTCTTAGTCATTATTCTTAGCTCGCTTTCTTACCTTTTTCTTCCTTCGCTTTTTCTTCCATCATTATTCTTCCGCTCATTATTCTTAGTCGCTTTTCTTCCTTCGCTTTTCTTAGCTCATTATTCTTCCGCATTTTTTCATTCGCTTTTCTTCCTTCATTATTCTTCCGTCATTATTCTTAGCTCGCTTTTCTTCCTACATTTTTCTTCCGTTTGTTATTCTTCCGTCGCTTTTCATACCTTTTTCTTCCTTCATTATTCTTCCGTCATTATTCTTCCGTCCGCTTTTCCTTTTATGCATCCATCTACTTTTCATTTGTATATTTCTCTTTGTTTATTATCAAAATTATTTAATACGTGAAGTCTGGTTTGACTTAACACTAACCATAAAGGACCCAAGAAAATTTGGGTACTAAGAAATAAAATAGTTTCTCCTACGATATCCTTCCTTGGAAGATCTGGCGAAGCACCATTAGTATTTAGGCGGTGGATGCTCGCGACACATGACGGGAAGAAGGTCTATGTTCCTAGACTTTCGGTATAAGAAGGAGGATCAATAACTTCGGAGACAACCAAATAGGCAAAATCATTGGAATCGGGAAAATAGGTAAAGATTCCTTTGCATGCATAAATAATGTCTTGCTTGTTGATGGTCTAAAGCATAACTTGATTAGTGTGAGTCGGTTGTGTGATTACGGTTTCACAGTTACATTCAATCAAAATCTTTGTGAAGTCGAAAACAAAGATGGGTTTATACTTTTCTACTTGCGAGAAGAAACAACCTTTACAAAATCAATTTAGAAGATTTTCAAAATCAAAATATTTCATGTTTTCTATCTTCCGAAGAAGAAAGACTAATCTGCATAAAAGCTAGGTCATGTCTCTTTGAAACATATTTCAAAATTGGTAAAACATGATTTAGTAAGAGGTTTGCCAAAATAAGTTTTGATAAAGAACTTTTATGTGAAAATTGTTTAAAGGAAAACAAGTTAAAACCTCTTTCTCTTAAAAGTTTTGTAACGCCTTGAAGACCTTTAGAACTATTACATATGGATTTATTTGGTCCTACAAGGACATTAAGTCTTGGCAGAAAGAAATATGGATTTGTCATTGTTGATGACTTTACTCGATTTTGTTGGATATTATTTTTATCACACAAAGATGAGTCCTTTAAGTGCTTTAGAACTCTATCCAGAAAGTTACAGAACGAAAAAGGAATGTCCATTGCTAGTATCAAGAGTGATCATGGTGGAGAGTTTGAAAATGAGAAGTTTAGAGTTTTCTGTGAAGAGAATGGAATTTCCCACAACTTCTCGGCCCCTAGAACTCCATAACAGAATGGAATTGTTGAAAGAAAGAATAGGACGGTTCAAGAGATGGCAAGGACCATGCTATGTGAGACGAATCTTCCTAAGTATTTCAAGGCGGTGTGAACACAAAGATACTATATTCGTAAGGATCTTGTTGCGACCTATGTTGAAGAAAACTCCTTACGAGTTATGGAATGGAAGAAGACCAAGCATATCCTACTTTCATCCATTTGGGTGCAAATGTTCCATTACGAATCTGAAAGAGTCATTGGATAAATTCGACTCAAGACTATCCAGAATCTTTCTAGGCTACTCATCATCGTCTAAGGCTTTTCGAGTTTACAACTTGATTTCAAATACTGTTGAAGAGACAATTCATGTCAAGTTTGATGATAGTTCTCAATCCCATAAGGAAGATGACATGGAGATTGAAGGTCCTTCAAAGAACCTAGATGATGCCTCAGAAACTCCCTCGTCAGACCCTCATGAGGATAAGATTGAAGATATTCCAAAAACTTTAGAACTAAGACGAGATTGGAAGTATAAAAGTTCTCATCCAGAAGAGTTAATTATCGGTGAGACCTCAGAAGGAGTTAGGACAAGGTCCAGATTTAGACGAGAAGCTAATGTAGCTTTTATCTCTGAAATAGAACCTAAGAAGGTTGAGGAAGCTCTTCAAGACGAAGCTTGGGTGTTAGCCATGCAAGAAGAGCTGAACCAATTCATAAGGAATAACGTCTGGTCCTTAGTTCCAAAACCTCCTAAGAAATCCATTATTGGAACCATATAGGTTTTCAAGAATAAGCTAGACGAATCAGGAAGAGTGATTCGTAACAAGGCCAAATTAGTAACACAAGGCTACAATCAGCAAGAAGGAATAGACTACAACGAAACATATGCTCCAGTAGCGAGACTTGAAGCTATAAGGATTTTGTTGGCATATGCAATCTGTCACGATATAAAGTTGTTTAAGATGGATGTTAAGAGTGCATTTCGAATGGCTTTATAGGCGAAGAAGTCTATGTGAAACAACCTCCAGCTTTGAAGATGTTAAAATCCAGATTATGTCTCAGACTTCACAAAGCCTTATACTGACTGAAGCAAGCTCCTGAGAGCTTGGTATGATCGTCTGAGTACTTTCTTAATAGAAAATGGTTTCAGCAGAGGTCAAGTTGATAAGACGCTCTTCGGAAAAGTTCTCATAATGATTTTATCTTAGTGCTGATTTACGTTGATGATATCATATTTGGTGCTACTTCAAAAGGGTTATGCTTGAAGTTTGAGAGTCTAATGAAAGAGAATTTGAAATGAGTATGATGGGTGAATTAAAGTTCTTTCTTGGGTTGCAAGTTAAGCGCACTAAAGAGAAGATCTTCATTCATCAATGTAAGTATGTGAAAGAGTTGTTGAATAAGTTTGACATGAATAATGTGAAGCCAATGGCAACACCGATGCATCCTTCAAACCTTTTGTCGAAGAGCGAACTTGGTAAGAAGGTGGATCAAACCCTATATAGAGGATGATCGGTTCTTTATTGTATCTTCTGCAAGTAGACCGATATTCATCAGGTGTATGCTTGTGTGCAAGATTTCAAGCCGATCCTGAGAGTCTCATTTTACTTTGTTAAAAGAATTTTGAGATATCTCGCAGTACTACTTGATCTTTGCTTAATGTTTGAGAAAGGTAAAGATTTCAAGGTTAATCGGATCTTGTGATGCGGACTATGCCGAGATAGAATCGAAAGAAAGAGCACAAGTGGAGGATGTCACTTTCTTGGAAATCTAGTCTCTGGTCAAGCAAGTGACAAAGCTCAATTGCTCTATCAACCACCGAAGGTAATATATATCCCATGATTCTTTGTTCACGAACGTACGTGGATCAAGTATCGCCGAAGACTATTCAGTTAAGGAGGAGGAGATTCCAATTTATTGAGACAACACCGTCTGAATAAATCATCAAAGAATCCAATTCACATTCCGAGTAAAGCATATAGAAGTCGACATCATTTCACGAGAGACTACGTTCGAGAAAGGTGGTGCTTCTAAAGTTCGCTGAAACAGAGCTTCAATGGGCGGACATCTTCACTAAACCATTGAGTGAAGAACGCTTTCGGAAGATAAGACGCAATCTCAATATGGTGATGCTAAATGAGCAGTTAGGCTAAAATAACGTGAGAAACTAACGACGTTATACACAGTGAGTTACAGTTGGTAACTTCTCTCACAAGGAAGATTCTTGAGGGAAATATCGATAAACTCGAGGTTCTTAATGATTCAAAACCCATCGATCTATAACCCTATAAGTAGACCGAGATGAGTTTATAGCGCTTTTCATCATCTTCTCGACGATTCATTTCTACTTTACCAATTCTCTCAAAATCTTCTCACTCAAAAGTTTTTCAGAAGATAATCTTTCACTCTATACAATGGAAGCAGCCATGGTTTATGGAAGACTTGTGGATTTTGAGTCACTGTGGAGAGAAGGCATGGATGTAGAACCAGAGATCACAAGAGCTGGTTGGAAGAACTTCTTTCAGATTCGAGAATCTGTCTATACGGACGAGGTTTATGAGTTCTGGAAGAACGCTCGTCTGATAGAAGACACTATTGTATCCTCTGTGGATAGAATATCAGTTATTGTCACAAAGGATTTGATAAGGAAGGTAACTGGTTGCCCATCGGTTGGAGAGAAACTATCTACCAAGGCCGGATGGATGTCCTCAGTTGGAATGAAAGAAGAAGATGTCAAGAGGCAGCTCTATGGCACAAATGATTCCAGAGAGAGGAAGACATCAAATCTGATTCCGAAGGCCAAAGTTCTTCATGCAATCCTGTTCAACTGCATTCTTCCCAGAGTTGGTTCGAGGCATTTGGTGACCAATCTAGACGAACAATGTCTATTCTTTCTTCTCAATCGAAATCCTATAGATCTACCCTTCTTAATCTTTCACTATATGGTTAAGGGGTTAAAGGAAACTTCCAGTTATCCTTATGGTATGATTTTGACAAGGATTTTTATAGAATCCAGTATTCGTCTGCACCACGGCATAAGACAAACTGTTCCTGTGAAGAGCAAAATCGATGCACACATGATTCGGCGAATGGGTCTTAGCACAGTAGACAAAGATCACGCCGGTTCTTCAAAAAAACCAAGAACTGAGGGGGAGCGTGTATTGAATAAGACTCCTGTCTCAAGTTCTCAATCGCCTGTAAGTATCAAATTGCCTACTGCCGAATTAAGGAGAGTCCTAGGGAGACCTCTTATGAAAATGGCGAGTCCTCTTTTCGAAGAAAATCAATCTCGAGGGCAAAGCAAATCGCACTAAAAGAGACAAGGAGAAAGTCTCGAGCGAAGTTGTGAAGAAAGCCAAGCGATCTCCAAGAATCGTGACTCGAGGCAACAGGAAGAAAAGATTGCCCGAGAGAACAAAGGCGAGAAGAAACTTCTAAATCTTGTGCAACCAAAGCCACAAGATCCTTAGTCTCACCTGGAAGAGGATACGCGGAAGATCTAAAGAGACCGAGAGGAAGAGAAAAGCCACAATGGCTGTTAAAGGAAAATTTCCAGTGAAGAAAACAGCAAAACTAATCAAGCGAGAAAAAAGACTAAGAAGGTTAGTCAAAAGAAGAGCATCTCAATCTGCGAGGATGTTAGTCTACAAAAGAGATCTAGCGACATCGTTCAAGTTGAAATGAAACCGAGCATTTTACGCTCAGATACTCTGTGGTCCAACAAGAAGAACCAATGAATGAAAGCACGGCTCATGAGACACTGGCATTATAAAGGAGGAACCAGAGAAGAATGGCGGCTCGAGAAACTTCTAAGGAACACAACAAGAAGCAACTACAGATGCAGATTTGGTGATGATGAACCAAGATCGAAGGTATATAACTACCGAAGTTCTTGAGGAAATATAGGCTGGAAATCAAATTGGTAGAAGTTGTTACCATTACGAGCAATGCTATTATAATCGGTGTTGAACCAATGAAGAAAATAGTAGCTACGTGCAACCTATGTTGATTAATGGTATCACGTGGCGATTACTAAATGAAAAGAGAAGTCTTTTACGATACCTTGAGGCTTATCGATCATTTGCCATATCCTCGAGACGCCCCTCGCCACGTGTACTATGTTCCCAATCACGAGAACACGTAGATAAAGGTTGTTCCGGATATTCAGCTAAGGCGCATAAAAGATTTAACAAAGGAAAGTCAAAATTATTTCAAGATAATGTTGATGATGATCTGCTCGCAGATCGATTACGTAAGAAGTGCGGAAAATTGATGAAGCATGCATTCCTCGCACAAGATCCAGATCAAGCGGTTGCAGCCATACAAATCGTAAGGAAGACTGTCGATGAGGGGAAGTATAAGAACAGAACATTTATCGAGTTCCTTGTTCGCATAGTTCTTCGATTAGGCCTCTCGCCAGTACATCGCCTATAGAAGCACAAGCTTTATCCCTGCAAGGAAGACAGTTGCTGATGCTGCCAGTTCCTTTTGATCTAAATCTTCCTGAAGCTGCAACATTCATTCGTCCACCTACTTTTGAGATTAATGAAGACTACACTCCATCTTCTGATGCCTATACTACTTCAATTCCTTTCGCTCCTCCATCAACAGAAGCAGATCAAGCCTCTTCGTCAGATGAAGTCAGTAGATTACGAGGTGAACTCAATGACATGAAGGAGACGGTGAATGATCTAAAGAAGATGATAGCGAGCTCGCGAAGAACCAGAATCGATAATCATTTTTAATTATAACAAATAGGGGGAGAGCAGGAAAAGAAGAAAATAATCAGAAGAGGAGAGGATGTTTAGATGAAGAAGGTGTGATCACAACAAACGAAGACAGGAAGAAGATAAGTTTGTTTTTTTTTGTTAACATCTGTAAATTTTGTTTTGTTTTGTTTTCTTTTCTTGTATGTAATTTGTTATATTCAAAAAGGGGGAGATTGTTAAGTCAGAATGACTTTACATATAAATGATTTTGATGTATAACAAATATAGTGAGATCAAAAACAAGAAAAACAAAACAATGATCCTGAAGTCCAAGATGACGAAGTTTGAATAAATGCAGAAAGACACGAGCGAAGTTGCAAGACATCGATCGACATCTGAGGCGAAGTTGATACAAGTCAAACATGACGAAGTTTGTCAAAGTAAAAATCAACACGACGCAGATGACACAAGACAATAAATGACAAAGACACCAATGTAGATACTGACGCAGAAAAGAAAGCGGACGCAGACGCAGACGCAGAAAGCGCAGCGCAGACGCAGACGCAAAGCGAAAGCGAGCAGAACCGTAAAAGAAGGCACGCAAGAGTCGATTCGAAAGTTAGTTCGTAACTCAACGATTAACTTTCTTTAAAGATTAAAGATTCAAGATTCAAGATTCAAGAATCAAGAAGCGATTCTGCATTTAAGGCTATAAATACAAGTCGAAGTCAAGACTGCAGAGTTAAACTTGCTTTGAGAAAAAATTACACAAAGTGGGAAAGCGATTAAGTGCGAATTGGTGAACGCTATCTTCTTTGTAAAAAGTGTTCAAATACTTTTCCGAAAAGAAAGAGTTGTCTGAGATAGCTGCAGAGGCTAAGTGTGAAAGAATCTTGGTGTAGAGACACAAGAGGCTCGTGAAAGAATACTTGTAAAGTTTGAAGAGATAGTAACATCTCGGAAGAAACTCGAGGATCGGGCGTAGCCCACGGTTTGGGGTGAACCAGATAAATCTGCGTGTCTACTACTCTCACTCTCTATCTCACTTTTAGTTTCAAAGTTGATCTTTATTTACTATTCATATACTTAGCATTGAAAAGCTTTGATCAATTAGGATTAATAAGAATTACAGAAAAATTTTTATTTCTAACAAGTAATTTGAAAAAGATATTCAAAAAGGGGAATACACAATTCAACCCCCCCTTCTCGTGCATTCTATTATCATTTTATAAGTGTTGTATTAACTTGTGATTCACTTCATGAATAACAGTACAAATATGCGAAAATACAAATTTACACATAAAAATCAAAATGACTCAGATGCAGACATGAGCCTGAGGCTCTGAATACGTTGGACCTGAGGTCCTGTGCGTTGAGCTTAAAGCTCTCATATACGTTGGGTGTGATATGCCCTGATACGGTGGCTGCTCCGGTCACAATTGCCTTTATCTGATCATACTTTTATGCATGCAATGCACATGCCCCAATTGCCAATTTCACATACCAAATGTACATTCAATTTCACACATTTAACACTTCAATGACAAGTTACCGGTCCTTCGGACACCCTTGGTCCGATCCCAAATTTAATCAAACACGTAACCCTCCATTTCATCCACATGGCATAAGTACGAAATTAAACACACAAATATTGAGGAACCAACTAGGTTACTCACCTGAACTTCCGAGCCACCTACCTGGAAGTCTCAACAATACCCGTGGAATCGTCGTTCCAACGGTGCCTCTAAAACAGTCAAACAATTTCCAATTACTTAAATACACAATCAGAAATAATTTAATGATGCACATGACTTAATTAAAACGATGTACTATGCCTATTCATAACTTTTCCGGTACTATTTCCCAATTTCACTTTCTTTCGTAAATTTCCAACTTTTCACTCAATTTATCAATAATGACTGATTTCAATTCAATAACATATGATAGAGCTCCACCAGATTCATTTCTACTGTTTAGTTCCATTTGCCAATTTATATACACTAGGCTAATCTCACAAAAATCTCAAAACTAATATCATTTGAACTAGATCAAATTCACCTATTGAAGACTCCAATTGCATTGAATTCGCATTCATAATGCTCACAATTATAACCCAATTATCAGAAACCTTCCTTAGATTGCAATTACAATTACATTCTTAATTGTCTTTCACTAATTGCGATCTCAAAAACCTGAATTCAGACTCTCTTTCTTTTCCTCAATTGTAGACCTCGTTCTCGAGTTCACAACGAATCAAACATCACCTCAATAGGAGTTCTACACCACAAGTTATGCCTCAAAAACCACATTAAATCAAATCAGAAATTCATCCCTCGCCGCGACCTCTGGCCGTTCACCGCGGCGTCTGAAGGTGCTCGCTGCGACGTGTGAGGTTACTCGTCGTGGCGAACATTTCTCTTGGGGCTCGCCGCGACGAACATTTCTCTTGGGGCTCGCCGCGACGCACGGAAGAGAAATTGCCGCGGCGCCTAGAACTTGAGCTCGCCGCGACGTCAAGAGGAGCTCGCCGCTGCGTCCAATGCTTTTGAGCTCGCCGCGACGTCCTCCCTCCTGCTCGCCGTGACGAATTATATGATAATTCACCGCGACGTGCGAGTCGCAGCTCGTCTTCTCCGACGAGTTTTCTCCCATTTTTCTCTCTCTAAAACCAGTATTAATTCACTCTAACTACCCAATCTTTAACATTTAACCACATAAATGCATTTAACACAATAAATAACAACATTAAAACCAAATCACTTACCAATCAAGCTCAAAATCTCAAATCTACCGAAAATCCTCCAACCCTTACTCTTCTCTCTACACCGACGGTGAACCCTCTAAACTCATCAAATCTTCTTCTTCTCTCAAGGGTTTTCATTGATCTTTAACCACAAGGAAGGATCAAACACAAATCTCCAAGGAAGAATCGAAAATCACCAAGGAGAAGAACCCATCGTGCCCTAGGAGAAGAGAAGAGGATTTTTCCTTCTTTCATTTGAAACCTAAGGCATTTTATAAGAGATTTGTCTCATTTCCTTATAAAGCATTTAAATCTCTTTCTCTTTTCAATATCATTTCCAGTCCAATCCGTCTCCAAATTTCAATGGCTCGACATATTAAATTCCTAAAATCATATATTCTAACTTTCCATTGCCATTTATCAATTATTCTAGCACTATGCTGTCAATCAGTCCGCCACTCGGAAAAATTCAGGTCCGGACATTTCTCCCGAATTTTTCAGAAAAATTTCGAAGAGTCACTACCAATCAGCAAGTACTCTAAAACATTTCCTATTCACATTTTCAAACCCAATTCTTCTGAAATTCCCAATTATTCCACAATTCTCCATAAGTCAAAAGCAAACCTAATTATTCACAATTTCACAATGCACATCAGAAACACAATTCAATGCCGGGGAAAGTCATGAATGCATGTACCTAAATGTGCATGTGCCAATGACTCAATCCTCTACAATTAGAGGCTAAATGAATGTTCAGTCGATATTATGCGGTAAAATCCTATCCCGTCCTAATTTACCAATATAACCTTCCCATCGGTGACGGGATGTTACATTATACTTATACATGAATAGTAGATTTATTTGCACATGAAAATAATTGTACATGCATTCATGAATAGTTCCGGGTATGATTGGATTGACCTATGAATTTTTTAAAGTTATGGACGTTTTACATTGAAAATATTAATGATTGGTGGAAATATTGTATTTGTATATGTTGGTGAAGTTATGGAGTATTGAGAAAGATATACATAATAGGGAACAAGAAATAATTAAAAGAAGCTTTGGAGATAGTTGGATTGTAAAGATTATAGTCAAGGGAGTTAGTTCAAAAGAAACTAAGTTGGAACTTGGGTATTGGGTAAGTGACAAGTGTCACGTAGGCCTTGTACTCTAGCTATGAGTAGGTTACTATTATTTGAAAGTTGACAGGTTAAGGCTTGTCCAAGTCCTTTCTTTGCTATCATCTTTCTAAAACTTCTCTCTTTGAAACACAGAGTTTTCCATCAAAATATCTTCTAAGGGACTTTTGTGTTTTTCCTTTCTTTCACTAAACTTACTTTGCCATTTGTGTCCTCTGCCCTGAGAAAAAACGAGAAGCAGGTCATTGTACTCAGAGAAATACATAAAAATGTGTGGAGTTTAGGGCTTGAAGATTTTGAAGTTTTCAGCAGGTAAGTGGTAGAGAAATCCCTTGAAGTTAGGGATTTGTGAAATAAAATTGATAAATTACCGTCATCTGCATGGAAAATGTACTTCATGTGATTGTTCATAAATACTGGGTAGTTGGAGAGAAATAAATTCAGTTATAGTGTTAAATTAGTTTTTGAGAAAACTTTTGGTGTTTTGGTGACGTAAAGTGTTGAAAGTTAGAAAATCTGGAAAATTTCTCACTGAGTATGTTTCAGTCTTTTAGCCATAACGTTTTCTGTGGTTGTTCAAACGAGATGATTCTTAATTCGGAGTAAACTAGGAATATATGGATACAATTCGTATGAAGACATCGAATTTCAGTTTTGTCTCTAAGAGTCTCAAAAGTTGTCACGAAGTTGAGAATTGGGTGCAGGACGTTGAGAGTTGAGCAAAAATTCGTATTCCCACTTCGGGTGGAAATCTGGACCTAATTTAGATAGATTCTGGCAAAGTTGTAGATATTTCTTTTATATTTCTAACGGTATAAAGTTTGTAAATGTTGGATATCGGAGTCAAAAGTTATGATCTTTATAAGTGGATACGTTCTGGACGCAAAAAGCAGACGCAAAAAGAAGACGGAAAAAGCAGACGCAAAAAGCAGACGCAAAAAGAAGACACAAAAAGTAGACGCAAAAAGTAGATGTAAAAAGTAGACGCAAAAAAAACAGACGCAAAAAGCAGACGATAGAAATGAGACGATGGAAATGAGACGGTAGAACTAAGACGAAAGCAAACAAACTATACTCTTTTGGTCATAACTTCTTCTATAGACCTCCAAATGACCCGATTTTTGAAGCATTAGATTCCTAACACATTTCTTTATCTCTCCATAAACATTTATGGTTTTTCATATTAAATTGGAAATGATTGATTGAATCAAAGTAAGGGTATCGGTGGAAGGAGCATGAACTGGATATTTTACTTAACATATTTCAGTATTTTGATGATATCTTGGTCTTTAGGACTCCAATTGAGGTGATTATTGATTTGTAGTAAACTAGAGTAATAGGGATACAAATCATATGAAGAAGCTGAATCTTGATCCAATTTCTAAGGTGTTCAATTTTCTGGATGGAAGTTGGATATAGTACACTGTTTTGGAGAGGAACAGTCCGAAAATGTTTGAGGCACATCTTTCAAACTACTGAACCAAATTGAGTGATCTTGGTGTCAATGGAAAGATAAAAGATAGAGGAACACTTTTTTAGGAGAGAGTGGGCTCAAATTATGCAAGTTTTGCCTTCTAATTAAACATGAACAGTGGACCCGAAAGTTAGAGTTTGGAGAAAGATCTGAAATGGTTCATTGGGCTATGAAATTGGATTCAAATGGGTTATGGAGGTTTAAATCCCACAGAATGAGGCTAGTTAAATGATTTTTGATAGTTGAATGTCTTGTGATAAAATTGATGGATTGATACCTGGGATAGTCATGAATATGCATTGTACATATTTCATCTCATTCATGTGCATTATTAAACACTTATGATTGTTCAAATTGTGATATATGTGTATGTTATTTGTTATAGAGGAGCCATTGGAACGTTAACTTCCAGACGTTGTTGGATCTTCCAAGCATTAGCTTCGGGAGAAACTTGTGAGTCAACCTAGATGATTTCCTAGGGTGGATTTGTTTTGAAATTGTATGATGTGTTAGCTTCCAATTATAAAGTAATTGTGATTTGATTTGAATTCCGGAATTAAAGTCTTAGGAGTTTGTTATGTGATTATAGTATTGGAAGTGCTTTGTTTTGCTTTGAAATCCTGTATGATGCATGAATTCTCAACGAGAGTTGAATGCCAGAATTAGGTCCGATGATAATGAGTTTCTGATTAAATATCGCATGTGATTACCTGATATGACATAATCCGTATGTGGTGCATTTCATAAAATGCATGCTCAGATAAATTTGTTGTGACTTGAGTGGCCAATGAAGCGCTTCCACGTAGAGCTTTGCTCCATAATATACGTTTTGTGTACAGAGCTATGCTCTGTGATTCTGTTCCGACTGAGCCCTATGGACCAGTAATTGTGTATAAGTATGTGATGGGCACTCGGTCACAACAATAACAACGAATATGAGTCTCATGCATATAACATTATAAGATTGAATCCATTGAATGAATATTTGTGTAATATGTGATATGTGTGTTTGACCCGGTGAACTCATCAAGGATGGTTCACTCATTGAGTTCGCAAAATTCATTAAAATTGCAACGTTGTCTTTTCAGGACCAAGAGACGACTCTAACTACTAAAGAGGCTCTACCAGCCGAGTAGATTGTGGTTGGTGAGAAAGGTCATGGCTCAAAGGTCGATCAGCTGGGGTCCTTTTGGGTGGTTTAGATAACTTTGATGTACTTTCCTCATTTATATAATACTATTGTATTAGGTTTTTGGTGATGTACATATGGATAATGTTGAAAGACAATGTAGACTTCGATTTTGTGAAATGCGATGAGGAAAAAGTTGGTTTTGAATACTGTGATCTTCTTGTGATGCTTTAAGTGAATTGTTACCATGTCATATGAAGGGAATGTAGTGATCGATCGTAGCGTGCCCTCATCGTAGGATATGTGCCAGAATGATCTCCGGGTGTTCCGGTAAGTACCCTGCGGTAAGGGGGCACTACAAGTTGGTGGTATCAGAGCATGATTTAGCATCTGTTGGGACATATAGGAATGGTAAGCATGAAATATCTTGAGTAATGCGGATAATGATTGAAGTTATCATTTGTTATAGGTCATCCGCCCTAGGTGATCAGATTGATCAACCAGCTGACCAAGGATCTGTATGAGCCAGTAGAGAGTCCTCGGTACCTCGATCTGAGGGGTTGCCTCCTAGAGTTCCCGAGAAAAGGGAGAGGAGGTATGATAGGCTGCGAAAGCAAGGAGCTGTAGACTTTTATGGCAGCACAGACCCGGCTGAGGCCGAGGGATGGTTAGAGCGGATTGAGAGGGTTTTTGATCAGATGGACTGCGAGCCTAATGAGAAGTTTGACTATGCAGTATTATTACTGCAGGGCCCAGCTTACCAGTGGTGGAAGACTGTTCCAAGCAGTACCACCAGACCTTTTCAATTGAAGTGGGAAGACTTCCTGAGAGTCTTCAGAGACAACTACATGCCCAAGGTCTACTTGGACATGAAGATGCAAGAGTTCTTGAAACTGAAGCAGGGTAAGATGTCAGTGGCGGACTATGAAGTCCGATTTAATGAATTAATGGGTTATGCTACCGTTCTGATCCCTACAGAAGAAGATAAATGTAGGAGATTTGAAAACGGACTTAATATGGAGAAACAAGTAGAGATTGGGCAAGGGTCCAGAGGAAAGAGGCATAGTGAGAGTCATGGGAGTTCTGGCAGAAGCTTCAGTAAGCGCTAGAATAGAGCAATCAGATCATCAGGCAGATTCGGGCAGTCAGGATCTAGGCAGAGGGGCAGGTTGTCATAGACTGGCAGTGGTAGAGGCTCAGCTCAGAACCAATTCCCAATTTGTGAGTATTGCGAGAGGAGGCATGGTGGAGAGTGCTGGAGATCGACGGGAGCTTGTTTTAAATGCGGCTCCCTGGACCACCGGATTAGAGATTGCCTAGAGATATTAGAAATTCAGTCTGCTGTCAGTGGGCGATCTGGGAGTAATACTACAGTTCAGCAGAGTAGAGGTGGTGGATCTGGACAGAGAGGCCGAGGCAGAGGTAGAGGGAGAGCTGGAAGTTCTTCCTTGAGGACTGAGGGACAGAGTAACCGACCACAGTCCCAGACCAGGGTCTATGCTATGACCAAGCAGAAGGCCCAAGACTCATCAGATGTGGTCGCCGGTGCGCTTCTTGTTTATGATTTGGAGGCATTTGCACTACTAGATCTAGGATCCACGCACTCCTTTATTGCATCGCATTTGGCATGTAGACTGCATTGTGATAGGGAGTCACTACAGTATGAGCTAGAGGTGAGTACACCTCTAAGTAGTACTACTGTTATAGGTGAGGTTTTCAAAGGGTGCCTAATTAGGATTGATCAAGCAAAGTTGGTGGCAGACCTGATAGTATTGCAATTGAGGGAGATAGATGTGATCCTAGGCATGGATTGGTTCACTGCCCATAGGGCCATCATGAACTGCTATACCAAGGAGGTAGTATTAGAATCTTCCGTCACTAGAGCGAAGATTCGAGGAGTTAGTCAGCAAGACCAAATGGATGATCTCATTCCTGAGAGCATTGAGGATGATGCAGGGAGGATGTGTGGCTTATCTGGCCTACGTCATTGATACTAGGGTTGAGCATAGCGTACATGACATTCCAGTGGTTAAGGAATTCCTAGATGTGTTTCCCGAGGAGTTACCTGGTTTACCACCAGATCGGGAAACAGAGTTTACAATTGACCTGGTTCCAGGTGCTGCTCCTATATCCATTCCTCCATATAGGATGACACCTGTGGAACTGAAGGAGCTGAAGGCTCAATTGTAGGAGTTATTGGAAAAGGGTTTCATAAGGCCTAGTGTTTCACCTTGGGGAGCTCCAGTGTTGTTTGTGAAGAAGAAGGATGGGACTTTGAAGTTATGCATCGATTATAGGCAGCTTAATCGAGTGACAGTGAAGAATAAATACCCGTTGCCTAGAATTGATGACTTGCTTGACCAGTTGCAGGGAGCTCAGGTATTTACTAAGCTGGATCTGAGATCAGGGTATTATCAGTTGAAGATAGCGGAGGCTGATATACCTAAGAGTGCATTCAGGAGCAGGTATGGGCACTGTGAGTTCCTAGTGATGCCGTTTGGGTTTACTAATGCTCCGGTAGCTTTTATGGCCTTAATGAATAAGGTGTTTCAGTCCTACCCGGATCGATTTGTAATTGTGTTCATTGACGATATCTTGGTGTATTCAAAGAGTAGAAAAGAGCATGCTGAGCATTTGAGAGTGATTTTACAGACTATGAGAGAGAAACAATTGTATGCCAAATTCAGTAAGTGTGAATTTTGTCTAGATCAGGTTGTGTTTCTAGGGCATATAGTGACTGGAGATGGCATACAGGTAAATCCAAAGAAGGTAGAGGTAGTTATGTGTAACATCCCACCCCCGACGTGAAGGGTAAAATAGTAATTTGGTCAGGGATGAGAGTGATTAGGACTGATTTGACATTTTCATGCATACTGGTATTTGTGAACAGTGAATTTTTGCACATGAAAAATAACTGTACATGCATTCATGATATTTCCCGGTATTTATGCCTAAATGGAATTTTATTGTGAAGAATGTGGAAATTATGTTTGAAAAATTTATTGGAGTGAATTTTCGTGTGTTTTATATTTTAAGGAAATTTTAGAAATTTTTCTGAACTTTTCCGGAGAAAATTTCCGGACCGGAAAAAAAATCGCCAAGTGGCGAACTGGTTGATTTTTGGTATTGAAAAATTCCGTCCATTTGGCACTAAAAAAATTTGATTCATGGTTTTGGAAATAATTGGATTAGAGCAATTGAAAATTGAATGACCTAGAGATTAAATCTTAATAAGGTCTTTTATTTAACTATTTATTTATTGATTGTTGTTTTATTTGGTGACAAGTGTCATGAAACTTATTAAGCCTTTATTAAAAGCCTCCTTTGGTCTTGATTCTCGATGCTTCCATAGGAGAAGGCCAAAAGCAAAATTTTCTTCATGTTTTCTATCTCCTTCAGAGCCTACCTCTTCCTCCCTCTTCTTGGTTTTTTGCTTGCTTCTCCTTTTCATCTCCTTCTCCATGGTTAGCTCTTCTTTGGTCTTATCATACAAAACAAAAGTTTAACCTAAGCTCTAGATGATGGTGATTGTCGTGGATGTGGAAAAAAAAGAGAGAGATTGAAGTAGTTAAAAGATTGAGAAGATTTGAAGCTTAAAGGTAAGAAGCATGTTTTATATTCTTAATTGGTAATTAAATGCATTCTTTGTGATGGTTGTGCATCTAAGTGCATGAATATTGTGTTGGTAAAGTTGGGTGAGAGCTTTGAGTGATTAATTGTTGGTTGATGAAGTAGGATGATGCATGTAAGAATAATATGTGATGTATGTCATTTGAGAGGGTTTGATTGCATTAAGTAATGTTAATGGTGTTGAAAATAGATGAATGAATGTGTATGAATTGCTGTCATTTTATGATCATTGTTCAAGTGGGGGTTTTTGATTATAGTATGGGTGAATTAATGACTAAATTGGATGCTTATGAGTATAGACTTGGAATTTGAATGATAGGAATTGGAGTGAGTAGTAAAGCTGGAAATTGTACTTTGAACATGTTCTAATGTTTTTGCCATAACTAATTGTGTGGTTGAGAAAAAGAGGTGAGGCTTGTTTTGACTTAAAATTGAGACATTTTTCTGCAATTGTTGTGAAGGGAGCACTGTCCAATTTGGATTAGAAGAGTGTTGAATCTTGCTTTGAAAGTGATGTATAGGTGCAGTATGAACAGTAACCGAGATTGATGATTTGAAACTTTGATGAATTTTTCTAGGTTGATTTATGAGGAATTGGTGAAAATGGTCTTAATGAAAGTTGAAACCTATATTGTTAGCTTTCCATTGCCACTAATTTTGCAATTTTTCGATATGTACGTTGAGATTTATGAACTGTTAACTATTGACTGATTTTGGATATGGTGGTGAAACCTAGCCTAAGTGTCAGATTTGCAAACATTCTGATTGGAAGCAATTTTAGTAATTTCTGTGAATTGAATTGGCTTAAGTAATCTTCTGAAAGTTGTAGAGGAAACAATTATCTTGAAAATGACATATAGCATGCTATTTTTAGATAACAGAATTGGGACTTATGATGTTTCAAAGATTGGACTAAAGTTAGGTCATGGACTGCTGAACAGGGCAGTAACTTGCAGGACTGTCTTGAATTGGTTAATGATGGAATTTGATTCTGAGCCCTTCATGAGAAGTGTAGTACTGTGTTTTATCTTTTCATGGGTGTAAAGTATGCAATTTTGTGACATTTTTACAAGGAGTTATACTGTATGGAAATTTACTGTCCAGATTGGTTGACTTCAGTGGGCAGATGCTTTGGTGAATTATTCGACCTAGTTAGCAATGGAATTGGATTTTTGATTGTTCATAAAAGTTGTAGATCACATTGTGATCTTACTGAGCACATTTATTGTGTAATTTTTGACTAAGGAAATGGGAAGTTATTGAATTTATAAAATACTGCACTGGTTAGGAACTCTACTGCACTGGTTAGGAACTCATTGACTGGACAGAAACTTTGATTGTATTTTTAACACCCTTAGAGGTGAATTTGGCTTCTGGGTTCTTCATGAACATTGTAGATCTCTCTTTTCTCTATGAAATAGACACCAAATTTGTCCAAATTGGAGTTCGGAGTAGAGAGTTATGGCCTAAACAAGTTGGCATGTCGGAGGAAACTATTTCAGATTTGTCATTGTAATAAGACTAGTCGACTACAACCTGTACTAGTCGACTAGGACATGCAGTTTCCTGCACTAGTCGACTACAACCTGCTCTAGTCGACTAGGATGGGTATTTTTTCTCCTTTTTGCTCATAACTTTTCCGTCCGACATCCGATTGGCCTAATTCTTGAGGCATCGGATTCATGGAACATTGAATTTCATTTCATGGGAAATTGGAAATTTTGACGGAAATTGACGGATGTCCTGGTAATGGTTCTTTACTCACCGCTTGATTTTTCCGATGGAACAAAGTGGGATTAGGGCCGAATATCATGAACATGCATTGTCCTTATTCTATATTTGTGCATAAATGGAATTCTTATGTAAAGTGATTAATGTGTGCATATGGCATAAATTGGCAAGACAGATAAATGTCCGCGACTTTTCAGCGCTCCTTAAATTGGAAACCGATGCAAATCTGAGCGTCTCGTGAGTAGACCTAGATGGTCTTATTTATTGATTATTTGCTTTTGTCATATGTTGAATGAGTATTGATTTATTTTATTGATTGTGATTAATATGGGTTCCTACGTGAGGTCCGTGATTGATTATGTATTAGGAAGCGTTATCAAGTGTTCCTTGAATGTGAATGGGATGACCTAAGTGTATATATTGAGATTGTTAAAATGTCTTGCATGCATAATTGCACATAAATGAAATGTGACTTAATTAGATGTCGAATGCCGGACTACGGTCCGATAATAGTCATTATGATTGACTGAGCGCATGCAAATATGCATAAGGCATTCCACTGCATGAATACATGAAAGATAATGGGAGTTGTGACCAGAGTAGTTAACAATGAGTGAAAAGAGCTTCGTGCTCAGATACTGATTCAGAGCCTCAGGCTCAACGACAATGAGCCCTATATGGGACAGTTTACAATGAGCCCTATATGGGACAGTTTACAATGAGCCCTATATGGGACAGTTTACAATGAGCCCTTTATGGGACAGTTTACAATGAGCCCTATATGGGACAGTTTACAATGAGCCCTATATGGGACAGTTTTCAATGAGCCCGATATCCATGGGTACGGGACAGTTTAGGCACTCGGTCACAACAAAGTAATTAAATGGAAAGTGGGTCTCGTGCACATATGCATAACATGATTGATTTGATTGTACGGAATGGAAATGGTTGAATTACTTGTATTGAAGGACACTGCAACATTGTATTGAATGGGAATGTGACATTGTGTTGAATGGGAATGATAAATTGGATTGAATGATCGATTTGATTATATTGAATATGACATTGTATTGACATAATGAAAATATGAAACTGTATGTGAATGTGAGGTGTGATTGGGAATATGAATTGTGACTTAATGGAAATGAAAATATGTGTTATATGTTATGTGATTGGGTGAACCATCGATGATGGTCACTCACTGAGTTCGCAAAACTCACTCAAAATTTGCATCTATTTTTCAGGTCTTGAAGAATACCCGCTTGACACGGAGTATGTCTACCGCAAGTGAAGGATAGAGGTCGGGATCACCAGGTTCGCATTAGTGTCTTATCGAATTATATTCTGCAATCATTGTGCAATAATGCTTTGTATTTATAATGAGCCATTATGGTTCTATTATTTCACATTGACCGATTGTAAAATTATTATTGAATGACCGTAATAATCGAAAATGATTAATCAGTGAACACGGGCTCAAGTTTCTCACTGTTTATGTCGCGACAATGAACGTTTTTTTTTTTTAAAATAATCATAATAAGAGGAGAAAATGTTATACTGAGTTTTATACTGAGTGGTGTAGCACGTCACCCTCGCGGGCATGACTGGATGTCACCGCCGATGTCGGGTTTGGGTCTTGTGAGAGTGGGTGTTACATTTAGGTGGTATCGAGCCCAAAGAGTGCGTAATGTATCCGGGCACGATCCAAACATAGGTTAAGGTGCATGCATTTGAGTCGTGTTGTTGCAGACCATGGCAACTGATCCCTAATCTGAGTTGCATGAGTATAAATCCTACGTGTGAACTTGTGTTAAGTGATTAAGTGTGAGAAAAGTGAGAATGCATCATAATGTGAACCCATGAAAGTGTATGAGCAATTAGGAATGGGAAAAGAAAATGGATAAGGATAGCTATAGGTACCGTGGTTATGAACCTTCGATTGTGATATAAGTATGATTACGCTGGCATGGGCTGATAGAGGAAAGAAATGATATCAAAATGAATCGTGGATTTAAAGGGTAATATTACGCGAAAGAAAACGAAAAGTTTTATAGCTTGAGAGGTCCACTATGGATATGAGAAACATATCGGTTAAAGTATGCCTATGTGAGATTCAAAGTTCAAGATGATGAGGTAATGAGAGTGTTGACTTGTATATGCGATTTACATGGGAACAATTGAAATGAACAAAAGTATATGGTCCGATCAAAGTGATATGGATTCACTACATTTGTGTTAATGGATATTATAGATGATGATAGCGAGATTGTAATGATATCAATATTGTACCGTAACGGTTCACATTTAAACAAAAGAGCAAGTGATTCTAAGGTTAGGAAGAAGTAGAAATGGTGAGACGAAAGTATACAGATGAACTGAAATGGACTCGTGAAACGGTTATGATCATGAACGCATGAGTTTGGGACCAAAATGGTTATGTTAAGAGTTTGTGAATCAAGATAAGGGAAAGTAGGGAAAAGGAAGACTGGAAATTTCTACCGATAAGGTATCGGAAAATTTTAATTGATTGACTATATGTATATGGAAATGATATGGTAAATGGACGGGTAAACAAATAGAGATGCAGTATATCAGATTCATGAACGAATATTTCGTGCTTTGGGTGATGTGTTTCGAATGTACTATCAAGGTGAATACCCTATCATGGATTGGTTGAGAAAATAAAGAGATAAGTAGTAAGGATGAGATGACAAGTGTATAAGTCAAGTTGATGTGACCTTAAAAGGCCAAGCTTGCATGTACGTGAGATGGGACTAAAACTATGTGAAAAGAAGTACAATGACAAGTGGGAAAGGAAACAATGATAGTGATAGTGAAACAAGGATAATGATAATGAAACGATAATTGTGGTATATGAAAAGAGTTGTCGAGTCGACGGTAATTCACCTTTGTGAGTATACCTTGGATAGTGAAATAATTGAGCTTATGTGTGGAAATAATAGAGGAAACGATCGGTGTTTTATTGACTAAGTGCTAATCATAGTTCCTATAGTAGAAGGGTCGTAATTTATAGTGCTTGTTCAGGAGGAAAGTAAAATTTTAAATGATGTAATGTATGTGAAGAATTCAAGGAAAGAAGAAAGATACGATTATGAAATAAGTCTTTGTTCGAGGATCGCACAAATAGAAAAGAGTGTTATAGAATCCTTAGTAGTATAAGCTACTAATTGGTCCCTGGATGAAATGAAATGATTTTGGTGATGTATATACCAAGTGGAAGTGTCAAAGAGATTGTTTAGTGCCTCACAGAACCTTAGTGCAAAGGATGTTCCGATCATTCAAATTACGATTCAAGTTATGGTATAAACTTGGAGACAGCAAGTATAGTTGAAATTAGTCCTTATGAGATACTACGAACGATTAAACAATTGAAAAGCAATTATGGAAAATAGTTGGTTGATGAGAATTTCGTGAACTATATCGATGATTGTAGCAAGAAATTGAGTTAAGATGAACGAACGATTCAAGTTAATAGCGGTCATGATGGGAACAAATCGAAAATAAGTATGTACTAAATCAAAAGTGAAATGGAGTCATGTTTCGAGAGGAGATTCATGCATAACAAGTGGAATATACTACTAAGATTATATGCATTTTGTGTACAGTAATGTATAGGATTCAACTACATGAGTGGATTTATTGCAATGTGAAGAAAATCAGTCTCCATAAGATTTGATGCAAAGGGAGATCTAAATTGAAGCTAAGAAAAATAATACCAACCCATAAAGTGACATACTCAATGAAATGGAATGTATGGAGGTACGAGTAACTAATGAATAAGCATTGACATATGTCGATGTGACTGAAAGGAAATTAAATGAAAAGAGAAATAGAGACAAGAAGTCCTAAGGGGAAACTGAAAATGACATGAGGTAATGCCACCTTCATTAAGGGATCGAATAAAGCAATTGTAGACTCAATCGAGTGATGTCTTGAAGTTAGCAACACCCCAAACGGAGATTTATGCATGGTAAATAATGGTATCAATTGGAGACTATGATCATAAATGAGATGAATCATGGAGAAATTTAACACCGATGATAAGCATATCCTTTGAGATCGGGCAAAGGTATACCAAGTTTCACTAATTGGTATTGGTGCTATGAAAGAAATTGTTGGAAGCTTTGGAGACCTTAGATATGCTAAGGCATTCCTATAATGCATAAAGTGTGTAATTTGAGAACATTATTGAGTTTGAAAGGCATGCACAAATCAATACTATACCGTAAAGGTAGAGTGTAGTCTAAAACAATGAATGCATAACATCAAGTAAATAAAGACGAATGTAGATATTGGGTTTCCAAATCTAGGACAATAAAGAGTGTAAAATGTCAAGTAGAAGATGGGGTAAACCAAGAGGTTACTAGTGTATCAAGGTTTAGATTCACTTCACCGGAAAGAGGTAAGAGAGTTAAAGAGGTTAGAGTCAAAATGATGAGTCCCATAATGAATTTGATCTTTCGAGTGACATCGTAAAAATGATATTTGGTAGTTTAAAGAAGAAGTATGTGTAATTCGACAAAAGTAACTTGAGCAAAGGAATTGTTAGAGAAGCGTCGTATGTAATACACTAAAAGTGTATTTTAGCTACTGAAGGATATAGAATTTTGTGATTATATGTTCAATTTCTTACAATGGTGAGTGCTTAAAGGTTTTGAAATTCATAGGAATGCGAGCTTGGTATATAACTCTGAGTGACTATAGGTATAACGATGGTGATCACAATAAGGGATTGTACATTTTTGCATTAAACTGAAAAGTGCCTAATAATAGTCAAAGACCAAAATCTATTCGAGATACCGTGATGAGTGAGACGAAAGAAAGTGACCGAGGAAAACTGAATGGGTTAGATGAGGAGGAACCGGATCGCATAAATGAAATATAGTAAAATGCATATACAAATAGAGTGCATGAACACTAAAGAACAACGAATTGTCAAAGGAGAGATGAATCGGAGCTAAGAGTCAATGAGATATATAGGTTAAATGGGTTAGGTGAATTAACGCTGGTTATAACAAAATAGACATAGGTGTCACTGTGTTAGTACCAAAGGAAAGGGGAGTGGCAAAGACGAGATGAAGGGTTTTACTGTAAGTATCACCTTGGTAAGGTGTAATCAGAATTGGCAAAAAGGGTATCAATGGAGCATGAATTATGCTGCATGTTACTGGTGAAAAGGCTTGAGAAAACGTGATAAGTTGCGTAGGGCCGGAAATAATGATCTACTCTAAAATAAACTGAGATTGTTGACATAGCCAAATACGTGACTGAACGACTCATTAAGTCTATTTATCAGATCTTTCTAAAATGAGTCATTGATTGATGAATCAGATGGGACATGTAGGGACATATGACCACCGATCGTTGTTTACCATATGGAACTATCGATCGAGAATTTCATGGACGAAATTTTTATTAGAGGGGAATTGTAACATCTCACCCCGACGGAAGGGTAAAATAGTAATTTGGTCAGGGATGAGAGTGATTAGGACTGATTTGACATTTTCATGCATACTGGTATTTGTGAACAGTGAATTTTTGCACATGAAAAATAACTGTACATGCATTCATGATATTTCCCGGTATTTAGGCCTAAATGGAATTTTATTGTGAAGAATGTGGAAATTATGTTTGAAAATTTTATTGGAGTGAATTTTCGTGTGTTTTATATTTTAAGGAAATTTTAGAAATTTTTCTGAACTTTTCCGAGAAAATTTCCGGACCGGAAAAAAAATCGCCAAGTGGCGAACTGGTTGATTTTTGGTATTGAAAAATTCCGTCCATTTGGCACTAAAAAAATTTGATTCATGGTTTTGGAAATAATTGGATTAGAGCAATTGAAAATTGAATGACCTAGAGATTAAATCTTAATAAGGTCTTTTATTTAACTATTTATTTATTGATTGTTGTTTTATTTGGTGACAAGTGTCATGAAACTTATTAAGCCTTTATTAAAAGCCTCCTTTGGTCTTGATTCTCGATGCTTCCATAGGAGAAGGCCAAAAGCAAAATTTTCTTCATGTTTTCTATCTCCTTCGTAGCCTACCTCTTCCTCCCCTCTTCTTGGTTTTTTTGCTTGCTTCTCCTTTTCATCTCCTTCTCCATGGTTAGCTCTTCTTGGTCTTATCATACAAAACAAAAGTTTAACCTAAGCTCTAGATGATGGTGATTGTCGTGGATGTGGAAAAAAAAAGAGAGAGAGATTGAAGTAGTTAAAAGATTGAGAAGATTTGAAGCTTAAAGGTAAGAAGCATGTTTTATATTCTTAATTGGTAATTAAATGCATTCTTTGTGATGGTTGTGCATCTAAGTGCATGAATATTGTGTTGGTAAAGTTGGGTGAGAGCTTTGAGTGATTAATTGTTGGTTGATGAAGTAGGATGATGCATGTAAGAATAATATGTGATGTATGTCATTTGAGAGGGTTTGGATTGCATTAAGTAATGTTAATGGTGTTGAAAATAGATGAATGAATGTGTATGAATTGCTGTCATTTTTATGATCATTGTTCAAGTGGGGGTTTTGATTATAGTATGGGTGAATTAATGACTAAATTGGATGCTTATGAGTATAGACTTGGAATTTGAATGATAGGAATTGGAGTGAGTAGTAAAGCTGGAAATTGTACTTTGAACATGTTCTAATGTTTTTGCCATAACTAATTGTGTGGTTGAGAAAAAGAGGTGAGGCTTGTTTTGACTTAAAATTGAGACATTTTTCTGCAATTGTTGTGAAGGGAGCACTGTCCAATTTGGATTAGAAGAGTGTTGAATCTTGCTTTGAAAGTGATGTATAGGTGCAGTATGAACAGTAACCGAGATTGATGATCTGAAACTTTGATGAATTTTTCTAGGTTGATTTATGAGGAATTGGTGAAAATGGTCTTAATGAAAGTTGAAACCTATATTGTTAGCTTTCCATTGCCACTAATTTTGCAATTTTTCGATATGTACGTTGAGATTTATGAACTGTTAACTATTGACTGATTTTGGATATGGTGGTGAAACCTAGCCTAAGTGTCAGATTTGCAAACATTCTGATTGGAAGCAATTTTAGTAATTTCTGTGAATTGAATTGGCTTAAGTAATCTTCTGAAAGATGTAGAGGAAACAATTATCTTGAAAATGACATATAGCATGCTATTTTTAGATAACAGAATTGGGACTTATGATGTTTCAAAGATTGGACTGAAGTTAGGTCATGGACTGCTGAACAGGGCAGTAACTTGCAGGACTGTCTTGAATTGGTTAATGATGGAATTTGATTCTGAGCCCTTCATGAGAAGTGTAGTACTGTGTTTTATCTTTTCATGGGTGTAAAGTATGCAATTTTGTGACATTTTTACAAGGAGTTATACTGTATGGAAATTTACTGTCCAGATTGGTTGACTTCAGTGGGCAGATGCTTTGGTGAATTATTCGACCTAGTTAGCAATGGAATTGGATTTTTGATTGTTCATAAAGTTGTAGATCACATTGTGATCTTACTGAGCACATTTATTGTGTAATTTTTGACTAAGGAAATGGGAAGTTATTGAATTTATAAAATACTGCACTGGTTAGGAACTCTACTGCACTGGTTAGGAACTCATTGACTGGACAGAAACTTTGATTGTATTTTTAACACCCTTAGAGGTGAATTTGGCTTCTGGGTTCTTCATGAACATTGTAGATCTCTTTTCTATGAAATAGACACCAAATTTGTCCAAATTGGAGTTCGGAGTAGAGAGTTATGGCTAAACAAGTTGGCATGTCGGAGGAAACTGTTTCAGATTTGTCATTGTAATAAGACTAGTCGACTACAACTCGTATTAGTCGACTAGGACATGCAGCTTCCTGCACTAGTCGACTACAACCTGCTCTAGTTGACTAGGATGGGTATTTTTCTCCTTTTGCTCATAACTTTTCGTCCGACATCCGATTGGCTAATTTCGAGGCATCGGATTCATGGAACATTGAATTTCATTTCATGGGAAATTGGAAATTTTTGACGGAAATTGACGGATGTCCGGTAATGGTTCTTTAGTCACCGCTTGATTTTTCTGATGGAACAAAATGGGATTAGGGCGGAATATCATGAACATGCATTGTCCTTATTCTATATTTGTGCATAAATGGGAATTCTTATGTAAAGTGATTAATGTGTGCATATGGCATAAATTGGCAAGACAGATAAATGTCCCACTCAAAGCTCCGAAATTAGAAACCGATGCAAATCTGAGCGATCGTGAGTGAACCTAGATGGTCTTATTTATTGATTATTTGCTTTTGTCATATGTTGAATGAGTATTGATTTATTTTATTGATTGTGATTAAATATGGGTTCCGGACAGGAGGTTCGGTGATTGATTATGTATTGGGAAGTATGTTATTGAAGTGTTCCTTGAATGTGAATGGGATGACCTAAGTGTATATATTGAGATTGTTAAAATGTCTTGCATGCATAATTGTACATAAATGAAATGTGACTTCTTAATTAGATGTCAATGCCGACTACGGTCCGATAATAGTCATTATGATTGACTGAGCGCATGCAAATATGCATAAGGCATTCCACTGCATGAATACATGAAAGATAATGGGAGTTGTGACCAGAGTAGTTAACAATGAGTGAAAAGAGCTTCGTGCTCAGATACTGATTCAGAGCCTCAGGCTCAACGACAATGAGCCCTATATGGGACAGTTTACAATGAGCCCTATATGGGACAGTTTACAATGAGCCCTATATGGGACAGTTTACAATGAGCCCTATATGGGACAGTTTACAATGAGCCCTTTATGGGACAGTTTACAATGAGCCCTATATGGGACAGTTTACAATGAGCCCTATATGGGATAGTTTTCAATGAGCTCGATATCCATGGGTACGGGACAGTTTAGGCACTCGGTCACAACAAAGTAATTAAATGGAAAGTGGGTCTCGTGCACATATGCATAACATGATTGATTTGATTGTACGGAATGGAAATGGTTGAATTACTTGTATTGAAGGACACCGCAACATTGTATTGAATGGGAATGTGACATCAGGTTGAATGGGAATGATAAATTGGATTGAATGATCGATTTGATTATATTGAATATGACATTGTATTGACATAATGAAAATATGAAACTGTATGTGAATGTGAGGTGTGATTGGGAATATGAATTGTGACTTAATGGAAATGAAAATATGTGTTATATGTTATGTGATCGGGTGAACCATCGATGATGGTCACTCACCGAGTTCGCAAAACTCACTCAAAATTTGCATCTATTTTTCAGTCTTGAAGAATACCCGCTTGACACGGAGTATGTCTACTGTAGGCAAGTGAAGGATAGAGGTCGGGATCGATCGTGGTCTACATTAGTGTCTTATCGAATTATATTCGCAATCATTGTGCAATAATGCTTTGTATTTATAATGAGCCATTATGGTTCTATTATTTCACATCGATCGATTGTAAAATTATTATTGAATGACCGTAATAACCGAAAATGATTAATTGTGAACACGGGCTCAAGTTTCTCACCGCTTATGTCGCGACAATGAACGCTTTTAAAAAAATAATCATAATAAGAGGAGAAAATGTTATACTGAGTTTTATACTGAGTGGTGTAGCACGTCACCCTCGCGGGGCACGGACCTGGATGTCACCGTCGATGTCGGGTTTGGGTCTTGTGAGAGTGGGGTGTTACATTATGAATTGGGAAACTCCGAGAAATATGTCAGAGATTCGAAGCTTCCTAGGATTGGCTGGGTATTATCAAAGGTTTGTCGAGGGGTTTTCTCTGATCTCAGCCCCTCTGACTAAACTTCTGAGGAAGAATGTAGTGTTTAGATGGAGTGAGGAGTGTCAGAAGAGCTTTGAGGAGCTGAAACATCGGTTGAGTACCGCACCGGTGTTGACCATTCCATCAGGGACTGGAGGATATGTGGTGTATAGTGATGCTTCGCATCAAGGATTGGGATGTGTACTGATGCAGTATGACAAGGTGATCGCCTATGCATCGAGACAATTAAGGTCTCACAAGATCAATTATCCGGTACATGATTTAGAGCTAGCTGCAGTTGTCTTTGCTCTAAAGATTTGGAGACATTATTTGTATAGGGAGACTTTCCAGATATATACTGATCATTAGAGTCTGAAATATTTGATGAGTCAGAAGGAGCTAAACTTGAGGCAGAGGAGGTGGATTGAGTTATTGAAAGATTATGATTGTACTATTGAATACCACCCAGGGAGAGCTAATGTGGTGGAAGATGCTTTGAGCAGGAAGTCTAATGCTAGTACAACTTAGATTCAGTTATCGAGGTTACCAAATCTGATTCATTTGAGAGCTCTAAATGTAGAATTGAATATGGAGCAAGATGAGGCACTAATTGCTACTTTGAAGTTGAGGCCAATGCTACATGATAGAATCAGAAGAGTTCAGAACAAAGATTCTGATATGGTAAAGCTTATAAAGAAAGCGAAGGCAAATCCGGAGTCCGAGTTTGAGTTGAGGGATGAGACTTTGTGGTTGAGACATAGACTATGTGTGCCTAATGAGGATGATTTGAGGAAGGAGATCCTTGAGGAAGCTTATATGGTCGCCTATGCTATGTATCCTGGTACTACCAAGATGTATAACACGTTGAAGCAACATTTTTGGTGGCCTGGAATGAAGAAGCAAGTAGCTGAGTATGTGTCTAGATGTATGACGTGCCAACAAGTGAAGGCGGAGCATCAGGTTCCAGTAGGAAAGTTGAATTCGTTGCCCATTCCGGAGTGGAAATGGGAACGGATCACTACGAACTTCATTATGGGTTTGCCTAAGACTCCGAGGTAGCATGATGCTATTTGGGTCATAGTGGACCGGTTGACTAAATCTACCCATTTCTTACCAGTGAGAGAGAATAACTCACTTGATCAGTTGGTCCAGAAGTATGTGAATGAGGTGGTGAGACTGCATGGAATACCAGTGTCTATAGTATCGGACAGGGATCCGAGATTTACTTCGAGATTTTGGAAAAGCTTACAGACTGCCATGGGAACTAAGTTGAACTTCAGTACAACGTTTCATCCTCAGACAAATAGAAAGAGTGAGGGGACAATTAAAACTGTTGAGGATATGTTCAGGGCTTGTGTATTGGAGTTTAGAGGAGCTTGTGATCAGTATATGGCATTGATAGAATTTGCCTACAATAATCATTACCACAGTAGTATCGAAATGGCACCGTATGAGGCACTGTATGGTAGGAAATGTCAGTTGCTATTGTATTGGGATGAAGAGGGCTTGAGAATGGTGGAAGGCCCAGAGTTGATACAGGAAACAGTGGATAAGGTGAAGTTGATCCGAAGCCAAATTAAAGCGGCTCAGGATAGGCAAAAGAGTTATGTGGATCAACATCGACGTGATATGGAGTACAGTGTAGGAGATAGAGTATTTTTATAGTGTCACCCTGGAGGGGAGTTTTGAGATTCGGTAAAAAGGGCAAGTTGAGCCCTAGGTGCATTGGTCCTTATGAGATCATTGAGAGGATAGGACCTTTGGCCTATAAGTTGGCTTTATCGAATGAGATGTCTCAATTGTATAATGTGTTCCATGTGAGTATGTTCCGAAGATACCGATCGGATCTGACACATGTGATACCGGCTCAGAAGATTGAGGTTGCTAGTAACTTAAGCTATGTTGAGGAGCTGATCAAGATTGTGGGGTCACAGATTAAGCAGTTGAGGAACAAGGTCATTTCATTGGTAAAAATCCTTTGGAGGAACCACTTAACTGAAGAAGCAACATCGGAGATAGAGGAGCATATGAGGAGACAATATCCCCACCTATTCGAGCAAGCAAGTAAGAATTTTGAGGACGAAATTTCTTTAAGGAGGGGAGAGTTGTAACATCCCATTACTAGTGGGAAGGGTAGAATAGTAAATGTGAGTGGCTAATGAGAGTTAGAGATGCACTTCCATGTTCATGCATGATATGCCTTATACTTATACATGAATAGTAGATTTATTTGCACATGAAAATAATTGTACATGCATTCATGAATAATTCCGGGTATGATTGGATTGACCTATGAATTTTTTATGGACATTTTGCATTGAAAATATTAATGATTGGTGGAAATATTGTATTTGTATATGTTGGTGAAGTTATGGAGTATTGAGAAAGATATACATAATAGGAAACAAGAAATAATTAAAAGAAGCTTTGGAGATAGTTGGATTGTAAAGATGACAGTCAAGGGAGTTAGTTCAAAAGAAACTAAGTGGGAACTTGGGTATTGGGCAAGTGACAAGTGTCACTTAGGCCTTGTACTCTAGCTAGGAGTAGGTTACTATTATTTGAAAGTTGACAAGTTAAGGTTTGTCCAAGTCCTTTCTTTGCTATCATCTTTCTAAAACTTCTCTCTTTGAAACACATAGTTTTCCATCAAAATATCTTCTAAGGGACTTCTGTGTTTTTCCTTTCTTTCACCAAACTTACTTTGCCATTTGTGTCCTCTGTCCTGAGAAAAAAATGAGAAGCTGGTCATTGTACTCAGAGAAATACATAAAAATGTGTGAAGTTTAGGGCTTGAAGATTTTGGAGTTTTCAGCAGGTAAGTGGTAGAGAAATCCCTTGAAGTTAGGGATTTGTGAAATAAAGTTGATAAATTACTGTCATCTGCATGGAAAATGTACTTCATGTGTTTGTTCATAAATACTGGGTAGTTGGGGAGAAATAAATTCAGTTATAGTGTTAAATTACTTTTTGAGAAAACTTTTGGTGTTTTGGTGACGTAAAGTGTTGAAAGTTAGAAAATCTGGAAAATTTCTCACTGAGTATGTTTCAGTCTTTTAGCCATAAAGTTTTCTTTGGTTGTCCAAACGAGATGATTCTTGATTTGGAGTAAACTAGGAATATATGGATACAATTTGTATGAAGACATTGAATTTCAGTTTTGTCTCTAAGAATCTCAAAAGTTGTCACGAAGTTGAGAACTGGGTGCAGGACGTTGAGAGTTGAGCAAAAATTTGTATTCCCACTTCGGGAGGAAATATGGACCTAATTTAGATAGATTCTAGAAAAGTTGCCTTCTAAACAGTTGTAGATATTTCTTTTATCTTTCCAACGGTATAAATTTTGTAAATTTTGGATAACAGAGTCAAAGGTTATGATCTTTATAAGTGGATACATTCTGGACGGAAAAAGCAGACACAAAAAGAAGACGGAAAAAGCAGATGCAAAAAGCAGACGTAAAAAGAAGACGCAAAAAGTAGACGCAAAAAGCAGACGCAAAAAAAACAAACGCAAAAAGCAGACGATAGAAATGAGACGATGGAAATGAGACGATAGAACTAAGACGAAAGCAAACAGACTGTACTCTTTTAGTCATAACTTCTTCTCTAGACCTCCAAATGAACTGATTTTTGAAGCATTGGATTCCTAACACATTTATTTATCTCTCCACAAACATTTATGGTTTTTGGTATTAAATTGGAAATGATTGATTGAATCAAAGTAAAGGTATCGGTGGAAGGAGCATGAACTGGATATTTTACTGAACATATTTCAGTATTTTGATGATATCTTGGTCTTTAGGTCTCCAATTGAGGATATTCTTGATTTGTAATAAACTATAGTAATAGGGCTACAAATCATATGAAGAAGTTGAATCTTGATTCAGTCTCTAAGGTGTTCAATTTCTGGATGGAAGTTGGATATAGTACACTGTTTTGGAGAGGAACAGCCCGAAAATGTTTGAGGCACATCTTTCAAACTACTGAACCAAATTGAGTTATCTTGGTGTCAATGGAAAGATAAAAGATAGAGGAACACTTTTCTAGGAGATAGTGGGCTCAAATTATGTAAGTTTTGCCTTCTAATTAAACATGAATAGTGGACTCGAAAGTTAGAGTTTGGAGAAAGATCTGAAATGGTTCATTGGGCTATGAAATTGGATTCAAATGGGTTATGGAGGTTTAAATCCCACAGAATGATGCTAGTTAAGTGAGTTTTGATAGTTGAATGTCTTGTGATAAAATTGATGGATTGATACCAGGGATAGTCATGAATATGCATTGTACATATTTCATCTCATTCATGTGCATTATTAAACACTTATGATTGTTCAAATTGTGATATATGTGTATGTTATTTGTTATAGAGGAGCCATTAGAATGTCAACCTCCAGACGTTGCTGGATCTTCCAGGCATTAGCTTCGGGAGAAACTTGTGAGTCAACCTAGATGATTTCCTAGGGTGGATTTGCTTTGAAATTGTATGATGTGTTATCTTCCAATTATAAAGTGATTGTGATTTGATTTGAATTCCGGACTTAAAGTCTGAGGAGTTTGTTATGTGATTATGGTATTGGAAGTGCTTTGTTTTGCTTTGAAATCCTGTATGATGCAGAATTCTCAACGAAAGTTGAATGCCGGACTTAGTTCCGATGATAATGAGTTTCTGATTAAATATCGCATGTGATTACCTGATATGACATAATCCGCATGTGGTGCATTTCATAAAATGCATGCTCAGATAAAGGTGTTGTGACTTGAGTGGCCAATGAAGTGCTTCCACGTAGAGCTTTGCTCCGTGATATATGTTTTGTGTACAGAGCTATGCTCTATGATTCTGTTCCGACTGAGCCCTATGGGCCAGTAATTGTGTATAAGTATGTGATGGGCACTCGGTCACAACAATAACAATGAATATAAGTCTCATGCATATAACATTATAAGATTGAATCCATTGAATGAATATTTGTGTAATATGTGATATGTGTGTTTAACCCGATGAACTCATCAAGGATGGTTCACTTATTGAGTTCGCAAAACTCATCAAAATTGCAACGTTGTCTTTTCAGGACCAAGAGATGACTCTAACTACTAAAGAGGCTCTACCAGCCGAGTAGATTGTGGTTGGTGAGAAAGGTCATGGCTCAAAGGACGGTCAGCTGGGGTCCTTTTGGGTGGTTTAGATAACTTTGATGTACTTTTCTCATTTATGTAATACTATTGTATTAGGTTTTTGGTGATGTACATATGGATAATGTTGAAAGACAATGAAGACTTCGATTTTGTGAAATGCGATGAGGAAAAAGTTGGTTTTGAATACTGTGATCTTCTTATGAAGCTTTAAGTGAATTGTTACCATGCCATATAAAGGGAATGTAGTGATCGATCATAGCGTGCCCTCATCATAGGATATGTGCCGGAATGACCTCCGAGTGTTCCGGTGGGTACCCTGCGGTAAAGGGCGCTACAAGAATGATGCTTGAATCGGAATGAAATGCAAGTGATATTACTGAAGAAGACTTGCTGCAGCATGTTAGTTGTAGTGTTTTCTCTGAACGCCCTTTGTTCCTTTTCTTATAACTTCTTCTCTTGACATCCAAATGACATGAGACTTAAACCAATAGACTCATAACACATTGTTCTTCATCTCAACCAAAATTTATGAACATTTGAATCCATTCAGAAAAGATTGAGTGATAAATTTAGGATGAAAGTGGTGACTGTGCTGGAATATTATTAACTGGAATGATTTCACTAATCATGCTTCTGTACTTTAGCTATATTTTGATTTGTATATTTCCAAATGAGATGATTTTTGATTTAAAACGAACTAGAAATATTTGGCTATAATTTTTAAGAGAATTTGAATTTGAATTCTGTCCTTAATGGTCTTTAAATTTAGCTTGAAATAGAGTTTTGGCTTAGGCTGTAGCACTACCTGAGACAGAAATCATGTCCTGTTGTTATTGAATAAATTGTATTGATGTAGGCTAAATCAGACAAAGTTGTCTTCACAAAATTGTAGTTTATTCTCTTAGCTTTTACTTGGTATAAAGTTTGTAATTTTTGGATATTAAAATTGAGAGATATTAGTTGTACAACTTGAATATATGATCATGCTCTAGCCAAAATTTCAGATGTACTCAGTCTGTAGTATTTTGAGCATAAATCCTAGAATAATGAACCAAATTGTATGATCTTAGTTTCATTAGAAACTTAAAGCACAGGTGAATAATTTTCTAGAAGAAAGTGTTACAGAAATACACCATTTTTCTTGTCATAATGATCATGCAAAGTAGAGTTGAAAGTCTGTTTTGAGGAAAAAGTTGGAATGGTTAATGAATTGAGCATGATCAAGTGTATTTAAGGTATTAACCTAAGTGTTAACAAGACACATTCGAGTGATAATGTTTGAATGATTATGAATTGTGATTAAGGAAACATACCTTGGAACGTCATTGAGCATGCATTGCATATGACACATATAAATGTGCATAGTTGAATATGTATTTGATTGATCAAGTTAGTAATATGTACAATGTATGTGTATTTAGACACTCAAGATGTACGCCATCATTCCAGCATTGCCTGAACATCCAGGCAATACCATATACGAGAGTGTACTATGAATAACCTAAGATGGTCTCACCTTAATTTTTTTCTATTTATTACTGAATTGAATTTGATATGCACTGATTATGTTCTGAATTTCAAACAATAATTGTTCGAGGCGTTTGATGTATGTAAACATCATTGGAAGTGTTACTTGTATGTGAATGAGATTGACTAATTGAATTTGATATGTGCTATTTGTGTACTGAATTCTGGACATGAAATGTCCGAGGAGTTTGATGTATGGATAAAACATTAGAAGTGTTACTTGAATGTGAATGTGATTGACTACTTTTTTCTCAAATTAAATGTTGAATGCCAGATTAAAAGTCTGATGAAAAATGTGAATGAGAAAGAATGTAAATGTGATTGAATAAGTATAATGATTGAATTTATGGAACGCATTTCATTCTAATGCATGAAATATAAAGGCAGTTATGATTGATATCGCCAGTGAAAAAGAGCTTAAAGCTCAGACATTTGTGGAAAGAGCCTAAGGCTCAATGTGTGCAATGAGCCCTATACCTCTAACGTATAAGGGATAATATGAAAGAGCCCGTTATCCACAACGGATACGAAACAGTGAAAAGGGCACGCGGTCACAACAACGTAATAAATGAATTTGAGTCTCATAAATATTGCATTCACATATGATATGAATAAATTGAATGATTGCGTTGTTTTGAGGACTTTTCTTGTATGAATACGTGATAATTTATCGATGATTGTGTTATGCAAAATTGTAGCGAAATGATGAATTGTATGGATTTGTGTTTGAAATGTGACATTTGTGAACAAAAGATTTCGTGATATTACTTGATGATAATCATGTTGAAGTGAGTTTTATGATAACATGAATTATTGTGTTGTATGATAAGAGTGAACCATCAAGGAAGATTACTCAACTGAGTTCGCAGAACTCACCAAAATTGTAACATTGCTTTTCAGGTTCAAAGAGTTATCCAATTAGACCAATTGGAGTTCAGCCATTGCAAATGAGCATGAGTTGGGGGTCGGGATCAGTTAGCACTTGCATATGTCTTCAGTTAATTTTTATTAAGCATTACTTTACACAACTGTTATATTATATACACATGAATTCTAAAATGTAATGATTTTTTGATTGAATATGTTTGTATTAAAATGGGCCTAAATGAAATATGAGTTGCTTAAGACATGTCTGATGCGTGAAAAGTTTGTAATGTGTTATTTCTGTTAGACCCCGATCCCTTTTTCCTTATTAAATAGGTTTGTTTAAATTGTTTGCAATTTGTATTGTCTTTTGGTTAGTATTACTTTAGGGTTTTAATTATTTGGAGGTTTAGATTATTAAGTCCTACTTGTTAGAATAATTTGGGATTTTAGTGCAATAATTATTAATTGAAGGAATTGAGTTAAATTATAATTATAATTTTGGTGTTAGATTTTTAAAAGAATAAGAAAATGTTAAATTAGGCCACAAAATAGTGTCAGGATAAATTAGGAAGTGTTTATATGGTTTTAAGGCTTTAGGTTATTAAAGTGGGCTTTTAGGCCTTTAGAATGTTATTAAATGATGGGGAAAGCAAACAAGTGGGCTAGGGTTTTAAAGGAGAACTAAATGAAAAAGAAAGGAAGCATTTGGGTTTTTAAGAGGGAGCCCACAAAAATTTAAGTTGGAAGGAGGGAAAATGAAAATTTAGGAAAGGTTATAAGGAGGGAAACTACTTGGGCTTGAAGACTTGGGCTTAGGGTTTAAGTTAAAGAGTTAGGTTAATGTAAGGAAGCTTAGGAAGTTTCCTAAGGCTTAAAGGAGACCAACGAAAATTGAAAGGGGAGGGAGGCTAAGTGATGTCGTTTTTGCTTAGGGGAATAAGTGAGAAAGAAGCAAAGTAGGTCATTTTTGGTTTAGCCATCCGAAAGTCACAAAGAGGGGAGAGTGGGGAGAAGATTTCAAAAATCCAAAGGAGAAAGAAGAGTGGTAGGTTCGGCCATCAAAGAAGAAGAAGAAGAAGAAGGGAGGTAAGGTTTCTAAGCTTTAGCAAGGAGGATTCAAGTGGTTTATGTAAGAAGAAAGGAAGAGAAAGAGGATACTCCATCTTTAAAAAAAAAGCTTGCGTGGGTTTCCTACAAGGTAAGGAAATTCGAATTTCTTGGTTGTGTTGTTAGGATTTCATCTTTCTTGTTTCATATTGGTGGTTTGAAGAGTGATTAGAAGGGTTTGTTGTTGGAGAAGAGGAGAAAAAAATCAGATTGTGTAGGTTAGGGTTTTCGAAATTTATGAATTGATTTGTTAGAGTTTTGTTTTTCATGCTTTTAAAGGATGGTTGGAAGAGTTTATAGAGAAAGAATAAGAAATGAAAGAGTTTCCCACCATTAGAAACTAGGAGGGTGATGTCGTGGGTTTCATGAGGGAAGTAGATTTTGAAATTTCATGGCTTTGTTGTTAGGGTTTGTCTAATGGTGGTTTGGAGAGTGTGTTGTGAAGGAAAAAATGATGGCCCTAGAGTTGAGAATTTTCGAAAATAATGGAATCAATTGAGAGAGGTTTTAGTTAATATAGCATAGGAAAGGTATAGGAAAGGTGTAGGTAAGGTTCGGTATGTTTAAATTCAAGTTTCGACATTTTTGAAAAATTCCAGCATTGTGCTTTGTGATTAATTAGACTTGTTATGCTTTGATTAAGGTCATTTAAGGCGTTTGGAGATTGAGAAGAGTCAAGATAATCAATTGGGACAAGTTAATCAATTTCCAAGCCAAAGAAGTCAAGGTGGGTAACTTTTTAATAATTGAGTAATAAGCTACTTAAATGTCTCTTGAATGGTTTCATATGACTTTCAAATTTTGAATGCATTATTGTTTGTGATAGCGTAAACATGTATTATGTGCCTTTTTTATGTAACTATATTGTGTAAAGATTCGTATAATTGTTTGACAAGTAACAAATTTCCGAATATGAGACTTTGGTGATTATGTGAAAGTGACTAGTTGTAATGGCCATTTGTGGCAAATCCTTATGAAAATTGTAATGTTTGGAAATTTGATTTAAAATGAGAAAGATGTGAGTGTGTGATTTTGGATGAATGCCTAAAGTGAAATTGCATGATTTCTTAGGTTTGTAGTGATCCCCTTTGTTAGCAAGTGCACACTTGTCTATTAGGTTTCTCCCGCTTGCTTGCAGTAGGGCATAGGAGTTCAAATCGGACTCCCTCTGTTCACGGCCACACATGGTCGCTTGTCGGACATGTGTAGTACGTCCTGTTAGGATCACTCAAACCATCTGATATGTGATTTTTTGCTATTACTTGATATTTGTTGACTTTGTAAATGTTTCATCTTGTAGAAATGATGATTGATGAATGGATATATGTTGAAATGATGATTAATGTGTTGTTAAATTGAATATCCTTATGCTTGGCTATTAAACTGTTACCCACGGAGCCGTCGTGCTCACCCCCTTCCTCCCTCCACAGGTATTGAACGAGAAACCGGGTCGTCGCATCGAGAATGAGGCATTACTCCGATGCTTTTGTTTTGAAGTTATATTTTTTAAAACAATGCTTTGGCTAGCATTTTAAAATTTTTTTGGCTTTTGTAAACGTTCTTTAGAATTTTGATGTATCCGGGCTAAAATGCTCTTTAAAGCATTGTATTTGCTTATTTCATGTAAATAGTAAGGCTTTGAAGTTTTCATTGTATATTGTATATGTTTCCTAAACATGTATGGATGTATGGTTAAAATTGATAAAAGCAAAGATGAGATGGTAGTTCTTTAGGAAATTGAAATGATGAAATGCTAGATACCTAAGATTGTGTTGTTGCCATTTGGAGTTGATGTGGTTTGGTTGTTGGATATGTGTGAGAATTTGGGAGATTGAAGTGTTTTTGTGTAGGTGGAAGTTAGGTGGGAAAATTGAAGATTTTGGCTAGAGCATTTTTAGGGGAGGTGTTGTCCATTTTTTTTAAAATGGGCAGCCACCTTGCTTTGGCTTTTAGAGCATGTTAGAGTAGGAATTTGAGTGAGAGGTATTTCTTAAAGTTTGTAGAGCTTGTCAAGATCTTTAAAACGGTATAAAATGGGTTAATTTCCGACTTAGAATGAAAAAGTTATGGGCGTTTGAAAATTTCTGTTTACTATTCATTTGGTCATTTTTACTATTCATATGGTAATTAGCTAGACAATACCTTTAATCAAGTTTCTACTTCTTTTAATGATTGAAATGAATTTTGTTTTCTTCATGAAAGTTGTAAAACATCTTTTAATCTTTCCAAAGGTAAAATAGGACATTTTTCGCTTTTGATATCAAAAGATATGAATTTTCAAACTTTTGACATGGTGTAGGCGAATTTGAGTTGGGCTAAAATTTGAAAACCATTTATGACCTTCTTAACGGATGTATGTGTTAAATCCTTCTGGAAGTTATAGAATTTCCGTTTATGTTTCGATAAACATTAATTCTTCGAAATTCGGATTTGGGGTGAAAGGTTATAAAATGTAAATTGGAGGATAACTAGGGTCAAATTATCAAGTTTATTCGGATGACATGCACTTAAGTTCAATTCGAGGTTTCTTTCGTGGTGAGGAATCCCTTCCTCGTGGGATGCGCGTTCAGATGTCACGCAGGACGTCGGACACGTGTCACACTAGGGAGGGGTTCCAACACTTATGGTATCAGAGTTTTCGGTTTAGATTCGGGTAGAAGGAGAACTTTAGGGTTTTCATGATCTTTAATAAACTTACATGATTTGTGTTCTTTATTGATTTTACATGCCTACATGGTGATTTTGACTAAATGATGATTTTGGATGATTGTAACTTGAGTGTTGCACGATACTTTTTGAATTAAAGTTTTTCACTGGTTTTATTTTGAAGGAGTAAATATGTCACCTCGGCGTAGATCCAGCGGAACTCGTTCTCGCTCTAGTTCCCGCCAGGGGAGCACAGATGAGTCACATGTCCCACAAGATGCGGGGACACACTCAGCTCCTGGCTCAGAGGCACCTAGTGTGCAACTTGAGGAGCAACCTCCTCCTCCTCCTGCTATGCCTGCGATAGATCCGCAATTTTTCCAGGCCTTTGCCCAGGCATTCACCTTGGCCATGGGACAGGATCTCAGTTCCAAAGCTACCCAAAGTGATTCAAGGCAAGATGACAAGTTACGGAAGTATGGTGCGGTGGACTTTCATGGTACCACAAATCCTGAGGAAGCTGAAACTTGGATGAAAAGAACAGAGAGGGTCCTGGTGCTGATGAAATGCATAGATGAGGAGAAGCTTGAGTATGTAGTGAGTCTATTGTAGGGGAATGCTCTTCATTGGTGGGAGTCGGTGCCACAGAGTCAAGTGGTACCTCCAGTGTTGTCATGGAGAGATTTTGGAGAATTATTCAGGAAAAAGTACTTCTCTCGGGTTTATCTGCAGGAAAAGGCCAGAGAGTTTTTGAATTTGGCTCATAGGGAGATGTCTGTTAGTGAGTATGAGCTGAGATTCACCCAACTGTCTCGGTATGCAGCATATATGGTGGCTAATGAAGAAGACAAGTGCAAAAAGTTTGAAGGAGGCCTCCACCTGGGAATCAGGGAGAAGGTAGTGATTCATAACTTTTCCGATTATCGGCCAATGGTGGATGCGCACTCAGTGTAAAACTGAGAACATCAAACAGAGGTGAGCAGGAAAAGAAAGGCGGAGAGCGATTTCAGAGAGGAGGTAGTGTTCAGACGGCTTTCGGGGTGAGAAGAGTTTTCACAGAGTCGGGAGGCGATGTGCCCTCAGAGAAAGCAATTGAGCAGAGTCGGTCAGGCAGCCTCCTCGGTGGGAGGAAACAAGAGACGAGAGAAGCAGAACCCACCCTCTATGTGAGGATTGTGGGAACCCCCATCTGGTGAATGTCGTAAATTGTCAGGTGCTTGCTTCAAGTGTGGAGAGAAGGGACACATGATTAGAGACTGTCCTCTGTGGGCCCGAGGGGCAGGATCTCAGTCACAGGCTCAAAGGAGAGTGGAGACAGTGGGGACCAGACCAGCTTCTGGAATGGGCAGTTCTGGGACAGTGAAGAAGCCCATTTCTCCAGGGAGACCGAAAGGGCAAGCACAGGCTCGGGTGTTTGCTATGACTCGAGAGGAGGCTGCAGCCGCACCGGAGGTTGTTACTGGTATGGCTCAGCTTTTTTATTCTGATGTTTATGTTCTTTTTGATTCTGGTTCCACCCATTCCTTTGTCTCTGCAAGTGTGTTATTGCCCGGTATGCAGTCAGTTCTTTTGGATGAGTTTCTGTTTGTTAGTACTCCGTTAGGGAGGAATGTTATCGTGAGCCGGATCTTTCGAGACTGTGAGCTTGTGATTGATGGATCTAGTTTGGTAGTGGATCTGCTACCTCTAGATCTGAAGGGGTTAGATGTGATCGTCAGAATGGACGTGATCGTCAGAATGGACGTGATGGAGAAGTATAAGGCGAAGCTGGATTGTGGTAAAAAGGAAGTGGAATTTGATCTGGGTGAGGGTCAGAAAGTAGTTTTCAGAGGAGACAGAAAATTGACACCGCCACGGCTTGTTTCAGCTTTGTTAGCTGATAGACTGATGGGAAGAGGCTGTGAAGCCTTCCTGGAGTGTGTTCTGGATACCAGTGTGAGGGAGAGTAAGGTGGAGGATATTCCCATTGTGAGGGAATTTCCTGATGTGTTTTCTGAAGAGTTGCCCGGTTTTCCACCGGAGAGGAAGATTGAGTTTGCTATTGATTTGGCTCCCGGGACAGCTCCTATTTCGATTCCACCTTACAGGATGGCTCCAGCTGAGCTGAAGGAGCTAAAAGAGCAGTTGGAGGATTTATTAGAGAAGGGATTTATTAGGCCGAGTTTCTCACCCTGGGGAGCGCCGGTCTTGTTTGTTAAAAAGAAAGATGGAACCTGGAGAATGTGCATTGACTACAGGAGGCTAAATAAAGTGACAGTGAAAAACAAGTATCCATTGCCCCGGATAGATGATTTGTTTGATCAGCTGCAAGGAGCAACGGTCTTCTCCAAGATTGATCTCAGGTCTGGCTACCATCAACTTAGGATTAAGGAGTCTGATGTGAGCAAAACAGTCTTCAGGACTCGGTATGGCCATTATGAGTTTTTGGTTATGCCATTTGGACTGACCAATGCTCCTATTGCTTTTATGGATTTGATGAACAGGGTCTTTAAGGAATTTTTGGATCAGTTTGTTATCATGTTTATCGATGACATTCTGGTGTATTCCAGGAGTGAGGGAGATCATGAGGAGCACTTGAGGATTGTATTGCAGAGACTGAGGGAGAGAGAATTGTATGCCAAATTCACGAAATGTGAATTATGGCTGCGTGAGGTGGTCTTTCTTGGTCATATCGTTTCTGAGAATGGGGTGCATGTAGACCCAAAGAAAGTTGAAGCTGTAGTAAATTGGCACGCTCCGACGACAGTGAAAGAGGTGAGGAGCTTTCTGGGTTTAGCTGGTTACTATAGGAGATTTATGGAGGGATTTTCCTTGATTGCTGCTCCTTTGACTAAGTTGTTAAGGAAAAATCAGAAATTTGTCTGGAGTGATGAATGCCATAGAAGTTTTGAGGAGCTGAAGCACAGATTGACTAGTGCTCCAGTTCTAGCTTTGCCCACAGGAGATGGGAGTTTTTCTGTGTATAGTGATGCTTCCAGAAAGGGGTTAGGATGTGTGCTTATGCAGGAAGATAAGGTGATAGCATATGCCTCATGGCAGTTAAAGCCTTATGAGGTGAATTATCCGACCCATAATTTGGAGTTAGCAGCAGTGATCTTTGCTTTGAAGATCTGGAGACATTATTTGTATGGGATTCAGACGAGGATCTTTCAGATCACAAGAGTCTCAAATATTTGTTGAGTCAGAAGGAGCTGAATTTGAGACAGAGGAGGTGGATTGAGCTGTTTAAAGATTATGACCTGTTGATCGAGTATCATCCAGGTAAGGCAAATGTTGTTGCAGATGCCTTGAGCAGGAAGTCTTCCATAGCATATGTTCAGACAGTATATTTGTCGCTATTGGAAGAAATGGCTAAACTCAGGATCAGTTTAGAGCAGGAAGAGTCTAATTGTATGGTTGCCACTTTTCGAGTAAGACCAATTCTTCGAGAGAAAGTGAAAGAGTTGCAGGTTCAGGATACAGAACTGAGTCGGTTGTGGGAAGAGATTCAGAAGGGTAAGAAGTCTGACATGGTAATGAGTGATAATGGACTCCTGACAGTCAGAAATAGGCTGTGCATTCTAGATGTCAAGGAGGTAAAGGATGAGATTCTGGATGAAGCGCACAATGCACCATATACTATGTACCCGGGTAGCACCAGGATGTACAGGGATCTTAAGGAGCATTTCTGGTGGAGAGGTATGAAGAAAGATATGGCCGAGTATGTGAGTAAGTATCTGGTGTGTCAGCAAGTTAAGGCTGAGCATCAAGCACCTTCAGGCCAGTTAAAGCCTTTATCCATTCCGGAGTGGAAGTGGCAGAAAGTGACTATGGAATTTCTGATGGGATTGCCCAAGACTAGTAGGAGGCATGATGCCATATGGGTGATTGTGGATAGATTGACAAAATCAGCTCATTTTCTGGCAATCAGACAGACAGATCCGCTGCATGTGCTAGCTAAGAAGTATATCGATGAGGTTGTGAGATTGCATGGAATTCCAGATTCGATAGTGTCTGATAGAGATCCTCGATTTACTTCGAGATTTTGGGGCAGTTTACAGGAAGCCTTAGGTACTAAGTTAAATTTTAGTACTGCTTTTCATCCTCAGACAGATGGTCAATCTGAGAGGACCATTCAGACTCTAGAGGGAATGCTCCGAGCTTGTGTGATGGATTTTTGAGGAGCTTGGGATGAACACTTGCCATTGATCGAATTTGCTTACAACAATTCGTATCATTCGAGCATTCAGATGGCTCCTTATGAGGCTCTGTATGGGAGGAGATGTCGGACTCCGGTGTGTTGGGATGAAGAGGGAGACAGGAAACTTTTGGATCCAGAGTTGATTCAGATGACAGTGGATAAGGTCAACTTGATTAAACAGAGGTTAAAAGCAGCTCAGGATCGGATGAAAAGTTATGAAGATTCTCATAGGAAGGAGATGGAGTACGAAGTTGGCGAGAAAGCGTTTCTGAAGACTTCTCCTTGGAAATGAATTATGAGATTTGGAAAGAATGGTAAACTGAGTCCGAGGTATGTGGGACCGTATGAGATTCTAGAGAGGATTGGTCCGTTGGCTTACAAGTTAGCTTTGCCTCCAGAGTTAGCTCAGATTCATGATGTTTTCCATGTCTCAATATTGAGGAGATACCGATCAGATCCGTCTCATGTCATTCAAGCTGATGAAGTTCAATTGAGTGAGGATTTGAGTTATGAAGAGCTTCCAGTTCAGATTCTGGATACAAAAGAAAAGGTTCTCATAAATAAGACAGTGCATTTAGTAAAAGTGTTATGGAGGAACCATTTGGTGGAAGAAGCCACGTGGGAACCATTGGACGCGATGAAGGAGAAGTATCCTCATCTCTTCAGTGTTTCAGGTAAGAATTTCGAGGGCGAAATTCTTTTAAGGGGGGAAGAAATGTTAGACCCCGATCCCTTTTTCCTTATTAAATAGGTTTGTTTAAATTGTTTGCAATTTGTATTGTCTTTAGTTAGTATTACTTTAGGTTTTAATTATTTGGAGGTTTAGATTATTAAGTCCTACTTGTTAGAATAATTTGGGATTTTAGTGCAATAATTATTAATTGAAGGAATTGAGTTAAATTAGAATTTTAATTTTGGTGTTAGATTTTTAAAAGAATAAGAAAATGTTAAATTAGGTCATAAAATAGTGTCAGGATAAATTAGGAAGTGTTTATATGGTTTTAAGGCTTTAGGTTATTAAAGTGGGCTTTTAGGCCTTTGGAATGTTATTTAAATGATGGGGAAAGCAAACAAGTGGGCTAGGGTTTTAAAGGAGAACTAAATGAAAAAGAAAGAAAGCATTTGGGTTTTTAAGAGGGAGCCCACAAAAATTTAAGTTGGAAAGAGGGAAAATGAAAATTTGGGAAAGGTTATAAGGAGGGAAACTACTTGGGCTTGAAGACTTGGGCTTAGGGTTTAAGTTAAAGAGTTAGGTTAATGTAAGGAAGCTTAGGAAGTTTCCTAAGGCTTAAAGGAGACCAACGAAAATTGAAAGGGGAGGGAGGCTAAGTGATGTCGTTTTTGCTTAGGGGAATAAGTGAGAAAGAAGCAAAGTAGGTCATTTTTGGTAGAGCCATCCGAAAGTCACAAAGAGAGGAGAGTGGGGAGAAGGTTTCGAAAATCCAAAGGAGAAAGAAAAGTGGTAGGTTCGGCCATCAAAGAAGAAGAAGAAGAAGAAGAAGAAGGGAGGTAAGGTTTCTAAGCTTTAGCAAGGAGGATTCAAGTGGTTTATGTAAGAAGAAAGGAAGAGAAAGAGGATACTCCATCTTTAAAAAAAAAGAAGCTTGCGTGGGTTTCCTACAAGGTAAGGAAATTCGAATTTCTTGGTTGTGTTGTTAGGATTTCATCTTTCTTGTTTCATATTGGTGGTTTGAAGAGTGATTAGAAGGATTTGTTGTTGGAGAAGAGGAGAAAAAAATCAGATTGTGTAGGTTAGGGTTTTCGAAATTTATGAATTGATTTGTTAGAGTTTTGTTTTTCATGCTTTTAAAGGATGGTTGGAAGAGTTTATAGAGAAAGAATAAGAAAGGAAAGAGTTTCCCACCATTAGAAACTAGGAGGGTGATGTCGTAGGTTTCATGAGGGAAGTAGAATTTGAAATTTCATGGCTTTGTTGTTAGGGTTTGTCTAATGGTGGTTTGGAGAGTGTGTTGTGAAGGAAAAAAAGATGGCCCTAGGGTTGAGAATTTTCGAAAATAATGGAATCAATTGAGAGATGTTTTAGTTAATATAGCATAGGAAAGGTGTAGGTAAGGTTCGGTAGGTTTAAATTCAAGTTTCGACATTTTTGAAAAATTCCTTCATTGTGCTTTGTGATTAATTAGACTTGTTATGCTTTGATTAAGGTCATTTAAGGCGTTTGGAGATTGAGGAGAGTCAAGATAATCAATTGGGACAAGTTAATCAATTTCCAAGCCAAAGAAGTCAAGGTGGGTAACTTTTTAATAATTGAGTAATAAGCTACTTAAATGTCTCTTGAATGGTTTCCTATGACTTTCAAATTTTGAATGCATTATTGTTTGTGATAGCGTAAACATGTATTATGTGCCTTTTTTATGTAACTATATTGTGTAAAGATTCGTATAATTGTTTGACAAGTAACAAATTTCCGAATATGAGACTTTGGTGATTATGTGAAAGTGACTAGTTGTAATGGCCATTTGTGGCAAATCCTTATGAATATTGTAATGTTTGGAAATTTGATTTAAAATGAGAAAGATGTGAGTGTGTGATTTTGGATGAATGCCTAAAGTGAAATTGCATGATTTCTTAGGTTTGTAGTGATCCCCTTTGTTAGCAAGTGCACACTTGTCTATTAGGTTTCTCCCGCTTGCCCGCTAGTGGCATAGGAGTTCCGAAATCGGACTCCTCTCTGTTCACGGCTACACATGGTCGCTTGTCGGACATGTGTAGTACGTCCTGTTGGGATCACTCAAACCATCTGATATGTGATTTTGTGCTATTACTTGATATTTGTTGACTTTGTAAATGTTTCATCTTGTAGAAATGATGATTGATGAATGGATATATGTTGAAATGATGATTAATGTGTTGTTAAATTGAATATCCTTATGCTTGGCTATTAAACTGTTACCCACGGAGTCGCCGTGCTCACCCCCCTTCCTCCCTCCACAGGTATTGAACGAGAAACCGGGTCGTCGAATCAGGAATGAGGCATTACTCCGATGCTTTTATTTTGAAGTTATATTTTTGAAAACAATGCTTTGGCTAGCATTTTAAAAATTTTTTGGTTTTTGTAAACGTTCTTTGGAATTTTGATGTATCCGGGCTAAAATGCTCTTTAAAGCATTGTATTTGCTTATTTCATGTAAATAGTAAGGTTTTGAAGTTTTCATTGTATATTGTATATGTTTCCTAAACATGTATGGATGTATGGTTAAAATTGATAAAAGCAAAGATGAGATGGTAGTTCTTTAGGAAATTGAAATGATGAAATGCTAGATACCTAATATTGTGTTGTTGCCATTTGGAGTTGATGTGGTTTGGTTGTTGGATATGTGTGAGAATTTGGGAGATTGAAGTGTTTTTGTGTAGGTGGAAGTTAGGTGGGAAAATTAAAGATTTTGGCTAGAGCATTTTTAAGGGAAGTGCTGTCCATTTTTTTTAAAATGGACAGCCACCTTGCTTTGGCTTTTAGAGCATGTTAGAGTAGGAATTTGAGTGAGAGGTATTTCTTAAAGTTTGTAGAGCTTGTCAAGATCTTTAAAACGGTATAAAATGGGTTAATTTCCGACTTAGAATGAAAAAGTTATGGGCGTTTGAAAATTTCTGATTACTATTCATTTGGTCATTTGTATTATTCATATGGTAATTAGCTAGACAATACCTTTAATCAATTTTCTACTTCTTTTAATGATTGAAATGACTTTTGTTTTCTTCATGAAAGTTGTAAAATATCTTTTAATCTTTCCAAAGGTAAAATAGGACATTTTTCACTTTTGATATCAAAAGATATGAATTTTCAAACTTTTGGCATGGTGTAGGCGAATTTGAGTTGGGCTAAAATTTGAAAACCATTTATGACCTTCTTAACGAATGTATGTGTTAAATCCTTCTGGAAGTTATAGAATTTCCGTTTATGTTTCGATAAACATTAATTCTTCGAAATTCGGATTTGGGGTGAAAGGTTATAAAATGTAAATTGGAGGATAATTAGGGTCAAATTATCAAGTTTATTCGGATGACATGCACTTAAGTTCAATTCGCAGTTTCTTTCGTGGTGAGGAATCCCTTCCTCGTGGGATGCGCGTTCAGATGTCACGCAGGACGTCGGACACGTGTCGCATCAGGGAGGGGTTCCAACAATTTCGATAGTCTTAAAGTACTATCCCTGTAAAGTATATTCTCGAGTATCGTCGATATGTTCGAGAATATGCCCTATGAGAGTGTTGTGTTATATTTGTTCTCGCAAGGTACCGAGAAGAGAGTGAGATTGAGATCTTTATTAGGTTGTTGTTGATGGAGGACTAAATGATTCTAAGCAGAAAAAAGGTCTTGGATTATAAAGCTTCAAGTCTACTACATGAACCTGAATCATTTCAAGGATTTTACATGAAGTTTTACCATAATCTCCACCACTATGTCCAAGAATTTTTCTCATTAGAAGACATTACTTATTTTTTTAGATAATTAGAAGACATTCTTTAGAAGTTAACTATTTTTGTTTACATATCTATATTATTCTAAATAAATAATTTTACAATATATGCTTACTAATATAAATTTCACCGAGTCTTAACATATTGAAGTTTCATGGACATCCAATCTTATAAAATATGAAGACAGTGAGTTCATGATCGAGCTGCTTTTGGTGAAAGATTGAACGGTTTTCAACTAATCTTAACAAACTTACTTGAAATTATAACAAGATTTCTTCTATGTCTTATACATCTCATATATTTTCTTGTATATATCCTAACCTCGTTTATAAAATATTTGTATCTCTTCATATTACAATTCAATTGAAATAAACATTCTAATTTTTTTTCAACTATCATCGTATCAGAGTTATTCTACCACTACTTTTTTCGTTATATGCTTCTCTAGTTCATCTATGTTCACATTTACTTCTTTGATTCGATCTATCTTAACAAACAATCTACATTATCTGTTCTATATCTTATCTATAGGTAATTTGTTAATCTGTAGTTACCCATCTATGAACTAAATTTATTTTCCTTTTGTCATCGACTAGCCACTGCCCATTGCTAGCAATGAGTAGTAGCTATCTGTTGGGAAACCAATCATGATTGAATCACGAGCGTAGCGAAAAATTACATTTTTTAACTATATTTTTGATCAGATCTTAATAATTGAATAACTTAAAAAATACAAATCATAAAATGCAAGAATCATACCTAATTCAAATTTCCTTCTAAAACCTTTTCGAGGTGTCAACTACAAGTTATCCAAGTATCCAACCTCTAACATTATTTACGAAATATGGAAAAAAAGCTCAACTTTTTAGAGGAAATAAGCAGGAGTGCTAGCTGAAATGCTTATTTCCTATAAATAGAAAACAAGTGTAAGGGTTTATTTTTATTTAAATTAAACTAAATTATAATTGGAATTATCAAACATCTCATATTTGATCCATGAAGTTTCTTAAACTTCACATTTAAGTCTAACTTGATTTAAATTAATTTTTTCTTTTTTGAGTTGTTTTTATGTGTGACTCATTAGGTTCCTAATATGTTGACAATAATTATAAATTCTAATTCTAATTCATAATTAAAATTATATAAATGAAAAATTATCTTAATTTGTATTTAATTTTTAGTTAGACAATTTATAATCATAAATCAAAATTGACGCCTTGACTACCTAAATATTAGGAATGTCAAGGTTTGACTTAACCTATCTATGCTTGCTATAATGTATAATTTGATATTTTGTCATTCAATTTTCCAATTGGACATAAAGTATGGATATAGTATATACTCTTATTAAATCTAATCAAGATCATTCTTTCTAATTAGTAGTTGATTCATAATTGATAAAATATCTTTTTATATGTCAATACACTTTAATTAGAGAATTCTTTAAATCACTACTAATCAAGAACAGTTGAACATTTTTTTACTTATTTTTGAATGACGAATCATTTATTGACTTATTCAATTATCTTCATATGGTTCATACTATATCTAATTACTACCGATTGAGCTGCCCTAAATAGGTTTCGTAATCAGGTCTGAGCTTGACCCAGTACAACTCTGTATGACCTGAAGTCAAGCCTAATTTGACTGAGCCTCTAGGGGGGCCTCGTCCTTGAAATCTATAAGGAAAATGAAATCATTTTATGAAAAATGACATCCTTTTATTTTTAATTTAAAAATAAAAAAGTCATTTTTAATTTTAAAATAAAAATTGATCGAGTTGGATTGAATCAAGATTATGGCTGCTTTGGTCTAAGCTTGGCTTGTTCCGACCCATTGCCACCCTTAATCGTAAATAAGATAGACTATAAGTAGTATCAGAACATAGTAATTCTCATATGAGGTACCTTGATAATCTCAAATCTAAAGATTAATTATATAACCATCATAATAAAAAATTGCAAACATATAAATGAGATTAATTATATAACCATCATAATAAAAATTACAAACATATAAGTAATATTCCATTTAGGATCTTTAGAATCAGATCATTTCAGTGAATTTATTCTCTAATAAGTACTTTAATATTTTTAAGTATTTTAATACTTTAATTTCGAGATCAATTACTTTCTTGATAAGAAAGAAACATAACTTTTGCTTGTTGTACTGTTTTATTAATTTTTCGTCATGATAAAATTATAACTAGGATAATTTAAAATAATATATAAATATAATTATTTTAGATATTTTAGTATTAAAATATTAATTAAAAATGTATAAATAAATGAATACTTTTTATTAATTAAAATAATAATATCATAAAATTGCAATTAACTTATTGCTTACACTATCATCACCTACCACTCCACTGTTAAGCAGTCACTTAGCTTCGTGTGTTACAAATCCTCTATAACTTAACCTATGCCTCTCATAAATCACCAATTAATCACAAATTGTCATGGCTCACGGCAATTGTCAAGGTTCAAATTATCTGTTTTCATTACTCTATTCCTACCCTATTATATAGGCATTTATCGATTCATTTTTTATGAGTCCTATTTATTAGATAAATGGATGCTAAAAAATATGATAGAAAATAATGAAAATTGGTGATTTGTTCCCCAATTGTTAATGCTCCGCCTATCAATTTTCTCCCAAGCACTCTAACTGTCAATTGTTCCTCTTTTTGCTAACTCAATTTCCACGACTGTTTCTGCCATCTGGGTCATTGTTGGCACCCTTCTATTTTAGTTGGTAACTTCTGTTCCTATCTTGACGTGGACATCCGCTTGAGCAATTTCTAGTTGTATATTTTTTATCGTATGCCATTTATTCCTATTTTTAGGTTCAATTAAACCGAACTCTATTCTGGATTATCTATACAATAGTTACAAAGGTTTTCCTTTGGCACCAAACTTATCCGCAAGACGCGCTTACTCCTTTGCATGACAATCTTACTTAGGTCCTTCTAATCAAGACTCAACCTTCCCATGTGATCGTCGATCAACAATCTAGTTCTTAAACACCTCATGACCCTTGCAATGTTTAACTTTCACACTTACAAAAAAATTACGAAAATACTAAAATAGTAAAGGAAATAATAAGAACAAGAAAAAGATACAACTTAAAAGTCAACCTTCATTACTTCCTTCAAAGTATACAAATGAATACTTTCTCAATTGCTATGTCTCACAACACTCTCTTGTTAATTATGAGAGCAATACTCAAATAAGTTATTTATAGGCATCCTTAGAAGACTAAGATAGAATCCTAATAAAACTCTACTAGTTAGGATCAAAATCTTATCATATCTTATCTTATCAGATTACATCAAACTAACTAATAGATGACATCCTCATCTAATTAAGATTCTATCTAATAGGATTAAGCTACATCACAATAATAAGATAAAAGATTAAATTATCTAGGAATGATTATCTATATCTACAAAGATCTTCTCTATTTCTAAATGATCCTTCCACATGATTTTTATCTCTTAAAGCAGATGTCCAGCCACTATGATCTTATTAGCCACATCATCCAAGATCTCATCATCTCTATCTGTTGATGATGAGTCATCTAAGCCAATAGCACACGAGTCTATCCAATGCTTACTCATGTCAACTCCATTAGCCATAGTCTGTCTACTTCTACATACACTAAGTCCTTTGTCCCTCAAGAACTTAGCCTTAGCCAAGTCAGCTCGTACAAGGTCTGAAACTCTCTCAAAACTTGCACCATGCTTGATCTACTTGCTAAGTAACCTTGGAACTCTCACATATTCTCGTCATGTATGTGATCCAGCTAACCTTCTACTTAAAATATGTCTCAAGCCTTCTTTTGGTCTCAAATACAAATCTTACATCTTGTCAAAGATTTCTGCCAATGCGCACCAATGCATGCCAACGCTTGGCATTGCTCCTTTTTCTCCTTGCCTTCTCGCAAGTCTTTGTATTGTTCTCTTGTTTCGTGTGTCAAACATTGGTCAAGGTTTGCCAATGCCCACACGATTTTACTATCACTACTTAGGGGTCTAGCAGTTGGCACCTTTCTATTTAGTTGGTAACTTTTGTTCCTACCTTGGCGTGGACATTCACTTGAGCAATTTCTAAACGCGTATTGTTTATCATATGTTGCTTATTCCAATTTTTAGGTTCAATTGAATCGAACTCTATTCTAGATGGTCCATATAATAGTTTTGGGTCCAAATAATAAGTCAACTAAAGAGATCAACGAATTTGATATGAAAATTATTAATGGTCTTGAAATTTGAAATAAATAAAAATTATTAGACCATCACATGATTCGATGATATCTCTATTACATCTATTCATATTCAATTGGTTGATTATGAATCTATAGAAGATATATAAGAGTTCATCAACTGAATATCAAATAACTGGATTTACTTACTATTATCATTTCGAGATTACTCTTTATAATCTAAAACATGAACATAATTTTACTATTATGAGTGATCATGAAGCACTACTCAAACATGTTGTTTCTTCTACCTCTACATCAACGTTTGAATCTTCCTCTCTTACTAATGCTGGCAAAATAGGTTCTCTTTAAATTCCTGTACTACCATGTTTGTCACAACGAGTAATTTTCATTGACTTCATGGCTTTATATATGCACTCATATGACTATTAATATTAAACTCTTGTATTCACCAACACTTGTATCTTTTTTATCGTTAATACACACTATAAACAGTACTAAAATGAGTATCGCTGATAATAATTATGAATATATCCCATCGTTTTAATATTCTTAAAATTTACTATATCTCCAACTTAACCTTCAGTCTTATCTCTATCGGTTAGTTATATGAAACATAACTAAATGTTAACTTTTTTAGTCTAGTTATCATATACAAAATTAGAAAATAGGTTAAATTCTTGGGATAGGTAGCATGGTGGGACAATTATTTAAGCTTACCTCTTTTCATCTTCCTTTAAAACTTGTTTCCACTAACCCCTCCATTCACTAGTGGTATCTTATTCTTGGTCATGCTTCAACTAGTAAAATTTAGCCTTTAATTTCTTGTGGACTTTTACGCTTTACAAATATCGAGTCATTTTAATGTTTAGATTGCCAACTTATAGAACAACCTGATTTGTCATTTAATAATAATGATTTTATTTTCGAAATTCCATTTAACTTGATTCATTATGTTATTTACGATTCTTCCTCTATTTCTTTAATCAATAAATTTCATTACTTTCTATTATTATTGATGATTATTCTTGATTCACTTAGATATACTATTTAGAGCATTGTTCTGAGTTACCAAAATTACATGTGCTTATATGATTAAAACTCAAAATTTTTAACTATTAAAATTGTTCATCTAGATGATGTTATGAAGTATCAAATTCTTCTTTACTTCATTTTCTTAGTCAACAAGGCACTATTGCTAAACATTTATGTCTTGACGAGTTAAATGAAAACATCATCATATTCTTGATTCTGTTCATGCTCTACTTCTTCTGTTTTACATCCAAAAAAAATTAGGTTGAAGCAACTCTTAATACCATCTACATTATAAATCAAATTCCAACCTTGGTACTTCATAATTTATCTCCTTATGAAAAGTTGTCTGGTAAGCCTCCTACTTATCCAATCATACGTCCCTTTGTTCTCTTACAACCTTAGGAAGACACAAAACTAGAACCTCGTGCTTGCCTATGTTGTTTACTTAATTATCGTTGTTAAAATCCTATCTCCAATAAATTATGTATTTCTCGTCATATTTCCTTATAGGAAAATACCATGTTCTTTTTTTTTCCAAATTTCACCACGTTGTCACTATTTGTTTTTTGATGAATCCTTAATTGAGTTATTTTTATGTTTCGATATAAGTAACTTTGATGAACTTGATATTAGCCCTAATCAACATGCTCCTACTAAATCTATGCTATTTGTTGATCTTGCATATATATCTACACTGGATCTTGGCATTTCTCTTTATGGTTACACTTAAATAAGATGAACTCCTCATCATATGACTGATTTCCACTGTTATTATGCTATTGCAACTTTCTACAAACCTTAATTTTATCATGTGGTGGATATTGAACCTCTTTGGTAGCAAGTTATGATTGAATTTGGCCTTAGAGAAAGCATAAATTGGATCTATAGATGATCTTATAAGAAGACACCTATTGGCTACAAATGGGTTTGCAAAATTAAAAATCATCATAATAGGTTCTATTAAGTGTTACAAAGCTTGTTTAGTAGTCAAATGATATATACTCAAAAGTATGGCATACAATATGAAGAAGCTTTTACTTTAGTGGCTCAATTAACCTTTGTTCATAGTCTATTAGCTATTATTGTAGTTTGGAAATGACAACTTTTCTAGATGGATGTAAAAGATACTTTTCTCTATGGTGATTTATCGTAAAATGTTTATATGCATCCTCCTCCAAGTTATCATTCTTCTTATAAAGATTTATAGGGTTTGATGAGCCTTGTAAGGTAACAAGCTCTTAGTCTTTAATTGGTAAATTTTGGTTATGCACTTACTCAATTTGACTTTATTTCTAGTCATGGCACTGTATGTTTGATTATTGTCTATTAGCCAACCAAACAATTAATCTAATTGTCAAAAAGGTTAATTATAAAAAATTTCAAAATTTAATCAATTTTGCAATACTAGCTCGAACTTTAAAGAGCGATGCTAAGATACCTCATCTTTCAAATTATTACAAAAATAACCAATTGGTAAATTTCTTGTTAACATTGTTGACGTGGAAAACCATTTTTGATTTTTTGACATGCCATGTGTCTAACTCGTGTCCATATTTTTCAACTTATTTATTTAAAAATAAAATAAAAATAAAACATATTCCCAATTTGTTTGCTTCCCCATTTACAACTGTCGTCTTTTATTCTTAATAGTACAATAATCTCTTATGATTGGGAATGTCTTTTACGGTTGGGAGATTTACCATCTCCTGTGATTGGAGAGTCATTGTCTCCTGCGATTAGGAGTGTCATTGTCACACATTTTTTTAGGTGAGCTAACCCTAGGTTAATGTGTTTGAAACATAATTCAATGTTATTGAACTTGGTTGTTTGATCTTTCTTTGATTTTCTCATTATTCTATGCAATTTCATCCAGTTCCAACTCTTTACAATAATCTAGTATGTTCCTTCATATCAAAGTGTCCATAGTAGAGGTAGAGACATAATCACTTCTCTTTTTTTTTTCCAATTTTGACATCTACTTATAACAATTGAAACATTATGAGCAACTCTTGCAATTTTAGCTAAATTCGCTCTTGCAATCATTATGAACTTACTTCATCTTTTAGTTAAACCCATTTGTGAGCGGATTTTGTAGTTTTGTACAAACATGATGAAACCAGAGAAAGCAAAAATTCATTTATTATCTAAGTAAGAAGTTCAATGAATGTGAATCAAGATATTTATTCATTGAATGATCTTGCTATGTTCTAGCATACACTATGAGAAAATTGAGGCTTATCCCAAGGATATATCCATTATATTATATGTATTTTTTAAAATCCATCATCTTCATAAGTCAAAATTAGGTTAAACGAAGGGTGTTATCAATGATGATTGTAAGGTTTTTAGGTTTGAATTCATTGATGAGAATGCATGATGGTGCAACATCTACCCAACTTCATCCTTACATAGCATGGTTTCACAGCCAAAGTTTTTAATATATGAAATTGATTTTATTGGTCCAATTAATCCACTTACATCAAATGGTAGTACAATCATTTTATTTGCTATTGATTATTTTACCATGTGTATCAACTTAGCTTTACACTCCTAAGTCATGCAAAAAGTTGCCTAATAAGATTATCCTATTGGTTAATTGGCAAATTTAGCTTGTAATTATAGTATTGGTTTGTTTTCTAAACCTATCCATTGTTTGTCATAAGCTATTATTTTATTTGTAGCCTTCCATTAAGTATTGTAGTAGTTTATGAATATTTGTTAATCATACTTGCCATTGTGTGTATTACAAGAAAGGATGCAAGTAAAATATACGTGGCTTTTATTCTAACTACATCTAGTATATACTTGACATAGGAAGAGTGTAAACCTGTTGTTCATGGATTCAAAAATGCAATTTATTGTTGTTTCAACAGTTTAGTAAAAGCTAAAAAGAAATAATTTTAATTTTTCCAAGAGAAGGAATTATGTTCAATGGGAAAATGAGAATAGTAATTTTGTTGTTATTATATTTAGTATATAATATGTATATTGTTATCTTGAGTAATTTTTCAGATTTCCTATAGTGATTATCTCAATTGTAATAATAAGATGAAGCTATAGATATCAAATGTTGCTTAATATTGGTCAATATCTTTATCAATGTAATAATACACATGCAGTATGGGCCTTATTTTTTATTAACGCATTATGATTATTTCAATTTAGCTTATATGATATTAATGTTATAGAATTAAATAATGATCATTTACATCAACAATGTATACTTTGGATAAAAATCTTAACACAAAGTATAGAAGATGTCTATAAAATTTTTACAATAACAAAACCTCAACTCTTTTACTTTTATTTTGCAGGTTCCATGTGACTATATACATAGGCCTATGATGCTTTTTAATTTGAACCTATAATGTAGCAATATGTGAAAGAGTAAAACATAATAGGAAGGAATTACAAATGATAGACCCCTATTATGTACATGTTTTGTTCTCATTGTATCTGATTATGAGAGATCACTTATTGTTGCTTAACCATGTGATGGTCCTAGTTCTTATATTCTTAGTCTTTTTGCCTAAGCTCATTGCGAACATAGGAAATTTGTAATAGTTAAAACATGTTACTTTTGTACATTTAAGTTGGTATTATCAATATTTAAATAGGCTTTGATTTTTGTAGCTATATTTTTTAGTTTGTGTCATTATTTGCTTATTGAAGCACTGGTAATGCTAATCTACCAATAAGGAAATCATGGCTCCTAAAAGAAAAAAAAATTTTATAATGAAAAGCATATAAGAGATCTTCATTAAGTTGGACATATAATGTGTGGCAACTGAGAGTGTCTAATATTCTATGTGGCCAAAACAATCAAACATCTCTATCCATATCCAAAACAATTATCTAAGACAGTCTAACATTTCTATCCATTTTCAAATCAATTTTCCAATATAGCTAAACATCCTTATCAATATCCAAATCATTGAACAAAGTCCAAATACATATTTTATATCCATATCACAACATATAGTTCAAATACATATGAAAATCATAACATATAGTTTAAGCATGGCTCATTTTGCTACTGATTCACCATCATCAGTTTGAGATTTTGATGGAGTTGATTTTTGGCCTTTACTTTGTATCTCCTCTGGGTTGTAGTTTGTTTGTGCATTTCTATTTTGAGAAGCTTGAGTTGGTTCGAACACTTGAAATTGACTTCCACCTATCTATAAAGCATTCAAGTATAGTATTACCAATTAGGAATAAATAAAGCATATGATGACCAATTAGGAACAAATAATAAATAATTAGCCAAAATTTGTAAGTTAGTAATAAGCCGTAAAATAAATGTTCCCACTAACTTTTCCAAATGTTACTCCATATCTTTGGATGGCCTGTATACACAAATGTTTATAATATTGAAAAAAAATTGATGGAAACACAAAACTAAAATTGAATATTCACTCATCACCCTCTTCTTCCTTCTTAAGATAGACGTTGCAGTGTTGGATCCTATAAATACGAATTGTTTACCTTGTCTTCATATATCACTATGTTAGATGTAAATATCATATTTTCGATGGTCTTCCTCATTTTCTCTATATTATACACGTAGAATTTATAGTGAATGATTGAATATTTAAAGAATATTTATCATAAACACAATTATGAATCAGTATAAAATTATCTTAGCAATTTCAGGTTGTCTCAAAGGTTGGTCCTTATTTTTTCATCCTTTTTTATTGTAACTAACTTCAAAACAATGTTGACATCTTATGATTACTCTAACTTTGCTCTACTTACTTAGATCCCATGGTTCTTCATCTTTATCCCTTTTTTAGCCTTTTTAGGTCTTCCAGGCATTTTTAATCAAAGAATGTAATATAGATTGCAAGTTTTCAATCTTAGGCCAAAATTTTAGACTGTTAATAAGTTTTATGACATACTAATAACTCGTTAAATGACATTTACATTTGTAGTATCAACTCACATGGCCATTGATATCCACCCTCTGATTTGATGAACAATTAAATGCATACTTTTATGGGATTCCTATTAAATACAAAAGTCTACAATGACATGTTCTTGCCTATAAATCAACAATGAACTTATTTGCAAAATGCATTCCTTTGCACTTCAAATTTTCATTTTTCCTAACGATATGATGCCCTAACTCTTATTGTGCAGTCTTTATCTTCTTTCTTACCTTCAGACATATATCATCTATGGATTTGATCATCATATCTCTTTTTTATAAATTCGACTCATTAAAGCAACTTGAACACCTTCTAGCATATTAATCAGGCTTTTTGATCATGCTTCACAGAAGAATACATTAAATGTCTATGATATATAGTTATAAACAATTTCACACTTCGCCCTTGTATTAACAAACGCTTTCATAAAAGTCCTAGGATTCCTTGCTTTGAAGTGATCGTAATCCTTTTTTGATACATTATTCAACTACTCTATTATTTCATCAAATTTCACTTTTATTGTGCTAATTAATTGCTTTCTAAAATAATATATGTTGAAACTTTATGCAAATTATACCAATTAACATGTATATGTCAATCACATTTTCTATGCTCAGCTTCTGGGGAAAATTTCTTCGATGCATCTATTAAACCCTGAACAAAAAAGTGGAAATAAAACATTATAATATAAGTATAATAATTCAAATCACATTTACTAGTAAACAGTACCAAGATTATAATTTTGAACTTTTGTTGATCGTTGACAAATGTCTGTGAATTCCAACTGATGTTTGGATCATCACCAAGAAGACTTAAAAACTAATGTCAAGATTGGTAATTCTCTCCCTTAACCATAGCCTAATATATGTGGCACATCTTATTGTTTCTATCACACCTAACTGCAACTAACGAAGCACCTTTAAGAAATGTCTTAAGGAAACATCCATCTAGCCCTATTATTTTTTGACAACCACTAAAGAAACCATACTTCAATGCACTAAAACCCGTGTAAAATCTCTTAAACATTAGTTTTCCAAACTTTTCATCAAGTTCATTTTGGATGATAAATTGAGCTTTTTATCAACCCGCCACAATTATTGTTCATAAGACCACAATTTTATATAATGCCCTTCTGTTGATCCTCATAACGTCATAATAGCTTCCCATTTCAATTGCAATATATAAATCCTTTAAAGATCATCTATCATCTTGCTAACTGGCCAATTCGTGTTCCTCCTAAGCTTGTGTAAGAATTGATTTTCTATCCACTTCTTACTAGGTTGCTTGCTTTTTTGGACTTTCTTACAAGTATGCTTGTTTTCAAATATCTTTACTGTAAAGGTTTTTTCATTTCCAATCCAACCATCATAAACCCTAAAAGGATAGTGTGAATCATAAATAACTTATATTCTCTGTAGCATCCCACTCCCGCAAGACCCGAACCCGATATCACTGGTGATATCCGAGCTCGTGCCTCACGAGGGTGGTATGCTAGAGCAGTCAAACTCATTCAAAACTCAGTAAGACATTTTCTCATTTTTTAAAACAATTTCGTGCGTGGAAATCAGTAACCATAATGAGCCCACTCTTATACAAAAACATTTCAATTAAAACACAATTCCAATAATCACATTACAATTATGACATTTATCAATTGGGGCCCTCTAAAGCAACAGTACTATTTACGGAAATACAAATCTTACACAAAACAGAATAACACTAATGCAGACGTGAACTGATCCCGACTTCGAACTCTAACTTGCGAGCGGTAACATACTCCCGTGTGTCTGACGGGGTACTCTTCAATTCCTGAAAAATAATTGCAATGTTGGGTGAGTTTGCGAACTCAATGAGAAACCATCATCGATGGTTCACCCAACTCGTGCATATCGCAAACAATACACAGTTTCAGTCAATTACTCATTCAATATCCTCATATAACCATTACCAGACAAATAAAAGGCATGAAATCCCTTTTTCCTATATTCACAATTTAATCCATACACATAAAAGTTGCACACATAATCATTTCCCATTTTTATTCTGAGTTGTGACTGAGCGCTTTAACAATGAATAGTATTCAGTAAACGCGTCTTAGGGGGAGGAGAGCCCTCAGAGAATGCACTTCCACCCTTCGATATTGCCCGCTTTGGCGTGGTGGCCACCCTCACGGTTTTGCTTCGCCCCTACTCGAGGGATGCAAACGCGTCTGCTCCTTTTTCGGGCACAGTAAACAGTAATTGCGTTTTAGGAAGTAAGAGAGCCCTCCGGGTATGCACTACTTTCCACGCATCAGTAGGGATAGGAGAGCCCTCTGGGTATGCACTAATCCCTTTTGAGCTCGAGGCTCTCTTCCAGTATCAGTGATCGAGCTTGTAGCTCTCGATAGCAGCTTCAGTCACAACCGTTATAAATCAATCAATTATGGAATTCATTTATCCTATGCAATCAGAATCATTTTATCGAAAACAGACATAAAATTCCGATCATGCCTAGCATGCGTTCACAATGGCACACTAACATATTTCAATCAATTCTACTTATCGAATTCAAACAAATTATTCACAATTCTGCACACTAATTCACAGTTACAAGTGATCACGTTCACAAACAGTTCACATATTCACAGAACATTTGACAATCAAGGATTGAGGAATCAACTAGGTTACTCACCTGTACTTTCGAGCTACAGCCTGGAAGTCCCAGCAATATCCGTGGAATATCGATCCCTCGGAGCCTCTATAACAGTCAATTAATTTCCATTACAAAATGCACAGTCAAAATAATTTAATGATGCACATGCCTTGAATAAAAGATGTACTATGCTTATTCATGACTTTCCCGGTGTTATTTCCCAATTTTCACTTTCTTTTGTCAGATCTAACTTTCCACTCAATTGATCAATAAGGACTCGTTTCAATTCAATAACATATTACGAAACTCCCAAATTTCAATTCTAAGATCCAGTCAATTTATCACGTCATTGAAGTGAATCACAAGTTAATACAACACTTATAAAATGATAATAGAATGCACGAGAAGGGGGGGTTGAATTGTGTATTCCCCTTTTTGAATATCTTTTCCAAATTACTTGTTAGAAATAAAAATTCTTTACAGAATTCTTATTAATCCTAATTGATCAAAGCTTTTCAATGCTAAGTATATGAATAGTAAATAAAGATCAACTTTGAAACTAAAAGTGAAATAGAGAGTGAGAGTAGTAGACACGCAGATTTATCCTGGTTCACCCCAAACCGTGGGCTACGTCCAGTCCTCAGAGTTTCTTCTGAGATTTCACTATCTCTTCAAACTTTACAAGTATTCTTTCACGAGCCTCTTGGTCTCTACACCAAGATTCTTTCACACTTAGCCTCTGCAGCTATCTCATACAACTCTTTCTTTTCGAAAAGTATTTGAACACTTTATTACTGATAAGATAGCGTTCAGCTAATTCGCACTTAATCGCTTTTTCACTTTGTGTAATTTTTTTTCAAAATAGCTAACTCTGCAGTCTTCGACTTCGACTTGTATTTATAGCCTTCGTCTGTAACTGCTTCTTGAATCTTGAATCTTGAATCTTTAATTTTTAAAGAAACGGTTAATAAGTTGAGTTCTGTAACTAACTCGAACTGACTCTTGCGTCTGTTTCTTTTCTGCGTTTGCGTCTGCTTCGCTTTGCGTCTGCGTTTACTTCGCTTTGCGTCTGCGTCTGCGTCTGCTTTTCTTTCTGCGTCTGTATCTACATTTGTGTCTTTGTCTGTTTATTGTCTTGTGTCATCTGCGTCTGTGTTGATTTTTTACTTTGACAAACTTCGTCTGTGTTTGACTTGTATCAACTTCGCCTCATGTCGATGATGTCTTGCAACTTCGCCTCATCTTCGTACTTTATTCAAACTTCGCTCGTCTTTGGACTTAAATGCTCATGATCGCTTTGTTTTTCTTGTTGTTGATCTCACTATATTTGTTATACATCAAAATCATTTATATGTAAAGTCATTCTGACTTAACAATCTCTCCCTTTTTGAATATAACAAATTACATACAAGAAAAGAAAACAAAATAAAACAAAATTTACAGATGTTGCAAAATAAGACCAAAAAAAAAAACAAACAAACTTATCTTCTTCCTGACTTCGTCTGTTGTGGTCACACCTTCTTCATCTAAACATCCTCTCCTCTTCTGATTATTTTCTTCTTTTCCTGCTCTCCCCCTATTTGTTATAATCAAAAATGATTATCGATTCTGGTTTTTCAGCAGTTCTGCTATCATCTTCTTTAGATCATTCACCGTCTCCTTTATGTCATTGAGTTCACCTCGTAATCTACTGACTTCATCTGACGAAGAGACTTGATCTGCTTCTACTGATAGAGGAGCGAAAGGAATTGAAGTAGTATAGGCATCAGAAGATGGAGTGTAGTCTTCATTAATCTCAAAAGTAGGTGGACGAATGAATGTTGCAGCTTCAGGAAGATTTAGATCAAAAGGAACTGGCAGCATCAGCAACTGTCTTCCTTGCAGGGATAAAGCTTGTGCTTCTATAGACAGTGTACTAGATAGAGGCCTAATACGAAGAACTGTCTAAACAAGGAACTCAGTAAATGTTCATGTTCTTATACTTCCCCCTACTGGACAGTCTTCCCCACGATTTGTATGGCTGCAGCTCGCTTGATCTGGATCTTGTGCAGGAATGCATGCTTCATCAATTTTCCGCACTTCTTCTGCAATCTAATCTGCGAACAGATCATCATCAACATTATCTTCAGGAAATAATTTTGACTTTCCCTTTGTTAAATCTTTTGTACGCCTTGGCTGAATGTCTGGAACAACCTTTATCTCTGTGTTCTCTGTGATTGGGAACATAGTACACGGTGGGGGGACGTCTTGAGGGATATGGCAAATGATCGAGAAGCCTCAAGGTATCGTAAAAGACTTCTCTTTTCATTTAGTAATCGCCACGTGATACCATTAATCAACATAGGTTGCACCGAGCTACTATTTTCTTCATTGGTTCAACACCGATTATAATAGCATTGCTCGATTGGTAATAACTTTTACCAATTTGATTTCCAACCTATATTTCCTCAAGAACTTCGGTAGTTATATACCTTCGCCTTGGTTCAACATCAGCCAAATCTGGTACAGTAGTTGCTTCTTGTTGTGTTCCCTTAGAAGTTTCTTGAACCGGCCATTCTTCTGCTGGTTCCTCCTTTATAATGCCAGGTGTCTCATGAACCGTGCTTTCATTCACTGGTTCTTCTTGTTGGACCACAGGAGTATCCTGAACTGTAAAATGCTCAGTTTCTGTTTCAACTTGAATAGTATCAGCAGTCTCTTTTTGTAGACTAACATCCTCAGCAGTTGAGATGCTCTTCTTTTGACTAACCTTCTTAGTCTTTTTCTCTGCTTCAGTTAGTTTTGCTGATTTCTTCACAGGAAATTTTCCTTTAACAGTTGTTGCTTTTCTCTTCCTCTCAGTCTCTTTAAATCTTCTGGTCGTATCCTCTTCCAGAATTGAGACTAAGGATCTTGTGGCTTTGGCTGCACAAGATTTAGAAGTTTCTTCTCTCCTTTGTTCTATGGAAATCTTTTCTTCCTGTTGCCTCAGAGTCCTGATTCTTGGAGATCGCTTGGCTTTCTTCACAACTTCGCTCAAGAGACTTTCTCCTTGTCTCTTTGGTGCAGTTTGCTTTGCCCTCTGAGATTGATTTTCTTCGAAAAGAGGACTCACCATTTTCATAAGAGGTCTCCCTAGGACTCTCCTTAATTCGGCAGTAGGCGATTTGATACTTACAGGCGATTGAGAACTTGAGACAGGAGTCTTCTTCAATACACGCTCCCCCTCAGTTCTTGGTTTCTTTGAAGAACCGGCGTGATCTTTGTCTACTGTGCTAAGACTCATTCGCCGAATCGTGTGTGCATCGATTTTGCTCTTCACAGAACAGCAGTTTGTCCGATGCTTGCAGTGCGATTTATCTTGGAAAAATCCTTGTCAAAATCATACCATAAGGATAACTGGAAGTTTCCTTTAACCCCTTAACCATATAGTGAAAGATTAAGAAGGGTAGATCTATAGGATTTCGATTGAGAAGAAAGAACAGACATTGTTCGTCTAGAGTGGTCACCAAATGCCTTGAACCAACTCTAGGAAGAATGCAGTTGAATAGGATTGCATGAAGAACTCTGGCCTTCGGAATCAGATTTGATGTCTTCCTTTCTCTGGAATCATTTGTGCCATAGAGCTGCTTCTTGACATCTTCTTCTTTCATTCCAACTGAGGACATCCATCCGGCCTTGGTAGATAGTTTCTCTCCAACCGATGGGCAACCAGTTACCTTCCTTATCAAATCCTTTGTGACAATAATTGATATTCTATCCACGGAGGATACAATAGTGTCTTCTATCGACGAAGCGTTCTTCCAGAACTCATAAACCTCGTCCGTATAGACAGATTCTCGAATCTGAAAGAAGTTCTTCCAACCAGCTCTTGTGATCTCTGGTTCTACATCCATGCCGTCTCTCCTCAGTGACTCAAAATCCACAAGTCTTCCATAAACCATGGCTGCTTCCATTGTATAGAGTGAAAGATTATCTTCTGAAAAACTTTTGAGTGAGAAGATTTTGAGAGAATTGGTAAAGTAGAAATGAACCGTCAGGAGATGATGAAAAGACTGCTATAAACTCATCTCAGTCTACTTATAGGGTTATAGACTGATGGGTTCTCGAATCATTAAGAACCTCGAGTTTATCAGATATTTCCCTCCAAGAATCTTCCTTGTGAGAGAAGTTACCAGCTGTAACTCACTGTGTATAACGTCGTTAGTTTCTCACGTTATTTTAGCCTAACTGCTCATTTAGCATCACCATATTGAGATTGCGTCTTATCTTACAAAACGTTCTTCACTCGGTGGTTTAGTGAAGATGTCCGCCCATTGAAGCTCTGTTTAACGAACTTTAGAAGCACCACCTTTCTCTCGAACGTAGTCTCTCGTGAAATGATGTCGACTTCTATATGCTTTACTCGAATGTGAATTGGATTATTTGATGATTTATTGCCTTTGGTGTTGTCGCAATAAATTGGAATCTCCTCCTCCTTAATCGAATAGTCTTCAAGCTTATACTTGATCCACAGCGTCGTGAACAAAGAACTTCATGCGGATATATATTACGCTTCAGCGGTTGATAGAGCAATTGAGCTTTGTCTCTTGCTTGACCAGAGACTAGATTTCCTCCAAGAAAGTGACATCCTCCACTTGTGCTCTTTCTTTCGATTCTATCTCCGCATAGTCCGTATCACAATATCCGATTAACTCAAATCTTTACCTTTCTCAAACATTAAGCAAAGATTAGTAGTACTGCGAGATATCTCAAAATTCTTTTAACAAGATAAATGAGACTCTCTAGGATCGGCTTGAAATCTTGCACACAAGCATACACCGAATGAATATCGTGTCTACTTGTCGTAAGATACATTAAAGAACCGATCATCCCTCTATATAGGATTTGATCCACCTTCTTACCAAGTTCGTCTTTCGACAAAAGGTTTGAAGGATGCATCGGAGTTGCCATTGGCTTCACATTATTCATGTCAAACTTATTCAACAACTCTTTCACATACTTTTGTTGATGAATGAAGATCTTCTCTTTGGTCTGCTTAACTTGCAACCCAAGAAAGAACTTTAATTCACCCATCATACTCATTTCAAATTCTCTTTTCATTAGACTCTCAAACTTCAAGCATAACCCTTTTGAAGTAGCACCAAATATGATATCATCAACGTAAATCTGTACTAAGATAAAATCATTATGAGAACTTTTCCTGAAGAGCGTCTTATCAACTTGACCTCTGCTGAAATCATTTTCTATTAAGAAAGTACTCAGACGATCATACCAAGCTCTGGGAGCTTGCTTCAGGCCGTATAAGGTTTTGTGAAGTCTATAGACATAATCTGGATTTTTAACATCTTCAAAGCCAGGAGGTTGTTTCACATAGACTTCTTCGTCTATAAAGCCATTCAGAAATGTACTCTTAACATCCATCTGAAACAACTTTATATCGTGACAGATTGCATATGTCAACAAAATCCTTATAGCTTCAAGTCTCGCTACTGGAGCATATGTTTCGTTGTAGTCTATTCCTTCTTGCTGATTGTAGTCTTGTGCTACTAATCTGGCCTTGTTACGACTCACTCTTCCTGATTCGTCTAGCTTATTCTTGAAAACCCATCTGGTTCCAATAATGGATTTCTTAGGAGGTTTTGGAACTAAGGACTAGACGTTATTCCTTATGAATTGGTTCAGCTCTTCTTGCATGGCTAACACCCAAGCTTCGTCTTGAAGAGCTTCCTCAACCTTCTTAGGTTCTATTTCAGAGATAAAAGCTACATTAGCTTCTCGTCTGAATCTGGACCTTGTCCTAACTCCTTCTGAGGTCTCACCGATAATTAACTCTTCTGGATGAGAACTTTTATACTTCCAATCTCGTCTTAGTTCTATAGTTTCTGGAATATCTTCAATCTTATCCTCATGAGTGTCTGACGAGGGAGTTTCTGAGGCATCATCTAGGTTCTTTGAAGGACCTTCAATCTCCATGTCATCTTCCTTATGGGATTGAGAACTATCATCAAACTTGACATGAATTGTCTCTTCAATGCCTTTAAAATCAAGTTGTAAACTCGAAAAGCCTTAGACGATGATGAGTAGCCTAGAAAGATTCTTGGATAGGTCTTGAGTCGAATTTATCCAATGACTCTTTCAGATTCGAATGGAACATTTGCACCCAAATGGATGAAAGTAGGATATGCTTGGTCTTCTTCCATTCCATAACTCGTAAGGAGTTTTCTTCAACATAGGTCGCAACAAGATCCTGTTCTGAATATAGCATGCTGTGTTCACAGCTTCTGCCCAGAAATACTTAGGAAGATTCGTCTCACATAGCATGGCCCTTGCCATCTCTTGAACCGTCCTATTCTTTCTTTCAACAACTCCATTCTGTTGTGGAGTTCTAGGGGCCGAGAAGTTGTGGGAAATTCCATTCTCTTCACAGAAAACTCTAAACTTCTCATTTTCAAACTCTCCACCATGATCACTCCTGATACTAGCAATGGACATTCCTTTTTCGTTCTGTAACTTTCTGGATAGAGTTCTAAAGCACTTAAAGGACTCATCTTTGTGTGATAAAAATAATATCCAACAAAATCGAGTAAAGTCATCAACAATGACAAATCCATATTTCTTTCTGCCAAGACTTAATGTCCTTGTAGGACCAAATAAATCCATATGTAATAGTTCTAAAGGTCTTGAAGACGTTACAAAACTTTTAGAAGAGAAAGAGGTTTTAACTTGTTTTCCCTTTAAACAATTTTCACGAAAAAGTTCTTTATCAAAACTTATTTTGGCAAACCTCTTACTAAATCATGTTTTACCAGTTTTGAAATATGTTTCAAAGAGACATGACCTAGCTTTTATGCCGATTAGTCTTTCTTTTCGAAGATAGAAAACATGAAATATTTTGATTTTGAAAATCTTCTAAATTGATTTTGTAAAGGTTGTTTCTTCTCTTGGCAGAGAAAAGTATAGACCCATCTTTGTTTCTGACTTCACAAAGATTTTGATTGAATGTAACTGTGAAACCAGAATCACACAATTGACTCACACTAATCAAGTTATGCTTTAGACCATCAACAAGCAGTACATTATTTATGCATGCAAAGGAATCTTTACCTATTTTCCCGATTCCAATGATTTTGCCCTGCTGGTTGTCTCCGAAAGTTACTGATCCTCCCTTCTTATACTGAAGGTCTAGGAACATAGACCTTCTTCCCGTCATGTGTCGCGAGCATCCACTGTCTAAATACCAATGGTGCTTGTCGTATCTTCCAAGGAAGGATATCTGTAGGAGAAACTATTTTATTTCTTGGTACCCAAATTTTCTTGGGTCCTTTATGGTTAGTAGTATGCACATGATGTAATCTATAATGCATATTACTCGGACGTTGATTAAAATGTGTTGTCCTATTTCTTCCTTTTTGAGAGACAAATTTATTACGAGACTGAGTATTGTTTCCAGTAAACCCTAAACCAGTCTTATCACTAGGATGTCTACATTTTCCTAGCATATCATTCATTTTCTTTGTACTCTCAGTGAAAGTAGCTAGATCAGCTGATAGATTCTTGATCCTTAGCTTAAGCTGATTAATCTCATCTGATCTGTCTACAAGTTTCCTTTTAACTTCTAACTCCTTTTTTAAGCAAATATTTTCTCTCTATTTTCTCAAGATGTTTAATATTCTCAGATACTTTTCTTCAACAACATTGTCTTGTTTGAGAATAGCATGAGAATCTTCTAACAATTCTGAATATGCATCATGCAAGTTATCATAATCGGATTTTACCTCCTCATCACTATCTTCTTCAGCCATTAGGCAAATGTTTGCATGTTCTGATGACTCGAGCTCAGATCGATTCAGATGAATCTAGATCCTCCCATGTTGCCATCATGCTTTTCTTGCCTTCTTTACTCTTCTTAAGTTTCTTCTTGAGAGTAGGGCATTCGACTTGTAGTGTCCAGTGATTGCACTCGTAGCAAATGATAGAAGACTTTTCCGGCTTGGCTTCATCTTTTCCATTCTTTACGAATGTCCGTTACTTTTGGGCTTCTTTTCCACATCGTCTTATCTTTACGAAATGAAAGATAATTCGTCATCTTCATCACTTGACTCGATTGATTGACCGGAGTTATCATCCTTTGATTCTTCAATCTTCAATGCCTTCGATGACTTCCTCCTTCTCTCGAGTCTTATGATTCTTCCGTCCGCCTTGATCTATTGACTTGTCACGCTTGGGCTTGTCTTGACATTGAGTTCTACTTCAAGAATCTTCAGGATCCCAAGAACTCATCTAGCTTCAAAGACGCTCAAGTCTTTTGCTTCTTGCCTGCAGCTTACTTTAGGTCTCCATCTCTTAGGAAGGCTTCTTAGGATCTTTCGAACATGATCTTGGTTATTGTAAGTCCTTCCAAGAGCTTTTAATCCGTTGACAATTGTTTGAAATCTTCCAAACATTTGATCAATAGATTCTTCATCTTCCATCTGAAAAGTTCATATTGATGTACAAAGAATACTTATCTTGGATTCTTTAACTTGACTAGTGCCTTCATGAGCAATGGACAATGTGTCCCACATCTCTTTTCGTTGTCGCAACCATGCACTTTGTCGTATTCGCCTCGCTTGGGCACATGTTAAGAAGAATTTTGCCTTTGAATTGATTGTATTCTTGCTTTACGATCGATCGTCCATCCGCTTCGTGGAATATAACTACCTTCTTCATCTACAGGTATATAGGGTCCGTTCTCTATTACGTCCCAAAGGTCTACATGTGTAGATTCGATGAATAACCGCATTCTATCTTTCCAGTAATGGTAGTCTTCTCCATTGAATGCTTGGGAGGTCTAGTGATTGAGGCTCCTTCAGCGATGTATACGTGTGACTCCGCCATTATCTTTAATCCACACTTCGCCAAAGTGATTCTTGGATACCAGGCTTTGATACCAATTGAAGTGAATCACAAGTTAATACAACACTTATAAAATGATAATAGAATGCACGAGAAGGGGGGGTTGAATTGTGTATTCCCCTTTTTGAATATCTTTTCCAAATTACTTGTTAGAAATAAAATTCTTTACGAATTCTTATTAATCCTAATTGATCAAAGCTTTTCAATGCTAAGTATATGAATAGTAAATAAAGATCAACTTTGAAACTAAAAGTGAAATAGAGTGAGAGTAGTAGACACATGATTTATTTTGGTTCACCCCAAACCGTGGGCTACGTCCGATCCTCGAGTTTCTTCCGAGATTTCACTATCTCTTCAAACTTTACAAGTATTCTTTCACGAGCCTCTTGAGTCTCTACACCAAGATTCTTTCACACTTAGCCTCTGCGCAGCTATCTGCACAACTCTTTCTTTTCGAAAAGTATTTGAACACTTTATTACAAATGAAGATAGCGTTCACTAATTCGCACTTAATCGCTTTTCACTTTGTGTAATTTTTTCAAAACAGCTAACTCTGCAGTCTTCGACTTCGACTTGTATTTATAGCCTTCGTCTGTAACTGCTTCTTGATTCTTGAATCTTGAATCTTTAATCTTTAAAGAAACGGTTAATCAGTTGAGTTCTGTAACTAACTCAAACTGACTCTTGCGTCTGTTTCTTTTCGCTCACGTCTGCTTTAACGCTTTGCGTCTGTATTCTGCGTCTGCTTCGCTTTGCGTCTGCGTCTGCGTCTGCTTTTCTTTCTGCGTCTGTATCTACATTTGTGTCTTTATGCATTTATTGTCTTATGTCATCTGCGTCTCGCATGTTGATTTTTACTTTGACAAACTTAAATACATGTTTGACTTGTATCAACTTCGCTCAGATGTCGATGATGTCTTGCAACTTCGTCATCTTCGATGCTTTATTCAAACTTCGTCATCTTCGGACTTAAATGCTCGTGATCTGTTTTGTTTTTCTTGTTTTTGATCTCACTATATTTGTTATACATCAAAATCATTTATATGTAAAGTCATTCTGACTTAACGGTCATATCCACTAGGATAATACCTCAAAATCAATATTACTATTCTCTAAATCTAATTCACCTTTTATGCTCAGTTCTAGATTCCAATAGCCTTTCTTTACATTTAGGGCCCTCACAATTATACCCCAATTATCAAGAACCATCCTTAGGTTGAATTTCAACCACACTCTTAACTGTCTTTCACTAATTGCGATCTCTAAGCCCTGAATTCAAATTCTCATTCTTTTCCTCAATTATAGACCTCTTTCTCTAGCTCATAACAAATCAAACATCACCTCAATTGGAGGTCTACACCATTAGCTATACCTCAAAACTAAACCATTTCAGTTCAGAAAAAGGTCCCTCGCCGCGGCGTCTACTCGCTCGTCGCGACGTGTAGAAAATCCTTCGTCGCGACGTATAAAAATCCCGCTCGTCGCGACGTCTAAATTATTATTCGTCGCGACGTGCGGTCGTCTTCTCTGATTCTCCTTTTCATTTCTCTTTCTAAAACCAGTTACAGCTCACCCATAACTACCCCAATCTTTCACAATCAAACCCATGAATGCATTAATTAACAAATAAACAACATTAAACCATTTACTTACTCAAAATCAAGCTCAAATCTTCAACTCTCAACAAATCTCCTCCAAGTCCTAACACCTTCGGTTCTCTCCCATAGCCACACAAAACTTCATCTTTTCAAGGCTTACGGTCGGTCTTTACAATAAGAAGGGAGCAAGCAAGAGAAGAGGCAAAGATCGAAGATCACCAAGGGGAAGAAGGAGGATCGATCGAAGGAGAAATGATCGAGCCCTAGGAGAGAAAGATTTCTTTTTCTCCCAATTATGAAACTTAAGGCATTTAAGGTAAAACAATTAAGTCTCTAGTCATTTTCCTCACAAAACATTTAAATCTCTTCCTCTTTTCACAATCATTTCCAGTCCAATTCATTCTCCAAATTTCAATGGCTCGACATAATAAAACTCCTAAAGTCATATATCAAAATTTCCTTTGCCATTAGACAATTATTTCGGTACTATACAATCAGTCGGTCCGCCACTCGGAAAATTTTCGGTCCGGACATTTTCTCCCAATTTTCAGAAAAATTCCTAAGGGTCATTATCAACTGACGGTCACTCTAAAACATTTCTAATTCAACTATTCGGGCCCAATTGTTCCATAATTCGCAATAAATCAAAATCAAACATTTTTATCTCAAAATTCACAATCCCATCATAATCACAATTAATTGCTGGAAAAATGTCATGAATGCATGTACCTACATGTGCATGTGCCAATTGACTCATTCCTCTAAAATTAGAGGTCAAATAAATGCTCAAACAAAATATGCTATGCAAATTACTAGCCTGTCCCAATTGACCAATTGACCCTTCCCTACGGAGATGGGATGTTACATTCTCACACAAGATCTTATCGCTAAAATAGCATATCCAGTTTTAATTACATAATTTCAAATTGCCTCCTTAAACCGAACCTCGCCCTTAAATTTTATGTCAACTTCAAACTTCAAACTAAAAATCTTTTATGTTTTCATATTGCCTCCTTAAAATAAACCTCACCCTTAAACTTCATGTCAACTTCAAACTAGAAATCTTTCATGTCCACTTTTGGATTAAAAACAACATATTTCTTTCTCATGTTAGAGGCTTTGCACCCACCATCATCACTATATATTGGTGATTGAACTTTAACATCACTGTTCTTATACTCACAACACCACCTTTGTGAACTTTCTACTTCTCTTTATGAATTGTTTGAATATTTTCCATTGCTTTCAACCCCATCTATAACACCATCACATTTAAATCTACTACCTACCTTCTTCTGATATTTCTTCTCATTAGCTCTTGAAGTAACATATTCTTCATCATCATTTGCATAAATTTCATCATCACTTATATCATTTTCAAATTCAATCATCTCTATAACGTTAAAATCTTCACCATTTTGCTCCACCTGAACTTGGAATAACCACTCTTCATTGTCAACATCAGAATCAATTTCTTCACCATTAATTGTAGGATTATCCTAACCATGCTCATAACAAATTTTAGCATTGTAGTTCTTTAATTTATTTAATGTGTTGAAGCATCGACAATATGTCCTTATCATGATATAAGCTTAACTTTTTCAAACCTCTCATTGACTCTTGTGGAAATTTGTAAAACAAAGATACAACTATATGTCTTTTATCTTTTGATTCTCATTTTAATACTAACATATTATGTTTCTTAACATCAATATCCTTCTTCCGTTTGATCATGCCTCCAACATATTTGTTGCTTTCATGTCTTTTCAATACCCCACCATAATGAAACTTAAAATTTACTAACTTTGGCATTACAAAAAATTTTACTTTCAATTTCCAACAAATAAAAAATGTAAGCACCTCATCAAACCAATTCAATAATATGCTTTTTCTAACGATTTTATTACCACAACTTTATAGAACAAGACCTTAATGTCTGAAGCAAAAAGGAAAATAAACCGAAATAAGTTATATAATTTGATATAACAAACCATAATTTAATTTAAAGATAAAAAAAATATAATTTAATAGATACGTAGTTAAAATCCTTGTCATTTTAACTCTTTAATTAACCTACTATAATTTGAATAGCAAGACTTTGGAAGCCACCTTATAGCTAATTAAGGAGACGATGATGAATAATTATCTCCTTTCTATCCTTGCTCGCTAGAAAGCATTCACCCCTCTGTTCTAATTATTGGAATGAGTGGAGCTTATTAGAAATCAAGTAGGGAAAAGGTACATAAACTCCTCATATCAAATGGAAGCACTAATAAGGAAAATTGAAAGTCTGGCTGGAGTAGTGAGAATAAATTTTTAAAAAGGAATTAACAACCATCATTGAAAAAAGTCACGAAACATCCTTTAAAAAGGGGTAAACCATAGAGTAATAGATAGTGGAAACCATATGTAGTAAGAAATTCAATTAAGTACTGAACATAATCCCACCAATTGTCTCACAAGCTAGCATATAAAATTTTGCTTACATTGCCTTATATGTAAAGGGTTTAGAGTTGTCTAGAGATGAAAGATAGTCTCTAATAGCTATTAATAATGAATTGTAACCTCGATTACTTATATAGATAAAAAGTTGCATCCTAATTTGAGAATATCATATTATTACATTCTCTCCATATTCCATAAACCAAATTACAAAGGAAGATTTAGAAGATCATTTTATCATCTTTATATGAAAAGTGCATTTGAATGATTTATTCAACAATTAGTAACCATTCATAAAGAGGAAGAGTTATATTGCAGAGATTTATGATCACCTTTTTAAAAAAATATTTCTAGAAAATAACAAGTACAATAAATCAAGACAACTAAATTTAAGAGCAAAACTTATACAAGAGTGAAACTTAAGTTAAACAGTGATTCAATTGATATAAGTAAGTGTCAGAATTGAAAAAGAAAAGTGATTTGGAAGGAAGTGAAACAAATAACCAATTCAACAACAACAACAAAATATTATTTATTGGAAAGAATTTGGCCTTCCGCCTCTACCTTTACAATTGACGCTTCAATAGGAAGAAAGCAAAATAGGTTATTAGAAAGAAATAGAATTACTTGAAATTGAATACAAAAATGAGAAGATATGTGAAAGATCAAACAACTAAACTTAACAACACTTAATTATTTCTCAAAGAGATAACTTAAGGGTTATATGAACTCACTTTCTAAAAATGTGTGACAACTGGCACTCGCGATTGTAAGAGACAACAACACTCCAAAGTCACTCCCAATCACAAAAGAGTATTGTACCATCAAGAACGAAAGACAACATTCTAAATAAGGAGGCAAACACATTGGGAGTAGGTTTTTTTAAAAAATCATGTCTTAAATATTACATATCAATGACTCTAGTACACTTTCTGGTTTTTTTTAATTAACTCAAAATTTATTTAATTTAAAACTTATACTTTAAATTGAGTTCAAAACAAAAAAATCTATTTAAATCTTTTAGTAATTTATTATTCACAATTTTCTTAAAATTTTATTTTTCATACAATTTTTATCTTTATTATAAGTATGTACTTATAGAGATTATTTAGACCTCTAATCACGTTATATCTTATACAAAAAAAATTAAAATATATGCATTTTACATTTATCAGTCTTTATACCAAAATAACTTAAAGACTAATTTTAATATTAGATTATTTATATTAAAAAACTAACGATCAATTATAATGAACTTTATTATTATAATTGATAAAAATATTACACAATTATCAATTACGAGAATAGGTTAAGCCTGCAATCAAATCAAAAGAAAATTGAACCAAAGGATAAAGCAGTTGTTCACGTTCACATGTGTCAATTTTCACGATCACTGACCACATCCTCTGGAATCCAATTATTAAGGCATTCACTCCAAATTGTGATAAATGACAAACTCAACACTGAAATAGTTATATTCATATTTTGAAATTTTAACTTTTATAATATAAGAGATTTAAATTTTAAAATGTTTGATGATTTTGTAAAATTTCCTTATTTATCAAATAATTTAAATTTTAATAAAATATTATTAAATATAAATTAATTAATTTATTATTAATTTATAAAATTAACTAATTAATTAATTAATTAATTAATTTTAACAATAAAATTATTAAAACAAACTGAACTGAAAATTTAAAAATAAATCGTAAAATCAAAAGATTCAAAGTTTTGACAATTAAATTATAGTTTTTAATCATTAGTTAATATATAAATATCTATATTTAATTTATTATTAAAAGTTAATTATACAAACAATATTATCTAAAATATTTTTAAACATTGATAAATAATTTCAATTATAAAAAAAATTATATGATTTTAATTGCACAAAATAAGTTGTGGGGCTCAGGTACGAACAGTAAAACGACAGTTGGTACAAAGGAGCACGTGGAGCGTCGGAAACCAAAGTCAAGGCACTTTCCTCTAAAATTCTCGACCGGACCACTTTACGTTATTCACTTTACTCTTGCCTTTCGGTTACCTGTAAAAAACCAACCCGTCTATGACGTTGGCGCTTCTTGGAATCACTAGATCCGTGGCCCTTTTTTCGGAAACGAGCTCTAGGCAAGTTTCTGGTTGTTAATCTTCGAATATGGATGCCATTAAGAAGCAAGCCACCAAGCTCCGTGAGCAAGTTGCTAAGCAACAGCAAGTCAGATCCTTTTTTTCTACTTTTTCCCCTCAATTCTTAGCTCTAAATTTTTCCTTTTCATGCTTGCTATCTCGTTGATTTCCATGGAACTTTGAAGCCTATCTTTGTGTTCTTTTAAATCTTGATGAACCGAAATATGATACGTACATGCTAATGTTCAGATGTTTGTTAATTTGCAGGCAATATTGAAACATCTTCGTCATTTCGGTCATGAAGATGTTATTATTGACGAAGCTGAATTTCGGTGTTATCAACAACTTCAAAATCTCTACAGTTCCACTAGAGCTGCTAAGGTATCTCCATGCATTATTTTTTTTAATTCAATTTGCGTGATCCTGAACTGGCGAAATGCATTAGCATGTCAAGCAGTTGTTTAATTTGGTCGGAATCTTGAAATTTCACAGCATTATCAAAGGAATATCGTCCGTTGTATTGGCAGTTTTGTATCTACAACTTCAAAGCAAATGGAAATAGGTAGGTATCATAATTCTCGTGTGTTGTAATGCCTTTATGAGGCTGATAGATGAAGCTTCTACCTTTATTTATTTTCTTTTAGCAAGAAAATTGGCTGAGGATTGTTGCAAATATGGAGATGATAACCAAAGTGTGAATACTCATGTTGCAAGAGCCACTCTGCAATTTGGTACCTCTCATAATTTAATGGAAAATGAGAGTGAAACTTTTCTTGGCGTTTTAGGCGATCAGGTAATCATATCAATGTGATCATGCTGCTAAATTCATTGTTGTTATTGATTATGTGATGAATAGCAGTCAAATATGCAGTTGAGGTGTACTTAGAACTACGTTATAAATTTAGCAATGAGATTCTTGCTATATGAATATATGAGTGCAAATGATGAATTTACATCTTTATGCTTAGTTAATGTTGCTTTTAAGGTAACAAACATTATTCCATTTTATAGGGAGCTTCAAAATTTCAATTTAGAATAGATATGTATTCCCCATACTTGGTGAAGCATACTAAATGGATTTTGTCCTTGTTATGAAGTCAAAGCTTGTAAGGGAAGTTTTGGAAGAAAGCATTGTCAACCACAACTGGATCACATTTATGATGTGCTATAAGTGGTGTACTTTGCAGTAGCAGTTCTTAGGATTTCTTTTTTTTCCCGTCCTTTTTGGTTTTTCTATCCTCATGTTCGTCCTCTATCTCTTGCTACTAGGGTTGTTACTATCATAAGAACTAAAAGGACTCAGCCCTGCATGATGCATGTGTACTTGAATTGACGTGTCTGAATTCTCAAAATAAGCTGCCTTCAAAGATCATAGGGTTGTTTCCTTTCTTTCATCCTTCTAATTGTCACAGGTTTTCTTCAATATTTAGGTTTCTGAGCCACTTCGAGCATTGATAACAGGAGCCCCTTTGGAGGATGCTCGCCACTTGACAAACCGTTATGACAAACTTCGCCAAGAGGTTGAAGCACAGGTAACTTCTTGTGTGCAATAGGCACCTATGGCCTTGCAAAATTCCAAAAGTAGAATCATTGTATTTTTGCTTCTGTCAGGCAGCTGAGGTATTGAGGCTTAGATCAAAGACCCGAGATTCAGATATAAATGCAGAGAATTGCACCAGGCTTCGAGGTTCAGAAACAAGGTTGAATGATCTGAAATCTACAATGATGGCACTTGGGAGAGAAGCAACTGCTGCAATGTTGGCAGTTGAAGATCAGCAGCAACAGATAACTGCACAACGGTTATTTACTATGGTATAACATGCCATTCTTCATTTTTAAAAAATTTCACCAGACATTTTTAAGTCATGAGTCTGTTGGGAAAAAATGAAATTTATTTTTTTATAAGTTTTGATGTTAGGTTCAGCTAATTATTTTTGTCATCAGGTCAACTAAGAATTCATTTATTTGCTTGTTGGTGTTGCATGTTACCCATTTGTGTTAGATACTGTAGCATTTGGTGAACTATTGTGAACCAGTCGATTTGGGTCCCAAGTTTCATTTGTATTTTGAGTTATCTGTTGGATCTTGTTTCTGATTAAGTAGCACAGTGAAAACATCATTTTTGGTTGAAGTTGATGCTAATAATCTTTGGTATTCGATGTTGGTATGTTCTTTAGATCTGCGTAATCGTTCAGTGTTTACTATTAAGATCATCCAATTGTAATTTTATGAAAATGGGCAAAAAGCTGTGATCTTTTAACTTCTCTTTGGAGTAAAAAGGGATTTAAAGTTGTGTTGTATGGTTGATTGTCCTAGCGATGCGCCTTAAACTTATTGCTTATTACCTTGATGAAGAAGTTTTTCACTCCACTGAGGTAATGTGATGATAGAAGACAGATTCTATAATCCAAAAGTCTTGCTTCTTGCTTATATTTGCTTTAGCTACTAGTTTTTATTTATTCATTGAATTTATCAATTTCTTGAAAACCTGAATTGAAATTAAACCTTTTTTCAGGTAGATGCGGAGAGGTGTTATCATCAACATGTTCTTTCTATCTTGGATAAGTTATATGATGAGGTGTGTGTATCTGTACACTTTGGCTGTGCAAGCATTGTAGCATACACTGTTTTAGATCAATAATGTCACATTCATTATGGTTTTATTTTCGTGCAAGAAAGATTATGATTATTACAATAATGTGAAAGTATTGGAGCATACACTGTTTTGGATCAATAGTGTCACATTCATTATGGTTTATTTTCATTCGAGAAAGATTATGATGATTTCAATGATGATTTCAATGATGTTTTATGTTATTGAGATTAGATGATTCTGGAGGAGCAATTAAATGAGTCTTCATCACAATCAGGGACCACAGAGAAAGCTATGAATGTCTTAGCAGCACCTGAAGATTCTACTCCAAATGATCAAGTAACAAGTAATGGAAAATACGATGTTTTCTTTGCAAAAGTAAGTCTTATATTTCTTCGAACACCGTCCTCTCCCCTTAAATTATTCTGAAAGTACAAAAAGGACTATTTAAGATCCCTCTAAGGATTTCATTACTCAACACAGGGTTTATTTCTTAATATTATGGTTTTCAGAACCAAAATGGCCAAGCTGTTCCTACTGAAAAGCTTGCGGACTTGATGAGTGACCAGTCCAGTTACGACACTAAATCCAGCCCATCTAGAATCCAGCTGGGTTTAGCTATTTTTCCCTGGTTGAATGGGACTCAGTGACCTGATGGTTGCTGATTGGTCAATAGCTAGTCAACAGTCAACCTTCCATTTAATAAAAGCATGCTCCCAACTCCCATCCTTCTAATTTTCCACCATTTGACATTAAACCAACATACGTTTTGTGGATTCTATAGTTCTCATAATATATTTAAATTCTATATTATTTATGAAAATATGGATTGACACTGGTTCAATTACAGTTTGATCCTTTGCCCTTGACCTGTTGCCCTCAAGTCAATCCTCTTGGCCAGGTCTAAAAACATTGAAATATTTTCATTGACTTGAATATTGGGATCTCATACTCTGACTTGCACTGTAATAATCAATGCATGGCCCATGAAACTTCACCAGTGTAGTGTTTCTTCAAGGTTTTTCTGTGTTAAGCCAGTGTGCTTAAAGGTTGAATGTAAATCCTTTGTTGCGCAAATTATGCTAGGCAGATGTAATGGAAGGAAAAAAGAGAAGCTATCTAATAATAAATTTTTCAGAGCTTTCTTTTTATGTGTGAAAGTATTAATTCATTAGGACAAGGTGCTCTTTTATATGTTCTTTGTAGATTAATTTGCTATCTTTGGTTATTCTTGTTTTCTCTTTATTAAATATGCAGGTTATACACCCCTTTGATGCTCAAGGTGAGGGGGAGTTGAGCCTCTCTGTTGATGACTACGTTGTGGTTTCGCAGGTATCTCCTCCAATGAATAATGATTTCATTTACCTAGGTTGTAGGTTAAGTAATTCAAAACCAGAAGAACATTTTAGTTTTTCAGATTTTATTTAATCATTGTCTTCAATTTTTATACCTTTAAATTTGCATATCTTGCGTTGTACTGCCAAATCTGGATATTTAGCTTGCTCAATGTTTTCCTTTTTTCCTTTTACTCTTCACATAAGTTTCCAATGAATTTAAAAAGGTGACTGAGAGTGGATATATTGTGAGTTTTACTTATAAGGATTGTTATTAACGTGGGTGAGGAAGATAGTTGTAGTTCTCTTAAGAAGGTTAAAGCCTTGCAATTGTCCATTTTGATTGGAAAGAATGACTCGTTACCCCCGGCCAGGTCAACCTCCCAAAATGAAAATGAAAACATTGATTATTAACACCACATTCCAGTCTACGAGTCTTTAACTATATAGTGTATTCAGAAAGTACATATTAGGCAAATTTCAGACTCTGTCCACAAAATGAACTGAGAGACCTTGAGGCTTTTATTGGGAGGATTTAGTTTCCTTGTGTTAAATTTTACTCACTTGCTGCTTTAAAATTTACTCCAGATGTTTGTGGTTTAGTGGTTGCGTTGCTTTGATATCTGTCTTGAAATCCGATCTATTAAATATATTATTACGGAATAACTCTTAGTTTCTTGTTCTTAATGATTGTATTCATCTGAAATGAACTCTCTTTTGTTGTTAACTTGCTTCTTTTAAATCCCTCCCAAAGTTAGATATCTTGGCACCGGTTAGAGTGTAAAACAAGTGACATGGCCATTCCAATTGAAATTTCAAGTTGAAGTTTTATTGTTTCCTTGTCCTTTCTCCTAACGCTTTGTCGCCCTCCATTTTCTTTCCTGATTTCACTAGGTGGCTCCTACAGGGTGGTCCAAAGGAGAATGTAAAGGGCATACTGGATGGTTTCCCTCTGCTTATATAGATAAGCTGGAAAAGGCACCTACTAGTGAAGAAAAGCTAGTAAAAGCATCTACTAGTGAAGGAAAGCTGGAAAAAGCGCCTATTATTGAAGAAAAGCAGGAAGAAATGCCAGCAAATGAAATGATTGAAGCAACCTCTAAGTCTTGATCTTACACTATCCACCTAGAGAAATTGTACATGGCCCTCTTCCTCTCGCACAAGCACTCCATTTTGTGGTTTTTTTGGCTCCAATCGCTGCTTTATTATAAAGGCCCCTTTTTGCTAGTATATTAAGGTTTTGTTTCCTTTCTATAGTTAAATGTCAATATCAAAGTCTAGTGTGTATTCTTCTGTTCGTATTTCCTATCCTGTATCTGCATGTGTTTATTCTTTTCAAGCTTTACGGCTGACTACTTTTAAACTCAATAGATTCCCGTCTTCTCCAGCGCAGTTGGTGTCTGTGATGGTCAGCTTGGAGCAGTATTCTGGGTTCAAGCAACGACTTAAAACGACATAGCTTTTCTTTGCCTCTTTCCTTTCCTCTTTATCTTATGTTTAAATAATGTAAATTGCTTCCTGTTGATCATTATTTTCTGTGAGAAAAATAACTTTTTGAGAGAAAACTGTGCAATTGATTATTTCTCATTATAAAATTATTATTTTAATTATTTTTTGAATTAATAAATATTATAATCAACTAAATTCTTTTGCTTAACAAAATTTGTAACCTTAATTACATGATCCCTAAATTTTGTTACCACTATATTGAAGTTTCTGTAGAGTGAATAATAAAGACGTTTTAATTTCTCTGCTGTTTATCTTCTTTTATCTGTCTACATTCTCTTTGATGTCATCCCCTGCTTTGACAATAGTATTGATTAATCTCTTAAAGTAGCTCTTCTTATGTATCTCAGTGTTTCGGGTAGATTAGCCATGACCCATTTCTTAATGTATCTCTACCACCATTCAGGAACTCTGAGCAAAAACTGACCACACAGCTTTCTTTTGTCCTTATGAAGTTGAAGTTTCAGAAGGAAGTCAAGGTAGCTTTCTGCATTTTTTATCTCTTCATTTCCCGCATTCTTTCTTGCCTGCCTCTTATCGTATTCTTATGAGAGGAATGAGCATATTCTCTTGGTTGCCATAAGTGTCCAGATTTCCAATAAAGGATCTTTCCCAATAGTCATATAAAACTCAGTAGCAGCAAAAGCCCAAGAAAAACATTAATCCATGGTTTCATTTCAAATACACAGTTGCTACATCTTTATGCCCCAATGTTTCCCAAGTTTGGCATGAAATTTAGCATGTTAAAGTTGGAAAAGTCGGTAATGGAAGCTCGATGGGCTGATTCAATCTTTCGTATGTCCTTCTCTTCAAGTTGGGTGTATAATAGTAAGCAAAATGAGACGTCTTGAAAATGTCTATTAACAGTTAATAACTCTCCTGATTCTGCTGGTTCTGAGAGAGCCCCGACCGCGAGAGTATTCAGCTAAGCGAGACAGGTGCATCAGCAGCAACAGGGTTTGATGGAGAATGTAAGTAACGTATAAAATATAATAAATCATCAATCATAATTTATACTTTAATTTGTTTCCCTTTATTAAGAATGTGTTCGACATGAAAATACAAGATTGCTTAGGGTAATAAATTTTATATTGATCACTTAACTACGTTTATATAATTCATATTATATCTATTGATTATTGATTGAGTTGATCTTAATTAAAATAAATTATAAGTAATATTAAAACATATCCATCTTTATACAAGGTATTTTAAATATCTCAAATAAAAGATCATTTATTCAATCATTATAATAAGAAATTTCATATACATATAAGTAATATTTCAAATAGAATTATCGTGTAGGGTCAATTCAATAAATTTATTTTCTAATAAGATATATTTGTTTAAATATCTTTATACTTTAATCTATTAAATCTACAACTTTTTTATAAGGAAAAGACACAATATATGGTAGTCTTTTTACGTTATTATTATCAATCTTAATACAATAATGATTAAAATAATTTAAGTATAATACATCGATACGATATGAATTTTATAATTATTATCTCATCATAATTTTATTTGTAATATAAATTTATCATATATAATTTATTATATACATATGAATATTTATAAAATAAATAATACTTTTAAAAATTATATCACCAAATTATTATCAATTAATTGACTATAGAACATATACCAGCACTTCCAAAATACGCTTAATTCATAGTTACACAAGTACAAAATTTTTAAATAATTTTATTTATTCTAAAATATATTATTCTAAATTACTTAAAGTATTCTATTCTATTAAATTTATTTTTACTATATTAATTTTAATTATCTTAACAAAATTGCTAATAAATAATATCACACATATTTAAAATAAGTTAATAAACAATAAAATATGGTCTATTAATAATTAAAATGATATTTTATTTTTAAAATAAATAAAATGTATATCATTCGAATATATTTTAATAAATTTCAAGTGTGAACACTTCATCTTTAATGCTAGCAGCAAAGGAAAGTAGACAAATTAAACCGTAAAGAGTCACGTTGTCTGAAAGCGACAACTGCCCACAGCCCAGTGGGCTCTACCAACGTCAATTAGCGTGTGAACGCATTCTTATTAGTTATTTGACGTGAAAGCGCATTCGCTTTCGTACAAGAACCTAACCAACAGACACCAAACCCCAAAACAGAGTCTCTTGTAATTGCTTGTCCCGATTAACCACTTTTCCCATGTTCAGCGGCGGCGCCGGAGACGAGGACGATGCCTTGGGGCAGATAACGATGATGCTCAGTCCTGAGATATCTCCGTCTGCAACCAAGGGCCGGGGCTCTCAGTCTCAGCAACAACAGCCACAGTGGGGACAACAGGAAACCATAGAGTTAATTGCGATCAGAGCAGAGTTGGAGAAGGATTTCAGTGTCTCAAAGAGGAGCAAAACGCTTTGGGAGGTTGTCAGCTCCAAGATGATGGAAAAAAACTACTTTCGAACCCCTGATCAGTGTAAATGCAAATGGAAGAACCTTGTCAACCGTTATAAGGTACCCCAGATCTTTTTTGCTATGATCATTGAACATAGTTTCCATCTATCAAAGCCCTTGAAGTTAGATTTGCTGAAGGTCCTGTCTTTTTGTCTTTTTATTTTAATTCAATTATGGAAAGCTGTTTCCTTCGAGTGTTATATGGCAGCGTGGTCAATTTCTGTTAGGGGTAAATTTACGTATTATTATAACTTTTTAGACCTTACTTATCAGCAAAAATTTTAACAGGTATTGTTGTTGTTGGTAGATTATTGCATTAGGTTCCAGGAACTCAAAGTGGCAAGTGGAAGCCAATAATTGAAAATAGAATAAATATAAACATAAAAGATAATAATAAAATAAAATAAATATTTAATAAATAAAATAAGTAATAAGGAATAAACTAAATAATATAATAAAAATAGAATAAGGTAAAGAGTAAAAAATAAATTAATACACAGGCAATAAAGAAGATAAATCAATCTATCAATCAAATAAGTCATTAGGAGAAAATATTTAGACTAAATAAGGAAATGTTTAGGTTAAATCATTAAGAGCTAAGTACTATATATTTAAATATTTAAGTTAAATACAAAAGAAAAATGCTTAAAGGACTTATGAGAACTACAAGGATCTCTCATATTCATATCCTAGTATGCTAAAGTTTCTATTGTGAATTATTTTTTTAGTAAGTTTCAGCAGAGTCATATCATTCATGATCACCTTCTCCAATTTTTTTTAAGCCTTTCTTTTTTTCTCGTACGGCCTCTAAATACAATCTTCTTACATTTCTCATTGGAACGTCTGAGTATCTCCTCTTAATATATCCAAACTACTCAAGCCTTCTCTCTCTTAATTTTTTTAATATTAGTCACATTTAATTTGTCTTTTACCATTGCATTCTTGACCTGATTTCTTTTAGTAAGGTTGCACATCTAATAAAGCAACCTCATTTTTGCTACCATTAGCTTGTGATTATGCATCTATTTAATGGGCTATTTAATGGGCCAATACTCTGCCCCATAGAGCATAGACAGCTTAATCGTTAAACGATAAAATTTATCTTTAAGTTTGAGTAGTATCTTCTTATCACGTAAAACTTCTAATGCACTGGATGATAGATCTTGTCTTCATCAACGTTTCAATTGCTCTGGATGATAGATCTTAGAAACTTAAAACACTCCTTTTATAGTATAATTTTTGAACCAATCTTTACCTTCACATCAGTAGCTACCCTATGGCTCGAAAAGTTACATTCTATATACACAGTCTTAATACTACTCAATTTAAAGTCCTTCAACTCTAACATATCCCCCCAAATCATGCAAATCATATTTTTTTTTACATCAAATAAATCTATGTATATCGAGCAAAATTATTGACAAAGATTACAAAATATTTTGAACTTCCCATGGACCCTAAATATCATAGTAGATGACAAAAGTGGTAGATGACATATAGTTGCTATTATTAAAAGGTAAGGTATGATATTTGGCTAATTGACAAGATAAACGATCAACATTTTATTTTAAAAAATCCTAACAATCCACTGAAAATTGAAAAGAAGTATGACTAAGATAGTAGTGCCAAGTTCGAGATATAACAGTGGCACCACAACTAGATTGACTCATGGGTAAAAGTAGTGATGTAAATTCAAACAAGTATCATTCCTCATGTTCCAAGGAAACTATGACTTGAAAATGAAACAAGTCTAAGATCACATAATTGGTCAACAAAGGTTAGAATAAGTGACAATTTTGGAATAAAAGAGCTATTTACTAACGTAAGATTAGATGTGTAATGGGTGCACAGAAAATGTGTAATGGGTGCGTGGAAAACTTTGTGTTTATTTTTGAACAATAAAGGCATAGAACTCATATGATTGCAGCATGCAGAATTAAGATATCAGAAATAAGTAGTACTTAGTTGATAAACAAGGCCAAGTTTGTAGAATTACTAGATTGAGAACGCATTAATGTCAATTTGATCAAGAATAACAGTAAGGTTGGACTTAGAACTTGGAAGACTCGACGGAATCCTTAATGACTGCAATGACGAAAGAAGAGGGTTTGCATCTTTGATGATCAGACTTTTGTTTTAAATCCTTTCTAGTGGCTTGACCGAATATTCAAATATCTAATGACTTGACTTCTTGCACTAATTACAATATTCTTTCATTTTCTCTTTCATTGGAGAACGAGAAATTGGTGATCCTGTAAATTCTGTAACAGTCAAGCTACTGTGAACAGTGTAGATAAGCCGATTTTTCCTCGTATATGAGTTTTGAGCACATACAATTCAACATCTTTTTGATCATATGAATCTAAAATAGCAAGTTGATTTTAAAAATCTTGAAATTATGAAAGAAAAGAAAATTAGATATGAATTGTCCTATTTCCTAATTTAGGTGATGCAGCTGCCCTTTATGAGTTACATCTACCAGTAAGTGATTAAATGTATAGAGGATTTTGATGGAAATTTTCTTGTTGGGTATGCATTATGTGAATGAGCAATCCAACACCCACTATATACAATGTGCAAAAACTATTATACCTGAATCAGTTTTTTCGTATCCTAACATTTCGAACTCTTGTGAGGGTGGTATGTTTCTTATTGAACATGATACTACTTTTTCTTAATTAGGTTTGGTGAGTGTTATTTTAGAAGTGCAGTTCTCCAATATAGTCTACATTTTTATATTCGTTCCATGCTTTTCTATTTTCAATTCAACAGGGGAAGGAAACATCTGATCCTGAGAATAGCAGGGAATGTCCGTTCTTTGAGGAACTGCAAGCAGTATTTGCTGAAAGAACAAGGAGAATGCAACGACTACTTCTTGAATCAGAGTCCGGTTCTACCAATACAAGGAAAAGGGTAAAGAGAACGAGTGAAGATAGATCATCTGCCGAATTTTCAGATGATATGGATGATAATGATGACAGTGAGGAGGAGAAGCAACCCAGGAGCTATTCTAGAAAGAGGAATGGTGAAAGAATAACGCTAGAGAGGTCTGGAAAAGGAGCCACTGCCTCAAATGCAAACTGTACAACCGGAATACAAGAAATGCTCAAGGAGTTTCTTCAGCAGCAGCAAAGGATGGAAATGCAGTGGACGGAGATGATGGAAAGGCGGGCTCAGGAGCGACAATTGTTCGAACAGGAATGGAGACAGTCAATGGAGAAGCTTGAGAGGGAGAGACTAATGATTGAGCAGGCTTGGAGGGAGAGAGAAGAACAAAGGAGGATAAGAGAAGAGAGCAGAGCTGAGAGGAGGGATGCCTTACTGACCACCCTTCTGCGTAAATTCATCCATGACAATACTATCTGAGATTATCGGTTTCCCATTATCGATTCTTCCAAAAAATTGAGCTTCCTTAAGAAGGAGAGTAATGTTTGATACATTTTAATTCTTCGATTCCTAAACAAAAGTGAGCACAGAAGGAAATACAAATTCTTATGGGTTCCTTTAGGGGAAGGACCTATTTTAGCTACATTGACAGCCACCCCACGGAAGGTTGGGGAAGAAACACTATATTTATGCTTATGTTTGCAGGTCCTTAGAAAAGAATTGTTCTTGAAGAAATTCTTTTACTTGTAAAAAGGACTCGCCTATATCTGTTATTGTTCAGTTTCAGAAGGAAAAAAAAAAGAGAAGAAAAAAGATTTCTACTGAAGCATAGCAGAGGCAGCTGTTGTCACTTCTAGAGTAATATGAAATTATGAGGATAGATAATTAAGAAGTGCTTGATTCAAATGTAGTAATGATAATATAGGAACGAGAATAAATACAGCGAATAGATATAATTATTATAATTATGAATGGTTGATTAAGAGGAAAGAATGATTCTTATTATTATTAACGATGATTGGTTTGTTAGAAATTTTAAAAATAAAATTTTTTAATTTTTTACATCAAATTTTACTATATTTTCATTAATTATATTTAATTTATGTACCATTTGTGATGACAAAATGTTTAAAATTAAATATATTGTAGCATTTTCTTTGTTCTAGCATTTGCTTGTATTGAAATATCATTAGTCAAATAATGTCTTAAAAATAAAGTTTAATCATAATATCGCTTTGTTAAAAAAATAAAATTTGTTAACATTCGATTTTAATATATTTTAATAAATTATATTTAGTTACTACAAGAGAGAAAAAAGAGAAAAAAATATAATCAATTAATTATATTGTAATTAATTATTATTATTTTTGGCCAATAGAAAGAGAATTTATTAATAAAAGACAACAACATCAACAATTGTATACAAATCATCCCAAAAAAAACCAGAAGCAATACACAGTTGAGAACTAATCAAAGTAGTATCTCTAGCATATTCCTTCATCACAAATGCCAGTACAACTAAGGAGGAGCTGGTAGACCATCACGACTCAAAATACCAACCAAAGAAGATGGGGGCATTAAAATCCAATTACCTAAGCTCATCCTCTTGCTGACTTGCTTTGCTAGCCAATTAGCGGCGCTATTTGCTTCACGATTGATGAGGACAAAATCAACACCCTGTAAATGGTGTATTCTATACAAAATATCATAAATGTATGGAAAAATTCTCCATTTTCCTTGTCCTTTATTCTTAAGAATTTCAGTATGCACAATTTGGGAATCCATTTCAATCTGTACATTATGGTAGTGTTTCTGCTCCAACAACTTCACCCCTTCATACACAGCTCTAGCTTCAACCTCAAGTGCTGAATCTGCTTTACATTCTTTTACAATACCATCAACAATAATGCTAGCAGAGTTTCGGATAATAGCTGCAAATCCTGCATTCCCATGATTATAAGCCCCATCACAGTTCATTTTCAAGAATCCAGCAGTAGGTGGGCGCCATGTATTCCGCAGTGAAGACCCCCGATGCATATCAAATTGTTGTTCACTAATGAGACATTCATTCAACATAGCAGCACTTTTCATAATGCATCGAAGAGGATTTGGTTTATCATGATGAAAAACCACTCTACACCTTTGTTTCCAAATATTCCACAACAAAACAGCAATAGAGACCAAAGTATCATGACCAGTATCAGATGTCTTTAAAGCCTCACGAATATCCATTAGCCATGTATCTAAAGTAGACAAACCAACCCTTGTTATCTGTAAACCCAGACTACTACCAAACTATACACATTTTGTCCATGGACATAATAGCATCATATGCTCAAGAGTTTCAGATTCATCAAAGCAGATAGCACACAAATCATCCGTATGAATTCTTCTTTTAACCAAATTAGACTTAGTAGGTAATAAATTGTGCAAGGATCTCCAGAGAAATACCTTCACCTTGGGTGGGAGTGTAAGCTTCCAAAGCCATTTCCAAAGTTGTTGATCCACCTTATAAGAAGTTTCAACTTTCTTTGTAGCCAATAGAAGAGCATTTTGTTTCAGGAGCTGGTAACCTTGCCTAACTGCATAGATACCATTCTCAGCAAATGTCCAAATATATCTGTCCGAAGAGTCTTTACCACACAAAGGAATGTTTTTTATCATGCTCTGCGATCTTGATCGAATTCACTTCGCCTCCGACTTCCTTTATTCAAATAGACATCTATCAAGTCCGCCACTTTCATAGGTATATTTGTAGCTAGTCCACTTGGTTTTGTCGATTGCCTTGCCGGAATCCACGGCTCATCCCAAACATTAATATCTTGACCATCCTGACCACCATTGGAGATGTTGCTTTAAAAAAACCATTCCTTTCAACATACTGGACCAAATCCAAGAAGCCCTTGCACCTTTCTTAGCCTGCAAACAAGAAGTTTTAGGAAAATACAATCCTTTCAACACCCTTGCCCACAGAGCATTTGGATTTGTAATAAGTCTCCAACATTGTCGTGCAAGTAAAGCAATGTTCAGAAGATTCATATCCTTAAATCTCATACCTCCAGCACTCTTACTTACTGACATTTTAATCCAACTAGCCCAATAAATTCGGTATTCATTGTCCTGCTGCCCCCACCAGAAATTAGCCATCACAGCATTAATGACTTCACATGTTGTTTTAGGAAACTTTATGCACAGCATAAGATAAATGGGTATAGCACAAGCAACAGCTTTAAGAAGTACCTCCCTTCCTCCTTGACTTAGATACTTTGTCTTCCATCTAGTAATCTTCTTGATAATTCTGTCTTGAATGTATTCCACAGCTCTTCGCTTTGTCTTTCCCCAAAAAGAAGGAAGTCCCAGATAAGTCCCAGGATTGGGAGCTTCAGGAATGCCAAGCAGAAGTTTCAATTCAGTTCTCTTATCAGCAGGAGTATTAGAACTGAAAATGATGCTTGATTTGGATAAGTTCACCATTTGTCCATATTGTAATTAATTAATTAATTATATTTAATCAACTATATTTTAATTGACTATATCTAATTACAAAAAAGAGCAAAAAGAAGAAGATGTGTCACGGGCGTGATCTGTGACACTCTTCTCATAGGCATGACAACAATTTGTTACACTTGTGAGACTAGCGCGTAACACTGGGATGACTTTCATTCCTTTCACAATCAGGAGGTATGGAGTAATGCCCTAAACTTAGATGTAGAAACATTGTTCATTACCAAGTAGTTGTTTTTTATTCCTTACTTACTGATATCTTCCCTAAGCTATTAACAAAGCACCCCCTTAAAGTTAAATATGGGGTCATAAATAAAATTATATCAATTTGATAAATAATATTATTTTAATCAATAATTTCATTGATTTTAATTCATAAAAGAAAATAGTTCTTTTAAATAGTAGACTTCTAGTTTTTATCATTTTTATCAACTTTAGAGAAATGTTTGATTTTACTTCTATTTTTTTGTTATAGTTTTCAAATTTTTGTCTTCTCAGTTTATATTTTTCTTTTCAATAAAAGAAAATTTTATTTAGTAGTTAATGTTAGTGTGTAACACATCACTACTGTAGAGCATATGCTCGAATACCCAGAATGAAAATATACCAATTTAGAGTGAAATTTATCGGCTGGTTCAATGTGTACACATGTCTTAAATTAAAATTTCAAAATTTGTCATCAATATCATAACTGTGTGTAACTTTACTACCTTCAATACTTCACAAATTACATCTCTAACACCTAAATTTTTTCAGATTTCATGTCCTTTAAGATTACTTTATTTCAAATTAATTTAACTTCTATATTGGTTATACTAAGGCTTACAAAATTTTGCTCACTTATGTCATTAACAGTCTTTTTTTACAAACACACATACAACTATAATTTTTCATATTTGAAAACACCTTAATAACACTTATCTCTAGCGTAAATTCCTAATCAATTATACTTCAAATCCTAACTTAAATCATCCATACAATAGCCCATAAACTACTATTTTTGTACATGCAAAAATAAAGCAGAAAAGTACCCATTCATTCTCCATTTTTCAGCACATCTTCAACATCAACATCATATACAATCTATCTCAATTCAATCATCATAATCGTTCTATTATAACATGCCATAACAATTCATACTTTACTTACTTGTTTGGCTTAAGTTCCACCCCACTTCATCAAGGTAACCTAGCCCTCCATGATGCAAGATCATCACAAAGTTAAGGTAGAAATTGGATGGTTTTCAACTAGGATAAAAGACAACAATAATTTGGTTCTTTAGCTATCTTGTGAAGGGTAAAAGTATGAATCAGGTGTGGTAATTTAGCATAGCTCAAGCAAAACACAGGAATGGGAGATAGAAGCAAGTTTCGATAGTGAGAGATGAAAAGAGGAGAAGAATGAACAAAGCTGAAACTACTCCTGCGAAAACGTAACTCCTTATATTCTAGATGTCACCATGTCACATTGACATATGTCCCTAAGCTTGTATGCCACTTATCTCCTCCATAAGCTGCCAAATGTCACCTAGTTATTAGTTCATTTGTTAATTAATTACCTATGCTAAATGTCACTCATTTATCTATGCTATTTGTCACTTATTTCATAGGCTTAGTCATCTTAATTTTTCATGTGTCAATTTGTCTCACCACATGACATTTTTTCTAGCCTAAATATACATTTTTATTCATCAATTTTCTAATGGTAACAATTAATTCCAAATTTACTACTTGTAATCATTCAAACCAAAATTCAAGACATAACAATATACAATTCACATCATGATCATTTTAAACCTTTCATATCTCGGAATATGTCAATTAAGTGTATATATTATCTTTGTAATGTGTACAAAATCATAATTCATGTGTGTATGTGAATGAAATACATTTCATGAATCCTAAAATAATATAAATCATATGCAATAATCTAAGGCTCTATCCCTTAGTTATTACACATTGTATCACTTATGATAAGTACATATTTTTTATAAATTAATATTTATTTTCAGTATATTTTAATTATTAAATTAAAATTTATATACTTTGAAGATATTTTAAATTAAATTTAATTTATTAATAATTATGTAATTTATTACAAAAATAAATAAAATTATTAAGTAAAATTAAATTATTTGCAATTCTTATTAATAGTCAAATTTAATTAATTAAATATATAGTAAATTAAAGTATTCATATTATATTAAAATTAATATATTAAATAATAAATATTTAGTTGATAATATGAAAAATAGAAATAGAGAACATAAACTAAAATAGAAAGTAAAACCACTTAAATAAACAATTTTTTAGTGAAATTGAAAATAAAAACAAAAATGAAAATGAAAACATTATCGATGCGACTTGACCTTATTGGCAATTGCTTCAACTTAATTAATCTATGTTAAAATATTAACATCTTATAATTTGACTAAAATTTAAATCTTATTTATATTATATGGATAACATTTTTTTTCAACTTAACCACTTTATATAATATAACAATTATCAATTATTTAATACATCATCATCATCCAGTCTGAAATCTCACAATAAAGCAGAATCTAGGGAGGTCCATAGTACACAGCCTTACCCCTACATAATAGAGAGATTGTTTCTGATAGATCCACATGTAAACAAGATAATAGAAGAATGATGCAAGTATCGGAAACAATTCATAAAACATAAAATAAATAAAAATACAAGTAAAAGAGACATAAAAGCACTAAATAGAAATAATAATAAAACTACCCAAATCTTAAGATATATCTAAAATAAATGCAAATAACACTAATAATACTAATTTCTAGACATGTTAATACATATTCAAAATAAACATTGCATCTTTTATCATTAAAAAATTTCTAGACATGTTAAAAAAAGGCAATTACCAACTATTTTCTTAGAGAATTTGTATTTTAAACAATGTGTTGAGATCCGTTTAAATCAAGCTCGTAGGAAAGCAGTACCAGATCTCATCTTGATGCAGCCAAAAATACTAGGTTTAGATATCGGCCAATTTCGATCTGCAATTCGGTATTTTGAAAAATTGAGGGACTTTTTTTGCACAATTTTCAAAAATTTTCAAAATTTCCCTCCCTCCCTCTGACCTATCCTTCCCCCCATTTTTTTCAAAGTTTTTAAAATAATAATAAATATTTTATTACTAATAATAATTTTAAATTAAATAAAACTTAAAAATAAATTATTTTAATTTTTATTACTAATAAAATATTTTTATTTAAATTTATTTTAATATTTTATATAATATTTATTAATAAATACTAATAAAAATATTTTATTTCTTAAAATAAATAATTTTAAAATTATTATTTATAAACTAATATTTATTTTATATATTTTCAATTATTAAATCAAAATTTATATATTTTAAAATTATATTTTAAAATTAATTACATTTATTAATAATTACCAAATTAATTTTATATGTTAAATTAAAATTGTGATTATGTCTAATTAAATGCAAAATGAAATGGAATGTGAAAAAACAATTCTAAAAAATAATTCAAAATTTTGATCAAATAGAAAATAATTAATAATTCAAAATTTTGAATTATTTTCATTATTTTATAGTTAATTATTATATTTAGATAATTATTATACACATATATATATATATTATAGATAATTTTATATATAGAAATAATTAAAATATAATAAACATATATAAAAATAAAATGAATAATTGTCATTGTTATGATTTTTAAAAACATGGTTGATATAAACAGTAAACTAAGCAAAATATACAGTACAACTGTATAGTATACCAATATGAACTTATTTGCAATTTTTAAAAATTTCAGAGACTATTTTATAATTTTAAAAATTTTACAAGCAGTATTCGATATCTGAATCGATACCTGAAGATATTTTATTAGGCGTTCAATCTGATATCAAATTTGGTACGCTATTCATAACATTGATTTTAAATTTACAAAATACCAATTTTAGAAAAAATCACACATTTCCTTTTGTGCAACAAATGAACAAATTCCAAACAAGACTTATATCGAAACAACAAGCGTACGTGTACTGTACCTCTCCGATTCCTTTTTGTCTCTTCAAGTTTGATGTAACTATTGCGCGTGTGTAATATCTTCTCTTCGTATTCCTCTTTTCCCTGTGAAATTAGAGTTTCGTCTTCCCATAACAAATCGGATTACAAACCCTAGCCTATCGATGTTCCCTCCAGATTCCATCCTTTGAGAACCCCTTTCCAATTTTATTTAGGGTTTCGCGTAAAGAAAAGAAACTATGTTTATAATCTCTTCACCCTTCGTTGTTTCCATTATTATCTTTGAGAATCTTCGCGTTTTCGGACCCGGTTTGAATCCTTTCGCTCCCTATTGCATCGCTCATCACTCCTTGGCCTCTCGCTAAATCCCTTGTCCCTTTTTTGTTTTTTTGTTTTTCCCTTGAAGAACATGTAAATCTGCGGTTGCCTTCACTTGTTTGATCTTGATTTCTTCGAGCTTGTTTTGAAGCTGAATCATTTAGTAACTCTACGCGTTTTATTACTTGATCGACTGGAGCGTACGGAAGATTATGATTGAAGAAATATCGGGTTCGGTTGCGGTTGAGGCACCTCTGAGGCGTAGTTTCTCAAGAAGACGGTATTTTGGCGCAAGGGTAGATAGGGATGATAGAGGCTGGACTTTGCTTCATATCGGCGCTAGAAAAGGTGATCTCAAAGAGGTAAGCTAATTTTTTGTTGTTGGCGGTGGTGATGAATTCAATTGTTTGATTGGCATGATTCTTTTAATTTTTTTTTGTCTTTTAGAGTTTTATTCTGATTTCCTTCGTCTTTGCTACTTTACTTGATACACTATAAAGATTGTAATGGGTGGTTATTGGTGACTGCATAATCAAATACGAAACTTTTCCAGTGGATAAGTTTGGGGTCAGTGTGAAATTAATACTATTTTTCTAGGAGCAGATCATGTTCGGGATTTGGATGGGGTTTTGGTTTATTGGTGTAAGATTGAGGGATTACCTAATATGAAAGTTGGAGGCTTCGGTAAATCATGGACATTTGTGCTGACTGCTGATTTAAATTGAGGGATTACCAACGTCAAAGTCTGAGGCTTCAATGAATGATGGATATATGTGCTAGAGAAGGGGTGGATCATTTGTATTGAAAGTTGAGGAAATAGCATTGGATTGAAATACAATCTATCTGGTGCTAACTTTCACTTTTATCGCCCAGTATGATCTACCAATCTTGTTAATATAAAGGAGTTTATAGTGAAAGAGTTTTAGGGGATGTGGGTGGTGAACTTTGATAGTTTGAAATGGACTCCACTTTACACTATTTCCATTGATTAGTTTTCTTTTTATTTGCGTTTCCTCCATGTTCAATGTTTGTGGCTGCATTTTGCTGTGACATTATCGTTTAAGATTACATATGTTAAGCTACATTGATTCTTCAAGATATCTGGAACTGATTTATGATGAACTAGTGTATCTTCGTACAAGTTTTTTTTTTTTTTGGGGGAAAAGTTAGTAATAAATGCAAGTCCAACCAAAGCCTTAGAAAAGCATTCCATAGTTGTTCTTGGACTTTTTTTGTTATGTTTCCTGAATTAATCATTCTTTACTTTTTTCTTTTAGTTATTTGTTTAAGCAATCATTTCTGTTCCCACTTGGGTATATTTGATTAATATCTCAAAGGAATTAAAGGAAGGCATACAGATCACTTGGTGCCAACCACAAGTGTTTTATAATGAGTAAAGTATGCTGATTTAAGGTGCTTTCTCTGACCAGGTGAAGCGGCTACTGAATGAAGGAATGGATGTTAATGTAGGAGCATGGAGCTCTTGAGAAACAGCTCAACCTCTTCTACATGCAACTTTTTCCACTTCTCTTCCATCTCTGCGTTCTTCGGTTCATCTATCAAATCCAGTCCCTTCTTCGTCACATAATCAGCCATTCCTCCAAAATCAATAATTTTATCAAACATTCCGTTAGATTTCGATTATGAAGCACTCCTTCCCACATCAACTTCTGCCTTCTCCGCCTTATCTCCCTCCTTTCCACTATTTAACCCCAACTCTGCCTTCAATTCAGCTAAACTCTTTCCACCCTTCTTCGCCTTTCCATTCGGATTAGCAGCACTAGACTCCACTCCAACCCCACCACTTTTCTCACTACCCCAATTTTTTTTTCCATAATTCAAATGCTTTCTGATCATGGGGTTTCACAAAGATCTTATCTTCACCTTTCTTCCCTTTCACCACATGATTCCCAAACTTCTTCTTCAACCTCCAAACTTTATCCTTCAGCTGGGTCAAAGTCACATCAAAATGTAACGACTTCTTAATAAAATCATAAAACAAGTTCATATCTTTGGCGGGATCGATCCTTTCGTCTCATTAAACTCGATAATCCCTTTCAACACAAACAATTTCATCGTCCTCACTCCACGGTAGTTGAAATAGGCGCTTCCTCGCATCCTCGGACTTCTTACCACCAACTTCCGAATCCTTCACCTTAGCCCTTTTCAAATCTTTCGTCGGAGTTCGATCAACTTCACTAACCTCTTCTCCCCAACCGCAGGTTTCAAAGTTTTAGATCTGGGTTTGGTGGCCTTGGGAGGCGTGCCCCCTCCATTGGCTTGGAAGCGACAGGCTTTGTTATCGCGTTTTTGACTTGTAACTCAGAATCCGACTCAGTCTCGAATTCTGAGTCAGGATCGGGTTGTTGGGTGGCGGAATCAGGCTTCTTGGAAGTCTGAGTATGGAATGGAGGAGAACAGAGGTTGGAGGGCATCCCTTGAGCTTCATCTTCTTGATCGGAAGAATGGTCTTCCTCTTCTTCTTCGTCTTCGTCTTCTTCACCGTCTTTTCCTTCATCATCTTCTCCACTAGCCGCGTCTCCTCATCTTCAGAGGAGGAGGAGGACGCAGACGGTGGCTCCTCCATGTGGGTGGGTCTCTTTGGTGTCATTGGAGACTCGAAATTGAGAAAGTAGGGCTTCTGTCAAGGAGGAGAGGGCGAGGTGCGGATTCCTAAATTGGGGTTAAATTTTGTGGCATTTTGTTGTGGCAAGGGGAGTAACAATTTGGACGAATATGACAAGAGTTGCACGTTGCAGGATTATGAGGGATCACTTCTTTGCTTTTGTAAATTTTAGTCTTTGTTTTTGTAAATTACAAAATATTTTCAACTTCCCATGGACCCTAAATGTCATAGTAGATGACAAAAGGGGTAGATGACATATAGTTGCTATTATTAAAAGTTAAGGTATGATATTTGGCTAATTGACAAGATAAACGATCATCATTTTATTTTAAGAAATCCTAACAATCTGAAAATTGAACAGAAGTATCACTAAATAGTGCCAAGTTCGAGATATAACAGTGGCACCACAACTAGATTGACTCGTGGGCAAAAGTAGTGATGTAAATTCAAACAAATATCATTCCTCATATCCTGTTTCCAAGGAGCTACCCCGTCTTTGGATCCAGCACGTGATAACTATGACTTGAAAATGAAACAAGTCTAAGATCACATAATTGGTCAACAAAGGTTAGATTAAGTGACAATTTTAGAATAAAAGGGCTATTTACTAACGTAAGATTAGATGTGTAATGGGTGCACAGAAAATATAAATGTGTAATGGGTGCGTGGAAAACTATGTGTTTATTTTTGAACAATAAAGGTATAGAACTCATATGATTGCAGTATGCAGAATTAAGATATCAGAAGAAGTAGTAATTAGTTGATAAACAAGGCCAAGTTTGTAGAATTACTAGATTGAGAACGCATTAATGTCAATTTGATCAAGAATCAACGTGTACACATGTCTGAAATTAAAATTTCAAAATTTGTCATCAATATCACAAATGTGTGTAACTTTACTACCTTCAATACTTCACAAATGACATCTCTAACACCTAAAATTTTTCAGATTTTATGTCCTTTAAGATTACTTTATTTCAAATTAATTTAACTTCTATATTGGTTATACTAAGGCTTACAAAATTTTGCTCACTTATGTCATTAACAGTCTTTTTTTACAAACACACTTACAGCTATAATTTTTCATATTTGAAAACACCTTAATAACACTTATCTCTAGCGTAAATTCCTAATCAATTATACTTCAAATCCTAACTTAAATCATCCATACAATAGCCCATAAACTACTATTTTTGTACATGCAAAAACAAAGCAGAAAAGTACCCATTCATTCTCCATTTTTCAGCACATCTTCAACATCAACATCATATACAATCTATCCCAATTCAATCATCATAATCTTTCTATTATAACATGCCATAACAATTCATACTTTACTTACTTGTTTGGCTCAAGTTCCACCCCACTTCATCAAGGTAACCTAGCCCTCCATGATGCAAGATCATCACAAATTTAAGGTAGAAATTGGATGGTTTTCAGCTAGGATAAAAGACAACAATAATCTGGTTCTTTAGCTATCTTGTGAAGGGTAAAAGTATGTATATGGTGTGGTAATTTAGCATAGCTCAAGCAAAACACAGGAATGGGAGATAGAAGCAAGTTTTGATGGTGAGAGATGAAAAGAGGAGAAGAACGAACAAAGCTGAAACTACTCCTGCGGAAGCGTAACTCCTTATATTCTAGATGTCACCATGTCACTTTGACATATGTCCCTAAGCTTGTAAGCCACTTATCCCCTCCATAAGCTGCCAAATGTCACCTAGTTATTAGTTCATTTGTTAATTAATTACCTATGCTAAATGTCACTCATTTATCTATGCTATTTGTCACTTATTTCATAGACTTAGTCATCTTAATTTTTCATGTGTCAATTTGTCTCACCACTTGGCATTTTTTCTAGCCTAAATATACATTTTTATTTATCACTTTTTCTAATGGTAACAATTAATTCCAAATTTACTACTTGTAATCACTCAAACCAAAATTCAAGACATAACAATATACAATTCACATCATGATCATTTTAAACCTTTCATATCTCGGAATATGTCAATTAAGTGTATATACTATCTTTGTAATGTGTACAAAATCATAATTCATGTGTGTATGTGAATGAAATACATTTCATGAATGCTAAAATAATATAACTCATATACAATAATCTAAGGCTCTATCCTTAGTTATTACACATTGTATCACTAATGATAAGTACATATTTTTGTTTATAAATTAATATTTATTTTAAGTATATTTTAATTATTAAATTAAAATTTATATACTTTGAAGATATTTTAAATTTAATTTAATTTATTAATAATTATTTAATTTATTACAAAAATAAATAAAATTATTAAGTAAAATTAAATTATTTGCAATTCTTATTAATAGTCAAATTTAATTAATTAAATATATAGTAAATTAAAGTATTCATATTTTATTAAAATTAATATATTAAATAATATATATTTAATTGATAATATGAAAAATAGAAATAGAGAACATAAACTAAAATAGAAAGTAAAACCACTCAAATAAACAATTTTTTAGTGAAATTGAAAATAAAACAAAAATGAAAATGAAAACATTATCGATCGACTTGACCTTATTGACAATTGCTTCAACTTAATTTATCTATGTTAAAAGACTATTAACATCTTATAATTTGACTAAAATTTAAATCTTATTTATATTATATGGATAACATTTTTTCAACTTAACCACTTTATATAATATAACAATTATCAATTATTTAATACATCATCATCATCATCATCATCATCATCCAGTCTGAAATCCTACAATTAAGCAGGATCTAGGGAGGTCCGATAGTACACAGCCTTACCCCTACATACACAGCCTTACCCCTACATAGTAGAAAGGTTGTTTCTGATAGACCCACATGTAAATAAGACAATAAAAGAATGATGCAAGTATCGGAAACAATTCATAAAACATAAAATAAATGAAAATACAAGTAAAAGAGACATAAAAGCACTAAATAGAAATAATTATGAATGGTTGGTTAAGATGGAAAAATGATTACTATTATTATTGATAGTGATTGGTTTGTTAGAAATTTTAAGAAATAAAATTTGTTAATTTTTCCATCAAATTTTACTATATTTTAATTAATTATATTTAATTTATGCACCATTTATGATGACAAAATGTTTAAAATCAAATCTATTGTAGCATTTTCTTTCCAATAGTTCTCAAAGAAAAATGTTCTAACATTTGCTTGTATTGAAAATCATTAGTCAAATAATGTCTTAAAAATAAAGCTTAATCATAATATTGTTTTGTTAAAAAATAAAATTTGTTTACATTAAATTTTAATATTTTAATAAATTATATTTAGTTACTACAAGAGAGAAAAAGAGAAAATATAATCAATTAATTATATTGTAATTAATTAATTAATTATATTTAATCAATTATATTTTAATTGACTATATCTAATTACTAAAAAGAGCAAAAAGAAGAAGATGTGTCACGGGCGTGATCTGTGACACTCTTCTCACAGGCATTACAATAATTTGTTACACTTGTGATACTAGCGCGTAACACTGGGATGACTTTCATTCCTTTCACAATTAGGAGGTATGGAGTAATGACCTAAACTTATATGTATAAACATTGTTCATTCAATGATAATATATTACCAAGTAGTTATTTTTCATTTCCTACCCATTGATATCTTCCCAAAATTATTAACAAAGCACCCCTTAAAGTTAAATATAAGGTCATAAATGAAATTATATCAATTTGATAAATGATATTATTTTAATCAATAAGTTCATTGGTTTTAATTCATAAAAGAAAATAGTTCTTTTAAATAGTGGACTTCTAGTTTTGATCATTTTATCAACTTTAGAGAAATGTTTGGTTTCATTTTGTTTTTCTTATGGTTTTCAAATTTTTGTCTTCTCAGTTTATATTTTTCTGTTCAATAAAATAAAATTTTATTTAGTAGTTAATATCAATGTTTAACACACTACTATTATAGAGCATATGCCCAAACATCCAGAGTGAAAATATACCAATTTAGAGTGAAATTTATCGGCTGGTTTAACTTGTACATAAGGTTGAAATTAAAATTCTAAAATTTGTCATCAATATCACTAATGTATGTACCTTTACTATCTTCAATACTTCATAAATTTTACAGGTTTAGGGACATCACTAACACCTGAAATTTTTCAGATTTCATGTTCTTTAAGGTTACTTTATTTCAAGTTAATTTAACTTCTATATTGATTACACCAAGGCTTACAAAATTTTGCTCACTTATGTCATTAACAGACTTTTTTTACAAACACACTTACAGCTATAATTTTCCATATTTGAAAACACCTTAATAACACTTATCTCTAGCATGAATTCCTCATCAATTATACTTCAAATCCTAACTTAAATCATCTATACAATAGCTCATAAACTACTATTTTCGTACATGCAAAAACAGAACAGAAAAGTACCCATTTATTCTCCATTTTTCAACACATCTTCAACATCAACATCATATACAATCTATCCCAATTCAATCATCATAATCTTTCTTTTATAACATGCCATAACGATCAATAGTTTACTTACTTATTTAGCTTAAGTTCCACCCCACTTCATCAAGTTAACCTAGCCCTCCATACATGCAAGATCATCACCAATTTAAGGTGGAAATTGGATGGTTTTCAACTAGGATAAAAGACAACAATAATCTGGTTCTTTAGCTATCTTGTGAAGGGTAAAAGTATGTATCTGGTGTGGTAATTTAGCATAGCTCAAGCAAAACACAAGAATGGGAGATAGAAGCAAGTTTCGACGGTGAGAGATGAAAAGAGAAGAAGAATGAACAAAGATGAAACTGCTCCTACGGAAACGTAACTCCTTATATTCAAGATGTCACCATGTTACATTAACATATGTCCCTAAGCATGTAAGCCACTTATCCCCTCCATAAGCTACCAAATGTCACTTAGTTTGTAACACCCCATTCCCGCAAGACACGTACCCGACATCCTGAGTGATATCCAAGATCATATCTCGCGAGGGTGACGTGCTAAAGCGCTCAATCAGTCAAAACTCAATTTTTTTTTCAATTCGAACTACAAACATAATATGTGGAAATCAATCATCAAATAGGGTTCTCTTTATTCCATAAACATTTTTCAAATCATCAGAATTTTGTTAATCACTAGGGCTCATTCCATAAACAAAACACATATAATCATAATGTCAATACAACATGATTACATTCACATACACATTGTATAATAGTTTCAGAATACATTCCTTAATACAAAATTTGCAGAAAATACAATTCAGTATAAAAATAAAGAAATACAATGCAGACGTGAATTGACCCAACCTCTATCTATCACTTGCATGCAGTAGGTATACTCCCGTTGCCTAACGGGGTATTCTTCTGATCTTGAAAAATATTTGCAAATTTTTGGTGAGTTTTATGAACTCAATGAGATAATCATCATTGATGGTTCACTCAATTCATGTTGTTGGATAGCGTACGGTCTGAGTATTCACAATACACTGCGAAAAAACCATACAACAACATGATGTATAATCGAAAATACCAAGGATGTACGAAAATACCTTGTTTTCGTGAATAGGTTGCTTCTTTTTTTGATTCCAAGACACTGCAAACGCGAATGCCCTCTACCGGTATCCACACGAGTATGCACGATCCGGGCTGCGACTATGGTGTGCTAGCACGTCCTGAAACGCTTTCCGAAATGTCGCACTATTTTCCTCTCGGATGGCGGCTAGGGTTTCCTGACAATAGTGTCTGCTCACCTAATGAGACCTAAGCTTCTCTATTTATAGAGAAACCCTAATCTCATTAAGGCCCTAATAAGTTTCGGCCCATTATATCTTATATAATAAGAGCCCGACAACTTAATTCAATCTAGCCCAATAAAATATCTAAATATATTTATTCAACACCTAATAAATTAGGCCCAAGAGAATAAGCCCAGATCACATAACTCTTTGTGTGCGACCATGTAGGCTCATTTGATGTTGGCAATGGGCTTGATCACACTTCAAGGCTCATAAGTCATAAGCGGCCTCTAGCAAGACATTATGACTACCCAAATCAAATGAGGATCGATAATCTGATTTAACCTGTAACTATGGTTATAAGCTCGGTCCTTTTGTAACACGATATCAAGATTAATCACAAGGCATGGTACATGTCAACCTTTGATTAATCATAGTTTCTTGATCCTCAAGTTGACTGATTATAACAAATGACATTGATGACTCTTCATCAATTCATTTGAGCACAGCCATGCATTTCTTCAGTCACACTTGTCAAGAGGCCCAAATGATATCTCTCTCATTTAAGAGAGGTACAAATCTCATCTACGTCATTCACATCCCTCCGCATGATTCATTTAGTGTCCAACATAAGACTATTTGTTATTCGGTTAAAAATAACTTAGTCTAATATCAAAACACTAAATTCCTCATGTAGGGAACCATGATGACTTCAGGTCAAAGGACTAAAGTCAAACCATATAAAGAATCACCAATGACATGAAACCATGTAGTATTCTTTATGTGGGTCGATCCAATATATGTTCTCTAACATATATCTAAGTTTATGATTTGATATCTCATATCCATGATCAGTAAAACGTGATCATCAATCAGAACACATACTAGTCTTAATTCATTATTGTTCCACCAATAATGATTGACCAGGGACTGTCTAGAATAGTGTTATAACGCTTATGGTTTTACTATCAAGTCACATACTTGATGACATAAGTCTAATACTATTTATGGTATGTAAATCACATTACATAAACGAAATACATGCATATATGAAAGGAATACCTCATAATATATTATTAACAAGTTATAATGTTAATACATGAATCACAACTATTCATTGGCCTAGGGCACACTACTAACAATCTCCCACTTGCACTAGGCCCAATCGGTCAGATATCTAATACCCATAGACCTCGTATAACTCTCATGTTTAGGCTGTGGAAGAGGTTTAGTAAGTGGATCGGCAATGTTGTCATCTGTGCCCACTTTGCATATCTTCACGTCTCCTCTCCCAATGATCTCTCTAATCAGATGGAAACGTCTGAGTATGTGTTTGGATCTATGATGCGAGTTTGGTTCCTTAGCCTGTGTTATAGCCTCATTATTATCACAATAAAGGTTTATAGGACTTGTAATGCTAGGAACAACTCCAAGCTCAGTAATGAACTTCCTGATCCATACAGCTTCCTTAGCTGCATCCGATGCAGCAATGTACTCAGCTTCAGTTGTAGAATCAGCAACAATGTCTTGCTTTGAACTTTTCTAGCTCACTACACCTCCATTCAAACAAAACACAAAACCTGATTGCGATTTAAAATCATCTATGTCAGACTGAAAACCAGCATCAGTGTAACCATTTACAACGAGCTCTCCTTCAAGTCCTCCATAGACTAGGAACATATCCTTAGTTCTTCTCAAGTACTTAAGGATATTCTTAACTGCTATCCAGTGACTCTCACCATAATTAGATTGGTATCTACTTGTTATGCTCAAAGAATATGAGACATCTAGTCAAGTACATAACATGACATACATGATAGATCCAATTGCAGATGCATATGGAATTTTACTCATGCGCTCAAGCTCTTTACCTAAAGTAGGACAATCCTTCTTAGAAAGCTTGATTCCATGTGACATAGACAAGAATCCTATCTTAGAATCTTGCATACTGAAACTTTTCAGTATCTTATCTATGTATGTACTCCAACTTAGGCCTATAAGCTTTCTTGATCTATCTCTATAGATCTTAATGCCTAAAACATAGGCAGCCTCACCTAAGTCTTTCATTGAGAAACGTTTCCTTAACCAAATCTTGACACTCTGTAAGGTTGGAATATCGTTTCCAATGAGCAATATGTCATCAACATATAAAGCTAAAAAGACAACAGCATTCCCACTAACCTTTTTGTAAACACAAGGTTCATCTTCATTCTTGATGAATCCAAACTCTTTGACAACTTCATCAAAACGAAAATTCCAGCTTCTTGATGCTTGCTTCAATCCATAAATGGATCTTTGAAGCTTGCACACCTTTCCCGAATTCTTAGGATGGACAAAACCCTCAGGCTGTATCATATATACATCCTCAAGTAAGTTTCCATTAAGGAAAGCCGTTTTGACATCCATTTGTCATATCTCATAATCGTAGTATGCAGCTATGACAATAAGAATTCTAATGGATTTAATCATGACCACTGGAGAAAATGTCTCATCATAATCAATTCCATGAACTTGTCGACAACCTTTAGCAACAAGTCTTGCTTTATAAGTGTGCACATTTCCATCCATGTCGAGTTTCTTTTTGAAAACTCACTTACATCCAATGGTCTTCAAGCCATCAGACGGATCAATCAAAGTCCAAACTTGATTGTCATACATGGATTGCATCTCTACTTTCATGGCCTCTAACCATTTAGCAGATTTTGGACTCTCCATAGCTTCTTGATAGGTTGTGGGCTCATTATGATCGATGAGCATCACATTATCATCATCAGTAACGAGAAATCCATATCTCTCGGGCTCATGACGAATCCTATCGGATCTACGTAGGCCTTGTGTTGTTGAAGGTCGCTCATCAACGACTTGTGAGCTCGCTTCAATCTCCTTTTCGAGCTCAATGTCATTTTGTGAAACTTGAATTTCTTCAAGTTGTACTTTACTCCAATGTTTCCTTTGGAAACAAATTCCTTCTAAGAAAAACCATTTCGAGCAACAAACACTTTGTTCTCTTTGGGATGTAAAAGTAATATCCTTTAGTTTCTTTAGGATATCTCACAAAATAACATTTTCATATTTGGGTGCCAACTTGTCGGCAATTGGACGCTTCACATAAGCCTCACAACCCCAAATCTTTAGAAAAGATAAATTGGGATGCTTCCGGTCCATATCTCATAAAGTGTCTTTTCTACGACCTTTGAAGGAATACGGTTCAATATGAATCTTCTTGTTTCTAAAGCATAGCCCGAAATATTTTGAAAGATCAGTTTGACTCATCATTGATCGAACCATATCTAATAGAGTTCAATTTCTCCTTTCAGAAACACCATTCCATTGAGGAGTTCCTGGAGGAGTCAATTGCGAAACAATTCCACAATCCTTAAGATAATCATCAAACTCTTTTCTTAAGTATTCACCTCCTCGATCAGATCGAAGGATTTTAATTGTTTTGCCAAGCTGATTTTGTACTTCATTCTTATACTCTTTGAACTTTTCAAAAGATTCAGATTTGTGCGTCATTAAATAGACATATCCATATCTACTGAAGTCATCTGAAAAAGTAATGAAATACAAATAACCTCCTCTCGCTGAAATGCTAAAAGGACCACATACATTGGTATGTATAAGGCCTAATAGCTCATTGGCCCTTTCCCCTTTACCTGTGAAGGGGGCCTTTGTCATCTTACCTAGTAAACAAGAATCACATATCTCAAAAGATTCAAAAGAATCAATGAATCCATCTTGATGAAGTTTTGAAATGCATTTTTCATTTACATGGCCTAAGCAACAATGCCAGAGATAGGTTGGGTTCAAATCGTTAGATTTAAACTTCTTGGTATTTATGTTATAGATGGGCTCATTTGTAACAAACTCAGTGTTTAGAGTATAAATGTCATTTAATTGTGCAATGCCATATAAAATGTCATTCTTATAAATGGAAATACTTCTATTCTCAATAGAAAATTTAAATCCATCATTCTCTAAACAAGCAAAAGAAATAATGTTCCTACTCATAGTAGGTACATAATAACAATTCTTGAGTTCCAAAATGAGCCCAGTAGGCAAAATAAGATCATAAGTCCCCACGGATAAAGCAACAACTCTTGCTCCATTTCCCACGCGCAAGTCGATCTCACCAGACATCAATCTTCTAGTCCTTCTTAGACTCTGCACATTAGTACAAATGTGAGTTGCAGCTCCGGTATCTAATACCCAAGATGCAGATGGAGTAAAATTGATTTCTATAACAAACATACCTGAAGAAGTAGTCGCACTATTCTTCTTCTCTTTCAGCTCTTCCAAATAGAGTTTGCAGTTCCTTTTCTAATGACCAGATTCATTGTAGTGAAAGCAAACTCCCTCCTTGGGTGCCTTAGTCTTAGCTTTGGGCTTGGGCTTGGACTTGGACTTGGGTACTTTACCTTTGTCCTTTGTTGTGCCCTTCTTCTTGAAAGCTTTTCCCTTTTGAACCACAAGAACTTCATTGGTGGTCTTAACCTTTCCCTTTAAGTTCTCTTGACGGTTTCGAAGATCCCATGTAATTCGTCAATGGACTTCTCCATATTATGCATGTTGTAGTTAAGAATGAACTGATCATATTCATCAGTCAAAGATGCTAGAATAAGATCAGTTGTCAATTCTTGACTAACAGGTGCACCTAATTTCTCAAGATGATGAATGTAACTCTTCATCTTGAGAACATGAGCACTCACGGGTGTGCCAGGAGTCATCTTGCATGAATTCAATGCCTTAGTGGTTCTAAACCTCTCTTAGCGTGCTTGCTCTTGAAACATAGTTTTCAGTTGAGCAAGCATGTCATAGGCCTCCATTTCCTCTAAATCCTTCTGAAGGTCAAAGATCATGGCGCCTAACATAAGGCATGACACATCCGTAGAGTCATTGATATTCTTCGTGTAAGCATCCTTTTGAGCCTTAGGTACATTTGCTGGTGGTTCCTCAAGGATGGGCTCTTCTAAGACATAAAGCTTTCTTTCTTGCTTGAGAACAATTCTCAAGTTCCTATACTAATCTAGGAAATTTGTTCCATTAAGCTTCTCTTTCTCTAAGATAGATCGCATAGAAAGGTTTGTGGATGGAGTAGCCATAATCTACAAAAATTATGCAATAAGGGTCAACATTCATATATTATGAGGTATTAGCTCCCACTCAAATAAATAACCCTCAATTGAAAAATAGGAGAAACAAGATCCATATTTCACTAAGTCCTAAGAAAGCTTTGGCTTAACACTCAAGACTTAGTTATTTACGTAGAAAACTCTTTTCAATTACATCACATGTAATTCTTGATGGGCTTATGTTAAAATACATCTTATGTACTGCATGTATGTAAAAACCCAATCTTATGCTCTAAGCCCAAAACCGTTTTGATAGTTTAGTTAAGTTTAACCATACTTTACCTATGAATAGCACCATTATTCAAATGTCTTCCCTAGATGATCCCTACATGCCTTGCTTTGGCAAAAACCCACATAAGGATAAACTAGAGATAAACATTGGTAAAGATTTATGGAAGGCATATAAATTTAAAATTATGAAGAGGGTCGTTCTTAGTACATTATGAAGGCTACTAATCCTATTAGTAAGGGTGTTTGTACTATGCTATTTCTAATCCTATACTACAACATACTTGAGTATATATATATTAGAAGTATAGAATAGTAACTTACACATGAATATAAATATTCAAAAAATATAAATAAACACACGTAACATCACCAAGAATATATAACACATAATGAACAAACACGCGTAAGGGAAGCGACTTTCTCGGGCTTGTCGGTCATTGGAAGAGATGATAGTCATTGATCGGTCGACTATGCTAGTCATTGGAAGAGATGATAGTTGACTGGTCGACTTGTGCTAGTCGACTAGAACAAACTTTTTTGCTGAAACACTCATCTCCGCTCTTCGATCAGTTGACTGGAACGCTTCTAGTCGACTGGAAGAAATGATAGTCGACTGGTCGACTTGTGCTAGTCGACTGGAAGAGATGATAGTCGACTGGTTGATTTGTGCTAGTTGACTGGAACCAATCTCGGTCCACTGGAACAAGACGTTTTTGCTGAAACACTCATCTCCACTCTCCGATCAGTCGACTGGAACGCTTCTAGTCGACTGGAAGAGATGCTAGTCGACTGGAGTATCCTTGTCCAACATGGATACTTGTGGTTTCCTATTCCACATCTATGTCTTACATGGTGGAAACCCTAGCAGCCACCACCTTTCGGTCAAACCCTTCATGCTTGTCATATATTCTCATCAGTACCAAGATAATCAACAAATCCGAAAACAACATGCATGAAATAAGAACACTTTCGTATCACGCAACCAAAACCGTGAGCACATGTAATCCAAACATGCATATTTTCGATTATACAGACGCCAAAATCGTGAACACATGTAATCAAAACACGTATATTAACGATTATACAGAAGAACTCGGCTCGATACCACTTTGTTGGATCGCGTGCGATGCGAGTATTCACAATATCTTGCGGAAAACCATACAACAACATGATGTATAATAAAAATACCAAGGATGTACGAAAATACCTTGTTTTCGTGAATAGGTTGCTTCTTTTTCGGATTCCAAGACACTGCAAACGCGAATGCCCTCTACCGGTATCCACACGAGTATGCACGATCCGGGCTGCGGCTATGGTGTGCTAGCACGTCCTGAAACGCTTTCCAAAACGCCGCACGATTTTCCTCTCGGATGGCGGCTAGGGTTTCCTCATGTAGTCTAATAACTTTGTTATTCGGTTAAAAATAACTTAGTCTAATATCAAAACACTAAATTCCTCATGCAGGGAACCATAATGACTTCAGGTCAAAGGACTAAAGTCAAACCATATAAAGAATCACTAATGACATGAAACCATGTAGTATTCTTTATGTGGCTCGGTCCAATATATGTTCTCTAACATATATCTATGTTTCTGATTTGATATCTCATATCCATGATCAGTAAAACGTGATCATCAATCAGAACACATACTAGTCTTAATTCATTATTGTTCCACCAAAATCATACACAATTTCATATACAATTTCCAAAATACACAATTTTATATACAATTTCCAAAATTATTTACAATTACAGATTTTAAATCCGTACATCAACCTCTTCATTCTTTTGCATCAACCCAATATACACAATTACATACAAACTTCATCAATCATATACTTATATGGCAATTTAAGCCATATCCAATTTTAATACCAAAATCTCAATTTACACAAAAATCCAAATACTACAAAATCGAATCGAATGTCTTGACACTCTTTCATCCGATCTCCTGCACGAAACCTCGAGATGGGGATGAAAGGGGGGTGAGCTCGGAAGCTCGTGGGTAACATATTTATAAACTGAATAATAAGCAGAAATCAATTTTCATAAACTTTTTGCCAAAAGGCTTAGTTTTCAAACTTTTCAACTTTCAAATATTTTTCTCAAACCCTTTTCAATTTTTCAAACTTTTCATATCAAATTTCTATAATTTCATGGTTGAAAACCCTTTTTCTCATTTTTCAAAATTTCTCATAAACATGAATGCAATCACATCGGAGAAATTTTACATACATAAACAAAATAAAAATCACATAACATAACAAAATGGTTTGGTTTGGTCTAACAGACATCTTGCACATTCTCATATAGCGGTCATATGCAACCGTGAGCAGGGAGTCCAAATCGGAACTCCTAAGCCACTTCATGGCGTGGGAGAAGGCTATCGAGGGAGACAAAGCAGTCGACTCATGGAGGGACTGACCAAACCCATACAATTCACATATTCATGCTTAAAACAAGCAGATTGCCCGAAGGCACTTTTCAAAATTTCACATTTTCATGTCGTGTCTTACTAGACACAGTTACATTCACTAAGCACATAATTTCATATGTCATCTTTGTAAAAATACAAATTCACCAATCAATTTCTTACAAATTCACAATCATTTTATATAACAATCATATTCAATAACTCAATTAATCGTATATCATTCAAATGCATAAAAAAGAGTGCAAGTATTTTTTTCAACCCACAATCAATATATATTAATGCATAAACAGCATGGTTCACATTTTTCAAAAATGCGAAAACACAATTTTCATAAATCTCGTATTCTTAAATTTTTCTACAATTTTCCCAAATCATTTTCAAACATTTTAACGTAAATCTTTGAATAATTATTTTCAATTCCTTTGAAAACATAATTTCAAAAATATTATTCTTTTTTTGATTTTTCAAAATCACATAATTTACTCATGATTCAAAATATAAATACATCACCCACCTCGAATTGACGCTAATACTTTGCCCAAAGCATCGAATCTGCAAATTCCTTCTTCTTTCCTCAACTTTAAAATTCCCTAAGCCATAATTATTCAAAATAAATATCATAATTCACTTAATTCTTCAAATTGGACTTAGAAAACACCAATTCCATATAAAATCAATCTATCTAAATCATAAATTCCAAAATTTCCCAAATCTTAAAATTGGCCTAAACCAATTTATCCAAATTCAATACCATAAAATACAATTTCTTCAAAATTGATTTCATTTTTCATCAATTCCTACTATTATTGATGATTCTACACCATTAATTCACAAAATCCCCAAATTTCAAATTAAGCCTAAACCTCCAATTTACAATTTTTCAAATTAAACTTCACCTAAAGCATAAACATCAAAATTGACTTAGGATAACTCAAATTCATCACTAATTCAAGCAATCTAAAGCAACAATTTCAAAAAACCCCCAACTTTCAAACTTTGACATTCATTCCATCCAAAATTAAACATAATCATAGTCTAATCTCTTCAAATAATCATAGATAAACTAAATCCATAACCATTCCAAGCTTAATCAACCATCATACAAATCAAAAAATCAAAAACTCAAGCTTTCTCTCTCTTACCTTTTTCTCCTCCATTTTCGTTATTTCTTGGTTTTGCAAGTAAGCTTCCTCCTTCTTCCTTCTTTTCTATCTAGAAATCACGAAAACAACATGGTAAAAACTCCAAAACTCCAAGCTTTTTCTCTCCTATCTTCCTCCTTCTCAAGGCTGAACCTTCCACTTTCTTCTTCTTCTTATTTTCTTCTTTCTTCTTCTCTCTTCTTCTTGTTATTTTCGTGAACCTTCTTCTTCTGTAAATGGGTAAAAACGACAGCTCCAAGTGAGTTTTGCCATGTCACTTAAAATGGTGCCAAAATGACCAAGTTGCCCTTCACTTATTTGCCTATTTCCAAAATTGCCCCTGCAGGAACTTGAAAAATTGACTACTTGTGTCCTATTTTCAAGAATCTAAACGAAATAATTTGGAGAAACTTTCTTCTTGAAAATTGTTCCTCTAGATCATACGAATCCAACGCAACTAACGGCGCTCAATTCGGATCAGAAATGAAGAAGTTATAGCCAAAATACTATCGGACCTTCACAAAATCCGAGACTGAACATTAACATAACTTCATTCCAGAAATTAACAATCTTAGGGATGAAATTAAATTTCGATCCCTTCACATGATTTGTAGCCCTATATCTTAACTTTATTTTTCCTCAAGAATCAACTCAATCGGAGTTGTACAGCTCCCAAAAATTGCAAAATACTGAACCATGTTCAGAAAATTATCCAACTTATAACCTATAACCAAATCTCTTACTTTGGTTCAATCAATCTCTTTCCATTTAATCTCCTAAAAATCATAATTCTTCAAGAAAATGAAATTAATCGTCTTAGGAATCCAACGCTTCGATAATCGAGTCAATCGGATGTCGGACAAAAGAATTATAAGCAAAAGATTACAAAAGGGATCGGATTAAAAACAAAGTATCGGAACGTCAAAACCGAACTTTTCCAAAATCATATCTCTCGATCCCGAACTCGAAATTTGACAAATTTGGTGTCAATAAAATATAAAAGGAAGCTCTACAACTTCCCTGAAGCACTCAAATTCAAATTAGGTCTCGAAAGAGGTCGGAAACTCAATCAAAGATTCTGTCCAAAACAGCTTTTCCTAAACGACTTCCAATTTTTAATCGCTCATAACTCCTAGCCCCGATATCGAAAAATTGCAAACTTTATATCAATGGAAAGATAAAAATATCATCTAAAACTTTCATGAAGATCACGTACTCTAATTCAAACTAAATCTATACGACGAGTGGCCTCGAAGCATAGAACACACAAATCTATACTTAATAACATTTTCAAAACAAAGCATATCTTCAGAAAATCATATCTTTCAATTCCGACATCAAAAAATAGCAAACTTTATGTCCACAAAAAGCTCTCGACAGAGGCTACAATGTTCATGTTGATCACTTTCTCGAATTTTGCCTAAATCAAAAAGTCAACTTTTTCTTCAAAAAGTCAAACTTCAAGCGAACTTTGACTGATCATAACTCTCACTCCCGATATCGAAAAATATCAAACTTTATGGCTACAGAAAGCTCTTGACATAAACTACAAATTTTCAGAAGATAATTTTCTCAAATTCTCCCAAAATCAAAAAGTCAACTCCCAAGTCAAACAACTTTTCACTATTCATCCCCAAAGTCAAACTTTTTAAATTCTTCAAATTTTTACACTTTTTCTTTTTAATTCTTGCTATTTAACTTTATTTCAATCAACTCATCCACTTGAACTTTTATAAACCATACCAATCTCCACAATTATCAAATACATCAACATCCAATAATGCTTTTCTCATAAGTTTCCTTAAAGCATACATACAACATATATATATATATATAACACTTATTTTATATCATTTCTTATTTCTAAATTCCACTTAAAAATCGGGGTCCAACAGGCACACTACTAACACATGCAACACATCATTTCAGATAACAAATATTTCACAAAAATTGCACTTTACATCAGCATCACATTTTCACTTAAGCATAGACAAATTTGGCATTTCAATCCAACAATCATACTTAACAAAATGTATATGAAATGCTCATGAGACACTTTTTCAATTATTACATTGTTGTGACTGAGTACCTAACTGTCCCATATCTATTGAATATCGGGCTCATTGATAACTGTCTCATATAAGGCTCATTAATAACTGTCGTATATAGGGCTCATTAAACGTTGAGTCTGAGGCTCCGAATCACTTTTTGAGCTCGAGACTCTTTTCACACTTTACGCTTTAAGCTCTGATCGGTGGTTACTTTGATCACAACTCTCATTATCTGATTATGCATTCATGTAATAAAATGCATCACATTTATTCAATCAATTGAAAGTGCTCAATGTCACACAAGTATATTCACTATCACATCTCATTCACATTGTCATCAAACCTTAGTCCGACATTCAACACTTAAGTCAAGAAAACACTTATTCCGTCTAATTCACATTCAATGAGCACTTCAATATTTCATTTATACATCACAATCATCGAATCTCCTGTCCGAAAACTAACACAATCAATCAAATTCATTTATCATTCATAACAGCATTTAAGCAAACAATAATTGAGAGAAATCATCTAGGTTACTCACAAGTTACTCCCGAAGCTAATACTTGGAAGTTCTGGCAACGTTTGGAGATTGACGTTCCAGTTGCTCCTCTATATCAAACAATATACACATATATCACAATATGCACAATTATAATTGTTCAATAATGCACATGTATGAAATGAATTATATACAATACATGTTTATGACAATCCCAGGTATCTTTCCTTTAATTTCATTACAAAATCAATCTCATATCAAAACTCATCTAAGTATAATTTATACTTAGGTTTATGCCTCACTAAAACCATTAAAATCTCTATTCCTTTCTCATTGACTCACTTCAGATTTTTCCAATTCACACTTTCAGGTCTATTATTCACATTCAATTAGAAAGAGAAATTGGTGTAATTTGGTCATACTCTGTTCTAGAAAAGTGTTCCTTTATGTCTTATCTTTCCATTGAAACCAAAATCACTCAATTTGGTTCAATAATTTGGAAGATATGCCTCAAACATTATTGGGTTGTTCACATTCAAAACAATATACTATGTGCAATTTCCATCCAAAAATTCAATATTTTAGAGAAAGAATCAAAATTCGATTTCTTGAGACAATTTGTAGGCATATATCTATAGTTTAGTCTAAATTAAAAATCATTTTATTTGGAATCCTACAAATCAAGATATCATCAAAATACTGGAACATGTTTAGTAAAATATCCAATTCATGCTCTTCTTTCCGATACCCTTACTTTGATTTGATCAATCTTTTTTGATTCAATAGCAAAAGCTATAAATTTTATAGAAAGATAGAGGAATGTGTTATAAACTAATGCTTTAAAAATCAGGTCATATAAATTTTATAGAAAGATAGAGGAATGTGTTATAAACTAATGCTTTAAAAATCAGGTCATTTGGAGGTCAAGTGAAAAAGTTATGACCAAAATAGTGAAATATGTTCAGTTTTAGGGGAAAGGGACCTGCGGGTAGCGTGCTCGCACGCGCCTGCGATGTTGCGATCGCGATTTCTCCCTTCCTCCATTTCTTCTTCCAACTTGAAATGGTAAAAAGAGCATAACTTTCACTACAAATATCGAATTAAGGTTATTCAAAAGTCGTTTTGAAGAGAACTTCTAGACCTACAACTTCCATAAAGATCTAAAAAACAAATTTTGCCTCTACAAAGGCCAAAATTTCAAAATAATGTAATGGTCCCGAATGTCCATCCCATACATCATCATAAGCTTCTAATGGTCATATATCTTGACTCCAATGTCCAAAAATTCTATACTTTATATCAATAAAAAGCTTAAAGAAAGATCTACAACTTTTATGAAGACTACTTTGTCAAAATCTCTCTATATCAATACAGAAAATTCATGAAAGTTTCAGATCGAAAATTCAATTCTCTAGCCATCTATTCTCAAAAAATTTCTAGATGACTTCCAATTTTCAAAATCCAACACTTCAAATTTTTATTTCAGGTTTTTCCACTTCATTTCATTAAATTCATTCACCATAAATTCATACCACTCCAAAATATACAAGTTTAATCAAAAACCATCAAAAGCCAAAAATTCATATTCACCCTATTCATACTCTGTTACTTTTCTGCATTTTCAACTTTTATTCTCAATCACTATTCTTCCTCTTAACTTCTATTTAAACACTCATTCTCATTTAAAACCATCATTTTACAATTGCTCTTTAACTCAAAAATCATTTCCTTGATCATCTCTAAGTTTTCATCAACTCACGTACAACACATATATATAAAAACTTGCACAGTAAAGAACAAAACACATATCACCATTTTATATCTAATTTTCTATATTAATCCTATACACCATTCCATTGCTATTTCAACTCCAAAAACTATTTCCACAATACCTGATCACTAGCATTCCATCAAAAACTAAATTAACACTATGGCCAAATTTTTCATCCATCAACACAATATTCATAAACATATGTACGTAAATGTCATGATCCATGCAACTAATAGTAATTCATCAATTTATTTTAAAAATTCACAGCTCTAACAAATTTATTCACTACTTACTTGTTGAAGACTCCAAAAGCTTCAACTATCTTCAAGCCCTAACTCCATACAAAATTACGTAAACCACTGTGCAAAATGACCAACTTCTGATTTTTCTTAGGATGGAAGAATAAATAGCAGTGGTGGTAGAGTTGTGGGATGAGGAAAAACAAAGAAATCCCTCTAAAAGATTTTGATGAAAAACTTTGTGTGAGGAAAAGAAATTCGAAAGAACTTAGGTAAATAACAAACCCCTTTTTAACTCTCACATAACTCAAACTTACTTCTAACAAATTATAAAAGCAATTTAACTGAGTGACACTTGTCACTTTCCTAATACCTAAGCTTTATCTTAGTTTCTTTCAAAACTAACTCCCTTAAACTCTCATCTTTACAATCCAACTATCTCCAAAACTTCATTTGATTTCTTTTTCCTATTTTCTATAATTTTTCGAAATTTATTCCTAAATTCACCTAAATTCACAAATCTCACAATTCTACTAACCAATAATATTTCAAATATAAATAAATTCCAAATTATTTTTTTTTTCAAAATCACAACTCTGTCCAAATATGCCCAAAATTATATATGAATGCATGTATAGTTATTTTCATGTGCAACAATTTCATTATTCATGTGTATGTGTATGTCATTTTATGCATGAGCATGAAAATGCAAATTCTAAACTCTCATTGAACACTCTTATTTACTATTCTAGCCTCCCCGCAGGTAACGGGTTGTTACATAGTTACTAGTCCATTTGTCAATTAATTACCCATGCCAAATGTCACTCATTTATCTATGCTATTTGTTACTTATTTCATAGGCTTAGTCATCTTAATTTTTCATGTGTCAATTTGTCTCACTACTTGACATATTTTCTAGTCTAAATATACATTTTTATTCATCACTTTTCTAATGGTAACAATTAATTCCAAATTTACTTCTTATAATCATTCAAACCAAAATTCAAGACATAACAATACACAATTCACATCATGATCATTTTAAATCTTTCATATCTCATAATATGTCAGTTAAGTGCATATACTATCTTTGCAATGCGTATAAAATCATAATTTATGTATGTGAATGAAATACATTTCATGAATGTTAAAATAATATAACTCATATGCAATAATCTAAGGCTATAACCCTTAGCTATTACACATTGTATCACTAATAATAAGTAAATATTTTTGTTTATAAATGAATATTTATTTTAAATATATTTTAATTATTTAATTTAAATTAATTTATTAATAATTATCTAATTTATTAAAAATTAAATAAAATTATCAAGTAAAATTAAATTATTTTTAATTCTTATTAATAGTCAAATTTTATTAATTAAATATATAGTAAATTAAATTATTCATATTTTTATTAAAATTAATATATTAAATAATATATATTTAGTTGATAATATGAAAAATAGAAATAGAGAACATAAACTAAAATAGAAAGTAAAACCACTTAAATAAACAATTTTTTACTGAAATTTTGAAAATAAAATAAAAATGAAAAATGAAAACATTATCAATACAACTTGACCTTATTAACAATATCTTTTACTTAATTTATCCATGTTAAAAGACTATTAACATCTTCTTATAATTTTACTAAAATTTAAATCTTATTTATGTTATATGGATAACATTTTTCAACTTAACCACTTTATATAATATAACAATTATCAATTATTTAATACATATTCAAAATAAACATTGCATCTTTTATCATTAAAAGATTTCTAGACATGTTAAAAAAAGGCAATTTCCAACTATTTTCCTAGAGAATTTGTATTTTAAATTTACAAAATACCAATTTTAGAAAAAATCACACATTTCCTTTTGTGCAACAAATGGACAAACAAGGCTTATATCGAAACGACAAGCGGACGTGTACTGTACGTCTCCGATTCCTTTTTATCTCTTCAAGTTTGATGTAACTATTGTTCGTGTGTAATATCTTCTCTACGTATTCCTCTTTTCGCTGTGAAATTAGAGTTTCGTCTTCCCATAACAAATCGGATTACAAACCCTAGCCTATCTATGTTCCCTCCAGATTCCATCCTTTGAGAACCCCTTTCCAATTTTATTTAGGGTTTCGCGTAAAGAAAAGAAACTATGTTTATAATCTCTTCACCCTTCGTTGTTTCCATTATTATCTTTGAGAATCTTCGCGTTTTCGGACCCGGTTTGAATCCTTTCGCTCCCTATTGCATCGCTCATCACTCCTTGGCCTCTCGCTAAATCCCTTGTCCTTTTTTTGTTTTTTTGTTTTTCCCTTGAAGAACATGTAAATCTGCTGTTGCCTTCACTTGTTTGATCTTGATTTCTTCGAGCTTGTTTTGAAGCTGAATCATTTAGTAACTCTACGCGTTTTATTACTTGATCGACTGGAGCGTACGGAAGATTATGATTGAAGAAATATCGGGTTCGGTTGCGGTTGAGGCACCGCTGAGGCGTAGTTTCTCAAGAAGACGGTATTTTGGCGCAAGGGTAGATAGGGATGATAGAGGCTGGACTTTGCTTCATATCGGCGCTAGAAAAGGTGATCTCAAAGAGGTAAGCTAATTTTTTGTTGTTGGCGGTGGTGATGAATTCAATTGTTTGATTGGCATGATTCTTTTAATTTTTTTTTGTCTTTTAGAGTTTTATTCTTATTTCCTTCGTCTTTGCTACTTTACTTGATATACTATAAAGATTGTAATGGGTGGTTATTGGTGACTGCATAATCAAATACGAAACTTTTCCAGTGGATAAGTTTGGGGTCAGTGTGAAATTAATACTATTTTTCTAGGAGCAGATCATTTTCGGGATTTGGATGGGGTTTTGGTTTATTGGTGTAAGATTGAGGGATTACCTAATATCAAAGTTGGAGGCTTCGGTAAATCATGGACATTTGTGCTGACTGCTGATTTAATTGAGGGATTACCAATGTCAAAGTCTGAGGCTTCAATGAATGATGGATATATGTGCTAGAGAAGGGGTGGATCATTTGTATTGAAAGTTGAGGAAATAACATTGGATTGAAATACAATCTATCTGGTGCTAACTTTCACTTTTATCGCCCAGTATGATCTACCAATCTTGTTAATAGAAAGGAGTTTATAGTGAAGAGTTTTAGGGGATGTGGGTGGTGAACTTTGAGAGTTTGAAATGGACTCCAGTTTACACTATTTCCATTGATTAGTTTTCTTTTTATTTGCGTTTCCTCCATGTTCAATGTTTGTGGCTGCATTTTGCTGTGACATTATCATTTAAGATTACATATGTTAAGCTACATTGATTCTTCAAGATATCTGGAACTGATTTATGAAGAACTAGTGTATCTTCGTACAAGTTTTTTTTTTTTTTGGGAAAAGTTAGTAATAAATGCAAGTCCAACCAAAGTCTTAGAAAAGCATTCCATAGTTGTTCTTGGACTTTTTTTGTTATGTTTCCTGAATTAATCATTCTTTACTTGTTTCTTTTAGTTATTTGTTTAAGCAATCATTTCTGTTCCCACTTGGGTATATTTGATTAATATCTCAAAGGAATTAAAGGAAGGCATACAGATCACCTGGTGCCAACCACAAGTGTTTTATGATGAGTAAAGTATGCTGATTTGAGGTGCTTTCTCTGACCAGGTGAAGCGGCTACTGAATGAAGGAATGGATGTTAATGTAGGAGCATGGGGCCCCAAATCTAAAGGGGTGACCCCTCTTCATCTTGCCGCTGAGGGTGGCCATGTTGAGGTTATGGATGAACTGCTTGAGCGCGGTGCTAATATTGATGCTAGAACATGGGGCGCATGTGGTTGTAAGTGTCTTTCTGCTGAGTAGTAAGCATTTTAAAGTTCCATCAATTCTCCCATGTTTCATAAGCCAACAATGGTCCTCGCATCTGTCTCTTTTACCCAGGGACACCGCTTCATATTGCTGCAAAAGAAAGAAAGAGAGAGGCAATCAAGTTCCTCATAGAGAATGGGGCATTCCTGCCTGATGACATAAATGATAGCCGATTTAATCCTCCACTCCATTATTGCGACGGTCTTGAATGGGCTTATGAGGAGATGGAGCGTCATGGGAGAGAGAACTCATCAGCAAGTGAGGCATTTTACAGCTCTGAAAGCTAAAGTATTCTCATCACCAACGATCCTCTGCTGCTTGATGCAGTTCGATAGAACAGTCTGCAATTTGCAAATTTTCTATATAGTTAACGTGTGTCTAGACGTCTTTGCTGTGACTCGGAAAAACATGTGACAAACACTGAAAGTACGATGTGGATGTGTATGCTTAATCATTTGGATGTCGGGAATTTGGTTGGTTATTATTACATAGATGTGTGATTTAGTGTCAAATGAAGTGGTGTTATAGGACATCAAAGTTTTTACTGTTGTCCGTTTCCTCGATTCAATGTGTTTGTGGCTTGTAGACAATGTTGAAATCATTATAACCGCTTGCCATTCCACATCGACTTTCCAGGAACAACAGCAATTCGTTTTCCTTCATCTGAATGTTTCACTCATGATGGGCATCCTTTGAACGACGTCGAAGAGGATGTCTGTGTTCGGTAACAAAGTCCAGGTATGGAACTAATTGAACAAAGTTGAAGTCCTGATTTTAGCAAAGATGTCCTAGTATTGCTGTTCTTGGAAAACAAGTATGGTTTTTGAGGTTGCGTGTGATAGCTGGACCTAACAAGTCATGTCGTTGTCACGAAACCTGCACATAGGGACCAATCCAATCCAATTATTAACAAAAGCATATTTGGAGGAGCCCATGTGTGTGAAATCTAAGACTTCTATCATCCGAGCCAGTCTAACGTTTCATTTCAACCGAAGTTGGCATCCGTGGCTTACTAGGTCCCAACCAATTTAACGGAAAGCTTGTAAAAGGAACCAAACCAAGTGAAGGAGTTGGCCAAGTTGGCTCTTCTTTATTTAGGATAAATTTAACCGTACATAGGGTTGGTAATAAATTTAATTCTAAAACTGATATTTTCCAATTAAAATGACCTTTAAATGAATTTACCTTATTTTTCTAGGAAGTTTCTTGTTTCGAAGGCTTTCAACTTTCACAGTTTTAGGTACATAAAATGGGATGGGATCCGAACTGCCTACATGCCTTTCAATTTATTAATACTACTTTGCCTTTCTATGACAGATATTATGTTGTCTTCAACACCGTTAACAAAGTAGTAATTAATACTACTTTGCCTTTTAGGTTATGAAAGATTGAGATTTTTAATATACATTATAACTAAATATTATATCATGTAAATTGTAACTATTGGTGGCATTTTAATCCATATTATTATATGTAATATTTAGATTTTTTGTATGATTTATTATACTAAAGTATAATAAAATAATTGAAAATTAGAAACATTGTATATTGAAAATAAAATGTTATTAAATTTGATAATGTAAAATTTTTAATTACAATTTCAAAATACTTATATACAAAATAAAAATACAAATATTAGTTTAAAGACCAAGATTCGTTTTCATCTTCGCTATTTACATAATTTAGACCAAGCAATTCTTTGACATACTTTTCAAACTTGGTTAATTTTTTTTCATTACATTCTAATTTAGCCTTAAGTGATTAGTTGTCCTCTATAATACATTGAATATATGGTAGTCTTGATAAGGATATAGCAGTTGACTTAAGTCGAAACTCAAGATCTTTGATGTAGCCGAATTGTGTATTAAGCACTTTTGCGTAAATATCATCTACATTTGACTTTTTTTCGTCAGACATTAATGTTACAATAACTCTTGCATCTTATTCTAAAATTTAAAAAACAAAATCAATATTCAATTCGAATATTATTAGTTAGTACTACATAAATAAATAAACTTACAATTTAAAATTTTTATATTTACATAATTATTATGCGCTTTTGAGGAGTGTTCATTTTTCGTTTGTTAACCTTGAGTTTCTCACAGTTTTCCTAAATAAAAAAAAAATCATTAAATTGTGTAACAAGATTAATGGAAGCAAATGTGAAGAGAAAGAAAAATAACGTTAGCAGATGCTTAATAATCACACATATTGCTCCAATTTTTGGGAGACATCCGTTCAAGAACATGCCTCCTTGTCTTCTCATCCGAAGGAAAGGTTTCTAATATTGATGTAGTCGATAATGATGATTCATGGTCCTTTGCTTTAATAGTAAAGTCACGCAGTTTGAAAAATTAGGTTTGTCGATATTGAACTTCATTCGTGAATAACAAATAAAAGTGAAATTAATCTTTAAATAATTAAAACAATATTACATATAATTAAATAAATTAAAATTTTATCGAAACTTTATCCAAGACATTTTCTAGCAAATTATCTTCCTTCAACTGCTTGACATGCTTAAGGCAAGACAATTCAGTTATAACAATTACCCCTAAATCACTAGACAATTTAATTGATTGAATCTTATCTACAGGACAACCTTGCAAGCTATCAATATTACCAGACAACTTGTTGTTCATTACAACATTAGTTCGTTGCAACTCATAACCTTTAGTTATACCTTTACGATTAAAAGTAAATAACTTAATTGCTAAATTCAATCCTTGTTCTATATAACATAATGATAAATCAGTACAAGTTGCTAGTTCTCAATTAATTAATACAAGTTCATATACTAAGTTTGAATTCAAACAAACACTATGGTGCGTGGCATTGTTAGACTACATGAGGTCTCCTCTCTGTGACTCCTAGGCTCATGGAATATTTTACCGATAAGCATCATGGGAGGTATATCTGTTAGTAGTGTGCCCTAGGCCAATGAACATTTGTGATTCATGTATTAACATTATGATTTGTTAATAATATATTATGAGGTATTCCGTTTCATATATGCATGTATTTCATTTATGTAATGTGATTTACATTCCATGAATGGTATTAAACTTATGTCATCAAGTATGTGACTTGATAGTAAAACCATAAGTGTTATAATACTATTCTAGATCGTCTTATCGATCATTATTGTTGGAACAATAATGAATTAAGGCTAGTATGTGTTCTGATTGATGATCACGTTTTACTGATCATGGATATGAGATATCAAATAAGAAACATAGATATATGTATGTTAGAGAACATATATTGGATCGACCCAAAAAGATAATACTACATGGTTTCATGTCATTAGTGATTCTCAATATGGTTTGACTTTAGTCCTTTGACCTGAAATCATCATGGTTCCCTACATGAAGAATTCGGTGTTTTGATATTAGACTAAGTTATTTTTAACCGAATAACAAACAATCTTATGTTGGACATCAAATGAATCATGCGGAGGGATGTGAATGACGTAGATGGAATTTGTACCTCTCTTAAGTGAGAGAGATATCATTTGGGCCTGTTGACAAGTGTGACTGAAGAAATGCATGGTCGTGCTCAAATGAATTGATGAAGAGTCATCAATGTCATTTGTTATAATCAGTCAACTTGGGGATCAAGAAACTATGATTAATCAAAGGTTGACATGTATCATGCCTTATGATTAATCTTGATATCGTGTTACAAAAGGACTGAGCTTATAACCATAGTTACAGATTAAATCGAATTATCGATCCTCATTTGATTTAGGTAGTCATAATGTCTTGCTAGAGGCCGCTTATGACTTATGGGCCTTGAAGTGTAATCAAGCTCATTGCCAACATCAAATGAGTCTACAGGGTCGCACACAAAGAGTGATGTGATCTGGGCTTATTCTCTTGGGCCTAATTTATTAGGTATTGAATAAATATATTTAGATATATTTATTGGGCTAGATTGAATTAAGTTGTCGGGCTTTTATTATATATGATATAATGGGCCAAAACTTAATAGGGCCTGAATGAGATTAGGGTTTCTCTATAAATAGAGAAGCTTAAGTCTCATTAGGTTAACGACACAATTTTCAGAAACCCCAGCCGCCATCCAAGAAAAGATCGTGCGACGTTCGAAAGGTTTTCGGGGCGTGCTAGCACACTTCTGACCGACCGGATCGTGCATGCTCGTGTGGATACCGGTAGAGGGCATTAGCGATTTGCAGTGTCTTGGAATCCGAAAAGGAATCAACCTATCCACGAAAATAAGGTATTTTCGCTAATCCTTCGTGTTTTCGATTATACGTAATGTTCTTGTATGGTCTTTTCCGCAGCGTATTGTGAATACTCGGACCGTACGCGATCCAACAGTGGTATCAAAGCCAGGTTTAATCGTTAATCTTGGATTTAGAGGCTTGATTATTGTTGTTGATTTATGTTAATGCTTCGGTAAAATACAGATAACAATGGTGATTGTTTTTGTTAAAGTTTTGAACTTGTTTCCTGATGCTGTTCTGGAAATTGTTTCCAGGCTGTTTTTAATCCTTGTTATTCGATGCATGTTTTGTTTTGTTTCTGAAAATTGTTTCCTCGAGCATGAATGAATTTTATGCCTTTTACTGCGTTTTTCCATATGCTTCTGCGTTTATAGATCTGGAAATTGTTCCATATGCATATACGGTGATAAATGGTTATTTGGAAATCAAAGGTTTAGGGTTTTTTCAAAATCCTTGTTATACGATGCATGTTTTGCATTTTTATCTGAAATCCCCAAATTTCTTAATGCCCTAATAGATATCATACCCAATTTGCTTGCATAAGAACTCTTGAGCATATTTCTGAAAATTGTTTCAGATTGTATGTATGTGTTTTTAGCTATTGCGTTATTTCGTTTCTCCCTCTATCTTGGTTTTGCATTTTTTTTCTTCCCTTGCGTTGGTCTCTCTTGATTTTCTGGGTTGCCATCGTTTTTGGAAAATCGATGGGAGAGTAACACCCATCGGAGGCTACCCATCAGTGGCGTCGCACGGTGCCTCTGTGGCGTCTCCGGTGACGCCACAGGCGGCGGTGACGAGATGTAATCTTCGAGTGGAGACCCGATGATAGAACCTTCACGTTTTTCGTTAGATCCGACAGTACAAGCTTCGAATCGTGGAACGTGGGAGAGTTGCGGTTGATTGGTAGTGGAAATCGTGGAGAAAATGGGAGAAAAACCAGAAGAGGGAGAAACGGTGTGCGTTGGTGGGGAAGACGAAGGGCGCGTGTGGGACACGCGCCCGCGTCACCCCAGGGGCGTCAGAAGGGGACGCTGACTGGCGCGTGCGGTACACGCGCCAGTCAACCCCTTGACCGCACGCCTCGTGCGTGTGGTGTCTGGCTCTTTAACCCCTTTTTAAAATTTTTTTTTTAAAAAAAATTGTTTTAAAAACCCTAATTTCTCTTTTATTAATTTAATATAGATTAAATTAATAAATACTCCTAATAAAATAAAAGGGTGTTTTATTAAATTTGAAAAATTGTTTTCAAAGGATTATTTATTAGGAAAGGGTTTTGGAATTTAATTTAATTTTTCAAGAGTTGAATTATTAAATTAAATTTATTTTCAAATCAACAATTAGAATCAAGCCAAGGTTATAACAAGCGTTTTATAATCTTTCATAATTCTTTATAAGGATTAATAACCTTCTAAGAACGACCCTCATCGTAATTTTAAGTTTTATATGCCTTCCATAAATCTTTACCAATGTTTATCTCTAGCTCATTCTTATGTGGGTTTTTGCCAAAGCAAGGCATGTGGGGATTATCTAGAGAAGACATTTGAATAATGGTGCTATTCATAGGTAAAGTATGGTTAAACTTAACTAAGCTATCAAAACGGTTTTGGGCTTAGGGCATAAGATTGGGTTTATACGTACATGCAGTATATAAGATGTATTTTAACATAAGCCCATCAAGAATTACATGTGATGTAATTGAAAAGAGTTTTCTACCTAAATAACTAAGTTTTGAGTGTTAAGCCAAAGCTTTCTTAGGACTTAGTGAAATATAGATCTTGTTTATCCCATTTTTCAATTCAGGGTTATTTTTTTGAGTGGGAGCTAATACCTCATAATATATATAAGAATGTTGACCCTTATTGCATTATTTTGTAGATTATGGCTACTCCATCCACAAACCTGTCTATGCGATCTATCTTAGAGAAAGAAAAACTTAGTGGAACAAATTTCCTAGATTGGTATAGGAACTTAAGAATTGTTCTCAAGCAAGAAAGAAAGCTTTATGTCTTAGAAGAACCCATCCTCGAAGAACCACCAAGAACGCACCTAAGGCTCAAAAGGATGCTTACGAAGCATATCAATGACTCCACGGATGTGTCATGCCTTATGTTAGGCGCCATGATCTCGACCTTCGAAGGATTTAGAGGAAATGGAAGTTATGACATGCTTGCTCAATTGAAAGCTATGTTTCAAGAGCAAGCACGCCAAGAGAGGTTTAGAACCACTAAGGCATTGAATTCATGCAAGATGACTCTGCACACCGTGAGTGCTCATGTTCTTAAGATGAAGAGTTACATTCATCATCTTGAGAAATTAGGTGCACCTGTTAGTCAAGAATTGGCAACGGATCTTATTCTATCATCCTTGACTGATGAATATGATCAGTTCATTCTTAACTACAACATGCATAACATGGAGAAGTCCATTGATGAATTGCATGGGATGCTGAAAACTGTTGAAGAGAACTTAAAGAGAAAGGTAAAGACCACCAATGAAGTTCTTATGGTTCAAAAGGGAAAAGGTTTCAAGAAGAAGGGCACAACGAAGGGCAAAGGTAAAGTACCTAAGTCCAAGCCCAAGCTCAAAGCTAAGACTAAGGCACCCAAGGAGGGAGTTTGCTTCCATTGCAATGAACCTGGTCATTGGAAAGGAACTGCAAACTCTATTTGGAAGAGCTGAAAGAGAAGAAGAATAGTGCGACTATTTTTTCAGGTATGTTTGTTATAGAAATCAATTTTACTCCTTCATCTTGGGTATTAGATACTGGAGCTGCAACTCACATTTGTACTAATGTGCAGGGTTTAAGAAGGACTAGAAGATTGATGGCTGGTGAGATCAACCTGCGTGTGGGAAATTGAGCAAGAGTTGCTGCTTTATCCGTGGGGACTTATGATCTTATTTTACCTACTGGACTCATTTTGGAACTTAAGAATTGTTATTATGTACCTACTATGAGTAGGAACATTATTTCTTTTACTTGTTTAGAGAATGATGGATTTAAATTTTCTATTGAGAATAGAAGTATTTCCATTTATAAGAATGACGTTTTATATGGTATTGCACGTCAATTAAATGGCATCTATACTCTAGACACCGAGTCTCTAACAAATGAGCCCATCTATAACATAAATACCAAGAAGTTTAAATCTAACGATTTGAACCCAACTTATCTTTGGCATTGTCGCTTAGGCCATGTAAATGAAAAACGCATTTCAAAACTCCATCAAGATGGATTCATTGATTCTTTTGAATCTTTTGACATGTGTGATTCTTGTTTCTTGGGTAAGATGACAAAGGCCCCTTCACAGTAAAGGGAAAGGGCCAATGAGCTATCGGGCCTTATACATATCGATGTATCGCGGTCCTTTTAGCATATCAATGAGAGGAGGTTATTGTATTTCATTACTTTTACAAATGACTTGATGAGATATGGGTATGTCTATTTAATGAAGTACAAATCTGAATCTTTTGAAAAGTTCAAAGAGTATAAAATGAAGTACAAAATCACTTGGCAAGAATATTAAAATCCTTCGATCGATCGAGGAGGTGAATATTTAAACCAAGAGTTTGATGATTATCTTAAGGATTGTGGAATCGTTTCACAATTGACTCCTCCAGAACTCCTCAATGGAATGGTGTTTCAAAGGAGAAATCGAACTCTATTAGATATGGTTCGATCAATGATGAGTCAAACCGATCTTCCAAAATACTACGGGGCTATGCTTTAGAAACCGCAGATTCATATTGAACCGTATTCCTTCAAAGGTCAGAAAAGACACCTTATGAGATATGGACTGGAAGCGTCCCAATTTATCTTTTCTAAAGATTTGGGGTTGTGAGGCTTATGTGAAGCGTCCATTGTCGATAAGTTGGCACCCAAATCTGAAAAGTGTTATTTTGTGGGATATCCTAAGGAAACTAAAGGATATTACTTTTACATCCCATCAGAGAACAAAGTGTTTGTTGCTCGAAATGGTTTCTTCTTAGAGAAGGAATTTGTTTCCAAAGAAAACAGTGGGAGTAAAGTACAACTTGAAGAAATTCAAGTTTCACAAAATGACATTGAGCCTGAAAAGGAGATTGAAGTGAGCTCACAAGCTGTTGATGAGCAACCTTCAACAACACAAGGCCTTCGTAGATCTGATAGGATTTGTCATGAGCCCGAGAGATATGGATTTCTCGTTACTGATGATGATAAAGTGATGCTCATCGATCATAATGAGCCCACAACCTATCAAGAAGCTATGGAAAGTCCATAATCTACTAAATGGTTAGAGGCCATGAAAACAGAGATGCAATCCATGTATGACAATCAAGTTTGGACTTTGATTGATCCGTCTGATGGCTTGAAGACCATTGGATGCAAATGGGTTTTCAAAAAGAAACTCGACATGGATGGAAATGTGCACACTTATAAAGCAAGACTTGTTGCTAAAGGTTATCGACAAGTTCATGGAATTGATTATGATGAGACATTTTCTCCAGTGGTCATGATCAAATCCATTAGAATTCTTATTGCCATAGCTGCATACTACGATTATGAGATATGGCAAATGGATGTCAAAACGGCTTTCCTTAATGGAAACTTACTTGAGGATGTATATATGATACAACCTAAGGGTTTTGTCCATCCTAAGAATTCGGGAAAGGTGTGCAAGCTTCAAAGATCCATTTATGGATTGAAGCAAGAATCAAGAAGCTAGAATCTTCGTTTTGATGAAGTTGTCAAAGAGTTTGGATTCATTAAGAATGAAGATGAACCTTGTGTTTACAAAAAGGTTAGTGGGAGTGCTGTTATCTTTTTAGCTTTATATGTTGATGACATATTGCTCATTGGAAACGATATTCCGACCTTACAGAGTGTCAAGATTTGGTTAAGGAAACGTTTCTCAATGAAAGACTTAGGTGAGGCTGCCTATGTTTTAGGCATTAAGATCTATAGAGATAGATCAAGAAAGCTTATAGGTCTAAGTCAGAGTACATACATAGATAAGGTACTGAAAAGGTTCAGTATGCAAGATTCCAAGAGAGGATTCTTACCTATGTCACATGGAATCAAGCTTTCTAAGAAGGATTGTCCTACTTCAGATAAGGAGCTTGAGCGCATGAGTAAGATTCCATATGCATCTGCAATTGGATCTATCATGTATGCCATGTTATGTACTCGACCAGATGTCTCATATGCTTTGAGCATAACAAGTAGATATCAATCTAATTATGGTGAGAGTCACTGGATAGCAGTTAAGAACATCCTTAAGTACTTGAGAAGAACTAAGGATATGTTCCTAGTCTATGGAGGACTTGAAGGAGAGCTAGTTGTAAATGGTTACACTGATGCTGGTTTCGATCGACATAGATGATTTCGATCGCAATCGTGTTTTGTGTTCTGTTTGAATGGAGGTGCGATGAGTTTGGAAAAGTTCAAAGCAAGACAACATTGTCGATTCTACAACCGAAGTCGAGTACATTCTTGCCTCGGATCTTTGCTAAGGAAGTCAGTATGGATTAGGAAGTTCATCACGAGCTTGGAATTGTTCCTAGCATTGCAAGTCCTATAGACCTTTATTGTGATAATAATGGGGCTATAGCAGAGCTAAGGAACCAAATTCGCATCATAGATCCAAACACATACTCGACGTTTTCATTTGATTAGAGATCATTAGAAAAGGAGACGTGAAGATATGTAGAGTGGGCACGAGATGACAACATTGCTGATCCACTTACTAAGCCTCTTCCATGACCTAAACATGAGAGTCATCACGAGGTCTATGGGTATTAGATATCCGTGATTGGGCCTAGTGCAAGTGGGAGATTGTTAGTAGTGTGCCCTAGGCCAATGAACATTTGTGATTCATGTATTAACATTATGATTTGTTAATAATATATTATGAGGTATTCCGTTTCATATATGCATGTATTTCATTTATGTAATGTGATTTACATTCCATGAATGGTATTAAACTTATGTCATCAAGTATGTGACTTGATAGTAAAACCATAAGTGTTATAATACTATTCTAGACTATCCCTAGTCGATCATTATTGTTGGAACAATAATGAATTAAGGCTAGTATGTGTTCTGATTGATGATCACGTTTTACTGATCATGGATATGAGATATCAAATCAGAAACATAAATATATGTTAGAGAACATATATTGGATCGACCCAAAAGAGAATACTACATGGTTTCATGTCATTAGTGATTCTCAATATGGTTTGACTTTAGTCCTTTGACTGAAGTCATCATAGTTCCTACATGAGGAATTCGGTGTTTTGATATTAGACTAAGTTATTTTTAACCGAATAACAAACATCTTATGTTGGACATCAAATGAATCATGCGGAGGGATGTGAATGACGATATGGAATTTGTACCTCTCTTAAGTGAGAGAGATATCATTTGGGCCTCTTGACAAGTGTGGTGAAGAAATGCATGGCGTGCTCAAATGAATTGATGAAGAGTCATTAATGTCATTTGTTATAATCACCAACTTGGGGATCAAGAAACTATGATTAATCAAAGGTTGACATGTACCATGCCTTATGATTAATCTTGATATCGTGTTACAAAAGGATGAGCTTATAACCATAATTCTGAGTTAAATCGGATTATCGATCCTCATTTGATTTGGGTAGTCATAATGTCTTGCTAGAGGCGCTTATGACTTATGGGCCTTGAAGTGTAATCAAGCCCATTGCCAACATCAAATGAGCCTACAAAGAGTGATGTGATCTGGGCTTATTCTCTTGGGCCTAATTTATTAGGTATTGAATAAATATATTTAGATATATTTATTGGGCTAGATTGAATTAAGTTGTCGGGCTTTTATTATATATGATATAATGGGCGAAACTTAATAGAACTGAATGAGATTAGGGTTTCTCTATAAATAGAGAAGCTTAGGTCTCATTAGGTTAACAACACAATTGTCAGGAAACCCTAGCCGCCATCCAAGAAAAAGATCGTGGGACGTTCAGAAAGGTTTTCAGAACGTGCTAGCACACTACAGCCGCAGCCCGGATCGTGCATGCTCGTATGGATACCGGTAGAGGGCATTAGCGATTTGCAGTGTCTTGGAATCCGAAAAGGAATCAACCTATCCACGAAAATAAGGTATTTTCGCTAATCCTTCGTGTTTTCGATTATACGTAATGTTCTTGTATGGTCTTTTCCACAGCGTATTGTGAATACTCGGACCGTACGCGATCCAACAATATCTTGGGTTTCCAAACTATATATCATACTGGGGGTTTATTATGCCTCAAATCATCCATAATTATAGGTGAACTTCTTATGTTAATAGTCATTGATTAATCAATACAAGTTCACATACAAAACCTAGGCTCTCCTTCCATTCACACAAATTCTTCTCTATTCAAGCAGAACATAAAAATCAAACAAAAGTTTGATGACTTACTAGGACAGACAAACAATTGAAGATGGCGGATGATGAACGATGAAAGTTAGTGAACTAATTGTGAAATTGACTCTGGTTCGAATCAATTAATCCATTAGAAGAATATAAAGAACCTTAAACTAAAAGGTGTTTCACATAAATTAAAATTAAATGTTCGTCTAGGTTGATCACACAATTACCGATGCTTGAATAAGACTTGGAAAGTTAAGGTAACAAAGAAAATTTATGACATCCAGTTCTTATATGGTATGTATACAATTGAGATAAGAAAAATTTTCTTTTAGCATAATATATAGAGTAATATATGAAAGTAGCATATATTACATAATAATTGAACTTGCACAATTTAACTCATCCTTGTTGAATACCTTATGTTTAAGTTTTTATAGATAAAAGCTTAAGTAATGCTCCAACTCCCTATATTGAAAATCTTTTTATGAAATGAGTTACATAAAGGTATTTAGAGAATTAATGGACATGAATACAAATTGTTTGTAGGTAGTTAACGTCTTAAATCACTAAGTTCACTAGTAAATAAAAGAAATATGTTAAAAGTGAAGCTAAGACACCTCACCCACTAATATTGCAAAGTCTAAGAACACATTTTAAAGCAACGATTCCCATAACTTCAAAATTATCAGATTTAGTACTAACAAACCAAATAATTAAAAAACATTCTCCAAAAGACCAAATAATTCAAAAAACCAAATAACAGTTAACCAAGTCTCACCAATATCTAGCAGAATCGTCCAAAACATCCCTAAGAGACATTTCATCGAACACTTCATATGCAAACTGAATTCATCCCTAAGTAATAATAAAACTACTATATTTTGTCATTATTCACCAACATAAACACGTTGAAACAAAAAAAAAAAGAATCGATCACGGTAAAAAAAACACAAAATACTCAAACCGCTTCAACAAAACTGACAACCATATGAGCATTTACCAACAACAATGAAAGCAAAAAAAAAAATGGAGATCAAATCATGGATGACTAACCTCAATGGGCGATTGACTAGACCCGATGGATGGTGAAAGAATATCTGAAGAAGACGAGCGATGGTGATTAAGGAAGAAAACCTAGGAAATAACGAAGAATATGAAATAAGCAAGGGAGGGGTGGGGCTTCGGTTGCAAGGATTAAGTTCTAACGAAAACGACGTCTTTTATTGTTAAAACAAACATCATTTTTTACTAATTTTAAACATTGAAATTGAATATAACAACGACATCATTTGTTGTTCAAAATTGGTGACTATTTAACAAAATTTCACCGAAGGTTTACCAATTGGTGACGATTTATGGTTATTGTCACCAATATAGACACCCTTTAGCGATTATCTCTTGTAATCGTCACTAAATGGATATATCTTTTCATATTTATGATAATTTTTATATAGCAAAATTTTCGTAATATATCACTTATATAAAATATTATATAATTTATATATAGTAAATATGGTTTTGTGACAAAAATAAAATTATCGATCATATATTTTAAAAGAGATTAATAAAAGTATAAATAAATGTAATATAAATTAATTTTGTGTTTTAGTTTAATAAATTGGAAGAAATGACATTGTTATTAATTAAATTACAATCATTGTTCATAATATTAAATTTTATTTCTAAGAATATGTTATTAATATATAATATCACTTCCATTTTTTACTATATTGCAATTATTTTTAATTATATTGCAATAAATATAGTTATACGTGGTAATTAATATATTGTTATATGAATGTATAAATAATAATTGTAACTAGTATAATGATTTATGAATGCATTGATAATAGATAAATTTTCTTATATCTTACTTATGTAATATTAATATTAGTCTATTTAATCATAATTATGTGTTTATTATATATAAATTTGGTATTGTTATAAAAATTTCTATATTTTATATAATTTCATTACCAAAGGCCAAGTTAAGTGGTAATGGGCTGCCATTTGACGACGATTATCTAAATCGTCGCCTAATGGTATATTTCTTTCGGATTAATCGAAAACGACATTGTTTTGCTTAACAACAAACATCATCGTTTTGCTTAATAACAAACTGACGTTGTTTTGTTTAACAATAAAAAAGTTGTTTTCTACTAGGTTATTAACCCAAAAATGAAGCTCTCTTCATTTTCATGTTAACCGTCATGTTTTCGAAGAAACTTCGTCTCCTCTATGGTTATCTCCTTCATTTTCATGTTAGCCATCATGTTTTCGAAGAAGCGTCGTCTCCTCTATGGTTGTTATCTCCTATATTATGGTCATCACCGTTGAACAAGCATCGTATCATGTGTTGGTACTATTCTTCTTCTCTATTTTCCAGAACCCTCCTTTTGTTGTGCTTTGTTTTTCTACTAAATTTTGGAGTTTATATGGGTTTTATATTCTTCTTATCCTCTATGTTTTTTTTTGTGTTTGCGTTTGGAAGATAGTTAATTGTATTTTTCTATTGGTTGTATATAGGTTGAAACTTTTTTTTCCCAACCTTCGATGCTTCTTTAAGGAAAGCCCGCAATAGTTTGATGAAAAGATTGTGAGAGTATTTAACTTTTGGAAGGTATGTTTATGCACTTCATTCTTTTTTCAACATTTAGTCGGTCCTCTTCTCCTATCTTCCTTCTCTTTCTTTCTCTCTCTCTCTCTCAACATTCTGCAGGTTTGCTTCTTCTTCTCTTATCTTTTCCATAAGTTTGTTATTATGTATGAAACTTAAGCTTTTGTATTACGTGTTCAATATACAAGAGATTTTCCTGAGTATTTGTCGATCGGATCACATGTATCTTCAATAAGAGAATTAGTTCAATTCAAACGTTAGACTTGAGCTATGTTGTTTTTATCATAATAAATAACAAATTGCTGAAGAAAAGGTTGTTTTTAGCATCGTTAAAAAGGAACTACTTTTTTTTTTGTTGCTAAGATTTGTATGGTAAAGTTCTATTCAATTTTGGATCAATTCTTTCCACCCTAGGAATTTATGGGATTTGATTACTAAAAGAATTTAATTAAACATAATGAATTTTATGTTAAATTGACTTTTCAAAATAAAACTGCTAACAATAATTCATCGTGAAATGTCAACGTGGTAACTAGTTTTTTATGGCAGAAATGAGCGCCACTAGGAGAAATGTGACAAAATTCTCTCTGATGAAGAATAAATAGATGAACAATAAATCTCCTCATCAAAGTTTAATCACCATTTGCCTTTAATAGTTGATCTTCTTCTTCAAGGTTCTTACACTACAAGAAAAATAGAGTTTAACGACGAAATTTACCGATAAAATTTGTACATATTCTGTCGGTAAGCTTATTTAGCGACAGAATTTATTCACGAAAAAAGGCGTCGGAGATATGACCGTTACTAAATTTAACGACGGAAATTTTCTGTTGGTAAATTTACCGACGGTAAAAATTTTCGTCGGTAAAATTACCGACGGTTATTTTGTTCAGTCGATAAATTCTTTTGTCAGAAAATTAGAAACAGAATTTGTAATTCCGTCTGTAATTAGCGACGGAATTTTTTCCGTCGGTAAAATCTAATATATTTACCAATGGAATTTTTTTTCGTCGGTAAATTTGCTGAAAATTATTTTTTAAAATTTACCTGCAAATTGTTTAGTTTCTCTAGAAACCACCATAGAGAGAACTTCATTATTTCAAGTAAAAAAATTAAAATATTAAAATTCATACTAAAACAGAACTGAAAATAAAGAACTAAAATTATTTTTTCAAATAACAAACATTTCATCAAACACCTTACATGCATCAGAAATTTATTTTAACATTACAACTAAAATCACGTCTTATCCCTTCTATCACTAATATTTATACCTTAAAGTTGTTTTCCAATAATAAAATACACAAATAAACGAAAGTAATAAATACCTAAATTAACTTTCATCTAATATATGAAAAAACACATGACAGTAGTTGCAAAAATACCTCTACCGAAGGGCACAATGACAATATCCAAAGAAAACAACATTGTCGAGTAGAAAAGGAGTCCACAACAGAGAAATTGGCTCCAAGAAAATCGAAGAGAAGATGTAGGAAGAAGGAAGAAGAAGAAAGGAAAAAGAAGATAGAAGAGGGAGGGAGATGTCGGGTGTGTTTATATTTAAAAAGAATTTACCGACGGAATTACCGACGGAAATTTTCGTTGGTAAATTCAAAAAAAATTTATACCGCCAATAATTCCCGCCTTTTTACCGACGGAAAAAGAATTTCCGTCCCTAAATTCATTTACCAACGGAATTTTCCGTAGGTAAATTCAAAATTTTTTATTCCGCCAAAAATTCCCTCCATTTTTGGCGACGGAATATATACCGTCGCTAATTTTACCGCGATGAATTCCCTCCAAATTTAGTGATGAGTATTAGTACCGTTGCTAAATTACTCAATTTTAGCGACGGAAATATGCTTTCCGTCGCTAATTTCCAACGGTATATTTTCCGTCGAAAATTTATTACCGACGGCTATACTGTTCTGTCGCTAATGTCCGTTGCAAATTTTTCTGGGACAAATTTCCTCCAAATTTAGCGACGAATATTAGTACCGTCGCTAAATCACTCAATTTTAGCGACGGAAAGCATATATCCGTCGCTAATTGCCGACGAAAATTGTTTCGTTGCTAAGTTTCCGTCGCTAATCTACATTTTTCTTGTAGTGTTAGTATCATTTGAATTACCTCTCTTCCTTAATTATCTGTATCTCATTTTGAATTAGGAAGTTATCAGATGAACGTTTGATTGTATATCCTATGTGTAGTGTAAAGCTTCCTCAAATCTTCAAGAGAATATAGATAAAAATGGAGGCGCTGGCAATGTCTTGATGATCGGTACAAGATTAGGGTAATCAGTTGTTTTGGAACAGTCATTGATTCCAATTACTATTTGTTCAATCATATATGCATGTGTTTGAATTTGGGTTCGTTATACTGTTTGACTTAATTAGTTATTTAAATTTTATACTAATTTTTTCTTAGGTGAAACGCATTGTATAGGTGGTTCATCTAATTTAGTGATCCATATTGCATCTGGAGACTTGTTCACTATATCTTCTGCTAGTTTAGTTAAAGCCAAGAAGTTGTTGGAAGAGGATGTCAATAACTTAACACCTAAGGGAAGATCTTTGACTGTTTCAATTGATGTCTTCAAACGCGTAAAGACTCTTTATGGGAATCCAGAAGTAGGGAACTCCTTTACCTATTCTACCGAATCTCATGTCATTTGGAATTCATAAAAATAATTGTTTCTTTCCTTTTCGATGAAATAAGGGTGAAACTTTATTTATTGTTTTATCTGTAAAAATTGTTAAACTTCTAATTAAAGTTTTGTACTACTTACCATATATCATTATATTATATTGCTTACCATATTTCAATATTTATTTGTATTATTACTTTATTGTTAATAAATATTAATGATTAAGAATAGTAGCTAATTTAAATATATTATATTTTGATCTTATTAATATTAAAATTTTAAGTATGTTTATCTTTTGTATCCAAATAATATTTACTTTTCAAATTTTAAATTACATACCATGTTTTTTCAACAATATTTTTAAGACTTTGAAAACATTTTACAATTTTAAATGTTTCATTCTATTTTTCATGAAATATTTGTATGAACAAAGGTGTAGTACTATGTACAATAGGCATCATTAAATAATCATTTGTATATAAATTCATAAATTTAAACAAATTTATAGAGTTTGAATGCATTAGCTATTTAAACAAATTTATAAAAAGGAAAATGAAAAATATGAAAAAAACAAATAAATGTCAATTATAATTAACCCTAGGATTGTTAAATACATACACTTACCATTAAAAATAATTTTGTTAATATTATTATTTTAATAATACTATCACACATAAAAATTTATCAAAGGCATAACTAAGATATAAAATGTTTAACATCAACTTTTGGCTACGATTTCTCAATTCGTCGCCAAAAGTACAACTTTTAGAGATGATTGAGAGAATCGTCGCCAAAGGCTCGACTTCTGGTGAAAATTTTTTTAAGTCTACACAAAATGTCACTCCTTTTGTACGATTCACATAAATTGTCACAAAATATATTTCTTTAAAGACAATTAGATAAAACACGCAAAAAGTTAGACTTTTGGTGACGAATTTAGAAATTGTCGCTAAAAGCTGACTTTTAGCTACGATTTTTAAATCGTCACTAAAAAAGGTAGCTAAAAGTTAGTTTTGTTGTAATGATTAAACCAAGCACGTAGATATCAAGTTTAATTATGTCAATAATATAGTAGCACAAAGAGAAATGAATGATGATGGTTTATTTATCATTAAGTATTTGATGCAATATACATTTAATTAGGTATTAAATATCATATTTCTTAAATGAATTTTAAACAAGAACTCAATTCTAAAAGTACAAGAATGTTTGAATTTGATTTGAGTTTTCAGTTATAGAATGAATGTTACAATGAGTGTTGAACAGTCGTTTCTAGATACAAGAAGTACATCAAACATAAATGAGATACCTCCCAATATAGGTAATTGCCTCCGTTACTTTGTAGAAATAGAGATGATTCAAGTTTTAGGCAATTATATAAGTGATAAACTAGAGCTCGAGACTTGAAACACTAATGTTGATGTAAGGTATGCTAAGGATATAAGGGGTTATTAGTAATGACATAAACTAAATAAATGATATGTTCACCTAATCTATCTAAACATATTAGATGTGTCATGTGAGTTCCGAAAGGCAGACTGAATGAATAACCAAGTGAACTTAAACTAGTTAATAGCTAGGTATGCTTGAACCATATCATCTGTACAATATTTAAAGAAAGATATACCCTCTTATAAAAGAGAATTAATATAGTAACACATAAATCATATATACATGCATTGCTAACTAATATGGATAATATAAGTCATATCTCACCTTATATTGAATGAGGTACTTTAAGGCTTATGTAAACCTCAAACTAAAATACCTTTATGACACGAGTTCTATTTAAGAGACTTGAGATAATGGTTGCTATCTTAAAATGTTACTAAAAATATATATAAACGGTTCGACATAATAAGATATTTTAGAAAACTGGGTTACTTTGATTAAAAGGAATGAAGAATGAGGAAGATCATTACAAATTTGAGTTTACATCAATATGTATTCATAAGGGTTCACTTTCTACGTAGAAGCTTATATAATGAAAGTGAGATGATGATTGATGTAATGAATGACCTAGAGTAGAACATATTAAAACTCAATAATCGACTTATTATTTGAGATATCATATATTTCTAACCGAATTCTACAATGTGCTCTCGTAGTATACTAGTCTTAGGGTATTAGATAAATATGAAAACTACAAAATAATTTTCTTTTGTTATGTCAACTTTATTACGTGTAAGTATGGGATAATGGATAAATGTAAATAATAAGTTAATAGGTTAATTTAAAATATCAAACATCTAAATCATCAAATCATTATACCCTAAAACATATATAAAATATGATTTACTAGAAAGATAAAAGGTCTAAGAAAGAGGAGAAATAAAATAAAATGAAAACAAGTTGAAGGGATTATGTAGGTCTTTTATTATGTAAATTATAACACAAATGTTTGTTATAATGGATGATACAATTATTTTATATACTATCGTATTATTTTGTTTGAAATCAACACAAATCTTATACATCAACACTCAACTAGAAGTCTCACTGATATGCTGGATCTGAAAAAGTTCATAAATACGTAATCTTTTCTTAATTAGTAGAGAAGTTGTTTCTAATATATATAAAATACAAAAATAAATATGCACTAAAAGATACATATTAAAATAATAGAGTAATAAAATAAAGATAATAATAACAATAAAATAAATAAATAAACAACTACATATACATAAAATATATAATTAAATAATACAATAAATGCATAACAAGGAAAAGATTAAAATTAAAAGATAGAATAAGTCTTAAATAAACAAATAAGAAAGAAGATAAGTAAACAAATAAAACAAATAAGTCATTACAAGAAAATGTTTAGGCTAAATAAAAAAATACTTAGGCTAAATAACTTAGAGCAATTTATGTTTATTGGTGTTATTTGATATATCTAAGAGAGGACTTACTATCTATTCTTGTATGAATTATTTTAATTTATGAATTGAGATTTATATCTATGAGTTATTTTAAATTAATTATAATATATAATTTTAAAAACATGATTGATATAAAATCATAAATTATATATTATAATATATTAAATAACTATTTTATAATTTTAAAAATTTAAAGACTAGTTTATAAATTAAAAAATTATTCGAAAGAGTATCAGATAAGGTATTTATAACACTAGTTTAGACTAAAAGCAAGTTGGAAAATTCGAAGAAAACAGTTTAAAAACCAATAAAAGTAGAAAATGTTTCTATAATCTAAAAATTTCTAAACTAAAATTAGGTATAGATAAATCGAATTACGGTGATATACTCACATAAAGATTGATTTCATGCATGCCCCGCGTTTACCCTTTGCCATACGACTCTCTTGATTATTCCGCCTTTTTCTCGGTCATGGATTTCGGTCTTCCTTCCCGGCAACTTTGCATGAATATATTTAATGAAGCAAATAGGAAGTAACGGTGAAGAAGAAAAGTCAATTCATGTTAACGTTTCAAATGTTGACTTTGAACAGTGGAAAAGGTTATTTATTTTATAATAAAAAGTTACATATTTAAGTGACATAACTAATCTCTTTATAAAATGAAAGGAAAGACTGCGTATAATTAATGACGGTCTTATTTCATAAAGGTTTGGGACACACATTTTATTGACGAATCAATTTAATATAATTTATTTTTGATTATCAAATATTTTAATAATTTTAAAATTTTACTGATCCTTATATGTTATTAAAACTTTTAATAATATCTATAATTAGGTTTGACAAAAATAACTTGTATAGTTTTAATAAAATAATTTGAAGTTTAAGCTTGGAAGTATTTGATTCAAATTGCGTTTAATCCAACTTGAGATCAAGTTAAATCGAGTAAAATCTTTTTAACTCGACTCCAATTCGATAAAACCTAGTTCCATCAATTTTGAGTCCAACTCAAACATTACGAGACTTTTACCCAATTTGTCATGTTATCTTTATTACTAAGAGAAATTCTATGTAAGATCAACATGATATAATTAAGTTGAATACATAATTATAAATAATCTCTGTAGTTTGAATGTCACAAAAATTTGAGAATGGTCTCCTTTACCTCTTGATCTAAATCTCCATTATTGGAAGCCCTTAACTTTTCAACTTCATTATCCTCTAGTGCCTCCATCTTCTCCTTTTCAACTTCATCCTTTATTGCCTCCATCTTTTTCCATCATATCAGGTTGGTCTATGACTTCTTTCATTTTCTCATTAATTTGTGCTTCAATGCTCCACCTTTACCGCTCCTCTCTAAGTCGCTCTTGGCTTTATTAGAGAAATCCTTAAACATATCAAGCTTATGCGTCAGGTAGTATTATTTAAAATATTTGAAGCTTCTATTTTAATATAAGTGTAATTAGAAATCCTTTAGATATGTATGTGAGATAGTAATGAGATATCCTTATTGTACGTAAGGTGAACGATGCAACCTAAAGTACACAGGGATCAGCTATTCTTTATACTAATTCGTAAAAGGAACGGATCATATACCACTATTGAACCTTTCATTTGAAGTAATGAATAATGGCAGTTGTTATCATAAACCATTTGGGAGTGAGAGTAACCCCAACTGGTCCATCCCAGAGGGGTGGCAGTTTTTATATTGCTAGATGATGCGACTAGACAAATTTAAGGTTTTGATTAAATGATAATAACACATATGCTGATTTCAAGAGAATGGATTTTTTTGGGTCCAATTTTATAGTGTTTTATTTTGTTCTATAAATTTTAACTATTTATTTATGCGATACTCACATTTATTTATGCAGAATTTTTGTAAATAAATAGCTGAAATTTATAAAATATAATAAGATATAAAAAAAAATAGACAAAAAAAAAAGAACTTAAACCTGATTCGAGGGTTTAAATGGATATACAAAGTTAAGGGTCAAAGGTTGGAAAATAAAAAGATGAGCTGAAGAGCCGGCTAGGATAATTGTTTAAAGACTGACGATGCTGGCCAAATCAATTTTATTTTATATATGAAGAACAAAAAGTTGCCGTTTGGTAGTTCTTATCGTAACCTTGCTATGCCAAATTTCGGTGGTTGAACAAAATCGTGTGATGTAAGGATGAAAAGGTACTCCGTCAGCAACTTGGGAAAAGTTATTAGCATTGAATGTTCCAAGCAAGACACTAGGCGTATGCTGGTGTAAATGTTGTCGGTGTCTTTGTCTTCTGATGGATTGCAAGAGCCAATTGGTTTTCTCCGATGTTTTTAAATCCGGATCGGACCGTCCGATCGATTTGATCGATGATCGATCGATGGTCTGATTCGATTTATCCTTCTAAATTGGTTATAAATTGACCCAGGATCGATCTGATCGGTCAGATAATTTTTTATTTTTTTTTATTTTTTAAATTTTTTAAATTTTTTTAAATATTATATATAATTAAATATAATTATTGTATAATTATTACGTTATACCGGTTTAATCGGTAGTTGAATTGGTTGATTGGTCACCGGTTTGATGACCGATCCAAATTTTAAAATACTGTTCCCACGTACGTACAGGTAAAAAGGTCATGTGAATCTGCACATGGGGCGGAGGAGTAATAAGTAGAGAAAAGTTTCATAAATGCTTTGCAAAAAGTAGGAGAAATGCACTCGGTATCTGACAGTCTGACACTATTGAAAATTGCCCAATTGTCCACCAGAAGGACGACTTGTCTTCAAAGGGACGTTTACTCTCTCCCTGCTTTTACCTTTTTTGCTAAAACCCGAATCCAACAAAGGAAAGGACAAACTCTTCATCTCTAGCATTCCAGCTGCCTCAATTCCTCCACAGGCTTATGGCGGCCAATCCAATCCCGGCCTCTAACTCAGAGACCAGTCACAAACACCCACTTAAACGACCAAAGCAGACCAATAACCACCACAACGACCACCATGTCCGCCATGAACAACCTATCATACCAGGCTTGCCTGACCATTTAGCACAGCTGTGTCTCTCCCTAGTGCCACCTGCTTTGCTTTTCTCTGTCTGTCACTCATGGCGCCGCCTCATTTACTCACCTGATTTCCCTCCCTTTTTGTCTCTTTACACTATTCTATCATCAACCAATACGCAACATGACAACAATAATCATGCAAGTTCTATCCATTTCTTTGCATACGATCCCATCTCCTCCAGATGGGATTGTCTCCCTCCGCCGTCCGACGACCCTCCCCTCCGCTTCCTCCTACGTCACCCTTCCTTCATCTCCCGTAACCTTCCCATCCAATCCGTCTCAGTCTCCGGCCTCCTCGTCCTCCTTGCTGCTACCTCCGACAATTTCAATCCCGCCTTGTCTCGTCCTCTTGTTTTTAATCCAATCTCTCGCAAGTGGTCCTTCGGGCCACCTCTTGACACCCCTAGACGGTGGTGCGCCACTGGAACAACCCAGGGTATTGTGTATGTTGCTAGCGGTATCGGATCCCACTTCTCTACTGACGTTGCCAAGTCAGTCGAGAAGTGGGAACCACAAAGAATAAATAAAGATGGTGAGACTCAGAACCAGAAAGAGAATTCCGATACCAATAATTCTTTTTCTGGGTGGTCATGGAAATGGGAGAAGGTTAAAGGCCTTAAAGATGCAAGATTTAGCAGAGACGCTGTGGACGCAGTGGGGTGGAGAGGAAAGCTGTGCATGGTGAACATGAAAGGTGATGCAGCAAAAGAAGGGATTGTGTACGATACCCAGAAAGAGGATTGGGAGAACATGCCGAAGGGGATGCTCGCCGGCTGGAAAGGCCCGGTGGCGACCATGAACGAGGAGGTGATGTATGTGGTTGACGAAAGAAAAGGTGCTCTGAGAACGTATGATCCTGAAAGGGACAAATGGGAGAATATAATAAAGTCTGAGAGACTCAGAGGAGCTCAGCAGATTGCTGCAGAAGGCGGAAGAGTTTGTGTCCTTTGTGGCGGCAGTGATGATGGGATAGTGGTGGTGGATATGGTGTCGAAGCCTGTGAGGATGAGAGTAATTGAAACTCCGCCGGGATTCGAAGCGGTCGCCGTTCATATTTTACCGAGAATGAGCAAACCAGATGCTGGATTTTTTCCAGGATCAGGCTCCACTTCCACATCCAAGTAATGATTTTTCACATCCTTTTTTGATTTTTTTTTGCATTCCAAAGTTGTTTTTTTCTTTATGACTTGATATTTTATTATAGTTTGGCACACGAAATTGAATTTAGAAAGTGAAATTTTGTCTGTTCTCGGATGAACAAGCTGTGGAACTTATATATATATATATATATATATATATATATATATGAGAGTCTAAATTTTTTGTCTAATTTTATGGTGTTTATTGTATCTAATAAATTTTAATTATTCATTTATGTAAGTTTCACGTAGATCTAACATAAATAAATGTGGATCTTATATAAATGAATGACTGAAATTTATGGGACAAAATAAGATACTATAAAATTAGACAAAGGATTCTATCTCATTCTTAGTATGAGTCCAAATCTTCTGTCTAATTTTATAATATCTTATTGTATCCAATGAATTTCAGCCATTTGTATATATTAATTTGTGTAAGTCCTGGATAAATAAATATGAGTCTCTAATAAATAAATAGCTAAGATTTAGAAGATATAATAAAACATGATAAAATTGGGCAAAAAATTATATCCCATATAGTATGTATATGTACAATTACAGGTGGACACGAATCAGATTGATCTTGCCATACGGTGAATGTGCAATGAATGAGTGAGGGAACTTTTCAACTTTTGAAGTCTGTGTTGGATGTCACGCATTAAACAATGTAGCCTCTGACGTAAGCTCCTCATCTTCTTTCTTCTTACATTGCCAATGGTATATAACTTTCTCAAGAACATCACGGGTGTTTGATGTAGATATTATATCTGGAAATAATTACACTGGATTACGTCCGACTTTTTCAATTATTATATTTTACAAAAATATTTTGTACTTCATTCATAATTTCAAAATGATAGTATGTTGAAATTAAAATTTTTTAAATCAATTAACCAACAAATAAGATCATTTACTATAAATAATATCCTATTGTTATTGAAATGTATAAATATTGACTAATGATTAATATGTAACTAGATTTTAGATAAGCTTATATTGAGGAGATGATATAACTAATTTAAAATAGTACTAATGAAAGGATAAAGTTTGTTAAAATTAGTAATTATTTGAATGCATAAAATGTTGAAAGGGGATTATATCTAAATAAATCTTTTGTTGATTAAATTAATTTAAAAAGAATTATTGCTACTCTAATAAAAAATGTTAACAATAACCAATGTTTTAAAAACCGGACCGGACATCGAACCGGTCAAAGGAAAGGTTTAAGGTTTAGAGGTTCAACCGGTAGTGAACCGCTATCAAACCGGAATATAATAAATAAGATGAAAATTTTATAAGAATAAATAAAATAAAATATTTTATTGAAATGAAAAATACACGAATGTTTATTATTATCTAATGAACTAAAAATAAATAAATATGAGTCCAATATAAAACTTAAAATAACATTTAAGAGTAAAATTGTATTTACGAAGGAGGTTAAATCTCATCATCGTCAAAAGCTCCAAATTCTCCAACGCTATTTAAAGATTAAGTAACTACGCTTTCATCCAAAGTATTTGCATCCACTTCTTCTACTGCATTAAAATAAATTACAAATTAGTAACGTATGAAATTATTCTCAATTGTAAACTTGTAATACAAGATAATTTTAACTTAAATATAATCAAAATAAGATATGAACCCACCATTAGTAGATGTTCTTAATTCATTTGTTGTGACGAATGCATGTTCTTCATAAATGGTCCTTTCAAGTTCATTATAATCAAGATTAAGCGATGGTTCTTCTTCGATCCAAAATCGGTATGTTCAATACAATCAATATCAATTGGATCATACGTTCTCTTCTTATTAAGCGCTCGAACACATAATAGAGCAATTATAAAGTCAATAACAAAAATAAAATTATTGAAATAAAAACAAAAATATAAAATATCTGTTCTTCATTCGTAGATTATAAGTAACGTAAACAAGGTCATTAAGTCTTTGATGTTCCAAATGATTACGTTTCTTTGTATGAATACATTCAAAAACACTCCAATTACGTTCGCAACCTGATGCAGAAGCTGTTTGACTGAGTAATCTAATAGCGAGTTTTCTCAATGTTGGAACACTGTCACCGAATAATCTCCACCACTCATCTGCATTTTAAATTAATAGTTATGATAAAAATATATATTAATGAATTAAAATTTAAAAGTATAAAAACTTACCTGGCTGCATTTTTTTCATCATCAGTTCTCTCTTTGCTGATGATCTAGCAAAACTCTCTAAACCTTCACGATATATCTTAATTTCATTTATCGCTTGTGATTACTCTTCACTAGAAAAAATACATTTGCATTCAATCACATCAAACAAACCTCCCATAATATTACTTGTACATACTTCTCCACTATAAAAGCAATAAGGATTGAGAAAATAAGTTACTAAGTGGATCCTTTGAGTAAGATGCTTATCCCATCGTCGATCAATAATATCTATATAAGACTTGTATAATCTCTCATTCCCTTTAAAAAGATCTGTAATTGTTTTGCGAGCTCTATACATACCATCATATATATACCCCAAAGATGGCTTCTCATCTGAGTCAACAATCCTCAACAGCCTTATAAGCGGAGCCACAATCTTCACAATGATCAAGTAAGCATCCCAAAATTTATTATCTAGAATAATGGCGCAAACTTCTTTTCATTTTTCACTCTTTGATAATTTATGACTTGAAAAGTGTTTACTTGTCACAAAATTTTGAAGCTGATGCTTATGTTGATAAATACTTTTCAAAGTAATAAATGTAGTTGCAAACCTGGTAGCAGCGGGACGCACGATCTCAACCCAATCTTCTTGCTTTCTTAACCAAGACAAAAATGTGACATGATTATACACAAAAATTGTGATCTTAGATGCGCGTGAAGCAAGACTAGAAATATGATCCATGCCACCAATATCTTTTAAAATAAGATTTATACAATGAGCAACACATGGAGACCAATAAATATGCCCATACTTTGATTGTAATAAGTGCCCAGCTGATACATAATTAGTTGCATTATCTGTTACAAAATGCACAACATTCTTTGGTCCAACCAACTCGACAATTTCAGAGAATAATTCAGATAAAACATTGCCACTTTTTACCATGTCAGAAGCATCAACAGACTTGATAAAAGTTGTTCTCATATTACAATAAACCAAGAAATTAATCAAGGTTCTTTGTCTTTGATCAGTCCACCCATCTGCCATAATAGTGCATCCCGTTGATTCCCAACAAGATTTATATGTATCCACAATTAACCGACATTCCTTTTTTAAATCTTGAAGCAAAGGCACACGCAACTCATAATAAGATGGTGCCTTAAATCCTGGCCTATTCATTGTTGTAGCATCAATTGCTTCTTGAAAATATGGTGAATTTAAAGCATTTAAAGGAATACATGAATGATAGAACCATCTAGCCCATGCTCTTTTACATCTCAAAATAACATCTTTATCAACCATCAAACTTTTTAGACTAGGTTGAGAACCAGGAGTAGTTCTTGGAGAAAAATATGAATCTATGTCAATAGTAGCTTTTTTTTTTCCTTTATCTAATGCTTGTGGTGTTTCATCATCTCCAAAAGATATATCATGAGCCTCTTTATTTTCCTTTTTCTTTTTTATTTGTTGCTGCAAATATTTTTCAATCATATCACGCACATCAAGTGACACTTTTTTGCAAGGAGCAATATTACCTTTAACACCAGCAAGATGTTATTTTATTCTAAAAATTCCTCCCCCTTTAAATATTCTACCGCAAAACATACAGTTATATTGGACATTCCCATCAGATGCTTGAGAGGAAGAAAAATAATTCCATGCTGGATCGGACTTACCACGAGTAGAGGATGATTCCATATTTTCCATTATGATTTAACCTAAAAAATAAAAAAAATAATTGAGTATACTATTGTTAGGGCAAAAGTATACAACCTAAATAATTCTCAATTATCATTTGTAATAAACAAGACAAATATATGAAGTAATTCTCATTAAAAAAAATATAAAGGAAATTTGAGACTTTAGATACTTCTTTTTCTCTTTAAAGTTTAAAGTTAGCTGTTGGGAGGTTTCAAAACCCTCATAAGGCCAATTTCATCGCAGATTCAAGATGTAAACATTATCTTAATGGATCAAGCTATAATCAAAATTAAAACTTTTATCTAAATTCATTTCTACCATGATTTCCTTATTTTTGTCTATTTCTTTTGTTGTTGCGACTATGATTCATTATTAAATGCTTTTCTATGTTTAGATAAGAAAAACACTAGTTTTAACTTTTGTTTGGATTAGTTTGTTTTAGTTTCTAAAATAGGATATATTTCTACAAATTTACTTTGATTGAATTTAATCAATGATTTAGTTATGCTAGTGAGTAAATATTATTATAATTCATTTTTGGTTGCCTCAAAAGAGTCTTTATAGGCTGAAAAGAGAATGTGGTTTCACTGTCTAAAGATCTTGCCAGTCTAAATTAATATATTCAATCAACATTAATCAAATCATGAATTGGAAAGTAATACTAACAGAAGTATTTTTCTAATAACTGATTTAATTCTCTTTTTGATAATTTTCCTGGTTATTGATTTCCTTATCTACCATTTTAAGTTTTGTTTCATTTTATAGTTTATTAATAAAAATCAATCAACATCACTCTCTTTATAATTATCATGCAAAGCCCTTTCGGAATTTATTAAAGAACTACCAAATTCCTCGTGCCTTTCAATTCATCTCCATCTACAGATTCTACACACATATATCCTCATTCATTCTTGCCTTAATTCATCTCCATCTACACAACACATATATCCTCATTCATACAAGAAGTTGCTAGCTAAAAATTAATGGTTGAATCCGTGCTTGTCATACAAACTAACAAGTAAAACCACTGTTGCTAAACAAAATCACCCACTCCCAGAAGACAATTCCATAGCAAAAACAGATACCATAAGTCATAACAGAAACAAATTGTCAAATAGCATGACAGAAACAAACCAAGAGTAGAAAGTAAAAAGATCACAACCTCTCACCTACGAAAAGCTCTCTGCCACCTTGAGTCAACAAAAAAGATCACAAAAGCCAAAGGTGTCTTTGAATTAATGGAGAAGAAGGCTACAGAAGTATACACCAATGCCAAATAGAGTATATATTACCGAATTATCATAGATTCAAAATCAGAGATTGAAGTGAAATGGAGTTCTACTTCTAACTATTTCAGAAAACTAACTAATCAACACTACTGATCCTTATCTCCTTATCTGTTAACAACTTAACATATTCAAACAATGACATATAACAACCGCAGTACAACTCCTATTAGGCAACTGTAGTACAACTTAACATATCTCCTATTAGGTTGTCGTCGAAGTCCAGCAGACTCAAATTCGTTGAACCTTAGATCTAAGAACTTGAGTCGAGGCAACTGCAATACAACTCTCGGGAACCTTAGATCCAGCTCGAAAAGTAGCTTCAACTTCTTGAACCTGTGAATACATTAAACCGTGACCTCGCTAATCGGACTACAAAATTGAAATTACCCGAATCCGACTCAATAATACTCACCCGATGCTGTGTAAACATATTCACCTCCTAATCCTCGAGCCCACCTCAACATATTGGAATCTCTCTCTTTCTCTGCCTTCTTTAAGCCAATCGAAGCAAGATCTAAGCCAATGGAGGAGGTGCTAGAGTTGGCGCGTGCTAATGACACCAAGGAGCGTATGGCCGGAGTGGAGAGGCTGCACCAGCTTCTAAAAGCTTCCAGGAAGAGAGCCAGGCCAGATCTTCTCAAAGACAAGGCCAGATCTGACAGATCTGAAAGCAACCCGAGCTCGTGCATTGATGCTTGGATCTTCTCAAATACAAGGCCAGATCTGAAACAATGCCAGATCTGGAAGCAACCCGAGCTCCTCTGGCAACTACCCGACATCTGAGAAGAGAGCAACGTGCGATTGAGGGAAAGTGAGAAGAGAGAAGGAAGACGATGAGATAAGAGAGGAGGAAGATGATGAGATGCGTTTCAGATCTGGCCTGCGTTTTGCTTTTACGTTTTTAAACTTTACAACCGGTTATAAAATAACCGGTTCTCATAAAAACCGGCCGGTTCTCTGATAAACCGGCCGGTTTTTATATTCCAAGGTTAATAACTATAACCGAACCAGATACATGGTCGGTTCAGACGATTTTCGATTCGGCCCACGGCGGTTCGATCGATTTTCACATCATTGACAATAACAAAATAAACATAGAAGATAATCCCCTTTTAAATTAATTTAAAAGGGGATTATCCATTTAGTTTATAAGAATTAAAAGGGGATTATCCATTTAGTTTAAATTAATTTAAAAGAATTATTGCTACTCTAATAAAAATTGTTAACATTAACAAAATAAACATAGAAGATAATCCCTTTTAAATGTTAACAATAACAAAATAAACATAGAATATAAAATGTTGATTAAATTAATTTAAATGACTGATAACTTAATTGAAAAATTTTAAAAGTTTATATACTAATTTTTTTGGAAAAGTAGATACTTTAAGATCGATTATCCATTTAGTTTATAAGAGTATGAAAAAAGGTTTTAACAAAAAGAAAATCATTAAGAGCATTATTTTAAGGCAAACTATGTTTAAAATCATAAACTTTAATTAATTTTATAATTTTATGTGATAGAAAATTTATGGAGTAAATTTATCAAAAGAAAAAACATAAAATGAAAACTTAACATTTTTCTCCAAAGTTGTCTCCTCTTCTTCCTGTAATCCAACAAAAGTCGTCGAGCATCACCATATCTCCTTTTCCTCTTCACTTATTTCGATGTTACTCAACCTCGTTGTACGACTTTTGGCCAAACCAAATTAGGTAGACATGGCAGCAGAAACGGAGCTGGATTAATGAGATGGAGAAGGGCATAACAGAAAACTTTCGTGTGTGGTGATGGGTTCACTAAGAAATCGGATATGAGGTTGTTTTTGATGATGATACAAATTTAGTCTCCTATGATCCGACATTTTATCTTAGTTAAGACTGAAGCTTAATAAACTAAATATAAAAGGAGGATCTTCTGCGCATAACTCGAATATCAATGGCAGGCTAGCTTCATCGATCGATGATGTAACTCGCAAGTAAGTTTGGTATAGAAATAGACTAATAATTAAATTTTTTCAAAGAATTAGTAATATGTAACATCACATTTAATAAATTACAAAAGACTAGTTATTACTCAAAGTCATGTCCTTCCAAGTGGCGACATGAGACTGTTGATGATTATGGTGCATGCATATCAACTATTACCAGCGCATAAAACTGATGAATGAAGGTAAATGGCTAGCAGGTTAGTTGATTGGGAATTTTTTTAATTTAAGTGAGGTCATGGGTTTAAATCTTTCTTATGTATGTAACCGTTTAAAATTTGAGGTCAAAACTTTATCTCCCGTAAGAGATCTACCTAGCTTGAGCGAAGATTAGTTTAAATATGGATGACTTAAATGTGTCTTTCCATAATTGAGATTCGCCTAAGAAATTTCGTGAGCAACAAAAAAAAAAGGTCAATGATTTGAAACACTCAAACTATCCTTTCGTCTTTATGCTAAGGGTATCTTATTCATATAAAACACGTCATCATTTTCTTAAAATAAACAATTTATATCTAAATCAATCATCATCATCATCATATCTTGAAGTTTTACAGTGAAGTGGAACCTAATAATATACAATCTTATCTCTATCTTATAGAGGCATGTTTCTAATCACAATTAACTAAATAATATTGTTAAGAGTAGAGGAAGGAGGACTGTATCTCCATTGAGTATACGTAGGATTCAAAACAAGTACATAAGGAGGAGTTCAATCGGAGAAACTGACAAACTCGAACTTTCTCTCTTTGACGATCAATCTGTTTTGAAACCAACTTACCTACCTATTTCGCTATTGAAACCAAAGTGTTGAAAATTTACCGCGATAGTACATTGGAAACAGTTCTCCACAGGCTGTAGATAACTTGAATTGTGAAGTTTTGATAATGATACCGCAACAAATTGTTTGAATAGAATATTTTTCATCTAGCCTTCTTGGCTTGGTTATGAGTGTCCATTCTACTACAGTTCGGGAAGTGACAGTGCAACCACTTTCCATTTTATATGTAACAGATTTTTCTTATCGTCCAACCAACAATCATGCAAATTGAATCTATTTGTCATGGAAGTGACCAAGAACAGTATGCTTCTTGAGGCCGACGTAAAAAATGTATTCCCGTGTAATCGTACTTTGATCAAATCATTTAACTAGTTATGATTTTATCTAGGGAGCTGCTTGGTGATGGCAATAATGGTAGTATGGAAGACAACAGATTCAACAATGGGGTGGGGATAGGGTTATTAATACACAGACCGGCGGGTCACAAAGACAACTCAGAATACGTAACTTCACGTGGGCTTTCGTTAAGCTAAATCTAATCCCCTACACATTATGATAGAGCTCGAAGTGGATTCACTCGTGATATATCAGCTGTTTTTTTTTATGGACACCCGCTTTTAGTATCTCAACCCTATAGTTACGGGTATCCCGAAGATGTTTATCAAGAATTGATTTGTTGTTCATCGACATGTCTATCGAGAGAACAATAGAAACGTTGACTGGCTTACTACTCAGGCTGTCCACTCCGATTTTGAAGTCACCCATTTTGTTACTCCACCTATCGAGTGTCATCATATTTTCTTAGAGGATCTGTCGGGGATCTGTCTTCTCAAACTTATCTTGTCATTTTGTATTCTGTTTTTCTTTATTAAAAACTAAACTTTATATTTGTTAACAAATTAAATATTTTGTATTTCTTTTATATATTCCATTTAAACTTTATACAGTCAACATGCCTTTAAATAGGCATAAGACATTATCCGAAAGACCAACAAAATAGGAACAAACTAAACCAGTTAACCCAACAGACTAACCCACTAACTTGTCAAGTGAAAGAACTAACTGGAACAATAAAAATAAATCCCTATAAACTAGTTCAACACATGTCCAGGTACTGGTCCTTATAAACTAGGACAACGCAACACTCCTATAGGTCCAACATACCCTCCCTTGAATTGATGTTATAGACTCTAAGTTTAACAGAATAACAAAGACCCTCCCTAAAAATAGATTCTACAGTAAAATTTCGATAAATGAATATTTGATAAATTAATAATTTTGATTAAATAATAATTTTCTCCGATTTGACTTAGATCAATGGGATAAAATAATAACCTCGCTAAATGTATAAAATAATAATTTTAAAAAATTCCTTGAAGTCCATTGAAAATATAAAATAATAATTCATTAAATAAGTATAAAATTACATATATAATTCATAAAATAAAGCACTTCCTAAACAATTTTATTTCAAATTTTATGCTTTCCTAAAATATGAATCTATAGTCAATTGATTCTTCTTTTCATGCGAACTGAATCTAATTTCATCTTTAACTTTTTGAAGGACATAAACTACATTCGGCACATTCTTTTCATTTTGAAGCTAGTAATTTTTCAAAGTCTCTACAGCAAGAAAAGCTTCTTTTGGAGAAATATGTGGTATATCGTTACTATCATCTGGATTTTGATTGTTATCATCTTCCATACCTATTACTCCTTGAATAATTTCTTCATCCGTAGGCGATTCCATTAAAGCTTCATTTTCACAAGGATAATTCAGAATCTGCTCTACATTCATGGCATTTCTATAATGTAAATTAGAAATAACTTCCTCTAATCTTTGAATGCCTTCAACATCACTAGTTTCTTCTTCTAGAAGTAGGTTTTTTCTTTCCTTGTTAAATTAGGATCTTTACAAGCGTAATATTCTAATACTTCATATTCTAATGTACCTACATGCACTCTATTTTGAATCACGCTAATTTAAAATTAATAAACTTATTTTGACAAGATTAATAAACTTAGATACAATGCACCATCATTAATTAATTGTTTATTTATTTTCTTTTCTTAGTTACGGAAAAACTAATTGTTTAATTTAACAAATATAATGTACAAAATAAAATTATTCTATAAATTAATAAATATTAATTTATCGATAAATTAATAAAATATTCATTTATCGATAAATTAATAACCCCGTATAAGATAATAATTTTTCAGATCAAAAAAATATTCATTTATAGAGGTTTTACTGTACATCTAGCAAATACCAACCAATCTTCTCATCTGGTAATTTGAGTGATTTGGTGAATATGTTAACAACTTGGTCTTCACTTTTGCAAAATATAAGATCAATTACTTCACCTTGCGTAAGCTCCCTCAGGAAGTAATACTTCACATCTATGTGCTTGCTACTTCCATATAGAACAGGATTTCTGGAGAGTTTAATTCCTCAAGATTTCTCCTTAGTCAAATGGCTTGACAAGCACAAGCTGCTGCAACAACAAATTCAGCTTCATCAGTTGATAAAGTAACAATAGGTTGTTTTTTAGAAGACTATGAAATAGCCCCTGTGCCTAGCATAAAAACGTAGCTATCAGTGCTCTTTCTATCATCTTGATCTCCTATATAATCGTTGTCAATAAATCCAATTAAATTTGAGATTTTGCTCTTCTTATAGAACAACTCAAAGTCCTTAGTTCCTTGCAAGTAACAAAGAATTCTCTTGGTTGCTAATAAGTGTATCTCAGTTGGATTCTCCATTTATCTGCTTATTAAGCTCACAATATACATTATGTATGGTCTTGTTGCTATTAAATACATCAAACTGCCCACAATTTGTTTGTAAAGTGTGTTGTCCACCTTCTTTCCTTCATGGTCTTTGTTTAACTTTAAGCCAAACTTAGTTAAAGTGCTCACATTTTTGCAATCCTTCATATGAAATCTATCAAGAATTTCTCTCACATATTTCTTTTGATAAATAAAAATTCCATTAATGGATTGCACTACTTCTATGCCAAGAAAGTAATGCATCATACTAAGATCAGATATTTTAAATTCCACCATCATAGACTTCTTGAATTCTTCAAACATGACACTATTATTTCCAGTAAAAATAAGATCATCCACATATAAGCACACAATAGGCATTTTCCTCCCTCTCCAAATTTAACAAAAAAGCGTACGTTCATATGGACATTTAAGAAAGCATTCTTTTAAGAAATAAGTCTCGATACGTTACACCAAGTCCGTAGGGCTTGTTTAAGTCTATAAAGAGTTTTCTTTAATTTATACACTTTATGCTCATCTCCTATTTTAACGTAGCCAAGAGATTGATCAACATATACTTGCTCCTTCAAGTCTCCATGCAAAAATGCTGACTTGACATCGAGTTGGAAGATAGGCCATGAATACTGTGCTAACAATGCAATCATCATTTTGATTGTGTCATGCCTTACAACTAGAGCAAAAACCTCTTTATAATCCACCACAAACTCTTGCTTGTATCATTTAGCCACCAAACGCACTTTATACTTATCAACTTCACCACTTTCCTTGAGTTTTGACTTGAAAACTTACTTTACACCAATGATTTTGTGCCCTTTTGGAAGTTCAATTAGCTCCCAAGTGTCATTTTTTCCAATAACTTCTATTTCATCATTCATTGTCTTTCGTCATTTTGATCCTTTGACAACACTTTTAAATGTTGTAGGATCACAATCTGAAAATAATGCAAAGTGAGTCATTAAATCATTTTGATCAATCCCTGTTACCTCGTGGTTTGACATCCATACTGATCTTTTTCATACACAAGGTGCAATTGTTGCATTAGAAGTTTCTCCTATTGTTGGTAAAGGATTTGGTGGACTTTCAGGTGCAAAATCTATTCGAGTCTGATGTTTTTGTGGCTGATATCTTTTTTCTTCAACTTCCTATCATGTCAAGCACATCAAATTTCGATTTTTTACTCTTAATCATACATGTATATAAGAGTCATAGAGTACTAGGAAGGTAATCCATTATCATCGCAATCTAACAATTTGATTAATTATTGAAAATCCTTATAATCTTATATTGTAAGAAAAAGGTGCATAGCCTATTTTAGTAGTTTAAAATATTCCTTCTATTGATTTCTTTGTGAAATTTTTGACATAACTGACACGTGATATGACTAAAATATGATATTTTAAAGAAATATTAAATTATAAAAAGTTTATAAGAAAAAATATAGAAAATATAAAAGCTTGAATCAATTTTTAGAACCATTAAGGGATAACACATAAAAACGATATCAATGGATAGATTCACTTATAACTTTATATTATAAAACTTACCATTTTCTTGTGTGTATAAGTTTGGTAAGAGCCTTGAAATGTATTAAGTAATGGGTTTCAAAAGAACTTTCTTAAAATAAAATTTAAAGTGATCAATCAATCACTAATTTTAGAGAAATTGAATTAATTAAGATAAAATATACTTGATAATGGATACATTGTTTTATAATGAGATTTATGATTCAAATTATTTATAGACCATATCAAATGATGTACAATATTGTACAATTATCTTTATTTTCAATTTTATATAAAATATATATAACTTCTCATATAAAATTTTTTATCGATATGATCATGTGTTAAGTAGTTAATATAATGAAAGAAATTATAATAAATTTTGACTATAATTCAAAACCAATGCAAAATATTGTTGATGCCATAATGAAAATTATTAACATTTTTAATAAGATAATATATTCTTATTCTAAAGTGTCAAAGCTTAAGTATATTTTTCAATTCAATACCAAATCTTTTAAAATTTTCAGTTAAGTGACTAATCTTTTAAAAATTTTAAATTAGTAATAAATCTTTTAAAATTTAGGATAAAAGAACACTACCTATTTTATCTTCATTTAGTTGTTGTCCTCTTCACCCACAAACCAAGCTTGTCAGTCATCAACCTCACAGTCAGAATCCTTACGGCAAAGTTCACCTAATGGAACTCCCCATACTAGCTTCCAAATTTGCAGCCTTCGTCAACTTGTAGTTTTCGCAAAAGTAAACCCAAGACTTTGAATAAAATTATTTCAAATAATAGGCTGCTTAAAACCTAAAAATTTAAATAAATTTGTTCAAGTGGGGAAAGATTTATTGATTGATTGTTGCGTGTTACATAACTGTTATGTAAGTATGGAGATATTAAATTTTTGAAGTAAACATTAATTATAGGAATTTTTTCATACTAGTTAAATTTATTATAATTAATATTACTTAGACTAATTAGCTAATATTTATGTAACTATTATTATTATTATATATATATATATATTAATCTTATAATTTAAATATACCTATACTAAAAAATTTAACTGTTGATAATTATAATATAATATAATTAATTAAATTATTAAATAATCATTTTAAAAATTAATATAGTTAATAGATTGACTAATTAGCATGTTTTTCATTTTAATTAATTTTAATTTATATATAATTAATAGATTGACTCGAACTTCATTATATATTTAAGTAACTATTCTTTTTTACACCGTGATTTTAAATTTCATTATATATATTTTCATTATATTTTAAATTTTAATTATAAAATACATTTAATTACAAAATTTTAAAATTTTCTTATAATTTAATTTCACATTTTTTAATTTTCTATATTAATTTATAAATTAAAATTATAAAATAATATAACCATATTAAACTAACAGGGCATTATTACTCCACATTTGCACGTCATTACTGCCTAAGCCAAAAGGAAAAAAAAAGATTCAAAATAAAGTTAAAATTATTTGACACAAGTTTTGACTTTGTAATCACAAAAGTAAATACTTGAATTCTAAGTTTGTTAATAATTAAAATGCTAATTTATATTTTACAGTAAAAAAATCTAATCTACACTAAAACAAAACTGCAAAGGTAGTTTTAGTATCTATCTAATTACATATTTTTTTCACAAACTATATTATCTCTATTTTGCTTTTCTCGCTCATCCTCAAGTTTTGGCAAAAGGTAGCGTCATATATGACAAGTATGAAAAAATTGACATGATATACAAATCTTTAACCTATCATTAAGAATCAACAATTAAAAAAAAACCACTTAGTGTTAGCGAGTGTCAAAACTCTTTTTACTACCTCTAGTAATCACAAAATGAAAAGCAATTGTTAACTACTTCTAACAAATAATGACAAAGAACACCTATTATCAACAACTTCAAAAACTTTGAATCATATCAAGAATCTCATCATGTCAAACTTTGGCTTAGCAAGAAGGCAAGGATTACAGGCAAATATTTCCCCATTCAAGAGAAAATTAAGAGAAAATTATATTTTCACAAATCAAAAGCATTTTGGTGTCTTATTTTAACAGCAGGAAAGCTAAATATATTTTCATTTATAAAAATGCCACTAAGGATCCAGGCTCAAAGCAAAATAAATACAACGGTGACACCTGAAAAGGAAACAAAGTAATAAGAGCTCCAAAGTGGAATTAAAAACATAAAAAATCAGCTGCATTAGAATGTAATTTTTCATGATCAAAGAATATCAAACAACATTTACAAAAACACTTGACAGGCATTAATCACAAAGCAAAATTCGAACGTCCACTGAAATACCCATCCCTATCTACGCAATCAACATGCAAACACCAATCTAATCCAAAAAATTCAACCAAAGGAAAATCAAAACAAACAGCAGAGGTCAAGCAACAGCACGAAATCAAAGAACCCCAAGAAGAAAAGATGAGAATCCGTCTCCCTTCAAACAACTCGCATTTCCACCTCATGACAATCAATCAACGTTCACAAATCAAAATCGAATCTTGTAGATGCACCCATCAATATACCTCCTAAAAGACCACTTACTCCCCACCGCCTATGCCACGTTACTTAAGATACCCTATCCAACCAGTATCACATGAAATGATAAGAAGATAAACTAATCACGTACCTACAGATCTATAAGAAGACGCCTCGTAGTTATTTGAAACACGAAGGGGATAGTGGAAAGTTTTAGTCTTGAAGTTGGTTCGATTCAAGTTAATAAACAGGGAATCCATCACCAACACCAGCCAACACAAACAGTCCTTACTGAACCCATCTTTCTCCATGAAGAGATCAGGTACCCAAAGGGCATAGAATAAATCTCGAGCTCGATGCTCTTCCTGAATGAATAATAGACCACTCACATATACTTAGACATGGAGAAAGTAGATCTCACATTATGGTGATTAGAACCAGGAGATGTATGAAAACAAAAAGAAAAAAGGAAACAATGTGGAGAATCTAGCTATTTTAACCCTACCTTTCCATGGTTTTTCCTAAGATCTAGATACTCAAATATGTCTGTATGTCACGACTCCAAGTACACAACAAAAGCACCTACAAACATCATCAATGACAATGTAAAAAAACCAGAAAAGTTCACATTTAGCTCAATAATAAAAACAAGAAACAATGAACAGACCTTTCCTCTTCCCTCCTCCTTGATCAACATAACGAGCAGTATCATTCCTGAGCCATCAATTGCAGGATTACCTGTTAGCATTAATTAACCAATCGAAAATAAAATTTTCCAGCCCAGACCACAGCTTCTCTGCATGCAAACAATCGTCCTATTAATATATTCATGTCCTGATTTAATTAAGAATGCCAACGCAGGCAGAAAAGTGAGTTCACAACATTAAAAACAAACCAGTAAGCCCCTTCTGTGTCATGTTAAACTCTCTATAAATAGACATAGGAGTGTGCATATTGCATGTTTTAGGGGAATGAGACATTGGTTGTCTCTATCAATATCTCATCCAATAGCTAGAAATAAGGAAGAAAATAAATGAGTGCATTTTCCGAGCAAAAATAGTGATTCCTTAGCCTTCTTGTTCCATGACAAATTGTATTGATCACAATTTTCTTAAAACTTGTCAATTTTAACTGATGACGTAATCAACTTAAGTTAACTTTTTAACTGTTCACATAAGCAATTCATCTTAAACATGACAGGAAGTTCAACAATAATTGTGGTATAGTAGTAAGCTTTTAAAACATGAGTGGCCAAACTAACACCATAAGCTACCCTATTCAACAAGTTGTTTAATTAATATGTTTTCCATTCATAATAAACAGTTAATGTTTTAAACTATTTAATCAATTAATTTTCATTTACACTTCATATTAATTATTATTACCTTATATTATTTTAACCCTTAACAATTTTGGATTCGTTCTAATTCTGCTTTATCCAATATGCTGTAATTAATATGAAGGGTAAATGAAAATTAATTGATTCGTTCTAATTCTGCTTTATCCAATATGCTGTAGAGAAGGAACTACCTAATGCTATTTCTTTATCAACCTTAATGACAATCAAAAGGCTAGCAATGACATATATGACAGAGAAAGGTACGAGAATTATGAAAACAAAGTGATGGACATGCCAAAGCAAGAGTGTAGGCATCCAAGTGGCTAAAAACACCAGAAATTTGGCAAAAATAACAAGTTAATAACAGCTTCAAGTTTCATATATTACAACAAGATTCTCACAAAACGGAATTCATCATCATATCATATGGCTTGGTTCCAAAGAGCAATTTTATCAACTGTCTGAATCTTAGAAAGAATTAATCCAAGGCCACGAGGCCACATTGTGATAGTTAAGCTGATATAATTCTGCTTTATCCAATATGCTGTAGAGAAGGAATTACCTAATGCTATTTCTTTATCAATCTAATAGGATCATGAGAATGTTTTTAAATGAGCAATACTAAAAAAGTAGTTGGCCACCGTAACAATAAGATTGCTTTGGCTGGGACGTGTTTTAGTAAGATTTGTTCTCTCACTCATGCCATAATTAAAGAAGCAGCAAATGGAGGATGATATGCCTTAATCAGTCAACAAGAACTGGGTGTCTTATAAGAAGCTAGGGAATTCAAACAAGTTTTAAAGTTCATGAATCATTACTACCAAGGAAATTCTTTTGAGTTTCATAGATTTTATTTTCTTTTTTCTTTCTAATATCCACTCCTCTAAGTTCATTACTATTACAGTAATACAGGATCTTCTTAAGTCTCACCCAACAACTTAAACATTTATGTTGAAAGGTTTCTTGACATGATATCAAAGCTTTGGGTATCCAAGAGACTTCAAATTAAAGTTGTGCCACCCTTATATCTGTTGGACTTGTGATTTGTTATATTTGTCCATATATTGTGTCAGTGGCCATGTTGGAATACTTTATAATCCATTCCTGAATCTTAACCAATAGCTAAATGGTTTCTTAACAATTACTTTTACGTATGTTTTATGTGTAAAGATAAGTTTTTTAATTAAAATTTTAAATTGTAGCAATTAATCCAACTTGTATTTTGTGATAATACTACATCACTAATTGGAATAAAATCACACCTCAAACTACTGTAATCACCACCATAAACAAAAGTACATGATCGAACAAGGCATAAAATTGTCAACTAACCTTCTATACACATATAAAGCAATCAAAGGGAGACGAGCAATCAGAATTAGAGAGTCTTCATATGTAGGGTCCCAGTACCTAAAAGTGTTACCACATTTTAGTGCCATAAGAAATGATTGAAAGTTGAATTATTAGCAAAAACATCATAAAAAGGAAGACTTACTTTGATTTGTGAATCCCGTTGTCATATGCCTTTCGAAATTCACTTTCAACCTGAAGGATAGGAATGAAGAGATAAAAAGTTGTCAAGTTTGCACCAACAAACAACAGTTTTAGGTATTGGAAGTTGTCAACTATGCCCTCTCATAATATTTCAAGGATGGCCATTGCTAGGCGCCGGTAGAAACCAATTCCTCTTTTATAGACAAGACTACCAATTCCAAGGCATACTTTAAACATCTTCAATGATCATAGTTAAACATTGCATCATAACAAGTAATCAAATTTAAAAATTTACTCAGCATAAAACACACAAAACAAAATCAATATTCCAGGCTTCCAAAATGTTACATAGCATGAATCATTTAATAATGATTTATCATATGAGAAAAATTGCCACAGCTCATTTGTACATTCATCGACAATGAAGTTAATAGAAATTGAAATTGAGCTTGAGCTTGAAATTGGGTAAAGATTACCTTTAGAGAATTCTTCAAGTCCTACTCCAAATTTTCCAAAAAGCTTTTGCGACCCACATACCTCTTGTCACTCTATGCTTGAAGTGATCTTTAAATTGTGCCAGCCCAAAATCAGCTCTTAAAATAGGAATCTTTTCTATGTCTTGCCCAAATGCTTGTCATCTTTTAGTCATCATCAGTCAAACCCGTAAGGTTCTCAATCCATGCTTCAACTAGGTTACGTTTTTACCTCAAAGCTAGAAGTAGGTGATTTAGAACATAGTAAGAATTCACGGTATTGTTTTTGATGTTCTTCCATTGTTAACACCAATAGACTTCCTACTACACAATAGCAAGTATAAAGAATGGAAAAAATATTCCAAGCATAAAAAAAAACATGTTGATTACCACCTTGTTCTGTAATGCCACCAACAACATCTTTTATGATGGTTCAACCATAATAAGTGGAAAAAATAGTAGCACAAAAATAGAAACAGTTGCCTTCATCCACCACTATCACAAGTAACATTAGGCAGTCTGTACTGTCAAGAAGAATAAAAGTAAAAGAAATTAAAGCAAAGAATAAGCCTCGACAGAGAGGTCAAAAGTCGTCATCATAACAGTCAAATACTACAATTCCAAGCTTTAGAGTGTAGTTGTAACATCCCACCCCCGACAGGAAGGGTAAACTAGTAAATTGACATATGATGAGATGGATTGGGATGAATTAGGACTGTTCTTGCATAATAGGATTGATACACAGTATTAGTTGTGCACATGAAATAATTGTACATGCATACATGACATTCCCGGTTTTCGTGCCTAATGTAATTTTATTGTGATTAACGTGATTATTGGGTTTGAAAAATTATTCTGAGTGCGCCACTGAGTGTTTTTTATTTTAAGGAATTTTTAGAAATTTTTCTGGAATTTTTCGAAAAAAATTCCCGGACCGCAAGAAAATCGCCAAGTAGCTAACCGGTTGCTTTTCGGTAGCGAAAATTGCTACCCAATGGCACTGTCATATTGGGTATTTTATTTTGGAATTGAAATTAGGATCATTGGACTAGAATGGGTCAAATTGTAGTAGGATTTCTAAATCCTATCCTTACTTTGTTTTATATCTAATTTGTCTCTTTCTTCCTTCTAATGCCATTTGTCCTTTGAATTAATGATTTTTGTCTTTTGCTAAAGCCTCTCTCTCGGTTATGCCCCATGAAATAGAATGAAAAGAAGACTTAAATGCTTATTATTTCCTTCATCCGAAACTTGCTCTTGGTTTTCCTCTCCATCGAATTTTTGGTTCTCTCCTCAAAGTGTTCTTATTTCCTCCAACCTTAAGAGTCCTCTTTACTTGCATATGAGCCTAAGTCTCTATCCAAGGTGATAGTCATGTATGGGCTTTAGAAGTGAAGTAAGAAAGTGAAGTGATTGGAGAGTGGGAAAGAGTGGAAGCTTAAATTGGTAAGTGATTAAGTTAAGTTTTAATTATGCTTTGATTATGTAGTTGATTAATCATGGTTGTTAGATGCATTCAATGGGACTTTTAGTGCATTTATTATGATTATTGATGCTTTAATTTGATGAAAGTTATAGGTGGAATTGTTAGGTATAAATGTATGGTGTGTTAGGATAATGAATGACTATGGTTGAATTTGGTTTTAGCTTGATTTTGATTGAATATTGATGATTATTCTTGCATGGAAATGAAGAGGTTAGGGCTGCCAACTTAAGGTGGTTACTCCTAATGAATGTATGAATGATATAGGGATTGATTTTGTGTCCAATTGAGATGCTTATGGTAGTAGAATTTGAATTGGCATGATAGGAAGTGTAAGTTGAAGATGAAAGCTGGAAAATGGATTTTGACCCACTGTATTGTTTTGAACATAACTCATTGTGTGGTTATGAAAATGAGTCGAGATTTGTGCTCAATTAAACTTTAGGTTGTTGGCTACATTTTTGTGTGAAATAGGTGTTGTCTAATTTTAACCTTAAGAGGTGGAATTTTGACTTGGAAAATTACTGTTTTGACCTAGGTGAACAGTATCCAGATTGATAACCTAAGAGTTGAGAAGGAATTAGGGAAAATGATCTAAACGAAAGTTGAAGCCTGTATTGTTAGCTTTCAAATGCCACTGATTTTGCAATTTTTCGATTTGTATATTGTGAGATATGAACGATGATTTGTTGGTGAACAATGCATTTTGGTGAAACCTAACTGAAATGTCAGTTTTGTGAGCATTCTGATTGGAAGCAATTTTACCAATTTTTTTGAATTAAATTGGCTTGAGTGATCCTCTGAAGAGTTGTAGAGAAAACATTGATCTTGGAAATGGTATTTAGCATGCAATTTTTGGAGATCAAATTTGGGAGTTATGAATTTTCAAAATATGTACCTGCATGAGGTTTAGATATGGAATTGGCTTTGAAGCCCTTCATGGGAAGTGTAGCATTGTGTTTGATCTTTCCATAGGTATAAAGTATGCATTTATTTGACATTTGTGCAAGGAGATATACTGTTTAGAACATTACTGTCAGTTTGAGTACTTGCAGGGCAGCACATTCACCGAATTGTTTGACCTAGTTAACCATTGAATTTGATTTTATATTGTTCATGAAAGTTGTAGATCACATTGTTATCTTTCTGAGCATATTTATGGTGCAATTTTGACTGAATAGAATGAAAGTTACTGAATTTACAAATCTGCTTACTTTTTTAAGAGGTAGTGCATGGGCGAAGTTTCAATTGATTTTGATACCCTTGGGTAAAATTGCTTGTTGGGGCTTCATGAAACTTGTAGAGTTTTTCATAATCTTTCCAACAAGGTGTGGTTTGTAATTTTCTGAATTGTGTGTAAAGAGATATGCTAGTTAGAATGTCAGACAAGAGAAAGGGAAAAAGAGAAGGAAATAAGGGCCGGGAATTCATGAACATGCATTATACACCATGTGCATCATTAACGAATTCGGATTGGATAATTAGTGATCGTTTTCTTCTCTGATTCTTATAGAGGCCCAATTGGAACGTCGTTCGACCGACGTGGCAGAGACTTCCCGGCATTAGCTCGGAAGTGATAGGTGAGTAACCTAGTTAGTTTCTCAATCTATGTGTGTGTTTAATATTACGCATTGATGCCATGTGGAGTTAAGGAAGGATCTGTGTGTTTGATTTTGTTTGATTTCGCACCGGGGTGTCCAAATGTTGAAAATGTGATATTGAAGTGCTAATGTGTAAATGATCGTGAATGCATCAATGCAATAAATTGAAAATGTATATGATTGAAATATCGGACCGAAAGTCGGAAGAAATGGCAAATAGCATTGACATGTAAATGGAAATTGGAATATGTACATGGCATGCATAAAAGTATGATCGAGATAAAGCGGTTGTGATCGGAGCGACCATCAGATCGGGGCATATCACGCCCGGCGATATGAGAGCTTTCAACTCAACGCATAGGAGAGCCTCGGGCTCGATGTATCGAAACTTCAAGCCCATGTTTTCAGAGCCACTGCTCAACGCAATGCCGTCGCATTTGGGGCGATTTCAACGCATGTCACAACAACGAAATGAAAATGAAAAGTATCACATGTGCATTGCATCTATAAATGATTGAAAATGAATTGTGTTAAAAGCGAAACGCCTTACATTTGAGAAATGTGATTGTATGTATTATTTGGTAAATTGATTGAATATCATGAATTGAGTGAACCATCGATGATGCTTTCCATTGAGTTCGCAAACTCACCCAACATTTCAACTATTTTTTCGAGAATTGAAGAGTACCTCGTTAGTGAAGCGGAGTATGATTCATCGCAAGCAAGGCGAGTTTGGCGTCGAGATCGATCTCGTATGCGCATTTGAGTCATTCGGTTATATGTTATATGTGAAAATTTGTATTTTCGCAGATAAATATTGTTATTGTATTGAGCCCAAATTGGTACATCAATCTATCGTGTATGAATGGTTTTATGACCGAAATTGACTGTGATTGAAAATGTTTTCATATCGTGGCCCAAATTGTTTACCGATATCTGCGCACTCTATTGTTTTCGAAAAGAAATTAATTATTTTTTTTCGAGATTTAAATTGATTTGACCGTTTTAGTATACGACCCTCGTGGGACACGGGCTCGGATATCACCATCGATATCGGGTTCGGGTCTTGCGGGAGTAGGATGCTACAGTAATAATCAGCAGTACCACAGTTCAAGCCTGGAAAGACACCATATATGATAACATGGGAAGGATTCAAGCTTTTATAATTGAATTCAATATATGGTAGTTTTCAAACATTTTCTGGATACGTATATCACATCGTACAAACCCACAAATATCGTAATACCAACATAAGCTGCATCAAAAGGACATCACATTACCTTCATGAAAGTCGTTGTCATCAATGAGAGGGCCAAATTTTGAATAGCTTTGCAACTGCATTCTAGATCCCACTGCCATTCCTACATTAGCTATGTTAAATAAATGTGAGGATGTTCTTGTCATCAAAGGAGATACTTTACTGACCCACAAGCATAAAGGCTCACGCAAGCAATCTCAATGTTTCTTTCCTGCAAAAGATTCTTCAAGCTTTAATAAATAAATCGAGAAAATAATGCAACTAAGTGATAAATATACACCATAAAATAAGACTTAGAAAAAATAAACATGAAATATAAGGATGAGCTGCAAAAAAGAGGATTGCATTCCCTTAAAGGTCCAACACAAAACAAAAGAATGTTTGCAGTCCAAGAGACACATAACCACCTAACATAAGATAGAGTGGGGGAAAAAAAGAAAAATAGAAAAAATTGGCTCAACAATAGAGTGGAGGACTGTGTCGTTGATCAGAGCAACTCTAACCTGTAGAACCTCAACTCTGGCTCGTCATGAATAGTTATAGATAATGGGACATCGAAAGATACTATTTTCTAAAGCACCTTTTGAGAACATGACCTCCATCTGCTTTTAACTGTATAAAGCACTCATCATTTTGCGGTGACGAGGGAGTTCCAAAACATAAATCTGCAATGCATCAAAACTTAACACCCTTCACTTAATCATCAGAAAAAACATGTGTTATATGATAAAGTTACTAATCTTTATATACAATTTACATGGCCACTTTATAGTACTAGACTTTCATAAAATAAGAAATTGTCATAACTGTATAGAGAGTACATTTTATAATGCTAACCTACATATATCAACCTTTCTACTAGAGCATGCAAAACTACCTACATCGATGTGCTCAACATATTGCCCTGAGGATGGAAATTCAAGGGGAACGAAGAACAAAATACTACATTGATATATAGATAACACGAGATATTCCAAGCATAAAACAAACATGTCGATTACCACCTTGTTCTGTAATGTCGCCAACAACATTTTATGATGGTTCAATCATAATGAAGGAAAAAAACATTAGCACAAAAATAAAAATAAAGGGCACAAATTCTCAGGAAGAATGTTTTCATAAAAGTTGCATCTGTATGATATAAAGTGAAGATGAAGCATCAAGAAACTTGAAGTAGAAGCCAAAGCACCGCTCAAAAGTAAATTATGACACCAAATACATAATGCTATGCATATAAAACGACTTTTCTAACACATTAAATTTTCCTAAGTTGATAACTTGAGACATCATCTCCATATCAATAAGAACTAAATCATAACAAGGACAAAGAGAAATATAAACATAATAAAAGATAAAGAACCAAAATAATAAGATAGTGAACAAGGAATCAAATTTGCAGACTCACATTGACATTAAAAAAATATCATCTTTAGGGATACGACTAATGTCATACATTTGACTAAGGTTCTAATAACCAAGAAAAATTAACTAAGGAAAACACATTCTCATGTAGTAAGTGAAATATAAAAAGAACAATATAAAGGACTTTGGCACATATATTAAACATTTATTTATCTTCAAGCAAATCAATCTTGTTATTCTTAACTTAAATAGGAGACAATTTAAGAAAAAGTTTAACATATCAATCACATCAATCGAGATTCTCCACCATTCATTTAGTTGCAAAGTTTATCAAATTGTTTAAGCATTTAGCTGCTTGTATCAAATCATAAATCAATTCAATTTAACTCCAAAATCTTTCAAACTTTAACTCAATCTACAAAATTCAACCTAATGCATAAAATAAACATACATGAGAAAGATGCTTCAACTTTCAAACATTTTCGTAACCCTTATTAAAAAAAAAAGCATATAAATTAACATTGGATCATTTAGAAGGTTGTTTGAACAATCACCTAACCTTTTGACGTGAGAGTAAACACCTTGTCATGAATACTCCCAGTTACTCAATTAGGCCATCGTTTCAAACAACTAACTTTAAATTAACATTGGACCATTTAGAAGCTTGTTTGAACAGTCACCCAACCTTTTGACGCGAAAGTAAACATCTTGTCATGAATACTCCCGGTTACTCAATTAGGTCACCTTTTCAAATGGCTACTAGCACCATTCTTTAACTTCAAACTTCTTACTTGGTTTGAAGCCAGCGGAGTGAATTTATTTAATGCTCACTTATTTAAAATAAATTATCTGTATTTCTTTTTTTTCGATGGGTTACTAAAAATGCTTAAAATGTTTTAACTTCTAACTCAATATATGTCTAGATTATACAAAAAGTATCATAGTGTAAATTAAGTTGCCATTTTCAAAATTAATGAAGCAAATTGAAATTAACTTAATCATTGATGCTTATGACTATATGCCTAAACAAATCAAATCACAATAACAACTAAACTTATAATGAATCATCTCGATCAATATTCTTTCCAAGTTAAAAAATTTCTTAGCATGATTCCCTATTAAGCTAATTATAACAAAATTGATAAACATGAATAAAAATAAATTCCCTTATCTACAATTTGAGTTGTACGTTGTCCCCAATGTACATGACAAAAAAGAAGAACAAAATTTCTAAAATAAGTGGAAAGAGGAAAAGCAAATGTACAATTAAGGTAGAACTAAATAAATGAAAAAAAAACCATCAAAATTGGCATAGGATGTTGGCAAACTTACAATTTGATAGCTATTGACAAAGAATCGAAACCAAAATACTTGTCCGAACCAAATGATGTTTTCTTATAAAGCCTGACAATTATAAGAGTTAAATGGCTACAAAAGAATAGCTTGATCAAAGTCCGAACCAAATGATGTTTTCTTATAAAGCCTGACAATTATAAGAGTTAAATGGCTACAAAAGAATAGCTTGATCAAAACAAAAACAAAAAAAAAATGGTTGAGGTGGAATTACGTACAAGTTCCACTTAAGACTGTTGAATTATCTCTTTCAAAGTTTAAATGCATATATAAGTTCAACAATCTATATTAACAAATTAACCACAAGTACTAAATGAAAGTGAGAGGAGGTTACCTCAAGTGAAGAGCAATAAAGTGCTCACCTTTTGTTCTCATTCTCGGAACCAACTTTTTGCCCAGTTCTAGAATAGGATCAGTTAACTTTAAAGCATGATAATTTACTCTACATCTCAGCTTCTGTAAATTTGAATCAAACCTATTTGAGAGTCTGTAATCAAACATCCCAAGCTGAACGCCCTACAACACAAAAGAAAACTCAGCTACTGTTCTTTAAATATACAAGAATGCATAATGTAACGAAACATCCAGGCAAAACCCCGAACAAAAAGAGATGTGTCAATTATGTAATTATCAAAATATAATTCAAAAAGAAAAAGAATAATTCCCAACAAAATTCATAGGACAATCCTCTTTCAGTAGATTTTTTCTTTCATAGAGAAGGTTTGGCCACATCCACTAGGAATTCAACCAGAAGCGCTTGGTAACTGGACTTCTAAACTTCCTCTCTGGCATCCATAGATCCTAAATCTATGGAGGATCGAGTTGGCATAAGCTAAATTCATGGTAGCTAGTTTCTTTAAGACTATAACAAGCAAATAGCATTAACATCTAAATGTGATGTAATACTGTAAGATTAGGTTAACCTTCTAGGAATAGAAGGGATTAGGAGAAGTGCTATATGAAAACGACACTTCATTTCTTTGCAACAAAATCAAACAGGGAGAAAAATCTAAGTGCATAAGATTTTGTAAAGCTTTTCTTAAGTAGGATAAAATTATCCGTTGGAAAAAATTTCCGGACTCACATGCTTCTTGTTAAGGACAGGTAAGAATCTATTATCATAAAATCTGGGCGTACACTTCCTTGGAACACGCATGCCTTGCGGAGTCAAGACTTTCCCACAATTTACTTGGGAGCTATTTGATGATTTGAACATCTCTTAAAAGGAATGATATGAACCGGTTAACATCAAAGATTTCAGAAAAATAGCTGCACCCAAGACCCAGATCACATATCAGTGTTGTGTAGCTTCCTGAAAAGCCATAACATAACCAAGAAAAAAGTCATACCTAGCATCTTTCCAGAAAGATTTTTGATCCAGCTTCGGAACAACAAGAGCAGAATACAAAATATAAGTGGCAACAATAGCATCCATTATCTGCGCGTCAACATTTATATGACGATTAAATTCCAATTAAATCTCAAGTTAATCAGTGACAAAAGCGTAAAATTGTGTTTTCAACAATTAAGAGCAGCTTTAATGTCGATTCCTAAGCTGAACTTTGGCTTTTTCTGTATCCTAACTTCTTGGAACTAACTAACGTCCCAGGTTAAGCAAACTAACTGAAGATTAGCTGCCAAGGATCTTTCTACAAGTCCCCTGACATGAAACTCTATAATACAAAAACCTGACATGACTATACAAGCTGACTTGAAACAGGAGGAGCTACCCTTATCAGGATGCTCTGAATAAACGCAATCATCTACGCAGGAAAATCAGGCAGTGAGTTATAAATGATTATTTTTATTATAAAAATTATGTTTTATAAAATATTTTTATTTAATATCATAAGAATACAGAGGAACTTACTGCAACAAATGTGGTGCACAGAATACTGAAACCAGGGAAGGGGAATGGTGTTTTTTCAGATAAGAACAGAGCTGCAAAATGATTCCTGAAATTCGTTAGTTTTGATTTGATTATTCAGGCTGACAAGATTTTCTTTTTTCCTGTTAAAAAATTTCCTGTCATCACCTGTTAAAGGAGAGAATGCAAATGGAGAAACTACATTGGCGAAGGAACAAATTCCTGAGATGCATCATTGAGCCTTTCCCTGTTAAAATATCAAATATTGATACGGGATTCAATTCAACTTGAATCAGAATATTTTTTATACTTTTTCATAAATATTACCTGCTCACAAGATCCAACTTGCTTAGATACAATGCTTCGCATCTGCAAATCATCATCATAGTGTTATAAATGATTGAAGAAGAACAAGGAACTCACGCATGGTTGTGAAAAAACAAACAAAACAGAGAGCATGGTAGTAGCATAAGGAACCTGCCAGGATTTCTCGTTTTTAGCTATTTATCAAGTAGAACAGATGTTAAAATTTGATAATTAGTTGCAATTACTTACCCAGAAGGACCATGCGATACTGTAAAGAAACATCTGAAACATTGCAGGAAACAAATTCGTAAATGGCGATATTAAAACAGAAAAGTTATACTCATTTGCAAGTTTGTGTTCAGAACAGAGTATCTGGAATATTCGCAAGCAATATAACAGGGATGGAGGGAAGCTATTCGGTATTTTATTGAATCTTCTCTGGAAATTGTAGTACAAGAAGGAAATACTAACAATATTCTCAGGGAAAAGTCAACTACATAAGAATTGCAGAAAGGGGAAAAGAAGAGAATTGTCAAGTAGTATCACGTCCTTTTTCTGACATTCTCAATAACTAATTCCTTCTATTATAACGACATGCTACAGTGCATAATCTTTGAGGACTACTGACTGGCGTTTGACACGTGTAGAGCGCCTGATAGCTTCTGTTTCCTCCAAATCTGCAGCAGCTTCATGTGTTGGGCCTGTAGAAGAGCTTGGGTCCATTACATTGCCCCCGTCAGCAAGAACGACCTTGTCCACAAGGTTGGAATCAGCAGCAGTCAATAAAGGCAGAGGAATGGTTTGAGTGGCCGGATCACCATGACAGAGCTTGAGGACAGAGACGTGGAAGACGGGATGGATCCGAGAAGAAGCTGGAAGGTCCAACTTGTAAGCAACCACACCAATACGCTTGACAACACGGAAGGGACCGAAATAGCGGGGGCCGAGCTTTTGATTGCGGTGTAAGCGGAGAGAAACCTGGCGATAAGGCTAGAGCTTAACGAAAACCCAATCGCCTTCCGCAAAGGAGATGTCACGGCGATGCTTATCAGCCTGCGTCTTCATACGCTGTTGGGCACGCAAAAGATTATACTTGAGCAAGGTGAGAGTGGCATCATGATCAACCAAGGCTTGATCAACAGTAGAGAGCGCAGCAGTGCCGGGCACGTAGCGGACGAGGGTCGGGGGGTCTCGACCGTATAATGCCTTGAAGGGGGTCATGCCGGCGGAGACATGGTGAGAGGTGTTGTACTAATATTCTGCCCAACTAAGGAGTTTGACCCAAGTGTGAGGCTTATCCGAAACAAACCAACGAAGATACATCTCGAGAACCTTATTGACGACCTCGCTTTGCCCATCGGTCTCGGGATGATAAGCGGAGCCAAGAGCTCTAGTGGTACCTTGTAGACGAAGTAATTCCTCCCAAAAGGAGCTTAAAAACAGTGGGTCACGGTCACTAACAAGCTTGACAGGGATGCCATAAAGTTTAACAATGCCGTGCATAAAAACATCAGCAACCATAGCAGCAGTGAAGTGAGGAGGAAGAGCGAAAAAGTGAGCATACTTAGATAAGCGGTCAACAACAACGAGGATGACGGTTTTACCATAAGAGGGGGGCAAACCTGTGATGAAGTCCAGAGTGAGCTCTTCGAACACCTGGGATGGAAGCGGCAATGGTTGCAGCAAGCCAGCAGGGGAGAGTTGGGAAGACTTCATGGTTTGGCAAACGAAACAATCGCGGATGAACCGTTGAATATCCTTCCGCATAGAGCGCCAAAAAAAATTGACAGCCACGCGATGGTAAGTGCGGGTAATGCCAGCGTGACCACCCAGTTTAGAACTATGAAACTCTTCGAGGATGGAGTGTTTCAAAGAATCATCAGAGGGAACAACCAACCTGTGCCGAAAGAGGAGCAAACCATCATGAATCATGTAGTCCTTGTAATGAGGATCGGATTTAGCCACTTGGGCAGCAACATGAAGCAACTCGGGGTGCGTAGCATTGAGTTTACGCAAGTCATCCAAGCGAGGAAAATGTGGAACAGAAAATGCGAGCAAACTTGGGGAAGGAAGCCGGGACAGGGCATCGGCGGCTTGGTTGGTCTTCCCAAACCGGTAGAGAACATCAAAGTCGTAGTCGACGAGTTTACAAAGCCACTGTTGTTGTTCCAGTGTTTGTATAGTTTGCTCAGTCAAATGTTTCAGTGCCTGTTGATCGGTGAGAATCGAAAAGCGACGACCAAGCAAATATTGCCTCCATTTTCCAACAGCCTGTGTAATAGCAAACATTTCACGGTGATAAGCAAGGGCGGATTGCAGGCGAGGGGAGAGCTTTTGGCTAAAGTAAGCCACGGGTTTGCCATTTTGAGATAGGACCGCGCCAATACCGGTTCCGGATGCATCTGTTTCAACAATAAATTTGGAGTTGAAGTCTGGAAGGGCCAAGACAGGGGCGGAACTGAGAGCCGTTTGAAGCTGAACAAAGGCGTCTTGTTGAGTAGTATGCCAATGGAAATTATCTGTCTTCAGAAGGTCAGATAAGGGGGCAGCGTGTCGAGCAAAGCCCTTAATAAATCGGCAGTAATAACCGGCCAAATCGAGAAAGCCGCGGACGCCCTTAACAAAGGTGGGAACAGGCCAAGACTGAATTGCAGAGATTTTGGACGGATCAACACGTAAACCATCACCAGCCACGATATGCCCCAAATATGCTATCTGAGATTGACCAAATAAACACTTGGTCTCTTTGGCCACGAGGTGATTTGCCCGGAGAGTAGTGAAAACAGTCCGGAGATGCTCATGATGTTCAGAAATGGAACGACTATAGACAAGTATGTCGTCGAAAAATATAAGCACAAAGCGGCGGAGAGATGGTCGGAAAATGGCAGTCATGGTAGCCTGGAAAGTGGACGGAGCATTGGTGAGGCCGAACGGCATTACGAGGAATTCGTAATGACTGTCATGAGTGCGAAATGCCGTCTTAGCGACATCATCAGGGTGGACCAATATCTGATGAAAACTAGCCAATAAGTCCAATTTAGAAAAAAAACTGTGGCACCAAATAATTCATCAAATAGTTCGTCAGCCATAGGAATCGGAAATCGATCACGAATGGTAACCGAATTCAGGGCTCTGTAATCAACACAGAAACGCCAAGTGCCGTCCTTCTTTTTTACCAATAAAATCGGAGAAGAGAACGGACTGTTGCTGGGTCGAATGACACCGGTGCGGAGCATGTCAGAGACTTGACGTTCGATCTCCTGCTTCTGAAAATGAGGGTATCGATAAGGGCGGACATTGACAGGCTGAGCATCCGGCTGAAGATGGATGGTATGAGCAGTCGCACGAGGTGGAGGAAGACCGAAGATGGGGGTAAACACATCACGAAACTCCCTCAGTAAGGGTTGAAAGGCGACTGGGGTAGAGGGGAACACAGCGGGCTAAGGAAAGTCGACTCGCAAACTGTAAAACTCAGCTATGGCACCGACATCGACCGAGCGGCGCAAGGAATGGAGCTGAATCTCACGAGGGATAGGAGCCGAGAGACATGTTCAACGGATCGTAGTAGATCCCTGAATAAATTGAAAGGAAGACTCGGCATAGTTGGTAATGACCGGACCAAGAGTCGCGAGCCAAGCGACACCGAGAACCACATCGGAGCCATGAAGTGGCAAGGCATAGAAATCCGCAGAAATAGAGGTACCATGGATGGTGAGGGGAACATCACAAAGCTTGCCTTCACATTGGAGGCTGTCATCGTTGCCAACTAAAATAGGAAAGTGAACCAACTTGTCAACTTGGAAACCCAGGTAGCGAGCTACACGGCTCTGAATAAAATTATGGGTACTGCCGCCGTCGAGGAGGACCTGAACAGGGTGGCCGGAGATGTGACCCAAAAAACGAAAAGTGGAGGGGGAAGGGCAGCCAGATAAAACATTGAAGGAAATAACAGTGGTGGGGTTAGTTGGGGCAGAGGAATATGAAGCGGCGGACAGATCAGGAGGATCGACGGTCGATTCTAGCGGAGGAGTGGGCGGTGGAGGTGGGTCGGGAACTAGATCTGGGTAGTCGTCATCAAGGAAGAACAACTGAGGACAAGAACACCGATGACCACGAGTGAACTTCTCATCGCAATAGAAGCAGAGGCCTTGCTCACGCCTCTGCTGGGCCTCCGTTGGGGTCAAGCGACGATGGGCTGGCTTAGCAGGCTCGGTGGCGGGAGCAGGCTTGGAAACAGGGCCAGGTGAAGGCAAAATACCAGGAGTCCAATGCCTACGTTCGGTAGAGGGAGAGCCTTTGTGCAATTGTGCCACAAACGTCGAGACTCTGCAAGCTTGGCCTCTTGAAGACGAGCCAAACTAATGGCATGATTCAGGGTGGTCGGTCGGAAGGACAACACCTCGTTCTTGATGTCAGAACGGAGACCGGAAACGAAGCAGTCAACGAAGAAGGAATCCGGTAGGCCGGTCGTTTGATTGGAAAGAGTTTCAAAACGGGTTTGGTAATCCTCCACCGTCGATGATTGCTGCAGTTTGGTTAACAAACCTTGCGGAGGTTCCATATCAATCTGGAAACGTGCGATGAGGGCTCGAGTAAAGGCAGCCCAGCCGGAGAGCTGGCGGTTTGTCTTTATCCAGCGATACCACCGGCGTGCTTTACCATCAAAATGGAAAGCGGACATGGTGATACGGACGGAGTCGTCGGTGTGGTAGAAGTCGAAGAACTCCTCAGCATTGAAAACCCAAGATTCAGGGTTGATACCATCAAAACAAGCCAACTCGACACGAGCCGGTCTCGGACGGAATGGAAAATCATCAGAATCAGAGTCGTAAGCCCGACTCTGGTGCTGGCGGCCGCCGGAAGGGGCAGGAGGTGGGTGGTGGCTATGACCCATGGTTAGATGGCTCTGAGATGCGCTGTCGTGCTGTGGGAATGACTCATGTTTACCCTTGACATGCTGGCCGAGATTGGCGATTTGGGTAGACATGGCTTCCAGTTGTTGTTGAAAATCGGATTGGAGGGTACTAATGGTGGATTGAAGGGAGTTCAAGGTGGTGGAGTGGGTGGAAAAATCAGCTTGGAGCTGAGCAATGGCGATATCAAGCTTTTGCGAACGAGTTTCCGTCATAGTGGAGGAGGAGATCGTCAATGAAAGCACCAAATGGAATATTCGCAAGCAATATAACAGGGATGGAGGGAAGATATTCGGTATTCTATTGAATCTTCTCTGGAAATTGTAGAACAAGAAGGAAATACTAACAATATTCTCAGGGAAAAGTCAACTACAGAAGAATTGCAGAAAGGGGAAAAGAAGAGAATTGTCAAGTAGTATCACGTCCTTTTTCTAACATTCTCAATAACTAATTCCTTCTATTATAACGACATGCTACAGTGCATAATCTTTGAGGACTACTGATTGGCGTTTGACACATGTAGAGCGCCTGATAGCTTCTGTTTCCTCCAAATCTACAGCAGCTTCATGTGTTGGGCCTGTAGAAGAGCTTGGGTCCATTACAGTATCATTGGCTATGGAGGAGAAGGTTCTTACGTGAATGCATTCAAAGAAGAGCCCAATAGAAAGTAGCCTCTGTTCTCCTAAAGGAGGAGCTAAAATTGGCATGAAACTGCAGGTTTACTTGAGACTTTCATATCAATGAAGACAGGTCCCTGAACTGTACTGAAATCTGAATCAGAACAGGAAAATGTACCTGGGAAATTGTTCCAGCAATCCCGGAAATCACCATTAGATCAGCAAATTGATCCTTGTTAAAGTGAAACCGTGCCCTTAAGTAGTACTGCATAAACCCAGAAAGGGATTTGAAGAATGATGGGAGAGGCAAGCAAAAATGAATCCCTTTTAACGACTCTTCCTTCGGAAATCTTTTTTTTTTGTTTCCTTAACTGGAATTCCTCAGTGCACGTTGAAGGTTGCAGATACTCAACTCGCACATGGATCCTCTTCTTGATAATCCTGTTACTAACCTGTTTGTCGATCTCGACACCAACAGCTCGCTGACGTTCCAGACACGACCAGTGCTGCCATGGTAAAACTTGCGAGGCATGCCCTTGTGAACGGCGCCATTAACCTTGATGTCGACATAATCGCCGATCTTGTAGGTGCTGAGATACGTAGTCAAAGGGATATAACCCTTCTTCGTTCTTCCTAAAGGGTCTAGCGAAGAACGAAGCCCATGACCAGCCGACATTTTCACTCACCTCTCTTTCTGCTTATTTGGATGTGTTCCTTCGGGAATCTTCTTATCTAACGGTAACTTTTGAAATTTCTTTTCTTTAATAAAATTCCTCATCATTTGTTTTGTATTTCTACACATAAGAAACACTAAAACTATATTTAAAAAATAAAAATTCACTAAAGATTTAATTTATTATTTTCAATATGCAAAAAATTATAATTATTAAATAAAATTATAATTTATATTTACTCTTTATATTTTAATTTCAAAATAATGTGTTCTTTCTTATTAAATTTTACCTATTTTAAATAATATATCTTTAAAAAATTATTTTATTAAAGTTTTAAAATAACTTAGTTAATAACGTCATGTTAAAATTAAAATAAAAAAATTAAGAATTTAATTGTTACTTTGTTTAGTATGAGCTATAATTACAAAATTGAGTAATTTGAATTTTTTATAATTAGCCTCATATATGCGATTCTTAATTTTGTTTGGTCGAAAACTATTTCTTACTTTTTATTTATTTATTTATAATGACAATAGAACTAGTTATCTCTTATTTTAAATATACTAAATAAATTATTAAGTCCTTATAAAATTTATGAAATTTTATAATTAAGTTAATTATTTATTCAATTAAAAATTTAATATATAAATATTTTAGATTTAAATATCAAATTTGAATTAATCGATAATAACATCAATCACACCTGAAAATCTTTTAGATGAGTCGTAATTGTAATCATCAACTTTATTTATAAGGTTGGTAATAGGTCAAATTATATTTAATTTATTTTAAAATTTAAAATAATATAATTTATTTAAAATAAAATTTATATTGACACTGATAACATGGGTTGATGTATCTGGAGAGAGAGGAGAGAAACTTGTTTGAAATGGGTCCCACATTTAAATATGGTGGAGCTTGCATGTTGTTAAAGTGCTGAGTGAGTTATTAACCGGTTTGTATTTATTCCAATAGAATCGACTGATCCAATCCAGTTTTCTAATCATTGACTAATAATAATGATTACTAGAAATTACTCTTGTTATTTTAAGTGCACAAGAATTAAATATAATTATTAAAGAAAAAGGAACAATATTTAATTTTTAATTTCAAAATGAATTAATTTCCTTTAATATTTAAAGACAGAAGATATAATCATCTTTTAAATTTTACTTACTCTTAATCACTATTATTTTAAACTATTTAAAATATATCTCATAGTATCGTGTTCAGTATCAAATTTATTATATGACAATAATTAATTATATAATAATTTTCTGTTAAAATAACTTGATTAATAATTAATAAAGGTCTTTATTAAAATTTATAATATCATAATATATTAAGAAATATGAAATAATACAAAATTTAAAAATAATTAAAAATTAAAAATTGACAAAAAAAACTCGAATTTAAGTTAATAAAATCACAAATTCATATTTCAGCAAACCTTAGTAAAAGAACATTACCATCTACTCCAAAGTTTTCTAGAGCATAGGATCTTCCATTGCAATTCTCTAGAACGTTACAGGTGATTTAAACTCTATCCTCAAACTAGCAGCTTAAGGCTTCCTTCCATTGGGAAGGCATTTCTCTGCTAAACAAATCACTCATCATTCGTCTCAAGTGTAGTTTCTAACCTTCTATGTTATTGCTTTATACATCATTCTAGGTTTCTGGTACTAGCAAGTTGTTAAGTAATTTGGACAATTTTGAAGCGTATGTAAAGAGTATTATAAATCATTTGTTGAAGAATCGAGGGGTTATAAACTATTCTTGTTCAATTCTAAATAGACGTGAAGAATAGAAAATTCAGGTATGACTTAAATTTTGTGTTAATGAATGGTAAATGTTGCTATTATCAATAGATCGTTTTACTTATTTTATTTGAAATATGATCCTAAACTTTGAGATTTTTTGTCTTATCTTTTAGCTTACTTCTTGGTATAGCTCCAGTTGTGTATAGATAACTAGCTTTTGGGGCAAAGCTTTGTAAGTCTGATGTATGATCATCAATCTCTTTCCTACTAAATGCCTTTGTCACTTTTAGATTAGTGTTATTGTTGAGCCCTTGGAGGTGAAGTTATTCCTTGCACCCCTAACTGATGACTTCTTCAGTTTCCTCGATAAGCTAACACACAATGTTGAAACACCATCTCCGGTTTCTTGGTTGCTTCATACGTCTGTTGGAGTCTTGGATTGATCAACTTCATAGGGTACTCTCCAAAAGTTTGTTACAAGTTTGTATTAATGGCTAATATAGCTGTTACCCTTTTCCTATATGCTCCTACACGTCTCACTACAACTCTCATATGTACTCCCAGACAACATTGTTTTATTGATTATTAACAATTATACAATCTGACATCGTTTAACTCTATCATTCCCAGCTCATTGACGTCATCTCCATGTATCTTCTTCAGCTCAATATCGAGCTATATCAGATTCTTATTATGGCTTAATAGGCTTAAACCTAAATTGATAAGGACAAAGTAGATTATAAATATTTTTCATGTCTAACAAGAAAAACTAAACTAAAACTTTTTTTGTTTTGCTTCACATATTTGATAACCTTGTATCTTATTTAATAATCTAAAACCATGTAGCTTTGAATGTCAGATCAAGGTCAAATAAGATGGATTGATTCATGTTGTAGTTGAGCCTGTGAGCATAAGGGGCAAACAATTGGGAAATTCATCTTTTGTTGTCTTTTCTTTGTACCATGTGCATATAGAAGAAAATGAATTAAAACCTGTATAATTCCATCAGATATTTGCAGGATTGTCAACGCTCTCCTAAAAATCGCTCTTGGTCCCACTCCTGGTTCAACCTCAACTTTGTCTTTAACTCAGGATGTAACTTTTCGGCATGAATCTGTGAAGTGCTTGGTTAACATCATAAAGTCAATGGGTTCCTGGATGGGGGGCCAACAACTGAGAGTTGTAGAAGCCTATATGCCAAAGAACTCAGAGACTGATGTTTAACAGAGAATCTGTTGGACCCCGATCTTAAAGTGGAAATTTAGAGTTAGTACTTGAAATAAAATGAGTATTTATATATATAAATTGTGTTATAGATGTTATTGTGCCTTAATGAAATATGGGTTTGTGTATGGCTTTGAATTATGAAGTGATATATGGATGATTATGAAATTAGAATGTGAATTAAGTATGGATGATGAGTAGAGAAACTTTAATCATGAACAATGGTTATATATGTAAGATATTATTTGGTGAATGACAAGATAAGTCATATAAATTGAGGTTGAGTGTTGGATAAATTCCAATGGCAAATTGAATTGTTTGAATGAGGTTGAAATAGAAGAAGTGAAGTTGGGATGAATGTTGTTAAGTTTTGCATGAGAATAAAAATGTGTATACTGATTCAAGGGAAATTCAGGAATAATTGAAATAGAATTGGCCAAAGTTGCCTTCTTTGAAGTTGTAGCTTGTTCTTTTATTTTTACAACGATACCAAGTATGCAAGTTTTCGAGATCGGAGTTGAAATTTATGCTTATTATAAGCTAGGATGTTGTGGTAAACAAAATTCCCGGACCTTTAGAGTTTATGAAGTGATATCGAACTAGAAAAACTTGATTTTTGGTAAAATATGAGTAAAGGGGAAGTTAGGATAGATTTAGGACCATTTGCAGGGGTCTTGGAGGGTGAAAATTTTATTATAAATGAAAGTTACACTGTCTGCCCGTGTAATTTCACACGGGCTGTGTATTTTCCAGCGTAGGAACAAAATTTCACCTGCAGGTTACATAGCCTGACCGTGTGATTTCACACGATTCGTGTGTTTTGGACCTCTTAACGACAGATTTTCAAATTTTGGTATTCATGAAAGTTGTATCCCTAGATGTATAATTTCTAATGGTCCAAGAATGAAGTCAATCCGACATCTATAGTGAGAGTTATGGCGTTTGCACCAAAGTATGTTCTATCGGAATCAGAACGTGAACATGTTGGGTTTGTTGAGTCATAACTCTTTCTTCTGACCTTCAATTGAGGTGATTCTTAAGACGTTAGATTTCTAACATGTTTTTCTACCTCTCCATGAAAATTTGTATCATTTGGAGTTAAATTGAAAAAGTTTGATTGAAAAGTTATGAGAGGTCGGTTAGAAGAGCATGATTTGAGTATGTGCACGCTTTAGCGTTTTAAGCATATCTTGAGCTATAGGGCTCCGATTGGGATAATTCTTTCTTCAAAATGATCAAGAGATATAGAGCTTCATGTTTCGTATTATAGAAATAAGATGAACCATTTATAACTAAGGTGATTTTCTTAGAATACGCTCACGTCTTATGTTAATCGGAACGATTTGTTCCTTCTGATTTTGCTACTTTCCTTTCTCATCCGACCTTGTCCAATCTTTTGCTTATATCTTTTTCGTCTGACATCCGATTAACTTGGTTTTTGAAGCGTTAAATTCCTAAGACAATTAATTACATCTTCAGGGGAAATTTTTGATTTTATGAGATTAAATTGAAGATGATTAATTTAATCAAAGTGAGTTGTGAAATATTCTGAGCATGGTTCAGTATTTTGTAAAATTCGGGATCTGTGGAGATCCGATGGAAGTGATTCTTAAGGAAAAATAAAATTAATACATGGGGCTACAAGTCATATGAAGAAAGGAAATTTCAATTTAGCCCCTAAAACTTTCAATTTCTGATTTGAAGTTCGGATTCGTGTGCAGTCTTGGATTAGAGAAATCTAAACGTATTTTAGCCATAACTTTTGCTCTAGTAATTCAAAAGAGGTGATTCTTAATTTGGATTAAACTAGAGAAATAGTGCTACAATTGTTATGAAGAAATCAAGGTTCAATTTTGTCCTTAAGAATGTCAATTTTTGGATGGAAATAGCATGCTAAAAAATGATTTAACATAAGACATGTTCGAACTATTTGGAGCATAACTTTTGGTGTAGTGCACCAAATTAAATAATTTTGGTGGAGTTATGAAATTAAGACAATGAGGAACAATTTTCTAGAAGAAAGTTTTGAAAAATTCCTTCAAATTGATGATTAGAAAATTGTCCTAAAGTAGTATGAAGTTAAATGAATGTTAGGGGCATATTGGGAAGTCCACTTAAAGAGGTAAGTTATAAGGCATAGAAGGAGGGCCAAAAGGGTCATTTAGCTACCCATAAGTGAGTTAATAGAGTGTTGTCATTTTTAAAGGAAGAGAGTCACGACCCTTAGGAAGAAAAGAAGAGAAACAAAAGAATAAGAAGAGAAGAGGAGAAGCATGTTGCCGTGGAGAAGAAAAGAAGAGAGAAGAAAGGGAGAAGCTTGGGGTTCTGGATTTTTTCGTTGATTTCAAGAGAAAACATGTGGAAGAGGGTGAAAGCTTCCTTTGGAACCCAAGAAAATTCGAAAATGGTGAAAAATAAGGTAAGAGAAATTTGTGAGTTTTGAGATTTTCTTGAGTTTTTGGTTGTTTTAGCATGGAAATGATATGGGTTTGTGGATTATGAGCTCAATTTTGAAAATTTCATGATTAATTGGATTTAATTTTGGATTTTCGTGAGTTAGGGTTTAGGTAAATTTTGTGATTTGGGATTTTAGAAATTCTTGCTTTAGATAGCTTGGAAAAATGATGATTATGGGTTTCCTATAGTTAATTTTGAGGATTATGCTAATTATGATGTTGAATTTGGATGATTATGGTTTAGGAAATTTTTATTTGGAGGAAAGAAGGAAGAAATGGAAAAATTGATGCCTTGGACAAGTTGCTAGCATGGAAATAAGGTGGGTAATGTATTTATTTTTTGAATTATAAGCTACTATTGTGTTTTTGAATAATTAAGAAGCAAAATGTTTATAAATATTGCTTATGTTAATGTATGAACATTATGATTTTTGATTGATGAAATTCGTTAATTTTGGAATGATTAGAAAATGACTACAATTGTTTCGGACTTTTCTTAAATAAATTGATTAAATTGTTACTTTCAATGGTTTTGAATGATTTGGAAATTTGCTAAAATGTATTGTAGTATGATTGAAGTTGACAAAAAGAAAAGAGTAAGTTGAGGTTATTTTATGTTTTGAGAATAATTAGAACCCTAAGCGTGTGGTGGCTGCCATTTGAATTATGTTTGGATATCATTTGGATTGGATTGTGTTGTGAGAGATTGGAGATTGAGTTTTTATGCAGGTAATGGAGTTTGGGTTGTGACATGAAGAGTTTTTGGCTAGAGCAATTATAGGGGAGGTGCTGTCTAATTTTTCTAAAATGGACAGAAACTTCGCTTAGGTTTTAGACCCTCTTAGAGCTTAAATTAGATTGGGGGTCTTCTTGAAGATTATAGTACATGTTTAGAGCTTTCCAATGATATATAATTTGTCACATTTGGGCTTAGGATGAAAAAGTTGTAAGGGTTGAAAATTTTCAGTTACTGTTGTTAAGTGTTATAATTGTGCAGTACATTTGGAAGGGTTTTTCACCCCCTTAGAGACTGATTTGGTTTTTACATCCTTTATAGAGAATGTAGATTATCTTTCTATCTTCCCATTGATGTATAATTTGCAATTATTGGAGTTAGGAGCAAAAAGTTATAAGGTTAGAAAGTTATAAGGTTAGAAAGAAAGCAGTTACTGTTCATTTGGCAAGTTTACTGTTCCATTAGTTTTTATATAGGCAGTAACTTTGAGAGTGTTTTTATCTCTTTTAATGACTGAATTGACTTTTTCACCCTTCATGAAAGTTGTAAATCATATCTTTATCTTTCCATTGAGGTAAAATGGGACATTATTAGATGATTGTGTTAAGAGATATGAGTTTTCAAACTTCTGGTATTGTGTAAGACATTTTCAAGTTGGGCAGTAACCTTGAATTAGCTTTCGACTCCTTTAGAAGCAGATCTGGTTCTTAAGCTCTGTATAGAAGTTGTAGAGTTTTCTTTTAGCTTTCCAACGATACCAAGTTTGTTCAATTTGGAGATCTGAGTAAGGAGTTATGAATTAGGAAAGTTGGGTTGTCGCAAGAAAAAGAACCAGAGTTTTCCTTTTTGATGATAAATGTGCATTGTGATTTGGATTTTTGTTTGAATTATGGTTTTAAGAAATTGTTATGATTTATGCATTCTTCGTGTTGGGATGAATTAAGATTATGATATGTGACATTATGTGACTTTTTGTGCGATTATGAGATAATATGACGAAAAGTAAAATTTTGAAATATGTCTTCGGGCAATCCGAGTTTTCGAGTGTAAATTATATGATATGTGGGTTTGGTTAGGTCCCTTAAGTTAGAGTCAGTGCACTATCTCGTTTATAAAAGCCTTCTCTCGGCTGCCCGCTAGTGACACTGGAGTTCCGATATCGGACTCCCATAAGTCACGACTACACTGAACCGTTATTCGGGAAAGTGTAATGCGTTCAGATTCACTGTTTGCATGTGACCGCTATCTTGAGAATATGCATATGTTCATTTTGGACTGACCTAAACCATTTGATGTGTTATGTGATTTTTGTTTTTGTTATTTTTTTGTTGAAATTGTTTATGACTTATGAAAAATATGAGAAATTTTAAGAATGGAAATTTATTATAAATGATTTGAAAAGTTGAAAAGTTTGAGAAATAAACTTTTGAAAATTTTGCTACTGTAAAGTTTTTAGAAAATGATTTTTGCTTATTATTCGATTTATAAATATATTATCAACGAGTTATCTAGCTCACCCCCCTTTCATCCCCATCTCCAAGTATTCGAACAGGAGATCGGATGAAAGACGGTCAAGACGTCAGATCGATTTTTGCATGTTTTCGTAATTTGTATAAGTTAGATTTTGAGTAACTTAGATTTTAGTGTTGATTTGTATATGGCTTGAAATGTCATTTATGCTTACGAAGTATTTAGGGGGCGTTTGGTTTGAGCATGGGGTTGGGTATGGATATGGATATAATAGTAGAAGGGAATGAGAATGAGAATGAGTATGAAAAATAAAAAATGATGTTTGGTTTGTAACTTGGGTTTCTGTATTAATATCAATAATGTTGTTTGGTTTGTTGCATTAATGGGAATGAAAGATAATATAATACCATTTTTCATATCATATTTATTTTATTATTACAAAATTTATAATAATAATAATATTAATAATAATAAGATAATTAATTTCAGATAATAAAATTAATAATAATAATAATAATAAGATAATTCATTTCATATAATAACATTAATAATAAAAATAAAATAATAATAATAATAATAAGATAATTAATTTAGTATAATAATAATAATAATAATAATAATAATAATAATAAGTTTAAAATTTATAATAAATAATAATAATAATAAGAATAATAAATAATAATAATATTATTATTATTATTAAGAAGTTTAAAATTTATAATTAATAATAATAATAATAACAACAACAACAATAATAATTAATAATAATATTAAGTTTAAAACTTATAAATAATAATAATAATAATAATAATAATAATAATAATAATAATAATAATAATAATAATAAAGATGATGATGATGAGTGATGAGTAATATAATTAAAAATAAAATTGCTTATGTAGCGGAGGGGTATAAATAGTAACCACTAGATTGGAATGAAAACTTGATACCCACCTCATTTGGAGGGTTTAGTAGATTCCCAAACTTAATGAAATAAATCTATTCCCTTGGAATTGAAAACCCCAAAACAAACATTATTTTTTACAATTATTTCATTCCTTCATTCCCAAACCCTCAAACCAAACGCCCCCTTAGTTCATGATGTATATGAATTTGTGTATGGAAATGAGTTATGAGATTGGTAAATGAATTATGGACTTGTGTATGGATTGGAGATATAAAACTGGTGTGATTATGGAATATGACTTGTGATTATATATAGAATGATTGGGTTGTGTTTAGATTGTATTAAGATTTTGTATATTGTTTATGAATGGGAATTGTATATGAGTATGATGTGAGATACTGCTTTGTAATTTAGTTTGGATTCCAGACGGGAGGTCCGAGGAGTTGTGCGGTTTGATTGAGCTGGTTATAGAAGTGCGTTTTAAAACCCCCTTTGCAGGTTTTGGGTTTAATAAAATGCAGCTGTTATGCTGCCGAATTTTCGATTGAATTATAGATAGAATAAAATAAGCACTGATTAAAAGATGAATTTTGGATTTGTGTGAATGTATAAGAAGATGATTAAGGATTGAGACTTTGCATGTATAAGAAGTTTGTTATGCATTGAGAAATTGATTGAGGATCATTTCCCGAAACGGGAAATAAGATTGCTTTGTATGAGTTTGATAAATGAATGAACGAAAGAAGAGAAAAAAAATTACACCGGTTTTGATTTGTCTCGGATAGGTTTAGTCCAAGGTATTCCAACGCTATTTCTAAGATATTTGTTTCGGATGTCAGATTCGGTTTTATTTGCTTCGATTCGATACGCTTTGTTATTTGATTTCCTTTCGATCTTTCGTATTTGCCTTCAATTCGTTGTATTTTGTTATTCGATTTGCCTTTGGATTCGATTTGTCCGATTTGATTTCGCTTGGCATCCGCTTTTCGCATTTGTTTTGCGTTCGTCTGTTTTTGTCGTTCTTCGTTTTTCGGTTGGGATCCGGCCTCCGGATCGGGTCCCAACATAATCACTCCACACCCACTGAAGAAGATGGAAGTGTTCTTGACTATGATTTGAATGCAGAAGTGATTTCTGAAATGTCAGATGCTGCTACTCTTGAACAACTTCGGGCTTTCAAAATTGAAGTCCAGGTTAAGTGTTACTTCATTCGTCTAATAAGGCCTCAATTGTTATATGCATTTAGTGATTAACCTGTAAATTTTTTTGTCTAAAGTGCATGATGATAGATATTGTATTTTGGTCAGAAATGATTTATCTTTTCTGTTACTAGATATCTTACTGTCTCAACATTTTTTTCTGGTGTCTTCTATCCTCCCATGTTTCTCAATTTTTCGATTCTTTTGCTTCTCATAACAAGTTTACTAGGTTTTATGCAGAAAAGTATCTCCTTATTCAACAGGAAACCTTCCAAGGGTTTTGAATTTCTGATAAGCACGAAAAAGGTTGGCCGTTCACTATAAGAAGTTGCTATCTTCCCTAAAAAACACAATTGGCTTAAATGAGACCATGATTGGGGACTATTTAGGTGAAAGGGAAGAGCTTTGTTTAATGTTTATGCATGCTTATGTTGACTCATTCAATTTCAAAGGTAAGGATTTTGGTGAAGCAATAAGGTTTTTCATTCATGGATTCAGATTAATTGGAGAGGAACAGAAGATTAACCTCATTATGGCAAAATTTGCTGAGCGTTATTGTAAATGCAATCCCAATTCATTTAGTAGAGCAGACAGTGCTTATGTTCTTGCTTACTCTGTGATAATGCTCATTACAGACGCTCACAACTACATGGTGAAAGATAAGGTTTGTGTGTGAACCTCTTTACCCCCAACAAAAGAAAGGAAGAAAAGGAAATATAGAATAAAAAACACCACAGAAGCAAAAAGAACTAATATGAGTCACTTGTCTTAGCTTTGTTCTTAATAATTTCATTGATGAAATACAAAATTTTGTGTGAATCAAGAATCTGTTATTGCCTCATACACTTTCCATTTGTAACCCTTCCTAATAGTAAATCATATTCATAATCCAAGCTCTATTGTCATTTTGTAATTGGTCGCTATTTGCTGCAAATTCTTTGCATATATTTGTGAACGTTTTCTGGTCTTATTTGGCTAATTATGGGAGTTGACGATGGAGAAAATATATTGTATCTAAAAAATAGGTTTATTTGGAGTAATCTAAGAGTTCATATCAATGGGACTATCATGTCCGACTTGGTTTGACAACTCATAGTTGAAGTTTGGCTTTACCTTTTATAGTCCACTTCTCTATTATGTTAAATATTGCGACTTGGAGCGACTCAAATAAGTCATTTTGGGCAAAGGTATTGCATACTACTTAAACCTGAAAGGCTTTGATTGTCGTTCAGACAATATCATTACATCTGTAATTAACTACATTCTAGCATATTCTTCCTCCTTTAAAAAGTAAGAAATTTATTGGAAGATCGTCTTTGTTGAAGCAGAAGAACCCGTGTGATTTGATAAAGGTGCAAGACATTTGAGAATTGAGATTCATAAGTTGCAGGTTCATTGCTTCCTTAGTTGATAATCATTATTGACAAAAGAAATCAAATGCGGTACTTGGAGAAAAGTAAGCCTTTGATAGTACTTTGGAAGCTACAATTGTGTTGGTCGCTTGATTAATGAATGCCATCCTAACTTATAAATTTAGATCCTTCATCGCACACCTCGTGGCGGGCTCACTTGCATGTTATATTTCTATCGTAGTTATATGGAGGTCCTCCATATCCGCAACACGCCATTAGTGGATTTGAGAAACCTGCATTGCCCAAAGCTTGATTGAGGCACACAATTCATTCAAGAATAAACCAAGTTGATTTATTTTTATGAAGAGAATAATTTCAGTTCCTTCCCAGTTTTACAGCATGAAAATGTATTAACTGAAAAGAAAACAAAATCATTAAATTTTAAAAGCAAAAAGTTGGCAAATGGAAGGATTGTACCCGTGACCTTGTATAATGAATACACTACTTATATTCGCTATTAGTAAATCTTTGGGCATTATATATTGACCACATTTATTATTAAAATGAGATGAAGGAAAATTGACGAGGCTAGCAAGAAGAAGATTGAACCTGTGACCTTGTACAAGAGAAACATAGCATAAAACTAATGAACCAATTCCTTTTTGACAAACATTTAAAATACGAATGTTTATTTATTATACCTTTATTGCAAAGGGCTCTTCAAAAGTTAAATTTTATTGCTTAGAAGCTTTTATGACCATAATACTGATATTTTTGTACTAAAGGTTTTAATTAATTTATCAAGAATATGATAATTTAAACATGAAAAGTTGTTGTTAGATCCAAAATCATGAAAATTTTAATGAAAAAAGTGGCCTTTTGGGCCGAAAAATGGCCAAACCACCTTTGGCATAGGAAAAATGGCCAAACTGTCTCGAAAAGTTACATGGAATAAAAAAAAAACACCCCAATCACACTCCTGGATCAAAAGTTATGACTGTTCAAAGTTTTTTTAACACGACGGATGGCATAGGCGTAATTTTTTAAAGAGGACAAATCGCGGTAATTATAAACAAAACAGAAACCCTTTTGCGTAAAAACAGTTCCTTATATTATCTGCTCTTCTCTTCCACCGTTCATCAACCATCTGCAGGTTGAATTTCCGCATGCCATAACCTTTGGAGACATACGTACCGCTCCATCAGATAATGACCGAAGATAAATAAGTTTTATTGATCTTTCATCCTAACAGCAGTAGATGGACTCACGCTCTCTTGCCCATCCGGTCACTGGTACTGGTACACTTTCCATCCTGGAAGAAGACCAGTAACCGGATCTAATGCATTTTCTTCGATTAAATTTATTCAATAATATGATGTTATAACACTTCAAAGCCTAACGTCCCGCATCGTCACCCTCCCAGTACTTCTCATCTTCGCTTTCGGGTTGACGCTTTGTAAGTTACTGACACTTTGTTGCTCCCAGACAGATTAACTTTATTCATGGATTTTACATAGGTGTTCGGTTCTGCAAATACATTAAACAAGTATAATGCAACCGAAGTGAAACAGTCTAACATATGAGTTAAATTGCTAATATTCAATAATGTATTTTTCAAAATTTAGTAATGACAAGTTCACATACAATTTTAAGCGACGCCCATTCAATTTAAACTTATCTCTTCGTCCATACAATGAAAATACCGTCTCGGTAGTAAAGGAGTAGACCTCTAATATCTTGTTGAGAGACATCTCAATCACTCCCAAAATATTCCTACTTCTTTGGCACTAATCATATGTGGATACACACCCATAAAATAAAAACTAGCTTGGATAATCTAAGACGTTGTTTTTTAAGAACTAGCATAACCACTATAAGATGATGAATGTTAAACAATGATTTTATTGCTCTTACTGGAAATGGGATATCTAACCTCTTGTCTTTCTTGTGGACAATAGTAAATGTTCATAGGAGGAAACAAAAGAGTCAAGGTAGGAAATATTACACGGGGTCTTTTATAATTACTTTGACAGCTCGTTCTAAAAAAAATTAGGACAACCTACATAAATAATCAAATGTTGTAACATGAAAGTTAATACATGATACCGGAAAACAAATATAAGTATAATGCAACCGAACCGAAAGAATATGAAATCATAAATGAAACGAGTACAACTTAAAATGCTAGTATTCAATAAATTCACCTTCATTATACTTCAAATCCATACCTGATCAATCTATATACTACGGTTTTCATCCATAAATCAATCTATATCATACGGTTTTCATTCACCAAAAACATCCAAGTTTATTCCACACATTTCCAGCACACTTCATCATCAACATCTCGTACAACTTAAAATGTTTTTGAAATATATTGAGGCATCTAGCCTTATTAGAAATGTTGAGACTTTGTTTGGGATATTTGATAAAGTTGTGAATGAAGTAGGGTCGAAAAATATTATTCAGTTTATTACTGACAATGATTCCGCTTATAAAGCGGTAGGGAAAAGGTTGCAGAATACCTATAATTCATTTTTTTTAATTTCTTATGTTGCACATTGCATTGACTTAATGCTAGGGAATATAGGAGATCCTAGGTATTTTCCTGTTATTGATGAGACTATACAGAACGCTAAAAAGGTGATAAAATTCATTTATAATCGTGTATGGGTTTTGAATTTTATGAAAAGGGAATTTACCAATGGTAAAAATTTGTGTCACCCTATTGTGACAAGATTTACAATAAATTTTTTTTATCAATTCTATCTTTTGTTTCGATGAAAAAAGATTTAAGGCAAATGTTTACAAGTGATAAGTGGGTTGCATCTCAGCATGTTAGGTTTAATACTGGAATAAAGGTTTGTAGTATTATACTAGAAGATAGAGAATTTTGGTCACAATATCAATTTGTTATCCGAGTTTGTGAGTCTTTGGTGAGGGTGCTTCGGTTGACTAATAGTGAAGAAAAGCCAATAATTAGTTATATTTTTGATGCTATGGAGAGAGCGATGAAAACAATCAAGGCCAATTTGAAAAATAGGCCTTCTTTATACATACCATATCTCTCAATCATTAATGAGAGAAGGGAAACACAACTTTCTTCTCTATTGTTTGCAGATGGGACATTTTCGAATCCTAGTGTGTATTTTAGGCTAAATCTTGCAAAGCAAACTGAAGTTAGTAGAAAAATGCTTTTCACAATTACAATAATTGTTCCTCATGATGCAATATTTTAAGCTCACAAATGGAGCTTTATAAGTTATCTTATGGAAATTTTGGAATGCCGATTGCTATTTGATAAAGAGGAAAACTTTCTCCAGATGTTACTTATTTCTTATTTTTTGAAAATTAATTATCACTTTATTTTGTTTATAACACTACTTTTGTTATCTTATAACTTGCAGTTTCTTAGTAGGATCAATTCGAAAATAGTGTTCCAGAATTGAAAAGGTTTGCGATTCGGATTTTAAATCAATGTATGAGTGCAACTGGGTGTAAACGAAACTGGAGCACATTTGAATTTATCCACTCAAAGAAAAGGAATAGATTGGAGCATAAGAGGTTGAATGACTTGGTTTATGTTTGTTACAATTTAAAGCTTAAGGAAAGGATGTTATTTTCATTATTATCATTATTAATTTCGATATAATTTCTTATAATTTTTTAATAAGTAAATTTAATTGTTTACTGGGAGTCTTAATAACACAAGTAGTTCAAATGATCCAATTGTCATTGATAATATTGATGTTTTGACAGATTAAGTTTATGAAGAACCCAATTGGTTGATGTGAATGATTTGGATTTGTAAGATAATTTTGGATGGGAAAGCATTGACTTGTCATTTGGTACATTAAATTTGAATGATAATAATGATGAAACTCATCTTAATGATGAGAATTTTGTACCAAATGATCACTGGGGTCAGTGTAGTTCTAACGGGTTTCCTCCCATTGACGATTGAATTCCAGGTTTTTGTTTTTCCTCTTCTTTTAATTTGAATTGTATTTGATGTTTATGTTAAATTTTATATATGTAATGTAACTATAATGTTTTTGTTTTAGGTTTAATTTCTACTTGATTGTTTCTTCGTCATCAACTCTATTTGTAAATTGTTTAACGATATTTATTATTATTTTATTGGATGTTTTGAATCTTTTGATGTAATATTATTTATTAAAATGATGAAATTGTATTATTGTAATATTTTAATACTTTGTATTATTTTTAATTTTATAATTGTATGATGATGATTATCTTTGTTTATATTAATTGTGGTTATTTTTATGTGAAATATAAATATTATTGCTATTTCAGTATTAATTATCATTATTATTTATTATTAAGATTTTGAAAGCATGATTGATCTAAACAAAGAAACTAGTAAAGTATATAGTATAATCATATAATATACTAATGGACTATTTTGTAAATTTTAAAAATTTTAGGACTATTTTATAAATTTAAAAAATTATCTGAAACGATACCCGGTACTGATTAATACCAATATAATTCCGTTTCAGAATTTAATCCGATACCAAACCCAGTACAATATTCAACCCAGTACGGTATTTATAACTTTGACAACAAGGCTAACTTTAAAAAGTGCCAAGCCCTTTTTGACACAGTGCAGAGAAAGATAGGTAATTATGACAATAAGAATCTCTCTTATGCTGATTGATTGCAGCTCATCATATATATTCTAAGTTAGCTTCATGTGCATCAGAGCTCTCACATATGCCTAATTAAAACAATGAAGAAGACATAAGAACTTTCTCTGGCAAGTGACCCCAACAAAGCTACCTAGACCAAAAGTTAAATGGTTAGAGACGTAAACTTCAAAAGATGAAGGAGATTGAGAATAGACCCTATCAAAATTATGAATAAGATGCTTTTGGCCAAGAGAATTAATACGGAAGCTTCATACGGACAAAGAATCTCTTTAGATAAGATGGAAACATCCTTATTTTCTCAATGGTGAAAACTGAAGACCAACACTTGATGGACTGGACCCTACTCCAAATTGTTCTGACTAAACGCATCAATAAGCAATTTAGAATGTAAACTAATCTCAGATTCTTCTTGGTTTGGGTAGGTTAACCGGCTTACGTGGTTGCGGTTCAGAGCCCGGCCCAAGACAAATTAGTATTGTACTCTTTGGTCTGCCAGGGTGAGGTTGCGACTCGAACCCCTGACCAAAGGGTTTTGTTGCGTTGAGACGCACGCCTCATACCACTGAGCTACGTATGAGCTACGTTTGGGTAGGTTAACCGGCTTACGTGGTTGCGGTTCAGAGCCTGGCCCAAGACAAATTAGTATTGTACCCTTTGGTCTGTCAGGGTGAGGTTGCGACTCGAACCCCTGACCAAAGGGTTTTGTTGCGTTGAGACGCACGCCTCATACTACTGAGGTGGGTTAACTAGCTCAGTGGTATGAGGCGTGCGTCTCAACGCAACAAAACCCTTTGGTCAGGGGTTTGAGTCGCAACCTCACCCTGGCAGACCAAAGGGCACAATACTAATTTGTCTTGGTCAGGGCTCTGAACCGCAACCACGTAAGCCGGTAACCCACCCAAACCAAAAAGGCGCCTTTTTGGTTTGGGCCGAGAGCCTCACCGGCTAGGTATTGTTCCGTTTGGTCACACCCACATCCCGTAGGGGGGCGCTGCGCATCCCATGGGGGCAGCAGGAGTCGAACCTGTGACCTCAGGGTTTTGATGCGTTGAGACGCAAGTCGATAAGAAGAGAGGAATAATGAAGCCCGCCAAGCAGGACTCGTGCTCCTTAGTAAAGACAGGGACAGGGCAGCCGCTCGTTCCGAAGGCGCTAGGCAGAAGGCAACAAAATTCTACAACAGGAGTAGAGCCGAGCAACACAAAGATCGGGAAACACGCCCCGTGAAAAGCCCGACCAGGTGAACTCTGGGAAGCTGAAGGCGTCCTACCAGTAGATAAGTTTTATTTTGATTAATGTTTGTTCATTACTGTTTTTGTACAAAATATGTGGGTACCTTTTTCCTGTCCCTGTCAGACAGGTTTTTTAACGGCCCACGCCCTCATTATCATCAATAAAGGGTTTCAAATTCCTCGACAAACTGTTTAGCAAATCGTTTAAAGGGAAGCCTATCAATATTGCTCGCTTTCGACTATAGATCGACCACGGTCGGTCGGGTCGCCAAGACAAGATCCTTGGGACCCTCGCCATCGCCAATTGCTCGGCATTCTCCATAGATCGACCACGGTCGATCGGGTCGCCAAAACAAGATCCTTGGGACCCTCGCCATCGCTCGGCATTCTCCATAGATCGACCACGGTCGGTCGGGTCGCCAAGACAAGATCCTTGGGACCCTCGCCATCGCCATCGCTCGGCATTCTCCATAGATCGACCACGGTCGGTCGGGTCGCCAAGACAAGATCTTTGGGACCCTCGCCATCGCCAATTGCTCAGCATTCTCTATAGATCGACCACGGTCGGTCGGGTCGCCAAGACAAGATCCTTGGGACCCTCGCCATCGCCATCGCTCGGCATTCTCCATAGATCGACCACGGTCGGTCGGGTCGCCAAGACGAGATCCTTGGGACCTTTCGCTCGCCTTCGATACGGATTGACTAAGGTCGATCGGTCGCCAAGGCAGAATCGTCGGGACCGTAGCTCGGCCTCAATTATAGATCGACCTCGAAGCCGGTCGGTCATGAGCGACTTTACCAAACTACACTATGATCGAAAACAGAAAGCGAAAACACGGAAAGTAACTTCAAAAAAGAATTTTATTATTGTAGATTGATCCTGGCCACAAGCCCGACCAGGTGAGCTCTACAACATGGGAGAAGGAGAACTACCAATAGCCGAAGGAGAAGAAGAATACCCAGGGGAAGCCTCGGAAGCGGGCGGAAGAGACAAAGTAGGAGCGGGACCCGGGGGAGCAACCGGAGGAATATCTTCACTAGGAAGCTCTTCCTCTCCGGAGAGCGACACAATGAGAACAGGAGCAGGACCCGGGGGAGCAACCGAAGGAACATCTTCACCAGGGAGCTCTTCCTCTTCGGAGCTGAGATCTAGCTCCTCATCTGGAACGTCGCACGGTCCTCCCTCGACTTTCTTCGTCATCTCCTCCAAAGAATGCCCAAAAACTGCGGGAATAAGCCGCTCGGCATACTCTTCGAATGAAGGGCATGCCACCCCCTTAGGAGCATAGAGCTCGTGGCCCCTCTTCAGAACCGAGAGGGCTACCTCACAGGCGAGCTCCAAACTCTCCTCGTACAAGAACCGCCTCTTGATCGCTTCGATCCGCTGCTCCGGCATAGAGCGCCGCACCTCCCGCAAGGTGTTCTCGGCTCTATCTCTGTCCACCACGGCGGAATGGCAGTCTTGGCGGCACTTCTTGTTGATCTCCCGCTCCGCCCTCACAGTCTTCCTCCACTCCTCATTCTCCTTCTCCCTCCTCTCTCTCTCTTTCTCCCTCTCCTCCTCTACTTGGTCGGTCAGCCAAAGCTTCCATCTCCCCTCCCGGCCTTCTTCTCCACTTGAGGGCCGTTTTTTAGCTGAAGGAGGTCTCCCTCCTTCACCTCTCGATACCGCCTTTAAAACCCTTCATCGATCATGGAGATCCTGGACTTCTGGTCCGAGTCTCCAAACGCCGCAAAGACGCAAGAAGGACATCGTCGCAGCCGCGATACCAAGACGAACAGTGAGAACCCAACTCTGGTTACCTTTCTTCTCCATGAACCGCCGCCACGGGGAGTAACCCTCTCGGCAAGGTAGCGGGACACCTCGAGGTCCCCGATCGATACGTCCTTGCCCAACTTGATGGCAGGCTCCCACTGCCCAAGGCTCACGGCCTGCGCCTTCTCCTTGCCTTTCTTCTGTTTACCTGCTCCGGCTTGACTGGCCTGGCGGGATGGAAGGTCACCCAGCCGAACCAACCTCTTCCTCTTAAGAGGAGGACCCGCGTCCTCCTCCTCCTCCTCTACCACTGGTACAATCGGCAATGGCTCCGGCGCAATAGGAAGGTCCCCGACAGGGGGAGCACTCGCCGGCACAGCTGAGGAAACCAACCCCGCAGACAAAGCGGCGCTCTCACCGGTCTCCGCCTCACTCCCCTTCTTCTGAGAGGCCTGCTTCCTTGACGTAGAAGCTCGAGCTCCCATCCTCACCATGGCTGCACAATGATAAATTGAGTTAGAAAACAAAACTAATGCACAAAAGTTCAACAATTAATACAATCACGAGGAGTCAACCGGACGGGGCGGTTTCCTCCTTTAGCCCGCTAATACGAGGAGGGGGGTCGACGAGGAAAGAATCGGCCGAGGCCCCCTGGGGTATCCCTGAATGAGCCGAGCAAAATCGTATCTGCTGAGCTCCTTGATACGACGGACCACCTCCCACTCCTCCCTGCTAAGGGACAAGGTCGACGAATCATTCCATTGCTCGGCCAGAGGATACCTCCATGGTCGGCACTGAGAGGAAGATCCTGGGAGCTTCACAAAGAAATACTTGGTCCACCAAGAAGAAATTTTCGAGGGTGTCCTGGCCGGGCGATACCGAGCATCTCTATATTGCAGAAAGGGGATTCCAGCCCCGGAGCTCGGACTATGGCTCATCCTCAGGAAATGGCGCAGAATGCCGACAGTAGGCGGATGGCCGAACTGATGGCACAGCAATGCCAACCCGTTTATAAACCTCCAACTGTTCGGAGGAATTTGGCTCGGCAATAACCCGAACATGGCGCACACCTCGTCAATAATCGGGGCGTACGGGAGCCTCATGCCGCCCACTGAGAAAAAGCTCCCGGAGACGCAAGTATCCACCGGTTCTTGTGGATCCGCCATTCCTAAAGGCGGTCGGGGCCCCAAGACGTAGGAATATTATACTTAAGAGTCAATTTGTTCAACTCCCCCAGGTCATCGACGATGCAGTCTTTGGAAACAACTCCACAACTAAACCATCTTTTCTCTCTCTCATCGACATCTCCTCCGCATCTCCGACCATGCTCCAAGAACTTCCCGTCGACATGTTCACCAAGAAAAAGACTTTTGGAAAAGAAGAGGGAATGAAGAAAAAGGATGTACCTAATCAGGGGTTCGAAACAGGAAAATCGGACGGCGAAGTGAAAGGAAATTTTTGGGAACCGCGAACGACAAAGAACAAGCGAAGACAAAGTGTAAGCGGGAGAACGAAAGCAAAAGGTAAAAACCGCCACAACTCGTCGACTATGAGTATTTATAGAGGGTCGGCAGAAGGAACACTCGAAAGTGACCCAATCGGACTACAATACGTAGAGAAAATCCGAGCTATGCTCAGACACGCGACATGATCTAAGCCACAAGAATTAGGGTTGTTCGAAATCCGGAAAGGAGCGGTAGTTGAAAGGATCGTGACGGACGGTAGAACGGTTATAAGGACGATCGTTTGATTCGAATAATTTGTCGAGAGCACGCAGCGCCGTCAAATAATAAATGTTTCAAGCAAGTACAAGCGTCTGCCAATGATGGCTATCCGACCAACTACGTGGTAGTCATCCACGCGATAAGTGCCGAGATCGATCGATCCGGGCCCTCACCAACCGACCCCAATCTGACGATCGAGTGCGACTAGTCGGCACCGACCGATCGAACCGCTGCGAGCTATTCCATGGCCGAGCTCTGAGGCCAATACGACCGATCGACCACCTTACGAGCCGTCTTGCTTACGAGCTATGAGGTAACCGACGAACAACAACGTCCAATATACTCCTTCGACCCTGCTCTTCGCTCAGACTCGAGGAGTAGGGGGCTTATGGTTGGGTCGGCTATATTGGACCCGAGCCCAATCCCACAGACTGATCGGTCGGTCTCACATCCACCAATTAATTCGGGCTTGACCCACACATCCATGACCCAACAGTAGAAGAATATCTCCCATGCAGATACGTAAAGACCTAAACCTAGCTTTCTCTATGTTTATCAACCTCACCTTCACCAAAAAACTGACTTGAGCGTCGGAGGGGCTAATCGGGACACAACCCCCGTCAAGCCTTCTTTGTTTTGCAGGTATCTTCATAATGAATTCACCACAGAAGACAGTCAATAACATGGAGCACAACGGCAACGTTCCATCCTGCCAGAATCCGACAGAACCACTTCTTATTTTTCTTCCATCGTGTGGCATGTAATGAGGTTGTAGTCTCCTTAAGTGTATGGAAGGAAGAAAGTTCTTGGGCTCCGGAAGCACTAATATTCTTTCCTGAAAGCCGTGTCAACAATGATTCTTCCGTGTACACGCCACGCGATCTTGATAAATACCCCTGAATTATTAATGCCTGTTTTTTTTAATGACTTTTTATTTTTGTTTTCGAATTAAAAAATTGTTTGAATTTTTTACATCTATTTTTAGTTTTAATTTTGTCTGTTTTTAAAATTTATGAAAGCTATAAAAATGGGATGTTTATATTATTTGGTGATTTGATATATTAATTATTAATAAAAATTATGAATAATTTAATTTTACTTAATAATTATTTTAATTTTAAATAAAATAAAATAAACTATTAATTATTAATAAATATATTTCAATTTAAAATATCTTCAAGATATATAAATTTCAAATAAAATTTGATTAAATAATTCAAATATATTTAAAATAAATATAATTTTATATTATTTATTTTAATAAAATAAAATATATTTATTTACAATTTATTAATAAATATTATATAAGAGATTGAAATAAATTTAATTTATTTATTTAATATATAATTATCATGAATAATAACAATATAACTACATTAATATTAATAATCAAACACGATTTTGTTTTTATCTAAAAGAAAATAAGCTAAAAATAGAAAAACTAACTAAAATAATAACATAAAACGGAATTAGAAAGGACTCTAAGTTAAGAACATACGGCCTTCACAATCCATTAAGTTTACTATAAAACTTAATCAAAGGTTATTGGTAATTACTTCCAGAAAAAGAAACGAGAAAAGTTGATTAACGCCAACACTTTAACTCCAAATTAAACAAATCCGTGCACAAATAAAATGATAATCATAAAATATCAAAAGGATATCTGTTTGGAATTTTTAAATTATAAAACAGGGCATTCAAGAAATGACCTCTTTTCAACATTTATTTAATACTTTATCTGTTTCATAATAAAAGTTGTTTTAGAAAATACACGTTTATTAAGAAAGCTAATAAAATTATAGATATATATTTATTAATACTTGTATAAATTACCTCAGTAATCAATATTTTAAATGAAATTGTGAGAGAATTTGCATTGAAATTATGATCTGTACAATTAAGATGAGAGAGAAATGAAAGGTTAATTTTGAAAGAAAAGTTATAAATATATATACAAAGTTAAGAATGACACTTATTTAAATAATTAAAATGTATCTAAAATGACTCTTATTATAAAACTGAGGGAGTACAAAACATGACATTACGCCAGGAGAGAAGATGTGTTGAGCATATAGTTGACAGGGTGTCAATGATGAGGCATTAGGGCAGGCTTCCAGGGTGTTTGAAAATTGGTGAAATTGCGACTTTCAAATAAAGCATTACAGTATATACTAAGAATAGGTCAATGATGATGTCCAGAGAGATTTAAAGACTGCGCAAAGACATGTAGCGGAGGTGGAACTCCAATACGTGGGGATGGATTCGGTAAAATATTGACAGACGTTGTTCTGTGGAATTTTCTTTTGAGCAATTTCTTGAAGCTGTTTCCAAAAGAAATGACATTATCATCGCCCTTCAACTTTATTTCTCAGTTATCTAGAAATAGGGCCACCTTAATCTTTAGCCAGCCGTGGAACATCCAGAAACGTGCGACCAAGAAGTCCAACAAAGGAGGTGCCTTTTACTATTTTAAATTTTTGTTATCATTTTTATTTTTGTTAATTAAGAATAAGACTACATATTATTTAATGTTTTAATTTTTATATATTTTTACTGTTGTTATTATTTTTATTTTTATCTTACACCTGATAAGCTCCGAGTAATGTTAAAATTGAACCAAGTCCAACACGGAGTTGATCTTGACGTTTTATACGTCCTGGGTAAATAAAAATGATCTATATTTTACCTTTTTTAATGATAATTAAAAGTGAGCTTTTATATAAAAAAAACAAAACAGATAAAATAGACCTCATTTTGTTGCTCTTTATGAAAATACAAAAAAAAAATTAAACTTTTTTGTTGCTTATTTTATTCTTCATGAAACTAAACTCTAAATAAGTGCCCTATCTGTTTTAACCCGGGGCCATATTTGGTCTAATATTATATAATAATTTGGTCATACTCATCCTTCAATTGGTTCGATGAGAACTATGATAGGCTATTGCATGCCTCTAATCCCTTCGCTCCTAAGGAAATTTAGACATAATAAAATCAAACTTGTTCAGGAGATTCGGGAACTGTTTTATCGGAATTGGACCATTACACATCGCCACATCTATCGGGAGTGTAATCGTTGTGCGGACTAGTTAGCAAGTTATGCAGTGCAGTTCGACATTAAATGTACTTTTTTAGATATCACCCTTAGTGGGTGTCATTCTATCCTCTTTAAGAATTAGTTGAGCGTTAGTTTCTTCCGATTCGTTTTGTAATATGTATTTTTTTCTCTTTAATCAAAAAAAAAAAAATCAAACTTAGCTGTCAGTTTCACAAAATGGACCGTCGTTAGTTGAACTAATATATGGAATCATCTGAAAGATGTATCAATTAAACAATGAAAAATATGTGAACTTAGAAAGCATCCAACAAAGTCAATTACAATATTGCATACTTTCCTCAAAATTTTGAATATTTTTTAAAAAGAAAATTATTTTCGAAGTTTCTTAATGCCTAGAGAGACCCAAACCCAACCATTTTCACACGACGACACGTGCTGTCAAAAGAAGAGTGAAATTAGCCCACGAATAAAGTGCCACTCCCCCACGTTGACGCAACACGACACCGCACCGTCCAATGACTTTGACTCATGAAGACGCGTTAGCAGTTTTTATTTACCAACAATTACAAGATTACCCTCACATGCACCTTATAATTTGTATCCCCTCCTCTTCCATTTCTGCTGTCCAAGGGGAAGAAAAGCAAAAGAACCTTAAACAATCTACAACTCTGTCTGAGTCTATCTAAGCAGACGGAGAGAGAGAGAGACGAAAAAGTTGTTGCTGTAGTGAGAGAATAAAATGGAAGATGAGAGTGGAAAAAGCGGCGTGAAGAGCAAGTCGGGAAGTGGTGGGAAGCGGCGGAGGCTGTGGATGTTCGGGAAGTTGAAACTCAAGGGAGCATGGCGATGGCGATGGAGTTTTTGGAAGTCTGCTTTTAAGTGGAAGAGGCACACGTTCCAGCTTTCGTTGATTGATGATCTGATGTTCAAGATTGTTTCTGTTTTTGAGGCCATTGTCTTGGTGGCCAATCTCTGTTTCTTCTACCTATGTTGTGGCTGCCACGTTTGATTTATCTTGGTCTTTTTTTTTATTATTCTTTGGTAGAGGAGTTTTATGAGTTATGGGGTTTGACGGAAAAAAAAGGAGGAAGAACTGTGTTTTTCAGGGGATATGTGATTAAGACGTGAGAGAAATTTGTGGTTCGATGCAATGCAGGGTCTGTGAATGAAGTTCCTTCTCTTTTCTGGGAAGGTTTCAGAGTGGGGGATTTATTTTATTACTTGGGGATTTGATTTGAGAGAGTGAAGATTGTCGTAACTACCTGCAAATTTATATATACGTATGTCATCTAATCTTCAGTAATCTGACTCGGTTCATCCATCTCTCCAACTCTATCTAGCTCTTGCGCAGCCTTTGTGTAAAGTCTGTGGAGAAAGAGAAATAAGTAGGAGATGAGTTGCAGAAAATCTTTTGTCTCCACGGATTGGGGTTGGGGTTCATGAAGACTGACGAGCCAACCCACACTGAAAATCGTATGGTATGCAAACGGTCAAGCTGTTTCTGCTTAAAATGATCCAACTCTTTGTTTTAAGCTTCTCTTTAGTCGGTGATTGTATATAACCAACCAATGATAAAAGAACTACCATGACAACGGTCATTATTACTATTAACATTAATATTATTAGGAATGACAAAAGTAATTCTTTTTTGTTCTCTACTAATAATTTATAAATTGACTTGTTTAACATCAAAATAATAATTGAATTCTTTTATTTCTATTATCTATTCACAAATTACGTTGTTCTATAAAAAATAATTGACTTTTATATAAAATATGACTCATAATCAAAATCTTTAAATTTTCAACAACAATTACATTCTTACTTAAATTTATAGACATTAAAATAAATAGATTTGTAGGGAAATTTGTTAGGATACACAAACAATAATGAATATTGTTAAGAAACTTGGACTGACCTATGACCCCATGACCTACTAAACTCATTACTCAAACTCACTCACATCACAAATTTGGAAATGAATCACGTGAACTTTTCTGTTTTATTTCCTTTTTTTTTTGTACAGAACACTAGTGGCTTCTATTATAACATAATTATATTAGCTGTCAATTCTGTTACAGATTTCACGACCCAGGAGCCAATAGCGCTTCTTTATGTCTAGTATAAAATCTATATCTATACATATTTAGACTATGATGAAATAAGAAACTTCTTCATCAATATAAACCTTCTTTTCATGGTATCAGAGTCAAATGTTTGATCTACCTTATCCTACCGACCAAAATGTCTAATATGGCTGGTAGTAATACCAACAACTAATCCTACATAAAAGCCAGACCTAGAAAAGTATTCCATAAAAAATACTAAAAACCTTAGAGTTGTTCTAGTTACTACTCTTTTTAATGGCAATAACTACCAACTTGGAGCAAATCAATGATGATAGCTCTATGCATTAAAGACACGTTTTCCTTTATAGATGGAACATGCATGCAACCAACGAAAGACAAGGCCCTACTTACCAGATAGAGAAGGGAAGATTCCATAGTCAAGTCTTGTATACTCAACAGCATGGTCAAGTAACTTGATGATGCCTTCCTATCATTCTTCACAGATAAAGAGCTTTGGGAAGAACTAAGAGAGAGATTCGATGAAGCCAACGGACCACTATTGTACCAAATAGAAAGGGAAATCAACCTTTTTAAACAAGGTAATCTTACCATTTTCGCATATTACATAAAATTAAATAAACTCTGGGATGATTTAGCTAGCCTGAGTTCAATACTTACATGCACTTGTGATGTTGCTAGAACAATTACTACCAAGGAAAACACACACATATTGGTGCAATTTTTGGTGGGCTTAAATGAATGTTATGAGCATGTAATAAACCAGGTCATGTTAATGGAACCTTTGTCCATGGTAAATAAAGCATTTGCCCTGATGCAAAATGTGGAGAGACAAAAGGCAGTAAGTGCTAGCAATGACAGTAACCTGAATGTAGCTATGATGGTCACAATCCAACTCTAATGCTAAGAAAGGGGGCAGAAACAATAGCAACAATAGCAAAAAACCATTCACAAAAAAGAGGACAAGTATTGTGAAAAGTGTGAGAAAACAAGACATACCATAGAGACTTGCTTCAAAATCCACGACGTGCCTGACTGGTATAAGGAACTGATTGGCCAGAAGAGCAAGGCCAACCTAGCTATGATCAGTGACACTCCTGTGGACACACAACAAGAACATGGTGAGTATACAGAAAGGAGTGGCCGAATTCCACAAGGCCTAGCTACCTTCATACAATAGGAGATATCTAAAGCAATCAAAGGGAAGGCCACGGAAGAGGTAAAGTTGGGTTGACTTGCAAATTTTGCAGGTAATAGCACAAACTACACTAATGTTCATAGTGCATAAAATGAATGCATATGGTTGATCAATGCAGGTGCATCATCACATATGGACAAACCTAGATTTCTACCATGAGCATGAAATAAACAACATATACGAGCTTATTACACTCCCAGATGGCACAAAACAACAAGTGAAACACATATGCCAGACTACCATTGGTGACAGAAATACCCTTGATGAAATTTTGCACATCCCAAATTTTTTCAAAAACCTACTCTCTATCAATAAACTCCCCGCATAGAATGATATTGCTGCAATTTTCGTATCTAACAACCTATTTTTGCAGGACCTACAGACTAATAATGTTGGGACCCGATCCCGAGACCGGACCTCAAGCAAAAAACAGAACGAACGAAAGCGAAATCGAAAGAAAGGAACACATGACGGAAGCAAAATCATATACGAATCAATTGTCAAATCGGATAAATTGAATCCGAAGGTGAATCGAATAACACAAAGCGGAAGCAACAAATCGATTAACAGATTCGCGAAGCAACGATAGATCTAAGATCAAAGCGAAACAAAATAAATTTCCAACATCCGTGAACAAATATTTTAGGAATCACTGTCGCGTTGGAAACCTTAGACTTAAACTGTCCAAAATTCGGTATATTTTTTTTTCCTTTTCTTTTCTCTCTTTTCTCATTCCTCAATCCAAATACATTCACATACAATCGCACTATCCAATGTCCAATACACGTTCATTCACATTTTTCCATATACAAATCATGCTTATATCTCGATTGAACATACAAAATTTATATGACATATCCATGTGCAATACCATAACTCAATAGTCTCATCAAAATCTCATAATTCAATTACAATTTATACACCATTTCATAAATCAAAGCTTTATACAAAACATAGTGGCATTTTCAAGCCTTATACATTACCCATAACCCTAAACCAAAGTACACAATACACAACAATTTTAGACTTCTCAAAGAACTACCTAACTTAACAATAATACAATATAAACACATGCAAACAGAAATCTTCAATTTTCTTTACCCGATCTTCTTCTCATCACCTGTGGATGGGAATGAAGGGGGTGAGCTTATAGCTCATGGGTAACAGTTTATAACAAATAATAAGCAAAAACCCTTGAAATTCTTTTTCTTTTCCGTTCTTAGAAAACATTTCTTTGAAATCCGTAAAGCACATTTTCAAAAAGTTCTTTTCTTGCCGTATTCAAAATCGCAATTTGCAAAACGTATGATTTTTAGGCTTTTATCCATAAACCTACAGGTTACAAAACATGAATGCATCAACTTGACAATTCACATATGCAGTGGCAAATCATATATGCAATGCACACAATTGGCTTGAGAGTTCCATAAACATGACGAAAAACCGAAGTTTTACTGTAAACACGACGAGTCCGATTTTTCAGGATCTCGTGGCCCCAAGCGGGCAGCCGGGAGAAGGCTATTTATATGTCGACATGCACGTGACTAACGAAACAGGTTCTCTCTTACCCAAACAAAAGCACATATCATGCTCAAATCAATTATCGAATGCTCTTTCCCGAATATACAGAATGCCATGAAATCTTTCAATGCATAACACAATGTCTTTTGCAATTCATCACAAGTTCATGTATCGAATCAATAATGATTTTTCAAATCATTCATATAATGATGCAACATTTATGATGCAATTGAAATCAGAAAATCTCTTTGTTTAAGGAAAGCAGTAGTGGCTTATAAATCTATTATAAACAGGTACCCACCTCGAATCGATGCTAGAAGCTTGTCCTTAGCTTCAATTTGACCATTTCTTCTTTTATTCTCCCAATTGAAAATTCCCTACACCAATGTCACACAAATTCGACCTCATAAATGACATAATCCTTAATATTGAGCTTAGAAAACACTAATTCCACACATAATCAAGCCATCTAAATCACCAATTTTCAAAAATCCCAATTCATAAAATTGGGCATAACTCTAATTAATTTCCATCCAAAATTAAACCTATAATACTAAGCAATCACCAAAATTGACTTCATAATACACAAACCCATATCATTTTCCATGATTCTAAACCAACAATCTTCCAAAATTCACAAATCAAAATTTCGAGTCTTACCTCATCCTTCACAAATTTTCAGATTTCTTAGCTCATGTTGGAGCTCTCGTCATCCTCCACATTTTTCCTTCATGAAGAAACATGGAAAGCTTGCTTGAAGACCCTTAAAAATCAAACCCTAACTCTCTCTCTCTTTTCTTTCTCCTTTAGTCATCCGAAGTCTTGCTCTCCCTTCCCTCTTCTTTCTCTTATTCTTTTTCTTCTTTTGTTTCTATCAATTATCGTGCATTCTCTCCTTATAAAGGACCAAAATCTTGCCATGTCATTAAATGACTTAAAATTGACTCATTTGCCCTTACTCATAAGCCTAAAACTTAACTCTTTAAGTAAACTTCCAAAATTGCCCCTTCTTTTTTGCCTTAAAAACTTTATAGAAATGACCCTCTATGTCTTATGAATCCATCGCTTCAAGAATCGAATGATAGGAGCTCTATATCTCAAAATGTCTAAAAAATACTGAAGTCTGTTAGATATTTCGTTTGGACCAAAACTAAATCAAGACTGATCACTACACGTAACTTCACTCCAGAAGTTGAACATCTTAGAGGCTAAATTGTCGATTGGCTCCTTCATATAACTTGTAGATATATGTCTCTAGTTTCATTTGAAATAGAAATCACCTCATTTCGACCTCTACTGATTCAGAAAACATCAAAATACTGAAATATGTTAAGTGGGAAACACCAACTCAAATCCACTAAGAACACGCTCATTGCACCCGTCCCACCTTTTCCACTTAATCTTTCTCACTTCATTTCAGATAGCTTATATTTGGTGGAGATGAAGAGAAAGGTCTTATGAATCCAATGGTTCAAGAATCAAGTCATTCGGAGGTCTAGAGAAGAAGTTATGGTCAAAAGAAGCAACCATGTTTATAACCTCAATCGTACTTAACCTGTTTCGGGGAAACAGCTATAACTTTCTGTAGAAATGTCTGATTGAGGTGTTATTTGAATGGTTCGAAAGAGGACATGAAGAGCTACAACTTTCATGAAGGTCTCAAAGGCCAAATCTTTCATCTGTGGGGTCAAAAACAAACGCAGACAATGATGACGTCATTTTAAGAAGATGATGACTTCATCAGATGATACAGATTGGGAAAATTTCTATAACTTTCCCTACTGATATTGGATTAAGGATTTCTTTATATGGATGGAAAGAGAATTTCAAGAGCTAAAACTCTTATGAAGACCTTAAAGGCCAATTCTAACATTTTAAGGATAGAAAATGGATAAGAAGGTAACAATATATAGTAACTGAGACGGTCAAACTGAGATGCAAAAAGTCAAACCGGGGCGATGAGCGATGGCGGGGCGATGAGCGATGGTGAGGCGATGAATAGTACTTCATCTCATTTATATGAACGATGGCGAGACAATGAGCGATGGCGAGGGCGATGAGCGATGGCGAGATGATGAGCGATGGCGACGCGATGAGCGATTGCCGTCTCATTTCTATGAACGATGAATCGAGACGATGAGCGATGGCGGGGCGGTCAAACCGAGAAGAAAAATCAAACTAAGACGATAGGGTGAACAAGAACCGTCGACTTTTTCTCCAGAACGTCTCAACTTATAAGACGCATAACTTTTGACTCAAAACTCTAAATTTGACAAACTCGGTGTCTATAGAAAGGTAAAAGAGCCTCTACAACTTTCATGAAGGCCTTAAAATCAGATCGACCTCTAAATTGGTCAAAACTCCACAAAAGTGATTGGTCGATCGACTTCACACTAAACAAAGATCGAACTTCTAAAAATCATAACTTTCTACTCCTTGTCCAATATTTTCGTGCTTTATATCAATGGAAAGATAAAAACAAGCTCTACAACTCTCAAGAAGGCTACTTGATCCCATTCCATACACATCAGTCCCGAATTTGCATCGATCATAGCATACACAAAACTTCCCTATGAACACATCAATTCAAAAATTTGCAACATCTGTACTCAACTTCAATAACTCACATCTCCCATCCTCTACATCAAAAAATAGCACATTATACATCATTGGGAAACTATGGAGGTCCTCTATAACATTTAAGAATGCCATTTGATCCAATTCAAACCACAACAGTCTAGAAATCGCCTCAAAACACAACATATACAATCCTACACTTAGAGCATTTTCCAAAACCAAAACAAAATACACTTAACTTTCAAAGATCATAACTTTCAATTCCGATATTGAAAAATAGCATACTTTATGGCTATGAAAAGCTCTCAACATAAGCTACAATTTTCATTAAGATCCTTTTCTCAAAATGTGCCTAAATCAAAAATTCAACTCTCAAGTCAAACTTTCTATCTTCAAAAATCAACTTTCTTAATTTCTTCAAAATATAACACTTTCACTAATTATTTCTTGCTTTTCAACTTCCATTTCAATCAACTAGTTCATTTTGACTTTCATAACTCATACAACTCTACTCAAATTTTAAAGTCATCAAAATCAATCACTTCATTTCTCATCAATCTCCTTTAAGCACAATAACATCTATAACACAATTCATATCCGAAAACACTCATTGAATTCATTTTAATATTTCTAATTTTCACCGAAAGTTTGGGGTCCAACAAATAATGCTATGGCAGCTATCAAGGTTAGAAGTGGACTGTATGAGCTAAAAACAGACAACCTATTACCCTTAGGGACCTTGAAAGGTCCTCCTCTAGACTTCTATAGAACTAAGAATGTTGCTCTTAGTGCTTCCATTTCCTTTAACGTTTGGTATAGTAGATTAGGACATATTTCCTGGGAGAAAATGCGACATATCAATGAAATCAAATTCAATCACGACTCATCCGATTGTCAAGTCTGTCCTATGGCAAAACAACACTTTCTTAAACACAAAATACAAACCACTAAGCCTTTTAAAATCTATATATGGATCTATGGGGACCTTACAGGGTACCTACTCTAGACGGATCACAGTTCTTCCTAATCATTGTAGATGATTTCTCTAGAGTCACCTGGATCTTTTTGCTCAAACACAAAAATAGAACACAACCCACCATAACACAGTTTATAAAAACCATTGAGAAACAATATGGCACAAAGGTCCTAAAGATACAAACAGACAATGAGAGAGAATTCATAAACTATGAATGCAGAAAGTGTTTTGTATAAATAGAAATAGTACATCAGAACAGTTTTTCATATACTCCACAACAAAATGGAGTAGTGGAGATAAAGCACAGACACTTGCTACAAATAACAAGGGCTCTGCTATTTACAATAAACTTACCTAAACGATATTAGGGAGAGGCCCTCCTCACTACCACTTACCTCTTAAACAAGATCCCAACCAAAGCCCTACAATAGAAAACACCATATGAGAAACTAAATCAAAGAAAACCAACCTATGAACACTTGAAAGTTTTCGGGTGTCTATGTTTTGCCCTCAATAAAACACCTAACAAGACAAAATTGGATCCTAGATCTTTGAAATGTGTTTTCCTTGGATATATGCCAGACTACAAAGCATACAGATTCATGGACTTTGGCACAAACAATATTTTTAGTTCAAGAGATGTAACCTTCCATGAAAACACTTTTCCCTTTGCCAATACACAGATCGACTTTGAACAAAGACCACTACCACTGTTCTTTTACAACACAACAGACGATGATGCAAAAACATTAAATGCATGCCTGGGTCATCGAGCATACAACATACAGAAGACATACCAAAAATCACAAAACACTACCACAACTCGACGATATCACCAATCAAGACACTACCACAAACAACAATGTAAGAAAGAGCCAAAGAACACACACCACACCAAAATACCTTGATGACTATGTACACCAAGCCTCTGCTCATCATTCCACTTCTATCCTTGATTATGCTAATATCACTTTAAAAGTCTTTGGTCCTGCAGGATTAGAAGACACTACAATAAAAATATACATTTCGTGTCATCTTCGTATAAGACGTCGCGAAATGTATGAGGCTTTTGCGATGTCTTTTTAGACGTCAGGAAAGGTGGGAAATTCGGTGACGTTGAATACAGACGTCGTTGAATTGCTATGTTTTTTGCGTCGTTTTAGTAGTAGGACGTGGCAAAGTACTATCCACGAAGTCTTGCAGAGTTAGACGTCGGGAAATGCCAGGAAATTATAGCTTTCCCTCCCCGACCTCGTGCGAGCAAACATTTTATTAAATTATCCACATTTTATAAAATTATTTCCCTCCCTTCCCTATCGTTCATCGGCACACTTAGGGGTGGGCATTATTCGGGCTTAATTCGGGTAAAAAAATTTGAAATTTCAGGTAATTCGGGTATTACCCGAATTATTTTCAGGCTGGGGTCGGGTAATTCCAAAAAAATTCGGGCCGGCCCAATTACCCGAATTAGGTTATAAAAATACAAAATTTTGGGTTTTTTTTTTAAAAATTATCAAAAAACAACAACTTCGGATAATTCGGGTAAAGCCAAACAAAATTTCGGGTAATTTGGGTCGGGTAAGCTCGAGTAAGAAAAAGTTCGGGTTCGGGCTGGATAAGATGAAAAAAAATTCGGGTAATTCGGGCCGGGCTTGAACAGTAAAATTTTGGCCCGAATTACCCGAATGCTCACCCCTAGGCACACTCTCCCTTCCCTTTCCGTGGAGCCACTGTCCCTTCCTTCTCCCTGGAGCCATCAAAATCGCCATTCATCGCACTCTCCCTTCCCTCTCCTTGGAGCCACCGTCCCTTCCCTCTCCCTGGAGCCATCATATTCTGCGGAAGTTAGGATCTCTGTCGAGCCACCGTCCGTTCCCTCTCCCTGGAGCCATCATCTTCTTTCGCCCTTGGAATCGTTGGAGCCACTCTCCCTGGAGCCATCATCTTCTGTCGCCCTTGGAATCGTTGGTTGAGGTAAGTAATTTGCTTGGGATTAATGTGGGCATTTGGCTATGCATTGTGTGACAGTATGTTAAGGAAGCATGCATTTGAATTGTTTGATGAAAGTTGTGAGAGGGTTTACGGCTTTGAATAGAAGTTGGTGAATAGATTCCCGTTAAATCATATGTTAATTTTTTAACAAAAGATAGTGTATAAAAATAGTGTTTAAAATTCAATATTCGCCAAATTGCAGGAGACATAAGATACATTCTCATGATATTCTATAACATATAAAAAAACAAAATGGAGCTTCAGTTTCGTGACTTTCTTTAGTTATCTTATAAGCTCTTTGCCATCCTCATCTTTGTGTTTGGTTTAGCCTAAGAAATGTAGCAATCAAAAGTCAAATGTTAGGTTAATGGACAAGTTGATTTCAAAATACAACATTTTTATGATTTCTTCGTACTATACCCTTTTTTAAAAGAATCACTTATCTTCTTTGTAGTGGTTAAGGTTTCTCACCTCACAAAGTTCCATACCTATGAATATGCCTCTTTCTTTTATTTGACTTTGTTATTAGTCGTAGCTTTGATGGATTAATTGTGGAATTGCTTGCTTGGACAACATTTGAACTCTACGTTTGAAGTTATGAAATTAATGTTATTTTGACTCTTTGCCTAAATAATCACGGTATTACTGAAATTGGTTTACCATAGATATAATAAAGTGACAGACAATTATGTAACATTTAGTATGTGTTAACTTATTCAATTTTGTTACATTTTCAATTATAACTTGTTGTGACACACCTTTCATTGGTCATATTCTTTTGTTATACTCTTATTAGAGGTATTTTTGACAAGTCATTTTATCTTTGATAACTTGTTACCTTTAGTAGAATTCTCGAAGTCCTCTCTTCTTTTATTCTTCTTTGGTCTACCTAACCTTTTTCTTTTTCTTTTTTTTTAATGGAGGAAGTAAGTGGAACATGATTTATTTTCTTTTAGAATATTTCTCCTTAAATTGAATTGCAGTTATTAGGTTTGTTAAAATTTTGAAAGGTTTCTAATATATACACATGTATACTTTCATTGAAAAATCCGACAGTTTCATTATGCCAAGGGAAAGATACTTTACAACTTCAGTGATTATATCTAGGTTTACAGAAACTTGTCGCACATTTCAAAACAATTAAGACCTTCTAACTTGATAACAATAAGATCACTTCTAACTATGCCTAGGATGTAGGACAATAGAAGAATACATGTAAATCACAAGCAAGCAATATCGAAATGAACCAAATCAGATAAGGCTTTACACATCCTAAAAATGAACCAAATCAGATGCATATCTTACTCAATCATTGTATGTTTAAGCATTGATTACAATTTCACCTTTCAATTAGATTCTACAATGATTAAGCATTGATTAGGTAAGTGGTTACTGAAATTTACAATGATTGAGCTTGATATTTACAATATGATTAGGTAAGTGGTTACTGAAATGATACAGAATATGATTAGGTCAGTGATATTTAGAATATGATTAGGTAAGTGATAAAAGTTAGGTATGACTAAACATCAATAGCATCAACCATGTAGAGGACTTCATAACCTTTAGAATATGAAATGGTGTCTTAATATTTCGAATATGCTTTTGATTTATGTTTCAGTATTTGACATCAAACCTTGGAATGCTTCTAGAAAATTTGCTTGCTTTTCTTTAGGCTGAGAAATTTTAATAGCTTACTTCTGTTCATCACAAAATAGAAGATTGTTTTGTGCAATTATGGAATCCTAAACCTGTTTTGTGCAATCAGGAGTGTGTTGAGCAATTAAGAATCCTAAACCCATTCTCATTTCAGTACACAATCAGGAATCCTAAAACTGTCTTTTGCATCCATGGTAATAGGTAAATATTAACATTAGAGCATGCCAAACAAGAGGAATTAAAAACATTAGAAACATGAGAATCCTTAAGCATTAGAAAATTTTCAAACAAGAGAAATCAACAGCTTCAGTCTCAGCAGTGCTAGCTTAGGGTCATGTCCACTTTCTTTCAGCTCTTTGCCATCATTTCCATCTTCAGCTTCAATCTACTTAGCATATATATATGATAGCCTTTTACAACCGCAGAACCAAAGAGACTTTCAAATGGTGCACCTATGCCTTTGATTTTAACTGATCTTGTGTTCTCTTTACTGATCTTGTGTTCTCATGGTTGATCTTGTGTTCTCATTATTCTTTACTGCTCTTGTGTTCTCTAAGCATGCATATATATTGGTATAACAGATGTATGCAGGTATTAGATTAAAAGAAACAAAAACTATGAATCTGATGCAGATATGCCTATCTTTGAAGTTTAAACGATGACCATTTTCCACATACAATTGAATCTTTATTTGGAAGATATATGAACACATACACATTAACTAAACAACTAAGCATATCTTCAATTAGAGCTGTGGTTAATTAACATCTCTTAACTGCTCCAAGTTTTAATTTTAATGCAATTAGCCTCTATAAAGTCTAGACTTAATTAGCTTACATGTTCTTTTAGTTAAAAGCGCTATTCATAAACTTTTGGACAACATTATGAATCTAAAGTTTACACTTTAATCTCCCATTTATATATGTATGTAGATAATCCTCATTTCAAGTTAATGATAAAATGTATAATACCTTTTGGATGAATTAGAAACTCACTTATTACATGATTATTTATATGTATTCTTTCATAACTAAACCCCTGCATATTCAACATGAATCTTATTTTGGACTTTAAATAAAATCTCTTGATCATCTTAAAACAAACTTAAGTAATCTTTTGAAATAGTTTAAATCAAGTATTTGTCAAAACACTTTAAAAGGACATTTGAAGTTCAATACTCAAGTAGGTAAACAATTGAAAATATAAGTGGCAGTAAGCACTCCAAAGGCTAAAAAAGTTTGAAAACATTCATTTGATGCATTATTACTCAGTTTTCTCCAGAATAGTATACAACAAGATTACTTACTTAGAGTCATAATGAGCCATAAACAGATTACTTATTTCTTCACTGTCTTTTGAAAAATTTTCTTGCTTTTCTTTGGCCTAATAATCTACCTTCATATGCTCACACTTTTTGAAATTGTGGCACTGATATTGTCACTATAAATTATTGATTCATTGCAAACATGCCTTTGATTTGAACTGCTTCCTCAGCCTCATCATACCAGTCAAAATAGGTGCACCGAACAGATAGATGGCAGTGAGCATATAGTTGCAGACGTTATAGGTTATAATAACTTTTACATATTTTATGGGTTTTCTTTTCACTATTATATTTTCAAAACATGATCTATGCATTTCGTTGTTTTCTATGATAGCATATTGGGCTTGAAAGATGGTATATACAGTCCTGCAAAATAAACATGATTAGTGATGCTTCGGACTTGTGTACAACACGTATACACATATAATTTATAATTCTAATTGAACATAATTCCCATTTATTTATGCAGTTTGTAAACTAAGAAAACATAATTCCATAATTACGCTTCTTTTACCCGAAAATTCTTAAATGTTAATTGTTTTTACCTCATCTCATATGTAGCATACATGCTTTAGTTCATGTGAAATGGAATGCGATAGGCATAACGAAATAGGCTTAGGTAATTGCATCATTAATGAAATTGCATCATTAATGTAAACTCAATGACTATCTACATATAGTTGCCACTACTTGTATAAATATATGCCAATGACATTTAGTTTCAATTTGTCCTATAATTAGCAAACCACTAAATTATCGAGTATGTCAACGAATCATTTGTGGCTACCTCAACTAAACATGGTAAGATAAAGATGCATTCATTCATAAACAAATTCAAGACTACAATATGAATGAGATATATCGCCATTTTCTTTCACAACACTTTAAAAGGACACATGAAGTTGAAAACTCAACTATGTAAACAATTGTAAATATAAGTGGTCGTAAGCACTCCAAATGCTAAAAATATAAGTGGCAAGAAGCACTCCGAAGGCTAGGTTTGGTACTTATTCCATAAGCATGAAATAAGTACCAAACCTAGCCTTCTTACTATTATATAGTCAATAATAAAGAGTGTGATGTAATTTATTCTAATCTTAACCAAAATACTTATTCGTGCTTGATGACAGATACTAGTTGCAAGTGTGAGGAGGAGATAGTTGGAGGTGCCATTGGAAAACAAGAACCAGGTATGATAACTTATAATATAAAGTTGCTCGATTGTTAATTGTTATGTTTGCATTCATACTTTCACTATGAGGTTTGCTATATGAGATGTCACATGGTGTTTTCTTGTATTTATGCTAAAGTAAGGATCCTGCATTCATACATAAATAGAGAAACAAAATGTCATATTTTGCTTAATTTGTTTTATGACTTTTTTATTGCTCTCTCCCTAGTTCTCCGTATAGTTTATGAAATAATAATACAAATTATACATATTAGTATGTGTGAGCAACGCGGCTAATTCTTAGATACGTAGGTTAGCAAAAATTAGTTTTGCTACGTTAACGATTAGTCGTTCTACAACTTCATTTAGGTACGATTTAACCTTTCCTCATCCTTCGCTTACTAACATAACATAATGTTTTCATTCTTAGATTGAATTGATAGGTATTTGTTGCTCTATGGTCAAGAGTTGGATGAACAGTGTTAGGGTTTCTCGTGAATATATTGATGGAGTAAGGATGTTTATGAATTTTGTCGCTGAAAAAAAGGGCAAAGAGTGTGACATTTCATGCCCTTGTGTACGTTGTATGAATTGTTATAAGAGATCTCAGACAAATGTGTTTGAACATTTAATGCAATTCGGCATTGACCAATCATACACCCGCTAGGTTTTACATGGTGAAGTGCCAGCATATAGATTTATGCCTAGGGAAGAAAGGCTTGACACTGCAAATGTTGACATAGATGGGACGGACATTGATATTAATGAAGGTGATAGCGATGAGGAGGATGATGGGATGCAAGCTTTGCTTGATGATGTGGGTACTTTTGTAAATGATCATCCAATTAATGAAGGAGGAATGAGTCGTCCTACAGGCATTGAACATTCTACTATGGGTGGCTTTCATGAATTGTTGAGTAAAGCTGCTGAAGAGTTGTACCCGGGATGTACGAATTATTCAAAGTTGTCTTTTCTAATGAAGTTGCTTCATTTGAAAGTGTACAACAAGTGGAGCAATAAGTCATTTGACATGTTACTTGCTCTGTTGAAGGATGTATTACCGAATGGTAAATCTTTGCCAAAGTCCTATTATGAAGCAAATCAATTCCTACGGAGCCTAGGCTTGGGTTATGTGTCGATACATGCATGTAAGTACGATTGTATCCTATATTGGAAAGAGTATGAGGAATTGGAAAGTTGTCCCCAGTGTGGAACATCAAGATGGAGAGTTAATGATAGCAGGGGTAAGAAGATACCACATAAAGTATTGCGGTACTTTCCATTGCAGTCTAGATTACAACGATTATTTATTTCAAGTAAGACCGCTAAAGAAATGACGTGGCATAATGATAGGCCTAAAGGTGACAGTTATAACATAGTTCATCCTTCTGATGGAGAAGCTTGGAAGAGCTTTGATGAGCTATATCCTGAGTTTTCCAGAGAACCACGTAATGTTAGACTAGGGTTAGCAACTGATGGATTCAATCCACATGGTAATTTGTCCGTTTCAAATAGTGTGTGGCCTGTTGTTCTCTTAGCATACAATTTACCCCCTTGGATGTGTATGGATGAGTCATTCTTTATGCTATCGTTGGTTATTCCAGGTCCGAAAGCGGTCGGTAGAGACATTGACGTCTATATGAGACCACTAATAGATGAGTTAAAGAAGTTATGGGAGGATGGTTTTGATGTATTTGATGTTTCAAAAGGAGAGAATTTTCGATTGCATGCAGCTTTAATGTGGACTATTAATGACTTGCCAGCCTATGGTACTATTTCTGGCTGGAGCATAAAAGGCTACATGGCATGTCCTATTTGTAACAAGGACACTCCTTCTTGTAAGTTAAGAAGTAAGATTGGATACTTAGGCCATCGTCGTTTTCTTCCTTATAATCATCCATGGAGGAAAAGCAAGAAGTTTGATGGCAAGAGTGATCATCGACCTATACCTAACTTCATTAGTGGAGATGATATGGTGGAACAATTAAGTCATATGCAGAATATATGTTATGGCAAGCATCCCAACAATAAGAGGAGAAGGAGATTGGAAGGAGAGTTTAATTAGAATAAAAAAAAGTGTTCTTTTTGAACTACCATATTTGCATAAGTTAAGATTAAGGCATAACCTTGATGTCATGCATATAGAAAAGAATATATTGATATTTGTGACAATATCCTTGGAACTTTGATGAATGTTGAAGGTAAAACCAAAGACACAATCAAGGCTTGACTTGATTTGGAAGATATGAATATTCGAAAAGAATTACACTTGATAAGAGCAGCTGATGGAACTATTGTTGGAAATCCTCCAGCATGCTATACAATGACTACCGATGAGAAGAAGAAGTTTTGTGAGTTTGTAAAGCAGGTGAAGTTTCTAGATGGTTACGCATCGAATATATCTAGATGTGTTAATGTTGATGAAAGGAAGATTACTGGACTTAAGTCTCATGATTGTCATGTATTGTTACAAAGCATTCTACCATTAGGAACGCGTTCTATCTTGAACAAAGATGTGACAGGTGTTTTAATGGAGTTGGGGGACTTCTTTCGCTGAATTTGTAGACGAAGTCTGAATAAGGATCAGGTAAAGAATATGTGTCATGAGATTACTTTAATCTTATGCAAGCTTGAAATGATATACCCATCGGTGTTCTTTGATGTGATGGTACATTTGGCTATTCATTTGCCAAATGAAGCCTTACTTGGTGGACCGGTTGTGTGCAGATGGATGTATCCAATTGAGAGGTATTATTTTCATTGATCTTATTACATCAAAGATTTAAGTAAATAGTGGCCTATCGATTTATGGTTAATCATTTGTTCAGATTCTTAGGCACACTAAAGGGATTTGTTAGGAATAAAGCACGTCCAGAAGGGTCAATTGCAGAAACGTATGTTGTTAAAGAGTGCATGACATTCTGTTCAATGTATTTAAAAGGAATTGAAACCAACTTCAACGTGCCAAAGTGCATCAATGATATGGTTGATGGTAGTGACATTTCGGTATTCTTTCAACAATATAAGCCGATTGGTGCTGCCAAAGCAATTGCTCTTCCTACAAATGAGCTAGAGATTGCACATTGGTATATGCTTATGAACTGTCATGAGATTAGGCCCTTGATTGAGTCAGTTTGTCTAACCTTTTGTCAAATTAAGATATGTCATAAGTTAATATATCTCATATAATATTGATTGACTTTATGATGACCCATAGTGAGCACATAGATGAGCTGAGGCAACAAAGTCCATTGCATGTTGATAGGAGACATAGAGAGCAATTTGCTTCATGGTTAAAGCATCGGGTGAGAAAAAAGTCTGTACGTGGGCTTAACTAATAATTATATATAATTAACTAATTTTCATTTCTTGTTATAGATGACGACATTAACTAGCTCCCATGAAGGACATATGTTTGAGTCATTGTATGCATTGGCATGTGGACCTCATGGCTTGGTACAAAAGTATACTGTATGCAATACAAATGACATGCGATTTCGTACTGAAGCCCGTGATGTGCGAAGGATTACACAAAACAGTGGTGTTGCAGTGTTAGGAAATTATGGGGAAGATAATATAACATTTTATGGGATGCTGACAGATATTATAAGGCTTGAATATGTTAGAGGTAAAAGTGTTGTGCTTTTCAAATGCAAATGAATATGTTAGAGGTAAAAGTGTTGTGCTTTTCAAATGCAAATGGTACGATCTTGGGAATACGAATATGAGGGTCAACGACATTCTTAAAAGCATCAACGTTACAAAGTTTTGGTTCAAGGATGACCCATTTGTTTTGGCAAACCAAGCAAAGCAAATTTTTTTAGTGGAAGATTTGGTACTTGGTTCAAATTGGCGGATTGTTCAAGAATGTGAAGTTAGATGTGCGTATGACATCCCATTGCATGGTAGTGAAGAAGATGCAGATGACGTTGAGGAGTCTTTTGATGTTCGAGTGGAACTCGAGGAATGTTCCTTAGAGTTTTTAGATCGGACTGATATTTCTTTTGATGTAATAAATAATGTTGTGGTGAATTCCGTGCAACGTTTGAATGATGATTTGGATGACTTAGAGACAAGCAGTAGTGAGAATGAATGTGATATTGTATACGAGGAGTCCACTGATGATGATGATGAATAAATTCTTATTATGCACTTGTATGTTTGTTGATCTATTTTCATTGCTTAATCACGTGTGCATGTTTAAGGTAAGTAATATCACAAGTAGAGGACTTCATAACTAATCAAACAGACCAACAAAGATACTCGTCAATAGCATCAACCATGTAGAGGACTTCATAACCGTTCTTCTTCAACTTCTCAATGATCTAATCTGCACTGTTTCATGCAACTAAAAATGATGTGTCTCTCTTCACTTCATATAGTGGTTTTAAATGTTTATGATTTTCGTACCTATAGCCTTTTATCTCTCTACATTGACAACTTTAACAGTGCAAATCTCTTTAACATTGTAGGTTGCTAATCCTACGGATGGAAGAGATCACTAATCTGTGGTGTCATTTGAAGTGGAGCAATATCTAGAGGTAATTGACCTTTGCTGCATTTGTTTTATTTTGGAGTAGATGTTTGTTGTTGGCATATTAATGTTGGCTGGTTCATCTTTTTGTTAGGACTAATAAGGTCCATTGAATTATCTTCTCATTAATATCATTGTCTTTAATCGTAAGCAATAAAAATAATAGAGGTTCAACAACATTTACTGCTGAAGCAGTAACTAGTTCCTTATTGCTTTTAGCTAATTTGTCATCCATAGCTTTGTAAACACTTGTAAGTTAAGTTTTTGGTTAGTGGGTAGTAAACGCTAGTACTATCATGATTTTACTAGCATTCATACTATGATAGATGTAGTATAGGATATATGATATCAATGATTATGTCATATAGTAAAGCTTCTAACAAACTTGAAGCCTTTCACTCCATCAATAGGGTCCATTCCTTTGAGGATAACTTCGTTAAAACCTTCTAGGTCATCACATTGTTAAATCTGAAGGGAATCAATCTCTCACAAGCACTAATGATGTTCTGCACATAAATTGGAAAATGATCTGAAAACCTTAGCATTGAATTGTGAAAACATGATACACATATTAGCAAGGCATTGGATTGTGAAAACCTTAGAGAACGAGGAAGCATAATGTAGGCAACATCAGTATCTTTTTGCTGTTTAGATCAGGATTAAAATGTTGTCACCATAATGTAACAAGAGAATATGGCTTGCTCACATTATCAGTTCTATAACAAGATGTCATTACTTAATAAGAATTGACATCTATGATAGCAAATAACTATCCATAAGCATAATAACACTTTAGCCCATGGCAGAACTTGGAAACACAACCTGACTTGGTTTTATTTTTGTTTACACAAAGCATCAACATTCAGTCCATGGCTTTCACCATTTCTTTATATGCATCATCCATGCTTCTCTTTGACTCCTTATGAATGGATTTCAATGCCAATACTTTGAAGTTGCGTTAATACATAAAAGGTTTATTTCCTCAAGAGTACACTGTCAAATATCAAATCTTTTCATTCATTTGTGGCTGCTATTTATGGATACACATTATTTGTGCATTTCGCAACCTTAAATCATGAATTTACCTCATGTATCATATGTACTCCATCTTAAAAGAAATTTTAGTTGACATCTTCAGCAACATTGACATCTTCTAAGCAATCAGGAGTTATGTAGTGAATATTGATTTCTCCTAAGCAATTGATGTCTCCAGTGTTGTCCCATTATATTCCTCTGTCATTATATATGTTTAGAGTCCCAAGTTTTCCTCTGTTTTCCTTCTCTCATACCAAGTGACTAGTTAAATCCATTGACCTGATACAGAACAATAGGTAAATAGGCAAGTTAGGTATGCCTAAACATCAATTGCATCAACCATGCATGTAGAGGACTTCATAACCCTTCTTCTTCAATTTATCAATGAACTTATATGCAGTGTTTGATGCCACTAATAATTATTTCACTCTCTTCACTTCATATAGCATAATGATTGCACAATATGCAACTTCTTTGCTTTAATCTAATTTCACCTATCAATGCCATTTTGATAATGGTTTCATGGTTCCTTTTACATTTAATTTGAGTTATTCAAGTTGTGGCTTCATATTGTGCGTATAAGTTGCAAGTTGTTGTATATTAACTCTAACAATTTGTTAATGGAAACAAAATTTTTGAATGGATCCGTGGTTACTACTTGTATATGTATTTAGAATAAATGTATCTTTCTAGCTCTTGTTTTGTGGATCCTGATGCTTCATTATACTGTTTTTGTGCATGTATGTATCATTACCTATTGCTTCATTATATTGATGCTTCATTATAGCATTTTTATGCATGCATGTATTTAGAATATGCTTAGTTAACCCTTAGAATATGAAATGGTGGCTTAATATTTCGAAAATGTTTTTGATACAAGTTCAGTATTTGACATCAACCTTTTGGAAAGCTTTTGATATAGTTTTTGATATGTTTCAGTACACAATCAGGAATCCTAAACCTGACTTTTGCATCCATGGCTATAGCTAAATATTAACATTAGAGCATGCCAAAGAAGAGAAATTAAAAACATTAGAAACATGAGAACCCTTATGCATTAGAAAATTTCCAAGCAAGAGAAATCAAAATCTTCACTCTGAACAGTGCTAGCTAACTTCTGCATCTATTTGTATTCCAAAGTTTTTTCTAGATGTAGTTACACAATTACCGATCTTGTAGTTACACAATTACTATCAATTATACAATCTGATGTATAACAAATGTAGTTACACAATTATTGATCTTGTGTTCTCTAAGCATGCATAACAGATGTATGCAGGTATAACACCTAACATAACTTTTTCAAGACATGTGAAACCAAATAATTGGATAATTGAGCAACACAAAGGTTGGAAAACTAACATTGAAAGAATAACTGATATAGATTATGGGATTAGGCTTGTGAACTCGATGAAGGATTAGGCTTGTGATTTGGAAAGCTATATTGCATCAGTTATTAAACCAGCATGTTTCATACCCCAAAATCCCCTACAATCCCCTAATATGTTTACAAAGTATCTTAGTAACTATGAATCTGATGCAGATATGCCTATGTTTGAGGTTTAAATGATGACCATTTTACATTTACTTTCAGCAACATGCACTTTCTTTTATATATGTGCCATAATTTCCATAACTGTTTTCCAATCCATGTCCTGTGTTGTGTCTTAGCTTTCCAATACTTTATCTTCACTTGTTGTCACTTAAACTTTTAGGAGCTATTATAACAGTTATTTTGCTAACTTAAAACAGAAATTTGATGGATGTGAAACATCTATATATCCAGGAATAATATCTTGTAGTTTGGTGCATGATATTCTAGTGCCATGTTTGAAAACTTGTGTCTATTGACTCAGTTTATCTGAGTTCAATACCAATAGTTACTAATTATATTGATTTGAATTCTTTAGATTAACAATAAATCTTTTGTCTCCAACACATTACTCCAAGCATATCCTGCAATTTGGAGGTTAATTGCATAGAAGCATAGCAGAATTTAATGCATGACATGTAATCTATCTCCATGACATGTAATCTAGCATGAGGTCATGCTCACTACACTCCTAGATTCCTTTGCAACAGTCGTATATTTTGTCACTTATTAGGGATGGTTTAATATTACAACTGTCAGGTAGTCTTTCCTGCCTCTATGGGGTTGGACATCGATTGGCTAACAGAATTAGTTCATTACATCTAACATTTGAAAGAACAACTGATTAAGAAGCATTTATAGGATTAGGCTTCTGATTTCGATGAAGGAACTTGCAACTTGTTATTGATACACATTAACTAAGCAACTTGCAACCTGTTATTGATATACTTGACAGTAAACAATGCCTCTTAGCTGGAACTTTTATAAATGATACAAGTAGAAAGTTTAATGAATAGAGTCTGTTGAGAATGCAACAAGTTCTTAACAATAATGAGAAGGAACATGGAATCAGATAGCTATACTTGTTAGGTCCCAAATATAAGTTCATAACTATAATGCATCAATGTTAAAAGTGAATGCAACAATGCCATTTTAACAGAACAATAGAATTTAAGCTGATACATATTATTGTGGCCTAAATGTGTGTAATGACAATGAATAGTTCATCCTTAAATTTTCAATCATGTGCTTCTTTTATAAATGGCAAGGGTATAGGCATCACATTGTATACATTCCCAATCATCAAGCTCTTCATTAAAAATCAGTTTCTTGTTTTCTTATGTTCTTGTTTTCAACTATTGTTTTTGCAGATTGTATTCAAATACACAGTAAGACACATCATCTATCTCTTCATTACTCCATATAGCAGGTCATATGTGCAATGACTTTTATGTATTTATGAATGTTTGGTTAATGACATAGGTTCATAACATCTTGTTTTTGCTTACAGTGATGTTGATGTGAATGACATAGGATTTATGCACTAATGTCGATGTGAATGTAGATTGTATTGACATGGGACCTGGTCTACCCAAGAAGAAGAATAAGGCTGCACCAAGTACCTTAGTACCTACACAACTGCAGTCGTGGTATCGTCAGCTAATTGGAAGTGCAGCTAATGAGTCATGTGCTCGTACACAACCACAAGATAAGACACCTGCACTTGCACCTACACCTACACAGGCACAAGCTCACACGCGTGCACCTGCTGATCGTACTGCAACACCAAGAGAAGTCAATTCTATGCCTAGTATTCGTCCTAGAGATAAGTATAAACAAATTTTGAATATGCGACGCAATATGAGCACTCTGTCAACTTCTGAAGAGATGCCTCCAGCTTCAAATTATCAGACACCAGTAAATCCTCCAGTTTCTAATTATCTGACACCAGCAAATCACACTCTTCCTTCCAGTGTGGGCTCCTCTTCTGCAAGCACTGCAGGTATGATCTTAACATCAATTAGATTTATCATTAATTGTTATATGCTAATTATAAATTATTCTTTTGCTATTTTAGGATCCACAAATAATGCAAAAAAATAAGGGGTGTCACGAAAGGACACGGATTAGCAAAGATTAATAAGGCGATAGGTAAAAGATTGGAGATAGAGATCTCCCCTATTGAAGGACGATCGACCAACTCCGTACAGTCTGCCAAATTATCGAGTGAGATTGGTGTGATATCCCGAACTTCTTTGCCTGTAAGAACAAAATTTTCAATAATTACTGATGAGGAATTGAACATTGCATTGGATAAGTTAGACATAAGTATTCTAAACCAATCCAATTTGTACGTGTTTTCCATTTGGTTAAAGCGTTGACCAATAACTTATAATTTTTTGCAGCAAAAGTTGGAAATCAAGGGAATGAGGACTGACAACGAAATCCATGCTGCTGTGAAGAGGTTTCTTTCATTAAGGTCTAAAGATCAAAGGTATAATTTAAAAAGGCATTTTACCAAGCACGGAAAGGATGTGAAGCCGGATAGTGTCACATTGGCGAAGTGGATGGATTTATGTGAGTATTGGGAGCAATCAGTTACAAAGGTTAGTTCTTATTCAGATAAAAAAACTTTATTTCACAACTTCTTTCATAACTAATTATATTTTAGTATTTATGATTTGTGATTTATAGATGTTATAATAGATTTTCCTACGTGTATGATTAGGAAAAAAGCCGGAAAGCTAAACTGGCTAGGAGTCAGGTCAAATGTCCACCAAACTCTGGCTCCAAGGCCTTTGTAGCGATACGACATGAGATTGTGAGTTACCATCTTTTTAATTATATTTTACTTTGATTGACATTTACAAATTTATGAAAAGCATTTCTTGTAATATATTTTTTTTACAACAGAGTGACAGGGATGGAGAAGAGTGTGACCGGATGAAGCTAAGGTATCACACTCATTATGATGAAAGCAAAGATCAATGGATAACTGCCGAAAGCAAAGCAAAATGGGTGAGTACATAGTTCATTTACAGATATTTGTTAAATGAGAATGTATATGTAATTAATTCTTACTTTTCTAGGAATTAATGTGTAATGAAATGACACATTCAATAGAACAAGGTCATCCGATGATAGTAGATGAAGTGTGCGATAAAGTCCTGGGCACTAGAACAGATTACATTGTTGGCATGGGAATTGGGCCTCGACCACAAGGGAATACTTCGACCAGAAAGAGACTTCGAGACGAATTAGAAGAGTCAAAGAGGGCTAATCAGGAATTGCAGTCTCAAGTCGATCAATTGACTAAACAATTTAAAGAAATGCATGATCGATTGGAACTTTTATGTTCTACACATAATGTTCGTTCAGACTAAACATGAACTCATTTTGATATATTAAACACTTATGACGTTTTGTTTATTTAAATTTTTGCTTTATGACATATTCGGGAATTGCAATTTAAATAATAAATTGTTTGCATATATTTAAGTCTTGTTATACATGAATAATTATTAAAATTCATTATATATTCAAAATATTGTTGAATTATTAAAAAATTATTCATAAATAATATTTAATAGTTATTAAATAAATATTATTTTAATATTTAGTTAAATTTATATTTAGCAAATAATTAAATAAAATTGTTTCCTAAATTTAAAAGATATTTAAACAAAAGCTAATAACAAATCAAATTTATTCAATTAAAATTTTTCCCCAAAATTTAAATTTAATAATTAAATTTGATTAAATTATAAATTATTCCAATATTCACATCAATTAAAACAAATCATGAATTTCTAATTTATATTAAAACATTATTAACAAAATTTACCAAAATTATAATAAATTAATTATAATTTAATAAATACTTGACAATACACGACGTCTATTTATTAGACGTCGTAGATTGTCAAGTTTCTGCGACGTCTCCCTAACGTCCTCAAAAGGCAAACAATCCCTGACGTTTTCTCCAAACGTCGGGAATTATATGCTTCTTTTCTGACGTCTTCATCAACGTCGCAGAATTGATAAGCCTTCTACGATGTCTTCACTCAAACGTCAGAGAAACCCATTACCTACTCACCATCTACGACGTCTATTGTGACGTTTTAATAGATGTCTGCGACATCTTAAGAGCTTCTACGACGTTTATTAGACGACGCAAAATGCATGTTTTTGTTGTAGTGAGAAGACAAGGATTCAAACTTCCAGATTGCGCATACACAAAGCTACAAGGAGTTTATAGGTAATATATGCACTACTTTTAAACCTTTATCTTATGAGACAACAAGCAAGTCAAAGGAATTGGGGGACTCCATGGATGCACAACTAGCAGCCTTAGAAGAAAATCGGATATGGGTTTTGACAAACCTACCTAAAGGGAAGGGAGTTATAGCATCAAAGTGGGTATACAAAGTGAAATATAACCCAGATGGCACTGTTGATAAACTAAAATCAAGATTGGTAGCAAAGGGCTTCAACCAAAGGGAAGGAGTGGACTTGTTAGAAATAAACACGATAAAACATAATCACATAGATCATGTTAGATAGGATCATTAGTATATGCATATAATAAACAAAGAATCACGTACTTGGATTCCTGTTATAGTTTTGCTGGTTAAAGAACCATTCATTACCAATTTACTGCAGAGCTCTTTTGTTTCTCCTCCTCTCTTTATTACATAGAAGAAGTCAATAACTAGTGTGACCAGTATACGACGAGATCACAATGTCATATATCTATTAGGAGTATTGTACATCTCGATTAACAAATTATTCCGAGGACTTAAGTGTTCTTGAGCAGACATTGTATGTTATACCCTATGTCATATCTCATATTTGCATTTTTCTTTGATCTCATTTAGTTTCTTTAAGTCGTGACTGTATTCAAGTTCTCTCCTAAAGAGACGATGGCTATCAATGAACACTTTTCATATGAGTCGATGACAAAAAAATAAATGACCTTCCTCTATTCTCAATTCTCTTTTGAATTAAATTTAATTTGTTTTCCTAGAATTATTCCATAGTATCGCATCTTGCATGATCTTTTGGCAATAACCTAAAGTAGCAAACCTTAAATTCAATTCTCAAGAATGAAACAAAAGTCATAAGGGTATATGATGAGGTTCTTCTCAACCTCAAGGGTCTCACACAATATAAGATAAGATCTTGCGACTTACATTAATCCCTTTTTGTGGTCAGTTGTATATGAGTCATATGCTACAGTATTTACCCACTTTGTTTAACTTGAACATCTTTGTTCAAGAAATATCGTACAGATTCTGGTTCAAACATACTCAATGTTTAACTTGAGTTCACTTATCTACTAAAAAACTTATTCAAAACTCACATCTGGCAACGTAAGATAGATATAATGATTAATAAATCACTTTGAATCAATTTCCTTACGACATTTATGGTTTAGGTTTCTCGCTCTCAATTATCACCTAGATAATAAACGTTAAACTTGCCTTATCTCTAGCGAGCATAAACACTAGAGGTGATTTTCCATATGAGAGAGCCAATCTATAATCTGTCTCATATTTTATAATTCATCCCAAAATATATTTATACACAAGCACATATATTCATGAATCAAATGATACACAATGTATAATCTTCATCATACATTATATCCAAACATATGATATTAGACTGAGTGAACATACATAAAGAAATGTTTATCAATACATTTCAACATCTACGTAGTCCTAATGACATTACATGCCCAATAAATACATCTCTAGAAATTGGCTTTGTCATTGGGTCTGCTATCATATCTCGCATAGATATATATCTCATGTTCACTTCTCCTCGTGTAACTATATCTTTCATATAATTATACTTAGTATCTATATGCTTTATCTTACAATGAAATTTGGGGTCTTTAGTATAACTGATTGCAGCTTGACTATCACAGTTGATGGTCACTGGATTAATTTCGCTTTTAGTGACTCCCAAATGCTCAAAAAATTGATGAAGCCATACAGCCTCTTGTACTGTAATTGAGAATGCTCTAAATTCAGCTTCCATTGTGGATAATGCAACCCAAGATTATTTCTTACTTTTCCATGATATCGCTCCATGGTTTAGTACGAATACATATCTTGAGGTAGATTTTCTTTCATCTAAATCTCCTCCCCAGTCTACATTTGTATGCCCTTGTATACATAGATCATTGCCTTGATAACATAATGCATAGTCCACAATTCCCTTTAGACACCTTAATATTCTCTTTACTACTTTCCAATATGCTTAGACTAGATTTGATTGATATCTGCTCACCATCCCAACAGCGTAACAAACATCTGTTTTTGTACACATCATTGCGTACATAAGACTTCCAACTACACTAGAGTAGGGAACATTCTTCATTTGTTCTCTTTCTTGTGGCGTTAATGGGCAATTTCTCTTACTAAGGCCTTCATTTTTAGCAATAAGATTATCAATTAGTTTGCAATCTTGCATACGGAATCGTTCAAGAATTATTTGAATGTACATCACTTGTGAAAGTGATAAAAATCTCTTTGAACTATCTCTTGAAATCTTAACTCCAAGAATGTATGCCGCTTTACCCATGTCTTTCATTTCAAATTCAGATAATAACCAATCTTTGATATCCGTAAGAAACACACAGTTATTACAAGCAATCAATATATCATCCACGTATAAAGATAAAATCACGAATTTATCTTTGGATCTCTTAACATACAGGCAATGGTCTTCATCGATCATTTGAAAATCATACGAAATGATTACGATATAAAAACGAATATACCATTGTCTTGAAGACTGCTTCAAGCCATAAATTGATTTTAATAATCGACATACTTTATTTTCTTGACCTACCTTGATAAAACCTTCAGGCTATTCCATATAGATTTCTTCATCTAATTCTCCATTGAGAAAAGTAGTTTTTATATTCATTTGATTTAATTCAAGATCCATACTGACTACTATAGCAAGAATAAGACAGACTGAAGCAAAATTCACAATAGGTAAAAAAGTTTCCTCGTAATCAATTCCCTCCTATTGCGTGTATCCTTTTGCTACAAAATGTGCCTTATATCTTTAGATATTGTCATCACCTTTTCGCTTAATTTTAAGAACCCACTTGTTCCCAATTGCTTTACTCCGTTTAGGAAGGTCAACCAAGTCCCATACTTGATCTGAGCTTATAGAAGTCATTTATTCTATTATTGCTTTCATCCATTCTTCTTTAACAGGGCCAGTAAAAGCCTTATATACATTCCTTGGCTCTTCTTCCTCTTGTGGAACAATCATATTAACTTCTCCTTCAATCTTAAAACGACGTTGAGGAGTTATTCGTCGATTACTTCGTCTTAACCGAGGTTCATCATAAACAAATTCATGATTGATCTGATTGCTCCCACTCGGATTAGTTATCATAGAGAACCTTTCTGTGGAATTACTCCCACTTGGTTGAAGTTTCTCATCTTGATTCTTCATAACAGAATCATTTTGATCAAGCGACTCATATAACAATAGATCTTTACCTAGTTCACTTTGTTTGGGAAAATCATTTTCTAAGAATGTTACATCTCGTGATTCAGATTCAGTTACACCTCCATTACCTTGTTCACTAATGAGCACGTATCCTTTTAAGTGTTCTGAGTATCTAATAAAAATACTTTTTCTACCTTTTGAGCCTAATTTCTCATGTTTATGAGAGAGATCATGAATATAGGCTACACACTCCCAAGGTCTGAGACTTGACATATCAGGTCTCCTACCAGTCCACAACTCATATGGTGTGCTAGTAACTGATTTCGTGGGCACACGATTAAGTACATAGGTGGTTGTCAGTAATGCATCACCCCAAAATTTCTTAGGCCATCATGGACCTAATCATTTCTAATAACGTCCTATTTCGTCTTTCAGCGACGCCATTTTATTGAGGTTCTAGGAATTGTTAATTGCCTTTCTATTCCTTTCTCATCATATAAAGCCTTAAACTTTTCTGACAAGTATTCTTGTCCTCGATCAATTCGTAATGCTTTTATTTTCTTATCTAATTGATTCTCAACTAAGTTCATGTATTTTATGAAACATTCGAATGCTTCCGATTTATGAGAAATGAAATAGACATGACTATATCGAGTATACTCATCTATAAATGTGATGAAATAAACTGCCCCACGTCTAGCCCTTACATTCATTGGACCACAAATGTCATAATGAATTAATTGCAATGGATATAAAGCTCATGTTCCCTTTCCAAATGGCTTTATTGCCATTTTACCAGCTAAACAATACCCACATGTAGGTCGATCTACTTGACTTAGATTACCTAAAAGCCCTTCTTTAGCTAATTGACTAATTCGATTTTGACCAATATGGCATAGTCTAGCATGCCATAAGTTGCATCATTGTTGGAATTACTAGATGTAAGTAATGAATAACTATTAATATTATTTTCCCTTAACACATCTAGTACCATAAAACCATCATATAAAAAACCATGACCATAATGAATAGATCCAAGATCCAAATCCATTCCACCACTGTGGAAATTGATATTGAAACCAAGTTTAACTAACATCAACACAGATAAAAGATTCCTACAAATCTGTGAAGCAAATAATACTTCATATAGGATGAGGGGTCTCCCTTCACGTATATCCAATTTATATGTGCAAATTCCTTGTACAGCAACTTTGGAATTATCACCTACATAAAGCCATCGACTACTATGTGGGAGTTTACGAAACTCAACGAAGGCATCACGATCCTTCGCAACATGGTTGATTGCTCCTCAGTCTGCAATCCATAAAGGATGTGATTCAGTTAGAAAAACATAACAAGAAACATTTACAGAACAAATGTTTGTACTATAAAGCTGTACTTTCTTCGGCTCGATACAATCTCGAGCAATGTGGCCCTTATTACCACAATTATTGCACTTTACATGTTTCATGTTCTTCTTTATGAAGGGACGTTTTCCCTTTCCAAATTGGTTCTATTTTGCCTTCCTGGATTCCTGAGGAGAGTGGTTGAATTTCTTATTCTTCTTCCACTTATATCCACCATGATGCTTGCGTTTCTTATTTATAGCTCCATGTGAGCTAGAACTAATTTCATATGCCTCAAAAGACATCTTTGAGGCTTCAAGACGCTCTTCCTCCAAGATATAATGCCTCGTAGCATCTTCCATTGTCTTGATGTTTTCATTATGAGTTAGGTGCATCTTTATATGCTCCCAACTCTGAAGCAATGAACGAATCACAGCTTGCACTTGTTATTCATCAGACAACTCATAACCAACATCACGTAACTCACTTACCATGTTGGACATTTTCCTCAAATGCTTTTGCATTGTATCATCTGGAACTTCTAATAAGTATCAAACTTAATTGTAAGTGACCTCACTTTAGTCACTGAAGCACCTCCAAAATGAGCAGCCAATGCAAACTACATGTCCTTTGTAGATTTGAATTTATGGAACTCACGCATAATATCATTATCCATGCTACTCAGCAATGTGATGTGAGGTAAATAGTTCTTTTTTTTCATAATTCATATGCATCACGGTCCCTTCTATGTTGGGCTATAGTGCCCTCCTCATGAACGTTTATGGTTAGGTTTAATGGTTCAAGAGCCTCTTACTCTTCCAGTACATATTGGATTTTTATACTCTAGATTTCATAATTGTCACTATTGAGTTTCTTACCCCTATTGAGCTCAGCAATAATATTCTTCGAAGTAGTAACTATTTTGAAACACTAAGTTTCTATAATAAGAAAGAAATATATACGCATGTTAATGTCACATTAATCGTTTATAGAGTAAATAATTCGATTACAACTGCTTATGAAATCAAAAGTCCACAAAATGTGTTCAATCATCATTCATACAACAATCGAATCCTAATTACTTTACTCTAGACTAATTCCTATATAAAATTCATGTAAACATATTACATAAATATTAACACTTAGTTCTTATAAAACAACATATTGTATTAATTGTGCTTCAACTTATGAACAGTCTATAGGTCATGAATCCTACGCTAAAATGAGTTCACAAGTTTGCATAACATAGTTCACGAAGCTCAATTTACAATAGCTCTTACAACTGCTTATGAAATCAAAAGTCCACAAAATGTGTTCAATCATCATTCATACAACAATCGAATCCTAATTACTTTACTCTAGACTAATTCCTATATAAAATTCATGTAAACATATTACATAAATATTAAGACTTAGTTCTTATAAAACAACATATTGTATTAATTGTGCTTTAACTTATGAACAGTCTATAGGTCATGAATCCTACGCTAAAATGAGTTCACAAGTTTGCATAACATAGTTCACGAAGCTCAATTTACAATAGCTCTTACTATTTCCATTTGAAGACCTATAGGATATAAAGTCATAATCAACTCCCTTCTACGCATCTCTTTAATAAATGTCATCGCTAACAAATTATAAGTCTTCTCCTTAGGCAAATTATTCCAGAGTATTCGTAATAGTTCGCCTTAAGGTTGAGGTAATGTTGCAAACAAAGTCATGTACTTTACTTCGACAACCTTCAAAATATAACTCTTGCATCATGTTATTAACTGAAATAACATTTAATATTAGACCGTCTCCAGGCATTAAACGCATGTTAACTAACTTTACATACATGCTGTTAATGCGTCTCTTCTGTGCCTCACATTGAATAAGCTTAGGTATCCGCTTAATAATAGGCGTTTTCCTGAAAAACAAATTTTCAGAAATCAAAAGAGTATATAAAAAATAACAAACTATTTTTGTCTAACACGTAGCAAACTTATGCTCATATATGGAAATAATTTAATTTATTTTGTTATTAACACTTTATTAAACTAATCAAATTATGCTTTTAATATCTAATCAATTAGAAACTTATTTATAATCTAATCATATTCAAATATGAATAATACAAATTAACTTAGAGACTTATATCTAATTTAAATTATAATTGAACTAATCAATTATCTTGATTTAATTAGAAACTAATTTCTAAAAAATTCCTTTTTATTTCAACTAAACAAATTAGTCTTGGTTTTAATTAGAAAACATATATCTAATTTTAATTCAACAAAAATAATACAATTAGAAAACTCATTTATAATTTTGTTGATTTTAGAAACTTTTTCTAAATTTATTTTAACTAAACAAATAGTTTATTTGTATTAAAGCAATAATAATAGTTTATAATATTTTATATTAATTAGAAACTAAATTAACTAACTTAATTAGTTTGTGTCAATCAGAAAACGTATTTATAATTTTTTGTTACATTTATTTTAAACATATATCCAAAAAAACTATTTATAAAAACTTTTGTCTTTATTATACTTATATGTATAACAAAGTATCTGTGCATATTTCTAAGCCTTCCTTGGCCTAAATGATGTTCACAGAGAGAATATCCAACAAGGTTGACAACATCTCCATTTGCCACGAGTGTATTTATTTATATATATACTTAGTATCTTTTTGAGAGAGTAGTGGTCCAATAGTGGTCCATCTGCCACTAATTGTTGATTAATATACATGACGTGCTCTTTTGTGGGTTTAACGATGTAACCTTTTGAGAAAGGCCATGTTCCTTTTGGTTACGCAAGAGGAAGAAGTCTATTCTTCTTCTCTGCGTTAAGTTTCTAAGTTTCTTCTTCTATCTTCAGGAAAATAAAAGCATCCTAAAGAGAAGAATGAAAAACAAACAACTCTTTTGACTTCGGAAAAAAAACTTAAAGAGAAGAAACGAAAATGAAAACAACGTTGTCTTTATTTTGTTTTGAAGACCATGCAATTTTTTCACTGTCAACAAATATCTTCCCAACACTTGTGAAAGAAGAGACAAAATAAAAAACCAACTTGGTTTGGATTATTAGAAACAGAAGAGGAAAAACATAAACGTAAAAAAGATATATGGTATAGCAAGAAATATCATATCACAAAACACATATTTATGCATGCATCAAGCATAAAAATTAACCTACTCTAATACCAATTTTATAAGTAAACATGATAAAACATAATCTCATAGATAATGTTAGACAGGATCATTTGTATATGCATATAATAAAAAAATAATCACGTACTTGGATTCTTGTTATAGTTCTATCGGTTAAAGAACTGTTCGTTACCAATTTATTGCAGAGCTCTTTTGTTTCTACTCTTCTCTTTATTACATAGAAGAAGTCAAGCCACTTCAAATATACATCCCCGATGTATATCTGTCTCGCTTGTTTTAAAATGGCCTATATATAACTACCATCATATAACTACCTTTAGTAGTTATTTCAAGAGTCTAAGTACTATTATACCCTTCAAGGGTGTAATAATAACTTATAGGACTATTCAGAGGTGTTCTCTCCTGTAACTGGGAATATGACAATCAAAACATTCATAGCTGTAGCTACGATAAAAAAATGGCCCATCATACAGTGTGATATAAATGATGCCTATTTACATAGCTACCTAGAAGAAGAACTATACATGTTACTACCACAGGGTTATAAGAAAGCTAAGGCAGGAGAGGTTTGCAAATTGATAAAGTCCATTTATGGACTCAAACAGGCAGGCAGACAATGGTACGAGGAACTGGCCATAAAACTAAAGGGATTAGGCTTTAATAAAGCATAATCAGATCATTGCCTATACACTAAAGGTCAAGGGAACAACTTTATTGATATCATCATCTACGTGGATGACATTCTCATCACTGGAGCAAGAGAAGAACATTTAAACACTATCAAACAAGCCCTACATAAAGAGTTCACAATCAGAGATCTAGGGTATGCTAAGTTTTTCCTAGGAGTCGAAATAGCAAGGTCAGAAGAAAGCCAAGGCAAGTATGTAAGGGACATTTTACAAGAAACAAATTTATTGGACTGTAAATCATGCATAATGTTGGAACTCATTACCGGATATCCAACTAAATGTTGGAACCCATTACCGGATATCCAACTACTTAATCCGAAACCTTCAAATGTTGGAACCCATTACCGGATATCCAACTACTTAATCCGAAACCTTCATACTTATACATGAATCGGGTTCCAACAGGAAAACGAACGAAAGAACAAAAACAAAAGCAAATCGGACAAATGGTTCAAACAAACTTGTGGGCAAATTTTCGACAAAAATTCAACTAATCCGAAAATTTTACATTTTTGTGAGAGAGGGTAGAAAATTTGTTGAGAAAACCAATGGTTCGAAAATCGGAAAAATCGGAAGTCAATTGCAAAGGTTATAAGAGGAAAATTTGAATTGACCAAATGAATAGTAAAAAGTCAACTTCCGACTCTCATAACTTTTTACTCCTAACTCCGAACAAGACATATCATGCCTTCATGGAAAAATAGAAAGACCCTCTACATCTTTCATGAAGGATGGAAAAATCGATTCCCGCTCAAAAGGGGCGAAAAACCCTTCCGAAGGTTCAGCCCAAAATACCATATGAATAGTAATCCGAGAATAGTAAAAAGATTAGTGGCAACAATTTTCAATTGATCATAACTTTTTCATCCTAAGTCATCTAATGGCCCATTTTATACCATTTTAAAGATCTTAACACGTTCTACATTCTTTCAGACGACCTCTTAATCCAAATCAACCGTTTAGGAGATCTAAAACTTAAGCGAAGTTGCTGCTCAAACTTAGGAAAATTTGGACAGCATCTCCCCTAAAAATACATCTAGCCAAAATCTTCAAATTCATTTATCCAAATTACAAACCTGCATAAAACCACTTCAATCTTCCATATTTTCAATCATCCAATTACCAAAACAACTCAATTGTCTCAAATGGGTAGCAACATCACAATCTTAAGATTTCTAAACATTTCTCAAACTAATCATCAACTCACTTCCAACTCATAATTGAAATACAATCTCGTCTTTGCTTTTATCAATTCCAAACATACAATCATACATGCTTAATACACTTTACCTTTGACACCTCAAATATTAAAGGAAACATATACAAAACACTTTCACTTCAAACTCTTACATTTTCACAGAAATGAGCAAATACAATGCTTCAAAGGCATTTTAGCCCAAATACATCAAAGTCTAGAAGAACAAAACACAAAGTACTTCTTTAGTTTCAAAATGCTATCTAAAATCTAGTTTTCTAACATATGACTTCTAAACCATCAAAATGCATCGGAGTTGCCTCAATCCCGATGCGATGACCCAAATTCTTGCTCAAAACCTGTGGAGGGAAAAATGGGGGGTGAGCTCGACGGCTCCGTGGGTAATAAGTTTATAATAGAACAGAAGCAAAAACACTTTTAAACTTATTTTCCATGTATAAACATTTCGCAGTAGAATTTTCAACTTCCCAAAATAATCATAAACAATTTCATAATTTCCCAGGCGAAAGTCTCAAATACTTAGTTCTTCAAAATCTCAAATTCTTCGCAATTGGAACAATTCATCATATGAATGCAGCACCTTTTCCGAATGTGACACATAATACATATATCAATACATGCACTATTCATAATCATGCAAAGATGCTGTGCACAATCAATTGGCTCGAGAGTTCCGTAGAACAGGACGGATAACCAGAAGGTTATCCCGTAAATAGGACGGATAACCAGAAGGTTATATCAGAAAGCAGACGGATAACCGAGGTTATACTGTAAATGTGATTTGAGCCCGATTTCTCAGGATCTCGTAGGCCCACAAGCGGGCAGCCGGGAGAAGGCTATACGTCGACGCGCACGTGACTAACAGGACGTTACTCTCTCGCCAAACAAAACACATAATCATATAATTCATGCTTGCAAATCGGATTGCTCAAGGCACATTTCAAACTTAACTTTCGATATTATGTCATATCGCAAAATGGCATTTACAATTTCACATAACATTCACTTGCCATACAATTTCACATAACATGCACATTGCATAATCTAATCACACATAATCTAATCACACAAAGAATGTAACACTTTCGAATTAGTCACATAAGCTTCAATTTTCTCAAATTTGTCGAAACATTTCAGATAATGATAATTTCAAATCATTTCAAAACATTGATTTAGTCATTCAAAATCAAAATTTTCAACCAAATACTTTGTTTCTTGATTTTTTTTCCAAATCACACAAATTGGCCTCTAATTCAAAGTATAAACGCATTACCCACCTGAATTTTCTTAAGCTTTATTCTCGGACCAATGACCTTTCTTTTAACCTCCTCTCCTCTACTTCCAATAGCTTCTCTAAACCTTCATCAAGCATAAAAATTCCTAATTTACCAAGAGAATTTAAGGCTGGAAAATTTTAAAAGAATGGAAAACATGACTCAAAACCTATCTCAATGATATCAATTATTTTCAAGAATCTCATGCCTTAAAGAGACCCATAAATTCTGATTTTCTTAAACCTCCCTTACCTTTCTTCTTTCCCTTTTTCTTTAATGCCTCAATTCACCTTCATAAGCACAATAATCCCAATTTAACATCAAATACCAATGCTGGAATTTTCAAGAATGGTACAAAACTTGACTTTCAACCTTTAAAACCTCACTTAAACTTTTCCTATGCCTTTTCTACGCTATATTAACTAAAATTCCCTCAAAACTCATCGAACTTTCAAAATCTTAAGCCCTCAAATCATTATTCTTTCCTTCTTCCTTCACCAATCACTCTTCAAACCACTAATTTTAACATGAAAGGCAAAATTTCATCTTAAAGGATAACAAAATTCACAAACTTTAGGAAACAAAAACATGAAATTACTTCCATAAAATCTTACCCATAATTTATCCAATCCATTAGCATCAAAACTTAGCTAAATAACTAATAAAATTCAAAAATCCTCTAACCTATAAGAAACCCACGTAAATCAGAATTTTAGCTTAACTTCATAACTCTCTTTTTTTGTTCTTTCATTAATCTCTCTTCACACCACCCTTTGGAAGCAAGAAACACAAACTCTAACATAAAACCCACAAAATTTCGAAAATCCTTACCTTGGGAGATGACCCACGAATTCCTCTTCTTATCTCCAATGGATGAAAACCTCTTCCTCTTTCTTCTTCTTCTTCAAGAAACTCTAAAACCACTTCTCCCAAGCAAGAGAACAACAAAACCCAACTCTTTTCTTCTTCTTCTTCTTCCTCTTTGCCGAACCACTCTCTTTTTTTCTCCTTGAAATTTTCGACACTCTCTTCTTACAAGACTCTCACAAACACTTCTAAACCAAGATGAACTAACCTCTCTTCTTCTTCTCTTCATCTTCTTCTTCTTCTTTTGTCTTGGCCGAAACCCATCTCCTTTGTTTCTTCATTTCCCCCTCATTTTCGTCCAACACCCATGCCAAACGACCACACTTCATGACCTTCTCTTCTATTTAATTCCTTTTTATTTCCTTTACAAGCTTCTCTTCCTTAACTACCAACCTAAGCATTAGCTACCAATTTTGTGGGCCTCATTTAAGTTATTAAGCCCAAGCTTCCTTCTTTTAATCTTGTTTACTTTGTCAACTAATTAACTTAAGTGTTAAGCCCACTTAAGCCCAATTCCATCTTTCCCTCCTTATAACTTTCACTAATTTCAAACTTTCCCTCCTTCCAACTTAAAAATTTCGTGGGCCCCCTACAACCCACCATAAAAGTAATTCTTTCTTTATGCAAATGACATTTTAAAAGGGCTACAAGCCCAAGCTTCTATCTTTCTCATTTACTTGCAATGAAAATGGACTTTAGCCCATACTTCCTTTACTCTTCATTTATTTACAATTTAAAATGGACCTAGCTCAATTTCTTCTTTTCTTCTCCATTTAATAGCATATAAAGATTACAAGGCCCATCTTACTAAACCTTAAACCTTCAAAACATTTATATCTTCCTCATTATCAACAATTTAATAAAGCTCTAATTGAACTAAATCCACACAATCTCAATCACCTAAATTCGTAAGACCCTCAATTCATATAATTCTTTTTACTACTAACCATGCATCACAAAATAAAAATTTTCTCAACAAATCGAATTTCACTAAATCCCTTCATTTAATAATCATAACCTTCACAATAAAATCCTCAATTTATTCCAACCAAATTAAAATTCTCAAACTAAAATCGCAAAATAAATCAAACATGCCTCAACATAATTTAAACATGCTTCATGCGAATCGGGGCCCAACATATAACACCCATAGTTCAAGGAAGTAAACTTACCATTGACGAAGGTGAACTACTCAAAGACCCGAAAATATACAGGAGAATCATAGGCAAGCTACAATACTTGAGCTTCACAAGACCAGATGTCATCTACATAACACAACAATTAAGTCAATTCATGAAATCACCGAGGGAACCTCACTGGAAAGCTATAACATGTTCTCAAGTATCTCAAAGGAACATAAAAACAAGGCCTATTCTATGCATCGAATTTGAACCTATAACTCACCGCTTACTCTGATTTAGATTGGGCAAGCAACTTGTTTAGCAGACGACCCTTGACTGGGTTTTGTGTGTTTCTTGAAAAATCACCCATATCATGGAAAACAAAGAAGCAAACAACAATCAGTAGATCATCTGTAAAGGTAGAATACAGAAGCTTAGCTTCAACTACATGCGAGTTAAAATGGATCGTTCAATTATTAAATTGTTTTCAAGTGGAAAATAGAGAATCCATACCTTTATTATGTGGTAATCAGGTGGTGACTCATATATTGAAAGACCCCGTCTTCCACGAGAGGATCAAGCATTTAGAGATCAATCATCATCTAGTACGCGATGCGGAAAACTTAAGGTTCCTAGATCTCAAGCACATACGAGGCCAACCCCAACTAGCAGACTTATTCACAAAGCCTCTCACTGCATGCGTGTTTGAAGACCTAATCTTCAAGTTTGGATCTGTTTGACTCTTCAGGGGTCTAACTTGAAGGGGGTGTTCAGAGACTTGAGGTGAACCATGACCCATGGGGTGACCCATAACTCATTAAACCTATTACTCAAACTCACTCACACCATAAATTTAAGACTAAATCACGTGAACCTTTCTATTTTATTTCCTTTCTTTTTGTACAGAACACTAGTAGCTTTTACTGTAACAGAATTATATTAGCTATCAATTATGTTACAAATTCTACAACACAGTATCCAATAACACTTCTTTATGTCTAGTATAAAATCCCTATATGTAGATATTCAGACTATGATGAAATAAGAAATTTCTTCATCAACATAAGCCTTCTTTTCAAATAAGAAGAAAAACGAGAAATAATGGAGAAGAAAATGTTGAGAACAATCCATAATGAAAATGAGAAAAATTTGACTAAAATGCTTGATTATTTCCTTTTCTTGACTAAAATGCCTGATTGTTTCCTTTTCTTGCTTCAGGCTCTTATAGTTTTATATACAAAATTTAAGTCAAAACCAATGTAACAGTCAACTAATTTTTTTTATAGATTTACCCTAATGGAAGAACATTGAAATGAGAAGCTGCAGCAGAAGAGATTCCAAGGTTTATTTCAATGGAGAAATTGCTCTATTGTGATTTGTTGTATATATTTTACGTACCTTCTTTTTTTTTTGGTAGTATACTTTATATAGGTCTTTATCTTCTCTAGACTTATGTATATTTTGTATCTTGGTTGTACATTATTTTCTAACGATATTCAATAATCTAGTCAATCATTCTCTGTTCTTTTTATCGATCTCTTTGTTCTTTTGACAGTCAATCAATAAGAATCTAAAAATCATCTAAAATGGGGTAAATTTTGAGAATATTGTAAATAGCTCACAAACATGAGGCTGAATAAAATGTATAGTCTTTTTTACAACAACTAGAAGTATAACAACTTTTACTCTAAGGAAGAAGACCACCACTATTTTTAAGATTCAGAAGCCAACAGGAACTTTAGAATACCATCTCACAAAGATATTAATACAGACTTCGTATGTATTCATTATAGATACTCAAATTGTTTAGAATTTAATTGTGTTTGCATGTTGCAGAATTTAGTTCGGATACCATCCACATAATGCCTCACTAAATAGTGGTAAAAGCAGAAAAGCATAACATTGTGATACCTAGTTGCAGTCTTGCAGAACATATCTTATGTAGAAAAATGTGACTAACTGATTTCTAACCTTTCTTGAATGAAGAATGACACTTAACAAATGAACAGAGATAACCCTTATATATAGAAAAAGATTCGTGACTATCTTTTGATTCTATGAATATAATTTAACCATATTAAAAATATATAATTAATTCCAAAAGTTGACATTTTGGCATGGCTTTGTACAGTTTGAAGTTAATGACTGAAGTCTGATCAGACTTCAAATTAAGCTTAAGTTTAAAAAGCTCAACTTGGTCAAAATTAAACAAAACGATGTCATTTTGTTCAATGCCAAAGAATTGACCAATCAAAGTGTCAATTTGTTAAATTTTAATGAAAAGAGTAGGCTTTGAATCGTTTGGCCTAAGTTTGATTCTTCATTCTCAATCATGTATATATTTAGAAGTTTTAAATCATTTTATGCTTGGATGATATCTTATTCCTTTTTATGCTTATATCCTATTAACATTCTGACTAACTCAACGTGATTATCATCACAATCCAACAATTTGATTAATTATTGAAAAATTCTATATGATATAATAGTGTAAAAAAAGGACCTTGCGCTTAGTTTAGTAGTTTTTATCAATAATTTGTAAATCGAACCGGAACAATCAGTTCAACTGAAATAAATATAAACCGATCTAATTTCAATTTAATTTGTGATTATAACCCATATAATTAAAAATCGATCGATTTTCATGAAAAAAAACCATACAGTAAAAATCGGCCATGAATTTGTCAGTCTATTCTATAAGTCAACTTGAACATGCAGGACCCAATTTTTGCAAACCAATCCTTGCAAGTGATCTTGAGCACGTGGGGCCTACCTTCATACGTCCTTCTCCTTGTCAGTATAGTTTTAACATCAGATAATCACTAATGCAAATTGAGGGGCTGTTTTTTTTAAAGGTTTTTTATTGTGGTTTTTGTAAATTAAGAAGCGACTCTTAAAATTATGTTTGGTTAAACACGTTTGTATATTTCATTTTTAAAAATAAAAAAGCAGCAATTATTTTACGAAAACGTAAAAATAACGTTTTCATGATTTCTGAAAACAGGTTTTCATAAACTTTTTGTTTCACAAAACAAATCATATTCAGGTTTTTCTCTTGTCTTCTTTGTCTTCTGCGTCTTCACCGATGTTGCAATATCTCCAAGTTTGTCTTCATATCTATCTGTTACTTATGCAATTTCTCTTATCTTTCTTGTCCATAACATCAGACCCATAAAAAAATAGAGAAACTAGTTGTGATGAAGGAGAGATATGAAAACCGTGAAAAGAAAAAGAGATATAAAGAAAATTACAGTATTATAGATATAGCCATACTTAATAAATGCAAGATGTAGAACTTCTGCTTTGAGCATAAGCTTCTGCAATTTTTTGTGATGATAAAGAAGATGACGCACTCTTGTTCTTCCTCTAAACGACAATTTTTCTAACTAGAATAAGTTTTCGTGTGATGTGTTTCAGCTATTTAGTTTTTGCTTCACCTCCTCTGCTAAACATAACGATGACTTCATCTTATTCTTTATAAAGAACCAACACAGAACCATGAACAACTATGAAATAACGTTATTAAAACCAAAGGCTATAGCTTTTTTCTTGATCCTCACGTCATTTTAAATCCGAGACAGCTATACCTGTTTTCTTCTTCCTCACGTATTTGCAGCTATTTTATTCACATTATTCTTTCTCCTTGTCCTCACGTCTTTATAGCTATTTTCTTCTATCCTCGCATCTTTAACAAAATATGGAGTACATGTGGCATAGAGTGCAGTAGGCGAAGCCTATTCTGTTTTCACTTTATTTAATGCTATTTAATGTAGTAGAGGCTTTATCCTTACAAAAGTGAAGCCTAGTCTTCACATCATTTGATGTGGTAGAGGCTTTATCTAAAGTGAAGCTTAGTCTTCGTGTCATTTGTTGTGATGTTGTTCTTGTCTTCATATATTGTGGAGAACCGAAACATTATGCATTCGTATGTGAGTCTTCATGTCATTTATTATGAAGCCTATTCTTGTCTTCAAGTAATAGCTTATTGTTGCTTATATCTGTGGAGAATTGAAAAATTAAATGTATTTATACGTTAGTTAAATTTGATATATATGTAGCCATACTTACATTAAATGCATTTGTTTGTGAATCCTGTTGAATTTGATATATATGTAGCCATACTTACGTTAAATGCATTTACTTGTGAATTTTGTTGAAGTGGCTTATTACTTGAAGCTGAAGTCGAAATGAAGAAATGTGTAAATAATCTACTGTAGTGGTATTCATACCAGGTTTTCACAGATAGTGAAAATTTAATTTGTGTACAAGTTTAGACACCAAATATTTTTTAGAAATTATTATGGTTGTCACATGTTTATTTTAAATTTTATTTAGCATTTAATCAAAATTATGAATACCGTACTGGGCTTGGTACCAGATTGAGTTCTGGAATGAAACTGTACCGGTACCGTTTCGGGTAATTTTTTAAATTTATGAAATAGTTTCTAAAATTTTTAAAAATTGCAAAATAGTCCATATTGATATATTGTATAGTTGTACTGTATACTTTACTAGTTTACTATTTACATCAACCATGCTTTCAAAAATCTTAATAATAAATAATAATGACAACTAATATGAAATAAGCCAATAACAATAATTTTGAAATATTTTACATATAAATAATAACCACAATAATATAAACAAAGACCATCATCATCATACACATATCAAATTAATAATAATACAAAGTATTTAAAATATTACAATAATACAATTTCATCATTTTAATAAATAATATTACATCAAAAGATTCAAAACATCGGATAAAAATAACAATAAATATTACAAAAAGAGTTTATGATGAAGAAGCAATCAAGTAGAAGTTAAACCTGAAATAAAAATATTACAGTTACATTACATATATACAATTTAACATAAATATCAAATACAAGTAAAATTAAAAGAAGAGAAAAAATAAAAACCTGAAATTTAATCGTCAATGGAAGGATACCCGCTAGAACTGCACTGACCCCAGTGATCATTTGGTACAAAATTCTCGTCATTGAGAGGAGCTTCATCATCATTATCATTCAAATTTAATGCCCCAAATGACATGTCAATGCTTTTCTATCCAATATTATCTTCCAAATTCAAATCATTCATATCAACTAAATTGGGTTTTTCAGAAACCCAATCCGCCAAAACATTATTATTATCAATGACAATTGGATCATTTGAACTATTTGTGCTATTCAGATTCTTAGTAAACAATTAACTTTAATTATTAGAAAATTATAAGAAATTATATCAAAATTAATAATGATAATAATGAAAATAGCATACCTTTCCCAAAACTTTAAATTGTAACGAACATAAACTAAGTCATTCAACCTCTTACGCTCCAATCTATTCCTTTTCATTGAGTGGATAAATTCAAATATACTCCAGTTTCGTTCACACTCAGTTGTACTCATACATTGACTTAAAATCTGAATCGCAAACTTTTTCAATTTTGGAACATAATTTTCGAATTGATCCCACCAAAAAACTGCAAGTTATAAGATAACAAAAGTAGTGTTATAAACAAAATAAAGTGATAATTAATTTTCAACAAATAAGAAATAGGAAATAAGTAATACCTGGACAAAGTTTTCCACTTTATCGAATAGCAATTGGCATTCCAAAATCCTCATAAGACAACTTATAAAGCTCTATTTGTGAGCTTAAAAGATCTTGCATTGCGTCACGAGGAACAGTTGTTGTAATTGTGAAAAGCATTCATTTACTAACTTCAGCTTGCTTTGCAAGATCCAGTCTAAAATACACACTAGGATTCAAAAATGCCCCAGCTGTAAACAATGGAGAAGAAAGTTGTCTTTCCCTTCTCTCATTAATGATTGAGATAAATGGTGTGTATAAAGAAAGTCTATTTTTCATATTAGCCTTGATTGCTTCCGTTGCTCTCTCTAAAGCATAAAAAATGTAACCCATTGTTAGCTTTTCTTCACTATCAGTCAACCGAAGCACCCTCACTAAAGGCTCACAAACTCGGATAAAAAATTGACATTGCGACCAAAATTCTCTATCTTCCAGTATAATACTACAAACCCTCATTCCAGCATTAGACCTAGCATGCTGAGATGCAACCCATTTATTACTTGTAAACATTTGTCTTAACTCCTTCTTCATCAAAACAAAAGATTGAAGTGATAAGAAATTTGTTGCAAATCTTGTCACAGCAGGGCGACACAAATTCTTACAATTGGTAAATTCTCTTCTCATCAAATTCAAAACCCATGGACGATTATAAATGAATTTTGTCACTTTTTTAGCCTTCTGCATAGTCTCATCAATAACAGGAAAATATCTAGGACCTCCTATATTCTCCAGTATTAAGTCAATGCAATGTGCAACATAAGGAGTCCAAAAAAAATGAATTATAGGTATTCTACAATCTTTTCCCTGTCGCTTTATAAGCGAAATCATTGTCAATAATAAACTGAACAATATTTTTCGGCCCTACTTCATTCACAACTTCATCAAATATCTCAAACAAAGTCTCAGCATTTCTAATAAAGCCAGAAGCATTAATAAATTTCAAAAACATAAAGTCATTTGAAGAATAAACCAAAAAATTTATAATAGGCTCTTATCTCATATTTGTCCAACCATCACACATAATTGAACAATCATAAATACCCCAACTCACTCTTCTTTCAGCCAAATAAGTTCTAATTTCAGAAATAGCACAACTCAAAAGTTTACCTCTTAAGTCATCAATCGATGACGCTTTGTATCCTGGACCATAAGAGGCTATTGCATCCATCATAGGTTGATAATAATAAGATTGAGAAGCATTGAATGACGAACCTGTATCATTCCACCATCTAGCTACTGCCATATCGACATTGTGAGTCGCATCTCTTGATTGCGTTGCACTACGAATTGAAGGTTAGGCTCCAAGAGTTGTTCATGGTACAAAGAAACTAATCACTTGCCTTCTTCTTTTCCTCACATCAGATTCTTCAGGATCCTGAGGCTGAGATGGAACACTACTAGTACCAGTATCACTACCACTTCCATCTTCAACATTTCCATAATTACCACGGAAACCAGAAAACGAACTTCCACTACCAATTTCAAAATTCAGTCTTTCCCTTCTATCTTTCTCAAACTGATATTCATCAAGCAATGTTTTCATCTGCCACTTTACATCATGACTTACTTTTTTACATGCTTCCACGTCTCCTTTAACCCCAGCTAAATGCCTTTTTAATCGAGTAATTCCTCCACCTTTCAAATGCTTGTTACAAAATAAGCATATGGAATGATTTTTTTGACCAGGACCTCTACCAGCGTGAACCCAAGCTGGATTACTGTATCTTCCTGAAGTAGGTTGATCGGGAGTATTTGAGCTTCCTTCCATTTATCTGTACATAAAAATAAATAACACATAATTTCAGTACACAATGACAATATGTATATCCGTCTTATATAATATAACTCATTCTGTAATAATCACAAAGCTAACAATTCAACATATATAATAAGTAACACAAAACATACTCCAACAATTTGCAATTTCAACAATTACAAAACAATCATAATATCATTTCCACTTCCTTCCATTTCCAACAATTTCCAATTCTAACAATCATAAAACATTCATTATTGTTTTTTCATTTCCAACAATTTCCAATTCTAATAATCACAAATATTCATAATTTTATTTCCATTTCATTCCATTTACAACAATTTCTAATCCTAACAATCACAAAACAATCATAATTTCATTCCATTTACAACAATTTCCAATCCTAACAATTACAAAACAATCATAAATCTATTTCCATTCCATTCCATTTACAACAATTCCAATCATAACAATTACAAAACAATCATAATTTCATTTCCATTCCATTCCATTTACAACAATTTCCAATCATAACAATTACAAAACAATCATAATTCCATTTCCATTCATTCCATCTACAACAATTTCTAATCCTAACAATTACAAAATAATCATAATTTCATTTCTGTTCATTCCATTTACAACAATTTCCAATCATAACAATTACAAAACAATCATAATTCAATTTCCATTTCCATTCCATTTAAAACAATTTCCAATCCTATCAATTACAAAATAATCATAATTCCATTTTCATTCATTCCATTTACAACAATTTCCAATCCTATCAATTACAAAACAATCATAATTTTATTTCCATTCCATTCCATTTCTAACAAATTCCATTCATAACAATTACAAAACAATCATAATTCCATTTCCATTCCATTTCATTTATAGCAATTTCCAATCATGACAATTACAAAATAATCATAATTCCATTCCCATTCCATTCTATTTCTAACAATTTCCAATCCTAACAAACAATCATAATTTCCATTCCATTCCATTTCTAACAATTTCCAATCCTAACAATTACAAAACAATCATAATTTCCATTCCATTTACAACAATTTTCAATCCTAACAATTACAAAACAATCATAATTCCATTTTCATTCATTCATTTACAACAATTTCCAATCCTAACAATTACAAAACAATCATAATTCCATTTCCATTTCCATTCCATTCCATTCCCAACAATTTCCAATCCTAACAATTACAAATCAATCATAATTCCATTTCCATTTCATTCCATTTACAACAATTTCCAATCCTAATAATTACAAAACAATCATAATTCCATTTCCATTTCATTCCATTTACAACAATTTCTAATCATAACAATTACAAAACAATCATAATTCCATTTCCATTCATTCCATTTACAACAATTTCCAATCCTAACAATTACAAAACAATCATAATTATATTTCCATTCCATTCCATTTCCAACAATTTCCAATCCTAACAATTACAAAACAATCATAATTTCATTTCCATTTCATTCCATTTACAACAATTTCTAATCCTAACAATTACAAAACAATCATAATTCCATTTCCATTTCATTCCATTTACAACAATTTCCAATCCTAACAATTACAAAACAATCATCCAATCCTAACAATTACAAAACATTCATAATTCCATTCCATTTCTAACAATTTCCAATCCTAGCAATTACAAAACATTCATAATTCCATTCCATTTCCAACAATTTTCAATCCTAATTATCACAAAACATTCATAATTCTATTTCTAACAAACCATAATATTATATACACCATTTTATATTTCGTTCTTAAATATATATGTTGCTTTTATAATTCTTAATCGACATTAATAACTGTAAGTATAAATTGGAATCTACAAGTATACAACATATTCACAAATCACATTTTGATAGCATTACCAATTTTAAATATTTATGATTCCTACACATATATATTACCATTCTATTAAAGTTCAACATCTTTTAACTTTTATAGTCTTTTAACTTTATAGTCAATTAGTTATTTACCTAGCTAAAACTAATACTCAAATAAGCAAATAAGCAAATACTATCATTAACTACAATCAAATTATTATTAATTTCTAATTCCATAATTTTATACTTAACTAATTATTTACCAAAATTCAATACCCAAATATTAAAATAAATTACCATTTAACAAATATTAAGAATGTGTCAATTAATGATTTAAGCTTTTTCAATTTTACTAATTTTGATTATCAATTTTACAATTTTATATTTAATTATTAATTTCACATTTGATTATCAATTTTACAATTAGGTTTAAATGTTGATTTGATTTTAATTATCAACTTTCAATTTAAAGTTTAACAACCAATTAATCAACATCAACAATTTAACTTTAAAGTTTAAATTTAAAACATAAGGTTAACCATAAGCACCAAATTATCATTAAATAAAATACATGTATGTACAATTAAACATTTCAAATTATCAAACTCAATCTCAAATTCAATTGCTCAAACTCAAATTCAATCTCATTCATCAATAATTCAACAATTCAATAGTAATACCATAATGAATCACAAGCCAATTTCCACCATTCAATAACCAATAAATCACCATTTCAAATTTAATTTCCAATCCACTTTCAATTCCAAAATGCAAAATGCCAAAATGTAATTCCAAATTTCCAATTTCAGTTGAACTTCAACATTCACAAATGAAAAAAATCAATCAACTTCACTTCAATATCTATTCAGATTTCTCATTTTCACCTGAAATCAACATCCAATTTTTTTCTCAAATCTAACACAACAACACCAATTTTTAACTCCAAATCCACCATAATCTAACAAGCAACACAATCACAGAAGCAATCATTTTCAAAATACCATGAAAAATGAAACAAAAATAAAAAACATACACCCTAAAACAATCGGGTCTTCGGTGCCAATCCGGGTCGATGTCGGGCCGTGTGGTCTGGCTGAGTTGAGGTGGTCGTGTAATGCATCGAAGGAAGAGAGACGGCGAGGAGGACGAAGGAGAAGGCAACGAGGAGGAGGAGCAGGCTGAGGTGAGGTCGAATCGTCAAAGCCTCGAAGGGAGAAAGTAAACCAACGGTCGAAGACTCGAAGGAGGAGGACTGGAGAACTGGAGGTGACGTTGACGGTGAGGAGGAGACGGCGAGGAGATGGTGAGACACCGAGAGAGAGATCGGAGAAGAGAGGAGGAAGCGGTGTGCGTGGAAGAAGAGAGAAGAAGAATCCAGAAGGGGGGGTAATTAGAATTTAGGTTAAAAACTTTCAGAAATTGCAAGTTAGTCCTTGCAATTTTCGAAAGTCACGGTATTGGCCAGAAGTGATGGTTCCAGCCGGTACTGTCCGGTAAACGCTGATATCGACCGGTATCTAAGGCCGGTACCGACGTTCAACGTTTCGTACTATTTTTTGACCGGTACCGGCTAGAACGGCACAAAATTCATTTCTCTGCATTTAATACTTTGTAAAATTTGTTGTGATTAATGTCACTTATATGTTATTACATTTAGTGATGGAAGGCGTGAATAATATGAATGATTATAATGATTGTATGAAGTAAATAAAAAAGATGGGGTATGGAATGATACTATGGAGGTGTATTTAATCTCCTTAATGGTTTAAGAAGTGAAGAAGGGAAATCGAACGACTATTACCTTTTCCAAATCTGGTTGGAAGAATATTAAAGCAAGGTTTCAAACAAGATTCAATAAGGAGTATACTGATAGTCAATTGAAGAATAAGTATAATAGATTAAGGGCCAGATTGAAGAATTTCAAGAACTTACTCAAGGAAGCAGGAATCAGTTACAACTTTTTTAGTGGTGAAGTTAAAGTTACAAATGAATGTTGGGAAAATATATTTAAGGTAAATATGTCTTTTACTTTATTAATTTATCATATTATATAATATTCATTCTCATATATCTTTTTCATCATTATAGATGCATAAAATGGCTCACATTAAAAAAAAAGGATGTAAGGAATTTTTAGAATTATGTCATATTTTTGGAGATACTAATGCAACTGGAGTGCATGCATGTCCATCAACTAAATCTCCATCGAATAGTACAGAAGAGGAATATAAAAATGATATTGATGAAGATTACTTGTATAATGGAAAAGAAGATCAAGATAAAAGTTCTCCGTCTAAGAGAAAGAAGTCTCCTAAGAACAAGAAGGCAAAGAAGACACATTCTAACATTGTGGAAGAAGCCTTACTTATACTTAGTGAACAATCAAGAAGGAAGAATGATTTACTTGAGAAAAAACTGAGTGAAACATCATCCACTGCAGAGAATAGATCTTAAGAGTCTAACATAATGATGGAATGTCTGAATTCTTTAGATGAATTGGGTGTTGACTGTGTGCAATATGGAAAAACCGTGAAAACTTTACATGATTGTCCACTTTATAGGGATATTTTTTTTGAAGATGACATAATCAAGAAAGCTATATTGGATTGTGTCACTTTAGTTATATTTTCATGTTATTGCACATCGAATTCTTATTAATTTGACACTTTTATTTTAAGCATTATTCCATATTTTGAATATTTTAAGTTTGTGCTTTGTATAGATATTTGACTTAATTTTAAGTTTATATTTTGTATGAATATTTTTCTATATTTGATTAAATATAATTGATTGAGTATTTTATTAACTATTTAATGTTGACATTATAGATACATGAATTTCTTATTAAATTTTGAATCGATTATAATGATGAACATAAAAAGGTAATCATTATTTCTGTAGCTGGGGGAGAGAACAAATTTTTTCATTTACAAAAGTAACCATGTAGAACTTTTACTCTATCAAGTCATGATTGGATATTAGAACTTTTGAATAGGAATCCTACAAGGATGTATGAAAATATAAGAATGAGAAAGATAATCTTCTTGTATGTGATGAGTTAAAGAATTTAGGAGGCTTAAAAACAACAAATCATTTGACTATGGAAGAACAAGTAGCAATTTTCTTGATGACTATAGGGCATAATAAGACAACTAGAGTCAATGCAGAATACTTTCAATATTAAACCTGGATAATTTGAAAGTACTTTAAAAAAGTCTCATATGCAATTAATCGTCTTGTAAAAAGAGTAATTACTCTACTATCTTTAACTAATACACCTCTTGAGATTCAACCTAATTCAAAATTATTTCCATATTTTCAGGTACATTTATATATTTAATTAGTATTTTAATTATGTTCTTATAATTAAAATTATTTTAATATATTTTTTAATTTTTAGGATTGTTTAGGAGCAATAGACGGTACATATATTGATGCACATGTTCCAATCGATGAACAAATACCATACAGGGGCAAAAGAATTAATTCAACCCAAAATATTATGTATTGTTGCTCATTTGACATGTGTTTTACATATCTAATATCTGGATGGGAAGGTACTGCAAATGACTCTCAAATTCTTTTGAAAATAGTGACAAATCTAGCGAATCAATTTTCTATGTCTCCATAAGGTATTATATTATTTTAAATAAACATAGTAATTATGATTCATTTTTAATATCTTTTTGTTAATATCGTGTTCTTTCTATGTTAGGTAAGTACTATTTGGTTTACTCGAGCTACACTAATATGTTTAGATTTCTTTCGCCATATCGAGGTAAAAGATATCATTTGCGTGATTATAAAGGCAAAGGAAGACCTCAAGGTTCACAAGAATTGTTTAACTACAGTCATTCTTCATTAAGAAATGTTATTGAAAGATGTTTCGGCGCTCTAAAACAAGATTCCCTATACTTAAAAACATGCCTAGTTATGATATGAAGAAACAAAAAAATATCGTTATTGCTTGTTGTGTTGTACATAACTATATTAGAATGTGTGGACAAAGCAATGAATTATTTGAAAGTTATGCTGAAAATGAAGACCAAATTAGGGAACAAAAATGAAGATGCAAGTTCTCAAGTGGAGTATAATATCACTCCAACACAACTTCGAGGTATATCTTGGAAACGAAATGAAATTGCTAGACAAATCAAGAATTATAATATGAAGAATATATTTTATTGATCAGAATAATTTCTAATTTATGTAATTTCATTATATACAATTAATGTGTAATTTTTAATAATATTTTATTTGCATATATTTAATTTTAGCTAGAATGATAATTAACTAATTTTAAAATATGATGTATTATATTATAATTATTACACATAAGAGTATAATTACAAAAAATAAAAACAGAATAAAAAAATTAAACATGTTTTTGTTTTCAGTTTTTTTATTACAAATCTCAACCAAACAGGTTTTCGTTTTTTTAGGAAAAACAGAAATAAAAAACAGGAAACAAAAACTAAGTGCCTGTTTGGTTTCTTTTTTTTTTTGGCGTTTTTGGTTGTCGTTTTTAAAATAAAAGAAACGCTACGTAAAAACTCGTTTGGTCGAGATTGTTAGCAGCTTTTCGTTTTCAAAAATAAGAAAACCGCAACCAATTTTTGAAAACCAAAAAATAATGTTTCCGTATATTTTTAAAACAACTTTTCATATGTTATTAAATCAGGTTTTCATATTTCCTTACTACCAAGGCGTCTTCAACCTCAACGAAACACCGTTTTCACGCCTCTTTCATCGTTAATTAAACGCATATAAAAATCAACGAAACTGTGTTTTCGCTATCCTTCTTGACTCGTCATAGGCAATTTACAGTTTGTTTTCATTTGTAACCTATTTGTGTTTTTTGACCTCTTGCTCAACAAATATTACTATTATTTGCTTTGAACACATCCATCACCTTCTCTTCTTCGTATTTACGTAAGAAAATGCATGTCTATCGCCTAGCTTCTTTATGTTTATCGATAACAAGAGTGTAGAAAAGGTCGCTACTTTGTTCGCTTGATTTGTTGTGGGTATTAAATCGTTAAGGTAGAAGTCCATATATAAGAACACGTGGATCGACCCATCTTACTTACTTTTCTCGAGCCTTTTCTCTGCTTTTTGCGAATGATCTTTCGGTTCATACCTAGTTGTTGTTTCACTAATAAGTCCTGTAAACCTTCCTTCATATGCACAAAGACGGATTTTGCCCACATTTCAAACTCTTCCCTAATAGCCCATCACGTAGTTGAGTTGGATTTGCCACATTATCATCTAAAATGAAAAGGGCGTGGATCGGGAACAGAACACTCTCATCGATGAGCTAAACCTAGGGAAGGAGCTAGCAAACGACTTCAAAACCACCTCAACGCAGCGTCTTCGCTCAAACTCGTGAAATCCTAATTGAGAAGATGAAAAGGAGCTAAATAGGATAAGTGTGTAGAGGTTGTGGATACCGACTTTCTAAACTCCGAAGTCGCCCAGAGAGAATTGGAGTTGAAATACAGTCTTTCAAGCCGGTGAAGGCACATGAAGCAATAGATGAAAAGCCTGGATTCATCTTTAAAATAAAAAAATGGCCACGCAGTAAAGCAACTGTTAAACATTAAATGCATTAAAGTAAATGGATTACGTGCCTTTCATGCAAGCCTTCGCCATGTTGGAATTTTAAATGCATTTCCATGCCTTTCCACTTCACTTATACGAATTGTATTTTATTGAAACATTCATTGTCTTCACGCTTTCTCATGTTTTAAATGCAACTTGTCTTCATGCAATAAATGCAACTTGTCTTCATGCAATAAATGCAATGTTGAACATTAAATGCATTCACATGCCTCTCAACTTCACGTGTATGATGTTTTTTATTGAAACAGTCGTTGTCTTCCATGTTTTAAATGCAACTCTTAGAAACATTCATGCAAGTCTTCACATGTATTCTTATTTTACACCTCACATAATTTTATTGTCTTAATGTAATATCTTATTAATATAAATAACCGATGTTTTTTAAATGTGAAATACAACACATTGTCACATTTTTATTTTAATATATATTTAGCATTTAATACTTTATAAATATTATTGTGATTGATGTTGCTTATATGTTATTACATTTAGTTATGGAAAGCTTGAACAATATGAATGATGACAATGATTGTATAGAAGTAAATGAAAAAGATGGAGTATGGAATGATACGATAGAGATGTATTTAATCTCTTTGATGGTTAAAGAAGTGAAGAAGGGAAATCGAACAACTACTACCTTTTCGAAATCTGGTTGGAAGAATATTAAAGCAGGACTTCAAACAAAGTTCAACAAGGAGTATACTGATATTCAATTGAAGAATAAGTATAATGGACTAAGAGCTAGATTGAAGAATTTCAAGAACTTACTCAAAGAAACAGGAATCGGTTACAACTCTTGTACTGGTGAAGTTAATGCTACAAATGAATGTTGGGAAAATCTATTTAAGGTAAAATATATCTTTTGTTTTGTTAATATATCATATTATATACTATTCATTCTCATTTATTTTTTTCTTCATTATAGGTGCATAAAATGGCTCACAGATTCAAGAAAAAAGGATGTAAGGAATTTTTAGACTTGTGTTATATTTTTGGAGATACTACTGCAACTGGTGTGCATGCACATCCATCAACTAAATCTCCATCGAATAGTACAGAAGAGGAACATGGAAATGATATTGATGAAGATTACTCGTATAATGGAAAAGAAGATGAAGATAAAAGTTCTTCGTCTACGAGAAAGAAGTCTCATAAGAACAAGAAGGCAAAGATGACACATTCTAATATTGTAGAAGAAGCCTTACTTGTATTTAGTGAACAATCAAAAAGGAAGAATGATTTACTTGAGAAAAAATTGAAGGAAACATTATCCACCGCAGAGAGTAGATCTCAAGAGTCTAGCATAATAACAGAATGTCTGAATTCTTTAGATGAATTGGGTGTTGATGGTTTGCAATATGGAAAAACTGTGAAGGCTTTACATGATTCTCCGCTTTATAGGGATATGTTTTTGAAGATGACACAAGCAAGGAAGCTGGATTGGATTATGTCGCTTTAGTTATATATTCATGTTGTTGCGTATCGAATTTTTATTGATTTGACACTTTTATATTTTGAACATTTTTAGTTTATGCTTTGATTGAATAGTTGACTTAATTATACATTTATATTTTGTATGGATATTTTTCTATATTTGATTAAATATACGTGATTGAATATTTTATTAATTATTTAATATTGACATTGTAGATACATGGATTTCTTATCAGATTTCGAATCAGATTCTGATGATGAACTGAAGAAGGTAATCTTTATTGCTGTAGCTGCAGGAGAGAGCAAATATTTTCAATTACAAAAGCAACCATGTAGAACTTCTGCTCTACCAGGTCATGATTGGATATTGGAACTTTTGAATGAAAATCCTACAAGGATTTATGAAAACTTAAGAATGAAAAAGACAATTTTCTTGAGCTTATGTGACGAGTTAAAGAGTTTAGGAGGCTTAAAGGCAACAAATCATTTGACTGTAGAGGAACAAGTAACAATTTTCTTGATGACTATAGGGCATGGTGAGACAACTAGAGTCAATGCAGAACACTTTCAACATTCGACCTGGACAATTTCGAAGTACTTTCGAAAAGTCTTATATGCAGTTAATCGTCTTGCAAAAAAAGTCATTACTCCACCATCTTTTACTAATACACCTCCTGAGATTCAACATAATTCAAAATTCTTTCTATATTTTCAGGTACATTCATATATTTAATTACTATTTCAATTATGTCCTTATGATTAAATTTTATTTTAATATATTTTCTCATTTTTAGGATTGTATAGGAGTAATAGATGGTACACATATTGATGCACATGTTCCGACCGATGAATAAATACCATACAGGGGCAAAAGAATTAATCCAACCCAAAATATTATGTGTTGTTGCTCATTTGACATGCGTTTTACATATGTAATGGCGGGATGGGAAGGTACTGCAAATAACTCTCGAGTTCTTTTGGAAACAGTGACAAATCCAGCGAATCAATTTCCTATGCCTCCAAAAGGTATTATATTATTTTAAATAAACATAGTAATTATGATTCATTCTAATATATTTTTATTAATATTATGTTCTTTTTATGTTAGGTAAGTATTATTTGGTTGACTCGGGCTACACTAATATGCCTGGATTTCTTTCACCATATCGAGGTGAAAGATATCATTTGCGAGATTATAGAGGCAGAGGAAGACCTCAAGGTCCACAAGAATTATTTAACTACAGGCATTCTTCATTAAGAAATGTTATTGAAAGATGTTTTGGCGTTCTAAAAGCAAGATTCCCTATCCTTAAAAACATGCCGAGTTATGATATGAAGAAACAAAAGTACATCGTTATTGCTTGTTGTGTTATACACAACTATATTAGAATGTGTAGACAAAGCGATGAATTATTTGAAAGCTGTATTGAAATTGAAGAACAAATCAGTCGAAGTGAAAATGACGATGCAAGCTCTCAAGTAGAGTATAATATCACTCCAGCACAACTTCGAGGTATGTCTTGGAAGCGAGATAAAATTGCTAGACAAATGTGGAGTGATTATATTATTTCTAATTGATTTATGTTTCTTTTTGTAAATGATAATACTATTATTTTTTCAAGAATTATAGTATGATGAACAAATTTTTTTGGCAATTATGTTGGACATCTTTTATTACATTTATGTAATTTTATTATATACAATTAATGTGTAATTTTTAATAATATTTTTTGGTAAATTTTTTATAATATTTGATTATTATATATTTAATTTTAGCTATAATGATAATTAATTAATTTAAAAATATAATGTATTAGATTATAATTATTACACATAATAGTATAATTACAAAAATAGAAACATGATAATAAAACCAAACATGTTTTTGTTTTCGCTTTTTATTAGAAATATCAACCAAACATATTTTTGTTTTCAGTTTTTATATTACAAATTTCAACCAAACAGGTTTTCATTTTTTAAGAAAAAACAAAACCAAAAATGAAAATGTAAACAAAAAACAACAATGAAAATAGAAGTAGAATCCAAACGGCTTTTGAAATTTGTTTAAATGTGTTCGTTATTATTACATTATGATGTTTTTAAAAATAAAAAAACTATAACAGTTTCACAAAATCAGAAAAAAAAAATCGTTTTCCTAATATTTCACAACAGGTTTTGGTGTATTCTTAATTTTTTTTCTCAAAACATTGTTGAGTGTTTTGAAAATAGGTTTCTCTTCTCTATGTTAGTTGTCTATGTCTTCTACCAAGTCTTTCGCAGTATGTGATTTCTCAAGTTTGTTTTCGTATCTATTGCTTATGAAATCTAACATCAAGCGAAAACGGTTAGAATGATAAAACCATGACAGATCAATATCTAAAGACCCTATCTTTAACTCAGGTTTCTTGTAAAGGAAGCTTCCCAGATTGCTGCTTTGGACTTTAAGGCGAAGTGTTTTGGACGACACAAAACTAGGTTTTAGAGAAGACACCAATGGGGCGCGACATACATAGTTGATTGGAGATGATTTGATTGCATGAGATTGTGAAAATGGTACAAGGAGTGTTGCCATGAGAGAGAGAAAGGTATTTCACTTTAACAAATAGGGATCATCTAGTGTTGGGAATGCTTGGAAGATGATGCTTCAAAGTTTGGAGTACAAGAAATTGTTTTTATATGTAAGGATGTGTCTTGCAATCACGTCCAGATTTGAGTGTGATTTGATTACCAATAAAAATTATTCAAAATGAGTAGTAAATAATGTTAGATTCTAATTAATATGTAATTTTTTAAAATATATTTAATTTACATATATTTTAATTTTATTTATAATGATAATTAATTAATTAAAATATAATAAATTATATTAAAATTATTAACATAAGATTATAATTACAAAATAAAAACAAGATGACAAAATTAAACATGATTTTGTTATTAGTTTTTATTACATATCCCAATTAAACATATTTTTATTTTTAGTTTTTATATTACAAATTTTAATTAAACATATTTTTATTTTTAAAAAAATAAAAAAACTAAATTTTTTTATAAAATAGAACCAAAAGACCTAGAAAATTGAATTTAGTAATAAAATTTAAAAATTATAATCACACGGAATTTATACACTTTCAGATTTGATACGCGTGCGTGCTTTCACAATGACGGTTGGTCTTGAAGCCCAATTCACGTTTCTTTTTCTTCGTCTGAATCTTATTTCTCGGTAGGTTCGAATTGTTGGCAGTGAGAGCTTTTACTTCGACAAAAAAGAATGGAAACTGGAGAGATATTGGAAGAGCTTGACAACCTGGAAACTGAGATTCAAGATGTTCAAGGTACCCATTTTCATGTAAATTAATCTCTGCTTACGACAAGTTTGACGTAAAGCAATGATTTTTCTTGGTTATGTTTACCGGTTCTCTACTGGGTATAACAAGTTCGTGTAAAGGAATTATTTTTCTTGGTTATTTTTACTAGCTCTGAACCGGGTATAACAAATGGAAATAAAGGATTGATTTTGCTTATGTTTACTGGTTCGCGAGGTTATTCTTGTTGTTCTTGGCAGCCCAGATAAGGAGATTACTGGAACAACAAGAGAAGTTATATGAAAGAAAATCTGAATTGAAGGATCTGTTGGAGTTGGAAACAAGCAAAACTTCTGCTGATGATGAACAAATGACAACGTTGGAAAACTGGTCAGGGTCTTTTGATTGGGATTCTCGAGCTGATGATGTGAAGCTCAACGTTTTTGGCATTTCCACTTATCGCGCTAATCAACGGGAGGTGAGTAATCCGTCATGTTTTAGAAACTAGTAGCCTGCTGTGTAGCACTATACTGAATTTACTCTCGAACCAAACGACAAGTTTTAAAGGTGAAAGCTTGCCGGTTTCTAGGTAAAACCAAGAGTTAGCTACCTTAATCAGTTTGGATTATCATAGCCCTCAGGTAGGTATATGGGGGTAGGTCCTAACAGGGGTTAAGAAGTGCTTATAAAAGGTAAATGCTGCTATGAACAGTTAGTAAATTAGTTATTGACGTTCATCTAGGGGTTTAGCTTGTACAGAAGACTTGTGATAACAAGCTTGGTCCACGGAAGGAGAAGGCACTGTGCAAAAGGTTGTATTTTAATCCCTTTTTCATGGCCGTGTATTTATCTGTCCTTATGTTTCTGTCTTAATTTCTTAATATCTAGTTCATGTTGATATAACTAAAGAATCTGCAATTTCATTTCACAGACATTTTGTGGCTTTGTTTCATATCCTTGAGCATTCTTAGAGTGGAATTCTTTGAATATGTAAAAGAATTATCAAAGACATAATATTAGTATCTTTGATACATTGAATATTGTTAGAATTTGCAATGGACCTATGAGCCCACACGAAAAGGAAAGTTAGACCTCACACAAGCTCAGGTGAGGTTCCATTCTAAAACCAATTGGCAATAAGTGGAGTAGCCCACTAAGCTTATATATTAATCTTCTTTCCTTTCTTTCTTCGATATGGGACACTCACATGTGGGTATTCTCAACACTCCCCCTCACATGTGAGTCACTTTTTTATTTTGACAATCTGGAGAGGTACGTAAACAATCCTTATCAGGGTTGGACTTCTGATTGAGATTCAAATAGGCCCCCTTCTGCGGCAAACTACTGCTGGGCTACTTGCTCCATATAGACTTCAAATCCTTCTCCAATTGCTTAAATGATAGTCTCCCTTCTGAGGCAAATAGTAGGCCAAGATCTTCATTGGCTCTGATATCATGTTAGCATTTGCAAAGGGCCTATGGGCCCACACTAGAAGGAAGTTAGACCAAACACAAGCTCAATTGAGGTTTCATCGTAAAATCAATTGACAATAAGTGGAGTAGCCCACTAAACTTATATGTTAGTCTTCTTTCATCTCTTTCTTCGACGTGGGACACTCACATATGGGTATTCTTAACAAATATCAAGAAGTTTATCTAATAGAATTATCATAATATTTTAGCCTTTTACCAAACACGACTACTTAAAGTATAACTCGAAGTTTATCTTATGAAACCAATATACTAAAAAAAATGGAAATCCATTGCCTTCTGAAGTCCGCAAAAGTTATGACTGAGAAAACCATTTGTTAAACTTTTAATGTTTCGGGATCTTAAGTTCCATTGATATTGATTAGTGGTGGCAATTTCATTTGAATTTGATAAAACAGAGGGATTTTTCCATGCATAGGAAGGTATAAACATCTTTGAAATTGTGTTATATGCTATATTTGGTATTTAAAAGCTGTCTTGAATTGTGCATGTTATTGCTTACCATTGGCGGATGTTAAAGCTGCAAGCTAGTTGGATAAGATCTTGTTAATTTCCATCTTTTATGCTCATGAATATTTTGCACTTTCACGCTTCTTGTACTATAAAGAACTGAAAAAATAGCTCCTGCATTCTTCAATATTGTGGATGCAGGATTGGACTAAGAAAATTAAGAGGGTTGGATGAATTCTTCAATCTGATGTAGGATAAAAGTTTCATAATCAAGGATGTTCAGTATTTCTGTGAACCTTTTTGAGTGGCACGGAGCTATAATCATCCTTTTAAGGACTCAAAACTTCGACAGGAGATTGATGGGGAACTTTGGATATCTTAAATAAGATTTGTGAGTTGTACATAATCAGAAACATGAAGTGGAGTCCTAGACATAATTTCACCAAGATGATAGCTCTAGAAAGGCTTTGGTGAAGGGAGGGAGCCTTTTTTTTTAATGCATGTATCCCTTATCAATCCATGTGAATGATGCTGATGATTCTTTAATCTTTGTACTTAGTAGTAACTACTTGACTTTTAACAGATCATAAATGCTATCATGAGCGGACGGGATGTTCTAGTAATTATGGCCGCAGGTGGTGGCAAGAGTCTGTGTTATCAGCTTCCTGCTATTCTTCATGATGGGATTTCCCTTGTCATTAGTCCTTTACTTTCTTTAATTCAAGATCAGGTGTGAATTTTTTGATTTAAAGTTTAAATATGTTCATGTGCTTTAATTTAACTGAACTAAGGTTTACTAATTATAATTAAGTACTCAGGTGATGGGTTTGGCTGCTTTAGGCATTCCAGCATGTATGTTGACCTCTACAACTAGCAAGGAAAATGAGAAGTTTATATATAAGAACCTTGAAAAGGGCGAAGGAGAGCTTAAAATGTTGTACGCTACTCCAGAAAAGATATCAAAGAGCAAAAGATTTATTTCTAAACTTGAAAAGTGCCATAATGCTGGTCGTCTCTCTCTAATTGCAATTGACGTGAGTGTGTAGTTTTTACCCTTTTTTCCATGTTTATTTCTTTTTGACTGCTTTTCATGCTAATATTAATAAATCATGCAACCACTTCCATATTAAAGTAAGAGTAAGTAGCTGACATAATTTTGTGTCAGTTAATTGTAATTGATGTGAGTGTGTAGTTTTTATCTTTTCTGTTCATATTTATTTATTTTTGACTGCTTTTCGTGCTAATATTAATAAATCATGCAACCACTTCCATATTAACGTAAGAGTAAGCAGCTGACATAATTTTGTGTCACACAGTTAATTGCAATTGATGTGAGTGTGTAGTTTTTATCTTTTCTTTCCACATTTATTTCTTTTTGACTGCTTTTCATGCTAATATTAATAAATCATGCAACCACTGCCATATTAAAGGAAGAGTAAGCAGCTGACATTATTTTTTGTCACACAGTTAATTTCCTTATAGTCCTTCTGCATACAAATTGACAACCAATCTCAACGTGGCTTGGTTGAAGGTATATTCCAAGAAGTTTCCTTTGGCAACCAAAATCTCATCTTCAAAGCCGATATGAGTAAACTTTAGGAGTACTTGACTAGTGTACTTGAGAAACTGATCACAAAAATATGGTCTAGACGGTTAGTTTGTGGAATTGTGAGACATAGAATGGGAAGCGATAACGTGACACATCAATAATTGGTTCTAAATAAAAAAAGGAACTATAATTGCTATTTTACTTCAATCACATCCCTAAGTCCAGCAGTTCATTCTTGACAATAACGTGAATAGAGTTGCTTAAGGCTATAGAGCACATTTCCTCAAGTCTTTTTCTTTTTCAAATCTAGCTCAAGGAGCAGCTAGCCAATGCATAAGTTCTGCACCTATGATTTAGATTTTTGCATTTGTTTCATAGTTTAAGTGGTGAATGCTGTAACTATCTGTATAAGTTATGTTGATGATTCATGCATGTTAACAACAATAATAACACCTAGTAAAAATTCCGCTGAGATGCGTGGTTTGGAGAGGTCCAGCGATACACAACTTTACTCCTAACTAGTAGAGAGGTTGTTACAAATGACTGGGAGTATGTTTCCGTTGCAAGTGGTTCATGCATGCTAAGTGATTGAATTACTTCTAATGCTGATTTCTGAAATGCTTACTCCCCATCCTCCAATATATAAGTTTTCATCACTTGCAATTACACTGCAGGAGGCACATTGCTGTAGTCAATGGGGTCATGACTTTCGCCCAGATTATAAGAACCTCGGTCTTCTAAAAACACAGTTTCCAAATGTTCCTGTTCTAGCCTTGACAGTACATTACCTTATCTCTATACTAGTAAAAAATAGACTATTTATGATGTGGTTTTAATTTGAACTTAGGTTAATTGTAATGACAGACAATTTTGATTTGTCATGCAGGCAACTGCTACACAGAAAGTTCAGTATGACCTAATTGAGATGTTGAAGATTCCAAAGTGCATTAAATTTGTCAGCACAGTCAACAGGCCAAATCTTTTCTATATGGTATACATACATATTTATACATATAGATATGTATTATTTATTTATTTTCAAGTCTCTGGAACTCGGTTGGAGCTAAAACATGCATTTCAACTCTGAAGGTACGTGAAAAATCATCAGTTGGAAAGGTGGTTATTGATGAGATTGCTGAATTTATTCAAGAATCATATCCAAATAATGAATCTGGGATAGTATACTGCTTCTCCAGAAAGGAATGTGAACAGGTTTATGCTTTTCTACTCAAATACTTGCACAATTCAAGTGACTGGGATTACATTAATTTAAATATGTGCTTAGCTGTAATTGAAATAATTGATAGTACCCTTTTTTTCATTCCGGTGTCACTGTTGTTGGTTGTAGTGTTGAACTCCAATGGTGGAACTGGGATATTGCAATATACTTTCCTGTTTATTTTTCTTTGATAAGTTCTAAATTATTGTCTTTCTTACTAAAGTGTATAAAAGGTAGCTCTAACTGACTGAACATAAGTTGATTCTCCAATGTGCGTAACTTTATTTTATTTTTTAAACAAGTGTAGCTTGCAAAAGAGTTACGTGCAAGAGGAATTTCAGCGGATTATTATCATGCAGATATGGATGTAAATGCTCGCGAAAAAGTTCATATGAGGTAGTATTGCTATAAGGTCAGTAAAAATATTTATGTTCTTGTGCTCTGTGGAAATTTTTATTAATTTCATGCAACAGGTGGAGCAAAAATAAGTTGCAAGTCATTGTTGGAACGGTACGAGCCATTCTAAATGTCATGTTTTTCTCAATGGAATTAGTCCTTTATCTGCCTCTAATACCTTTTTTGTATCACAGGTGGCATTTGGCATGGGAATCAACAAACCTGATGGTTGGTATTACAATTTATCTTTGCCATATGCATGTGTATATGCATTAGTATTCTTGAAGCTATTCCTCAAGAAATTTAGTTTGGAATGTTGTAGTAATACAAATGTTTAGTAGGTCCTTAGTTTTTTGTGTTTTATAAATTCTTAAATGCATACTTTTTAGTTTAACACTCACCAGCTTCCTGTAGTCAGGTTTGTCATCCATCATAGTTTGAGTAAATCAATGGAAACATACTACCAGGTTTAGCCTTTTACCTCCCACAATTGTACTTCTGCTGAATACAGTTCACTAAAATTTCTCTTGCTTCAGGAAAGTGGTAGAGCCGGAAGAGATGGTTTACCTTCAGACTGTTTACTCTTTTTTAGGCCTGGTGATGTTCCGAGGCAGGTATATTTGTCAATCAGTTGCTTCTAATTAAAGCATCAATCTTTTATGCACATGTTTTATATTTGGATTAAAATGAATTCCCTCTGAACAGAGTTCGATGGTCTTCTATGAGAACTCTGGCCTGCAGAATCTATACGACATTGTCCGATATTGTCAGGTATTGTCCGATATTGTCTCATATATTATAAATAATCTAGTCATTATTGCTATAAGCTACAATTACGACAGGCTAGTAATTTTGAAAATACAAGATTTTATATGAATATCAGTCCTCAATAACTAGGATGTAACCTCATTATTGCTATAAGCTTCTTTCACCTAGGGGAATTTCATTATCTTTGTTTTACCGATAGTAAAGTGATTCTTCATGTTGTGAAAATTTTGAGTTGATTTTGCTAATGTTAGTTTCCAGCAAAACAAGAAAAGCTGGATAAAACAACTCTCTAGTTGAAGCACTTCCCTAACTTCAACTACAAGTTATCAACAAGAAATATAGTTTTAATACTTTAGTAGGACAATATTGTACTAAGACCTCAATTTTGTACAAGACCTAGACCATAGTTTGAGATTCCTCAAATCTAGTCTCTTTTATGTATACATCAAGTTTCTGTACACAGAGAGTTATATTGATCTTTACCTTGTTTCAGTCTAAGAAACAATGTCGACGGGATGCCTTTTTCAGACATTTTGGTGAGCCATTGCAAGACTGCAAAGGTGTGTGTTTGTTTTCTTTTTGCTTGCAACCATCATATACCGTTGATTATAGGATCTGGAAAATTTGTTCTTTTATGTTGCAGGGATGTGTGATAATTGTATTTTCTCAAGTGAGGCTACTGATGTTGATGTATCTTGTAAGCTTCTTCACACAAGTACATATGTATATTGCTATTTCCAATCACTTTATCTTTAAGCTTCTTGAAACAGGTATATCTGCTGACTGCTATGTTACAATCTTTGTTTCAAATGGAATATTCTTCAGACAAATTGTTTAAGTTTAATTCTTGTGGATGTTTATTGTTTGGATACTGTTACAGAATATACCAGCTGTTATAGCTGTTAAAATCTAAAACATAATCATAGGGGTTATACAGCTAATGTAAATAACATATTCTTAAGGATTTTAGCATAATCATAGGGATGACTTTCCTAGTTTAGCCGATATATTCATATATAAATACGTGTATTATTCTAATAGAATGTACCGAAAACTCTTCTTCATTCTCCTTATTCTACATGGTATCAGAGCCTGGTCGAGTTTCTGGGTCTCTCTTGAAAATTTTCATTTTTGGCAGTGTTGTTTGTGGGTGAGATTTGTGGGTAAGACGCTTTCGGAGATTTTTTTTTCTCACCTTCTTCACAAGGTACTACAAGTGCCGATCGGCCACGCCTCCAAATCTGGTCGTCGGATTTCCAACGTCTAACTCACACGCACCGCCACAGTCCCAGATGTCCGTTGTGAAGGCACGTGAATTGCCATCTGCCGCACCGGTTTCTTCCTTCGGCGTCACCTCCCTGTCTCTGTCTAAATATCCACTCATTTTCTTTCGGGCACTGCTTGGTTCCATGAGAGAACCAAGCATATAGAAGTTGATTGTCATTTTACTCAGGAAAAGCTTGGTGATAGATCAATCTCAACTCAACATGTCAGAACATGGAGCCAGTTAGCTGATATGTTCACCAAAGCATTACGGGAGAATCGGGTTAATTATATTTGTAACAAGCTGGGCATGATCAATATTTATGCTCCAGCTTGAGGGGAAGTGTTACAGAATATAGCAGCTATTATAGCTGTTACAATCTATAACGTAATCATAGAGATTATAAAGCTAATGTAAATAACATATTCTTAGGGATTTTAGCATAATCATAGGGATTACTTTCCTAGTTTAGCTGATATATTCATGTATAAATACGTGTATTATTCTAATAGAATGTAGCGAAAACTCTTCTTCATTCTCCTTATTCTACAGTTACCTTCACCAAATAACATGCAGTTTATATTTTCAACAACCCATGTTTCACCCAAGTGATTTGTGCAATTCTATGATCAACTCCTTCTAGTTCCAATTTCTAATTTTCTACTGTTCTATCCTTACAGCAAACTCAACCTGAATAGCCCTAGTTATATTTCTTCATTAATTCATTCAAGATTGAGGACTTTAATCTGTATTGGTATCAATTATTAGTTAACCTATGCATCTTCAAGTCGATTTTTGCAAAGGTGATACAAACTGAGTTGGGGTCTATGAATTTATTGCATATGGTTTCTTTATGAGTGGGTGAATCACTCACCTTTTGTGAATCCCTTTCCCTAACGTGATAAATCAAATCTATGTGAATTTAGTTGCTCCTTGTAAAGATGGGAAATTAAATTACTTGCCAGTTTCTTTCGACCATCTTTAGATGAGTTATCTTTTACGAGACTAATACTTACGTCTCAATGAAACATATACCTAAAACTTGTCAACTTCTTCCATTTTATCTATACTTTGGGAAAAACTACCTTTCAGGTTAGTGTTCATTGATTGGGTTACGCTCAAATGTCAACTTTACACTGAAATATAAGTAATGAGAATTAATTGCATAACGTTAGGACTATTCAAATATTGATTTGCTACACTCTTAAGAGATGGATTTTTTATGGGGTGAAATTGATGCGACTCTAAGAATACCTCAAACGAAAATTCATATTTGACCTAATAATAGGCGTATTTTTGGTTTTTACTAAGTTTTTGGTAAGGTGTATACACGTACGTTAGATTTGTTTTGTGTTTAGTGTAGCATTTTGAGTTTTCATTGCATCCTCTATTAAGACTTTTCTTGTTTGATTCTATAGAATTGCTATTATTATATTATAGTTGTTTTATATGTGTTTATAAACTTGATTTTCGTCCTCTTGTCCATCCTAAAACTTTCATTTGTTCAACATCTCTTTTAATTGTTATTGGATATAAAATTTATTCCTCAGTCATTTTCTTGTTATTTGCCTCTGAATTTACTTTATCTTTTTCTTAAAATGATGCATAGCTATTAAGATTTATGTTGTATGCGTGCTTTTCAGCTCATGCAAAAAAGATGGTTTCATTGCTGCAAGATTTGCAAGCGAATGATCAAAGATTGACCATGTTGCAATTGGTTGACAAAATGAAAAGTTCACTCAAGGAATTAGGTTGGTGCCTTGAGTTGGTTTGGACAATTCATGCAACATTCATATCCTTGCATACTGTACTATGTATTAGCAGTAGAATCGTTTTTTCAGTATTTATATTGATTGCACCAAATGTTGCTCATGTTATCATATCATTAATTTACTTGACGTCTAAGTAGGAGCTATATAGTAACATGTCCTTTGCTCTATGAAATTTTTGTTAGATGGAAGTGAACAATATACCTACTTATTGTGTACTTTGTACAATCATATATTAACTACTTCACATGAAACTCATATGAGTAACATGTATGCAATTTTTATATGATAACCAGGTTCTGACCTCAAGAGAGAGGACATGGAACAACTTGTAATTCAGCTTATAACAGATCGTGTTCTGGTAACATATTCTCTATACCGACAAGCACTATCCAAATTTGTAAATACTATAATACTGAGATATAATACTGAGATAGTCAACCCTCTTAATTTAATCCTTTATTATTTTAAGTTCTGACATTTTGAAACCTTTTAGCGGAGGCCTTATTCTTAACTACTTGAATATTTTTTACAAACTGTATTAGCGTCGTTTATGTTCTGTTATAGATTATGGAGTGATTATAGGAGTTACAGATGATGGAGTGATCATAGGGATTATAATTGCTTGATCATAGGGATCGCATTTCCTAAGTAATGTTGATAAACTTGTATATATAACCCTAGCACTGGACATTACAAATCGTGCAAATACGGTACATTTTCTCCTAAACTTACATGGTATCAAAGTGTCCGGGTTTATTTGAGGGTTAGTTTTGTTCTACATAAAAGAGTAGAGTTTTTGGGTGTCCAACTTTAGCTTCATCTAAGTGAGTGTCTAGCTTCATTGCCAGCACCATTTGGGCCACCACCTGCTGACTAGCTCCCTCCCAAAGACTGGCCATTAGAAACTCTACGCATGGGTTTCAAGTGCCACCTGTCTCCTCTACCATCTTCCCATGTGCTGGCATGTGCCAGCACATCCGACGGAGCTACACCTTCCTCACTGCATCTCTGATATTGTCTCTTTCGTACGACGCTTCTTAGGGTCTTTCCTCGGATCTTTGACATTTCTGAGGGCCACTACTCTTGCTCCTTACTAGTATCGTGTGACCTGCTGATAGGTATTCTTTCTAGCTGTTGTTCCTTAGTGCTTGTTGCTACTAGATTATCTTCTTGGATAGTTTTGTTTGCTACTCGTTGATCGTTGCTCGTTGCTCATTGCTCTCGTTTTGGGTGTGGGTCATCTATTAGTGCTTGTTGCTACTAGATTATCTCCTTGAATAGTTTTGTTTGCTACTCATTCTGCGCATCATCTATTTTGTTGCAAGTCATTGTTTTAATCACTTGAAAGATTCAGAAGACATTGTTTTAAGTATTTTTTTCTTGGTTTGGCTTTGACCCACTCGACTTACTTTTGGTTATTCTAGAATTCTTTTAACCTTGTTATTTTGGCTGAGGAACACAAAAGTTTAGTCGCGACGATGTCATTTCTCTGCTGTCTACATTCGCAAAATATAAATAAACGAGTCTCAATTATTTCAAAATTTCTAAGGATCATCACCTTATCAATGATCCTTCATCAGATCATACTCGCAAGAAATGATTGGGAAATGATGCTTGATTATTCTTGCAAATTTAGAACTCTATTCACAACGAGTTTGTCAGTCTGAGGACTGATCATTGTGAGTAAATTTTTGTTTTCCGGAAAAAGAAATATTTCTCATATATATGAAGTGTATAAGGGTTTTCATCAGGCCAAGGAACAAAACCAATCTTTTGAAGCTATTTTATGAATTTCAAAAAGACCTATGATGAATTAAATGTTTTGTTATTGTTTATTCTTGATGTTAAAGTCCAACAAGCTCAACGGGAGCAGATGACAATCATGCGTTTTTAGTTGGCCTCAACTCACAATTTAAAGCAAAGTCTCTTTTCAGCATTGAGATTTCCTCTATAAACGAGGTCTTTACTCGAATACTTTGCACAGGTGTCAGTGCATTTCTTGTTCCTACTATTTAGACCTCTAGTGCTCTTATGAGTTGGAATAATAGATCTAACATTAGAAAGTCATCTCATATGAATAATAACAGAGGAGGAATGCAAAATTGGACAACAAGAATCAATCTGTAGGAGGAATTATTTGTCAATGTAGTCATGAGCCATGCCAAACCAAATGCACTTGTTAGAAGTTACAAAATAAATATCAAAAAATTCATTCAGCCTATGTTGCAGTTACAACAATACCACTTAGTTCATTTGCTGAGAAGACAATTACAGCTTCTATTTATGAATTTGCTAAATTCACTCAGCATTAAGAAGCATTGAAAAATTCATCTCACCTTAGCCGACTCAAGTAACACTATTGCATGTCTTCTTTCCCTTTCCACACAACGGATTATTGATTATGGTGCCTCAGATCATATGACAAATAATCCCAAACTTTCTTCTTCTTTCCATAAACACTCATTTTCTGTCTATGTTACTTTAGCTAATGGATCTATTTCCTTTGTTGTTGGCTTTGACATTGTTAACCCCATTCTATTATTATCATTGTCTTCTGTTTTAAACTTACCAGGATTTTCTTTAATTTACTATCCGTGAGTAAACTCACTTGTGTCTTAAATTGTTGTCTCTTATTCTTTCTTGATCGGTGTATTTTTTAGGATTTTATGACGAAGATTAATGATAAAAGACTTGAATCAAGAGGCCTCTACATTTTGGATACCTAGGTGTCTTAACCCATTGCATGTTCCAGTGTCTTAATTCCCTTTGAAGTTGATTCTCGGTTAGGGCGTCCCTTTGTACAACTATTGAAGAAGTTATGTCCACAATTTCATGTTGCTAGTTTAGATTGTGAGTCTTGTCTATTTGCCAAACACCATCGTTTGTCTTCACTTCCTTTGGTTAATAAACAAGTTAGTTTTTCTTTCGAATTAGTATATTATGGTGTTTGGGATTCATGTCTTACAATGTCCAAAACTTGGTTTTGTAATATTTGTTGACTATTTCTCTCATGTGACGTGATTTTATTTAATGAAATTGCTTTTTGAATTATTCTCCCATTTTATTGCTTTTTGTACTAAAATTAAAACACAGTTTAATGTCTCTATCCATACTTTGAGAAGTGACAATGCTAAAGAATCTTTTTCTAAGCCTACTTGGTTCAAAATGGCATTCTCCATCAATCCTTCTGTGTTAACACACCATCTTAACGGTGTGGTTGAAAAGAAAAATAGTCATTTGCTAGAAATTACCAGAGCACTCGTATTCCAAAGGAATGTTCCTAAACAGTTTTGGGTAGATGCGATCTCCACAGCCTGTTTCTTAATCAACTTCTTTATAGTGAGATCCCTTATAATATCTTTTTTCTTACTGAACCCTTCTTCTCTCTTACACTGAATTTTTGGCAATACTTGTTTTGTTCGTGATGTTTGTCTTCATGTTACTAAATTAGATCCTAATTCTTAAAATATTGTATTTCTGGGCTATTGTTGTCTACAAAAAGGATACTGGTGTTACTGTCCAACTCTTAACAAATATCTTGTGTCTGCTGATGTTACCTTTTTAAAACACATTCCTTTCTTCCCTATCTTTTCGGTACCTGAAAAGGAGAATATCGTCTATCTGGCCATAAATGTTACCTATACACATCAACCACCTATCTGTCTGGTCTATTCTAGAAGACAATTTTTTTTATAAAAGTTCGATTCCTAGATCTTCTTTGACATCAGATCCAACATCTTTTGATCTCCTCATTGCCTTTTGCAAAGGTAAACATTAATGTACTTAACCTATTTATTCTTTTATGTCTTATGATCATGGGTCTTCCTTTTCATACTCTTTTGTTGCCTAATTTGATTCTGTAAATCTCCCAAAAAATATTCATGAAGTTTTATCTCATCCTGCATGATGTAATGCTATGATAGAAGAGATAAATGCTTTAGATGTTAATGGTATGTGGGTTTTAGTGAATTTAACCGTCGAAAAGAAGGCTATTGGATGTAAATAGGTTTTTGCAGTTAAAGTCAATTATGATGGATTAGTGGCCCGACTTAAAGCACGACTTGTGGCAAAAGGCTATACTTAGATTTATGGTGTGGATTATTCTGATACTTTCTCGTTGGTTGCTAAACTAGCCTCTATTCATCTATTCCTTTCTATGACAGCTAATTGTGATTGACCCTTACATTAGTTAGACATAAAAAATGCCTTCTTACATGGTGAGCTCTAGAAGGAAGTGTATATAGAGCAACCACATGGGTTTGTTGCTCAGGGGGAGTATGGGAATGTTTTGTCATCTTCAAAAGTCTTTTTATGGTTTCAAATAGACTCCACGAGCTTGGTTTGGAAAATTTAGTCAAGCAATGGAAAAGTTTGAAATGAATAAGAGCAAATTTGATCACTTGGTCTTTTGCAATCAATTTGCATTTGTAGTTATTCTCCTTGTGTATGTGGATGACATTGTCATTACTAGAAGTGATTCTAAGGGCATTTCACCATCAAAAATCCTTTCTTCATAGTTGGTTTCACACGAAAGATCTAGAAGCTTTGAAGTACTTTTTGGGAGAGTAAGAAAGGCATTTTCTTATCTCAAAGAAAATATGTAGTATATCTATCAAGTAAGACCAAAAGGTTGGGAGCAAAGCCATGCAATACTCCAATGACTCATAATTTATAACCACCAAAGACGGAGACTTGCTTGAAGATCCTCAAAAACTTTATTGGTTGGAAATTTAAACAACCTTATAGTAACTCGCCCTGATATTGCATATTTTGTCATGTCATTCCCAACCATTCATCATTGGGTGGCTTTATATCAACTATTATCTGAAATTGCCCTTAAAACCTCATTATCGGCAAAATTGTGATGTTATAATCAAGTTGCTATATATATTACTTCTAATCTTGTATTCTATAAATAAACTAAACATATTGAAATTGAATATCACTTCGTTTGTGAAAAAGTGCAGCAAAAATTAATCTCTACAGTATATGTAAAAACTGGAAAACAACTCGGAGTTAGTTTTACAAAAGCTTTAAATGATGCTTGAGTTAATTATATTTGTAAAAGTTGGGTATGATTATTATTTACGCTCCAACTTGAGAAGTAGTGTTACAGATTATGGAGTGATCGTAGGGATTAGAATTCCTTGATTAATGGTGATAAACTTGTATATATAACCCTAATTCTGTACATTACGAATCATGAATCATGCAAATACAATTCATTTTCTCCTAAACTTACATGGTCCATGGATAAACTATATTTTAAAGGTTTAACAAGTAAAACTTCTATGGCATAAGTTTGAACTCTATAGTTGGAAAAGTAAAAACCTTGAAACTAGGGCGAAGTAAGAGGAATATCAATTTATCATAGGCATGAGCAAGTCACAAGTTTGATAAAAGAAAGAGAATGGAACTTTGCGGTGGTGTTTGATCAATACCAATTTCTAGTTAGTATCTTATCAAACATATGATCTGAAAGCTAATGAATCCTCTTGTAGCCTTGAGGCAAATTTGAAATAAAATCATGTGCAACACAAGTTACAATTACTAAGACATGTTAGTTAAGGCATTGTGTTAAGATTCTGTTGTTATTTAGGTTATATTTTCTTTCTAATTGTCAAGTGTTGATATGACTAATTATTGTCAAGTGTAGTTGATTTTGAACTATGAGGAAAATTTTGAAAGCTTTACACAAAACATCTACTTATTTGATGTGAGGATGAATTCACATAGTGCTAGAGCCAAAAATTACAATCAACTACAGATTGGTAACTATCACTCGAAGAAGCAATATTAAGTTTGTTAGGGTTTTCCTCAAACCAAGTGGACATGGGTGTTGCATACTCGTCTGCATTTATGTTTTCTGTGGGTTGGAGCATTTGGTTGTTATGGAAATTGAGCCCAGAACAGAACAAGTTTATAAATACATATTGGAAGACTGCTGTGTCTTCATTTCCATATCTCATGCTAGAAGCTACTTTGATAAACTAATTGCTGCTAGCTAGAACATTCTGCTTGATATGTGCATCTCTCTTTTCTTTTCTCAAAAAGTATGCTTGGAGATCATCCCGCCAATTTAAACTTTGAACTGGCACATGTAGAAAGAAGAATTTCAGCACACAGCTTACGCCACAAATGCTTATGTGACTGTTGGACCTCTGGCAAAGCAGGTGTTGCAGGGTAAGGATACCACTTCTTAATTGTGATGGTTATCTAACATATTAACTTGATTGGGATATGTATGTTTCTGAGGCATGCATCGTTTTCCATTCGGACTTTATTCTCCATGATTTCCAGCTCTCGCCTCATTTGAACATTAGTTTGTCTCTTCAATTGAATAACAGGACAAACATCATTGTATTGTTTTTGCATGTGTTATGTGTCTTTCCAATTTGTTGGGTCAATCAAATGAAAGAGGACATGCTTATTGTATTGTATTTTCTTATTTTCATAAAACTTAGGTACCATCTCCATTATGATTAGATAACTATTTTGAAATCCCATTTATGCATAATTTGCAAGTGGTACACTTAATAATGGACAACTTTATGACATGATGTTGATTTCTATCATTTTATTTTAGGAAAGAAGATTGTTAAGATTGAGATTTCGAGGAAACAAAAGAATGGGTATGGCAACACAAGATCTGCAAAACGCAACCTCACCCTATCTGGATTGGAATTCAAACTTGATGAGTTAAGGAAGGAACTGTCGTCAGGTCAGGGGGGACTGTTCCCACATTCAATCTTGTCTAGTCAACAGATGAGCATGATCAGTAGCCAGAAACCAAATTCAATGGAGGAGGTATGTCTCTCGAACATAATAATGCATTACTTTTTGATAAATGTTCTTTGGTTGAAGCTTTCAAATGCTCTTCAGAATTCTGTTTGGCCTTCTGAATGATGATATACCTCTTCTTGATTCTAACATTGTTACCAGCAGCTCTAGTACTTGTGTATAACAAGGTGAACACCAATCTAAGTTGAATGGTTCTGTCCTTTGATTGCATTTGCAAAGTTGGGGGAATTTTCAGCATATGTAAAGCTGATTTTATGTTTCCTTGACTGTCAGTCGGCACATAATAGCCCTATCACCTAATACTGATCTTTGAACTATTCCATTATGGCTGCAGTTGGAAAAGCTAATTGGAAAGTTGAAGACAGAAATGTATGGTAGCAGCATCCTTGAAGAAGTCAGAAAGTATACAAGCTCTGAACATCCTGAAGATAGCAAGCTGAACGACGAAGAAGGGACTATGAATGATAGAGCTAGCAAGAGAGTGAAGACAAAAAAGAATATTGTTCTTATTGGCAGCAGCAGTGATGAATCTTGAACTCGTATGTTGATGGTTCCGGAAGTAAGCGACTCTACCCTGCCTGCATCTGGACATGCAAAACTTGCTCTGACATCTGATCTAAGGATTTTTCGTGTCTTCACTAACCAGTAACATCAAATGGTTCCTTCTAGAAGGCAATATGATTCTCGAAATTATAAAAGTATTAGGTTTTCTGAAACCAAATCAAAACTTGAATATGAGGATTTAAGGAATTCTGGATATGAGCTTTTAGATCTTCACAAGCACTTTGCTTGTAAAATTTTATCCTGATTAATCTGTAAGGAAAAAGGCCAACCCATTTTGTAGAACATGAAACTCATCTGCAACATGTATTGCTTGCAATGTGGGCGTCTTCTTTTTCCATTTTCAGGTTGAAACTTGTATCTGTGAGAAAGGCGGTATCATGCGGTTTAAGCTACTGCTCATTGGTAGAAGACGCTGCTTTTACCTCCTAGATAAAGCCTGCAGTTCTTCGATGATATATCAATGGGTGATTATTGGCAGACCCTTTTACCATACAGCTTCTCTTTCTAAACTCGAGAAACATAAACGTAAACCCTTTAAGGGGCTATGCTTGGCTGGAAAGGAAATATAGAACTAATACTTGAAACCAGGAAAGATTCACGTATAGTGACCACCGAAAAAGCTCCTTTATGAATCTAAGTGACCATTGCAAAGAGAGATTTTCTAGAAATGGTGAATGCATGTGAATCTTGAAAATGATAAATTTACACGAACATCATATACACTTAAAAAAGAGAGTAATACAGAAGGGGATTACAACCAAAGAGGAAAAGGAAGTCGAAATACAAGCCGAATTGAGAAGGGTAGCAGATGAATAACAACCATACCACTTGATCGGAAATTCCAATCCCGTGTGAAGCATAATTCTTGGCACAGCCATACAAAATCAAGACATCCCATGCAATGCAAGGGCATTCTTGGTGAATTCCCCACATAATGATCCATACAACATAGTTGCAGCGTGTACCTTCCAATCATCACTGAAATCCGCAGAAAGAATAAATGAATGAAAATGAAGACACAAAACTGCCACAATCTCCGACTTCCTTGATCTACTAACTCGTCACATCTCGACACTTCCAAGAAGCAGCAGTCATGGATGTGAATTCTGGCTTTATTTGCCACCATATAGCTTTCACTCAGTTGGAATCATAGAAATCACTTGGGCATGGTGTCATGACTTCAGATTCAAGTAATTGAACCACCCTGTGCATGGTGGGCCGGTCCTCAGGACTGGAAGAAACACATTGGCTGGCAACTGAAAGCAAAGCATCAAGGCTTTCCAACTGCACCGCATCACAATTTCGATCAGCAATCTCTCGTTGTCGATCCTCTGTGGCCAAGAAATTTAGCTGCATCAACCAGAAGCTTTAACGTAAGAAGTAAGCCTTGCATATTTGACAGACTCAAACATTGCAGATAATGAAAATAAGTTCACTTATACAAAAGGGTGTTTCCTTATAATGGAAGTGAATACCAAATGAACAACGTTGCCATCAGGGATCAGTCCTAACAGGAATATACTGATCGACAAAGAAACCTACTGAAGAGATGGAATAGATGAAAGATAAGAGAATGATTTGGACACGTGTCTGTGCCTGGAGTATCTACTCCAGTACTTTTCAGTTGAATTTATACGGAATAAAAGAAGAGAACCATAAGAGCAACCAACAAAATCCAATCACACATCTTGTTGTAGTTCTAATTCAGCCATGTCTCATCATTAACATGAATAACACTTCAAGATCTATTAGGTTATCCGAGAAACGACAGAATCCAATCCCTACTAATTTTATTTGAACTCAGGTGCTTAACTTATTACGTAAGACTAAAATTAATAGGTAAGACACCACTTTCATTAGCAAGCGCATCAGATGAAAGCAGAGGAAAGAACAAGCCAAGCAATACCTTGCACTAAAATTCAAGTTAACTAACAAGGGTAGCATAACTCTAACCTGTTTATAGCAGACCACTAAAAACTAATGCCAGACATGAACTAGCCTATGTTAAAGCAACACTTGATATCTCATTTTTTTAAGTCTTGACACTGGTTATTGATTGACTTCTCATCTTTTATCATCAAATATACCAAACCCTAACTTTTAAGCTATATAAATGCTTATGGAGTTAAGACAAACCGAGACTGGAATCAAAAGAGGTTCACAAAAGAGATATACCCAGCCAACAATATTCAGGCCCTTCTCGATAAATGATGCATCTGTAGGTCGCTTTCCACTTAATACTTCAAGCATCAAGACACCAAAACTATAAACATCAGTTTTCTCGGTTGCTCTACCACTTTGCATGTACTCTGTAAATGGAAAGAAAAAAAATAGGAATAAGCAATAAGCAAATTATTTTGTTGGTTATTGCAAATGGGCAAAAAAGAATTCTGGTTAGCCAGCAGATAACCACTAGGTATCTCTCCATCAATAGGGAGTGGGGGTGACCTCAAAACGTCTTTTATGGATTCAAAATCCTCTTCTATTCTGTTAATAATTATCTGAGAAGAAATGATACGCTGATTGCCTAAATCTAAGTAGCTCAAGCATCAAAAGCATACACTGAAAATGTTCAAGCATATACCATCTCTTACCTGGAGCCAGATAACCAAATGTTCCAGCAACAATGGTTGTGATATGGGATTCTTCATCCTCTAACAGTTTGGCAAGCCCAAAATCGGAAACCCGAGCCTCAAAATTTCCATCAAGTAGTATATTACTTGATTTTATATCACGATGTATGATCCTAGGGGAACAATCATGATGCAAGTAAGCCAACCCTTTTGCAGCTCCCATAATGATATTCAAGCGTGTTTCCCAGTCCAGTTGCTCAGATCTTTCTGTTCAGTCATTGCAAAGAAACTATAAATATCTGAGATCAAAAGTTCAGTGTAGGAGAAAGTTTCATTATGAGCCATCATAACTATTTATCATTTTCTCCGAACTTGTTTGCCTTGATCAAACAACAGTTGTATTTCAAATATCTCAAGATCGTCACATGTGAAAGGTGTTATACTTTTTCACCGGGCTAATGAAATGACTTGCCATGGGCAAGGACAACTAGAGATCCACATGATGCAAGAAAACTTTATCACTAACAGAAATACCAGTAGATACAATGCCTAGTCACATTATGTAAGTAAAAAAATGAGTAGTGCGGACTATCACATATCTAGTACTGAGATCAGTGGAATCAGCTAAAGAACTTTCAATTTTTCTTAACTGTTTGTGAAGACCAAGAAATCAAAAGTTGGCTGTTTACCATGAAGTGCTTCATCAAGGCTACCTCCAGGGAGAAAATCATATATCAACAATTTTGATGTTGGAGAATTGCAGTAACCTCGCAAATTCACCAAGTACCGGTGTTTTATGCTTCCAAGTATTTCAAGTTCTCTCTCAAAGAAACGATCAAAACCCTCGTTCAATTTTACAATTCTTTTCAGGGCAAATACATTGCCATCGTCCATTGCAAGCTTGTATACCTTTCCAAAACCTCCACAACCTATGACGTGTTCCTCAGTCAAAGTCTCTAATTTTTTAATGATGTCTTTCGAAGAATATGGTAAATCCCCATGGAACATAACAATTGATGCACCTGAAAAAGAGGGTCATTAGCCGTGAGATGCTAAATCTTAGATGTTGAGGCAAATATTTGGTTTAGAGGTTTTCTTAAGGTTATTGAGAGAATTTTAAGAAGAGTTTGCAAGGCACCTCCACTAACATCCATTGCAATGGTGTTACTTTCATTTTTACCAAACTTTTTATAAAGAAAGCATCCCCAAAAGCACATGAGTGCCACCAAAAGCAGAGCACCAATGGTTGCTGAGGCACTAATTAGAAGACGGCCAGAGTATTTCTTCTTCCCTCCTTGATTTTGGCCTACCAACAGAGAAGTATGAATCAGTATAAGCAGTCAACAATAAAATTTAACAGATCAAAAAGTGAAAAATAACAACAATAAAATTCTTGAAGAGTTGTGGCATCCAAAAGCAAGAAGGTAACCTATATTCATAATTTCAAATTACAATGACAATCAAGATCAGAAAATAGTAGGTCAAGAACGTCAAAGTTGATGTTTGTGGCAGCTCTTACAGAGGCTTGTTTGACCAGTAATTGGGTAACAAATCTAAAAATTTGCATAAAAGAAACAAAAATTACCGTGTATAGAACATAAAAAGTGATAAACTTCGGAACATTGAAAATGATTTGATGTACAGGAATTATTGGAAGGAACTTGGGGGAAAGCAGCCAACTAAAAAAATACTTTTTACATGTTTAGTGACATAAATCTACAACATATCACCACTTAAGGAAAACAAGTTTCAAACGTCATTCAGCATCTTGAAAAGCAATAAAAAAGATTTGGAACACAAAATTAAATATTGCATATAACAAGAAAAGTTACTCAAACATTGATAGCAATCTTGAGAAAAGGAATAGGTAAAATGTGATAATACAAAATATAAATAATGAATAGTGGACAAAGAATGTCAAGTTGCTAAAAAAAGTGAACAAGTACAAAGAAAAGCTAGATAAAAGCCATTACGGCTGTAACGGAAATTGTTCCTGTGATTTACAAAGAAAATATAATACTGCAGGCTCACTTGATAGATATCAACTATCTCATGGTGGTTATCAAAATCACCATTATGTGAACAAGTGCAAATTTGCAAGTCAAGTTCCATGAGCACTAGAATACCAGATTGAGAGCTTTGTGAATCAGTTGAAGGCCCACCAGTCACATCTTTGCAAGCCAATTCAATCTGCTTCCCACACAAACCGCGATTTCCAACAAACCTAGATGGCAAGTGCTTCGATTGATCAATATGCAACATTCTCTGGTTACTGAAAGTGACTTTAAATAGTAGGATAAAATTTAGAAACAAATTAATATTAGAAGCAAATAGCTAAATGTTGAAGTATGCTATCTTTTTTTATTGAGGAAAACAAATTGACCAGCCTATAAACATGAAAATAAGAAAAATAGCAATTTTTTAGATGTTTGTTTAACATGCTCAGATGCACTCTGATTACAAAGAAGAAAAATGAAAGGGCAAACTTACGATTCTTTTGGGAAGATGCTAAGCATGCCATCAGATGGTATTGGTCCCACAAGAAAGTTGTTCGATAAATTGCTTCAGTACAACAAGATTGAAATAATAAACATCAAATTCCATGCCTATATACGGTCAACTTAATTGAAATCAGATTTTAGAACACAAAATAAATGAAACAGGGTTACTCACAGAGTTATTAATTTGGTTAACTTTCCAAGTGAAGGAGGGATAGATCCACTGAGAGAGTTGCTTGATACATCTCTGTGGATTTTGGTGGATAAACCCTAATAAGTTCCACAAAACATACGCTAATAATGCAACAAGCACAATAATGTAGTACATTAATAACCTTTTTCCCCCTTGATGTCTGTGAGTTGTGTGTATCTATATAGGGTGCATGCGTGTATGCATTACTTTGGTACATAATTAATATTCGAACTTGTAGTCTATTAAGTATGCAATAATTTCCAAGATTGTCAATCACACAATTAATACATTATATTCCATGTCACTGGAGATTTCTATTGCTATTTCAATACCACGTATTTCAATGGCTGTTTAGCTATGTTAGCAGCTGATTAAACATTTATGCTATTCTAGGAGGTAAGGGACATGTTTTTTCAATATGAAGAGGCAGTAATTAGGTTTATGTTGTATGCTTCATGTTTAAGAACCTTTTTAACCTATCTTGTCATATTTTCTTCTTACAAATCATATTTCTTGGTTATGCAGGTCCAAAAAGTATCAGTGGTAAAAGTTTGAATGAATCAACCTTTTGGTTTACAAATAAATCTCCTCACTTCACTTGAAACAGAGAAATTTCTATCTAAATAGTTGATGCTAGTATTTAATTAAAACTAACAGTTTGCTCAACCCTATTAGTGTTAGGCTCACAGTTTTCTTTCAATTTACTTCATGCTTGCTATTCCCTGCAAAAGATTCACATATATTGCCTAAAAGAAGTACATATGAGTGTAAATAGATTAAAAAGGCCATTATGTAATGCCAGTAAGTCAAAATGGGGACCTAGGAGAATTCAACCATTATTATAGTAGTCAAACTTTTGCTGTGGACACCCACCCCCTTTTCCTTTTTCCTCAAGGAGCATTATCTTTGAAACAAAAAGTCCCTACTCAATTACAATTTTCTTGTTAATGTTTGTGAATTATGATGAGTTTCAGAATTTTCATATGATGAATCATTGTTTGAAACACAACAAATATAATGACATCTCTACGGGAAAGACACTGGTTTCATCATGGCATCAGATGACAAATTCCCCCACAAACTTCTACAACTGATTCAATTTAAGAAATTTGAAAAAGAAGTACACTGCAAATCATGGAGACTATAAATATAACTCACATATTCTGAAGCTCAGATAAATTTCCCAATTCACTTGGAACCAATCCACTTAAGTAGTTACCTTGCAAGTATCTGCAGACAAGAAGATACAAATTACATTTGGACAGGATCCAAATGTTGCAAAAAAAAAAGAGTAACGGAACAAATAATCAGAACTAAATCAAATAGTTGCACTGTGTATGACTTGAATTTAAAAAAATCATGTAAACTCTTACAAATTAAATGCAAATAATCAATTGATTTGCAAATTTCTCAGCTAAATTTATAAAGTTTAGCGCAGGCTCATTGATGAAACAAGGATGCTCCACAGCATCTAAGTGCCATGCTAATTAAGGCGAGACACAATCATTTGCTGTTTTTAATCCCTTAAACCTGTTGTTACAATTTTGAAGGAGATAGCTACTCCTTAACTATAACTGACACATGGAAAACATAGGAAAGTAAAACGTGACAGTATGAAAAGGCAAAAAAAGAAAATATTCATGTCATAATTCCTGAAGTTGCACTTCTTAAGACCATGAGAGTAATACCATAAGACAATAGTTTGCTGCAAATTCTGATGCTGAGAATTCAGATTCATAGAAAGTTAAGCTGTAAAAAGCAGAGAAAAGAATATGTTGGATGGATGGATTCCCCACTCCAATAATTTCTAGAGCAATTTGATAAGACATTTCTTTAGTATTTCGTCAGATATAGGAAAGCTGCTTTCCATGATAACTTTGGGGAAATAGAGGACTCAAATTGAATCAGAGAGAGAATATAAGAACCACTTCAACTACTTTTGTGTCGGATTGGAGGGAATGACCAAAAAGAATCTTAGGGAGAGAAATCAATTTTATTTGCTATACCATATAGGTCCTAGATCGTCACTATTTTGGTATGCTAAACTCTGCAGTGATGCTCTTTCTGCCTCCAGTTATGTTGATTTTGTTTTAAATCCCCAACTATATATATATATATGTGTGCCTTAGAATTGAAACAATTTGAGATTACAAAGGAGAAAGATGCACTTGTCATGAAGTCATATGATATTCAAGCATTCTATGTTAAAGCTAGAAATTTTGTCTCCCTAACACCAACTCATGTCCTCTATGTCGTGCAAATCCAAAAGTCTTGAAAAATGGGAATAGTGCAAATCACCATAAGCCTGGAAAAAATAACTCTTCCACATGCAAAAGTTCAACTCAAAACTGATATAGAAAGTCATCATACACCCAAACAAGATATCTGATCAGAGATTTAGATTCCTTGAACAGTGCAGCCTAAGATAATTATCATAATTATGTTGTATCATGATGCTACTGATATCACTTGTTCTAAACTAACTGAGATGATAGACCTGAAGAATATGGGACAACAAATATAGCAAACTTTAATTCATGAAATTATAAGTATCCCATTCCGGTACTTACACTCCCTGCAACTCGCTGCAATTTCCCAATTCTTTAGGAATTGTGCCATACAGATTATTGTTGTATAGTGCTCTACAAGAAATCACACATATTCATCAAATTAAAAGTAAGAGCATATTTTACATGAAATGTATAATACAATTAAAATATAAAATCACGTACAAGACCCGCAAATTCTCTAGCTTCCCAAGATCTGGCGATAAAGATCCACTCAACTTATGGTTCTTCAAACTCCTGGAAGGTTAGATGACATAAAACATTCAAGAAAATACAACAGATTTCCAGTTTAGGAAGAGAGAAAATCATTCATTAAGATGCATCTATGATGATATTTATGCCTCCAGTTTCATGAAACTTTACAAAAGCAGTTCAACTGCATATTATATTTTTACTCCATTTGCAGTAAAGTAACTTTCAAAATCCATAGTCCTTTCATGTGATAACTACTATTTGGAATAGACCACCATGTGAATGGCAACAAGGACTAGAACAGTGCTGGAGTCTTAGGTTTTGGTAAAAACCAAATCATCAAGGGTTTGAAGTTCAGGACCAGATAGGAGTAAATAATAGAACTTTTGAAGATAATTAATGAGGGAAACTGTGAAAGTTCTTGGATCTCATTCTACATGGCTAACACATGCCCTTCGAACAGTATGATTCTAAGAACCACTGGCAATCAATTACACACCATCGACAATGCCTTACTACGCTCAAGGCATAGATCTACTTATTCACAAACAAGAAATGAATTGAGCATGTGAGGAGATAAAAATAAATTAATGCAAGCATTATGCTAGGAACTCACAAAAATATTACTCTCTTTGTTTTCCGATCGCATGTTACACCCCTCCAATTGCATGGATCAGGATCCTCTGGCCTCCATAAAGGAAGAATACCATCTGAATTAACAATTGCATTCCTGAAGCTTAGGAGCGCCTCACCTGCAAATATCACTTCTAGTTAAATAAAGTTATCCGCACATGATATGAGAAATGTTATGAGTGCTCGTTTGCTCCTAGATTCACAGATATGCACGTATAGAAGTTAGTGACAATGTGTCTCCAGATATCAATGCATTCAATTGCTAAGCTAATAGGATGCTCACAACCACTAATATGTAATCACAAAAAATATTGATATATGAGACAGCTACTAGCAATCATTTTTTAATAATTGGTTCATACAGGGAGAACAGTATCTAAGAAGGGAAGACTAATGAACATCATACCATCAGAATTAATAGCACTACTTTTGTTTATGAGGATGTAAAGCAGCAGAATGCATTGGAGACGAGGCCATCGACACATCATCAGATAAACGGCCATGTTGGTGTTGATCAAGCATACTATGGCTACTACAAATCATTTCATTGACCAAACTCCAGGACGCTTCCTTTGTAACATCCGGCTATCTGGTTGAACATGCCATATTGTAGCCAGAGTAAAGGCAAATGGTTACCGGAATGCATCAATAAGTTAAGAACTAGAGCAAGAGGAAAGCAAAAGATAAAATAAAAGGGCCATTTGAAAATATTTCTTTTTGTTTTTTCCCATTGTGATAACTTCCAAACTTCAAGCGTAATGACTTTTCCCCATCATTGTTGAATATAACCAAAACTAATGCTAGCGCAATAATTCTTGCAGCTGTGATTGTTCAGATATGCATAATGTACATTATGTCAAGCTTAAGACTAGCAACTCTTCCTATTCATCACTGAAGCACTCAGATTCTGATTTTAAGTAATGCACTGGCAAAAGTGATACTAGATGTCCTTATCATTTTCATTTGAAATCCTGCTAATTTAAGAAAATACAACGTTGCTCAACTATTTATAGTCTATTGACATAAAAATTGCAAACAATTGGGACCTCCTTATTGACAAGTCTATCAGGACCATATTACTCATTGGTAAGAATTCATGTTTCACATATAGAAATCAAATCAGAGTAAAGCTTCAAAAATGCCTTGAAAACTGAAATGCAAAATAAAGGAAGAATAACAATAATGATCCGAACAATTATTAGCAACTTTACCAGGCATGAAATCTGCGGTGGAAAGACCAGCTTTTGATAATCAAAGTGCTAACACTGCAACAAACTTATTTCATGAACTGGAAACTGGATCAAGATGAATACCAAAGAAACAGATGAAATCAGAAATACTGCTTTAGCACAGAACCAAAATCTTAAATTTCTTTCACAATCTTGTATAAAGGACATGGGTGGTCTCTAAACTCACTGAATTTGGCATTAAACTAATATCCCCAGAAAATTGCAACAAAAAAGAGTGAAAAAAAAACAATTAACAGTAATTTAGTTTCAGAACTCCAAATGCACTAAATGTTCCAAAAAGAACGTTAAGTAAAAGGGTTAGAGGTAGATTTGACTCTTACACTACAGCGTTTATGCTCGAACTTAACTCGAAAACGAAATAAAAGAGGAAACGTAGTAATTTGAAAGAAAAAAGAACTAAACTTCAAACAATAGCAAAAAGAACACCGGTCAGTTCACACGTAGCTTAAGAAATGGCTTGTTTTTTTCCAAAAAAATGAAGAGAAACTCATAAAGTGAACAGAGAAGAGCTAAAATACAACACTTCACCACAAATGCCAAAAAGAAGAAGAGGAATAGAAATAAGTACTTAGGGTGTGTTCTCTGACTAAAGATAAAAGCTTTCCCTGCATACATTTGCTTCTACAATTTCACTTACTTGGGTTTTGGGGTTGAGACAGAAGAGAAGAAAATAAGGAGACAAGGACACCAAAACACAGAGAGAGACCTTAGATTCGATCTGTGAAGGAGAATGAAGGTAGTGAGCTGTAAAGTGATATAAAACAAAAACCCACAAACAAAATCTATGAGAAAAAACAAAAATAGTTTTAAAAAAAGCTCACTGATAATGGGTACTTCTTCTTCTTCCAAATTGTTTAACAAATTTTTAAGGCATTACAACAACAAGATAATTAAGAGAAAGAGAGAGGGAGAGAGAGCGCAGGAGAGTGTATGCAAGTAAGTGAGAGAAGAACATCAGAAGGAGTGATATAAAAATTTTGATGCTTTGTACAATCTTTGGGTTTTGCAATTGAGGAAGGAAGCAGCATCAATCCAACGGATGTGGTTTCGCACGCTTGACTTAGACCTTTCACTCGTGCCAACCGACGTTTCTTTCTCTCTCTCACCCTCTGGGCTAAAGAGTAGAGACTATGACCTCAGAGTCAGCTCACCGGTAACGAGCGTCGGTTTGGCATCTTATGTTAGATATTTATTTTTTTTACATCTATTTGACACTTATTTTTTAATATTTTTATTTTATTTTAATGACATTAGGTAGCAATGCTTTAGAAGCACCAAACACCTCAGGGTTGCTTTCTTCTGTAATGAAATTGCATAAATTATGACCATTTCAGACTTTCACAATATTTTTTTTTTATTTACAAAATGTTTTAGAAAATTTTTAATTATAAAATGACACTTTTAAACTATTTACTCTTAGATTAATTCTTACTTGAACAGGATAGGTGTCTTGTAAAAAATAAAATTCTGACCTCAAATTTTAAACGACTGCATACATAAAAATGATTCAAACCCACGACCTCCCTTAAACCAAAAGAACCTCTTACTAATTTACTTGTGCAGGCTGCAAGACTTTTTTTTTTTTTTTTAATGAACTGAGCCTTATTGAATAGTAACACCGCCAAAAGTGCAAGAGGTACTTTTGCACATGAAACTGGACTAATTCCTCGAATGCTTTCCATATGATTTGCTTTTGACCCCAACCCTGATCCCCGTGCTAGTCCATAAGAATAAGATGACCATATATACTGTACTGTCTGCACATCATACTGTACTGTGTCTGCACCTCACCTCTATTCTACTGTATCTGTAATTGTATGCTACTAATGCCAACCGTCCTTAGAGCATCTTCCTTAATGGAATCAGTACTTGATAGATAAGGACTGCCGCTGGGAATTTATTTTAATAATACGATATCCATTTCAGAACCAGTACATCCCAATCCCATTAAAGTATTAAACTCCTTACCTTCCTAAAGCTGCCATAGACAATTAAAGCTAGCTTTTTATGCATCAGATTATGCATACAGACGTATAACAAAGTTAGTCAGGGTAATATGTATTAGGATCTAAATGCAAGCTGTACAACATTTAACACTGCTTGCTCAACTCAAGGCCTAACTGAAGCCCAAAACTTTTGTGTTGTTGCCAAAGTATGAAGGTGTATCCTAGAAGCAGAAATCTGCATGCTAGATATCAACCATTCATAATCTGACAATGCATCATCAGGCAATGGTTCCAAGAATTCGCACTTGCTCAAAATTTCAGGTGGGGGAACTCCAGCAATCAAATTGGTGTCCAGTTTTGGCTTACCCTGACTGATATCTTTAGAGATTTCAGGTGAAGGGCCTTCCAGTGCAGATGGAGTTGCACCAGGAATTACTTCCTGTTTGAACGGTAATGCTCTGGCTGTCTGCAAGCAGAACTCGAACCATTGATGGATTAGTGGAGATGCCCCTCTGACTCGGCCACCAAGGAGATTTGGTTCAAGCCTAGAGGCAGCAGGGATTGCCTGAAAAAGGAACAGAATTAATTATCTCTCTCTCGATTAAGCTCAAACATCATGTATTAACTGATAGAAATTTTATTCACAAAGGTTATATAATCTTAAAATTGTCTGTGAGCAACTTCATCTCTTTATGAAGGAGATGCTTTTTATTATTCATTTGAAGCCCGGGTAAGCACTGAGAGATAAACTAAATTAATGTCAAAAAACATAATGAATTGAATCAAGACATACCCATAGATCAGCCCATATGCTAGTTCCAGACTTGGGGACTATCACTGCAACATTTGACATGCGCTTGGCAACAGGAAGAACATCAGAACTCCAGCCAACAGCTACCCACACATCTCCCACAGCAAATGCCTTTAGATAATAACTGCTATCAAATAGTCGAACCTATAATAACCAGTAAATGGCATCAATACCACTACTCTGTTGGATGTAACCCACTGCTTCAGAGGAAGTATGCATGTTTCTTCACTTTCAAAGTGAAACACAGATCCTAAAAGAGTTGAAATTCTCGGTCTGACACTAATCGAATGATCTATAGAATGCAAAGGGTGGTGTAAAAACTCAATCGATGATTGTTGTTTGCTTATAGTAAAAGATTGAAATATGAACAGAAGAAAATAAAAAAGAACTCTCAGCTGCGCACTTTCGGGAAAAATAAAAGTTAGAAGATTGTATTGAAGCATCCGTATGCTGAGCACTGACATGATTAAAACAAATTGAGCATTAACTATTATATACAGATTGTGTAAAGAAGAAGAGTGAATTTTTCTAAGCACCAAAGTTAACTCTTTTATGTTGCCAAACCTGACTAACACTGGAGCCCAATTGTATTGAAGCATCCGTATGCTGAGCACTGACATGATTAAAACAAATTGAGCATTAACTATTATATACAGATTGTGTAAAGTAGAAGAGTGAATTTTTCTAAGCACCAAAGTTAACTCTTTTATGTTGCCAAACCTGACTAACACTGGAGCCCAAACTCTAAGAAATGTTCTAAAAAAAAGAACAAGAACCCCTAGCAGTTTCATACATCATGTTATGAAACCACTAGCAATAAACACAAAAGTACCTGCTTACTGAATGATGCTAGATTTTCCTGGACAGCATTTCTCCCGCCAGCAACTTGCAATGAGATGTTGTTAGTGTTGTATGATGCTCCCATATACTTCAGAACAGCACCAACAACCTCTCTAGGAGAATCAACCATTGAAATTTTCCCTGTGAGCTCAGGCCACCATAAATCTGCCCAATCCTACATGGTGATTACTTTAATTGCACAAATGCCCAATCCAGATAAACCTTAAATGTAAATAGCATGAGAATCAAGCTATCTGAAAAAATGTTAAACTAACCCATTCGTGGCAGATGTTAGCCCCTGCACTGACCGTATTAAAGATTAAAAAGTAATAACTGGACTTAATCGGTTTTCTTATCCTCACTACTTTGCCTAACATTGACATAACAGGTTCATAACAAAGCAAGAAAGAGCTTCTAAAAGTAAACATTTTGATTACAGATGTAAACAATTAACCAAAGCAAACAAATAAAATAAGAAGTTTTAGCTGGCATAAAAAAGTGCTAGTGCAATCAGGAACTGAAGGGAGAAAGTTTTTCCCCTCTGGCATTCACTAGTTGCCAGTACTCCAGAATAAAATATAATGCATGCTAAGATGGTGAAATAGAAAAGGCAAAAGAAAATTCATAGGCAATCACCTCAATGGGAGCCAATTTATTCTTCTGAAATTTACTTTTCTTGTAAGCTATCACCATAGAGCCCCATCGGTATGGAGCAGCCCATACTTCACCTTTAGGATCTATTTCCCCCTCATAATTCCGGCGTAGGTATGCCTGTGACATGGTTAATGGAAATATCACAACATTCCCACTAGGAAGGCAAAATGCCAATGGAAAACAATAAATAAGAAATTGAGGCTAAGTACTTCAAAGACACATCCTTACCTTCCATTTATAACTTAAACCCTTGTACCAATCCTGGTCCTCTATGCCTCTTATAGGCTCAATTAGAGAATTCTTTATTGCAAAACTGAGCCATGAGTCACCAAGGGTTAAGACATCAGCAGCAACAGCAGACTTTGGACCAATTTTCTTCCTGTTAAAGCACACTGATAATTCATCAAAGATCTTCTCCAGACTTCCAACAAATGTATTCCGAAACCTTAATCTCTTCCCTTGGGATTGCATAAAATCCTATCCATCATTACAAAATTGAAGTCATAAACAAAAGATACTCTATGTCCTTGTCAATATTACTGACAATAAGAATAAGAATTAACGATACATTCTTTAAACAAAAGGTTGTCCTGTTTCTAGCAGAGAGTTAGATTCAAACAAAAGTTACTTTAAATGGCCAAATAAAAATTATTAAGGAACATTACCAAGCTCTCAAACTTCCTCTCCTATGCTAAGTTCATACAACTACAACAAGATGAAATCAACAGAATGTTCATTGAAACTCGAAGAATATACACATTGAAACCTTGAATTTGCAAAAATCATCAAATACTGAAATGATAGTAGAGAACAGAAAATTATTTAAGGTCACATAAATTTCTAACCTTGAACCAAGAAGGAGGTACTGAGCCCCGAAGAGTAATTACGTTGAGAGGAACAGATAATGCATAGGTTTTAGACTTCCAAGTTTCAAATGCAGCATTCAATTCCTCACTCTCAAAACTTTTTACAGTCTCAGGATTCCTTTCTCCATTATCAACTGCATTAAAGAAGAAAGCATATACCATTACACATAACAAACCCAAAAGACATTCACAGTAGCAAAAGCAATGGCCCTAAGCAAAATTCTTCTTTATTTTTAAGGCTTCTGAAAAATTTTCTTTGGTTGAAAGAGATAAGCAATAGAATTTCCGTGAAAGATTGGTCTTTGTGATCACCAGGCTGTAATATCTTTCCTCTCAACAAAAAAGCGCATTCACTTCAACAATAATCCCATTGCAATTTACTGCACATAAATGGTAGACTATATCATTTTAAATATTTGAAATATAAAAATGGTAAAGGTAATAATTACCCTGATCAGTATTTTGCTCTTCCAGATTAATCCGAGTCTCAGTAGGACGAAGCAACGGAGTTGGAGTAGCTCGACAAAGACCCACGTTTAAGCCCAAGAAGAATATGGAAGACGCGGTCAAAGTTACTCGAATCCAGGCCAGATGATCATCGTCGGAGGTTTTTCCCGACTGCGAGCAAACAGAGAGATTCCGACGATCGGAGAGTTTAAGGGGAAATGTGAGATTTGGGTTTGGTAGACGGCGACTCAAGTGGGTATGGGGGTGAAGTATAGACATGCATACTACCATGTTTATCAAACTGCGAAAGTGAACAGACAGACGCAGGTACCAACTTTTATCTGCATTGCACGGACGACGAATTTATGGTGGGAAATGGGATCATAGCGAAAACGTATTTTTATTAAAATTAAACTTAAAATGGTAACATACATACCGTATGTACCTTATCAATACTCGTATATATTAAATTTTGGATTAAAAAATAATCTTAAAATTAATTTAATTTTTAAAAGTTTTTTGTTACATTCATTAAACCATAACTAAAATTAATCTAAATAGTCTTTCTTAATTGTAATTAATTAAAATTTAATTCCTAAATTACTAATTCTAAATTCACTAAACAAATTTCACGTCTATCTAAAATTAACATCATCTTCCTGTAACGACTTATTTATGTTTGAAGTTGGCAGCTGGTTAAAAATTCGATTGGATTAATTATAAAAACTTAAATTGTTTAATTTAGCTTTTAACTTTTTTCGATTTACTTTAATAACTATTGTTATTAAAATCAATCGATTTGTTAATTGATCAATTAATTTTTATAAATTAATAAATTCTTATATACTAAACTAATTTAGTTAGTTTTCATTTAACAATCTCTTTTATTAAAATTTAAATTATTCAATATGTAAAGATAATATCTTTCAATTATATTTTAAATTATTTAATTTTAGTCAATTTTATGACCGTATAATATTAATTGAACCTTTTTTACACCTTTAACAAGGTTACTTTGAAAAAGTAAATTACTTTTATAAAAGTAAACAACACAATGATAAGATGAAATCTTGAATAATGATTTGGGGACACCAAGATTCTCTTTCATCAAAAGACTCAAAAGTAAACATCTCGAAAGACGAGTTCCACTTTAAAGGGTTAAAGTGAGGTTGGTATTACCATCAAGTTTATCTGTCAAGTCCATCGTCCCACTTTAAAGGGTTAAAGTGAGGTTGGTATTACCATCAAGTTTATCCGTCAAGTCCATCTCTTTGTCAATCTGTTTAATAAGTTGGTAGCCCAATTGGGAGGCCATGAACCAAAAACAGAGTGGGATTCTTGTGTTGGGTTAGATGGCTGACTGGAGTTCATGGTTTTGCAATATGTAGGATAAGGAATGTTACCAGCTCATGTGTGGAGAACGTGATCATATACTGAAGTCCACTGATTCATGGATGGAGTTATGATAGGATTCAGAAGAGAATTATCTCCATAATAAGGTCCAAGAGATGTATAGATAGTAGCAGGGACCAAGCTTTGAGATTGATTTAACTGGTCTAAAAAATAATGTAATTCTTCTGTTAAGAATGTGCTTTCTATAGGCCAATCTGTAGAAGCGTGCCAAAAATGGAGATGGTTAAATGTACATAATTTTCTAGAGTCACTCATACAATAAGGGCGGTAGATGAGGTAGATAGCATAAGCGTTGCGATTATCAACAGAAAAGTCCCATAAACAATGATGAGTTAAAAGTTGGGACATATCAATGCGCCATTTGTTTAATGGTTGGAACCATTTCAGAAAAGTCCATAAAAGTATACCAACATTGGTTGGATCAGACAAATGTTGATAAACATGAAGGGGTGAAAAAAAAATAAAACAAGTATAAAGGGCAGACAAAGCCTAGAGATGCCATAGGGTTGACTCGTGGATATTGTCATAAATATGATACACGAGTTTGTAAGGGGTAATGACATCAAAATAACTAAGAACTGGTAAAACGTCAAACTTGAGAAGGGTTAGATGCAGATAATAAAACAAACTTTGATGAAGAAGTGGAGAATGGTCTACAACAATGGTTGGAGGTTGAGAAAACAAAGGAGGAAATTCTTTTTTGTATTTTGCAAACCTAGGAAACTCCATTAACCAATACAGAGGAATAGGAAGCTTCAAAGAAGAGGAAGCAAACAATAGAGGTTTAGTTGGTCGAGAGAGATAGTCAGCAAGTGTATGATGATGACCTTTAATATGGCGGACGGAGAATTTATAGCGAAAAAACCCCTCCTGCCAACGAAGTAATTGACTGTTAGGAATCTTTTTTTTGGGATGATCAAGGATTTTTGGAAAAGAAGTGTTATCTATTTCAATGACAAAACAATAAGGAGTGAGGTGGAAAGAAAACTTTTCAATAACTCTTTTGATAGTGAGAGTCTCCTTATAACTAATATGATAGTGGCATTCAAAAGAATTAAATTGGCCACTTGTATGTCCGCAATAATATCGATTGCCATTGATTTCTTCGATGAGCACAACACCCCAATAGGTATCACTAGCATCAGTTTGTAAGATGCATTGTCCATTGTCAGGAATCTTTAAAGGTGGAGGATCCCAACAAATTTGCTTTAGACGCTTGACAACCTTGGATCGTCCAAGGTGGTGGATTCTTTTTCAACAATTTGGATAAGGATGAAGTATAAGTTGCCACGTGTGGTAGAAACTCTCGAATGTAATTAACAATACTGAGGAATTATTGTATCTGCTTCACAGTGAGATGTTCATCAGGAAAATGTAACAGCTCTTGTGTACTATATGGACTAGGCTGATAGAATCCATCTTTGAAATACATACCCAGAAAGTCAATTTCTTAGTGCCAATGGTGCTTTTTGAAGCAAAAAGCACAATGTCATACTGTTTAGTAAGATCCAAGAATTGTTACAGTAAGGCCTGATGTTCCTTATGGGTATTTGAAAACAGTAAAATATCATTGATGTAAATGATTACACTGTCGAGAATAGGCTCACATATCTTGGTCATTGTTTTTTGAAACAACGATTGGGCGACTTTAAGCCCAAATTACATAACAGTCCATTGGTACTATGCATTGAGAATGCAGAATGCAGTCTTGTATCTTTCAATTGGGTGAATACCTACTTGTCAAAATCCTGCCTTAAGATCAAACTTGGAAAAGATAACAACTTCTTTGAGAAATAATACCCGAGTACTAATCTTTGTAAGAGAAAACTTGTCATCTTGCAGGAATGCATTCAGAGGTTTGTAGTCAATGACTAACATCTTTTTTTTACATTTCTACTCTGAGCATTTATTGATATAGAATGCCTGGCAAGCCTAATCCGACTCTGTGGGCTCAATAAGTCCTTGCTTCGAAAGGATAGCACACTCATCTTGTGCGCTCTTTAGATCATCAAGGTTCATTCCTAGATGTGTGGCTTTGGTAGGATTTATATCCTTATTCTTCTGAAAAGGTATAGTTATGAAAAAGTCAACATTTTTCCACAAAGGATAAGGGTTGTTGGACCAATGGTGGTTGACGAATTAAATTTTTTTATGTTTTGATAATAATAAAATATATAGAATTAGTTAAGAAATTATTTCAGGTAATTTGGATTGCAATAAAAAGGATTACTACCTTTTAAGATTGACAAATGTACAAATCAAATCAAGTTAGTGATCTTCACCAACGTTCAAGGTGTAAAAGATGATCTTAGTGAAGATTGTGAATAAAGATCTTCAAAGATATGTATCCCAACAATTAAAGATCAAGATTTTCTGCAATATAACCGTTGAAGCCAACATAAGTCGACTAGTAAATCATAAGTCGACTAATATATCAAGATCTGTCAGGTTCAGAACAACACAAGTCGACTAATAGACTATAAGTCGACTTATCGAAGGTTACAAGTCGACTTACACTGCATAAGTCGACTTATAAAAGAGCGGAGATAAAGTTTTACGAAAATCGTTGTTACAAGTCGACTTACACACCACGACAAGTCGACTTACGAGTACAGTAAACTGATTCTGACGAAGTCAATTAGTCACAAATGGAAAGGAAATATTCATGCAACTACTATAAGATAATCAACAACGGTTATGAGACTTTCCAACGTCTATAATCTTCCAAGAGACTGAGAATAAATTGATTAAGATCAAGGGATAAAGATATATATGTCCATATAGCCAAAAGATACTACGACAACTCCAAACTCACTCTATATTGCTCTTATCTCATTTTCATATCTGCATTGAGCATTGTTCTTTCTTCTTTATCTCATTATCTTTGTGAGTTGAGTGATTTTTGAAAAGTCACTTGTGAGGTAGGATTTGTGCCGGAAAACAAATCGGTTGTAAAGGTAGCTTGAGTTTAAATCAAGCAAGATTGAAGAGTTCACACTATATTACAAAGTGTGTAATAAAGTGGTTTACAAAATCCTAAGTGGGAGCTTAGGTAGAGGACGTAGGTCTTGGCATCGAACCTCTATAAAATAGTGTTTGCTCTTCTTCCTTACTTTTTATAATTAAATTTGTTTAAATTGTTTTTGTGTGAATTAACTTCTGATTTTATTGTAGAATTTTACGAAAAACTCTAAAGATCTATTCAACCCCCCTTCTAGATCGTTTACAATTGGTACTAGGCATTTGTGATTTAAATTCCTTTGGCTGAATTTAATTTTGCTACATTCATTAATATATAAAATGGTCAAAAAAATGAGGCAAATGTGCAATTACATCTGAAGATTCCATCATCATGATTTACACTTGGGCTAAAATGTGATTGATTTAGAGTTTTGCAACATTCTAGTCGACTAATTGGTGTCTAAGTCGACTGAGATAGAGAAAATGATTTACATTTTTTTGAAATGATTCCTTTGATCTTAAACATTTACCAGTAGACTAATTGGAGTTTCAGTCTACTACTGTTGAGGATTAAGGCAAGTTAACTTTGATTTGGATATCGAGTCATGTTCTGGGATAATCGAAGATTAGTAACAAGTCAACTTATGAAGGTCGATAAGTCGACTTATGGAGGTAAACAAGTCGACTCATACTTACACGGGTTCTTTAAAACCTATTATCCCCTTTATTCACCGAAAACCCATTCTCTCTAACCTCTGAAATTTTTCTTCTCCAAGTCGACTTATACCTTCAAATCTCTTCAAATCTACTCTACCCATTATCAATCGACTACCATTAGCATAAAACCCATTCATTATTTCTTCAAATCAACCTTCCTTTTCCGAAACCCCTTTCTCATAATTACAAACCCAAACTTTCGTTTTTTTTTTCAAAATCTCTCAAAAACCTCATGGCTCCACGCCAATCAAAAGGGAAAGACAAACAACCCACTCCACCACAAGGTTCTCGAGTTCATTATGGACCACGAGTTCGTGGGTCTTCTTCAAGGGGAGATACTACTAGAGAGGATGACATGATTGAACCACGGTTCGTCTTAAGGGAAGCCCAAACTTTGTACAACAAGGTACTAAAAAATGAAGTGTTAATTCCTTTAATGAGGTTTGATTGGACTGAATTAGACAACAGTGAATTTACGGATGTGTTTTTTGAAATCACTAATCTTGGGTTGCGAGATTTTTTGGGTTTTAAGGATGAGATATATGAAGATGTGGTTAGGGAATTTTATTCAAATCTCAGTGTGATTAGTAGTAATATTGCTAATGGAGTTCATCTGAAATCTAGTATTAATGGACGGGAAATTTTTCTATGTGAAGCTAATATGTGTACCTTATTTCGATTACCTAGAGGAGGAGTTAGGCCTAGAGCTTCATTCATAGATTTTGATATTTTGAGAAACGAGGATGGCGATACTGATGAGGAAGATGAAGAAAATTTCGGCTATACTGAAGAGAAAGGTGCTGAATTGCTTAGTCGATTCTGTTCTGATCATACCCCTCTGTATGAAGCAATGAACTTGCCTTTGAATTATCGGCTGCTACATTATGCGATTAATAGGGTTGTTTATCCGAAAAAGGCGAGTAATAATCAAATCACATCCTTGGATAAAGAAATACTTTGGCATGTGGAAGAAGGGAGAAAGATTAATTATCCAAGTTTGATTATCCAAATGATGCGGAAAAGGCCAGTCTATTACGCGGTCAGCTTAAAGGGAAACCAGTCCGGCATAAAGGAATGCCGTATGCAGCTTTGATTACTTCTCTCTCTCAGTTACAAAAATGTGATTTGAGTAATTATGCTCATTATCCGTATCCTCAAAGTTGGAGATTTACCCCATATAATTTGATAAGCATGAAGTTGGTAAAAACCATTGAAAAAGGCTGGGTTTACTCCTATCATGTAGCGAAGCTAGGTCTGACCTTGGAGGGTGTGCAAGTGCCTCCAAGGCAACGTTCCAAGCGGGCAGCTGATCGTCCAAGCAACTCTCGACTGAGTAATGTGCGAAGGAGTGAGGTCTCTCACGAGGAACTTAATAACATTCACGATCAATTGGATGACTTAAATGATCGTGTTGATGATATACAGAGTATGTTTATGCGGTTGACGAAGAAAGTTGATGCACAACATTGTATGCTCAAGAAGATTTTTGATAAGTTAGGTTGTAGGCATGATGGTTCTTCATCATGATGTGTATTGCCTTTCGCCTAGACCGACATTTCTTCTTATGCTTTTTCAAGTGTGTGTGGTGCTTCTTATGACTTCTGGTATTTGTGTTTGTTGGATTGTTCTGTTATGTAATGACTTTGCATTTATTTTCCTCTTTGTGTTTGCTGTCTTTTTTGTTTATGTACTGCCATTGTGACTATTTTTCATATTGGTTTTTGATTATGACAAAAAGGGGGAGTAAAAATGGAAATTGATAATTGGTATCCTTTAGTCACAGTGTGTTACAATGTCTTTGAATTGAGACTATCTTGATTTCAACTTCTGTTTATACAATTAATTTTTACAAAGGCTATTAAATTCATTGGTTTATTAATTAAGGGGAGACAAATTAACTATCGAGACAAGGGATTAAAAACCTTGATAAAGTTTCTTGTTTTTAATTTCTTTTCAATTTCTAAATATTTTGTCATTATCAAAAAGGGGGAGATTGTTGGACCAATGGTGGTTGACAAATTAAATTTCTTTATGTTTTGATAATAATAAAACATATAGAATTAGTTAAGAAATTATTTCAGGTAATTTGGATTGCAATAAAAAGGATTACTACCTTTTAAGATTGACAAATATACAAATCAAATCAAGTTAGTGATCTTCACCAATGTAACATCCCACCCCTGATGGGAATGGTAGAATGGTAATTTGACAAAGGATTAAGAGGGTTTAGGATTTATTTTGCAATGTTCATGCACATCTGATTTATGAATAGTGAAATTGTACATGAAAATGACTGTACATGCATTCATGACATTTCCCGGTAGTTGTGCCTAAATGGGATTTTATTTTGGAAAATGTGGTTTATGGGCTTGAAAATTTAATTGGAGTGGATTGTTATGTGTTTTATATTTTTGGGGAATATTATAATTTTTTTCTGAATTTTTTCGGCAAAAAATTTCCGGACCAAAAAAAAAATCGCCACGCGGTTTACCGATTGGTTTTCGGTACCGAAAATTTTTTCCCAACGACACTGAAATATTGGGTAAATGATGTTGGGATTATAATTGGGACCATGGATTTAGAAATTACATGTATTAGGGTTTTTATTTTAAAGTCACTATCAAGTTTTGTCTTTTTCTCCTATTTCATGCCAAGTGGCATGATGAATCATCCTCCCACATTGATTTCAAGCTTTATTCTCGACACTTCTAAGTTGGAGAGGAAAACAAAAGTGTTTTGGTGAGTTTTTCTTCTTCTCCTTCGTGGGTTCTCCTCCCTTGAATTCTCCATTTGTTCTAGCCAAAATTGTTGCTCTTCATCTTGCTTCTAAGAGCCTAACCTAGCTTCCCTTGCAAAGTGATGATGATGATTGTGTGGTGGAAAGAATTAGAGAGGATTGTGAGATTGTGAAGTCTAGAAGAGTGGAAGCTTGATTAAGGTAAATCATATGTTTATATGATGGTTTTATATTTACTTGTGATGTTGCTTAAGGTTAATTGCATGGCTAAGTTGAACAAAAATGATGATTAACTTGAGTTGGGATGGTTTGAGATTGCAAAGACAGATTCATGGCTCCATTTGTTTAATTTTTTTGAGCTGTTTAACGTGCGAATCTAGAGAAACTCAAAACATAGAAGTTGTAGATCTAGAGGTCTACTATCTCCATGAATGTTTCCACGATTTTAGGGTGAGCCAAATGAGAGTAATAGGCCCCTAATTGAATCTGGTTCAGAACACCAGCGAGATTAAAATAAGACCTGAAAGTTAATTGTTTGAGGACCTTAGAGTTGGAATTGGATGATGAGCTCTTCTTATGAAATGTTCAAGAATGTGTCATTTAAGAACTGTAAAGAGGAAATTTTAATTGGATGAGGATTCTGCTAGCTATGTCCGAATAAGTGAAGGTTGTTCCTAACCTTAGTGATATAGAAGAGAACAGAAACAGGTCAGGTGTGTAAAAATCACAATAAATCCAATTTATATTATTTTCGAACCGGATTTGCATATGTGATAGCCATATGAGTTTATGGAAAATTAAACTTTGAATCATCTTAATTGGATGTGAAATGAATGAGTTATAAGGGTTTGAGTTAGACAGGGTCCAACCTGTGACTACATGTTAAAGCTGATTGTTAATGGAAGATTTGAATGCCCTTAATGACCAAATTAGACCATGGTTATAAAAGAAGAAATGTAAAGTTATGTGTTAATTAGAGGTCTGGAAAGTTTGAAAAACATTGTACCTATTTATAGGGAGTTATGAATTGTTAATTATTGACTGGTTATGTGCATTTTGGTGAAACCTAGCCATAAGTGTAGGCTAAATTAGAGATTTTTTTTTATTCGAATTGGCTCAAGTGATCTTTTGGAAAGTTGTATAGGAAAAAATTATTTTGAAAATGAGATATATCATGTTAATTTTGGATGTCAGAATTGGAAGTTATGAATTTTCAAAGATTGGACCTAAGTTAGGTCATTGGCTAGTGATCAGGGCAACCACTTGCATGACAATTTTGAGTCTGTTAGAGATGGAATTAGCTGTTAAGCCCTTCATGAGAAGTGTAGTATTCTGTTTGATCTTTTCATAGGTATAAAGTATGCAATTTTTTTGACATTTTTGCAAGAAGTTATGCTTTTTAGAAAATTGTTGTTCGATTCTGTGGTTTCAATTAAGGCGAACCATTCATTGAATTGTTTGACCTACTTAGCAATTGAATTTGATTTCATGTTGTTCATGAAAGTTATAGGTCACATTCTGATATTTCATTTCGCATAAATCTTGTAATTTTTTTTTTAGCAAAGGGAATGAGAAGTTATGGATTTTATAAAATGTTGCACTGTTTTGACAAAATATTGCACTGTTTTGAGAGGCATTGTGAAAGCAGTAACTTTGAGTGTATTTTTGACACCCTTAGGGGTGAAATTAGTTTTTGTGCCTTTCATGAAACTTGTAGAGCTCTCTTTTCTCTATAAAATAGATACCAAGTTTGTCCAATTTGAAGTTTGGAGTAGGGAGTTATGCCCTGTGGAAGTTGGGATGTCGGAGGACGTTTGTTCCAGATCTGCCATTGTAGTAGCATAAGTCGACTTATATCCTCAGACAAGTCGACTAGGACATACACAGTAGCATAAGTCGACTAGGATTCTCAGGCAAGTCGACTAGGATCATATATTTTTCCTTCTTTTGTTTATAACTTTTCCGTCCGACATCCGATTGACCTGATTCTTGAGGCATCGGATTTGTGAAATATTTAATTTCATTTTATGAGAAATTGGGAATTTTTGGACGAAAAATTGACGTGGGTCTGGGTAATGGTTCTTTGGTCACTGTTTTAGTTATTTTTTGACCTATAGAGGCCCGAATTGAGTAATTTCGGTGCCGTTAGATTTCTAATTTTTAGATGAAATGTTTGTGATGGAAATTTTGGATTAAGGCCGAGAATATCATGAACATGCATTGTACACCTTTTAATTGTTACATGAGAATTATTAACTAGTTCTGATTGGACAATTAGTAATGGTTATATTCTCTGATAATTATAAAGGCACATTTGGAGCGTCGGCCGACCGACGGTGTAGAGACTTCCCAGTAATAGCTCATAAGTTATAGGTGAGTAACCTAGATGATTCTTTCAATTATTATATGTATAATGTGGGAAATAATGGTGGGATTAGTGATTGTGTTTGTTTATGACTGGATTCTGGACACGGATGGTCCGATGAATTGGGAGATTTGACATAGAAGTGTCCTTTATGTGTTGATTGTCAAATTGCTTGCTATTACTGTGCTTCATTGCGTTGCCTCTACTGTGACAGACTGTTTTATACTGACTGTGATATATTGAGCATATTGCATTTCATACACAAATACATGAACGGATAATAATAGTTGTGACCAGAGTCGCCACTGATACTGAAAAAGAGCCTCGAGCTCGAAGGGAGATAGTGCATACCCAAAAGACTCTCCTACTCCCTAGACACGTCAACTGCCTACTGTTTACTGTTTAAGCGCTCGGTCACAACACTGTAATAAAATGAAAAAGTGTCACATATGCATTGCATACACATTTTGATTGAATACAGTAAATGGGAAAAAGGCAAGGGTGCATTACACAATTGTGATTTGCTTCTTCTGAACGTGTTATTGTATATACTCTGTAATTTGCTTGAGTGATGCATGAATTGGGCGAACCATCGATGATGGTTCCTTACTGAGTTCGCAAAACTCACCCAAAATTTGCAATAATTTTTCAGGCCTTGAAGAGTACTCCGTTAGACACGGGAGTATGCCTACTGCATGCCAGGAAAAAATAGGGGTCGGGATCAGTTCACGTCTGTATTAGTATCTCATAAAATTGTATTCCGCAACCTCTGTAAAATGATGCTTTGTATTTACAGTGGGCCCAATTTGGTGGGAGATTTGCGTTCATTAAATGACTACGTTAAATTATTATTGAATGTCTGTAATGACTGAAAATGTTTACAAATTAACGTGGGCTCAAATTGTCTAATGTTTTTCGAGCGTATGAATGTCTTTATAAAAAAAAATTGATATTAGGTTTCGTCTGAGTGATGTAGCACGCCACCCTCGCGGGGCACGAACTCGGATATCACCATCGATGTCGGGTTCGGGTCACGCGAGAAAGGGGTGTTACAACCAACGTTCAAGGTGTAAAAGATGATCTTAATGAAGATTATGGATAAAGATCTTCAAAGATATGTATCCCAACAATTAAAGATCAAGATTTTCTGCAATATAACTGTTGAAGCCAACATAAGTCGACTAATATATCAAGATTTTTCAGGTTGAGAACAACACAAGTCGACTAATAGACTATAAGTCGACTTATCGAAGGTTACAAGTCGATTTACACTGCATAAGTCGACTTATAGAAGAGCGGAGATAAATTTTTACGAAAATCGTTGTTACAAGTCGACTTACACACCACGACAAGTCGACTTACGAGTACAACAAACTGATTCTGACGAAGTCAATTAGTCACAAATGGAAAGGAAATATTCATGCAACGGCTATAAGATAATCAACAACGGTTATGAGACTCTCCAACGTCTATAATCTTCCAAGAGGTTGAGAATAAATTGATTAAGATCAAGGGATAAAGATATATATGTCCATATAGCCAAAAGATACTACAACAACTCCAAACTCGCTCTATATTGCTCTTAGCTCATTTTCATATCTGTATTGAGCATTGTTCTTTCTTCTTTATCTCATTATCTTTGTGAGTTGAGTGATTTTTGAAAAGTCACTTGTGAGGTAGGATTTGTGCCGGAAAACAAATCAGTTGTAAAGGTAGCTTGAGCCGGAAATCAAGCGGTATTGTAAGAGTTCACACTAAACTACAAAGTGTGTAATAAAGTGGTTTACAAAATCCTAAGTGGGAGCTTAGGTAGAGGACGTAGGTCTTGGCACCGAACCTCTATAAAACAGTGTTTGCTCTTCTTCCTTACTCTTTATAATTACATTTGTTTAAATTATTTTTGTGTGAATTAACTTTTGATTTTATTGTAGAATTTTACAAAAAACTCTAAAGATCTATTCAACCCCCCTTCTAGATCGTTTACACGGGTGAGAAAACCGTGCATAAGATTCAGGACACTGTTCCAACAATTTATCTTGTAGTGTAGTATACTATGTAAGAACTTGAGTTTGTTCAAACACATTCTTTATTTCAGTTTATAGACTGAAAAATAATTGATACCTGAGGCCTATGGGTAGGATCTATAAAGGTTAGGCTTTATTGTAAATATCCATACCAATGAGAATGTCTGGGCTAGGTATATTGCTTCGAAGAACTTTAGTCCAAATGTACACTGTGGCAAGAATCAAATTCTGATTCTTCTTTTGGTGATTAAACCAATCTTGAAGGAATTACCGTTGGCAGCAGTAAAATATTCATCATGTGAAATCCATGTGTTAGATGATAAGATATTGGATTTCATTATCGTACGGCTAAATCCAGTATCCATAAACTCCATAGCTTTAATGGGCTTATTATATTTTTCATGTTGAAAGAGTTGGATCTGAACATATAGTCGTTGAACTAGAGTACAATCTACTTTAATACATCTTTGCTGTAGCATATATAGTGAATCATCCTCTAGAGAAATAGAGATGTAAGAGGATTCTTCATCTTCTGAAGTTGTGATAGAAATAACAAACTTTGCGTCCTCGTCCTCCTAAGATTGTTCCTCAATTAAATCTTCAAAGTTATTGGAAGAATGAATAGGCAGAATTGATTGCATCAACTTCAACAACTTGACATCCTTTTTTGTTTTGTGAGGACATGTTCGTGCAAAGTGTCCACGTTGTCCACAGAGAAAGCATCGTTTAGCTTTCTGACGATGAGAGGATTTCTTGAAGAATCTGACCATTCTTATTTTCTTTCCGTTATTTCTCTTGTAAGTTTTGCATAAAAAGGCTTATAGCCTTCTATTTGTCTGCAGAACTTTCTTCTATGATAGACTTGTTGAAGATGAGCTTTCTTCTTGCTATGACACTCACAAGTCTTTTTGTCTTTGCACTTGATTTGTAGATAAGGCTTTTTACAAGCCTCTTTGAGAACTGGACCACCTTAATGATATAACTTTAATGGGCTTATCATATTTTTCCTATTGAAAGAGTTGGATCTGAACATATGGTTGTTGAACTGGTGTATGGTCTACTTTCATGCATGTTTGCTGTAGCATATATAGTGAATCATCCTTTAGAGAAATGCAAGAGAAGAGGATTCTTCATCTTCTGAAGTTGTGATAAAAGCAACAAACTTTGTGCATCGTCTTCCTGAGATTGTTCCTCAATTAAATCTTCAAAATTGTTGGAAGAATAAATAGGCAGAATTGATTACATCTACTTCAACAACTTGACATCCTTTTTTGTTTTGTGAGGACATGTTCGTGCAAAGTGTCCATGTTGTCCATAGAGAAAGCATCGTTCAACTTTCTGACAATGAGAGGATTTCTTGAAGAATATGACCATTCTTCTTTTCTTTCCGTTCTTTCTCTAGTAAGTTTTACATAAAGGCGTGTAGCCTTTTATTTGTCTGCAGAACTTCCTTCTATGATAGACTTGTCGAAGATGAACTTTCTTCTTGGTATGACACTCACAAGTCTTTTTGTCTTTACACTTGATTTGTAGATAAGGCTTTTTACAAGCCTCTTTGAGAACTAGACCACCCTTAATGAAATTTTTGAATAAGGCATGTTGATCATATAACTTATCAAGAGAAGCTAAAGTGTAGCGCTCCCTTACCATAGGGTACCCACCGGGACATTCGAAGGTCATTCCGGTACATATCTTACGATAAGGGCGAGTTACGTTTGATCATTACCTTCACTTCATATGGTATCATATCATTCCTCACTTAATAAACATCAATAGAAAATCACAAAATTTAAAAACCAACTTTTTCCTTATTTCTTTTCTCAAGGAACAAAATCTACATTTTCTTTCAACTTCTTCTACATGTACATTAACAAATCCTAGTACAAAAGTTCTACACGAAGGAGGAAAATATATCAAATCTATCCAAGTCATCCAAAAATTCCAGCTGATCGACCTTTGAGCCATGACTTCGCTTGTTAAAATACAATCTACATGGTAGTGGAGCCTCTCAGTAGTTAGGGTCGTCTTTTAGTCCTGAAAAGACAACATTGTAATTTTGGTAAGTTTTGCGAACTTAATGAGGTAATCATCATCGATGGTTCACGCAATTCATGCAGCACTTCAATTCACACAACAATTATTTCATAACTTTTCACTTTACATAAGTATCACAATCTCCCTTAAACAGAAGCAAATTATGCATTTCCATCAATCAAACATACATAACCAAATGCATATGAAATATTCATGAGACTCTTTTCCAATTGTCACGTTGTTGTGACCGAGTGCCTGAACTGTCTCATATCTATTTTGGATATCGGGCTCATTAATAACTGTCCCTTATCCAAAGAGGATAGAGGGCTCAGTATACATTGAGCCAAAGGCTCTGAAACATTTTTGAGCTCGAGGCTCATTTCCACACATTGAGCTTTAAGCTCTGATCGTTGATTACTTTGGTCACAACTGCCATTATATTTAAATTATATTTTGAATAATGAATGAATGAGTTTTGATAGTGGATTCCGAACAGAAGGTCCGATGACTGTGAAATGTAGATTGGGTTATTGAAGTGTAGCTTGAATGTGAATGTGGAGACCTAAATGCTTAGAATGTGATTGATTGCGGTACATGTATTCCATTCATGAATGCATGAAATATAATGACAGTTGTGACTAGAGTAGCCAACGATCAGAGCTTAAAGCTCAATGTGTGGAAATGAGCCTCGAGCTCAAAAATATTTCAGAGCCTTTGGCTCAACGTATAATAAGCTCTGTATCCTCTTCGGATAAGGGATAGTTATTAATGAGCTCGGTATCCAAAATAGATACGGGATAGTTCAGGCACTCGGTCACAACAATGTAACAATTGGAAAAGAGTCTCATGAATATTTCATATGCATTTGGTTATGTATGTTTGATTGATGGAAATGCATAATTTGCTTATGTTTAAGTGAGAATGTGATACTTATGTAAAGTGCAAAGTTGTGAAATAATTGTTAGGTGAATTGATGTGCTGCATGAATTGAGTGAACCATCGATGATGATTACCTCATTGAGTTCGTAAAACTCACCAAAATTGCAATGTTATCTTTTCAGGACCGAGAGACGACCCTAACTACTAAGAGGCTCCACTACCGTGTATATTTAGTTTTAACAAACGAAGTCATAACTCAAAGGTCGGTCAGCTGGGATTTTTGGATGACTTGGGATAGATTTGATATATTTTCCTCTTTCATGTAAAACTTTTGTACTATGATTGGTTAATGTACATGTAGAAGAAGTTGAAAGACAATGTAGATTCTGTTTTTTGAGAAAAGAAATGAGGAAAAAATTGGTTTTAAAATTTTGTGATTTTCTATTGATGCTTATTAAGTGAGGAATGATATGATGCCATATGAAGTGAAGGTAATGATCGAACGTAGCTCGCCCTTATAGTAAGATATGTACCGGAATGACCTTTGGGCATCCCGATGGGTACCTTACGGTAAAGGGGCGCTATATAAAGCATGCTGGTAAATTTCTCTAAGAGATATATTTGTCATATCTCTCTGAAAAGAAACTATAGCCCTTTGTAGCTCTGGTTGTAGTTGATATAGAAGGGATGAGATAAAATTATAACGCAGATTAACATCATTCCATTCATTCAACAAATGGTACCTTTTCGTCATACGTTGGTAATGCTTCTAAATATCACGCTTGTTAAGTGAACAACATTTCAGTGCAAAATATTCTTGACGGATTTGCTTATCAATCAGTTGAAAGTCACCAATGAATTCTTTATGAATTATTCCAAGAAGAGCTCCGGCTGTAGTGACTTGGATATACTGAAGTTTTTGATAGTCATTAATACTTTGTCACCATTCTCGCAAAGTACCAGTGAAACGAGATGTAAACTCAGACAAAATATCCAGTAAAGGATTATTCGGTCGAGTCATTTGTAGATCTGTCCATACATCAAATTCATGTATTCGTTCTCTCCATTACTTTGGAGGTAGATCATCAAAAGTAAACCAAGGTCCTAAAAACATGTGTAGCTAGCTGTGTAGCGCCCCCTTACCATAGGGTATCCACCGGAACGCCCGTAGGTCATTCCGATAAATATCCCACGACAAGAGACCACTACTGACAACAACCGCTACACTCCTCATGGCATCACAATCATAAGACAAGAATAAGAAATTGACTACTTTTTAAAACCAAATTGGATTCCGTTTCATTCACTTAAAACGCAGAATTTACAATCACAATACTTTTAATTTACATGACCCAAACATCGCACATTAAGTATCATACTTGTCTTGTATAAGAAATGATCTAACTATAAGTCTCCAAAAGAAAGCCCAGTTGACCGACCTTTGAGCCATTGCTTCTATCGCCAATCCACGATATACTACTTCTACAAATGAGGGAGTTATCTGCTATGCTTATGCCTCGAAAATAATTGCAATTTTGGATGAGTTTGCGAACTCAATGAGAAACCATCATCGATGGTTCTCCCAATTCATGCATCATATAAGCATGAAACAAGATACACGCAGAATTAAACAAAACACAACATTGATACGGTTGCGTATCAATTACAATTACAAAGTAATAAAATATTCACCCGATTAATAATATTGCCAAACATTCAATCCGGATGCAATGCACATGTGACTCTTTTCCGTTCATTTCAAGATTGTGACCGAGCGCATAATGATGATCAAGATAGACGCGTCTGGGAGAATTATCTCCGTCGAGCTCAAGGCTCGGTTCAAGATATCGAGCTCTAGGATCGGTTCAAGACAATGGCGTCTCGGTTCACAATTTTCCTTTAATAATGGATGCAACAGGTATGAACGAATACATGTCCCATATCAGCAAACATGGTAATACACAGTCCAAATACACAATATAATCATACAATCCAATTAACAGTTACCTAATGCTTATTTCACAGTCAATTGGGCCATATATAACCACATAATCCCCGTAGGGCAGTCAATTTACAGTCTTAATCCACGTAATCCCCGTAGGGCAATCAAATCACAGTTAACACATAGATTGGAATAACCAACTAGGTTACTCACCTAATAACTTCCACGCTAGTGCCGGCAAGTCTCTGTCAAGTCCGTGGAACGACGGTCCACTTGAGCCTCTATAGCACATTAAATGAATAGCCATTACCATCGGTATACTTGAAATGACTAAATAATGCACATGAAATCAGTAAAATGTGTATAATGCATGTTCATGGCAATCCCGGCCCTAATCCAATATTTTCCCATAATAAAATTCTATCAAAAATTAGAAATCTATAGGCGCTGACGGTGCGCCAATCGGACCTCTATAGGTCCCCAATTAAATAAAACAGTGGTTCACATGTTCCATCAATAGGGCTACGCCAAATTCCGCCTAAAATTCCTGCTTTCTCACAAAATGAAATTAAATATTCAACGAATCCGATGCCTCTGGAATCAGGTCAATCGGACATCGGACGGAAAAGTTATTCACGAAAGAAACCAAAACTCAACAATTTATATTTTTATAAATAACCCTTATTTCCCCCCTTTTTTTCTGATTTCCAACCAAACTTCAAACACCCATAACTCTTTCTACACATTTCTCAAAAATGCAAACTATACCTTGTTGGAAAGATAATGAAATCCTCTACAAGTTTCATGAAGACCATAAAAATCAATTCCAACCCTAAGGGTGTCAAATACTCCATCAAACCTACTGCCTACTCAATTTCCATCAACACAGGGCAGTACATTGGCAATTTCATAACTCACTGATTCTTAAGAAATAAATTACCACAAAAATATGGTCAATAAGTTCACAATGTCCTCAACAACTTTCATGAACAATCCAAAATCAAATTATATTGCTAAACAAGTCAATTAATTCATCTAATGCTACTGTCCCTGAAATCCTTCAATTTGGGCAGTAACCTTACAAGAAGCATAACTTCCAGTATACAAGTCAATAAAATCAGAACTTTATATCCCTGAAAAGATAACATCTCAAACTTCAATTTTCATGAAGCACTAATCATCCAATTCGATCTCTATCAATTTCAAAACTGTTATGGAAACTACTGTTATGATCAGCCATTCATAACCTAATGTAGGGGCAATTTTTGAAAAATCATAACTCCCAATTCTGACTTCTAAAAATTACACACCAAATATCAATTTCAAGGTAATCTCTTCCTATACAACTTTTCAGAAGCTCACTCACACCAATTCAGTCCACATAAAATGTTAAAATTGCCTCCAATCAGTAAATTCACAAAATCACACTTAAACTAGGTTTCATCCAAAATGCTCAAAACCAGTCATTAGTAATCAATTCATATCTCCCAATATACAATTCTAAAAATAGCAAGATCAGTAGCAATGGAAAGATAATTCAATATGCTACAACTTCCATGGAGACTATTTTCCCTAATTCCATCTCAATTAATTCATAAAATCAACAAAACTCAGATGTCATGGTTATGGTTATCTGTTTACGAGCAATGGAACAGAAACTTTCCATTCAAAAATTCACCCTTCTATCATTGAAATTTAACAACACCTATTTCACACTAAATTGAATCCAACATCCCAAAGTTTTAGTGACCACTAACCTTACCTCATTTACATTTCTACACAATAAGTTATGAATAAATCAGTAACATCAATTTCAACTCTAACTTTCCAGATTTAATGTTAACCTTAGTTCTAACATTTCCAATGCCTTTTTCACATCACTAGACATCCAAATAAATACAAATTAAATATTAATACAGTCATACATATACTAGGGCTAATACTGAAAAATTGGCAGCACTAAATTCCTCAATTCAAATACTCAAATAATTATCCATATTCAATTCAAAATCTAACCATATCACTACTTTCCGCTCAACATCACCTAGCCTTAAACCCATTTCTTCTAACCATATTAGTCATTACTTTAATGCCTACATGAACCTAATACATGCCCTAAACCTCTTATTAATCACCCCTCACTATCATGGCATTTAATTCCATGTAAATACACCATTTAAAGATCAAAACTTAAATGAAAACTTACCTAATTTAGAACCTCATTCAAAGCTTCAATAACCAACTTCTAACTCCTACACCCACCAAAGTACCAACCACCTTCCCTTCTCAAGTATGTACAAAGCTCATCTTCAAGCTTTGATGGAATAAGAGATAGCTTGAAGTTGTGGAGAAAGTAGAAAGAAGAGTGCAAAAAATCGATGGTTTTGATGGAGGAGAAGTGTGTTTGAATGGAGAGTAACAAAAGCCTTACAATTTCATCTTTCTTTCCTTTAAACACATACATATTCGAGAGACAAGTGAAGAGGAGCATTTAATGTAGCCTTTTAAATGGCAAAATTTGATTGGTTTATTATTATAAGAAAAGTCAAAGTATCATTTGTTTAATCCAAATCTAAAATGTTACTCCATTTAACTCTAATGACCCTACTTTCAGTCCCAAAATAATATACCCATATTATCGTGCCATTAGGTAGCAATTTTTGCTCTGAAAATCGAATCGATTCGCCAATTGGCGATTTTTTCCGATCCGAATTGTCTCCTAAAAATCCGAAAAATTCCTAAAATTCCTAAAATGTAAAACAATTTATGGTGCGGTCAAATAATTTTTCAAACTCAATTACTCCATTAATTTCATACTGAAGTTCAATTTCAACCCTGTTTTAAAATGACATGAATGCATGTATACTATGAGCATGTGCAACCAATCAAGAATTATAGAGGCTACATGCTGTATATGCATGTCGAGATATAATTAAATATTTCGAACCCGTCCCAATTACCAAAATGCCCTTCCTATAGGAGAGGGGATGTTACAATTCTCCCCTCCTAACAAAAATTTCGTCCTCGAAATTCTTACCTGATTGATCGAAAAGGTGAGGATACTGTTTCCTCATATGCTCCTCGGTCTCCCAGGTAGCCTCCTCAGTCGAATGGTTCCGCCAGAGAACCTTCACCAGTGGAATACTCTTATTCCTCGGTTGTTTCACCCGAAACCCGATAATCAATCGGCCTCTCACATAACTCGACATTCTTGGAGACCTCAATCTCTGAGCCAGATCACATGTGTCGGATCCGACCGATATCTGCAGAGCATACTCACATGAAAGACGCCATGTAATCGAGACATCTCACTTGGTAAAGCTAGCTCAGAGGCCAAAGGTCCGATCCTCTCGGATCGATATGGACCAATGTACCTAGGGCTTAACTTACCCTTTCTCCCAAATCTCAAGACACCACGCCACGGTGACACCCGTAAGAATACTCACGCCCACATTATACTCAATGTCCTCTGTCTTTGATCCACATAGCTCTTACATCATCTGAGCGCTTTGATGCGACTCAATCGATCTCACCTTGTCAACAATCTGATCCTCGGGACCAGACCTCAATCATCCTCTCACCCTCTTCATCCCAATACAGAGGCGATCTACATGGTCGCCCATACAAGGCCTCATATGGAGCCATCCCGATGCTACTTGATAATGATTGTTATAAGCAAACTCAATCGTGGCTAGAATCGATCCCATGCTCCTCGAACTCCAATACACAAGCTCAAGCATATCCTCAGCAGTCTTAATCGTCCTCTCACTCGCCCATCTGTCGAGGATGAAATGTCAGATCGAAATTCAATCTAGTACCCATAGGCATCGCAAACTCGCCAAAACCTCAAGTAAATCTGGGATCCTCGTCGGACACTATCGACATTTGGGACCCCTGCGATCTCACTATCTCCGCCACATACTTCGGGCCAACCGATCCATAGTATTATTCTCCTCATCGCCAGAAATGGGCCGATTTAGTAATCGGTCCACTATGACCCAGATAGCGCCATCTTTCCTCGGCCCTAGGCAACCCCATAATGAAATCCATGGTGATCCGCTCCCATTTTCACTCCGAATGGGCAACGAATGAAGCTTCCCTATCGGAGCTTGGTGCTCACCTTAACTTGCAGCACGCCAAACACCTGACACAAACTCGCCCACCGCTTCTTCATACCGGCCACCGTAAATGTTGCTTAAGGGTGTTATACATCTTGGTAGTACCAGATGCATAGCATATGTGGCCATGTGAGCCTCCTCCAAGATCTCTCGCCTCGGATCATCCACATCAGTACACAAAGCCTCCGCCTATCCATAGAGTCTCATCTCTCACATCAAACTCGGATCTCGAATCGACTTTCACTTTCTCAATCGGTCTCACCATAACAGATCCTTATCCCGAACTCTCCGATCCCGTCCAAGAGCATCGGTCTCGGCCTCAATGTAGCCAATAATACTCCATCCCGCCCAGATTCATCTCGCATATTCAAAGCCCTCAATGAATCAAATTAGGCAACCTCATAGCCTGAATCTGAGCTGTATTAATATGTGACTTTCTACTCAGAGCATCTGCCACCACATTAGCTTTCCCTGGGTGATACTCGATAATACAATCGTAATCCTTCAATAACTCCAGCCATCTCCTCTGTCTCAAATTTAACTCCCTCTGGCTCAGTAAATATCTCAAACTCTTATGGTCAGTAAAGATCTGAAAGGTCTCACCATACAGGTAATGCCTCCAAATCTTCAATGCAAATACAACTGCAGCTAGCTCTAAATCATGAACAGGATAATTTACCTCATGAGACCTCAACTGTCTCGAGGCATAGGCAATGACCCTACCATGCTGCATCAGAACACACCCCAATCCCTGATGTGATGCATCACAGACACCTCAAATCCTCCAATCCCGGATGGAATAGCCAACACCGGTGCAGTAGTCAACCAATGTTTCAACTCCTCAAAACTCTTCTGACACTCCTCGGTCCATCTGAATGGCACATTCTTCCTCATAAGTTTTGTCAGAGGGGCTGAGATCAATGAGAACCCCTCGACAAACCTCCGGTAATAACCCGCTAATCCGAGGAAACTCCGAATCTCCCAGACATTCCTAGGAGCTTCCCACTTCAAAGACCGCCTCAACCTTACTCGGATCCACCAATACCCTCTCCACCACTATATGCCCCAAAAGATCACCTAATCCACCAAAATTCACATTTGGTTGAATTTGACGTATAACCGCTCTCCCTCATCGTCTGTAACACAATCCTCAAATGCTCACTATGCTCTGTCTCATCCTCAATACACCAAAAGGTCATCAATGAAAACAATAACAAACCGATCCGGTGTAGGCTGAAATACCTTATTCATCAAGGCCATAAAAGCTGCCGGGGCATTAGTCAACCCAAACGGCATCACTAGAAACTCGAAATGCCCATACCTGCTTCTGAAGACACTTTTAGGCACATCGGCCTCTGCAATCTTCAACTGATAGTAACCAGATCGCAGATCTAACTTGGTGAATACCGAGCTCCTCGCAATCGATCAAATAAGTCATCAATCCTAGGCGTTGGGTATTTATTCTTTCTCACACCCGATTCACCGCCTATAATCGATGCACGACCTCAAAGTCCCATCCTTTTCTTCACAAATGTAATTGGAGCTCCCATGGTGAGACACGGGTCCGATAAACCCTTCTCTAGTAACTCCATGAATCGAACCTTCAACTCTCTCGGTTCCACAAAGGTGCCATCCTATATGGAGGTATAGATATAGAGCAGACTGAACGAGGTCAATAGTAAACTCGCCTCCGATCCGGCGGTAAACCCAGAACTCATCAGAAACACATCCGGAAATTCCCTAACCACGGAATATCCCGAAGCCTCTGCTTCAACTCGGTGTCAACCACATGAGCCGACATGCCTCACAACCTCCTGCATCAATCTCGTGGCACTAAGGAAAGAGATCATCCGGCCGGCACCGCTCGACTAACTCCTTCGAACACCGCTCTAGGTGACCAGAGACTCAACACAACCTCCTTGGTATAGCAGTCCATGATAGCCCTATGGGCGTCACCACCCATCCATCCCAATCACATCGATCTCTCTCGGTGGCAATACTATAAGGTCCGCCTCAATCTGCTTGATCAATCTGGATCGAGCATCCCCATGCACCTCTCCTAATGCGTAGTAGTACCTAGAGGTGTCTTGACCTCCACCCCATCTTGTAACATCTCCCTATCCCATGCAGTCTACATGCCATATGAGGTGCAATGAAAGAATGTGTGGATCCAGGATCGATGAGAGCAAATGCCTCAATATCGAAAAGGAGAAGCATACCAACTACAACATCGGGGAATCTGGGCCTCTGCCGCGTCATGGCGTATACTCGCTTTGGGGCTGGGTGGTGCCCGATCCTCGGCCCTCACAAAGGACCCCTCGGCTACCACGGCCTCTACCTCGGCCCCTCTGTCCGGATCCACCCACTCTACTCTGCAGACAACAGACTACTTCCAACTCGTCCACTACCAAAGAGATCGAACTCTCAAAGTATCAGGGCAATCCCTGACCTGATGCTCCGTCGAGCCGCACCTCAAGCAGGCTCCAGTAAGCCACCAACACTCCCCACTATGTCTCCTCTCACAATGTGGGCACACTGGGGAAATCTGTCCAGAGCCCCTGCCACTACCACTACCAGTCGGTCCAAATCTCCCCCTCTGCCCAAAACCAGACTGTCTCGAACCTCCCGGAGACCTGAAAGTCCTGCCCTGGCGCTTACTCAAGCTCCTGCCAGAGCTGCCCTGACTATCACTAGGCCGCTTACCCCGGAACCCAATCTCAGCCTGCCTCTGTCTCATCAGCTGCTCCACTCTAACGGCAGCAACTCTCAACTCAATAAATGTACCCATGTCCGACCGAGCCAACCTGGTACGAATCTCAGTATTGAGGCTATTCTCGAACCTCCGGCACTTATCAGCCTCAGTCGGGATCATCACAGTGGCATAATCTATCAGCTCATTAAATTTCACCTCATATTCTGCCACCGACATCCTATCCTGCTTCAGCTCCAGAAACTCCTGCATCTTCATATCAAGATAGACCTTGGGCATATAATTATCCTGAAGGCCCTCGAAACTCAAATTTCACGACAAGAAGCAAGGCACGGTGGTACTTGCTCGCACAGTCTTCCACCACTTATATCTTTGGGCCTACAATGTTGATACTGCATAATCGAACCTCTCATCGTTCGCGATCCATCTGGTCAAGACTCTCTCGTCCTCTCCAACCATCCCTCGGCCTCGGGGTCTCATCTTACCATAGAAATCTCATACCTACTTGCAAGAATAAGTCATACCTCCTCTCCGTCTCACGGAACTCGAGGAGGCGATCCTCAAGACGAGGCATAGAAGACTCTCTACTTGCTCCCATCGATCCTTGGTCACCGGTCGCTCAACTGATCACCTAATGCGAAGACCTAAAACAAAACAAAATTACGATCGGTTTCAACAGCCCATCCGATTCATACCTACATTGTTACTATTCCCAAAAGATGTCAAACCATGCTCTGATACCACCTAATGTAGCGCCCCCTTACCATAGGGTATCCACCGGAAAGCCCGTAGGTCATTCCGATAAATATCCCACGACAAGAGACCACTACTGACAACAACCGCTACACTCCTCATGGCATCACAATCATAAGACAAGAATAAGAAATTGACTACTTTTAAAACCAAATTGGATTCCGTTTCATTCACTTAAAACGCAGAATTTACAAATCACAAGATTTTTAATTTACATGACCCAAACACTTTGCACATTAAGTATCATATTGTCTTCGTCTAAGAAACAGATCTAACTATAAGTCTCCAAAAGAAAGCCCAAATGACCGACCTTTGAGCCATTGCTTCTATCGCCAATCCACGATACTGACTCTACGGTCTGAGGGAGTTATCTGTCTATGCTTATGCCTGAAAAATAATTGCAAATTTGGATGAGTTTGCGAACTTTATTAGAAACCATCATCGATGGTTCTCCCAATTCATGCATCATATAAGCATGAAACAGATACACGATAATTAAACAAAACACAACATTGATACTTGATTCTCGTACAATTACATCCTGAAACGATAAATATTCACCCGATTAACAATATTGCCAAACATTCAATCCGTTGTCAATGCACATGTGACTCTTTTCCAGTTCATTTCAATGTTGTGACCGAGCGCATAACGGATCAAGATAGACGCGTCAGGGAGAATTATCTCCGTCGAGCTCAAGGCTCGGTTCGAGATATCGAGCTCTAGGCTCGGTTGATCTGATGGCGTCTCGGTTCACAATTTTCCTTTAACGGTGTGATGCGATTGTGCATGAATACGCATATGTCCCATATCAGCAAACATGGTAATACACACCCAAATACATAATATAATCATACAATCCAATTAATAGCTACCTAATGCTTATTTCACGATCAATTGGGCCATATATAACCACATAATCCCGTAGGCGCTCAATTCTGACGCCTTAATCCACGTAATCCCGTAGGCAATCAAATCACAGCTTAACACAAAGATTGGAATAACCAACTAGGTTACTCACCTAATAACTTCCACGCTAGTGCCGGGAAGTCTCTGTCAAGTCCGTGGAACGACGGTCCACTTGAGCCTCTATAGCACATTAAATGAATAGCCATTACCATCGGTATACTTGAAATGACTAAATAATGCACATAAAATCAGTAAAATGTGTATAATGCATGTTCATGGCAATCCTGGCCCTAATCCAATATTTTTCCATAATAAAATTCTATCAAAAATTAGAAATCTATAGGCGCTGACGGTGCGCCAATCGGACCTCTATAGGTCCCCAATTAAATAAAACAGTGGTTCACATGTTCCGTCAATAGGGGCTACGTCAAATTCCCGTCTAAAAATTCCCGTTTTCTCACAAAATGAAATTAAATATTCAAAAAATCCGATGCCTCTGGAATCAGGTCAATCGGACATCGGACGGAAAAGTTATTCACGAAAGAAACCAAAACTCAACAATTTATATTTTTATAAATAACCCTTATTTCCCCTTTTTCTCGATTTCCAACCAAACTTCAAACACCCATAACTCTTTCTACACATTTCTCAAAAATGCAAACTATACCTTGTTGGAAAGATAATGAAACCCTCTACAAGTTTCATGAAGACCATAAAAATCAATTCCAACCCTAAGGGTGTCAAATACTCCATCAAACCTACTGCCTACTCAATTTCCATCAACACAGGGCAGTACATTGGCAATTTCATAACTCACTGATTCTTCAGAAATAAATTACCACAAAAATATGGTCAATAATTTCACAATGTCCTCAACAACTTTCATGAACAATACAAAATCAAATTATATTGCTAAACAAGTCAATTAATTCATCTAATGTTACTGTCCCTGAAATCCTTCAATTTGGGCAGTAACCTTACAAGAAGCATAACTTCCAGTATACAAGTCAATAAAATCAGAACTTTATATACCTGAAAAGATAACATCTCAAACTTCAATTTTCATGAAGCACTAATCATCCAATTCGATCTCTATCAATTTCAAAACTGTTATGGAAACTACTGTTATGATCAGCCATTCATAACCTAATGTAGGGCAATTTTGAAAATCATAACTCCCAATTCTGACTTCTAAAAATTACACACCAAATATCAATTTCAAGTTAATCTCTTCCTCTACAACTTTTCAGAAGCTCACTCACACCAATTCAGTCCACATAAAATGTTAAAATTGCCTCCAATCAGTAAACTCACAAAATCACACTTAAACTAGGTTTCATCCAAAATGCTCAAAACCAGTCATTAGTAATCAATTCATATCTCCCAATATACAATTTTAAAAATAGCAAGATCAGTAGCAATGGAAAGATAATTCAATATTCTACAACTTCCATGGAGACTATTTTCCCTAATTCCATCTCAATTAATTCATAAAAATCAACAAAACTCAGATGTCATGGTTGCGGTTACTGTTTACAGGCAATGGAACAGTAAAGTTCCATTCAAAAATTCACCCTTCTATCATTGAAATTTAACAACACCTATTTCACACTAAATTGAAGCCAACATCCCAAAGTTTCAGTGGCCACTAACCTACCTCATTTACATTTCTACAAAATAAGTTATGAATAAATCAGTAACATCAATTTCAACTCTAACTTTCTAGATTTAATGTTAACCTTAGTTCTAACATTTCCAATGCCTTTTTCACATCACTAGACATCCAAATAAATACAAATTAAATATTAATACAGTCATACATATACTAGGGCTAATACTGAAAAATTGGCAACACTAAATTCCTCAATTCAAATACTCAAATAATTATCCATATTCAATTCAAAATCTAACCATATCACTACTTTCCGCTCAACATCACCTAGCCTTAAACCCATTTCTTCCAACCATATTAGTCATTACTTTAATGCCTACATGAACCTAATACATGCCCTAAACCTCTTATTAATCACCCCTCACTATCATGGCATTTAATTCCATGTAAATACACCATTTAAAGATCAAAACTTAAATGAAAACTTACCTAATTTAGAACCTCCTTCAAAGCTTCAATAACCAACTTCTAACTCCTACACCCACCAAAGTACCAACCACCTTCCCTTCTCAAGTATGTACAAAGCTCATCTTCAAGCTTTGATGGAATAAGAGATAGCTTGAAGTTGTGGAGAAAGTAGAAAGAAGAGTGCAAAAAATTGATGGTTTTGATGGAGGAGAAGTGTGTTTCGGGTGGAGAGTAACAAAGCCTTACAATTTCATCTTTCTTTCCTTTAAACACATACATATCCGAGAGAGAGTGAAGAGGAGCATTTAATGTAGCCTTTTAAATGGCAAAATTTGATTGGTTTATTATTATAAGAAAAGTCAAAGTATCATTTGTTTAATCCAGTCTAAAATGTTACTCCATTTAACTCTAATGACCCTACTTTCGGTCCCAAAATAATATACCCCATATTACTGTGCCATTAGGTAGCAATTTTTGCTACCGAAAATCGACCGATTCGCCAATTGGTAATTTTTTTCCGGTCCGGGAATTGTCTCCAGAAAAATCCAGAAAAATTCCTAAAAATCCCTAAAAATGTAAAACAATTTATGGTGCAGTCCAAATAATTTTCCAAACTCAATTACTCCATTAATTTCATACAGAAGTTTAATTTCAACCCTAAGCCGGAAAATGACATGAATGCATGTATACTATGAGCATGTGCAACCAATCAGTAATTATAGAGGCTATATGCTGTATATGCATGCCGAGATATAATTAAATATCCCGAACCCGTCCCAATTACCAAAATGCCCTTCCTATAGGAGAGGGGATGTTATAAGCTGAGCTGGTGTTGCTTGTGGTACTGGTTCAGGTCTGAAAGGTTCAGTACCTATGGATTCTACTTCACTTATTTTTGGTTCAACTTCAGTAGGTTTAGGCATAGTCATTAGAACTTGAGATAATTTTGATAGGTCAGCTAGTTGTGCTGAGGAATCAAAAGATGGTTCAGAGATCTGTTCAAATGATGACTCAGAGATTGCTGTAGAAACTTCAGATGTTGGGACAGAGGCTTCAGAATAAGCTTCTGTGTTATTTGATTGAGCATAAAAATCTTCTGCAATATGTGTGGATGTAAGAGTTGCAATGAACTTTTTGTGTGCCGCTTTGTCCTTCCTAATAGAAGAGGTCGAAGGTTGAAATTTTGATGGAGACGTTAGAGGTGTATGAACCTGTAACAGTTTACTCCACTGATTGATTGGTTCAAATTGAGTGTATAAAGGTGATGACTCGAGAACCTTTAATGACTCAAAAACTCGTTGCCCAGGAACTCAGATAGGCTTCGACTTTAAATTTGACCTTTTAGGTTTTTTTTGAGTTTTCTGAGGATGGATATATTGTTTAATCAAAGGATGGTTGAACTTGAATACCTTTGAATAGTCAACTTCTGTTGGATACGTTTGATATATAAGAAACGGGTATGTTGGTTGAGTATTTGGAAATAATGAGGAGGATGAACCATGTACTGTCCTTGATTGTGCAGATTGCATATCAGCTTCCATTTGTTGTGCAATTCCTTTTATCTTCTCGATTTCTCGAACTTTAGCGTCGAAGTCAGTCTAAGATAATGTGTAGCAATGCAATGTCAAAGATCAACATCCGGTCACTGAATTTGAGCTTTGTAAGGCTGATACATTTGGGTCTACTTAGAGATTACGTCAACTTTGTTTTGTGTAGCATGGGTTTGTTAACTGATTCCATCCAGCTTAGAATCAATTAGTCTAAGAACTTTGTTCTGTGTTACTGCATTAGATGTTTGCCAGTTAAGAAATTCATTAGAAGGATTTGATATAAGTGTTCCTTGTGAAGTGATTCCTGTGGCTCGGATATAAGGGTTATAGATAACCTACATTGATTCATCAGTACTCCTACGTAAAGAAGGAAAGTCTTTCTTATATGGCTTAACGATCATGGAGGGTATAGGAGTAGGAGTCATAGCAGGAACTACTGACTTTTAATGAAAAGTAGAGGATTTCAGCTTCTCTCGAAGAGATTTAGGTCTGGATCTTTCTATCTATAGACCTTTAAGATTGCTGGAATCATCTAGATCTGGATCACCCTTATATGGATGATATTGTTGAGAAGGCTTACAACGAGGTTTTGGCTTTTTCTTCTTCCTTCTCCTTTGGCATATCTTTCATCATCATCATCACTATCTGACTCAGGATTGAGACAAATCTCACAGTTAAGTTCGTACATGAATGGGTCGACATCCCATGCAAAATTTCCACGATGATGATTGACATAAACTGAATCTCTATTAGATTTCAAATAATAGACATGAGGACTAGATTTAACTTTCGTATGTGAAAATACGAGTTGGATTAGAAATATTACGCTAGGGGTAGAAGGTCTAGATGGATCTTCATTGGGATTTGCATAGATGGACTTCACTGTTCCATCTTTTTGTGTCCTCAGAATCAGAGGTGTTGTGGTATGAAAAGAGTGTCGATGAGGCACATAGAACACCTTTTGGTAATTTTTGATCCATTCAATAGGCATCAACTTTTCAAGCTCCTATGCTAGTAGTTTCTTCAGGATGTGGATGATAGTAGTCTAATCATTGGAATGATTAGTAACTATGTAAAGGGCTTTCAAAGTGGAATTGAGAAAGTTGAGGTCCAAAGCATGATTCTGTAGATGATAGATCATCTGGTGATCAGAAAAAGTAGGATCATTCAACCTGATGTTGAAATCAGGTGCTGTGGTCAGAATGACACTTTCATTTTTTAGCGTTGTCAGCAAGGTACCAATCAAGACATTCTGATACATTATGTAGGCAGTGTTTAGAAGAGATATTCTCGCTATAACAGGTATTCCCTTTCTTCCATGAAGTGTAAGAATAAGGTGTATAGCTCCAACATGAAGATGTGTATGATTTTGCTTCCTCCAAAAAGAGATCAGCTCTTTAAGGAGTTTAAGCTTTACGTATTGTTCTACAGTTGTAGATCTGAGACCACATTGTTCCAACGGAAAACTCTGGATGATTTCCTTGACTTTAGGTCTAGAGGTAGACAATATTGTACAGATACTTCTTGTCCAAAAAAATTCACGAGAATATATACTGTACGGACTTAACAAAGATAAAAAAGACTCACAAACACAATTTTTTACAAGTACATGAGTAATTTCTACAAGATTTTCTATACAATTAGATAACATACACTTTACACTAGAGGGTAAACTAGACATAGACAAAGTTGAAGACAAATGAACAGGGTCATTGGGTAATGTATCCATTACTTATAGGCTCTCTCCCTACTCACTCCGCTCAAGAGATAATGTTACCATTACCCAAGACATGAATGCTAGCTCGAGAGATAATCTTGTCGATTTAATTTTTGGTCTAATTTTTAAAAATTAAGTTGCATTAGGCTTATGTTCCATGTTTAAAGGTGGTATTTAAGAACCATACTAAAATAATTATTATGATGGTTGCTGCTAAAGACCTCATGATGCATCTACATCCTACCTATAAGTAATGGAGCAGTTTGCAAATGCCTAAATGATAGCTCATAAAATCACCAGTTCAAGTCATGCTCTAAAAGAAACTATTGTTGTCGCAACATTTGTTGATGCTCCTCCTGTTTCTGTTGTTACTTTTTAGCATTGACAATTATTGCACTAGAAGAGGAGTCTCGAAATGTAACTACAAATATTGTAGCTGTAAAACATTCACTCTTAGATGTTTTCGTAAAAAGTTGGTCTTATTATCAAATGGACATACATGTGCAAAGTAAAACTTACCCTATTAATTAAATAATAATAAACTCATAATAGGTTAATATTGACGTGACACATAACATATAAAAACTTACTTTATCTAATTTTTCATTTGTTAAAATTTACTTAGAACTTTTTATCAAAGTTTTAAAAAGCATATTGGACCGGCTGGTCCGACCGAAAACAGTCTGAACTGCCCTGATGTGTGGTTCGGTTATTGAATTTAACTATTATGAATAAAAGATGGTCGATTAAAAAATAAATCGGTATGTTTTTCTAAAACGTGAAGAACTGTAAATACACGCTTTTCTTCTTCTTCGCGATGGGTCAATAACAGTACAAGCATTCTTCCTCCTAAAGCTTGACCTAACTGGTCACTTCTTGATCTGTTTCATGAAGTGGGTGGAGAACCAATGATACGCTGAAGCTTCTCCAAAATCCAAACGACATCATTTCAATTTTACTTTGAAATGATGTTGTTTCACTAATCAAACAATCACCTCTTAATCACGTTGATGTGTCTGGTTAGTGGGGTCCATTGACACGTGGTAGTATCACGTCAATATAGATAACAATGAGGCTAACGTCGGGTGTACATTTAATTGCTAACTTTTTAAAGATCATATTACAATTGAAAATTTAAGAAAAATTTGGGCCTTTTTTTAGTAATGAACCCATAAGTAAGAAGAGTAATTTTTTTATTTTCAACTAAATTTTACTAAAGAAATCAAGATAAATGGAAATAGTTTTCAATTTGAATTTGAAAATTGTTTGTAGATCAAAATAAATTTTATTAAAATTAAGAATTCAACTCATTTAGGAATCAATAGATCTAATCTAATTTAATTATCCAAAAGTTGAAAATATTATTTTTAGATTATGAAAATTATATCAATAACTAGAATTTAACAAAATTGGAATTTTATGCATATAATTTGATTATATTTGTAAAAATTACATATCTTTCATATATTTGATAAATTATGTGTATGTATTGAATTGCATGTTTAAATGTGCAATATTTTATATTTAATTTATGTTGGATAAGACCATTTGAAATTAAATATGTCATTAAAGCATTAAGTACATGTTTAGAACATAATTGTTGCCTTTTATTGTTATAAGAATAAACCAAAAATCTTTTTATTGTTAGACTTATTGAGCAACTCATGGTGGCTTTAACCGAATATGTTTAGTCTTATAAAAATAAGTCAAGTTTAGCTAAATTTATGTAATTTGGAAGAGCAAACTCATGATTGTATAAATCTAGAGGCATGATTAGAAATAACATATGAGATATATTTTAACAAGAGTTATCACATAACAAATCTAGGTGTTGGCCCCCATATTTTTTTTCCTCTAGTTAAGCATGATTTAAATGAATTTTGAGGTTTTGGTGAATTTAATTTTTGGAGTTATTATTATGTTAATGTTAGCAAGATTATATGACATAGGTTAATTGAATTAAAGAGTTAAGGTAGTAAGATTACATGAAGGGCATTTTTGGAAGACCACTTAAGGTTAAAAGAACCTAAGCTTATAAGGAAGAGGAGCAAGAGTAGAGGCATTTTTGAGCAAAGTTTTAAGCAAGGAAATTCAAGGTGGGTTTTATATTTGTAATTGAATAATGAGCCATTATGTTTTCTTTTTAGTCAAGAAAATAAAATAATTTTTCATTGCTTTATAATTGTGGCATTTACTGCTTTTGAATGATTTGAGAAATTGCAATATACTTGATATTTGAATTTGATTGATTAATTGTGAAAAGATGATGGAAGTGCATATGAAATATTTCATATTCATGAAAAACGTGTTTTGAAAATGTGTCATTTGGGCAACATGTTTACAAGTTATGACATGCATGTTATGTGGGTTTGGTTTGGTCCCTTAAGTATGTCAAGTGTACTTTGACTAAAGGCTTCTCTCGCCTGCCTTCTAGTGACATAGAGCTCCTTTATGGACTCCGATAAGTTCACGGCTATACAAAACCATTTTGTGGGATTGCGATAGTTCGTTCTGTTCATGGCTACACAAGATCATTATGGAAAATGTGTAGTATGTTCTATTTTTAGACCAACCCAAACTATTCTGATTTGTTTATGTGTTCATGATATGTTGACAAGATTGATGCATATATGATTTGTTTTATTGTGAATTTGGCTGAAAATTTAAGAACCATGTGTTTTATGATTCAATAAGAATTTTCTATGACAATGAACATTTTAAATGGTTTTGCTTGTTATTCGTTATAAACAACCCACAAGCTTTTAAGCTCACCCCCTTTTCCTCCCATCTTCAGGTGAAGAAAAAGAGATCGAGTAACTAAGAGTCAAGGTGTCATTCTACTTTTGCAATGTTTCTGCATATTAAGTTAGATTTTGTAAAAGCAAGACTTTAGATGCATTTCGAGAATTATTGGGTTTGGTATATTTTGTAATTGGGATTTTTGATACTGATTATGTAATGTGGCTTGGAATGCCATTAAAGCTTTGTAAACTTTTATTTTGTTGTTAATGAAATATGAATTATTTATGGATGCTGTTGAGTTGGAATTGGGTAGATTTGAAGAAGTTATCAACTTGAGTTGATGATTTTGGACATGAATTGTGGATATATATATATATATATATATATATATATATATATATATATATATATATATATATATATATATATATATATATATATATATATATATATATATATATATATAGTGAGATATTATGAAAAAGGAAAGATAGGATTTTTGTGAATGATGAGAATTAGTTGTAAGGGATGAGTACAATGAGGAGAGATTAAAGAGTTTAATGAAGTAATATTGGTAGTTGAATGGTCATGTTTATAACATTCCAAGTTTGTACATTGAAAGTTTCAAGTTTTCATAAGGGAAAAATTTATGTTTGAACTTCAGGGAAAAATCTATATTAATCTAGGTTGAATTAGACAAAGTTGTCTTATTAAAAGTTGTAGCTTATCTTTTTAGTTTTCTATTGATATAAAGTATAAAATTTTTGGACAATGGAGTTGAAAGATATGATCATTGGAAGTTTGTGATGTTGTTTAAGAGGGACATTCGGGAAAACTATATTGTTTTGAAATTTTGACCCTTATAGAGGCAAAAATTGTTTCCAAAATCTTCATAAAAGTTGTAGATCTAGAAGTCTTCTTTAAAACATTCTAAGAATGACCTTAATACGAGTTTTTAGCTAAAGTTATGCCTGTTTTACCAAATAGGTCTGAAGAAGAAGAGAAAAGGGAGGAGGAGGCAAGTCGCGATCATGACTTGCAGGTCCTTCCCCGCCCCCCAACCTGAACATGTTCCATTCTTTTGACCATAACTTTGTCGTCCGACCTTCAAATAACCTGATTTTTAAAGCATTAGATTTATAACACATTTTTTATCTCTCCATAAAAATATATAGCTTTTGGTATCGATTTGAAAAAGACTGATCGAATCAAAGTAAGGGTATTAGTTGGAAGAGCATGAATTGGATATTTTCACTGAACATGCTTCAATATTTTGATGATATCTTAAACTGTAGAGCTTAAAATGAGATAATTCTTGTTTACAAATAAACTAAAGACATAGAGCTACAAAGTATCTGAGGGATTCAAATTTTAATTTAGTCTTTAAGACTATCAATTTCAGGATAGAAGTTGAGCATAGTGTACTGTTTTAGTCTAAGAACAACCCAAAAATGTCTGGGCTATAACTTTTAGATTTCTAAACCAAATTGAATTATTTTGGTGTCATTAAAAACTTAAGACAATGGGAAACAAATGTTCTGGAGAAGTCAAATTGAAATTCTAGTTGGAGGTTTCCCAAAATCTATTCGGGAATAAAAGAAATGAGTTTGTTTTTTATGTTTGGCTGGTGTGGACATGCCACCCATGTGGGATGATGGCTAATGAGGGTTCATTGAAACAACCCTACAAGATAATATGCACGCCAAAGTCTTATGATTTTCAGAGTAAGAGTTGGGCTCCGAAAACGGGGTCCAACACTAGGAGTCACATAAAATATGATTGATAAAGTTATTATCTGCCTACTTTAAATTTAGTTAACTTTTTAACCAAACTAAAGATAAACTAAATTTAAATAGGATCCTAACCCACTAAAGAAATTATAGTAATCTTTCTATATTAATATAGAGGACTATTATTTTGAATAAAATAATGAAAGTAACTAAATATATGTACTAATCTCATTTTGTTGTAGTAGTATATAAGCTATCACTTGCTTTTCTCCATCTATACATTATTTCTGAAAAAATTACCTATATTTAGTATACCGATACTAAGTTTTAATGAACCAAATTTCTTAGATATATGTTAGGTTTAAGAAGAGTTCTCAAAGTTAGAAAGAAAAAATTGTATATCGGTTATGCAACCATGTTGTAATCAATGTTCAGGATTTTTGGAGACAAAGTTTTAGAGATATATATATGTCATATAAATGACAAAATGTGATAACATTTTGAGTTGACTAATGTCTCATAAAATTTAAAGGTTAATGGATGTCATCATTATAATAGGAAATTGCAAATAATTGTATGAAGTAGAGCTTAAAGGTATAATATCTTGATAAAATTGTTCCATTCAATTTAGCCTACTAAAAGCATAAACATGAACTACAATTGAATACATTGGCTTAGGTATAATAATAGTTTTCATTATAAGAAAATTGATTGCATGAATTATTCTTCCTATAAATGATATGATGAAGATCATATATATTTCTAGTTTATACTTTTGAATATTTGATACTTGAATATAGATTCAATATTACTCATTCATGGCATGATAAGAAATAGAATGAGTAAAAGTTGTTGATCTAAGTTTATATAAATAGTTTTTATGTGTTGGATCAAAGGAGAATTATGCATAACATAAGTGGTAAGAATACAAATTTAGCTAACCTGTACTATCTTTTTGTGACATGTTGGTTAAATCACGATAATAAGAACCACAAAGTTGTATACAAAGGTATGTGTATCCTTTGATTATGAATCTTATAAAGCTTATGAAACTTGTTGGGTCGAAGGATGACAAACTTTAATGAAATGATGATTATTGTATTAAATTGTTAAATCATATACATGTGATGTATAAGATGTAATAATACTTATAAAAGGATGAATACCCATATTTCATTATATGTACTAATGAATTTATATGATAGAGTCATATATACTAAATGAAACATAGATTTAAAAATTTTAAAATTATTTAAATCTAGTTAAAATTAAACATTAAGAATGTTAAAACACTTCAATGAAATTAAGGCAAGCTTTAAATTTTTCGGTTATCTATAAGGAATGAGATTTTCTAATGAATGCCTTTATAATTAAATTCCATAATAATATGAATTTATGTTGCAATATTTATTTTATATAGTTATGCCTAGTATATATAATAGCTTGCCATTGATAGTTCCAATTAAATCAATTATTAAGATTTCATATTAGATATGGAATAAAAACACTTTGAAAGTTTAATGATTTTAGAATGTGATGTTCAATTGAAGCATATATTACATAATAAATTTAGAGTTAAATTGGACATTAGAAAGTTATGATATATCTAAAGGAATGGATATCATCTTAAAACCACATTAAATAAAATGTTTGTTTTAATGCATACTTATAGGAGAATGTTCTCAAGATAAGTGGTGGGAGTATTATGAAGATTGAAAAGTTCAAGTTTAATGATAATAATTCTAATTGGAACTAGTGCCTTTTTTTTTATACATTTGATATATAATTGAAATATTATGAGATTTTGAAAGATTAACTTTAAGTAATAAATTCAAAATTTTATTTTAGAGATAACTATAGATTTTTCCATTTGCAAGAAGGTCAGTGGGAGTAAGTCGATGACATTGCCACTCATAGAGAACAAAAATTCATATTTTTACTTGTTGAAAATATAATAGTCAAAAAATAACTATTATTGGATATGAAAATGTAACAACTTAATTTTGGACATTATATTTATGGATATGGATTAAAAGTTTTTAAACCTATTTTGATGTAAGTACTTAGATGATATGCTAAAGGTGTTTAGGATTTAAGATATTTGATACTTATGAAGCATTAAAAGTATCCATTATTCTATATGAATAATTCACATAGGAATTACTTTAGTTTGATATAAGTTATTCCTAGTTAAGGTATATTTTACTTGGGACAAATTTATTTTAAGTTAAAAGGTTCCAATGTAGTATCAATTGCTAAACCAAGCTATAATACAATTTTCATTTTAGAAGAAATGATTATTTGGATCAAAAAGTTCTTCAATGAACTTGGTATTGATCTTTATATTGTTAAAATAATAATGTACTATAGAATATTGGTGCCTTGTGCATGACATAACTTAAAGAATTAATGTATTCATCCAATTTGTCTTAACATGCCAGGGATGTATTTAAAATGTAGGTTGAATAAGTAAATAAGTGAATTTAAGTTACATATTAGATATGTTTGAACCATCATCTATATAGTATTATGAGGCAAGACCTAAAGTATAATCAACTAAAAGAGATAATATAATTCATATTCTTTACTTGTATTGTGTGAGGATCCTTGAGGCTATATGAACCTTAAACTAAAATACACCTTTTACATAGTTCTAATTTCACATAATTGAGTTAATGGTTACTATCTTAGAATATTGCTAGAAAATCATGAATGATTTAGTGTACCGGGATGTCTAGAAAAGTGAGTTGAATTGATTCAGAAGATTGAGAAATGAGGAAGATCATTTGAATTACATCAAGATATATTCAAAAGGGTCCATCTTTAATGCAAAAACTAGTATGAATACAAGGCATTTATATAATGAGATTAAGATGATAATTGATGGAATAAATGGTATACGTTGTAGCATAATAAATCCACTCGATATCCGATTCATTAGTTGGGATGTATTTATTTTTTCTATCACTATTTTTTAACCATTTGGTAATAATATAATGGTAAATCGAGCATTAATTCTGTAGGGATACATTAAGAATTCAATAAAATCTTCTATTATTGTCTAGTAAATTAAATAAAAAGAATTATTTTGATGGTTGATAGTTAACCTAAAAATAGACCTAAGCTTAAATTTAGGTAAAGTAAACAATCACTAGAGATAGAACAAAGATGTAACTAAGATTTAAAAATAGATACATATTTCATATGAGAAGTACTCTATTACATCTTTATATTCGTTATTCAATTAATTTAGAATGGATTTACTTGAACTAGTTAATTTGTATCTTTACCAAGTAACACCTCTTTGAGTGCATTAAGTTACGGGAAATTCTATGAGAGATTTCATCCTAATTCTAAAGAGCTTATATAGGTGTATTTTTAACGTTTATTCAACCTTTACTACTAAACCATGGTCCACTCACAAATAGGTTCTCTAAATTCATCCACAAGTGAATTAGATCAGATCTATTCACTAGAGTAATTAAATTTGTGTTAAGATTATTCAAAGATAATTCATAAATATCTTATTCATATATTTAATTTAATCACTCCCTATAAAGACAATTAATAGGGTTCCCTTATATCTAGACATATAAAGAAAATCTTTATCATGTTTAAATTAATAAATATAACAAAGAAATAAAAATAATCAAAATAACAAGAGTTTTAGAAGTGATCTCAATATTTCAATATGAGTTGTAAATTTTTTGGATATTTTATGTTTTTTCCTTTAAAATGACTATTATATATTAATCATATAGGTGTTGCTCTCTCTCTTAGTGGCTAACCTTAAATTTAGAATGGAAGAATACACAAAACCTAAAAATTCTAAAAAACTAGGATCTTAGGACTAAAAAAAAAAAGGGATTGATGTCATTTCTCTGCATTTTGCTCTAAATACCCCCACTTACATCCTATCGCTTATGGATGTTCTTGTAATATCTGAGGAAAATATAAGTGGAGACACTATTGTATTTAGCTAAAATTTAAGATTTGTTATTTATTTTTTTACAAAACACATTCAGTATCTCCAAAATTGTTTAAAATATAATGAATATTAATTAAACTAAGGTCATTTATACATAAAACATTGCAAAACATCTAATAAAATAGTAATATATTTTATGTCATCAAATGGCCCTAAACTTAAGTGTTTCCTTGTACTTAAACAAATCGATCTCAAAAGACACCAATTTAGGTAAGTTAGATTCCATAACATTTCAGTAATTTAATCAAAATGGTCAGATATCACCATTATTAGTTTATTATCCCATTTATCAACTACCTAGATCTTTAGATAGTTATACCAACTTGTAATTCAATTCTAACCTAATTAGACAATCTTTTGAATCTAAATCAATTCATATAATTTCACCTCATATGTAAAGTGGACATGAAAAGAGTTAAAAGTCTAAGATAAGAAGTATTTGACAAGCTATAATGAGAACAAACTAATGCCATTTTATTTTAATTTTTCATGTACTATTATGGGTGATTAACTTGGATAAAACATTACCTGAACCTTTCCACATGTGGACAAATACCTTATCATGAACCTCTAGTTACTTAGTCAAGTCAAAATTTCAAAATTAGCAAAGTAGAATTTATTAGTGCTCAAATTTATTCAATTTTTTCAAACAATTCGTAATCAATTTAGACTAATCATTTACTTAAAGTCAAAACTTAAAAGATGTTAAATTTATACACTTGAATCATCATTTAATCTAAGTATCCTTCTTAAGATTATTCAATTAAGTTTTAACTAAACTAATTATAAGTGATCATATCTATTAACCTAATACAACTAACTCATAAGACGATATCAACTCCAATAAGTTAACTCAATCTCCTTGCCTAATTTTCTTAAAATTTCACATACCAAGCTAAATGCAAATGGATTTAATGCTTATAAATACACTAAAGCTTATGGCAATCACTCCCTCACACTTAATTATATATATTGTCCTTAATGTAAACATATATAAAAGGTAGAGAAAGATGAAGATATTAAGATCGAGAAAGCTTATTTGGGCCTTGTTATTGAAAATTACTTTTCTTTAGATTGTATTCATAATATCAAAATCAAGGATCTAAATAAAAAATAAAAACATATAATGCAAAAAAGACAAAGAGATCATATAAAATAAACATATATAACTAAATTAAAATAGAAGCATTTAATAACGAAAGACCCTATTATTTAATGAACATAAATTTCATACAAGTAAAGAATTAAATTGCCTCCCAATAAATACTTTTTAAGAGTATTTGAGTTGGATACTAATGTTAGGAAGGTAGAATGAAGGGCTGACAATCTTCTCTTTTCATAATTTTATAAGTGCCATATAAAGGTCTTCTTTTAATATTTGATATTGTTCCCATCCATATCTTCCTTTGCTTATATGGCACCCCCTTCATTTTGTTTCACAATACCCTAAAAAAATTAACCAAGTGTTTATCACATCAAAATAAAAGTAGAGATTCCAATAAGAAAAAGAACACTTTATCTCATTAAATATATTAAAATTCTCTTCATTATTATTGTCTTATTTATCCTCAATAACAACCTCCTTTCTCTCCCTCTCCACCATTTAGTTCTTTAGAATCATGCACTATGTTACTAGGCAATGAACCTTGATATAACTTGGCATCTAACTTAGCTAGATGGCCAATCTGATTTTTTATATTGTTGATTAAAACCTCATGATCTTTAAGTGAAGCTTTAATTGTGGACGTATACTCTATCATTAATTCTTCCAAGCTTAATTTCTTTTCTTGTTATTGTTGCTTATTGTAATAGAGTAAGATGAATCTTGAATTGTTTGATTATCCTATAGGGGATTCAAATTATTTTTTCACTCTAAATTGTAGATGTTATCATAAGGGTGAGCCTAAGACTATCGGTAGTACTTTTAATAGTTAACTTATTTAGTTGTCCAGATAAAGTGATATCCAACTTGACAATATTCCTTACTATGCATAATTCACTTTATAGTGATGATGCTACTCTTATTGTTCCACTTAGGCTATCCATTTTCTTGATAAAGCTTCCAACTGAGCTTTTAAAGTGATGGCAACACCCATATTATGCGCACAAGTTGGGTTAATTGTCCTTTCCCTACTTGATTGTCATTGGTAATCATTTCTTTTCACCTCCTTGATCAATTTTAGGATAAGTTTTGGATTTTTATTAGGCAAGGCTCCTCCACTACATTAACCATCTACTATTATAGCAAAGTTCAGATCATGTGGCAAACACATAAGTAACTAATGGTCTAAAATTACAACCACATAGTAACCCATAATCTTCCTTATCATAATGTTAATAAGAAGAAATGCCATTTCAAAATCAGTCACATTGTCAAATTTAGAATATAATTTACCTTTATATATAATTTTGTATCAATCAAGTTTATCTTATAATTTTGCTTAGAAAGATATCAAACTTAATGTAAAGAATGTATATAAGTTTTGTAATTATATCAATCAAGTTTATCTTATAATAATTTTGACTAATATAAAAATAAAGTATAATTTAAAATATAATTTACCTTTATATATAATCTTGTGTCAATTAAGTTTATCTAATAACTTTAGCTTAGAATATATGTAACTTATTATAAAAACTATACGAGCTTGTTAAAATTGTATATGGGCGTGGAAGAGGTAAACTTTACATTTTAAATATAACTTATCTCAGTATATAATATTATATCAATCAAGTTTATCTTATAATTTTAGCTAAAAGATATGAAACTTACTATAAGAGCTATATATGAGCTTATCAAAATGCCATGGGAGGGTATAAAGAGATTAGTAATAGTATATTATTGATATATTTTATAACAAGAGACCTATTACACCTTAAATTACAATAAATTTTTTAAAATAAATTAATTAAATTCAAAATAAAATTAACCCAATACAAATGTTTCATATTGAACTTTAAAAATTTTGAATTTAACAATTACGGGAAGGGTCAACCCAAAATTTGGCTCTAAATCAACTCGAGCCTAAAAAAGCTTGATCCAATTCATTGTCATCAATTATAAAGATAATAAGAAAAGAAAAGAGAGAAATACAAGAGAGAAGTCAAAGAGCATGAATAATTGAACCATTCCATCCATATACTTGCTATTTTGTAGGTTTATCTATTTTCTAGTTTTTATCCTCTATTTTCTCTTTCTTGGCGTAATTAGTAAGAAATATGGAGCACTTGACCAAGCCCGGCCCTTCTTGGGCTCACTTTCATGAAAAACAAAATAGGACATAATCTTGACCCTTATAGAAAACAACAACAACAACATCCAATATGAATCCCGTTGATAAGTAGGGTTTGGGGAGGTCTAGTAATATGCAGTCTTACCCCTAACTAGTAGAGAGGTTGTTTCCAACTTATAGAGATCAAAATAAGGCAAAATATGATTCACCCTGAACCCTCATGAAGAGCAAAATGGGGGCAAAATAGGGTCTATTTCACTCTTGATACTTATAAAGAGCAAAATAAGACAGATCATCTTAACTTTCTTTTTTTCTTTACGTATTTTTTCATTTGATTTTTTTAGTTCTCGTAATATTAAAGGTAAGAATTAGTTCAATCTATTAGATTCTTCAATTGTATCACAATGAAGGGTTTAAGGTACCCTATTTAATAATAAAAAATACTTTTAAAGTTTACATATTTATATATTGTTGATTTATTGGAGCCCTTTTTTTTTATACTTTACCTAGAACTAAAACATTAAGAATGGCTTTGCACTTGACTCCAAAATGCACAGAGGGAATCGAGAACTACTTAATACGATGGAAGTTTGAGAATTTTAATCCTGTTGCTGAAGAAATAATTCAACAATTCCAAATCTATACAAAACTACAGCTACAGATTCCCATCTCCATAGTAGAAGTTGAGCGATCATATAAGTAAATATTCAACTCATACCATTCAATAGTGGAAATTGAATAGAAACAGAGCTAGACTTTAGAATCGAATAATTATCATCAGCGACGAATCCAGGATTTTAGTCTTGGGGGGGCTAGGGGGGATCGGAGGCGGGAAATATGTAAACATTCATACATAATTAACATAGTATTCCTAACAAAAAGAAGTCACTAAAATGTTTTATACATTAATTTATCCTAAATAAAAGGTTAAACTAAAAAAAGTACTTTAATGTTGAAGTCGAAGTAGTGCACGACGCTCCTTCATAGCATCAAATTCATCTATAATTGAATATGTATCAAAATTTTCAGCTATTCTCCTTTCAGTGTAAGTGATGAGACAATCTACAAGATATTCATCTTCCATCCTGTTTCTGAGCCTATTTTTAATAATCTTCATAGCAGAGAAAGATTGCTCGGATGTTGTAGTTGAAACAGGAAGAGTTAGGACCAAGCGAATCAAACGATCAATCAAAGGATAAGTCAAAGACTTTCTTGTTTTCACTAATCCTTGACAAAGCTCAGAAATTGTTGATAGTTGCTTCAATTCACAATGATGAGGGACATCAAGCTCATAATGTTGTGCTTGTATTCTCAAATGCAACTTTTCTTGCTCACTGAAATCATCTGGATAAAACTTATTTGCCAGTTCACAAATATGATCAACATTCAATAATATGAAGTTATCTCTTGGATCCAAAGTTGAGCTCAAACTAAGAAATTCCATCGTACTATCACTGAATTTGCTATTCAACTCTTGTAATTGAGTATCAATGATGGCAATGAATAAGTTAACTCGATAATGGTGCTCAATTGAGACATCATGTGCTCGTCGACGAGATCTTCCAGGAAAATAAGGAGCATTCAAATCAGGAATTTCAACATTATGTCTTTCACAAAACATTTTAACTTTATTGAAAAGAGTTTCCCAACCAGATTCCCTAAGCTTTTGAATTAATATTTTAGTAGTAGAGATCAAACTTATTGCATTTAAGATGTCTTGAGATCTACGTTGCAAAGCTTGGCAAAGGTCATGAGTAATTCCCAAGATATTCTTCATAACATGTAAAATGAGAATAAACTCAAAAGAAGTAATGGAATCATAAGCAGAATCTGCATCACCTCGTTGAGCATAGTTTCCTTCTTTCGTAGTTGTTTGAAGAACATCACAAGTAGCATCATACATGCATAATAAGCTTTGGATAGAAGCCAAATGGGAACCCCATCGAGTATCTCCAGCTCGTTTCAAAGTTCCTTGTTGATTGAGTCCTTTACCTATTTCAAGTTTATCAACATTAGCATTCAAATAATTTAAATTTATAACATAAATAAAAGATGTCCATGTTAATTAAGTCTCTTACCTGTTTCAAGCTCATCATTAGCAATTAAATATATAATATGATCACCATGAGCTTCAATTAGTTGATCATGTCTTTTAGGAGACGAGCTGACAATATTGACAATAAATGTCAATTTTGAGAAAAATTGATGCACAGAGCTAACTTCTCTAGCTGCTGCAACTAACGCCAATTGAAGACGATGAGCTAAACAATGAATGTAATATGTGAATGGACACTCTTTCAAGAATAAGGCTTGCAATCCATTCCATTCACCCCTCATATTACTCGCCCCATCATATCCTTGACCTCTAATATTACAAATATTAAGGTTATGTTGAGAAAGAATCGATGTTATCTCTTCCTTCAATGTTAAAGCCGTTGTGTTTGAGACATGAACAAGATCAAAGAATTTCTCTTGTACACAACCTTTTTTGTCAACAAACCTCAATACTATAGACATTTGCTCTCTTTTTGACCCATCACGAGATTCATCAATGATAATACAATATTTTGCATTACCAATATCTTCTAGAATTATAGCACGTATTCTTCTTGCAAATACATAAAGTATCTCTTTTTGGACACTAGGTGAAATATATTGAGCATTACCAGGAGCATTTTCAAGCACCACATTCGCAACATTTTTATCATAGGTTGCCAAAAGTTTCACCATTTCAATGAAGTTGCCACGATTCAAAGAGTCAATGCTTTCATCATTGCCTCTAAAGGCACAACCTTGAAAAGTAAGCCATCGTACCACATCAATAGAGGTTTTGAGTCGCAACCGATTATTCATCACAATTTGAGAGCATTGCTTATTAAGGGACCTTTCTATGTGTTGAGATTGAGCCATCAAAGCATTACAAGATTTCACACAAGCATTGTGCCGTGAGTTAGGAGATTTCCCCATATGAATTAAGAATGCGCAATGTTTCCCATTTTTGACTTTCTTCCAAGCTTTGAATCCATCTACTATGAATGTGTTTGTCCTAAACCGAGCATTTGGACGATCACTAAACACATAGCAAGGCAAACAAAATGCAGCATCAATAGCATCTGAGTACTCCAACCAACTTGGGAATTGATCATACCAAGAAGGTTGAAAATGGCGAAGTTGTTTTCCTGAGCCAGAAAGTTTGTATTGAGAAGGTCTAGGCTGATAAGGTCCAGCAGTGATGTAAAATCTTCAAATTTCATCACGTTGATCAATATGATAATCCCACATCTGACGTCAAAGTGCCGGATCACGTGGCAAAGAAGAAATGTCAACATTTATTGATGGAGTATTTGTAACAAGAGTTGAATCATTGCCTTCAAGATTAGTAAATTGAATGTTTATCTCATTGTCTTCAAGATCAGTAGGTTGAAGTTGTGGTGTAGGAGATGGCACATTTTCTTCACATTCAATTAAATGAATAGTTGATAGTGAAGACGATGCATTTTCTGTTGAGTGCTGAACATTTGTCTTTGGAAAATATGCATCAATCCTGTTTCTTTTTCCCATAGCTTATATCACAATTTCAGTTATCATTCACCTAAATTATACATAATGCATTAAATATAAAAACATGAATTCTAATAATAAGAGTAAACTATCTTCGATCAATATTCCAAAGTCCAAACACAAGCATGTATTATGTATATTTTAAAAATAAACTAATAATTGAATTTAATTTTATCAAAGAAAAAAAAGAATACATGTTATTTTTCGTCAGTGGACCCTAGAATTGAATGAAGAGAAAATTATAGATTTGGAGGCTTCAGGCTTGCGTGTAACTAATTCATTGAAACTTGGAAGTAAAATACATCAAAAGAAAGTGGTCCCTCCTTCCCTTTACTTAGGGTTTTAACTTTTACGGTTTTACCCAATTTTATAATCAAACATAAAAAGCATCTAAAATAATAAAAAAGTAGAGAATAGAGAGTGAAAAAATTAATACCTGAGTCTTGAGATAAAAACAACCAGAACTATGAAGAAATGCAAGTCCCCTTGCAGCACCAAGAACAATTTTCATTTGAATACTCCAGGACAATTGATGGAAATGAGACCCTTCGATTTCAAAATGAACAAAGAGCTTCAGTTCCAAACCTAATATTAGATTGCATTTCAAAAGATTGAGGCATGTCCTGCTATTGTGCAACCAAGAAATCAAAAGCACAACTCCTGCAAACAACACAAGAAACTTACCCCTAACTATATGATTCTCCACGCTGCCCATAGTCATGAACTCATAAACCAATAGTCGATGCTCATCTTCTAAGCAGTAACCAGTGTTAGTGTAACATCCCATCTCCGATGGGAAGGGTATTTTGGTAAATTGGGACGGGCTAGGAGTATTGATTTATATCGCGACATGAACATACATTTTACAGCCTCTATAAATGGTGATTCTTGCCTGTGCACATAGTCATATATGCATTCATGACATTTTCCGGCATAAGCGTCTAATTGGGATCTTTTGTGAAATTTATATGAAAGTTGTATTTGGAAAGTTATTTGGAGTGCGCCATAGAGTGTTTTACATTTTTAGGGATTTATGGAAATTTTTCTGGAATTATCCGGAGAAAATTCCCGGACCGGCAAAATCGCTGGTAAATGGCCTAAATGTGTTTTTGTTGTGGAAAATGTGGTTTTCGAGTTTGAACAATTATTGGGAGTGGACTGTCATATGTGTTACAATTTTGGGCAATTTAGGTAATTTTCAAAAAAATTGATTCGGGGAAATTTCCGGACCGGAAAAAATCGCTAAGTGACGAACCGATCAATTTTCGGTAGCGAAAATTGCGACCAAATGGTACTGTCATTTTGGATATATTATTTTGAGAATTGTTAGAGAGCCATTAGCATTAGTGGGATGAAAGATTAAGTGGGATTATGTTTTGTTTTATTATTATTAAATAGGATTAACTTGAATTTTTGGCTTTTTCTCATTAAAAGCCAAGTGTCCCTTTTTAATTAATTGGTTTTGTCTTCTTCTTTCATCATCATCCACGACTCTCCTCCTTGAAATGGTTAAAAAATTCACTTTGAAGGCTATTCTTCCTTCTCATTCAAACCTCCTCCTTCTTCCATTCCTTTGTTGGTCTTGCATATATATATATATGTTCTTGCCTTTTGCTTGCTTCTACTCACACACAAACCAAGCTTAAGCCTTGTGATGAGGGTGATGGGTGATAATGTAGGTGTTGGAGAAAGTAGAAGAGGAATTAGGAAGTTGTAATAAGTTGGAAGATTGAGGAAAGATTGAAAGCTTGACTAGGTAAGATTATGTTTTAAGCTTTGACCATTCATTTAATGCATGAATTAGTAGTTTGAAGCATTTAAGGGAAGCACTTATGCATTTATTTCATGATGATAAGGTAGGTTTGAATGGGTTTAATGCATGCTTGAGTGAGGAAGAGGATAGAGTAGTGAAGCTTGTGAATTTACATGTTGTTAATGATGTTATGATGTTAGATAAATGTAAATAAAGTATGGAAGTGGTGTTGTGAGGTGCTGCCAACTTTGTATAATCATATAAGTATATGTTGTGATGAATTTGTGGTTGAATTAGAGGTATAATTGGATGCTTAGTGATGTGTTATTGATGTTAGAAGTGATAGGAGTTAGGTTGTTGATGAAAGCTGGAAATTGAGTTTTGAACCTACTGTCATGTTTTGTTTATAACTAATTGTATAGGTGAGAAAATGAGGTGAGGTTTGTTCCCAAGTAAACTTTGGGATGTTGGCTTCAATTTAGTGTGAAATAGGTGTTGTTAAATTGTAATGGTAGAAGGTCGAAATTTTGCATGGAAAGTTTCTGTTTCATTGTCTGTGAACAGTAACCGCATTTATGACCTGATTAGTTTGGTGATTTTTGTAAATTAATTGATATGGAATTTGGGGAAATGGTCTTCATGAAAGTTGTAGAATATTGAGTTATCTTTCCATTTCCACTGATCTTGCTATTTTTCGAGTTGTATATTAGGATATATGACCTGATTACTATTGACTGGTTTTATGCTTTGTGATGAAACCTAGCCTACTTGTCGATTTTGTGAGTTTTCGGATTGAAAGCAATTTTAATAATTTTTGTGAATTGAATTGGAGTTTGAATTGTACTGAAAAGTTCTAGATGACACATTGATCTAGAAAATGATATATGGCTTATAATTTTTTGGAAATCAGATATGGGAGATATGGAATTTCAAAAGCTGAACCTACATTGTGATGTTAAGTGCTGATTAGGTCAGAAACTTGCATAATGGTTTTGAAGTTGTTAGAAATCGAATTGGAGTTTGAGTTCTTCATGAAACTTGAAGTTTGTGATCTTATCTTTTCAGGAACATAAGGTAGTGAATTTGGTGACATTTTTGCTAAGAGATATGCTGTTTGGAAAATTATTGCCCAGATTGATTGATTTCAGTAGACTGATTCTTTGTTGAATTGTTTGACCTAGTTAGTTATGGAATTTGATTTTGGGTTGTTCATGAAAGTTGTAGATGACATTGTGAACTTATTGAACATATTTATGTGGTAATTTATGGCAGAAGAATCAGAGAGTTATGGAATTTACAATGTACTATTCTGTTTTAATGGGATTTGAGTAGGCAGTAGCTTTGATGGGATATTTGACACCCTTAGGGGTGAAATTGATTTTTATGGTCTTCTTGAGAATTGTAGAGGGTTTCATGATCTTTCCAATGAGATATAGTTGGTAATGTTCTGAATTGTGTGCAATGAGTTATTGATGTTGGAAGTTGGATTAGAAATCAGGAAAAAAGGGGAAAGGGAATGAGGAATCACGCCGGGTCGCTAGGGCGACACCTCGCCCTAGCGACGAGGCTCGGATCAGACGGCATCGCTAGGGCGACGCCTCACCCTAGCGGCGAGGCCGGATCAATCGGCCTCGCTGGGGCGAGACGTTTGTTTTTTTTTATTTTTTTATTATTTTGTGATTTCTTGTTTCTTTTATCAATTACTTTTCCGTCCGACGTCCGATTGACCTGATTCTTGAGGCATCGGATGCATAGAATATTGAATTTCATTTTGTGAGAAATTGGGAATTTTTAGACGGAAAATTGACGTGGCACCGGGTAACGGAGCCTTTAATCATTGTTTTGTTTGATTGGGGACCTATAGAGGTCCGAATTGCGCACCGTCAGCGCCAATAGGTTTCTAATTTTTAGGCGGATTTTTCTGAGGGAAAAAATGAGATTAGGGCCGGGAATATCATGATCATGCATTGTGCACCTTCTAAGTGTTACATGTGCGTTCTGAAATAGTTTTGATTGAATAATTGATAATGTTTGTATACTGTCACTGTTATAGAGTCACATTTGGGCGCCGATCCACCGACGTTCTCGAGACTTCCAGATATTAGCTCGAAGTGCGGTGAGTAACCTAGTTGGTTTCTCAACCTATATGTGTTTAATTTATTGCACAGATGCCATGTGGAGTTAAGGTTGGATATATGTGATTACTTTTAATTGATTTCGGACCATGGGTGTTCGAAATATTGAAATGTGATATAGAAGTGCAAATGTGAATAAATGTGTATGAATGCATTAGCGAATTGAATGGTAAATGTATTAGTGAAATGAATTGAATCTGCATATGATTGAAATACCGGACCAAAGGTTCGAGAGAAATGGAAAATGGTATCGAAATAGAAAATGACTGAAATGGAAAGTGACATATGCATTCATGCATAATTGAATGATCAGATAAAGACAGTTGTGACCGGAGCAGCCAACGTAATGCCGTGGTATTGCTTGCCCCCTGAGGTGGTGCATACCCTGAGGGCTCTCCCACGCAGTGCTCGGATACCACAGGCTCATCAGATCGTGGCTTCAGCCCACCAAACATCTATCGAACCGAGCCTCGAGCTCGAGGGGAGTTAGTGCATACCCAGAGGGCTCTCCTACTCCCTAGACGCGTCTGATTACTGAACACTGATAGGCGCTCGGTCACAACACCGTAACAAAATGAGAAGAGTCACACGTGCATATTGCATATATGAATGTTTAAATGTGAATTGTATGAAAGGCGTACTGCCTGATAATTGCGAAATTGGAGTGCATGTGATTCTTGATTGTGATAAAATATGATTTAGTGTGATTTTTTGAATATGCATGAGTTGAGTGAACCATCGATGATGGTTTCTCATTGAGTTCGCAAACTCACCCAACATTGCAACTATTTTTCAGGATTTGAAGAGTACCCGTTAGTGAACCGGAGTATGATTACTTCAAGAGAGTCGGTGTTTGAAGTCGGGATCAGTTCACGTCTGCATTTGTGTCATTTTGACTTATGTGTAAATTTAGATTCCGCAAAAATGGTACTGAATTGTTTGAGGGCCCTAATTGATAAATATTGTTTGAAAAGTGATCTTTGATAAAGTAAATGACTGAAATGGGTTTTCGTATCACGGGCCCGAATCGTTTATTCTTAATTCCGCGCACTCGACTGTTTCAAAAAAAATATCATAATGAGTTTTTACACTGCATTGACTGCTCTAGCATACCACCCTCACGAGTCGAGGGCTCGGATATCACCGTCGATGTCGGGTTCGGGTCTCGCGGGAGTGGGATGCTACATTTAGGTATCGAGCCCGTAAGTACATTCTTATACGGGCTTTCAAAAACAAATGTGTCAAGTTACGTGCATTTAAGTCATGTCACGGCAGACGGTGACAATCGATCCCCAATGGTCGATATGAAGTCGTATGCATAAGTATGTCTCAGTCGTTTAAGCGGTTAGAAAAAGTGAGAAAAAGGATAATGTGTTAGAATGTGATAAAAGGAAGAAATGGATATCGCAAAATAGGAAAAAGTGTATGGTTCGGTCAGACAGACGAATAGTTAGTGTGCTGGTATTGACGGATATATTGTGATATAGTGTGAAGTACAATATTGGAGTTATATTGGGTATATCCTTGAATATGAGTTAGAAATAAAGATTATAGTTGTAAATTCATAGAGGAAAATAGAGATGTGACAATGGTAAGATTTCCAGTGTATAAGGTAAATGATAATAAAGTGTTCTATGATATAGAAAAGTTACAATTGGGATTGATTACCGTGATGAGAGTTATAAATAAGGATTGGTGATTTGGAGTCAAAATATATTAAGTGCAAAAATCAAGAATGATTGCATATCTGTGATATTGATTTGAGTGCGGAAATATATGGGTATAATGCAATAATGAAAAGATTGAAATGTAAGACAATGAAATTGGTAGATGAAAAAGTTGTTCGGGTTTAATTGATCTGTCTAAGTAAATGCACACCTGATTATGGGAGCCCTATGGTAAGTGAAAATGTTAAGCTGTAATTGATAAATTAATGGATAATTGCTAGTCAGAAGTCTTGTAAAAAAAAAAAAAAGTTTCCCTTTACGAGTTAGAAGAAGAAATGAAAGTGCTTATAACGATCAATTGTGAATGAATTGAGATTGTATATGATCCTCACGAGCGAGGACGGGTGTAAACAGGAAGGTTGCTGAGTTCAGAATATATTGTCACTGTAAGTGTATATCTGATAGTGAGATTACTATCACGGGTGAAATGATTAAGCATAAATGAATAATTTGCGTGAATATGATATAGGACGTAATCGGTGGCCTATTACATAAGCTCTGATTATAATGCCGGTAGCTCAAGTGCAAAATGAGTTAGAGTAAGGCATGAGAATACTTGTACTGATTAATTGAGAAAGAAGTGAGACAGTTAAAGATGTTAGCATCGGTAATGAGCTTGAGGAAATAAAATGAGGGACATGAATAGAGTAAGGTCCCCATGATCGAGAACTGGTATCAAAAAGAGAATGGTTATCTAAAATTAAATGAGATTAAGGTGTACCTAGCAGTATGAGCTATTAACGGGCAAATTAATGGGAATATATATATATATATATATATATATATATATATATATATATATATATATATATATATATATATATATATATATATATATCGATAAGATGTGATGATCACGGTGATGTATGGTAAGACATTAGAGAAAATGAAATTGTTTAAGTGCCAGTCAGAGATGTATCTTCGTGGAGTATCAAGAGTAACTGATATATAAATATTTTATGAACTGTATTACATCCAGCAGAGACTCTAGCGTAAAAGCTAAACTATGCTACTGAAAAAGTGTACATTATGTTAATGGGATGATTCTGATTATGTAAGAGAATTACTGAATATTAATTGCGGCTTTGAGGGAATAAAAAGGTTCGTGTATATTTTGTGTAATTATGTTTTGAAAGCACGAGATCGATATAACGATTGTTTATTCAAGTCAGTGAGTGATCTATCGTGAATAAATTGAGTTATGTGGAGAAATGAAGGTAAGGAACATGTGGTAGAATATGTTATGAAGAGACAAATTATACGAAAATTTTTCCTCATTGGAGACGTTCGATACTTAAAGAGTTATATGAATTAACTAAGTTTATTGTATTACTGAAAAGGAACATGGCTCACTTGTGTTTGGAGTGAATAATGGATATAAGCATAAGAAATAGATAAATTGGTATAGGTGAGGAGATTGGTTATCATGCAAGTTTCATAAGAGTGAAATAAGAGATGAATTAGTATGCGAACATGGGATATTGGGAGAATTAATCAAGATATAGGTGGTGATAAAATGAGAAAGTTTAAAAGATATGTGTATGTGGCATTTGGAATTAATTAGAACTAACGAAATGCTGGATGCGTTCAGAAATTGTCAAAGATTTTCTGGTTTTAGCAAATTGACAAGAATACTTGAGGAAAATATGTGAATGTTATGACTAATGATCATAAAGGAGAGATTTAGAGAATTTACTATATATATACTGAAGTGTTCCAGTAAAGGTTATGATATGATGTGATTTATTGAAATTGTATAAAGTGATTTTATGTACCTTGGGATAAATATGATTCCATGGGCGGTATTATGATTGATGATTTGAATTTTGTTATATTGAGTGTGGCCTAAAAGCTTGGAGATATTAATCATACAGAAATAGTTTGGAGATGTTTATGAATATGCAAATCGATAACGATTGAGTTATTTCATGCATTTGAATGAGTTGAAAAGGATTCAGTGGCTGATTACTCCAAACTAAGCTAATGGTGCAATTCAAGGGATTGAACAAATAGATAAATAAATTCAATTGCAGAAGATCCAAATTTGGGTAATAAGGTTATCAAATCTAGTGTATTATTGAGTATTAATAGTCGAACTGATAAAAAGGGCAAAAGAAAGTATTATTAGCTATGGGAATTTCAAAGCAGGTGTGCATCAAAACGGATTGGCAAAACCCGAAGTGAGGATGTAGAAATTGTAAACCGTATCGAAGAACTGAAAATAACTCCAATTGTTGAAGAAAGTGATAGGTATAGTTCAAATTAAGAAATATGGGTGATACTCATTACGGGAACTGTTAGTGAAAACGTAAGGAATGATCGAAGCTTTATGTTCTAGCAAGAGTGTATTGAAAGAGCAATTGAAAGGTTAGAATGGGAAATCAAATGATTATAAGTGAATGGTTCGAGAAAGCACAAGAAATAATCGAAACGTTACGTTCTAGTAAAAGTATTGTGGAAAAGCAATTGATGGTATAGTATGTCAAAGTGAACGATGACATGTGTGATTAACCAACAGGTATTTTTGGATTTCATTGGGATATGAGATTGATGTATAGTGCAAAGGGATTATGGCATGATAATCATTATATTGGTGTCACCATTCGAAAAGTGTATAAGGGGTTTTACTGCCAAAAAGGAATCGTTATCCCTATATTATGTGATCAGGGCAATAAAGTGATAGGTTAAGTAATTTAAGATGGTGACATTGAGTTAAATTGATTCACACTGAGGTTATAAATCTCATGAGATTTGTGTTTTGATAATAACGAAATCTGATAAGCGATAAATGAAATATTTTAAAGGGTATGGCCTCGGCCAAAAGGTACTTAGATGGAAATAAAGGTGTAGTTAAGAGAAATTGAATTCGTGATGAGGGGCCTCTATGCGATTGTGGTATGAATAGAATTATGGATTGGTAAGTAGGCTAAAACCTACAAGATGATTCGGCTTCACTAAGTGCTTCATAGATAGAATTGGAAATATTGTTAGGATCCGATATATATGTCATTGATATTGAAAGTGACAAATTGCGCGTAATCATGAGAAAACAGTAAAATCATGGAAAGTTTGAGAAAGGGAAAAAGAGTAATTGATTGTTTTGATCTCCGTTCATTAACAGAATGTGGTTGTGTAGTGAAAACAGTGGGAAATAGAAGGTATGAATCAAAAAGACTCCCCTGCCTTCCTGATCAATCGTATATGAAATTTCGAGGACGAAATTTTTATTAGGAGGGGAGAATTGTAACATCCCATCTCCGATGGGAAGGGTATTTTGGTAAATTGGGACGGGCTAGGAGTATTGATTTATATCGCGACATGAACATACATTTTACAGCCTCTATAAATGGTGATTCTTGCCTGTGCACATAGTCATATATGCATTCATGACATTTTCCGGCATAAGCGTCTAATTGGGATCTTTTGTGAAATTTATGTGAAAGTTGTATTTGGAAAATTATTTGGAGTGTGCCATAGAGTGTTTTACATTTTTAGGGATTTATGGGAATTTTTCTGGAATTATTCGGAGAAAATTCCCGGACCGGCAAAATCGCCGGTAAATGGCCTAAATGTGTTTTTGTTGTGGAAAATGTGGTTTCCGAGTTTGAACAATTATTGGGAGTGGACTGTCATATGTGTTACAATTTTGGGCAATTTAGGTAATTTTCAAAAAATTGATTCGGGAAATTTTGATGGGAAAATCGCAAGTGATTTAACCGGTCAATTTTCTAGTGGCGAAAATTGCGACCAAATGGTACTTGTCATTTTGGATATATTATTTTAAGAATTGTTAGAGAGCCATTAGCATTAGTGGGATGAAAGATTAAGTGGGATTATGTTTTGTTTTATTATTATTAAATAGGATTAACTTGAATTTTGGCTTTTCTCATTAAAAGCCAAGTGTCCCTTTTAATTAATTGGTTTTGTCTTCTTCTTTCATCATCATCCACGACTCTCCTCCTTGAAATGGTTAAAAATTCACTTTGAAGGCTATTCTTCCTTCTCATCCAAACCTCCTCCTTCTTCCATTCCTTTGTTGGTCTTGCATATATATATATATGTTCTTGCCTTTTTGCTTGCTTCTACTCACACACAAACCAAGCTTAAGCCTTGTGACGAGGGTGATGGGTGATAGCCGTAGGTGTTGGAGAAAGTAGAAGAGGAATTAGGAAGTTGTAATAAGTTGGAAGATTGAGGGAAAAATTGAAAGCTTGACTAGGTAAGATTATGTTTTAGGCTTTGACCATTCATTTAATGCATGAATTAGTAGTTTGAAGCATTTAAGGGAAGCACTTATGCATTTATTTCATGATGATAAGGGTAGGTTTGAATGGGTTTAATGCATGCTTGAGTGAGGGAAGAGGATAGAGTAGTGAAGCTTGTGAATTTACATGTTGTTAATGATGTTATGATGTTAGATAAATGTAAATAAAGTATGGAAGTGGTGTTGTGAGGGTGCTGCCAACTTTTGTATAATCATATAAGTATATGTTGTGATGAATTTGTGGTTGAATTAGAGGTATAATTGGATGCTTAGTGATGTGTTATTGATGTTAGAAGTGATAGGAGTTAGGTTGTTGATGAAAGCTGGAAATTGAGTTTTGAACCTACTGTCATGTTTTGTTTATAACTAATTGTATAGGTGAGAAAACGAGGTGAGGTTTGTGCCCAAGTAAACTTTGGGATGTTGGCTTCAATTTAGTGTGAAATAGGTGTTGTTAAATTGTAATGCTAGAAGGTCGAAATTTTGCATGGAAAGTTTCTGTTTCATTGTCTGTGAACAGTAACCGTATTTATGACCTGATTAGTTTGGTGATTTTTCTAAATTAATTGATATGGAATTTGGGGAAATGGTCTGCATGAAAGTTGTAGCATATTGAGTTAGCTTTCCATTGCCACTTATCTTGCTATTGTTTGAGTTGTATATTAGGATATATGACCTGATTACTATTGACTGGTTTTATGCTTTGTGATGAAACCTAGCCTACTTGTCGATTTTGTGAGTTTTCGGATTGAAAGCAATTTTAATAATTTTTGTGAATTGAATTGGAGTTTGAATTGTACTGAAAAGTTCTAGATGACACATTGATCTAGAAAATGATATATGGCTTATAATTGTTTGGAAATCATATGTGGGAGATATGGAATTTCAAAAGCTGAACCTACATTGTGATGTTAAGTGCTGATTAGGTCAGAAACTTGCATAATGGTTTTGAAATTGTTAGAAATCGAATTAGAGTTTGAGTTCTTCATGAAACTTGAAGTTTGTGATCTTATCTTTTCAGGAACATAAGGTAGTGCATTTGGTGACATTTGTGCTAAGAGATATGCTGTTTGGAAAATTACTGCCCAGATTGATTGATTTCAGTAGACTGATTCTTTGTTGAATTGTTTGACCTAGTTAGTTATGGAATTTGATTTTGGGTTGTTCATGAAAGTTGTATATGACATTGTGAACTTATTGAGCATATTTATGTGGTAATTTATGGCAGAAGAATCAGAGAGTTATGGAATTTACAATGTATTATTCTGTTTTAATGGGATTTGAGTAGGCAGTAGTTTTGATGAGATATTTGACACCCTTAGGGGTGAAATTGATTTTTATGGTCTTCTTGAGAATTGTAGAGGGTTTCATGATCTTTCCAATGAGATATAGTTGGTAATGTTCTGAATTGTGTGCAATGAGTTATTGATGTTGGAAGTTGGATTAGAAATCAGGAAAAAAGGGGAAAGGGAATGAGGAATCACGCCGGGCTAGCGACGAGGCTCGGATCAGACGGCATCACTAGGGCGACGCCTCGCCCTAGCGACGAGGCCGGATCAATCGGCCTCGCTAGGGCGACGTCTCGCCCAAGTGAGGTTGGTTTGTTTCTTTTATTTTATTATTATTTTGTGATTTCTTGTTTCTTTTATCAATTACTTTTCCGTCAAACGTCCGATTGACTCGATTCTTGAGGCATCGGATGCATAGAATATTGAATTTCATTTTGTGAGAAATTGGGAATTTTAGACAGAAAATTGACGTGGCCCGGTAACGGAGCCTTTAATCACTATTTTGTTTGATTGGGGACCTATAGAGGTCCGAATTATGCACCGTCGGCCTTGAATAGGTTTCTAATTTTTAGGCGGATTTTTCCGAGGAAAAAATGAGATTAGGTCCGGAATATCATGATCATGCATTGTGCACCTTCTAAGTGTTACATGCGCTCAAATAGTTTTGATTGAATAATTGATAATGTTTGTATATTGTCACCAAGTATAGAGTCACATTTGGGCGTCGATCCACCGACGTTCTCGAGACTTCCAGAT